>CAWLCW010000025.1:0-4800000 GCA_963856015.1 Helicoverpa assulta
GCCCCGCACTGGTGCTGGCCCGCCTTGCGGGCCTCGCCTCGGGCACGGGGGGGTGAGGTGTTAAACTCCCCCGTGCAACGCCTCAGAGGCGCGCGTCGACACCCGCGCGCGCCTCCGCCTCGGGTCCGTTGAATAGGGGGCGGGGACTTCCCCAAGTCCTTCGCCCCTGGACCCGTTCATGGGGGGCGGAAGAGGGCGTTGTCTGCCCTCCTCCGGCGCCCGGAGCGCCTGCTGCGGGCGGGATCGGCAGTTGAAATCTCCCTCTCCCGTTCCGCAGCTTCCTTCTGCGACATCACGTCCTCGCAGAAGGACACCACTGCGTCCCACGACTCTGCGCTGCCGACCATCTTCCGTACCACGGCCGGCAGCGACAGATCGCCTCCTACTTCATTTGTGAGGACACGGCGCTGCTCCTCCCAAGCAACACACTGAACGAACGTGTGTTGCGCCGTGTCCTCCCCGCCATGGACGCAGTGGTGGCACCGAGCGTCCGGCTCCCTGCCTATGCGACACAGGTACTTGCCGAAGCAGCCGTGCCCCGACAGCACCTGCGTCACCCTGAACGACAGGGAGCCGTGCCTTCTCCCGAGCCAGTCGTCGAGCACTGGCCGGATCGCCTCGACGGTGGCGAGGCCGGCGGTAGGGCGCAGAAGCCTCTGCCGCCATTCCGCCACCAAGACCTGACGGAGCTCTGCTCGGCGCTGCGCTATCTGCCGCTGCACCGGCCTCGAGTCCCGTGCCCGCTCTTCCTCGCGCCACCGATACAGCGACGCGAGTACTTTAGCCTCTAGGTCCCAGGGCGGGGATCCGGCCAGGACGCAAGCCGCCTCGTAGGAAATCGTGCGATACCCGCGGACGACTCTGACGGCCATCGCCCTCTGCGGTCTGCGCAGAATGGCTAGAGTGCTGGCCGCCAGGTCCATCGCCCACACAGGGGCCCCATATAGGGCCATGGACCGCACGATTCCCACGTACAACCGCCTACAGGCGGCGCTCGGGCCCCCCATGTTAGGAAGCAACGTTGACAGCGCGCCCGCTGCACCCATCAGCTTGGGCACCAGCCGCCGGAAGTGGGGGCCGAATTCCCATCGGCTGTCGAGCACCAATCCCAGATACTTCATGGTGGACTCGACAGCTATCCGGGCTCCACCGACCACGATGTGTGATCCCGACGGCGGCGCGCGTCGGGGGCCATGAAACACCATGGCCTCCGACTTGTTGAGGGCCACCTCCAGGCCCAGGCGCCGGATGCGGTTCACCACCTGTGACACCGCAGCCGTGGCTATCAACGCTGCTTCCCTGTGCGAGCTCCCCCGGGCAGTGACAAGCGTGTCGTCCGCATAACACGTCAAGTCGGCGCCCGACGGGAGTTCGCCTCTCAGCACCCAATCGTAACCGATGTTCCACAGGAGCGGCCCCAGCACCGATCCCTGTGGAACACCGCACGTCATGAGGTGCCGACCGGCACCGTCATGTCCCCGATATGTGACGCATCTACCTTCTAGGTAGGCCCCTACTGTGCGACGGAGGTAGGGAGGCACGCGGTGATATCTCAGTGCCTCCCGAATACAGCTCCAGGGCAGGGTGTTGAACGCGTTGGAGATGTCTAAAGACACCGCCAACACCACCCCACCCTGGGACACCGTCTCCTCCGCCAGGGCTCTCACGCGCATTATGGCGTCTACGGTGGAGCGCCCGCGACGAAAACCAAACTGGTTGTCGTCCAGGTCCGGCCCCTCTCTGCACAAGTGGCTGACGAGGCGATCTGCGATGACACGCTCAAAGAGTTTGCCCGCCTCGTCGAGCAGCACTATGGGCCGGTACGCGGACGGCGAGTCCGCGGGGCGCCCCTCCTTCCTGAGCAGGACCAGCCTCCCCTCCTTCCACACACTGGGAAACTGACCCTGCTCGAAACCTAACCTAACCTAACCTAACCTAACCTAACCTAACCTAACCTAACCTAACCTAACCTTTTTTTTTTTTTTTTTTTTTTTTTTTTTTTTACTCGGGGGGAAATCCTCATGGACTTCCTCCGCCTGGGGAGAGGCGGAGGGGTGTGCCGGACTCTTACCGGCTAAAACCCCCCTGTGTCCTCCTTACACGTGGGCGCGGGGCCGCGGGAATCCAAATTCTTCCGCAGCCCCGCACTGGTGCTGGCCCGCCTTGCGGGCCTCGCCTCGGGCACGGGGGGGTGAGGTGTTAAACTCCCCCGTGCAACGCCTCAGAGGCGCGCGTCGACACCCGCGCGCGCCTCCGCCTCGGGTCCGTTGAATAGGGGGCGGGGACTTCCCCAAGTCCTTCGCCCCTGGACCCGTTCATGGGGGGCGGAAGAGGGCGTTGTCTGCCCTCCTCCGGCGCCCGGAGCGCCTGCTGCGGGCGGGATCGGCAGTTGAAATCTCCCTCTCCCGTTCCGCAGCTTCCTTCTGCGACATCACGTCCTCGCAGAAGGACACCACTGCGTCCCACGACTCTGCGCTGCCGACCATCTTCCGTACCACGGCCGGCAGCGACAGATCGCCTCCTACTTCATTTGTGAGGACACGGCGCTGCTCCTCCCAAGCAACACACTGAACGAACGTGTGTTGCGCCGTGTCCTCCCCGCCATGGACGCAGTGGTGGCACCGAGCGTCCGGCTCCCTGCCTATGCGACACAGGTACTTGCCGAAGCAGCCGTGCCCCGACAGCACCTGCGTCACCCTGAACGACAGGGAGCCGTGCCTTCTCCCGAGCCAGTCGTCGAGCACTGGCCGGATCGCCTCGACGGTGGCGAGGCCGGCGGTAGGGCGCAGAAGCCTCTGCCGCCATTCCGCCACCAAGACCTGACGGAGCTCTGCTCGGCGCTGCGCTATCTGCCGCTGCACCGGCCTCGAGTCCCGTGCCCGCTCTTCCTCGCGCCACCGATACAGCGACGCGAGTACTTTAGCCTCTAGGTCCCAGGGTGGGGATCCGGCCAGGACGCAAGCCGCCTCGTAGGAAATCGTGCGATACCCGCGGACGACTCTGACGGCCATCGCCCTCTGCGGTCTGCGCAGAATGGCTAGAGTGCTGGCCGCCAGGTCCATCGCCCACACAGGGGCCCCATATAGGGCCATGGACCGCACGATTCCCACGTACAACCGCCTACAGGCGGCGCTCGGGCCCCCCATGTTAGGAAGCAACGTTGACAGCGCGCCCGCTGCACCCATCAGCTTGGGCACCAGCCGCCGGAAGTGGGGGCCGAATTCCCATCGGCTGTCGAGCACCAATCCCAGATACTTCATGGTGGACTCGACAGCTATCCGGGCTCCACCGACCACGATGTGTGATCCCGACGGCGGCGCGCGTCGGGGGCCATGAAACACCATGGCCTCCGACTTGTTGAGGGCCACCTCCAGGCCCAGGCGCCGGATGCGGTTCACCACCTGTGACACCGCAGCCGTGGCTATCAACGCTGCTTCCCTGTGCGAGCTCCCCCGGGCAGTGACAAGCGTGTCGTCCGCATAACACGTCAAGTCGGCGCTAATAGCTACAACAGGCTTGTAAGCACGCAATAACCCTCAAACGCGACATCGAAGCGGTGTTACTCGATTTTTTGACACCCCCACCCTTCTCGACCTGTAAAAAACACAAAATTAATTAATTCTCAAAATTCTGACAAGATTTTTTCATTGTAAAAATTTTATTAAATACTTACCACTCCGACCTGTCTTCCTGACTGCATTTTGCACGATTTAGGGTAGGTTTGGACGTCGAAATTAAATTATTTCTATTAAAAAACACTAAATTTTTCAGTTTTTCGACCAAATTTTTCAAAATTTCTAGGAAAGCTTATTCTAGTTTCTGGACAGCTGGCTAGGGCTCGCCGAGACGCGTCTTTTGACGTATCGCACGTCCCTCTACGCCGCACGAAACGTCAAAAAATTCGCACAACATCCGTTTCCATACAAATAGTAGACGCCCAAAATCCACCTAAGGCCCTATAAAAACACTAGTACTCCTGATAACTTTTTCAAAAGGAGACCGATTTTGATGCGGTTTTTTGCGTATAATAGCTACAACAGGCTTGTAAGCACGCAATAACCCTCAAACGCGACATCGAAGCGGTGTTACTCGATTTTTTGACACCCCCACCCTTCTCGACCTGTAAAAAACACAAAATTAATTAATTCTCAAAATTCTGACAAGATTTTTTCATTGTAAAAATTTTATTAAATACTTACCACTCCGACCTGTCTTCCTGACTGCATTTTGCACGATTTAGGGTAGGTTTGGACGTCGAAATTAAATTATTTCTATTAAAAAACACTAAATTTTTCAGTTTTTCGACCAAATTTTTCAAAATTTCTAGGAAAGCTTATTCTAGTTTCTGGACAGCTGGCTAGGGCTCGCCGAGACGCGTCTTTTGACGTATCGCACGTCCCTCTACGCCGCACGAAACGTCAAAAAATTCGCACAACATCCGTTTCCATACAAATAGTAGACGCCCAAAATCCACCTAAGGCCCTATAAAAACACTAGTACTCCTGATAACTTTTTCAAAAGGAGACCGATTTTGATGCGGTTTTTTGCGTATAATAGCTACAACAGGCTTGTAAGCACGCAATAACCCTCAAACGCGACATCGAAGCGGTGTTACTCGATTTTTTGACACCCCCACCCTTCTCGACCTGTAAAAAACACAAAATTAATTAATTCTCAAAATTCTGACAAGATTTTTTCATTGTAAAAATTTTATTAAATACTTACCACTCCGACCTGTCTTCCTGACTGCATTTTGCACGATTTAGGGTAGGTTTGGACGTCGAAATTAAATTATTTCTATTAAAAAACACTAAATTTTTCAGTTTTTCGACCAAATTTTTCAAAATTTCTAGGAAAGCTTATTCTAGTTTCTGGACAGCTGGCTAGGGCTCGCCGAGACGCGTCTTTTGACGTATCGCACGTCCCTCTACGCCGCACGAAACGTCAAAAAATTCGCACAACACCCGTTTCCATACAAACAGTGAACGGCCAAAATCCACCTAAGGCCCTATAAAAACACTAGTACTCCTGATAACTTTTTCAAAAGGAGACCGATTTTGATGCGGTTTTTTGCGTATAATAGCTACAACAGGCTTGTAAGCACGCAATAACCCTCAAACGCGACATCGAAGCGGTGTTACTCGATTTTTTGACACCCCCACCCTTCTCGACCTGTAAAAAACACAAAATTAATTAATTCTCAAAATTCTGACAAGATTTTTTCATTGTAAAAATTTTATTAAATACTTACCACTCCGACCTGTCTTCCTGACTGCATTTTGCACGATTTAGGGTAGGTTTGGACGTCGAAATTAAATCTTTTCTATTAAAAAACACTAATTTTTTCAGTTTTTCGACCAAATTTTTCAAAATTTCTATTAAACCCTATTCTAGTTTCTGGACAGCAGGCTAGGGCTCGCCGAGACGCGTCTTTTGACGTATCGCACGTCCCTCTACGCCGCACGAAACGTCAAAAAATTCGCACAACACCCGTTTCCATACAAACAGTGAACGGCCAAAATCCACCTAAGGCCCTATAAAAACACTAGTACTCCTGATAACTTTTTCAAAAGGAGACCGATTTTGATGCGGTTTTTTGCGTATAATAGCTACAACAGGCTTGTAAGCACGCAATAACCCTCAAACGCGACATCGAAGCGGTGTTACTCGATTTTTTGACACCCCCACCCTTCTCGACCTGTAAAAAACACAAAATTAATTAATTCTCAAAATTCTGACAAGATTTTTTCATTGTAAAAATTTTATTAAATACTTACCACTCCGACCTGTCTTCCTGACTGCATTTTGCACGATTTAGGGTAGGTTTGGACGTCGAAATTAAATTATTTCTATTAAAAAACACTAAATTTTTCAGTTTTTCGACCAAATTTTTCAAAATTTCTAGGAAAGCTTATTCTAGTTTCTGGACAGCTGGCTAGGGCTCGCCGAGACGCGTCTTTTGACGTATCGCACGTCCCTCTACGCCGCACGAAACGTCAAAAAATTCGCACAACATCCGTTTCCATACAAATAGTAGACGCCCAAAATCCACCTAAGGCCCTATAAAAACACTAGTACTCCTGATAACTTTTTCAAAAGGAGACCGATTTTGATGCGGTTTTTTGCGTATAATAGCTACAACAGGCTTGTAAGCACGCAATAACCCTCAAACGCGACATCGAAGCGGTGTTACTCGATTTTTTGACACCCCCACCCTTCTCGACCTGTAAAAAACACAAAATTAATTAATTCTCAAAATTCTGACAAGATTTTTTCATTGTAAAAATTTTATTAAATACTTACCACTCCGACCTGTCTTCCTGACTGCATTTTGCACGATTTAGGGTAGGTTTGGACGTCGAAATTAAATTATTTCTATTAAAAAACACTAAATTTTTCAGTTTTTCGACCAAATTTTTCAAAATTTCTAGGAAAGCTTATTCTAGTTTCTGGACAGCTGGCTAGGGCTCGCCGAGACGCGTCTTTTGACGTATCGCACGTCCCTCTACGCCGCACGAAACGTCAAAAAATTCGCACAACATCCGTTTCCATACAAATAGTAGACGCCCAAAATCCACCTAAGGCCCTATAAAAACACTAGTACTCCTGATAACTTTTTCAAAAGGAGACCGATTTTGATGCGGTTTTTTGCGTATAATAGCTACAACAGGCTTGTAAGCACGCAATAACCCTCAAACGCGACATCGAAGCGGTGTTACTCGATTTTTTGACACCCCCACCCTTCTCGACCTGTAAAAAACACAAAATTAATTAATTCTCAAAATTCTGACAAGATTTTTTCATTGTAAAAATTTTATTAAATACTTACCACTCCGACCTGTCTTCCTGACTGCATTTTGCACGATTTAGGGTAGGTTTGGACGTCGAAATTAAATTATTTCTATTAAAAAACACTAAATTTTTCAGTTTTTCGACCAAATTTTTCAAAATTTCTAGGAAAGCTTATTCTAGTTTTTGGACAGCTGGCTAGGGCTCGCCGAGACGCGTCTTTTGACGTATCGCACGTCCCTCTACGCCGCACGAAACGTCAAAAAATGCCCCGCCCACCCGCCCTTTAGTCGCAATTAAGAGCATTAAAAATTTACTATAGGAAAAGGGTCGGACTTTGGGACAAAATTTTTGAAATATATTTTTTAACGGATTTGGCATCACAGTGGTCTCCTGACTCGGAAAAACATAAATTTCGCTTCAATCTAGGCTCTCTTACTCAAATTAAGCGGTTTTTAGCGTAGGTTGAAGTGCTGATAAAAGGTTATCAAAAAATTTTGATCACACAGTTGACCGGGGCGCAATCCCCGACAAAAGCTATCTTTTCTCACGCAGTGTAACGTGTCTATTGACCGCTGCACTCAGATTTTACTCTCAAAACTTGAACCCACAGCTTTTTTGGCTGCTGACTTATCTTTTCTAGTCAACTGTGACCGAAATTTTAATTCTTATTTTATTTTGTCTAAGCTTATTTATTTAATTATTTTATTTTACAATTACATTTGACTGTTTTATTAAACTATTTTAAAACAAAATATATATAATCATCACAAGACACTATTAGATCTTTTGATCAATTCTGATTTTACTTCTGAAATTGTTGACTGCACCTTCCAGCCTTATACACTGGACGGTGCATTGCACAAGGACGAGCACGCGACGGCAATTAGCTTCGTGAAGTATCCACAGGCTAACCAGGGCCCTTTGGACCCTTCTTCCTAGCAAGAAGAGTAGCCCTGCTAAGGTGCCCACACAGCTAGCTGCTCGGACGCCGCCATCCATTACAGAAAAATTGTCTTTTTGTCCTTCGCCAACAAACAAAACTCCAATCATGTTTGGAATCCGGACGCCCGTTAGCAGGAAGACTGCTCCTCCAGCCCAAGATGCTTCTCCTGGCATTTCTTTAAATGTGAGCCCGGCTCAGCCGACAAACACAAACGTCAGGAGGAGCATCGAGGTGTTGGAGGCCAGCCAAACCCCCTTGCCCAGCTCGGCACCTGCCGCCCCAGTGAAACCTAAAAAGATCACTACCCTAAAGAGCATGTCACCAGCTCCAGAGAAGTTCGCTGGGGCGGCAGAGGCCCCAAAACCCCCAGCCTCCGTCAGCAGGGTGCAAGAAGCCAGAAACTTGGTGACTAAGGCCAAGATTGCTCTTGGCCAAAGCCGGAACCTCCGGACTGACATCAAGGAGGATGTCACCCTTGCAATTGACACCCTCTATCGCATGGTGAGGGATGGGGAAGCGGATAAGGGGAGGGGCCCTATATCCTCTAAAAAGGAGCAGCCAGCCACTGTCGATGCGGCGCCACCGGAACGTTCCAACCAAGAGTACTCCCAGCTGCTCTCCTCACTGGCGGACCACAGTAGGCTTGTGAAGGAGAACGCCGAAAAAATGGAGGAACTCCAACAAAGTCTGTCCAAACACACGACAGCGTTGGACGCGACCACATACGCGGGGGTGTTGGCGGCACCCAAGCCGCTCGCAGCATCACCGCGACCAACACTACACTCGGTTGTGGTCGCCTCCAACGATAAACAAGAAACTGGCGAGCAGGTGCTGGATAAAATCCGCACTGCCATTAACGCCAAAGAAGGTGGTTACCGCATTGACAGGGTCAGGAAGGCCAAGGACAGCAAGGTCGTCATCAGCTGCAGGGACGAGGAGGAGCGGAGCAGGGTCCGGGAAAAGCTTAGGTCGGCCGGTCAACAGCTGACCGTCCAGGACGCAGCAAACCTAGACCCGCTCATTATCCTCAGGGACGTCCTCAGCTACAACACCGACGAGGACGTCACGAAAGCCCTGAGGACGCAGAACACCAAGCTCTTCGCCGACCTTGCGGCTGAGGATGACCGCGTCATAATAAAGTATAGAAAAAGGGCCCGGAACCAGCTGATGTGCCACATTGTTGCGAGAGTCTCCCCCACCCTCTGGAGCAGATTGACGGGGGCGTCTGCCGTGTATATAGACATGCAGCGGATCAGGGTGGAAGACCAATCTCCCCTGGTCCAATGCTCCCTATGCTTAGGATATGGGCACGGCAGACGCCTTTGCACAGAAAAAGAGGAAGCCTGCAGCCACTGCGGTGGCCCTCACTTACGCAATTCTTGCCCAGAAGCGAAAGCCAATGCGCCCCCATCCTGTTGTAACTGCACTAGAGCCGGGCTGGAGGGAACGACGCATAATGCGTTCAGCCCGGACTGCCCGGTGAGACGCAGATGGGACGCATTGGCCAGATCAAAGATCGGATACTGCTGAGGGCGCCGCAGTGGATACCAGGTCATACAAAGTTCTGCAGGCCAACCTTCAGAGAAAGCAGCTGGCGACCGCCGAGCTGCTCGAGGTCGCTTCACGGTCGAGATCGTCTTTTGCTCTCATCCAAGAGCCTTACGTGGGCTCTGTCCGGAGAATGCGGAGCTACCGGGGGGCGCGGATCTACCAGGCTTCGGAGGAGGGAGAGGGCACTGTAAAAGCTGCCATCGTAGTGTTCGACCACGACCTCGACGTTATACAGTGCCCAGAACTCACCACCCATAACATCGTCGTGGTGAGGATCCGGACCCAAGCCTGGGAAATCGCAGCAGCATCGTTGTACTTCGAACCGGACAAGCCCATGGACTCGTACCTGGAGCACCTCAGAGCGGTCAGGCGGAAGCTGGGAAGTCGCCACCTTCTCATCGGAGGCGACTTTAACGCAAAAAGCCCATGGTGGGGGAGCCTTACGGAGGACAGCAGGGGGGAGGAGCTATGCTCCACACTGGACGAGCTGGAGTTGCAGGTGCTAAACAGCGGCACCCTGCCCACTTTTGACACCATCCGAGGGGGCAGGAGATACTGCAGTCACGTCGACGTGACGGCATGCTCGGCGGATCTTCTCTGCCTGGTTGAAGGCTGGGAGGTAGACGAGGGATTGACGAGCTCGGACCACAACGGCATAAAATTTAGAATACATTTGCAAAAATCTTTGGGAACAGCAGTAAATTCAACAACCAGGATGTTTAACACCAAAAAAGCAAACTGGGTCCAGTTTCGTGAGAAACTGGCCCAGTTTAAAATAGAAGAAAATATAAATAAGTCAGAATTTGATAAAATTGAAAATAGTCAAAATTTAGAAATATACATAAACAAATATTTAGAAATAATACAAAAGTCAAGTCAGGAAACCATACCGAAAAAGAAAAACTCGGAAAAAATTACCTTGCCGTGGTGGTCCCAGGAGCTCGCAAGCCTGAAGAAGGAGGTCGCCACCAGGAAGAGAAGAATCCGCTGCGCCGCTCCAGTCCGAAGGCAGATCGTCGTCGAAGAGTACCTGCAACACAAAGAAAAATATGAAACAGAAGCCATGATAGCCCAAACGAGGAGCTGGACGGAGTTCTGCACAAAGCAGGATAGGGAGGGAATGTGGGAGGGCATTTACAGGGTGATAGGGCGTACCGCAACACGGCACGAAGATGCAACCCTAATTAGAAGTGGTGTATATCTGACTCCGGCAGAATCCGCATCGCACCTGGCTGAGACCTTTTATCCGCAAGACCTGGAAGAAGAGGACACTGAAGAACAAAAGGACATCCGACGTTTAGCCATGCGGGTAAACGACCCGGATCATGATGAAAAACATGACCCGCCTTTTACTCCGCATGAGCTCATAACAGCAGTGTCCTCCTTTAACCCTAAAAAGGCGCCAGGCGCGGACGGTCTCACCGCGGACATCTGTCGCCAGGCAATTCTCCAGGACCCCGAGGCGTTCCTTGCCCTGGCCAACAAATGCCTCAGTCTGGGCCACTTCCCCAAGAAGTGGAAGGAAGCCACAGTTGTGGTTCTGAGGAAGCCGGGCAAGGACAACTACACAAACGCCAAATCATATAGGCCGATCGGGCTCCTGCCCGTGTTAGGGAAGGTCCTGGAGAAGATGGCTGTCACGAGGCTCCAGTGGCACCTAGTGCCGAGGCTGAGTACCCGCCAGTACGGCTTCATGCCCCAGAGGAGCACCGAGGACGCCCTCTATAATCTAGTGAACCAAATAAAGGTTGAAATAAAAAACAAAAAGCTGGTCACCATCGTCTCGCTAGATATAGAGGGCGCCTTCGACAGCGCCTGGTGGCCAGCCATAAAGGTCAGACTGGCGGAGGAAAAGTGTCCGGTCAACATTAGGCGGCTACTCGACAGCTACCTTGGCGACAGATGTGTGCGACTAAGGTATGCCGGAGTCGAACATTTTAGAAACACACAAAAGGGTTGCGTCCAAGGCTCGATCAGCGGGCCGATACTGTGGAATGTCCTCCTAGATCCCCTTCTCAAGAACCTACATGACCGCGGGGTTGTGTGCCAGGCGTTCGCAGATGACGTGGTTCTGCTGTTTGCCGGGGATACTGCGCTGGAGGTGCAGCGACATGCCAATGCCGCCCTCGAATTCGTTCGGGAGTGGGGTGTCAGGAACAAACTCAAGTTCGCGCCACACAAGACTTGCGCAATGCTGCTGACGAACAAGCTAAAGCATGACACCCCACTTCTGCGCATGGGCGGGGTCGACATTGGCATGTCTCGCGAAATAAAGATCTTGGGCCTGACTATAGACGATAAGCTGACCTTTAACACCCACGTCGCCAACGTCTGTAGGAAGGCCCTAAATATCGCGAAGCAACTCCAACGAGCTGCAAAAATAAGCTGGGGACTGCACCCCGACGTCATCCGCACAATCTATACGGCAACAGTGGAGCCCGTCATTCTTTATGCTGCGGCCGCATGGTCGCCCGCCGCTCAAAAAATTTGTGTCCGCAAGCTCCTAAACACCGTCCAGCGGGGCTTCGCACAGAAGATCTGCAAATCCTACCGCACCGTCTCCCTAAACTCGGCCCTACTACTCGCCGGGTTACTACCTTTGGACCTACGCATCAAGGAAGCAGCCGGCCTATATGAGGCTCGCAAAGGGTCAACCCGGCTAGTGCTAGGAGACCGGGAGGTCGAGCGGGTGGTTGGATTTGCAGAGCTACCACACCCCGCCTTGCGTATGGACCTGAACTTCAGGTGTCTTGATGACCGAAGCCTGGTGGACCAACACAACGTGCAGTCGCTCAGAATTTTCACAGACGGCAGCAAGTTCCAGGGCAAAGTCGGTGCTGCGTTGTCCATATGGGACAACCAGACCGAACTGCGGAGCCGAAAACTGAGCTTGCCAGCGTACTGCACAGTCTACCAGGCTGAACTTCTGGCCATATGCAGGGCCACTAGCGAAGCCCTGAACAGCGGAGCGGAGAGCTGCGGCATTTATAGTGACTCACGGGCGGCCTTGCAGACTGTGACCAACCCCGGGTCCATGCACTCCCTCGCAATCGAGGCGCGCCGAAACCTCAGCGTGGCCTTGACCCGTGGCAAAGCTGTGACCTTGTTCTGGATCAAGGCCCATGCCGGCATCGATGGCAACGAGCGCGCCGACGAGCTAGCAAAAGAAGCAGCAATCTCGAGCCGGAGGAAGCCTGACTATGACCGGTGCCCGGTCTCATTCGTCAGGAGTGAACTTCGTGGAGACTCTCTTGACGAATGGAACCGGAGATACAAAACGGGCGAGACGGCCTCCGTCACGAAAGTGTTCTTCCCGGATGCGAGGGAGGCATATCGCTTGGTGCGCAAAATACAACCGCAGGGAACTCTCACCAGCATCTTTACGGGCCATGGGGGGTTCTCCCAATATTTGCACCGCTTCAAGTGTCGGGAGAGCCCGTCATGTGCCTGCGACCCTGCGGTTGAGGAATCCGTCCAGCACATTATATTTCAGTGCCCTATATTCGAAAGGAAACGTTTTGACCTCGCCCAAAGACTCGAAACAGATGTGGCAGTCAGTAGAGCCTTCGAGCTCATCGCAAATAAAAAATTAAGAGGCGATTTCCTAAAGTTTGCTGAACAAATTTGTAAAATTGTCGTGGAGAGAAACGCTTCGGATTAATCCGGAGCGTCTTTCTCCACAACAAAGTAAATAAAAAACATAAAAAAGACATACAAAGTCTCTGATTACGTCAGAGGTACACGGCAGTACCCAAGATGGCGGGTGCAATAAAAAAAAAAAAAAAAAAAAAAAAAAAAAACCTAACCTAACCTAACCTAACCTAACCTAACCTAACCTAACCTAACCTAACCTAACCTTTTTTTTTTTTTTTTTTTTCTTTTTTTTTTTTTTTTCCTCGGGGGGAAATCCTCATGGACTTCCTCCGCCTGGGGAGAGGCGGAGGGGTGTGCCGGACTCTTACCGGCTAAAACCCCCCTGTGTCCTCCTTACACGTGGGCGCGGGGCCGCGGGAATCCAAATTCTTCCGCAGCAACCTAACCTAACCTAACCTAACCTAACCTTTTTTTTTTTTTTTTTTTTTTTACTCGGGGGGAAATCCTCATGGACTTCCTCCGCCTGGGGAGAGGCGGAGGGGTGTGCCGGACTCTTACCGGCTAAAACCCCCCTGTGTCCTCCTTACACGTGGGCGCGGGGCCGCGGGAATCCAAATTCTTCCGCAGCCCCGCACTGGTGCTGGCCCGCCTTGCGGGCCTCGCCTCGGGCACGGGGGGGTGAGGTGTTAAACTCCCCCGTGCAACGCCTCAGAGGCGCGCGTCGACACCCGCGCGCGCCTCCGCCTCGGGTCCGTTGAATAGGGGGCGGGGACTTCCCCAAGTCCTTCGCCCCTGGACCCGTTCATGGGGGGCGGAAGAGGGCGTTGTCTGCCCTCCTCCGGCGCCCGGAGCGCCTGCTGCGGGCGGGATCGGCAGTTGAAATCTCCCTCTCCCGTTCCGCAGCTTCCTTCTGCGACATCACGTCCTCGCAGAAGGACACCACTGCGTCCCACGACTCTGCGCTGCCGACCATCTTCCGTACCACGGCCGGCAGCGACAGATCGCCTCCTACTTCATTTGTGAGGACACGGCGCTGCTCCTCCCAAGCAACACACTGAACGAACGTGTGTTGCGCCGTGTCCTCCCCGCCATGGACGCAGTGGTGGCACCGAGCGTCCGGCTCCCTGCCTATGCGACACAGGTACTTGCCGAAGCAGCCGTGCCCCGACAGCACCTGCGTCACCCTGAACGACAGGGAGCCGTGCCTTCTCCCGAGCCAGTCGTCGAGCACTGGCCGGATCGCCTCGACGGTGGCGAGGCCGGCGGTAGGGCGCAGAAGCCTCTGCCGCCATTCCGCCACCAAGACCTGACGGAGCTCTGCTCGGCGCTGCGCTATCTGCCGCTGCACCGGCCTCGAGTCCCGTGCCCGCTCTTCCTCGCGCCACCGATACAGCGACGCGAGTACTTTAGCCTCTAGGTCCCAGGGCGGGGATCCGGCCAGGACGCAAGCCGCCTCGTAGGAAATCGTGCGATACCCGCGGACGACTCTGACGGCCATCGCCCTCTGCGGTCTGCGCAGAATGGCTAGAGTGCTGGCCGCCAGGTCCATCGCCCACACAGGGGCCCCATATAGGGCCATGGACCGCACGATTCCCACGTACAACCGCCTACAGGCGGCGCTCGGGCCCCCCATGTTAGGAAGCAACGTTGACAGCGCGCCCGCTGCACCCATCAGCTTGGGCACCAGCCGCCGGAAGTGGGGGCCGAATTCCCATCGGCTGTCGAGCACCAATCCCAGATACTTCATGGTGGACTCGACAGCTATCCGGGCTCCACCGACCACGATGTGTGATCCCGACGGCGGCGCGCGTCGGGGGCCATGAAACACCATGGCCTCCGACTTGTTGAGGGCCACCTCCAGGCCCAGGCGCCGGATGCGGTTCACCACCTGTGACACCGCAGCCGTGGCTATCAACGCTGCTTCCCTGTGCGAGCTCCCCCGGGCAGTGACAAGCGTGTCGTCCGCATAACACGTCAAGTCGGCGCCCGACGGGAGTTCGCCTCTCAGCACCCAATCGTAACCGATGTTCCACAGGAGCGGCCCCAGCACCGATCCCTGTGGAACACCGCACGTCATGAGGTGCCGACCGGCACCGTCATGTCCCCGATATGTGACGCATCTACCTTCTAGGTAGGCCCCTACTGTGCGACGGAGGTAGGGAGGCACGCGGTGATATCTCAGTGCCTCCCGAATACAGCTCCAGGGCAGGGTGTTGAACGCGTTGGAGATGTCTAAAGACACCGCCAACACCACCCCACCCTGGGACACCGTCTCCTCCGCCAGGGCTCTCACGCGCATTATGGCGTCTACGGTGGAGCGCCCGCGACGAAAACCAAACTGGTTGTCGTCCAGGTCCGGCCCCTCTCTGCACAAGTGGCTGACGAGGCGATCTGCGATGACACGCTCAAAGAGTTTGCCCGCCTCGTCGAGCAGCACTATGGGCCGGTACGCGGACGGCGAGTCCGCGGGGCGCCCCTCCTTCCTGAGCAGGACCAGCCTCCCCTCCTTCCACACACTGGGAAACTGACCCTGCTCGAGACATGCCGTGAAGAGCCCTCTCAGCTGGGGCTCTAGCTCCTTCAGAGCCAGGACGAGAGCTCGGCCAGGAACTCCGTCGGGTCCGGGCGCCGTGTTCTTAGCCCGGAGCCGCGACACGGCCGCTCTCGTCTCTGCTTGCGTCACCTCGGGGACATCGGTGCTCTCCTCTTCGGGAGAGTCTGTGGCCGAGGGTGAAGCCATCGTCGGGGGAACGTGTCCCGCTCGCTCAGGGAAGAGCGCCAATACGACCGCCCCTAGCAGCTGGGGCTGCATGCTCTGCACCAGTGGAGGCGCCCATGCACGCAGCTTGCCCCGTACCCAACGGTAGGGGCGGCCCCACGGATCCCGATCCAGGGACCCCAGCAGCTCCTCCCTGGCACGCGACTTAGAATCGCCGATGGCCAGCCACAGAGTCTCCTTGGACGCGCTGTACACCTCATACAGCGCGTCCTCCTCGGCGGAAACCCGTCGACGTCGTCTCCGGTATCGTGTGTACTGGCGGCGAGCCGCAACGCACGCGATGCGCAACTGCGCAATCTCGGCGGTCCACCAGTACACCTGGCGCCTTGCGGACTGTTGGCGGACGCGGGGCATGGACGCGTCGCAGATCTGCGTCATCGCCCCGCGAAACCGCAGCGCCACCGCTTCGACGTCGACGGGGCCGTCCGTCGCCGACTCCCAAATCCAGGACTGGACTAAGGCAGCTTCCTCGAGCAGTTCCTTGTCGATGCACTTAAGCGCCCAGCGCGGGCCGTCGTTGATCGGGGCTGTTGGATGGCGGCCGCTCGCGGTCTGGGCAGAGACGTCGAACCGGATATACCTGTGGTCCGACAGCGTCTCCACCTCCACGGCGACACGCCAGTCGCGGACTCGGCTGGCGACAGAGGGGCTAGCGAACGAGACGTCCACTATCGACCCGCCCCGCTGCCGCACGCACGTGTATTCCGAGCCCCGATTCAGGACGACCAGACCGGTCGTCACCGCCCACTCTTCCAGCACCTCGCCCCGAGGGTCAGTGACCGGAGATCCCCACGCCGATGACTTGGCGTTGAGATCCCCGAGCACCAGAACGGGGCGAGGGTGATGGCGGCCTACGACGGCGCCCAACTCGACAAGGAAACCCTCGAAGTCGGCGAGACTCTTGTTGGGGGAGAAATACGCCCCCACAATGACGATGCCGCCCGAGACCGCAGCAACCCAGCCACGGCCCCGAGACGGGTCGGTCAGAGTCCCGCCAATAATGGCCACCAAACCGTCAGCGCACCCCAGCCAGTTGTCACGGGCGGGGATGAAGTACGGCTCGGCGACCACAGCCACGTCAATCGACCACTCTGCCATGCTCTGGAGGAGAAGATCCTGAGCTCTGGCACAGTGGTTGATGTTGCCCTGGAGGAAATGGAGGTGCCCTATTATTGACACTCCATTCCCTCGGCAACGGTCCTGGGCCGGGAGTCGGCCGCGGAGCTACTGGCCTGCGGGGGTGGCGAGGTTTCCCCGGCAGGCTTAGAGCTCCTCTTCTTTTTCTTGGCCTTGCTGGCAGGCGCGCCACAGGCCCCTCCGCCCACTTTGTGTCCCGCTGGCTTCCCCACAGCCGAACACAAGCAGCAGTTTGGCGCCGCGGAACACTGGGCCGCCTTGTGGCCGGGCTGACCGCAACGATAACAGAGGTCGCTGCGGTCAATCTCGGCGGTGCATTTTGCCCGGACGTGCCCCTTCTCCAGGCACCGGAAGCACCGCAAAGCCCGGGGCTGCAGGAGTTTCACCCTCGCTGCAACCCAGCCAACCAGCAATCTGCCACTATCGGCGATCTTTTTCGCCGACGCTACAGGGCACCGAACCCAGACTACGCCGAGTCCGGTAGCGTCAACGCGTATGTCGCCGGCCCGCACCTTGTCCGGCGGACACTCTCCGCCACGAGCAACGGCCGCCGCCACCTCCTCAGAGGTCACGGAGTCGTCCAGGCCAGCAATCCGCACTTCTGCGGTTTTCATTGGCCTGGAGACCCGGACGTCCTCTGGGTTGAGGACCTCCTTCATTTTGGCGGCCAGAGCGTCCGCCTTCTCGACGCTGTCGCTCGCAGCACCAGCCACCTCAAACAGCCGCGCACCCGTGGCAGCCTGCCTGAGGGTGACGGACTGGAGGCCAAGATCTGCCAATTTTATCTTGGCCTTGGCCTCGGCAATCACCGACTGGTACGTAACGCCGCGCTCCGCAGCTCCGGGCTGGAGCGTTAGCGTAACAGCCTCAGAACGAGGCGCACGTATCGCCGGCGCATTGCGACCGCCGGTCTTTTTGGCAGTCCGTCGCGCAGGCTGCGCAACTGCGGCGCGCGCTGCTGCTGGTGCCGCGGCCTTTTTGGCGGCTTTGCGGGCCTTCTTGCGGCCCACGACTTTCGCCCAGGTCTCACCCTTGGACCCGGCAGTCGTGGGCTGAACACTCGACGGGGTTCCCTCCACGGGCTTTTCAACACCCTCCGCGGGCTTCCCCTTTTGAGGCGCAGGTCTCGGCGGCTCCTCCGTCCTCCGTTTGTCCGCCGCTAATGTCGGCCGGAGGATTGGCTCCTGCGGAAGGCGCCGAGAGATGGCCTCGATGCGAGCGTTCATCATGCTCCCGCACTGGAGCATGCAGAGCCGAACAATGCGCTCGACCTCATCGTCGGTGTGCGCGCTTGTCGGTCCCGGTGCGGGAGTGGGAGTCGCCATGGGCGGAGTGGCGACGGCGGCAGATTGTGGCTGCTGCTGCTCGCTCAGCGCAGCCACTTGCCGCCGGAGATCCTCCAGATCTTTTCGGAGGCGGCTGTTCTCCTCCTGCAACTTAGTGACCTCGTCTGAGGCCGTTCGGTTGAGGAGGTCTCCAACCGCCTCCTTGATGTCGGCGGCTGCCTCCTTGAGGGCGCGGGTGAATGTGCCCTTCAGGTTGCCGGACTGCGTGGCAACCTTCAGGACGACATCCACGCCGCCCAACACTTGTTGGCTTAACGCCACCGCCGACATCTCCCCTGAAGCCGCCAAAGCGGCACGTCGCTCGCGAGCGCGTCGGGCCATCTCTGTCACCTCATCGACCGCGACCGCCCTCCGCTGCTCTCTTTTGGCGGCGTTGAGCTCTGCTTTCGTGCTTCCTAGGGAAACACAGCTCACGCCGCCAGGGTCCTCGCTCCTGACCCCAACATCACTCTCTTCGCTGGCCGCCGGAGTAGCGGAGCGCAGAAACCGCCCCCGCGAATCCCTCGGCGGCCGCAAAGAGGCCCCCCCTCCTGTTGGTGCCGGTTTTCGGCCCCGCCGAGCTGTCGGCACTTTTGGGGCCGATAGGTCCTCCTCGCTTGAGGATAGGCCTATCGACCCATCTCGGTCCGAGACTTCATCGCGCGGACGCTTCCTCCAAAATCTGGAGGCAGTTCCGCGCGACTCCCCGTCGGACAGGACCACACTGCACGGTCTGCAGCCCCCCTGGCTCAAGACCGTGCCAAGATTGGTGCTTCCAGTAGCACTATCAGCAGCAGGGGCCTGGTCGCCTACCCCTGCGCGTCCGTCGGTCGCCAATTTCACACTCACAGGCCCGGATACCTGTGAGCGCCGGTTGTCAGCCGGGTCACATGACATAGAATCGGTGCTTCCAGTAGCCACATCCGCTACAGGGGCCTGGTCGCCTACCCCTGCGCGTCCTTCGGTAACCAATTTAACACTCGCAGGCCCGGATACCTGCGAGCGCCGGGCGTCAGCCGGATCGCAAGACAAGACACACTCTATATCTGACATTTCCATTTACGATATGGGTGGTACACACATCGCTTCCCCAAGGCGATGCGGCCACTCTTTTTGGGAGGGTATTTAGTCCCCCCGAGGCCAGCGGATGCCTCCGGTGCAGGATACACCGCCCGCTGCTCGGTATCTACAACTAGGACACTAACCTAAGACTAAACCTAATATATTTTTGTATTTTTGTTATTTTGTAATTTTCTCTTTGTTTTTTTTTTTTTTTTTTTTTTTTTTTTTTTTTTTTTTTTTTTTTTTTTTTTTTTTTTTTTTTTTTTTTTTTTTTTTTTTTTTTAACTTACGGCTAACTTAAAACTAACTTAACCTACTTGGCACCGTGGCTCAGCACCTCGCCACGGATGCCCCAATACCGCAGGTTGAGGAGCAACCTGCGGCCTTCCCCACCTCGGTCACCACGACGAGCACGCCGCGGAGACCCGTAGACCGCGGACTGTACAACGGCCCGCGATCTACCCCACCTCGCTCCCTAGTCGTGCACTCTGCTGCTGCAGAGTGCAGATAGGGAGCCCTCGGGAGCGACTCCTCCGCTCCTGTCGAAATTAGCCACGGACAACAATCTCCTCTATCCCACCCCCCGCGAAGAGATTATTGTCCGTGCCCAGGGTGCACCGGCCCGGTGACTGCTCTTCCCTTAGGACGTGTCCACAGGGACCAGCAGTTGCCGAGCACACGGGGAGGTTTTCTGACAGGCACCCCAACCTAACCTAACCTAACCTTTTTTTTTTTTTTTTTACTCGGGGGGAAATCCTCATGGACTTCCTCCGCCTGGGGAGAGGCGGAGGGGTGTGCCGGACTCTTACCGGCTAAAACCCCCCTGTGTCCTCCTTACACGTGGGCGCGGGGCCGCGGGAATCCAAATTCTTCCGCAGCCCCGCACTGGTGCTGGCCCGCCTTGCGGGCCTCGCCTCGGGCACGGGGGGGTGAGGTGTTAAACTCCCCCGTGCAACGCCTCAGAGGCGCGCGTCGACACCCGCGCGCGCCTCCGCCTCGGGTCCGTTGAATAGGGGGCGGGGACTTCCCCAAGTCCTTCGCCCCTGGACCCGTTCATGGGGGGCGGAAGAGGGCGTTGTCTGCCCTCCTCCGGCGCCCGGAGCGCCTGCTGCGGGCGGGATCGGCAGTTGAAATCTCCCTCTCCCGTTCCGCAGCTTCCTTCTGCGACATCACGTCCTCGCAGAAGGACACCACTGCGTCCCACGACTCTGCGCTGCCGACCATCTTCCGTACCACGGCCGGCAGCGACAGATCGCCTCCTACTTCATTTGTGAGGACACGGCGCTGCTCCTCCCAAGCAACACACTGAACGAACGTGTGTTGCGCCGTGTCCTCCCCGCCATGGACGCAGTGGTGGCACCGAGCGTCCGGCTCCCTGCCTATGCGACACAGGTACTTGCCGAAGCAGCCGTGCCCCGACAGCACCTGCGTCACCCTGAACGACAGGGAGCCGTGCCTTCTCCCGAGCCAGTCGTCGAGCACTGGCCGGATCGCCTCGACGGTGGCGAGGCCGGCGGTAGGGCGCAGAAGCCTCTGCCGCCATTCCGCCACCAAGACCTGACGGAGCTCTGCTCGGCGCTGCGCTATCTGCCGCTGCACCGGCCTCGAGTCCCGTGCCCGCTCTTCCTCGCGCCACCGATACAGCGACGCGAGTACTTTAGCCTCTAGGTCCCAGGGCGGGGATCCGGCCAGGACGCAAGCCGCCTCGTAGGAAATCGTGCGATACCCGCGGACGACTCTGACGGCCATCGCCCTCTGCGGTCTGCGCAGAATGGCTAGAGTGCTGGCCGTCAGGTCCATCGCCCACACAGGGGCCCCATATAGGGCCATGGACCGCACGATTCCCACGTACAACCGCCTACAGGCGGCGCTCGGGCCCCCCATGTTAGGAAGCAACGTTGACAGCGCGCCCGCTGCACCCATCAGCTTGGGCACCAGCCGCCGGAAGTGGGGGCCGAATTCCCATCGGCTGTCGAGCACCAATCCCAGATACTTCATGGTGGACTCGACAGCTATCCGGGCTCCACCGACCACGATGTGTGATCCCGACGGCGGCGCGCGTCGGGGGCCATGAAACACCATGGCCTCCGACTTGTTGAGGGCCACCTCCAGGCCCAGGCGCCGGATGCGGTTCACCACCTGTGACACCGCAGCCGTGGCTATCAACGCTGCTTCCCTGTGCGAGCTCCCCCGGGCAGTGACAAGCGTGTCGTCCGCATAACACGTCAAGTCGGCGCCCGACGGGAGTTCGCCTCTCAGCACCCAATCGTAACCGATGTTCCACAGGAGCGGCCCCAGCACCGATCCCTGTGGAACACCGCACGTCATGAGGTGCCGACCGGCACCGTCATGTCCCCGATATGTGACGCATCTACCTTCTAGGTAGGCCCCTACTGTGCGACGGAGGTAGGGAGGCACGCGGTGATATCTCAGTGCCTCCCGAATACAGCTCCAGGGCAGGGTGTTGAACGCGTTGGAGATGTCTAAAGACACCGCCAACACCACCCCACCCTGGGACACCGTCTCCTCCGCCAGGGCTCTCACGCGCATTATGGCGTCTACGGTGGAGCGCCCGCGACGAAAACCAAACTGGTTGTCGTCCAGGTCCGGCCCCTCTCTGCACAAGTGGCTGACGAGGCGATCTGCGATGACACGCTCAAAGAGTTTGCCCGCCTCGTCGAGCAGCACTATGGGCCGGTACGCGGACGGCGAGTCCGCGGGGCGCCCCTCCTTCCTGAGCAGGACCAGCCTCCCCTCCTTCCACACACTGGGAAACTGACCCTGCTCGAGACATGCCGTGAAGAGCCCTCTCAGCTGGGGCTCTAGCACCTTCAGAGCCAGGACGAGAGCTCGGCCAGGAACTCCGTCGGGTCCGGGCGCCGTGTTCTTAGCCCGGAGCCGCGACACGGCCGCTCTCGTCTCTGCTTGCGTCACCTCGGGGACATCGGTGCTCTCCTCTTCGGGAGAGTCCGTGGCCGAGGGTGAAGCCATCGTCGGGGGAACGTGTCCCGCTCGCTCAGGGAAGAGCGCCAATACGACCGCCCCTAGCAGCTGGGGCTGCATGCTCTGCACCAGTGGAGGCGCCCATGCACGCAGCTTGCCCCGTACCCAACGGTAGGGGCGGCCCCACGGATCCCGATCCAGGGACCCCAGCAGCTCCTCCCTGGCACGCGACTTAGAATCGCCGATGGCCAGCCACAGAGTCTCCTTGGACGCGCTGTACACCTCATACAGCGCGTCCTCCTCGGCGGAAACCCGTCGACGTCGTCTCCGGTATCGTGTGTACTGGCGGCGAGCCGCAACGCACGCGATGCGCAACTGCGCAATCTCGGCGGTCCACCAGTACACCTGGCGCCTTGCGGACTGTTGGCGGACGCGGGGCATGGACGCGTCGCAGATCTGCGTCATCGCCCCGCGAAACCGCAGCGCCACCGCTTCGACGTCGACGGGGCCGTCCGTCGCCGACTCCCAAATCCAGGACTGGACTAAGGCAGCTTCCTCGAGCAGTTCCTTGTCGATGCACTTAAGCGCCCAGCGCGGGCCGTCGTTGATCGGGGCTGTTGGATGGCGGCCGCTCGCGGTCTGGGCAGAGACGTCGAACCGGATATACCTGTGGTCCGACAGCGTCTCCACCTCCACGGCGACACGCCAGTCGCGGACTCGGCTGGCGACAGAGGGGCTAGCGAACGAGACGTCCACTATCGACCCGCCCCGCTGCCGCACGCACGTGTATTCCGAGCCCCGATTCAGGACGACCAGACCGGTCGTCACCGCCCACTCTTCCAGCACCTCGCCCCGAGGGTCAGTGACCGGAGATCCCCACGCCGATGACTTGGCGTTGAGATCCCCGAGCACCAGAACGGGGCGAGGGTGATGGCGGCCTACGACGGCGCCCAACTCGACAAGGAAACCCTCGAAGTCGGCGAGACTCTTGTTGGGGGAGAAATACGCCCCCACAATGACGATGCCGCCCGAGACCGCAGCAACCCAGCCACGGCCCCGAGACGGGTCGGTCAGAGTCCCGCCAATAATGGCCACCAAACCGTCAGCGCACCCCAGCCAGTTGTCACGGGCGGGGATGAAGTACGGCTCGGCGACCACAGCCACGTCAATCGACCACTCTGCCATGCTCTGGAGGAGAAGATCCTGAGCTCTGGCACAGTGGTTGATGTTGCCCTGGAGGAAATGGAGGTGCCCTATTATTGACACTCCATTCCCTCGGCAACGGTCCTGGGCCGGGAGTCGGCCGCGGAGCTACTGGCCTGCGGGGGTGGCGAGGTTTCCCCGGCAGGCTTAGAGCTCCTCTTCTTTTTCTTGGCCTTGCTGGCAGGCGCGCCACAGGCCCCTCCGCCCACTTTGTGTCCCGCTGGCTTCCCCACAGCCGAACACAAGCAGCAGTTTGGCGCCGCGGAACACTGGGCCGCCTTGTGGCCGGGCTGACCGCAACGATAACAGAGGTCGCTGCGGTCAATCTCGGCGGTGCATTTTGCCCGGACGTGCCCCTTCTCCAGGCACCGGAAGCACCGCAAAGCCCGGGGCTGCAGGAGTTTCACCCTCGCTGCAACCCAGCCAACCAGCAATCTGCCACTATCGGCGATCTTTTTCGCCGACGCTACAGGGCACCGAACCCAGACTACGCCGAGTCCGGTAGCGTCAACGCGTATGTCGCCGGCCCGCACCTTGTCCGGCGGACACTCTCCGCCACGAGCAACGGCCGCCGCCACCTCCTCAGAGGTCACGGAGTCGTCCAGGCCAGCAATCCGCACTTCTGCGGTTTTCATTGGCCTGGAGACCCGGACGTCCTCTGGGTTGAGGACCTCCTTCATTTTGGCGGCCAGAGCGTCCGCCTTCTCGACGCTGTCGCTCGCAGCACCAGCCACCTCAAACAGCCGCGCACCCGTGGCAGCCTGCCTGAGGGTGACGGACTGGAGGCCAAGATCTGCCAATTTTATCTTGGCCTTGGCCTCGGCAATCACCGACTGGTACGTAACGCCGCGCTCCGCAGCTCCGGGCTGGAGCGTTAGCGTAACAGCCTCAGAACGAGGCGCACGTATCGCCGGCGCATTGCGACCGCCGGTCTTTTTGGCAGTCCGTCGCGCAGGCTGCGCAACTGCGGCGCGCGCTGCTGCTGGTGCCGCGGCCTTTTTGGCGGCTTTGCGGGCCTTCTTGCGGCCCACGACTTTCGCCCAGGTCTCACCCTTGGACCCGGCAGTCGTGGGCTGAACACTCGACGGGGTTCCCTCCACGGGCTTTTCAACACCCTCCGCGGGCTTCCCCTTTTGAGGCGCAGGTCTCGGCGGCTCCTCCGTCCTCCGTTTGTCCGCCGCTAATGTCGGCCGGAGGATTGGCTCCTGCGGAAGGCGCCGAGAGATGGCCTCGATGCGAGCGTTCATCATGCTCCCGCACTGGAGCATGCAGAGCCGAACAATGCGCTCGACCTCATCGTCGGTGTGCGCGCTTGTCGGTCCCGGTGCGGGAGTGGGAGTCGCCATGGGCGGAGTGGCGACGGCGGCAGATTGTGGCTGCTGCTGCTCGCTCAGCGCAGCCACTTGCCGCCGGAGATCCTCCAGATCTCTTCGGAGGCGGCTGTTCTCCTCCTGCAACTTAGTGACCTCGTCTGAGGCCGTTCGGTTGAGGAGGTCTCCAACCGCCTCCTTGATGTCGGCGGCTGCCTCCTTGAGGGCGCGGGTGAATGTGCCCTTCAGGTTGCCGGACTGCGTGGCAACCTTCAGGACGACATCCACGCCGCCCAACACTTGTTGGCTTAACGCCACCGCCGACATCTCCCCTGAAGCCGCCAAAGCGGCACGTCGCTCGCGGGCGCGTCGGGCCATCTCTGTCACCTCATCGACCGCGACCGCCCTCCGCTGCTCTCTTTTGGCGGCGTTGAGCTCTGCTTTCGTGCTTCCTAGGGAAACACAGCTCACGCCGCCAGGGTCCTCGCTCCTGACCCCAACATCACTCTCTTCGCTGGCCGCCGGAGTAGCGGAGCGCAGAAACCGCCCCCGCGAATCCCTCGGCGGCCGCAAAGAGGCCCCCCCTCCTGTTGGTGCCGGTTTTCGGCCCCGCCGAGCTGTCGGCACTTTTGGGGCCGATAGGTCCTCCTCGCTTGAGGATAGGCCTATCGACCCATCTCGGTCCGAGACTTCATCGCGCGGACGCTTCCTCCAAAATCTGGAGGCAGTTCCGCGCGACTCCCCGTCGGACAGGACCACACTGCACGGTCTGCAGCCCCCCTGGCTCAAGACCGTGCCAAGATTGGTGCTTCCAGTAGCACTATCAGCAGCAGGGGCCTGGTCGCCTACCCCTGCGCGTCCGTCGGTCGCCAATTTCACACTCACAGGCCCGGATACCTGTGAGCGCCGGTTGTCAGCCGGGTCACATGACATAGAATCGGTGCTTCCAGTAGCCACATCCGCTACAGGGGCCTGGTCGCCTACCCCTGCGCGTCCTTCGGTAACCAATTTAACACTCGCAGGCCCGGATACCTGCGAGCGCCGGGCGTCAGCCGGATCGCAAGACAAGACACACTCTATATCTGACAACCTAACCTAACCTAACCTTTTTTTTTTTTTTTTTTACTCGGGGGGAAATCCTCATGGACTTCCTCCGCCTGGGGAGAGGCGGAGGGGTGTGCCGGACTCTTACCGGCTAAAACCCCCCTGTGTCCTCCTTACACGTGGGCGCGGGGCCGCGGGAATCCAAATTCTTCCGCAGCCCCGCACTGGTGCTGGCCCGCCTTGCGGGCCTCGCCTCGGGCACGGGGGGGTGAGGTGTTAAACTCCCCCGTGCAACGCCTCAGAGGCGCGCGTCGACACCCGCGCGCGCCTCCGCCTCGGGTCCGTTGAATAGGGGGCGGGGACTTCCCCAAGTCCTTCGCCCCTGGACCCGTTCATGGGGGGCGGAAGAGGGCGTTGTCTGCCCTCCTCCGGCGCCCGGAGCGCCTGCTGCGGGCGGGATCGGCAGTTGAAATCTCCCTCTCCCGTTCCGCAGCTTCCTTCTGCGACATCACGTCCTCGCAGAAGGACACCACTGCGTCCCACGACTCTGCGCTGCCGACCATCTTCCGTACCACGGCCGGCAGCGACAGATCGCCTCCTACTTCATTTGTGAGGACACGGCGCTGCTCCTCCCAAGCAACACACTGAACGAACGTGTGTTGCGCCGTGTCCTCCCCGCCATGGACGCAGTGGTGGCACCGAGCGTCCGGCTCCCTGCCTATGCGACACAGGTACTTGCCGAAGCAGCCGTGCCCCGACAGCACCTGCGTCACCCTGAACGACAGGGAGCCGTGCCTTCTCCCGAGCCAGTCGTCGAGCACTGGCCGGATCGCCTCGACGGTGGCGAGGCCGGCGGTAGGGCGCAGAAGCCTCTGCCGCCATTCCGCCACCAAGACCTGACGGAGCTCTGCTCGGCGCTGCGCTATCTGCCGCTGCACCGGCCTCGAGTCCCGTGCCCGCTCTTCCTCGCGCCACCGATACAGCGACGCGAGTACTTTAGCCTCTAGGTCCCAGGGCGGGGATCCGGCCAGGACGCAAGCCGCCTCGTAGGAAATCGTGCGATACCCGCGGACGACTCTGACGGCCATCGCCCTCTGCGGTCTGCGCAGAATGGCTAGAGTGCTGGCCGTCAGGTCCATCGCCCACACAGGGGCCCCATATAGGGCCATGGACCGCACGATTCCCACGTACAACCGCCTACAGGCGGCGCTCGGGCCCCCCATGTTAGGAAGCAACGTTGACAGCGCGCCCGCTGCACCCATCAGCTTGGGCACCAGCCGCCGGAAGTGGGGGCCGAATTCCCATCGGCTGTCGAGCACCAATCCCAGATACTTCATGGTGGACTCGACAGCTATCCGGGCTCCACCGACCACGATGTGTGATCCCGACGGCGGCGCGCGTCGGGGGCCATGAAACACCATGGCCTCCGACTTGTTGAGGGCCACCTCCAGGCCCAGGCGCCGGATGCGGTTCACCACCTGTGACACCGCAGCCGTGGCTATCAACGCTGCTTCCCTGTGCGAGCTCCCCCGGGCAGTGACAAGCGTGTCGTCCGCATAACACGTCAAGTCGGCGCCCGACGGGAGTTCGCCTCTCAGCACCCAATCGTAACCGATGTTCCACAGGAGCGGCCCCAGCACCGATCCCTGTGGAACACCGCACGTCATGAGGTGCCGACCGGCACCGTCATGTCCCCGATATGTGACGCATCTACCTTCTAGGTAGGCCCCTACTGTGCGACGGAGGTAGGGAGGCACGCGGTGATATCTCAGTGCCTCCCGAATACAGCTCCAGGGCAGGGTGTTGAACGCGTTGGAGATGTCTAAAGACACCGCCAACACCACCCCACCCTGGGACACCGTCTCCTCCGCCAGGGCTCTCACGCGCATTATGGCGTCTACGGTGGAGCGCCCGCGACGAAAACCAAACTGGTTGTCGTCCAGGTCCGGCCCCTCTCTGCACAAGTGGCTGACGAGGCGATCTGCGATGACACGCTCAAAGAGTTTGCCCGCCTCGTCGAGCAGCACTATGGGCCGGTACGCGGACGGCGAGTCCGCGGGGCGCCCCTCCTTCCTGAGCAGGACCAGCCTCCCCTCCTTCCACACACTGGGAAACTGACCCTGCTCGAGACATGCCGTGAAGAGCCCTCTCAGCTGGGGCTCTAGCTCCTTCAGAGCCAGGACGAGAGCTCGGCCAGGAACTCCGTCGGGTCCGGGCGCCGTGTTCTTAGCCCGGAGCCGCGACACGGCCGCTCTCGTCTCTGCTTGCGTCACCTCGGGGACATCGGTGCTCTCCTCTTCGGGAGAGTCTGTGGCCGAGGGTGAAGCCATCGTCGGGGGAACGTGTCCCGCTCGCTCAGGGAAGAGCGCCAATACGACCGCCCCTAGCAGCTGGGGCTGCATGCTCTGCACCAGTGGAGGCGCCCATGCACGCAGCTTGCCCCGTACCCAACGGTAGGGGCGGCCCCACGGATCCCGATCCAGGGACCCCAGCAGCTCCTCCCTGGCACGCGACTTAGAATCGCCGATGGCCAGCCACAGAGTCTCCTTGGACGCGCTGTACACCTCATACAGCGCGTCCTCCTCGGCGGAAACCCGTCGACGTCGTCTCCGGTATCGTGTGTACTGGCGGCGAGCCGCAACGCACGCGATGCGCAACTGCGCAATCTCGGCGGTCCACCAGTACACCTGGCGCCTTGCGGACTGTTGGCGGACGCGGGGCATGGACGCGTCGCAGATCTGCGTCATCGCCCCGCGAAACCGCAGCGCCACCGCTTCGACGTCGACGGGGCCGTCCGTCGCCGACTCCCAAATCCAGGACTGGACTAAGGCAGCTTCCTCGAGCAGTTCCTTGTCGATGCACTTAAGCGCCCAGCGCGGGCCGTCGTTGATCGGGGCTGTTGGATGGCGGCCGCTCGCGGTCTGGGCAGAGACGTCGAACCGGATATACCTGTGGTCCGACAGCGTCTCCACCTCCACGGCGACACGCCAGTCGCGGACTCGGCTGGCGACAGAGGGGCTAGCGAACGAGACGTCCACTATCGACCCGCCCCGCTGCCGCACGCACGTGTATTCCGAGCCCCGATTCAGGACGACCAGACCGGTCGTCACCGCCCACTCTTCCAGCACCTCGCCCCGAGGGTCAGTGACCGGAGATCCCCACGCCGATGACTTGGCGTTGAGATCCCCGAGCACCAGAACGGGGCGAGGGTGATGGCGGCCTACGACGGCGCCCAACTCGACAAGGAAACCCTCGAAGTCGGCGAGACTCTTGTTGGGGGAGAAATACGCCCCCACAATGACGATGCCGCCCGAGACCGCAGCAACCCAGCCACGGCCCCGAGACGGGTCGGTCAGAGTCCCGCCAATAATGGCCACCAAACCGTCAGCGCACCCCAGCCAGTTGTCACGGGCGGGGATGAAGTACGGCTCGGCGACCACAGCCACGTCAATCGACCACTCTGCCATGCTCTGGAGGAGAAGATCCTGAGCTCTGGCACAGTGGTTGATGTTGCCCTGGAGGAAATGGAGGTGCCCTATTATTGACACTCCATTCCCTCGGCAACGGTCCCGGGCCGGGAGTCGGCCGCGGAGCTACTGGCCTGCGGGGGTGGCGAGGTTTCCCCGGCAGGCTTAGAGCTCCTCTTCTTTTTCTTGGCCTTGCTGGCAGGCGCGCCACAGGCCCCTCCGCCCACTTTGTGTCCCGCTGGCTTCCCCACAGCCGAACACAAGCAGCAGTTTGGCGCCGCGGAACACTGGGCCGCCTTGTGGCCGGGCTGACCGCAACGATAACAGAGGTCGCTGCGGTCAATCTCGGCGGTGCATTTTGCCCGGACGTGCCCCTTCTCCAGGCACCGGAAGCACCGCAAAGCCCGGGGCTGCAGGAGTTTCACCCTCGCTGCAACCCAGCCAACCAGCAATCTGCCACTATCGGCGATCTTTTTCGCCGACGCTACAGGGCACCGAACCCAGACTACGCCGAGTCCGGTAGCGTCAACGCGTATGTCGCCGGCCCGCACCTTGTCCGGCGGACACTCTCCGCCACGAGCAACGGCCGCCGCCACCTCCTCAGAGGTCACGGAGTCGTCCAGGCCAGCAATCCGCACTTCTGCGGTTTTCATTGGCCTGGAGACCCGGACGTCCTCTGGGTTGAGGACCTCCTTCATTTTGGCGGCCAGAGCGTCCGCCTTCTCGACGCTGTCGCTCGCGGCACCAGCCACCTCAAACAGCCGCGCACCCGTGGCAGCCTGCCTGAGGGTGACGGACTGGAGGCCAAGATCTGCCAATTTTATCTTGGCCTTGGCCTCGGCAATCACCGACTGGTACGTAACGCCGCGCTCCGCAGCTCCGGGCTGGAGCGTTAGCGTAACAGCCTCAGAACGAGGCGCACGTATCGCCGGCGCATTGCGACCGCCGGTCTTTTTGGCAGTCCGTCGCGCAGGCTGCGCAACTGCGGCGCGCGCTGCTGCTGGTGCCGCGGCCTTTTTGGCGGCTTTGCGGGCCTTCTTGCGGCCCACGACTTTCGCCCAGGTCTCACCCTTGGACCCGGCAGTCGTGGGCTGAACACTCGACGGGGTTCCCTCCACGGGCTTTTCAACACCCTCCGCGGGCTTCCCCTTTTGAGGCGCAGGTCTCGGCGGCTCCTCCGTCCTCCGTTTGTCCGCCGCTAATGTCGGCCGGAGGATTGGCTCCTGCGGAAGGCGCCGAGAGATGGCCTCGATGCGAGCGTTCATCATGCTCCCGCACTGGAGCATGCAGAGCCGAACAATGCGCTCGACCTCATCGTCGGTGTGCGCGCTTGTCGGTCCCGGTGCGGGAGTGGGAGTCGCCATGGGCGGAGTGGCGACGGCGGCAGATTGTGGCTGCTGCTGCTCGCTCAGCGCAGCCACTTGCCGCCGGAGATCCTCCAGATCTCTTCGGAGGCGGCTGTTCTCCTCCTGCAGCTTAGTGACCTCGTCTGAGGCCGTTCGGTTGAGGAGGTCTCCAACCGCCTCCTTGATGTCGGCGGCTGCCTCCTTGAGGGCGCGGGTGAATGTGCCCTTCAGGTTGCCGGACTGCGTGGCAACCTTCAGGACGACATCCACGCCGCCCAACACTTGTTGGCTTAGCGCCACCGCCGACATCTCCCCTGAAGCCGCCAAAGCGGCACGTCGCTCGCGAGCGCGTCGGGCCATCTCTGTCACCTCATCGACCGCGACCGCCCTCCGCTGCTCTCTTTTGGCGGCGTTGAGCTCTGCTTTCGTGCTTCCTAGGGAAACACAGCTCACGCCGCCAGGGTCCTCGCTCCTGACCCCAACATCACTCTCTTCGCTGGCCGCCGGAGTAGCGGAGCGCAGAAACCGCCCCCGCGAATCCCTCGGCGGCCGCAAAGAGGCCCCCCCTCCTGTTGGTGCCGGTTTTCGGCCCCGCCGAGCTGTCGGCACTTTTGGGGCCGATAGGTCCTCCTCGCTTGAGGATAGGCCTATCGACCCATCCCGGTCCGAGACTTCATCGCGCGGACGCTTCCTCCAAAATCTGGAGGCAGTTCCGCGCGACTCCCCGTCGGACAGGACCACACTGCACGGTCTGCAGCCCCCCTGGCTCAAGACCGTGCCAAGATTGGTGCTTCCAGTAGCACTATCAGCAGCAGGGGCCTGGTCGCCTACCCCTGCGCGTCCGTCGGTCGCCAATTTCACACTCACAGGCCCGGATACCTGTGAGCGCCGGTTGTCAGCCGGGTCACATGACATAGAATCGGTGCTTCCAGTAGCCACATCCGCTACAGGGGCCTGGTCGCCTACCCCTGCGCGTCCTTCGGTAACCAATTTAACACTCGCAGGCCCGGATACCTGCGAGCGCCGGGCGTCAGCCGGATCGCAAGACAAGACACACTCTATATCTGACATTTCCATTTACGATATGGGTGGTACACACATCGCTTCCCCAAGGCGATGCGGCCACTCTTTTTGGGAGGGTATTTAGTCCCCCCGAGGCCAGCGGATGCCTCCGGTGCAGGATACACCGCCCGCTGCTCGGTATCTACAACTAGGACACTAACCTAAGACTAAACTAAACTAAACTTTTTTTTTTTTTTTTTTTTTTTTTTTTTTTTTTTTTTTTTTTTTTTTTTTTTTTTTTTTTTTTTTTTTTTTTTTTTTTTTTTTAACTTACGGCTAACTTAAAACTAACTTAACCTACTTGGCACCGTGGCTCAGCACCTCGCCACGGATGCCCCAATACCGCAGGTTGAGGAGCAACCTGCGGCCTTCCCCACCTCGGTCACCACGACGAGCACGCCGCGGAGACCCGTAGACCGCGGACTGTACAACGGCCCGCGATCTACCCCACCTCGCTCCCTAGTCGTGCACTCTGCTGCTGCAGAGTGCAGATAGGGAGCCCTCGGGAGCGACTCCTCCGCTCCTGTCGAAATTAGCCACGGACAACAATCTCCTCTATCCCACCCCCCGCGAAGAGATTATTGTCCGTGCCCAGGGTGCACCGGCCCGGTGACTGCTCTTCCCTTAGGACGTGTCCACAGGGACCAGCAGTTGCCGAGCACACGGGGAGGTTTTCTGACAGGCACCCCAACCTAACCTAACCTAACCTAACCTAACCTAACCTAACCTAACCTAACCCGATAACTTTTTCAAAAGGAGACCGATTTTGATGCGGTTTTTTGCGTATAATAGCTACAACAGGCTTGTAAGCACGCGATAACCCTTCAAACGCGACATCGAAGCGGTGTGACCCGATTTTTTGACACCCCCACCCTTCTCGACCTGTAAAAAACACAAAATTAATTATTTATCAAAATTCTGACTAGATTTTTTCATTGTAAAAATTTTATTAAATACTTACCACTCCGACCTGTCTTCCTGACTGCATTTTGCACGATTTAGGGTAGGTTTGGACGTCGAAATTAAATATTTTCTATTAAAAAACACTAAATTTTACAGTTTTTCGCCAAAATTTTTCAAAATTTCTAGGAAAACCTATTCTAGTTTCTGGACAGCTGGCTAGGGCTCGCCGAGACGCGTCTTTTGACGTATCGCACGTCCCTCTACGCCGCACCAAACGTCAAAAAATTCGCACTTAACCCGTTTCCATACAAACAGTAGACGGCCAAAATCCACCTAAGCCCCTATAAAAACACTAGTACTCCTGATAACTTTTTCAAAAGGAGACCGATTTTGATGCGGTTTTTTGCGTATAATAGCTACAACAGGCTTGTAAGCACGCGATAACCCTTCAAACGCGACATCGAAGCGGTGTGACCCGATTTTTTGACACCCCCACCCTTCTCGACCTGTAAAAAACACAAAATTAATTATTTATCAAAATTCTGACTAGATTTTTTCATTGTAAAAATTTTATTAAATACTTACCACTCCGACCTGTCTTCCTGACTGCATTTTGCACGATTTAGGGTAGGTTTGGACGTCGAAATTAAATATTTTCTATTAAAAAACACTAAATTTTACAGTTTTTCGCCAAAATTTTTCAAAATTTCTAGGAAAACCTATTCTAGTTTCTGGACAGCTGGCTAGGGCTCGCCGAGACGCGTCTTTTGACGTATCGCACGTCCCTCTACGCCGCACCAAATGTCAAAAAATGCCCCACCCACCCGCCCTTTAGTCGCAATCAAGAACATTAAAAATTTACTATAGGAAAGGGTGTGACTTTGGGACCTAATCTTTGAAAATTATTTTTTCACGGATTTGGCACCCCAGTAGTCTCCTGACTCGGATAACATAAAATTCGCTTCAATCTGGGCTCTTTTACTCAAATTAAGCGGTTTTTAGCGTAGGTTGAAGTACTGTTTTATCCAAGAAAAGTTATCAGAACAATTTTGACCAATCAGTTGACCGGGGTGCAGTCCCCAACATAAGTTATCTTTTCTCACGCAGTGTAACGTGTCTATTGACCGCTGCACTTAGATTTTATTTTAAAAATTTGAATACACAGCTTTTTTGGCTGCTGACTTATCTACTCTATTCAACTGTGACCGAAACTTCGATTCTTACTTTATTTTATTTATGCTTAATTATTTAATTATTCTATTTTACTATTATATTTGACTGTTTTAATAAACTATTTTTAAAAAAATAACAATAAATCTAGTAAAATTGTGACCAAACATTTTTATCTTATTATGTTTATGATTTGTTTAATTATTTACACTATTTGATTATCACCTCTGACAGTCGTATTTCAAAATATTATCAGAAATCAATCATTAATATTTTTATTTTATCTTTATTGCACCTTCCAGCCCTTTACACTGGACGGTGCCTTGCACAAGGACGAGCACGCGACGGCAATAGCTCTGTGAAGTATCCAGAAGCTAACCAGGGGCCTTTGGACCCTTCTTCTTAGCAAGAAGAGTAGCCCTGCTAAGGTACCCACTCAGCTAGCTGCTCGATCGCCGCCATCCATAAAAGCGAACGTCTTTTGCTCACTGTTGTTTTAAAAATTAAACTAAAATATGTTCGGCATCCGGACCCCTGTAAACAAGAAAAGTGCCCCGCCAACCCAAGATGAGTCTCCTGGCGCTTCTTCAAATGTGAGCCCGGCACAGCCGACAAACACTAACGTCAGGAAGAGCATCGAGGTGTTGGAGGCAAGCCAACCCTTCCCCAACTCGGCACCTGCCGCCCCGGTGAAGCCTAAAAAGATTACAAAACTAAAGAGCGTGTCACCAGCTCCAGAGAGGCTCGCTGGAGCGGCAGAGGCCCCAAAACCCCAAGCCTCCGTCAGCAAGGTGCAAGAAGCCAGGAATCTGGTCACAAAGGCCAAGATTGCTCTTGGCCAAAGTCGGAACCTCCGAACCGACATCAAGGAGGACGTCACCCTGGCCATTGACACTCTCTATCGCATGGTGAGGGAAGGGGAAGCGGACAAGGGGAAGGGCCCTATAGCCTCAAAAAAGGAACAGCCTGCCAATGACGATGCGGTGCCACCGGAACGTTGTAACCAGGAGTACACCCAGCTGCTCTCCTCACTGGCAGACCATAGCAGGCTTGTGAGGGAGAGCGCCGAAAAAATGGAGGAACTCAAAAGAAGTCTGTCCAAACACTCGACAGCGTTGGACGCGACCACATACGCGGGGGTGTTGGCGGCACCCAAGCCGCCCGCAGCATCGCCGCGACCAACACTACACTCGGTTGTGGTCGCCTCCAACGACAAGCAAGAAACTGGCGAGCAGGTGCTGGACAAGATCCGCGCTGCTATTAACGCCAAAGAAGGTGGCTACCGCATCGACAGGGTCAGGAAGGCAAAGGACAGCAAGGTCATCATCAGCTGCAGGGACGAGGAGGAGCGGAGCAGGGTCCGGGAAAGGCTCAGATCGGCTGGTCAACAGCTGACTATCCAGGACGCAGCAAACCTGGACCCGCTCATTATCCTCAGGGACGTCCTCAGCTACAACACCGACGAGGACGTCACAAAAGCCCTGAGGACGCAGAATACCAAGCTCTTCACCGACCTTGCGGCTGGGGATGATCGAATAATCGTGAAATATAGGAAAAGGGCCCGGAACAACTTAATGTGTCATATTGTCGCGAGAGTCTCCCCCACCCTCTGGAATAGATTGACGGGGGCGTCTGCCGTCTACATTGACATGCAACGGATCAGGCTGGAAGACCACTCTCCCCTGGTCCAATGCTCCCTGTGCCTAGGTTATGGGCACGGCAGACGCCTCTGCACAGAAAAAGAGGAAGCCTGCAGCCACTGCGGTGGCCCTCACTTACGTAATAATTGCCCGGAGGTGAAAGCCAATGCGCCCCCCTCCTGCTGTAACTGCATTAGAGCCGGGCTGGAGGGAGCGACGCATAATGCGTTCAGCCCGGACTGCCCGGTGAGACGCAGATGGGACGCATTGGCTCGATCAAAGATTGGATACTGCTGAGGGCGCCGCAGTGGAAATAAAGTCATACAAAATCCTGCAGGCTAACCTCCAAAGAAAGCAGCTGGCGACCGCCGAGCTGCTCGAATGTGCTTCACGGTCGAGAACGGCTCTCGCTCTAATTCAAGAGCCTTACGTGGGCTCTGTCCGGAGAATGCGGGGCTACCGAGGGTCGCGGATCTACCAGGCTTCGGAGGAGGGAGAGGGCACTGTAAAGGCTGCCGTAGTGGTATTTGACCACGACCTCGACGTCATCCAGTGCCCAGAACTCACCACCCACAACATCGTCGTGGTGAGGATCCGGACCCAAGCCTGGGAAATTGCAGTGGCATCGGAATACTTCGAGCCGGACAAGCCTATGGACTCGTACCTGGAGCACCTCAGAGTGATTCGGCGGAAGCTAGGCAGTCGCCACCTTCTCATCGGAGGCGACTTTAACGCGAAAAGCCCATGGTGGGGGAGCCTTACGGAGGACAGCAGGGGGGAGGAGCTATGCTCCACACTGGACGAGCTGGAGTTGCAGGTGCTAAACAGCGGCACCCTGCCCACTTTTGACACCATCCGAGGGGGCAGGAGATACTGCAGTCACGTCGACGTGACGGCATGTTCAGCGGATCTTCTCTGCCTGGTGGAGGGCTGGCAAATAGACGAAGGACTGACGACCTCTGACCATAACGGCATTAAATTTAAAATAAAACTACAAAAATCATTTGGCATTGCAGTTAAATCATCGACCAGGATATATAACACCAAAAAAGCCAACTGGGACCAGTTTCATGAGAAACTGGCCCAGTTGAAAATAGAACAGAACATTAATAAAGAAAAATTTGAAGAAATTAATAATAAACCAGATTTAGAAGCCATTTTGCAAAAATATTTAGACATAGTAAACAAAACTTGTGAAGAGACAATCCCCAAGAAGAAAAATTTTGACAAAATTACCTTGCCGTGGTGGTCCCAGGAGCTCGTCAGTCTAAAGAAAGCGGTCGCCACCAGGAAGAGAAGAGTCCGCTGCGCTGCTCCAGTCCGAAGGCAGTCTGTCGTTGAGAAGTACCTGCAACTAAAAACAGAATATGAGGCTAAGGCCAAATGTGCCCAAACTGAGAGCTGGACAGAGTTCTGCACCAAGCAGGACAGGGAGGGGATGTGGGAGGGCATCTACAGGGTGATCGGACGAACCGCAACACGACACGAAGACGCAACCCTTACTAAAAGTGGCGTTTATTTGACTCCAGCAGAATCCGCATCGCACCTGGCTGAGACCTTTTATCCGCAAGACCTGGAAGAAGAGGACACAGAAGAACATAAGAACATCCGGCGTTTGGCCATGCGGGTAAACGACCCGGTGCATGATGAAAAACATGACCCACCATTTACTCCGCATGAGCTCAGAACAGCTGTGTCCTCTTTCAACCCTAAAAAGGCGCCAGGCGCAGACGGTCTCACCGCGGATATCTGTCGCAAGGCAATTCTCCAGGACCCCGAGGCGTTCCTTGCCCTGGCCAACAAATGCCTCAGTCTGGGCCACTTCCCTAAGAAGTGGAAAGAAGCCACAGTCGTGGTACTGAGGAAGCCGGGCAAGGACAACTATACAAACGCCAAATCATATAGACCAATCGGGCTCCTGCCCGTGTTAGGAAAGGTCCTGGAGAAGATGGTTGTCACGAGGCTCCAGTGGCACCTAGTACCGAGGCTGAGTACCCGCCAGTACGGCTTTATGCCCCAGAGAAGCACCGAGGACGCCCTCTATAATCTAGTGAACCAAATAAAGGTCGAAATTAAAAATAAAAAGCTGGTCACCATTGTCTCGCTGGATATAGAGGGCGCCTTCGATAGCGCCTGGTGGCCAGCCATAAAGGTCAGACTGGCGGAGGAAAAGTGTCCGGTCAACATTAGGCGGCTACTTGACAGCTACCTTAGCGACAGATGTGTGCGACTAAGATATGCTGGAGTCGAACATTTTAAAAACACGCAAAAAGGTTGCGTCCAAGGCTCGATCAGCGGGCCGATACTCTGGAATGTCCTCCTGGATCCCCTCCTCAAGAACTTGCATGACCGCGGGGTTGTGTGCCAGGCCTTCGCAGATGATGTGGTTCTGCTGTTTGCCGGACATACTGCGCTGGAGGTGCAGCGACATGCCAATGCCGCCCTCGAATTTGTTCGGGAGTGGGGAGTCACGAATAAACTAAAGTTTGCGCCACACAAGACTTGCGCAATGCTGCTGACCAACAAGCTGAAGCATGACACCCCACTCCTGCGCATGGGCGGGGTCGACATTGGCATGTCTCGCGATATAAAAATCTTGGGCCTGACTATAGACGACAAGCTGACTTTTAACACCCACGTCGCCAACGTCTGTAGGAAGGCCCTAAACATCGCGAAGCAGCTTCAACGCGCTGCGAAAATAAGCTGGGGACTGCACCCCGATGTCATCCGCACTATTTACACGGCAGCAGTGGAACCCATCGTCCTATACGCCGCGGCTGCATGGTCGCCCGCCGCTGAAAAGATATGTGTCCGCAAGCTCCTGAACACCGTCCAGAGGGGTTTTGCACAAAAAATCTGCAAGTCCTACCGCACCGTCTCCCTAAACTCGGCCCTACTACTGGCCGGGTTACTACCCTTGGACCTGCGTATAAAGGAAGCAGCCGGCCTATATGAGGCACGCAAGGGGTCGACCCGGCTAGTGCTGGGAGACCGGGAGGTTGAGCGGGTGGTGGGATTTGCAGAGCTGCCACATCCCGCCTTGCGTATGGACCTGAATTACAGATGTCTTGACGATCGAAGCCTGGTAGACCAACACAACGTGCAGTCGCTCAGAATATTCACAGATGGCAGCAAAATCCAGGGCAAAGTCGGTGCTGCGTTGTCCATATGGGACGACCAGACCGAACTGCGGAGCCGAAAACTGAGCTTGCCAGCGTACTGCACAGTCTACCAGGCTGAACTTCTGGCCATATGCAGGGCCACTAGCGAAGCCCTGAACAGCGGAGCGGGGAGCTGCGGCATATACAGCGACTCACGGGCGGCTTTGCAGACCGTGACCAATCCCGGGTCCATGCACTCCCTCGCAATCGAGGCGCGCCGAAACCTCAGCGTGGCCTTGACCCGTGGCAAAGCTGTGACCTTGTTCTGGATCAAGGCCCACGCCGGCATCGATGGCAACGAGCGCGCCGACGAGCTTGCAAAAGAAGCAGCACTTTCGAGTCGGAGGAAGCCAGATTATGACCGATGCCCGATCTCATTCGTCAAGGGGAATCTTCGTAGTGACTCTCTTGACGAATGGAACCGAAGGTACACAACGGGCGAGACGGCCTCCGTCACGAAAGTGTTCTTCCCGGACGCGAGGGAGGCATATCGCTTGGTGCGCAAAATACAACCGCAGGGTATCGTTACAAGCATTTTTACGGGCCATGGGGGATTCTCCCAATACTTGCACCGCTTCAAGTGTCGGGAGAGCCCGTCATGTGTTTGCGATCCTGCGGTTGAGGAATCTGTCCAGCATATCCTTTTCCAGTGTCCAGTGTTTGAGGCTAAGCGCTTCGACCTTGCCCAAAAAATAGAAAGAGACGTGACGATCGGCGAAGCCTACGGGCTCGTCGCAAGTAAAATGACAAGAAGCAATTTTATGGCATACGCGGAGCATTTGTGCAAAATAGTAGTGGAAAGGAACGCATCAGAGTAAATCCGAGCGTTTCCCTCCCCAAAATATAAAGGAGACAATATAATAATCATAAGACATAAAATGTCTCTGATCATGTCAGAGGTACACTTGACGGCAGGAGTGGGTTTTAGCCGGTAAGAGTCCGGCACTACCCCTCGGGGTGTCCATGAGGATTTCCCACTCCTGCCACAAAAAAAAAAAAAAAAAAAAAAAAAAAAAAAAAAAAACCTAACCTAACCTAACCTAACCTTTTTTTTTTTTTTTTTTTTTTTACTCGGGGGGAAATCCTCATGGACTTCCTCCGCCTGGGGAGAGGCGGAGGGGTGTGCCGGACTCTTACCGGCTAAAACCCCCCTGTGTCCTCCTTACACGTGGGCGCGGGGCCGCGGGAATCCAAATTCTTCCGCAGCCCCGCACTGGTGCTGGCCCGCCTTGCGGGCCTCGCCTCGGGCACGGGGGGGTGAGGTGTTAAACTCCCCCGTGCAACGCCTCAGAGGCGCGCGTCGACACCCGCGCGCGCCTCCGCCTCGGGTCCGTTGAATAGGGGGCGGGGACTTCCCCAAGTCCTTCGCCCCTGGACCCGTTCATGGGGGGCGGAAGAGGGCGTTGTCTGCCCTCCTCCGGCGCCCGGAGCGCCTGCTGCGGGCGGGATCGGCAGTTGAAATCTCCCTCTCCCGTTCCGCAGCTTCCTTCTGCGACATCACGTCCTCGCAGAAGGACACCACTGCGTCCCACGACTCTGCGCTGCCGACCATCTTCCGTACCACGGCCGGCAGCGACAGATCGCCTCCTACTTCATTTGTGAGGACACGGCGCTGCTCCTCCCAAGCAACACACTGAACGAACGTGTGTTGCGCCGTGTCCTCCCCGCCATGGACGCAGTGGTGGCACCGAGCGTCCGGCTCCCTGCCTATGCGACACAGGTACTTGCCGAAGCAGCCGTGCCCCGACAGCACCTGCGTCACCCTGAACGACAGGGAGCCGTGCCTTCTCCCGAGCCAGTCGTCGAGCACTGGCCGGATCGCCTCGACGGTGGCGAGGCCGGCGGTAGGGCGCAGAAGCCTCTGCCGCCATTCCGCCACCAAGACCTGACGGAGCTCTGCTCGGCGCTGCGCTATCTGCCGCTGCACCGGCCTCGAGTCCCGTGCCCGCTCTTCCTCGCGCCACCGATACAGCGACGCGAGTACTTTAGCCTCTAGGTCCCAGGGCGGGGATCCGGCCAGGACGCAAGCCGCCTCGTAGGAAATCGTGCGATACCCGCGGACGACTCTGACGGCCATCGCCCTCTGCGGTCTGCGCAGAATGGCTAGAGTGCTGGCCGCCAGGTCCATCGCCCACACAGGGGCCCCATATAGGGCCATGGACCGCACGATTCCCACGTACAACCGCCTACAGGCGGCGCTCGGGCCCCCCATGTTAGGAAGCAACGTTGACAGCGCGCCCGCTGCACCCATCAGCTTGGGCACCAGCCGCCGGAAGTGGGGGCCGAATTCCCATCGGCTGTCGAGCACCAATCCCAGATACTTCATGGTGGACTCGACAGCTATCCGGGCCCCACCGACCACGATGTGTGATCCCGACGGCGGCGCGCGTCGGGGGCCATGAAACACCATGGCCTCCGACTTGTTGAGGGCCACCTCCAGGCCCAGGCGCCGGATGCGGTTCACCACCTGTGACACCGCAGCCGTGGCTATCAACGCTGCTTCCCTGTGCGAGCTCCCCCGGGCAGTGACAAGCGTGTCGTCCGCATAACACGTCAAGTCGGCGCCCGACGGGAGTTCGCCTCTCAGCACCCAATCGTAACCGATGTTCCACAGGAGCGGCCCCAGCACCGATCCCTGTGGAACACCGCACGTCATGAGGTGCCGACCGGCACCGTCATGTCCCCGATATGTGACGCATCTACCTTCTAGGTAGGCCCCTACTGTGCGACGGAGGTAGGGAGGCACGCGGTGATATCTCAGTGCCTCCCGAATACAGCTCCAGGGCAGGGTGTTGAACGCGTTGGAGATGTCTAAAGACACCGCCAACACCACCCCACCCTGGGACACCGTCTCCTCCGCCAGGGCTCTCACGCGCATTATGGCGTCTACGGTGGAGCGCCCGCGACGAAAACCAAACTGGTTGTCGTCCAGGTCCGGCCCCTCTCTGCACAAGTGGCTGACGAGGCGATCTGCGATGACACGCTCAAAGAGTTTGCCCGCCTCGTCGAGCAGCACTATGGGCCGGTACGCGGACGGCGAGTCCGCGGGGCGCCCCTCCTTCCTGAGCAGGACCAGCCTCCCCTCCTTCCACACACTGGGAAACTGACCCTGCTCGAGACATGCCGTGAAGAGCCCTCTCAGCTGGGGCTCTAGCTCCTTCAGAGCCAGGACGAGAGCTCGGCCAGGAACTCCGTCGGGTCCGGGCGCCGTGTTCTTAGCCCGGAGCCGCGACACGGCCGCTCTCGTCTCTGCTTGCGTCACCTCGGGGACATCGGTGCTCTCCTCTTCGGGAGAGTCTGTGGCCGAGGGTGAAGCCATCGTCGGGGGAACGTGTCCCGCTCGCTCAGGGAAGAGCGCCAATACGACCGCCCCTAGCAGCTGGGGCTGCATGCTCTGCACCAGTGGAGGCGCCCATGCACGCAGCTTGCCCCGTACCCAACGGTAGGGGCGGCCCCACGGATCCCGATCCAGGGACCCCAGCAGCTCCTCCCTGGCACGCGACTTAGAATCGCCGATGGCCAGCCACAGAGTCTCCTTGGACGCGCTGTACACCTCATACAGCGCGTCCTCCTCGGCGGAAACCCGTCGACGTCGTCTCCGGTATCGTGTGTACTGGCGGCGAGCCGCAACGCACGCGATGCGCAACTGCGCAATCTCGGCGGTCCACCAGTACACCTGGCGCCTTGCGGACTGTTGGCGGACGCGGGGCATGGACGCGTCGCAGATCTGCGTCATCGCCCCGCGAAACCGCAGCGCCACCGCTTCGACGTCGACGGGGCCGTCCGTCGCCGACTCCCAAATCCAGGACTGGACTAAGGCAGCTTCCTCGAGCAGTTCCTTGTCGATGCACTTAAGCGCCCAGCGCGGGCCGTCGTTGATCGGGGCTGTTGGATGGCGGCCGCTCGCGGTCTGGGCAGAGACGTCGAACCGGATATACCTGTGGTCCGACAGCGTCTCCACCTCCACGGCGACACGCCAGTCGCGGACTCGGCTGGCGACAGAGGGGCTAGCGAACGAGACGTCCACTATCGACCCGCCCCGCTGCCGCACGCACGTGTATTCCGAGCCCCGATTCAGGACGACCAGACCGGTCGTCACCGCCCACTCTTCCAGCACCTCGCCCCGAGGGTCAGTGACCGGAGATCCCCACGCCGATGACTTGGCGTTGAGATCCCCGAGCACCAGAACGGGGCGAGGGTGATGGCGGCCTACGACGGCGCCCAACTCGACAAGGAAACCCTCGAAGTCGGCGAGACTCTTGTTGGGGGAGAAATACGCCCCCACAATGACGATGCCGCCCGAGACCGCAGCAACCCAGCCACGGCCCCGAGACGGGTCGGTCAGAGTCCCGCCAATAATGGCCACCAAACCGTCAGCGCACCCCAGCCAGTTGTCACGGGCGGGGATGAAGTACGGCTCGGCGACCACAGCCACGTCAATCGACCACTCTGCCATGCTCTGGAGGAGAAGATCCTGAGCTCTGGCACAGTGGTTGATGTTGCCCTGGAGGAAATGGAGGTGCCCTATTATTGACACTCCATTCCCTCGGCAACGGTCCCGGGCCGGGAGTCGGCCGCGGAGCTACTGGCCTGCGGGGGTGGCGAGGTTTCCCCGGCAGGCTTAGAGCTCCTCTTCTTTTTCTTGGCCTTGCTGGCAGGCGCGCCACAGGCCCCTCCGCCCACTTTGTGTCCCGCTGGCTTCCCCACAGCCGAACACAAGCAGCAGTTTGGCGCCGCGGAACACTGGGCCGCCTTGTGGCCGGGCTGACCGCAACGATAACAGAGGTCGCTGCGGTCAATCTCGGCGGTGCATTTTGCCCGGACGTGCCCCTTCTCCAGGCACCGGAAGCACCGCAAAGCCCGGGGCTGCAGGAGTTTCACCCTCGCTGCAACCCAGCCAACCAGCAATCTGCCACTATCGGCGATCTTTTTCGCCGACGCTACAGGGCACCGAACCCAGACTACGCCGAGTCCGGTAGCGTCAACGCGTATGTCGCCGGCCCGCACCTTGTCCGGCGGACACTCTCCGCCACGAGCAACGGCCGCCGCCACCTCCTCAGAGGTCACGGAGTCGTCCAGGCCAGCAATCCGCACTTCTGCGGTTTTCATTGGCCTGGAGACCCGGACGTCCTCTGGGTTGAGGACCTCCTTCATTTTGGCGGCCAGAGCGTCCGCCTTCTCGACGCTGTCGCTCGCGGCACCAGCCACCTCAAACAGCCGCGCACCCGTGGCAGCCTGCCTGAGGGTGACGGACTGGAGGCCAAGATCTGCCAATTTTATCTTGGCCTTGGCCTCGGCAATCACCGACTGGTACGTAACGCCGCGCTCCGCAGCTCCGGGCTGGAGCGTTAGCGTAACAGCCTCAGAACGAGGCGCACGTATCGCCGGCGCATTGCGACCGCCGGTCTTTTTGGCAGTCCGTCGCGCAGGCTGCGCAACTGCGGCGCGCGCTGCTGCTGGTGCCGCGGCCTTTTTGGCGGCTTTGCGGGCCTTCTTGCGGCCCACGACTTTCGCCCAGGTCTCACCCTTGGACCCGGCAGTCGTGGGCTGAACACTCGACGGGGTTCCCTCCACGGGCTTTTCAACACCCTCCGCGGGCTTCCCCTTTTGAGGCGCAGGTCTCGGCGGCTCCTCCGTCCTCCGTTTGTCCGCCGCTAATGTCGGCCGGAGGATTGGCTCCTGCGGAAGGCGCCGAGAGATGGCCTCGATGCGAGCGTTCATCATGCTCCCGCACTGGAGCATGCAGAGCCGAACAATGCGCTCGACCTCATCGTCGGTGTGCGCGCTTGTCGGTCCCGGTGCGGGAGTGGGAGTCGCCATGGGCGGAGTGGCGACGGCGGCAGATTGTGGCTGCTGCTGCTCGCTCAGCGCAGCCACTTGCCGCCGGAGATCCTCCAGATCTCTTCGGAGGCGGCTGTTCTCCTCCTGCAGCTTAGTGACCTCGTCTGAGGCCGTTCGGTTGAGGAGGTCTCCAACCGCCTCCTTGATGTCGGCGGCTGCCTCCTTGAGGGCGCGGGTGAATGTGCCCTTCAGGTTGCCGGACTGCGTGGCAACCTTCAGGACGACATCCACGCCGCCCAACACTTGTTGGCTTAGCGCCACCGCCGACATCTCCCCTGAAGCCGCCAAAGCGGCACGTCGCTCGCGAGCGCGTCGGGCCATCTCTGTCACCTCATCGACCGCGACCGCCCTCCGCTGCTCTCTTTTGGCGGCGTTGAGCTCTGCTTTCGTGCTTCCTAGGGAAACACAGCTCACGCCGCCAGGGTCCTCGCTCCTGACCCCAACATCACTCTCTTCGCTGGCCGCCGGAGTAGCGGAGCGCAGAAACCGCCCCCGCGAATCCCTCGGCGGCCGCAAAGAGGCCCCCCCTCCTGTTGGTGCCGGTTTTCGGCCCCGCCGAGCTGTCGGCACTTTTGGGGCCGATAGGTCCTCCTCGCTTGAGGATAGGCCTATCGACCCATCCCGGTCCGAGACTTCATCGCGCGGACGCTTCCTCCAAAATCTGGAGGCAGTTCCGCGCGACTCCCCGTCGGACAGGACCACACTGCACGGTCTGCAGCCCCCCTGGCTCAAGACCGTGCCAAGATTGGTGCTTCCAGTAGCACTATCAGCAGCAGGGGCCTGGTCGCCTACCCCTGCGCGTCCGTCGGTCGCCAATTTCACACTCACAGGCCCGGATACCTGTGAGCGCCGGTTGTCAGCCGGGTCACATGACATAGAATCGGTGCTTCCAGTAGCCACATCCGCTACAGGGGCCTGGTCGCCTACCCCTGCGCGTCCTTCGGTAACCAATTTAACACTCGCAGGCCCGGATACCTGCGAGCGCCGGGCGTCAGCCGGATCGCAAGACAAGACACACTCTATATCTGACATTTCCATTTACGATATGGGTGGTACACACATCGCTTCCCCAAGGCGATGCGGCCACTCTTTTTGGGAGGGTATTTAGTCCCCCCGAGGCCAGCGGATGCCTCCGGTGCAGGATACACCGCCCGCTGCTCGGTATCTACAACTAGGACACTAACCTAAGACTAAACTAAACTAAACTTTTTTTTTTTTTTTTTTTTTTTTTTTTTTTTTTTTTTTTTTTTTTTTTTTTTTTTTTTTTTTTTTTTTTTTTTTTTTTTTTTTTTTAACTTACGGCTAACTTAAAACTAACTTAACCTACTTGGCACCGTGGCTCAGCACCTCGCCACGGATGCCCCAATACCGCAGGTTGAGGAGCAACCTGCGGCCTTCCCCACCTCGGTCACCACGACGAGCACGCCGCGGAGACCCGTAGACCGCGGACTGTACAACGGCCCGCGATCTACCCCACCTCGCTCCCTAGTCGTGCACTCTGCTGCTGCAGAGTGCAGATAGGGAGCCCTCGGGAGCGACTCCTCCGCTCCTGTCGAAATTAGCCACGGACAACAATCTCCTCTATCCCACCCCCCGCGAAGAGATTATTGTCCGTGCCCAGGGTGCACCGGCCCGGTGACTGCTCTTCCCTTAGGACGTGTCCACAGGGACCAGCAGTTGCCGAGCACACGGGGAGGTTTTCTGACAGGCACCCCAACCTAACCTAACCTAACCTAACCTAACCTTTTTTTTTTTTTTTTTTTTTTTACTCGGGGGGAAATCCTCATGGACTTCCTCCGCCTGGGGAGAGGCGGAGGGGTGTGCCGGACTCTTACCGGCTAAAACCCCCCTGTGTCCTCCTTACACGTGGGCGCGGGGCCGCGGGAATCCAAATTCTTCCGCAGCCCCGCACTGGTGCTGGCCCGCCTTGCGGGCCTCGCCTCGGGCACGGGGGGGTGAGGTGTTAAACTCCCCCGTGCAACGCCTCAGAGGCGCGCGTCGACACCCGCGCGCGCCTCCGCCTCGGGTCCGTTGAATAGGGGGCGGGGACTTCCCCAAGTCCTTCGCCCCTGGACCCGTTCATGGGGGGCGGAAGAGGGCGTTGTCTGCCCTCCTCCGGCGCCCGGAGCGCCTGCTGCGGGCGGGATCGGCAGTTGAAATCTCCCTCTCCCGTTCCGCAGCTTCCTTCTGCGACATCACGTCCTCGCAGAAGGACACCACTGCGTCCCACGACTCTGCGCTGCCGACCATCTTCCGTACCACGGCCGGCAGCGACAGATCGCCTCCTACTTCATTTGTGAGGACACGGCGCTGCTCCTCCCAAGCAACACACTGAACGAACGTGTGTTGCGCCGTGTCCTCCCCGCCATGGACGCAGTGGTGGCACCGAGCGTCCGGCTCCCTGCCTATGCGACACAGGTACTTGCCGAAGCAGCCGTGCCCCGACAGCACCTGCGTCACCCTGAACGACAGGGAGCCGTGCCTTCTCCCGAGCCAGTCGTCGAGCACTGGCCGGATCGCCTCGACGGTGGCGAGGCCGGCGGTAGGGCGCAGAAGCCTCTGCCGCCATTCCGCCACCAAGACCTGACGGAGCTCTGCTCGGCGCTGCGCTATCTGCCGCTGCACCGGCCTCGAGTCCCGTGCCCGCTCTTCCTCGCGCCACCGATACAGCGACGCGAGTACTTTAGCCTCTAGGTCCCAGGGCGGGGATCCGGCCAGGACGCAAGCCGCCTCGTAGGAAATCGTGCGATACCCGCGGACGACTCTGACGGCCATCGCCCTCTGCGGTCTGCGCAGAATGGCTAGAGTGCTGGCCGTCAGGTCCATCGCCCACACAGGGGCCCCATATAGGGCCATGGACCGCACGATTCCCACGTACAACCGCCTACAGGCGGCGCTCGGGCCCCCCATGTTAGGAAGCAACGTTGACAGCGCGCCCGCTGCACCCATCAGCTTGGGCACCAGCCGCCGGAAGTGGGGGCCGAATTCCCATCGGCTGTCGAGCACCAATCCCAGATACTTCATGGTGGACTCGACAGCTATCCGGGCTCCACCGACCACGATGTGTGATCCCGACGGCGGCGCGCGTCGGGGGCCATGAAACACCATGGCCTCCGACTTGTTGAGGGCCACCTCCAGGCCCAGGCGCCGGATGCGGTTCACCACCTGTGACACCGCAGCCGTGGCTATCAACGCTGCTTCCCTGTGCGAGCTCCCCCGGGCAGTGACAAGCGTGTCGTCCGCATAACACGTCAAGTCGGCGCCCGACGGGAGTTCGCCTCTCAGCACCCAATCGTAACCGATGTTCCACAGGAGCGGCCCCAGCACCGATCCCTGTGGAACACCGCACGTCATGAGGTGCCGACCGGCACCGTCATGTCCCCGATATGTGACGCATCTACCTTCTAGGTAGGCCCCTACTGTGCGACGGAGGTAGGGAGGCACGCGGTGATATCTCAGTGCCTCCCGAATACAGCTCCAGGGCAGGGTGTTGAACGCGTTGGAGATGTCTAAAGACACCGCCAACACCACCCCACCCTGGGACACCGTCTCCTCCGCCAGGGCTCTCACGCGCATTATGGCGTCTACGGTGGAGCGCCCGCGACGAAAACCAAACTGGTTGTCGTCCAGGTCCGGCCCCTCTCTGCACAAGTGGCTGACGAGGCGATCTGCGATGACACGCTCAAAGAGTTTGCCCGCCTCGTCGAGCAGCACTATGGGCCGGTACGCGGACGGCGAGTCCGCGGGGCGCCCCTCCTTCCTGAGCAGGACCAGCCTCCCCTCCTTCCACACACTGGGAAACTGACCCTGCTCGAGACATGCCGTGAAGAGCCCTCTCAGCTGGGGCTCTAGCTCCTTCAGAGCCAGGACGAGAGCTCGGCCAGGAACTCCGTCGGGTCCGGGCGCCGTGTTCTTAGCCCGGAGCCGCGACACGGCCGCTCTCGTCTCTGCTTGCGTCACCTCGGGGACATCGGTGCTCTCCTCTTCGGGAGAGTCTGTGGCCGAGGGTGAAGCCATCGTCGGGGGAACGTGTCCCGCTCGCTCAGGGAAGAGCGCCAATACGACCGCCCCTAGCAGCTGGGGCTGCATGCTCTGCACCAGTGGAGGCGCCCATGCACGCAGCTTGCCCCGTACCCAACGGTAGGGGCGGCCCCACGGATCCCGATCCAGGGACCCCAGCAGCTCCTCCCTGGCACGCGACTTAGAATCGCCGATGGCCAGCCACAGAGTCTCCTTGGACGCGCTGTACACCTCATACAGCGCGTCCTCCTCGGCGGAAACCCGTCGACGTCGTCTCCGGTATCGTGTGTACTGGCGGCGAGCCGCAACGCACGCGATGCGCAACTGCGCAATCTCGGCGGTCCACCAGTACACCTGGCGCCTTGCGGACTGTTGGCGGACGCGGGGCATGGACGCGTCGCAGATCTGCGTCATCGCCCCGCGAAACCGCAGCGCCACCGCTTCGACGTCGACGGGGCCGTCCGTCGCCGACTCCCAAATCCAGGACTGGACTAAGGCAGCTTCCTCGAGCAGTTCCTTGTCGATGCACTTAAGCGCCCAGCGCGGGCCGTCGTTGATCGGGGCTGTTGGATGGCGGCCGCTCGCGGTCTGGGCAGAGACGTCGAACCGGATATACCTGTGGTCCGACAGCGTCTCCACCTCCACGGCGACACGCCAGTCGCGGACTCGGCTGGCGACAGAGGGGCTAGCGAACGAGACGTCCACTATCGACCCGCCCCGCTGCCGCACGCACGTGTATTCCGAGCCCCGATTCAGGACGACCAGACCGGTCGTCACCGCCCACTCTTCCAGCACCTCGCCCCGAGGGTCAGTGACCGGAGATCCCCACGCCGATGACTTGGCGTTGAGATCCCCGAGCACCAGAACGGGGCGAGGGTGATGGCGGCCTACGACGGCGCCCAACTCGACAAGGAAACCCTCGAAGTCGGCGAGACTCTTGTTGGGGGAGAAATACGCCCCCACAATGACGATGCCGCCCGAGACCGCAGCAACCCAGCCACGGCCCCGAGACGGGTCGGTCAGAGTCCCGCCAATAATGGCCACCAAACCGTCAGCGCACCCCAGCCAGTTGTCACGGGCGGGGATGAAGTACGGCTCGGCGACCACAGCCACGTCAATCGACCACTCTGCCATGCTCTGGAGGAGAAGATCCTGAGCTCTGGCACAGTGGTTGATGTTGCCCTGGAGGAAATGGAGGTGCCCTATTATTGACACTCCATTCCCTCGGCAACGGTCCCGGGCCGGGAGTCGGCCGCGGAGCTACTGGCCTGCGGGGGTGGCGAGGTTTCCCCGGCAGGCTTAGAGCTCCTCTTCTTTTTCTTGGCCTTGCTGGCAGGCGCGCCACAGGCCCCTCCGCCCACTTTGTGTCCCGCTGGCTTCCCCACAGCCGAACACAAGCAGCAGTTTGGCGCCGCGGAACACTGGGCCGCCTTGTGGCCGGGCTGACCGCAACGATAACAGAGGTCGCTGCGGTCAATCTCGGCGGTGCATTTTGCCCGGACGTGCCCCTTCTCCAGGCACCGGAAGCACCGCAAAACCTAACCTAACCTAACCTAACCTTTTTTTTTTTTTTTTTTTTTTACTCGGGGGGAAATCCTCATGGACTTCCTCCGCCTGGGGAGAGGCGGAGGGGTGTGCCGGACTCTTACCGGCTAAAACCCCCCTGTGTCCTCCTTACACGTGGGCGCGGGGCCGCGGGAATCCAAATTCTTCCGCAGCCCCGCACTGGTGCTGGCCCGCCTTGCGGGCCTCGCCTCGGGCACGGGGGGGTGAGGTGTTAAACTCCCCCGTGCAACGCCTCAGAGGCGCGCGTCGACACCCGCGCGCGCCTCCGCCTCGGGTCCGTTGAATAGGGGGCGGGGACTTCCCCAAGTCCTTCGCCCCTGGACCCGTTCATGGGGGGCGGAAGAGGGCGTTGTCTGCCCTCCTCCGGCGCCCGGAGCGCCTGCTGCGGGCGGGATCGGCAGTTGAAATCTCCCTCTCCCGTTCCGCAGCTTCCTTCTGCGACATCACGTCCTCGCAGAAGGACACCACTGCGTCCCACGACTCTGCGCTGCCGACCATCTTCCGTACCACGGCCGGCAGCGACAGATCGCCTCCTACTTCATTTGTGAGGACACGGCGCTGCTCCTCCCAAGCAACACACTGAACGAACGTGTGTTGCGCCGTGTCCTCCCCGCCATGGACGCAGTGGTGGCACCGAGCGTCCGGCTCCCTGCCTATGCGACACAGGTACTTGCCGAAGCAGCCGTGCCCCGACAGCACCTGCGTCACCCTGAACGACAGGGAGCCGTGCCTTCTCCCGAGCCAGTCGTCGAGCACTGGCCGGATCGCCTCGACGGTGGCGAGGCCGGCGGTAGGGCGCAGAAGCCTCTGCCGCCATTCCGCCACCAAGACCTGACGGAGCTCTGCTCGGCGCTGCGCTATCTGCCGCTGCACCGGCCTCGAGTCCCGTGCCCGCTCTTCCTCGCGCCACCGATACAGCGACGCGAGTACTTTAGCCTCTAGGTCCCAGGGCGGGGATCCGGCCAGGACGCAAGCCGCCTCGTAGGAAATCGTGCGATACCCGCGGACGACTCTGACGGCCATCGCCCTCTGCGGTCTGCGCAGAATGGCTAGAGTGCTGGCCGCCAGGTCCATCGCCCACACAGGGGCCCCATATAGGGCCATGGACCGCACGATTCCCACGTACAACCGCCTACAGGCGGCGCTCGGGCCCCCCATGTTAGGAAGCAACGTTGACAGCGCGCCCGCTGCACCCATCAGCTTGGGCACCAGCCGCCGGAAGTGGGGGCCGAATTCCCATCGGCTGTCGAGCACCAATCCCAGATACTTCATGGTGGACTCGACAGCTATCCGGGCTCCACCGACCACGATGTGTGATCCCGACGGCGGCGCGCGTCGGGGGCCATGAAACACCATGGCCTCCGACTTGTTGAGGGCCACCTCCAGGCCCAGGCGCCGGATGCGGTTCACCACCTGTGACACCGCAGCCGTGGCTATCAACGCTGCTTCCCTGTGCGAGCTCCCCCGGGCAGTGACAAGCGTGTCGTCCGCATAACACGTCAAGTCGGCGCCCGACGGGAGTTCGCCTCTCAGCACCCAATCGTAACCGATGTTCCACAGGAGCGGCCCCAGCACCGATCCCTGTGGAACACCGCACGTCATGAGGTGCCGACCGGCACCGTCATGTCCCCGATATGTGACGCATCTACCTTCTAGGTAGGCCCCTACTGTGCGACGGAGGTAGGGAGGCACGCGGTGATATCTCAGTGCCTCCCGAATACAGCTCCAGGGCAGGGTGTTGAACGCGTTGGAGATGTCTAAAGACACCGCCAACACCACCCCACCCTGGGACACCGTCTCCTCCGCCAGGGCTCTCACGCGCATTATGGCGTCTACGGTGGAGCGCCCGCGACGAAAACCAAACTGGTTGTCGTCCAGGTCCGGCCCCTCTCTGCACAAGTGGCTGACGAGGCGATCTGCGATGACACGCTCAAAGAGTTTGCCCGCCTCGTCGAGCAGCACTATGGGCCGGTACGCGGACGGCGAGTCCGCGGGGCGCCCCTCCTTCCTGAGCAGGACCAGCCTCCCCTCCTTCCACACACTGGGAAACTGACCCTGCTCGAGACATGCCGTGAAGAGCCCTCTCAGCTGGGGCTCTAGCTCCTTCAGAGCCAGGACGAGAGCTCGGCCAGGAACTCCGTCGGGTCCGGGCGCCGTGTTCTTAGCCCGGAGCCGCGACACGGCCGCTCTCGTCTCTGCTTGCGTCACCTCGGGGACATCGGTGCTCTCCTCTTCGGGAGAGTCTGTGGCCGAGGGTGAAGCCATCGTCGGGGGAACGTGTCCCGCTCGCTCAGGGAAGAGCGCCAATACGACCGCCCCTAGCAGCTGGGGCTGCATGCTCTGCACCAGTGGAGGCGCCCATGCACGCAGCTTGCCCCGTACCCAACGGTAGGGGCGGCCCCACGGATCCCGATCCAGGGACCCCAGCAGCTCCTCCCTGGCACGCGACTTAGAATCGCCGATGGCCAGCCACAGAGTCTCCTTGGACGCGCTGTACACCTCATACAGCGCGTCCTCCTCGGCGGAAACCCGTCGACGTCGTCTCCGGTATCGTGTGTACTGGCGGCGAGCCGCAACGCACGCGATGCGCAACTGCGCAATCTCGGCGGTCCACCAGTACACCTGGCGCCTTGCGGACTGTTGGCGGACGCGGGGCATGGACGCGTCGCAGATCTGCGTCATCGCCCCGCGAAACCGCAGCGCCACCGCTTCGACGTCGACGGGGCCGTCCGTCGCCGACTCCCAAATCCAGGACTGGACTAAGGCAGCTTCCTCGAGCAGTTCCTTGTCGATGCACTTAAGCGCCCAGCGCGGGCCGTCGTTGATCGGGGCTGTTGGATGGCGGCCGCTCGCGGTCTGGGCAGAGACGTCGAACCGGATATACCTGTGGTCCGACAGCGTCTCCACCTCCACGGCGACACGCCAGTCGCGGACTCGGCTGGCGACAGAGGGGCTAGCGAACGAGACGTCCACTATCGACCCGCCCCGCTGCCGCACGCACGTGTATTCCGAGCCCCGATTCAGGACGACCAGACCGGTCGTCACCGCCCACTCTTCCAGCACCTCGCCCCGAGGGTCAGTGACCGGAGATCCCCACGCCGATGACTTGGCGTTGAGATCCCCGAGCACCAGAACGGGGCGAGGGTGATGGCGGCCTACGACGGCGCCCAACTCGACAAGGAAACCCTCGAAGTCGGCGAGACTCTTGTTGGGGGAGAAATACGCCCCCACAATGACGATGCCGCCCGAGACCGCAGCAACCCAGCCACGGCCCCGAGACGGGTCGGTCAGAGTCCCGCCAATAATGGCCACCAAACCGTCAGCGCACCCCAGCCAGTTGTCACGGGCGGGGATGAAGTACGGCTCGGCGACCACAGCCACGTCAATCGACCACTCTGCCATGCTCTGGAGGAGAAGATCCTGAGCTCTGGCACAGTGGTTGATGTTGCCCTGGAGGAAATGGAGGTGCCCTATTATTGACACTCCATTCCCTCGGCAACGGTCCTGGGCCGGGAGTCGGCCGCGGAGCTACTGGCCTGCGGGGGTGGCGAGGTTTCCCCGGCAGGCTTAGAGCTCCTCTTCTTTTTCTTGGCCTTGCTGGCAGGCGCGCCACAGGCCCCTCCGCCCACTTTGTGTCCCGCTGGCTTCCCCACAGCCGAACACAAGCAGCAGTTTGGCGCCGCGGAACACTGGGCCGCCTTGTGGCCGGGCTGACCGCAACGATAACAGAGGTCGCTGCGGTCAATCTCGGCGGTGCATTTTGCCCGGACGTGCCCCTTCTCCAGGCACCGGAAGCACCGCAAAGCCCGGGGCTGCAGGAGTTTCACCCTCGCTGCAACCCAGCCAACCAGCAATCTGCCACTATCGGCGATCTTTTTCGCCGACGCTACAGGGCACCGAACCCAGACTACGCCGAGTCCGGTAGCGTCAACGCGTATGTCGCCGGCCCGCACCTTGTCCGGCGGACACTCTCCGCCACGAGCAACGGCCGCCGCCACCTCCTCAGAGGTCACGGAGTCGTCCAGGCCAGCAATCCGCACTTCTGCGGTTTTCATTGGCCTGGAGACCCGGACGTCCTCTGGGTTGAGGACCTCCTTCATTTTGGCGGCCAGAGCGTCCGCCTTCTCGACGCTGTCGCTCGCAGCACCAGCCACCTCAAACAGCCGCGCACCCGTGGCAGCCTGCCTGAGGGTGACGGACTGGAGGCCAAGATCTGCCAATTTTATCTTGGCCTTGGCCTCGGCAATCACCGACTGGTACGTAACGCCGCGCTCCGCAGCTCCGGGCTGGAGCGTTAGCGTAACAGCCTCAGAACGAGGCGCACGTATCGCCGGCGCATTGCGACCGCCGGTCTTTTTGGCAGTCCGTCGCGCAGGCTGCGCAACTGCGGCGCGCGCTGCTGCTGGTGCCGCGGCCTTTTTGGCGGCTTTGCGGGCCTTCTTGCGGCCCACGACTTTCGCCCAGGTCTCACCCTTGGACCCGGCAGTCGTGGGCTGAACACTCGACGGGGTTCCCTCCACGGGCTTTTCAACACCCTCCGCGGGCTTCCCCTTTTGAGGCGCAGGTCTCGGCGGCTCCTCCGTCCTCCGTTTGTCCGCCGCTAATGTCGGCCGGAGGATTGGCTCCTGCGGAAGGCGCCGAGAGATGGCCTCGATGCGAGCGTTCATCATGCTCCCGCACTGGAGCATGCAGAGCCGAACAATGCGCTCGACCTCATCGTCGGTGTGCGCGCTTGTCGGTCCCGGTGCGGGAGTGGGAGTCGCCATGGGCGGAGTGGCGACGGCGGCAGATTGTGGCTGCTGCTGCTCGCTCAGCGCAGCCACTTGCCGCCGGAGATCCTCCAGATCTCTTCGGAGGCGGCTGTTCTCCTCCTGCAACTTAGTGACCTCGTCTGAGGCCGTTCGGTTGAGGAGGTCTCCAACCGCCTCCTTGATGTCGGCGGCTGCCTCCTTGAGGGCGCGGGTGAATGTGCCCTTCAGGTTGCCGGACTGCGTGGCAACCTTCAGGACGACATCCACGCCGCCCAACACTTGTTGGCTTAACGCCACCGCCGACATCTCCCCTGAACCTAACCTAACCTAACCTAACCTAACCCGATAACTTTTTCAAAAGGAGACCGATTTTGATGCGGTTTTTTGCGTATAATAGCTACAACAGGCTTGTAAGCACGCGATAACCCTTCAAACGCGACATCGAAGCGGTGTGACCCGATTTTTTGACACCCCCACCCTTCTCGACCTGTAAAAAACACAAAATTAATTATTTATCAAAATTCTGACTAGATTTTTTCATTGTAAAAATTTTATTAAATACTTACCACTCCGACCTGTCTTCCTGACTGCATTTTGCACGATTTAGGGTAGGTTTGGACGTCGAAATTAAATATTTTCTATTAAAAAACACTAAATTTTACAGTTTTTCGCCAAAATTTTTCAAAATTTCTAGGAAAACCTATTCTAGTTTCTGGACAGCTGGCTAGGGCTCGCCGAGACGCGTCTTTTGACGTATCGCACGTCCCTCTACGCCGCACCAAACGTCAAAAAATTCGCACTTAACCCGTTTCCATACAAACAGTAGACGGCCAAAATCCACCTAAGCCCCTATAAAAACACTAGTACTCCTGATAACTTTTTCAAAAGGAGACCGATTTTGATGCGGTTTTTTGCGTATAATAGCTACAACAGGCTTGTAAGCACGCGATAACCCTTCAAACGCGACATCGAAGCGGTGTGACCCGATTTTTTGACACCCCCACCCTTCTCGACCTGTAAAAAACACAAAATTAATTATTTATCAAAATTCTGACTAGATTTTTTCATTGTAAAAATTTTATTAAATACTTACCACTCCGACCTGTCTTCCTGACTGCATTTTGCACGATTTAGGGTAGGTTTGGACGTCGAAATTAAATATTTTCTATTAAAAAACACTAAATTTTACAGTTTTTCGCCAAAATTTTTCAAAATTTCTAGGAAAACCTATTCTAGTTTCTGGACAGCTGGCTAGGGCTCGCCGAGACGCGTCTTTTGACGTATCGCACGTCCCTCTACGCCGCACCAAATGTCAAAAAATGCCCCACCCACCCGCCCTTTAGTCGCAATCAAGAACATTAAAAATTTACTATAGGAAAGGGTGTGACTTTGGGACCTAATCTTTGAAAATTATTTTTTCACGGATTTGGCACCCCAGTAGTCTCCTGACTCGGATAACATAAAATTCGCTTCAATCTGGGCTCTTTTACTCAAATTAAGCGGTTTTTAGCGTAGGTTGAAGTACTGTTTTATCCAAGAAAAGTTATCAGAACAATTTTGACCAATCAGTTGACCGGGGTGCAGTCCCCAACATAAGTTATCTTTTCTCACGCAGTGTAACGTGTCTATTGACCGCTGCACTTAGATTTTATTTTAAAAATTTGAATACACAGCTTTTTTGGCTGCTGACTTATCTACTCTATTCAACTGTGACCGAAACTTCGATTCTTACTTTATTTTATTTATGCTTAATTATTTAATTATTCTATTTTACTATTATATTTGACTGTTTTAATAAACTATTTTTAAAAAAATAACAATAAATCTAGTAAAATTGTGACCAAACATTTTTATCTTATTATGTTTATGATTTGTTTAATTATTTACACTATTTGATTATCACCTCTGACAGTCGTATTTCAAAATATTATCAGAAATCAATCATTAATATTTTTATTTTATCTTTATTGCACCTTCCAGCCCTTTACACTGGACGGTGCCTTGCACAAGGACGAGCACGCGACGGCAATAGCTCTGTGAAGTATCCAGAAGCTAACCAGGGGCCTTTGGACCCTTCTTCTTAGCAAGAAGAGTAGCCCTGCTAAGGTACCCACTCAGCTAGCTGCTCGATCGCCGCCATCCATAAAAGCGAACGTCTTTTGCTCACTGTTGTTTTAAAAATTAAACTAAAATATGTTCGGCATCCGGACCCCTGTAAACAAGAAAAGTGCCCCGCCAACCCAAGATGAGTCTCCTGGCGCTTCTTCAAATGTGAGCCCGGCACAGCCGACAAACACTAACGTCAGGAAGAGCATCGAGGTGTTGGAGGCAAGCCAACCCTTCCCCAACTCGGCACCTGCCGCCCCGGTGAAGCCTAAAAAGATTACAAAACTAAAGAGCGTGTCACCAGCTCCAGAGAGGCTCGCTGGAGCGGCAGAGGCCCCAAAACCCCAAGCCTCCGTCAGCAAGGTGCAAGAAGCCAGGAATCTGGTCACAAAGGCCAAGATTGCTCTTGGCCAAAGTCGGAACCTCCGAACCGACATCAAGGAGGACGTCACCCTGGCCATTGACACTCTCTATCGCATGGTGAGGGAAGGGGAAGCGGACAAGGGGAAGGGCCCTATAGCCTCAAAAAAGGAACAGCCTGCCAATGACGATGCGGTGCCACCGGAACGTTGTAACCAGGAGTACACCCAGCTGCTCTCCTCACTGGCAGACCATAGCAGGCTTGTGAGGGAGAGCGCCGAAAAAATGGAGGAACTCAAAAGAAGTCTGTCCAAACACTCGACAGCGTTGGACGCGACCACATACGCGGGGGTGTTGGCGGCACCCAAGCCGCCCGCAGCATCGCCGCGACCAACACTACACTCGGTTGTGGTCGCCTCCAACGACAAGCAAGAAACTGGCGAGCAGGTGCTGGACAAGATCCGCGCTGCTATTAACGCCAAAGAAGGTGGCTACCGCATCGACAGGGTCAGGAAGGCAAAGGACAGCAAGGTCATCATCAGCTGCAGGGACGAGGAGGAGCGGAGCAGGGTCCGGGAAAGGCTCAGATCGGCTGGTCAACAGCTGACTATCCAGGACGCAGCAAACCTGGACCCGCTCATTATCCTCAGGGACGTCCTCAGCTACAACACCGACGAGGACGTCACAAAAGCCCTGAGGACGCAGAATACCAAGCTCTTCACCGACCTTGCGGCTGGGGATGATCGAATAATCGTGAAATATAGGAAAAGGGCCCGGAACAACTTAATGTGTCATATTGTCGCGAGAGTCTCCCCCACCCTCTGGAATAGATTGACGGGGGCGTCTGCCGTCTACATTGACATGCAACGGATCAGGCTGGAAGACCACTCTCCCCTGGTCCAATGCTCCCTGTGCCTAGGTTATGGGCACGGCAGACGCCTCTGCACAGAAAAAGAGGAAGCCTGCAGCCACTGCGGTGGCCCTCACTTACGTAATAATTGCCCGGAGGTGAAAGCCAATGCGCCCCCCTCCTGCTGTAACTGCATTAGAGCCGGGCTGGAGGGAGCGACGCATAATGCGTTCAGCCCGGACTGCCCGGTGAGACGCAGATGGGACGCATTGGCTCGATCAAAGATTGGATACTGCTGAGGGCGCCGCAGTGGAAATAAAGTCATACAAAATCCTGCAGGCTAACCTCCAAAGAAAGCAGCTGGCGACCGCCGAGCTGCTCGAATGTGCTTCACGGTCGAGAACGGCTCTCGCTCTAATTCAAGAGCCTTACGTGGGCTCTGTCCGGAGAATGCGGGGCTACCGAGGGTCGCGGATCTACCAGGCTTCGGAGGAGGGAGAGGGCACTGTAAAGGCTGCCGTAGTGGTATTTGACCACGACCTCGACGTCATCCAGTGCCCAGAACTCACCACCCACAACATCGTCGTGGTGAGGATCCGGACCCAAGCCTGGGAAATTGCAGTGGCATCGGAATACTTCGAGCCGGACAAGCCTATGGACTCGTACCTGGAGCACCTCAGAGTGATTCGGCGGAAGCTAGGCAGTCGCCACCTTCTCATCGGAGGCGACTTTAACGCGAAAAGCCCATGGTGGGGGAGCCTTACGGAGGACAGCAGGGGGGAGGAGCTATGCTCCACACTGGACGAGCTGGAGTTGCAGGTGCTAAACAGCGGCACCCTGCCCACTTTTGACACCATCCGAGGGGGCAGGAGATACTGCAGTCACGTCGACGTGACGGCATGTTCAGCGGATCTTCTCTGCCTGGTGGAGGGCTGGCAAATAGACGAAGGACTGACGACCTCTGACCATAACGGCATTAAATTTAAAATAAAACTACAAAAATCATTTGGCATTGCAGTTAAATCATCGACCAGGATATATAACACCAAAAAAGCCAACTGGGACCAGTTTCATGAGAAACTGGCCCAGTTGAAAATAGAACAGAACATTAATAAAGAAAAATTTGAAGAAATTAATAATAAACCAGATTTAGAAGCCATTTTGCAAAAATATTTAGACATAGTAAACAAAACTTGTGAAGAGACAATCCCCAAGAAGAAAAATTTTGACAAAATTACCTTGCCGTGGTGGTCCCAGGAGCTCGTCAGTCTAAAGAAAGCGGTCGCCACCAGGAAGAGAAGAGTCCGCTGCGCTGCTCCAGTCCGAAGGCAGTCTGTCGTTGAGAAGTACCTGCAACTAAAAACAGAATATGAGGCTAAGGCCAAATGTGCCCAAACTGAGAGCTGGACAGAGTTCTGCACCAAGCAGGACAGGGAGGGGATGTGGGAGGGCATCTACAGGGTGATCGGACGAACCGCAACACGACACGAAGACGCAACCCTTACTAAAAGTGGCGTTTATTTGACTCCAGCAGAATCCGCATCGCACCTGGCTGAGACCTTTTATCCGCAAGACCTGGAAGAAGAGGACACAGAAGAACATAAGAACATCCGGCGTTTGGCCATGCGGGTAAACGACCCGGTGCATGATGAAAAACATGACCCACCATTTACTCCGCATGAGCTCAGAACAGCTGTGTCCTCTTTCAACCCTAAAAAGGCGCCAGGCGCAGACGGTCTCACCGCGGATATCTGTCGCAAGGCAATTCTCCAGGACCCCGAGGCGTTCCTTGCCCTGGCCAACAAATGCCTCAGTCTGGGCCACTTCCCTAAGAAGTGGAAAGAAGCCACAGTCGTGGTACTGAGGAAGCCGGGCAAGGACAACTATACAAACGCCAAATCATATAGACCAATCGGGCTCCTGCCCGTGTTAGGAAAGGTCCTGGAGAAGATGGTTGTCACGAGGCTCCAGTGGCACCTAGTACCGAGGCTGAGTACCCGCCAGTACGGCTTTATGCCCCAGAGAAGCACCGAGGACGCCCTCTATAATCTAGTGAACCAAATAAAGGTCGAAATTAAAAATAAAAAGCTGGTCACCATTGTCTCGCTGGATATAGAGGGCGCCTTCGATAGCGCCTGGTGGCCAGCCATAAAGGTCAGACTGGCGGAGGAAAAGTGTCCGGTCAACATTAGGCGGCTACTTGACAGCTACCTTAGCGACAGATGTGTGCGACTAAGATATGCTGGAGTCGAACATTTTAAAAACACGCAAAAAGGTTGCGTCCAAGGCTCGATCAGCGGGCCGATACTCTGGAATGTCCTCCTGGATCCCCTCCTCAAGAACTTGCATGACCGCGGGGTTGTGTGCCAGGCCTTCGCAGATGATGTGGTTCTGCTGTTTGCCGGACATACTGCGCTGGAGGTGCAGCGACATGCCAATGCCGCCCTCGAATTTGTTCGGGAGTGGGGAGTCACGAATAAACTAAAGTTTGCGCCACACAAGACTTGCGCAATGCTGCTGACCAACAAGCTGAAGCATGACACCCCACTCCTGCGCATGGGCGGGGTCGACATTGGCATGTCTCGCGATATAAAAATCTTGGGCCTGACTATAGACGACAAGCTGACTTTTAACACCCACGTCGCCAACGTCTGTAGGAAGGCCCTAAACATCGCGAAGCAGCTTCAACGCGCTGCGAAAATAAGCTGGGGACTGCACCCCGATGTCATCCGCACTATTTACACGGCAGCAGTGGAACCCATCGTCCTATACGCCGCGGCTGCATGGTCGCCCGCCGCTGAAAAGATATGTGTCCGCAAGCTCCTGAACACCGTCCAGAGGGGTTTTGCACAAAAAATCTGCAAGTCCTACCGCACCGTCTCCCTAAACTCGGCCCTACTACTGGCCGGGTTACTACCCTTGGACCTGCGTATAAAGGAAGCAGCCGGCCTATATGAGGCACGCAAGGGGTCGACCCGGCTAGTGCTGGGAGACCGGGAGGTTGAGCGGGTGGTGGGATTTGCAGAGCTGCCACATCCCGCCTTGCGTATGGACCTGAATTACAGATGTCTTGACGATCGAAGCCTGGTAGACCAACACAACGTGCAGTCGCTCAGAATATTCACAGATGGCAGCAAAATCCAGGGCAAAGTCGGTGCTGCGTTGTCCATATGGGACGACCAGACCGAACTGCGGAGCCGAAAACTGAGCTTGCCAGCGTACTGCACAGTCTACCAGGCTGAACTTCTGGCCATATGCAGGGCCACTAGCGAAGCCCTGAACAGCGGAGCGGGGAGCTGCGGCATATACAGCGACTCACGGGCGGCTTTGCAGACCGTGACCAATCCCGGGTCCATGCACTCCCTCGCAATCGAGGCGCGCCGAAACCTCAGCGTGGCCTTGACCCGTGGCAAAGCTGTGACCTTGTTCTGGATCAAGGCCCACGCCGGCATCGATGGCAACGAGCGCGCCGACGAGCTTGCAAAAGAAGCAGCACTTTCGAGTCGGAGGAAGCCAGATTATGACCGATGCCCGATCTCATTCGTCAAGGGGAATCTTCGTAGTGACTCTCTTGACGAATGGAACCGAAGGTACACAACGGGCGAGACGGCCTCCGTCACGAAAGTGTTCTTCCCGGACGCGAGGGAGGCATATCGCTTGGTGCGCAAAATACAACCGCAGGGTATCGTTACAAGCATTTTTACGGGCCATGGGGGATTCTCCCAATACTTGCACCGCTTCAAGTGTCGGGAGAGCCCGTCATGTGTTTGCGATCCTGCGGTTGAGGAATCTGTCCAGCATATCCTTTTCCAGTGTCCAGTGTTTGAGGCTAAGCGCTTCGACCTTGCCCAAAAAATAGAAAGAGACGTGACGATCGGCGAAGCCTACGGGCTCGTCGCAAGTAAAATGACAAGAAGCAATTTTATGGCATACGCGGAGCATTTGTGCAAAATAGTAGTGGAAAGGAACGCATCAGAGTAAATCCGAGCGTTTCCCTCCCCAAAATATAAAGGAGACAATATAATAATCATAAGACATAAAATGTCTCTGATCATGTCAGAGGTACACTTGACGGCAGGAGTGGGTTTTAGCCGGTAAGAGTCCGGCACTACCCCTCGGGGTGTCCATGAGGATTTCCCACTCCTGCCACAAAAAAAAAAAAAAAAAAAAAAAAAAAAAAAAAAAAACCTAACCTAACCTAACCTAACCTTTTTTTTTTTTTTTTTTTTTTTACTCGGGGGGAAATCCTCATGGACTTCCTCCGCCTGGGGAGAGGCGGAGGGGTGTGCCGGACTCTTACCGGCTAAAACCCCCCTGTGTCCTCCTTACACGTGGGCGCGGGGCCGCGGGAATCCAAATTCTTCCGCAGCCCCGCACTGGTGCTGGCCCGCCTTGCGGGCCTCGCCTCGGGCACGGGGGGGTGAGGTGTTAAACTCCCCCGTGCAACGCCTCAGAGGCGCGCGTCGACACCCGCGCGCGCCTCCGCCTCGGGTCCGTTGAATAGGGGGCGGGGACTTCCCCAAGTCCTTCGCCCCTGGACCCGTTCATGGGGGGCGGAAGAGGGCGTTGTCTGCCCTCCTCCGGCGCCCGGAGCGCCTGCTGCGGGCGGGATCGGCAGTTGAAATCTCCCTCTCCCGTTCCGCAGCTTCCTTCTGCGACATCACGTCCTCGCAGAAGGACACCACTGCGTCCCACGACTCTGCGCTGCCGACCATCTTCCGTACCACGGCCGGCAGCGACAGATCGCCTCCTACTTCATTTGTGAGGACACGGCGCTGCTCCTCCCAAGCAACACACTGAACGAACGTGTGTTGCGCCGTGTCCTCCCCGCCATGGACGCAGTGGTGGCACCGAGCGTCCGGCTCCCTGCCTATGCGACACAGGTACTTGCCGAAGCAGCCGTGCCCCGACAGCACCTGCGTCACCCTGAACGACAGGGAGCCGTGCCTTCTCCCGAGCCAGTCGTCGAGCACTGGCCGGATCGCCTCGACGGTGGCGAGGCCGGCGGTAGGGCGCAGAAGCCTCTGCCGCCATTCCGCCACCAAGACCTGACGGAGCTCTGCTCGGCGCTGCGCTATCTGCCGCTGCACCGGCCTCGAGTCCCGTGCCCGCTCTTCCTCGCGCCACCGATACAGCGACGCGAGTACTTTAGCCTCTAGGTCCCAGGGCGGGGATCCGGCCAGGACGCAAGCCGCCTCGTAGGAAATCGTGCGATACCCGCGGACGACTCTGACGGCCATCGCCCTCTGCGGTCTGCGCAGAATGGCTAGAGTGCTGGCCGCCAGGTCCATCGCCCACACAGGGGCCCCATATAGGGCCATGGACCGCACGATTCCCACGTACAACCGCCTACAGGCGGCGCTCGGGCCCCCCATGTTAGGAAGCAACGTTGACAGCGCGCCCGCTGCACCCATCAGCTTGGGCACCAGCCGCCGGAAGTGGGGGCCGAATTCCCATCGGCTGTCGAGCACCAATCCCAGATACTTCATGGTGGACTCGACAGCTATCCGGGCTCCACCGACCACGATGTGTGATCCCGACGGCGGCGCGCGTCGGGGGCCATGAAACACCATGGCCTCCGACTTGTTGAGGGCCACCTCCAGGCCCAGGCGCCGGATGCGGTTCACCACCTGTGACACCGCAGCCGTGGCTATCAACGCTGCTTCCCTGTGCGAGCTCCCCCGGGCAGTGACAAGCGTGTCGTCCGCATAACACGTCAAGTCGGCGCCCGACGGGAGTTCGCCTCTCAGCACCCAATCGTAACCGATGTTCCACAGGAGCGGCCCCAGCACCGATCCCTGTGGAACACCGCACGTCATGAGGTGCCGACCGGCACCGAACCTAACCTAACCTAACCTAACCTAACTTAACCTAACCTGCGGCATTTATAGCGACTCACGGCGGCCTTGCAGACTGTGACCAACCCCGGGTCTATGCACTCCCTCGCAATCGAGGCGCGCCGAAACCTCAGCGTGGCCTTGACCCGTGGCAAAGCTGTGACCTTGTTCTGGATCAAGGCCCACGCCGGCATCGATGGCAACGAGCGCGCCGACGAGCTAGCAAAAGAAGCAGCACTCTCGAGCCGGAGGAAGCCTGACTATGACCGGTGCCCGGTCTCATTCGTCAGGAGTGAACTTCGTGGAGACTCTCTTGACGAATGGAACCGGAGATACAAAATGGGCGAGACGGCCTCCGTCACGAAAGTGTTCTTCCCGGATGCGAGGGAGGCATATCGCTTGGTGCGCAAAATACAACCGCAGGGAACTCTCACCAGCATCTTTACGGGCCATGGGGGGTTCTCCCAATATTTGCACCGCTTCAAGTGTCGGGAGAGCCCGTCATGTGTCTGCGACCCTGCGGTTGAGGAATCCATCCAGCACATTCTATTTCAGTGCCCTATATTCGAAAGGAAACGTTTTGACCTCGCCCAAAGACTCGAAACAGATGTGGCAGTCAGTAGAGCCTTCGAGCTCATCGCAAATAAAAAATTAAGAGGCGATTTCCTTAAGTTTGCTGAACAAATTTGTAAAATTGTCGTGGAGAGTAACGCTTCGGATTAATCCGGAGCGTCTTTCTCCGCAACAAAGTAAATAATAAAAAAAAAAATATATAAAAAAGACATACAAAGTCTCTGATTACGTCAGAGGTACACGGCAGTACCCAAGATGGCGGGTGCAATATAAAAAAAAAAAAAAAAAAAAAAAAAAAAAAAAAAACCTAACCTAACCTAACCTAACCTTTTTTTTTTTTTTTTTTTTTATTTTTTTACTCGGGGGGAAATCCTCATGGACTTCCTCCGCCTGGGGAGAGGCGGAGGGGTGTGCCGGACTCTTACCGGCTAAAACCCCCCTGTGTCCTCCTTACACGTGGGCGCGGGGCCGCGGGAATCCAAATTCTTCCGCAGCCCCGCACTGGTGCTGGCCCGCCTTGCGGGCCTCGCCTCGGGCACGGGGGGGTGAGGTGTTAAACTCCCCCGTGCAACGCCTCAGAGGCGCGCGTCGACACCCGCGCGCGCCTCCGCCTCGGGTCCGTTGAATAGGGGGCGGGGACTTCCCCAAGTCCTTCGCCCCTGGACCCGTTCATGGGGGGCGGAAGAGGGCGTTGTCTGCCCTCCTCCGGCGCCCGGAGCGCCTGCTGCGGGCGGGATCGGCAGTTGAAATCTCCCTCTCCCGTTCCGCAGCTTCCTTCTGCGACATCACGTCCTCGCAGAAGGACACCACTGCGTCCCACGACTCTGCGCTGCCGACCATCTTCCGTACCACGGCCGGCAGCGACAGATCGCCTCCTACTTCATTTGTGAGGACACGGCGCTGCTCCTCCCAAGCAACACACTGAACGAACGTGTGTTGCGCCGTGTCCTCCCCGCCATGGACGCAGTGGTGGCACCGAGCGTCCGGCTCCCTGCCTATGCGACACAGGTACTTGCCGAAGCAGCCGTGCCCCGACAGCACCTGCGTCACCCTGAACGACAGGGAGCCGTGCCTTCTCCCGAGCCAGTCGTCGAGCACTGGCCGGATCGCCTCGACGGTGGCGAGGCCGGCGGTAGGGCGCAGAAGCCTCTGCCGCCATTCCGCCACCAAGACCTGACGGAGCTCTGCTCGGCGCTGCGCTATCTGCCGCTGCACCGGCCTCGAGTCCCGTGCCCGCTCTTCCTCGCGCCACCGATACAGCGACGCGAGTACTTTAGCCTCTAGGTCCCAGGGCGGGGATCCGGCCAGGACGCAAGCCGCCTCGTAGGAAATCGTGCGATACCCGCGGACGACTCTGACGGCCATCGCCCTCTGCGGTCTGCGCAGAATGGCTAGAGTGCTGGCCGCCAGGTCCATCGCCCACACAGGGGCCCCATATAGGGCCATGGACCGCACGATTCCCACGTACAACCGCCTACAGGCGGCGCTCGGGCCCCCCATGTTAGGAAGCAACGTTGACAGCGCGCCCGCTGCACCCATCAGCTTGGGCACCAGCCGCCGGAAGTGGGGGCCGAATTCCCATCGGCTGTCGAGCACCAATCCCAGATACTTCATGGTGGACTCGACAGCTATCCGGGCTCCACCGACCACGATGTGTGATCCCGACGGCGGCGCGCGTCGGGGGCCATGAAACACCATGGCCTCCGACTTGTTGAGGGCCACCTCCAGGCCCAGGCGCCGGATGCGGTTCACCACCTGTGACACCGCAGCCGTGGCTATCAACGCTGCTTCCCTGTGCGAGCTCCCCCGGGCAGTGACAAGCGTGTCGTCCGCATAACACGTCAAGTCGGCGCCCGACGGGAGTTCGCCTCTCAGCACCCAATCGTAACCGATGTTCCACAGGAGCGGCCCCAGCACCGATCCCTGTGGAACACCGCACGTCATGAGGTGCCGACCGGCACCGTCATGTCCCCGATATGTGACGCATCTACCTTCTAGGTAGGCCCCTACTGTGCGACGGAGGTAGGGAGGCACGCGGTGATATCTCAGTGCCTCCCGAATACAGCTCCAGGGCAGGGTGTTGAACGCGTTGGAGATGTCTAAAGACACCGCCAACACCACCCCACCCTGGGACACCGTCTCCTCCGCCAGGGCTCTCACGCGCATTATGGCGTCTACGGTGGAGCGCCCGCGACGAAAACCAAACTGGTTGTCGTCCAGGTCCGGCCCCTCTCTGCACAAGTGGCTGACGAGGCGATCTGCGATGACACGCTCAAAGAGTTTGCCCGCCTCGTCGAGCAGCACTATGGGCCGGTACGCGGACGGCGAGTCCGCGGGGCGCCCCTCCTTCCTGAGCAGGACCAGCCTCCCCTCCTTCCACACACTGGGAAACTGACCCTGCTCGAGACATGCCGTGAAGAGCCCTCTCAGCTGGGGCTCTAGCTCCTTCAGAGCCAGGACGAGAGCTCGGCCAGGAACTCCGTCGGGTCCGGGCGCCGTGTTCTTAGCCCGGAGCCGCGACACGGCCGCTCTCGTCTCTGCTTGCGTCACCTCGGGGACATCGGTGCTCTCCTCTTCGGGAGAGTCTGTGGCCGAGGGTGAAGCCATCGTCGGGGGAACGTGTCCCGCTCGCTCAGGGAAGAGCGCCAATACGACCGCCCCTAGCAGCTGGGGCTGCATGCTCTGCACCAGTGGAGGCGCCCATGCACGCAGCTTGCCCCGTACCCAACGGTAGGGGCGGCCCCACGGATCCCGATCCAGGGACCCCAGCAGCTCCTCCCTGGCACGCGACTTAGAATCGCCGATGGCCAGCCACAGAGTCTCCTTGGACGCGCTGTACACCTCATACAGCGCGTCCTCCTCGGCGGAAACCCGTCGACGTCGTCTCCGGTATCGTGTGTACTGGCGGCGAGCCGCAACGCACGCGATGCGCAACTGCGCAATCTCGGCGGTCCACCAGTACACCTGGCGCCTTGCGGACTGTTGGCGGACGCGGGGCATGGACGCGTCGCAGATCTGCGTCATCGCCCCGCGAAACCGCAGCGCCACCGCTTCGACGTCGACGGGGCCGTCCGTCGCCGACTCCCAAATCCAGGACTGGACTAAGGCAGCTTCCTCGAGCAGTTCCTTGTCGATGCACTTAAGCGCCCAGCGCGGGCCGTCGTTGATCGGGGCTGTTGGATGGCGGCCGCTCGCGGTCTGGGCAGAGACGTCGAACCGGATATACCTGTGGTCCGACAGCGTCTCCACCTCCACGGCGACACGCCAGTCGCGGACTCGGCTGGCGACAGAGGGGCTAGCGAACGAGACGTCCACTATCGACCCGCCCCGCTGCCGCACGCACGTGTATTCCGAGCCCCGATTCAGGACGACCAGACCGGTCGTCACCGCCCACTCTTCCAGCACCTCGCCCCGAGGGTCAGTGACCGGAGATCCCCACGCCGATGACTTGGCGTTGAGATCCCCGAGCACCAGAACGGGGCGAGGGTGATGGCGGCCTACGACGGCGCCCAACTCGACAAGGAAACCCTCGAAGTCGGCGAGACTCTTGTTGGGGGAGAAATACGCCCCCACAATGACGATGCCGCCCGAGACCGCAGCAACCCAGCCACGGCCCCGAGACGGGTCGGTCAGAGTCCCGCCAATAATGGCCACCAAACCGTCAGCGCACCCCAGCCAGTTGTCACGGGCGGGGATGAAGTACGGCTCGGCGACCACAGCCACGTCAATCGACCACTCTGCCATGCTCTGGAGGAGAAGATCCTGAGCTCTGGCACAGTGGTTGATGTTGCCCTGGAGGAAATGGAGGTGCCCTATTATTGACACTCCATTCCCTCGGCAACGGTCCTGGGCCGGGAGTCGGCCGCGGAGCTACTGGCCTGCGGGGGTGGCGAGGTTTCCCCGGCAGGCTTAGAGCTCCTCTTCTTTTTCTTGGCCTTGCTGGCAGGCGCGCCACAGGCCCCTCCGCCCACTTTGTGTCCCGCTGGCTTCCCCACAGCCGAACACAAGCAGCAGTTTGGCGCCGCGGAACACTGGGCCGCCTTGTGGCCGGGCTGACCGCAACGATAACAGAGGTCGCTGCGGTCAATCTCGGCGGTGCATTTTGCCCGGACGTGCCCCTTCTCCAGGCACCGGAAGCACCGCAAAGCCCGGGGCTGCAGGAGTTTCACCCTCGCTGCAACCCAGCCAACCAGCAATCTGCCACTATCGGCGATCTTTTTCGCCGACGCTACAGGGCACCGAACCCAGACTACGCCGAGTCCGGTAGCGTCAACGCGTATGTCGCCGGCCCGCACCTTGTCCGGCGGACACTCTCCGCCACGAGCAACGGCCGCCGCCACCTCCTCAGAGGTCACGGAGTCGTCCAGGCCAGCAATCCGCACTTCTGCGGTTTTCATTGGCCTGGAGACCCGGACGTCCTCTGGGTTGAGGACCTCCTTCATTTTGGCGGCCAGAGCGTCCGCCTTCTCGACGCTGTCGCTCGCAGCACCAGCCACCTCAAACAGCCGCGCACCCGTGGCAGCCTGCCTGAGGGTGACGGACTGGAGGCCAAGATCTGCCAATTTTATCTTGGCCTTGGCCTCGGCAATCACCGACTGGTACGTAACGCCGCGCTCCGCAGCTCCGGGCTGGAGCGTTAGCGTAACAGCCTCAGAACGAGGCGCACGTATCGCCGGCGCATTGCGACCGCCGGTCTTTTTGGCAGTCCGTCGCGCAGGCTGCGCAACTGCGGCGCGCGCTGCTGCTGGTGCCGCGGCCTTTTTGGCGGCTTTGCGGGCCTTCTTGCGGCCCACGACTTTCGCCCAGGTCTCACCCTTGGACCCGGCAGTCGTGGGCTGAACACTCGACGGGGTTCCCTCCACGGGCTTTTCAACACCCTCCGCGGGCTTCCCCTTTTGAGGCGCAGGTCTCGGCGGCTCCTCCGTCCTCCGTTTGTCCGCCGCTAATGTCGGCCGGAGGATTGGCTCCTGCGGAAGGCGCCGAGAGATGGCCTCGATGCGAGCGTTCATCATGCTCCCGCACTGGAGCATGCAGAGCCGAACAATGCGCTCGACCTCATCGTCGGTGTGCGCGCTTGTCGGTCCCGGTGCGGGAGTGGGAGTCGCCATGGGCGGAGTGGCGACGGCGGCAGATTGTGGCTGCTGCTGCTCGCTCAGCGCAGCCACTTGCCGCCGGAGATCCTCCAGATCTCTTCGGAGGCGGCTGTTCTCCTCCTGCAACTTAGTGACCTCGTCTGAGGCCGTTCGGTTGAGGAGGTCTCCAACCGCCTCCTTGATGTCGGCGGCTGCCTCCTTGAGGGCGCGGGTGAATGTGCCCTTCAGGTTGCCGGACTGCGTGGCAACCTTCAGGACGACATCCACGCCGCCCAACACTTGTTGGCTTAACGCCACCGCCGACATCTCCCCTGAAGCCGCCAAAGCGGCACGTCGCTCGCGAGCGCGTCGGGCCATCTCTGTCACCTCATCGACCGCGACCGCCCTCCGCTGCTCTCTTTTGGCGGCGTTGAGCTCTGCTTTCGTGCTTCCTAGGGAAACACAGCTCACGCCGCCAGGGTCCTCGCTCCTGACCCCAACATCACTCTCTTCGCTGGCCGCCGGAGTAGCGGAGCGCAGAAACCGCCCCCGCGAATCCCTCGGCGGCCGCAAAGAGGCCCCCCCTCCTGTTGGTGCCGGTTTTCGGCCCCGCCGAGCTGTCGGCACTTTTGGGGCCGATAGGTCCTCCTCGCTTGAGGATAGGCCTATCGACCCATCTCGGTCCGAGACTTCATCGCGCGGACGCTTCCTCCAAAATCTGGAGGCAGTTCCGCGCGACTCCCCGTCGGACAGGACCACACTGCACGGTCTGCAGCCCCCCTGGCTCAAGACCGTGCCAAGATTGGTGCTTCCAGTAGCACTATCAGCAGCAGGGGCCTGGTCGCCTACCCCTGCGCGTCCGTCGGTCGCCAATTTCACACTCACAGGCCCGGATACCTGTGAGCGCCGGTTGTCAGCCGGGTCACATGACATAGAATCGGTGCTTCCAGTAGCCACATCCGCTACAGGGGCCTGGTCGCCTACCCCTGCGCGTCCTTCGGTAACCAATTTAACACTCGCAGGCCCGGATACCTGCGAGCGCCGGGCGTCAGCCGGATCGCAAGACAAGACACACTCTATATCTGACATTTCCATTTACGATATGGGTGGTACACACATCGCTTCCCCAAGGCGATGCGGCCACTCTTTTTGGGAGGGTATTTAGTCCCCCCGAGGCCAGCGGATGCCTCCGGTGCAGGATACACCGCCCGCTGCTCGGTATCTACAACTAGGACACTAACCTAAGACTAAACCTAATATATTTTTGTATTTTTTGTTATTTTGTAATTTTCTCTTTGGTTTTTTTTTTTTTTTTTTTTTTTTTTTTTTTTTTTTTTTTTTTTTTTTTTTTTTTTTTTTTTTTTTTTTTTTTTTTTTTTTTTTTTTTTTTTTTTTTTTTTTTTTTTTTTTAACTTACGGCTAACTTAAAACTAACTTAACCTACTTGGCACCGTGGCTCAGCACCTCGCCACGGATGCCCCAATACCGCAGGTTGAGGAGCAACCTGCGGCCTTCCCCACCTCGGTCACCACGACGAGCACGCCGCGGAGACCCGTAGACCGCGGACTGTACAACGGCCCGCGATCTACCCCACCTCGCTCCCTAGTCGTGCACTCTGCTGCTGCAGAGTGCAGATAGGGAGCCCTCGGGAGCGACTCCTCCGCTCCTGTCGAAATTAGCCACGGACAACAATCTCCTCTATCCCACCCCCCGCGAAGAGATTATTGTCCGTGCCCAGGGTGCACCGGCCCGGTGACTGCTCTTCCCTTAGGACGTGTCCACAGGGACCAGCAGTTGCCGAGCACACGGGGAGGTTTTCTGACAGGCACCCCAACCTAACCTAACCTAACCTTTTTTTTTTTTTTTTTTTTTTACTCGGGGGGAAATCCTCATGGACTTCCTCCGCCTGGGGAGAGGCGGAGGGGTGTGCCGGACTCTTACCGGCTAAAACCCCCCTGTGTCCTCCTTACACGTGGGCGCGGGGCCGCGGGAATCCAAATTCTTCCGCAGCCCCGCACTGGTGCTGGCCCGCCTTGCGGGCCTCGCCTCGGGCACGGGGGGGTGAGGTGTTAAACTCCCCCGTGCAACGCCTCAGAGGCGCGCGTCGACACCCGCGCGCGCCTCCGCCTCGGGTCCGTTGAATAGGGGGCGGGGACTTCCCCAAGTCCTTCGCCCCTGGACCCGTTCATGGGGGGCGGAAGAGGGCGTTGTCTGCCCTCCTCCGGCGCCCGGAGCGCCTGCTGCGGGCGGGATCGGCAGTTGAAATCTCCCTCTCCCGTTCCGCAGCTTCCTTCTGCGACATCACGTCCTCGCAGAAGGACACCACTGCGTCCCACGACTCTGCGCTGCCGACCATCTTCCGTACCACGGCCGGCAGCGACAGATCGCCTCCTACTTCATTTGTGAGGACACGGCGCTGCTCCTCCCAAGCAACACACTGAACGAACGTGTGTTGCGCCGTGTCCTCCCCGCCATGGACGCAGTGGTGGCACCGAGCGTCCGGCTCCCTGCCTATGCGACACAGGTACTTGCCGAAGCAGCCGTGCCCCGACAGCACCTGCGTCACCCTGAACGACAGGGAGCCGTGCCTTCTCCCGAGCCAGTCGTCGAGCACTGGCCGGATCGCCTCGACGGTGGCGAGGCCGGCGGTAGGGCGCAGAAGCCTCTGCCGCCATTCCGCCACCAAGACCTGACGGAGCTCTGCTCGGCGCTGCGCTATCTGCCGCTGCACCGGCCTCGAGTCCCGTGCCCGCTCTTCCTCGCGCCACCGATACAGCGACGCGAGTACTTTAGCCTCTAGGTCCCAGGGCGGGGATCCGGCCAGGACGCAAGCCGCCTCGTAGGAAATCGTGCGATACCCGCGGACGACTCTGACGGCCATCGCCCTCTGCGGTCTGCGCAGAATGGCTAGAGTGCTGGCCGCCAGGTCCATCGCCCACACAGGGGCCCCATATAGGGCCATGGACCGCACGATTCCCACGTACAACCGCCTACAGGCGGCGCTCGGGCCCCCCATGTTAGGAAGCAACGTTGACAGCGCGCCCGCTGCACCCATCAGCTTGGGCACCAGCCGCCGGAAGTGGGGGCCGAATTCCCATCGGCTGTCGAGCACCAATCCCAGATACTTCATGGTGGACTCGACAGCTATCCGGGCTCCACCGACCACGATGTGTGATCCCGACGGCGGCGCGCGTCGGGGGCCATGAAACACCATGGCCTCCGACTTGTTGAGGGCCACCTCCAGGCCCAGGCGCCGGATGCGGTTCACCACCTGTGACACCGCAGCCGTGGCTATCAACGCTGCTTCCCTGTGCGAGCTCCCCCGGGCAGTGACAAGCGTGTCGTCCGCATAACACGTCAAGTCGGCGCCCGACGGGAGTTCGCCTCTCAGCACCCAATCGTAACCGATGTTCCACAGGAGCGGCCCCAGCACCGATCCCTGTGGAACACCGCACGTCATGAGGTGCCGACCGGCACCGTCATGTCCCCGATATGTGACGCATCTACCTTCTAGGTAGGCCCCTACTGTGCGACGGAGGTAGGGAGGCACGCGGTGATATCTCAGTGCCTCCCGAATACAGCTCCAGGGCAGGGTGTTGAACGCGTTGGAGATGTCTAAAGACACCGCCAACACCACCCCACCCTGGGACACCGTCTCCTCCGCCAGGGCTCTCACGCGCATTATGGCGTCTACGGTGGAGCGCCCGCGACGAAAACCAAACTGGTTGTCGTCCAGGTCCGGCCCCTCTCTGCACAAGTGGCTGACGAGGCGATCTGCGATGACACGCTCAAAGAGTTTGCCCGCCTCGTCGAGCAGCACTATGGGCCGGTACGCGGACGGCGAGTCCGCGGGGCGCCCCTCCTTCCTGAGCAGGACCAGCCTCCCCTCCTTCCACACACTGGGAAACTGACCCTGCTCGAGACATGCCGTGAAGAGCCCTCTCAGCTGGGGCTCTAGCTCCTTCAGAGCCAGGACGAGAGCTCGGCCAGGAACTCCGTCGGGTCCGGGCGCCGTGTTCTTAGCCCGGAGCCGCGACACGGCCGCTCTCGTCTCTGCTTGCGTCACCTCGGGGACATCGGTGCTCTCCTCTTCGGGAGAGTCTGTGGCCGAGGGTGAAGCCATCGTCGGGGGAACGTGTCCCGCTCGCTCAGGGAAGAGCGCCAATACGACCGCCCCTAGCAGCTGGGGCTGCATGCTCTGCACCAGTGGAGGCGCCCATGCACGCAGCTTGCCCCGTACCCAACGGTAGGGGCGGCCCCACGGATCCCGATCCAGGGACCCCAGCAGCTCCTCCCTGGCACGCGACTTAGAATCGCCGATGGCCAGCCACAGAGTCTCCTTGGACGCGCTGTACGCCTCATACAGCGCGTCCTCCTCGGCGGAAACCCGTCGACGTCGTCTCCGGTATCGTGTGTACTGGCGGCGAGCCGCAACGCACGCGATGCGCAACTGCGCAATCTCGGCGGTCCACCAGTACACCTGGCGCCTTGCGGACTGTTGGCGGACGCGGGGCATGGACGCGTCGCAGATCTGCGTCATCGCCCCGCGAAACCGCAGCGCCACCGCTTCGACGTCGACGGGGCCGTCCGTCGCCGACTCCCAGATCCAGGACTGGACTAAGGCAGCTTCCTCGAGCAGTTCCTTGTCGATGCACTTAAGCGCCCAGCGCGGGCCGTCGTTGATCGGGGCTGTTGGATGGCGGCCGCTCGCGGTCTGGGCAGAGACGTCGAACCGGATATACCTGTGGTCCGACAGCGTCTCCACCTCCACGGCGACACGCCAGTCGCGGACTCGGCTGGCGACAGAGGGGCTAGCGAACGAGACGTCCACTATCGACCCGCCCCGCTGCCGCACGCACGTGTATTCCGAGCCCCGATTCAGGACGACCAGACCGGTCGTCACCGCCCACTCTTCCAGCACCTCGCCCCGAGGGTCAGTGACCGGAGATCCCCACGCCGATGACTTGGCGTTGAGATCCCCGAGCACCAGAACGGGGCGAGGGTGATGGCGGCCTACGACGGCGCCCAACTCGACAAGAAAACCCTCGAAGTCGGCGAGACTCTTGTTGGGGGAGAAATACGCCCCCACAATGACGATGCCGCCCGAGACCGCAGCAACCCAGCCACGGCCCCGAGACGGGTCGGTCAGAGTCCCGCCAATAATGGCCACCAAACCGTCAGCGCACCCCAGCCAGTTGTCACGGGCGGGGATGAAGTACGGCTCGGCGACCACAGCCACGTCAATCGACCACTCTGCCATGCTCTGGAGGAGAAGATCCTGAGCTCTGGCACAGTGGTTGATGTTGCCCTGGAGGAAATGGAGGTGCCCTATTATTGACACTCCATTCCCACGGCAACGGTCCTGGGCCGGGAGTCGGCCGCGGAGCTACTGGCCTGCGGGGGTGGTGAGGTTTCCCCGGCAGGCTTAGAGCTCCTCTTCTTTTTCTTGGCCTTGCTGGCAGGCGCGCCACAGGCCCCTCCGCCCACTTTGTGTCCCGCTGGCTTCCCCACAGCCGAACACAAGCAGCAGTTTGGCGCCGCGGAACACTGGGCCGCCTTGTGGCCGGGCTGACCGCAACGATAACAGAGGTCGCTGCGGTCAATCTCGGCGGTGCATTTTGCCCGGACGTGCCCCTTCTCCAGGCACCGGAAGCACCGCAAAGCCCGGGGCTGCAGGAGTTTCACCCTCGCTGCAACCCAGCCAACCAGCAATCTGCCACTATCGGCGATCTTTTTCGCCGACGCTACAGGGCACCGAACCCAGACTACGCCGAGTCCGGTAGCGTCAACGCGTATGTCGCCGGCCCGCACCTTGTCCGGCGGACACTCTCCGCCACGAGCAACGGCCGCCGCCACCTCCTCAGAGGTCACGGAGTCGTCCAGGCCAGCAATCCGCACTTCTGCGGTTTTCATTGGCCTGGAGACCCGGACGTCCTCTGGGTTGAGGACCTCCTTCATTTTGGCGGCCAGAGCGTCCGCCTTCTCGACGCTGTCGCTCGCAGCACCAGCCACCTCAAACAGCCGCGCACCCGTGGCAGCCTGCCTGAGGGTGACGGACTGGAGGCCAAGATCTGCCAATTTTATCTTGGCCTTGGCCTCGGCAATCACCGACTGGTACGTAACGCCGCGCTCCGCAGCTCCGGGCTGGAGCGTTAGCGTAACAGCCTCAGAACGAGGCGCACGTATCGCCGGCGCATTGCGACCGCCGGTCTTTTTGGCAGTCCGTCGCGCAGGCTGCGCAACTGCGGCGCGCGCTGCTGCTGGTGCCGCGGCCTTTTTGGCGGCTTTGCGGGCCTTCTTGCGGCCCACGACTTTCGCCCAGGTCTCACCCTTGGACCCGGCAGTCGTGGGCTGAACACTCGACGGGGTTCCCTCCACGGGCTTTTCAACACCCTCCGCGGGCTTCCCCTTTTGAGGCGCAGGTCTCGGCGGCTCCTCCGTCCTCCGTTTGTCCGCCGCTAATGTCGGCCGGAGGATTGGCTCCTGCGGAAGGCGCCGAGAGATGGCCTCGATGCGAGCGTTCATCATGCTCCCGCACTGGAGCATGCAGAGCCGAACAATGCGCTCGACCTCATCGTCGGTGTGCGCGCTTGTCGGTCCCGGTGCGGGAGTGGGAGTCGCCATGGGCGGAGTGGCGACGGCGGCAGATTGTGGCTGCTGCTGCTCGCTCAGCGCAGCCACTTGCCGCCGGAGATCCTCCAGATCTCTTCGGAGGCGGCTGTTCTCCTCCTGCAACTTAGTGACCTCGTCTGAGGCCGTTCGGTTGAGGAGGTCTCCAACCGCCTCCTTGATGTCGGCGGCTGCCTCCTTGAGGGCGCGGGTGAATGTGCCCTTCAGGTTGCCGGACTGCGTGGCAACCTTCAGGACGACATCCACGCCGCCCAACACTTGTTGGCTTAACGCCACCGCCGACATCTCCCCTGAAGCCGCCAAAGCGGCACGTCGCTCGCGGGCGCGTCGGGCCATCTCTGTCACCTCGTCGACCGCGACCGCCCTCCGCTGCTCTCTTTTGGCGGCGTTGAGCTCTGCTTTCGTGCTTCCTAGGGAAACACAGCTCACGCCGCCAGGGTCCTCGCTCCTGACCCCAACATCACTCTCTTCGCTGGCCGCCGGAGTAGCGGAGCGCAGAAACCGCCCCCGCGAATCCCTCGGCGGCCGCAAAGAGGCCCCCCCTCCTGTTGGTGCCGGTTTTCGGCCCCGCCGAGCTGTCGGCACTTTTGGGGCCGATAGGTCCTCCTCGCTTGAGGATAGGCCTATCGACCCATCTCGGTCCGAGACTTCATCGCGCGGACGCTTCCTCCAAAATCTGGAGGCAGTTCCGCGCGACTCCCCGTCGGACAGGACCACACTGCACGGTCTGCAGCCCCCCTGGCTCAAGACCGTGCCAAGATTGGTGCTTCCAGTAGCACTATCAGCAGCAGGGGCCTGGTCGCCTACCCCTGCGCGTCCGTCGGTCGCCAATTTCACACTCACAGGCCCGGATACCTGTGAGCGCCGGTTGTCAGCCGGGTCACATGACATAGAATCGGTGCTTCCAGTAGCCACATCCGCTACAGGGGCCTGGTCGCCTACCCCTGCGCGTCCTTCGGTAACCAATTTAACACTCGCAGGCCCGGATACCTGCGAGCGCCGGGCGTCAGCCGGATCGCAAGACAAGACACACTCTATATCTGACATTTCCATTTACGATATGGGTGGTACACACATCGCTTCCCCAAGGCGATGCGGCCACTCTTTTTGGGAGGGTATTTAGTCCCCCCGAGGCCAGCGGATGCCTCCGGTGCAGGATACACCGCCCGCTGCTCGGTATCTACAACTAGGACACTAACCTAAGACTAAACCTAATATATTTTTGTATTTTTTGTTATTTTGTAATTTTCTCTTTGGTTTTTTTTTTTTTTTTTTTTTTTTTTTTTTTTTTTTTTTTTTTTTTTTTTTTTTTTTTTTTTTTTTTTTTTTTTTTTTTTTTTTTTTTTTTTTTTTTTTTTTTTTTTTTTTTTTTTTTTTAAACTAACTTAAAACTAACTTAACCTACTTGGCACCGTGGCTCAGCACCTCGCCACGGATGCCCCAATACCGCAGGTTGAGGAGCAACCTGCGGCCTTCCCCACCTCGGTCACCACGACGAGCACGCCGCGGAGACCCGTAGACCGCGGACTGTACAACGGCCCGCGATCTACCCCACCTCGCTCCCTAGTCGTGCACTCTGCTGCTGCAGAGTGCAGATAGGGAGCCCTCGGGAGCGACTCCTCCGCTCCTGTCGAAATTAGCCACGGACAACAATCTCCTCTATCCCACCCCCCGCGAAGAGATTATTGTCCGTGCCCAGGGTGCACCGGCCCGGTGACTGCTCTTCCCTTAGGACGTGTCCACAGGGACCAGCAGTTGCCGAGCACACGGGGAGGTTTTCTGACAGGCACCCCAACCTAACCTAACCTAACCTAACCTAACCGATAACTTTTTCAAAAGGAGACCGATTTTGATGCGGTTTTTTGCGTATAATAGCTACAACAGGCTTGTAAGCACGCACTAACCCTCAAACGCGACATCGAAGCGGTGTGACTCGATTTTTTGACACCCCCACCCTTCTCGACCTGTAAAAACAAACAAAATTAATTAATTCTCAAAATTCTGACTAGATTTTTTCATTGTAAAAATTTTATTAAATACTTACCACTCCGACCTGTCTTCCTGACTGCATTTTGCACGATTTAGGGTAGGTTTGGACGTCGAAATTAAATCTTTTCTATTAAAAAACACTAATTTTTTCAGTTTTTCGACCAAATTTTTCAAAATTTCTATTAAACCCTATTCTAGTTTCTGGACAGCAGGCTAGGGCTCGCCGAGACGCGTCTTTTGACGTATCGCACGTCCCTCTACGCCGCACGAAACGTCAAAAAATTCGCACAACACCCGTTTCCATACAAACAGTGAACGGCCAAAATCCACCTAAGGCCCTATAAAAACACTAGTACTCCTGATAACTTTTTCAAAAGGAGACCGATTTTGATGCGGTTTTTTGCGTATAATAGCTACAACAGGCTTGTAAGCACGCACTAACCCTCAAACGCGACATCGAAGCGGTGTGACTCGATTTTTTGACACCCCCACCCTTCTCGACCTGTAAAAACAAACAAAATTAATTAATTCTCAAAATTCTGACTAGATTTTTTCATTGTAAAAATTTTATTAAATACTTACCACTCCGACCTGTCTTCCTGACTGCATTTTGCACGATTTAGGGTAGGTTTGGACGTCGAAATTAAATCTTTTCTATTAAAAAACACTAATTTTTTCAGTTTTTCGACCAAATTTTTCAAAATTTCTATTAAACCCTATTCTAGTTTCTGGACAGCAGGCTAGGGCTCGCCGAGACGCGTCTTTTGACTTATCGCACGTCCCTCTACGCCGCACGAAACGTCAAAAAATTCGCACAACACCCGTTTCCATACAAACAGTGAACGGCCAAAATCCACCTAAGGCCCTATAAAAACACTAGTACTCCTGATAACTTTTTCAAAAGGAGACCGATTTTGATGCGGTTTTTTGCGTATAATAGCTACAACAGGCTTGTAAGCACGCACTAACCCTCAAACGCGACATCGAAGCGGTGTGACTCGATTTTTTGACACCCCCACCCTTCTCGACCTGTAAAAACAAACAAAATTAATTAATTCTCAAAATTCTGACTAGATTTTTTCATTGTAAAAATTTTATTAAATACTTACCACTCCGACCTGTCTTCCTGACTGCATTTTGCACGATTTAGGGTAGGTTTGGACGTCGAAATTAAATCTTTTCTATTAAAAAACACTAATTTTTTCAGTTTTTCGACCAAATTTTTCAAAATTTCTATTAAACCCTATTCTAGTTTCTGGACAGCAGGCTAGGGCTCGCCGAGACGCGTCTTTTGACTTATCGCACGTCCCTCTACGCCGCACGAAACGTCAAAAAATTCGCACAACACCCGTTTCCATACAAACAGTGAACGGCCAAAATCCACCTAAGGCCCTATAAAAACACTAGTACTCCTGATAACTTTTTCAAAAGGAGACCGATTTTGATGCGGTTTTTTGCGTATAATAGCTACAACAGGCTTGTAAGCACGCACTAACCCTCAAACGCGACATCGAAGCGGTGTGACTCGATTTTTTGACACCCCCACCCTTCTCGACCTGTAAAAACAAACAAAATTAATTAATTCTCAAAATTCTGACTAGATTTTTTCATTGTAAAAATTTTATTAAATACTTACCACTCCGACCTGTCTTCCTGACTGCATTTTGCACGATTTAGGGTAGGTTTGGACGTCGAAATTAAATCTTTTCTATTAAAAAACACTAATTTTTTCAGTTTTTCGACCAAATTTTTCAAAATTTCTATTAAACCCTATTCTAGTTTCTGGACAGCAGGCTAGGGCTCGCCGAGACGCGTCTTTTGACGTATCGCACGTCCCTCTACGCCGCACGAAACGTCAAAAAATTCGCACAACACCCGTTTCCATACAAACAGTGAACGGCCAAAATCCACCTAAGGCCCTATAAAAACACTAGTACTCCTGATAACTTTTTCAAAAGGAGACCGATTTTGATGCGGTTTTTTGCGTATAATAGCTACAACAGGCTTGTAAGCACGCACTAACCCTCAAACGCGACATCGAAGCGGTGTGACTCGATTTTTTGACACCCCCACCCTTCTCGACCTGTAAAAACAAACAAAATTAATTAATTCTCAAAATTCTGACTAGATTTTTTCATTGTAAAAATTTTATTAAATACTTACCACTCCGACCTGTCTTCCTGACTGCATTTTGCACGATTTAGGGTAGGTTTGGACGTCGAAATTAAATCTTTTCTATTAAAAAACACTAATTTTTTCAGTTTTTCGACCAAATTTTTCAAAATTTCTATTAAACCCTATTCTAGTTTCTGGACAGCAGGCTAGGGCTCGCCGAGACGCGTCTTTTGACGTATCGCACGTCCCTCTACGCCGCACGAAACGTCAAAAAATTCGCACAACACCCGTTTCCATACAAACAGTGAACGGCCAAAATCCACCTAAGGCCCTATAAAAACACTAGTACTCCTGATAACTTTTTCAAAAGGAGACCGATTTTGATGCGGTTTTTTGCGTATAATAGCTACAACAGGCTTGTAAGCACGCACTAACCCTCAAACGCGACATCGAAGCGGTGTGACTCGATTTTTTGACACCCCCACCCTTCTCGACCTGTAAAAACAAACAAAATTAATTAATTCTCAAAATTCTGACTAGATTTTTTCATTGTAAAAATTTTATTAAATACTTACCACTCCGACCTGTCTTCCTGACTGCATTTTGCACGATTTAGGGTAGGTTTGGACGTCGAAATTAAATCTTTTCTATTAAAAAACACTAATTTTTTCAGTTTTTCGACCAAATTTTTCAAAATTTCTATTAAACCCTATTCTAGTTTCTGGACAGCAGGCTAGGGCTCGCCGAGACGCGTCTTTTGACTTATCGCACGTCCCTCTACGCCGCACGAAACGTCAAAAAATTCGCACAACACCCGTTTCCATACAAACAGTGAACGGCCAAAATCCACCTAAGGCCCTATAAAAACACTAGTACTCCTGATAACTTTTTCAAAAGGAGACCGATTTTGATGCGGTTTTTTGCGTATAATAGCTACAACAGGCTTGTAAGCACGCACTAACCCTCAAACGCGACATCGAAGCGGTGTGACTCGATTTTTTGACACCCCCACCCTTCTCGACCTGTAAAAACAAACAAAATTAATTAATTCTCAAAATTCTGACTAGATTTTTTCATTGTAAAAATTTTATTAAATACTTACCACTCCGACCTGTCTTCCTGACTGCATTTTGCACGATTTAGGGTAGGTTTGGACGTCGAAATTAAATCTTTTCTATTAAAAAACACTAATTTTTTCAGTTTTTCGACCAAATTTTTCAAAATTTCTATTAAACCCTATTCTAGTTTCTGGACAGCAGGCTAGGGCTCGCCGAGACGCGTCTTTTGACTTATCGCACGTCCCTCTACGCCGCACGAAACGTCAAAAAATTCGCACAACACCCGTTTCCATACAAACAGTGAACGGCCAAAATCCACCTAAGGCCCTATAAAAACACTAGTACTCCTGATAACTTTTTCAAAAGGAGACCGATTTTGATGCGGTTTTTTGCGTATAATAGCTACAACAGGCTTGTAAGCACGCACTAACCCTCAAACGCGACATCGAAGCGGTGTGACTCGATTTTTTGACACCCCCACCCTTCTCGACCTGTAAAAACAAACAAAATTAATTAATTCTCAAAATTCTGACTAGATTTTTTCATTGTAAAAATTTTATTAAATACTTACCACTCCGACCTGTCTTCCTGACTGCATTTTGCACGATTTAGGGTAGGTTTGGACGTCGAAATTAAATCTTTTCTATTAAAAAACACTAATTTTTTCAGTTTTTCGACCAAATTTTTCAAAATTTCTATTAAACCCTATTCTAGTTTCTGGACAGCAGGCTAGGGCTCGCCGAGACGCGTCTTTTGACGTATCGCACGTCCCTCTACGCCGCACGAAACGTCAAAAAATTCGCACAACACCCGTTTCCATACAAACAGTGAACGGCCAAAATCCACCTAAGGCCCTATAAAAACACTAGTACTCCTGATAACTTTTTCAAAAGGAGACCGATTTTGATGCGGTTTTTTGCGTATAATAGCTACAACAGGCTTGTAAGCACGCACTAACCCTCAAACGCGACATCGAAGCGGTGTGACTCGATTTTTTGACACCCCCACCCTTCTCGACCTGTAAAAACAAACAAAATTAATTAATTCTCAAAATTCTGACTAGATTTTTTCATTGTAAAAATTTTATTAAATACTTACCACTCCGACCTGTCTTCCTGACTGCATTTTGCACGATTTAGGGTAGGTTTGGACGTCGAAATTAAATCTTTTCTATTAAAAAACACTAATTTTTTCAGTTTTTCGACCAAATTTTTCAAAATTTCTATTAAACCCTATTCTAGTTTCTGGACAGCAGGCTAGGGCTCGCCGAGACGCGTCTTTTGACTTATCGCACGTCCCTCTACGCCGCACGAAACGTCAAAAAATTCGCACAACACCCGTTTCCATACAAACAGTGAACGGCCAAAATCCACCTAAGGCCCTATAAAAACACTAGTACTCCTGATAACTTTTTCAAAAGGAGACCGATTTTGATGCGGTTTTTTGCGTATAATAGCTACAACAGGCTTGTAAGCACGCACTAACCCTCAAACGCGACATCGAAGCGGTGTGACTCGATTTTTTGACACCCCCACCCTTCTCGACCTGTAAAAACAAACAAAATTAATTAATTCTCAAAATTCTGACTAGATTTTTTCATTGTAAAAATTTTATTAAATACTTACCACTCCGACCTGTCTTCCTGACTGCATTTTGCACGATTTAGGGTAGGTTTGGACGTCGAAATTAAATCTTTTCTATTAAAAAACACTAATTTTTTCAGTTTTTCGACCAAATTTTTCAAAATTTCTATTAAACCCTATTCTAGTTTCTGGACAGCAGGCTAGGGCTCGCCGAGACGCGTCTTTTGACTTATCGCACGTCCCTCTACGCCGCACGAAACGTCAAAAAATTCGCACAACACCCGTTTCCATACAAACAGTGAACGGCCAAAATCCACCTAAGGCCCTATAAAAACACTAGTACTCCTGATAACTTTTTCAAAAGGAGACCGATTTTGATGCGGTTTTTTGCGTATAATAGCTACAACAGGCTTGTAAGCACGCACTAACCCTCAAACGCGACATCGAAGCGGTGTGACTCGATTTTTTGACACCCCCACCCTTCTCGACCTGTAAAAACAAACAAAATTAATTAATTCTCAAAATTCTGACTAGATTTTTTCATTGTAAAAATTTTATTAAATACTTACCACTCCGACCTGTCTTCCTGACTGCATTTTGCACGATTTAGGGTAGGTTTGGACGTCGAAATTAAATCTTTTCTATTAAAAAACACTAATTTTTTCAGTTTTTCGACCAAATTTTTCAAAATTTCTATTAAACCCTATTCTAGTTTCTGGACAGCAGGCTAGGGCTCGCCGAGACGCGTCTTTTGACGTATCGCACGTCCCTCTACGCCGCACGAAACGTCAAAAAATTCGCACAACACCCGTTTCCATACAAACAGTGAACGGCCAAAATCCACCTAAGGCCCTATAAAAACACTAGTACTCCTGATAACTTTTTCAAAAGGAGACCGATTTTGATGCGGTTTTTTGCGTATAATAGCTACAACAGGCTTGTAAGCACGCACTAACCCTCAAACGCGACATCGAAGCGGTGTGACTCGATTTTTTGACACCCCCACCCTTCTCGACCTGTAAAAACAAACAAAATTAATTAATTCTCAAAATTCTGACTAGATTTTTTCATTGTAAAAATTTTATTAAATACTTACCACTCCGACCTGTCTTCCTGACTGCATTTTGCACGATTTAGGGTAGGTTTGGACGTCGAAATTAAATCTTTTCTATTAAAAAACACTAATTTTTTCAGTTTTTCGACCAAATTTTTCAAAATTTCTATTAAACCCTATTCTAGTTTCTGGACAGCAGGCTAGGGCTCGCCGAGACGCGTCTTTTGACGTATCGCACGTCCCTCTACGCCGCACGAAACGTCAAAAAATTCGCACAACACCCGTTTCCATACAAACAGTGAACGGCCAAAATCCACCTAAGGCCCTATAAAAACACTAGTACTCCTGATAACTTTTTCAAAAGGAGACCGATTTTGATGCGGTTTTTTGCGTATAATAGCTACAACAGGCTTGTAAGCACGCACTAACCCTCAAACGCGACATCGAAGCGGTGTGACTCGATTTTTTGACACCCCCACCCTTCTCGACCTGTAAAAACAAACAAAATTAATTAATTCTCAAAATTCTGACTAGATTTTTTCATTGTAAAAATTTTATTAAATACTTACCACTCCGACCTGTCTTCCTGACTGCATTTTGCACGATTTAGGGTAGGTTTGGACGTCGAAATTAAATCTTTTCTATTAAAAAACACTAATTTTTTCAGTTTTTCGACCAAATTTTTCAAAATTTCTATTAAACCCTATTCTAGTTTCTGGACAGCAGGCTAGGGCTCGCCGAGACGCGTCTTTTGACTTATCGCACGTCCCTCTACGCCGCACGAAACGTCAAAAAATTCGCACAACACCCGTTTCCATACAAACAGTGAACGGCCAAAATCCACCTAAGGCCCTATAAAAACACTAGTACTCCTGATAACTTTTTCAAAAGGAGACCGATTTTGATGCGGTTTTTTGCGTATAATAGCTACAACAGGCTTGTAAGCACGCACTAACCCTCAAACGCGACATCGAAGCGGTGTGACTCGATTTTTTGACACCCCCACCCTTCTCGACCTGTAAAAACAAACAAAATTAATTAATTCTCAAAATTCTGACTAGATTTTTTCATTGTAAAAATTTTATTAAATACTTACCACTCCGACCTGTCTTCCTGACTGCATTTTGCACGATTTAGGGTAGGTTTGGACGTCGAAATTAAATCTTTTCTATTAAAAAACACTAATTTTTTCAGTTTTTCGACCAAATTTTTCAAAATTTCTATTAAACCCTATTCTAGTTTCTGGACAGCAGGCTAGGGCTCGCCGAGACGCGTCTTTTGACTTATCGCACGTCCCTCTACGCCGCACGAAACGTCAAAAAATTCGCACAACACCCGTTTCCATACAAACAGTGAACGGCCAAAATCCACCTAAGGCCCTATAAAAACACTAGTACTCCTGATAACTTTTTCAAAAGGAGACCGATTTTGATGCGGTTTTTTGCGTATAATAGCTACAACAGGCTTGTAAGCACGCACTAACCCTCAAACGCGACATCGAAGCGGTGTGACTCGATTTTTTGACACCCCCACCCTTCTCGACCTGTAAAAACAAACAAAATTAATTAATTCTCAAAATTCTGACTAGATTTTTTCATTGTAAAAATTTTATTAAATACTTACCACTCCGACCTGTCTTCCTGACTGCATTTTGCACGATTTAGGGTAGGTTTGGACGTCGAAATTAAATCTTTTCTATTAAAAAACACTAATTTTTTCAGTTTTTCGACCAAATTTTTCAAAATTTCTATTAAACCCTATTCTAGTTTCTGGACAGCAGGCTAGGGCTCGCCGAGACGCGTCTTTTGACGTATCGCACGTCCCTCTACGCCGCACGAAACGTCAAAAAATTCGCACAACACCCGTTTCCATACAAACAGTGAACGGCCAAAATCCACCTAAGGCCCTATAAAAACACTAGTACTCCTGATAACTTTTTCAAAAGGAGACCGATTTTGATGCGGTTTTTTGCGTATAATAGCTACAACAGGCTTGTAAGCACGCACTAACCCTCAAACGCGACATCGAAGCGGTGTGACTCGATTTTTTGACACCCCCACCCTTCTCGACCTGTAAAAACAAACAAAATTAATTAATTCTCAAAATTCTGACTAGATTTTTTCATTGTAAAAATTTTATTAAATACTTACCACTCCGACCTGTCTTCCTGACTGCATTTTGCACGATTTAGGGTAGGTTTGGACGTCGAAATTAAATCTTTTCTATTAAAAAACACTAATTTTTTCAGTTTTTCGACCAAATTTTTCAAAATTTCTATTAAACCCTATTCTAGTTTCTGGACAGCAGGCTAGGGCTCGCCGAGACGCGTCTTTTGACGTATCGCACGTCCCTCTACGCCGCACGAAACGTCAAAAAATTCGCACAACACCCGTTTCCATACAAACAGTGAACGGCCAAAATCCACCTAAGGCCCTATAAAAACACTAGTACTCCTGATAACTTTTTCAAAAGGAGACCGATTTTGATGCGGTTTTTTGCGTATAATAGCTACAACAGGCTTGTAAGCACGCACTAACCCTCAAACGCGACATCGAAGCGGTGTGACTCGATTTTTTGACACCCCCACCCTTCTCGACCTGTAAAAACAAACAAAATTAATTAATTCTCAAAATTCTGACTAGATTTTTTCATTGTAAAAATTTTATTAAATACTTACCACTCCGACCTGTCTTCCTGACTGCATTTTGCACGATTTAGGGTAGGTTTGGACGTCGAAATTAAATCTTTTCTATTAAAAAACACTAATTTTTTCAGTTTTTCGACCAAATTTTTCAAAATTTCTATTAAACCCTATTCTAGTTTCTGGACAGCAGGCTAGGGCTCGCCGAGACGCGTCTTTTGACTTATCGCACGTCCCTCTACGCCGCACGAAACGTCAAAAAATTCGCACAACACCCGTTTCCATACAAACAGTGAACGGCCAAAATCCACCTAAGGCCCTATAAAAACACTAGTACTCCTGATAACTTTTTCAAAAGGAGACCGATTTTGATGCGGTTTTTTGCGTATAATAGCTACAACAGGCTTGTAAGCACGCACTAACCCTCAAACGCGACATCGAAGCGGTGTGACTCGATTTTTTGACACCCCCACCCTTCTCGACCTGTAAAAACAAACAAAATTAATTAATTCTCAAAATTCTGACTAGATTTTTTCATTGTAAAAATTTTATTAAATACTTACCACTCCGACCTGTCTTCCTGACTGCATTTTGCACGATTTAGGGTAGGTTTGGACGTCGAAATTAAATCTTTTCTATTAAAAAACACTAATTTTTTCAGTTTTTCGACCAAATTTTTCAAAATTTCTATTAAACCCTATTCTAGTTTCTGGACAGCAGGCTAGGGCTCGCCGAGACGCGTCTTTTGACTTATCGCACGTCCCTCTACGCCGCACGAAACGTCAAAAAATTCGCACAACACCCGTTTCCATACAAACAGTGAACGGCCAAAATCCACCTAAGGCCCTATAAAAACACTAGTACTCCTGATAACTTTTTCAAAAGGAGACCGATTTTGATGCGGTTTTTTGCGTATAATAGCTACAACAGGCTTGTAAGCACGCACTAACCCTCAAACGCGACATCGAAGCGGTGTGACTCGATTTTTTGACACCCCCACCCTTCTCGACCTGTAAAAACAAACAAAATTAATTAATTCTCAAAATTCTGACTAGATTTTTTCATTGTAAAAATTTTATTAAATACTTACCACTCCGACCTGTCTTCCTGACTGCATTTTGCACGATTTAGGGTAGGTTTGGACGTCGAAATTAAATCTTTTCTATTAAAAAACACTAATTTTTTCAGTTTTTCGACCAAATTTTTCAAAATTTCTATTAAACCCTATTCTAGTTTCTGGACAGCAGGCTAGGGCTCGCCGAGACGCGTCTTTTGACTTATCGCACGTCCCTCTACGCCGCACGAAACGTCAAAAAATTCGCACAACACCCGTTTCCATACAAACAGTGAACGGCCAAAATCCACCTAAGGCCCTATAAAAACACTAGTACTCCTGATAACTTTTTCAAAAGGAGACCGATTTTGATGCGGTTTTTTGCGTATAATAGCTACAACAGGCTTGTAAGCACGCACTAACCCTCAAACGCGACATCGAAGCGGTGTGACTCGATTTTTTGACACCCCCACCCTTCTCGACCTGTAAAAACAAACAAAATTAATTAATTCTCAAAATTCTGACTAGATTTTTTCATTGTAAAAATTTTATTAAATACTTACCACTCCGACCTGTCTTCCTGACTGCATTTTGCACGATTTAGGGTAGGTTTGGACGTCGAAATTAAATCTTTTCTATTAAAAAACACTAATTTTTTCAGTTTTTCGACCAAATTTTTCAAAATTTCTATTAAACCCTATTCTAGTTTCTGGACAGCAGGCTAGGGCTCGCCGAGACGCGTCTTTTGACGTATCGCACGTCCCTCTACGCCGCACGAAACGTCAAAAAATTCGCACAACACCCGTTTCCATACAAACAGTGAACGGCCAAAATCCACCTAAGGCCCTATAAAAACACTAGTACTCCTGATAACTTTTTCAAAAGGAGACCGATTTTGATGCGGTTTTTTGCGTATAATAGCTACAACAGGCTTGTAAGCACGCACTAACCCTCAAACGCGACATCGAAGCGGTGTGACTCGATTTTTTGACACCCCCACCCTTCTCGACCTGTAAAAACAAACAAAATTAATTAATTCTCAAAATTCTGACTAGATTTTTTCATTGTAAAAATTTTATTAAATACTTACCACTCCGACCTGTCTTCCTGACTGCATTTTGCACGATTTAGGGTAGGTTTGGACGTCGAAATTAAATCTTTTCTATTAAAAAACACTAATTTTTTCAGTTTTTCGACCAAATTTTTCAAAATTTCTATTAAACCCTATTCTAGTTTCTGGACAGCAGGCTAGGGCTCGCCGAGACGCGTCTTTTGACGTATCGCACGTCCCTCTACGCCGCACGAAACGTCAAAAAATTCGCACAACACCCGTTTCCATACAAACAGTGAACGGCCAAAATCCACCTAAGGCCCTATAAAAACACTAGTACTCCTGATAACTTTTTCAAAAGGAGACCGATTTTGATGCGGTTTTTTGCGTATAATAGCTACAACAGGCTTGTAAGCACGCACTAACCCTCAAACGCGACATCGAAGCGGTGTGACTCGATTTTTTGACACCCCCACCCTTCTCGACCTGTAAAAACAAACAAAATTAATTAATTCTCAAAATTCTGACTAGATTTTTTCATTGTAAAAATTTTATTAAATACTTACCACTCCGACCTGTCTTCCTGACTGCATTTTGCACGATTTAGGGTAGGTTTGGACGTCGAAATTAAATCTTTTCTATTAAAAAACACTAATTTTTTCAGTTTTTCGACCAAATTTTTCAAAATTTCTATTAAACCCTATTCTAGTTTCTGGACAGCAGGCTAGGGCTCGCCGAGACGCGTCTTTTGACGTATCGCACGTCCCTCTACGCCGCACGAAACGTCAAAAAATGCCCCACCCACCCGCCCTTTAGACGCATTAATAAAAATTTAAAATTTACTATAGGAAAGGGGTGTGACTCTGGGACCAAATTGTTGAAAAATATTTTTTGACGGATTTGGCATTCTAGCAGTCTCCTGACTCAGAAAATATTAATTTCACTGCAATCCGGGCTCTCCTACGCTAATTAAGCGGTTCATAACGTAGGTTGCAGTAAAAATTTTTTAGAAAAGGTTATCACATAGCGTAATTTTTTTTTTTTTTTTAGTATTATATTTCAATATAACGTAGTTTTTGAGATAGACATAGGTAGAACTAGGTATCTACCTAAAACTTATTTTTATAACACATATTATAATATAAAACGACAAGACTCTCCTGAATCATACACTTTTATTTAATCTATTTACACACTATCTTTACACCTTTATTGACCAGGGGTACCCTATACAATACCCCACATCGCTTGACATTGAACTAACCCTCAAGAACCCTACCATTACACAAAATGTTCGGCATCAGGACACCTAACACGAAAGCTCTTGCCCCCAAAAATACACAGAATGAAAGCCCACCGGATGCAGCGAAAGGGGCAGGTACCTCATCCACTGCACCCGGTGTGGAAAGAAGACACAGCACTACGACAAGCCCAACGACGCAGGCAGGACCATCAAAACCAACAACTAAATTGACGCTAAACCGGAGTGCAGAAGTAAAGCCGGAAGGAAACAAGCCAACCGCACCCGCACCCCCACCCGCGCCTAGTAGAGTGCTAAAAGAACACCCAACCTCACTGAAAACCTACGAAAGCCGGACTAAGGAAGCGATGGCCTGCCTCATCAAGATAAAAAGGAATCTGGAGGAATCCAGAAACCTAAAAAAGGAAATCAAGGAAATCGTGCTGGAGGCAACAGATAGGCTCTACAAGTTAGTAAAAGAAGGAGAGCTCGAAACAAAGGCGGAAAGTGGAATAAAAAAAGAAACAGCCCCAAGGAAAACATGTAGAGATTGGGAACATTGAGGCCGAAATGTGCTCGAGCTCGCACCTGAGCAAACAGATAGAAGAGCACTCCAAGTTGCTGCTAGAAAGCAACAGACAAATAGAGGAACTAAAGGCCTCAATCAAAACCCAACAAGACATGGTAGGGAAAATGGACACTCCCACATATGCGGGAGTGACAGCGGCTGGGAGCAAAGGATCGTTAGGAAAACGCACCCTGCACTCAGTGGTTGTCACTTCCAAAAATGAAGAAGATACAGGGGAAGAAGTCCTGGATAAACTAAGAAAAGTAGTGGATGCGAAAGAAGGATGGGTGAAAGTGGAAAGGGTAAGAAAGGCGAAGAATAGAAAGGTAATTATAGGCTTTGGGACTGAGGAAGAGAGGGACAAGATAAAAAATAGGCTAAAAGAGAGGGGAGCCGACCTCACCGTGGAGGAAGTGAAGAACAAAGACCCCATGGTTATCCTTAAGGGCGTCTTGTTAGCAAACACTGATGAAGACGTCCTCAAGGCTCTAAAAAACCAGAACCAGGAAGTTTTTCACGGCCTAAGCGAGGAGGAAAGCAAGGTGCAAATTAAGTATAGACGAAGGGCCAGAAATCCACACACGGGGCATATAGTACTGACCACCTCACCGACGATCTGGAAGAGGATCACAGACAGAGGCTATGTCCATATCGACCTGCAGCGTATAAAGGCAGAAGATCAGACTCCACTGATCCAATGCACGCGTTGCTTGGGGTATGGACATAGCAAAAAGTTCTGTGAGGAAACGGATGATGCATGCAGCCACTGCGGAGGATCACACCTGAAGGCAGAATGTGCAGACTGGATGGCCGGAATACCAGCTTCTTGCAGAAATTGCAAGAAAGCAAACAGCCCACACATCGAGCACAACGCCTTTAGCCCCGCATGTCCAGTACGCTGTAAGTGGGATGACATAGCGAGAGCGACAATAGCGTATTGCTAAAGGCACCCAAGCGAAAGCAACCACCATGTACAAAGTAGCACAGGCAAACCTCCAACGGAAAAAGCTCGCAACAAATGAGCTCTTTGTTGAGGCGGAGAAGCGCGGCATTTCACTGGCACTACTACAAGAGCCATACGTAGGCAATGCTAAATCTCTAAGGAGCCAGAGAGGGGTGAGGATCTTCCAGAGTACTAGTATAGGAGAAGGGACCGTAAAGGCTGCAATAGCCGTCTTCAAAGAGGAACTAAATGTAATACAGTACCCAAAACTCACCACGAATAATATCGTTGTGGTGGGGATCCAAACAAGTGCTTGGGAGATCACACTCGTTTCTCTATACTGCGAACCGGACAAACAAATAGAACCATACTTGGAACACCTCAAGAAAATTGAAATGGCAAACGGATCCAAACCAATGATCGTGGGAGGTGATGTCAATGCAAAAAGTACATGGTGGGGAAGCCCAATCGTGGACAGCAGAGGAGAAGAGGTAAGCGGAGCTCTCGGAGAACTTGACCTACATATAATGAACACAGGGGAAATCCCGACCTTCGACGTAATTAGAGGAGGAGAGCGCTTCACTAGCTACGTTGACATCACAGCCTGTTCAACAAATATCCTTGACCTGGTAGACGACTGGACGGTTAATGAAGACCTCACGAGTTCCGACCACAATGGCATAACATTTAATATATTTCTTCAAAAATCAAAAGGTATTAGAATAGAAAGAACCACAAGAATCTACAATACGAAAAAAGCAAATTGGACAGCGTTTCATGAGAAATTAAGCCAATTCACAATAGAAAACGAAATTACAAAATTAAAAATAGAGCAAATAAAAAGTAGTAACGAAATAGATACAATAGTTAATAACTTGACCAAAGTAATAAAAGAGGCATGTACTCTGTCAATGCCAATCAAAAAGAATACAGAAAAACTTACCTTGCCGTGGTGGTCGAAGAAACTCGCAGAGATGAAGAAGGAGCTCGCTACCAGGAAGCGTAGGATAAGATGCGCAGCACCAGTCCGAAGATCGAAGGTCTTGAAGGAGTACCTGGAACATAAAAGGGAATATGAATTAGAAGCTTCAAAAACTCAAACAGAGAGCTGGAAAGAGTTCTGTCAGAAACAGAATAGGGAGGGGGTCTGGGAGGGGATATATAGGGTGATAGGGAGGACAATTCGCAGAGAAGAGGACCTGCCAATGATAAGGGACGGAAGGGAGCTGGACGCAGAAAGCTCCGTCAAGTTCATAACGGAAACCTTCTACCCCGAAGATAAATCTGATGCTGACGATGATGATCATCGCCACATTAGATATATGGCAGAAAAAGTAAACCTAGGGGAACAAAAGGAAAACAGCGATCCACCTTTCGTCATGGCTGAACTGAAAGAAGCCAGCGAATCCTTCAACCCCAAGAAGGCCCCGGGTTTAGATGGCCTCACAGCCGACATCTGCGGAAGAGCCATAAGTAGCATGCCCGACGTATTTCTGGCCCTCCTGAACAAATGCCTAGAACATAACCACTTTCCGCAGCCGTGGAAGGAAGCAACAGTTGTGGTATTAAAGAAACCGGGAAAAACCGACTACACTACCCCAAAAGCCTACAGACCGATTGGCTTGTTGCCTGTTCTGGGCAAAATCTATGAGAAGATGCTCGTGGCTCGCCTCAGATTTCACATATTACCTCGCATTAGCATCCACCAGTACGGATTCATGCCGCAAAGGAGCACCGAGGACTCCCTCTATGTCTTAATGCAGCACATACGCAGAAAACTGACGCAAAAGAAACTCATTGTACTTGTATCATTGGACATAGAGGGAGCCTTCGACAGCGCCTGGTGGCCGGCCATTAGGGTTCGTCTGGCTGAAGAAAAATGTCCAGTGAACCTGAGGAGAGTCATAGACAGCTATCTCGTGGACAGAAGGGTCAGAGTCCGTTATGCCGGACGAGAATATGTGAAAGGGACAGACAAGGGCTGCGTACAGGGCTCAATCGGAGGCCCCATATTGTGGAACCTGCTACTAGACCCACTCCTTAAAACCTTAATCGAGAAAAAGACCTACTCGCAAGCCTTTGCAGACGATGTCGTTCTGGTGTTCGATGGGGACACCGCGGCAGAAATTGAAAGGAAGGCCAATGGCATCCTCGAGTATGTTCGGTCTTGGGGAGTCAAAAACAAACTCAAATTTGCACCGCAAAAAACAAGTGCCATGGTAATAACCAGAAAGTTAAAATATGACACCCCAAGACTGAGCATGGGTGGGGCTGCCATAACAATGGCTAAAGAAATTAAACTGCTGGGTGTCACCATCGACGACAGGCTAACATTCAACACGCATATAAAAAACGTCTGCCGAAAAGCGATAGCGGTCCACCAACAACTATGCAGGGCAGCAAAAGTGAGTTGGGGACTAAACCCCGAAGTCATTAAAATAATATATGTGGCGGTTATAGAGCCAATAGTACTGTACGCTGCAAGTGTATGGGCCCCAGCAGCAAGTAAGCTCGGAATCATAAAGCAGCTGGGAGTCCTGCAACGCGGAATTGCACAAAAGATGTGCAAAGCCTACCGAACCGTCTCCCTGAACTCAGCACTCCTATTAGCTGGCATACTCCCACTCGACCTGCGAATCCGCGAAGTTGCCTTACTATACGAGGCTAAGAAGGGAGTAGCCCAGGAGCTGCTGGGGGACAGGGAGATGGAACGGATGGCGTCTGCACTGGATTCCCCACACCCGGCCGCACGCGTCGACTTGGAGATAGGAAGGGTGATGGACCAGGAACAGATCGACGCCAGTGCCAATTCAGAAATAAAAATCTATACCGATGGGAGCAAAATAGAGGGACGCGTTGGGGCAGCGGTGTCAATATGGATTGGCAACACCGAAACGCGTGCCCTCAAATTGGCACTGGCAAACTTCTGCACGGTCTATCAGGCCGAGCTCCTGGCGATATGCAGGGCAACGAAAGAGATCAGGAGGAGTACTGCGGAAAGTTTCGGGATCTACAGCGACTCCATGGCGGCCCTCCAAACAGTGAAAAACCACGGTTGCCTTCATCCCCTGGCAGTAGAAACCAGGGATAACTTGATAGCTATATCCCGCCAAGCCAAGATAGTTAACTTGTATTGGATTAAGGCTCACGCGGGGATCGAAGGCAACGAAAGGGCGGATGCGCTAGCGAAGGAGGCCGCCATAAATAGCAAAAAGAAACCCGACTACGACCTGTGCCCGGTTTCGTTCGTCATGCGACACGCTCGAATGGTGACGCTTGACGAATGGAACCATAGGTATAATACAGGACAAACCGCCTCAATAACTAAGATGTTCTTCCCAGATGCAGTGGCCGCGTACAGAACAATTAGAAAAGTGGGTATGAACGCCATAAGAACACAAATAATGACGGGGCACGGTGGATTCTCCGAGTACTTGAACCGCTTCAAGTGCAAGGAGAACCCATCGTGCATCTGTGACCCCAACACACTCGAAACTGTCCCACATATACTGCTCGATTGCCCCATATTTGCACAAGAACGCTACACTATTGAATGCGAACTAGATACCAGGATCCAAAAAGATAAAATAGGGGAAATAATAAGAGGGAGAAATAGAATAAAATTCCTGGAATATTGCGAAAACTTAGCATATAAAACAATTAAAAGAAACAAAAATACAGTATGAAATCTATGTTTCATTATATATTGAAAAGAAGAATATATAGATGAAAGCATAGAAAACAAGATAAAAATTGTAAACAGAATATTTCGAAACGGAAAAGCAAAACTTGTTTGATTATAAAAACCCCGGAAATGGAAACTTAGGAAGAGTAGTGGGAGTCCCACCCGGCCAGGAATGAGAGATGATGAATGGAAGAAAGATAAAGTATGACGCATGAACGTGCGAGAGGAATAAAGCGAGAAGTAGAATGCAAGAGCAACTTAGATAGAAAAGGTCCCGTTGAAACCATGAACGGGGTAAACAGTATGAAAAAAAAAAAAAAAAAAAAAAAAAAAAAAAAAAAAAAAAAAAAAAAAAAAAACCTAACCTAACCTAACCGAAGACACGTTTGGAAAAAACCTCGTATTTCTGCGTTGTTTTCGCTTCTAATCATCTTACCTTGGCTCTGTCCAACCCCTAGACACGTTATATACTGTCTAGGTGCGAAATAAATACACTTTTATATCCTTACATACCCTATATAAACGTTATTTTTGATTAAATAGTTTTACCATTGTTTAGCGCTAATTAGCTTCACTTATTAGCGATCCAACTTTGCTTACCTGTCGGGGCTGGTGTCTAGACCGCTTTGTGCGCCTAGAATCCACCAGTTTCGCCATAGAAATTGTAATTCTGCATAATTTGTTGTAAATTTAGTACTAAAAAACCTGTTTTTTGACCATAATTTTGAAAAATTCTACTACACTTACCTTTCATATGCACACCGTTAGATAGCTCTCGCCGAGGCGCTTCTAACGACACCACTCACGTGCGGATAGCTCTTACCAAACGTCAAAAAATTGCCCACCCACCCGCCCTTTAGGCACATTTAAGCTGTGTATAGGAAAAGGGGAGCACTTTCGGTCCCATTTCTTAAAATTTTTTTATTACGGAAATATAATCCCTGGAGTGTCCTGGTGCCAGAGCTATAAATTTTGCCCTCACCGGCGTAATTTTACTCGACTAGAAACCTTCTCAACCTTCAAAATAGCGTTATTTTTTTTCTTACTTTATATCATTCTGAATAATTTCTGTTCTACCGTGCAAACATTTTCTCGTCTATAAAATCCCTTGTATTCGGTCCCGCCCAGAGTTCCACAGCGCGTGAACCGGTGAAAACTCTTGTGGATACCACAATGGCACCGTCTAGCGGTGAGGTCTTGTCTCTTCCGGCAACGGCAGCAGATGCCACTAGCACCGAGTCGTGCATAAGCACGTTAAACAAACTCGCGGAGTGCATCGCGGCTGCTATTGCCGAAGGGAAAAGCGTCACGACCGCCAACAAGCGACTCATAAGTTCTGCGGCAAATGAGATTCGGTGCGTGGCCGCTAAAATACCCACTTTTTCCGCCCCGCAGGAAATCTGCGCGACCCAAGACGGAAACCTGCGACAGGAAATTGCTACATGCGTGCGCGAGGAGCTTAGCAAGCACCTTGCCACGATCGCGACACCACTCACTCCCGCGCCGTTGCCCAGGAGTTACGCGCAGGCGGCTGGTGCCCCGGCTCCTCGTCCGGTCACTAAACCGCCTCTGCCTAACAAACCTGCGCTCATCGTTGCGCCGCAGGGCGACAGCACGTCCCAAACACGTCAGGATGTAGTGCAGTCGTTCAAGAACGCAGTCAGTTTCCGCACCACTTCGTACGCACCGTCTAGAATACAGGCCGTGTCTAATAATAAGTTACGAGTGGAGTTCGAGACTGAGCAACAGCGCGATGAAACTCTCAAAAAACTCGAAAAGTCCTCACAACTCACTGCTGAACCGGCCAAGCTATTGAGGCCAATGATTATTCTCAAGGGAATATCATTGGACACGCCACCGGAAGAGCTGGTCGACGTCATCCGCGGCCAAAACGAAGAGCTGACTGCCCTCGCTGTTGACAGCGATGACCTGCGGCTTGCATTCAAGCGAAATAACCGCAACCCTAAATTGTACAACGCCGTCCTTATCGCCAAGCCCGCCATATGGCGCAAAATTATAGACATGGGGCGCGTCTGCGTGGACTACCAACGGGTACACGCAGAAGACTTCTCCACATTCCTCCAATGCAGGAAATGCCTGCAGTTCGGACACATTAAAACAAAATGTACCGCGACACAGGCACCCTGCTCTTACTGTTCGGAAGAGGGGCACGTTACCAGCAGCTGCCCTCTGCGCGAGAAGAAAGGCGCACCCAAGTGCTACAACTGCTTACAGCACAATACCAAATTTAAAACTACCCATGACGTCGGACACATGGCCACCTCCAACAACTGCCCTCGAGTGAAATCAGTCAAAAACAAAATTATTAACCGTACTGATTATGGACAATAAACTCATTAAAATATTACAGTGTAACATTGATCGATCTAAAAATAGTCTCCACGAATTTTTCACATATTTTTATAATGGCCAATACGACATCGCCTTGCTGTCCGAGCCCTATATAGGCTCTGGCAAAGAGGTGAAGTCGATCTCTGGAATTGACATCTACCAGTACTCGAGAGGGTCTAATGTAAAGGCGTGCATTCTTGTTAAGCAGGGGCGCGCTGTGGTTTTGGGGGAGTCCAGCTTATCGACTGCTAATCTATGCGTCATCCAACTCAAGACCGGTCATCAAAAGCTGTACCTGGGATCTGCTTATGTGGAACCAAATGACGACACATCGTCCACGCTAGAGGCCATCGACTACTTCCTCAAGGCCACATCGCGTTACAAGTGCATACTTGGAGGTGACTTCAATGGCTGGCACCCAGCATGGGGAAGCACCAGATCAAACCCGAGAGGCAACGACCTAATGGAATTAGCACAAACAAATGATATGTACGTCTGCAACATTGGTGACACTCCGACATTCGAGACGGTGACGCACGGGCGCGATCGATCGTCTATCATAGACCTGACATTAGCGTCCGGCCAAGCCTTCAACATGGTCGGGGAGTGGAGGGTCAACCTTGAGTGCTGCGCCACGTCACAGCATAATGCCATAGAGTTTAACATAAACACAAGAAAACCAATACCATCCGGTACAGGCAACACGTCAACTTTTATGTTCAACACCGAGAAAGCGGACTGGGCAGCATTCAGGGATGCCGTGCTGCAAGAAGTTGCACTCTCCGACATACTCGACAGCGATGTAAGCAGCCTAAACAAACAAGAACTCGAGGATCTCATCAGTCGCATAACATCTTTGATAAGAAACTGCTGCAAGGAAACCATGCCCATCAGAAGTGGAAAAGCCAAGCAGAAGCCTCCTTGGTGGAGCGATACACTGCAGCGGCTCAAGGGGGAAGTTATAAGCCTTCACCGGCAAATCCACTCGGCAAAACTATCTGGCCAACCCCTTGATGCCCTACTTGAGGAGCAGGTCACAAAAAAGAAGCAATATAGCGAAGAAATGAAACGCGCATCTACCGAAAATTTCCGTAAGTTTTGCGAGCTGCAAACCAAAGAGAACGTCTGGTCCCTCACCAATCGCCTCCTCAAGGAAGCAGCACCAAAAAGACCTCCCACCACACTAAAAATAGGAGACAGATATACTACTGATGCAGAAGAGACTGCAAGCGCCTTGCTCAAGCACTTCTACCCCGATGACTCTCCGGACCAAACGCCGGAGCAGAGGCAGTTACGCAATCACTTCAACAATTATTCCATGAACACCTCGGATGATCTCCCCTTCACGGAGGAAGAGGTGCTTGAGCAACTTAGCTCCATAAGTCCGAAAAAAAGCTCCCGGATTGGACAACCTAACATCAGATATTTGCCAAAAGTTCACAAAGATATACCCCCGTCTCATGACAGATATTTTAAATAGATGTCTCTCACTCCAGTACTTTCCTGGAGCGTGGAAGGAGGCCTACGTAAAGATCATTCCCAAACCGGGCAAAGACGACCACACGGATCTTAAATCCTTCCGCCCCATAGGCCTGCTTCCGGTCTTCGGGAAGCTACTGGAGAAATTATTTATCAAAAGGGTCGTCCATAAAGCGGAGTCAGAGAATAAACTCAACAACAACCAGTTTGGCTTTCGGCAACAGAGAAATACGACGCTAGCCGTTCACACCGCTCTGGACTTCATTCGCCTCGCAAAAGAGAGTAAAAAACTTGTAATCGCGGTCTCTTTGGATATCAGGGCGGCGTTTGACAATGCTTGGTGGCCCGCACTTTTCCAACGTCTCGCCAAACTTGGTGTGCCCAATAACATCTACGGGCTCATCAAGGATTACGTCAGGGATCGAGTAGTCACTTTGGATCACGCCGGAGTGCGCGCGCGTAAAATACTCACAAAGGGGTGCATACAGGGGTCTGCATGTGGCCCCGTTCTGTGGAACATGATCTTGGATGAACTCCTAGACATGCAGCTGCCAGCGGGATGCCGCATGCAGGCCTTTGCGGATGATGTTTTCCTCGTAGTCACCGCTGACAATACTGAAGAACTCCAGGTGGTGTCAAACACCATCCTGACAAAAATTAGCCATTGGGGAACAAACGTTAAACTTAGTTTTGGACCAGCTAAAACACAAATTATTGCTTTCACGCCGAAGGCCAAGTCTGTGCAGCTCCACATGGACGGCGCAAACTTGGCATTCGTGCCTGAAATTAAATTGCTCGGCATTGTGATAGACGAAAAGCTCAAATTCAAGCGACACCTCAAATACGTGCTGGGTAAGGCCTCGCGTATCTACAACAAACTGTGCATTTACGCGAGGCCAACCTGGGGCACACACCCTGAAAATTCGCGAACCATCTACTTGCATGTTATTGAGCCGATCATCACCTACGCTGCGGGAATATGGGGCCAAGTGGCAATGCAAAAGAGCGCACGAAAAGATCTGGCCAGCCTGCAACGCGGATTCGCACTAAAGGCCATTCGCGCCTTCAGGACAGTGTCCACTAATGCTGCCCTGGCGCTCGCGCAACTCATTCCACTTGACCTCAGAATCCTCGAGGTGCATCAAATCGAGCAAACGCGCCTTACCAACACCACTCCCTTTTTGCCGGAGGACGTTACGCTAGAGCGACCCACACCTGTACGCGAACTACTGCACCCAGCTTTGAGAATCACTAAATCTCATCTAGACCACGAAGAAACGGACGAAACGCACCAAATATACACCGACGGCAGCAAGCTGGACAGTGGCGCTGTGGGAGCTGCTTTTGTGTGCTTTGACCCAGGTGGCTCAGAACAACCGACCATAACCAAAAAGCTCAAATTACACGACTCTTGCACGGTCTTCCAGGCTGAGCTCTTCGCCATCCTGGAGGCCTGCAAATGGGCGACTCGCAAATATCAAAAGACTGTCATCTACACAGACTCCCAATCTTCACTACTAGCAATAGCAGACAGAAGCAACACACATCCACTCGTCACACAGATACACAAAATCATACACACGCATCGCGACACAAAACAGATCACATTAAAATGGGTCAAGGCACACAGGGGCAATGTTGGCAACGAGGCTGCCGACGCCGCGGCAAAACTGGCGACTCAGCTTCACAAAACACCTGACTACAGCTCGTTCCCAATCTCGTATGTAAAACATAAGCTCCGCACGCAAAGCCTGGACCTTTGGCAGGCACGTTATTCATCCAGCGAACAAGGACAGTACACCAAAAATATTTTCCCACATCTTACCGACATTAAACAATTCCGAAAACACACAGACATTCACTTCCACACAACACAAATACTCACCAACCACGGCTTCCATAAAACGTACCTACGTCGATTCCACATCACTCCGGACGACTGCTGTCCCTGCAATCCCAATACACCCCAGACAGTGCTGCACCTGCTGACAGATTGTCCGAGGTTCGCTGCGGGGCGAGTGCGCCACGAGTCGCTGTGCGCGTACTATGACATTGACCCGTATAGCTTGCCAGAACTACTTAAGAAAGAGGAAGCGCTGGCAAGTTATACGGAGTTCGTGCGTCACATATATTCGGGTCTTAAAGCCTACAATGGAACTTAAAATTATATATTATATATAATTATTTGTATATTTATTTTCTTTATCTATTAATATCCTATTTATAACAAAAATTCTACATTTATCCTTCTTGCATACAAATCACAAAACAAATTGCGACATCTTGGGTTACGGCAGCAAGCGTATCAAATCGCGCGAGCTGCCGTCACCAACCACTATGTGAAAAAACATCTAAATTAACTGAAAACAAAGTTCAATAAAAAAAAAAAAAAACCTAACCTAACCTAACTTTGATTAACGTAACGTTGTGAAACCTAACTTTGGGCAACCAAACACATTAAAACCCAATTTAAAAAAAAAAACCCAATTTTGACTAACCTAAGGTAGTTGAGGGTAACCTAAGGAAGTTGTCCCCCGTAGGACACAACTTCACCCATTGAATACATTTTCACTCATAGGACACAACTTCCCTGTTAGGACCCGTATGTGCCCTACGGGTGAAGTTGTGTCCTATGAGTGAAAATGTATTCAATGGGTGAAGTTGTGTCCTACGGGGGACAACTTCCTCTTATCCTCAACTACCTTAGGTTAGTCAAAGTTGTGTTTTAATATGTTAGGTTGCTTAAAGTTAGGTTTCACAACGTTAGGTTAGTCATTGTTGGGTTTTATTGTGTTAGGTTGCCCAAAGTTAGGTATCCCAACGTTACGTTAATCAAAGTTGGATTTTAATATGTTAGGTTTCCCAAAGGTTGGTTTCACAACGTTAGGTTAGTCAAAGTTGTGTTTTAACCTCGATGGCGCAATGGTCACCATGCCGGACTGCTGCACCTGAGGTCCCGGGTTCGATTCCCGGTTCGGTCGACATTTGTGTGATGAGCATGCTTGTTGGTTTATGGTTGGTTTATGGTTTATCAGTTGTGTTAGCACCCATAACACAAGTTAATTAATAACTTAGCATGGGGCTAACGGACCGTGTGTGAAAAAAAGGAGTCCCGACAAGGAGTCCCGACATGTGTTAGGTTGCCCAAAGTTAGGTTTCACCTCGTTAGATTAGTCAATGTTGGGTATTGTGTTAGTTTAATGAAAGTAGGGTTTTATTAAGTAAGGTTGCACTACGTTAGGTTGATTAAAATTTGTTTACGTTGCACGAAACTACTTTGCTGGAAATCGGTAAGTTTGCACTTTATAGAGGTAAGATGGCACTTTGTTTGATTACAGGACGTTAGGATTTAGTACTTGACATTCCAGCGGCGTATGTTTCGGAAGGTAGGGTTTGAGATGTCTTTAGTTTATTTACAATATCAGTGATAAAACATGTGCTTTCCATGGGGCTTACGGAGTGCTACTATTCCGCCCCAATTTCGGCAAGTTATATAGTATAGGTTATTCTGCACGTATTTATGTCATTTTCAGACAAGAGAGTTTTTCATTCAAAACATAAAAATTTTGTTCTATACTAGTGTCTGATAAATATACCATTGGATAGCACTCGCCAAGACGCTTCTTTTGATACCACTCACGTTTCGGTATCTTTTACAAAACGTCAAAAAATTCCCCACCCACCCACCCGGTGTGTACACGGCATGTAAACTTTGCCTCAAGGTCATAGTGTCGTTATCATGTTTTATTTTGTAAATTTGTCTCGAAAAAGCTTGCAGTAAGTAGTCATTTTACTTTAGAAATATTCTGGGATTGAGTAAAAGCAGTTTTGGATTAGTTCATTTTTAATTTTCTATGAAATATTCTAGCTTCTGTATATACAGGAATGAATATTAAGCAGTGCACAAAAAAATACTGGAGGTCCAGAATCATTAACAGAACATATCTGCATCATCAGTAAAAAAATTTTTTTCATTCTTTTGTCCGCCCTAGAATCAGCAAAACATGGATACCAACTATTCTTACGCGCTTGGGGCAGCGCTCGCGTCAGTAAACCGGTTTCGCGTTGCCGCCGTGCCTACTATGACGACTGTGACCGTACAATTGGTTACAAAATAAACATCTTTTGCTATCAATAACTTTTCTTTTTAACCGACTTCCCAAAAAGGAGGAGGTTCTCAATTCGTCGGGATCTTTTTTTTTTTTTTTTTTATTTTTTATGTATGTTCACCGATTACTCGGAGACGCCTGGACCGATTTGCAAAATATTTTTTTTGTTTGATAGGGTTTACCTCCCAGGTGGTCCCATAGTCACCAGGTCAGGATCTGATGATGAAAACCCTGAGAAATCGAGGGCAACTTTCGAAAATTGTAGGCATATGTAGGGTAAAAACTTGACACTAAGGCGTATGTCTGATAACACTATGCAATGGTGAAGGTTTGGAGCTGACCTGATGATGAAGACCAGAGAAGGTCGAGGGAACTTGAACAATGAATGTGTAAACTACCTCGTGTTTGGGCTTATTTTGTTCGTATTGACGAGACCTTTGCAACAGTAAAGGTTTGAAGCTGACCTGATGATGGAGACCAGCGAAGGTCGAGGGAACTCGACAATTGAATATGTAAACTACTTTGTGTTTGGGCCTATATTGTTCGTATTGATGAGAACTTTCCACTTATGCGGATAGTGACATCTATGCTTGTCACTGAAAAGCTAAAAATAAAAAACTTTTTACAAAAAAATAAAACCGACTCCCAAAAACACTGAAAAGCAAAAAAAAACTATTTTTAGGTGCATCGGCCTAGAAGTCGGTGGCGAAATAAACTTAGTTACATCCATTAGACACTGACTTCTAGGCCGATGCACCTAAAAATAGTTTTTTTTTGCTTTTCAGTGTTTTTGGGAGTCGGTTTTATTTTTTTGTAAAAAGTTTTTTTTTGTACTAAAACACGACAAAGTAAAAATATACGTTTCTATAAAACTTATGTAACTACAAGCTGACAAAGTTTGCGCACTGGATAAAATTGATTCCTGTATAGTTTTTACTAGCTTCTGCCAGCGGTTTCACCCGCATCCCGTGGGAACTACTTCCCGTACCGGGATAAAAAGTAGCCTATAGCCTTCCTCGATAAATGGGCTATCTAACACTGAAAGAAATTTTCAAATCGGACCAGTAGTTCCTGAGATTAGCGCGTTCAAATAAACAAACAATCAAACAAACTCTTCAGCTTTATAATATTAGTATAGATTGTCGTTTCGTAAGTCCTAAGGTAATCTGTTATGTAAATATTTTAACTGCCATATTGGGTTTTCCTTTTGCAAACCAAAGCCTAGGTTTTGCTATAGTACCCGTGTCGGCGGCGCGCGTTGTTCCACGCGCTCCTCAAAGAGATGTCAGCAACCCCAGAGGGCCCAATAGGGCCAAGGCCTGCCGGGGCTGCGGGTTGTTCGAAAGAGATACCGCGGCCCTAGCACATAAAAAGGCCTACGACGGAACACGAGGTTTTTAGTCAGTAAGAGTCTGAATACTCCCTCACCGCTGCTAACCCACAGCGGGAGGGGTCATTTGATGATGTTTGACGTCGTTAAAAAAAAAAAAAGTTTTGCTATAGTAGCTATAAAAATAGGATTAAATTGTATTCATTTAATGAAACCGGTATTTAAAAAAAACCGATATTACTGAGAGGAGTTACGAATGCACCTCTCTAAGACGTCACTGTCAAGCTGTCAACTTTCTCCAAATGTCAAACAGCTCGCGACGAGAAATCAATCGATTGTTGTTGGTTGGCGCTAAAGTTCCGCGAGTTTATGATAACACAGATACACTGGTCAAACTATTAGTGGTGGCTTGTTTGTTATTGCTGTGAGATTGTTGTTGTCGTTGCCGACGAGCCGGGCCGCCGCAGCGCGCGCTGCTGCCGAGTCTGCGCTAATCTTGTTATGTTATTGTAAAGAAATGGATAATAACTTCACAGACTTCACTAAGAACGGTAAGTGTATTCAGCTGCACGTACTCACTGTGCAGGACAGTGTGTGGCGAGCGAGGCGATGTATGAATGTACAGGATATCGTTAGAGCTAACCTCAAAGTTGTTTATATTGGAAAGTATTTGTTTGTGTTCGCTGTAGGTTCAGTGACTAGGGATAGGGGGCTTAGGGTTCATAGACCCTATAAAGCTGCACTATGTATGTGCGAGCAATAACGATATTATTTGTACTGCACACAGCATGTGTATTAGGCTGAACACTAATACTCAAGTAGTGCTCAATGCTCAAGAGATGTGTAGTGTGTGGATGATAATATAACATTACTTAAGATAAACTAAAGACATGAGATTATTTTAATTGTAATAACATAAAACTTACAGCTATAATAGGTAGTATATTTAGTAGTATATTTATTAAATATTTGCCACATCCTGTGGAAACTACTGCCTGTATTGTGACAAAATATAGCCTATGTCGGGACTCTAGCTTCCCAATAGTAGAATCAGTTTTCAAACCAGTTGTCAGCATTAACATTACCACTATACACAGAATGGGAATTTATTATAAAATACCTACAAAGAAAAACTGGAACTCGTGACTTTACTGAAGAACTCTGTAGTATTGTTCTTCTAAGAGTGTTTGTCTGTGTTTCAGATACATTTGACACATGGGTGAGTGAGTCCTCCCGCTGCACACGCCCGCACCACGTCCACAGGCCGCGTGTCTGGCAGCGTGTCCCATGGGAACTACTGCATGCCACTGGATATCATGTAGTCTGGACACATGTTCAGGGTTTCATCTGTTCTTTACACAACTTTGAATTAATCATTTCAGCAGTTTTTCAGTGAGAGTGTCGCATACTTGTATTTGCCAGCCATTACCTTCTTCTCTACCAAGGGCTGCCATTTCAAATTTCGCCAAAACCATTTAAATAAATCCCAGATTAGATTTTTCTGAAAAAAATTAAACAAAACAAGACCAAATTTTTAATCCATTTACTATAACCATATGCTTAAATTCAATGAGGTGCTTCCTGACATGAAAAGTGTCTGGATTTTCCCCGGACACTTTTCCGCCCGGACTGCCTCCAAACCAGGAAAAATCCGGGAAACCTGGACGGATGGCAGCCCTATCTCTACCCAACATTTTGCTTTGCCCCTATGATTTATCTTTTTCTTCTTCTTAAAATATAAATAAGGGTTTTAAGTATAGTAAAGTTTGATCAGATTCCAGTGAACTAGTCTCCATGTGTGTGTGTGTGCGTGTTGCAGACTGGGAGCGATGAGTCGGAGAGCGTGACGTCACGCGCGGCGTCGCACAAGCGCGCGCACTACGACAACTACTGTGAGTACACAGTGCTGTTCACTACGAGTACCGGGGCCAACAAAGTCACTCAATTAAACATTATATTCTACATAAAAAACACAGAAAAACGTTTATATTCATGTAAGCAGCACACGAGTAGGCGTCTAACTAAATAAGTGTGTATGCAATTTGGGTTCAGCTCAGCAAGCTGCATCAGACGCAACAGCTGAACACTGCTGGCACTTCACTCGTTGTTTCTCTTCCGTGTAGATAATTATGGCCCTGTCGCACACCACAGTCGGCAACTTCACAGTGGCAAAGTGACGACAGCTGTATGCATCGTGTCATCAAGTATTGCGTGCTGACAGAGCTGATATTCTGTCTGATCATGGTCTTTCAAAAGGCTATACGTATAAATGTACACTGACAACTCTAAAAACCTTTTACAAATACGAATAAATGAAAACCAAGCAAACATTTCACGTGTTAAGACATCCCCATCTGTAGTAACAGAGGCGGCGTAAGGCGTGGGCGACGTGGGCCACCGCCTACGGCCTCGCGGTACAAGGGGCCTCGCGCCTCAAAAATTTTTAAAGCGAGAATAAAATAAAAGATATAAATCAATTTTGTTGTAAAACATGTTCTCGAACAAACACTACTTTTATGTCCCAAAACTAAAAAATTTTCGCGCTCGCTTCGCTCGCGGTTTCTTTACTTTACCTACACTTAAATTTTTTATCACATATACTTTTAATGTCCCAATATTCACAAAAATTCGGCTTCTTCACTTCACAGTTGCCTTTTATTATGTATGTTTAGGACTTTTACTGATCCAAAACTCAAAAATTTTCGGGCTTGCTTCACTTTACAGTTGTTTTCATTGTCAGTGTCAACATTTTTTAGTCTACCCTAGCAAAAAGGTAGCGTCGTTTTTAAGTCCTTTTATTAATAAGAAAGTAACTTATAGTTTCCATATGAACTTTCTTATTAACGGTACTACTTTAAGTCCCAAAATTGTAACACATAGGCGTCAACAAATACGTACGTTTGGGCTACATTTTAAGTAATTTTTGTTTTGAATTCTAAAATATTACAAAAAATTTCGCGCTCGCTTCGCTCGCGTAATCAGAAGCTATGTTCCCGTATTTTTGACTTCACCAACCAAAAAGCAATAACTTATGTAGGATTGGGCTACATTTTACGTAATTTTTGCTTTGACTTGTTAACTATAAAAAAATTGGCGCTCGCTTCGCTCGCGCAATCGGTAACTACCTATGTCTCTGTTTTTCCTATGGGTTTGAATTGCAGTTGAAGGGCGCCGTAGAAATCTCGCCCAGGGCGCTGGTAGAGTTAAAACCGGCACTAAATAGAAACGTATAATTGTGTTATTCAATACTAGCTTCTGCCGGCGACTTTAATCTAATTTGTATTTTTATCAATAAAAACTTGGCAGTGTTAATTGTTTTGTTTGTTTTTATTATTTTAAAGAATCCGTCTTCAGGTCGCCATAGAACAGGGCCTCGCGAAATCTGTTTTGCCCACATCAAATTTAGGTCTTGCCCCGCCACTGTGTAGTAAGCAAAACAACAGATAGATACAATATTGGAAGCGGCTATCAGTGGACAATGTTACGGATAGATAACGCAATACTAACGGCGTTGTCTCGCATCACCGCTGTGTCTGTAATGTTTGACATAATGAACTTCTGTTCAGGCAACATAATATTAGTACAGTTTGAAGGAGCTGCGTTGACAATATGAAACAAGGCGGTCATTACATAAACTTATCTGAATGTTCGATCAAGGGGGCGTTCATAAAATACACGCAATTTTTTTCTGAACGAAACAAAAAAAAATACATTTGTTTTTAAGAATTATGTATTTTTCGTGAAATTTGTATTACCTACACTTATAATTTAACTCTCAGCAATATTGATTAGTAGTCCGAAATAAACACACGAAGCTATTTTTTTCATTTTACTATTATAATCCAATCCGTAAAAAACCATTACATAACCACCAACATTTTGATATATCTCACGTGAGATTGGGGGATGGGGTTGAATACAATTTCACGACATTTCACCAAGAGGGGAGGGAGGGACAAAAAATTAAAATAAACACCTCACGTAATTTATGACCGGCCCCTAAGTGACATATCTCGTTCTACCCTCACATTGTATAATTTTGTAATGTAGAACTTTATCAATGTCAAAACTGGTCGTTGTGCACATGCGAAGTGATCCAGCGGTGTCGCGTCGCTCTCCCGACTCGATACAAATACAATCAATGTTCAATAATTAGAAATACCTAAATAGAATCCTTGTGAAGTGGTGATAGTGAGTGTGTATTGTATCAATGTGTAGCGAGAACGGGAACATGTTGCTTCGCGAGACGGAAAGTATGTGCTCACGCGACTACTACATATTATATCTACTATACAATGTGATCTGGTCTTTACAATAGGATATTGAATAATACGTGTGTGTAGTCTCAAGGTCCGGCTTATTGTGTGAACAAGATATATGTGAATTCAAGGAATATTGTCGATTATGCATTAGAAATACAGCTGGTTACATACTAGGACCAGGTAACTTATACACCACACTTGCACGTTGAAGGAGTTCATATCGGCACGTTATTGTGGCTAGTGAGTGTTAGCCGCATAGCTGCAGACGCGATGTGTACTAAACTCGTGTTAACATACAGTTGTCGTCATATAAGTTTGCCAATGTGAAGTTGTGTATATATGTATAGTATGCAGTGTACTTGTGTGTGTCAGACGGCGAGCCGGCGGCGAAGCGTCCGGCGCCGAGCATCGTGGTGGGCGGCGGCTTCAAGTGGAATCTGCAGGCGCTGGCGGCGGCGGCCGACAGCGTGGCCAGCGGCGGCAAGTCGCCCGTGTCCGCGCTCAACGAGCTCGGCGTGCGCGTGGCCTACTCCGTGCTGCGCCAGGCGGGGCCCGCGCACTGCCCCTCCTTCACTGTCCGCGTCAGAGTGGCCGACCTCGCCTTCTGCGGCGCCGGGCCCAGCAAGCGCGAGGCCCGCGCCGCCGCCGCCCGCGCCTGCCTCGCCGCGCTGCTCGCCCGCGCCGGCCGCGCGCTGCCCGCGCCCGCCACGCACGACTTCACCAGCGACGAGCCCGCGCCCGCGCCAGGTACCCACCCTCACACACGCGCCGCCACTCCACCCACCCGCGCCACACACTCACGTCACCCGGCGTGTTGCAGCGTCGCAGCTGGAGTGCCTGGAGGCGGTGCAGGCGCCGGCGTCGCCCGCGCCCGCGCCGCCGGAGCCCGGCGCGGAGCCCGCGGCGCCGCCCGCGCCGGCCGGCTCGCTGTTCGGCGCGGCGGCGGCGGCGGCACACAAGTCGCCCATCAACGTGCTGTACGAGAACTACTCGGGGCTCGCCTTCACCTGCACCTTCGGCGACGGCTCCCCGCTCACCGCCGCGCAGGGTAACTATACACACACACACTCACGTACACTCCACACACACATACTCACACACATGTATCTGAGTGCCTACTGCCTAGTGCTTTATTTCAGCCGAGTTATAATTACATATCGATTTTTAAGTTGAGGAAAGTACCACATACATGTTTACTCACACATGAAAAAGTCTCTTTACTGATGTATTTTACTTGTGTTTATCTTATATGTATAAAGTATGAACGTGGATAGCTGGAGAGGAAGAGACAGACCCAAAAAAAAAATATAGACTGTCTGAAAGAGGACATGAATAAAATGGGAGTGAGAATGACGGTTGTCAGAGGAATGGAAGCTTAAAACATATTGCGCCGACACCAAAAAAATTGTGTGCCTATGTGTACGTGTTTACTCACTCGTGGTGCTGATGTGCAAGCGTGTGCTCACTTGTGGTGCTGATGTGCACGCGTGTGCACACTTGTGGTGCTGATGTGCACGCGTGTGCACACTTGTGGTGCTGATGTGCACGTGCGTGCACACTTGTGGTGCTGATGTGCACGTGCGTGCACACTTGTGGTGCTGATGTGCACACTTGTGGTGCTGATGTGCACGCGTGTGCACACTTGTGGTGCTGATGTGCACGTGCGTGCACACTTGTGGTGCTGATGTGCACGTGCGTGCACACTTGTGGTGCTGATGTGCACGCGTGTGCACACTTGTGGTGCTGATGTGCACGTGCGTGCACACTTGTGGTGCTGATGTGCACGTGTGTGCACACTTGTGGTGCTGATGTGCACGCGTGTGCACACTTGTGGTGCTGATGTGCACGTGCGTGCACACTTGTGGTGCTGATGTGCACGTGCGTGCACACTTGTGGTGCTGATGTGCACACTTGTGGTGCTGATGTGCACGCGTGTGCACACTTGTGGTGCTGATGTGCACGTGCGTGCACACTTGTGGTGCTGATGTGCACGTGCGTGCACACTTGTGGTGCTGATGTGCACGTGCGTGCACGCTCGTGGTGCTATGTATGCCTACTCGTGGTGCTGATGTGTGCGTGTTACAGCGCCGCTGCAGCTCAGCCACAGCATGAGGTTCAAGGTCGTCTGCCAGATCAAGGACCAGAAGTTCGAGGGATACGGTGAGTCACACATAACGCATGTTTATATAGTTTGGTCAATATAAATGGTTGGTTTAAAAATATGGTATAAAACGGTGGTACAGCAAAATAATGAAAAGGTCAGAGCTTTGCTTAGCAGTAAATATGTTGACATTAGATCATTGATGTTAGTGTATTTCATTTGTTGATTGTTTTTCAGAAAAGTGTTTCTTATTATTAACACGCTTATATTAGCTTCACTTGTAACTATGTATGTAAGAAAATCTTGGAATCTTAATTTGACCCACTCCCCAGTCTTCGATCAGGATGAAATTTTGCACACGCTCTGAGGTCTGATGACAATACATGACTAGCGTGTTTTTTAGTTTTTTAATCTATTTTTTTACGCATACTTATTTTTTGACGTAATGTGTAGTTTCTGTAGTAGTCGTAGCATTAATTATCATTTGTTCTTGTATGTCCGTGTGGTCACTCTGTGCTGACGCTGCATATGACGGGTGCAGGGTCGAGCAAGAAGCTGGCGAAGCTGGCGGCGGCGCGGTGCGCGCTGGCGGCGCTGGAGGAGCGCGCGCCGCCGGCCGCCGCCCCCTCCGCGCCGCAGCTGCGCCAGCACCTCGCCGACCACATCGCCAAGTCAGTACCCACCCACAGCATACAGCAAGGAGCTGGCGAAGCTGGCGGCGGCGCGGTGCGCGCTGGCGGCGCTGGAGGAGCGCGCGCCGCCGGCCGCCGCCCCCTCCGCGCCGCAGCTGCGCCAGCACCTCGCCGACCACATCGCCAAGTCAGTACCCACCCACAGCATACAGCAAGGAGCTGGCGAAGCTGGCGGCGGCGCGGTGCGCGCTGGCGGCGCTGGAGGAGCGCGCGCCGCCGGCCGCCGCCCCCTCCGCGCCGCAGCTGCGCCAGCACCTCGCCGACCACATCGCCAAGTCAGTACCCACCCACAGCATACAGCAAGGAGCTGGCGAAGCTGGCGGCGGCGCGGTGCGCGCTGGCGGCGCTGGAGGAGCGCGCGCCGCCGGCCGCCGCCCCCTCCGCGCCGCAGCTGCGCCAGCACCTCGCCGACCACATCGCCAAGTCAGTACCCACCCACAGCATACAGCAAGGAGCTGGCGAAGCTGGCGGCGGCGCGGTGCGCGCTGGCGGCGCTGGAGGAGCGCGCGCCGCCGGCCGCCGCCCCCTCCGCGCCGCAGCTGCGCCAGCACCTCGCCGACCACATCGCCAAGTCAGTACCCACCCACAGCATACAGCAAGGAGCTGGCGAAGCTGGCGGCGGCGCGGTGCGCGCTGGCGGCGCTGGAGGAGCGCGCGCCGCCGGCCGCCGCCCCCTCCGCGCCGCAGCTGCGCCAGCACCTCGCCGACCACATCGCCAAGTCAGTACCCACCCACAGCATACAGCAAGGAGCTGGCGAAGCTGGCGGCGGCGCGGTGCGCGCTGGCGGCGCTGGAGGAGCGCGCGCCGCCGGCCGCCGCCCCCTCCGCGCCGCAGCTGCGCCAGCACCTCGCCGACCACATCGCCAAGTCAGTACCCACCCACAGCATACAGCAAGGAGCTGGCGAAGCTGGCGGCGGCGCGGTGCGCGCTGGCGGCGCTGGAGGAGCGCGCGCCGCCGGCCGCCGCCCCCTCCGCGCCGCAGCTGCGCCAGCACCTCGCCGACCACATCGCCAAGTCAGTACCCACCCACAGCATACAGCAAGGAGCTGGCGAAGCTGGCGGCGGCGCGGTGCGCGCTGGCGGCGCTGGAGGAGCGCGCGCCGCCGGCCGCCGCCCCCTCCGCGCCGCAGCTGCGCCAGCACCTCGCCGACCACATCGCCAAGTCAGTACCCACCCACAGCATACAGCAAGGAGCTGGCGAAGCTGGCGGCGGCGCGGTGCGCGCTGGCGGCGCTGGAGGAGCGCGCGCCGCCGGCCGCCGCCCCCTCCGCGCCGCAGCTGCGCCAGCACCTCGCCGACCACATCGCCAAGTCAGTACCCACCCACAGCATACAGCAAGGAGCTGGCGAAGCTGGCGGCGGCGCGGTGCGCGCTGGCGGCGCTGGAGGAGCGCGCGCCGCCGGCCGCCGCCCCCTCCGCGCCGCAGCTGCGCCAGCACCTCGCCGACCACATCGCCAAGTCAGTACCCACCCACAGCATACAGCAAGGAGCTGGCGAAGCTGGCGGCGGCGCGGTGCGCGCTGGCGGCGCTGGAGGAGCGCGCGCCGCCGGCCGCCGCCCCCTCCGCGCCGCAGCTGCGCCAGCACCTCGCCGACCACATCGCCAAGTCAGTACCCACCCACAGCATACAGCAAGGAGCTGGCGAAGCTGGCGGCGGCGCGGTGCGCGCTGGCGGCGCTGGAGGAGCGCGCGCCGCCGGCCGCCGCCCCCTCCGCGCCGCAGCTGCGCCAGCACCTCGCCGACCACATCGCCAAGTCAGTACCCACCCACAGCATACAGCAAGGAGCTGGCGAAGCTGGCGGCGGCGCGGTGCGCGCTGGCGGCGCTGGAGGAGCGCGCGCCGCCGGCCGCCGCCCCCTCCGCGCCGCAGCTGCGCCAGCACCTCGCCGACCACATCGCCAAGTCAGTACCCACCCACAGCATACAGCAAGGAGCTGGCGAAGCTGGCGGCGGCGCGGTGCGCGCTGGCGGCGCTGGAGGAGCGCGCGCCGCCGGCCGCCGCCCCCTCCGCGCCGCAGCTGCGCCAGCACCTCGCCGACCACATCGCCAAGTCAGTACCCACCCACAGCATACAGCAAGGAGCTGGCGAAGCTGGCGGCGGCGCGGTGCGCGCTGGCGGCGCTGGAGGAGCGCGCGCCGCCGGCCGCCGCCCCCTCCGCGCCGCAGCTGCGCCAGCACCTCGCCGACCACATCGCCAAGTCAGTACCCACCCACAGCATACAGCAAGGAGCTGGCGAAGCTGGCGGCGGCGCGGTGCGCGCTGGCGGCGCTGGAGGAGCGCGCGCCGCCGGCCGCCGCCCCCTCCGCGCCGCAGCTGCGCCAGCACCTCGCCGACCACATCGCCAAGTCAGTACCCACCCACAGCATACAGCAAGGAGCTGGCGAAGCTGGCGGCGGCGCGGTGCGCGCTGGCGGCGCTGGAGGAGCGCGCGCCGCCGGCCGCCGCCCCCTCCGCGCCGCAGCTGCGCCAGCACCTCGCCGACCACATCGCCAAGTCAGTACCCACCCACAGCATACAGCAAGGAGCTGGCGAAGCTGGCGGCGGCGCGGTGCGCGCTGGCGGCGCTGGAGGAGCGCGCGCCGCCGGCCGCCGCCCCCTCCGCGCCGCAGCTGCGCCAGCACCTCGCCGACCACATCGCCAAGTCAGTACCCACCCACAGCATACAGCAAGGAGCTGGCGAAGCTGGCGGCGGCGCGGTGCGCGCTGGCGGCGCTGGAGGAGCGCGCGCCGCCGGCCGCCGCCCCCTCCGCGCCGCAGCTGCGCCAGCACCTCGCCGACCACATCGCCAAGTCAGTACCCACCCACAGCATACAGCAAGGAGCTGGCGAAGCTGGCGGCGGCGCGGTGCGCGCTGGCGGCGCTGGAGGAGCGCGCGCCGCCGGCCGCCGCCCCCTCCGCGCCGCAGCTGCGCCAGCACCTCGCCGACCACATCGCCAAGTCAGTACCCACCCACAGCATACAGCAAGGAGCTGGCGAAGCTGGCGGCGGCGCGGTGCGCGCTGGCGGCGCTGGAGGAGCGCGCGCCGCCGGCCGCCGCCCCCTCCGCGCCGCAGCTGCGCCAGCACCTCGCCGACCACATCGCCAAGTCAGTACCCACCCACAGCATACAGCAAGGAGCTGGCGAAGCTGGCGGCGGCGCGGTGCGCGCTGGCGGCGCTGGAGGAGCGCGCGCCGCCGGCCGCCGCCCCCTCCGCGCCGCAGCTGCGCCAGCACCTCGCCGACCACATCGCCAAGTCAGTACCCACCCACAGCATACAGCAAGGAGCTGGCGAAGCTGGCGGCGGCGCGGTGCGCGCTGGCGGCGCTGAAGGAGCGCGCGCCGCCGGCCGCCGCCCCCTCCGCGCCGCAGCTGCGCCAGCACCTCGCCGACCACATCGCCAAGTCAGTACCCACCCACAGCATACAGCAAGGAGCTGGCGAAGCTGGCGGCGGCGCGGTGCGCGCTGGCGGCGCTGGAGGAGCGCGCGCCGCCGGCCGCCGCCCCCTCCGCGCCGCAGCTGCGCCAGCACCTCGCCGACCACATCGCCAAGTCAGTACCCACCCACAGCATACAGCAAGGAGCTGGCGAAGCTGGCGGCGGCGCGGTGCGCGCTGGCGGCGCTGGAGGAGCGCGCGCCGCCGGCCGCCGCCCCCTCCGCGCCGCAGCTGCGCCAGCACCTCGCCGACCACATCGCCAAGTCAGTACCCACCCACAGCATACAGCAAGGAGCTGGCGAAGCTGGCGGCGGCGCGGTGCGCGCTGGCGGCGCTGGAGGAGCGCGCGCCGCCGGCCGCCGCCCCCTCCGCGCCGCAGCTGCGCCAGCACCTCGCCGACCACATCGCCAAGTCAGTACCCACCCACAGCATACAGCAAGGAGCTGGCGAAGCTGGCGGCGGCGCGGTGCGCGCTGGCGGCGCTGGAGGAGCGCGCGCCGCCGGCCGCCGCCCCCTCCGCGCCGCAGCTGCGCCAGCACCTCGCCGACCACATCGCCAAGTCAGTACCCACCCACAGCATACAGCAAGGAGCTGGCGAAGCTGGCGGCGGCGCGGTGCGCGCTGGCGGCGCTGGAGGAGCGCGCGCCGCCGGCCGCCGCCCCCTCCGCGCCGCAGCTGCGCCAGCACCTCGCCGACCACATCGCCAAGTCAGTACCCACACGTAGCGTGCAGCAGGAGGTGGCGGCGCCCACACACTGACTACCTATCCGACCTACTCAACACAGTTACCCGGACAACCCAATACCCCTTGGTAACACTGGTTGTCAGACGTAACTAGTCGTTGTGATCATGCCCACACATACGTATTTGACGTACAAGAAGGCGTCTGAGCTACCTGCATTATGGCATCTCCGTTTTTTCCTTACTGCGTGGTACCACCCCCCCTCTCTACTGCACTACCAGTGTGTCACATACAACTGTCTCTATGCAGACTGGTGAACGAGAAGTTCAACGAGCTAATGAAGAACGACGTGGTGCACTCCAAGCGCAAGGTGCTCGCCGGCATCGTCATCACCACGCACTCACGCATAGAGGACGCCCGGGTACGTGCACACACACACGTGCTGGACATACACTCACACACACATGTACCGAACACAGACACACACACACATGTACTGAACACAGACACACATGTGCTACACACCAGCACACACACACACATGTGCTACACGCCAACACACACACGTGCACATAGGTGAAGTGATTTGACGCTCGTATGTGTGTATGTGCAGGTGATCGCGGTGACGACGGGCACCAAGTGCGTGTCGGGCGAGCACATGTCCGTCACCGGCCGCGCGCTCAACGACTGCCACGCCGAGGTACGTACTGACCACCCAGCCACCCAGCGCCGGGGTCATACTGATGTCGCTGCTGTACTCAGAAAGAAGTTAACGCTTTGTATTTGGAAGATGAGTTTAAAATATTTCAGATTTGTCTTTACATTTTAAATTATTGTCTTACGTTGTCACATTAGAATCACTTATCTCATTCAAGGGAATTTTTGTACTGTCGTCATGGTAACCAAATCTTTACCACATACATAACATCTCACTGCCCTTACCGTATCCCCTTGTATTTGGAAGATGAGATTAAAATATTTCAGTTAATTTGTTTGTAAATTATGTGAATGATTTCATTGCCGTGATTATACATTCTTCGTCTGGCAACACTTCCTGACTGACAGCAACTGTCAAGTGCACAGAAGATGGTCAATCATTGTTATCCCTCCAGGTTGCTGCCCGGCGCTGCCTACAGAAACACTTATACGCGCAGCTGCTGCAGTACGCTGAGCAGGCGGGTGAGTGTACTAACACGTGTATATACAGTACATGTAGTGACACACGTGCTAACAGTTCAGTGTATCGACAGATCCAACAGTGCCGCTCGAGAACAACGACCTAGAGCCGGTCCCGGGTGGCGGCTACCGGCTGAAGGCGTCCCGCGCGGTGCACCTGTACGTGAGCACGGCGCCCTGCGGCGACGGACGCATCTTCAGCCCGCACGAGCACCACCACGCCGAGCCCGACAAGCATCCCAACCGCCTGGCGAGAGGACAGCTCAGGACCAAGATCGAGTCCGGCGAGGGCACCATCCCCGTCAAGAACTGCACCAACACCGTGCAGACCTGGGACGGCGTCATGCAGGTACCCGCACACACACACACACACACACTGTCACACCAGTCACTAGTGTACTCACTACCACTCATTACCACTCACTAGTGTACTCACTGCCACTCACTAGTGCACTAACTACCACTCACTATTACTCACTATCACTCACTGGTGTACACACTACCACTCACTAGTGTACTCACTGCCACTCACTAGTGCACTAACTACCACTCACTATTACTCACTATCACTCACTGGTGTACACACTACCACTCACTAGTGTACTCACTGCCACTCACTAGTGCACTAACTACCACTCACTATTACTCACTATCACTCACTGGTGTACACACTACCACTCACTAGTGTACTCACTGCCACTCACTAGTGCACTAACTACCACTCACTATTACTCACTATCACTCACTGGTGTACACACTATCACTCACTAGTGTACTCACTGCCACTCACTAGTGCACTAACTACCACTCACTATTACTCACTATCACTCACTGGTGTACACACTATCACTCACTAGTGTACTCACTACTCACTAGTGTACTCACCACTCACCGCTCACTCTGCCACACTCTAGTTTGCATACTATTGTACTCAAGCGAAGCACTTGGGGATCTTTTGTTGAGTTGAATCCTTAAGTTGAGTTTTGCTTCTTCTGGTCTTGGGGTACAGGGGGTTGAGAGAAACACGGTGTTCGAATACCGAATATATTTTGCGCAAACCCCCAGATCGAACCGTTCACTCGGACCAGTGCGCAGTAACTGTCCGCTCGATGCATACCTCACGCTCTCACACGATTTTGCTTACCTTGCACTCTGCCATACACACTCAAGCGTACACTCCATAGTTGCTGAGTTGAGCATCATGTCGGCAGGGCGAGCGGCTGCTGACGATGTCGTGCTCGGACAAGGTGGCGCGCTGGTGCGTGTGCGGGCTGCAGGGCGCGCTGCTGTCGCGGCTCGTGCTGCCCGTCTACCTGCACTCGCTCGTGCTCGGCTCGCTGCTGCACCCGCACCACATGTACAGGTCAGTGCTGACGATGTCGTGCTCGGACAAGGTGGCGCGCTGGTGCGTGTGCGGGCTGCAGGGCGCGCTGCTGTCGCGGCTCGTGCTGCCCGTCTACCTGCACTCGCTCGTGCTCGGCTCGCTGCTGCACCCGCACCACATGTACAGGTCAGTGCTGACCACCGCCCCTCCAACTCAGGACAGCTTCAGACAGGCCTTAGTCAGTCGTTCAGGGTGTAAATGAAACAGCAGTGTGTTTAACGTAACTACGTATATTGATCTAAGTGTAAACTATTCGATGGAGTAGGGCGCCGAGCGATGCGTCATCAGGTAGTAGGTGCCGCGGGCCCTGGCAATACACAAAGTAACATTACTTCGATTCTTTAATATTCACAAAAATAATGTGCTCTCTATTTGCAGTACAAAATAGCGTAATACAATAACTACAGTGTTCTGAGGTGGTTTTAGACAGTTCAAGTGTAACGTATACCAACATACATACTCTCACTATACTAAAAGCTTGGTATTTATGAAACATTTGCTGCTATAATTACAATGTACTTTGCTCAAGCGTGCCCGATGCATTCTCTGCTACCTATAATTATTTCATACAATACGATAATTATCTTCTGTAACGCATTCCGTGATCTTTCGAAGGCATTTGATAGCATGGCTCACAACATTCTTATATCATGACTAAGTAAATTACTATGGAATTGTTTATAAATCGCTCAAAGTAAATAAGATAGTTGTCTTATCTGCCAAACAATAAGGACGAAGTAGTAAAATGCATAACATTCAGCGAATACCTTATTGGTAAAATAGGCGTTCCTCAGGGTTCAACATTGGGGCTCACTAATCTTAAAATGTGATTCACTTTCAAGGATAATTTGTACAATTATGTAGCTTTCGCGGCCCCGATAGCTAAGCCGTTTCTTCGAAATTTTTACCGTCCATGATTTATTACCGAGAAACCTGCAATACCTAACAACTTTATCTATTCCATACATACCTATAAACTTCGTCCGTCACCCACTGCCTACAGTCAACCTGTCGCCTTTAGGACTCAACCCGAGCAGTCTCTTAATGAAGGCCATCGCCCTGTTCTCGTTGCCGAGCTCGAGCGTGTAGGAGACAGGCGGGAGCTCGGGCGGAATGAAGCCCACGTAGTTGCTCTGCTCCTTAGTGGCGTGGCTGAGTTCTCCGCGGCCACTTCGCACGAGAGTGCTGACGTCACGCGCCACGCTCACCAGTGGTACCAGTGGTACCACACTCTTTCGGTTCTTCACAAGGAAGTTTAACGCGCGGAATATAAAGCTGTCGTCTTTGTTATCGTCCGAGCGAAACAGTTGAAGGAAGCGCTTCTGTCGCTTCTTCGCGTGTCTGTTGTCCTGCGATATTATTGATTTCTTTGCTTGTGTGTGCGTCTTCTTTTGTTTTGCTTTTTGTTCGATATTTGAATGTTTGTCTGATACAGTATCGTTCAATGTTATGCGTCTTTCGATGTCTGTGTCATTTCTCGTATCGTTCTTTACAAGTTCTGTATCATGTCTTATATCTGTGTGCGTGTCTGTAGTGTTTCGTTTGACGCGTTTCTTACGGAGATTGCTGTCAGTATGTGCGTGTCGTGTATTCACATCTGTATGAATATTCGACTTTTTCTTATCTTTTGTCATGCGTTTTCCATACGGGAAAGCATCTAGCTCTGTTTGCTTGGTACTGGTTTGAATCGGTTGTATCTGGTGATCGGTGGTATGTTCGCTGTAGTGCGTAGGCAGTGGGCTCGAAGTCAGGTAGTACGAGTAGAAGCCTCGCGTGCGCTCAGTGCCGTCACCTGCAAGCGTCGAGTGTGCCATACAATAGTGTGCTCTAAGCGTGCTTTACATACAGTGCAAAGTTGCGTGAAATATACACTATACTACATAGTGAAGTGAGTACTTGCTATAGAATGCACTTGGTGTTGACCTGAATGGAGAGTGCAGACTACAATACTTACCAAAGCTATATCCGCATGAACCAGCTCTAAACCCAAATCTACAAGTACCACAATGGCCTCTGTATGACGTCACATCTTACTTGGTGTCGAGCCCGTATCCCATGTGTGCGGTGGGCGCATGCGCGCAGCGACCGGCGGTGAACTCCTTCCAGGAGGGACACAGCGAGGCGACGAAGCCGCGCGGTCGCAGGATCGACTCCGTGTAGAACATGTACGAGCGCCAGTGGCTGCAGAAGACTGGTAGCCCAGTGAGGGAAGGGGGGAGTGTTAGTATAAGTTAGTATTAGGAGGTACTGCAGGATTGTTCGAAAGAGTTATCGCGGTACATAAAGGGCTTGAAAAGGAACATGATGGGTTTTAGTCAGTAAGAAGACTGACACTCTCACGCTGCACTCACAGGGAGCCTTCATTTGATGATTTTCTACCAAAGAAAACGGAAGATTTCCTCATCGCTCCCGTGTCTATCTTGAAACGAAAAAGCGCGCGTGCTCTCTCGAAGAACTGTGATGTAGGGTCGAAAAGTCACAGAAGAAGGACGCTATCAAGTAAGTACTGGTAGAAAGTACTCACACTTGTTGAGCAGCAGCTGCTGCGGCAACACGACCTCGAGCTCGCAGCCCGGCTGCGGACTCTTGCCGCCGTTCGGGAAGAAGTCCGCGTGACCTATTGGCTCTTTGTACCCTACGGAACATACAAATACATGCGTCATGTTATATCATTTGATTTGTACAGGGTGACTGCATGAGTACGTACGGCTGTTATTAAGAAAAATACTACTTTTGTATGTCTGTCCTATTTGTGATCTTTCTTCGTCCATGTTCCATCCCATCGCGCTATGAGAGTGAAGGAATAATGAGGGCACCTATGTGCAAGCAAATGCTTGTGCACTGTAATATTATGTGCTGCACAGCTGACTGATGACTGATATCCTTATTCGAGAACAGTCGCCATGGCTGCATGCCTTGGCATGCATGTCGCATGGCAGGACGCAATTGTGACTTCTTTTCGCTCTGCCAAATTAGCAAAGACATTTGTTAAAACAAAGAAATGGTATATTCATTCCTGTGATCTTGTTGCTGCCAGCAGTGTACAGTATACAGAAGCAGGGAAGCATAGTGCTCAATGTAGTGAGTGTGTACCGAAGATGCCGGCGTCGGTATGTATGACGTCGACGAAGTCCGCGTCGCCAGGGTCGAGGCGCTGCGCCAGCGGCAGCCCCGAGAACAGCGGCAGCGCCGGGTCCAGTCCCGTGATGCGCGACACGCGACCTGACACATACACACTCGTAACAACATCAGCGACAAACTGTTTCATAAAGAAGTAGAAAGAGTTTGAAGATCTTCAAGAAACTGATAGTTTTCTGGGGTGCATTGAAGTTTCTTACTCGTTACTTACGATCCTCTCTCAATAAACACTAGATCAGCATGCTACCATACATTGCTAAGAGCAGGTTTCATCCAAATAGCGACAACGTCCCCTCTTCTAGATTTCACATCGATTCCATTGCCCCCTTAATTTCCAAACTAGGCATAAGAGCGGCAACAGTGCACATAAGAGCGTCAACATCGCTGGTCGTACCTGACGTGAGCGCGCTGCCCGCGACGCCGGCCGCCTGCGCGCCGAGGCTGTGCCCCACCAGTATCGTGTTGTTCAGCTGCAGACCTCTGTATGCAGAATATAAGCCACATTAGCAAACGACAATATTGCAGAAAAGTGTTAAGACTTTGTCACATAAAACCACAAACGCTAATATTACTCAACGCTGTGTGGTTTATGAAAAGAAATCCTGTATTACTCATGGAGAACAAAATGACCAGCGAGTTTGGGATAAAAGTAGCGCGACAAAATAGGGGGGGATCAGAAACATTACTAGCTCCGCCTTCATACACCTTTGAAAACCGCTCTATCTTCGAGATTGTGCTTGACAAGGAACCCGACCGCCTCGTTACTCTCAGTGACTTGTGATCTTCGATCACGCTCACTATACGTTACTTGACCTACAAGAAGGCGCGTGACCTGTCTTATGGCATCTCCGTTCATTGTTGTTCACATTGGTACATGAAGTATAGAAGAGTTGTTACCTGGAGACGAGGTAGTCGATGAAGTTGGCGGCGTATTGGCCGATGTACCAGGTGTTCTGCGCCGCGGTGAAGTACCAGGGACCCGCCTCCAGCCGCGACGCCTCCACCATTATCACGTTCGTGTCTCCGCGCTGCATCAGCGCTGGAATAACACACATTATTGCCAGATGAGCATATGTTCTACTGTGAGGAATGTGAACACTCGCATACCATCTTCGAGTGTTCTTATTATATCATCATTAGATTCATATAATATCTTAGACACCAATGACTGTGCTTCGGATGGTACCTTATACTGTAGGTCCCGAGTTGCGAGCTGTCAGAGAACATCCTTGGCAGTCTTTAAAGGTAGTCAGAATCCGGGTAACTGGGTTGAAGAGGTCAGATAGGGCAGTCGCTCCTTGTGGCACACTGATACTCAGCCGCATGGGGTGAACTGGAAGGCGACCCCAACATAGTTGTGAAAAGGCTCGGGAGATGATGATGAGTGGGACAGTTGGGATGGTACCTTCCCGCACCATGATGCCGCTGCCGTCGTCGGGCTGCTCCATGAAGGCGTGGAAGTAGAGCAGTGTGCGCGCGCCCCAGTCCAGGTTGGACGCGAACAGCCGCTCGTCGTCTCCCGGCGACAACTCCTGGTATGCCGTCGGGTTGTGTCTGAAACGCACAGTTACAAACAGTGTCACCTTGCTGTACCTGCAGTGTTGTCACCTGGTGACCTGGTCTTGTCTTGTCTGTTATTTAGTATGCAGTTCCACGTCAGAGGCCATCAGGCGGGTTTGAGAAAACTCTGACTGCAGGGCTTGCTAGGTGATCAAACCTGCAGCTCACTCGATAACAAGTATGTAGTGGAGTTTGCGCATCAAGTAGGAAATGGAGAAGTGTGGGAGTTTTGAAGATTTTGTTCTACAGACAAGTTTGAATAAAAGCTTTTGAGAATCCTACTATTGGATCACGTTGGTGCATCAATAGCAGCATGTTTAATACCAGCCTGCCTGTGTCGAGTGTGTACAAGTGAGGCCCATATAAACCCTAAAAGTCCCTGACGAGTGGATGCCTCCAGTGCTCCAGGGTCATCAAGGTTATGCTGACCTGGTGAAGAGCTGGAAGGTGATGTCGGCTTGGTGCTTGACGAAGGGGCACTTGGCCTTGTCCACCGGCGCAATCTGCAGCAGCGCGTTCTCGTACTGCACGCCCGGGGGACCTGCCGGAGAGAGGGGAAGGGGGGATTTTGAAAAGAAGATACAGTTTCTGTTTTCACATTTCGCTGAAATTGAACGCTGTCAGCCTTACTACAAAAACTTAAACATCTGTTGAACACTTGTCTAAAAAAGTGTGGCTGCCAAAACTGAGCTTATTTCAACGTCATAATCTGATTTTTTAGACAAGTGTTCAACAGACGATTAAAGGTGGTCGTGGTACGACGGTATGAGTTTTTCATGTTCTTTACTGTGAGTGCCTCGTTGGATTATATATTACACTAGCTTCTGCCAGCGGTTTCACCCGCATCCCGCGGGGACTACTTCCCGTACCGGGATAAAAAGTAGCCTATAGCCTTCCTCGATAAATGGGCTATCTAACACTGAAAGAAATTTTCAAATCGGACCAGTAGTTCCTGAGATTAGCGCGTTCAAACAAACAAACTCTTCAGCTTTATAATATTAGTATACATAGATATGCACGTTGTCGACATATGTGACCACACGCTCGTTGTATTCCATGATGATCGTATTTTCGAAACAAATGCTTGTTCATGTAATCCGACAATGAACCTTAATGTCTGGTGTTAAAGTCCCTATTTACCTGACACACTATTGTGCTGAAGCCGACCACAATAATCGCTCTATTCTGAACAGTAGTCGTTTAGCAACATATTGCAATATTCGGTAAAGTTCCATCACTTCATCAGACTAACCGCAGTATGTTAGCAACTGATGTTACAGCAAGAGGGGCTCGTGGCTAAGTACCTAACAGCCGCGTTAAGCCATGCTTGCCGCGCGAGCTCCGTGGATGGGTGACCATCTTGTCATGACTTTCTCCGTGTTTCGAAATGGCACGATAAATTGGTAGTCATTTAAACATCTTTGACAGGTTTGACAGAAAGTCTAAAAACAGGTTTTACTAGATAGACTAGGGTATTGGGTTGCCTGGGTAGCTGTGTTGAGGGGGTCAGATAGGCAGTCGCTCCTTGTGGCACACTGGTACTGACAGAAAAAAATCTTGGAAAAGTGTAGACAGATGACGTTACAACGTTTGGCTATACATGTGTGTGTGTGTATGTGTGGGTAACAGTCCGTAAGGAAATGCTGACGTCAGAGGAACGTGCCGCGACATACACACTGACACATCACACTCACTCGTTGTTAATAGACGATAGTTAGTATGAATTTTACGATTGTTTATTGAATATACATTGACAAGCTTCCGGGTTTCTCCCGCGCGTCGTCCCGTCCCATGCTTGCTTGGAAATCTATAGGGTTCTAGACTTCCTCGTTAATAGGGCTATCTAACACTGAAAGATAAAGAATCATTTATTGCATACATTTTGACATTGAAACAATATAAGTACATATAGGTAGGGGTACGCTTAAACCTAATACGCAACAATTCAGTGTTTCTCCATCTTGCAAACTGTTGCAGAAAGAACGCAACAATAATACTGTGTATCTGTTAACAACATAGGCAAAGAATACACGTGTTATAACTGTAATGTTTTGTCTGTTTCATATAAAGCAACACTTATAAACTCTTATAATAGTTCCACGGAAAGCTGCAATCATTTTGTAGCGTGCAACAATGCTACTCAATAAGTTTTATTTCAAACATTACTTTGTAACTTTACGAGTAAATAGCAAAGTTCGCGTAACTTTACAGTCGATGTTAATCTCTTATTGTCAGCGTAACAGTGCTAGTGTAGTTATAACTGTGAAGTATCGCTGTAACGGCGCGGTGTGGCGCTTCATTGAACGCAACTATTACACGATACCATCATCTGCTGTTAGTTAACTAACATCAGTTTTTGTCCAAACCTACAATCAAGGCGCACGTTGCTTGATATGATGACTCTTTTTGACATATGCCGTAATAAATTTGACTGCCCCCCATTAGTTAATAGATTATGTTACCTGGTTCCTCGAACAATCCATGGGCGTGAGGTGCGAACGAGGCGTCTATTTGCTACCAGCTTATGTAAATCCAATTCTGGTAAACGCTCTCCGCTCCATCGCTTAGTGGCAGGCCCGCCGCTAGCTGTTTGTTCGCCCGCGTGCAAAACTGATTATGCCGCCCTACGACTACATACGTTTTGTCAAAAAATATATAAGGGGGGGGCGTCCGCGATTCATATCCATCTTACTTGTCCAACAGAAAAAAATATGTACATGCACCGCTCTGATTGCAGAAAACCCACCTACTTTTGGATAAATAACTATTGCAATACATAACATACATTACACATAACTTTTTATTTACTTGAAATGCTCAGAGTAACCTAAGCAGTCGTGGGTTAGCTCATAATCAAACTAAGCAATTGCTTAGGGCATCAATGCAGTGCAATCATTACCCAAGTGGCCCCTATGTATTGAAAGATTGTGATTGACTTAAACTAACGCACTTAAATATATACAGGGTTACTGGTAAGTAGACCGCATCCTTTCAGGAGGTGATAGTATAGGTCAATACGGACAAATTTGACCGAATTTCAAGATCAGTCGTCTAGGTACACGCATTAATTTTCATTATTAGTCAAAAGTCTCGTTTTTGTGGATTTTTGTGTGTTTTTGGATAGAAGATGAATCACTTCATAATAACAAACATAAAACTGTACAAATCACAGAGGAAATTACAGCGAACAGCAATTACTTTTTTAGTAGCTATTTTCTCAAAAATATTACTCTTCATTTTTTTGTGCAGAATACTTAAAAAACATCTACATTTATCTAGCTATCCAAAAAGGCACAAAACACACAAAAATCCGCAAAAACGAGACTTTTAACTAATAATAAAATTTATACGTGTACCTAGACGACTTGTAAAGAAAAGATCTTGAAATTCGATTATCTTCAAACGGGTTAACTTTTGCCCAGTGTATCCCAGGGTCAAATTTGTCCGTATTGACCTATACTATCACCTCATGAAAGGATGCGGTCTACTTACCAGTAACCCTGTATAACAATGTTTAAAGTCAGTAAAATATGTTATTTGGTGGGTTTCCCGTTGAAAAGGCAACTTATAGGATACAATTCATATGTAAGGAAGCGCGAGCGGAGCGAGCGCGAAAATTTTTTAGTCTAAGTACACAAAACGAATAAAAACCACTGTAAATTAACAAAGCAAAGTCAAAAACTAAGATATGCACAGAAGCGAAGTGCAAAAGCCGCGAGCGAAGCGAGCGCGATTTTTTCCTTAGAGTTTTCATGAAGTAAACATATCATAAAAAGCGTACATACGTGCGCGAAAAATGTTTTTTCGGAATTGAATGCCTCAACAATTAAACAAAGATAAAATGCGCTATTTGACATGGAGCCGCGAGCGCAGCGAGCGCGAATTTTTTTGGGGATGCAAAGGGTAAAACAGTCAAAATTAATAGGAGACGACCAAAGCTAGGGCGGCTTTTTCTGAAATTTAATTTTGGTTTAATTTTGCCGCCCCCTAAATAGCGATCTTAAATCGTTTTAAAGAATCTTTAATTTTGAAAATGTCCTTTCAACAGATGTACCTAACTGAAACCGGCAGTGTAAGTAATATTCCTAGCGCTATTGCTGTGTTCGGAAATATTGAAATCAAATCATTAGTAAAAAGATATTGTATTTTTTAAATATTACGTGATAACTCGCTAGATTTGCCGCCCGCGTGCTGTGCACGCGCTGCACGCCCGCTTACGGCGGGCCTGCTTAGTGGACATATACAATAAACAGTTTGGCTCAATCGACATATTTCATCTTTACAGATTCAGTTTTAAAAAAAGCATAGTCAACGTTTTGAAGGATCGGCAGTAGACTGCGTTAGATGCATTAGATTATTATTATATTGTTTTTTTTTCCTCTTACAATAGTTGAATTTAAGATAACATTTTGTATGAATTCACCAGGCATAGTAATGTGGCATTTTATGATTTAATAATAACGCAGTGCACTTTTCACTATTCAGTTATTTGTTACTTTCGTTTCATTAATATTTACTCAGCTACAGTTAATACCTAATCTATACATATAATAAATCTGTAGAAAAGTAATTTTTGTACATTGAAGAAATTGACAAAAAAAATAGCCGGCATGTTAAAGGATAACTAACAGAACCCATTTCCATCATTTTTGTCATTTTTGTCTGTTTGTCTGTTTGTCTGTTTATCTGTTTGTTTGTTCGGGATTCACGTAAAATCTACGAATTCAATGCAGACAATGCTTATATACAAAAATTCTACGTAACTTGGGGTATTACTTAGTTTTTGTTTCATCGAAATCGATTCACTCTATCAAAAGATATGATTAATTTTGTGAATTCAAGATGTAAAATATTACGACACGCAATCTGTTTGTCAAAACTGTACATTTGAATGTTGTACTTATATTAGTTGTTCGGCCTATTATTAATCTTAACACAGAAAATCACACCTTTATAAGTAACTTCGGAAGAAAAAAAAATATGAAAATTTTGTTTAGCCAAGGTTAAAGTAGCTCCATCCAGTAGCGGCGTAAGGGGGGGGCGGAGGGGGCGGTCCGCCCCGGGTACCACGTCTCGGGTGGTGTCATCTCGGTCGGCAAATATCTGCACGACCAGGATGGCACGGGCAGAAGGGACAAGTCACTGAGGGTGCCATTCTAATCTGCAAAGCCTAGGTTCACTACCAGTCACTGCACGCTATTCAAATTTTAAACAACACTACAATAGTGCATGCGCAAGACGTCGAGGCAGCACTGAGAGGGGTGCCAGTCCAATTGTCACCCCTCTCTTTCTTGTTTATTTTTGTTTTTACCTGATTACTTAAATAAATTCCTCAACATTTCTGATATATTCTCTGCTCTTTGAGTCCTCAATCTTACAAAAAGTTAAAGCACTGAAGTAGCAAAAACAACTGACGCTCTACGCTGCCGTTTTTAAGCTGTTTAGGAGGTGGAGGACTTTTGGTGTCCCAAACTCAAAAAATTTCGCGCTCGCTGCGCTCGCAGCTTTTTGACTTTCCGCTGGTTTTTTTTCAAACTTGTTTGAGTATTTTTGTGTTCCAAGACTCAAAAATTTCGCGCTCGCTGCGCTCGCGCCTTTCACTTAATATTACCTTTTTTCTTTAGGTATCATTGCGTCTCAAAAATCAAAAAATTCGCGCTCGCTACGCTCGCGGCTTCTTCTCTTTGCAGTCGTTTTTTTCACACTTGTTTGGGTACATTTGTGTCCCAAAACTAAAAAATTTCGCGCTCGCTACGCTCGCCACTGTTCTCCTTTACAGCGGTTTTTTTTTAACTTTATACTGTTTCAAAACTCAAAAATTACGGACTCGCTTCGCTAGCGCTTTATACGTTTGCAGTGATCTGTCTCCGGTTTCTTTATGTGAAACCTAACAAAAAGCACCATGAATGATTTCTACACGATTTTAAGGTAGATACTTTAATTTACAATTTTAGTCCGTGATTATATATTGTCTTTTTTTTTTGAGGGCGCTCAATAGGTAGTCCGCCCCGGGTGCCACCCGATGCTACGCCGCCACTGGCTCCATCTGTGGTAAAAATACATCAAATTTGTCAAAAGAGCGAGGTGGTAAATGACAATTAATTACCATACATTCTTTATAGAGGATTATTATTTCAACAGATGGAGTTGTGTATTTTCCGTAATTCACCATATTTTAACACGTAGGTAGTGTAATTTTTCGATAGACATTTCAATAGTGTTTGTCAGTTTGCCGTACCACATCAAAATCCTACTATAATTATTACCTTGATGAAAGGAAAATTAATAGTAGTTCTCAGCCAAATTTAAAACGGTGCCATCAAAATTTTTTTTTGAACATTATGTCAAAAATGATGACTTTAGTGGAACAATTAATTATCATTTAAAGTTACAGATGGAGTTCATATCAGGATTTTTTCATAAACATAGTTTAGCTTATCTTCCACTAATGTGGTGGCCTTAAAACAAATTACTTTGAGTGAGTAGTATTAAGTAGACCTTAATTATTTTTTCTGATGCAAAATATGTAAACTTAATCCTAGAAGAAAGGAAGATCTATCTCTCGCAAGCGCCGCTAAGCGTGAGGTAGGTAATGTAGGCTTCTGTAGCTTTAAAAACAAGCCCAGATACAAAGTGCAGATAAGAAATGCGAGCTTTCTCGATTTAATACCATACACACGTAAAATGCTTTATGCGTCTGGAAACGTACAAATTACGCGTCGCATACCAGAGACATGCTTACTTTCAACTTCTGATCACAAATACACTGTTCACGATTACGAACAGTCTCAGTAAGACCCGAGCCAAGTCTAAAAAAACACCTTTTATATAAAACTACGTTTGATGTCATTCAATTACAAAGGCAGAATTGTTCTCTGCTGCAAATCCTATCCACCTATATCCTATCCTAATCCAGCATGCATTGCAGGTGTGCATTGCACAAAAACCAATGGTATCCTATTCGAGAAGTCAAAAGAGTCGGCCTGCCAACGTCAGCTTTTGCGCTAAGCAAGTGTTCTTAATAGTACCATCAGAATTACATTCATCGTTGAATGAGGTGAATACATTTTCAGAAACCACAATAACAGTAGGAGCCAAAGCGTATGATCGCTTCATAGAGCTCTGATTGGCCCCAGGTGACCAACTCAGGTCTGATTTGTTCGTTCATCAGATCTTTGAAAGTGTTTCGGTGGATACTTACTGTCGTCCTGTTTACGTGTGACACAAAATATGGTATATAAACGTCCTCCGCAAGAGCGAAATTTTCCCGGTGAGCGGTAGTGACGCACAGTATACAACACTTCTGTTTCTTTTGATTTGCTGGCTCCACCAAGAAATGACAAATTGCGAGCGTACATTTTGAAAATCTTGGCAAAACTGCAGGTTTCAAGTACGAACACATGAAGTGGACTCTCACAGATACGTACATTTTGCCTATTCGTGAACTAATGCAAACATTTCGGTGGAGTCCCTCCCGGTTTAGACTTAACCCCACATTAGGCGTGCGCGATCCTCGGGCGTGTGAGTAGCGCGTGCGTCGCGAGCACGCTGCGTGAGCGTCGCGTTTTGCTGCCCTGCGGCATTTGCAGCGCGCTCGACTTGACGTTTAACTGCTAAGGCGTTTAGCGGGCGGTGGGGATAGCGGGCGTAGGGGTAAGAACGCAACTCGAGCGCCGCGTGCTCGCCGCGAGCGCGTCGCTTGCACTCTTCACACATGCCGCAGGGCAGCAAAACGCGACTTTCACGCAGCGCGCTCGCGACGCTCGCGCTACTCACACGCCCGAGGATCGCGCACGCCTAATGTGGGGTCAGCCTTACCATAGTAAGTAAGTGCACAGAAAATCCCCAATTCATACAAGTCATACAAGTGTTTCTCCCCAGTAGTGAAACTATCCTACCCTATGCGCCTGCTGATGATGATGACTCATTTTATCATCCATCCAGCTATTCCCCAACTATGTTGGTGTTGGGCTTCCAGTCACCGAATCTGTTTGAGTACCAATATTTTGCTTGGAGCGACTACCTATCTATCTATCTTCAATCCAGTCAACTACACAAGACGATATCCATGGTAAGACTGACAGACTTTCTGGCTTCTGCTTAGTCGCAGCAGCTGCAGAAAATGTACAAATGATAGCTTTGTCAGACTCAAAGCATATAGACATAGATTATAGCTATTTCCTGTGAAAATTACTTACGCACCATACGTAATAATTGACTATTCTATATTGCCCACGCAGACGAAGTTGCGGGCAACAGCTAGTTGTATAATATAAATTTAAATTATAACGATTTGACAGCAAATGTCTGCGTACAGATTTAGTATCACTTTTTTTTGTAATTTGTGGAAAATGTAGTGGGTAGTATATTTTTTAAGTTTAGTTTTAAGAACATTTTGTGTACCAATAATATACTACTGTTTGTTTTCCCTAATAAAATAAAATAAAACCAATACCTCACTGTACCTTCATAACTATAGTTTTTTTAACCGACTTAAAGGAAGGGTTTCTCAATGCTTCAGTATGATGTTCTTGTTAATGACCAGTGGTGTGCAGCCTCTCTCAAACAGAGAAAAAGCGCGAGTTCAGAATTGTAAAGTCCATATTTGTTCACGACGTTTACTTAAACCATACAGTTCAAAATAAAAGTATTGAAACATGGCGCAGTTTGTATAATAACAAGATGTAATACCTATGTTTCACAAATAAATATTCCTGATTTCTAATATCTCATCAAATGTTACCGTTCTGAAGTTCGCTACTATTGCTACTATAATGACTGTGCAACTGTCAAAATTCAAGAACAAAACACTACTGCTCATGTGCAAGGCATCGAGTTGTTAAGTGAAAAAAAAAAGATTCCGACGAATTGAGAACCTCCTCCTTTTTGGGAAGGCGTTTATTAATAACTTAGTTAAGCTAGATCGGCGCCTAGATTGAACTCGCTTGGAAAACTGCATTTACCTAATGCGGCACAGATATGTAAAATTGTGTAAGAGTTGCAAGACCGCGCCGATGAAAATGTGGAAAAACTGGTCGCGGCCGGCGAGCCGCGTGCCATAATCCTGTACTCTAGACGAATATAAATAAATATAATATCCTGCATGTAATATGCTTGTTTGGGTCAAAGGGTCAAGCAATTAAATCTTGCTTATATCTGTCATAAAAACTTTTACCGTCTTTTGCATTAATTTAAAACGTATGAAATCCCGAGCGAATGGCAATAAGCTCTCACTGTGCTGTAACTGTGTGTCGTCACTAAACACGATACCAAAAATTGTTATAAGTAGTTGTTTTGGGTCCAAAAATCTTTCGCGAATACCTCTATTTTATATTTGAAAAAGCATATGAACAAACGGACCTTAACTAGCCTTTTTTGATGCTTGATTAATTACATAATCTGTAAATGCCGAGACGCGTTTTCTTAGCACAGTGACAAAGGTCTTCTCTGAACCATAATGCGTGTTCTATTTCTCTAAAACGATTCCTATTCATTATTCAACCCTATACATTGTATCATACATTACACGCTATCAATCATTACTCCTAGCGTGTGTGTATGCACTCACTCACACTCACAGACATAGTATAATGTAATAATTAGCGAAGTGCGGAATGGTAACGCGTTAGTGGAGCGATCGCAACGCCTCACTGGGACACGTGTCGCAAGACGACACCTATTGTATGAGAACATTCTTCTAGATCACGTCATTATCTGTAGACAGATAGTAGCCCTTTCATAACCACGTGGTATCGTCACAGGCAGCAGGTAACAGTGTGCTACAAGGACCTCCTCAAGTTACCCGGACAACCCAATACCACTGGGTAAAATTGGTTGTCAGACTTTCTGGCTTCTGACTACCCGTAACGACTGCCAAAGATGTTCAGTGACAGCCGGGACTTCTTCCAGATGCTTTCAATCAGCGTGGTAGGCAAGATACACTAAAAGGACGTATTATTTTCAAAATATAAAATGTCAAGTATAAAATTCGTGTTTGAAACAGTCCGTATAAGATATTTAGTTACGTAATTCCGTTGTCCGCCCGCCCAACGCGCGTTATGTGAACCGAACTGAAATAGAACTTCATAAATCTGATAAAATTGTTCACAAAGATTATAAAAAAAAAAACACTTTTGTAAACGCTTGAACATTCGATAGGTAGTCGAACCTATAACCCCGTGCTCGAGACACGATAACATTAGAACCGCTGCATAACTAATTACAGATCTACCTTAACGCACGGATAAATAAAAAGCTTCTATATTTGAACCCACATCCTCGGCTAGACTGTTATGTCGAACCACTTGTTAATTAATTCAATTGTTATCACAAGACTAGCTTCCCCATACGGTTTCACCCGCGTACTTTGCCTCATCATCTCTCGAGCCTTTTCCCAACTATGTTGGGGTTGGCTTCCACCCGCGTACTTTGCCTATTATAATTAATTAATGATATGTAAATAATTATTAATAATTGCCTTTGGGATTCCTTGATAAATGAGCTATCTAACACTGAATACATTTTTCAAATTGGATCCTTCCTTCCCTAACTAATATACGAACAAACTCAGAGATTGCTTATAGACAGTACTCACGTATGATGGAGAGGAAGCAAGCGAGCGGCACCATCGACTGCATCTTGTATTTATTAACTTGAACTATTTGTAAATATACTTTATAACAATATAATATTAATACATCAACACTCAAATCTCAACATGTTATATTTGCTGGTACAAGTGCGTATATTGGCGGTTGAGCGCTGTATGCGCCGGGGCTGTGCCTCACGCCGCGCTCGCGTAGAGGGGCGACAGACTCCCAGCCCTCACACTTGTCTGTCTGTCTGTGTAGGTGATAGAACTAGTACACTGAAAGAAATACTTGATTGCTTTAATAAACATGTTGTTTCCATACGAGCCTAACAAGATCTTGTCTTCTGCAACTGAGAGAGAGAACTTTGTTAATTTATCATAGTTAGGATGACACATCGTCACATCAATACACTTGTAGATTTAACTAAGATCTCTTAGTCGCAGAAGACAAGACCTTGTTAGGCTCGTATGGAAACAAGATATTAAGTAAGAAGTATTTTTTCAGTGTAGTTCGTTATTAATAACAGCCTTTTTATCGTCCCACTGCTGGGCTGCGGCCTCCTCTCACACGGAGAAGGATTGAGCATTAATCACCACGCTTGCTCAATGCGGGTTGCTGATTTCAGACTATATAGTCCAAGTTTCCTTGAGGTGTTTTCCTTCACCTTTTTGATTAGCCACTGGTGTCTAAGATATACTTAGAAAGTACATACAAACTTAGAAAAGTTACACTGATATAGTTATCGGCACGGATATTGAGCTCTCGGCGGAAGAGTGGGGATCGCTTTACGCACTGTACACATAAGGCAATAAACCAATAAATCGCTTCTGCGCAGGTGAAGGTCAAGGCTCAATATCCGTGCCGATAACTATACTTGCCTGACCTGGAATCGAACCCTTACTCATAGTGAGAGGTCTTGGTGCTTTACCCACTAGGCCACCACGACTTCGACGATAGAACTAGTGTTCGGTGAAATTAATCAAACTAGGTCTCACTTGATGCAGAAAAACGTGTTTATTATGAAATGTTCGGCTTTTCTCCGACGAAACGTTCAATGAGGTTTATGCGCTCAGCTCTCATGTAATACTGTGCTAACTGTTAGTAATTGGCACATATGCAGAATATGCTGAAGCATAATATTATGATATTAACAAATGTTTCTTGGACAGTTTTTCGTTCGCGTCTTTTTAGCAAAACAACTAAGAAACGAGCGTTTTAGGAGAAGATCTCTTCTTATTTGTGTTTGTCAGTCTAATTTGAATATTTTGTTTTCAAAAACATAGTCTACTCAATCATTCATAGAAAGCAGAATGATGTTCAGCATACTCAGTCCTGCCACAGAATGAAGTGCACCTGTTTAGTGAAACACATTATAACACATTATAACTAATCAGCTAGTTACATGCAGGTGAGCGCCTACTTATAACTGTAACGTCCTTGGCATATTTCAACCCTACGAATATGTAATCAGAATCGTGCTTATCGTTAAAGCTACTATTAATACAAAACTACATTAAAATGTAATCCAAGTCGCAAAATAACGGATACAGAGATTATAGATCCACCGTTACTCATTCGTTTATAAATAAACTTAAACCACCCTTGTAAATATCCGTAAAGTAGATGTAAATATCTTTATTATAAGCTACTAACTAAAGACTCACTTTTAATAATTAGATAAATAAATAAATCGTTTATTAAATTCAATTGTACATAACTTAAACCTGTGCTTCAGGCGTAAAAGTGCTTACACATGTTTATAACAATAAATTAACAATTAAATATTATCTATAATAACGAAATACATCAATGACTGTGTTTCGGAGGGCAGTCTCGTTCGTAACGAACTATCGTGCGGACGCGAGGGGTCGCTGACCCCAGCGTGTTTTTAAAAATGTCGTTGATTAAGTGTAACTCGTGCAATATTGTGATTAGCGAATTGCTTGCATTCATACAGAATAAGATTCAAATAATGGACGAGGAAAGTATAATTAAAGTATGTAACTCCGCGTTTTCTGGTGAAGATGTGGGCATTGCTAAGACGTTGTTGTTCAAATCAGTGACAACTACAATAAAGAAAGTATCACGTAGAAGTCAAAACAAGGTATTTCGAGATTTGGAGGACATTATTATGGTTTTCAAGAATACAGACCCGGAAAATGTGCCTATTTTTGTCGCAAAAGATTTGAATAAGCTACCGCCAGTAACGTTTGACCATATTGACGTCACAAGATTGTTGAAAGATATTATAGTGTTGCAATCGGAAGTCAAGCAGATTAGGGAGGAATATGCCACCAAAGAACTGCTTGAAAATATGAAGAACCATTGTAATAAGTCCCAGTCATCTGATTTTGAGAATAGTGATAAGCGCGGTGTGTCTACCCTCACGTCACGGAATGTGTTCGATGACGAGTCGATTTGCGCGTCCGAGCAACGATGCAGCTACGCGGACCTAACTAAACAACAAATTAGCCCGCGCACAGTTACACCTACGAGCCTTGGAGTTCAAACAAAGATTCCTAATGTGACGGCTGTACAATTGCCGACGATGTATACACATGACGTTCGACAACCAACACCTTCTTGTAGTAATGAGGAGGGGTGGACATTGGTCAAATCGCGTAACAAGCATTCTCGCTTTGTGGGAAAAAAAGGAACGAATGTTGATGGTTCTTCAAAATTTAAAGCTGCGGATATTAAAATACCGTTTTTACTGTATAATGTTTCGAAGGATGTCAGCTCTGCGGACATAGCTTCGTACGTTAAGGAAAAAACACAGGTGGATGTTGTTCCGGAACTAATTGAGGTGAAGAAACACTCTAAGGAATATGCTTCGTATAAGCTATACATTCCGAAACAAAAAATAGATTTGTTCGACAATGATAATATATGGCCAGAAGGCGTTTTCTTTAGGCGATACTTTGTTTTTAAAACTAAAAGTACGCGAGACTCAGAAACTAATAAGGCTGAAAAATGATGGTGTCTAAAGTAAATGACCAATTACGAGAGTGTAAGCTTGCTAGCTTCAATTGTAAGTCTGTCAAGAGGTCAATTGATTACGTGAAGGAACTATGTTTATCATCGGATGTCATAGCGTTGCAGGAGACATGGTTACTGTCACATGACTTGGCATACCTAAGCAATATTTATCCTGGTTTCGGTGCGACGGGTGTTTCGGCGACCGAGTCCACAGAGTTACTGTGTGGTCGACCCCATGGTGGGGTCGCGTTGCTGTGGAGGTCTAGTGCATTTGATAGTGTATCAGTGTTAAAGTGCAATAACGTGAGATTAGCCGCAATTAAGGTGGTTGTCAACAACCGTGACATACTTATATTTTCTGTGTACATGCCTGTATGTAACAGTAAAAATTTAAGTGAATATACAGAGTGTTTAACGGAAATAAATGCAATTGTTGAGTGTAATAGTGTCGAGAATGTTTTCGTGTTGGGCGATTTCAACGCACACCCGGGTGAGTTATTCTGTGACGAATTATTACAGTTTTGCTCAGAATTTAATTTTATTTGTGCAGATATTGATATATTAGGTATTGATTCAGACACCTATACTTATATGAGTGACTCACACGGGTGTGTGAGATGGCTTGACCATTGCATAGTGACAAGTAGTACCAGAAGTTCTATTATGAATATAAATGTAATTAATGATGTCTCGTGGTCTGACCACTTTCCGATAGTAATAACATGCAATTTTAATTTATTTGTTCCAAAACATTGTACTAAATATGAAGGACATAATAAAATTATTTGGGGAACAAGAAACAACGAACAAATACAATTGTATCACAGTTATTGTTGCGAAGCTCTGCGGTACATTAATTATCCAAATCAGTTAATAGACTGCGGTGACAAAATTTGTAATAATCAACAGCATAAAATTGTAATTGATGATATGTATAACCGTATTATTGCTGTGTTGCAAGAGGCTGCTTTACACAGTTATAGCACTGCTTTTACAAAAAGGAAATGTGTGTCAGGGTGGAATAAATATGTAAAAGAAGCTTATTCGGAGGCACGGTTTAGTTTTCAAAGGTGGGTTCAGCATAGAAAACCAAGAATAGGATTTTTGTTTAATGAAATGAAAAAAACTAGACGAATTTTTAAGACCAGGCTAAAATGGTGCCAGGACAATGAAAAGCAGATAAAAATGGATATTCTTGCCACACATCTTAATGATAAGAATTTTAGTTCCTTTTGGAAGCGTACCGCCGCCTTGAACCCTAAGCCGAGCCTACCAGCCAATATTGAAGGTTTGTCCAACAGTGGTGATATAGCCAACATGTTTGCTGATAGTTTTAAAGTTACTCCTCTCAACTCATGTCCATCAATGGGAGGCATCCGGGCCCCGTGTGAGGGTGACGTGCACGTATTTTATTCTACCAAGGATGTAAAAGTGGTTTTAAAGAATATGAAACGGGGCAAGTCACCTGGGCACGACGGGCTAAGTGTTGATCACTTAAGGTCGGCTGGAGTACACCTGCCCAGAATACTTGCCATGTTATTTAATCTGTGTGTGGGTCACTCTTATTTGCCTGAGAAGTTGACTAAAACGGTTGTAATTCCTATATTGAAGAACAAGACTGGTGACACATCAGACAGAAACAACTATAGGCCTATCTCGTTAGGCACGGTCATCGGTAAGGTGCTGGATAGTTTGCTTGATACTCAGCTGAAGAAGCATATCAAGATACATGACGCGCAATTTGGGTTTAGAGCCGGTTTGTCGACTGAAAGTGCAATCCTGTGTCTCAAGCAAACTGTTCGGTACTACACGGACAGAAAAACACCTGTTTATAGCTGTTTTCTTGACTTGTCCAAGGCCTTTGATCTAGTAAATTATGAAATCTTGTGGCAAAAACTGTCTGATGAAACGGATTTGCCCGCTGAACTCATAAGTATTTTTAAACATTGGTACTCAAATCAAAAGAACTGTGTTCGGTGGGCAGATTCGAATTCCTTTACGTACGGGCTTGACTGTGGTGTGAGGCAGGGGGGGTTGACTTCACCTAGTTTGTTTAACTTATATGTAAATAGTTTGATTGGTGAGTTGAGCAGCACTAGGGTTGGTTGCTCTGTCGATGGGCAAATGATAAACAATTTAAGCTACGCCGATGATATGGTGCTGCTCAGCCCATCAATCTGTGGTTTGAGAAAACTGTTGGCGGTCTGTGAGGGGTATGCTGAGACCCACGGGCTGAGGTATAATGCCACCAAAAGTGAGGTGATGGTATTTAAAGCTGGCAACAAAGCACCCACGTACATTCCACCAATTATGTTAGGAGGTACGCCTCTCCAAGTGGTCACTCGTTTTAAGTACCTCGGCCACGTGATCACGGATTGTCTCGTAGATGATCAGGACATTGACAGGGAGCGCAGGGCGTTGGCAGCCCGAGGTAATATGCTTGCTCGCAGGTTTGCGCGATGTACTACAGAAGTTAAGATGACTCTGTTTAGGGCATATTGCCAGTCATTTTACTCGTGCAGCCTGTGGGTCAGGTATACGCAGAAGGCTTACAACGCTCTGCGAGTGCAGTATAATAACGTGTTGAGGATGCTGTTGGGGCTGCCCAGGTCTTGCAGTGCTTCGGGTATGTTTGCTGATGCGCGGCTGGATGACTTTTACGCCATCATGCGCAAGCGATGTGCCTCGATGCTGCGAAGATTTAGGATCAGTACTAACAGTATTCTCGCCACCTTGGCGGACAAAATTGATGGTCCATTTATTAGGCACTGGGTGGGTGTACATGTTCGAGAAGGGGTACATGTACCTAATTAATTTTATTAACATTAACATTAGTTTTAAGTTTTTTACTAACAATTTATATGGATCTGTGATCTGCAATAAAGAATTTATTATTATTATTATTATTATAAACTGTAAGTCCCGGCTGTCATTGAACATCCTTGACAGCCGTTACGAGTAGTCAGAAGCCAGTAAGTCTGACACCAGTCTAACCAAGGGTATCGGGTTGCCCGGGGAACTGGGTTGAGGAGGTCAGATAAGCAGTCGCTTCTTGTAAAGCACTGGTACTCAGCTGAATCCGGTTAGACTGGAAGCCGACCCCAACATAGTTGGGAAAAAGGCTCGGAGGATGAGGATGAATAACGAAATACTAGATGCCAGGAATCGAATCCTGCATCTTAAAGTCTACTTTACCCACTTAATGATTGGTCACTAGTTATCTAGTTACGTGCTGCAGAAGTGCTGGTCGTATTGCACGGCATGCCAGCATTAACGACATTATCCGTCGTGCTCTTTCCACCGCCGGCGTACCAGCCGTGTTAGAGCCTAATGGACTGGTGCGTGACGATGGAAAGAGGCCAGATGGCATGACGTTGTTGCCATGGAAGATGGGTAGGCCCTTGGTGTGGGACGCAACATGCGTCGACACCCTGGCGCCATCACATCTTCCTAGCACGGCATGCTGTGCTGGGGCGGCTGCAGCTTCTGCAGAGACCACCAAGCGGCGCAAATATAATACCCTTATTGGAAATTATAGTTTTGAGCCGTTTGGGGTCGAAACGCTCGGACCGTGGGGCCCGAGTTCGCGGTTACTTTACAAGGACATCGCGAAAAGGCTTGTCGACGCTTCGCGTGACCAGAGGGCTGGCTTATTCTTTGGACAAAGAATTAGCATTGCCATTCAACGTGGCAATGCAGCCAGTCTTCTGGGCACGTTTCCGGAGGACAGTGATCCGGAGGAATACTTCGACGCCTGATCGATGCCCTTTTATATTATGTTTTATGTTTATATATATTTTGTATATAGTATTTTATTTTTAGTTTTGTATAAAGATAAGTAGTTTAAGTTTGTATATATGTATAGTGTGTACATTGTATAAAATAAATTATATTATTTTACTAATATTATAAAGAAAAAAAAAAAAAAAAAAAAAAAAAAAAAAAAAAAAAAAAAAATAACAGGTCTGAGCGGAGGTGTCGCAACATCTCTGCCTAATGAACGTCAGCCCTGCACCAACACAGGAATTCACCTTTACTTTAGCGACCATCTATATACGGACATAACGACTGACGAATGTTGATTACTTACGCCCTTTTTAGTAGAATGACCACTCGGTTTTATGTAATAACATTTTTGTGAGGGTTTTTGGAATAAACGGCCAGTTATGTCATCAATTACGTCTGGTTTTCCTTATGTTCTAACCTTATTTCATGTCTTAAGATATACGATTGACAGCCGCAATTGCTTTCGCATTTCTAATTTGATAAATCATAAGTTGGTTAAATCAGATGCGTGGGTATGAATGCTAGCACAAAGTAGGACATAACATGCAACCCTGTGGTATCCCCTTTTCCTGCCTATCGTCATTATGCAAATTTTTGATTACTTCAGTCAAATGCTTTGTTCGAATCGATGAATGCTTTCAATGAGTATCAATTACTCCCTGTTGTGTTGCAGAGCAATCTGCGGTCGCATCGAGGCGTACATCTCGTGCCTGCCGCCGCCGTTCCACCTGGCGCGGCCGCTGCTGTCGCGCGCCGCCAGCGCCGAGGCCCGCACCCCCGCGCGGGCGCCGTCCTTCAGCGTCGCCTGGTGCGCCACGCAGCCGCTGCCCGAGCTCATCAACGCCACCACCGGCAAGCTGGAGAGCGGCCAGCCCTCGCTGCTCTGCAAGCAGAGCATGTTCGCGCGCTGGCACTACCTCGTCAAGCGCCTGCCGCTGCTGCCGCAGGTACCCGCACACACACACACACTCACACACACATGCACACTGACACACTCGCACATATACACACACACTTGCACACACAAACTCCTTCCGTAACGAAACATTATTCTATCACTATTCATAAATTCTATTGTATGGCAATTATTGTTATTTCTGTTTCCTTGAGTTAGACAGCAGAATTGTTCTAAATGAAGGAAGGAAGTGACGAGTAAAGTTGTGATGCCGGCGTGCACAGGATAACATTAACATGAACTAAACAGACAAGTTTCAGATTCAGTACCAAGTGATCGATCACTTGTCTCCATACAAAATGTTCCTGAGCGACTGCACACATAACTTTGCGGAATGGTATTGCACACTCATTGTATTCTTCTTCCGTCCCTGTTCCCGTTATCTGGGGTCGGGTCTCCTCACACTACGGCGCCAGGTTGGTCTATCCTGGGTTGTCATTTTTGGCAATTGGGCTTTCTTAAGGTCTCTTTCGATGTTTGACCACCAGGTCAATGGCGGGCGGCCTCTACCTCTCTTTTGTTCTGGCAAGTTTAGTGCGATTTTCACTATATGGTCTTCGTCTCGTCTCATAATATGGCCATACCATCTAAGGCGATTTTCCGTCATTTTGTCCGTGATCGATGCAACTTTAAAGCTCCCCCTTATGTATTCGTTCCGAACTCTATCCATTCTGGTCACCCCACCTGCCCAGCGCAGCATCTTCATTTCATTTACATGTGCTGTCTGTTCATGAGTTTTCTTGACTGTCCAGCATTCGGAACCGTACAGTAAGGCGGGCCTGACGGCTGTTTTGTACACTTTACCCTTTGTTCTTATGGGCATACGAGTATCACACATAACTCCCGTTAGTGACCGCCATTTCTGCCACGCTACATTGACACGGTGTGCAACATCGGTCTCTACGTTGGCATCCGGCGTGAGCATAGATCCTAAATATTTAAACTTGTTTACTGTGGGGATAGGTGTTGATCCAATACATATAGTTTCCGGAGTTGCATTTCCGCTAAAGGGGCATTTCATGTACTCCGTCTTACTTTTGCTCACTCGGAGTCCGTACTTCTCTAAAGAGTGTGTCCACGTATTTAACGTTTCTTGCAGGTCTTTTGCAGTGTTGGCCGCCAGCACTATATCGTCAGCATATAGTATAGTCCACGGTAAAGGCGATGGAATATGGTTGGTCAGATAGTCCATTACCAGATTAAACAAAAAAGGGCTCAAAGCGGATCCCTGATGGACCCCCACTTTGACCTCGAACGCGTTACTTAGTCCTGCTGGTGTTTTGACTCGTGTACTGATGTCACTGTACATATCTTTGATTATTGATGTGTATCTTTCCGGAACATTTTGCGCTCTTAGGGCCTGCCACACGAGTTTGCGAGGCACTCTGTCAAAGGCCTTTTCAAGGTCGATGAAGGCAAGATGAAGATCTGACTTGTTGATCCTGTGTTTTTCCATCAGAATTCTAACTGCCTGAATAGCATCAGTGGTTGATCTGGATGATGTGAAGCCAAACTGATTTTTTGATACATTTGCAATAGAGCAAAGGCGCTTATGTATGATCCGCTCCCAGATTTTTAGGGTGTGTGAAGTCAATTTTATACCTCTATAGTTTTCACATTGGGCTACATCCCCCTTGTTTTTGTAAAATGGCAGCAGGTAGCTTTGGCGCCACGACATAGGGATTTCCGTGGTGGCTAAGATAGTATTAAAGAGTTTAGTTAGCCAGACAACTGCCACGGGACCGAGTCGTTTCCACAGATCGGCTGATATTTCGTCTGGTCCAATAGCTTTTCGGTTTTTCATGCTAGCCAATGCACATTTCACTTCATGCAAATCTATTTCTGGTATTGGACCGCAGACAGGTTCAAGGGGGGTAGGATCTTCATGAGGGAATTCTTCATTTAATAGGTGCTCATAGTATTCTTGCCAGCGTTGCATAATTTGCGCATTATCCGTTAGTAATACTTGCTCCTTGCTCTTAATATATCTGTTCATTTTGATATCAATTGTGGCCCGATGTCTTTGCTTGGCAATTTTAAATATCTCTTCTTCCGTTTTAGCTGACTCTAACTTATCATAAAAAGTCTGATTTGCATGCGCTCTTTCCTTTGCTATACAGGTTTTTGCATGTCTCTTAGCTTCTCTATATTTATCCTTATCATCATCCAATTGTGAACTTTGCCAAGCTTTGAATTGGGTTTTCTTGGAAAGTAAGGCCTGTTTTATTTCGTCATTCCACCACGTGGGATCTTTTCCAGAGCGAAAAGGCCCTTTAGAAACGCCCAATATTTCTGCAGCTTTCGTTCTACAAAAGTCTTCAAACTTGGACCACATAGTTTCAGCTTGAATGTGTTCATTATCTAAATCAGCCTCAAGATAGCTCTTAATATCGACTAGCAATATTTCACCCTTAGGACCATCCAGTTCCTTCCACTTTGTTTTCGGTGTTCTATCCACTATTGTCTTTAGGGCCCTTGGTAGGTCGTACACGGCTACCAGGATGCGGTGTTGGGATGTAAGAGATTCCCCAGGGATTACCTTGCAATCCTTGAACTTTTGTTTTACAGCAACATCAGACATTATGTAATCGATTTGAGAAGTTTTTCCAGCACATTTGTAAGTAATTAGGTGCTCAGGGTGTTTTTTAAAGTTAGTGTTTACTATAACTAGTGAGTGTCTTACAGCAAAATCCAAGATGTCCTCTCCTTGCTTGTTCAGCACACCAAACCCAAACCCACCGTGCACGTTGCTGCACGTGCTGTTTGTTTTTCCGACATGTCCATTCAAATCGCCTCCTATGATCTTGTACTCATTAGATGGTATGTCCTGCATCACTTCATCAAAATCGTCCCAAAATTCAGCTTTTTCTGTGTCCGTACATCCTGTTTGTGGAGCATACGCTGATATTACGTTGGTTATTTGCTGGTTGTCTAACGCGAGTTTAACGGATATTAAGCGATCGCTCTTCCGTGTAATTTTTATTATTCGGGACTTGAGACTGTGATCCAGGACCACGGCCACTCCGTTTCTTTTATTGTCCACGCCGTGATATATGACCTGGTAGTCATTGCCTATGTCTTTTGATTTCGAGCCTTTCCATTTAGTTTCTTGAAGACAGCAGATGTTGATATGTCTTTTTAATAGAATTTTGCTTAGCTCTTCACTCCTACCCGTTAGAGACCCCAAGTTCCAAGTTGCAAGTCTTATACGATGTAGCTTCTGATGCGAATTTTTGTTCTTGTCCAAAATTTCGTCGCTTGAGGGGTACGCCCTAGCATTTATCGCATCATTCGCATTTACGTCGCTTATGGGGAACGCCCTAGCAGATTTGCCCTTAATTTTTCGTTGTACCTTCATAATTGTGAGGAGAAGATGTAGTGGCTATACTTTTTACGGCCGGCTGCCGCCTGACGCCAAGGCAGTAACTCCCCTGGAGAGCTTGGGCGCCGCCGTTGGGCCGAGACCTCATCCGCCGCCATCCCTTTCACATCATCCTGCCTGACGATGTGACGCCAGGGCAACCAGGGGCTCACATACGGTGAGACTGCTTGCCGCTGGGTAATTTCCTCTTCCGCCTGCTCCACCGTACTGGTGTCCCTCACCTCCGCTGTTGCAGCCGTTGAGGTCTTCACCCGTAACCCTGGGCAGGGGACTGCGATATACCCCGCAGTACTGGGTCCTCGACCGAACTCAGCCACTCATTCACCCCGGCCTACTGATGTGAAGAGTGCCCACCCCCGCGACAAGGACGCGCCGGACGAGAATTACCCAAGTGGGAGATAGAGAAGGTGCCTCTATATCCCCAAGGGCCGGGTTAATGGTCGTGTTTGGTGCCACAACCAAAAGCAAATTTCAATTGCACACTCATTGTATTCTTAGGATATATTGTATGGCTGCTTGACGCGCAGCGTAGATAGCTCAATTATGTTCAATATGTTGATTGAATGATGCCATCGATGTAAACTTAGTCCAAAAACTATCAATATTGTTAACACTGGTCATCGACAGAATACATTTACTTATTTTTTACTATCAGAACTAAATAGGGCCGACTTACATGATTGCTTATTATAATCTCTGCGAGAGGTTGGCATGAGTATTGACGTATATTCTATTGTCGAACTGTATTTGACGGAAAGCCTCCCTCGTGTCTACACTTGTCATGATGACGTCACACTATGTCACGTGGTACTGGATACCGTATGTGTGTGTGCAGGAGACGGACGGTGAGACGTTGCCGCCCGCCATGCCGGACAACCCCGACACGCTGCTGTACAACGAGGCCAAGCAGATGTGTCCCACATACCAGGTGCGTATAAGTGTTAGCTTGTCTTACATGTCCTGATTGTTGGGTTCAGATCCCGAACTATGTTGAGTCTGCATCCAGTTTTAACCGGATGCAGATAGGTACCAGTGTGCCACATAGGGTGACTGCCTATCTGACCTCCTCAGCCCCGCTACCCATGTCCCTAAACCCCTTGCGGCCTTCGTAAGACTGGTCATAAGCTTTCTGGCTTCTGACTACCCGTTGCGACTGCCTAAGATATTCAACGTCAAGATGGTTACCCATCCATGGAATTTTAGGTAGCTTTGACTCATACATTACATAATTTGATTTCTAGTTGGCGAAGCAGCGTCTGATCGAAGCGTTCGAGAAGGCGAAGCTGGGGCGCTGGATCAAGCGGCCGCTGGAGCAGGACCAGTTCGTGTGCGAGGTGGCCGGCGCCGCGCCCGCGCTCCTGTTCGCTTAGGCGGGCCGCCACCCCCTCGCGTGTGACGTCACGCGACGTCCAGCGCCCGGGACCTCACGCACACACCGTCCCGACTGTGAGTCCCCTGCATGTACGGGTACTGATGGCGATAGTGTTAGCGAGCTGCGGCTGCCGCTGGCCAAGATGCGGCCCACTGCAGGGCCCCGTGAGTCTAAACACAGTAGCTATGTTGACGCTAATGACGGTTGCCATGGCAACGTGGGCAGTAGAGCCCTGGCGTACTACAAGTACCGCAGCAGTAGAGATAACGTTAGTCTTACCGATAGGAACACTCTCCGCAGTAGTGTCAGCATTCGCTTAGCTTCAGATAATAGCGTAAGTCATAGAACTGTTGTCGATTATAATAATATAAGTAGTGTAAGAGATGAGTTTAATGATAAGATGTGTGATCGTGACGGAGCGCTCGGTGATGACGAATGGGATGATGATGACGTCGGTCACGTGACAAAGATCAGTGACGACGCAGACGTGACAGTCCTCATGCACAAAGTAAAGCAAGTCACGTTAGGAGACGATAAGAAGAGGTTCTGGAGCGAGTTCTATAAGAGCAGACAAGCGAAGCGAGCAGATACCAAAGACAGTGACGTCACTGAGCGCACAGCACTTAGTAGTTGTAAGTTTAATGAAGAAGCACAATTAGGCGATAGTCATAGTTGTAGACGCAGCGTGGTCGAAGCCAAAGAGATGCCAGTCGAGGATCCTCTAGGAGATAACATACATAGTGAAGATTTAGTCAATTGTAGTGAAGTCGTAAACGACAATTTAGCATCGTTAAGGCAGCCTAGAAACGTAAGTACTGACGGTGACCCCGTGAGAGATAATGATAAAGAGAATATAGTTAACGTTAACAGAAATATTCTAACAAGTAAACTGGCCGCTTACCACGCGAGTCGGTTTAGAGATGAACCAGTTATACCTAACCGTGATCTTTGGAGATTAGAACGTAATGATGCAGCCACTGAATCTGATTCTAATGATTATTTCTTTAAGAATGATAATGAAGTCGCTGATAGCAAGCCGAGTGTCAAGAATTCTCTGCTGTTACGGCGACTCCACATTTACGAACAGATCAACAGTAAAATGAAATGACGTGCGTGAGGGGACCGGTTCGGCCGATGCGTATACCGCTTTGTGTCACGTGGGTAACAGTGCAGGAGTGGGGGTACTTCCCTCCACTCCTAAGTGACGTCAGGCACGTCAAATAATGGAGAATCGAAATTTTTGTTTTGTGTTCGTGACACACACGGACACGTATTTGTAATTTGCAATTCAAAAATTGTTTTTTTATTTTCTCATTAAATTGTCTCTTTTATTTAGTTAGTTGATTTTCGTTCAAAGGTTATTTATTTTGGTTCTGATTTTGAATTTGTTTTCTTTTTAATTTTATTACGTTATTTGATTCTCGTTCAGTGTTCTACAGTTCTCTCTTCAGTATCTCTCACGGATGACTCGTCGTTATTATTTTACTTAGTTATAGCTACATATATTATGTTCGCCATCAGACCCTGTGTGTGTGTGTGTGTGAGCGCGTGTGTGTGTGTGCGTGACGTTCTCGCCGCGCCTCAGTTGAAACTATGATGTCTACCAAAGCGATGTTAAAGTATTAATGTTCATAGTTGTCATGTGTCCCTCCGCAGACGCTCGCCTGCACACTTTATCATCTAGATTTTTGCAAAATCCTAATTGTGAGAAAATGCTGAAGATATTATTATGACGACACAAAATTTAATAGTCGTCAAAATTCATGATGCAACCACATAGCCTCTACACAGTATTCGAGCATGCATTGAGCACCATGCATGCATGTGTACCATGCATGTATGAGCACCATGCAAGCATGAGCACCATGCATGCATGAAGGCCATGCATACGTGAGCACCATGCGTATATGGGCACCATGCATGTATGTCCACCATGCGTGCATATGCATGCGAGCGCTGGGGAAGCTTTGGTAGAGTATCATGCGCGTCGCGGCGCTACACGCGGCCGGTGTAGACCAACCTTGGAAGCAGAGTACCTGCGCTACGACGCTACGGCGCTACGACGCTACGCCGTAGCACACTGCTACGCACATTGTCAAGTAGTGCCATACAAATTGATACAATTTCAAACTAAAATCTGATTAGTTTATAAATATTGGAGTTGTATTTGTATTCAGTCAAAATTATTGTGTAAATTGTTTGCTTACATTAAAAGTTTAACGTTGATTTAACTGTAAGCCAATGTTTTCGGGTCAATGATAACAGTCAAAACATCATAATTAAGTTTCTTGACCTCTACACATTGATCTTAATGCATGACATAATAATTGAAATAAACATGTGTTCTAACAATATTTGTGTCGATACCAACAGCTAGCATATCTTACAACCTCGTATTACTATATAAAGTTACCCTGTTCAGTATTGTCAAATAGTTTGCTTAGATAAGGTTCTATCTGTCTCTAATCACAATAACTTTACAAATGAGTCATTTAGTTTAGAACTACAGTAATGTAGTCGATGACAGAATAACGTCAAGCGTGAGTTGCACCATTTAACTGTGATGATAACTGAACTGTAACTAGCCGTTATATAGTGCAATGGGCGACTATTTAATAGCTGGTTATTGTTTTAGTTATCGTTATAGTTAAATGGTGCAACCTACAATAAATATTTAAAACTTTACTCAGATTTGTCGAAATATAGACACTAGGTATGAGTTTTGATCACTTTTAATCAAAGTATTCTCATGAACGCTTCACCTTTCTTAAAATCATTTTCTATGATAGTTTATAGTAGAATAACTGGCTACTGTACTTAATTCAATATATCTTGTAATAATTTCACGTATTCTGTCGTCGACTGTACACAAATATGTTCATGACTTCTTGTTAACGCTGTACCGCGCACTCGACACTTTACTTCAAAACTACAAAATTATAAGTAGTAAGTGTACCTGATATTCTTTTCTCCACTCATAATTTTGTTGTTTACATTGATCATTCCTACATTTTGTGTAGTGCGCGGTACTATCATTGTATGTGCGCACTGCGTTCCTGATTTTTTTCAATTATGGACACAATATTTACGATTTCTTTAAGCGCTCTTCACTGCCCTTGATAATCAAAATATAACGTAACTTCAATTGTGTAGTAAATCGTCAATGGCGCTTACAAACATCATTTCATTATTTTAATCAGTGCCTCTTCCAGCTATATTAATAAAATTACTGAATACCTTTTTTTTGTAGAGGAGAATTTGCATCGACGTCGTCAATATCACAGACGATTGTGTTTTTCTGAGACATGATCATCTTAAACTTGAAAAGAATTATTTTTATCTTATAAAGCCCAAGTTCACCGACAATATAAATGTCAGTTTTTCTTAAAACAACTGTTTACTTTTTGAAAAAGAATGCAATTGTTTTAAGAAAAAACTGACGTTTATATAGTTTTCAAGCGTCAAACGTAGGTAACTGTTAGTTCAGTAAGATGTCGCTAGAGGCGCCAGTGTGCACATACTCTACAACATTATGCATTTATGAATATTTTGTGTATAACTACAAGCAGTCAGCATTAGCAAGCACTTTATGATTAAGAGTAATAAATCATTTCCTTGTACTTGTGTCGGTTTTATTGTTACTGTCCTGACGTCCCCACACGCCGCTGAGTACCAGTGTGCCACAAGGAGCGACTGCCTATCTGACCTCCTCAACCCAGTTACCCGGGCAACCCAATACCCCTTGACTCGTGGTCCTGCTTGTGATTTCTCTCGGGGGTGTCGGGTTGTCGTCGCATCGCGCTAGCGTGAAGGCATACTGAGTGCACCGCAGTCCAAGCTAATGTGCGTGCACTATACCTAATATGTTTTGCGCAACTGATCTCAGAACAGTAGTCACGTTACCAAGAGCATGGTATGTTACTATCAGGAAGCGGTAACGTCGATATCAGCATATTATCTACTTTCACGTGGTTCTATTTGTTGATAAGCCGCCTCTTTATCGGAACCTTAGACTATGAGATAAGACAGCTATCTCAATAACTTACTTGGCCTAATTTTGCGATAAAATATTAGATTAGCTTATATTAATTACTAAGTAATTGCCGAAAAATGCTAAATCATATAAGACAAAAGTGAGACAAAAACCTTTCCTCTTCATCAACTAATATCCAATGTGTTGTGTTATGTACCTACTTACCTATATAGGCCTCGTTGGTCTAGTGGTCGCAAGCGCGGCTGCTGTGCTCGAGGTCTCGGGTTCGATTCCCGGGTCGGGCCGAAATCGCATTGTGGGTTTTCTTAAACTTTCACAAAGCAGCCCGTGGTCTGGAAGTTGGTGATTGATTCACCCGTGCATCGGAGAGCACGTTAATGTCGGTCCTGCGCCTGATCTCTCTCCGGTGTTGTCGGATTGCCGTCCCATCGGGTTATGAGAGTGAAGGAATACTGAGTGCACCTGTGTCTGCGCAAATGCTTGTGCACTATAATATGTCCTGCGCAGTTGGCTAATCTCCTTACATGAGAACAGTCGCCGTAGCCGATAATCGGCTAGGAGGACATCATCATCATCATCATATAGAGCTACTGCGCATGTGACCCTCTCAATTTAGTTGCCATGGCAACGCTGTTGTATCCATTAGTAAGACGACTGTCGGGATTAGACAAAGCGTTTAACTGAACAAACTTTCCAGGGGCCCGATTCTCCTAAGTTAATAATGTCAAAATCGAATAGAAATTGAATCGCAATATGATCGCAATAGCAGTTTTAACCATATCGGGCATTCTGCTTCTAATATAAGAGCAATCGTATTCCAACGACATTCGATTGGTTTGCGATTGGTCTGCTATTTTGGTGATTTTGGTCTATACGGTAGTTTGCTCTACAATCATATTGCAATCGTAAATCATTTGCAGACAAAATGATTCATTATTGAATGACAGAAAAGGATAAAAACGTTTATTTCAAAGAAAAAATTGCGGAATACCACATACGCTTCAATCGTAATTGAGTCGTGATTGCATCTCAGTCGAATGTGAATCGTATGTCGCTTAAGTAAAATTAGGAGAATCGGGCCCCAGCTCTACAATACATATAAGATTTCAATAAAACACCATATCGTTGGCACATTATTAATATATAATTATAATTTATTTATTGATACAATAAACTCGAGTTACATCACAATACCTCACCTCACTTCGCACACTCGGTACATGTACCACAGACGGCCGGACGATTCACATAGTTCTAGCTATTATACTTATCATTATTAACAGGTAATCACAAAATAGTTCTCTTTACTTATCCTAACTTTTCATTGATAGTACTTCATACTTGTTTTATCTCTCACGAAAGCGGATGAGTCATGCTTGTGTGTGTAAAATATACATGCACATTGTGTTTCTATGTGTAAGTTTGGAAGCACTCAGTATCAAGTGGTCAGGTCGAGCCATAACAAAATGTGCATGGCGGCAATAAACAGGCGAAGTAATACACGCGTGAACTTTACGCACACTAACATGTATGTTTTCTCAACATCACCGCGCCACTGGGTGGAGCCACTTGCCTGCATAGCTTTCCGTTTTGCCTTGTGTACATATGTACATTCACACACACACAAGTATGGCTCCCCCGCTTTCATGTGATAAAATATCTATAATATGGAATCGCAAAAACATGGTGCTTGAGACACATATTTTTGTTGGTATACTTGTACAGTTTATCACATTGTAAGTTATGGCAAACAGTTCCTAACTAGACGGTCTTATACTAGACAAGTACCTAGGCTATGTCTTATTGTATGTGTAGCTATTCATAAATATACTAAGCGGTATCCACACTTGGTGTCTTGTCTTGGTGTAGAATCTATGTTTAAATTCAACAGTAAAATACTTCTTGTAGTAGCCATGTTTTATATCATTCCGTCAAGAAATATACACACGCTTTAAGCTTTATGTACAAAGAATAAAAGTTATTTTGCGAACTTCTGGCGTCATCTCTACTACGACGTGTACACATCTCACTCATACGTACCTATCTATCTATCTATCTACAATCAAAAATGCGTTTAAAAACATTAGATATTTATAAAAATACCAGTGGTTTCCCCGCATCCCGTGGGAACGACTTCCCTTACCGGGATAAAAAGTAGCCTATAGCCTTCCTCGATAAATGGGCTATCTAACACTGAAATAAATTTTCAAATCGGACCAGTAGTTCCTGAGATTAGCGCGTTCAAACAAACAAACAAACAAGCTCTTCAGCTTTATAATATTAGTATAGATTCGATACATGTCGATCTCTTTGTCAAACATGTTTTCTCGTCTGTGTTCAACAAACTTCTGTTACAAAGAAATATCCTTTCAACCACTAGGTAGTACTCTTTTGCTTTAATTATTTCCTGTTTCACCGTTTGTTTGCAGTAAAGTTAACGGGAGCCTTATCAGGTCCTTCTGCCCTGTGTTGTAAAGTTATATAGAGCCTTTCTTTCATGAGGTCCAGCCTGCAAACGCTTTATAAGCTAGCTCAGACGTCTATAACATTGAAGGGGCTGTTTCATCCCCACGTTCCCCCTGTGATCTCCTGTCTGCATCTACTGCTGACAGTGACAGCTACTGCTGGCAGTAACAGCTACTGCTGGCAGCGGCAGCGATGCAGCGCAGCGCGGATGGTGTCGGCGAGCGCGGCGTAGAGCGCGCAGCGGCGCGAGGCGGGCTTGCACACCTCGCGGTGATCCACGCCCACGCCCAGCAGCGTGCCCACGCCCGCGTCTGAACACATAACACACTAACATTAGCTCCTATTGTAAGTCGACGAGTTATGAAGAAAGAAAACATGAAGATGTTGAGAGGAATGCGGCATGTTACAGGGTAACAAATGAGTTTGAAAGTGACGCCGGTCACAGACAAGCAGCGAAAACAGGATCTTTTTGTGAGGAAGGTGTTGTTGTTCATGAGTTGTTGCAGGAGTTGCATAGTGAACATGATGAAGGAAGCTTAAATGAAGAAGATCCACCACTGCTTATTGAAGAAGAGGGAATGATTAAGAGAACTTGTGAAGTCATCATAAATGTCTCGCTTACCAGCGGAGTCCTCGCTGACGATCCTTAGCCACAGCACGGACATGAGCGTGCGACAAGTCTCCACGATACTCCGCACGAGGGGCCGCGCCGCACTGCTGCCGGCATCGCTCGCGCCTGACACCGCGCGGAGCCAGCGGGAGTGTAGGTCCAGCACTAGGGGACAGTCTGGGGATGACAACAATGCAGGTCATTACGCGAATCTTTAGGATTGCGTACACAGCTAGTGTGCCGAGTATGGCGAACTCGGACCTTTTGTTTTAACGATGGTAAAAAGTCATCTCGCGGCACGACGACTTCCCGAACGGCTCCAGCGTAGTGCGCTATGCCCGCGAGGTCGGCGCGCAGCACCCAGTCGTAGCCATAAGAGCGGCCCCAGAACCGATCCCTGTGGAACACACGACATTTCTCGCCGGTTCCATTCCCCGTTGTGACCAGGGTATATGACGGACCTATCCGACAGATAGGCCTCGACCACGCGACGAAGGTAGGTCGGCACCTGGTGGTATCGGAGTGCCTCCCTAATGCAACTCCAGGGAAGGGTGTTGAAGGCGTTGGCGATGTCAAGAGACCCGAGACACCGAGTAAAACATGAAGCCCGCGCTCGAGCGCCACAGCCCGGAGCCCGACATGCTGTCTTCTGTAACTAGCATACAACAGTAGTACACACCCTTAGCGATCTCCTGCAGCTCGACGCTGCGGCAGGTGATGGGCGTCTTGATGTCGGCGAGCGGCGAGCCGCGGTGCGGCACCGAGTAGAACATGAAGCCCGCGCTCGAGCGCCACAGACCCGCGCGGGACGAGGACGAGATACTGTCTTCTGTAACATACAGAATGAGGAACTGAGTACTAATAGTGTGGGATTCAGTAACTCTGCTGGAGTGACCGGTCAGAATTTTCGATAATGAGACGTAGAAGTCGAAGTTAAGCTACATTGTGAAGTCATGCAATGAGAGGTATCAGGAACCACACTACACAAAAGCCTCAGGGTCTTTTCACATGCAGACGGTTTTCATACGGTCACGGCTCGGCTGCTGTGGAAATGTATATGAAATCCATTGGCACGGTCGCTGTGCCATGTGAAAGAAGCGTATGCATTACTACTTCACACAGCCGTATGCATATATGGAAAGAACCTCAGGATCTTTTTATAATCGTTCATGGATTTCAGAAGTCAATAATTATAACTGGAAGTAATAGGAAATAGAGTCATGTAGGTAAATAGTAACAAATTATACCGTACCTTCGTTATTTGAAGACAATTCTTCATGTTTATCTGTGGTCACATTTCTGTCTGCAATCTCTGTCTGATCACTTGTATCACTTACATCTATAAAGTCTGATTTATCATTACTTCTAGCTTGCTTATTGTCTAAAACATCACCGTTTTGTGTACAGCCATATGTTCCTTGTTCCACATTACTATTCACATCTAAATCATCATCTTCATTAAAACTACTGTTACCGGAGTTATTGTTATTTCTTACGTCGTTCATTTCGTCTATACTTCTAAGTGTAGTCTCACCGTTTTCGGCACAGCCCTTGTTCTGTTCTTGTATAAAGTTGTTGAGTAGTGTATTACAAGTGGAGTTGGTTTGACTCTTATGTCTAGTTCCTTCCTCGTCGTCACTATATCTACTGGTAATATTATCTACATTATGAACAATGTTCTTATTATACTGTCTGTCAGTTTGTTCTTCTAAGTTATTATTAGTTACGTGTTGCTTGGCAACACTGTTCTCCATTTTCAGATGCGCTTCATAAGCTGAAACAAACAATAAGTTATTAGGATCCTTTGAGTTAGGAACATCTAAACGCATTAGGTTATCACTCTTGTCAACGTATACCAAACCAGAGGATTTTGCTCACCGTCACAGTAGATCTGCTTGATGAAGAGTCCGCCCTTGGAGTGCCCCACCCACACGACGGGGCGCCGCCCCACCCCCAGCGCCAACAGTTGTGACGTCATCTGTGCCGCGCGTTCTTGAAGTGTGAGTCTGAAGAGGGTATGACAGAACTTAGCCATTGTGTATTAGTTGGTACACAGCATTGACCAATGAAGGAAAATATCGTGTGGAAATATGGACTTCATTTAACGCCAAGAATAAGCCAAAACGCCTGACAATCAACTAAAAACTACCAAGGGGTATCGTGTTTCTCAAGAATCTGTGTTGAAATTGTCTGATAGGTAGTCCATGTAGCAAATATTAGACTTGATGAATGTTATAACCTGAATAATACAGATAAGCTCACCTTTTGTTACCCTTAATCCACAAAGGTCTCCACAAATAAGGGTCACTCGTATAATTGATAGAGATGACCCTCGCTCCGGGGAAGTCCTCCTTGATCCAGTCCCTCGGCCAGCAGTGCGAGTAGCACTCGTCACACACGCAACCGCAGCCCGGCTCGCACTTGGCACCTTTCCTCACACTCACACACTTGCACTCACTGACACACTCATCGTCAGTACACTTCAGGTCATTGTCGCGGGTGTTGTCACAGTCGTTCCTGAAGAGTTCGGAGACGAACTTGGCTTGCGTCTGATAGTTATCGTTACTGATCAATGTGTTGTTATAGAACTTCTCAGTGATGAGTGAGTTCTCGTTAGGCAGGATCTTGGTGAAGCAACCGCTGAGCTGGTCGATGACGGAGCCGTTCAGCTCGGAGGTGTAGGCGTGGCCAGGGGCGGGGAGGGGGCGGGTACACGCGCACGGCTCCGGGCTGTGGCTGCGGAGTGTGACGGTGGGCGGGTCCAGCTTGTACTTGGTGCGCCACTCGCCTTGACGCCATGTGTTGCCCAGTGAACCTGTGGAAGTTATGTAATGGTTAGAATGAGGACGTTTTGCAGCAGTCCTAAGATGGGCTATGGATCATCCTACATTCTATCCCAAAAAGACCGTGTGTTGCTCACTTTTGGCAATAATTTACGGAAAGATTTGGTAATCCCTAGACTAAGACTGACATTCTTCAGAGCTTTACGTTCTCGCAAAAGACTTGCAGTGGACTGGTGGCTCGGGCTTGGCAGCACCTCGGGGTGCAGGAGCTCGCTGTGTCGCCTCGCTACATACCGTAGAGTCCGTGCACGAACACGACGTCGAGCTGGTGGCGCGAGGGCGCGTGCAGCACCTCGCACTGCACGCGAGGCTCCGGGTGTAGATGCTCGCTGCCGGCCGCTCGAGACCTCGTAGCTGGCTTGCTCGCTGTGAACAACATCTTTCTGGTTAATTGATAAGAACAACTTTCTAAATCTAACCGTCCCATCAGCAACTGACCATGCCCATTGGGCTATAAGAGTGAGGGAACAGGGCGTCGAGAGCACGCCCTGTGAGAGAACAAAATGATTGGCGGAGGTGCCATAACAGAAAATCACCTAAGAAAGTAGCGCGACAACATGCGGTTGTGCGGGGGACGAGGAACGTTACTGTTTTCGCCCTTATACCCACCTGCATTATGGCAACTCCGCCCATCTTTCCTTACTCCGTGGACGTGCATCACTGTCCTCACAAATGCACTGTTATATGATAGACTTTATATGGATGATCTTCTTAGAGGGAACAGCCGCCTGGGCCGGCATCAGTCTGGACCCCATTATTTGGTAATTATAAAAGGAGCCTTCTCTACATCTTCTACTAGGTCTCGTTCAGTAACAGTATACTCACGTGCGATGGGCGGCGCGGGCGCGGTGAGCAGGCGGTGCAGCAGCACCGTGGCAGTGCCCCACACGCACGACACGCACCAGCGACTGCACACAGGGGGACATTACATTAGTGAGATAAGAGAGAACATTACAGTATATGGGGGTTTATAAAGGAATACAAGAGGGAGTACCTAGAGGAGGTACATCGGGGTAGTATTTAGGTCAGTAATTATGGGAGTAGATAAGGGGAGTACATAAGAAAGTATACAAGGAAGTACGTAAGGAAGAACATTAGAGAATAAATAAGGAAGTTTATAAGGGGAGTAGATAAGGAAGTACATAAGGGGAGTACACAAGGAAGTACATAAGGGGAGTATACAAGGAAGTACATCAGGGGAGTACACAAGGAAGTACATAAGGGGAGTACACAAGGAAGTACATAAGGGGAGTACACAAGGAAGTACATAAGGGGAGTATACAAGGAAGTACATAAGGGGAGTACACAAGGAAGTACATAAGGGGAGTACACAAGGAAGTACATAAGGGGAGTACACAAGGAAGTACATAAGGGGAGTAGATAAGGAAGTACATAAGGGGAGTAGATAAGGAAGTACATAAGGGGAGTCCATAATGAAGTACGTAAGGAAGTAGATAAGGGGAGTACATAAGGAAGTTTGTAGATTAGAGAAGATAAAGGATTACATTATAGGAGTACATAAGGAAGAAAGTTAGAGGAGTACATTATGGGCAGTACATAAGGAAGACCATTAGATGAGTAGATATGGGGAGTACTTAAGAGAATAGAAAAGGGAGTACACAAAGCGTAAATGTGCCTTTACATTTCAAAGTTATTTATCGCAAACTGTACCACTTCAGCAGCCACAAATAGCCCAACACTTATGAAATGATGAGTTCACACTCGTAACGTGTGTCTGAAGGCGCACAAATTGCTCTGTGTTAAGATCTCGAGATGACAGGCCGCCATGTTGTCTTGTTATTATATAAGTGGAGTTGTAAGCACTTGAGGAGATCAGTGATCACGGCAATCAGGTCGTTAGTGGACACCTGAAGAGGGTTGAGTTACATAGTATGATAGTACTCTGCTACTCATAGATACGTCTTATTTTATACTACAGCTAATTCTCGTTGAATGCTGGGGAGTTTGTTGCGCCACTTCGTCTTCCCAGCAATAACACATAGGAAGTGGTGAAGGGTGGGCATTTTGGGGGCTGTCTTTTGTAAACACGTTCAAAATGTGGAGTTTTGCGGTTATGCTTGAATAATTTTGAGTTTGCTGTTGTGGTCTGTGTGTAAACCACAGTAGGAATAAGAAATAATCTTGGAATTTACTATACGGTTTTATTCATTTGTTTGTTACATTGTCAATAATTGAGTTTCTCGGTCGCGAGCCTGCACCTGCCTCGTGTCGACTGTTATAGTTGAGACAGTTCCGTATATCAGTTTATTGAGTTTCAGGATATTTTGAAAATAAAAGCCCATCGTCATCTGGCTAGTGAGGATAAATCCTTAGCCGAGTAACGAGGGCTACACGATACTCCTCTGTTAGACTGGTTTTCAGACTTTCTTCTTTATGTTAGATTAGAGTTTACTAAAGGGCTGCAAAACCGTGCCCTTGGAAAGTATTAGTTTCCTCTAGTTGGTTCACAAGAGTCCCTTTTAAACTACTGCGCTTACCTGGAAAAAAGTAACCTTTAACTGTCTCGACTAATGGGCTATCCAGGGTATTTTCAAATCGCATCAGTAACTCTTAAGATTAACGCGTTCAAGCAAACGTTCTCTTCAGCTTAGCTCAGTAACATTACAAAACTATCGGATTCCCAACATTTCCACGGACCCCCACACCAGGTGGTATAATTAGCAACAAGAGTACTGTCAAGGTCGGAAGCCATACAGCCACGAGCCACGAGCCACGCCGCCGCCGAGTGATACCTACGTAACTACTAAACGGATCATGTCGAACTTAGCGGGAATGTCACAACGAGACACTGACGAAGTTGGGGAGGATTAGCGAATAGCGTTTAGAACGATTTATGTAAGAATTTGGTGGTGTAATGTAATTGGGTATTAGGAGAAGGATTCTTCAGCAATTAGTAAGTTCGTAATCTGATATGTGACTCATAAATCGGTATGAAGATGAATGTTAGTACCCACGTAACAACGATCAGGTATTTGTCCAGTTTAAGATCGACTAAAAACTTTGATAAATAAAAAAAATCTTCAAACTGATTTATGAGCTTAAATTGTCTAGGTATCGACCGACTAAAGGCGGGTCCAGACATGTATCATTTGCCCGATCCGATCACAGTATCGTATCGTCGACGCGTATCATGATCGCATATGTGGACGGGTAAATACGCGCGTTATGATACGGCCCGTCCCATGTCGTGTCGGTTTTTGTCCATCATACTGAGCAAATCGGAGGCGTCCACAACTTGATACGAAGCTGAAAAGTTTGTTTTTAGCTTGAATTAGTTAATGAACAACTTAAATATCCTGTAGGCACTAATGGACAGATTTGAAAAATAATTTCAGCGCTAAACAGCCCATTTAATTTTACGGAAGAGGCAACTATTTTGTGAAGACAAATGAAATAACAAACTACAAAGTAATATCTTTGAGGTTATTAACTAAATATTAAGTAACGTATAATGCGTAGGTACATACATAATAAATCTTTATTTGTGGTAATTGTAGGTAACTTTGTAATTGGTAGTCATAAGTACAGTCATCACTGCTGATGGGTTTTCCTATAGTTTGTGTAAAAGCACAAAGGTGACGTTTGTTAACTTCTGAAATATGCGTCATTATGAAAATTACAATGGACATGTAAAACAAATGGTTATGTATAACCGGCTTTTTGATCCTACTGTCCTTACAGGTACCAATTTTATTTGAAAAAAAAGTCTAAGCAAATTGTGGGTCATAAAAACAGAACAAGACCATATTGTTAAAGTACATATTGTTGTATGTAATCGACTGAATTTTGTTACAGTTACAGTTACAGCCTTTCTATCGTCCCACTGCTGGGCACAGGCCTCCTCTCACACGGAGAAGGATTGAGCATTAATCACCACGCTTGCTCAATGCGGGTTGGTGATTTCAGACTATACAGGAATGAATTTTAATCAGTGCGCAAAAAAAAACTGGTGGTCCAGAATCGTTAACAGAACATATCTGCATCATCAGTAAAAAAATTTTTTTCATTCCTTTGTCCGCCCTAAAATCAGCAAAATATGGATACCAACTATTACTTACGCGCGCCGAGCGGAGCTCCGTCAGTAAACCGGTTTCGCGTTGCCGCCGTGCATACTATGACGATTGTGACCATACTATCGGTTACAAAATAAACATCTTTCGATATCAATAACTTTTCTTTTTTGTACTAAAACACTACAAAATAAAAATATACGTATCTATAAAACTTATTTAACTATGAGTTGACAAAGTTTGCGCACTGGATAAAATTCATTCCTGTATATGTTACAGCCAAAGTGATTAAATATATATTATACATAATGACTGGTCATTGTATATAATACCCAAATTGACTAGACAGTGTGATAGATTAATCACTTTATCTGGATCTAATTCATAATAGCTGGTCAAAGTTAGCCAAAGTAATAAATATGGTATAATCGTCTGACTACTTACTAATTCTTAGAAACGGCTCAAGTTATTATCGACTCTTTTTATGATAAATCATCAAATGATTCCTCCCACTGTGGGAGAGCAGCGTGAGGGACTCAGAGAGCGTGAGCGTGAGCGTGCAGCGTGAGGTCAGACTGTTAGTGGCTTAAACCCACGCGTTGAACAACGCGCACCGCCGAGACGGGTCCGTGTCTCCCAGGAGACGGAAGGCCGATAATGCACCCGAACTCATCGCACAGGCTCACGTCTACGGTGGCTGGGAGTCGTCTCTCAACCACACAGAAGGAGACGATGGCATCCCAGTACCTCTCGCCCCGGACCTTGGCTTGAACCAGGGCCGGGTGCGAGAGGTCGCCGCTGCCGACTGCCTCGACGAGGACACGGTGGTGCCCTTCCCGGGCAGGGCACACTGACCGGACAGGGCAGTGGCCCGAGCCACACTTCAAAGAGGGGACTTTTCGCTACTATTATGGGGTGCACTGTGCTAACTAGCCTTTTTCGAATTATATTAAGGTCAGCTACCAGGCACTTTAGTTAGTTAACATGAAATAATAATCTTTACCTACTTGTTTTATTACATTATCTAAGTCTATGGAGATATTATATAAAATTGCTAGTTAATGTGATTAATTCTGTGTCAATTATCACTTTATCCAAATTGAGTAGATATTATAAATAATAGCTAGATAATATGTATAATATGCGGACTTATTACTTTGGCTGTAACATATATATAGTCCAGGTTTCCTCAAGATGTTTTCCTTCACCTTTTTATCAGCCATTGGTGTCTAAGATTACTTAGAAAGTACATACAAACTAAGAAAAGTTGCATTGGTACTTGCCTGACCTGGGATCGAACCCACACCCTCATACTCGAGAGGTTGATTTTTTACCCACTAGGCCACCACGACTTTTTGAATCTTGTACATTCTGAATTTTGTACATTCTAAATATTATGGAAGGCTGTGTGAGGTATGATATCGTTATTAATTGTAATATTTCCCACAATCCATCCATCGTTTGCTTACTGTTCCCAATATCTATTTAGGATGTGCTTTGCTGTCTCGAGACAGGAATTTGGCATTACTTGTGTGGGGCTTACATCAAAATTCTATGTGTAGTTAGCAAATGAATTGACAGATAGATAGAATATTTTTTATAGGCCTTTTTTATAGAAAATCCTTCTGAGCAGTCGGTTGAAACTCAAAGAATTCCTAGTAGTGCTTACAAATATATGTTTAATGCAATTGGATATAATTGAGTGCACGAGCTACATGCCAGTGAAGGTCGAGTGATCGCAACCAGTTGAATGTCTTTACTAGTGCAGTACTAGGAGGGCTAGTGATGTCCACTGTATAGGGAAATAATATGTCGATAACTTTTAGGTGTCGATAAGCGATCCACTACTAGCATGTTAAGGGAGTTTTATCGATATTTTTAGCTGTTGATAAGCGTCCCACTATAAGTATGTTAAAGGTATTTACTTATATTTATAAAGAAATGAGTATGATACCTACATATGTACTTACATATGTGACAATAACATGCCTGTCTATAATAGTAGGTACATTAAATATTCAGTTATTCCTACAATACATAACAATTGTACATACACACGCACGTGTCGCCATTTCCTCAAGGTTATTGAACAATATCAATGGACACAGATATGAATTTTGCAAATTCCTGTTAGCGAAAGAATTTCCGTGATAGTTATAAATAAAAATAATCGTCTTTGTCATCACATAATATTATAAATTGCTTCTTATAAATTCTGAAAAAAATATGGATAATTATCTGATATAAATGATTTAATAAATACCTATAAACAAAAATACAGCTGTTGATCATTACCTATTTGAAAAAAATCTAAATAACAGCCTGATCTCAACAAACAGTCTGATATTAAATCCTCTATAAAGCATCAATATCTTAAGAATCCTAGAAAATTACAAAAATACCGGAAACACAATTTAGTAAAATAAGGTTTTAAGACTTTATGGACAAATTACATCTTAAAGTTTAAGATGTAATTTGACGTGGTGGATGACCATTTAAGACTTAAATGGTTTGATCAACGTTTTACATTCGGACAAACAAACTTCCTACAGCATTTTTAATATTAGTATAGGATAGGTTACCTTATACACTTGACACAATTAAGTCTAGACATTAAAGTGTCGTTAGACAAAGTACTTACTTAGATAGCATTTTGTTGTTTGTTATTTTACTATTTATTATTAGTACAAGACAATAACGTTATCTAGATAGTTCTAACAAACGTATATTTAAGTCTTATCGATGCTAAATAGACAATGTAATCATTTTATGATAATTTCTTGTATTATGTAATAATTTTATTTACAATGTATTGAATATTACACGCGCGGCTAACACAAGTACCTATCAAATATTATCTATATTGTGTATGCATTTACAATCATACAAACAAAACAACTTTAGATGTCCCGGGAACCGAACCCGCGACACTCAGCCGATTCAAAGGAAAAAAAACTGACATCAGGCTCTCTAAAATGTGTTAAAAACACAAACATATCGATACCGAATATATCGACTGAGGCACATCACTAAAAGCTCAATTATCGACGTAATTACTGAACTAGTCCTATGTAGGCTAGATATACACGCACGTCCATATTTTGCAATAATCCTTGAAAACCTTTTTAAGATTTTATAAGATTAAGCGCGTCTGCGCTGCGTACATCTATACTTATCTCTGGCAAAGCTCTTGAACTGATTAACTAATTAATTGTTTTATTATTTTTTTTCAAAGGGTTATAAGTCGGTAGTATTCTAAACTTCAGAAAGTAAGAAGTAAAAAGTTGTTTGCGTCAAATCCCAAGGACAAGAAACTATATTCAAACTATAAAGATCCGACCTATTTTGATTTTGAGGCCCTTGCGGGTTAGAAAAATGCGCGCGAATTGTTAACAATTTGTTAGCTATTGTCGCGGGCAGTTCGTGAATGTGCGACCTTCACTCCTCAGAGAAAATCGTGCTGTCATTTGTCCTACTTTAAGTATATACTGTCAGAAGCCTGAATGTCTGACACCCAGTCTTACCACGGTGTTACCTAGAAAGTTCTGAACCCAGGCTGCTTCTTCAAGAGAGATTGGAAGGCAACGCCCAACAAACTCATCTGTCTCGTCTTTTCCCAACAATGTTGCGGTCGGCTTCCAGTCTAACCAGATGCAGCTGAGTACCAGTGTGACACAAGGAGCGACTGCCTATCTGACCTCCTCAACCAGTTACCCGAGCAACCCAATATAGGTACCTTGGTAACTGGTTGTCAAACTTACTGGCTTCTGAATACTTGTAGTCTCAACAAACTATTGAAAATGAAAAGTAAACAATGTACCTAATCAAGATGAATGAAGCCGTACTTTGGCAGCACGTGTGATTAGGTATTAGCTGAAATTATGCAAACAACGAGAGAGATGTTCGAATGTTTGGCGAGCGGCCATCTTACCACTGTCAGAGGTGAATGACCTGCGGACACGTGCGTGCTTACGTAACTGAATACATAGATTATTGTGTGTGTTTAGTATATAACGACTGTATACATTATTTATTAGGTTTGTATGTTAATAGATAACGACATGCCTACATAGTTTACAATAGATAAAGAATGATCATAGGTTTGTAAAGTTGAAGTTTGTTTTCGCGCCAATGTCGGGAACTATTGGTCTGTTTTGAAAACGTTTACGATGGTTCGGAGGCCAAGGACACAATCTGGTTTACTTTTCAAATAACTTAGATTACGAAGAAAGAAAAATCATTTTTAACGCCTGACTTTAAAATAGGGGTGTTATAAATCTAATAATGCGTCTGTTTGCCTGTGTGGTTTACAAACATTTTTATCAAAAGTTCTATTGAATGACAATTTCGGCTTACATTTTTCTCGAATCGATTTGAACTGTTTTCATTTACAATATCTTGTGGTAGGTACCTAGTAACAGCGTAGGTATGTGTGACTACGGACACAGTTTAAATATATGTTACCGTGCTACGGATGAGTGACACAACAATTGACTGTCGTAAACAAAGAAATTATTCGTCATCATTACTATTAGCAATTCGACTTTGCAATACAACTATTAGGTCATTCAAGTCATCCTTTAATCTCTTCATATAATTAATTTGCACACTGGTACTCAGCTGCATGCAGTTAGACTGGAAGCCGACCCCAACATAGTTGGGAAAAGGCTCGGGAAATGATGAAACGTAGCTCTTTTTTTGTGCAAATGGCAATAATTACAAATAAATAAAAGCTTGTAAAAAGTCTCTTTCGATCTCTTCTATATCTTATAATCCTCAGATCAAAGTTATAATCAATACCTAGTCAATAGATAACATTTTACACAAAATAGTTTTAATTTCCCTCTAACAACGGCCGTCCTCGTGACCTAGGTACCGCATTGTATTCAAATCATAGACAATTGCCATAATTTCGTAAGCATAACCTCTAAGCGCGCTTAGCAACAGAATTGATAACATACTGAGGCCACGCGCCGTCACCCGCGAATATATTATTTTATCGTGAATAAATAATAGGTCAGTTTATATCTCGGGATGACGGTTGTAAAATAGTTTTATTATTACTTAACAGATAAACTTTTAATTAATGGCGTGTTATCTATATTTATATAATAAAGAGGAAACATTTCTATGTTTGTTTATGCCCTAAACGCTCCGAAAGTACTGAACCGATTTGAAAAATTCTCTCACTGATGGATAGCTACACACTTCCTGAGTAACGTAGGCTATATTCTATCCCAGTACGGGTAGTAGTACCCATGGAACGCGGCTGAAACCGCGGGAAAACGGCTAGTTAACAATAATAATAGGTCACGTTATCTCTCGGGATGATTACTGTAAAATACTTCTATTATTGCTCAACGGATGAGCTTTGAATGTTAATGACTAATTTTGTGTTGTTAATTTATTACTTGAAATGTCAAAAAAACTCCGTGTTGGTATTTCCCCAGCTATCACAGTTGTGTTTATAGTCCTCATATAATATAAGTATTTATCTATTGTGTCACCATAACTTCGTATATTTATTTCCATTTGGTTATTGTTTATCAATTAATCTTTAAAAGTAATTAGAACTTTTAATTTCTTAAATTTACACTCAAGTATCGTTATAGTTTAGTTGCTGAAATTAGAATTAAAGCAGACGCTCGTAGGACACATTTGATCTAGGTAAAGAACTACATAATATTTCCAGGTGAGAAACGTAGTAATCTTCTAGACGTAAGTGAAACCGAAGCAATTTTTTCAATAAAGACACAAAAACTTAAACACCTATGCAGTTTTTTAATATTTTTACGTACCTACTTTTATGAATTCTTATAAAACTCTTTTGTGGAGTTCTGCTACGGTACTGTGTAATTAATATTATAAGTCTATAACCTAAATAACTTGACTAAAGACCGATCCACCATCATGTCCTTATATCATCTGCTATGAGATAACCGCTCGGTTGTCTACGGCCGCAAGTCACAGAGTGCAGCACTTATCGCAGCTGACTCATTGCACAATCAGCTAGTTGGTGCCGCGGCTTCAGGGAAAACAATTAGTGCGCTGCTGTTTGTTAGACTGTGGGGCTTTTGTGGATAGAATGGTAGAAGAGAAATTGGTTCGATCAAAGGAGAGGGTAATTTTTGAAACCAACCCCTCTGATATTAGCATTCACGGTGCAGTAAATAAGTAACTTCGAGTGTTACGTGCGGATTACCATTCCAGATAATTGTGAAATATAAGCAAATTGTTTCAAATCTAAAACAAATCAAATCATTTAAATATATGTATAGCTTATGTAAATTATAGGTAATCTAATAAGACTAACTATATCACCAAAATTTGAAAAAGATAAAAAATATTGTTCCTGGAACGCGTAGTTTGCGTGAAATGTCATTAAAAAAAAACAGGACGGTTTAAAGGCTGCTGGTCAACCTGACCCAACAGACGACACAAACAAACATAACGACCATATTCATCGTATTTAGGAGCGCAACGACCCGACGGCACACGACGCCAATAAACAGGACAATTGCGTGAACAGGAACACCGTCATAGCTACTGCTCAACTAAACTGATTAGTGGTATCATCGAGCTAGTTGTAACTTCATCTGTAATTGTTTTACATCAAAACAGGGGCCCGATTCTCCTAAGTTAATAATGTCAAAATCGAATAGAAATCGAATCGCAATATGATCGTAATAGCAGTTTTTACCATATCGGGCATTCTGCTACTAATAAAAGACCAATCGTATTCGATTGACATATGATTGGTGTGCGATTGGTCTGCTATTTTGGTGATTTTGGTCTATACGGTAGTTTGCTGTATAATCATTTTGCAATCGTAAATCATTTGCAGACAAAATGATTCATTATTGAATGATAGAAAAGGATAAAAACGTTTAGGTATTTCAAAGAAAAAATAGCGGAATGCCACATACGCTTCAATCGTAATCGAGTCGGGATTGGATCTCAGTCGAATCGAGTCAAACGTGAATCGTATGTCGCTTAAGTAAAATTAGGAGAATCGGGCCCCTGTAGTTTCAACAAGGTTAGAAGAAGTATTTAGTACACTTTTCAATCAAAATACAAGAAAAAAGACCCGAAGCAATTTAAACCCAGGGTCTCGTGAACTTACACAAGAGCGAGATTCCACCGGAATGTGGGACTCTGATGCACACAAATGTTTCTTTTTGTCTACTCGCTCTAGTAAACATTTCTATAACGACCGAAACGATAACCCTTATGCGCGAACAAATGTGTTTTAACAGATTTGATGGATTCTCGCCGTCAGATTGATAATTCAAATCTCTCCCAAATGTGAAGTCCAAAAAGTAGTAGGTAAATCCAGAACCATGTATTCGAATTAACAATACCTACATCTTATTATAAACTAAGTAAATACCACCTAACCGTGAACAATACATAACCACAAAATAAACAATTAATCTCATAAGACTTGACGTAATGATACCTAATCCACTTAACTACCGATTACATAAACCGTTGCGTAGCTGTCCGAGCTCCGAGCCTCCACGAAGGTCGTGGTTCGATACCAAGGAGAACACGTCAGGGTCTCCCCACATTTATCGACGCAGAATCTGCTAACACTGGTCAAAAAAGCCTTCATGTCTACATAATAAGTACCAATGCAACTTTTCTATGTTTGTATGTACTTTCTAAGTATGTCTTGGACACCAATGACTGAGTTTCGGATGGCACGTTAAACTGTAGGTCCCGGCTGTCATTGAACATCCTTGGCAATTGCCCGGGTAACTGGTTTGAGGGCAGATAGGCAGTCGCTCCTTGTGGCACACTGGTACCTACTCAGCCGCATCCGGTTAGACTGGAAGCAGACAGCAACATAGTTGGGAAAAGGCTCGGCAGATAATGTCTACGTAATAAGGGTGTTACTAATACCATTCGTATTGGAAACAAGCCGTTTGTACAGCTAATCGGCGATAAGTCCAGTAACTGTGGTGATACGCACTCGATTTAAGCCGATTCCTCGTCGATAAAAGTGGGAGCACCCATACTAATACCTGTTCCGAGTACTTGTAGCTGTTCCAAGTAATACCTGTTCTGAGTCGCTATCGCTTTAGGTCACTATGTCATTGCGTAAGAGATAGATTTGTTGAGATTGTCTTCATAAGATAGGTTTTTATTAAACAATTGAATGTTTAATGATGAAAAATTCTATTTAATTTTGATGTTTGGTCTGCGCGTGAGATTTACAAATTCCTTAACTGACGCCAATGAAGGTATTTTGTTTAAAAAAACAATGGAAAGTAAAAAAAATAGCAAGAAATTGAACAAGGTTTTCATTTATTTACATAGATATTTACAATACATATAAAACTATCCTATTAAAAAAAAAACACTAAAACTAAAATGATAGGGATAAATTGATTTTATTTATTTTCCCGTGAGTCCGCGAGAACAGCTAGTTTTAATATAAACAGACGCAGAGCATTCTTTTGTTTTTCTCCACATTTTTACAAAAAAATTATAAACGGGGAAAGATAGAACAAAAAATTGCTCAATTCATTTAAAACTGCACTTCTAGTTTGTGAATGTATCCAAATGTGAATGTCTCTTTTCTCTCTTAAGAAAGTGGGCGTAATAATACACTTTATTAAAAAAACTGCAACAATGTATGACTACTCTAAAAAGTAACTTCCATTCTTTCTCGCATTATTTGGCAACATATCACTCTACTATAAAAAAAAAATCACCGCAAAAATATGTTCCCGTAGCGCTAGCTAAGTATGTACAAAAGTATATTTTTAAATTGTCTATGATTCGCTCGTCTGTACTTCTGTAGGGCGTATAGGTACCTACATCTATAATTGGCGCGAGACGTCACAGTTTTTTCGAAATATTCTTTAGTATGTATTTATTTATGTTGTTGGCACGAGTTCGAGGGATTAGTGAAAGTGAACGTGACGCTACATTATCTTCTGGGAGTTTTACGATATTATATTTAATGGATAGATATCATTGGTAAACTTATCTCTAACAGTCATTTTCTATCTTTCCGTTACGTAGTTTTGTTTGAGTTTTAAAAGATTACTTGTACAAATGGAGCTAATGTTAAAATTCTTTCTCAAGGTCAGATAGGCAGTCGCGTCTTGTAAAGCACTGGTACTCAGCTGAATCTGGTTAGACTGGAAGCCGACCCCAACATAGTTGGGAAAAAGGCTCGGAGGATGATGATGTTAAAATTCTTTCTCAAGAAAGCCAATCATTAGGTGAAGATAGATAAAATATTGGAAAGGGGTGTAAGCAAAGGTAAACGTTTCGCCAAACTCTATGGCGTCTTAATACATGAAGCGACATGCTTTAGAGAACTATGACTTTAATGGTCACATTGGTATATCTTGAAAAATTTACTAACGGTGAAAGAAAACACCGCGAAAAAGTAGACTTGAAAAGGTGAAAATTGCGACCATTGACACTTATACCTTATCTATGCTGATTAAATCATAAATAGGCCAATGATACGATACACAACTATGCTTAAGTAGGTAATAGATATACTTATTCGAAAACCAGTTTGTAAATAAACACGTGTTCAAAAACGTGACGCTACTGCGCCTACGCCGAAACCAAAACTGAGGCGACCACAGAGAACAAAATGACTAGCGGAGGTGCCATAACGCAAAATCGCGGAAAGTAGCACGACAATAATAATATGTGGGTGTTCAAGGGACGAGGAACGTTAGGTACTGTTTGAGCCATAAAATAATAACATACAACGTGATTTTATAGTCTTTGGTTTGAGCGCCTTCGGTAAGTCTGACACCACCCAAGTAGCAAAATGTAGCCCTGTAATTATCCTAGGAGCACGTATTTTTTAATCCTATAGAAATCCTGTAAACGATAATATAGCCGCATTTGGGCGCAGTTTATTGGACTATTTCGCCCTATAGTCGCTTTGTTATAATCCGGTAAAGTGCTATTTGATTTTATAATTACCTTATCAAGTGCTTTAACAAAATATATTTGTCCTATAAAAATCCGGTAAATGCATCCAAAAAGAGCGATTGGTCCTTTTATGATCTGGCGCGTGCCGCTACTAGAGTAATTGGTCCTACAGTGATCAGCGTAATATCATTAGTAGATTCATTCAGTCGATCATTCGTTCTTTTTTCGTTAATTCATTGTACTGTGCTTTCATTTTCAAAAGATAAGTAAAGTCACATTATAATAAGGTTTGTCATTATGTAACATTTGCCATGTGCCTGTTTCGTAAAGAGTGCCTACAAAACTTGCGAAAATAATTTTATTGATGAAATGTTAGACGATAATAAACATATCTTCATACGCCTTCAAAATTTAACATTTTCATTATTTGTTAATTCAGTAATAAATTAATAAATACCTGTCCGACATAGGGTGCCATTACATTGCATTTATCAGAACCTTTATATGACTTTTTAATCTAAGTTAAGACGCTTACATGACATACCTACGCCACCATATTTAAGTTTACTTATAAGAATCAGAGGCTATGCTAGCTTGCTGCTAAAAATCCGTTAAGGGTCACGACTAAGATAAAATTGTCCTATAATATCTTTACCTCTAGCAGCTTTATCTGTGGCATTTATAGGAAGTGCATGTCTTATAGAAGAATGAAACAAGACGTTAACAAGATAAAACAATCTTACTAAATGCGGTTATCGGATCAAAAGTCACACTTTGCTAATAACTTTTATAACTTGCATTTATAAGACTGATCCTGACTGACTGCTCTAGTAAGAGTCGTGTAAAATAATCCTATTGACATTTATAAAACTAAACTATAGGGTCGAAAGTACTTGTAGTGCAAATCATCTTAGAAGATGCTTTAGCAGGATCAGTGGCCTAAGTTAATGCGTCTACTAGATTTCTATAAGGCGTGTAATCTTATTAGTCAATTGCTATAGGAGAATTTTGCTAGTTGGGCAGTCTAACCAAGGGGTATCGGGTTGCCCGGGTAACTGGGTTGAGGAGGTCAGATAGGCAGTCGCTCCTTGTAAAGCACTGGTACTCAGCTGAATCCGGTTAGACTGGAAGCCGACCCCAACATAGTTGGGGAAAGGCTCGGAGGATGATGGTTTGAGCGCCTTCTTTTTACCCGATATTTTTTTGTAATACTTACCAAAAATCTTTGACAAAAGTCTCAAAGAACCCGATCGCCTCGTTATTTCACTCGTAACTCGTTTGGTCACGCTCACCGTTCCCATTCCTCTCTCCTAACTTTGCTGTGCCCATCAGGGTCTTTAATTATGACTTTTTATATATATTTTCCACCTATTGTACATTATGGAATGCTATAAACCATATGATATGATATTTGAGCTAGAAGAAGGCGTCTGACCAACCTGCATTTTGTCATCTCCGCTCATCTTTCCTTACTCATATACCAGTAAGCAGGCCCTTTATTCGTCTATTGACAAACAAACAACAATCTACAGTTTGACATTAAGCTCGTAACGAGTTCTCCTTGACACAGCGCGCGAGGCTGGTCTGACCTCCTTACAGGGCAATACTAATGGTAACAACCATTAATGACGTGAATTACCTAACAGTAGTTCATTATTTACGTGTAAATAAATTATGTCAGTAATATTGCTTGTTAGTGGTCGCAAGCGCGGCTGCTGTGTAGGGGTTCGATTCCCGGGTCGGGCCGAAATCGGTTTGTGGGTTTTCTTAAACTTTCTCAAAGCAGCCCGTAGTCTGGAAGTTGGTGATTGATTCACCCGTGCATCGGAGAGCACGTTAATGTCGGTCCTGCGCCTGATCTCTTTCCGGTGGTGTCGGATTGCCGTCCCATCGGGTTATGAGAGCGAAGGAATAGGGAGTGCACCTGTGTCTGCGCAAATGCTCGTGCACTATAATATGTCCTGCGCAGCTGGCTGATCTCCTTAAATGAGAACAGCCGCCGTGGCTGAAATCGGCTGTGGACGCCATTACGTTAAAAAACAACAAATAGTGTAGGTACTTTCTATTAGGGGACTTCTAAGTAACAGGCCTACACCTAGTTTAGGAGTCAGAGTACCTTTTATTGTTGACCTTAATAAGCCTTTATGTTCATAATCATGCTTTAACAATATAAACCCATTGATTTTAAAGCATAATCAAAGCATAAACCCTGTCTTTGTGTGAAATAAACTTATTATTATGTATTTTTATCCGAATGCGGGAAGTAGCCTTCAGAATGTTCACAGAACCATGGAACAGCTAATGAACATGTAATGATAAGTTGAAATACGTCTACTTACACTAAAGTAACTAAATACGGGTGCAGTTTGACGTTTGAGTGGGCGCCATCTTGCGCGATGACGTCAGACACGGCCATCTTGCCGCGTCACCGCCGCTGTCATGTGCTGCGGACAAAGAACATATACCACGTTAAACTGTAGGTCCCGGCTGTCATTGAACATCCTTGGCAGTCGTTACGGGAAGGCAGAAGGCAGTAAGTCTGACACCAGGCTTACAAGGGGTATCGGGTTGCCCGGGTAACTGGGTTGAGGAGGTCAGATAGGCAGTCGCTCCTTGTGGCACACTAGTACTCAGCTGCATGCGGTTAGACTGGAAGCTGAAACCAACATAGTTGGGAAAAGGCTCGAGCAAATGATGTAACACGTATGTACAGTGGCTGAGGTACTTCAAATTAAAAAAACTCTGAAAAGTCTGAAAAATACTACGCATCAAAAGCGGTACAACCAAACGTGAGATAATGCATGCATACCTGCAGGTGAAACCAAGAACCTCCTTTTTTTAAGTCGGTTAAAAAGTAATGTACAAATTAAATCTATAGTCTAGGTTTTCCTGACTGAGAACATCCTTTTTTTTTTAAGTCGGCTAAAAAGTTACAAATAAACAAGTTTGTTCAGTTTTCCTGATTGTTCGTTGGTCTGACCACATTGCAGGTTTGCTGGCCGTGATCTCAGGTGTCTGTCTAGCTCTGGCTTCCTCTAATTACATTGATTAGAGGCAATCATTATTAGAAGCAGTTGACCCGTGACGGCCGTGACTCCACACTTAGTGAACCTATTATTCCTAGGTATTATCTAGCTAGACTATAGTTTTTAATAGAACCCATTCTGTTTTTTTTTTAAGTAAGTAGGCCTATAAAAGCTCTTTCGAAACATCATGCTAGTTGCACGGTTCCAAGGAGTGGTGGTCATGGAGAGAACCGGCAAGAAACTCCACAGACACTCTTTTGAAAAAGCAATTGTTTACAATAGTTTTCTTTAAAAAAATAGGAACCTAAATAAGGAGCCCGACATAATTGAGAGAAGGCTAAGTAGATGATTAAGAAACGAGGCACATTGCTGAAATTAAAGGGTCAGCTTTTTACATAAAAACGTCAATTTAAGTCCCACACTTGGATTTAAAATCCTCAACGATCACCTTAGAAAAATAAATCAACGTATTAGTTATCTAACTTCTCACTAGATAGCGCTACTATCATAGCGCCTATTGAACTTAACGTTCAAGCAATAGTCTAATAGGTCAGCAGATAGCCCATTCTACTCGCACTAGTCCACAATACTCAATTGATGTAGTAGGACGATGCGAAAGCTAAACGGTCAACAACCTCTGTTCATATAAAAACTACCTAGGTATGTATAAGAAGTAATTAGGTAGGCTTAGAGATAACTTAGTTGTACAAAATTGTGAACAAAATTCATTGATATACAAAATCAAAAATCTTTTATTCAAACTTGGCTGCAAGACAGCAATTTTTGAACGTCAGGAATTTACAATAGACAGCCCCCAAAACGCCCACCCTTCACCACTTCCTATGTGTTATTGCTGAGAAGAAGAAGTGGGGCGCAACAAACTCCCCAGCAACACATGTCTGTCTGTAGGTTGGAAGAACCTTAAACATTGTTTGATATAAATATATCAATGACAACATTAGATAAAAGAAATGATTGAATGGAGAGGAAAGACACTGACTGAAGAAGACGGATAAATCGCTTCACATTGCACGCTGTGGCAACAAATACCTACTTAGTTGGGAAAAGGCTAGGCAAATTATGATGTGATTTCTTTCATATTATTCTCTTCAGACCTCAAGTAAGTAGGGTAGTATGTAAAGTAAGTATATACGATCAGAGTTAAATGTCGTTACATTTACTATTGTGAATCTCATCTTTGACCTAGCCTACAATACATTTACTAGTCGGATACGGACACACAGTAACTATATATTTACATTTTGAAAGGGGCAACATGACTGAATGAATGAGGCATTCCTGATTTCAGAGTTCAAGTTTTCAATGAGTTGTTTTAAATATGTAGACTGACCTCCTCAACCCAGTTACTTGGGCGACTCTAATCGGTAAGACTGGTCTATATGTATACTTAAGCCCGTAATGACTGTCAAAAATGTACAAATGACAGCCGGGATCAATTTAACGTGCTTTCCGAAACACGGTAGAACTCAATGGCGTCCACGGCCGATTTCGGCCACGGCGGGCGGCTGTTCTCATTTAAGGAGATCAGCTGCGCAGGACATATTATAGTGCACGAGCATTTGCGCAGACACAGGTGCACTCACTATTCCTTCACTCTCATAACCCGATGGGACGGCAATCCGACACGACCGGAGAGAGATCAAGCGCAGGACCGACATTTATGTGCTCTCCGATGCACGGGTGAATCAATCACCAACTTCCAGGCTCCGGGCTGCTTTGTGAAAGTTTTAGAAAACCCACATAGCGATTTCGGCCTGACCCGGGAATCGAACCCGAGACCTCAGGCACAGCGACCACTGGACCAACGAGGCAGTCAAAATAACAGAAACATAATAACTCATGAAACATGATAACAGAGACATGGTCACCCGACGACGTATCGATCGCGTTAGCGTTGCTTAACCTTATGATTATAATCGTTCGACCCGATAGTTACTTATAAATAGACTAGATCATGTAGATCAGTCTTTCCCAAAGTAGGCGATAACGCCCCCTTGTGGGCGCTGCAGGTCTCAAGGGGGCGGTAAGAGACCCAGAAAGAAAATGGGGGCGTTGTGTAGAGACCTGGGGCGTGATTTTTAATTTTGTTTAGCTAGGAGGCCTCTTACAGACGGACCGACGGAGGGACGGACAGAAGAGCGAAAACAATAGAGTCCCGTTTTACCCTTTGGGTACGAAACCCTAAAAAATGGGGGCGCTAAAAAAATATTTATTCTCAAAGTGAGCAGTAGACAAAATAAGTTTGGGAACCACTGATGTAGACAGATATATGTACTTGTGATTAGGTAGGCACACCAATTTATATTTTTGATCTTCAAAGTAATTTAAGTACTTAGTTGATATAAATTAACGTCTTGTCGCTAAGAGCGATCTCTTTCAGCCATGCGTCTACTTTGCCACGAGCTCCACACATACAATACATATCATGAAAGAAAACAAAAGTACATACTTGATAAGTAGCAGTTATCTTAAGGTTTCAGCCCCTAGGTCTGAATTGATGTTAATTAATTGTGAGAGCGAGGTTAAACACCACATTACCAGTCATTAAGTTGCAATAATTCAGCGATAAGCTGTTCAAAGTGTAGGAATAATAACTTAATGATAATGTTGTATTCAATTCTTAAATTGTATCAAAGACTAGTCGTTCCCCCGCGGTTTCACCCGCGTCCCGTGGGAACTACTGCCCGCACCAGGATAAAATATAGATATGTTACTCGGGAAGAGTGTAGCGCCCCAACAGTGAGAGAATTTTTCAAATCAGTCATTAGTTTTGGAGAAAAAAATGTTTTCTCTGTTTTCATATCAACATAGATATAATGATCGGCAAGGATATTGAGCCCTGACCTTCATCTGCGCAGAAGCGATTTATTGGTTTATTGCCTTATGTGTACAGTGCGCAAAGCGATCCCCACTCTTCCGCCGAGAGCTCAATATCCGTGCCGATAACTATAAGTACAGATGACACGTGTAGAGGTAAGTACAAGTATGCTTCCAACTATAGACTAGAATCAAATCTATCTAATACTCCATTTGAGTAGGCATTAACTAAAGGTAAACAATCTTTAATGGGTAAAGAACCAACCTCTCGAGTATGAGGGTGTGGGTTCGATTCCAGGTCAGGCAAGTACCACTGCAACTTTTCTAAGTTTGTACGTACTTTCTCAGTATATCTTGGACACCATTGACTGATAAAAAGGTGAAGGAAAACATCTTGAGGAGACCTGGACTATTAAGTCTGAAATCAGCAACCCGTATTGAGCAAGCGTGGTGATTAACGCTTAATCCTTCTCCGTGTGAGAGGAGGCCTGTGCCCAGCAGTGGGACGATAAAAAGGCTGTAACAGTAACAGTAAACAATCTTGATAGGACGTCACACAAATACATCAAACAAATAAAATATGTATTGATGAAAAGAAAAACACAAACATCCGAATTGTGAATTATCCTTTTTAGGGTTCCGTACCCAAAGGGTAAAACGGGACCCTATTGTTTTCGCTCCGGTGTCCGTCCGTCCGTACGTCCGTCCGTCCGTCCGTCCGTCTGTCACCAGGCCGTTAGAGAGTTGCAATTTTCACAGATGATGTATTTCTGTTGCCGTTATAACAACAAATACTGAAAACTAGAATAAAATAAATATTTTGGGGGGCTCCCAAACGTGTTTTTTTTTCTCATTTTATAAATGACTAGCGACCCGCTCCGGCTTCGCACGAGTTAACAGTATTTCGGCACTATTTAATGTATGTTATTATACATATAAACCTTCCTCTTTAATCACTCTATCTATTAAAAAAACCGCATGAATATCGGTTGCGTAGTTTTGAAGATTTAAGCGTACAAAGGGACATAGGGACAGAAGAACTGACTTTGTTTTATACTATGTAGTGATGGTACGGAACCCTTCGAGCGCGGGTCCGACTCGCACTTGGCCGGTTTTTGTTTCCGTCCTTCCTGTTTAGGATGTTGATAAATGATTGTATTTACATTGACTTTAGACAGCATTTGGTTCTTCTAACCTACAGTGTACCTATTCTAACCTGTGTTGCTGGGGAGTTTGTTGCGCCACTTCTTCTCAGCAACAACATATAGGAAGTGGTGAAGGGTGGGCGTTTTGGGAGCTGTCTTTTATAAATACTAAATGATTTTGTGTAGGTAAATACGGGTTTAAACTTAGCTATAAGTTGATAGTCTTTGGGGAAAGTAATGATTTCTTTGCGCTTATTGCAAGACGCAAAATAAAGAGCCACCAAGGAAAAAGGTGGACGAAATCGAATCGAAAGGTTTGACCGCACCAAGGAAACTAATATTACAAACGGACTTTTTTGTTTGAATCTCAAAGCTCCAATACTACTGAATCTATGTGAAAATTCTTATACTTACAGTCAGCTATCTACCAATCCTATCTCAAAGGGCTGAGAAAACGACAAATGACAGAATTCCCATCCCAGCGTGCGAAATATTTCACACTCACATGTAATCAAGACTGAAGTAAAATATGTAGGCATTAGGTACTTACCTGTAGAACGGAAATGAGTAACTCATAATAACGGAGCGAGTGCACACGTCCTTGTACAAGACAATTAGTGACGCAGGTGACATGCCGTCTTACACAACTGCAGTCATCATTGTAGTTAGAGTAACTAATACTGACGGCCGTCCCAATATACTACCTGATGATTTGTAAAGACAGAATTTTGACATAAGCCCCATATAAGTGACCAGCGACCCGCCCCGGCTTCGAACGGGTAACAGAATATTAATACCATCGCGGAATTCTATATTAACCTTTTTAAGGTGTGCAATACTGTAGTAAGTATATTATTTTGATATATCTCGTATGGTTTAGCCAGCGGAGGCGAAAAAATTCGTTAATTTACGACATCCCATCAGAGACCTTTAAAATAATTAGTGTTTCTCTACTAAGTATATTATGCATGTATTATTTAGATAAACCTTCCTCTTCAATCACTCTTTCTATTAAAAAAATGAAACAAATAGATAGATAGAATATTGGAAACGACCGATACTTGATGACAGCAATTACGGTCTCTTCAAATAACGTTACAGCTCTGAAGTTAGCTAGTAATCTTACTAATGCAAGGGGACGAACGAAACACTGTCTCACTGGTCTAAGTTGCATGACTGTTGGGTGTTCTCGGATTCGTTTCCTGGGTCGGGACGAAATGCTTTGTGGTTATTAAGAAACGTTTCACAAAGCAGCCCTTAGTACGGAAGTTGGTGATTGCTACACCTGTGCATCGTGTCGCACGTTAATGTCGGTGGTGCTTGTCATCTCTCTACGGTGGTGTCGGCTTGTCGTCGCATCGCGCTATGAGAGTGAAGGAATTGTGAGTGCACCTGTGTCCAAGCAAATGCTCGTGCACTATAATATATCCTGCGCAGCTAGCTGAGAGAGAACAGTCGCCATGGCCGACAATATTCTAAGTGAAACCAGAGGCAGTAGCTAGTATATCTCTCAATATGATGTAATGGTCGGAAGCAGCCATCTTATAATATAAATTCCTCCCTGCAGGATGTCGTTGAGAAGGATAGGAGCGACCCACTGCCTCTTAACGAGACTTATATTTATAGATCGGATCTTATCTTCGCCTTGTTGCGTTGTATGCTCCTTATATTACTCTTGTTTTAAACCATCATTACCATCATCATCAGGCTTCGTATGGTGGCACGTGTGTGCTGCGGCCTCCTCTCACACAGAGAAGGATTGAGCGTTAATCACCGCCTGCGTTCAATGCCGGTTGGTGATTTCACACTTTTTAGTCCAGGTTTCCTCAAGATGTTTTCCTTCAACTTATCACTTATTAAGACTACTACTTAGAAAGTATTAAAAACTTATAAAAGTTGCATTTGTCCTTGCCTGTCTTAGAATCGGAACTCATACTTGAGAGGTTGGTTCTTTAGCCATTAGGCCACCACGACTTAATTGTAGCTGTTTTCTGTAACTACTGATAAATACTTAGCGCATTTAAATTATTAGTAACTACATTTATATCATGTTTCAATACCTGTCGTGACAATATCCTAAACGACCTTGTCAAACTAAAAACACACTAATCGTTTGGAAATACATACTATTTAGTAAATGCTAAAAACATTTAGAAGATGACATGAATCAGGTTTCCATGTTGGTGCCAAATGTTTTTATGCAAATGTTAAACTATTGGTTTTTACTTGGGAAATGGTATAAAGTCATCATTTACGCACGGGGAGATTTTGTCGGGCAAAGTTGAGGTTCCCAGTACTGAGGAAAATTGTGAAATTAGCAGTAATAATTCTTACTGCATCATCAGGGATAACAGAAAAATAAGCTATGATAAAGCATGACCATGAGGAGATTCGTCACATTTACTCGGAATCTGAAGTATAATAAAAATATTTCAAAGAAAATGCGAAAGTTATTCTGTGTGTCCGATTTTCACAACAAAACTACTGAAGTTTAAAGTATCCGCACTGAAGACTTTTTGAAAACTACCTCTACAGCATTGATGTCTAAGATATACTTTTTTTATAGAAAGTACATACAAACTTAGAAAAGTTGCACTGGTACTTGCTTGACCTGGAATCGGATCTAAACATTCAAACTTGAGAGGTTGGTTCTTTACCCACTAGTCCACCACGACTTTTCTATGGTTAAAATTTTACATCAGTCAGAATTTAAGAGCATCGTATTGCCCTCGCTACATTTGCACCGGTCACCCAGCCAAGGACTGGCCGCGGGCAGCTTAACCTCGCCTCTTTAGCCGGTCACGGAACTATTGCGTCTTACATTTGAAATTCAATTGAAAAAGGTTGTATTGTGTAACCGCGGAGTTTACTAACAGCGGCCGGTATCAATGTACTCGGTAGCGTTCAATCATTGTCTCGAATTCGCCTTGTAATGAAGAATAGGTTTTGTTGTAAAGTTCGTGTATTATTACGTGAGAAGTGAGTCCTTTTTTTTTTTTTTTTTTTTTTCCGACGTTAAAAATCATCAAATGACCCCTCCCGCTGTGGGTTAGCAGCGGTGAGGGAGTGTCAGACTCTTACTGACTAAAAACCGTCGTGTTCCGTCATAGGCCTTTTATGTACCAGGGCCGCGGTATCTCTTTCGAACAACCCGCAGCCCCGGCAGGCCTTGGCCCTGCTGGGCCCCGCTGGGGTTGCTGACATCTCTTTGAGGAGCGCGTGGAACAACGCGCGCCGTCGACACGGGTCTGTCGTCTAAGCAGACAGAGGGACGATGAGCCACCCGAACTCACCGCCCACAGACCCACGCCTACGGTGGCCGGGAGTCATCTCGCGACACCCGGCGCCCATGGTGTCTACCTGGTCCAGCGCGGCGGCCGGGATGAGAGGTGCGAACTCTCTGGCGCTCCGCCTCCTCCTTCTCGAGCATGACCGCTTCGCAGAAGGAGGCGACGGCATCCCATTCCCTCTCGCCCCGGACCATGGCCTGAACCAGGGCCGGACGCGAGAGGTCGCCGCCGCCCAAAGCCTCGACGAGGACCCGGCGGTGCCCCTCCCATGCGGGGCACACCTGGACTGTGTGGTCCACCGTGTCCTCGGGGGAGAAGTGAGTCCTTAAGACTCCTTGGCAACTTGTCCCCTTTCTCGGGCTCTAGACTGTATGTTTACCAAAGTTTAGCAGTTTTGGCGTAAAAGTCTAATTCACAGATAAATAAATAATTTATTTGCTTAAAATATTTTTGTACATAGGTTGTTGACATTATGTTTTTGTATGTAGGTAATGGACGGAGCTTATTTCGCCCTCGTTACGGGTGTATACAAAATATGGATATTTTATAAACGAATAGAATCAATATTTAGCTTGTACAATATATTTTTAATCACACTGTGTTGCTTTTGTGTTATGGTGTAAAACCTTTATTTTCAACTCTCTAGTTGTTTCGGGTCCAGGTTTCCTACTGATGTTTTCTCCACAATAAGCCTATGAAAGTAAGTGAACTATATAAATAGTTGGTATAACCTTTTGAGGAGAATTCCATGTTACTCCGGATGTACCTAATCACCGCAGTAGGTAACCGCAGCAACCTTGTAATTGAGTGCTGATTACAAAAGGTATGTAACTTGCTTTAGATTCTTTTTATTTTTCATTCAGTTCAAGAATAGAGCCGACCAGGAAATCAATTGTTTTGTACTATTTACCTAACTGCGCCAAAGTGAGGGTTATGTTTTTACAATGTCAGATTTAGATTTGATTAGATTTATACTGTAGACTGAGGAAGTTACTATTGTTTCCAAAAAGAAATTACAATATTGATAAAAAAAGTAACAAAGGTCTTAGAATTCAACCCTGTGGCATCCTATTTGTGTTAAATAAAATCTCGTCGCTTAAATTGAAAAGTCTATGAATTAACACTTAATAGTAACATCTGCTAATGCGAGAAATAGTTCCTTAACTTAATTTTACAATAATTACAATTTCCTGTATACTCTGCTAAGTGAAACTCAATCAAAAGCCTTGGATAAGTAAAAACAGTTGGAGACAGAAAAAATATTTAAAATTCCGGATCAGTTTTTATAACTTTACATTTATTGTTAGTTTGTAACGGATGATCGGAGGATAGAATTCTAGACTTCCTTTTGGATAGTTTCCACAAAAAGATTCAGCGTAAATAGATCTTATTACATTACTCTTCCCGCGGTTTCACCCGCGTCCCATAGGAACTAGGTACTGCCCGCACCAGGATAAAATATAGCCTGTGTTACTCGGGAAGAGTGTAGCTCCCCAACAGTGAAAGAATTTTTCAAATCGGTTCCATAGTTTTAAGTTTAAGGCAGAAACAACAAAATGTCTCATCTTTAGTACACATAGATTTCTAGTATACATTGATGATTTACAGCTGTGTTGACAAACAGAACAGTTGATATTGTCCTTATACCGACGTTGGTCAGGTCAGTTCCACTTAGTTATAAAGCAAAGTCCAGCCATAGACAATACTCTTTGTCTATTTCAAAGATATGCGCCATATGATAAGAAATTGATATAATAGCGCGCTCGTGTTCGCTAAATTAATACTTATATTGATGAAAACTGATATGAATGAGTCAACTATGATGATTTACCTACCAACTATAACATCATCTCCCGAGCCTTTTCCCAACTATGTTAGGGTCGGCTTCCAGTCTTAACCGTACGCAACTGAGTACCAGTGTGCCACATGGAGCGACTGACTATCTGACTTCCACAACCCAGTTACTAGCAACCAGATAACCCTTGGTAAGACTGGTTATCAGATTTGCTGGCTACTGACTACCCGTAACGACTGATAGATGTTCACATGACAGCCGGGACCTTCCAATTTATCGTGCCTTCGAACCAGTAATTTCTAAGACTAGCGTGTTCAAGCAAACAATCTCTTCAGCTAATATTATGATAGATACCAATCCTGTCATTATGACATCGCCGCTTATCGGCCATTCCCAATATCCTATCTGTTACTAGAGATAGCAAGACATAACTTGAATGGGGCCAATGTCAAAATTCTATCTCTAGTTAGCAAATGAACAGATACATCAAATATTGCAATCGGCTTTGTGTCAGTAACGCAAGCTGATTGCATATAATAGTGCATTATTATACCAAATTATAGCTTCGTTAGTTTCTTGTTATTATCACTGACTACAAATCAACAATGTTCGTGATCTATTATACCTATACGTTCTTGAAAACTATTTTAATTATTTTGATGAAACTTTTTAGTGAGATTTATGACTGTTTCTTACCTTAATTTGCTAAGCTGTGGAGGTTCTAGGTTCGCTTCCCGGGTGCAGAAAATTGGGTTAAGGATCAAGATATTTTAATAGCAAGATAGTTCGATAATTAAATCACTCAGTCTTGTATTATGAAGGACTTAAAAAAATTATGATTAAGAACTAGCTATACAGATACACCTCTGCTTACCCTTTAAAACGTAGACAAGTGTAAAGTTTTAGCAGATAAGTGTTAGAAATGTACAGACAAATTGAGGACAACTTCCTTTTTGGGAAGTCGGTTAAACATGCCAAGTGAATCAGTCTCATTAAAATGATATCTCACCTTAATAGTATCGCAATTAAATAGAATCCTTTCGACCATTATCATTCATTTTATAACATTAGCAACCCACTTATTTAGTTAACAACACAAACTATTGTAAAACATCACAATGCACCACAAATTAATAATACGGAATCACAAATTATCGAACTTTGTAACAATAATAAAAGTTCTTGTAAAAATCGGCCGTGACCTCCCGCGCGTCCGACCTGATCGCGGGCGCCATAGATAACATGGGGATGCAACTGAAGTACAATAATTTTCTGAGGTTTTTTTTTAGAAATGCGCCATCTAGTGACGGATGCCCCGTAACTTGGGTATTTGTACTTCGTTTTAGTCACTAGATGTCACTGCACCTTAGACCGATATTTCATCGATTTAATAACAAATCTAAAAAAAGTTTTGTGATTAGAAATATTAACAAATATTGTAATTAAATAATTTTATGATTTATTTTTAATTCTTTTTTATCTATGAGGACGTCTTAGTTAATCACAATAATCACACTACTTGAAACCACTTGAAACACTGACGATTGACATTGACAGTCGACCATACTTTTAAATTAAACCGTTTTCCGTTTTCTAACGTGTTGGTTTATTCTGAGTGTTATTTTCTGGTTTTTTTATTACGATTGTTGCGTGTTCCTGGACTCTGATACTGACTGCTTCTGTGATTGACCTGGCTTCGTATTTTGGACCTGTGATCTACTGCATTTTCATTGACCCGGCTTTGTATTTTGGAACCTCGATCGACTGCTTTTACATTGACCCGGCACCGTATTTAGGACTAGAAAATGCGTCCAGTGGATCGTCTTAGGGGCGGAATGCCATCAACGTCAAGATATAAGTGCTACTTTGATTGTGACAATGACGGTAAGTTCAAAACTTTTAACTTTATAATGCACGTAATTTATCTTTTGCTGATAGGCTGCACAATATCCATTATTGTCATCCGTGCAATCTGTGGTCATCATAGTCCTTGAGTCATCAAAAATCTAAGATGCACTACCACACACACTCCTGTCCTGACCCTACACAAACAATTGAAACTGCACATTAACTTTTATATCCAATCAAAAGACTCGGAATCTACGTATAAGACAAAGCCCGCTCTAGACGACCCTCTGACCAAATAACTTCATCAGGTTTTAAAACTATGATTTTACAGTGGCGTAGCATGGGATTCCGCCGCCCGGGGCGCAGGTATATTTAGCTGCCGGTCAGTGGGTAGTCTTAGGGGCGAGCCCCCTTATTTAGGTACTTATTTAAATTCAAATGACTACAATTTAATAAAATTCTAAAGATGGTTTTGGCAAGAAAGAATTATTATTGATATCGACTCATGACCAGGTGCGGTCTCAGCCCATGATTTTGGGATTCACTAGGGTGCTGGAAGGAATACTTTCAGAAATTGTTACTGGCTCTCTTTGATATGTAGTGCAGCAGTGTGAAAATTTTAGCATCCTACCTAGGATTTTGTTGATTCATACACTAATGATCTATGTATAACTTTGTCGATTCATACAGCATGCAACAATATTTTTTGCAAACTAGGATATGTTAGATTTTCCTTTAAAGCTCAAAAAACATAAAGCCTTGTGTGGACTAAGCATTTATTGTCAAATTAAACGAAAAACAAGCAGATGTAAAAATTCAAGAGCGAGTCGAAAAATTTAGTACCCTGCCTGCCTGATAGGTTAGATCTTCTTTTAGTAGACAAGAAGTTATTGGGAGGTAGGCTAGAAGTATAGATAGATATCTATCTATCTTGTTGTATTTGTTATGGTGGTGGTGGTGGTATCTATACACACTATGTACACCATAACAAATTACAATTTAAAACTTAATAACTAAAAGGGGTGTAACAATGGGTGGTCTTATCGCTAAAAGCGATCTTTTACAGACAACCTTTAATGTATAGTGACTCTTCTCAAGAAAATTGTATTATGGGGTGGCATAAATAGGAACTGACAATGTAAAGGCGGCAAAAAATGCCTTTGCCTCTACTGTCAACGCTATCAGCTTCTACTTGGCTTGATGCTGCAGCTAGGCGGCGGTGCCGGCCCCTAGAGTAGCGCCACCCAGGGCCATGGCCCCCTCGGCACCCCCATGCTATGCTACTGTGATTTTATTTACTTCAACTGTGGTGTTCCTGTTCTAGTACTGCTAGACCTCAGCTATTATTTCTAGTGTTAGATTAATATTCAAGGATGGTATCACAGTACATTACTAAAATTTTATACATATGATGATGATATCTATTACGGTATTTTAATGAGAGTGAGTTGTTCATGTATAAAAACTTCTTGATTTCAGGCCCATTGCACCGATTTCCTAAACCTGAATACCCACATTTGGAAAAGTTTAACTCGTGGAAAAAAGTACTAGATAAAGCTTTACAAGAGAAAGGCGACATCTACATTTATAACCAAATTCGATTTTGCGACAGACATTTTGAAGAGTGTTACCGTTCAGCCAGTCACCGACTTACTCCAAATGCAATACCAACTCTAGGTACCTACTATTTAGATGTCTTATGTTATTTAAATCTTAATAGAAACAAAACCACATTTCTTTGCCTTCGCTGTAATAACAAAATTGTTCCTCAAATATTAAATAAAATTTTCTACTGAATAATCTAATCCTAATTAGAAGAAAATAAAATGAATATTATATACCAAAAATAATTGATGCAACATGCTATCTTCTAAGAATTAAATGAATATTGTTCTATATTCTACATAATTATACAGTAACTATAAATAATTTCATCCTTTTGCAGATTTATCTACATTACCAGTTGGTCAAACTCTTGAAGGTCCATCGGGACATGTCGAGGCAGACATGTCGAATTTATTAAACATTTCGCAAGATAAACTTGCTGTCATTGAGCCATCCAGCTCTACCCACTATCATAGTGATGTACAGAATGCATTACAGACAGCTGAACGCCCTAAAGGTAAATATTTTTATTGACAATTGACCTTTGACTTGTAACATTAGGTTTTTCTTTCCATCATCAGGATTCCAATTTGTTTCCACTGTAGGGTCATAAAACTTCTTGCAGAGAGAGAGAGTGGGCATTTAAGCGTACATAGGGAAATAAGGACAGAGAAAGCGACTTTGTTTTATACTATGTAGTGAAGCCTATGTGTTATTACATTTTTTATAAGCTATATTACTGTAAAGTTTCATCTAAATCCGTTTAGTAGTTTTCGCGGGAAAGAGGAACAAACATCCTCACAACATTTATAATATTAGTACTAGTATAGGATTATTTCATACTAACTGCGTCCCGCGGTTTCACCCGCGTATACCGGAATAAAAAATAGCCTATGTCTAATTCCAGGGTATAAGCTATCTACATACCAAATTTCATCCAAAGCCGTTCAGTAGTTTTTTCGTGAAAGAGTAACAAACATCATCCAAACTTACAAACTTTCGCGTTTATAATTTTAGGTAGGATTATTTCCGCACTTGCAGGAATCAATAAATGTAAGACAATAACAAATCTCCGAACTTGTAAACCTGAATTAAATGGATTAATAATAATAACTTGATATAATCCTACAACTTATGTGTCATAATAATTATTCATCCAAATAGCTAGTTCTAACCATCCATACCATTTTTTTTCGTTGGTAGAAAAGGCCCAAAAATGTATGGAGTCTGAATGATCTTCTTTATATCCATTTTTGTTTACCCATAAAATCCCCATAAAAAATATTTATCAAGCTTGTATCTGCTGTTGTAGGGAAGTCTCCACTTTTTGTATCTGTTCCTCGAAGCCTACCTATTCCAATCTCTGGTCATAATATAATAACAGAACAATATTATGTAACATATTTTTATCACAATTCTATTAAAACTTTGTGTAACACTATTTCTTTGATCTGAGGTGTAACATAATTTAAATTACAGGTTCTAGGAAAAGAGGGACTTGTCAATATTTAAAACGAGTCGTCACCTCCAAAGAGAAGGAGATAATAAAGTTAAAACAGAAAGTATTGAAGCTGAAAAAGAAATATAAGGAACAAAATAACAAGAAACTCTCTGCAAGGAAAATTTCCACATCAAAATCATTTTTGAAAGAGTTAAATAAAATGCCTGCAACAATAAAAATATTTACTTCCCTCCAAATGAAATGGAAAAAGAAACCACGAGGCAGGCGATTTACATTTAACGAAAAAATCATGGCATTGACCATTTACAAACAGAGTCAGAAAGCTTACAACCTCATGCGAAAAATGTTTGTCTTGCCATCAAAGCGCAGCCTACAAAAAATGTTGAGTAAATTTGAACTGAAACCAGGCTTCAATCCTGATATATTTAAAAATTTAAAAGCTACAGTAGCAAAATTGCCGGCAGAAAAAAAGTTGGTCAATTTACTGTTTGATGAGGTATCATTGGCTCCGGGTGTTTTTTACAACCCTGCCCTAAAACAGATAACTGGTTTTGAAGATTTTGGGCACAGACAAACAAAAAAACTCGCAGATCATGCCTTGGTCTTTATGATCAAGGGTATAAAAAGCAAAGTGAAACAACCTTTATGCTTTTCATTTTGCCAAGGTGCCACGAAAAAGGACGATTTAAAGAAGCTGATCAAAACAATAATAAAAGAAATCTCCAATACTGGATTGATAGTTATTGCCACTATATGTGACCAATCAGCCACAAATATTTCTGTGATAAAAAGTCTTCAAGAAGACACAAAACGCAAATATTTACAAGAGGGTAATGAATATAGGACCCAAGCCTTCGAGTTTGAAGACCAAAAGGTCTTCCCATTATTTGATCCTCCACATCTTTTAAAGGGAATGAGAAATAATTTACTCGCCAAACATTTGAAATTTGTACAAGATGGGAAAACAAAGTATGCAAAGTGGGAACATTTGGAGATGCTGTTGAAGTTAGATGTTGGGGATGATGAAATTAGGCTTGTTAATAAATTAACAGAAAACCATGTTAATAAAGAGAAAATTCCAAAAATGAAAGTGAAATATGCTGCACAAGTTTTCAGCCAAAGGGTATCATCAGCATTGAGATTCTTAGCAAGTAAGTATGCTTTTTATTGTTCTCATTATTTTCTCTATATTTAAAAAAAATTGCTATTAATTTACTAAATTAGATTTTTATTTTTAATTTACATGTTTTTAACCATCTTCATTCTCCACAGACAAATTAGAAAGTTCATTATTTTTCTTTAAAATAATATTAGATGTCCTGGCTACATTTATAAGTTCAAAAATATTTAAAAACAAACAATTGAGATGCTATTTCTCTCGATAAAATTCAAAATAAAAATACAATTCATATCTAATAATTTATCTAAAATTGGCTATGTCAATATTTAAGATGCATAAGATATATTGTTGGAATAACATTATAAATTGAAATGAAATAATAAATTAAAATTATCATATTGAAATAAAAATTTGAGACATTATGAAACTACAAAATATAGTTTAATGTTGGTTTCTTACTAATTATATTTACACCCACAACTATTTACTGAACCAACTGATAAAGACGCACAGTAAATCGTTACTGCCACTTTAAAGTTTGTAAGTTTGTGCCTTTTCGACACAGCCGTGAGGCACACCGTTTAATTTTTTAATTAAATTTTTGTATTTTTGTTTTTTTATTGTGTCCCCTAATCTGGGTCGAATAAATGTATTTTCTTTCTTTTTTCTTTAATTTCGGTCCACAATAGCAAAAAAGATTGATATGAACTGTATTCTAGTACTTATTTAATATATTGTTTCAGAACACAACCTTCTTCCGGCGGAGTGCGAAGAAACTGCTGATTTTCTACTCATTATGGACAAACTATTTGATTCTTTCAATGGACATTCATATACAGGTGATCCAAAAATTTTCAAGGGGTGTGTAATGAATAATTCTCCTCATTTTAGATTATGGACAGAGGTAGTTCCTATATTGGATTCAATGACTTTTAAAACTATAAAAAAAAAACGGGATGGTACAGAAGAAGTAAGATATGAAAAAGTGCCATCCCTTCAAAATTGGATCCACAATATTAAAACGTTTAAAGAAATGTGGGAGTTTTTAAAAATCAAATATAAAGTTACTAGCCTTTTAACCAGAAATTTCAATCAGGACCCTCTTGAAAATTTTTTTTGTAACATTAGAAGTAATGGGATACGAAATGTTAATCCCTCGTGCCTACAATTTATTAATGCGTTCAAAACTTTGTTACTTAATAATTTAAATTCGCCCCATTCTGTAAGTGCCAACTGTGAAAAAGATGAAAATAAATCACTGCAATCTTTCAAAGATCTTCTTGCTGAAAAACAAAACAATGAAATTGAATTGGTTAGTGGTGATTTTCCTATTGATTCTTTAATTAATACAATGAACCAAATTAAATGGAATGACTCGATTTTGCATGCCGAATCAAAAAAATATGTAGCAGGATACATTGTAAAAAAATCGAAATGTAAAGTGTTCAAAAAATGTGGAACATGTACTAATGATATATTAAGAAAGGAAATTGATTTTGAATCATTTAATTATGAAATAGATTATACGAAAAAATCCTTATTTAATGCATGTGATGATTTTATAAAATTATTAAATGAAATATATTATATGATTGTTGCATGTTTACGAGATTCACCTGAAATAAAATATCTGAAAGAAAAAATGAAATTTTACATCAATTGCCATTGTGATTTTAGTATAATTACTTGTATAGTTCATAAAAATAAATTAATTGATTTTATAATTAATATGTCAATTAATTTAATCATTCACAGTTGGTGCACCGGGGTTAATAGAATAATTAACGGAAAAATAACAAATTTCGATGTAAATGATGAAATTAAGTTACAAGCATTTAAATATTGTAATACACATAAAAAAAGGAAATAAAATATACTTAGCCGATAAATGTACTCTTTATCTTTTGTTTTTTTATTATCTCCCATAATATTATTGACTAGACTAGAAGTTGGAAACTGAAAACTGGAAACTGGAACTGGAAATTGAAATCACTGTTTTAAATTCAATTTACAGTAAATTGAATTTAAAACAGTGATTTCAATTTTCAAATTTAAAAACATATTTAAGAGAACTCTTGAAAAGCGCCATCTACCCTAACCATACATGAAGTAACCACGCCATCTTGTGACGGGGGCCCGTTAACTTTCACGCTAGTAAGTTGTTTTGAACGATGAGTTGCGTATCTATCTCTATATAGTGTATTATCTATGATAGATAATACACTATATAGAGATAGATACGCAACTCATCGTTCAAAACAACTTACTAGCGTGAAAGTTAACGGGCCCCCGTCACAAGATGGCGTGGTTACTTCATGTATGGTTAGGGTAGATGGCGCTTTTCAAGAGTTCTCTTAAATATGTTTTTAAATTTGAAAATTGAAATCACTGTTTTAAATTCAATTTACTGTAAATTGAATTTAAAACAGTGATTTCAATTTCCAGTTCCAGTTTCCAGTTTTCAGTTTCCAACTTCTAGTCTAGTCAATAATATTATGGGAGATAATAAAAAAACAAAAGATAAAGAGTACATTTATCGGCTAAGTATATTTTATTTCCTTTTTTTATGTGTATTACAATATTTAAATGCTTGTAACTTAATTTCATCATTTACATCGAAATTTGTTATTTTTCCGTTAATTATTCTATTAACCCCGGTGCACCAACTGTGAATGATTAAATTAATTGACATATTAATTATAAAATCAATTAATTTATTTTTATGAACTATACAAGTAATTATACTAAAATCACAATGGCAATTGATGTAAAATTTCATTTTTTCTTTCAGATATTTTATTTCAGGTGAATCTCGTAAACATGCAACAATCATATAATATATTTCATTTAATAATTTTATAAAATCATCACATGCATTAAATAAGGATTTTTTCGTATAATCTATTTCATAATTAAATGATTCAAAATCAATTTCCTTTCTTAATATATCATTAGTACATGTTCCACATTTTTTGAACACTTTACATTTCGATTTTTTTACAATGTATCCTGCTACATATTTTTTTGATTCGGCATGCAAAATCGAGTCATTCCATTTAATTTGGTTCATTGTATTAATTAAAGAATCAATAGGAAAATCACCACTAACCAATTCAATTTCATTGTTTTGTTTTTCAGCAAGAAGATCTTTGAAAGATTGCAGTGATTTATTTTCATCTTTTTCACAGTTGGCACTTACAGAATGGGGCGAATTTAAATTATTAAGTAACAAAGTTTTGAACGCATTAATAAATTGTAGGCACGAGGGATTAACATTTCGTATCCCATTACTTCTAATGTTACAAAAAAAATTTTCAAGAGGGTCCTGATTGAAATTTCTGGTTAAAAGGCTAGTAACTTTATATTTGATTTTTAAAAACTCCCACATTTCTTTAAACGTTTTAATATTGTGGATCCAATTTTGAAGGGATGGCACTTTTTCATATCTTACTTCTTCTGTACCATCCCGTTTTTTTTTTATAGTTTTAAAAGTCATTGAATCCAATATAGGAACTACCTCTGTCCATAATCTAAAATGAGGAGAATTATTCATTACACACCCCTTGAAAATTTTTGGATCACCTGTATATGAATGTCCATTGAAAGAATCAAATAGTTTGTCCATAATGAGTAGAAAATCAGCAGTTTCTTCGCACTCCGCCGGAAGAAGGTTGTGTTCTGAAACAATATATTAAATAAGTACTAGAATACAGTTCATATCAATCTTTTTTGCTATTGTGGACCGAAATTAAAGAAAAAAGAAAGAAAATACATTTATTCGACCCAGATTAGGGGACACAATAAAAAAACAAAAATACAAAAATTTAATTAAAAAATTAAACGGTGTGCCTCACGGCTGTGTCGAAAAGGCACAAACTTACAAACTTTAAAGTGGCAGTAACGATTTACTGTGCGTCTTTATCAGTTGGTTCAGTAAATAGTTGTGGGTGTAAATATAATTAGTAAGAAACCAACATTAAACTATATTTTGTAGTTTCATAATGTCTCAAATTTTTATTTCAATATGATAATTTTAATTTATTATTTCATTTCAATTTATAATGTTATTCCAACAATATATCTTATGCATCTTAAATATTGACATAGCCAATTTTAGATAAATTATTAGATATGAATTGTATTTTTATTTTGAATTTTATCGAGAGAAATAGCATCTCAATTGTTTGTTTTTAAATATTTTTGAACTTATAAATGTAGCCAGGACATCTAATATTATTTTAAAGAAAAATAATGAACTTTCTAATTTGTCTGTGGAGAATGAAGATGGTTAAAAACATGTAAATTAAAAATAAAAATCTAATTTAGTAAATTAATAGCAATTTTTTTTAAATATAGAGAAAATAATGAGAACAATAAAAAGCATACTTACTTGCTAAGAATCTCAATGCTGATGATACCCTTTGGCTGAAAACTTGTGCAGCATATTTCACTTTCATTTTTGGAATTTTCTCTTTATTAACATGGTTTTCTGTTAATTTATTAACAAGCCTAATTTCATCATCCCCAACATCTAACTTCAACAGCATCTCCAAATGTTCCCACTTTGCATACTTTGTTTTCCCATCTTGTACAAATTTCAAATGTTTGGCGAGTAAATTATTTCTCATTCCCTTTAAAAGATGTGGAGGATCAAATAATGGGAAGACCTTTTGGTCTTCAAACTCGAAGGCTTGGGTCCTATATTCATTACCCTCTTGTAAATATTTGCGTTTTGTGTCTTCTTGAAGACTTTTTATCACAGAAATATTTGTGGCTGATTGGTCACATATAGTGGCAATAACTATCAATCCAGTATTGGAGATTTCTTTTATTATTGTTTTGATCAGCTTCTTTAAATCGTCCTTTTTCGTGGCACCTTGGCAAAATGAAAAGCATAAAGGTTGTTTCACTTTGCTTTTTATACCCTTGATCATAAAGACCAAGGCATGATCTGCGAGTTTTTTTGTTTGTCTGTGCCCAAAATCTTCAAAACCAGTTATCTGTTTTAGGGCAGGGTTGTAAAAAACACCCGGAGCCAATGATACCTCATCAAACAGTAAATTGACCAACTTTTTTTCTGCCGGCAATTTTGCTACTGTAGCTTTTAAATTTTTAAATATATCAGGATTGAAGCCTGGTTTCAGTTCAAATTTACTCAACATTTTTTGTAGGCTGCGCTTTGATGGCAAGACAAACATTTTTCGCATGAGGTTGTAAGCTTTCTGACTCTGTTTGTAAATGGTCAATGCCATGATTTTTTCGTTAAATGTAAATCGCCTGCCTCGTGGTTTCTTTTTCCATTTCATTTGGAGGGAAGTAAATATTTTTATTGTTGCAGGCATTTTATTTAACTCTTTCAAAAATGATTTTGATGTGGAAATTTTCCTTGCAGAGAGTTTCTTGTTATTTTGTTCCTTATATTTCTTTTTCAGCTTCAATACTTTCTGTTTTAACTTTATTATCTCCTTCTCTTTGGAGGTGACGACTCGTTTTAAATATTGACAAGTCCCTCTTTTCCTAGAACCTGTAATTTAAATTATGTTACACCTCAGATCAAAGAAATAGTGTTACACAAAGTTTTAATAGAATTGTGATAAAAATATGTTACATAATATTGTTCTGTTATTATATTATGACCAGAGATTGGAATAGGTAGGCTTCGAGGAACAGATACAAAAAGTGGAGACTTCCCTACAACAGCAGATACAAGCTTGATAAATATTTTTTATGGGGATTTTATGGGTAAACAAAAATGGATATAAAGAAGATCATTCAGACTCCATACATTTTTGGGCCTTTTCTACCAACGAAAAAAAATGGTATGGATGGTTAGAACTAGCTATTTGGATGAATAATTATTATGACACATAAGTTGTAGGATTATATCAAGTTATTATTATTAATCCATTTAATTCAGGTTTACAAGTTCGGAGATTTGTTATTGTCTTACATTTATTGATTCCTGCAAGTGCGGAAATAATCCTACCTAAAATTATAAACGCGAAAGTTTGTAAGTTTGGATGATGTTTGTTACTCTTTCACGAAAAAACTACTGAACGGCTTTGGATGAAATTTGGTATGTAGATAGCTTATACCCTGGAATTAGACATAGGCTATTTTTTATTCCGGTATACGCGGGTGAAACCGCGGGACGCAGTTAGTATGAAATAATCCTATACTAGTACTAATATTATAAATGTTGTGAGGATGTTTGTTCCTCTTTCCCGCGAAAACTACTAAACGGATTTAGATGAAACTTTACAGTAATATAGCTTATAAAAAATGTAATAACACATAGGCTTCACTACATAGTATAAAACAAAGTCGCTTTCTCTGTCCTTATTTCCCTATGTACGCTTAAATGCCCACTCTCTCTCTCTGCAAGAAGTTTTATGACCCTACAGTGGAAACAAATTGGAATCCTGATGATGGAAAGAAAAACCTAATGTTACAAGTCAAAGGTCAATTGTCAATAAAAATATTTACCTTTAGGGCGTTCAGCTGTCTGTAATGCATTCTGTACATCACTATGATAGTGGGTAGAGCTGGATGGCTCAATGACAGCAAGTTTATCTTGCGAAATGTTTAATAAATTCGACATGTCTGCCTCGACATGTCCCGATGGACCTTCAAGAGTTTGACCAACTGGTAATGTAGATAAATCTGCAAAAGGATGAAATTATTTATAGTTACTGTATAATTATGTAGAATATAGAACAATATTCATTTAATTCTTAGAAGATAGCATGTTGCATCAATTATTTTTGGTATATAATATTCATTTTATTTTCTTCTAATTAGGATTAGATTATTCAGTAGAAAATTTTATTTAATATTTGAGGAACAATTTTGTTATTACAGCGAAGGCAAAGAAATGTGGTTTTGTTTCTATTAAGATTTAAATAACATAAGACATCTAAATAGTAGGTACCTAGAGTTGGTATTGCATTTGGAGTAAGTCGGTGACTGGCTGAACGGTAACACTCTTCAAAATGTCTGTCGCAAAATCGAATTTGGTTATAAATGTAGATGTCGCCTTTCTCTTGTAAAGCTTTATCTAGTACTTTTTTCCACGAGTTAAACTTTTCCAAATGTGGGTATTCAGGTTTAGGAAATCGGTGCAATGGGCCTGAAATCAAGAAGTTTTTATACATGAACAACTCACTCTCATTAAAATACCGTAATAGATATCATCATCATATGTATAAAATTTTAGTAATGTACTGTGATACCATCCTTGAATATTAATCTAACACTAGAAATAATAGCTGAGGTCTAGCAGTACTAGAACAGGAACACCACAGTTGAAGTAAATAAAATCACAGTAGCATAGCATGGGGGTGCCGAGGGGGCCATGGCCCTGGGTGGCGCTACTCTAGGGGCCGGCACCGCCGCCTAGCTGCAGCATCAAGCCAAGTAGAAGCTGATAGCGTTGACAGTAGAGGCAAAGGCATTTTTTGCCGCCTTTACATTGTCAGTTCCTATTTATGCCACCCCATAATACAATTTTCTTGAGAAGAGTCACTATACATTAAAGGTTGTCTGTAAAAGATCGCTTTTAGCGATAAGACCACCCATTGTTACACCCCTTTTAGTTATTAAGTTTTAAATTGTAATTTGTTATGGTGTACATAGTGTGTATAGATACCACCACCACCACCATAACAAATACAACAAGATAGATAGATATCTATCTATACTTCTAGCCTACCTCCCAATAACTTCTTGTCTACTAAAAGAAGATCTAACCTATCAGGCAGGCAGGGTACTAAATTTTTCGACTCGCTCTTGAATTTTTACATCTGCTTGTTTTTCGTTTAATTTGACAATAAATGCTTAGTCCACACAAGGCTTTATGTTTTTTGAGCTTTAAAGGAAAATCTAACATATCCTAGTTTGCAAAAAATATTGTTGCATGCTGTATGAATCGACAAAGTTATACATAGATCATTAGTGTATGAATCAACAAAATCCTAGGTAGGATGCTAAAATTTTCACACTGCTGCACTACATATCAAAGAGAGCCAGTAACAATTTCTGAAAGTATTCCTTCCAGCACCCTAGTGAATCCCAAAATCATGGGCTGAGACCGCACCTGGTCATGAGTCGATATCAATAATAATTCTTTCTTGCCAAAACCATCTTTAGAATTTTATTAAATTGTAGTCATTTGAATTTAAATAAGTACCTAAATAAGGGGGCTCGCCCCTAAGACTACCCACTGACCGGCAGCTAAATATACCTGCGCCCCGGGCGGCGGAATCCCATGCTACGCCACTGTAAAATCATAGTTTTAAAACCTGATGAAGTTATTTGGTCAGAGGGTCGTCTAGAGCGGGCTTTGTCTTATACGTAGATTCCGAGTCTTTTGATTGGATATAAAAGTTAATGTGCAGTTTCAATTGTTTGTGTAGGGTCAGGACAGGAGTGTGTGTGGTAGTGCATCTTAGATTTTTGATGACTCAAGGACTATGATGACCACAGATTGCACGGATGACAATAATGGATATTGTGCAGCCTATCAGCAAAAGATAAATTACGTGCATTATAAAGTTAAAAGTTTTGAACTTACCGTCATTGTCACAATCAAAGTAGCACTTATATCTTGACGTTGATGGCATTCCGCCCCTAAGACGATCCACTGGACGCATTTTCTAGTCCTAAATACGGTGCCGGGTCAATGTAAAAGCAGTCGATCGAGGTTCCAAAATACAAAGCCGGGTCAATGAAAATGCAGTAGATCACAGGTCCAAAATACGAAGCCAGGTCAATCACAGAAGCAGTCAGTATCAGAGTCCAGGAACACGCAACAATCGTAATAAAAAAACCAGAAAATAACACTCAGAATAAACCAACACGTTAGAAAACGGAAAACGGTTTAATTTAAAAGTATGGTCGACTGTCAATGTCAATCGTCAGTGTTTCAAGTGGTTTCAAGTAGTGTGATTATTGTGATTAACTAAGACGTCCTCATAGATAAAAAAGAATTAAAAATAAATCATAAAATTATTTAATTACAATATTTGTTAATATTTCTAATCACAAAACTTTTTTTAGATTTGTTATTAAATCGATGAAATATCGGTCTAAGGTGCAGTGACATCTAGTGACTAAAACGAAGTACAAATACCCAAGTTACGGGGCATCCGTCACTAGATGGCGCATTTCTAAAAAAAAACCTCAGAAAATTATTGTACTTCAGTTGCATCCCCATGGCGGGCGCCCGCGATACTAAACTCCCTATATTGTAATTTATCTGAACTACCAAGTTTTACATACATTCTACACACATTCACTAACTCTTATCACAACGTCTTAAAGTTCAATTTACCTTGCCACAACTGTAAACGTAGCTTGGTACATACACACTATCTGACGTTTCCTAAACAAGTTTACATTTGCACTTGATTCGAGAGATATTTCCTTTGTAATGTGCGAGCGATACAGTTTCGCGGCCGCAGCTGTAAGTTGGCACGTTTGGCTGTATGCAAGCATTGTTGACAATCTTTGTTTTGACTGGTTATCGGCCGCGGTTGCGCTCGGCGCGTATTTTTTAACTTTTATTTTGAGTTTTTATTGCATTCCTGATATTTAAGTACATATTGGATTTTTCCGTGTAGGGATTTTCTGTAGAAATCTAGCATATAGGACATACAACATGTGTTTTAAGAAGATACTTATTTATTTTATTTGTTACTATTTATAAACCTTATAAACTGGTGGCCCAATAAATACAACCGGTTTTTTCTCTGACATTATAGACCTATGACTCGTTGGTCTAGCTAGTAGGTAGTCGCATAGCGCGATTGCTGCGCAAAGAGTCTTGGATTCGATTCCCGGGACGGGCCGAAATCGCTTCGTGGGTTTGAGAAAATCTCTCTTCGGTGGTGTGGAATTGCCGACTCTGAGGACTATGAGACTACACAGACATAGGTCTGTGTCTGTGCGCATTATGTTCTCTTTATGGTCTGGACGCAATTTTCACTTCTTTTCCACAAAATTGGTCCCCGGTTTACCTGAATAATTTCGGAAATGACTTATTTACTCCCCAACAAGTTAAAGAGGAAAGTTATATCACCAGATACTGCAATCTTACTAATTAATGACTCATTATTTACAAAAGTAACAACTGATTACTTATTTTACTTCACACTTCACAGAGAGGTAACTATTCAGTTAGGTACTGCAGTTACCCAACTGAAGTGTGGAAAGAATGCCAATTTTATTTAACCACTGGTGTTTCTCCCACTTTCCAGTTTACTGCTTATATCATCAAGGCTAGAGAGGGTTGAAAAAGTAATTAAGTAAGTTTGATTTGAACAAGTCATTGAAACAGCGAAATATCAGTCGGCCAAGTGAGTGAGGTAACCGAGTTAACCCTTAATTTGAAAATGTATCTTTAAAGATACAACAACTTTAAAAAAATCTGTATCATTAAATAATTGTATTTTTTTGAATTGATCGATTTAATTATAAAGTTTGACTCATGACATCACTAGGAAAAGTAAGTCTATTGCATTTTCAACAACTGGACATCCCTATTTACGTCAACCTGAAAAAATTACAGACACGAAGAGCAACAAAGCTGTAAGTTTTATTGATTTTTATTATTTTTTATATGTGATGATGTCAGGTTCTTACTATTTTTTGTGTGTAACGTAATATACTAACAATTTAGCTGAAATTATGGCATAGAAATGTATTTATCGAGCCATGACACGTTGTCAAACTTCAATGTATCTTTAAAGATACTTTGCTCAAATGTCGACTATACGACATTGTATCTTTAAAGACACATTGCCAAAAGTTAACCTATTATCGCACGTTTAATTTCTCGTAATGTTTACATAAAAAAATATTAACTACACGCATGTGAGACCCTACAGCATGTAAGGTTCCGTAGGATAAAATTAATTTTTATTTAGATTATTTTTTGCATAATTTTTGACATAATTTCATATAAAAAGTTCAGTGTTCAGTTTGCTTGGGTTTGGTTTGGTTGCATGTGCAATTTTTTTGTTCGTAGGTATTACAACGAGCAAGATCAAAGCGCATTCTAGCGTTGATTCCTGCAGGAAATGCACGATCGGACGACAGTGACACAACAGACAATGAGGAAGATAACACATCTTTACTAGTTTATGAAATACAACATGATTCTTATAGTAGTTCCTCAACACCTTCACTGGATTCGGATAAAATGTAATGTGAGATTATGTCTAACTAAACAACGGAACTGTTTTTACGATTTTCATGTAAAAAAATAAATTTTCTTACCAATTAACTATTTTATTTTATAATCCCGATTTGGTAATATATCCTTTTGGATACATTATCGAAAAACTATACATTCCTCCGTATTTGGCAATGTGTAAAATAAGATACATATTATTTCAGCGCAATTACTGAAAAAAACATTTTTATAATATTTTTCTCTATTTCCTTATACCTCAAATAATTAGACTACAGTATTTTTTTAATAAAATTTTATAAAGATTATGCTTGCCAAATTAAGGGTTAATGAAAGGAAATAACCAATTATATTGCAAACTTGTTCTAGTACCTAACCTAACCCCAAATATACCTACAATTTACATTAAGTACATGCATCTAATATTCAAAGCTATATAAAAAACCGGCCAAGTGCGAGTCGGAATCGCGCACGAAGAGTTCTGTACCATTGTTTAGAAAATGAGCAAAAAAATTAGGTTTGTTGTATGGGGGAACGGGGGCCCCCAAAATATTTATTTCATTCTAATTTTCAGTATTTGTTGTTATAGTGGCAACAGAAATACATCATCTGTGAAAATTTCAACTCTAACTATCACGGTTCATGAGATACAGCCTGGTGACAGACGGACGGACGGACGGACAGAGGAGCGAAAACAATAGGGTCCTGTTTTACCCTTTGGGTACGGAACCCTAAAAATACGATGACATCTGTAAAGTAACATACGTAAGTAAGCTCAGTCATAAGTCATTTGTTTAACATATCCGTTATCTGTACCACCATCGTTAGAGGTTTCCGTGTTCTCTACCTTTTCTTTTCTGTCAGTGTCTCCACATACTGATGAGTACCAGTCATCCTTCCTCCGTGATTTCATTTAAGAGATACCTACTGGTAACACGATGCTCACGAGATCAAGATCTCCCATCAGGTCAGCAGTGATGGTGATGATGTCCTCCTAGCCGATAATCGGCTCATGTAAGATAGCAGACACAAGTGCACTCACTATTCCTTCACTCTCATAGCGCGATGGGACGGCAATCCGACACCACCGGAGAGAGATCAAGCGCAGGTCAGCAGTAAGGAGGCCACAGTAGATTTTTGACAGTAACCACAAATAATACTCTCCAGAAAAAAAACTACTGTTAACAGTACCATGCTGTCATGTCAGATTGTCAATAAAGGACGCAAAATTGTGGAAAAATTCAACGTTAATATGGGAGAAGTTATAATATTAGTGAAACATGTCTGATAGTAAATGTATTACATTGTACATTAATTTATTATTAACACTGAATCATGGAGTTTTCGACGGAAACTTGGCGTATCAAGGTATGGTTCCCGCGGTTTCTTGCAAGCCCTGAAATACTGCTTCAAGAATCCTATAGAAAAGCGGTTTATCTGTTTGTGAAATGATCTCTTTGATACTTAGATGTGCAAATAAGTTAGGAAACTTACAGCAAGACATAGCATTAAGAGTCCCTACAAAATCATTTCTTACACTGGCCTTTTCCTAACTCTGTAAGTGGTGGGACGCAGTCAAAGTACCAGTGACGAACCACGTGAGGGTCATTTACGTAACATTGATTGAGTTCCCAAATCAGCTTGGTTATCCCGAGTGAGTTAACGTTATGTCATTGGCCCCTGACCTCTTACTCCCTACTCACTCCCGGTAAGGGTGGCTGCTAGGCTTTCTGGCTTCTGACAACTCAAATCTTTCATCAGAGACCTATTCAAAACAGTCGGCGGCTTATTGGGAGATAAGTACCCATCCTTTGGACCAGCCTAGCAAAGCGCACCTTAACATTGGAGCGATGGTCACAAATCAATATAATAATTTAATAATTTTTGTGTTTTCCAGCATCCGAGGCACTGGATCCCCGTCAAACACGGCAAAGCGGATGAGAAAGAGAAAGCACCATGTAAATTACGAGTAAGTTGCGTCAATGGCCTTGCCTTCTCAATACCAGGGGCCTTATTGTCTTTATCCCTATTTAATTGGTCACGCAGTCTCCCACCGTACATTCCTTCTCACCTTCCCCACCGTATACTCTTCATTCTTCCGCATCAAATGCTTTTACTGATCAACGGGAATCAAGAACACCGATAGTCCACATAGTATATCTCAGTAGATCCACAGTTTTAGAGACATCTTGTCGTCCACGGCCGATTTCAACCACGGCGGCTGTTCTCATTTAAGGAGATCAGCCAGCTGCGCAGGACATGTTATAGTGCAGACACAGGTGCACTCACTATTCCTTCACTCTCATAGCCTGATGGGAAGGCAATCCGACACGATCGGAGAGAGATCAGGCGCAGGACCGACATTAAATTGCTCTCCGATGTACGGGTGTATCAATCACCAACATCCAGACTACGGGCTGCTTTGTGAAAGTTTCTAAAACCCACAAAGCAATTTCGGCCCGACCCGAGATCTCGTGCACAGAGGTCGCGCTTGCGACCACTAGACCAACGAGGCACTAATAATAACGAACTCCGCAGGCAAAAACAACAAAAGACACAGAGAAAGAAGAGAAGAGAAAGACAGCTTTAGCTCTGTGTTTCCTCTGCAAGAGAAAGAAGTTCATTCCGGTGCCCAAGGAACCATCCCTGCTCTCTCTGGCTACGACCCTCAATGACAGCTGCTGTCAGTGCTGCCGGATCCTGGCGGTGTACTTGAAGGAGGTGATCAAGTGCCTCTTCTGCATGATCAACTGTCGCATCCCCTGCATGCAGTTTGAAGAGTTGTTCTGCGACCTGCTGGACGCGACGGGCTGTATGTTCTCAGACTTCTTCAAGTTCGTCCGCGCCTTCTTGAAGGTGTGCGTTGGGACTAAGGATTAGTTTATGTTCTGTCTTTGTGCTCGTTTTGTGGAAGCTGTGCGATAAATATGTTGGAATCTTGTGTTGTTTTTTATTTAGTAGACAGTTTATTTTAGAAGTCGTGGCTTGTCTGAGGGATTGGTCGCGCGAGTTACTGCGGCCCCGGCATACTGTGATTTTCAGAAGGACATTGTGGGTCAGTAAGAGTTTGACACTGCCAGGGGCCCGATTCTCCTAATTTTACTTAAGCGACGATCGATCGACGTTCGACTCGATTCGACTGAGATCCAATCCCGACTCGATTACGATTGAAGCGTATGTCGCATTCCGCTATTTTTTCTTTGAAATAAACGTTTTTATCCTTTTCTATCATTCAATAATGAATCATTTTGTCTGCAAATGATTTACGATTGCAAAATGATTGTACAGCAAACTACCGTATAGACCAAAATCACCAAAATAGCAGACCAATCGCACACCAATCAAATGTCAATCGAATACGATTGGTCTTTTATTAGTAGCAGAATGCCCGATATGGTTAAAACTGCTATTGCGATCATATTGCAATTTGATTTCTACTCGATTTTGACATTGTTAACTTAGGAGAATCGGGCCCCTGGGGGAATCATTTGATGATTTCCCACTAGAAAAAAAGGGTCTTTTTTAGACACAAGACTCGAGGAGCTTGTGGCTTCAATCACTGTAATCGAGCGATCAAACAAAGGTCAAGTTGACCATCAATGTTAACAACAATGGTAGTCCGTGTCTGAAAGGCATTACGTGCCCTCCAATTTTACATATTCACATGGGACCGGGTGAAAATGTAAGTGCTCCTTTAGTTAATGAATATAAACGGGCCTTATTACATAACCAGCTTTTGCAGGCCTCTTCTCATAGGTTGGTACATAGAGTATAGTAATAGATGGTTGGTACACGAAAAATTACCCTTGGGAGTCCTAGTCTTTATGGGTTTGAGTCATAATACTTAGGTATTAGTTATTATAGACCTACTAGCCATTACCGTTGGAGAGTGTGGTGCAAGTTATGTATAATAATATACTTAAATGAAGGTACTACGTAAAGTTTCCTCATAACTTATATAGTAAGGGTATCATCAAGTCACGTGTGGACAGGCTACACAGTACACATCATCATCGTACGTCCATCCAATATAGATTTAGAAATCATTACTTATTTACTACTTTTATTTTTTTAGTATTTGTTATATTTTGATGATTTTGAAACCTTTTGACAAAAACGGCATGATACTTCTTCTGTTGTTGCGTATATTGATACAAAGTAAAGCAATACTCAACGTAAAGCGGAACGTAATTTATGATGACCTTGGCAGATTGACAGCAGTAAATAATGTTGCTAGAATCAGAAATTTTGCCTGATATATAGGTAAATTTTATATGAGTTAAACCATTCTAATAAACTAATTCTTATAACTAATGCTTATTCAAGCATGCATAAGCTGCAAGTAAGAGAACCAAAACATAAGCTTATATTAAGTATTATTTGCTTCTGACCACGGTTTTGATCTTTGAGATACATATTTATTTTACTTTTCCTTTTAACCCATTTACTCACTCATTGACACATGTTTACAGTTATTATATTTTGAACTTTGTTCAAAATCAACGTTTACCCACTACATACATAAAACTAATGTTTTTGGTCCAAGTTTCGATGTTAATTTTATATAGGAGGATGGTAAATTAAAATATAAATTGGCAACACTAAGCTGACGGCCATGGCAGTTTACCTAGTCACGCGAGAAAAAAAATGTGAATTTACGAATTTAATATTCTTTTGTTATAATTGACTTATTAAACTCTAAATTGTATTTTTCTCGTTATTCAAAGTGTGCATTACATGGCGCGTACGATGAACGAGTTACTGGAAGAGTTTCGGCGGCGAAACACAATGTATTTCTTCGTTAAAAACTAATTTGTGACTCGTGTAAAAAAAGTGTTTTTTTGTGCTCTTCGCCTCAACATCAGGTAAGTTTTTTACGCGTAGAGTATCGATTAGTACGTGGAACGACGTTCTGTGTCGTTTTAAACGCCGTTTTAGCTTTAAATGTGGTGAAAAAGCATATTTTTATGTCTTGTTTACATATAGTTGAGTGTACAGGTGCTAGAAAACACGCTGTTTTGGAATAATATTAAGTTGGTTGCTCGGAATGCGAGCAGTTCTCGCTGTGACGTCTCGTTATCAGTGTCCGTACTATCTGTAATATTATCTATCTTTATTGTTTTCATTAAAAAATACCACAATCATTGTCAATGGTGTTAAATTGGGACCTACAACAGTTATACTAATATAGCAACTTTAATTCAACTTTAATGTTGTGTTTTTATACTGTAATAAAGAAAACAACATCACATTTTAAACCCTAATTTATTATTACTGATTAATTACACCCACATTACTTGTCCCTGACACTCAGTAGTTCACATTATGTTTGTCACAATATATAAACGAAATTAATTTGTTGACAAAATATATGCATTATTAGGGAAAGTATACATCCTAAAAATAAGTGAGTAATGTATAAACAAATGTATTACATTCTCTCTAGGATGCCTGAATGGATTGCTATAAAATTTTGCATATAAGATAGGTGGGACTTTAGAGTGAGATAGCCATTTACTTCTAAGAGTATGCACACTGCACTAAACAGTTTTTTTTAGAATTAAAATTTTAGTGTGTGGTTACTTTAAATCTTTTATACGTGTCAACATTATATTTAAAAACTAAAATATTTAATAACTATTTCAGGTCCTCAAAATGAACCACACAGCGGCCACACTACAGGGTAACATGGACGTTGACCCGCTCAGTTCCTATGAGTACCCTACGTACAATCCATACCCAGCGCCAACGTACCCGTACCCTAACAAGCTACAGTCCATGTACCAAGCGTACCACAACAACGTCAACTATGTCAATAATAGTTACCCACAGGAACCATACCAAAATGATGTACCAACACAAAGTACCGAACCAGTCGAAGAAGACAAGAGTAAAACGGTACCGGAAAGTGTGGTGGAACCGAAACCAGCCAGGAGAAAAAAGAAAGAGAAAAGCGGTCAAAAAAGTACTTACTGTTCGGAAAAAATTATGGATTCGTCTTTCAAGTTCTACGGTTGTTCTATTTGTAATATTAGCTACACTGCGTTACACGAATTAGATCAACATGTGACCGTACATAAAAATAGAATGACCAGCTACAGACTACGTTTAAGAAATCAATTTAAGAAGAAACAAATTAAGAAAGAGAAGAAGAAGTTAAAAAAATTGATTAAGGTTAAGAAGGAGAATTTTGATGATATTGAAATTAAGCCGGAAGACGGGTATATTGGTAACGAGAAGGCTTCAGAAGTTATTAGTAACGGTATCAATAATCCTGAACAAAATATTGATGTTAATAAGAGTATAGAAAATGCAGACGGACAGACAGATTCTAACATAGAAAATACTATTTCTAACAACGCAACTACAGAACTCTCAAATGGAGTAATTACAGATAAAAGTAACGAAGACAGTGTAAATAATATGAATGGCAAAGAAAATAGTATGGACGAGACAGAGATGAAGAATTTAGAGAAAATTTACAAGTGCTTTGCGTGTCAAAAGCAGTTCACTTTGAGTTACTACTTGAAGTTACATGTTAGATCTCATACAGGTAAATACTCACTTACCCTATATTATAAACTAGCCTCTGCCAGCGGTTTCACCCGCGTCCTGTGGGAACTGCTGCCCGTACCGGGATAAAATATAGCCTATGTTACTCGGGAAGAGTGTAGCGCCCCAACAGTGAAAGAACTTTTCAAATCGGTTCCGTAGTTTTGGTACAAACCAAAAAGTTTCCCCTTTATTTATTTATTTAGTAGTTTTTGTACACATAAAAACATAAACAAGAATAAATAATAGAAGCAATTGTACAAGGGCACAGCTTATCTCTAAAGAAATTTCTTCCAGCAGGCCCGTGCTTTATCATATTAGTAAAGACTAGCTAGCGGTCTCACCCGCGTGCCGTGAGAATAACTTCACATAAATATATAATTATATTCCTTGATAAATGTCACAATGTCAATGGTGTAATAATGTCGGTGGTGCTTGTGATCTCTCTCCGGTGGTGTCGGCTTGTAGACGCATCGCGCTATGAGAGTGAAGGAATAGTGAGTGCACCGCAGTCCAAGCTAATGTGCACTAACTAATGTGTTGTGCAGCTGGCTGATCTCCTTAAATGCCACGAATTGACATTATTTTGACACAAACAAATATATTTCAGACGAGAAGCCCTACACTTGCAGTGCCTGCGGCCAGTCATTCATCACAGCGAGCAAGCTCGGACGACACAACAAACGTATCCACCTCGCACAGCGCTACCAGTGTCGCATCTGCTTCAAGATATACTCACGGTATGTACTCTGTGTACTGTGTACTCTGTGTACTGTGTACTCCGTGTACTGTGTACTCTGTGTACTGTGTACTCTGTGTACTCTGTGTACTGTGTACTCTGTGTACTGTGTACTCTGTGTACTCTGTGTACTGTGTACTCCGTGTACTGTGTACTGTGTACTCTGTGTACTGTGTACTCTGTGTACTCTGTGTACTGTGTACTCTGTGTACTGTGTACTCTGTGTACTCTGTGTACTGTGTACTCCGTGTACTGTGTACTGTGTACTCTGTGTACTGTGTACTCTGTGTACTGTGTACTCCGTGTACTGTGTACTCCGTGTACTGTGTACTCCGTGTACTGTGTACTCCGTGTACTGTGTACTCTGTGTACTGTGTACTCTGTGTACTGTGTACTATACGGTATGTACCTATGTCCTTTGTGTACTTCGTACTTTACGAAGTTTAAAGTATCCTTTTCGTTACAGATTTGAGCTGTTGACCGCACACTTCGATAAAACTCATCCAGAAGATAAATTAGAAGGGGAACCATATGGTATGTACTGCGTAGTCATTGTGTATGTCAGTCTGTCATTTTATGTATGTATTTATTTGGTGGCCTACCTCGGAGGACTGCCTCGTTGGCCTAGTGGTCGCAAGCGCAGCTGCTGTTCTCGAGGTCTCGGGTTCGATTCCCGGGTCGGGCCGAAATCGCTTTGTGGGTTTCCTTGAACTTTCACAAAGCAGCCCGTAGTCTGGAAGTTGGTGATTAATTCACCCGTGCATCGGAGAGCACGTTAATGTCGGTCCTGCGCCTGATCTCTTTCCGGTCGTGTCGGATTGCCGTCCCATCGGGTTATGAGAGTGAAGGAATAGGGAGTGCACCTGTGTCTGCGCAAATGCTCGTGCACTATAATAAGTCCTGCGCAGCTGGCTGATCTCCTTAAATGAGAACAGCCGCCGTGGCCGAAATCGGCCGTGGACGCCATTATTCGGTGGCTCGTGGCTAAGTAGTAACCACACCAATTATAAGGTTAAGCAACGCTTGGCGTGCATGGGCGACCATCTTGTCCTGAGGAGTTCCATTCCAACTATGTTGGTGTCGGCTTCCAGTCTAACCGCATGCAGCTGAGTACCAGTGTGACACAAGGAGCGACTGACTATCTGACCTCCTCAACCCAGTTACCCCGACAACCCAGTACCCCTTAGTGAGACTGGTGTCAGACTTACTGGCTTCTGACTACACGTAACGACTGCCAAGGATGTTCAAATGACAGCCTGATTCCATAATTTATCTTTCTCAGATTACAACGCAATCCTACCATATCTGAAAGAGTTAGAGGAGCAACTCCGCACGGCTGACCAACCGGACGAACCGGACATCAAACCGGACGGGACGGATAATAAGCTGGACGTGTCTGCCGGACTCTGGGAGCAAGGAGTAGGACCTTATGAAGTGCCTGTCATAGACTCGCAAGAGGTCAAGCAAGAGGTCGGTATTTAAAAGATAAAAGAAAGTTAAGTTACAGCCTTTGTATCGTCCCACTGCTGTGCTGCGGCCTCCTCTCACACGGAGAAGGATTGAGCATTAATCACCACGCTTGCTCAATGCGGGTTGGTGATTTCAGGCTATATAGTCCAGGTTTCCTCAAGATGTTTTCCTTCACCTTTTTATCATTCATTGGTGTCAAAGTACATACAAACTTAGAAAAGTTACATTGGTACTTGCCTGACCTGGAATCTAACCCGCACTCATACATGAGAGGTTGGTTCTTTACCCACTAGGCTACCACGACTTAGGTCGAATGAAAGTGGGTTCGATTCCAGGTCAGGCAAGTACCAATGCAACTTTATTACAAACAGAAAAAGGGATTTTTTTTATATAGATTAATCCTGTTTATTACTCTTTTTTCAGTTTTTCAACCGTTTTTTTTTTCATAATTTCAGTGTCAAGACGAAGACCAAAAAGATTTGGTTCCGAAAATAGACAAAATAGACATAGTTATAGAGAATGTTAAGCTGGACTCTGACCTTGAGGTGAAGGTTAAGCAGGAGGTGTCTGATGATGAGGGAGGGATGGGAGGGGATGGGGATGAGGCGGGGGATGACGGGGATGCAGCGGATGCGTTCGATGTTAAAGGAGAGGATAGGTGAGTAGATGTAACTGATGTAAATTAAAATTCTTTTTAAGGCTGCCTGCCGACGTAAATACGACGTCCGATGTCCGTGACCGTCATTTTATAGGAAAGAAATAGAACACACTGATAATAATTGTTCAACGCATATTTCCTACAAAAAGTCGGTCATGAAATCTTAGAACGTCCTACAAAAAATCGGTCCGATTATTATCTGTCATTCGAAAAATCTTTGAGAGTCAGGTAGCTTTTATTGAAATAAATTTATGTGGGAAGAGAACTACATCTAGCACCTGCATAAACACTATACATACGAACTGCATTATTCACTTTCTGAGCAAATGGAACTACTTTCCGCACTTACTTTATTTTTATTACTGCCAAGTTTCGTCAAAATCCGCTCCACGGTTTGCGCGTGTAGAAGTAACAAACACACAAACCTTCGCTTTTGTAATCACTACCATATTTTTTTATATTGATAGAAAAAAAATCTATTTAAAGGAAGGACAATTGGCGTTCCTTTGGTTTGCAATTTGTTGTTACTAATGATGATGAATCATTCTTCCAGCACCTCAGACGAGGACTACTTCCCATCCAACACCTGGGCAGCGCCCCCGTCCCCCGTGCCGTCCTCCCCCCCGCGGCGCGGGGGCGGCGGGGGCAGTGGGGGCGGTGGTGGGGGCCGCACGTGCCCGGTGTGCCACAAGCGCGTGTCCAGCGCCTCGTATATGCGGGTACATGCGAGGACGCATACTGGAGAGAGGCCGTACAAGTGTTATAAGTGTGGAAGAGGCTTTATAACGTCGAGTAAGATGCATAGGCATGTGCTGACTCATCAGACAGGTGAGTGAAAACTACCATGGATAGACAAAAACTACCATGACTAATGAGCACTGTATGGAAAACTACTGTAAATACAAAGACTACCACAACTATTCAATTTAGTTTTGAAAACAACCCTAAGATTACAAAAACTACCATAGGTATACAAAACCTACCATAATATTACGAAACCTACCGTATTAAGTCAACTTAGTTTTTAAAATTACCACAGTTATCCAGAAACTACCACTACAATAATATTGGTTTTACAAACTACCATAGAAATACAGAAACTACCATCGCAAATTAACTCGGTTTGAAAAATTACCACAGAATAATCACACTCAATATAATTTATCCTAGATAAAGGTGAGGACACAAAGGTAGAGCCTGAAACTGAAACGGCTGATGATCAGCCAACTGACATCCCCGCGGCCGAAGACGACGGAGATACCAAGTGAGTACACCACTTATATCATCTCCCGAGCCTTTTTCCAACTATGTCGGTGACGGCTGCCAGTCTAACCGGATGCAGCTGAGTACCAGTGTGCCACAAGAAGCGACTGCCTATCTGACCTCCTCAACCCAGTTACCCGGGGAACCCGATACCCCTTGGTAAGACTGGTGTCAGACTTACTGGCTTCTGACTACCCGTAACGACTGCCAAGGATGTTCAATGACAGCCGGGACCTACAGTTTAACGTGCCATCCGAAACACAGTCATTGATGTCTAAGATATACTTAGAAAGTACATACAAACTTAGAAAAGTTGCATTGGTACTTGCCTGGAGTCGAACCTACACTCATAATTGAGAGGTTGGTTCTTTACCCACTAGGCCACCACAACATTTCGAAGTCTTTTAATCGACTTCCCAAAAAGGAGGAGGGTCTCAATTCTATTTATGAAAATTTACTTCTCTAGGCCAGCAAAGAAGAAATCTAAGATGAAATCGAAGTTATCCAAAGCAAAGAGTTCAGAAGAGAAGCCGCGACGCAAACATCAGAAGCGGCCCCACGCCTGCGAGTACTGCAACCAGAAGTAAGTGTATACACTCGCGACATTAGTGTCTAGTGTCATAACAAATAGACTGTAGACTTCCTTGATAAATGGGCTATTTGAAACTAAAAGAAATTTTCAAATCCGACCGGTAGTCCTAGAGATCAGACCGTATAGGAAATTCCTGTTTTTCGCTAGCGGTTTCATCCACATCATTCCGTGAGAACTACCTCCATTCAGGTTCTTTCAGCTGAACATGTTGAAGGGGCACCGTCAGTCTTTAAAAACTACCACAGCTTTACAAAAACTACCATGATGAATCAGATCAATTTTTACAACCACCATAGGTCTACAAAAACTACCACAGTATTACGAAACCTACCATGGTCAGTAAACTTTGTTTACAAAATTACCACCGGTATGTAAAAATTACCATTGCTACTAAACTCAGTAATAAAAACTACTATGTACGACTATTTTTCGTATGTGGTTTTCAATCTCTAAACGTACAGATATCTTATAGAAATCTACCTCCTAGGTTCCTTCATCTCAACATGTTAGAAGTACATCGGCAGTCGCACGCGGGCGAAGCGCGGGTGCTCCGCTGTCAGTACTGCCTGGAGCCCTGCGACGACGCCGCCGCCAGGGCCGAGCACGAGGCCACGCACGCGGGGCCGAAGCCCTATCTGTGTACTATTTGTGGGAAACAATATAAGAAGAGGGAGACTATGGTGAGTGGAATATAAGATTAGAAACTTATTTATTGAGGATTTTTTGTGTATTTTTATGAAATATTTTCTTTTTTTTTGCGTTTCCTACTTTTAGATACTTTTTCTGGTTCTGGATTATCTGTGTACTAAATGTCATGTAAATTCGTTCACTAGGTTTGAGTTTATAGCAAGACAGATAGAATTACTTTCGAATTTAAATTATTAGTATAGTAATAACTAACTGTTTCCTGCGGTTTCACTCGCGTCTCGTGGGAACTACTGTCTACCGGATAACATATAGTTTATGTCTATGTTACTCGGGTATAGTCTTGATTTACAACGTTGCCATAATGTACCAAAATATCTAATGTAACACCTTCATGAAACTTATGGAGTGCAATAAAATATTGAATTGATTCTCAAATGTGAATGAATTTTTCAAATCGGTTCTGTAGTTTCGGAACAAACTAAGAAACAAATGTCCTCTTTATTGGCTGTGTTCAAACCAAGCCGCCGAATGTGAGTGAACACATTTGTGTGACTTTGCTTTGATCCGACGCGCTTTGACTCTGCACTAGTATGAAATAACCCTTTGAATCGTTCTGTATTCGCGTTCACCTTTAGGCCTTTATAATAACCAGCATCCCCGTGTAGGTGTATCACCGCAAGCGCCACTCCCCGGACAAGGAGCTGGTGTGCGAGGTGTGCAGCGCGCGGTTCACAGCAGCCTGCAAGCTCTCCGCGCACATGGCGACACACCGGGCGGCTCGCTTCGTGCTGCGCTACGAGTGCCCCGTGTGCGCGCACATGTTCCACACGCGCTACCACGTGCGCATGCATCTCAACACGCACCAGCGGGAGGGACTGTGAGTCGCAGCTTATATAGTTATATCATCACCATCATCATATCATCTTATATCGAAATTAATTTTAAGCAGTGCACAAAAAAAAAACTGGTGGTCCAGAATCATTAACAGAACATATCTGCGTCATCAGTAATTTTTTTTTCCCTTTTTTTATTCGCCATAAAATCCGCAAAATATGGATACTAACTACATATTCTCACGCGCTTGGGGCAGCGCTCGCGTCAGTAAAAACCGGTTTCGCGTTGCCGCCGTGCCTACCATGACGACTGTGACCGTACAATCGGTTACAAAATAAACATCTTTCGATATCAACAACTATTCTTTTTTGTACTGAAACACAACAAAACAAAAATATACGTACCTATCTATAAAACTTATTTAACTTCTTCTTCCTCCTGCCCTGTTCTCAATTTTATTTGAGGTTGTCGCAATATGTCTTCCGCTTCCATTTTCCCCTGTCACACGTCATACTAACACTCACTCCCTTCCTATTCATGTCATCTTTCAGGCAATCCATCCATCTTTTCTTAGGTCTTCCTCTTCCTCTCCATCCATCTACATTCATACTTAGCACACACTTTGTTGCATGCGTATCATCCCTCCTCATTACACGCTCATACCATGACAATGTTCTACTTCTCATATTTTCTGTAACTGGCGCTACTTTCAAACTTCCTCTAATGTAATCATCATTGCCTACCATGCTGCAGAATAGTCCATTCCACTGACTACGAGGAAGTCACTGGGCAAATTCATATTTGGGCAAGCCAACGTTCAAGCATTTGTCGCGCTGATTTTAACCTACTTTGAATAAAGGACTTATTATTTTTGTCTTATTTATATTATTCCTATCCTTTCAGAATCCTAGAAGAAAATCGCAGCGAAGTCCTAGCGATGGTGCTGCAAAACGCTCGCAAAATACCCAAACAGGGCGACGCCCCCCAGCTGACGGACACCATGCCGACGGACGAGCGATCCCGCGTATGCAACATATGTGGCGAAGTATTCCATCACTTCTACTACTTAGAGGAACATCTCAAAAGCCACGGCTCCAGGATAGCCATCACAGACATCGATAAACCAGAAGATAAAAAATACATCTGTGAGATATGCAACAAAGGATTCAAATTACACTACTATTTAAAACTACACTTATTCACGCACTCGAAGGAAAAACCATTCATTTGCCAACAGTGCGGGAAAGGGTTCATTACTAAAGGGAAACTTAAAAGACACTTAGAGACCCACACGGGCCTCAAGAAGTACCAATGTCATATTTGTTATAAGTTCTTCACTCGACCTAGCTACTTAAGGATACATATTAGAACTATTCACGGGACGCAGGATTATAACTTTAGGTTTGACAAGAGCTATGGTTTAGGCTTGTCAATGTCAGCGGGACCGATGTCAGATGTCAGTCAGAATAGTATATGAGTTTCTTGCCCAACTGCCCACTGCTGGGCTAGATATGTTAAAAAAGTAAATATGTTTTTAAAATTGGTGTGTGAATACGTATAACGTATTTTTGATGTTCAATAAAAATATTTGAAACATTTTAACGCTGGGCAATAAAGTCTAGCCCAACAGTGGGCAAGATTTTACTTAAAATTGTGGTAATAAAATACAGGTTTCGGGCACAGGTCGACCGTGCATAATAATTTATTGTATAGATAGTTAATTCGGAGGGAAAACTTAATTTTAATGTTTTTTTTAATAAATACCTCTTTTATTGTATACAGGGAGTGTCCCTTTGAGTGTAGAAGTGACATCACTTATTTGCAGGCCAACGTTTGTTACTGTGAGTTTATTATCGACACTGTGCACATGACGATAGAATCTAAAATTGATTAACATGACTTATTTCAAGAGTGATTTTGGTTTCTTTGACATTTTAAAATAAACAAAATATTTCCTCTCACAATCCTGTGAATGTGGTTTTATGCCATGAACAGATTTTAGTCTCTATTACAATGAAGATAGTGTCGTTATTAGTTTAACAGTAAAAATGTGGTCTCTTCACTTCAGGGGAGGGGAATGTGTGTAAAACATGGATGTTCTTAAGTTTTTTTTTTAATATTATGTATGAGAATCACAAACGATGTGGGGACTGTGATAAAGTGATCTATGCCCTACGAGCCGTTGCACTCGAAATGCAACAGCTTAATTTTATATCGACTTTTAAAAGTTGTATTTTATTTTGGTGCCCGATCTTTTTGGAAATATTGTTGAATTGTGTAAACTAAGGAGCTAGTGGGATGTGACTGGAGATCTATTGAAACACACTTGGGTTTGTTAGCAATGTTGAAAGCTGTTATATTTTCTTCCTCTCGATGAGTCGATTTTAGGCGTCGACGGTAGTTGTCAATTAATGTCTCGTGGACTTTGTTAGAAAAAATATGGATGGCGCTATCAAATTGAAAACCAAAAAATTGAGAATATAATGTAGTCGTGCAAAAAGGTTGTTCAATTCGGTCTCATTATGAATACGTTTTGGTGACGCACCCTCTTTTTCCTTAATATAATCCTTCAAACCAAGATTACGGCTAAAGCGTTTTGCATTAAAATGATTTCCATGCTGGGATGTTGAGTCGTTAATTGCTGAGTCAGAGATTGCAATTTGTTAAGAGTTGTGTGGAGGGCGGCGAGCGCTGCACTATTAATAGCTTCTATGGTTGGTGTTTTGGTGGTGTCGGCTTGTCGTCGCATCGCGCTATGAGAGTGAAGGAATACTGAGTGCACCGCAGTCCAAGCTAATGCTCGTGCACTATATAATGCCCAGCTGGTTGATCTTCTTATATGAGAACATATTTATATAGCCGTCAATATTATTGTTAGTTATATTGATGTCCAGTATTACACGAGCTCCTTATAAGCTGTTACCCGAGTGCGGCAAGTTGTGACGTCACTATTGTATAGGTAAGCGGTGACGGTCAGATGTTAATTATTAGCAATAACGTGTTACTGTGAAGGTTGTTGATTTTGTAAAACATTCAATAAATTAAGTTTTATAATTTTGCTCTTTTATTTCTCCTTCAGATACAAGTAAAGGCTACTACGAGCAATATTTTCTTACCGTAGTACTGCCAAGCTGTCTAGTTGTACAATGGGCACAAACAATTTCCCGCAGTAGGAAAACTGCAGTTATAGGCTTTATCTTATAACATACACTACTAGCTTCTCTTGTAGTTAAAGAACTACTACTTATTTGTTACCATGTTGATTACTGATACAATTTTAATTATTAATACCACTGCTTGAAAAATTTGGAGCGAAGCTACTTTTTAAAGCATATAAGCTACTCTACAGCTAATCTATTAATGAAGTCCCCTCAAAATCGATCCAGCCATTTCGAAGATTACTCGCCGATAAGCAAAAAAAAACAGTAATAAGTAAATAATCTTTATTTTAAGAATTGAGCGAGAAGGTGAATAAAGAAATGGGAAAAGTAGGTAGTTAAAGGAATTGAAAAAAAACAACATTGAATTTCATAATAAACTTTTTTTTCAAATAGCATATATTTTTACGAAATAAAAAATACACATACATCGTAACGTAACGTATTTAAGCTATCTTAACTCTATCGCCCGAAGATTTGTGACGGGAACAAAGAAAAAAATATATTAAAAACTAAAAAAAATATTTCATTTAGATAATACAATAATATTAATTGTCAAAACTATACGTTTTGGGTGACCGATGTAATAATTATCATTTGTTTTTGTATTTTACGTGTCACGCCGGCAGTGAGGTTACGCTAGACGGTTGCTGGTAACCCGACGCTTCTACCAACTTATAGACGACATTTAATAGTTAGCGGACCAAAATTATTACAAAAGAAATCTTATTTACACACATAAGATTCCAATGTACGTGTCGCATAATTTATTTAGTCCCAACGTTATGAACAAACATCGTGTAAGGTTATTTAGAAGCGGCGGGTTATCGCAACCGAGAACAACCACAACCTGCATACTAGTCAACTTGTCATTTTAGCAACGCTAGACAATCTCTAGGTAATGTCAAATTGAAAAGGAAAAGTTTCACAAAAAATGAGAGAAAATAAAAAAATATACTTTAATTACAAAATTAAGACAAAATTTTAAAATTAACAACATGAAATGTACTGGTTTGTGTTGCCAGGTTGAAATAATTTGTATTTACGTAGTAAGTTTTTATTTTTTAAACTTTTTAAGATACAGGTTGTTTCAAAAGAGTTACGTACAAGTTACGTCAACCGAGCAATATTACGTCCGAATAGTAAAAAAAGAAAAATAAGTTAAAACTACAGAAAGTAGGCTAGCCTTCTTACATTTACATAAAATGCTAACATATATTATATTTTTGTTTTTTATATTTAATATAATATCTATCGTGAGGATGATCTGGCAGAAATCATTTAAATTATTTTCAAAAAGGTGTTTCAACAAAAATCTATAATATAAAAATGTACTGGTTGAAAAAACAATGGATTATAATTTTAAGTTCACATTACAATAAAGATACTTTAACTTTGATCACGTTAATAAGGTTACATTTCTGATACATTCAGGCACTGTGTCAACGTGCCCCCTATGTCTGCTGACTACAACTGTCAGACCATCCTGTATAACAGATATATCTATTTCAATATTATTATTTAAAAGCACAAATGGCGAGACGTTCCGATAACCCGGTTAACCGTTCATAAAAACCGGTAATTTTTTCGTGTTTATATTGATTTTTTTCTAGGACCATGCGCATTTTTGAGACGAGAAGTTCAGTTAAAATTACCGATTTTTTTGGTTACGGCAACCGGTTACGGAGATCGCCCCTTTAAACATGAAAGCATTATATGCCATCTAGAAAAAAAAATAGTAAAACAATGCACCAGTTATTTATTTCAATTTTAACTGAAAAAGTCGGGTTTGATGCCAACTGCGTTGTACTGATTTTAAATATATTTTGTATATGATAATATACGTTTAACATGATTCACATACTGTTACTGTTACTGTTACAGCCTTTTGTATCGTCCCACTGCTGGGCACAGGCCTCCTCTCACGTGGAGAAGGATTGAGCATTAATCACCACGCTTGCTCAATGCGGGTTGGTGATTTCAGACTATATAGTCCAGGTTTCCTCAAGATGTTTTCCTTCACCTTTTAATTAATTGATTGAACCTTTTAATTGATTCACATAGTCATTAAAATATTCAATCGATTATATTTTTAATTTAATTTAGGCTGTTTTATTACTAACAATTATTACCGATTTTAATATAGTTGGCGAATATATCAGCTGCCAATATAAATACCGACGTTCTCAGTTAAAACCTAACAGTCAGAAAACTAAACAATAGTAAAAGTTAAAATAATCAAACTCATAAGTTCCGACATAAGAATTGATTGGCAAGGCAACATAACGAACCGAACAATTTTGTCAAATAATAAATTAGAAAGTATAATACGCCTTTTACAACTATCTGATAGCGTCTAACTTCTAACTCGCTCGCGTGTCAGACTCGCTCAATGCTTACCGAGCCCAAAGGTGCAAAATTCACAAAAAAATGCTCAATTCGTGCGAGAATGCTCAGTTTGAGCACACGAGCATGACGTGAGCAGCCTAGCACTGCTGAGCTGATGCCGCCCGGTGGGTCTACTTGTACCAATACGCCGCTTACAAACAAATAAATACAGAAAAAATAATATCCAGATATTTCCGTCCCGTTCATTCAAAATTTGCCTTTTATCACAAGATAAAAAAAACGTATAAATGACCCCCCAAATGAATGTGCTTGTACTAGGGGGGTCCCCGGTGACCGATGCGCTGACCGGGCTCAAGCGACCTTCTATGGAGAATTTACCTTAAAACCTAGAGGCGAGTTCGTTAAAAACGTCAAAAAAATATACTAAAAACTGGAAGGAACATTTTGGAAAATTACAAAATTGGAATTGTGGTTTCCTTTCGAGTAAAAATTGCATAAAAATGATAAGAACGAGCCCGCCCCTGTGTGTATACAGCACGTGTCCAAGTCACAACTACATAATTATGTACACCCCACCGCAACACGCTGTATAAGCCGTCCGTGGAACTCCACGAGAGAAACCTTACGATTATTAAAAAAATTACAAGTATTTGAAAGCGAGATGGCAGTGTGGATCCGTGGGATTATCTGAAACAAACAAAACTAATTTAATATTTAGTTTACTAGCTTCTGCCAGCGGGTTCACCCGCATCCCGTGGGAACTACTTCCCGTACCGGGATAAAAAGTAGCCTATAGCCTTCCTCGATAAATGGGCTATCTAACACTGAAAGAAATTTTCAAATCGGACCAGTAGTTCCTGAGATTAGCGCGTTCAAACAAACAAACAAACTCTTCAGCTTTATGATATTAGTATAGATAAATTCATAACTATACTCCATTTGGTTAGATATTTAAACAGTCTTGACACTTTTGCTTTTTTATTCAAAAAGTCTATTGAAATATAAAATGTAGCTAAAAATCAATGAATCAATTATTTCAAGCAATTGGTTCTTTCAAGATTATTTACCTTTTGTTAAGTGCCTACTCAAATGGAGTGTAGTACAGTATAGCTTTCATTTCATTTATTATAAAACATATTTTGTACATTTTTAAATGATGGGGACAAACAAAAAAAAATGTAAAGTATTGTTAAGTTAATTAAGATTGTAATAAGTTTTCTGTGACAATAAATGTGGTAGTTACCTCTAGGCGGGTTGTGGCGTGCTGGACTTCTTCTTCTCTTTCTTCTTCTTGAGGAACGAGGGCGTCCGGAGCCCCTTCTTCTTCTTCTTGTCCTTCTTGGGAGACTCCTCGGTCGACACCTCCTTCGACGGAGAGCCCTGCAACCAGAACCAAAACGGATTAAAATCATCGTCATGATTGTCATCATCATCATTTAAACACATATGATGCAGACATGTGTTGCTGGTGAGTTCTTATCGCCACTTCTGCTTTATACGAAACACACATGAGTCATGGAGCCATCTTTTGAATATAGGTACATACACTTTACTACATTTCAGTACAAATAAGAATTTACACAATTCAATGTTATTATTTCTTAAAATAAAATACATAGGTAAATAGTAACGTTTCGACAAGATATTGAACAGTATATTGATTGTAATATTACCTCTTTACTGCTGTGAGAGAATGTGCTCTGGTGGGCATCCGAGTGGTCTCCGTTCACCGTGTGCTCGCCTGAAACGTACGAACACATTCGTCAATATAATCATTGTCATATCAACAATATATTCCTTTTATAAAGTAGTTTGTTTGTCAGGCTTTGACGCCAAAACTATTGAAACGATTCAAATAAAACTTGGTCCCCAGACAAAATAGAATTTGATTCTAGTCTAAAGTCTGAGAAGGGAGATAGGCTACTGTTGATCCGGGTACTGTAAGAAATTCACTCGAGACGCGGGTAGAACCGCGGGAAACAGCTTGTGATGATAAAAAAGCGAAAATGTATTTATTACATTTTCTCTGAGGAATAGTGATTGGGATAAAAATTGTGTTCGAAAATTATTCGAAGATTTTAATCCCCTATCTGTAGACGTATCTCCTTAACTATTCTATTTTTGTTGTAATATTTTTTTCCATAGTAATGTGTCTGATTAATTGTTATATGTTGTATGCATACTATGCACGTCCGTTTGTTTGTAAATATGTTTCCACTTAAGATACTGGATAGATTTTGATTAAACATTACAATAACATATCTTACACATCAGAATAACATATAGGCTACTATTCATCCTGAAAACAGACCCCTCAAGTAGCTGGTAAAAAGGAATAAAAGTGTACTTATAAACTAATTGAAACATTCCCAAGCCATTCCAGTGTTAAATAGTAAAGTGTTAGTAAAGCTTACCTGTGTGCGTGGTGACCACGAACCTTCTGCCCCGAAACCACGTGAAAGCTGTGCTCGTGCCATGCAAAGCAGGTCAGAACAAAAGCAATCCTCTATATGCACGCAAACGTGAACATTGCAACCAAATATTAAATTTACATAAAAGGCAAAAAATAATTAAGAACGTTTAGTGCATCCAAACTGTGCTCTATTTGTGACAATTAACTAAAGGTAAACAGTCTTGATACTTGATAGTTTTTATTTAAAAAAATCAGTTTAAATATAAAATTATTGTAAACAGTAGTTTATTTGTTTAGTATACATTTGTACAAAAAGTCATATCAAGATTTTTTACCTTAAGGGTCAATTCCCACTGAAAGAGCAGCGGCCGTAAGAGCACATACACCGTAAGAGCGCGAGCGCTCGCGCTCAGTCACTTGCTCTTACGGCCGCTGCTCTTTCTGTGGGAATTGACCCTTAGTCAAACGGAGTATAAGAAAATATCAGATGTTAAAAAGTTTTGTATCCACAACCACTGCTGGACAAATGCTTCTTTCTAAATGAAGAAGGGACATTCACAGCGCTATCCCAATATTATATCTATCTGTTGGTTTGAATACAGGAGATAGGAATTTATAATTATAGTAGGCATATCTACAGACAGACAGATTATTATCTATCATTGGGAATAGCTATTAGCGTCGGGTGCTCATTAAACACCAGATTATATGTACCCAACCCGTAGTGAAATATGAAAACTGTAGCAGCGATATTATACCGATTTTGGTCACAGAACAATATTTAAACACATATTCATACTTCTTTATTACCTCATTCTGAAAAAAACCCTGTCGAAGCTATAAAAAACCTACCAAAATTAGTATATATCGTTGCTACAGTAACACAAAGGCTCTATCTACACAGAAACACACACATAAGACATACACACACTTTAATAGCGGACAAACATACATGAGTACAAAAACAATGAGTTAGTGAAAATATTACAGAAGCGACATATGACAAGGGTTGCCAATTAAAAACTAAAATTGTTTGTTAACGTTTGAATTAGTTACATCACTATATTAGAAATTCGTAGAACCTACCTACACTAGGGATGTGACTGAGATATTTTATCGATACTTCACCGACAGTTTTCTTAAAACAATTTGTTTACGATGAATATTCACGTTCTATTTTCAAAATAAACCGTTCTTTTAAGAAAACTGACTTTTATGTTGTCGGCTCAAATGGGCCTAGGATACCTACTAGAAATATTTTACATGACTACAGAACATAATTATTTGTTTTTCAAAAATCGCCGCGAAATATTTCCCTAACACAAGAAAAATAAGTTTTAAAATTAAAACAAAATCGTAAGAACTAATTCTAAGAGTGAAAATCGCATTTTAAAAACACTTACAATATTAACAAAAACATATTAATAATTGTATAAACTACATTCACAATATTTAAAAAAAACATGCTTGTATAAAAATACATTTGTTTTGTTATAAAATATTCATCTTGTATGAAGGAAAGAATATTTCTTTTTTAGTATGTATGTGCTTTGGACGGCTTTTACAAGATACCTAACTTATTACAACTATCCCTTTAGGGTCCAATTCAATCCGAAAAGTTTCAACGTTTAAAGAAATTACATTTTCTACCTAAAACCGTATAACTGGCTAATACTTTTTAGAATATTCGCAATGACACCCATATTAAGTAAATCTAGTATATGTATTTAAATAAGTAGAATTTTACTCATACAATTAAAGCACCTACCTTGTTTACTAACTACACACGAACCGACTATCCTATTCCGGCTAGTATCATCCTTTACCGACTGATACTGTCCTATTCCAGCTCATACTATTCTGTTCCGGCATCTACTATCCGATTCAAGTCTACGCACTACTATCGAAATTGGGGTCTTCTAAATCGTTCGGATCAAAACTTTCCGACATTCTAAATTTCGATATTATCCTGTAGAATAGCGTATCTTCAAATGGGGGCCAGCTTGAGTACAATCTCTTAGACGGTCGGCTGTGTAACTCATATAGCAATCTCTTTTGCGGTAAATCTTTATCAGAATCATCACGTTCCAATTCCGGGTCAGCTACAATCTCTCTTACTCTCTCTCTCGCAAACTCTATATTAGAAGTGCTAGGAGAAGGGAAACTAACGTCATTCTCATTATATTCATGTAGAAGAACACTCGATCTTTTCGTGTTCATACTCGTAGCTTTATCAAAGAACTTCTTAGGATTCCCTTCCATACTATCTTCGTCAATATCTATAGATATGAAACTAGGCAGTGTGTCGTCAATGCTTTTGACGTTTCTAGCTACTTTTTCAGTTTCTACTACAGGTAGATTTTCGTCGAAGGACAGCCAGTATTTAACCCCGCCGGAATGTTCAGTTTGAGACATAGCTAGAACATGAGTTTTCTTTATAAATGGTGACGCAATATCTGAATATGCTCTGCGTTTAGCTAGATTTTTGAGAGGTGTAGCTTTGCCTTCGCTTTTGATAGGAGATTCATTCAATTCAAACTGTTTAGTTGTTTTTCTGTTAGGGGAAGATGATCGACTTTGTGCTTCTTTCACATGCTTGCGTTTTCTCGAACTTTCTTTCTTCTTAGTCTCTTCTTTAACGTTATTTGTTATTAGTGATATATCTCTGTACTCTGGAGAGAATATAGTATCTTCTAGAGACGGATCTCTTATAGGACTTAGATATTCTTCTATATTATTCGCAGGTGACTGAGCTGAGAAGCTCGCGAATTCTTCAGTTCTATCCGATATATCTTTAAATTCATCATTAACTGTTGAATGATATTCTTCCTGTGATGTGTCAATAACAGTCTCTATAACATACGTATCTGTCTCTAGAGATATATTCTCTTTGAGTTCTGAAGTGAGGTCCACATCGGGTGTGACGAAACACTCCTCGGTTTGTGACGAGATGGTCGCGTCTTCTGATTGACTGAAGTCCTCATGAAATGCGTTGTTCATGTCGCTGGTTTCTACAAAAGTTTCATTTAAACCATTGTCTATATCTGCAGTTTTGGAAGCATCATTCGTTGTAATGTTATTGTCTATTTGGTGTTCCAAGTAAAAGGTTGTGGTATCCAAATCACTGAAAGTAGGTTTATCTAAAATGTATGTTAAATTCTGTTTGTATTCGTGATAAATTGCGATTTGTTTGCAGTAATCTGTATTCTCTTGTGTAATTTCTACATTGTTGACTATGGGGTCTAAATATACTTGGTTTTCGTCATCTAAGACATTGCCATTTTCTTGAGGTTTATCATCAACCTGTTCTTTGTGTTCGCTATTGTCATCAACATGATCTTCACATTGACAGCTCTTTTCATGACTGTTAACCATTACTACATCATCATCTACTTTTGCAGCCTTTTCACAATCACAACGCTTTTCCTTAATTTTCTTTATGGCATTCTGTTCTGCTGCACTTTGAAGACATTTCGCGTTGAAAAAGTCTTTAATAGCATAAAAATCCTTCTCTACGCTTCGTTTCTCCTCTAAAGGTATCTCTTCATAGTCCTCAGATTCCACCCAAATAGGTTTAGCAGTAAATAGAATGTCTTCAAAATCAGCAACCGTGATCACTTTTTTAACAGTTTTCTTATTACTTTTCAGTTTCTGATTGTTTATAAACATGGCTCTATCGAAAATGTAATAAATGATACCTTCTATAATTTTGTTAGTTTGACCTATATCTGTGTCGCTAACTTCAGTAAGCACAGTCTCATTGAGACACACGCTCTGTTCTATATCTGCAATCATCTTCGCGATGGAAAACGTCTCCTGAATATCTTCATCAGTATTAAAATGTTCCAAAAGTTCAACTTTAGGAGTTTTCACTTTCAGTACTATCTCTACAAACTCTATCCTACTTAGAATACCACTTAAAATCTCAGATACAACTTCGTATTTCTCGAATTCAGCTGTCGAATCCATGCTGATTCTTTCTGTGGAACTGAGAGTGCTTGCCAAGGAATTTTGTCTCTTAACTTCATTAACTTCGGATTCATTTTCATTTGACAGTATCTCGAATACATTGTCGTACACAGAGTCTATCATATCTTGCTCTGAAGCTTCGTTTTCGTAGATATCTACAGCCGTTTGAACAACGTTTGTTGTGAAGCTTTCCACATCATTCGCTGTTATATCAGAACCTTCTTCATTGACTAAATAACTCTCTTGTCTGCTTACACATTCAGCTACTAAAGCTTCGGGTGTAACTTTTTGAGCTGCGATGGTAGAAATCTCTTGTTTCAATTGGCTAGCTAACACAGCTATATTCACAACATCACCAACTATATTTTCCACCACTTCTTCTTTCTTATCATTCTGAGAAGTGTTTGAATCGTCGCCGTAAGAACTTTTAGACTCTTCTAGAATAGGTTCGAGTGTATTTTTGACTTTTAAAGGCGATTTCTTTACTTCTTCTTTAGCTTTGAAATCCTCACAATAAAAGTCTATAGGCACGGAATAATCTCGTATGTCTTTCTCTACTAATTCTTTGACAGGACTTTCGTAAGAGTCTTCCAAGTCTGTGAAGCTGTGGTATTCACCTTCAATAGATTCTAATGTTTTGTTCACGTCTTCTATACCATCATCATCCTCTAAATCCCTCGTTAAAGTCTCCTTATCATCTTTTATAGTACTTTTAGTACAGATTTGAGCATTTTTCTCACTAATTTGAACAGTTTGGTCATTAGCATCAGACTTTTCAATAACAGTTTGGTTTTCCGAAGAAAAGCTATTACCGATATCTCCTATATAATTGTCCTCATTAAACTCCTGACTCTCAACAAACTCTACATCTTTCTTCTCAACTTTAAACACGGGAACGAACTTCTCATGTACTTTAACATACGTTGGATCTCTCGCGACTTCTTCTGAACACTTTTGCGGAATATTATCAACGGAATAGTATATAGAGGGGTGATTTTTAGCTTTTTTGGTTTTGTCTTCCTTACTCAACTCGAAGGCGTAGGAAACGTTAGAAGCGCCACAAGACCTACACCTAGGAACATGATAGTGGGTAGGTTCGGGGTCTTTCATGTAGGAGTTAATGAAACCGCTATGGGATTGGGTTCTAAAAAGCCTAGCTGTTCTATTTCGGGGGAGGGACCGACTTCGAAGTCCGAAGTCGGACTTGCAGCGTCCATCCCACTCTATAGAAGGGATGGAGTACAAGCTGGAGCGACTGCTTTCGTTTCCTGCCTCGTGAGTGTGTCCTAGCCTAGCAGTTAAGTTAGTTTTACACTTGGGGACTTGTTTGGGGGAGTCGTACTGTTTGACGATGTTATCGAAGTTCGTACTTCGGGAGTAGTCGTGTTTCGTTCGTTTGTTACTTGATAGAACTTCTTTCTCATCGACTTTACCTGTAAGGGTTAGGATGAGGTGAAATTGTGATAGCTAGGACTTGTCTCTACTGTTAGTCTACGGCCGTTCCCAATATTCTATCTATCTGTTATTTAGCTTACTAGAGATAGGAATTCGATATTACTTGTTTGAAGTCGTGGTGGCCTAGTGGGTAAAGAACCAACCTCTCGAGTATAAGGGTGTGGGTTCAATTCCAGGTCAGGCAAGTACCAATGCACATTTTCTAAGTTTGTATGTACTTTCTAAGTAATCTTAGACACCAATGGCTGATAAAAAAGGTGAAGGAAAACATCTTGAGGAAACCTGGACTATATAGTCTGAAATCACCAACCCGCATTGAGCAAGCGTGGTGATTAACGCTTAATCCTTCTCCGTGTGAGAGGAGGCCTGTGCCCAGCAGTGGGACGATAAAAAGGCTGTAACAGTATTACTTGTTTGAAGCTAATTTCAAAATTCTATTTCTTGTAAGCAATTCAGCAAATACATAGAATATTGAGTACGGCTATTAGATAGAGAAAGATAGATATTGCGTCACTAAGAGAAAACTAAAATACAGTTTTTTTACCTACTGCAGTAGTTTAAAGTAAGTTTTTGAATTGATTTTGTACTATTTGATTGAAAGATATATTTATTTTGACCCAAATTGTTTAATTACTTCTCATACGACCTAGAAATAGTTATAACCGCGTTGATCTGATTTAAGACACTAAAATGTAGTGACAAACACCGCATTTCTAACGTAGACGTTATGAGTTCGTGGATTTTGTGTTTATAAAACCCATCACCATTTTGATATGCATATTTTGTTGCTCGAACCAGACTTCGTTTCGATAAGTATGATACTAATACTAGCAAATGAATTCGGAGCGATGAGACACAGAATACAGCTCTTAGAGACCGCTTCGCATGACTTGAAATAATTAATGAAATGACAACGGAGACCTAACACCGATGAACTAGCGATGATCAAGGGCAACGACACATCAACTCACAGAGTTATACCTGAATACATACAATCCTGTCTTAACACACGTTTACTGGGTTCTGATTCTGCTAATTTGGGACCTACACACTACATACGTTATGTAGTGATAAGGTGTTGTGTACGTATCACAAAAGCGTCTGAAGATTGTACTTCAGTATTTCCAAAATGTTTATTGTACTCTGTTTTTCGCACTTTCAAAATATAACGATTTTTTCTCCGTATGCAACAATGCGAAAGAAAACACCAGACCTTACAGTGACTGGGTTCAAAACTATTTCTTTTTATTTATGAAAATTACTTATTTATGAATCAATCCTACTTATATTATAAATGAGAAAATTTGTGAGAATGTATGGCTGTATGTTTGTTATTCAATCACGCAAAAACGGCTAGACCGATTTGATTGAAATTTGGTATGTAGATAGGTGATACCCTGTATTAACACATAGGCTACTTTTTATCAACACACCACGCGGGCGAAGCCGCTGGCAGAAGCTAGTCTTTACATACAACTTTAAAAATTAGGAAATAATTTATATTTTTTTATAACAGTAATTTAACGTTAATATCAATCATTCACATCCAAAATTAGCAGAACCAGTTCACCCAGTGACCACCCTACACCTTTCAAGAGCCTAACGCACCTCTACTAATAGTCTGTCCAGCTTGCCCGACAGGCTGCCCGACAGTGTGCCCGACGGGCTGACTGACAGTCTGCGGCGCGGGGGCCACGTGCGACCGCACGGTGACGGACGCGGGGGGCAGGAACACGTCATCGTCGGACAGAACTGTTGGCTGTCGGGCTGCCGCTAGTGGCGGAGGATTCAATCAGTATTTGAGGTGAATATCGAAAGAAATGAAGTCTTTCAAAAACATTTCGTTACGTTGAATCAATCACAATAAACTCCTTTCAAATTATACACTCTCGCTTAATCTTTGATCGGTCAAAATATCTTTGATCGGTCAAAATATCTTTTATCAGTCAAACAGACTAAAACCTTGGTTCGAGTAGGTGAGTTTTATCCGTAAGTCCGCTGCACCCACAAAATCTTCTAACACGCCACTTTAAACAGTCATACAAAAGTTTAATGAATTAGTCCTTACAAATCAATCACACTTCATCATTCATAATACTCTCAAACTCAATGACTCAACAACATTAAATTTTAATTATCAATCACTCTCATTTTTTTAATCAATCACTCCATCTCTGAACCAATCACTCCATCTTCGAATCAAACACTCCATCCTTCGAATCAATCACTCTATCTCCATCTTTGAATCAATCACTCCACCTCCATATCAATCCCGTCCTCACCTCTGATGACGACGCGCGGTACGGGTGACATCACCTCTGACGTCATGGGCGACGCGGGCGAGTCGTAGAACACCTCGTCGTCCGATAACAGGTTCGGATCCCGGGGAGGGCCTACTCGTAAATATAATGTACTGTCACTTTTTCGATGAACTGTGGTTATTGTTTTTTTGTTTTGCCATTCTTTTTTAATTATTTTGGAGTCAATTTACATGAAATCGTAGTTTGTTTTGTGTTGTATATTTTTAATTTGGATAAAAACTGTTAGTAAAAGAATAACTTAAAGAAAAAAAGCATTAGTAAAGAAAATATTAGAAACACCATAGAATCAACTTGTTCATAAAATTCGATATTTTTTCCACAGTAACAATTAATGTATTAGATTTCTTGAATATACAATATCTGTATCCTGTATTTTATATAGAATTATATGAACATGTCGCTACAATCAAAACGGAAGCATACATTCAAAAGTTGCGCGATAGTTGAGCGACAGCAGAGCAACAGTTGCGCGATACTTTTAGTAAGTGTTACGGCCAGTTTCTTCATCAAAAGTTAAAGTTAAAGTTATGGCTAAAGTAATGTCTAAAGTAAAAGTAACGGTTAAATTTAATTTGTCTATGAATTTTGCTGTCAGTTTAGCCTTGAAAAAACGAATTTGACCGTTACTTTTACTTTAGACATTACTTTAACTTTAACTTTTGATGAAGAAACTGGCCGTTAGAAAGTTAGTTGAATGTATGCCACACATAAGTTGTTACTAATATACACACATGCCAAAAGTTGGAGATTTTTGTATAGATTCATGGACGATTTTGTCTGGATAAAAATATTTTGCTGAGCTGTAAATACCTAATCTGGGAATCGAACCCATGACTTTCAGCTTACTAGTAATAAGTTAGTGAAATATTATGTTTCTATACTGTGATTTAATTTCCAAGACAAATTCATCTACAAATCTCATATTAGTATTTCAAACCACACACAGTGTAGAAGAAGTTAGTAACGACCAATACTTCTATACATTAAATAGAAACTTACCTTTCGTCCTATCTGCGTGAGCACGTTCAGCGGCCAAGAAGTCAGTGGTGTCGGCTAAAAACATCGTATATTGTACACATACGCATACTCATGCAAAAACTAGGAAATAACAAATGTAGGTAATAAATGAAATCACTAATATGGACATGCCTATACAAGGTAGCGAAGAAATATTGGGAAAAAATCGTGCTGAAAAGGTGTATCCACGTTAACCTTATGACGGATTTCAATAACGAATCTATCTTTTGTTTTGTGTTTAGAGATTGCAATTTGACACAATTTTGATGTACATTTTGAATTTTGACACCATCAAGTACACAATATTGATTGAATCTCGCCATAAGTTTTTATAAGTGTCACGCTTATATTTTTTTTATTCAACTTGACACTTATGTGATTCGTACGGGATTTTTTACAGATTTGGATACACCTTTCAAATAAACTATGTAATAGAAAACATCCCATAAAAAGAAAAATAAAAAGGAAAAAATCTTATTCACAACTATGTCCATTGCGCTAATAATGTATTATGAATCTCTGCCAAAACTATCTATGCCAATACAGCAATAAAGGAAAAATGCTGTAATTATTGTGTTGCTAGATAACGACAAAAATTGCAGAATTCACAAAAGAATATTACATTATTTACTTCAATTTGTGATAGCATCATCATATCTGGCAACACTAATAAAATCTCCCATACATTTAGAATTGCATGCAATCAAAATTTCAACCCAACAGTCCAAAGACCCAATGCAATTCCCATTCAAACATAAAATACCCCCATTCACGTATGGCCAACTTAGTTGCGCCACAATTAGTGTCCCGTGTGTGTAACATGTAATACATACGGTCCCATTCTTATATCACTAGGTCTACAGCAAGTCCTGTTTATATGTCAAATTTGCGCGACTGTAGCGTAACTGTTGTGCTACAGAAAGTGTCCAGTGTAGAGTGTACGTACCATCGCTGAGCACGACCTCTGGTTGGCTGCGCACGGGGGCTTGTTTCGTCTCTATTCTTAGAACGCGGTGCTCTGCAAATATAAGAAAAAGTAGTTAATTTAAGAAGATTTAAAACGCGCGGTCGGTTCGTAATGTGTCTTCCCTGTTTCGAACAGCAAGATACTAAGTCTTGGCTGACATTGAACATATTTGGCAGTCGGTATGAGTCGTCAGAAGCCAACCAGTCTTAGCAAGGAGTATCAGTTTGCTAGCAACTGAGTTGAGAAGGTTAGATAGGGCAGTCGATGCATGTGGCACACTGGTACTCAGCTGCATGCGGTTAGACTGGAAGCCGACCCCAACATAGTTGGGAGAAGGCTCTGGAGATGATAGCTGGTGGCTGATGGCTACATACCGTCACGCGACTCCTCCTCGGTGTCAATGGGCGACGTCATCTGCGCCGCGCTGATCGCCTCCGACTCCGACAGGTCCGTGTCGTCTGCAATAACCCAGAAAGTCAAAGTCAAATCATTTATTTCATTTAGGCTTTTACGAGCACTTTTAAACTTCAAAAATATAAATAAGGTTGATTTTAGACACGTTATCGTCAGTCTAAAGCCGTTTGTCCACTGCCGCCGTCACCGAAAATGAGATGATACAATGACAGGACAGGAAATACTGGTCCGATTTGAAAAAATCTTTCAGTGTTAGATAGCTCATTTATCTAGGAAACTTATAGGCTACTAGCTTTTGCCCGCGACTTCGTTCGCGTGGAATAGTGACTTCCGGCAGATTTTTGGTTTGACCAATAGATGGCGCTATATGTCCGGAATATCTTTTTTTTGTAATAAAAACTATCCTATGTCGTTTCTCAAGTTCCATCCTATGTCTGTACTAAATTTCACACAAATCGGTTCAGTACTTTAGTCGTGAAGAAAAGACAGACAGACAGAGTTACTTGCACATTTATAATATTAGGATTAGGATTTTTTAACCGGATTCGTGTATAGTCTCGCTGGATGACACAATGCTGACACAGCAGTATACTCACAGTCAGAGCGCTGCTTGCGCTCGACAGTGCGGCGGTACTCGTCGATGTCAGTGTCCGTCACGTGGTCGAAGGGGTTCCTCGCGTACGGGGCGCTGTACACCGTCGCGTTGTGCTGGTAGCCGCGCTGGATGATGCCCTTAGACGCCGCGCCCATTAGTACCTGCTGAGAGGTCAGAAAGATGATGTTAAAATACATTTTCACCCGGTCCACGACGGGCAATAAGTCTGCAAAGTTGAAGTGGGATTGGGCAGGTCACATCTGTCGCATGCACCCGAACAAGTGGGCCAACATCACCACAAAAAGGATCCATGATGATGGAAGGTGGCCGAGAAGAAGACCAAGGAAACGCTGGAGAGAAGACTTAGACAGCTTCCTCAAGGAATGGCCACAAATAACAACCGATAGAATAAAATGAAAAAAAAAATGGCGTTCAAGGCCAATTTGAAAGAAAGAAAGAAAGAAAGAAGAAAGAAAATACGTTTATTCACGCACGCGTGTGACACAGCCTTACAATCAATAAACAAAAATAATATTAAAAAGAGAATAACAGTCGTTATAAATAACACAAGAAAAGACGAATTACAATTAAAAAACTAGTGGAAAATATGTGTCACACCCCACGTGAAACGGCCCTGAAATTTCGGCCATGGCAGCAGTTCTCATATAAAGAGATCAGCTGCGTAGGACATATTATAGTGCACGAACAATTGCGCAAACACAGGTGCACTTTTGGATAATAGATTCATACACTGACATTGGAATGCACGTTAAATTGATGGGTGCAGGCTGTTATGAGAACATCTCTGGCAGTCCCCAGAAATTGTGAGAACCAGTTCTGCCTAGGAGTATAAGGGGTAATGTGTTGCTCAGGTAACTATGTTGAGGAGGTCAGATAGGCGGTCGCTTGTTGCGCCACTCCTTCTTCCCAGCTAAACCACTAAGGAAGTGGTGAAGGGTTGACGTTTTGGGGGCTGTCTTTTATAAAAAATGTTGATGACTTGCTGCTTGCTGGCCTCGTCCCACGTGACTCACCCCAGGGTGTGCTTGTGGGTGCCGGCGCTCAGCTAACAGGCTAGGCGGATGATACTCACGACATGGTCGCCGGTGTGCGTGTTGGCGGCGTCCTCGCCGATCAGCTTGCTGGCCTCGTCCCACGTGACTCCCTCAAGGATATGCGACTGAGGACCAGCGCTGATCTTGTCAGCGCGACGGTTCTCCTTGATCTGGAAATTTTTGTTTCATAGATCAGTTTTCTGTCGCATTCACAAGTCGTGGAAATCGAAATTCCTATACCCCTCTTAAGCTCGATTAGGGTCCAAAAAACTTGGTCATATTTTCTACCCCGTTGTAGAGAAAGAATAAGGCTAATCCTTAGCTAATTTACATTCAAGTTCGAAATATTTCACCTGCTAGAGAATGTATTATAAAACAGCAGAAAAAGTACCTGCAGCACAAGAATAAGCGTAACTTTGTGGTCGAGATGACGAATAAAACAGTTCGATTCTAGCTACTGTTTTCAAATTACTCATTAATACTCATACGTCGCTTTCATGAGCTGAAACGATTTAAGACGAAATGTTGAATGACCCAAACTCGTTATCGCATTATGTCGAAAGTTATACCTAAACTTTTTATTATTAGCGTAATGCAATATCCTCAAGGCCGGGTTGAAACCAAGAAGAACTGCTATTTATATAAATTTTAAGCTGAAGAGATTTTCTCAGGAACTACTGGTTCGATTTGAAAAATGTTTTCATTGTTACATAGCGCATTTATGAAGGTAGGCTGGAGACTACTTTTAACCGGGTGATTGGAGAAGTTCCCCCGTAAAACTGCTGATGCTAGAAATATTCATAAGTTGGTGAACTGACCTGCTGCTGCAGAGCCTTAAACTCCTTGGGGTTGGTGTTCTTGGGCACAAACTGTAGCGTGTCGATCTTCACGGGAGTGCTCGAGTGCGCGGGCGACCCGTCCTGCACCCACTGGGGTTCGTGGTTGTTGTAATCCAGCGTGTGGTTGTCGTAACCCAGCGCGGTTGTTGGAACCCAGAGTAGTTGTTGTAACCCATCGTGGTTAACCAACGTCATAGTTTGTGGTTACGTTGTTGGTTGATGACAACCAATGTATTGGTTGGTCGCAAGTGGTTATCGTAACCACGTAGTAATTGTAACCATGATTCCGTGTAACGGAATTTTTAATTTTATTTTAGGTTTTCCAATTTGTAAAGTGTTTTTGTGGGTTTCCAATTCGATTCCATAGCCGGGTCACCATTCGTGATAGAAAAAAGAGAGAAAAAAACAAGAAAAAATTAGTAAAAATGTTGCCAACATGTGTAAAGCAAAAATCAACGAATATTTCGAAAAAATATCAATCGACTTTCGCTAAAGGGTTAGTAAAAAAGAGGATATGGATAGTGGCATTTACATATTTTGTAAAAAAAATAGAAAAAGTAAGATTTGTGCGTAGAAAAAAAAGAGAAAAAAAATTAGGAAAAAATGGCTCAATTTTTTTAGTGATTTCCTGGCGAAACATCGAGCATGTACAGTTCAGATTTAAAACATTTCGGGCATAAGCAGACAAACAATACATTTCCATGCAAAGCTGTATTTTCAAAGCGATTTTTAGAAAATATTTTTTGCGCATTCCATTTTTTTAGTCTTCTGCTTATACCGAAAGGGACAAGCTTCGAAAAATAAATACAACATAAGAACATGACTTCATGATTTTATGAAAAATCGAAAAAAATCTCTTAAAATTTTACAATAATTCGAAAAAAAACTGATGGTACTAACTGCAAAAAAAACCATACTTTCAGAAGAAAAAAAAACCTAGTCTTTTTATTATTATTATTTTTATATTTTCTACCTATAAAATGTCAAAGGTAGCACGGACAAAGGATAGGAAGAACAAAAAAGGTCGTGCAAGGAGAAAGGTACCAGTATTTTTGACAAGTGGCAACATTCCTACCAATTATCGAAAAATTTACCAAACACTGTACAAACTCGATGTTTTTTTCGAACAAAGTTTATTTAAAAACTTTGCTCTGACCAGGGTAATAATAACGAAATGCTCTTGATAAGGAATTGTCCTAGACTTTGAGTGATGATTGTCACCCTAGCGGTAATTTTGACGTGACAAAACTCCAGGTTTCCCGGAAATGTTAGAAAAAGCTTGAGAAAGATGAGAAGAAAGAAAGTAAAGGTGTTGACGTAATTCTTATGACTATCCGTTGAGTTTGAAAGTAGGTAAGATTGAAAAATATTTATCTACTTAATGAGATTGTGAGCAATTAATACAAAAAAACCGGCCAAGTGCGAGTCGGACTCGTGCACGAAGGGTTCCGTAAATTACAGTTAAATCAACCTATCTCAAAAACTATAAGAGATACTTTGATCAAACCAAAAATCGTTGAAAGAGTTAATTAGCATGCATCACCTCTATTTTTTTTAGAATTTTATACCCCGTAGTTATAAAAATAGAGGGGGGGGGGACATACTTTTTACGACTTTGAGAGCTGATATCTCAAAAACCGTTCACTTTAAGAAAAATGTTTTTTAGAAAACTTTATATCATTTTAAAAGACCTTTCCATTGATACCCCACACGGGTATGTACATCGAAAAAAAAAATTTCATCCCTCAGTTACATGTATGGGGGGCCCCACCCCCAATTCTTTTTTTTACTATTTAGTGTCATATTTTTGTAGCGGTTCATACAACACATATTCCCATCAAATTTCATCACTGTAGTACTTATAGTTTCCGAGTAAATCGGCTGTGACAGACGGACAGACGGACAGACGGACAGACGGACATGACGAAACTATAAGGGTTCCGTTTTTGCCATTTTGGCTACGGAACCCTAAAAATAGTATATAATTTTTAACTTATACAGTTACACATAATAAAGGTGATTTTTACTTTGCATTTACTCATAAAATCACTAGAATTTTAATTTTAAAAAATATCTCTTTTTGACAATGATAACAAAGTGAATATTAGTCAAAATTTAAAAACATCGAAAATAATGACTATGATTACTGATTGCGTTTTAATTGGTTGTATGCGAAAAACACTCGGAAGTCATAGAATTACGTCAAATAATTAAAAAATGTTTATTTATTAAAAAATGTCGTCGAAATTACCTCTTCGTTGTTAGCATCCACCCACTGCAAAACATTATTATATTAGTAACAAAAAAAAAATAAACAAAAAAAAACGTTTTTTTTAGTAAAAACACGAAAATCTCGTCAAAAGCATTTCATTACGAGTGAGAAGCAAGAAAATAGATGTTATTTTGATTTTTGAAAAATTTTAATTGATTTTTTAATTAATATATCTATAAGCACAATAGCTATACGAAAGCTTGTTTATACGCAGTCCCGTCAAGCAAAAACTTTTTGATATATATATATTTTTTTTTCAAAATATAGTAGTAAATTATTTATTTAAAATAACACACAAATATTATAATATAGAAAGTATAAAATTACGTATTAAAATTGAAAATACGTACTTATGTCAAAAAGTTTTTGCAAAAATCAATTTGAGACGAGTATTAAAAAAAAAACAATTGTACACACATTAGCTCGAAGCAAGAATACAAGAAACGCTTTAATATATTAAATATCTGAATAAAATATACTCTTATATAATTTTTAAACCTTCGATAATTTCACTTTTGAACGAAATAAATAGAAAAAAGGACTTTTGAGCCATTTTGAGCGCAGCATAGACAAAAAATGCTCAGAATATTACTTTTTTTGCACAAAATCTTACGACTATACATTCATAGACTATTTGTAATATGGTTAACATACTTTCTATGTATAGGTATTAAAGCAACATTTAATTATTAAAAAAAAACTCCCATTATTATCAATATAAAATTATACAAAAAAAAGAGATAAAAAATTAAATAGAAATATAAAAAAATATAAACGCCACTACCAAAGCCCCGTAGAAATATAAAAAAATATAAGATTAAAAAAGTAAAAATAATAATTGTTAAAATGGAATGTCCTATATGTTACCGAGAAGTTTGGTTACAGTAACTTAATGTAATATGACTCGAACATATATTGTTACTTTCAAATATGTACTGAATATTTTTAATAACTTCTATATCCATTTAAATAGTTTTTTTTTAAGATTTACATTATCCACAAATAAGATGGATTTGAAGTATTTAATAGGTATTTTCAGAATATAAATCAGTACATATTTTTATCTAAAATTAATAATTGTGGCTGCTTTTGTGAAGATAATGTAAATTAATAGTTTATCGGTGTCGCAAAATGATATTTTCTAATCAAAAAGTCGAGTACTAAATTCTTGTTGAACATGTTACTGTTACAGCCTTTTTTATCGTCCCACTGCTGGGCACAGGCCTCCTCTCACACGGAGAGTCTTGTTGAACATAGTACTCTATTATTTAACGTTGGTTAAGAAGACATGTAGCTTTATCACTAGATGGATGATAAAGTAAAATAGTGTTTTTTTTTTTAGTTTTTATGGAAAAGGCTAGGCAAATGAAGAGTTTTGACAAATATATTTTTGCAACATCGATAAACTTTGAAAATATGTTTCTACAGAATTCACGAGATTGGAATTGTATTAAAATGACCTAATACAAATAGATTTGTTACAATATGAAGAGAAATCGTTTATTTGTATATTAAAGAGGATGGAACAACGATTCTTTATTTCGGCATATTTTGATGTTAGTTCTAATAAACCTGAGATTTCTGAGTCTTGTTATTATGGGCGTGAATTATTGTCAATCATTATAATGACGTCTGACAAAGTTCACATCGAATGACGAAGTTGACAACAACTGACAAAATTGACACCAGGTGACAAGAGTCACCACCACGATCAGAACGCACCTTTGGTTACGATTTTTCATTTAAAATCTTGTAGTACTCTCAGAAATCTAGGTTTATAGGTTGCGCTACCTTACACCCAATAATTTTTCGATCTACGTTTTAAGAAGGCGTGAAATATCTTCATACTAGACTAATTCTTCCATTCATACAGGGTGGTTGACTATTTTTCACTATTAATATTGGAAATACCAAGACAAAGTACACTTAGAATATTCTAACCCACATACAAATATCATTGACTGATTATAAGGATTGAATCAATCTTAAAAAATATATATGATCATCATCATAATCCTCCTGCCCTTATCACATATATATTCATATATATTTTTAAAATAAACAAAGAGTTTCAAAATGTGTCATTAACGCGTTAATTTTGAAAAATAGCCAACTACCCTCAAGTCTTACAGGGTAAGAACACCATCATCAGACTCGACTCCACTCTACCGCGGTCTACTCGCCAGTATACCTCGGTCTACTCCCCAGTATACCGCTGTCTACTGGGCAGTATACCGCGGTCTACTCGCCAGTATACCGCAGTCTACTCCCAAGTATACGGCGGTCTACTCGGCCTCGAGCCTGAGGTACTCTACCTTGGTGATCTTCTTGGGGTCCGCGGTGCCGGTCTCCAGCACCTCGACCTTCTGGTAGACGTTGGGCGAGTTCAGCCAGCGAGTGCGCTCGCCAGTCTTGCCTTGACCCTTCTTCCATAACCTGGGGACATTAAAAGAAATAAGTATAACGTGTATATGATGTAAGGGCGTTTGATTCTGTTCAGGATTCGCTTATTAAATAGTAGCCGAGCGAGGAGACGGCGGGCGGCACCTCCACGTCGTTCTGTTAGGATATACATACTGCTGCATGGTATACTGACCCTTGCCTGTAGAGCTCCTCCTCCTCCAGCAGGTAGCCGAGCGAGGAGACGGCGGGCGGCACCTCCACGTCGTTCTGTTAGGATATACATACTGCTGCATGGTATACTGACCCTTGCCTGTAGAGCTCCTCCTCCTCCAGCAGGTAGCCGAGCGAGGAGACGGCGGGCGGCACCTCCACGTCGTTCTTAGGACGAGGCACGTCGTTCTGCACACAATAAATATTAATTAGCAACATTCATAATCACAAAATCGAAGAAATGATTTAACTATAGCAGGTTCGATTTCAGGTTAGACGACAATATCACTTTAAGTGGACACCAATGACTAAACGGCGAAGAAGAACATCTCGAGGTAACCTGGACTATAAAGTCTGAAATCAGCAACCCGCATCTCTCGCGCGTGGTGATTAATGCTCAATCATTCTCCGTGTGAGAGGAGGCCGCAGCTCAGCAGTGGGACGATAAAAAGTCTACAACGTAACGTAACGTGGTAGGGCATAAAGTTGCAAAATCAGTTTGAAATTAACGAAAATTTTGTTTCAATTTTCATGTGTATTCTTAAGATTTAGAAAGGGAGAAAGCCTATGTATTCTTACAACTGGTATTAAGAATATTTTTTTTTTTAGTTTAATCACATTTAAAACGATTATCAGATGCGTCAACACAAATATGGATACAAAATTGTTATGTATTCACATAAATGATTCATTAAATCTACTATACTTGACTTTTTATCTTATTGACAAAGAACAAGTCAGGAAAATAGATCCAATTTTAATAGACCTTTCTGCAAATGACATGTAAGTAATTATGTTACCCATTTGCAGGGAAGTGGTGACGTACCTTGACGAGCGGGTGTCGATAGATGTAGCCGGTGCGGAAGCCGGCGTTGTCGAGCATGCGCATGAGAGCTTCGAACTCCTCGCCTCCCACGCGCCACTTGTGCGCGTCGCCGGGGGGCTTGTGCACGCTCTCGTAGATCTGTGGGGAGATATAATTATTGTAAAAATGGAGAAAAAGAACGAGTAAAAGAAAATTGCCCGTATACCTGTTCTTACACAGTACAAAAAACAGTGTCGCAAAATTCACATGCCTATTTCAACATCACATTATATTCAAATCATACATCAGCACTTGTTAGTAGAATTAAGCAAAATATTTGTAAAATTATGTACAAAGTGAAATAATAAACAATTTATTTATTCAACTTCATATCCTAAGTTACAAAACACAGAAAATAAATAACTACATTAAATACATTAACTGTATATTTAAATTCATTTGAACATCTTTGGCATTCGATAGTCAGAAGCCAGAGACTCTGACTCTGGGTTAATGGTCAGACAGGCAGATGCTACTTGTAAAGCATTAGACTGGAAGCCGACCCCAACATAGTCCAAAAGAGGTTAGGCAGATAATGAACTGTCAGTTAGGTTGGTTAAAGCAGATAATTGACATGAAACAGAGTGGCCAGGGCCGGCTTCAGGGCGGCACCGGGACCCAGGGGGCATCAAATGTAGTCCTATTTCCTATAAGTTTTAACAAAGAAATTGCCACTGACCTGGTGCACCTCCTGCGGCTCAAGCAGCTGCAGGTCATCAGCGGGCACAGCGGCCAATCGCAGCTGCACCTCGCAGGCTGCCGTCAGGTTGCGAGCGAGGAAGAATGCTTCTTCCAGGGTCCCACCGCAGCAGAGGGCACCAGCACCGGAGAGAATCAGCACCTGGAGATGAGAGTCATGTTAAGTTGATGAGACATAGATATTGGCAAGTTAGGTATCGAAATGTAATCTTGATGACAACTTTAGACTTCCTATGTGGAAAAATAACAAAAACACATAAGAAGTGGTGAAGGGCGGGCCTTTTGGGGGCTGCCTTTTGGGGGCTGCCTTTTGTAAATTTGACCTTCAAAAAAAAAGATCCCGACGAATTGAGAACCTCCTCCTTTTTGGGAAGTCGGTTAAAAAGTGTTGATTTTCAGCCTACTTTGAATAAATTACTTGTTTTTTTTTCTCTTCTCTACAGTCTCTTCAATGATGCTTCGAAATTCCTGTCGTGATCCAGGTTGGCTGGGCCTCGTATCAGTAGTGAGGGTGTCCTGACGGCCTCGTGACGGTGGCGGGGCGCGGGCCCCAGGGCGGCGGCTCGTGGCACAGCGCAGTACTGACCTTGGCACTGGGCCCCAGCGCCCTGACCAGCAGGTCGCGCTCGGCGTCGTCGAGCGGCGCGGCGGGGCGGTGGCGGGGCGCGGGCCCCAGGGCGGCGGCTCGTGGCACAGCGCAGTACTGACCTTGGCACTGGGCCCCAGCGCCCTGACCAGCAGGTCGCGCTCGGCGTCGTCGAGCGGCGCGGCGGGGCGGTGGCGGGGCGCGGGCCCCAGGGCGGCGGCTCGTGGCACAGCGCAGTACTGACCTTGGCACTGGGCCCCAGCGCCCTGACCAGCAGGTCGCGCTCGGCGTCGTCGAGCGGCGCGGCGGGGCGGTGGCGGGGCGCGGGCCCCAGGGCGGCGGCTCGTGGCACAGCGCAGTACTGACCTTGGCACTGGGCCCCAGCGCCCTGACCAGCAGGTCGCGCTCGGCGTCGTCGAGCGGCGCGGCGGGGCGGTGGCGGGGCGCGGGCCCCAGGGCGGCGGCTCGTGGCACAGCGCAGTACTGACCTTGGCACTGGGCCCCAGCGCCCTGACCAGCAGGTCGCGCTCGGCGTCGTCGAGCGGCGCGGCGGGGCGGTGGCGGGGCGCGGGCCCCAGGGCGGCGGCTCGTGGCACAGCGCAGTACTGACCTTGGCACTGGGCCCCAGCGCCCTGACCAGCAGGTCGCGCTCGGCGTCGTCGAGCGGCGCGGCGGGGCGGTGGCGGGGCGCGGGCCCCAGGGCGGCGGCTCGTGGCACAGCGCAGTACTGACCTTGGCACTGGGCCCCAGCGCCCTGACCAGCAGGTCGCGCTCGGCGTCGTCGAGCGGCGCGGCGGGGCGGTGGCGGGGCGCGGGCCCCAGGGCGGCGGCTCGTGGCACAGCGCAGTACTGACCTTGGCACTGGGCCCCAGCGCCCTGACCAGCAGGTCGCGCTCGGCGTCGTCGAGCGGCGCGGCGGGGCGGTGGCGGGGCGCGGGCCCCAGGGCGGCGGCTCGTGGCACAGCGCAGTACTGACCTTGGCACTGGGCCCCAGCGCCCTGACCAGCAGGTCGCGCTCGGCGTCGTCGAGCGGCGCGGCGGGGCGGTGGCGGGGCGCGGGCCCCAGGGCGGCGGCTCGTGGCACAGCGCAGTACTGACCTTGGCACTGGGCCCCAGCGCCCTGACCAGCAGGTCGCGCTCGGCGTCGTCGAGCGGCGCGGCGGGGCGGTGGCGGGGCGCGGGCCCCAGGGCGGCGGCCTCGTGGCAGAGCGGCAGCAGGCCGCGCTTGGTGGCGGACACGGCGAGGGCGGCGGGGCAGCGCACGTGCAGGACCACGCGGATGTCGGGTCGGGCCGCGTGGACGGCTGCGTGGAGGGCGAAGCCTGGGGGGGAGAAAAGAATATAAGTCAGGTTGGGACATCACATAATACAGTCATCGAAATCACATAAAGACAGACATATACTGCTACAGCAGTGGTTCTTAACCTTTTAGTCATGAGGGACCACTTTACCAAAAGTTTGTCATGCCGGGGACCACCTCATTGGTTTACCTAAATGAAGGTTCTTTGATAAAGAATACAAGCACACTTTATAATAAGCACTCATTTCTTTTAGCAAAAAACTAAAAGTTACAGATTTAATGATACTTTTTGTGACTGCACTGTCTTTACTAACTTCTGAATTCTTCTCTATTCTTTTGTAGGTAAGCAAATGCAAAGAAAGACAAACACACGCTCATATATTTCCAAATGCGCGAGCGAAGCGAGCGCGAATTTTTTTTCAGACTCAAATAAACATTAGTTACGTAAAATGTAGCCTAAACGTACTTAACTTTTTGTGTGTTGTCAAATGTAAGAATAATGGCTTAAAGTTTCTGAATACGCGAGTGAAGCGAGCGCGAAATTTTAAAATTTTTTAAGACTCAAAATTAAAATTACGTAAAATGTAGCCCAAAGATACATTTTTTTCTGTTGGAAAAGTAAGGTGGATATGAATGGCCCCCCATTCCGGACCCCGAAACTTAACTTATATACGTCCATGCGAAAACCACTGCTCACATAGATAAGTCGATAAAAATAAAGTTAGATAACGTATAGCAACGTCGCGAAGCGAAGCTTCGCGGACCACTTGGAATGCCTCCAGGGACCACCAGTGGTCCGCGGACCACCGGTTAAGAACCACTGTGCTACAGGATTTTAAAATACATTGGTGTAATCCATTTGTCTCAAAACACAACCTTCAACTTTACTTGTATGCGACAAATATAACGAAAATCCAAACATGCTAGTTTATCGCTGTTTATGACTTAATAGAAACATATTTGAGAGGAGACAAAAACCGTTGTCCCAATTTCACATTAAAACTAAGAAACAGATTTGAGAAAACCTTAACACTATTGCATACGAAGTTAATTTGTTGCGCCCTAACAGGGTAATGTATACATAGGATAAAGATGTATATCTGTACCTAACAGTATACATTTTTGCATGAAATAAATATTGAGCTGATCAAACCTAACAGAATTCCACTTCTAGCTACAACATACCTTCAACATTAACGGGGAAGTTAGTGGTCCCCTGGTCCTGCACACACCCCTGCATGTCGACCTTCACCAGCGAGGAGGCGGTCACCTCGTGCGGGAGCAGCCCTCGCGGCGTCGTCAGCACCGACTCCACCGCCGTGTTGAGGCGGGCCGTGATCTGGCCGTGGTTGCCCGCTGGAAGGTACAACGAAATACATAGATAAGTTATTTAAAGTGGCCTGAAAGTAAGCACTTTTGGAAGGTCAAATGTTATTTAAGACAGCCCCCAAAAACAGCCACCGTGCACCTATTTCTTTCTCATGTCTTTTTTCAGGTTTGCGGATTCGAAACTTTCACAAAGCAGCCCGGAGCCTGGAAGTTGGTGATCGATATACCCGTGCATAGTGTCGCAATGTCGGTCCTGCGCCTAATCTCTCTCCGGTGGTGTCGGATTGTCGTCCCATCGCGCTATGAGAGTGAGGGAATAGTGAGTGCACCTGTCTGCGCAAATGCTTGTGCACTATAACATGTCCTGCGTAGTTGGCTGATCTCTACATGAGAACAGCCGCCGTGGCCGACAATCGGCTAGGAGGACATCATCATGTGTTTCTGCTGGACAGGATCTTCTCGCCCTGCTCGTAGCTACACAATACTTACACTGCGTCCAGCCGAACAGGTCGACGAGCCGGTACACCGCCGCCAGCTTGCAGCGGAGGATCTTCTCGCCCTTCTCGTAGCCGACGCCCTCGATGCCGCGGATGTCGTTGATGGGGAGCACGCAGGCGGGACCCTGGGGGGCAGACGAAAAGGCTTTAGACAAGTATTAGAGCATTACTATGAAAAACAATCTGAACTTTCTTCACAAACATAAGCTTACCACCATAAGCTTATTATTGGGTTGCTCGGGTAACCGGGTTGAGCAGGTCAGATAAGCAGTCGCTCCTTGCGGCACACAGGTATACAGTTGCATCCGTTTAGACTGGAAGCCAACTATATTGGGCATAGTTAGGGACATGACATGACACAAGCTTATTTATTACTTAATGGCTTCGAGTACTCGGTCTTCAATTTGACTCATCCAACTTCTGCCTGCAACCTTTCGTAAATCGACAGCTAGTTTTGTCATGATATCTGACCAGTCAATCCGGGACCAGAAGAGAGTTGTGCTATAACTAGTCTTGATAAGTTCACATACCCGCATGCTACCACTATGCAGCCGTCCCCCCACCATCTCGCGGATACGCTGCAGCAGCGGCGCGTCACTGCCCTCGTGCATCTGCTGGTCCAGCACGCGCTCCAACTCCTCGCGGAACAGCTTCGACGACATCAGCGCCTCCACGCGCTTGCGACGCTCCATCTCGCGGACGTCCTGCAACGGAGGAAAAGAGTTTTAGAACACTACAGGTGAGTAAAATTGGCAAGTTTTCCGTCGTCTATCGGAGGTTCCGAGGAAAGCTACGCAACACCTTGCAGCGTAACACGATGCCGACACTTCGTGTGCATTAGTATTAAGTTGTTTATATAAAATATGTATTAGCATACGATTTAATGCTATAGTATTTTTATAGGTCTTAGATGCCTGAGATAAATAAATAAATAAAAATATATCGTCCAAAACTTTGGAGTGCAGTGTCCGTAACGTACGGCTTACAAGTAAGACAGTCTCTTTGCAAGCTCTTATGAAAAACTAAGTTCTATGGAAAAGAACCGGCCAGAAACACCTTGCAACCCAAAGAGTTACGTCAGTGTCCCCAGAATCCCTTTGAGCCTCTATTTTAGGGGCTAACTCAACGACAATAAGGCCGCGTTTCCACTGATGCGGAGCTGGGCGGAGAGGAGCGGAGAAGAGCGGTGAAAAGTGGTCAGTGTTTCCACTGAAGCGGAGCTGGGCGGAGAGGGGCGGAGAAGAGCACAGCTGGGCGGAGAGGAGCGATGAAGAGCGGTGAGTGGTCAGTGAGCGGACCAGAGCGGAGTGGAGCATCTTTGGTTTCGTGGCATTTGTAGGTATTCAATCGCGTATCCCATAAACATGGAAATTGTCTAACAGTTTCAATTAACTTCTCATCCATTTTGATACGTATGCAGCTAGTGACGTAACGAGGACAACTGACACACTGCACGCGAGTCACGCACCGCCCCGCTCCGCACCGCTCCATGCCGCCCCGCTGTCCTCCGCTCTGCACCCCAATGCTCGCTGTCCTCCGCACTGCACCGCCTCAATGTATGAATATTTGCTCAGCTCTGCTCCACCCCGCTCGTACTGTTTCCATTGAAGCGGAGCGGAGATTTCAAGCATAGTCATTGGTCAATTTGTGCACCGCTAAGCTCCTCTCCGCCCAGCTCCGCGTCAGTGGAAACGCGGCCTAACTTCTCTACTACTGGCAGCTCCCACACACGAGCTAAGGGACCCACAGGTCCTCAACTCCTGGTACTCACCGCGTCGATGTCAGCGGGTCGCTGCTTCATCCTCTCGTCCTCTTCCTCCGTGGAGAGTGCTGCCGTGCCGTTCGCCAGCGGCTCCGTGTCTGTGTCGGCCATTGTGGACGGCACGCTGATGATTTCTGAGGAGAGGAGAAACATTATTAAATTGTTGTCAAGGATCAAAACAGAACAGTAGGACAGTATCACAGACGTATCACACGTATAGTGGTCGAATACAGAACCTCTTTTTTGTAAAATCCTGTAACCTTTAAGTATCTTAAGTGTAAAAGTTATGTATCATCTGTAATTATGTAATTTGCTTTTGTGGTATCAGTGTACGATTTCAAAACCACAACAATTACATATCTAAATTATCTAACGTTGGTGGTCTAATTTGTTCCTCGTAGGCGGATCATCACAATTATCGATTCGATTTTCAATACGCCAGATCGGCATATATTTATTTTCGCAAAGAATTACTTGCATCCCAAAAATATCTTGCTAGAAAGACAATCGCTGTCTAACATTGGACTGCCGTAAATTACCTATCATCCAGGTCTAACATATCATTAAACACGTCACTAAACAAGCACCCATTTCGCGTGCAACTCCTAAAACCTCATAATGACACCATTTGCAAGCGCTCACAAGGCGTGCCCAAATCGATGCGCCCGCGCTCGCCCAATCCGGCGCACATTAGTCATTGTACCGGCCATTCAAATCTAATGGACTGAACGTTTAGCCTATTGGACTGAATATTTTATCCTATGTAGTACCTAACTTCCGCCAGTTTTAAGGGAGCTACTTCGCGGACCTGAAAAAGTTGGCTATGGCCTGCCTCGATAAATGGCTTGTCTAACACTGACAGAAATTTCAACTTAGACCTGTATCTCCTTATATCAGCGGATTTAAACAAACACACAACTTTCGGTGTTCGACCACCCATACATTGGGGAGATATAGACTACTTTTAACCAGGTGAAAAGTAGTTCCTACAGGACGCTAGTGAAATAGGTAGTAGGTAGGTCTAACGTTTAGTTTCTATATCCGATAACATGACATTGTCCAATATTTCTCACCTACACGACTATAAAACCAACTTTTAGTGTGTGAGCAATTCACGGCGTCCCTGACTCGTCCTAGGCAATAAACCAGTGCCCATGAGCTAGACGTACCTTACGAGTTATTGTTCTAGAAGCGCCCACGCAAGTCTGAGTATGTTTGAGAGGATCAGGTGACAAAACAAAATATAATATCGGATGTGATTCATTGACCTTCCAGATGTTTCGAGGGACGCTGTTTTGTGCTCAGTAGAAGATCCTTTTGGGTTTTATTTCAAGGCCATGTAAGGGATAATGGGGGTAATGTTCTAATGGATTATGTCTTTCCTGAAAAGTAAATAAGTCTCGATATTTAGCCAGTTTATGATCAAAAGCCTAGCCTTCTATTACACTTTTTATGCCGTTTAAGATACGTTTTAAAGAATATCAGTCGATTTAGGCAAGTTGGAAAACCAGATATATGAGATTTCCTACATATAGGAGATTTCCTTTAAATTCATGAAGAATAGTTCAAAACTGCGATAATCCTAAAGCACATTTTCTTTTTATGCTTTTATTTGTATTCATTTAAAATTTAATTTCTCCGATTTATGTAATTGGCTTTTAAAGCCGTGTACCTGAGTCGAATAAATAAATAAAATACCTCTGAAGAATCTCTCAAAAAAGGTCTACTTATCCCGTAGTCTGTCTGTAGGTGTCCAAAACATTGTACAATTGTGTTCGGGCGGAGTGCATGCGGTACAATAGGACGAGACTATTCAGTCAATTTCCGCTCACTGTACACAACCGCTGAATGTAATCATTACTGAATATTTTACTTTGAAGATTCAGGTCACAGCGGGACACTGGGAGCGACTTGAGGATTATCTCGCTTATATCATAGCCCAGAAGGGATAAGCATAGGCGTAGCTATACTCTATCCACGGAAGCAAGAGCTAAAAGGTAAACAAAGAATGACACTTTTTCAAGATGGCTGTATAACCCGACCGATGACAAAATCACAGATACTGCGAACATTTTGCACAAAAATGTGTGACGTTTTGTCATAGGTCGGTTTATACCGCCACACAGTGGATCCAAATTGAAAAATAGTGGACATAGGCAACAAAGTTCCAATATCGATTCGATATTTTTTTATGTGATTTTTCATGATATTCCAGACAACTTTTACTCTTGTGAAATTTCTTCTAAAGTTGATCGTTTGTCAGAAAAAAAATAAATTAGATTTTTTTGTATGGAGCGAATCACGTTTATTTTTTTTTCTTCAATTGTACGAATATGTTAGGTCTGTGGCGTGAGTATATGATACCTAGGGTCATTCTCTATCCAAGAAAAAATATATCAGCGCCGGCCATCTGCAGCCGCGCGAGTAATCATTCGGTAAAAAAATAATATTTTCTATGACATTTTTTGCCTTTTAAGATCAATTCAAAGTATATTTTCTGTCTCACTTGGCTGTTTTCACCTTATTTTTGGTTAAATATATAGTTTTAATGGCACATAGGTACTCACAACTAGTAATTCTAGCAGAGGTTTTGTTATTATTGCATGTTATCGGTGACACCTGCATTGTGATTGATGACTCATTTGTTTGTGCGCTCGTCTAAGCGCATAACTAATTAGTCATCGAAAAATGCTCGTCTCCGATTGGCTGTAATTTTTTTTACTACCTGCTACCTGTAAAATAAATATTATTTGTCAAATATAGGTGAAATAGTTTGATTTTTTATGGGCAAGACGTTAATAATCATTATCTACATAATCAACGGTTAAAGACAGAACTCATTTCACGCAAAATAACATTCATAGGTACAAGTAATTACATGTTTTAGAGACCTACTTATATGAATAATAAGTAAAATAAGGATTAAAAACTTATTTAGGTACCTAAAGTAGATAAATGTACTTAGTAACCTGCCCACATAATATTCATAAAAATAAACTAACATTATATTTGTGTTCAAAACGATTCATGTGATACAATAATATTTCCATACTGTGTAGATATTCGTTCATCAATTTGTTTTTTCATCTCCAACTCTTCAGACTTTATAAAATCTGCTGTCTCCGAAGTGAAAGTGAACTTCACTGGTCGACAATACAGAGTTGAGCAAGGTGTGGGGTTCTCCCAAACTATATTTTCATTCCCAGATGATGAGCCAGACACTAGCCGAAGAGGGACGATGCTTATCATGACTACTGATGAAACACCGAACTCTGTGGCTGTGTTTGACGTTTTCTGTTTATAGTTACTCTGCGACGAAGAACCATCAAGCCCCCATTTCCAGGTCAACTTGAGTTCTTCATTTTGAGACCTATCAACAGAATTCACATCTGGTAAAATCCTCTCCACAGTGTGGTCCAATAGTGCTTGCAATTTAATTTGAGCTCCTTTTTCGGTAATATCCATACTCTCTTGTGGTGGATAACATTTTTTCTTGGCATTTACTAGCTTTGGATAAGATGGAAAGGCAACACAGTTTTCTTCTTTCAGAAATTTTCGAAGAGCTAAGTACTTCCATCTCGAGAGCGCAAGTGAGGTATAAAGAGCTAAGCACTTATCTTCAGAGACGGTACTTAGGCTCTGCTTTTTGAATAGTCGCTCGTGTACTTGGGATAGCGTTTCTGGATTACTGGAGAGGTATTCGACTACTTTTGCCAGATTCGTTTTGCCGTTGTCTTTCAATTTTGTTAAGTACCAGTGCTGCAACTCTTCCTCTGAATTTTCTTCTACTATGGAAGTAGAACGTCTTTTTTTTTGCTTATTACTTAAGTCTTCGAACGGTTTTCTGTGTTCCTTTTCTGTAGATGTTCCCGCTTCCGTAGTACATACCGCATGATTAGGAACATGGGAATTCACATCCACTGGCTCAGATAAGTCTGTGTCCGAAAAGCCCAACTCACTTCTCAGGTCAACACTGTCACAAACAGGCCAGTTGATATTTTTTTTCAACCAATAGCGATTATTTATACGATTCATAAAAGTTTTTTGACTTCTACTTGACTCTATCCACTTTTTATTTAGACTTACACAAAAAAGCCGACAGAACTCCTTGATTAGGTTTTTGTCTTCTTCAGAAACTGTGGTATTCAAAACAGAAATTATACTTTCATATAGAAACATATAATTTTTCAGATCACCACCACTTCTTAATTTCACAAAAAGATCTAGGTTGGTACAAAATCCAGCCATAGTTCTAACGTAAATATTAAAATAAGAGTATTTCACCGTGTTCACAAATAAGAGGGACATCATAAATGTCTTTGTATTTATAGTGTTAATTACTCAAGTAGTGAACATATTAACATGACTAGCAGGTAGTAAAAAAAAATACAGCCAATCAGAGACGAGCATTTTTCGATGACTAATTAGTTATGCGCTTAGACGAGCGCACAAACAAATGAGTCATCAATCACAATGCAGGTGTCACCGATAACATGCAATAATAACAAAACCTCTGCTAGAATTACTAGTTGTGAGTACCTATGTGCCATTAAAACTATATATTTAACCAAAAATAAGGTGAAAACAGCCAAGTGAGACAGAAAATATACTTTGAATTGATTTTAAAAGGCAAAAAACGTCATAGAAAATATTATTTTTTTACCGAATGATTACTCGCGCGGCTGCAGATGGCCGGCGCTGATATATTTTTTCTTGGATAGAGAATGACCCTAGGTATCATATACTCATGCCACAGACCTAACATATTCGTACAATTGAAGAAAAAAAAATAAACGTGATTTGCTCCATACAAAAAAATCTAATTCATTTTTTTTCAGACAAACGATCAACTTTAGAAGAAATTTCACAAGAGTAAAAGTTGTCTGGAATATCATGAAGAATCACATAAAAAAATATCGAATCGATATTGGAACTTTGTTGCCTATGTCCACTATTTTTCAATTTGGATCCACTGTGCGCCATCTTGAAAAAGTGTCGTTCTTTGTTTACCTTTTAGCTCTTGCTTCCGTGGATAGAGTATAGATACAACTACCCCACATTTTGTCAAGGAAAATAGGGCAGAGGATAATCTTATTTATCAAATCCTATTTTCGGGGTCATACAAACAAAAAATTAAGCAAAATTAAAAATTTTGAAAAAACCCCCGACGGTAAAAATCTTATTGAAAAATAATAAAATAACTCAAAACCCCCGACTTAACCCAATTATATAGGAATATCCGTCGGGAGCTGCCATTAAACCAGCTAAAGGATTCTAGTGTCGTGAATACAATTATTGAAGAATTGTAGATGTTTAACGATGACATAAAATACACTCAATTAATTGTTGAAATTTCATATAGAAAAGGCAGCCCCCGACGGTTATTCCTATATAATTGGGTTAAGTCGGGGGTTTTGAGTTATTTTATTATTTTTCAATAAGATTTTTACCGTCGGGGGTTTTTTCAAAATTTTTAATTTTGCTTAATTTTATTTCAGACTTTTTAGAGAACATATACGAATTATAGTCTATATCTATATAATATGTTATTGCAATATTATTTTGCACCGATATTGTAGCGACCTCTAGTGAGTTACAGGCGTAATTTTTATTATTTGGGAACATGCATTAAGCACGTACACATTGCTGATGAAAACAGAATTGTAATCGGACGTTTTGATTATATTGTAACATTGTTTGGCACTAATATTGTGGCGCCCCCTAGTGATTAATAGCCATGACACCTATCTAAGAACATGAACACGTTGAACGCAAATCTGTTATTGAAAACCACATCAAAATCGGATCATTAGTTTAGAAGGTAGGTGGGAACATAACTTTGCTGTTTTGCACTAATATTGTGGCGCCCCCTAGTGAGTTACAGCCATGACACCTATCTAAGAACATGAACACGTTGAACGCAAATCTGTTATTGAAAACCACATCAAAATCGGATCATTAGTTTAGAAGGTAGGTGGGAACATTACTTTGCTGTTTGCACTAATATTGTGGCGCCCCCTAGTGAGTTACAGCCATGACACCTATCTAAGAACATGAACACGTTGAACGCAAATCTGTTATTGAAAACCACATCAAAATCGGATCATTAGTTTAGAAGGTAGGTGGGAACATTACTTTGCTGTTTGCACTAATATTGTGGCGCCCCCTAGTGAGTTACAGCCATGACACCTATCTAAGAACATGAACACGTTGAACGCAAATCTGTTATTGAAAACCGCATCAAAATCAGATCATTAGTTTAGAAGGTAGGTGGGAACATTACTTTGCTGTTTGCACTAATATTGTGGCGCCCCCTAGTGAGTTACAGCCATGACACCTATCTAAGAACATGAACACGTTGAACGCAAATCTGTTATTGAAAACCACATCAAAATCGGATCATTAGTTTAGAAGGTAGGTGGGAACATTACTTTGCTGTTTGCACTAATATTGTGGCGCCCCCTAGTGAGTTACAGCCATGACACCTATCTAAGAACATGAACACGTTGAACGCAAATCTGTTATTGAAAACCGCATCAAAATCAGATCATTAGTTTAGAAGATAGGTGGGAACATTACTTTGCACAAACGCACACACAAACACACAAACACACAAACACACAAACGCACATCTCTCACCCCAAACGCATATACCTGCTCCGTTCCGTCGTGGGTAAAAACTACTTGGAAAACTCAATAAGTTAGGTCTTGCCGATGACCCACGACACCAAACAATCGAGTTCTGAGTCTTTTTGCAAAATGATATCGCCTTAAAATATGTCAATCAGCATATATTTTATATTATTCATATTTAACATTTATCTAACTATGTGTCTGGAAAGAATATAATTTGTAAGATGACGTCAGACAGAGAAGTATGGAAGAAGAAAACGTACTGTCAGAAAGACGATGATAATAATTCAATTCTAACATCTCCCCAACTATCTCAACTGCTAACTATAAAACAAGTACTCGACCACTTAACTATCCTAAAAACTAGTTGATAATCGTAGGTGTTGTAATTATTTTTTTGTGTTTCCGCGTACAAGAGCACCGACATATAATTATGGGGTATTATCATGGTGAGTTGCCTACGCAACTGATTCTGTAATGGTTTGCGCGTACTCTGGCTTTTGATGTAAAAGTATAGAAACCTTTGTGTTGGAATAATGAGAATTGGTGAATTAAAGCTATTAGAACGAGCTTTCGAACTACAAAAAATAAAGTTACTATCATATGTACTGATGTTTAGATTATGGCAACAATCGTACATCACCGATCTCAATTCAGAAATAAGAATAACTTGTACTGGCTCCACAAACTTAACTTAAAATGAAATCCTACTTATTATAAATGTGAAAGTTTGTGCGAATGTATGGATGTATGTTTGTTATTCAATCACGCAAAAACGGCTGGGCCGATTTGATTGAAATTTGGTATGTAGATAGGTGGTACCCTGGATTAACACATAGGCTACTTTTTATCAACACTCCACGCGGGCGAAGCCGCTGGCGGAAGCTAGTATTTTAATATATCAAAGTAGCAAAGAGCATATTTGTAAGATGCTTGATTTTCAAAAGCCAGCCCAGACTAAACCTCTTCGAAAACCACATTTTCCCTAAATAGCCGCCCAAAAAGAGCCACAAACGGTCAGTACTCCTGTCTGTGGACGCATGTCTACCTTTCCCCCCCCCCCTGACTCCTCACCCCCGGCCGTGACCGACCCGGGAAGCCCCGCGTGGCCCACATAGTTGTAATCTGTTATTGATCCGAACGCTGCACCTTCGAGCGTGGTTAGTCTGTGAGGTAGGAAGGTAAGCAGGCATGTGTTGCTGGGGAGTTTGGAGGACTGGTACGAAGTTGCATCTGGTCGAACCAACATAGATTGGGAAAGGTCTAGGTAGATAATGTTGTTGCTGGGGAGTTTGTTGCGCCACTTCTTTCCAGCAATAACACATAGGAAGACATGAAGGGTGGGCGTTTTTTGAAATTGCTTATCGTCTTGACGAAAAGTGTTGATTTGGAAGTTCTAACGGTACCAAGTATATCTTTAGATCTGCTCGCCCTTCAGTGATAAATTTCGAGCGAACGAAGTAAAATGTCCGCGAAACTGCCAACTCTGTGCGCGAACACATGCCTAATGCGGACTCGCGCCATAGCGTACCCATTGTAATCTTTCTTTTATTGGTATATGAAAGCTCTATGGAAACGTAAGGCCAGTTGCACGGTTCTAAGGAGTGGGTCTCATGGAAAAGAACCGGCACTCTTAGGACCCATTTTTGTGGCATCTAGACCTACAGACTCAGAGTCAGATCAGACTAGTGTGATATTTCTAGACTCGTTTTACCTATGACCTGCAGCACTCACCGTAAGAAGAACAGGCCTCACACAAATCAATGCGCCGGTACCCGGGGCCAACAATTGACTGGAATTAAACATGGCGCCCGTCCGGTCATTGACCTCCGGCCGTGACTGACAGTAAATCATATTTGACAGACAACGGTCCATTGTACGTGTTTTTTTGTACCTACATATATTTATTTATATTGATTGTAGGAGTGGTGTTAGGTTTTTTAAAGGTTGCGGCTTGTCTGGTTATTTTTATATGTCTGACCAGAGGTTCTATGTTTAGAAGATAACTGACAAAGGCTAATTACTAGGATGACGTAGGACCATAAATGTAGGTTTTAGTTATTTGGTAATTCGCTTATATTGTCACTGTTTTAAGCACGCTTCTTCACTGTTTACATTGCATTTTGCTTGAGCATCTGCATTTGTGCCTCAGAATGAATACCACCAAAATTGTGCTACTAAGTGTGCAAGTTTGAGAGCCGGAGCAGAGAACAGCTCGACGCTAGACGAGAAGAGCTGAAGGCCCGACCACCCGCGGCCATCCAATATACATATATCGGAGGAGTGCTGACTTGCAGTGAATGTGGACGGACATTCACTGCAAAAATTGGCTTTGTCACTGTCACACTGCCAGTCACTGAAGAGCACATCAGCGTAGCTCTCAAAATTAAGCACAGATCCAAGTCGCTGCGGCCGAAATCGGCCAGGATCAATATATAATGTGTGTTGGTGGTATTCCCGCGGGTGACCGCGGATGATACCAAAAAGTATTTTTTGTCCTATCTCAGACTAGACTAGATGGTAAACCCATTTAATGCGGTACAGTATTATGAAAGCCACACAGACAGACCGAATTATTTTTTTCATATAGAGCTACATATCATATCAGTAAGGATAATGCAATACAATACACGCAAGCGAAGCCGGGTCGGGTCGCTAGTAGATAATATAATTTATTGCGGTTGACCGCATAATTGAATAGCAATAAGCTTCCGAAAGCGATCAAATTCAATTATATACTGTTCAGTCGTAAATAACATTATAATGAGAATTAACTATTAAGTAATCTGTGACAGAACAGGAAAATTATATTTCGGTAAATTACTGTTTTCGATTGGTTATGGAGGATAATATTCAATTTTGTACAATATCAAACTTTTTCACGTGTTTATTTACTAATTGCCGTATATCCGTTATTTTGTTAACGGAGTAAGCTAACAGATTAATGTCAAAAATCTATCTAATCGCAAATTAATAGACAGATAGTTTATAAAAATCCACTGTAAGACTGCAAACATAATTATATAAAACTAAACAACCAAAAATCACATGACATAACACCAAATAATAATAATCTTAGATAACGGAACCAATTAATCATATCTGTAATATCCGCCTAAAATAATACATTAAACGAAATATCATATTTCTGGCAACATCAATAATAAAACCTTTTTAACAAGTGGCAGCCCTACGCCGTAAATATGCGCTCTCGTCGCCCTTTAACGAAAAAAAAAGTAAACAACAAGGAGTATTGGTGAAAATTTTAAATTTGGAACTGGCGGAAGCGCATTCCACGCTCGGCAGTCGTCTATTTCGGTCGTGTCTACGGTTGGTCCTAATAAAATTCTTGTAGTTTTTTTTATTTTGTTGGAATTTATTAAAATTCCATTTAGGGATGGTAAAAGTTTTTGTTTGGACAGGCTGTTAATGCGCACTGTCGTTGTAATAACATGTTTTCATCGGGAGAGAGTCATCTGGGTAGTAAGGAGTTAATGTGTTACTGGTGGTGTGTTTCCATTGTCAATAAAATCATGAGAATCAACCACTTTTGAACCGATAGTCAGACAGTTGGGTAAAATGATTACAATCTTTAGGCGGTCGACTAGAAAGATCACACTTCCAGAGCATAGATATGAAGAAGAATCGTTTATAAGCTAAATAGTCAAATTCTAAGTTAATTGAAATGGGTCTATCAGACTGGTTTACAAATAGCAGTCTTTAAATAAAACTGACAGATAAACATATATAATAATCGCTCCTATATTTTTAGGGAAAAGGTTAGTCAAATACTATCCCCCTACAAATATATTTCCATATTATTGCAAAACGTCACCTCTACTACACGACGTCACAACTATCCCGTGAGACTGTGGAAACACGCCCCAAATGCATTGTTTACGTTACATTTTATCACGTAATAACTTCGACGAGAGAATTACTATGCGTAATTTATTGGTGACGTGAAGTACTGAAGTGTCGTGGATAGTGTGAAATGGCTCTTCTCTGTGAAATAAAGTTATATTTCACTGTGGCTCAGTTGTTAAAGTATCAGTGTCAAGTAGGTTCCATTTCAGATCAGGCAAGTATCAATGTTTTAAATGACAGTACACAGTCTAACTACAACCGTTCCCGATATTTTATCTATGTGTGCATGTGTATTCTATGTATGTGTGTGTGTGTAGAGATAATGTTTTGACATTAGCCCCATATACGTTAGGTAAAATACCTAGTAAGTATTACAAAATATAGGATATAATATTGGGAATCGCCGATAAGCATTCTGAAACCGAGAAACCAGGAAGCGAAGCAAGTATCGATGTATTTTTTTTGGAGTTGAAGAACTTTAGAGATCAGTGGCTGACGGTGAAGGAATACAGTTTTCAGGGAAAGCTGGCCTTCAAAAGTCTGAAAAATTGTTAGATAAGGCCCTGCAGTTGGATATAACAAGGCTGATGACTGGTATTATTCAATTTGTGCATTCACCCGCCCGCATCTAGCTTAATTCTACTTTCCTACCTATCCCACATGTCTAGACAGTCATCCAATCGTTCAAACAAATCGCAGTTTGGCTGTGCGACCAAGAGTGCATTGGATATTTAAGCATACATCTGCCTTTCGTATCGTATCGTAAAATTGTGCAAAGTTTACAAATGTAAAAGTGCAATAGTGCAATCGGGAGCAAGAACCCTGCCTACCCCGGGACCTTAACTATAGGCGATCGAGGAAATATTTCGATATCAGACCACCCCACAAGGGCTCGCAGAAGGCCTACTCTAAACATTCATAACTAGGACTTGATTAGTTGAGGAAAAGTCGACAAAAGATCACTATCAGAAGGTAGTCCTTACAATTCGTAGAGCCATTTACTTGTAATGTAATTTATATGTCTTATGTTTATCACTTGAATGATACATATTCTGTCATTGTAAAATGGCCTTTCCCAATATTCTCTGTTATTTTGCTTGCCAGAGATTACTTATATTAGGCGAAAATTTTATGGCTAAATCAATTGATAGATATTATATTGAGAACGGCCTACAAAAAGTGGGTATACCGGCAGATTTCGATAGCACTTGGTACAGAGACATTTAAACCAAGCAAAGGGCAGTTTTTATCACAACATCACAAGATATAAATTAAAACATTAATGGCCTTACTACAAAAACTTAACCACCTGTTTTACACTCGTCTAAAAAAATTGTGGCTGCTAAATGAACCATATGTCAACGTCATCATTTGCCATTTTTTTAGACAAGTCTTAAACTGATGTTTAAAAGTTTTTGTGGTAAAACGGCAATTGTTTTTCTTTTCATAATTGAAACAGCTTTCTTCCTCATCCTCTTTTACAAGTCCTTATACTTCTGTGTAACTTGTGAACTGACATAAGGCTGGCCGGCGTGCGCCTACGCGGGGTCAACGCCCCGTGACTCACAGACCCTTACTTGTTAGTGTAGGAGTAAAGTACATTTGCTTAAGAAATAACAACTGAGAAACTTACGTTGCGCTGCTTGCATCATTTTTGCATTAACGGTTGTTACAAGACGTTTTAAAAAATAATAATAATGGCGAATTATAACTCAGGAGATCTGCCAGATACAGGACATATAGTGCACGCACATCGCTTGGACTGCGGTGCACTCACTATTCCTTCACTCTCATAGCGCGATGCGACGACAATCCGACTTCACCGGAGGGAGATCATATCATATCGTTTATTGCATTCCATAATGTGCATTAGGTGGAAAATATAAAATAAAAGTCCCTAGATGAAGAGAGGAAGGTGTTTAATGTAAGATAGTAGAGGTATAGTACCTATAGTATTTACTTAGTTAATAGCTTTCTTTTATAGTGTCTAAAGTATTTAAAATCACAAGCAGGACCGACAATAACGTGCTGTCCGATGCACGGATGTATCAATCACCGTCTTCCAGACTGATTTTGACGGAATTTCAAAGAGTAGATTTCTCAAAAATTCCTTTAGCAGATAACTCTGCTTATCCTGTACAAAACAGTGGGTACACTGTGGCACAAATTCGCATACCCCTGCTAGTGAGTCGAGCCAACAGCGCCAATGAATGGTCTATTCAAGCGTGAGTCACGGTGGCTTGAAGCCAAATATTACGCTGATTACACTAATTAACGAATGGTATGGGGTTATGAACTCTAGAGTTGTGGTGTAGCTGTGGTATTTCAAGCCTATGGTTCATGGTTTTTAGGGTTCCGTAGCCAAAATGGCAAAAACGGAACCCTTATAGTTTCGTCATGTCCGTCTGTCCGTCTGTCCGTCTGTCACAGCCGATTTACTCGGAAACTATAAGTACTACAGTGATGAAATTTGATGGGAATATGTGTTGTATGAACCGCTACAAAAATATGACACTAAATAGTAAAAAAAAGAATTGGGGGTGGGGCCCCCCATACATGTAACTGAGGGATGAAATTTTTTTTTTCGATGTACATACCCGTGTGGGGTATCAATGGAAAGGTCTTTTAAAATGATATAAAGTTTTCTAAAAAACATTTTTCTTAAAGTGAACGGTTTTTGAGATATCAGCTCTCAAAGTCGTAAAAAGTATGTCCCCCCCCCTCTATTTTTATAACTACGGGGTATAAAATTCTAAAAAAAATAGAGGTGATGCATGCTAATTAACTCTTTCAACGATTTTTGGTTTGATCAAAGTATCTCTTATAGTTTTTGAGATAGGTTGATTTAACTGTAATTTACGGAACCCTTCGTGCACGAGTCCGACTCGCACTTGGCCGGTTTTTGTGTGTAAAGGTGGGTACAGACTATGTAACATAACATGTTATACGACATTGCTATATAACATGTTTCAGATAATGTGGACACTGAATGTTATAAAACATGTTATAATAACATGTTTTATAACTATTTATTGTCAACATTGTGGATAGCACTGAAGAACGATAAACGACGGTGGTTATATAACATTGTTATATTTCAATGTTATTCTAATGTGTACAGTATTGTTTTATGTTGCAATGTTGAATAACAAGGTTACATAATGTGGACGTGTTATAAAACACAGGTTATATAACATGTTACATAGTCTGTACTCACCTTTAGATTGGAGGTAGCCGGTTATGGTTGATTTTGGATTGACAGTCATATTAATAGCACGGAATGCGTTTTCGATTAGCAACATATACTTTTTGACTAAATACCAAGGGAAAATATAAGGTCATCTCCCTACACATTTCAAATATTTTGTTACGCGATTTCAGTTAATTCCAATTTCATTCTTGCCTCCTGGAGAGCCTTTTCACACAGTCTCCTTTGACGCTCTGAAGTCAGTCAGCATTGACGCCCTACCGTTTTTACTATCTAAAGCTGTGTCTACGCTAGGAGAGCCGAGCACGAGCGGAGCACGAGCCGAACACAATACGTCTAGTGTGGACCAACTTACAAGCCTCTAACGAGCGCGCTGCGAGCATTTCGTTCGTGCTCGGCTGCGCTCCGCCTGTTGTCGGTTTCTGACGAACACAAAGGGATTTGCTAACAGTGATCTTTGTAGGTTCGTTGTACGTCCACACTTGAGTCGCGAACGACGAAGCCGAGAGCGGCTCCGCTTGTGCTTCGCTCGTGCTCGGTTCGTCTAGCGTAGACCCGCCTTTAAAAGCACTAGTAGCCGAATTTAATGCAGAAAAGTATTATTTAAAATAGCCAATCTACATATAGCTATATCAATACTACTATTTAACCTTAATCTCCTTACCTCACATTGCACATTACTCTTTACACATGAAATCCGCAGCCCATTCTACATGAGACCTGTCAGTACGGTGACGTCACCCTGGGCGCGAATCAATCGATGGGCTCACCCACCATACAGCTACATGGCATTGTGTTGCCATGGGATTCACCTTTATGGCGTTCAGTATAGAGCAAGAATATAATGGTAATTGAATTTTGTAGTGGTAGCATGGTGAAGGAAAATATGACTGACTGGCTTTAGCTTTGCAGGGTGGCTTTCCGTGGAAATTTACCAAAATGAAAAGGAGCAATTCTATAAAAAAAGGTATATAAAAGCATTATTTCGTTGTTCTGTGTAAAAAAAAATGAACATCATATTTATTGCAGATACATAATGAAATTCTGAAAGCATAATAAAAATTTTGAAAAAACCCCCGACGGTAAAAATCTTATTGAAAAATAATAAAATAACTCAAAACCCCCGACTTAACCCAATTATATAGGAATATCCGTCGGGAGCTGCCATTAAACCAGCTAAAGGATTCTAGTGTCGTGAATACAATTATTGAAGAATTGTAGATGTTTAACGATGACATAAAATACACTCAATTAATTGTTGAAATTTCATATAGAAAAGGCAGCCCCCGACGGTTATTCCTATATAATTGGGTTAAGTCGGGGGTTTTGAGTTATTTTATTATTTTTCAATAAGATTTTTACCGTCGGGGGTTTTTTCAAAATTTTTAATTTTGCTTAATTTTATTTCAGACTTTTTAGAGAACATATACGAATTATAGTCTATATAATATGTTATTGCAATATTATTTTGCACCGATATTGTAGCGACCTCTAGTGAGTTACAGGCGTAATTTTTATTATTTGGGAACATGCATTAAGCACGTACACATTGCTGATGAAAACAGAATTGTAATCGGACGTTTTGATTATATTGTAACATTGTTTGGCACTAATATTGTGGCGCCCCCTAGTGATTAATAGCTATGACACCTATCTAAGAACATGAACTCATCGAACACAAAACCGTTATTGAAAACCGCATCAACTACATCATCAATTCTACATAATCAACAACATCTACAATTCTTCAATAATTGTATTCACGACACTAGAATCCTTTAGCTGGTTTAATGGCAGCTCCCGACGGATATTCCTATATAATTGGGTTAAGTCGGGGGTTTTGAGTTATTTTATTATTTTTCAATAAGATTTTTACCGTCGGGGGTTTTTTCAAAATTTTTAATTTTGCTTAATTTTATTTGTGTTGAATTTGATGAAGAAATGCTGCGAAAATGTTCTGACTTAGTTTCTTCGCTCGTTTTCTTACTAACAGAAGCTCAACATCTATATACCTCTATATATATAAAAATGAAACCCGCTTTCCATTGTCACGACAACATGAAAACGGCTTGACCGATTTGGCTGTAAATTAGAGGGAAGGTAACATAGAACCGGGAGAAGGTTTTAGGATAGTTTTTGGTCACCATCCGACTACGCGACGCGGGTGAAACCGCGGGCGAAAGCTATATGTAATGAAAATGAATGCCACTTTTCGTTGTAATTTTACTCTAGAACGGTCTCACCTATCCAAACCAAATGTGTAGGCTTTCTTCGAACTACTCAGTAGATGCTTTATGTGAAGTGTGCACAAAATCGGTCGAGTGGTTCTTCTTGCATCACATTTTTACACGCTTTTTATTAGCTTCACCTGTATGTTTGTATGTTTGTAGGTTTGTAACCGACTTCTTTGGGCGCGATTTTGACCCACACTAAACGGCCAGATTTCGTTCAAACTTTGTAGATTTATTGAGGACCGATGACAATACACTAATTTGATAAAATTATTCCATTTTTAACCGACTTCCCAAAAAGGAGGAGGTTACACATACACATCGATTACTCCGAGGTTTATAGACCGATTTACGTGATTCTTTTTTTGTTCGACTCGGAATAGCTGCCAGTTGGTCCCATAGTCATCAGGTCAGGATCTGATGATGGAAACCCTGAGAAATTGAGGGCAACCTTCAAAAGTTGTAGGCAAACATAGGGCAAAAACTTGACACTCAGGTGTACGCCTAAAAGCAGTATTCAATGTGAAGATTTGGAGCTGACCAGACCATGATGACCAGACCGTGATGGAGACCAGAGAGGGTCGAGGGAACTCGACAACTGAATATGTAAACTACCTCGTGTTTGGGCTTAAATTATTTGTATTGACAAGACCTTTGCAACAGTGAAGGTTTGGAGCTGACCTGATGATGGAGACCAGAGAAAGTCGAGGGAACTCGACAACTGAATATGTAAAATACCTCGTTTGGACTTATATTCTTTGTATTGATGAGAACTTCCCACTTGTATGGATAGTGACAACTATTCGTATCACTGAAAAGGTTTAAATAAATAACCTTTTTACAAAAAAATTAAACCGACTTCCCAAAACGCTAAAAAAAAAAACTAATTTTAGGTGCATCGGCCTAGAAGTCGGTGGCAAAATTAACTTAGTAACATCCATTAGACACCGACTTCTAGGCTTTTCAATTTGCAAAATATGATTTTTGTTAATTTATATAATTTTCATCTATAGTTGATAAGGTAAGAAAATTAATTAAAATTTTCTAGAATTTTTCTCTACAGTCGATAAGGCAGGACTCGATGTTAATTTTTATTTCCAATAATTATCTTTAGCCGCTTTCTCTAATATTGACAAATTTTTGTATACTAAAGAGAATTTTAATTCTACAAAACAAATAATAGTTTTAAAACAAACTAAAAAGTAGAAAATAAATAATAGTTTTAAAAAACTAAAAAACACGCTTTTTATAGAAAAACGAACTAAAACTTAGAAAATAAATTTTAATGAATTTAAATTAAGAAAACAGTGTTAAAAATTTCAATGAATATAAACTAATAATAGTGTGAATACAAAAAAAAATATTTATAAAAAGCGTGGGGTGCTTTTTAAGATATTATCGAAATGAAAATCACTGTACTCATATCTGTCAATAAAATATTTATAACTATTGATACCATGCACCCCACGCTTTTTTTTAAATATATTTTTTTTTAATAAAATGGTAGACTTTATACGTAGCGAAGCATACCGCGGGTCACTAGTATTATGTAGTAGCTAAATTCATTCTTAACTATTGCTTCGCCATGCAACCAAAGTCAACTAAAAGACACTGTTTTTATAAACCGAAAAACCCTACGACCGTCTAGGTCATGTCAAACAATAGGGTGTCCAGTCATTTGTAAACCATTAATCAAAGACCGGAACTATTAATAAATTGCTGCCAAGTTCCGACTGCATCATTAATCGACTTTTTGTTGAAAATTAACGAATACTGCTGAAAGGGCGCCAGGGGGCCTGTTTCATTAACTTTATTAAACTAATATTTACGTATTTTTAACCAACTTCCCAAAAATAAAGGAGGGTAAGAATTCGAGTGTGTATCGAATGTATGCTTTTTTAATTATTTCTATTTTGTCGAAGCCGTGTAACAGTGTGTTACGTGCAGGGACCGACTGTCTGACCTACACGGTAACGGGGTCACACGATACCTCCGCTTTGAGAGATGGTCAGATTGTATGGCATATGACAGCCCTAAATAACGACTTAATGTGACTTCTAAAGAACAGAGTAACTCACTAACTACGTGCTTCCATCCAAAGATCATAGTGTTAACCTTAGCTTCACCTTCAAAAAAAGGGCTGTTCGTAACCCAGAAGAGCCCACTGTCTCTCTGCCACGAGCATCATTAAAGTATGTCTTTTTCTGTCCCCTTTTCAAAGAAACAGAGTAACCTTTTTTCATAGACTACAAAAATCATCAAATGACCCCTCCCGCTGTGGGTTAGCAGCGGTGAAGGACTGTCAGACTTTTAGAGCCCCCGCAGACCACAGACTTTTTATCGGCCGATAGTTTGGTCGGGCTCTTAATCAGTACACAGATGTAGACAAGTGCGCACACTATGACGATTTGGTATCGGCCGATAAACAAGTTTGATGGGCTTCCCGATTCAATTCAAACTAATCTGTCGGCAAACTATCGGCCGACCGTATGATCAGTATTGGCTCCCTACCACACGCGCACACTTGACGATTTTTTAGTCGGCCGACTAAGCCGATAGTTCAATTCGCTCCGAGCTTTGACAGCGAATGGTCGGTCGCGCGTGTTTTGTAAATTTTGTAAAGTTGGTTGAAGCTATACTCTATCCACGGAAGCAAGAGCTAGAAGGTAAACAAAGAATGACATACAGAAATAACATAGAGTATAGTTGACATAGAGTATAGTTATGCTCATTCGATAAAAGGCGAAAAAATTTTTCGGATAATCGAGTAATTTGAAATGCATAGTGTAGAATTTTCCATTTAATAATCTATCACTAAAGATAGGATGCACCCAATACTCTCGGGCTCTCTTTTTAATTTTCCTTCTCCGGTGTATAAGAGCAATAATAACATTTCTATGCAATGTTTTATTAATTTTCATTGTGCGGTGCGACCACTCTTTTCACCAGTTGGTTAGAAACTAGCAAATAGTCGGCAGCAGACTGTTGCGATAGTCTGCGCTCTCATCACCGACTAAACTGTTTAGTTGGCTCGGTGTGCGTACTAGCAGGCCAACCCGACTAAACTATCGGCCGACAAAAAGTCTGTGGTCTGCGGGGGCTCTTAGGCTAAGAACTCACGAAGCGATTTCCACCCGAGACCGCCGCGGCTGCGGGCCCGTAGCTTCTGTAGAATGCAGATATACATGTAAAAAATTAAAGCACATTTCACGACGCGTTTTACGCCCGCAGTCTGCGCGTTTGTTTGCGGGTCCCGCTGCACCGGCGGGCAACTAGTAGAATCGCGCGGACCGCGGTCACCCGCAACCTCGGCGGGTTGCGCCCGCGCGCTCCGCGGTCGATTGGCCGGCGATCGCAGTAGCGCAGAGACTGCCCGTCTTGCGTCTTGCGATCATCGCCCACCACGTTTGCGGGCGATAATCTCAACCGCGACGGCTGTGTAACCGCGCAAATAACCGGTCTCGTGAGTTTGGAAATAAAACCGCAGTTCCGCCACCGCGGCGGGCACGGTTCAAAATCGCTCCGTGAGTTCTTAGCCTTACTGACTAAACACCATCGTGTTCCTTCGTAGGCCTTTTATATACCAGGGCCGCGGTAACTCTTTCGAACAATCCCGCAGCCCCGGAAAGAAAGTAATCTGCCGCGGAGTTGCGGCATTCGCACTACGCCAGCGACTTTACGCATCGAGCGCCATATTGATTACCTAGTGCGAGACTATTGGCGCCCGACGTGGGACGGATTTGAGTTCACACGACAACAGATTAGATACCGTTGTAACTGAAATTCTGTCTAGTGGAGATTAATTTGTGTCTAAGAATCGATAGACAAGTAATGTTAGTTAATAAAACGAAATGTGTAGACAAGAGATTTCATTAGAAGTAAGCAGTACTAGTACAGCTTTGTACTATTTTATGTAATCACTTCTTCATATGACAGACTGTGTACATAAATGGCGAATTACTACCTCTGTCATATGTTTACTATTGTGCGTACAATTGTACATACGTAGATGGGTAAATGGATAAATATATATCTCACTTTTGGTAAAGAAAAAATATCTTAGTAAATATATTTCTTATGTAGACAACTTTATTTTAACTAGTCTAATTCCTGCCTTAGTTACAGATTAAATAAAGTGCACTAGATAGGTTTATCTTTTGTTAAGCGTCCAAAAGATTGTCACAAAGCAATCACAGATTGCGATAAGACCGTCCATTATGTCACCCTTATTTATCACTATTGTTCTTACTTTCCCCTCTATTCACAAAAGCTTATCCTATCTCTAGTTGCTTATTCACCACATCGTATTTGATTACAATAGTAAAAATGCGTGATAAACGCATTTTTAAGTGATATATACAGGAATGAATTTTAAGCAGTGCGCAAAAAAAAACTGGTGGTCCAGAATCGTTAACAGAATATATCTGCATCATCAGTAAAAAAATTTTTTTCATTCTTTTGTCCGCCCTAAAATCAGCAAAATATGGATACCAAGTATTCTTACGAGAGCGCCGAGCGGAGCTCCGTCAGTAAACCGGTTTCGCGTTGCCGCCGTGCATACTATGACGACTGTGACCGTACTATCGGTTACAAAATAAACATCTTTCGATATCAATAACTTTTCTTTTTTGTACTAAAACACTACAAAATAAAAATATACGTATCTTTAAAACTTATTTAACTATAAGTTGACAAAGTTTGCGCACTGGATAAAATTCATTCCTGTATATACACATATAAACTAGTGAATAAGCAAGTAATCAGTAAAGAAAGTCTGAAATGTTACGTCTTTTGACCATTTATTGCATCTTTTTAGCAAGATCAAGAAATATATTCTGCTGACCGTAACTGTTTTTTTATTCTTTACATTAATGTAAGACAACAACAAAAAAAATACTAAAAACTTTTTACAAAAAAATAAAACCGACTCCCAAAAACACTGAAAAGCAAAAAAAAAACTATTCTTAGGTGCATCGGCCTAGAATTCGGTGTCTATTCAGTGTTTTTGGGAGTCGGTTTTATTTTTTTGTAAAAAGTTTTTTATTTTTGGCTTTTCAGTGACAAGTATAGTTATCACTATCCGCATTAGTGGAAAGTTCTTATCAATGCGAATAATATAAGCCCAAACACAAGGTAGTTTACATATTTAGTTGACGAGTTCCCTCGACCTTCTCTGGTCTCCATCGTCAGGTCAGCTCCAAACCTTCACTGCTACAAAGGTCTTGTCAATACAAAGAATATAAGCCCAAACACGAGGTAGTTTACACATTCAGTTGTCGAGTTCCCTCGACCTTCTCTCGTCTCCATCATCAGGTCAGCTCCAAACCTTCACTGTTGCATAGTGCTATCAGAGGTACACCTAATTGTCAAGTTTTTAACCTATGCATGCCTACAATTTTCGAAAGTTGCTCTCGATTTCTCAGGGTTTCCATCATCAGATCCTGATCTGATGATTATGGGACCACCTGTGAGGTATACCCTATCAAACAAAAAAATAATTTTGCAAATCGGTCCAGGCGTCTTCGAGTAATCGGTGAACATACATAAAAAAAAAAGATCCCGACGAATTGAGAACCTCCTCCTTTTTGGGAAGTCGGTTAAAAAAGAACAAAGGAACTAACTTCCGAGTTGACGTAGAACGAACGCGTGCGAGTGGTATTGATTCGTCGCCACTGCTGGCGCCCGCGTGGGGCCGGCTTTTATTGCGACAGCGTTCAATGTACTGGGGGTAGAATGAGGGTAGTTTGGTCGTAGAGTAGTATTAGATTGTGGTGTAGGTATTTAATTAGTTTGCATATTTGATTGGATACAGTAACTTTGGATTGTAAATAGACAATGGCAGAATGTAAAACACTGGTACTCAGCTGCATCCAATAAGATTGGAAGATGAAGTTTTGCAAAGTTAGGTAGATTTATGCTGTCGCTGTGATCAAGTTCGAGAAACCGGCTACGTGTGAATAGGTACAGTGCACGAAAGTTTCCGTACCATTATAAATTCTCTACCTAAACGCTAAAAACATAAGAAAAAAAAATCACATATGTTGTTCGGAAGCCCTAAAAATACTTATTCCATTCTAGTTATACCTCTAGTTATCGGCACGGATATTGAGCCCTGACCTTCACCTGCGCAGAAGCGATTTATTGGTTTATTGCCTTATGTGTACACTCTTCCGCCGAGAGCTCAATTTCCGTGCCGATAACTATATCAGTATTTACTATTCTAACAGAAACTGAAACACATCTTTCTTACATATCATCCACAAATCTTCAACTAAACACGTCCAATATTTCACCAAAACATCCCTCTTATCACAAAGGGCGGGGTAGTACTAGCACGGTACACAAAAGGCTTTGTCTCCAGTACCCCAATTCCGGGACTAGGCTATAGGTCAGTTATTTACGCAGCGGGAGGGTAGCTGGATATAGAGGTACTTGTGTGGGGATGTGGAAGGAAATGTCTCTATTTTCGTTAAGGGAGAAAGGTCAGCTTTGGATTTTTTTGGTTAAGATGTGTTTGTCTTTTTGGTATTAATAGTAGGTTTAAGTGATGCTGAATTTGAGGACGTCTATCTTGAATATGTTAATAACTAGCTTCCGCCAGTGTAGGTACTCCACGCACTTGGACTAAAAGTAGCCTATAGATTGCTTTCTTCGAAAATCACGCAAGTAGTTCCTAAGATTAGCGTGTTGAAGTAAACAAAGAAACTTTATAATATTACGATGAAGCTTTAGTTAGATCATTGTAACAGGTCAGTATTTTGATCTTTTTAATATGAAATAAGTGTTATAAGAATACTAAAGTTACAGATTTTATTTTAATACAGTCTACCTATACTTTTAATTACCGAAATGAAAGGCCGAATTTCCGGAAATTTTACACACATCATCATCCTGCGAGCCTTTTCCCAACTATGTTGGGTCGGCTTCCAGTCTAACCGGATTCAGCTGAGTACCAGTGCTTTACAAGAAGCGACTGCCTATCTGACCTCCTCAACCCAGTTACCCGGGCAACCCGATACCCCTTGGTTAGACTGGTGTCAGACTTACTGGCTTCTGACTACCCGTAACGACTGCCAAGGATGTTAAATGACAGCCGGGACCAACAGTTTAACGTGCCATCCGAAACACGGTCATTGATGTCTAAGATATACTTAGAAAGTACATACAAACTTAGAAAAGTTGCATTGGTACTTGCCTGACCTGGAATCGAACCCGCGCTCTCACACTCGAGAGGTTGGTTCTTTGTTCACTAGGCCACCACGACTCATACACGAAATTTTACACACATAGTCTCCCATAAACCTACAAACAAACTTCCTCACAGTAGTCAGTATAGCATGATATTACACGATAAAGGTAACTTCCGCATCACGCCTCAATGTGGGCGGGCGAGCGCTGTCACGCGAAATATTATGTTAATTTCGCTTTAATACGACAGTTACTTGTGGGAGTAGTGTCAACCTTATTTTAGGGAATTCTGGCACATCTATACTAATATTATAAAGCTTAAGAGTTTGTTTGTTTGAACGCGCTAATCTCAGGAACTACTGGTCCGATTTGAAAATTTCTTTCAGTGTTAGATAGCCCATTTATCGAGGAAGGCTATAGGCTACTTTTTATCCCGGTACGGGAAGTAGTTCCCACGGGATGCGGGTGAAACCACTGGCAGAAGCTAGTTAAGAATATAGAATACTAGCCGTTTTACCGCGGTTTCATAAGAGCAACTGTTCGTACCGGGATAAAACATAGCCTATGTTACTCGGGAAGAGTGTAGCGCCCCAACAGCAAATAATTTTTCGAATCGGTCCTGTAGTTCCAGATCCAGTAAACTGAGCATATAGGATTGTCATGTCCAGAGCATGAAACTTATTCTATAAACGTGTGAAAGATTGTTTAGTAGGTTACGAGTTTATGGCGAAGAGTGTACAGACGCGGCGGAAACTGTGGTTTATAATATTTTAGTGCTTATTTACACTATCTACTCTTTGGCTACTTCTGAATAAAATCTTCCTTGACTTATCGATCACTATTATTATTTTTATCACACGCTTACATCATCTTTTATCAACAGAGCCCGTTCTGTTTCCGGATCGCGGCTCCTCTTTCTTAAAATCCTGCCCCAATCTTGATGTCTTAGATATTGTTTGAGGAATTTGCGAAATACCACATTTATGCTACCAAAAATATTCAGCTATCATCATAAAACTATTACAGGACAATGACCTGAAATATACCTATAATACTAGCATCTTCCTGAAAGGGCCCATAAAATGCCAAGTATACGCATACGCCCGCACGATAAGTAGGTACCATCTGAGACAAAGCAAGCTATTTTCAATCGTAAATCTAAGGCGATAAGGCTCACATTGTCCTTTCTATGTTACTGGGATATGTAGGTTTATAGCTTCAGAGACATGTGTGTTTACTCATATTTAGGAAAGATGTAAAGATAGTAAATATTATATTGTGCACTGAGTCGATTCCCAAATGGGGCTGAAATCATTTTGTGGGTTTAAGTAACTCTCATGAGAAACAGGAGTCTGAAAGTTAATGCATTGCTCGTTAATGTTTGTGCTATACCTGATCCCTCTCCGGTGGTGTCGGATTGTCGTCGCATCGCGCTGTGAGAGTGAAGGAATAGTGAGTGTACTTGCGTCTGAGCAGCTGGCTGATCCTCTTAGACAGATTAGCCACCGTGGCTGATAATAATCGGTCATGGCGCCATTATTATGGATGATGTACAAAAGTAATGTTAATATAAGTGTTTGTATTTCGACGAGCAGCAGCAAAGGTACTTGGGTCTTTGATTATCGTCATCAGTCCCATCATAGTATACACAAAGCATAGGTATACGAAGGCAAATATTTACGTCTTCAAATCAAGCTATGCGATTAGTACTACATCGTGGCTCATCAACATCTGCCGAGCCTTTTCCTAACTATGTTGGTGTCAGCTTCCAGTCTATTCGGATGCAGCTGAGTACCAGTGTGCCACAAGGAGCGACTGCCTATATGAACTCCTCAACCTAGACACCCGTGCGACCCGATACCGCTTTGTTGTCAGACCTTCTGGCTTCTGACTACCCGTAACGACTGCCAAAGATGTTCAATTGACAGCCGGGACTCACCAATTGAACGTACCATTCCATCAGTATCACTGCCCCACCGTACCAGGTCTCTAGCAGGTCCAAAGCTGGTATATGCAACGATATGTCATTAAAGACACGTGGATAAACACAGAGGTACGTGCGACGCCATCTTTATGTGAGTCAATACTATTAGTAGATTAAACAAACCATTCGTATACCATGCCATGGATAAGTTAGTAGGTAAAGTTGTAATTATGTCAATCTGTACGAATAAACTCAAGAATTTGTTTGAACGCGCTAAATCTCAGAAACTACAGCACCGATTTGATTTAATCAAGGAAGCCTATAGGCTATTTTTAGCCGGGTGCGAGGAATAGTTCCCACGGGACGTAGGTGAGACCGCTGATAGTAGCTAGCTGATGATAGAGCAAAGATATTTCAACCAGTCCAATTTCCCAGGAAATTCTATTTCTCAACAAAATATAGAAGATAAAACGTTTACCCAGGTGCATAACGAAACTCATTCCGTTTGCGGATAAAACCGCTCGTACCAACAATTTATGTAATTATAATCACAACCACTTAATGCAGTCACCTACCCACGCTCTCACGGGTCTGTATTACATCATATAACGTGTCCAGATGTCCTAATTTTGGCGAGGTGTCCCACTTTCCAGGGCTTATGAATGGCACTGTGTTTGGACCCTCAGGCGATGCCTAAAATTTTCTTTTAAGAAAATAAACGTCTTGTGTGTGAGAGGAGGCCTGTGCCCAGTAGTGGGACGATCAAAAGGCTGGTAATGATTACATACTTGCATTTTTAATGCACTAATGTCTTTTCGCCAGTCCCTCTTTTAAACTAGAGTAAAAAGCGTCTCAATATTTTTTACCAGCGCATCTTACATACCATTTTTTTCGTCCAATTATTTGAAAGCTACTAGCGATCCAAAATAGTCCCGGATAAAGCGTATCCAGACTATCCCTAGAACCAAACATTAGAGTAGTTTTAGCATGAAAGCCGGAGAGACAGACCTACTTTCGCATTTATACTATTAAGTGTAAAACAGCCACACATTATTCGAGTTTCTTTATATATTGTACCATATTTCCACTCCCTTATCTACAAAACACGACACTACCACAACTACCAAGACACATTAGCACTCCATTCTACCATTCCTCGGTGTCGGGTGTCAGCTCATCGCGAGTCATACAGCTAAAGGTTACACAACCGATGCTCTAATATTATGAGACCTGCATACCTGGGTGATGTTTACTTAGCATTAACACTCATGTATTATTTAACGCATTCTTTTGTATGTATGATAACTGTATATAGCACTGTTATCTATACTTAAGGATTCATTTATCAACTAACGAGCCTTAGTGTCAGCATTTTTAAATCCGCCTGAAGGCTAGGATTGGGTACCAGTCGGAAGCGCTGGCTTTACGTGCTGTCCAACTTGCAGAATCCGGACTACTTTCTGAAAACCCGTAAAGAGATATCGGACTGACACAGGAGTATGACCATTGACCCTATTCAGCTGTCTGCCTCATTTGCATTTTTGAAAGCGAAATATTTTGCATACACGCCACAAAAACACAAAAAATCACAACAATTTCACAATCCACTCAACCACAGAAAAGCAATTTGGTGTACAAAACCAAAAAATGAAAGCTGAAACCACAGCCTAATCTACAATCTGGGTCAAACAACTACAGTCTACATTTGGACGACTTACGGCCAGTTTCTTCATCAAAAGTTAAAGTTAAAGTAATGTCTAAAGTAAAAGTAACGGTCAAATTCGTTTTTTCAAGGCTAAACTGACAGCAAAATTCATAGAAAAATTTAATTTAACCGTTACTTTTACTTTAGACATTACTTTTGCCATAACTTTAACTTTAACTTTTGATGAAGAAACTGGCCATTAGTTTTAAAACAAAAGCCTTAAATATACCCGCACACTGGACACTAAACAGTCGGCCAACATTTGACACGCTGGATTGCAATTCTTTTTAAATCCTGATTCCAATCTAAGTTTTCAGTCGGTCTGATACCGGCTAAATACCGGATCTGTGTAATGTGCGTACTACCATTCATCTTCATACTGATTTATGAGCCCAAACAAACTATCGGCCGACTAAAAGTTTGCAGTTTGGTATTCTTTAATTGTTTTGTATTTTCCCAGACTGTTACATGAAGCGTGAGAAAGAGAAATAAACTAGGGTAAGACAAAAGGAGTATGAATTGATATAAATAAGTTTAATGATATAGTCGAAAGGTACAAATGAGAGACAAAAGTCTATGTTGACGAAATCTGTTTCGTGAACCGTGACGAACTAAGTTTTTGAAGGGTCCATGTTCACACATCGTTAGGTTAATGATTTGTTTATGTTAAAAAACTGAATAGAATATTAATTACAATTTTTTTTTTTACAATAGTCGTGGTGGCCTAGTGGGTAAAGGACCAACCTCTTAAGTATGAGGACGCAGGTTCGATTCCAGGTCAGGCAAGTACCAATGCAACTTTTCTAAGATTGTATGTACTTTCTAAGTATATCTTAGACACCATTGACTGTGTTTCGGATGGCACGTTAAACTGTAGGTCCCGGCTGTCATTGAACATCCTTGGCAGTCGTTACGGGTAGTCAGAAGCCAGTAAGTCTGACACCAGTCTAACCAAGGGGTATCGGGTTGCCCGGGTGACTGGGTTGAGGAGGTCGGATGGGCAGTCGCTTCTTGTAAAGCACTGGTACTCAGCTGAATCCGGTTAGACTGGAGGCCGACCCCAGCATAGTTGGGAAAAAGGCTCGGAGGATGATAAATATTAATTACAATGTACCGTTTTATTCACATGGAAAACGTATCTAATACGATAAAGACGAAACAGCTTTTTGTTTCTTTGTTTGGGCCCCAAAGGCTTCAGAAAGTTTCTGAACAGATTTGAAGAATTCTTTCACTGTTGGGGCGCTACACTCTTCCCGAGTAACATAGGCTATATTTTATCCCGGTACGGGCAGTAGTTCTTTCGGGTCCTTCGGGTTCCTTCGCTGGTCAAATAAAATCCTAGAAGCTAACACATTAATAATGTCTATATTATCAAGTAGCTAACCAACTAAATCTATATAATCACGTCTAGCAAGTTTCCTCAACAAATCAAAACAAACCTTGGCGCTAGTTAGCGAATGATTCAGTTATACGCGAATTTCAACACGTCACGAATATTTAGAATAAATCATACGTTTAGAAGACCTATCACGATCCAAAGTTCAATACTTGCTTATATTATTAATGTATGTTCATAAGTTTGTCTACATAAGGCAAAATGACTGAATTAGATAAAATTAAACTTGGTTTCCAGATAGGTAGATATCTGGAGACGGTGCTGGTCGATATTAGTTTTATTTTGCACTTTTTTTGGCAAGTAAACAACCACTAAACATGTTCTTCAGCTTACAATCTGTTTTTCTAATCATTCCTAATCCCTACTAATACTATAAATGCGAAAGTAACTCTGTCTGTCTGTATGGTACGCTTTCACGTCTAAACCACTGAACTGATTTTAATACAATTTGGTACAGAGATAGAGATAACCTTGAGAAAGAACATAGGATAGTTTTTATCCCGGACTTTTGAAGAGTTCTCTTGGAAACGCGATATAACCGAAGTCGATGCGGGTGCAAATCTAGTTTCTTATATACTATTATGCTGGGCCTAATTACATCTCCATAGGTAGATGATACAGTTGGGGTGACAGTTCTTTTTATATCAAAAGCCAGTCTAACGGATTGCAGCTCAGTCCCAATGTGGCACATACCTATCTGACCTCCTCAACCCAGTTACTCAGGCAACCCGATACCCCTTGATATAATAAAGACAGTCATATTCATGAACTCCGTGTTCTTAAACTTTCCTTAACCATTTATGACTTCATCAGATATTTTCCCGTAGGTGTATTTAAACCATGGAGAACAAAATGACTAGCGGAGGTGCCATAACGGAAAATCGCCGAAGAAAGTAGCGCGCCAAAATACGGGTGAGCGGGGGACGAGGAACGTTACTTCTTCTATCTTCGCCCTAATTCGCCTTTTTTTTGTTATATCAAAAAACCGGCCAAGTGCGAGTCGCACTCGCGCACGAAGGGTTCCGTACCACTATTTATAAAACGGACAAACAAATCACGTTTTTTGTATGGGAGCCCCCAAACTATTTAATTCTAGTTTTCAATATTTGTTGTTATATCTGTGAAAATTTCAGCTCTCTAACTATCACGCATCAACGTTCATGAGATACAGCCTGGTGACAGACGAACAGACGGGCAGAGGAGTGAAAACAATAGGGTCCCGTTATACCCTTTGGGTACGGAACCCTAAAAATCGTTGAAAGATATCTCAAAGGACGCGGACGCCCCATTAGATCACATGCAACTCGTAACACTGTACGTAACTGAGCTAGACGAAGGCGCCTGACCTACCTGCATCAAAGCATCTCCGTTCATCTTTCCTGACTCCGTGATTAGACTATCATCTCCACTTGGAGACAAGTCCCAGGCCGTGACACGACATTATGACGTCACGGTGTCAATTAATGTCAATGTCGGCCGTAATCAGCTGGGCGGCTGGCCCTGTGCGAATAAGTAGTAAGTGGGAGATTTTTGCACATTATCATCCTCTTGCCGTCATCCCAATTTTATTTGGGGGCGGCGCAGCATGTATCCTTCTATACACTTCTACCTTCCTCTTAGAAATAAAGATATCACCTGCACTCATCTCCCGGACAGGACAAATTTTTTTTTTTTTGTGGATTCATAGAGCATATAGTTTGTTCATCCAATTCCAAACATTAGGATTAACATATCATCGCGTATTCAGTCTCAGTATGAGAAGAGGGCTGTGCCCTGTAGTGGAACAATAAAAAATATTTCGACAAATTGAGAACCTCATCGTACATGGGAAGTCGGTTGGCTTGAAAGGGTGATGATGATGATCGAAACACAACCTAATGGCTTACCTATTTCTACCAGCCGTTTAGAGTCGTTTGGACAAAGCACTATATTTATAAAATCATTTACATCTATGCAACACATTACACTATCAGCCATCATCCATGTAAGTACAATATTTTACAATGCAACGCATGACGTCACCCGTGTTAGTGTGAATTTGTATCAATGCCGATGCTGTTCTATCAACTTTTTATGCGCTTGCACCGTCTGGTTGATAGGCGAGGTTAGTGTAGCGCCAACATAGCAAAGAAAGCTCACATTCGCACTTTTATATCGTTAAGAAAGAACAAATGTTTATTGGCACACAAACAAAGTACATAATGAAATGTATGTGCCAAATAGATCCAGTTCAGAATTATGTTAGACACCAAGTACTTGGCGCTGGTTTTCAACTGGACCTTTAAGCAGTATACATGAAGAAAGCTGGTCCATTCTAGTAAAAGTTACATTACAATTACAATAGTGATGTTCATCTTGGACGACCCCATTCGCGCAACGATCACAATGCCAGACTCTCAAACTGAGGTTAGCAGGTTCAAATCCCGGTACGGTCAAGATTTGTTTGATGAGCATGCTTGTTGGCTGAAGTCTAGGCATTTATAAATATATGTTAGTTTACACATAGTTTATCAGTTATATTAACACTCATACTCATAACACAAGTCAATCAATACTTGGGGTTAACCGACCGTGTACGAAAGAGGTATCAATATGATATTACTTTTCATCTACTCCAGTCTGACATATTAGAACATATACCGGTGGACATTATGTCATGTCTCGAGTGATGTCATAGTCACAATTCGTGTCAATGTCAGGTTTAACAGAGCGTGGGGCGCGGTCCCACTGTCGGCGACGCGCGGAAGTTGAGCTGGTTTAGTGGTATACAGGTGTTAATTGGTTTAATGATTATAATAGGTAAGTAAGCTGTTTGTGAAGGATTTGTGTGTAGTGCACGATAGACTATGGTGAAATAAATTGGAGAGTTGTCTGAAGGAAAATAACAAGGGGGCTGTATTTGCAAGTTACAACGGCAAATATCAGTCAGTCAGGAAATAGCTGACGCTCTCTTCTGCGTTACCCATACGGAGTTAGCTACTGTGATGTTTATTTACATATAATATACAAATCAAATCTACATACATTATGTACAAATAATAAAGAAAATATAAAAACTACGCATCAAGCTAGCTAGGTACTGTGATATTAATTGCTATTCAAAATATACAAAAAGCACCCTACGGCGCATGCGCGAACGTGACTTCAGATAGGCAGAGTTATTTCACAAGAACTGTAGTTTTTTTTTTCAATTTTGCCGTGTATTAACTTTCTTCGAGTAAAGAACCAAAAAGCTTACACCCCAATTAATGATCGGAGCTACTTCTCACAGCGTTGGAATGTGACCTTGAATGGTTATCGTAACAACCCTTTATCTTATCTCGGCGCGATGCAATAGAGGTCGGCGCCACGGCATATAGATCAAGTACCAATTGCATATTAATTCTACATGAGTGCTTTGATTCTATTATGTATTGAATTGAAATTCTAATATAACTTCTGAATATTTCAAAGATGCCTTAGTTTTACAGATGTGTGTGTGTCAAGGCATAAATGACGTCAAACTGGCGTTTAGTGAAAAAAATATATTATTTTTTACTCAAAGAAATCCACAGGCATTTAAATAACAAAAGTTGCGCTTTATGTTAACTCAGTGACAAAAATTGTAACAGCCATATTTGTACCTATCCAATCTATAACGACATAGGTAGTATCTTTCCCACTCTATACTGATTTTACTTCTTTCACTATCAATCTATCCGAATCTCTTTAACCTACCCCTAATATTAAAACCCCGATAAATAAATGATACAAACTACATAGCGATCTCCGCTCCCCGCTTCCAATGCGACCTGGCCCCTGGCCTCACCAAGTGACAATTTATTAACATATTCATAACATAAGCTCACACTATAAGAAATATAAAGTCAAGTAGAGTTAAAATCAAACCCATGAAAAAAAATCGCGACATACACATTTGTACCTTTCTTCAAGTCTTTAACTAATCTACGCTATATATGTAATTTCTATCTTTCCCCTACATAAACCCTTTATGAATAAAAAATGCAACTTCAAGCGATCCCCGCTCTAAGTGCGACCTGACCTCGTCAAGTGACAATTTATTAACATATTCATAAGATAAGGCGGAGTAGACACAGCAGGGCGGATAGTCTATTCTAATTTATTTATAACACTTTCTTTATTCATACTGTTATTCTCTTTTATGGGGTAAACAAACAAACATCTTTTTACCGACTTCACAAGAAGGAGCTTCCAGTATTTTTTAACATCATGTGACAAGCCCTTTCACAATTAAATCGGGGTTAGCATGCAGCTGAGTACCAGTGTGCCACATGGAGCGACTGCCTATCTGACCTCCTCAACCCAGTTACCCGGGCAACCCAATACCCCTTGGTAAGACTAGTTGCCATGGCTTTTCTGACTACCCGTAACGACGACCAAAGATGAATTTAACATGGAAGAACTCATTATGACATAGATGGACCCCCATCCAGGAAAATTGATTAACCATATGATCGATTTGTGTGGCTGTTAATTAGCCACGAGCCACGAGACACAAGCCCCTCTACCTCTTAACAGTTCTTTCAAAGTTCCGTATTTTTACATGACGCGAATTGCTAAATAGATAAATTTTGCATTGCAAATTATGTATTTCAATCGGTTATTTTTGGCTATCGCTTAATATTATTGGTGTTACAACATATGTCTTTATTTGCATATGTATTTGTTACATTGCACATGTTTTTCTCAATTGTTCGTCAAGGACGTGTGAGATAAATTCGTAAAGACTGCACAATGTTGACATAATTTTGATAAGATGACTAATACTTTGTGTCCGGGTTTAAATCCTTACAACTAGTGCATAAACTACTGTTTTATGACAAGTTTTTCTTGAAATAACTCAATTTTCCTCATACATTGCTCTCGATAAATGAAAACCTCGCAAAAAAAGCAAAAAGGGCCCTTTCACCTACCTACAAGAAATAAAACCTACAAATACTTGAAGGTAGACATTTTATTTTTGACTAATATTCCTGAAACGATTGATTACCAGAGCAGGGACGATTCACATTAACCTTCATAGTGAATAAACGTTTTCGTTAAACCAACGATATATAATCGACTGTCGAAATTAAACCTTTTTTTGTTGTCGCGTCGGGGGACGGGAGAGGGGTATGTGGGAGTTGGGACTGCCCGGTAAAGACGTTCCCGGTATACTCACTAAAAAGACCCAGCGGCACTCCGACCTCGCCTGAGTGGAGGGGGTCTGGGAATCTGTGGCGTCCAGTCCCACACCGGCAACGTCGAAATTAACCCTAGTTTAGATTCCCTAACAGACACCAAACTTTCTTCTTAATAACTATTTTACCTAACCAATCAAACACAAACCCATTTTATACTAGGTCATCAGACCCATCCAGTACAAACACCCAACAGACAGACACACATTATGCAACACACACACACAGAGACACAGGAACCGCTTGGCAGGACGCGTTCAATTACATCACGGATGTAAACCCCCCCCCTCTCTGCAGCGGAGCTGAACATCCGTGCAGAGTGGGTCATTAAACGCATGTGGGTCTATGGTGGTGTAGCGGTTTTTCGCGACTGATGGGAATTATAGAATTAAACATTAATAGTCAAAAGATGTCATTTACAGAATTATTATATTTGGTTAAGCGGTATCTCGTGGGTTCATTTATATACTCTTGAATCACTACTTCTGGAATTTGGGAAAAGGCAGCTGTCTTCTGCATAGACTGGTATTATAAAGCTGAATAGGTTGTTTAGGAGTTTCACTAGGGAACTACAGGACCGAGTTGAAAAATGCTTTCGGTGTTAGAAACCCCATTTATCGAGGAAGGCTATGCACAGGTTGCTGGCGAAAGCTACTCTTCAATACACAAGCTATTCAGCACTAAAACATATTTTGAATTCGAACCAGTAGCCACCATAATCATCCTCATTTACTATTTAAAGCATTCAAACCACTATCAACCTCCCACTATATCCAACACGGGACTCAAACCCAGAAACTACTAGACCACCGATGCAATCAATTAACTACATTCCTACAACTCAGCACGGGAGTCAGCAGGATCCACGCTTGCACGCACATCATATATTTTAGATATAAACGAGCATATAATTATTGTGAATTAATTACCGGCATTTCCTTCATATATGGGACAGATTATTTTCATCAAGGAAATTACATTTTATGTTAGTAAGTCGTGGTGGCCTAAGAAAAGAAAGAAAGAAAGAAAAGAAAATACGTTTATTCACGCACGTGTGTGACACAGCCTTACAATCAATAAACAAAAATAATATTAAAAAGAGAATAACAGTCGTTATAAATAACACAAGAAAAGACGAATTACAATTAAAAAACTAGTGGAAAATATGTGTCACACCCCACGTGAAACGGCCCTTGCTCAGCATAATGCTGAGACCCTGTACAGGACAAAAACCTCAGCGCTGATTTTCAGCAAGAGCCTAGTGGTTAAAGCACCAGCCTCTCAAGTACGAGTGTGCCGGTTCGACTCCACTTCAGGCAAGTAGTCATGTAACTTTTCTGAGTATACTATTTTCTGGATAAATGTGGACACCATCAATGACTGAGTAAAAGGTGAAGAGAAACATCTTGAGGAAACCTGGACTTTTGAAGTCCATAATCGCCAATCCGGCTCTCACGCACGTGGCGATTAACGCTCATTCCCTCTGTATATGAGAACAGTCCTATGCAGTGGTGCAGTAGAAAGGGTTATGATAATGATATGCACTAAGGGTCCGTTCAGATAGACCGGCTCGGAGAGCATCGGCGGGCATTTTTCTTTTCACACAGACCGGAGCCGATCGGCTGCGCGAGCATTAAAGAGCATGCAAACGGAGCCAAACGTCAAGAAAAAGTACGCCATCGGAGCCGGTCGGCTCCTCTTATTATTTCACACCGAGCATTCTTAATGACAAAAGCAGTACACATCCAAAAATAAACCTTACTACAAATACTAAGTGCTCGATTTTCAACGTGTTAAGAATTTGCTCTTCTCTCCGAGCTGGTCTGTTTGAATGGACCCTAAATATACATGTGGTACAATCACAGATTATATAATAGTTACTACGTAACAGATAAATCACTCCATACAAAAAAGTCCATACCTACTGTTATAAGCACCTACAAGTTCCCCAACTACCTACAAATTCCTAGCTGCGTTATAAAATGAACCTTAAAAGCTCGAGCGCTTGATTGTTATTCCAATGCGATAGCGCACAGTTCAGTGACCGCAACCGTGCCGTGGCCGTGCTTAGGGTTGCTTCTTACAATTTATTAATATTTAAGTAGGAAAACAAAGTTACGCTTATTTTAAGATAGCCTTTTTTTAAACTGAGTTTTTAAATAATAAGTAATATCAAGAATATTTTTCTTTAGTGTACTATTGTATTGCCTACTAAAATGGAGTATGGGTACATATTACTAAATATTAACTAATACGTAAGCATAGGTAAGTACTTAAGTAAAGCTTTCGTCAAAATCAAAGGCGGTTTCCAACTATTTTTCGAGCACAAATGCCATACCCCATATGGTACAACTCCGTCGAGTTTTGATACATGCCTAAAATTGGTTTCTGCGTAGTGACACGCGTAATGTTCCGAGTCGTCATTAAGTTGGACCAGAACTATACCTACTTACACTCGAGATGTGTTTTGAGCTACAAAACTCACAATACAGTTCATATAACTAAGTAGGTATCTAAAGTAAAATAAGTACCTAAAGATCTCTGTTGTTAAAATCATAAAGTAGATAAGTATTAATTTATTTAAAAAAAATAGAATTACTAGATAAGTTTCATTAATATAAAATGTTTCTAAATCTTACAATAGTCGCATATAAACCAACACAACTCAAAATAATCCATAAGTTTGTTAGGTAGCTTAAAAAACTAATAAAAACCAACAGCATAACATGCCACGAAATAAAAATAATAATATTGGAACGCGCGCGGCGCGTGATACTATTGCAAGCCCTGAGCCGCGTGGGGTTACCGGTAACCCAGCGAGCGGTAGGCATTTATCGCGCGCAAGTACATCGAGTGACAGAGGCCTGGTACAATACCCTCCTGACACAAAATCAATGCAACCAACCAATAAATAAAATCTTCAAATACCCACGTCACAGCAAAACACATAAAACTCATAAACAGAACACGCCCTGTTCTATTTACGAAATAAACGGGTAATTCGTAATAAGAAAATTTGAATTCCGAACACACAATTGAACATTCATCGCTCGTCGCTCTGATGGAGCGGACGTCTTTACGTCGGCTATTAAGTTTAAATACAGTTGCAGATAAATAATTAAAAGCGTTTAACGATTGTAATTAATTTTACGATTATGACATTATAATGTTACGTAAGTTAATTGATACATTATTTATTGTTTATTATAAAGGTCAGTGAGATAATTGTGTGACGAGGTTTAATTAATTGAATAATAATATATATATTCTGGGCCTAGTGCCCGTAAAACTATCTAATACAGTATTTTAAATAGGTACAATTTCTTCTTTATATCTTATCTTAATTATAAAGTTCAGGGCTTTGTTTGAACGTGCCAAAACCGACAGGTCTAATTTGAAAAATTATTTGACTGATAGATAACCCATTTATTGAGGAAGGGTATAAGACAGTCATTTATCCTGGTACCTACGAGAAGTACACCTATTATAGTTATCGGCACGGATATTGAGCTCTCGGCGGAAGAGAGGGGATCGCTTTGCGCACTGTACACATAAGGCAGTAAACCAATAAACCGTTTCTGCGCAGGTGAAAGTCAGGGCTCAATATCCGTGCCGATAACTATACAGGTTCCTACGAAACGTCAATAGCTAGGTGCACAGTTCCAAAGAGTGGGTTTTATGGAGAAGAACCGGCAAGAAAATCCACAGACACTGTTTTCAGAATACTAGCTTCCACAGGACACCACAAAACCGCAGAGAAACAGCTATTGAAGCACAATATACCTAGTTACTACAAACTCTTTAACCCACTTCAGATGCCGCCATTCCTACATAAACACAGCTCCATTAACATGCCAACACTCAAACGACACTTCACTAATTGCATCTCACTACGAAGTCAGACGAGTGTGAAGTCTGACTGCGCGGTAGACAGATTTTGTTAGTAGAATTTGTACTGCGCAGGAAAACAAGCTAGCTTCATGCATACCAAGTAATGTCATTTGTAGTCCTGGATTATTAAACCAACAGGAACTGCCATGAGCACAAATAAATCTTTATGCGAAAGTTTGCAAACTTACGCGCGGGAGACGAAGTAAAACGACAAATATTGCTAGCTCTCTCATGCATTTTTACCGACTTCAAAAAAAGGAGCTTCTTGTTCGACATGTATGTATGAGCACGATTACCTCACGCTTGGCTGAACCGATTTTTTAGTATTTGTTAGACTTAGGATACAGCTTTAGGCATATTATTGTCTATCTTTTACATAGTCACACACTTACACAGGCATAAACTTAACGCACCCATCTACAAAATCATAATTTTGTCAGAGGGCACGGTAAAGGCGTATCCAGTTAGTTAACCGCTCTAAGTTGATAGTGTACAGGTAGTAGTACGTACCCTCGGCATAATAAATGTTATTCCTACCCTCACCCCAGCGCGAGCAATAAAAACTCGCTGACTTTCAAGCTTCGTTAGGAAATGCAGAGGGGGAGTGGTCATAGAGTAGATTTGTGATAGATGCGACAACTACTATTTACAATAGTGACGCAAAAAGAAAACAAATTTTTATTAAGATTTCAAAATAATATAGGCGAAACTTAACCAGAAATACTAAAACACTACATAACTCGAAGACTTCTCTCTAGCTTTTAATGTAAGTGAGACTGTGATACAGAAAGATATTTGAGCAGCACTTCAAATTGAGTGTTTCTAGTAAGAAAGTGAGATAATATCAAGTTTCCTTCGAACCGTGAGGGACAAATCCTATGCCTTTACCCTATCAATGTTTACCCAATAAAAGTAGATATGAGATTAACAAAACTGCAGAACAAATCATCACTTAGGCTTAAGTTCATGGACAGCATACCGTCCGGTTTTCTTAAAATAACAGTTATTTTTATATATTTTTTTGTTTGATTTAAACGACTTCAAAAATCAACAATTATTTCATTTCTTACAAAGGAACTTAAAAATAAATAAAATATTGAGATAAACACTTCGATACTACACAGGACGCAATAATCATAGTAAACAATAATTTTAGGAGTGCACACTGGCCATAATTCTTTAATTTTTAATTTTTAAACCATCCTACAATCATTTAACACAAACACGACATCTCATTAAACACCAGCCATCGACAGACTATGAATAACCAATGAAACAACGGAGTGTCGCGTCTACAACATAATTCTCTATTCTATGAGCCGTCGCCAGTCTGTCGGGAAACGCAATCAATACTATGTTTATGAATGCAGTTATATTCAGTGCTAGTTTTCCAATTGTCAAAATGGGTTTGTAAAGAAAGAAAGAAAGAAAAATAATTTATTTTTACGCAGACGCACACGTATACAATTATTATAACAAAAACAGAAATAACACTAAAAAAACTTAATACTAAACAGTTTTAATCTATGGTCCACAGCGTCGCACTCTATCCTATCTCATAGATTTTTATTATCTGTGGACCATACCTGGAAAAAAGTCACTATCACATTGATAACAATAAACCATACAATAAACATTAAGAAAAAAAAATATAATTAATACAATTTCACAAATTGTATTAATTGTACCAACTTTAATGTAGATTGTAGGAGCTATTTGAGTGAATTAAGCCATCTGTCTAGCCATTTCATTTTGATACCCGTAACATCTGCCAAATATGTTTATGTGGTAGTTAAAGTGGTGTATAATAGACTACCTATCATTGCACGTTGTTTGAACATCTTTGGCAGTCGTTACGGGTAGTAAGAAGCCCAAAAAGTCTAGCAACCACGAGGTATCATGTAACTCGGTTAACTGGGTTGAGGAGGTCAGATAGGGCAGTCGCTCCTTCTGGCACACTGGTACTCAGCTGCATCCGGTTAGACTGGAAGCCGACCCCAACATAGTTGGGAAAAGGCGAAACAGATTATAATGATCATGTTCAACAATCACTAAGACGAAATGCCGGGAAGTGTCTTGCATAATCTTAAGAGGTTTAGGATGCACCGATCACACAGAGACGAACCACTTCAAATACCATATCCTCATACATCCAAACATCGATTAAAAAACGCAAATACATTAACATTTCCTGCATGTGGCAATAAAAGCTTAGACCCGTTTCGACACTCGGCTTACGCGAGGCAGATTTAAGTACATCATCTGCCTCTCGTTTTCACTAATGTATTAGAATTGGCTTCTAATGTAACCGTATACAGCTGAGAACCAGTGTGGCTAACCTCCTTAACCCAGTTACCTGGACAGCCCGATACCCCTTAATAAGCCTGCTTGTCAGACTTACTGGCTTCTGACTATCCGTAACGACTGCCAAAGATGTTCAAATGACAGCCTAGACCCATCAATTTAACGCAAAAAAAAAACTATTTCAATATGCACAGTTTCACACACCATCACCCGGTACAGAATTTGCCTACTATCGCGAGTTCATGCACAGCTCGTACGAGCGTATAAAATCTGCTAGTTCGAAACAACTCTTACAATACACCATATAGATCTACATAAAAGACGTTAGAATTAGATCGATAGCTACGTGTGGGCTGCGCGGGCGCCGATTGCAACGGACGTCAATCATCTTTGAGCTCGTCTGTTTGATTGGCGGGCTAATCATGTAGATATCAATGTTTGTAATAGAGTGGATAGTTATGTCGTGATTTTTTTTAACCAACTTAAAAAAATGAAGGTCCAGTGTTTTATGTTTAATCAAAAAGGTATTCTAAAGGTCCCAATATTTTATGTATCTGTTGTTTCTCTTACCAGAAATAGGAATTTGACGTTACTTACATGCACCTTATGTATTTGTTTGTTATTTTTTATTTGCTTACTATATAGGTAGAATATTGGAAACGGCCTTAAATCGAATCCGGAACGTACACGGCAAGTGTGGCTTATAAAAATTCAAGCATACACTTCAAGTCGCTTAAATTGGTAATCTTAAGTTAGTAGTTAAGATACCATAAAAGGAATATTATCCTCACACAACTACCTCGATACATAAATAAATTGATTAAATAGAAACTACACATCTAAAATAAGAGAGATTTCTGTATTCGACCACTCCGTACACGATTTTCTCTAGAACAATTTTGTTAGCCAGGTGCAAAAGAAGAGGTACTCACCCAAAAGACCGTTAAGAGCTGTAGCAACCCCCTCCTCTTGGAATCATGCACAACACTGTAACAAAAACACATACAAATTAATAAATAAAAAAAAGCTGAAGTTTGTTTAGTTGATCGCGCTAATCTCAGAAACTACTGGACAGATAAAAAAAATGAGTTTGTATGTATGTTTTTCTGAACGCGCTAATCTCAAGAACTACTGTAATTTCGACTTCAAAAATCCTTCCATTCTATACTAATATTATAAAGCTGAAGAGTTTGTTTGTTTGAACGCGCTAATCTCAGGAACTACTGGTCCGATTTGAAAATTTCTTTCAGTGTTAGATAGCCCATTTATCGAGGAAGGCTATAGGCTACTTTTTATCCCGGTACGGGAAGTAGTTCCCACGGGATGCGGGTGAAACCGCTGGCAGAAGCTAGTGTTAGATATGTAGTTCAATTATCGAAGAATGCCAGAGGCTTTTTATTCGGGTGCACGGAATATAATAGTTTGCTCAGCTATGCGGGAAGTCATTGCCTTGGAACTTATAAAAAACCGCGAGGATCAGCACATCGAATAAAACAAGGTACCTATATATTTTTTATCAAACATTACACGTAGCTAAACAAATTAAGACCTTACTAATATTCACGAGCTCATTAGCACTAACTCAGCATCGCAATAGTCAATGATTCACTCGCTCTCTAAACAATACGGTGATTAGACAATTTGTAGGCTAACTCCTCCGTCACTTTCACTGATGACGTCATTCGGACACTCATCATTGGTAGGTCTTTTGTTTAGGAATTAATACTATGGCTAATTTAGAGTTCATTTGTTCCTACTTTGTTACGTGATGGTAAGCAAAAATCTGGTGTTAAAGGTGGAGCACGCTTGCCCAGATGTAACCTATTCACTCTTGACTTCGTGGCTATCGGGAGACACAGACTTTCGCAGAGAATTCAAGTCCTAAGAATCGCACAATATATCATTCCTAGCAATATTTCAAGGCAATAGGGGAGATAATGTACTGGATGCACTAATTCCATCTCGCGTCTCATCAAAAATGGCGTCCAGACCGATTGTCAGCCACAACGACTGTTCTCATATAAGGAGATCAGCCAGCTCCGCTGGTCATACAATGCACATTTGCACAGACCCATGTGCTCCCTCTGTTCCTTCACTCTCATAGCCCGATGGGACGACAATCCTACACCACCGAATCTAGATCAGGCGCAGGACCAACATTAACGTGCTCTTCGAGGCACAAAAACAAAATTGACGTCAAGAATCCCCCATTAAATGCTGAATAGCACAAAAAAAAACCTCGGTCTGATTACTTCGCCATTTAGCAGAGGCCCAGCCTACCAGCCATTACAAAATACTCGTTTATCTCAGCTTCACATTATATATAGTATTCGTACAATAATGATATTGTACTGAGTACAATTTGTACTCGCTCAAGGTTATGCGAATATGGTAGAACCTGTTTTGATTTATGAGAGCCTGGTACTTTGGATCTCTCTCGATCTGTGTTACATCATCTGCCTAGCTACTTCCCTGGTTGGTTTGCTTCTATCATAGATTTCCAAAACGAAGGGTTGAAGGCGATCTGAATCCAGCGCCTATCCAACCTTGGCCAGGTCATCGGACCAGCTAATTTTGCTGGCTTCCTAGACTAAATCAGTTCTAATATAATTTGTATGTGCTCTTCTGAAGATCAGTCTACTTTCCGTTCTGACTTCCAGCATTACTATACATCTCTATTATATTTGGCACGCCAGTTAGTCACTTCTCAAAAAAATATTTTTTTTTCGACTGTTATAAATCAAAATAACACCTTAAAAGAACTTCCGTATATCACCCTATTCTTTTGTACGAAATCCCAAATAAATCTATGACAAACGCACAAATCCAAAATAAAAACAAGTCACCCAAACACTCGGACACAAAATTCGCAGAAACGCATCTTCACAAAAAACATCGCACGACAACAAACTCTGGCGCAGCCCGAACATTGCCTAAGTTCCCCGAACTCTGCCGAACAGAGCGGCTGACGCCCCAGTGACGTCACGCGGAACATTTGGAGCAGAACCGATGACTTCTGAATAAAAAGCCGCAATGATAATGAGTCATTGTTAGTTTTTTTTTAGTGTTTCATGAACCTTGATAGTTGAAATGAGTGTGCATATATTTCTGATCGTCCGTGTCGGATTTACTAGGCTACGTTTGGGGGGGTTGACCTGACGGCCGTACACCTGATTGCCTGGCTACAGTAGCTACGGATGCTAGTGGTTTCGGGAGGCCCGCGTTACGAGTACAGCTGTGAGCAAGTACTGTAATTCCTAGCTAGTAAATGCTTGTCCACTATAATATGTCCTGCGCAGCTGGCTTATCTCCTTGTATGAGAACAGCCGCTGTGGACGGCTTTTGGTTAGGAGGAAATCATCATCGTCGTCATGATATCCTAGCTGAAATTATGTTTCAATGTGGGGCCAATTATTTCAGAGTTCTACAATAGTTTATAAGTCAATGATGATGAATAATAAAAGGCGTTGAATTTACCTGAAACGTTCGCCCTTCAGCTTCCTATGTTTTGTTGCTGGGAAATGGACCGACAAACTACATAGCAACAAATAACTGCATTTATCTTCAGAGAATACTAGCTTCCGCCAGCGTCACGAGGCAACTTCTTCCCGTCATCATCATCATCTCTCCAGCCAATCCAACTATGTTGGGGTCGGCTTCCAGTCTAACCGAATGCAGCTGAGTTCCAGTGTGCCACAAGGAGCGACTGCCTATCTGACCTACTCAACCTAGTTACCCGGACAACCCAAGGTAAGAGTGTCTATCAGGCTTACTGGCTTCTGACTACCCGTAACGACTGGCAAAGATGTTCAAATTGCAGCCAACTTCTTCCCGTAGTCGGCTTTTGTCAACAGGGGGATAGTGTAGCTTTCCAACAGTGTAAGCATTTATCAACTCTAGCGACCCAAGGGCTGGTGTTTATCTTGGCCAAAAGTTAAGCATTGCCATCCAATGTTGCAATGCTGTCATCCTCTTGGGTACACTCCCAGTGGGCAGAGATGAGAAATTTTTCAATGCCATCTTTTTAATGAATTTTATTATGTACCTTTATAGTATGTATTACAATTATTTCGTTATTTTAGTTAGTCTGTATAGTAAGTATTCTAATAATTTATCGAACCAATTCAATAATTTCGTAGTTTTTACGGTACAAACCCAAAACATCCTCTATATAATTTTATCGTGCAAATATCCTAGTCGTTCGTAATGGCGGCTGTACTAATTAGTACACCATATAGAGATGGCCTTGCGATCTATTTCGGTGCTATTACTGAACTCATGTTAAAATAAACTGTGTAAGAGTTTCAGCAGTGAAGTAGGTACTTTTATAATGGGGACTACTGACTAGCTTCCGTTAACGTCTTGTGGAAGCAACTTCGCGCACACGGATAAATAGCCTTTCTCAATAAAGGCGCTGTCTAATACTGAAAGATTTATCAAATCGGTTTAAAAGTTCATGAGATTTGCGTACGACCAAACTAATTTTCAGCTTAAAAATCGCCCAACGTCTGTCAGAAGCTAACTAAAAAAATCGCACCAATATTATTAAAGCGAAAGTTTGTCAGTGTGTATCTATCTTTCTAAGCAAAGCACAAGCAAACGGCTGAACGCATTTGGATGAATTTTTGCAGAAATACAGCTTACAGATCTAAATGAGGGTAATGACTACTTTTTATCCGATTGGCAGTAATTCCCTCAGAAAGCAGTTAAATTACTGACATACGCAGGTTTTAGTTAGCTAAAAAACCTCGTCACAGAACTATGCCTATCAACATGCACACATATCATATCAGCTATCAAACTCCGCTATCTAATACTAACATTAAACAAAAGAAAGCTGCAGTACTTACACGAATTGTAACGAAATACATTCTACATTGATAAGACTGAGTTATTGATAACTCAGGTAAAACAGGTAGGGTAAACGTGCTGTTGTCGGGCATTCTAAGAATATTTTATTCGAGAGAACTCGAATTTGTTCAAAGTAGGCTGAAAATTAGCACTTTTTCAAGGTCAAATTAACAAAAGACAGCCCCAAAAACGCTCGTCCTTCACCACTATGTGTTTTTGCTGTGAAGAAGAAGTGGTGGAACAAACTCCCCAGCCAAACATGTCTGTCTGTATGGTTTGAAGAAACATACACATGAATTTTAGGTAATGAATACCTGATAAAAACAGCGAGATGAGTAGGTATTTAAGTACGTGAATAATATATTTCCTCAATATTGCAATTTGAAAAAAAAAAATGGAGTATATGTGTAGTATACTATCACGCAGATATCCTGATGGTAAGTGATTGCCCCCCATCACAAACCAAAAAAAACGCAAAATTATTTATGATATCAATATCTATCACATTTGTATGTATTAACATCCATGTGTAAGCTGGTAATTCCCACTGAACAGTCAAGACCAATCATAAAATAAAAATAACTATCTGAGACAGAGCCAATAACACATTTCTCATAAGGAAAAGTAAAACAAAAACATTAAGGGAATAAGTTTTCATTTAAATAGGTTCAATATAATAGAAAACAAACAAAGTAATAAATTACATGTAAAAGCAATGTAGATGACAGACCGTATATTTTGTCAAGTCTGCGAAAAGTACTTAACTTTGGCATTAAGTTACCAAGTTGGTACATTGAAAAAAAAAAAAAAAACGATAACTTAGTTGTGACGTCATCTAATGTGGAGTGCAGTGACATTTAAGAAAATTAGTCTAAGAAACAATTACAGTTCTCATGAAAACGTAAAGAATTGCTACGAACCACATGACAGTGATACATCTATACTAATATTTTAAAGCTGTAGAGTTTGTTTGTTTGTTTGTTTGAACGCGCTAATCTCAGGAACTACTGGTCCGATTTGAAAAATTCTTTCAGTGTTAGATAGCCCATTTATCGAGGAAGGCTATAGGCTACTTTTTATCCGGGTCCGTGCCGAGGTTCCCACGGGATGCGGGCGAAACCGCTGGCAGAAGCTAGTAATAAATATAATAATACGCGAAAGTAGACGTTTGAAAATCTCTCAGACAAAAACTACTGAAAGAATTTTGATGACACTTTACAGTTACATAGCGTATAACATCACAATTACAGAATATATACATTTTATCCAACTACGGGAGGGCTACACCAGGTAATCTACGAATGTGACTCATACAACCATTGCTACACTTTCCAATCCCTTTCTACCCCATACAAAAAATCTTCCAAAATGTTCAGTTGGTACCGCCAACGGTCACAGTCACCATGCACTATCAGCGCCGATTGGCTATCTTATCTAAAGTGTCCGCTCCACTTGCAAGTATTCTTGGAGACCTGATAAACTGTTACATTTCATAGAATACGTGGTTCTGACGTTATGTCATTCATAACGGAATGACTAAAAGTTTGGCTTTTAAAGATGATGGTATTTTTCAACGATGAAATGCTGCATGGATTTAGATGAGTTTTGCTGTAAATAGACTGTACCTTGAGGAGGATGATGATGTATTTTTATTTCGCTTACATGTCTCTTAAAATATATATGATTTTCTTGGAAGCAGCTAAGTTGGGTTTATTGACAACCTTCAAAATCAAACGAGGTTCTCATTGCGGGTGTTCATCATTTGTACCCATAAAATCCATAGTTTTGCAAGGAGCGACCGCCTATCTAACCTGTTCAACCCAGTTGACTGGGCAACCCAATACCCCTCAGTAAAAATGGTTGTCAGATTCACTGGCTTCTAACTACCTGTAACGACTGACAAACATGTTCAAATGAAAGCCGAGACCCACTAATATACCATGCCTTCTGAATGGTCACCCATCCACGAACCAACCGCACCAAACTTTACAAAAGTAAACTGAGCCGTGCAGCAGTTTCTTAGCCACTCTCTCCTCATAAACTAGATAATATATGTGAAGTAAATCAGTGCTGTCTGAGCCCATTGAGAGCAATTTGTCAATAGTTACTGTCGTCGGTTATCACTTGACCTGCAGGTCACATTCTTATAAATCACCAACACTTATGTATGACTCAAGACTGATAATTACTGGAGAGGACATTTTATAAGACATCTTTTATAAGGATGACATTACACACTGCAAACTAAATAAAAAGTCATTTATTCAAAGTAGGCTGAAAATCAGCACTTTATGAAGGTCAAATTTACAAATGACAGCCCCCAAAACGTCCACCCTTCACCACTTCCTATGTGTTTTTGCTGGGAAGAAGAAGTGGTGGAACAAACTTCCCATTCAACTTAGTCGAGTCGGCGGATAGTTTGTTTGGGCTCATAAATCAGTATGAAGATGAATGGTAGTACGCACATTACAAAGGTCAGGGTACTTGGCCGGTATCAGACCGACTGAAAACTTTGCTTGAATTCAGGATTTTCTTTCAACCATTGGGCCAACTATTTAGTCTGCAATATGTTCAAAGGATTCAATTGTTTATCTTTTGTCTTATCTCAGTTTGCGAAAGACTTGCTGTCGATACTGTAGGTAAGGATAGTAGAAATACTTGGCAACCATTTTTGTACTTCGAACTAAGCGATTTGTATCTGTAGTTAGTTATTGTGTACTTTCTAGTCGTCTTGTATTTGCCAGAATATAAAATTGTATTTAAAAAAAAAATCGACTACATTCAGGTGTGCCAAGAGTTTCTATGGTGTATGGTTATTGCATCGCTTTACACAAGCTGTTGATTTGCATCCGTGCCATATTCAAGGACGTAATTATGCTACTGATTCTCGACCCAAATCAACAAAAAAATTGGTACGTAATTTTTTTTTTCGGAATTCCGTCAATGTCATCTAGCCGTATTTAAACTTGGCGCGTGTGTTACTGGCCTTAAAACCGTGCTGCGCCCTCACACAAACGCATACACAAAGCATACGCAACGATAATTAATAAATTTCAATTATAAAATTGGATTACTTCTGAAATACTACGACATTACAATGACAAAAAAAGCAGTGCATATTAGCTATTTTCCGTCTACTGTAATTCGAATCGATTTATTTACGTATTTTATGTCCTCCTCCTGAAATATGGCACAAATGCAAATCAACACCTTGTACATTCGAACATCTTTGACAGTCGATACGGGTAGTCAGAAGCCATAAAATCAAACAACCAGTCTAAGGAAGGGGTATTAGGTTCCCCAGGTAACTGGGTTAGGGACGTTACATAGGTAGCCGCTCCTTGTGGCACACTGGTACTCAGCTGCATCCAGTTAGACTGGAAGCCGACCCCAACATAGTTGAGAAACAGCTAGACCATCATCTAGGCTTGGGATGCCTAAAACTACCAATCAAAAACCAGTCTGAATTCCACAATAATCTACCCAACAGCTACTCCTCGCATTAAGATTGTCAGACATATAAACGGTCTCACCAAATATGATCTAATGGAGCTGACCTTGAGATCAATTGGTATGTTCCAGCGCTTATGTCATTTTGTAGCTCTGTGTTGTGCGATCATTTGTGGAGCTATTTTTGAAGATATTGTGGTTGAGAAAGAAGGAAAATTGTTAAAGTTATCGGCACGGATATTGAGCTCTCGGCGGAAGAGTGGGGATCGCTTTGCGCACTGTACACATAAGGCAATAAACCAATAAATCGCTTCTGCGCAGGTGAAGGTCAGGGCTCAATATCCGTGCCGATAACTATACTTGTTAGTATTTTATTGATAGATAGATATTGATAGATATACCCTACCACTATCAAATCTCTCCATGGCTTTAAGGTTGGCTGTAAGAGAACCCAATTCTGGGTTAAGCTCGCCATTGTACATAAACTGTCTTTATTATTTTATTATGTATTGTTAAGTGTGCAATAAAGAATACAAGAATAGACTTGCTTTCCGCCAGAGGTTTTACACGCAGATAAAAGTAGCCTATAGAATGATTTTTTTTAACCGGACCAATAGTACCTCGAACTTAGCTCCATAAACATGGACTTTTTTGTCTGAAAGTAAACGATTTTTTTTAAATTTTTTTATTTATAAACAAACTGTGGTTTTTAAGATTAAGGCACGTGATGATTGATTTTTAGATTAAATTAAGTGTTGTAGCGGTTATTTTTAGGTGTGGTTTAATCTGCTCAGACTTATTACTCCCGATTAAAAATTAGCAACGGGTTTTAATTTAATTAGTTATTTAATTTCTTTCTGCTATCACCAACGCTACTTGAACCTTCAAATTAATCACTATTCCTACATTTATCAGGCACTGTCACAAAATAACATAAGATTTCTTCTACCAATTTCTACCATGTCCATCCACATATTCACGGTTTCCATACACGTGTTCTCCACCATAGGGCGGCGATAGAACGCCATGCATTAGACGACGCTATAAATAGCACCCATTATGTAGGTAACCGACTTTGTAGCAACCGGAATTCCGAGACAAGTGGGAAGCTGGGATACGACTTTATACTAAACTTGTGAAGATGGCTTTTGGGGTATCAAAAAAAACTTTCTGCTCTGTGTGACACTCTAAACGGCCTAATATCATCGACAAAATAATTCAGTTTTCCTAAAACAACCGTTTACTATGAATTTTCACGTAAAATTTTCAAAGTCAACAGTTGACTTAAGAAAAAGCGGACGTTTATGCTGTCGATGAAAATCGACCTGTCTCTGTGACTAGCTTATAATAATAATAATGGCATCCACGGCCGATTTCGGCCACGGCGGCTGTTCTCATTTAAGGAGATCAGCCAGCTTCGCAGGACATATTATAGTGCACAAGCATTTGTGCAGACACAGGTGCACTCCCTATTCCTTCACTCTCATAACCCGATGGGACGGCAATCCGACACGACCGGAAAGAGATCAGGCGCAGGACCGACATTTACGTGCTCTTCGATGCACGGGTGAATCAATCACCAACTTCCAGACTACGGGCTGCTTTGTGAAAGTTTAAGAAAACCCACAAAACTATTTCGGCCCGACCCGGGAATCGAACCCGAGACCTCGAGCCCAGCAGCCGCGCTTGCGACCACTAGACCAACGAGGCAGTTAAGCCAGAGTTACTATATCTGGAGAAAGAATATTACTGAACCGGAGAAGTTTTTAGACAATCAATAGGCTTTCTTCGCTCAGGCTTAAGGATATGTTTCAACAACGAAATTCTATTCGTGGTTCAAAACTTCAGCGCTGTGCTTTGGGTTCATCCATTTAACGATCCAGTTACGACAGACATAGACATATACAGCGGTCAGACTTACAACACTCCCTTTTTACAATCGGTTAAAAAACGAGGCTCTCAATCCATTTTTTATCACAACTAAACAGATCATCAATGTAATTCAAAAAAGACGGTAGCTAAACACCTTTTAAAATCTAGCCTTTATAAAAACTAGTCTAAACATTAAACACATACTTACTTATCAAGTATATAAACCAAAAGAAACTTGACGGTTACTTTTTTTTGGTATCCCAAACCGGCTACACGAAATCCTGAGTGAACGAGACGGGTACAAATATGTTTGGGAAAGAGTGGGAGGGGAGATTTGGCCGTTGATGCATTGTATCTTGGAGATTAATGAGACGGGAATTTGGACACGAGAGTCTTAAGAGCAGCTTCTAAATCAAGTCAGGAATCTTACGTTTGTGATGTAAAGTAGCTGTTGTCTGTGGTTTTACAACCAAAGGAAGTATTTCACACACTGGAATTAAAAACTCCTAATACATCCATGCCCTTTCTCAGGCGTCTATCTATATCCATATAGAAGTTCATTTAAATAAACTTATAGCGGATATCAATAAACTATATGTATATCTCTAGAGACAGGAATTTGAATTATTCCTATTGGACTTTTTTTATAGGGATCATCAAATGACGGATCCCGCTGTGGATGCATGATGAGGGAGTGTCAAACTCTTACTGACTAAACCCACCATATTCCTTCTTAAGCCCTTTATGTACCAGCGCCGCGGTAATGAGCGCGAACAATCCCGTAGCCCCGGCAAGCTTTAGCCCTGTGGGCCACACTGGGATCCCTTAGGAATCTTAGTACTACAAGTATTCGAACACTGGTCATCAGACTTTCTGCCTTCCACCAAATCCTCTCGGATTTTTGCACAATTACCGTGAGTTAAGCAACAGAGCTAAAAGTTCAACGTTATCGATACGAAACCGGTCGTCTGTGGGTATGTGCACACTGTTAGCTATCTATTAGTCATGCTGTACCTCTAGATATGTGCCTGAGAGTTTAATCTTATCGATGGGTGAGTATTTTGAAAGTAATGTCGACCAAGAATAAGGTCTACCAATCTATTATCTTTTTCGAATGGCATTTCTCAGGTTAGCTTATTTCTGTTTCATTTTTAAATGACTGTGTAAAATTAATTATAGTATTATCGGCCAAAATTGAAGAAATCAAAAATAAACCGACCGAAGACAAATTACAAAAACACTCAAGCACCGAATTGATATACTACTTTCTATTAATATTATTACAATCGTTTCAATAAGGAAAATACACCAAAAAATTTAGACTTTCACTCAAAAAACATAATCTGCTCAAATACCTAAAGCTACGAATCAAAATGTAAGAAATAAAAATTTTCCTAGCCAGAGGAATGTAAATAAAAACTTCCTAGCTTTGCACAAATACGCCCAGGTTCACCAATAACCGGTGGGTTTAGGCAATAAAACCTACAGTAATTATATAAGAGCTATGCTATACAGATGTTTGTGTAGAGATGTATCTTTGATGTAAGACGTTCACTCCACCGAGGCATAAAGCGATAGAGAGATTTACATAACAGTAAGTTTATTAAATTAAATATGTCGGACATAAATATAAAATATAAAACAAATTATTATTTACTTATTTGTTTTCCCTCACAGCCCCGAAACTACAGAACCGATTTGTCAAATTCTTTCACTGTTGGAAAGCTACACTCTTTCCGAGTAACATAGGCTATATTTTATCCCCGTATGTGTGGGTCCACACTGCAAGCGCGGTGACTGGAGCCTAGGCGGGCGCGGCGAGCGGTGGCGTGGGGTGGCCACAGTGAAGGCGCGAGCTCTTGTAGCGGTTTGACGTACATCAGGAGTGCAACACCTTCACTTCCAGGAAATTGTTCTTTTATTTCACTCCATAACTTTCTTATTATTGTGGTGTGAATGTTTGCTTTGCCAGATCGGTGGTTTAGATTGAATTGCACTTATGAACGATTCAGTATTCACCGCCATTTTTTAGACAAACGAATATAAATGCACATACGCCGAACGACAAGATCGAACTGGTTTGTTACCCCCGCCGCCCGCGTATTGGATCGCTCGATGACTAGGCCCGTAGTGTGGCCAGAACGCGAAGATAGAAGCGTTTGAAACTTACGCTCGCTGTGTCGCTCAGTCCCAGCGCACTAGGCTTCCGCCTTAGTCACTACAATATGGACGCAAAGGCGGGTTTCATATGTTTGATACTTCGCGCCCGTCGTCGCAACCGCGCTAGGCTCGCAGTGTGGACCCACACTATGGGTAGTAGTCTCCACTTGACACGAGCGAAACTGCGTTATAACGGCTAGTGTACAATAAGACCAGCATTTCAGCCCTCAAAATCTGAAAACAAACCACACCACTTCAACAGCCAGTATACACCCAAACTTATAGCTTTGTACAATCTTGAGCATCGCTCCCACAGCACCCAAGGCTAACCAAACCGGTATGGCCCGAGTTCGCGTCATGGCGAAGCTTTAAAAGCTCGCTTGCGTAACGGTACCGCTTATTGCACACTTGGGTAACTATTTTTGCAAGTCTGGGGGGATTAGACCCTGCAACCTGTTGAGTGGACAAATATTATAAACGTTTATGAGAAAGAATATTACCTCTATAATTTCCATAATCGTCATAATTCCCCTTGCCCATATCCCAATGATTTGTGGTCGGCGCAGCAGGTCTTCAATCTATATTACTTTTCTATTTGCCGTCATCTCCCAAATAACACTCTTTTCAGCCATACACTATTTGTAATACATACTACGTGCCGATTGCCGTCAAAAAAAGCAAAAGCAACCAGAAGTGTGGAATTCGTACACTTGTGATCTCTCTCCGGAGGTGTCGGATTAACGTCTCTGAGGACTTGTGTGTGAGAGAGTGCAATTTTGTCTGGGCAAACACTTGATCACTGTATTATGTCTTTCGCAGCTGATCTCCTTAGAGAACAGCCACCACAGCATACGTACATCAGTTTTGAAGCCATTATTATTATGCCAACACCTTTCACACTGACACACTGTGGCGTGCAGGTAGTCAACACACCCACGAACTGTGACTAAAGACCTTTTACAACTGCCACGAAAGTCTCACTTCCAAACATATTGGAACTTCAATACTTATTGGAAAACAAAGTCTTCAACTGTCTTTCGTGTTGCCATAGTAACCAGTTTGAGGAGGTCTGATACTCATTCGCTACATGTTAGTAACTGACTAGAATCCCGCGTCCCGTAGTAACTATTTCGCGCACCCGGATCAAAGTGGCATATTATTATAACCTTCCTAGATAAGTTGAAGCGGATCGCTAGTACATTAAGATGTCTTAAAACAAAGGTACATAGTAACTAATAAAATATTGAATGATGATTCACTATTGAACAGAAAATCAGTGTCAAACAGATAAACCACGTACAAAGTACCGGATCGAATATAGCAACAAAACAACGATAAACTTGCTTATTACTATGAAAAAGCCTTGAACATTACAACTTTAATAGTCTTTCTTAGAAAAACAGTTATTGTGGATAGAAACGAAAATAACTAGGTCTGACTGCGAAGAAGAACTCAAAAACTACTAGAGAGGAAACATTTTTCGTTTATACCCTAAGAGCCCCCGCAGACCACAGACTTTTTATCGGCCGATAGTTTGGTCGGGCTCTTAATCAGTACGCAGATGCAGACAAGTGCGCACACTATGACGATTTGGTATCGGCCGATAAACAAGTTTGATGGGCTTCCCGATTCAATTCAAACTAATCTGTCGGCAAACTATCGGCCGACCGTATAATCAGTATTGGCTCCCTACCACAAGCGCACACTTGACGATTTTTTAGTCGGCCGACTAAGCCGATAGTTCAATTCACTCCGAGCTTTGACAGCGAATGGTCGGTCGCGCGTGTTTTGTAAAATGGCGTCGCCCAGTTCTCAGTCACTTATTCGGTAAAAGGCGAAAATTTTTTCGGATAATCGAGTAATTTGGAATGCATAGTGTAGAATTTTCTATTTAATAATCTATCACTAAAGATAGGATGCACTCAATACTCTCGGGCTCTCTTTTTAATTTTCCTTCTCCGGTGTATGAGAGCAATAATAACATTTCTATGCAATGTTTTACTAATTTTCATTGTGCGGTGCGAACACTCTTTTCACCAGTTGGTTAGAAACTAGCAAATAGTCGGCAGACTGTTGCGATAGTCTGCGCTCTCATCACCGACTAAATAGTCCCCAGGCCGGCGAACAAATTTTTTTTTGATACATATACATTTAAGACTTTGTGAGTGCCTTCCTTTCGATGAGTCCGACAAACTTTTCGAATGCGCAAATTTTGGTGCCGCTGCGTTTTTTAATGCTTGATTCCTGAAATTGTCGATATGACGTCACTATGGCTCTTCGTACATACACGTTTCATTTTTTGAGATTCGTCTAATAAAGTTAACTAGAGAATGGTGGTCAACTTGTCCGATAAAGATCGTGCTGCGTTTGGAGTGTCCACCATCCTGAAAATGTCGGTATGACGTCACTACGACTCTTCGTACATACACGTTTCATTTTTTGAGGTTTGTTTAATAAAGTTAACTAGAATATTGTGGTCAACTTGTCCGATAAAGATCATGCTGCGTTTGGAGTGTCCACCATCCGAAACATGTCGATATGACGTCACTGTGTCTCCCCATACATACATGTCGGACAAATACAACAATGATAGATAATACTATTCTTATTGCAAATATCCACTTGTCCGACAAATGTAGTGAGTCAAATAGTCAGTTCGACAAGAAAATGAGAAAAAAATATTACAATTGGAAGAAGTTTATTCTTTTTCTCAATTTCTGACTTAAATATTCACGTGCATTATTTAAGTATATTAAATTGGCATACTACTTACCAATTTTAATTACTATTTTAGAAAAAGTAGCCTGACTAAGACGTATTGTTGATAGTTTATATTATGTTAAGGAATAATATCCCACATCTATTAATGGACTATATATCAATCAAAAGGTCTTTTTAAGTGCAACATTTTGTCTCAACATACCACTTATCAATTCTTAGTATTTTAGAAGATATAGCCCAAATAAGGCGTATTATCGATAGGTTTTACTATGTTAGGGAATAATGTCCCACCTCTAGGTATGAACCATATGTCAATCGAAAGATCTTTTTAAGCGCTATATTCCGTCTTAACATACCACTTACCGATTCTTACTATTTTGGAAGACATAACTGACCTAAGGCATATTATTGATACTTTACATTGTGTTAAGGAATAACATCTCACTTGAAGTTATGAGCCATATTTCAATCAAAAGATCTTTTTAAGCGCAAGGTTGTATTAGCATAACTCCGACAAATTGTGAGTACTTTAAAAGCTAAAGCTTTTCTAAGAATATATTATCGGTAGGTTCTGTCAAGCTAATCCATTACTTCTTTAGTAACAAATTATATATTATTTGAAAAACCTTTCCAAATGAAACATTTCGTGTTAACATACTTCCGACAAATTGTTAGTAGTTTAGAAGCTAGAGTATATTTAAAATTATAATTATTGATAGATGTTTTCAATTAAATAAATCCCATCTCTAGTAATGAGTTATACATCATTCAAAAGACGTTTTTAAATGCAACATTTCATATTAAAAAAACTTCGGCGAATTGTTAGTATTTCAGAAGCTAGAGCTTATATAAGATTATTTTATCGATAGGTGTTTTCAAGTTAATAAATCCCTCCTGTAGTAATGATACATATATCATTCGAAACGACTTTCTAAATGCAACATTTACTATTAACATACTTCACACCAATTGTCAGTACTTTATTCCAAATCTTAAAATATATCTATATTTTCCGGACGGTGGACACTCCATATGCAGCATGATCTTTGTCGGACAAGCTTACCACAATTTTCTAGTTAACTTTATTAAACAAATCTCAAAAAATGAAACAGGTATGTACGAAGGGTCGTAGTGACGTCATACCGACATTTTCAGGATGGTGGACACTCCAAACGCAGCACGATCTTTATCGGACAAGTTGACCACCATTTTCTAGTTAACTTTATTAAACGAATCTCAAAAAATGAAACAGGTATGTACGAAGAGTCATAGTGACGTCATATCGACATTTTCAGGATGGTGGACACTCCAAACGCAGCACGATCTTTATCGGACAAGTTGACCACCATTCTCTAGTTAACTTTATTAAACGAATCTCAAAAGATGAAACGTGTATGTACGAAGAGCCATAGTGACGTCATATCGACAATTTCAGGAGTCAAGAATTAAAAAACGCAGCGGCACCAAAATTTGCGCATTCGAAAAGTTTGTCGGACTCATCGTAAGGAAGGCACTCACAAAGTCTTAAATGTATATGTATCAAAAAAAAATTTGTTCGCCGGCCTGGGGACTAAAACTGTTTAGTTGGCTCGGTGTGCGTACTAGCAGGCCAACCCGACTAAACTATCGGCCGATAAAAAGTCTGTGGTCTGCGGGGGCTCTAAAAGCTCTGAAACTATTGAATGGATTTGCAAAATTATTACACCGTTGGAAAGCTACACTCTTCCCGAGTAACATAGGCTATATTTTATCCCGGTACGGGCAGTAGTTCCCACGGAATGCTGATGAATCCGCGGGAAAACGGCTAGTCGCCAATAAAGAGAGTTATAAAGTAGGTTTAATATAGAATCTACACCCACCTATTCAAATTCTGTACTTTATCATACCATAGAATGAGCATTCTTTTTTAAAACGCACCCTTAAAAAAGTTGTGATTGTAACCAAAAACGGATGTAGCAACCCCATAAAACTCGGCCACCTGCCCCCGAAGAGGCCAAAACAAAAACATGGGAGTTTTTTCACCATACATACCCTGTACTCAGTGGCATGCATCGCATAAACATACGGTGATGACTAGGCCGCCTATTTCCGAACTTAGAGTATCGAACTAACCGGAATCGCCGAAAGCACAAATCTTTATGTGAAAAAGTATGCTAATTTACTCACAGGCAATTTATAGTGACAGCTCACTTATGCATTTTTGATGTTCATTTAAAGTGATACTAACATAGATTTAGTTTTTATAATGCAGCCTGAAAATAAAGGTACTGTAACGTAGTTAGAAACTTTTTCATTTGTAAGGTTTTATTCGTCACAAATTAATACTGACCGGGCAATCATTTTAAATGTATTCGATTTGTTCCTTAGAAATAAGTTTTTATATTGAAGTGTGTGACTTCACCCCTCGAGCCCAAACAATAAACGCAAAGCTGAAGTTATTTTGCAATCTTTTAATTAAATATCCTGAGATCCCCGGTTCCTAGCGCGCCACGCGCTACAATTTGGTGGAGGCGCCGTCGCCAAAGCCCCTAAAAGTATAGAAGTATAAAGTTTTGGCTCACGCGGAAAAATTGGCGTGGTGACACGTCGAAGACGGGAAGAGAGAAGAGCCTGGAAGGATAAACCTGGGCCCGAGTTCTGGTAGAATATCGGAACTAGGATCATAAAAAGAGCTAAGTGGAATTTTATTTATTCAATGTAGAAAAATGTCCGAAGAGATAAAATTTTTCTCCGGAGTCGATGACATATCAGTCGATGACTTTCTTTTCGAATTTCGCACAATTGCGGCGATAAATAAATGGAAAGAAAACGATTTTGCACTACTACTAGGTGCATATTTGCAAGGTCCCGCTCTTGCATATTACAAATATAATTACGTCGATGGGATTGAATATAAAACCATATGCGACAAATTAAGGGCAGAATTCCCTTGTAATGTAAATTATGTAGAAAAATTCTACAACGCTCGACAGGAGCAAAAAGAAGAACCGTTGTCATTTTATTATCGTCTGTGTGGCTTACAGACGAAAGCAAATGTTACGGACGATGATATTTTTGTAAAAACTTATTTAAAAGGCCTTATTTTTAAGTATAAGACCATGTTAAGCTCACAGATTTATGCAACCAAATCTGAGCTGCGTGAAACGCTAATGCAAATGAGATATTTGTTCGGAAAAGAACAAAATCAAATTATCAATTTGCCTGTCATTCCACCGAGGAATGATGACAAGAAATTCTATGACAAAGAGCATGAAAGAAATGCCCCTTGTTCACATGTTAATACACATAATGCTTGTAGTGTGGAGAAAGAAGCACCGCCCAACAAAGATGTGGAGATGGAACAGCATGATGAGGAGCAGCATGCGGAGCAGCCTGTGGAACTGCTGGCGATTGGATCGGAAGTAGAATATAAGTCTGGTGAGACCGGTCCAAATATTAATGTGTTGATTGCTCAACAGGAGTTCAAGGCGTTAGTCGACACAGGAGCGTCTATTTCCTGTTTATCTGAGGCGTTCATTTCAGAACTCAACATTAAATACATCAAGAACAGTTCTTATGAAGCTTCGTCAGTCTCTGGTGTGCATTTGGATGTACTGGGCGAAACATGCATCAATATTTTGATAGATTCGTGTTTATTTAGGCATACATTTCTAATTATAAAAAATATTCGCCAAAACATAATTTTAGGAAGAGATTTTCTTTCCAAAAATAATTGTATTATAGATTTTTCCAAAAATAATTTAATTCTAAAAACGAGGTTTATTGCAAAATTTATTAAAACTGACATTGTCGGAAAAGATAGATTAATGTCAAATATGCTGACAGATAAGGGTCACCATAGTGACAAAAATAATGACAAAATAACATGTGACAGTATTAATGAAATAAAGAAAATTAATTATATTTATATTCGAAATAAAATAAAAGCAAATTATAATCGGAATAAAGTTTTGCGAAAGCTACATAAACGTGTTGTTTCGAAATCTAGGAAGACTTCCATTCGTTCGACCCATAAACTTTGCATTATTTAATACCTTTGATGACGTAAAGGTATTAAATAATGCAAAGTTTATGGGTTCTGGTTATTGTTATTGGAAAAATGTTAGGAAAAATAGTAAAAATAATTATTTTTGTTCTTCAGAGGGGAGGATAGACACGCAGTATAAAAAACGTATTCCTCTGCGTAATATTAATAGCAATTTAGAATTTTTAAATAGGCAGAATGTAAATAAATATAAATATAGGAAAAATTGTGATTGATTTATATGTTTCTAATACGTGTTTTGTAATTTCATGATACCTGGAACGAGTTGTACGAGCATTGCCGGTGAAGGGATAAGATGGTGAGCTAATCCATCTTCAGTGCGAATGAAGATGAAGATAACCAATGTGATCAAGCTTATATTATATTTTATATGTTTTGTTACTATTGCTCTGTGAATAAAATCCATAAATTTCGTATCTTTTAATGTAGAAAGAATGTTTGAAAAGTGAATTGAGGTTGAGATCAACTTCGCAATAAGGGGCATAGCCTCGCGAAGAGTGTTTGCTTGACACAATGGTTTCTGCCGAAGATTTATGATCCCAATATTTGATTTATTAATATTCAATAATGTACAATGATGTTATGATAGGTGAGAAACTTTGATAACGGTGACTTATCCCTTCATCTGACACGTTAGCGTCCGGCGAAGTTGTAAGTTGTCAATACAGAGTTTGTCTTCGTTTGAAAGGTAATCCCTTCAGGACGGGTGTTCACTTTGAATATCCTTTGCTATTAGAGGCACGTTTCGGGGCTTTTTGCGTGGTTTTGCCACGAAAAAGTTCACGATAACTTGTGTTTCAATGTGCAATATGGCACAGATTAAATAACCCATACACAGGTTATTGTAAACTATCCCGTTGTGAGGGACGTGTTTTTAATTTCCACGCATAGGTAATTGTCAGTTAGAGTTAGGTAGGGACATTTAATATGATTGCCGACCTAGAGCTGTGCTTTTGTGATAAAGTTTCAACTTTATCCTAAGGGCGTAGCTCGTGTAACGTAGTTAGAAACTTTTTCATTTGTAAGGTTTTATTCGTCACAAATTAATACTGACCGGGCAATCATTTTAAATGTATTCGATTTGTTCCTTAGAAATAAGTTTTTATATTGAAGTGTGTGACTTCACCCCTCGAGCCCAAACAATAAACGCAAAGCTGAAGTTATTTTGCAATCTTTTAATTAAATATCCTGAGATCCCCGGTTCCTAGCGCGCCACGCGCTACAGTACACACCCACCTACCTCAATCAATTCAACTTCAATTGATATTCAACTTTATCACAATAGTGGAAGGTTAATGTTCCATTGGTAAAATTTTACAGATTCGGGTAGGTTGACCTGCTGGCGTTTGATTTTAGATTTAACTATTACTAATACTTTGATTTTGATTGCTTTAAACGCAAACAATAAAATAAAGATAGTTGGTACCCAGGGGACAGCGATTAACTACTGTGTGGGTTAATGACCTTTGGATCCTTTGGGACGTATGTACAACTGAATAAACACATATTTTTACCAGTAAAAAGGAAAAAAAAAAAAACATTTACTTGACGCACACTCGGTCACCATTTTCACACCATTAACAGTAATGCCCCTCCAGCCAGTTACCCACTCCAAGTTTTCCCTGGCACCTCGCCAGTGACGTCACCGCGCCTATTCACAGAACACACACTATATAGCTCTCTCAATAGCACAGTGTATGGGTATCGGTAAGTATGAGCGCTAGTTTTAGGAGAAGACTAGCCGTCTGGTTTCAACGTGAGGGAATAGAGTCACTTACTGTAATTTGTTTTTGGATTGGATTTAATCCTTACTAATATTATAAATGTGAAAGTAACTCTGTCTGTCTGTCTGTCTGTCTGTCTGTCTGTCTGTCTTTTCTTCACGCCTAAACTACTGAACCGATTTGTGTGAAATTTGGTACAGACATAGTTTGAAACTTGAGAAAGGACATAGGATAGTTTTTATTACAAAAAAAAAATTAAAATAAAATTATTCCGGACATATAGCGCCATCTATTGGTCAAAAAAAAATCTGCTGGTAGTCACTATTCCACGCGAACGAAGTTGCGGGCAAAAGCTAGTATTATATATGTGAAAGTAACTCTGTCTGTCTGTCTTTCTGTCCGTCCGTCTGTCTGTCTGTCTGTCTTTTCTTCACGCCTAAACTACTGAACCGATTTGTGTGAAATTTGGTACAGACATAGTATAGAACTTGAGAAAGGATATAGGATAGTTTTTATTACAAAAAATATAAAAATAATAAAATTTAATCCCGACATATAGCGCCATCTATTGGTCAAACCAAAAATCTGCCGGAAGTCACTATTCCACGCGAACGAAGTCGCGGGCAAAAGCTAGTTGTTCCATAAATTGCGAATGGGGTTAAAAATTTTCTTGCAAAACAAATCTTGCGGAACATTAGAACAACCTATGCTTATCCCTAGACATGCGAAAACAATTCTGTCAGTCGCGCTTTCACGGCAAAACTGCAAAGAACATACTTAAATGATATTGGGTAGTTGGGTACACAGATTGGCTAGGCTCTAGAGCCCAAGACTTAGGCTTCTCTTTGTCTGGGTGTTTCCACGCGACCTGTATTGTTACTTTCTCAAAAAAAAAAACGGTTTTGTGTCCGAGAGTCACATGGAAATTGTATCTGTACGATAAAATATACCTGGGGATAGTGAAGTTCCCCAAAATGAAAGATTTCTTTCAAATCGGTTCAGTATTTTCGGAGTTTAGTGCAAAACATCCTCTTCATAATATTAATATAGACAGTGGAACTAACTTACTGAAACTATAATGTCTACCAATCCACCATTTTTGTACCATCATCCAACTTTCTACCTGAGTCATCGTTTTCCGAGATTCTCCATATCAATGCAGATTTGAAAGCTAGATAATATTATAAACGCATTGTCTAGCAATAATTTAAGGAGTGCCCATTGTATAGCTATATTTGAGTCTAAGTTTCAGCCTGGAAGTCGGCCAACACGCACTATAAATGTCTAGACAGGGACAATAAAATGTTTTTAAGTCATATTATTTTGATTTATAATTGGCTGTAAGTAAGGGTACTTTGATCTCATATTGCCTTTTGGAGAATTTCTCTGGAATCAGCCATTTGATATACTTTAGATGTTTTGTATGGCGAAAGCGAATGAGCCATCTTGTGTGTGTAAATATACTAATAAAATTGTCTTTGATTGCGTCAGCTCGGGAGCGCTCAGTGGTCTCAGACGCCGAGCCGTGACTATAAAGCTTATACCTTCCCTATTTGAGAAGAAGTCTGTGCCCAGAAGTTGTGGTCTATACCGATATTATAAAGAAGTTTGTTTGCTTGAACTACCTACTAACCCTTTCAGTGTTCGATGGTCCATTTAACTACTTTATCCGGATGTGCGGAGTTTTTCAGGGTGAAACCGCTGGCGGAAGGTTGTAATAAAATAAACGGTAAAAAATCGCGTGATATGACGCCTCAAAAGCTTAAAATCTTAAGCAGTTTTTTGCTTAATCTCATCATATCCATTGTTCTCATGTACATAAAGAAAAAAACTACTCTGCACGCTTTTCTAAGCTGTCATTAGTATGACATTAACAATATTATGGGTCAATGACACCCAAGTTGTCTAGTGACATTTAAAAATAGCTAGGAATGTTTATTCCTAAACTAGCTTTTACACCCACGTTTAGGTAGAATCAGTTTTCGTAATGGGGTAAAAAAATATAATACATCCTTTTTAGGCTCCAGATTATCTGTTGTACCTTTCATAATCAGTTCAATATTTTAGGCATGAAAGCCGGGCATATGGGCATAGATACTTTATAGGTTTTAGAAATTAGAATAGAAAAAAAATATATTATATTCGAAAGATTTTATAGTATAATATGACGATGGTGTGAGTAAAGAATTTTCCAAGCCAGCAGTTAACTTCGGAAGTGCGTATTTGACGAACCACTAGTATTTCTTAAGACATCAATCAAATATGAGCTTGTCATTTCAGAGAAAACGGCCAAACTGAACAGACAAACATAAGAAAACCAGTAAAATTTCTGAGAAATGCGTGACAAATGATAAGCAGACAAATTGACGAAGTCAGACCGTTTGTCAGACCGGTTCTGTTTACAGTGTTTACTAGACAGTAGTGACGCGCTCCTAACTGAATGTATTGTTTTAACTGCGAGCTTTCAACCTTTTGATGAGGTATTTTAACTAATGTTATCGTTACGTTAACTGTTTTGTGTTAAAGTAGGTGTTTGGTTAAATGAATTATCTAATTGTTAAGACAAAAATACAGTTTTTGGACTAAGATATTTTAACATTTCGTTCGTTTGTCGATTTGTTGCGTTTTAACGCCACGACTACTGAACCGATTTCAATGGATACACTGGTAAATAATAAATATTCAGCTCATCATCATGTGCAGGCAAATAAAAAAACTGTCGTATTTTAATGCTAAATAGACAGTCTAAAACCTGAAAAAGGACACAAGTAGGCTATATTCTACTACAGTCCGGTCAGTATTTCCCTCGAAACGCGGTTGGAACCGGGTACGGCTAATATAACAGTAATAGACGAACCTTTAGAATTTGATAACAGTTTGTATGTACATGAGTGACATAATGACTACAGGCAGAATGAGTTGCCCGACTGAGGTGCACTCTCAGATAAGCCGTGTAATTGATACATGATTGTATGACACATGTGTCTGGGGTGATCCAGTGCGATTATACATACAGTCTACATTACGTAACGATTAATAGTTACAAAGTCGTGGTGGCCTAGTGGGCAAAGAACCAACCTCTCGAGTATGAGGGCGCGGGTTCGATTCCAGGTCAGGCAAGTACCAATGCAACTTTTCTAAGTTTGTATGTACTTTCTAAGTATATCTTAGACACCAATGACTGTGTTTCGGATGGCACGTAAAACTGTAGGTCCCGGCTGTCATTGAACATCCTTGGCAGTCGTTACGGGTAGTCAGAAGCCAGTAAGTCTGACACCAGTCTAACCAAGGGGTATCGGGTTGCCCGGGTAACTAACTGGGTCGAGGAGGTCAGATAGGCAGTCGCTTCTTGTAAAGCACTGGTACTCAGCTGAATCCGGTTAGACTGGAAGCCGACCCCAACATAGTTTGGGAAAAAGGCTCGGAGGATGATAATAGTTACAAAGATAGTTGACCATGGTCAAAGTAATAGGTATATCAATTCCTATTGAGTTTACAATCAAACCTACAGTGAGTATAGTTATCGGCACGGATAATGAGCTCTCGGCGGAAGAGTGGGGATCGCATTGCGCACTGTACACTTATGGCAATAAACCAATAAATCACTTCTGCGCAGGTGAAGGTCAGGGCTCAATATCCTTGCCGATGATTATAATAAGCGATTCGAAACATCAGCCCACAGGACATATTATAGTGTACGAGCATTTGCTGAAAGACAGGTTCACTCACTATTCTTTCACTCTCATAGCCCAGAGACGGATCAAGCACAGAACCAATAGCTCAACATGCTCTCTAAGGCACGGCAGATCCAGTGAATTACATAAGATAACTGAATACCTGACATCTTTAGCCAAAACAACATTCAGTAAGGTTGTCAGGCTTCCTAGCCACTAACCCAGCATAATAACTGTCAAAGATCTACAAATAATTGTCAGGCATCAGGTAAATTGATATGCTATTGTTTAAAAAACCAGGTAAATATCTATATGGCACAGAAATATAGTACAATAGGTACTATATTGATATTTATACACAACTAGCTTTTTCCCGCGACTTTGTTCGCGTAGAATAGTGACTTTCGGCAGATTTTTGGTTTGACCAATAGATGGCGCTATATGTCCGGAATAAATTTTATATTTTTTTTGTATTAAAAACTATCCTATGTCCGTTCTCAAGTTCCAAACTGTGTCTGTACCAAATTTCACACAAATCGGTTCAGTAGTTTTGGCGTGAAGGAAAGACAGACAGACAGAAAGAAAGACAGACAGACAGACAGACAGAGTTACTTTTACATTTATAATATTAAGTTAGGATCTAAATATATCTACATAAAAGTGTGACACAAATAAACTAACCCACATTGCAGCGTGCATGTAATTCAATGCAGATAATCGTTATCAGTGGTTTAGTCTGGAACTTTCATGTTTTTCTAGATCAATATGCCAGTATTGTGTGTATTTTAAAATATTAATATCATACTAATATAAAAAAAAAAGTTTTGATGTCTGCATGTTTTTCAATCTTTCATGTAAAAACTACTGAACAGATTTTGATGAAATTTTACAGTAACATAGCTCATACATCAGGACAATGTAACAGTCTATTTAGTTCAGATGCAAGAAGTAATTCCCGCAAAACACGGGTAAAACCACAGGGAACACTTAGTATCATAACTGGGAAGCCAGCTAGTACGATTCACAAAGGTTTGCATGACAAAAAAAATCTGGACACCTTTCATCATCTCCCGAGCCTTTTCCCAACTATGTTGGTGTCGGCTTCCAGTCTAACCGGATGCAGCTGAGTACCAGTGTGCCACAAGGAGCGACTGCCTTTATTTCCATGTTAAACATTGACATAAAACTAGACTATATGCTAGTTCTATGAATGAAATACCACATGATACGTACCTACCTATAATTATGTAGAGGTCAATAACCCTACACTAATTACTTACGCTAGTATTACTCACGTGATGACAAATCATTTATTATTCTTTTATAGGATATGGTAAGTAGGCTGCATAATTGAATTATTTAGACGTACTTAATATTCCAATGAGATTTTATCTATTAAGTATACAAATATTATTTATAGGTATGAAAGTCGAAGCTGCGCGGATCGGTCGTTCATAAGGCAAAGGTAAGGTAAGCAACTCCTGGCGCGGTCGCTCTGTGGATGGGTGACAATCTTCTCTGTTTCGAAAGGCACGATAAACTGTAGGTCTCTTTGGCAGTAAAATCGAGGGGATATTATGTTGTCCGGGTAACTGGGTTGAGGAGGTCAGATAGGCAGTCGCTCCTTGTAAAACACTGGTACTCTGCTGAACCCAGCTAAGACTGGAAGCCAAGCCCCAACATAGTTGAGAAAAGGCTAGACAGATGATGATTTGTTTAGAGATGGGACAAAATATATTTATTGTGATGGAAAATCTGTAGAAAAAATTGGACTGATTCCAAAAACAGTTCAATATAAGACAGCTACATGTTACCTGAATTCTTTAATGGTCTCTGCACACAGCGGGCGCGGCGCGGCGGGACGGGACGGCGACGCGACGCAATGTACTAGATCGTCGCGTCGCGTCGCGCCGAGCGGGACGGCTCTGTGTGATGTCGTCCGTAATATCTAGTACATTACAACTGCTCAGCGTCGCGTCGCCGTCCCGTCCCGTCGCGCCGCGCCCGCTGTGTGCAGCGACCATAAGTTTGTAAAATGTCAATGATTATTAACTTAACACAGTAAATAGCTCAACCAATTAACATGAAATTAGGTGTGAAGATAGCATGTATATGTCATGGATACTCCTGATCTCTCCGGTGGTGTTGGCTTGTTGTCGCATCTCGCTATGAGAGTGAAGGAATAGTGAGTGCACCGCAGTCCAAGTAAATGCTCATGAACTATAAAATATCCTGCGCAGCTGGCTGATCTCCTTAGAGAGAATGGCGGCTGTGACCATCATTTTTTCTGTATGTCATTATTAATTAATTTTTATCCGATGAAAGAGAGAACTTATAGTGACTATTTTAAAGAAAAGCATCAACCAAGTATGAAATGTTATTAAATATCTAAATAATATGAATTTATCAGTTGTCTGAACTTGTTATCTAATCTTACAAACTGGGTGAAGCAACCGCCACTTGGAGATTTGCAAAGAGTATGTGTTTCTGTGCAAATATTGTACAAGACTTGAGTTTCATATGTTATTTATTAAGAGATAGTTATTTTAGTCAATGATATAACTTCTAAAGTTATATTTTAAAGACATAAAAATTGAGAGGTTGTTAGCAGTAATTTCTGGATGTAACAAACCAATTTTGAAAATTTCCAGACATTTATTTGTGTAGATTTGACTAGAAGTAGGATTTGACTGTTGTTAGGGGAAGCCAGAAGCCAGATAGTCTGACATCCAGTCTTACCAAGGGGGGTCATGTTGTTGTAATTGTGTTAAAGAGATCAGATATGCAATTGCTCCGAGTACAAACCCCAACATGGATGGGCAAAGGCTAAGGCAGATGATTTGAATAAGGTTTAAATTTTATGTGGAGAATTTCACTCAAATCTGTTCAGTAACACTGTAATTAACAGACATTCTTAATTATGAACATTTCGTGACTTATTCTCAGTCAAAAATTTGACTATAAGCTTCCAAAATGATATCTAGAGTCATCACCCCATTGTTCAACCTTTAGATCCCAATTACTTCACTAATTAAAACTCCTGCATAACTAATTAGATATGCATTCACGTTTATAAAGACAGCTGAACATATTCCCGAGATACGTGAATGAATAAAACCAGTATAAAAATCACTTCAACCATTAAATCAGTTCGAAAAATCTCAAGCGGCTTCAATCGCCCATAATTTGGCCGACATCAACTTGCCCGGTTACCCGACCAAATTGAAACACACTTCCGTCACGCACACAACACGTTATACGCATGGCATATCACATTCGGTCGGGTTATATAGTACCGATCCTACGCGGTGACATCAGCTCACATTATTGAAGAGATAATAATGTAATTGATTAGAGTCACGCCCAAAAGAAACGGATAAAACTCACTTCTAAGACTTATCAATGTAACAAAACACGATTATTTTGTGTTTGATCAAGTATTTTAGGTGATTTGTATTACATACCTATTTTGTAAGATTGACCTGTCGCGAGGCAATATCTTTTGTGTATAATGCACCAAAATTATCGCAAAACACGCTAATTAACCGATACCGCCGATAAAGATACGTTTGTAGACAGTATGATCTAAAAAAAATCCGACCCAATTCCTATTAGCATTACTAGACACACCCTAACGCGGGTGACGAAAAAAACGCATTCCGACATAAAACTACCGCGTTCTTAATGTAAATGTAAACAAATGTGCACAAAAGAAAGCTGAACACACGCAATACTCACCGGCAGAACTCCAAGACGCGTTAAAATCTCGATTTTTGAGTCACTTCACACACTTATCGGATAGCTATTGTAACTTACACTAAGCACATAAACGAGGTAACATTATATAAAATAACATGCACAAAACGTTGTTCGTCAATTTTCAAAGCACCAGCACTACCGACATTACGCGTGGAGCGTTTATTTCAATAATTCGTTCGTAAAAAAAGAATTTCTGTAACACGCCACCGGAGTAGATCGATGTCGGCGCGAGTTTCGTTTTTTCGCCGTAGCGTCGCTGCTGTCGACTGACATCGGAAGCCACGCTTCAGATGGCGCTGGGGTCTACTGGGTTGCAAACTTTTAAAGTAAAATTACCACCTTTATTGGAAGGAGCTCTTCCACTACGACACATTATTTTGAAAGCTAGAAATGTTGCTTTTTTATGTGACGACTCACAAATGTTTAACGATTTTAATTTAGAAATAAATAACTTTTCAAAAGGTAGCTTACAATATTGATTTTTGAAAGTGACTTGAATGATGAAAATGGCACACGCTCGTAGGTTACCTTCATATGCTGGGTGCTCGTGCACCTTTTGGCAAAATCACAGGTTCTGCTATTTCATTTTGTTTTTTTTTTTACGACCGCGGGTAGACAGCGGAAATTCTATAAAATCGGGCACTTTTGTTAGAGTGACAACACTTGTATTTTTGTTCCTGTACACGCAGTACTTATATAAGTATTGATAAATTGTTTTTGAAGAATAATTTCTTGTGATCGAATTTTAATTTTAAATTATTTCTTTGATAGTATAGATCAATGCAATAAGTGAAGAAATCGTGAAATAATGAAATCTCCTATTTTTTGCAGTCGATGCAATTTCATTACATGAAATGAAACGTAATTTGCGTTTAGTAGCCATCCCTTTAGAAATAAAAGTATTCTGATCTGGAATTAAGAAAGAAAAATATATTGACTGCAAAAAGTAATCATTCATTAAAAATCTTTATAATTTATAATATTAACGCACTATCAGTCGTGGATAAAGCTATTATTTTTAGTCAACAATTCAAGGGTAGTGCATAACTAAACGCAAATTATCGTTAGGAGGAGGGGGAAATCAATCTTTCGGCGTTTTCGTTCATTCATTTTATTCATTCACTTTCAAAATGGCGTTGGACTAAGTTGTGCGTTATTGTTACTTTTTGTTTTTGTAAAATTTTAAAACTGTTGACTTAAAACTGAGGTAAAAACTTGTGCATATACTTATTTGTTACATCATTTATAATTTTCTCTTATGTGTCATTGTGTGTATTTACTGTGGAAATTGTTTGTACAGGTTAACATGGGTCGTTCGCCCAGCCCGCGGCGTCGCGATGACAGGCGCCGGGATCGCGACCGCGACAGAGACCGAGATAGGGACCGCGAGAGGCGGAGACCTCGCACCCGGTCCCGTTCGCGCTCTCTCGACCGCCGGCGGCGCTCCCCGGACCGCCGCCGGAGCCCCTCGCCGCGTCGCCGCCGCTCCCGTTCCACGTCCCCTGGACCGTCTACGTCCTTCGTCAAGCCGAAGAAAACTTTCGGCGAGCGTCCGATAGTCACCCCAGCAGATTTAGAAGGTAAAACTCCTGAAGAACAGGAGATGTTGAAAGTTATGGGGTTCTGTGGCTTCGACACGACCAAAGGGAAGAAAGTTGAGGACAATGTTGAAGGGGACGTCCATGTGGTGTTGAAACGTAAGTACAGACAGTATATGAACCGTAAGGGTGGGTTCAACCGGCCGCTAGACTTCGTAGCATGAAGGCAGGGAGCGCACAGCGAGTCCTCGCTACCATGTTGGTCTGTTCTAGTTATAAGGCTGATATGTGATATTTTTGATAGCTTGGTTTTATATGAACGTTATTTATTATATAGGACTGATATTATTAACTTCTCCATTCTATTTGGAAAAGTTAGCGGGCATAGTAGGCTTGCATTTGTTAACCATGTTTTTTGAAAGTGAATTTGGCCTTATGCAAGCCTATTCTACATTATATAGGCCTACTCGGCCTGATGCCTCCTGCAGTCCATAGCCAGTGTAACTGGTTAATATAAAACAATGGATTATTACTAGATTTACAATTGACAAAGGGATTGAAGCCCTATAAAGTCTAACAAACAAACAATAGATTTTTAGTTTCTCAGATAATCATTATTTACTATTATTTAAAACTTTTCAGAAGACAAAAGGCTTTTTGAACTGCAGCTTAAAAATAGTTCCCAGTATAAAATTGAATCATTTCAATAACTTTCAAAAATCTCTTACAACATTAAGAAACCCAAAAAATCTATGGGAACATTGCAGATACCATCGCAGTGGCTAAAATTACCAATTTCCTTTTGCCCATTATCATCTGCTTTCTCTCATCCGGTCCAAACTCTCAAGATCCCCCTTGGCATTGAATTTGGACCAGTTTTCTTTCATGGGGAGCACCCTTGATCATGACAGTTACCGGGAAGTAAGTTAGGGGTCCCAAACAATGAGCGTACAACTTTAAAAACATGTTTACTGGTCAAATTTAACTGTCCTCTGGTCAGACAACTTTCATGGTGACACAAAACATGTGCAAATTCTAAATATTATTCTTTTTTTGTACAAAACGGGAGGTGGAAGATTTTGACAACTGTCGGCTGCAGTTAAATTTTGGTCTAACTTTTTCAGTATTTTTAAGGGTGAATTTAGGCCAAATGATTAAATTATTATTTGTTTGTTTGGCCTAAAGACACCCTTTATAAAGCTAGAGCAAGGGTATACTTTCTTGATATTTTAGTATGAATTAAGATTAATTACAACATTTATTATTAACGCTCAATCCTTCTCCGTGTGAGAGGAGGCCTGTGCCCAGCAGTGGGACGATAAAAAAAGGCTGTAACAGTAACAACATTTACCAAAAAGAAACTTGAGCATGCTATAGAATATCGGAAAATTTAAAAAGGAAATCCTATGCAAATCTGTTTACATTAAAAGAATTCGGGGTAGAATGAATTCGCAATTTTTTTTCATTAAAACTAAATCGGTAATAAAAAAATTAAACTAATCCACTTTAATAACTAAAATAAACATAATAATTTGACCATATACATCACAGTTTTTACACGTTTTTTATACAAACTTTATATACAATACATACAACAATAACAAAATATAAGAATGTTCATATAAAACCAAGTTTACTTATCAACTTTTTTACATAGACTTAAGTGTTAAACTATTGTTCCAATCTCTTGACTATTTTATGAGGTATGACTGTGAAAATGCATCTTTTTTATTAACAATCACGATCTTCAGGACAAAAAGGTCATATAATTTTTAAAATTTTTAGGAAAAGTAAAAGATTTAAAGCTGATTCTCTGAAATGTTGACTTAATATCCATTATTTTCGCAGCCATATCTTTTAAAATGTTGTATCTTGTTGTTAAACTTCATAAAAACTATCTATTGACAAGCATATTGAAGGCAGAGTTATTTTCTGACAATATATAAGGGTTTTTAAAACCTGTTATTGTCTGTTTCAAAATATCAATTAGATCTGGTTATCAAAAAGCCAAAAAATTATCCCAATAGCTCGCCCAATCTTTCAAAGTTGAAGCCAAAAATGCAGTTCTGAAGCCCAAAAATCTCCAATCCCATTTCAATATTAAAACCATCCATTACAGGTTTTGTCAAAAATTTTACTTTTGACCCAAAAATATCTTGGTATCTCTTCTACAATCCAAATTCAACATAAAAACCATCCATGACAGTTATGGCAAAATTTGACTTCTTGACTATAAACTGTTGCATCTAATGAATACTTCTGGACTACGTACTATGGCTCCTAATTATTTTTTATGAAGTTTACTACCAAAACCTGTTAGTTATAAGTTAGCATAAGTCCGTTACACAGTACCCGCGTGCTGCCCCGGCCCACGCGGGCCCAACCGAGCGCTCTGCGCAACCAAGAAACCGCCTTGCAATGTGTAAGAGCAGACGACAATATTTCTGTGGCCTGTCGCCCTCGAGTTGACTAAATGGCATATAGACTATTAGGCAGGTTTTGATCACATTTTTTAGTAAAAAATTCTATAGCGAGTGGTATAAACTTCGAAATTCTCCGCACGATTTTATACACTCAATAATTTTAGATCCAACTTTATACGACTCACTATACACCCTAAATTGCTGAGCCATGTTCGAGCAACTCGACGACAGACCGAATTATAAGACTGAAGTGACCGCACTAGTTTAAGTTGACCGCACGGCGCACCTCTAGTTAGTAGAAGATATATTTATACACACATATACACCCCCTTCCCCCCGGATTCACCCCTTATCCTCCACAATGTACAATAGTTAAGTTCCGTATGACAGAATGTTGTGTTCTTTGTAAACATATTAAATGGCAATACCACGGTCATAGACAGTTGTCTTAGCTGTATTTGGACGTGGAATTGCCAGTCTAAATTCTAAAATACTGGCAATACTGATTCTTTTTGAATGGTGTTGCCAGATCTTTCGGTTTTTATTTAATGGTAGATTTTTTTATCTACTATTTACAGAAAACATAGCATTCTATCGTGCTGAACTCCGATATACAATAATATACAATGGTTAAATATATTTTTTATGTATATTATTAACGCACGCGCCGTGCGGGTGCGGGTGCTAAGCAAGCGTCCTCGTACACATTGCAAGCTGTTTGTCAATCCATCTGCCCTTTCGAATGAATCTCCAAAACTACTGAACTCCACAGCACACTTTCGCACAAATAAATAAATAAAAACAACTGGAATTAATGTTTGTAAAAAAATACACAAACCAATCATTAGTTTCAGTAAATAAAATTACAGAAAAAATGATTTAATACCTAAAAATGTACCTACAAAACTCCATGGTACTTTTGGCGCCTTTTTTGATCATAGGACGCCATTATTCTTATTCACAGATTGTTAATTTCCGATACAGACTTAATTTACAAGATTAAGTTCCAATAGCACTTTTTTTTCACAATATTTGTATAAAAAAATAAGCGAATTCTTTTTCACTATGTAATAATATATATGAAAACTTGATTTGTTTGAAGATTTTTTTCATTAAAAAAAATAAGATTTTTGTGAACATCTTATGTATAAAAAATCCGAATTAGGTACTATATTTAATTTAACAACATCAAAGTTACTTGCATCATATGTAAAGTAACGTAAAAACAAAGGATTCATTCCCAATGTACATACCACCATTATTTATACTTATTTAAAGTAAAAAAAAATATGAAAAATATGTAATTTTCATCAAAATTTAACCATATTTTGCGAATTTGCAGTGAAATCTTGTTTTAATGGCCAATTTCTAAGAACTATTATATTATCTATTTTCCCTTAAAATAAAAATCAAATGTTTTTATTTATATTGATAGGCCTTTGCAGGCTCTTATGAAACGTCACACTAGTTGCACGGTTCCAAAAAGTTGGTCACATGGAGAAGAGTCGACAAGAAACTCCATAGACACTCTTTTTAAAATGGAAATAAACTGTGGACTGAAGTACTTAGAAACTGGTTAAAAAACGTAAATTCTTATTTTTCATAATTGATCAATACTAGACACAAATGTTCAAGTGCCAAAGAAAATAGAAAAGTTATTGATCAATCTATTATATTTTTTGATATGAAAATAGTCTTTCAAATTACTCTATTGCTTTTGTACATCATTGTAGTAAAAATTGTAAAAAAAACGATTTCAAAAATTTGCCAAAAACCTTCTAAATCTGACAATTATTACGCTGAAATACGCATTAAAATCGATTCAGCCACGTGTATCTTACATACAGGTCAAACTAAGAACCGCCATTTTTGAAGTCGGTTAAGAACTAGTCAAAAATCCTGTTCACTGTTAATTTCGCAAAATGATGGAAATGTAACGTTTTTGGTGCGATTCTTTAGTTTATCTAGAAATAATAAGAAATAAAAAATGTGTACTAAAATTAAAATCCTTGGTACTTTTCGTGTGGCGATAATTTGATACTTATCTAATAGTAAGTTATTGAGGGCGGATTTTTCAATCGCCAGTTAACTTTTATCTGAAGAATATATTTGTCAGCTTTTGTATCGAAAATATGTCAAACTGCTATATATAAATCATGGTTGAGGAGGTCAGATAGGCAGTCGCTCCTTGTGGCATACTGGTACTCAGCTGCATCCAGTTAGACTGGAAACCGACCCCAACATAGTTGGTTGAAAAAGCTGAGGAGATGATGATGAATGACTATTTGCTTCTCATTTCACTTGTCATACATCGACATGGATTGGCATGAATAAAATATAGAATATTTATTCCTCAGATAGAAGTTAACCGATGATTGAAAAATCTGCCTCAAGTATATTGGGCATATTTATATATTCTTTTGTAACAATACTGTCTAGAAATGTCTAAATTATTATTATGCCTTTGATTTCTCATATTTCGGCTGGTAGTAGAAAATTGTCAAAAATACTAAAATTAGAGTAAGAATCCAGGAAATTGTTATTCAAAATATCTAGTTCAAAATATGTATCTTATTGTCGACTATCTTAAATATTTAGATGAATAAAAATGACAAATTATTTTATATTTTGGTTGAAAAGACCGAATATTGTACTTGTATTGTAAAAGTACTTGTTTTCTGTACATTTCGTGTAATATAAAATTTGATTTAATTTTGTTAACCAAGGATTCAAAATGAATAAATCATTTTGGAAATAGCATCTGTATTTTATTTACTTGAACCTGAAATCTCTCCCATCTGAAAAGCAACCTCGACGCCTTACTTATCCCCACCCATCTAAAAAGGACCTTGACGACATTGCTTAACCCCGTCAAAGTCAAAAACGTTTATTGAAACTATGCTAGTTTTAGCACTTTTTCACGTCAAATTTACAAAAGGACAGCACCCCCAAAACCCCTTTCACCACTTCCTAGTGTAATGGCTGGGAAGAAGAAGTGAAAAACAAACTTCCCAGCACAAAGCTGTCTATAACAATTTAATTATAATTAAATTACAACTTATACAATTCAGCTTTGTTTCAAATTATTCACAAATAAAATAATAAAAAAAAACACTTATTGTCCACTTCAGAGCTGCCATCTGCGTGTATCTGTAAAATAATCATCATAATAACATTAAATTAAACCTTTTTAATAAGAATATCCTTAATTTTGATTTTAAAAGAACTATCCGTTAGTTCTACTTCTAACGAAATGAACTGGGATTCTATTATATTATAGATGCGTATACAAAGGCACACAAATGAACTTGTGCACTTAATGCAATCGATAGTCCCACCCATCACAACCTCGACGACATTGCTTAACCACCCATCCAAAAAGCAACCTCGACTACATTGCTTAACCCCACCCATCCAAAAAGCAACCTCGACTACATTGCTTAACCCCCACCCATCCAAAAAGCAACCTCGACAACATTGCTTAACCCCACCCATCCAAAAAGCAACCTCGACTACATTGCTTAACCCCACCCATCCAAAAAGCAACCTCGACTACATTGCTTAACCCCACCCATCCAAAATGCAACTTCGACATTGCTTAACCCCACTCATCCGAAAAGCAACCTCAACGACTTGCCTAACCCCAGCCATACAGAAAGGAACCTCGATGATTTTGCTTCCGCCTGTTTAAGCAAAGTTGTAGCGTGTTAGCGACTTTGTCTTATTATATTAATTTATTTATTACTAAGGCCGGCTCCACACGTTGGTACCAACGCTCGTTCCAACGTTGGACTGCAAACTCGGTGAGGCGTACACACGTTGGCCAATAAAACTAGTTCTGTCCCGTCAGGACCAATGTGAAGATGTCCGATACAGAAATCAAAACTGCTCTGAGCGCGTTTATAGTGATGAGTGCACAGACATATTAATTGTTACTGAGAAAAAATAAAAAACCACGTCAAAGAAGATGGCGACACATCATAAAAAAAAAATAATTTTTAATTTGTCCATGCCGGTGGCGATTTGCTGGATGAGGAAGCCATTGTCACTCGACGTACGCACTCGCTGCGTGTTGTACCAGAACTCAGCAAAGCGCCAACGTGTGGACGGATCGCGAACGTTGGCGCGCAGATTCCTTTGATGAAACCGACACGAGACGGCCAACTACCCCCTTAGCTCAGCTTTATAATGAGGGATGTTCTTTTTATTTTTATTCAACTCGATACTAACCGTCCGTTCGTATAAGAAAAATCTACGAACTTGGAAGGAAGATCCAGCAATAGCACTTTCTTGATTTTCATTCATTATCACCCAATCCACTTTTTTAAACACAATAATATTCAACTATTTTAACTAATTGCAGAGTAAAACAACATATATTATAAAGTTCAAGAATCATTCTCTCACTCGTTCAGAAAAAGTAACTAATAAATAAAACAGCAAATATTCAATAATTTACATTTATTTAATGTTATTCAACATTTACAAATACGGCTCTATCTTACAGACATATGGAATGCTTGCTGAGTGACGCTGAGTCACGGTAAAGATATGAACAGTATGGAAATTAAGCCTGTTTGCGGACATAACTACCTACGCTCCGTTGAAGCAATAGGGTTGTCACTTTTAATGATATTGGTGATGTTTTTTTTTTTACTTTTTTGTTCTGTAGTGATCAATCATCGAATTTAATTAACTACCTAACTAGCTTACAATACAATTTAAATAGGTAATTTCATGGCTTTGGTTAATCTCAGCAAAAAACGATAGTTTGAACACGAAAAACATATAATATTTACACAACTACTTGTTATTACTAAATTATAGCTTTGTATTAGATCTGTAACTTTTATAATTACGGTGGCGTAACCTTTGCAAGTTTTGGCGGGAGTAAGCGAGCCGAGTTTGGACGAAAATGTTTCGGGCGTTAGTTGGAGCGGGCGCGCGGTTGTCGCCGCACCACCTCGCGCGCTATGACGCGCTGACAAGGCTCAAGGACTTTTTACACAAATACATAATTATCAAACAAATAAACTACTGCTTAAAATAATCTTCCAATTGATTAAGTAATTGTTGTTATTGTATTTACACTTATTTTTAGCTGTTCTTTATTCATAAACTGAGTTCTTTAAATTAAGTCTTTAGATAACTACCTAAAAAGCTGGAGTAGGTATAATAATTAAAAAATTCTTTGTTTATTTATTATTAAATTTTGACTGCACTATCGTTTTAAGCACCCTCAAAAACCAGGAAAATAATACCCATGACGAAAAAAATTATAACAGTTGCAGCTGCCATCTTGGATTCACGTTTTGACTGCAGTATCGTTTTTAGCACCCTCAAATACCATGAAAATGACACCCATGGCGAAAAAAATGATACCTGTTGCAGCCGCCATCTTGGATTCAGGTTTTGACTGCAGTATCGTTTTTAGCACCCTCAAATACCATGAATATGACACCCATGACGAAAAAAATGATGCCTGTTGCAGCCGCCATCTTGGATTCACGTTTTGACTGCAGTATCGTTTTTAGCACCCTCAAATACCATGAAAATGACACCCATGACGAAAAAAATGATACCTGTTGCAGCCGCCATCTTGGATTCACGTTTTGACTGCAGTATCGATTTTAGCACCCTCAAATACCATGAAAATGTCACCCATGACGAAAAAAATGATACCTGTTACAGCCGCCATCTTGGATTTACGTTTTGACTGCACTATCGTTTTTAGCACCCTCGAATATCTTGAAAATGGGTGATGGGTGTCCTATGACGAAAAAAATTATACGTATTTCGGCCGCCATCTTTGATTTACATTTTCTACAACTATTACACTATCGGCTTTAAATATCCTCATAACCGCCGCATCACAGTTAAAATATAATTATTTCGAACAACCCGCAGCAGTATAACAATAAATAAATCGTTCGCTCGCGGCATTTTCGGAAAATAAAATAAAATTAAACGCGACCACTCGTCTTGACACGCGTTACTGAGAGCACCGCGAGATCCCCCCGGAGCCTCGTCGGTGTGCCATGTTTGTGTGAGTGAGCCGTTTCGAACGTTTGTTCGTAGTTTCCGAACTGCTCTACATATATTTAAACTGTGGCTGAGTGCACCGTCGACTACATAACACTTTTAAATATGAACAAAGTAGAAATTACAGAAAAAACAATGTCATCAAATAACTGTATCGCTCTAAAGTCAAAAAGCTTCAGAAAGCTAGAAACCAAAGTTATTACACAAATGTTGTACCTATTTCATTTATCTAAAAATAATACGTCAAGATTGAATTTGAGTCAGCATTAACGTTATAGTCATTGGCAAAATTATTCTTATTCTTCATAATCATGCGTTAAAACTATTAACTTAAAAAAAAAAACATGATTCTAACTATATTTTTTTATTTTTTAATATGTAAGACAAAACGACGATGCACCCAGCTTTTAACTGTATACTTGCTATAATAAACATCATATTATTTCAATCGACCAACAGTTCTATATTTATTTATGTGTACATATAAATTATGTGACTATGGTACAAGCCCCAAATATTGTCCCAATGCTGGGCAAATCTCACACAGAAAGAAAAATATCATTTATTTAACCAAAGGACAACATATGGATAACTAGATTATGCCAGCGGTTCAACCCGCGTCCCGTGTGAACTACTGCTCGTACCGGGATAAAATGTAGCCTATGTTACTCGGGAAGAGTGTAGCGCCCCAACAGTGAAAGAATTTTTCAAATCGGTCCTGAAGTTTCAAAGCCTTTTGGGTACAGACAAATACACAAAAAATGATTCTTCTTAATAAATATATTATGGAAAAATGGAAGGTGGGGGACAACCTTTGGTTAAATAGATCAGTTGTGCATGATATAATAAAATAAGAAACCCGAGGTTTTTGTATAATAAATAATTATTAATATATTTTTGTGGCACCATTATCGGCGTACGTCCTATGTTTTACACTGAGTATCATAATATTTGAGTTTTTTTTTTTTTTCAATTTATGGTATTTAGGTGGAAATAGGCCATTTAAGGTGAAAAAAAGCTGCAATACTGATTAAGCTAGTCTATAACCATTTAACATAGTTTGTTACTCTGTTTAATTCACATTTTAAGGAATGCGCAAGTTGCGCAAAATTGAGAAAGTTTTGCGCAATTTCGAGCAAAGTGAGAAAAAAAGGAAAATGACCCATTTCCACAGCAATAACACACAAAACATCTATTCTAATTCAAACAGCAATTAGTCTTATTCACTCTCAAAAGTCAAATCACTTTACAAAACCAAATAAAAATAAATTATTTTCAAAATCATACCAAATTGACAAAAAGCCTCCAAAGAAAGACATTTGTAATTTATAATCAGACTAGACTTATTTTAATACACATAGGTACAGTATGCTGCAAAAGTTTCGCACTTACATACAATCTCAAAATAGTGCTCAAATTCTTTGCAACACACTGTAGTTAAGACATTACTTGACATACCTCCCCACTCAGAGACATTTAATGGTTACTTAAGCCATTCCTTAGTGATGGATTTGTATGACATTCCGTCACTAAGAAGTGACTTAAGTAATCATTAAATGTCTCTGAGTGGGGAGGTTAGATACATAATTTAAAGAATTAAGCAAAAAACAGTACTCTTAAAATTAATAGCATTCAATAAATAACATAGAATTGAGATTCAAAACTAAAAATCACCAACTTAATAAATTAATGTTATAAATATCTTTAAGGTATGTTTCGAATCCTAGATGCCGACTGCAACTGTCGACCGCACTTGCAGTGACTGCATGAAGTCGGTCGATATCTGAGGGCGACTGCACGTGCTGCTGCCGCTTCCATCCAAAACGTCTTGTAAATACATACATCAAATCAGGAGCTTGATTCTGCTAAGTTAATAATGTGACAATTGGATAACAATTGAATCTCAATAGCAATTTTAACCTTAGCGGGCATTCTGCTACTAATATAAGCCTAATCGAATTCCAATGACATTTCATTGGTTTGCGATTCGACTGCCATTTGGTCTATACCGTAGTTTGCTCTACATTATTGCAATCATAAATCATTTGCAGACAATATGATTCATTATTGAATCACAGAAAAGGATAAAACGTTTATTTAAAAGAAAAAATTGCGGAATGCCACATAGGCTTCAATCGTAATTGAGTCGTGATTAAATCTCAGTCGGATGTGAATCGTATGTCGCTTAAGTAAAATTAGCAGAATCAAGCCCCAATATTTCAGCTGCGGCCGACTTCATGCAGTCACTGCAAGTGCGGTCGGCAGTTACAGTCGTCTGATAGCATTTAAAACGATCCTTTAGGAACTGGAAGCAACTGTGGGTATTTTTTGTGTTTTATATTGTTTTTTTAACCCTAATAATTTGATGAGATCCGATTCAGAACGTTTATGACTGGACCAAGAATCTTGTGTATTAAAATACTGACTGGAGACCAACATAGAAAGATTTAAGTATTTTCATCAAAAATGTTGACAAAATGTTTTAAATGATAAGGAATAGTGAGTGCACTTGTGTCTGCGCAAATACTCGTGCACTATAACATGTCCTGCGCAGCTGGCTGATCTCCTTACATGAGAACAACCGCCGTGGCCGACAATCGGCTAGGAGGATATTAAAATATTATATTAATAAGCTGTTTTAGCATAATTTAAATCAATCCATTTAAGTCTCCAGTCAAACCAAAAGATTCTTGGACTGGACTAAACATATATTGTAATTTCTCTTGAACAATTATTCCAATTGTGTTTATAATATAATTTTGGATACAAGCATCGGATATGTGTGTCATGATACTTCACGTTTACATACAAACTTTATTATTTACAATGATTTTTTTTATTTATTTTTTTATATATCTAAATATATATGGCCTTACTACAAAAACTTAACCACCTGTTTTACACTTGTCTAAAAAAATTGTGGCTGCAAAATGAACCATATGTTAACGTCATAATTTGACATTTTTTTAGACAAGTCTTAAACTGACTTTTAAAAGTTTTTGTGGTAAGACGGATAGTATTTTGTGATGTCAATGGAGTTTTCATATTATTATTTAGACAAAAACACTTTCAGTGACGGATATTTTTTTTAAAATATTTTCCTAGCTGCTGGGTAGATGGTTCTGATCATGGTACGATACAGCGTCGTATCTTAGCAACGTCATATAATTTCGAGGTCGTATAACGAAACGTACTAGTCATCAACAGTAAATAAACGTAGTAGGTACAACACCATCTATGGAGTTCTTAGAAAATATTTTATTTTTTAATTCTCAAAAAGAAGACCCCTCATTAGTGTTATTTGTCACCTTGGGGTATACGAAAACGTATTGGTATTTAAAATAAAGCTCGGTACGGTCAGCAACAAAAGCTAATAACCACAACTTCAAGTTTCCAAGTATTTTTTTTTATTTTGTTGCTGACCGTACATGAACATTGTTTACAAATGATGGAAGTGATTTCAAAATATAATATTTTTCTTTCTTTTTCTAAATTGTGTAGTAGTATTTTTTATTGTTTTTATGTCCATGTAGTTCAGTGTAGCTGTCTAGGCAATTATTTTTAAATGCAATTCTGATTGATCAGTTCAATATATTAAGTAGTGTATTTCAACTCTATTATATTATATTTCTATTGAATTATACAGGGTGATCCGCTGAGGGCTACGGACAGAAAGTACTCTTAACATTGTTTTAAAGACGGGATTTTTTTTCTTCCATTCTGCATGATGCAGCTGAGTACCAGTGTGCCACAAGGAGCGACTGCCTATCTGACCTCCTCAACCCAGAAACCCAGACAACTAGCCCTACCAAGTGGTTGTCTGGGTTACTGGGTTGAGGAGGTCAGATAGGCAGTCGCTCCTTGACTTTCTGGCTTCTGACTACCCACAACAACTGCCAAAGATGTCCTGTCTGGACTTACAATTTACATGCCTTACGAAACACTGGAACTTGGTTTATGACAAAAATGGTCACCCATCTATTAACTGACCGCGCCGAGTTTTGCTTAACCTTACAATTGTGGCGATTACTAAGCCACAAGCTTATGTATATACAAAAATAAATTTGGTATTTTTCAGCATCAATAGTTTGAAAAATTCAATTATTTTTAAATAATTTTATACTAATTTCATACACAAGTTACTTAACATAATAATCTACCAATTAGGCCTTATTCGTCGTCATTATTATTCAGGGTGACTCTAAAATATACTTAGAAATTACATGCAAAATTAGAAGAGTTGGATTGTTACGTGCCTGAACTGGAATCGAACCCACACCCATACATGAGAGGTTTGTTCTTTACCCACTAGGCCACGACTCGACTTACTTTTATTTATACTTTATCTTCAATATTAAAATTACTTGCGATCCGTAACCCACAGTAACAAAATATATACATTCATATATATACACTTTTTTGCAAAAAAAGCGGGCACCTATGCGAAATCTAGGTTTTAAGGATTTTACGTGTATTTCAAAGGGCTTTAATGACTGTAGTATGTTACTAGCATCAAAAGGGTTAGCCACGCATGCGTGAGAGTGTATTCTAAATTTGAATTTTGTTGAATTGCTACGAAACTGGTTAAACGTTGTTTTGGACTAATTCCTTGTAGAAAGTTCGTGGGCATTTTGAAAAGTTTTTGACGTGATGTTTAGAAAACTAATAATGCAGTTTTATTTAATGATTAATGTGCCTTTCTGTTACATTAAAACATTTTGAAAACTATGCGTATTTGATAAAATTTTCACCTGCTCAGAAATAGTCTATGCTGATGATTGATGGCAATGTTACGAGTTTCGGTATTTTTGTGAAAAGCGTTCTATTGTTTAGATATTGTACCCACGCGGTTTAAAATATCCCTTTCTGATAAATAAACACAATTTAGAGGAGCATCAGTACTTTGTGCTGCGACAAAACCAATTGAAAGTTAGCAGTGCCGTTTACAACTTGTCTCCTTAAAACCTAGATTTCGCTTAGGTGCCCGCTTTTTTTGCAAAAGAGTTTATATTACCTCTAGTATATAAAACAGTATATATTATATTTATATACTGTATGTTGGTGAACATACTGCCAACTATCAACATCTGACTAGCATAAAGCTATTCAATATAATTCCACATTACACTATATTCTTTAATTTATTATACATTGTGTAACTTAAATCTTATTTACATAAATTACTTAAATAATAACTATGCCACTCTGAAATTAGGAGTGACTAAGTTATTTTTTGCAAAATAAAATTACTAAAAGAAGCTAAAAGGAACTAAAAATAATTTTAGTTAAACATACAGTTCTAAGTATTTTAGTTACACATTGTATTAACACAAATTACTTTTTTATATAGGAGAAATTGACTGAAGGTAGTTCATAATTTCCGCACATTAATGCGATGACAGTGCGCGAGAAATTCAATTTATATTTATTACCATTTTATATTTGAATTTCCCGCTACAGGCAAAACATTCACCTAAGATGACCCCGAAAATCCAGAATTTACCTTAAGATTATCCCGAAAATCCAGAAATTACCTTAAGATGACCCCGAAAAGCTAGCATTCACCCTAAGATGACCCCGAAAAGCCAGTATTTACCCAAAGATTTACCCTTGTTTTTTTTGAAAACCTACCTCCATTCAATGCCCCCGTACTCAAAAACCACAGATATACAACGCCTTGTATCTAGAATGGCGCGGCGTCGTCGAGCGTGTGCAGCCAGTTGAAGATCATCATGTTGCGCTCGTACTTCGACAGCGGCCGACCACGCTCGCGCTCCAGGTCTGCTGCTGTCAGCGCCAGGTGCGCCGCTTCTAGAATGCAGTAGGTCTACTACTAGTGTATTTAAAACATGGAAAACAATATGACTAGCGGAGATGTAATAACACAAATTCTCCTTAGTGAGTAGGGGGACGACGAACGTTAGATTCTGTTTTCTCCTCTTCACGTCTTCTTAGAACCCAACCATTTTTTGTACTACCAAAAATCATTGACAAATATCTCAAAGAACCCGAACGTCTCGTTGTAAGTGACTGTTTTGGTCTCGTCCACTGTACAATTCGACTTTGCAGAAAGCACATGACTCTGCTCATCTTTCCTTATTTTTTTAATAGTAATTCGTCCATAGCTACTGCAAGATAGATGCACATACAAAGTTTCAACCAGTATACAATAATAGGTCTGGCAGTTTTCGGCTCTTAACTACCGGTAAGTAAATAAAAAGTAGTATTATATACCAGTACTAGCTTCTGCCAGCGGTTTCACCCGCATCCCGTGGGAACTACTTCCCGTACCGGGATAAAAAGTAGCCTATAGCCTTCCTCGATAAATGGGCTATCTAACACTGAAAGAAATTTTCAAATCGGACCAGTAGTTCCTGAGATTACTTAGCGCGTTCAAACAACCAAACAAACTCTTCAGCTTTATGATATTAGTATAGATGTATTAAAATTACCGTTCGTTTTTTGTTATGTGTTGCAATTTCAATGTATATTTTTGTGTTTTACAGTCAAACGAAGCCAAATGAAATGATTTTCCAAATTATAAAGGTTGGCCGGAGCGCCATACATTTTGAAACATCTTTGATCTTCAAATGGCGGGTTTAGTCAGTAAGAGTCTGACACTCCCGAGCGCTGCACACACAGCGGGAGCCGGCATTTGATGATTTCCCATAAAAAAGGCATACTACTGAATGTTTGATTAGCGAAATTCTATTGGTTGTTTCTAAACTTTTTTTGGATGATTTTGGGCCTAAGGTGTCAAATTAGTTTTCTTTATAAATGTAAACTTGAGCGTACTTTTTGCGATTCATATTATAATTTTGATAGCGTCTTTTTATCAGTTTGACAGTCACAATATGAACAAAGGTGCGAAAAATGTATAATACTCTGATTAAAGCATTTATTTTGAAATGTATATTGACAAAAATAGCAATATTGTAAAGTCACAATCTATACTAATATTATAAAGCTGAAGAGTTTGTTTGTTTGTCTGTTTGAACGCGCTAATCTCAGGAACTACTGGTCCGATTTGAAAATTTATTTTAGTGTTAGATAGCCCATTTATCGAGGAAGGCTATAGGCTACTTTTTATCCCGGTACGGGAAGTAGTTCCCACGGGATGCGGGTGAAACCGCTGGCAGAAGCTAGTTTTAAATACAGATGCCAGTAAGTCAACCTACCCGAATCTGTCAAATTATACCGATCGAAAATAAACCGTCTACTATTGTGATAAGGATGAAAATTTATTGAAGAAATTTGATAGATTGGGGTAGGTTGTGTTGTCGTCTGTACAAATGTTTCCCGCGGTTTCACTTGTGTAGGTTCAATTTTATAATGAAACTAGCTTCTGCCAGCGGTTTCACCCGCATCCCGTGGGAACTACTTCCCGTACCGGGATAAAAAGTAGCCTAGAGCCTTCCTCGATAAATGGGCTATCTAACACTGAAAGAAATTTTCAAATCGGACCAGTAGTTCCTGAGATTAGCGCGTTCAAACAAACAAACAAACTCTTCAGCTTTATAATATTAGTATAGATAATATAATAAAGTATGTGTAATCTAAAAAGAAACCACTCGACTGTAGGATATAGTGTAACATACCCGGGTGCACGAACCGCGCATGTCTCGCGGGCGGCACCGACAGCGTCGCGCCCGCCGCGCACACCGCCGCCGCCTGGGACATACATACATATATAAAAGAAAGTTATTTAAAGAAGGCTGAAAACAGAACTTTTTGAATAACAAAAGATTGCTCTCAAAACGGGTCCCTTTCATCATACATAAATATATACTCTTTGAAAAAAATAAGGTTTTAAGTCAAAGTCAAATCATTTATTTCATTAAGGCCTTTACAGTTATCGGCACGGATATTGGGCTATGACCTTCACCTGCGCAGAAGCGATTTATTGGTTTATTGCCTTATGTGTACAGTGCGCAAAGCGATCCCCACTCTTTCGCCGAGAGCCCAATATCCGTGCCGATAACTATACGAAGACTTATGAACGTCAAAAATATAACCAAGTTTGATTCTAGTTGCCCATTCCAAAAGTAGCTTCCTATGGAGAAGAACGGGCAAGAAACTCCATGGTTACTCTTTTCATAATAAAAAGAGGCCCAAGTTCACTAACAATATAAACGTCAGTTTTCTCAAAACAACTACAAGCTGTTGATTTGCATCCGTGCCATATTCAAGGACGTAATTATGCTAATGATTCTCGGCCCAAATCAACAAAAAATTGGTACGTAATTTTTTTTTTTTTTTTTTTCGGAATTCCTTCAATGTCATCTAGACGTATTTAAACTTGGCGCGTGTGTTACTGGCCTTAAAACCGTGCTGCGCCCTCACACAAACGCAAACATAAAGCATACGCAACGATCATTCATAATTTTCATTCATAAAATTGGATTACTTCTGAAATACTACGACATTACAATGACAAAAAAAGCAGTGCATATTAGCTATTTCCCGTCTACTGTAATTCCAATCGATTATTTACGTATTTTATGACCTCCTTCTGAAATATGGCACAAATGCAATTCAACACCTTGTATATACTATGAACCGCCACGTTCAATTTTCAAAATAAACGGTTGTTTTAAGAACGTTAATGTTGTCTCTAACAAAAACGGGTCTGAATTCTGTCGCATTCAACAACTTTGAATTGAAACCTACAATTTGACCGAATGTTTTATGAAGTCGACGATTTCTGTCAGTTCTTTACCAAAAAAAAAATGTACAAGGTGAAAATCATATTAATAACAAATAATGTAAATGTCAGAACTTGTCTTACCTCGAGTCTATCCAGATTGAAGTCTGACTGCGACATTCGTTCGAGCGCGCGATATGTCGTCAGAAGCCGACGCTTTATGTAGCTCTGCCGCACCTGTCAGACGGTGTCAGAACATGTCATAGCATAAGATGCATCTGTATTCGCTATGTGCAAAGTGGGTGGTGGGGGACGGCAAATCGATCGAAGCGCACGATGTGGCAGAAATGTGAATTAATTCTGGGCTGTCAAGTGTCAAATTGCTTTATTTTCATAACTTCCTTTATAATTTAAAGGAAAAACGTAAAAATTTGCGATATGGGTCATAGTACATGCTGTGTCGTAAATTGTAAAAACAATGGGAAAAACAGTTCGTGCAAGTTTTATTCGTTTCCAACATCAAAGTGGACATTACAGCAAAGACAAAAATGGATAGCTGCTGTGAAGAGAAAAAAGTAAGAAATTTAACCTAGTACACTATAATAATAATAATAAGCGTTTCAAAATTACAGTCCTTTTTTATTTGTTTTTTTCAATTTCGTTGAAAAACTAGTCGAAAATCAATATCACAAAGATATCATAACATCTAGTTGACATGATTTGACAGATGACAAGTCCTAAATTGTGGCCACTAGGGGCGCTGTCATCGCGCACACAGCGAATACGTTTTGCAATAAATCAATGAATAAAACTGTATATGTGATATATTTAGAAAGTATACAGGGTTAATTTTGGGAAGTGACTTACAGCCAAAAGAACCGAAATTTGTTTTTTTCGCTCAAATTAAACCGAATAAAATTTACAAGTCTAGAATTCATCACTATTACAATGAATTATTTCAGAAATAATCTATCGTAACTCATTTTTAAGATACGGTATTTTATTGGGGTTAACACCGGTGTATACAATAATCATTATATAAATATACTTGAAAACACATAATCAAAATCTATATTTTACTTAGGATCGATTTATCAATCATCAGTTAACTTCTATCTGAGAAATAAATATGGCAGTTTAACATATTTTTTAAAGCTGTCAAAACTTCAGATATATTCTTCAGATAAAAGTTCATCAGCCCTTAAATAAACCATTTGTGTTGTTACAAGCTTTTATTTAAATTGCAATGTATGTATGTAACTATGTGTGTTCGGGTGGAATTTTACAACTCAATTTTAAGGCACTTGCCCTCAACCGATTGAACTGAAATTTTGCATACATGTTTAGTTTGGATGACAATGCATGTTAAGCTATGTGACGTCATCCTAAATCCAACATGGCTAAATATACAAGATTGCGGACTAGTTATTTTTAAGGTACCTATATAATATGGGTATCAAATTAAAGGGATTGACAATTAGAACACATTGCACTTTACGAAATAAAAATCCAAGATGGCCGCCGCTACAAAATGGTGAATAACCTATTTTTTTTTAATCCCATCCATATGGGTATCCAATGACAGGGCTTGACAAGTAGAATAAAGTGCACTTATAACGACATTTCAAATTTAACATATTTGACACAATTTATATGTTTTAAAAGCTTGTCTCGATTTTACTAAGAAAGTAAATACGAGTACTTTAAATCTCGCGACAAGCTTTTAAAACGTATAAATTGTGTCAAATGTGTTTTTGAAATGTCGTTATAAGTTGACAGTAAAGTTACAGTAAAAGTTTATTTTTTTCTTTTTAGCGCATTTAAATAAAAGCTTGTTTTTAAAGATTTTTTTACCTCAATTTTATACTACTACAGTAGGAATATTGAATGACATAGTATAATGAGTAGGCTACCTTCTTGTTATCTGTTGGCAGCGGCCGGAGCGCAGGCGCGGGCTGCGAGCGCTGCGGCGACGGCAGCTGCGACCCGCCCACTGGACACACAGTACCCACATATTACTCTATCTTATGAGAACGTTGCCTAAGCTATACTTAGCTCATATTTTTAATATATTTTGTATACGGTTTTTCAAACCATACAGACAGACATGTGTTGCTGGGGAGTTTGTTCCACCACTTCTTCTTCCTTGCAAAAACACATAGGAAGTGGTGGACTAAAATTGTAAATATTTTATGAAAATATAGATCTAGTTTTTTTTTTAAAGATAATAAATATTTGAAATTACAAAAATAACAAAAAAACTAATAGGTATGTTTCGGCAAAGGTATTAGTAGGAGAGACCCTCACCCGCGACCCAGGTGCTGCAGGAGCGCGAGGCGGCGCTGAGCGTCAGCGCCTCCAGCGCCGCGCACAGGCCCACCTCCGACGTCGCGCTGCAACGTGTACACAACGATACATGAACATTATATTATATACTTCCCCTGCCGATTTCGGCTATGGTGACTGCTTTCAGTTACCATTGAGAGAAGAACTAGGATGATCAGCTCTTCTATGCGCCCTTTGATGGCTGCAGTACCCTATTTTATGTGTAAACGTGCGCGAGCATTGGCTGCACGTTAGGATACCGTCCACGTAGTTATAATGAATGGCTACTGGTGTTTTAGCCTTAAGAGCATCACGCTTCGCATCCAGTGCGGATTTCCTTTGCTCTTCGAAATCTTTGATCGCATTTTTAAGTAGGCCTCTCCATTCAGGGCGGCAAATGGCTTTTGTCTCCCAGTTCTGAGGATCAATGTTGCACCTTTTCATGTGTCTTTTCTGAACCTCCTTGAAGCGTAAGAACTGGCCACCTTGTTTCCGTCTGCCGTTCTGGAGTTCAGAAAAGAAGATGCGTTTGGCCACCCTATTATCATCCATGCGTAAAACATGACCGCACCATCTGAGCTGTCGCCGCATCAGGTACGCTTCTATGCCGCAGACATTCGCGCGTCGTAGCACTTCGGTATTTCTAATCCGATCCGACCATTTGATTTTCAGAATGTCTCTTATGCACTTTAGATGAAATCGGTCCAGCGCCCGTATATGTTTCCGATAGAGGACCCATGTTTCAGCCGAGTATAAAAGATTTGGGAGGACTATGGCCTTGTAAACGGAGATTTTTGTCGAAAGCTTCAAATCATGTGTGTGTAAGACCTTGGCTCGTAATTTACCGAAAACAGCTGATGCAGCGCCAATGCGATGGTTTATTTCGGTATCAAGGTCACACTTGGATGTAATTGTGCTGCCCAGATATTTGAAGGTATTCACTTGCTTCAGCTCAGTATCGCCAATGTTTACCTTGATAGGTTCTGTAGCTCCTTGAGAGTCGCTTGCCATTACCTCAGTTTTCTTAACACTGATTTTTAGACCGAAACGACAACAGACTTCCTGAAGGTTAGTCATCAGGTTCTGGAGCTCTTGTGCAGAGTTGGTAACAAAACACAGATCATCAGCGTACATGATCTCCGTTATAAGAGCATGAGATACTTTAGTATATGCTTTTAATCTGGCCAGGTTGAAAAGTCCCCCATCAGTCCTGAAACGTATTTTGATTCCAGCAGAAGTTTGTTTGAGTGCTTCACTGACAACGACAGAAAAGTAGAGAGCAAACAGTGTTGGCGCAAGCACACAACCTTGTTTGACCCCACAGGTGACAGGAAAGAACTCTGACTGGTCACCATTATAGGTAACACAGCAAGTCATCTCGTCGTGCAGAAGGCGAATCATTCTCACAAACTTCTCAGGACAACCTAATTTTGCCAGTAAAGTCCAGAGGGCTTCCCTCGGCACGCAGTCAAAAGCTTTTTCTAAGTCCACGAAGCACATACACAAAGGTTGGCCTTGTTCTCGGTTTTTTTCCTGGAGTTGCCTGATGGAAAAGATGGCTTCGCCGGTGCCCCTGTTAGGTCGAAACCCAAACTGAGTTTCTGGCAATATGGCTTCGGAGACTGGTAAAAGCCGGTTGAGAAGAACTCTGGCAAATATCTTCCCAGGGACAGAGAGGAGCGATATACCCCGGTAGGAGTTGCAGTCGGAACGGTCTCCTTTGTTTTTATACAGTGTCTGTATACGGGATATTTTAAATTCAGGTGGTATTGTTTCCTCGTTCCAAATGCGATCAAAAATTTGCCAGATGTATGTATGAAGTTGCTCCCCTCCGTATTTCAGCAGTTCTCCGGCGATGTTGTCAACGCCAACTGCTTTTTTATTTTTCTGCTCTTTGATGGCTTGAACAACTTCAGCAAAAGTTAGTGGTTCAGCAAGCGACTCATTCGGCGGCAGAGGATGGATACGCCTTATATGCTCAAGATCTGCTGATCGATCTACATTGAGCAGGTGGTTAAAGTGCTCTGCCCAACGATCAAGTATATCCTGCTTAGCAGTGAGCTTTTGGGAACCATCTAGGGATCTTAACGGAGTGCAGTTTTTTATGGAAACGCCAATCAACTTACGCATTTCTTCATAGAAAGCGCCTAGTTGGTGGGTATCTGCAAGCCACTGTATCTTTTTTGCCTTTTCAAGCCACCATCTATCTTTCATCGTCCTCGTTAATTTCCTTAAGGAATCACCACTACTTCGGACTTCTTGACTGAATTTATGATTTCCTTCATTACGCTTTATGAGTACACGATGCTGTTTGAATGCTTCAGTTAGGGCCCTATCATTCTGGTCAAACCAGTCCTCGTTGTTTCGTTTTTTGTATCCTATGGTTTCCGTAGCCACAGTCAGTACGGTGGATGAGATCTGTTTCCATTTTGATATTAAGTCACCTTGCTGGGCATCAAACACATCTAGCGCATCTGTTAGGCCTTTCTGGTATTTTTCTTGAAGATCTTTACAATCCAGTCGATCTAAGTTGAGAGATATTGGTTTAGCCCTGCAGGGTCTTCGTGGTTCACGAAGGCGGAGTCTCAACTTAGTTACCAAAAGCCTGTGGTCTGTCCAGCAGTGCGCGCCGCGCATAACGCGTGTGATATGCACCTGGGAGATGTCCCTTCGTCGCGTTATTGCGTAATCGAGGAGGTGCCAGTGTTTAGAACGCGGGTGCATCCAGGTGGTTTTGAATTTGTCGCGAAGCCTAAACAGAGTGTTTGTGATGGTGAGGTCGAATTGGGCACAGAGTGTGAGTAGTAATTGTCCATTACTATTCATATTGCCCACACCATTATTTCCAATCACGCCCGGCCACGACTCAGAATCTCTGCCAACCCTCGCGTTGAAATCGCCTAGCAGCAGTATTTGTTCGCTTGAACGTATGCTGGTAAGGCATTGGCAAAGTTCTTCATAAAACTGATCTTTGACACTGTCCTCGTTACTCATTGTTGGTGCGTATACGCTTATCACATTCAGGTAGTTGTCGTTTGGTAGGTGAAGGCGTAATGTGATAATGCGGTCCGAGATGTATTGTGGACATTCTGGCAGCTTTTTTGCGATGGTGGATTTGATGGCAAACCCTACGCCAGCTAACCTTCGTTCACTTTGGGGTCTTCCTTTCCAGAAGAATGTATAACCACCGCCGATTTCCTCAAGTTCGCCTTGGTCAGCTAAGCGTGTTTCGCTTAAAGCTGCCACGTCTACATTGTATCGAGCAAGTTCACGTGCTACGACAGCAGTTTTACGCTCCGGGCAAAGGTTTCCGTCATTATCGATTAATGTACGCACGTTCCATGCGCCAAATGTCATAAATGATGTTTTTATCTTATTTTTCTTGTTACGTCGACCGCGAGTAATGGGGTGCCTAAGCAGCCGCGGTTGCTACTCCCCCAATTTGACGGGACAAGCATTTTTTTAGGACACCTTTTCTAGCCCCCTCCCCGGCTGAGCGGGGGAAGCAGTGCCTCCCTAAATAGGGCTGCTTCATCACCTAAGGTGCTGCCCAATCCACACTGTTGTCCCAAGTGCAGTGCAGAAACGACCACTCTCCTTAGGCTGCCATACGTGCAGGCTTCAGACAAAGCCGGGTGTGCACCACCACCCAACCTCTCTACTTCAGCCCATCGCCGCAGGTCTTTTATCAGGATCCATTAACCAGAAGCAGTCAGTTGCGCGTGAAATATTTAAGTGCGTAAGTGTTTGCGCAGACACAGACGCACTCTCTCGTCCTCCACCCTCTATTCCCAGTAGAACGGAGAGCCGCCACGACTGGAGAAGGTTTCGGATGCAGTGAATGGCCGACGAGCACTTTTGACCTCTGTCGTCGCCCTAAGCCTATCACAAGACTTCACTGCCCCGCCGAATCCGCCACTACCGGTTGCCTATCAGCGTTGGTGTGCCATCTTCGCCGGGGCAGATTCTACGTAAAGCGGGAGGTATCCGCAGCACTACTACTACCGACCGCCGCGCTACCGACGGCGCTCGCCGCCGTGCTCGACACTGTGGCGCCCTCCAGCGGACACGCCAGGTACTGTGGAGAGCCTGCTGGCGCACACGTCCGGCGCCGGCGGTGACCGCCGCGCTACACCTATTATGCAACATTATATTATGTAACATGAAACAACATTACATGTTGTACATGTTACCGGAAATGTATGAAGTCAAGAAATTGTATACAGCTCCTAGGAAGAAGTTATCAGTGTCTAGGATCACCATCAGCATTGGACCCTGTGCATCCTAAAGAGTTGTCTGTGCGGGACAGCGGGAGACAGGAACCTCATACCTCCTGAGCGGCTGGTGCAGGTCCCGGCAGCTGGCGACGTCGGCGGCGCTGAAGGACCGGCGCAGGCCCAGCTGTGACAGTTGTCTGTGCGGGACAGCGGGAGACAGGAACCTCATACCTCCTGAGCGGCTGGTGCAGGTCCCGGCAGCTGGCGACGTCGGCGGCGCTGAAGGACCGGCGCAGGCCCAGCTGTGACAGTTGTCTGTGCGGGACAGCGGGAGACAGGAACCTCATACCTCCTGAGCGGCTGGTGCAGGTCCCGGCAGCTGGCGACGTCGGCGGCGCTGAAGGACCGGCGCAGGCCCAGCTGTGACAGTTGTCTGTGCGGGACAGCGGGAGACAGGAACCTCATACCTCCTGAGCGGCTGGTGCAGGTCCCGGCAGCTGGCGACGTCGGCGGCGCTGAAGGACCGGCGCAGGCCCAGCTGTGACAGTTGTCTGTGCGGGACAGCGGGAGACAGGAACCTCATACCTCCTGAGCGGCTGGTGCAGGTCCCGGCAGCTGGCGACGTCGGCGGCGCTGAAGGACCGGCGCAGGCCCAGCTGTGACAGTTGTCTGTGCGGGACAGCGGGAGACAGGAACCTCATACCTCCTGAGCGGCTGGTGCAGGTCCCGGCAGCTGGCGACGTCGGCGGCGCTGAAGGACCGGCGCAGGCCCAGCTGTGACAGTTGTCTGTGCGGGACAGCGGGAGACAGGAACCTCATACCTCCTGAGCGGCTGGTGCAGGTCCCGGCAGCTGGCGACGTCGGCGGCGCTGAAGGACCGGCGCAGGCCCAGCTGTGACAGTTGTCTGTGCGGGACAGCGGGAGACAGGAACCTCATACCTCCTGAGCGGCTGGTGCAGGTCCCGGCAGCTGGCGACGTCGGCGGCGCTGAAGGACCGGCGCAGGCCCAGCTGTGACAGTTGTCTGTGCGGGACAGCGGGAGACAGGAACCTCATACCTCCTGAGCGGCTGGTGCAGGTCCCGGCAGCTGGCGACGTCGGCGGCGCTGAAGGACCGGCGCAGGCCCAGCTGTGACAGTTGTCTGTGCGGGACAGCGGGAGACAGGAACCTCATACCTCCTGAGCGGCTGGTGCAGGTCCCGGCAGCTGGCGACGTCGGCGGCGCTGAAGGACCGGCGCAGGCCCAGCTGTGACAGTTGTCTGTGCGGGACAGCGGGAGACAGGAACCTCATACCTCCTGAGCGGCTGGTGCAGGTCCCGGCAGCTGGCGACGTCGGCGGCGCTGAAGGACCGGCGCAGGCCCAGCTGTGCACACAGCGCCGCGCAGCCCGCCAGCAGAGACCGCCAGTTGTCTGTGCCTGCCAGTGGGAGGGAGGATGACGGTCTTCTGAAAACATCAATATCATCAATCAGCCAATTAAAAAGGAACCAATTACTAAAAATATAACTATAAAGTAGCCCAATAGTCTTCCTCGATAACTGCCCAGAGTTTTTTCCGAGAGTCTAACCGGATATAGTTGAGCACCAGTTTGCCACAAGGACACCGGTACCCAGGCAACTCAATAGTAAGAATGGTTGATGAAATATTTTTTTTAAATCAGACTCAATAGTCAAGTACTTACTTTAAAGCTTTACTATCTGGGTTGGGGCTGGCCACACGGAGCGATGGGTCTGGACCCTGGCCTGCCTGTAAAAATACATTTTTTCTATTAAATATTAAAGCACTCCATTTGAGTAGAACCTTAACTAAGGGTAAATAATCTTGATTGCAACCTTGCATTAAAAACTGGATTACTTAATCAATTGAATCATTATTAAGTAATTAAGCAGTAATTTATTTGTTTAATATGCATTTGTGTAAAAAGCAAGGGAGCAAGATAAAATAAAGTCATTTGTTCAAAACAAGCTGAAAATCAGCACTTTTTGAAGGTCAAATTTACAAGAGACAGTCCCCAAAACGCCCACCCTTCACCACTTCCTATGTGTTATTGCTGGGAAGAAAAAGTGGTGGAACAAACTCCCCAGCAACACATTAAACCTACAAAATGTCTGATGTGGTGGGGCAGCCTTATTCACAAAATTTATGTAACTGAACACTAGTGTCACCTTGTAAATAAGAAACTGTGGCGTAGGTACCTTACAAGCCAGCAGTCTCAGCACCCTGGCATCAGAGGCAGCGGAGGAGACGCTGAAGAGAGACAGGTCGGTGGTGACCGACTCGTGCGACGGCGAGCGCGCCACACCCCCGCGCCACGAGTCGGGGGTGCACATGTCCACTGGAATATTAATAAACTTGTTAGAATCAGAAAGAATTATGTGTTAAACAGGTATTACAGAGGGATCTTATCAAAATTGTAAAAAGTGCGCTATGTCATGCTGTGAAGGCGTACAAATATTAAAACAAATTCAAAATAAGTTTGTTATGAAAGAAAAAAAAGAAAGAAAATGAGTTTTATTGCGCAAAATATAATACGCATAACAAAATGAGCATAACACGGAAAAAAAGGAAAATAAGAACATAAAAATTGAAAGTGAAAATATATATATTATTAGAGGAAAAATCTAATCAAAATTGGCAACACTATAAAAGGAGGGTGCCTGGTGACACTCGTCCATTTGCTCATCGGTCGTCGTAGAGTGCGGAAGCTCTGTCCGAATTATTAGCGATTGTCGTTATTTTGAAATACCTTGAATTATAATTTTCTTTCTTTATTTAATTTGTACGGCCGGTGGCCGATTAAATCTTTTTTTAAAAAACCCTTCTGTGTTTCTATTTGTAACATCAGAAGTGGGATTCGAAGGCTGAAAAGCCGGTGAACGCCCTACATTTCTGGTTTTATAAAGGGAAACCTAGTATTCCTTCTCGTGACTTATTTATATAAAATTCGGACAGAGTTTTGCGCTATGCCTGCCAACAATGAACGCAACAAACGAAAACGCCGTGGGCGAACTCCTTCGCCCAACCCGATGGAAGAAATCCTGAGGAGGCTACGCGTGTTGGAAGACCAATCCCGCTCATCTGTGGAGACGCAAGTTATTGCAACGACCAGCAATGACCTTAGCCGTCCCGCTAACATCACACCGCCTACATCGGAACTGGAGGCATCAACACCGCTGCCCGAGCTCGTGGCGAGGACGCCACCGTCGACTTCACGCACTAGCAACGTGGGATTAACGCAGTCTGAAGACGTGGTGACAAACGCTGCAGAGCGTCTTTTGACAGCTATCAGCTGTGCTCAGGTCAGATCCAACCGTTATTTTGTCTCTGATTTTGATCCGAGTGTTCATGATTTCGACACGTGGTGTGATGAAGTTGAAAAGGCCCGTATTTCAAATTGTTGGGACGACAGGGAATGCCTTGCTCGTATCGGACATTGTCTGAAGGGTGAATCTCGCACCTGGCTTAGCCAATGGACGAGCAATATTCGTACATGGTCTAATTTCAAATTAGAATTAAAAGCGCTATGCCCACGTTCTGTCGATGTCGCGAACATTCTTTATGACGTAATGCGAACAGAGTCCGATAAATACTCCACATACGCCGAGTACGCTCGTAAATCACTTTTAAGGTTACGTATAGTTAAAGGTCTAAGTTCCGAGCTGCTCACTGCTATTATCATCCGTGGAATTGCAGATCCACACGTCCGCGCTATAGCTACCAACGCTAAATTATCACCCGATTCCATAGTGGAGTTTTTATCGAGCTTTGTCAAACCTTCCAGCAATCATAACAAAAGAGTGTTTTCTACTGGCAATCGATCTGATAAATTTTTCCATAACAATTCTTCAAATCGTAAACGCCAATATGATTCTAATGATTTAAAATCGATTAAATGTTATCAGTGCAAGCAATTCGGTCATAGGAGCATTAACTGTAATAAACGGTCAAACACAATTTCGACTAATAACAACGACAAAACAATCGCGTTACCAACGACATCTCGTGGCGATCCGTTGAAATGTACATTTTGCAAAAAAGTAGGTCACTCTGAAGACACTTGCTTTGCTAAGGAACGTGCAAAGTCTAGGAATAATAATGGTGTCAATTTTTGTCGCGAAATAGTCGGTAGTTACAAAAATCACGATGTGACCACTGCTGTCATAATGGGAATACCGTTGGACGTACTTATTGATAGCGGTTCATGTGTTTCTTTAATGTCGGAAAACATTGTTAAACATTTCCCGTGCCAACTAAAATCTACTAATCAGTTATTACGCGGTTTAGGAGGTACGGAAATTAAGTCAGAATCATTTGTTACACTTCCCGTTGAGTTTTGCGATATCACAATAGAAATAGATTTTTATATTGTAGGTGGTAATAATTTAAATGTTTCTGTCATTATCGGTACCGATGTACTGAATAGGAAAGGTATAACCTATATTAGGACAAGTGACTGTCAACGTATAGTTCGTAGTGAAGTGATCGTAAACGATGTTATGCAAGTAAACACAATTTCTTTGACCGATCAGATTAATACGTCAGTATCCGGAGAATATAGGGAACGGTTATTAGAGATCCTCACCAAGTATTCTGAATTCTTTTTAAGTGGTACCGCGACCACAACAGTGAAAGATAGCGAAATGCATATTAAGTTAACAACGGATGTACCTGTGTACCACAGACCCTATAAATTATCGCATACCGAAAAATTAAAAGTACGTGCTATAGTGAAGGATTTGCTTGACAAAAAAATTATTTGTGAGTCCGATTCGGAATACGCTAGCCCGATTTTACTAGTAAAAAAGAAGGATGGATCTGATAGAATGGTCGTGGACTACCGTGCACTGAATCAAATTACTGTCAAAACTAGACATCCGCTCCCCTTGATCAACGACTATATAGATAGGTTAGGTAATGCTCGCTGGTTTAGCTCGTTAGATATGGTTTCAGGCTTCCATCAACTTAGAGTTGCTGAAGAGTCCATTCATAAGACCGCATTCGTTACGCCAGAAGCTCAGTATGAATATTGCAAGGTACCTTACGGTTTAGCAAACGCGCCAATTTTCTATCAAAAGACTATCTCTAAAACGCTTAAATCCTTCATTGATGCTGGAAAAGTCATGGTCTACATCGACGACGTATTAGTAATGACTGAAGGGATTGAGGAAAACCTTATTTTATTAGATTCCGTTATAAAAACGCTAACTGATGCAGGTTTTTCAATTAATTTAAAGAAATGTACTTTTTTAACTAATGAAATAGAATACCTAGGTAGGGTCATAAAAGATGGTCAGGTTAGACCGAGCAATTATAAGATTGATGCATTGGTTAAATCGCCGCGACCGAGTAATGTCAAACAGGTCCGCCAATTTCTTGGTCTAGCAGGATACTTTCGTAGGTACATCCCTAATTACGCGATAAAGACGGCACAAATCGCTGCGCTAACTAGAAAAGGTATAAACTTTAATTGGAGTGATGAACACGAAGCCGCACGTCAAGGCATCATTGCATATTTAACCAATGAACCAATTTTAGCCATATTCGACCCCGAATTGGCAACTGAGCTGCACACAGATGCCAGTTCTATCGGTTACGGTGGAATCCTTATGCAAGTACATAAAGACGGTCGTAGGCGGGTAGTTGCTTATTTTAGCAAGTTGACCGCCGGTGCGGAATCGAAATATCACAGCTATGAGTTGGAGACCCTCGCGGTAGTGAAATCATTACAACATTTTAGGCAATATTTAATTGGAATATCGTTCAAAATAATAACAGATTGTAATGCATTAAAAATGACACAACGTAAGAAGGATCTCCAACCCAGAGTTGCAAGGTGGTGGATGTATATGCAGGACTTTGAATTCTCACTAGAATATCGTAAAGGCGCACTAATGTCACATGTAGATTACTTGAGTAGGAATCCGGTCAATATTATTGATATTGTTCAAAAACCAAAAAATTGGGCTCAGGTGGCTCAGGCAGGTGACGAGGAGACTTTAACGTTACTTGAAAAATTAAATAATGGTCAATTAGATAACACGCGTTATGTAAAACGTGATGACCTCTTGTACTATAAGTATGACGTGACCGGCGAGCAAGCGCGATTCTTGTGTTATGTACCAAAGGCATTTCGTTTAAGTTTATTACGCGTTTTCCATCACGAGCATGAACACATTGGTGTAGACAAAACCGCTGATCTGATCCTGCGACACTTTTGGTTCCCCGGTCTTAGACGCTTTGTTAGCAAATATGTCACACATTGCGTAGTATGCATTTCACATAAGCATGTTCCCCGCGCACCTTTGCAACCAATATCTTCTTGGGAAAAGGTTCCAGTACCCTTTGATACAATTCACGCGGATGTTCTCGGTCCCCTGCGAGAAAGTGACGGCCATAAACATGTACTTATCGTAGTTGAAGCATATACTAAATATTGCTTACTTTATCCCTTACCGAGACAAGATTGTAACGAGCTGAAACGCGTAATAACTCAAATTATATCATTGTTTGGTACTTTTAAAAGACTAGTTTGCGATAGAAGCCGCATGTTTGATAATCATGAGTTCATTCATTGGATTTCTAATTACGGAATAGAAGTGCATTTTATTTCCCCTGAAATGCATCAGGAAAATGGACAAGTAGAACGTTATTGCCGTACAGTCTTAAACATGATAAGAGTCGAAGTAAACTATAACAAAAATGATTGGTCCAAAATATTATGGAAACTTCAATTAGTCTTAAATATCACTAAACATAGGACTACACAATATTCATCACTAAATCTTCTTATTGGCACTGATTCTACTACACCTATAATACACTCTTTGATTAAGGACATAACTTGCGAGGGTTCGAACCCGAACCGTGATGCAATTCGCGAAATAAGACGGCAACGTGCGGAAGAACTCATTCGCGAAAATAAAGATAAACAAGATTCTTACGTAAATAAAAATAGGAAACCGCCTAAAAAGTTTCAAGTTAATGATTTAGTTTACGTGATTAAAAGCTCCCAGAGTACAGGAAAGTTGGATAGCGGCATGAGAGGTCCGTATAAGGTTATCAAGCTCCTCCCTAACGATAGATATGAGGTCCAATTATTGGCTGGAGCTTATGGAAAAACCAGTCAGGCAGCTGCCACGTATATGGTGTTGTGGAAGGGTGAATGGACACCCGAAACTTGTGCTGCATTTTTTGAAGGTACCTATTGCTTTGCTTTATTGTGTGATTACTATTATGTTTGCTGAGTTAAGTTTACATACTCTTTTCAATATTTCTTAGCTGAATTATGAACCAGACTATTAGTTACTGTGATGTGTATGATAATATGTGGTGTTCAGTGGAAAAGACCCATGTAAATCCTGTGCGCCTGGTATTGGGGTGACCCTGACACTGGTGGTTTCTGGGGTGAGTCGGTGGCGCAACCGACAACAGACCTGTGTAAATCCAGCCCTTATTAGGTATCTGGGGTGACCCACTAGAGACTGATATAAATCCTGTTGCGCACGAGAGTATGTGCGGGGTATTCGGTTGCGTGGGAACAGACCTGTGTAAAACCTATGATTTGAAACGCTAATATGTAGCGTTTATTACAACTCATGTTATCTGGTACATAATCTTACGTATTTGTGATCACACTTATTGAAATCAAATCAACTGTTGATATGCAATGTACATAAGCATGTTTCTTAGAATGTGTGTATCTTCACAGAAATCGAAGATGATGACGTCGAACAGCCGTTAGACGTGGAGGGTGTTGCTGGACCACCCTCGAGCTCTTGCTGAGGGCTTCGAGCACGCAGCCCCGTCAGGAGAAGCCGTATTAGAGGAAAAATCTAATCAAAATTGGCAACACTATAAAAGGAGGGTGCCTGGTGACACTCGTCCATTTGCTCATCGGTCGTCGTAGAGTGCGGAAGCTCTGTCCGAATTATTAGCGATTGTCGTTATTTTGAAATACCTTGAATTATAATTTTCTTTCTTTATTTAATTTGTACGGCCGGTGGCCGATTAAATCTTTTTTTAAAAAACCCTTCTGTGTTTCTATTTGTAACAATATATATACGGCCCTCGCTCAGCATAATGCTGCGACCCGAAACGAGACAGAGTCCCAGCGCTGGTTTTCAGCGATAGCGGGTGCTACCGCGATGACGTCATCCGGTGGTACTAATGTTATGTCTAAATTCAATATTTTAGTATTGTTTGGATTTTATAATCGAGGTGTACCAGTGACCAGTCCCGGCTTCGCACGGTTGCAAAACTGATACTAAATACACTACATTATACATCCTCTCTACTTACCTCTTCAATTAATCTATCTATAAAAAAAAACAGCATCAAAATCTATTGTGTAGTCTTAAAAACGTAAGCGTACATAGGGACAGATAAAGTGACTTTGTTTTATTAAACTAGGGACCCGGAACGTGCTTCACTATGTAAATTAATGAAAAACCACTCGACCGATTTTGTGCAAACTTCACATAAACCATCTACTAAATAGTTTGTGTAAAGAATAAACATTTGGTTTGGATAGGTGAGACCGTTCTTGAGTTATACAATTACAATAAAACGTGGCATTACTTTTTGTATATGTCACCGGAAAATAACAAGACTCGTAAGTTGATCAATTTTCTAGATAGTTGATCAACTCTCGGAAAATAATAAACGGCAGTTGAAATGTACTATTTAACATATGTATTTTAGTAAGTTGATTGATTTGCAGCGACATATATAAATTAAATTAAATAGAAAGTGTTTATTAGTTATTTATAAACAGCTTTTGTAATAGTTAAATCCTGCAAAAATACCAATAAATATATAAATTATGGGAAATTCAAACCCTCAAGAAGATGTTAGCTTTCATGACAAATTCATTGAAGAGGAGGCAAGATTCTCCTGGTGTGGTACGTAGTATGGTACTAACCAAATGAAACAAATGTTTCTTCTGATGTGGTTCTAGTCTACTCGCTCTAGCAAACATTAACAAATTGCATACAAGCAAATCTAAAAAGCACGCAAAATTACTGCTGTGGGTCAGCAGTCGAAGTGGGTCGACTTAGGGATGAATTTAGTTTAATTTAAAAATTATTAATTTATTTATTACTACTGCATATATTAAAAGCATTTAGGTAATGATGTTACTAAATAGTAGACCAAAAATAAAATACTTGAGCTTTCTCTTCACTGTTATTAAAAGCCGGTAAATATTTAGGTAGGTTACTAAATCTCTTTTAAATGAGAAAATCACTTTTAATTTCTTATTAAATTTTTTTCAACGCCGTATTTTTAAGTAAGGAATTATAACATAGTTCTTTGAGTCTTTAAAAGGTTTAACACGCAAAATAATGACTTATGTAACAATTTAGACACGTATTTAATTCCTTATAACGCAAATAAAATGCAAAAAAATATAAAAATAACACAACGTCGTTTCGGAAAAATCGGTAAACACAACAATAACAAACAATTTTCTTACCGCTTATGTGAGGCTCCACGGTGGCGGTTTTATATACTATTATATATAACAAACACTACGTTTTACAACGTAAATATATATTTCTAACACTATAGCATTAGCTCAGTGTAATATTATTGCGAATATTTGCAAGTTTTACAGTTTTTAGATAATGGCCGGATGAGTTTGACAAATCAAAGTGGGACGTTGGGTTGTGTTCTGATATTTATTATTTTTCAATAAATTGTTATTACATTCGAGAATATGTTAGTGACTGCGTCCATGTCTTATATTAAGTGTGTATTTTTTATAAATTTTGAAGTATATGAATTAATTTGGACATGTAATGGTGCACGTTTACAGAAAAGAATTTAAATCTTTTCGCGTTTTTTAAATCACTGTCTGGGAATAGACTATAGTTTAGAACGCACCTAAACCAAAAACATTAGTGCTACCTTTTTATTTAGCACGATAATATTTAACAAATTATTACTTCAATATTTATACCAGTTCAGACCATATGAGATGGAGTAAGTCTTAGTTTATTCAAGAAACAAGAATTATTAATAAAACTCAGTCAAATAAAGGTCTTCAAAACGTCTCAATACTTGAAATAGTACAATAACATCATTCATGTTATTATAACCTTGCCAAATCAAATAACTTCTGCTCGCAGAAAGGTTACAATCGCTTGAATCAGTACAGTGACATCTATCAATAGAGGAAACGAAACTAGCTTAATCAGTTTCGTAATTTCGACACTAGATGGCAGTGTAAGGAACAGTTATTCAACAATTAAGGCTTCCGGAAGATTTTCTACAAAGCAAGCGTTTTTGTAGTTATTTGTTTCCATATCTACAAAGAACCTTGACCGCAAAGCAGGATAAAATGTACACAAAGCTGCCTGTTTCATTATCTCTCTCTACTTTGTTGTTCTAATCTTTAATGGCTGTGAAATACACGTTGGACTTTCATTTGTAAAAAAACAATGCATGATTAAGAAGTTAAATATTGTTTATTGTTTACCTTTAGACTTAAATGAACATACAAATACCTAGCATCAGTTTAAGAGGATAATCTCTGCTTATATCTACATTTATATTCAAAAAAATGCCAGGATGACATTTGAATAGTGTTTCCTTGCGTCCCAAAACCGTTATTTTAGTTAAATATGTATGAAATCAAAGAGAAGCCACGTGCAACGCTAGTGCTTATTGATTTGGAGCAAATTCCTGGAAACCAACCATCAAATGTTGACAAACTCGGATATCGCTCGGTTGCAGTCGGCTTACATGGCGAACGGACACGATATTGACTTTTAAGATTTTTTTCTTGAGTTAATGTAGGTGTTTTAAGGGTATTATTTTGTACAACAGAATAAAAATCTACTTGCAATTTATTCATATTGAATGTTTGGCGTCTTATTGTTTAGGCAAATAGCCAACAGTAATAAAAAAATTGTTAGGTAAGAAGTACCTACTTCACGTACACTTGTAGCAAAGAAAATATTAGGTACTTACATACCTACCCAGGTAAATACAATCAATGAAATTAAGAACGACAGTTTATTATTTTTCTATAGTAACATTCGTTTTTTTTGTATGCGGTCAACGCAAGTACTTATGTATATAAATACTTAACGTTTCTAAAACGTTAAATCCAAAACTTATTTTTTTTATAAATAAATATTTTAAAATGTTGAAATAACTTTAATAATTTGACATATCCTTTCATTCTTAGGTATTCAAACACTTTTTCCTACAGATTCAGATACAATTAAAATTTTTAACATACTCAAGTAAATTATAAAATATTATCCTGATCTGCGTGTAAGCCGGTCTGAACAGTAATACCAACATACAAGTATAAATACGCTATAGTGAATACTTTATCAGCAAAATGGATGTTATGTTTTCTGAAGTTGCCGACACTGTTCACAAGTCAGCCTTGTGACGAAGTTACTAAACTATTAAAATTAAAATTATACTTGCGAGTAGCGTAGTGGTTAATTATCTTATTAAAAATTGTCAGTGTGAGATTTTAGCACAGACAGTGTCCTGGAGTTTTTTTCTTATTTAGTAGTGAGGGTAGTTCCCCCGGGACGTAGGCGAAACCGAAAAATAGTAAGTAAATTATACTATAACTGATGTAAAACTTTCACAGTAATACGGCAACATTGATTTAGAATTTAGATGAAATTAAGAAGAATAGGGCGAGCTTCAAGCCTTAAAACATAACCAGACTAGTACAGTTGAATACATAAACCAATTTTTACAAGATGCGGTTGAATCAAAAACATATAAAATGCAAATAAAGACTTAATTTTCACTACCTAAATATTTTACTTATCATCGTAGTTATTTCTTATTTAATCTACATTTATAAAAATTCATTTTTAACAATGTGCCATTTTACAAAACGCCTGACTCTTAAAAACTATCCGCAACACAACTGTAGGCAGCCCACACACACATACATACGTTCGTTGACGCACACTACAACAACACGAGTACATACTAGTTGTATTCACGACACTACTAATAGGAAAGATTTTTTGTTTGTTTGTATTTAAATTTTAAAACACCAACTTTTGCTCTTCGGAAATTAGGTATGTTTAAATTCAATATTTTCTCGGCTGTCATTGAACAGTCTTCAGTCTTGGCAGTCGTTACGGGTAGTCAGAAGCCAGTAAGTCTGACAACCAGTCTTGGCTAGGGAGGGTATCGGGATGTGCAGGTAACTGGGCTGAGGAGATCAGATAGGCAGTCGCTCCTTGTGGCACACTGGTACTCAGCTGCATCCGGTTAGACTGGACACCAACATAGTTGGGAAAAGGCTCAATTTAAACAATTTCTCAATTTTATTCAATTTCAAATTAAACATTATTTTAAGCAGTAGTTTATTTGTTTAATATGTATTTGTGTAACGTCCTATCAAGATTGTTTAGGTACCTTTAGGTAAGTGCCTACTCAAATGGATTATACCTACCTTCTTAACTGATATAATTTACTTAAAACACAGACGAAGTCACGGGCCCAATCTAGTATTATTATTTTTTGTTTTGCCCTTCACAATATTGTAGCTACAACTTATTTTCTGTTTATACTATATGTTTATATTTATTGTTCTAACTGATTTAAAAAAAGAAGTACGTATCTTTAAAGTATGAACCTTTTAAATACATACTCCATTTTATAAGTCGGCTAACAACTCACACTTGACTACATATTATAATTTGTTATGATAATACATACATATAGTTATATTATGTATGTATGTAATGTATGACTGTCTTGTGACGAATTTACGAGAACACTGTTACCATGGAAACCGATTGTTTATTTATTTTTTTGTTTTACGTTTTTTTTCTTACCTTTCAGTAGCAAATTTTTTTCAAGCAAGCCAAAGTTTTTTTAATACAAGTATTTTTTTGCTGAAAATAAAGGAAAAATATACAGTTCCAGTCATACAGTGTTGGTTAGTTACAAAATATAGGTACTTTATTTTTCAGAAATGCTGTGTCCAACTCGCACTTGGCTGTTTTTTTGTCCCTGACCTTCTTAAGCGAAGTTAATAAGGTAGTAATCGATATTGTGCCTGACTCGACAATTTCTTTCTTTTCAATATTTAACCTACTTATTTTTATACGTGTAATTTTTTTTATCACAATAACAAAGTCTGTTCAGTTTTGAAAATATTCAATGCAAACAAAAATCTTCTTACAAAAAAACTAAAACCGATTTCAATGATATACCTACCGAAAACTTTTTCTTAAATCTATCAAATACTATGCTGGAAACCGCATCAAAATCGATTCAGCCAAACGCGCACAAACCATACAGGTCAAACTTAAAAAAGATTTTTTTTTTTGAAATCGTTCAAAACACAAAACAATCAAATCTTCACACTTTACAATAGTACCTTAAATGATCTAATTTGAAACCTATATTCTAACTAAACTATCAAAAACTCTTAACAACATTTCAATTTCAATAAAATCCATCATCATCCTCCGAGCCTTTTTCCCAACTATGTTGGGGTCGGCTTCCAGTCTAACTGCATGCAGCTGAGTACCAGTGTGCCACAAGGAGCGACTGCCTATCTGACCTCCTCAACCCAGTTACCCGGGCAACCCAATACCCCTTGGTAAGACTGGTGTCAGACTTACTGGCTTCTGACTACCCGTAACGACTGCCAAGGATGTTCAATGACAGCCAATTTCAATAAAATCAAAAAGTCAAAAAAAACACAGCCATCTCCGACTCTATAGATTTTTACTCGGCTACTTAACGTGCGGTACGATTTTAAAATTAAAAACTTTATGTTTGCGTGTGTGCGTAGTGTAGTAGTGTGTGTAAGCTTACATAATATATAAGCTGTCAGTTTGTGTGGTAGTGTGGGTGAGTTGTAGCTGTGTGCGTGGGGGAAAGATTTGTATGGATGTGGTGGTGTTTTTGGGGGAATTTAATTTTAGGTTTTAAAGTGTTATTATTTTATTCTTATAATACGAATTTTAAATATGTGTTATGGGAAATTATAAAAATTTGAATGAAAACTTTAATTTTTATCCGTAGTTACCTCTTTTTTGGGAAATCGGTTGATGAATGAAGTTTTGCAAAATTAATATTATTGATATTATTTCCACATAATAAACATACCCATTTTCTTCCACGTTTTGTTTATTTCATTAGTCATCAAATGGCTTCAAAAACTATACTTGAAATACATTTATACAGGAATGAATTTTATCCAGTGCGCAAACTTTGTCAACTTATAAGTAGTTAAATAAGTTTTATAGATACGCATATTTTTATTTTGTCGTGTTTTAGTACAAAAAGAAAAGTTATTGATATCGAAAGATGTTTATTTTGTAACCGATTGTACGGTCACAGTCGTCATAGTAGGCACGGCGGCAACGCGAAACCGGTTTACTGACGCGAGCGCTGCTCCAAGCGCGTAAGAATAGTTGGTATCCATATTTTGCTGATTTAAGGGCGGACAAAAGAATGAAAAAAATTTTTTTACTGATGATGCAGATATGTTCTGTTAATGATTCTGAACCACCAGTTTTTTTTTTGTGCACTGCTTAAAATTAATTCCTGTATAAAGTATTGTTTTTTTTTTAAGTTTTTTTTGACAATAACAACTAAACTTGTCTTATATTTATAAGTTTTAGGTGCGTGCCTTTAATTCATAATTACATATTATTATTGTTACCGATACAGTTTGTATTTCCAATATTTTGGAGTTAGAATTAAGCGACGGATTGGTAGATAATTAAAAAAAAACTTTTTTTACTTTTTAAATATTTTTTTCTGTTTTTTTTTTTTACCAATTTTCCCAATACAAAATAAACTAATTGTCCTACCTACATTATTAAAAAAAATGTCTAAAAACAGTTAAACTAAAGCGAACGCCAGTAAGATCCACGTTTATCCACCACTCTCGGGTATTGTACTTGATTGTACGCGAGTGCCGGCGAGCGGAATGCAAACTAAACTGTGCAGGGCTGTACCGAAGTGTTATTATTATTATTATATTGAAGATTTTTGGGGATTTAGTAATTGGTGTTGAAATTCAGTTAGGTATAGGTTGGAAGTTGGTATAAGTGTAAAAACATGTTTACAATATTTTTTTTTTTTTTTTTAATTAATCACAATGTACCTAGACATAGATTTTTTAGCGAGATTTTGTAAAAAAAAAGACACAGTCGAATATTTTTTTATTGAATTTATGTTTTGCATGGCATGTACGCAGTTATTATGATAAGATATTCCAGTAATATTGTAATTTAAATGGTTAAATTAAGCCCAAGTAAATCGGCTTGGGCTATAATGGTGAAACTAGTTAATAATATGTATACCTAAATAATATTGCAGATTACATAATACCTACAAATATCTACTAACAAGCATATTTAAAAATAAATTTAAAGAAGAATTGTAGAATGGTAAAAGAAAACGAAAGTTTTTCATTTTCGTCTACAACTCTTCATACTATAAAATAAATTTCAAAAGTAGATATAGAAAATAACAAAATATGCACCTAAAAATAAATTTATTTATTTCTTATAATCAAAATTCACAAATTCAAATACACAGACACCCGTAAGATTTTCAAAAATAATAAATAGTTGTCGCGTCAACCCTACGGGTATATTAGCGCGCACACATACACAGCTGTGTTGATACACACGCACACAGACACAGCTCACGAATTAGGGTCGTTGTCGCCTGTTGACAAAACTGACTAAGATAGTAAATGTGAGAATTTGTACGTTTTTTGTAAAAAAAAAATATAAATAAATATGGATTTACGGTGTTAAGAGAGCATTTGATGTAGGTTATAAAAAAAATATATGTTTATTTATTTTTCTTGTTATGAATTCTTAATATAGCTTGTGTCCTTGCTTACCTATTTATTTTTTAAATTGTTGTTCTGCATTAATATACGTTATATTGCGTAATAATCAATCCACAATAGCAAAAAACATTTTATATAAAAAAATATACCTGCAGACTCATGAAGCATATAAAAATTCTTCTATACTTATATATAATCCTCGTCTTTTATTTCTTTATTAAAATGGTTAAACTGTCATTATATCAGAGCAAAATAATGTACGTACCTATGTGCATTTAAAAACTTATTTTAAACCAATTTTACCACACCAAAACCAAAAAAACAAACAAAAGATCTCAAACTTTTATAAAAAATACTTACCCCAGTTTCCCAGTTGGCCGAAGCCCGTTTTTTATTACGCTAGCTAGATGTCCTTACATATACTACAGTGTTTAGATTATTATGTTTTTTGTACGAATTTGTCGAAAAAAATCATCTTTGTAAAAACATTTTGAATTATTTATCTTTGTGTGAGAGTTTTTTTGAGAAGAATAGCATTTGCGTGTGTTTTTAGGCTCTTGTTTGTTTTTTAAGATTTTTTTGTAGTTTAATTAGTGATTAATAGGTACATATGTATATTATGTGCATATATAATAGATAAGTTATCATTGCATTCTCGCCTGTCTATTACTGTTGAGAGATAATAAAATAAGTAATACCAAAAGGAAAACAAACATATTTTTAGTATTACAACTAAGTATAACAAGATAGGAATGTGTCCTATCATATAAAATTTTGCTTAGTTTCCGAATACACATACCTATTTTTCGTTAAATAACTTTGCTGACTCCAAAGCCGTTTTTTGGCGAAACGCGATAAATATCCTGTGTTCATACCAAATATCAATTTGCACAGACGTTTTGAAATATAATACAAACACTCTTAAAAAAACATGTTTATAATCGTACATGTCTTAACAATACAAGACTTATAAATGTGATTAAAGTTAAAATTATGTATAATAAAAATCCCTATTAACCAATTAGTTATTTACCTACTGAAAAATAAACTTAACAAGCAAATCAATCACACATTATTATTTTTACAAAATGTTCGATTATTGAACCAATTCTTTCTTGTTCACGCGTCGCACCCCTATGTCGTAAAGGGGTGGTTTTTGCGAAAGGGCCTCTATCAGGGGGTACATCGTACTAGGGAAGTAAGGTGCATTCTATATATACGAAGAAAATTATAGTTTACCAAGTTTTAATCCGAAAAAAATCTCGGAGATATAAATTGGAATTAAAAAAATAATAATGTAAGAGACTACAAAAATGACTTCTTAACTATTTATCTGAGACTAGTTGTTCTTAACGCAGTTTTACTCGCGTCCAGTGGGAACTACTGCTCGTACCGGGATAAAATATAGCCTATGTTATTCGGGAAGAGTGTAGCTTTCCAACTGTGAAAGAATTTTTCAAATCCGTTCAGTAGTTTAGGAGACTTCAAGGTACAAACAAAAAAATGATTCCTCTTTATTAAATTCGTACAGATATACCTTTAAAAACCTTGTAACTATTACATAACTTCAGAAACGTCTTCCTCATCGCTTTAAACCTTTCTAAAAATAAGTTTCCGTGCATCAAACCTACAACAAGACGAGCCACAACTCAGAATCCTAACAACTGAACTATTGCAACAAAACTCACTGTATATTGAAAATTTGTTACTAAACCATAAAAATTATCGCTCGTTACGTCTGTGTGCGTGTCTGTGCTTGTGTGGGTGCGTCGCTACGCAACGCCCACACACACACAGGTAATTTGTTGGTCTTAAAACCTAGGGTTGTCAGTGGTTACCTACAGATTATTAATAATTATTATTTTTGTCGAATAAATTGTTTTGTTTATAACCAACTTATTTTTAGAATTGAGTGTTAAGACAGGAAGTTATATAAATAAAGCGTGACTTATGTTTAAATAATATTAAGTAGACAGTTATTATGGCTAATCTTCAGATAGCAGAGCAAAAATCTTAAAATATTTTAAGTTCGGCGCTATATACTGAGTCAAGTTACTGTTACAGCCTTTTTATCGTCCCACTGCTGGGCTGCGGCCTCCTCTCACAAGGAGAGGGATTCAAGTAATTTCTATTATGTACCTATATTGTTTTTTTCAAGTTTAAGTAAAACAATATATCTAAAAATATATACCTAAGTAGGTACATACATATTGTATTCTAAAATTGATCTACTTCTACAGACTTATTTAATCCTAGTCACTCACCCGCGGCCCCTGGGAACCACTCCCCGCACCAGGATAAAATTTAGCTTATGTTACTAGAAATAATTTTTCATATCGGTTCATATGTACTTACTACCTATAGCTCCCACATTGAAGTAGGACATATTTTCTGTATTAATTTATTAAATTAACTAAACAACAATAATATACTTCCCAAAAATTACCTTTAAAAGCCAATACTTCATAACTAATAACTTATTCCTACATTAATAACCTACTCGTAACCAACAGCCCTGACACACACAGACGCACTCGTGCACACACGCACGCACACAAGCACAGCGGACATATGAAACCGAATGCTTGTCAAACTAAATGGATACGGTGAGTAGAGATGTGGTGTATGTGAGTTATATCGATATGTTGTTTTGGTAGAGTTATTTGTTTTGTGAGAGATTTTATGTCATTTTATTTTCTTTGGAGCGTAAAGGATTAAAAAAAAAGTAAAATGATAATTATTTATTTATAACACCTTAAACTATCTTCACATGGCTTACCCTAATACGACAGCTAAGAACTTAATATTATTTAAAACTATATTATTTACAAACATGATAGTTTAAACGAAAATTGTAAGTTAATGAAAACGAAATAACTCACTAGTAGGCATCTGTAAAATCTCGCTTTCTTTACATATAAATTACAAAAAAAAAAAAAAACATTTCCACAAAAAGAACAATTTGCATTATTTCATCGTCACAAAACAAAATTATTAACAACAATTTATCGACATTTCCATCGACAAGTGCTCACTCACATCCCTAGCCAAGCTTGCGCTAGTATTATTATTAGCAGAGATAAGTCCCGTGCACACCGCCGTTCCAAACATTATTGTGATTATTGTCACAATAATCAGTTATTCTTCGACTTATAATTATAAACAGCACGGTTTTTTATTATAATTGGCATTTGTTTACGTTTTCTTTAAGAAGTTAAGTAATAAAGAAACATCTATAGTGTAGGTATATTAATATTACTAGCTTCTGCCAGCGGTTTCACCCGCATCCCGTGGGAACTACTTCCCGTACTGGGATAAAAAGTAGCCTATAGCCTTCCTCGATAAATGGGCTATCTAACACTGAAAGAAATTTTCAAATCGGACCAGTAGTTCCTGAGATTAGCGCGTTCAAACAAACAAACAAACAAACAAACAAACAAACTCTTTAGCTTTATAATATTAGTATAGATGTATAGGTACTATTCATGACAATTTTCATGTGAATTGAGAGAGCAACACCGCTGGTCATCGCTAGTTAAATTAAACTCGTAGCTACAAGAATAATACAGTGTCTTACGAGTTTTTATCTTAATCATATTATCAGTGAACTGATAAGAAAACAAGTTATGTCTATCAGCTGAAAAATATCGATAAAATATTTGAACGAAAAATTTTGGTTGGAGACAGATTTTTTTTGCTGCTTTTTTGTCATATCCATGTTAATGTAGCTTATTTTTTAATATAATAAATTCAGAAATACTGAGCTGAAATAAAGTAATTATTTCGTTTTTACTGTACTTCATTCTTAAGTATTTTTCGACATTGTTTTCTATACTAATATAATAAAGTTTAGTTTAGTGTTTTTTTTTTGTTTTACTAGGATAGTTTTTTATATACTTATATTGTAAATATATCTATGTAAGTAAATAAAAAGTTCCCCCACAAAAAATAAAAAATGAATAAAGAGGAAACTTTTTTTGTTTGTTTATTTGTACTGAACCGATTTGACACTCTTCCCGAGTAACATAGGCTATATTTTATCCCGGTACGGGCAGTAGTTCCCACGGAACGCGAGTGAAACTGCGAGAAAACCACTATTAGACGCTTACTAGTACTTTTAAATAAAAGAAAAAAGTCTACACATTTTTTTTTACAAAAAGGTTTAAATTTTACGTTTTAAAATCTTCTAGCTCCATTGATTTTTAAAATCCATGGTGTACGCACCTTAATCATGTGTCATTGCGTTGTGGCTCAAGTCTGGTACCAAGGTCTTATATAAATTTGTATTTAGCCCATCGCTGGGCAACAAACCATTAGATTAAACGATTTTACTCCATATATTATTTGATTGTATGTAGGTCACAGGTTTTTAGAACCTCCTTAGCAGTCGTTACGGGTAGTCAGAAGCCAGTAAGTTTGACAACCAGTCGTACCAGAGTATTGGGTTGTCCGGGTAACTGGGTTGAGGAGGTCCGATAGGCAATCGCTCCTTGTGGCACACTGATACACAGCTGCATCCAGTTAGACTGGAAGCCGACACCAACATAGTTGGCAAAAGACTAGACAGCTGATGAGGCTGTGTTTTTGTGAATAGACAGACATTACTTTTAAATGAATTAGTACTGATGTAAAAGAAACAATTAATGAATGATTAACTTAACTAAGTGTGAAGGAGCATTGAGACTTGACCTTCGTTTAAAGAAAAAAAGTTAATTATTACCATCACGAACTGTTAACCAGAAATACTTCAGTTGTAGTTAAATAATTACCTTTTTAATCTTATGTTCTAAGGTTTTAAATACTGTGTAGCTTATTCTTTCGGTTTCTCCCGCTTTCGGGGGAACTACTACCCGTACCGGGATAAAATATAGCCTATGTTACTCGGGAAGAGTGTAGCGCCCCAACAGTGAAAGAATTTTTTTAATCGGTTCGGTAGTTTTGCAGTCTTTTTGGTACAAAGAAACCATAAAAAAACTTCGTTATAATGTTAGTTTATAAGTAGACTAGTTTCTTCACGGTTCTGAGAGAACTACCTACTTCGCGCAATCGGATAAAAAGTAGCATATATAATCATCGGCACGGATATTGAGCCCTGACCTTCACCTGCGCAGAAGCGATTTATTGGTTTATTGCCTTATGTGTACAGTGCGCAAAGCGATCCCCACTCTTCCGCCGAGAGCTCAATATCCGTGCCGATAACTATACTTATCCTATGCATATCCAGTATGATTCAGAGATGAACTTATTTAGAAAAGGACAGTCATTTGTTATTGATTTTTTACAAACTGTGGCTTGTTTTGATTATACGCACGATCTTGACCATAATATTAATTTTGAGTTATGTATAAGAACCTCTCCAGCTGTCCACAATATCATGTTTATTTTGAGTTATCAAACACCTTAAAAAACCATTTTTAAATGGTTAGTCTCAGCTTCTAGTAATAGGTATGTATATGATATATTATGATACTAGCTTCCGCCCGCGGCTTCGCCCGCGTCGAGTTCGGTTACCTATATCGCATTTTCAAGAGAACTCTTCAAAAGCGCGGGATAAAAACTATCCTATGTTCTTTCTCAAGGTCAACTCTATCTCTGAACCAAATTTTATTAACATCAGTTCAGTGGTTTAGACGTGAAAGCGTAACAAACAGACAGACAGACAAACAGAGTTACTTTCGCATTTATAATAGGTATTAGTAGGGATTTATTTATTGATTGGTAATGCTTAGATACCTAATACGCACCAAAAGAGTATCTAGATTGTTATCTGATAGACAGAATTTGAGCTATCACAATGAGCATTCTACATACCTACAGATATTTATATTCTAAACATTATAGCTACCTACATACATACTGATTGTGTGCCTATATTTCTAACGTTTTCACATTTATAAATAAGTAATGTCTTTAGTAAATTCATATTTAAATAGTTTGTTTAGCGTCAAAATCGACGGTTTTTTTTTATAAGTCAACTTTTCTTTTTAACCGACTTCCCAAAAAGGACATTCTTAAATAGTAGTCTCAGTATTATCATATTATTTTGTTTTAAGTACCTAAAATGTACTTAAAAATGTAGGTAACTAAATGCATTCGTCATAATTTGTTGGTGATTTCATACATTATGTAGTTACTAGTATCTTCATTGGTATCGAATGGAATTATCACATTTTTAACATTGACGGTACGGCACTCCGTCCTATAACTGCGAACAGACTTAACTATGTATAGAGTAAACCTTAAACTAGAAGTTAAAGTTGACTGGCCGATTTTGAATGTTAGGTTTATGAAAATGCGGTTAAAATGTGTATAAGATAAGGTATTGTGTGGAAATAGTAAAAATAAAAACAATCTGAGGTTTTGTTTGATTTATTTTGGTGAATAATAAAAATTACAAGGTTAGTTATACAAAGATGTACGGTAGGTACCTACCTACATATTTTGTTGTGCGCCTACGTATGACTCTCTATCTATGCGTCACTATGACAATATTAAATGGAGCTAGAAATTTACTAGGTACATATCAAAGTCAAAGTCAAAGTCAAAGTCAAATCATTTATTTCATTTAGGCCTTTACAAGCACTTATGAACGTCAAAATTATAACTAAGTTTGATTCTAGTTGCCCATTCCAAAAGTAGCTTCCTATGGAGAAGAACGGGCAAGAAACTCCATGGTTACTCTTTTTAAAAATAATATAGTATTACAGTTTGTATGTATTGATACATACAGTAAAAGCATGCGAAGATCATGTAGAATCGCAAAGACAAATGAGGATAAAGTGACAATTAAAATGCTACATGGTGTTCACATTTACAAATTGGTTTATATTTTGGTACAAAGTTACAAACAAATAATCAAAAGATGAATACAATTTTATTTGCTGGTGTAGTTTTAATTTGTTAATTAATTAGATATTGTCAGTATGTCCTATGGAGCAGGACCAGCATGTTTCCAAGCATTTTTATCTTGTGTCGTGATTTTTGAAATATGCAACTGATTTCACTTTGTATGAAAACCGGATTTAACAGGATGTGTAAATTTATAATTGCTTTCAATTGTATTCATTACTTTTAAGTTATTTATTTGTCTAAATTAAAGTATTTAAATTATATTTAGAAATTGTGATTTAGTTGTAATGTCTACTTTTGACTATTATTTAAATAAATTGTAAATAGTTTTTGTATTGACTGATGTAAAAGCGCAAAACGAAAAAGCGCGGGAACCGAGGTTATGTCCGCATGTGCGGTGTAGTCTTGAGTTCAGTTGTCGAGCAGCAGTCGACTTGAATAGTATGGTGTTAATAGATACGTGTGTATAATAAAGTAATAATTACTATCAGCACGAATTGAGCAGTTTTATTAAAGTTCAGAAGTGGCAAGACCTGCGAGCTATGTCGGAAACAAACCGTAAGTTATTAAAAAAATAATCTTGTGTATTCCTTTAATGTTTAATCTACTAAGTTACTACTGGAGAAGTTCAGTGAGTGGTAATTGCATAAAATAAAGATTATGGAACAATAAAACTAGTGGGTAAAATCGTGCAGCGTACTTTCGGGAAAATAACCTACATAGATTTTACGGTATACGCGGTATGGTTGGGCCTATACACTGGATACCTTTGGTCGAGGCAACTCCTCGATAAGTGTACCTTTGTATCGGACTAGCTATAAAAAGGGCGTGGTTGGGCCTATACACTGGATACCTTTGGTCGAGGCAACTCCTCGATAAGTGTACCTTTGTATCGGACTAGCTATAAAAAGGGCGTGGTTGGGCCTATGCACTGGATACCTTTGGTCGAGGCAACTCCTCGATAAGTGTACCTTTGTATCGGACTAGCTATAAAAAGGGCGTGGTTGGGCCTATGCACTGGATACCTTTGGTCGAGGCAACTCCTCGATAAGTGTACCTTTGTATCGGACTAGCTATAAAAAGGGCGTGGTTGGGCCTATGCACTGGATACCTTTGGTCGAGGCAACTCCTCGATAAGTGTACCTTTGTATCGGACTAGCTATAAAAAGGGCGTGGTTGGGCCTATGCACTGGATACCTTTGGTCGAGGCAACTCCTCGATAAGTGTACCTTTGTATCGGACTAGCTATGAAAGGGTATTACGCTGCAGGATTAATGAATACATTTGAATATAAAACATTGGTACTACGTTCCACTCACTGAATTTACCTTATAACAGCCATGTAGGTGTGCTGTTTGTTAAGAGTTGATTATAACAGCCATGTAGGTGTGCTGTTTGCTAAGAGTTGATTATAACAGCCATGTAGGTGTGCTGTTTGTTAAGAGTTGATTATAACAGCCATGTAGGTGTGCTGTTTGTTAAGAGTTGATTATAACAGCCATGTAGGTGTGCTGTTTGCTAAGAGTTGATTATAACAGCCATGTAGGTGTGCTGTTTGTTAAGAGTTGATTATAACAGCCATGTAGGTGTGCTGTTTGCTAAGAGTTGATTATAACAGCCATGTAGGTGCGCTGTTTGCTATGAGTTGATTATAACAGCCATGTAGGTGTGCTGTTTGCTAAGAGTTGATTATAACAGCCATGTAGGTGTGCTGTTTGTTAAGAGTTGATTATAACAGCCATGTAGGTGTGCTGTTTGCTAAGAGTTGATTATAACAGCCATGTAGGTGTGCTGTTTGCTAAGAGTTGATTATAACAGCCATGTAGGTGCGCTGTTTGCTATGAGTTGATTATAACAGCCATGTAGGTGTGCTGTTTGCTAAGAGTTGATTATAACAGCCATGTAGGTGTGCTGTTTGCTAAGAGTTGATTATGACAGCCATGTAGGTGTGCTGTAGTTTTGAGGCACATGCCAATATTTTTAGCTGTGATTTCATGACGAGTCACCCATGTGAGCATAATTTACGATGTTAATAATAATGAATACGTATTATGGCAATTTTGTTAAAGAGAATTCGAGTCACACGCCAAAGCGACATCGACGACGAAGGCGACGACGGTCTACGTCCACTGAATCCGACGAGCCTACGGTGCCTAGGAAGAAATCAAAGTCAAGGAAAGAGTCGTCAGCGGAGGTTCTGTTGAAGATATTGTCTTCGCTACCAAGCACTGCAAGTAAGAACACTCATACGACTAATGTTGTTCCGGAATTCGATCCTAACAATAAATCCCAGGACGTCGAGCGGTGGTTGAGAAAAGTTAACGAATGTTCTGTGATTTATGGCTGGGATGGCAAACAAACTATCCATTATGCTCTTCAAAAACTAAGTGGCCTAGCTAAACGATGGTACGAGTCTCTTCCGTCACTCGATTTTACCTGGGAGGAGTGGCAAACTAAGTTTAGAAAAGCGTTTCCAAATGATGTAAATTTTGGTAAATTACTAGAAGAAATGTTACACCGAAAATCTCGCACAGATGAGACTCTCAGAGATTACTTTTATGATAAGTTGTCACTACTTAGCAGGTGCGAGATTGTCGGTCGTAAAGCAGTTGATTGTATTATATACGGAATAACTGATAATTCGATTAGAAATGGTGCTCAGGCCCTTAAATGTGAGGAACCTGAAGATTTACTAACTTACTTAGCGTCGCAGCAGCAAACGCAACTTAAAGACACTGTACGGAGCTCTTTCACGTCCAGTGCCTTTAGAAAGCGAGATTTTCGCACAAATAATTACAGTCAGAATAGAGCTTCATCGTCAACTAGACAGACTGATCTTGTTTGTTTTAACTGCAATGAACGAGGACATATGTATACTACTTGCAACAAGCCATTGATAAGATGTGTCAAATGCGACAGAGTAGGTCATAATTCAGATAGTTGCTCTAGAAAACCCTTACAGTCACGTGAGGTAAATGCCCCAACTACTCAGCAAGCTGAGAAAAAGGTATTTAAAGTGAAATCTAAAAATCTTCATTCCAAACTTGAAAACCGCTCTTTGGTTAACACCCCTTTGAACAATGCCGTTAAAACCATCCCATTAAACAACACTAAATTTAATAAAAAGGTTAATATTAATGGTACCATGGTTACTGCTTATATTGATTTTGGTAGTGAATGCAGCATGATTAGAGTTTCACTGGCCAAAAGTCTTGGTCTTGATGAAAGTTACGAATTACTGCCAACCGTAAAGGGGTTTGGCAATTCTAGCGTAAAACCAAAGTTCCAGTCTACTGTCTTTGTTAGAATAGATGAAATAGAAACTGAGCTGAGTGTCTTGGCTGTCGACGACGAATTATTAGATACTCCAATGCTTATAGGGCAGAACTTTACTGAGTTAGCCTTCGTTATGGTGATGAAAGACAGCGACAGGCTAAATTTTTATCATGTTCCTTGTGATCCATTCGGTGAAAGGAAAAATGCCCTTAACCTTTATGTGTCTAAGGACCTAGTCATATCAAAGGGGGGGCTAGTGGAAGTGTATACGCGTGAATCATACACGGGTGATATTTACTCCGACGGATGCGCTAGGCTGAATCCAAACCAAGAGTATTATTTGCATCAGGGATGTTATCGGTTGGAATGCGGCAAGGGATTAATATTTGTTACTGCCTTAACGAATACACCCATTATTTTTAAGGCAGATAAATTATTAGCTCGAGTTAATCCTATCACAGAGACTAAAGCGTTGATCGTCCGATCAAACGAAACTCAAAAAGTACAACCTTTAGATAAAACCGATATAAAAGTTGGACATGAGCTAGACCAAAATAATTTTGATAAATTGTACCAACTTTTACAAAAGTACAGAAATTGCTTTGCAAATAATTTAAGTGAGTTAGGCTGTGTCAAAAACACTGTAATGGATATAGAATTAGAGGATAAAACGCCAGTGGTCTACAGACCGTATCGTTTATCACATACTGAGCGTCAAAAGGTTAGAGATATAGTCGAAGATTTAGAACGGAACGATGTCGTTCAAGAATCCAACTCAAATTATGCAAGCCCTATTTTACTAGTCAAAAAGAAGAACGGAGAATCTAGGCTGTGCGTAGATTATCGGGCTCTAAATAATAAAACACTAAAAGACAAATATCCATTACCATTAATTGACGACCAACTTTCAAATTTGAGTGGTAACAAGTTTTTCATAACATTAGATTTAGCCTCGGGCTATTACCAGATACCAATGGGGGAACAGAGCCGTCACTTAACGGCATTCGTCACCCCGGATGGACATTATGAATTCAAACGAATGCCTTTCGGGTTGGCCAATGCACCCTCAGTATTTCAGAAAATGATGAATCGCTTATTAGGTCCGCGAAGATTTAGGTCCGCTCTAGCTTACATGGATGATCTCCTCATTCCAAGTAAGTCAATAAAAGAGGGGTTTGAAAGACTCGAAGACGTACTTAACGTGATTCAGGAGGCTGGACTTACGTTAAAGCTTTCAAAGTGCACCTTTTTCAATACAGAAATCGAATACTTAGGTTACCATATCTCGTCGGAAGGTATAAAGCCCAGCGAACGAAAGATTTTGGCTGTACGCGATTTTCCTGTACCACGCAATGTCCACGAAGTACGACAGTTTCTTGGTCTAGCAAGCTATTTTCGAAGGTTCGTTAAAGGGTTCGGAGAAATTGCTAGACCACTGACTTCGCTACTCAAAAAGGAAGCACAGTGGCGATGGGATCATGAGGAGTTGAAATCTTTCAGTACGTTGAAAGAACACTTAGTCAAACGTCCTTTGTTGGCTTTATATAACCCCGAGCTAGAAACGGAAGTACATACTGATGCTAGTGCTCTCGGTTTAGGTGGTATATTAATGCAGTGGCAGCCTAGTCCTAAGAGACTAAAACCCGTCGCATATTTCAGTAGACAAACCACACCCGAAGAACGACATTTTCACTCGTACGAGTTAGAAACTTTGGCTGTGGTTTGCTCGTTAAAGAAATTTCGCCCCTACCTTCTAGGAATTAACTTCACTGTTTATACTGATTGCAATGCTCTACGAACTACTCTGACCAAGCGAGATTTAATTCCTCGAATTGCGCGCTGGTGGTTACAAATTAGTGAGTACAATTTTAATATCCAGTATCGGCCCGGCAGTCGTATGAACCATGTTGATGCTCTGAGTCGCAATCCTCCAAATCGAGATAGCCCAACTCCGATTTTAAAGACTTTAAATATAAGCATAGATAACTGGATACTCACTCTGCAGATGGCAGACCCAGAACTTAAACGTATTTTCAGTATTTTGAAACCAGATGTTACTGACGAAGTAGTAGAAATAAAAAAGAACTACGCCGTCAGAAACCATTCGTTACATAGAAAGGTTGGGGAGGAATTTCGTTTAGTAATTCCAAAGGATGCGAGATGGCAAGTTTGCAGAGCTAATCATGACGATGTTGGTCATTTTGGATTTGCTAAGACACTTGAGCGAATTCAGAGCCGGTATTGGTTTCCCAAATTAAATCGATTTGTTAAGAAGTACGTTGCAGCTTGCATAGACTGCGCATATAATAAAGACAATGCAGCTCGGATACGCTCTGGACTGTTATATCCTATACACAAAGTAGAAAAGCCCTTCCACACCCTTCACATGGATCACTTAGGACCATTCGTACGGAGTAAATCTCGTAACAGTTACATTTTGACGATAGTGGACGGTTTTACAAAATACCTTTTTGCCAGGCCAGTCAGAGATACAAAAACAAAAAGCGTTGTTAAAGTTTTAGATAGTCTGTTTTGTGATTTCGGTGTTCCTTCTAGAATAATTTCGGATCGTGGAACGGCATTCACCTCGACTCAATTTAAGAATTTTTGTTCTGATAAAGGTATCAAACACGTGCTTAACGCAGTTGCTTGCCCCAGAGCAAATGGACAAGCAGAAAGGTTTAATCAAACTATCCTAGCAGCTTTATCCACGCAAAATTTTACCAAGGACGAACGAATTTGGGACGAGCAACTGGGTAAAGTACAGTGGGGTATAAATAACACGGTTAACGCTTCTACTAAGAAGAGTGCGTCAGAGCTTTTATTCGGGATAAAACTAAGTAATCCTATTGACAATATTTTAACAATCGAAAATCATGAACCAAACCAACCAAGTGTGCAACACACACCTTTTCTTACCACTGAAGATCATGACGATCTTTCGAGTAATGAAGTAGAACAGGACTCCCTCGATGTTACTGCTAATAATAACAGTAATACTGATGAATTTCTGACGCACCTTCCAAATTCATCCACAGTTAATGGCCCAAGTAATGAAAACTCTTGCTCATCTCCTGAAATCTCAGCAGATGAAGATGGAGCTATGCGTTACTCAGCTCACTCCAATTCCTCTGCAGAATTTGATAGAATTAGAAAAGAAGCCTCAATTAACATTGCAAACTGTCAGAACCGTCAAAAGAAAGCTTATGATTATAAAAGGTTACCAGCGCATTCATATTCCGTAGGAGACTTGGTGAAGATAACTAAAACTAACTTTAAGAACGATGGCAAAAGTAAAAAACTTTTACCTAAATTTATAGGCCCGTTTAAAATTAGGAATTGTTTAGGAAACGACCGCTATGAAATTACAAACGTACCCGGTTTTAAGGAAAAGAAATACGAAACCGTTGTAGCCGCGGACAGAATGAGACCCTGGATAAATGTTCAGGCCCTGGAAATCTATAATTCCTCTAGCCCTAATTCTTCTGTCGTGGCAACAGACTCTAGTTCAGATTCCCAGTAGTATACACTTGTCCTTTATATGCGTTATATGATTTACCGTTTCATAAAATGGTGTCGATCATTGTCATGTGTTCAATTAAATAGTTTCCAATATAATTTAACTACATAAAATGTAGCAAGATATTGTTATACCATTTATTTATTTAGGTATGGTAATTGATTGTAATTATGATTATGTCGAATATCAGTTTAAAACTTAGCTCAAAGTATGTCTCATCCATGTATAAAATAAATAAGTTTAAAGGTTGACCGTCTTACCACAAAAACTTTTAAACGTCAGTTTAAAAAAAAAATGTCAAATTATGACGTTGACATATGGTTCATTTTGCAGCCAAAATTTTATTAGACAAGTGTAAAACAGGGTTTAAAGTTTTTGTAGTAAGGCCCTTTATGTTTTGTTAAAGCATTTGTAATTCCTTATAATGTGTGTAAGATATGTCTACTCTTAGTTATACAATTTCTAAAAAGATCACACTTTATAATTCAGTGATTGTAATTTTTGTTTTCTTTTAGGTACCTATATTATTATTTATATTGTTTTATAGCATTTATTACAGTAGTCACATTATTTGTTAATAAATTGTATAATTTTGAATGTCGTGATTTCGCGTGTAGCAGAGCTTTACACGCAGTCGGACGGCCGAATGTCGTGATTTTTGAAATATGCAACTGATTTCACTTTGTATGAAAACCGGATTTAACAGGATGTGTAAATTTATAATTGCTTTCAATTGTATTCATTACTTTTAAGTTATTTATTTGTCTAAATTAAAGTATTTAAATTATATTTAGAAATTGTGATTTAGTTGTAATGTCTACTTTTGACTATTATTTAAATAAATTGTAAATAGTTTTTGTATTGACTGATGTAAAAGCGCAAAACGAAAAAGCGCGGGAACCGAGGTTATGTCCGCATGTGCGGTGTAGTCTTGAGTTCAGTTGTCGAGCAGCAGTCGACTTGAATAGTATGGTGTTAATAGATACGTGTGTATAATAAAGTAATAATTACTATCAGCACGAATTGAGCAGTTTTATTAAACTTGAATGTAATCTTCTAATTTATAATATGCTTGCTTACAAAGTGTGGCTTTTATATGAGTTTTAAACCGCAAGTCATTCAATTCCAGAATGTTGTCTGGTATTTTATTATAACATTTGACACAATATCCTAAGTAAGTATAGTTATCGGCACGGATATTGAGCCCTGACCTTCACCTGCGCAGAAGTGATTTATTGGTTTATTGCCTTAGGTGTACAGTGCGCAAAGCAATCCCCACTCTTCCGCCGAGAGCTCAATATCTGTGCCGATAACTATACTTAACTGTAAAAAAATATTTTCTTAACATTTAACTTATCATCAGCCTTTTTTATTTAGCATTTAAATAACTCTATAAAAAATACATTCACTACCTTAATGTCACAAACAAATAAAGCTCTTTTTAACACAAAAACATAAACACTGCATCATGACAAATACCGTAGGTACCTACAAAAATATACTTACACTAACCATTTCCCCGCGGTTTCACCCGCGTCCCGTGGGAACTACTGCCCGTATCGGGATAAAATATAGCCTATGTTACTCGGGAAGAGTGTAGCGCCCCAACAGTGACAGAATTTTTTTAATCGGTTCTGTAGTTTAGATCCTACAAACAAACAAAAATAATGTTTCCTCTTTATTATATTAGTAACTGCAAAGCACATAATAAAAATATAACTTCTCAAAATAAAAATGTGCAATCTATATTATTTTTAACTCTGCACCTCTAGCCGTGACGCACACATATGTAATTTGTGTTAGTGTTCGTGTGTGTGTGTGTCAACGATGTTTTGTTGTTGATACTACGTGGATCTCTATTTTGAGTTTAGTTTAATTTGTTTTAGTACCTATTGCTATGGATTTTATCTTTGTAAATAAGTTTTTTTTTTAAAGATTTTTTGTTGTTGGTATTGTTTATAGTGAGAAAATTAAGGTCATTTTTATCTGTTTTGCGTTACACAATGGTCATAATTTCTTTAGGTATATGTTTTTAACCGACTTTCCAAAAAGGATGTTTGTTTTTTTTATATCCATTATCATTAGAATCCATCTTGTAACACATGTATATTCATGTATATACTTAACTCAATAATGGCTGAACCATTTAAGATGAAAATTAGACCCGGGAAAAGAACATAGGATATTTTTTATCACCATCCAGCTACGATTTGTTACCTCGGGACGCGGGTGAAACCGCGAGCGGAAGCTAGTAAAATAACAATTATTCTGAATCAATAACTTACCTCACAAAAAAATAAATAAACAAAAAGTAATATCCACACTATTGCCAACATTAAGGGAAGATATTCCGGTTTACACACACACTCGCACACAACACACACATGCAAATATTTAATGTGTTACACTCTTCACAAAGTCAGATGCAGTTGACAATACTCTTGTCAAACGATTTTGAACCTTATGTGTAAGGTAATAAGGTGGGGTAGTGTTTTTTGTGACGGTATGATAAGCTTGAGTGAATATCTTGCTTTTAAAGTCGGTTTCTAACTATAAGTTTAAATAAAGGTCAAAAATTGGTTAAAATTGTTTTCCATTTAATCTATTTGGTTGGTTTTTGGTTAAATATTTTGGGAACTGATAAATATTTACGTTATAAACTCAAAAAAGCATAATAGGGTTGTTTCCTAGTATTCAGACAATTAAAAATAGGTATATGCACCGAAAGTTCACAAAACTAGAAACACGATAAGCTATATTATATTATTTATAACTGACCACATAATTTTTAAATAATTTATGAATTTTAAAGTTATCGTCTATTACGTCACGCCCTTGAAAACGGTGAATCGAGTCCGATGTCGTCACTTTACATTGACAATGACAAGTATTTCACAGTGACAGTCTATGACAGGTATAACCTGAGAATTGATGTGTTGTTTTCTTCAGTTTCTATTTGTATTTGAGCGAAAAAAAGTTAGAAAATAACTATGGAGAAAGGATTTATGAAAGCTGATAGTTTTATTGTCGCTCAATTCTTTGCTAATAACCAAGATGACACAAACATAACCTCAATAACAAACACGTTCCTTTGCACAGTTTTATTTTACCGCGTACACAACTCAAAACATTACAGGTATTTTCTTTTGTGCCCAATGTTTAAAAATAATTTAAATGTTTAAAATATTTGTTTTTGTATCTAAATTATAAGAAAACATTATTAAAATTTAAAAATCAATGAGTTCTTTCTAATTAGTTACTTCTCTTTAGATGTGCATTAAAGTGTAAAGGAACACATAGTACATGTTGACGTCACAGTCACGTGATCGAGCGTTTTCTGGACAATGTTTTAAGAAAAATAGAAAAAAATCGAATACATAAAAAGTAAAGAGATTTAAGACGCAAAATTATAGGAGGGGTGATCTTTAAATTATTTAGAAGCTATTTAAATAGATTTTCGAAAATTGGAAACAACCCTATTGTTAAGTATTTTTGAAGTTTTTGACAATTATTTTATTTAGCCTTTGTGATTAAAAGAGAAAACATTTTTTTTTCATTAAATAACTTAATATGTGTACTTAACAATCAAATATTGCTTAAATACGATTGAGAACCACCATTATTTTGTAGTTTCATAAATAAGACGTATATTAGTTATGTATTTAGTTTGCAAATTTATTTTTTTACACCAAATCGATATAAAAATCGATTACAACTAAGTAACTACCTGAATTTGCAAAAAAAAAATAACACTACGAATCTGCAAATTTTATACCTACATTTAAGTATACAAAAAACATTTATTTCACAAATAAATTAAGAAACACAAGAAAAAATCCAAAATCTCTTCAATATTACTATTCAACTACAACATATTTATACAAACACAAACAGTTACCTTATCTATCTTACCCAATAAACTCACAAACAAACAAAAAATACTCAAAAATACAGGCAAACCCGCGCTCAAAACTATAGTGTACAAAATTCCACATGCAAAATGAGAGGGCAGGATAGACTGAGTGTGACAAGGACAGAGATAGACAGACAAAGATGTGGGAAAGAGAAAGGTATATAATTAAAAGTTTTGTCGCAGAGCCTTTCCGAGGGTACGGGAGAATAGAGAATTGTGGAGAGGGTTAAAAATGAATATTTCTTTTGTATTTAATTTCTATTGATTTCGATAGATTTTAGTAGTTTTTTTCTGTTTTTTTTTCAGATAGATTTACGAATAATATTAAAATACAGGCTTTTAGTTTTAAGAAACGTTTGATTGATTTGTTTAGCATCGATTTTGCCCGAGATTGTAGAGTTTGAGTTTTATGTATTTCATATACCTACATAATTTAATAGGTTGTTTTTGCTGCATAATACATTATGTATATTAAATAACAACCATTCTTTTAGAGTTTACATTGCCAAAATTAACTTCAACAATTATAAAATTATTAGCTATACTGAAAACCTCATCAAAATCGTTTCAGCCAAACGTACATATACAGGTTAAACTGAGAGCCTCCTTTTCTTAAATCGGTTAAAAAACAATAAATAATTTGAAAATAAATGCTATTCGTCTCCACGTTTGCCTCTGTTCAGTTTTTACAGAATATATTCCGATGAGTTCCGTTTATACCCTTCTTACCCGACTGCGCAGTGAGAGGTGCTGGCTTTATTGCTTGTTTCCTGTTTGATTATGTACCTGTTTGTTTTATTTACATTGTAAGTTTTGTTTTTCACTTATTTCAATAGTTTACTTTAAATAAGTTTTTTTTTTTTGAGATTGTAGATGTTTGATTTTTTTTTAGTTTAATTTTATTAATGTTTTAATTTTTTTACGTTTTTATTACAGTGTATATATATCCCAATTACAGTGAAAATAAAAGATAAGTATTTTGTAGTATGTTTCCCGAGTAGCTTTCGCCTATACCTACCGATTCCAAAAAAAATGCACTTTTATGCCCATTTATTGACAAAAGCTATCTGTCGGCTTTATCGTAAAATACAAACTTTTCTTCTTCTAATACAGTTGTGAAATTACTTCTCACAAAGAAAAAAAATCATTTAATAAAACGAAATAGTTATAGAAACTATTTAAATCAAAATCCTGTCAAAACATTTGCCTTGAAAAATGGTTTTCTGGACTACCAAGGCGAGTAATATTTTTAACACTTTTTTATAGACTTGCCTTAGTAAAACACCAAAAAAAAACTACTTTTTCACAAAAAAATAAAATTAAAATACCTACTCTTAAGTAGCCGATACTGTACGCAGACTAAACAGCAATTTCAACCAAATGGATACGACACGCGGCGCGCGCACACTACACGAAATATTATCTATAGCCACGTTATTATTATTATTACTTGAATACAATTGTTTTTGTGGAAAAATTTAATGTTTTTTTGGTGTTTTTGTTAGTTTTATTTGGTTGTAATGTTTAGTTAAATGTGATTTATTAGGCGAGTAGATTTTTTTCGAAGAATTTCTTCAGTGAAGTAGGTTTTTAATGAAACATCTTTTTTTTATTTAAACTACAAAAGTATATTAAGCTACACGTCCACATATACAAAAATAAATAACCAACAAATTAACACACAAAAAAACTTGAATTTCAACACAAAAATGCAAAAAAACGGAATTTCTCCCATTCACCACCAACTTAACTCCACCATATATTTTTTTACCACCAAAAAACACATTTCCCCCTCACCCCTCCCTCACCCTGAACATAACAAATACATTAAAAACTTAAATAAATTAGAAAAAACTTGAAAATTTTAAAAATAAATACACAAATTCATGGTAATGTTTTCGCGTAGTGTGAGAACACTGACCCGTACGCCGCTTGCTTCAGCAAATGAATGTGTACTGACAGAGTACATACTACGTGCGCTTGGCGTTTAAATATATTAAATATTTTATTTTTCTTAGTTATTTGTAGTTTTTGGTTAAGTTAAAGTCGTAGATATTATTAATATAGTATAATAAAGAAGTTTTTTTGGTATCCTTTTCCCCGACTACTGAATAAATGGTGGAATTTATTCAAAGTATTTAGTTACATTGAATTTCTGTACATTTTTTCATTGCCACGTTGAATTAAGAAATGGTAATGTTTTTATTAGTGTTTAAGATATTTGTACTTTTCTATAGTATTTACTAGTGTATACTTAATATACTACTTAAAAATAATGAATAAAAAAAAAGTTTGTTTAAGCGTTGCTATGGCAACTGATGTTATTTATTCTATTTAAGAAATTAACGGAAAATTCGTGTAGTTACTTGGTTTACTTACTTATATTTCTTTGTTTTTTTTTTTTATTATTGAAATCATACCTAATAACCTGCCATGACTTCACAATTTTACCTTATTAAAATACCTACTGTTCTTTGAATTATTATTTAATACGAGTATTTTTCCTTGATTGTATAATAATATATTTGCCTTTATTAGGACATCTGTTTAAATATTTAACTCACTATCATATTCTTTGTATCTATACTCTCTATACTAATATTATAAAGCTGAAGAGTTTGTTTGTTTGTTTGTTTGAACGCGCTAATCTCAGGAACCACTGGTCCGATTTGAAAATTTCTTTCAGTTTTAGATAGCCCATTTATCGAGGAAGGCTATAGGCTACTTTTTATCCCGGTACGGGAAGTAGTTCCCACGGGATGCGGGTGAAACCGCTGGCAGAAGCTAGTAATATTATAAAGCTGAAGAGTTTGTTTGTTTGAACACGCTAATCTCAGGAACTACTGGTCCGATTTGAAAAATTCTTTCAGTGTTAGATAGCCCATTTATCGAGGAAGGCTATAGGTCACTTTTTATCCCGGTACGGGAAGTAGTTCCCACGGGATGCGGGTGAAACCGCTGGCAGAAGCTAGTTGTAAATAAATACTATGTAATCATGTTGTTCTCGTCAAACAAATGTCAGAGTTTTGGGTGGATACTTGACGGAAGTTAGTAGCGGGACGCCGTTATATACTTATGAAAAATATAGGTACATACCTACATAAAAAAAAAATATTTGTAAGACCTTTGTAACGACAGAAAGTTGACTTTGAAAACACATAAGTACCTAGGTGCCTATTGCATAATATAATTGCAGGTAATAATGACAATTTTTTGTTTACCTTTCTCCAAGCCACCATACCAATCATTATATAGGCATTGTTTACAAGACTTGTTTACACTCAAACGGCAAACAATCGTCGCCATTTTGAATTTCGGTGCCGATACAAAACGCTGTCAATGAACCAAATAAGTCTACACTAATATAATAAAGAGGAAATATAACTTGTTTGTACCTTAAACACTAATCTTTCACTGTTGGAAAGCTACACTCTTCCCGAGTAACATAAGCTATTTTTTATCCCGGTACGGACAGTATCCCACGGAACGCGGGTGAAACCGCAGGCGAAGGACTAGTTAATCGATAAATGCTCTAAAGATCTTGTTAAACAAGTTTGCCGCCGTTAAATCAGCCACTTGATATAAATTTTGACTGTTTCGTAATAAATAGTAGCCAACTTCACACCGGTTAAGGCAAATGACGAGAGCTGTATTTAAAAAAAACCTACGGATTGGTTAGAAATACGCAAAAAATTTCTTCGTCTTCTTTTTACTTTAGAGCTATATTTTGAATTCATGTATTATTTACACACAGTCTAGAAACGACCTTGATATAGGTCAAATACACCTACAAAGTTATTCAATCGAAATCAAAATGTCAACTAATTTTCCGTTTCCACCCAACAAGATACCAACATTCAAAACCTAACTTTCGATTCAAAAGTCCGAAGCTACCTATTTGAATTTGGAATCGGCGCAGCCATATTGAATTTTTGCATCAACTTTTGTTTTCTTGAGATTTAGAGTAAAAAATTGATAATAATGTATCAATATCTTCGTTAATTGTTTTTATAAATTGAAATGGATTAGAAATCGTAGTCCGTGTGCACTTCAATGGCATTTTGCGGAAATCCATAGGCTAAGCTAAAAATAAATTAACTAAAATACCGGACAGTCTATAATATGAGAATGTAGTATATGTAATGCTGGCAGATAAAATGTGAAGAATATTTTTGACCGAACTTCTTAAAAAGGAGGAGTTTCTCAATTTGGAAGATTAGATTTGCGTTAGTTACACTTAGCTGGTGAATGTAAAATTAAATAAAATAATAAATGAATGCATTTGTTGTGAGTCCTAAACAACTTACAGATAAGATGAGAATAAAAAAATAATTGATGGAAAAAATTAACAAAACAATTTTAATGCTAATTATAATATTCTTAGTTACATCAGTTATTGAGATGGTTTGAACCTCACAATAAAATTATTTTTGAACTTTTTCACTTCATCTTCTTGATTTTTCATTTATTTTTATACAAAGTATCACTGTGATCTGTATATTAAACTAAATATTATTTAGTTTAATTTCACACCAAAGTAAACATTGTAATTTAAAGAAAAAAATAAACATCTTATTTTATTTTTCACCAATAATTGTACCAAAAAATAATATTTATTTCAACAATCTGTTTCCCTTACTTGTACTATGACAATCTTTATTTACGTAAAAAATATGTATAGAAACCGGTGCGCTAGTGTGAGTGAGTCTCTCTGTAGGGGTGTAGGGCTGCCTCGCGGTTTTTGGCATTAATTTTTAATATTATTTATATGAAAAATAGTATGTTTTGTTATTTTTGAAGTTTTATTAATGTTGAGTATGATTAAAATATAGTTTTTGACTAGATTAAGTTATTTACAAATTATTGTTTAACATTTGACTCTTTTTTGTAGTACTTTTTTAGTTTTAATGTAAATACTTACGTCTTTTATATTTATTTTTTAGAATCTTGTAAATAAGTGTGTATATTGCTGTTGTAAATAAATACCATTAACTAAATATCGTTTTTATGAAATCGTTTTACATTAGAGTAGCCTTAAAATAGTAATTGTAACTGCACGTCTCAAACAGTTTTATAATCTGAAAACTTGGGAAATAAAATATGTATACAAAAGAACACATTACTTTCCTTTGCGGCGCGCAATCGGGTAAAAATATAATTCATTGAATTAAATTGAGTCAGTTCTTCAATAATTTAATATTAATCAATTTTAATTTTCACTCTTTTGTATCCTACTTTCAAAACAAATTACCTAAAAAACGTAGATATGTAGCTATATTCCAAAAAAAATCGCGATGCCGGTGGTAGGTACTGTAGCGCGTGGCGCGCTAGGAACCGGGGATCTCAGGATATTTAATTAAAAGATTGCAAAATAACTTCAGCTTTGCGTTTATTGTTTGGGCTCGAGGGGTGAAGTCACACACTTCAATATAAAAACTTATTCTATTTCTATTTATATCATTGTCCGGCCAGTTATCAAATATAATAAATAAAACCTACTTCTAATTTACTTCAGTACTACATCTCTACAGTACACCATTTTTATATTTTTAAATGTTTCTTATTACAATTAATATTTAAAAATGTAAACGTATGTTTTTAAATAAAATATTATTTTATTTCCAAAATTACTTCTCACAGCCCTGCCGTGAACGTGTGAGCGGGTAAGAGCATCGGAACACACAGATACGGCGAGGCCGCGTACCGACGTGGCCGCGTGCTCGACGCGCGCTCGTATTCACCCGATATACGCCATATTGTTTTATTGTCCACTTATATTTATAATTACCAAAACATTCTACTTAATATCACCATCAATCACAGTGCTATTCCTCAAATTCCTACTTAGATAGCCACCAAAAGGATTGTGTGAAGTGTTCAAAGCAAAAAGTCTTAGTTAAATTATCAATAAGTAATAATTATTGTAAAATTTTTGTGTAATATTTATCTCGGTTTATCACGATCGGTGATTCGTTACGGACGTGTTCGAAAATCGGAAATTACTGATTGTTTTTTTGTTAATAATAAATGTATAGGTAGTGCGGGGTTGTTACTAAAAATATTAGTTAGTTTAGTGAAAATAAAAACTGTGTTGTGTTAATATAAGTGCAATGTGTAGTGACGTTAAAATAAGAATGCATTGATATCGTCATTGTTTTAAAATTGTTTTCAATAGAAATGTGTGTGTCAGTGATGTGATACAGATTATCCTTTGTGTATCGGATTGTAAAAATGGATAAACCTTCTTTCAAGGTATGGCTGTATGATTTTTTATACCTTTACCTCTTTATTGTCTGTGATTTAAAAAGCAAACACGCGAGTCGATACTCAATAGATGGTCTTTTTTATTTACTTAATTTGCATAATTTGATTGTTTCATTACGAATGATTGATTTAAACTAATGTATATGTAATTAAATCTCCCATTTTATGTGTTGGTAGGTAATAATAATTATTGGCAGTCAAAATACTTCGAGAGAAGTGACGTCATCCATTGTCTTATTCTTAGGATGAGTTCTTACTGAGCGCGTTTTTTATAAAAAAAATATATTTACAAATTGACTCTTTGAATAAAATCGGTGAAAATACATAGGTAATAAATAGGTAATAAAAAAAATGTATCCCGATGAATTGAGAACCCCCTTTTTTATTGAAATCGGTTAAAATGATTATTTATTTAGTAAAATCAGTAGATTATCAGGTAGTAAAGCAAATATTATTATTAATTATGAATCGCTCCGTATGCCTCAGTCCGCCATATCACCAAGCACTAGTGTTGTGGCGCAATAATACAAATTGTCGATATCGACATTTCGAAATTTCAATTAAGTTTCGACATTTTTATGATTTTTTTTTCATTTCGTTGTTGTTCTCATTACTTTTATGTTGTCGATTAGTCTTTTTTTTGTTAGTAGGTACCTACTTAGTGTGTACTATTAATTTATTTTAATTGTTTGCTTTGAATTATACTAAATTAAATTATAATTACTTACTAAGATCCATTAGGTATGTAATGTAAGCTGGTAGTTACCGATGACTCATGTGATATTACTTATAATTTTAACCAAATTCAAAACAAGAAGGTGCTCTATTTGATCTGTATGTATGTTTACGTAAGTATGTATGTTTTTGTACGCGATTATCTCACGTTTGGCTGAACCGATTTTGATGCCGTTTTCGGAATAGTATTTTTCAGATTAAGGAGAACATAACCCTTTAAGAATAGTTGTTTTTTTATTTTAACTTTATGTGAAGATGTTAGTTTATACAAATTCGTTATTGTGTTTATTTTAGTTCGGCCGACTGCGTTATATTTTTGTGCAGCTGAGTAGGTCATCTCGTGTTGAATATTTAAATTGCTGTCTAAATAAAGTTTTAACGACAGATTGCCTGTCTTTGTATACATATCTATACTAATATTATAAAGCTGAAGAGTTTGTTTGTTTGAACGCGCTAATCTCAGGAACTACTGGTCCGATTTGAAAATTTCTTTCAGTGTTAGATAGCCCATTTATCGAGAAAGGCTATAGGCTACTTTTTATCCCGGTACGAGAAGTAGTTCCCACGGGATGCGGGTGAAACCGCTGGCAGAAGCTAGTATAATATATACGTGTCACGAACGCAAAATAGACGTTTTTAGCCTTCTAGGTGTACGTATTATCTTCAAATCAATCCATACTGCTTATCCCTACTAATATGTATTATAAAGGCGAAAGTAACTCTGTCTGTCTGTCTGTTACGCTTTCACGTCTAAACCACTGAACTGTTTTTTAATAAAATTTGGTACAGAGATAGAGTTGACCTTGAGAAAAAACATAGGATAGTTTTTATCCCGGAGTTTTGAAGAATTCTCTTGAAAACGCGATATACCTAACCGAACTCTACGCGGGCGAAGCCGCGGGCGGAAGCTAGTCTTGGGAATAAAGGTAAACTAACCTTTATTCTTTATCTCTTGCTTGCTTAACTCTAAATGTGGGCTGTTTTTTGTTTACTTCTTTCGTATTGTTTGTTTGTTTAACGTGATTTTGTCTTAAAACATCATAACACGATATCTCCGTTACTTTTCTCATTAAATTAGTCACTGTCGTACAAATAATCTGTGTAGGTTAACTAGAACAAAAAATAAATCTTTTATCATCAGTAGGGCTGCCATCTCGAATTTCGCCAAACCCGGACAAACATTAAAAAAACCCGGACGTTTGCCCTAAATCGCATTTTTTCTCCGAACGAGTACGATTTTTTTTTTTAAATAATACGTAATTTGTAATCCATTTACCATTAACATATACTTAAATTCAATGAGGTGCTTCCTTACATGACAAGTGTCCGGGTTTTCCCCGGACACTTCTTGAAACCCCGCCCGGACGGCCCCCGGACGGCCTCCAAACGAGGACAAATCCGGGGAAACCCGGACGGATGGCAGCCCTAATCATCAGCCAAGTCGACAAAAAAAACCTATTCTATTGTTATCTAATTTGTTTTTATTGCTTATTAGCCGTTTTCCCGTGGTTTCACCCGCGTCCGGTAGGAACTCCTACCCATACCGTAAAATATAGCCTATGTTACTCGGAAAGAATGTAGCTTTCCAATAGTGAAAGAATTTTGAAAATCGGTTCTGTAGTTTCGAAGATTTCTTGGTACAAACAAACAAATTTTTTTTTCCTCTTTGTTATATTAGGATAGACGTTGCATAGTCCACAAGTGTGGACATTTTTGTCCATTTTGAATACATCCGCCAACGCAGAGCAAGAATAACTCTAAGTAATCGACGACCCATAAACTCTAAATTAGAGCATCTAATAATAAAATGCAGCGTATCTCACTCTCTCACTCTGCGACTGGTTTACTGGCGTTTAGTTAAATTTATTGAGCTATTGTTACGTTAAATAAACTGTTGAGTAGGCTTCTTTTTGTTTGGCCATGTGGCGGGTTTTGTTGCTTTGTTTGTCAGTGGCTCTAGCTAGCGTTTGCTGACACTTGATTTTTCTAAACACTCCTTCAATAGTTACTCATCAAAAACGGTTTTATATATAAAAAAAAAACGACTTCAATATTAGATGCACCTAAAACCTTAGCAGCTGTAAATACTTTGCTTAAAACCGCATCATAATAAGTAAAAAAATACATAATATGTCAAAGCACAAACTGAGCACCTTAAGTTGGTCAAAAATATGGGTACATTTGGCATTTTTCAACTTTTGATGAACAGACAGACTTCATGTGTATTTTAATATATCAGTAGGGATTATGATAATCGTTTATCTGTTTTTCAGAAAATCTTATCAAAGTAATGATGTTTTTTTAATTTGCTGTTTATCTTTACACCGGACGTAAACTGAAAACAGTAATCTGATTATTTTTCTATACTAGGTACTTACTAGGATAGATTTAATCCTTAGCTTTCAATCTACCTGACTATTAAGGCGCTACCTCGGAATTCAACAATTTTTTAAAGTTAATTTAAGAATACTTATTTGAATAAATAACTTTTTTTTATATGTGTTTGTTGACTATATTACCTAGATTAATCCGAAGACAAAAACAAAACAAGTAACTTTTACTATAAAAATAACATTTTATGAATTCTATGTCGTAGTCATGTACTTTCTGTCACATTAAAATAATGAAGAATGTAGATAATATCTTATTAAACATTAATCAGAAATCAGTTTTTAAAGAAACATAAAATTGAATTTTTAGTAAATTTTTATTTAGTATGGCGCTTACGTTATTTTTTTTCGAGCAGGTTGCATGTTTCCTCTCTCTATCTATTTACGTTGCTATCACATAGTTCTATCCCTCTCAACCATTTACCCAGTTCGCCCGTGAACATCGCAACGAGGTATCCTCTTAATAAACAGATAGACTTATAGCCTTTCCAATATTCCATTCTCATATCATCTTTTGTTTTGATCAATAGAAATAGGAATTATGGGGCTTATGTCAAAATTCTATCTCTAGTAAGCAAATCAACAGATAGGTTGAATATTGGGAACGGCTGTACATCGTGTTTATGTTAGCAGAAGTGCTACCAATATTATTATTGCGCTGAAAAATCTCTCTGTGGTTTGTACAAAAAATAGTGCAAGCGGAACCGCATTGCAGTATTAGTTAAATTTAACCTTAGCAACAAAAAATAGAAACTGTATCTCCGTTTATTTACGTAACGGTTTATTTGTCACACGCTAATAACGACCTTACGTTGAAGTGATAAAGATTAAACTTGATTGCACGAGTCGTTATCAGTTTAAAGTTGACAGTTCTTACGAAACAAAGTGTAATACCTACGTTCTGTAGTCTATACTAATATTATAAAGAGGAAAACTTGTTTGTTCGTTTGTTTGTTTGTTTGGTTGTAATGGATAAACTCAAAAACTACTGGACCGATTTTAAATATTCTTTCACCATTAGAAAGCTATATTATCTGCGAGTAACATAGGCTATATTTTATCCCGGTGCGGGCAGTAGCTCCCACGGTACACGGGTGAAACCACGAGAAAAAGCCTAGTTTGATATAATTTAATCGTTTTTAAAACACATTAAGATTCCTAATTTTGCATAAATTATTACGTATTAAAGCAGATGTTTTTAAAATTAAAATTTTGACGATACTTTACGTCATTCAATCAATATTTTTGAAGTTTTAACATGTTGCATATTGAAGCAAGATAACGATGGTTTAATTAGTTTTGTAATTACGCAAATTACTGCGGTATTGTGTTGCCAATTAGCTGAAACGAAATGGAAATCTTTTATTCTACAAAACGTAATTTTTATTTTGTTTTCGATATAAAGTCATCGATATTTAACAAAGGAACGGCACTATCTCGGGGCCATTTTTTTTTTGCTGCAGTACGCAATTTTTACGCATTCCTCCGAAAAAAAACATGTAGGTATACTAATACATATATGTATAATAATTTCACTGTTGGAAAGCTAGCCTACCCCCGAGAAACATAGGCTGTATTCTAACCTGGCATCAGAAGAAGTTACCCCGGGACGCGAGTAAACCCGCGGGAAATAGCTAGTTGAAAATAAATACAAAATACGAATTGGGAGCCAACTTTTTTGAGAAGTCGATAAGTAACAATAATTGATTTTTAATAATTAATATTTTTTCAATAATTGATTGCTAGTTTAGCTACGATAATTTCTTGTAAAATATTTGTTACCTAATTAGAAACAATTAAATTGATGCTACTGTATGTCAGAAATGGCCTTAATTGGCTCCATTCGTAATAACTCTGATAACGTGTAATACAATACTTATGTTTAAATAGTGAACTGAACCAAACTGGTCTGGAAACAGCTGTGCCGTGGTCATATTTTGAAATAAAAGCAGTCAAAAGCTACATTTTACAGGTTTCGACTCAACGATCAAAAAAATATTTTAGTGAGACTTTATTCTAATTTTTTTATTTATGAAGCTTAATGGCTTACCTACTTTTGATGAAATTTGGATTGGATATAGGTACCATGGAGACAGACGATATATTTTTCCGTGGTCCAGGGTGAAACCGCGGGCAGAAGCTCGTTTTGTGAAGTAATCGCGCACAATCATAGATTACAGGTCAAGCTGAGTACATACCTCCTTTTTTAAGTTGGTTTAATATAGTGTTTTTCATTAATAGCATCTTTAAGTAATTCAAAAGTAAATAACTCCTAATTAATGATAGCAGTTTGATAACTATTGCAAAATATTGCGCAAAAATGTTATTTTTTACTTCAATCACGGAATACCTAACGTTTTAATGTCCGAGATATCGCTTTAAGAGTAGTCTAGATACCTACATAAAATAATGTATGTATCAGTACCTAAATTAGTATTGATAACTAGATATTCCCTGCTGTTTCACCCGCGTCCTTGAGACATTATTTCGCGAACCAAATAATGTTTCAAACAGATTCGTAGTTTACCAAAAAAATATTTATCTTTATTATTGAGAATAAGAGTAGATTATAATATAACCCATGGAAGTTGGCAGTAGAACAACACATAACTGTGCAACAAAAAACACGAAAAAAACTGGCCAAGTGCTACGTATAGAACGTGCAAAAAAATTACGTGGGAGTTTAGTGTAGATAGTTTTCTGTGTACTTGTTGTTATACCTACAACAAAATGATGTACCTGTAAATATTTCAACTGTTTATAACAAACATCTCATGATAGACAGACATACAGCCAAGTCTTAATTAAGAAAATGGGAGAAGTAGGGTCCCGTTTTACTCTTTAGGTACAGAACTCTAAAACACAAAAAGAAGACAACATTTAAGAACAGTTGCACTGAACAAAATTGGCAACACACGACAGACACACTGGCGATGACGTGGACGTATTAATCATAATCTGTGGGCGACAGTGATGAAAACCTAGCTAGCTGTACTGGACTTAGTTATAAAACAAAACTAAGGACAGACGTGACAATAATTACTGGTTACTCGTTGTTAAGGTATTTTTCCTCGTTGAAGTTACCAAAAATCACACATTAACATAAATATTACAAATAAACAGACAGCTTTTAAAGGCACTAGATTTTACCCATAATCATCATCAGCTTTTTATCAACCCACTGCTGGACATAGACCTCCTCACACACAGAGAAGGATTGAGCGAGTTTACCCATGGCTACGTGCATTAATTTCTGAACCCAGATAAATGAAGCCAATATGTCGGATATACCTGGGCCATCTATTGCCATACCAATTTCGTCTTGAGTCGCTTCAGACATTTTAGCTTTCTAAACTTATGTTCTGTGATAATTTTAATATCAATTAGTACCTAAGGATACTCATTTTTTTTCTTTTGTTCGTATTTTGCAAACTTATGCAAAATATAAATAGTTGTAGTACTTCTCCAGAAGTAGTTCTTCTACAAGATTCTGTACTTTCTGATAATTGCGGCTCAGGGTTATTTGTGTCCACTAATTGCTCAGACCGCTCGCTTCTGGCTAATATCAGTTTACACGAGTATTTTATAAACCCTTATTTTCCCCTGAAAGCAGTTTCACCCGCTTCCCGACAGAACTTTTACCCTCACCTTTGTAAAAAGCCTATAAATTATTGTGATGTACAAGCTGACAAGTACCATCAAAATCCGTTCAGTCATTTTCGTGTTAAAAAGTAACAAAATGAACTTTCGCCTTAATAATTTGATTATCATCATCTCTTTTTTTATCACCCCGTATAAAACGGGTAGAAAAGTCCCTGCTGCTATGTTCTCCAGTGTTGTTATGATATCTTGATACTAATTAATAATACTAGACTCTAGCGTGAAAGAGATAGATACCATAGAGAGTTGCACTGTCCTCTTTTCGCACGGAATTTGTATTTTAACAGACTATCCATCGCTTCCATACAATCCTTTTGTCTATTCATTAGTGTAACAGCGCTTTGTTAGTTAATGGAATTAATCGAAAATAATAAACCAATAAATCTATCAGAAGGATCATGGTTAAATATTTTTGATCTATAACTGTCTTTCGCTGTTTATTTTGCATATTGAGTTGAGTCTACTTACTAGATTTGGCCCGCAATCTTCTCAACTGGATAAAATGTGATCTATTTCCGTCTCTAGGATACCAGCCGTTTTAGCCTGAAAGCGTAACAAAAAAAACAACCCCACTTTCGCATTTAAGGATTAATCCTGTCTATATGCCCTATATCAATAAGTTACTTCTCAACTTAATCCGTCTACCGGTATAAGTTTAAAAAGTAAAAAAGCAAGCAGTTACTTTCTCATCTAAACTTAATACTAGTCAGGAAGTTACAAACTTAGATGCAGAGTTCATATTTTTATTTTATTATGTAAGTAAACAGTGGACTTATCTATTAATCTCACTTATATATTAACTCACGGATAATTTTAATCATATTTCTTTTACTAGCTTTCGCTTGCAGTTTCACGCAAACAGAGGAATTACTAACCGGATAAAATACACCAGATCTACGTGTGTATAGTTATCGGCACGGATATTGAGCCCTGACCTTCACCTGCGCAGTAGCGATTTATTGGTTTATTGCCTTATGTGTACAGTGCGTAAAGCGATCCCCACTCTTCCGCCAAGAGCTCAATATCCGTGCCGATAACTATAGAAATAGTTGTGACACAGTACAGTTGAAGTGTCATCATCATCATCTGCCTAGTCTTTGCCCAACTATGTTGGTGTTGGCTTCCAGTCTAACCAGATGCAGCTGAGTACCAGTATGCCACAAGGAACGATGCCCGTCTGGTCTCCTCAACCCAGTTACTCGGACAACCCAATACCCCTTGGTAAGACTGGTTGTCAGACTTCTTTGACCAGTAACGACTGCCAAAGATGTTCAAATGACAGTTAAAGTGTGATTGAGAAAAAAATATCATACATAATAAATAAAAACGTAAAAAATCCCGATCCACATTTAAAACAACAAGCACGCTGATTTTTTAAATAAAAATGTCATCGTAAACCAAGAATAAAGTTTAAAAAAAAGTAAAAAACAGACAATATTAGAGAAGTTTGAGTGTCGCTGCTGAGTCCCCGGCGTCATTATTTTGTACACAAATGTAACGTTAAGCTGTAGCTCGTACCTGCAGGGGATAGAGGCGATCCTCAATCTGTTGAAACTAAGTTTAAAAAACACACTTAAAACTGTAAATTTTAATCTGAGTAGGAAGAAATGTAAAAACCATAGACAAAACTATTTTATTTATTTACCTAGATTACAAGACAACCACATTTACAAATATTTACTATATAAATTAAAAACCATCCTAGTAAAAAATAAAACTAAAAAGCAATTAACCAAAATTAATTGAAAATACACCACAGATTTATATAATAGTTAAATACACCAAATCAGTTCGTAATGTTTCAATTTTATCGATACTTTTTACGCACTCAAACAAGTGTGTGCCCTTCACTATCATTACTAAACGTCACATAAGTCCACAGATACTCAATGAAAAAAAAAAAAACATTCACAGTTATTTCTGCTTTTTTTTTTTTCTAACGTCTGTTCCCAATATTCTATCTATCTATTGATTTTGCTTACTAGAGATAGAAATTCGACATAACACTCTTGTATCCGGGGACTGGTATCAAAATTGTATTTCTAGTATAGTTATCGGCACGGATATTGAGCCCCGACCTTCACCTGCGCAGAAGCGATTTATTGGTTTATTGCCTTATGTGTATAGTGCGCAAAGCGATCCCCACGCAGCTCAATATCCGTGCCGATAACTATAACCAGATCAAGAGATAGATAGCATATTGGGATAGTCAACGAAAAAATCGGGAACTTGCGTTAAATATGATCAATATAATAATGTTTGTTTGTACAAAGTTTGAGGAGTGCTGGCCAGCGATCCCTAAACCAATATACGGGTGTTACATTAGAGAGAATAGGGTTTCGTAATAGGGCTGACACAGACGCCATTTTAATTTTTTAACCGACTTTACGAAAAGAAGGAGGTGTTATTTTTTAAATCTATGTCTTATTGGTAGGTATATTTTAGTCAAGCCGTTTTCCCCGCGGTTTCACTCGCGTCCCGTGGGAACTACTGCCCGTACCGGGATAAAATATAGCCTATGTTACTCGGGAAGAGTGTAGCGACCCAACAGTGAAAGAATTTTTCAAATCGGTTCTGTAGTTGGAGCCTTTAGGGGACATACAAAAAAATGATTCCTCTTTATTATAGTATAGATGGTCCGACATGCACTTTACCGCTTCTTAGGGTTTCGTACCCAAAGGGTAAAACGGGACCCTATTGTTTTCGCTCCTCTGTCCGTCCGTCCGTCTGTCACCAGGCTGTATCTTATGAACCGTGATAGTTAGAGAGTTGAAATTTTCACAGATGATGTATTTCTGTTGCCGCTGTCCTATAACAACAAATACTGAAAACTGGAATAAAATAAATATTTTGGGGGGCCGTGATTTTTTTGCTGATTTTCTAAATAATGGAACCCTTCGTGCGCGATTCCGACTCGTACTTGGCCAGTTTTAATACTTCGATGAAGCTTTTAAATTTAAAAAAACTTTTTTACAAAAAAATATAACCGACTTCCCAAAACACTAAAAAGCAAAAAAAAAACTAATTTTAGGTGCATCGGCCTAGAAGTCGGTGTCTAATGGATGTCCCAGAGTTAATTTTGCCACCGACTTCTAGGCCGATGCACCTAAAATTAGTTTTTTTTTTGCTTTTTAGTGTTTTGGGAAGTCGGTTATATTTTTTTGTAAAAAAGTTTTTTATTTTCAGCTTTTCAGTGAAACGAATAGGTCACTATCCACATAACTAGAAAGTTCTCATTGATACGAAGAATATAAGCCCAAACACGAGGTAGTTTTCATTTTCAGTTGTCGAGCTCCCTAGACCTTCTCAGGTCTCCATCATCAGGTCAGCTCCAAACCTTCACTGTTGCAAAGGTCTCGTCAATACAAATAATATAAGCCCTAACACGAGGTAGTTTACAGACTCAGTTGTCGAGTTCCCTCGACCTTCTTTGGTCTCCATCATCAGGTCAGCTCGAAACTTTTGCTGTTGAATAGTGCTATCAGACATACATATGAGTGTCAAGGTTTAACCCTATGTATGCTTACAACTTTCGAAAGTTGCCCTCGATTTCTCAGGGTTTCCACCATCAGATCCCTGACCTGATGACTATGGGACCATTTGGCAGCTATTCCGCGTCGAACAAAAAAAGAATCACGTGAATCGGTCTATAAACCTCGGCGTAATCGATGTACATACATAGAAAAAAAAAAAAAAAAAAAAAAAAAAAAAAAAAAAAAAAAAAAACATACCGGCCGAATTGAGAACCTCCTCCTTTTTGGGAAGTCGGTTAATCAAGATGAGTTGGTACAGTTCTGGGAAAAGTGTTCTATCAATAAGCCAGCCTTTTCAGCAGTAACTTTGTGTAAAATACTATGAATTCAGTTGTGGAGAAAATATTATTATACTATTTTTTTAACCACATTTTATTTAAAATGATTGCCTTATAAATGAAAAGGCTAAGATTAGCCGTTTATTTTCAATTTTTGGCTACTTTCGAATAAAAAGTAGCCTGTATCGTTTGTCAAATATTTTACCGACTTTCCAAAAAAGAAGAGGTTCTCTAAACGGACGTTTGTTTTTGTTTTTAAATCGAAATATATTGAATTGCGAATTTATATCATTAGAAAGAAAGGTAGGAGAATATTCACGTATTCTCAGCCTTATTCTTTAAAGAAAATAAATAATATATTTTGTTATCAAGTTTGATACATTGATGAAGTAGTTAATTGACTGGAGTTTATCGTTCATTTACTTTTATTTAAATTATGCTTCACTGAAAGCCACGTCAAGGTTTTTGTTGATTAACAGCCAGTTTCTTCATCAAAAGTTAAAGCCAAAGTAAAAGTCAAAGTAATGTCTAAAGTTAAAGTAACGGTCAAATTCAATTTTTCTATTAGTTTTGCTGTCACTTTAGCCTTGAAAAAACGAATTTGACCGTTACTTTTACTTTAGACATTACTTTAACTTTAACTTTTGATGAAGAAACTGGCCGTAAAAAACTTAAATACTGAGTAATCAATTATGTACATTTGATGTAGTTTTCCTGTTAAGCTGAAGAGATTGTTTGAACGCGCTAATCTCAGAAACTAGTAGACCGTTTTGAAAAGTTTTTTCAATGTTAGATAGCCCATTTAATTTTATAGCTACACAAGCGGTTTCACCCGCGTCCCGTGGGAACTACAGCCCGTACGGGGATAAAATATAGCCTATTTTATTCGGGAAGAGTGTAGCTTTCCGACAGTGAAAGAATTTTTCAAATCAGTTTCGTAGTTTCTGACCTTTTAGGACCCAAACAATGTATTTACCTCTATTATGTTACCATAGATGTAAAGCTTTAAAATATAATAACATAACACCACCTTTTCACCACAATCGGTTAACTATTGCCAGCCCTGAACCAAACACTGGTTCACGGTCGTACATTGTAAAAGCCTTAAGTGCGAAAGAGACGCCACTACGTCTGTCTCCCTCACACTCTACCTAGCTACTCGCATTATATACCAAAGGTTAAAATATTTGATTTTATTTACTTTAAGTAAGTACTCTTAAGTTAAAAATATTGTTTTTAGAGTACCTAGTATCTTATAATTTTGGTGGTAAGGAACATATTGATTTTTTATTTAGTTTCATGACTAGCTGTTCCCCGCGGTTTCACCCTAAGGAAGAAAAAAAAATATTCATTCACATAAAAAAGACACTCGTAAAATAGCCCTATCTGCCAGAGTATGTCCGAGTCAAAATCGGTCCCGGGTTCTGCGATTTCAGAGATTAGGAGCAAATAGACAGGCAGGCAGAATCTGTTTCATTTTCATATTATGTAGTTATCGTGTTGGTGAAAACGCAGTAATTTTATTATTACACACAACACTCCTCTATTTATTTGTGTAGAGATATAAAATTGGAAAAATAAAATACTTCATTTCGTGGCGGCCTTTCCAAGAAAAATGCAAACAACGTATAAAATTGTGTTTTTCTGAAAATTTTAAAAGTAAAAATAAAACTACTTTTACGGATTTTATCGCAGTTATCCATAAAAGTAGTTTTATTCAAATGTCTAATTTTCGCATAAGTGTCAGAAATCAATTTTAAAAGTAAAAATAAAGACAAGGTCTTTATTTTTGACCACCTAATTAATCTGAGTATTTACTTATTGTAATACTTTTGTTGTTATCCTAGGAAAGAAATAGGATAGCTTTCATCCGGATACAGGAAGTGGTTCCCTCGGGACGTCTTCGTACCGAATTACATCGAAACCAGTTCATTCAACTTTTACTATGATAGTAAAAACAAAAGAAATAAACAAAAGTTCCAATAGGTTACAAACTAGCTTCCGCCTGCGGTTTCACCTGTGTATATCGTGGGAAGTTCTCCGCGCACTTGGTTAAGAAATAGCCTATAGCCTTCCTTAATATGTAACACTGAAATATGTAATTACTAGCTTCCGCCCGCGGCTTCGTCCGCGTAGAGTTCGGTTATATCGCGTTTCCAAGAGAATTCTTCAAAAGTCCGAGATAAAAACTATCCTATGTTCTTTCTCAAGGTCAACTCTATCTCTGTACCAAATTTTATTAAAATCAGTTCAGTGGTTTAGACGTGAAAGCGTAACAGACTGACAGACAGAGTTACTTTCGCATTTATAATATTAGTAGGAATTCAAATCGATTCAGTGGTACCTGTGATTAGCGCGTTCAAGAAAAACGTAAAGTTACATACTCTTCAGCTTTACAATATTAGTAAAGATGTGAAAGTTACCCTCTCTGTGTTACGCAATCATGTACATAAACGGCTGTACTTATTCAGATGAAATTTGGCACGGATATACACCTAGACTACTTTTTTTCAATTGCATGTCAATTGTTTCCCGGGAATTACAGGTATAATCAAAGGTTGTCTGCAAGAGATCGCTTTTAGCGATAAGCATTGTGTCATCGACTTTAAATATTAGTGGCCTTACTACAAAAACTTAACCACCTGTTTTACACTTGTCTAAAAAAAATTGTGGCTGCAAAATGAACCATATGTCAACGTCATAATTTGAAATTTTTTTAGACAAGTCTTAAACTGAAGTTTAAAAGTTTTTGTGGTAAGACGGTTAGTCTTGTTTTGTTTTAATTGGTGTTCATCATAAAGAGTACATATATCTATCTATCTACAGAAGTAGTTGGGGTTAACATCTATAAAAGTTAAAAAAAACTTGCAAAACATAACCACTCCTCCCGCACTCGGCTAACCTCTCAAAATCGAATTGTCACTTAACAACCGAACATAACAATTTCATAAAGGGTATATAGATTGACCATATTTTTACCAAATCCATCGTTTACGGTGTAACTGACAGACATATACCCGTCTCTGTCTCTCGTATAGCGTCGTCTCTGTCTAGCGAAGCAATTTTATACTTATTGATTTGGATTCGAAATTTCTTGGTACAGTTAGCGTGTAAGGTTTTTTTGCTGTTTTTTGACTTTTTTGCTTGTTTTTTTTTTGTGTTTGAAGATTGAATTGGGTGTGTATTGTAGTTTAAATTTAACTATTGGGGTTCACGGAAAAGGTTTTGCGAGTTTTATTGTTAATGCGAAAGTTTGTAAGAATGATGTATTATTCGTTTTACGATAAAACTACTGAATGGATTATTTTTAAACTTCGTATTAAAATATTCCTTATGTAGCCGAATAACTTATAGTCCAATTTTTATCCATGTGCGGAAAGTAATTCTTTATTTTTGTGTGTTTATAAATTTAGATGTTACTTAGTAACTCTTTCACTTAAAAACAACAGATTTTGATAAAACTTCGCTGAAATATAGCTTATATTGCTGATTCTGCCAGCGGTTTCACCCGCATCCCGTGGGAACTACTTCCCGTACCGGGATAAAAAGTAGCCTATAGCCTTCCTCGATAAATGGGCTATCTAACACTGAAAGTAATTTTCAAATCGGACCAGTAGTTCCTGAGATTAGCGCGTTCAAACAAAAAAACTCTTCAGCTTTATAATATTAGTATAGATATGTTATTGAAGTACCTACTTAAGTTAAGAAAGAGCATAAAATCTTAAAAAAAAAATAGTAACCCTTTTTTTTAATCAAATCAAAAAGCAGTTATTCAAACTTGGCTGCAAGACAGCACTTTTTGAAGGTCAAATTTACAAAAGACAGCCCCCAAAACGCCCGCCCTTCACCACTTCCTATGTGTTTTTGCTGGGAAGAAGAAGTGGCGCAACAAACTCCCCCCCCCCAGCAACACATGTCTGTCTGTATGGTTTGAAGAACAGTTGAAATAAAAAATACTAAAAATATCATTACAGATTATTCAATATATTTATTTCCTTTATGTGTCCTAATTTTTATACTAACGCTACATAGAGAACAGATTCTAAAGAGGTTATGATAGTCTTAGTTTTTACAAGCTGTCTAAAGTTTTTACTTAGTTCAGAACAAAGCTATTAGAGTAGGTATTTATTCAAACAATTTTTGTGTTACTCACAGACTTTTATTTTTAAAAATATTGGTTCAAATGGGGTCAACAATTTTGTACGCTATTTCTCTCTCTTGGGTACGCTCGATGCATTATAACTAAGTTATATTAAATTGATTTATAGGTAATAAGTAAGTGTATAGATATAATTAAATTTAAAATGTAAATATTTCAATTAACTAATAAAAAAGCCGACTAGATTAAAGATATAGTGAATTTTAAAATGCAGGTGGAACCGCCTATTTAATATACGTAGTTAAGTCTAGTATATTACAATTTATATTTAGATTCGATCATTAATTACGATGATGACAAATAGCTATCATTTATTCCACATCGCATCGATTTGTTGGAAGCCGGCCAGGCATGATTATGGCTATTGAAAACACTTCTGTTTTGCCCGACTGCAAAAAGGGGTATACTGTTTTTGTCGTACGTGCTGTGGAGATACTTATGCCTGAAATAAATAAATAAATAGAAATGTGATTGGTGTTCATTTATTTATTTCTCAACAAAATAAAAAAAACATCTATACTAATATTATAAAGCTAAAGAGTTTGTTTGTTTGTTTGAACGCGCTAATCTCAGGAACTACTGGTCCGATTTGAAAAATTCTTTCAGTGTTAGATAGCCCATTTATCGAGGAAGGCTATAGGCTACTTTTTATCCGGGTCCGTGCCGAGGTTCCCACGGGATGCGGGTGAAACCGCTGGCAGAAGCTAGTTTAATAATATAAAAAAAATAGATGGCCACCGATATCGGGCACAGGGTCCAAGGTACCGGTGGTTAGGGTCCCAGAGACAGAAACCTCCTCACAATACGCGCCGTATCAAGGAGTACTGCCTTCTGAATCAGTCCCTTGATCCAGCCGCCTATCGAGAGCCTCATGAGGTGTTGGTCGAGGCTCTTGGCTGTTAGACCATTTTTGATTGGTGTTATTTTTAGGGTCCCGTATTCAAATGGTATAAAAAACCCTTTACTATTTCTGGTTCTTTGTGGTTTCACTCGCGTCCCAAAAGGGAATGATTTCCGACATCCGTATTAAAGAGTAAATAGTGGAATTACGGATCCAAAAAAATCGAGAAGACTAATAAAACCATCGGAATTGGACATCGCTTTCATCGGCTTAGAGTAACCATGGAGTTTCTTGTCCGTTCTTCTCCATAGGAAGCTGCTTTTGGAATGGGCAACTAGAATTAAACTTGGTTATAATTTTTGAGGTTCATAAGTGCTTGTAAAGGCCTAAATGAAATCAATGATTTGACTTTGACCTTAGTCATTTTATCGTTACTACTAAACAAACAAACGCCAGGACCAAATGCACAGGTTGCCATCCAACCACTGTATTTAGGGCCATACATTGGACAGAGGATCAATTCAATTTAGGCCACAGGTTGTGCCCTCGACAAATAGGAGTATCCCTTGCTTTGATATCATAATCCTATGATCCAAGACCTGATATTATAGGACCCTACTACCGTTTGATAGATCAGCAAAGCATGACAGATGACCATACATTTGAATTTGAGACTTTATAGAGGTTTTCTTTCACCTTTCTTTACTTAGAAAATTACATTATCGTACAGACCTATCCACTTCCATCACCTAATGACTGGCATAATGCTGAGGACCTATTTGGCACAATTTTTTTTTTACTTTTTACTCTATTAGTGTGTCAATGCATGTTTTTTCCATCTTTTTCAAATGTATATCCTGTTTGTTGCAGCTGGTGGGAGCTCCATGTGGTCAGCATGGACAGTACACGTTCTACAAGGCTCTGCGCCTCACGGGACCCTCGGAGAAGATCATTGCAATAGGCGACTTCTTCTTCGTCAAGGTCTGGCAGGATTCGGAGCTGGTTTCTATAGGTAAGGAGTATGTTCTACCAGTTCAATGGATGTATGATACTTGTCTTAGTTGGGGCTTTTTTTTTGCGGTAACAAATTATTTTTATGCTGTAAGTTTTTAAATGAGGGTTTTAAGAAGTGATGCCTTGAAGGAGTGATACCAGAGCACTGAAATGTTTGGCGAGAAAATGTGACTTATATTGGCCAAAAAAATGCTTTGCGAGTATAAACACATGGTTAAATCTTTGAAATCCATCATATAATATTGATATAACAGCGTTATAGGATAGGTTCTCTCATGTCTACTCCCCAAACAAACCTTCATACAGTGAATAATACCTACTATTAAAATGTTTTCTCAAGACTAGCTACCACCAGTAGTTTCACCTAAGTCCACGCTCACTTTGGCTATAGCCTTCCTCGATCGATAGATAGCTCATTTATCACTGAATCAGTTTTCAAATCGGACCCTTCAAGTAGGTCTTTAAAAAAATTTCAGACATGATCAAACTCTTTACTGCTCTTCAGCTTTACTAGATTCTAATCCAGTTATTCACCATACATTACCATTACAGGGGAACTCCAGCTCCTATGGACAGACAGGGTGTCAGACCAGACCCTGGTGAGTCTCCGGCTGTACTTCCTCCCGGAAAACACGCCCGAGGGCAGGAACCAGCATGGCGAGGTGAGTCAGACTGAAGACCTAGAGTACTAAGCAGTTTTCGTATAGGTATATATTGTTATGGCCTTGATAGGGTCTTGATGCCTGAAATGAATGGGTAGATAAAATAAATAATAGAAAAATAAGTAAGAAGTGTTTAAAGAACCTTTTTTGATCAGCAGTTCTCACGGATTTTGAGTTGAGTTGTGCAAGATTTCGTTTGTATAAAATATCTGATTTTACATTTTCCTGTAAAAATCATGCCCATAAATGTAATCTTTTACGTTTCTTGAAAATTTTCAGAGAAAAGTGTTTTCCCAAAGGATAACAATAATTTATTTTACCTCTTCGAATGGAAACATTTTTATGCATATAAAAGCAGTATTTACAATAGGAATTACATTAATAGTCGATCACTTTCTCCCTCATCACTAAAAACCACGAAAAAAAAAACGAACAAATTAAAAATAAATTGACCCAATTATCATACAGAACCATTAACAAAGACAAAAGTTCACCCTAACCCTAAGAATACCCGCAGACTGCAAACTTTTAGTCGGCCGATAGTTTGTTCGGGCTCATAAATCAGTATGAAGATGAATGATAGTACGCACATTACAAAGATCAGGTATTTAGATTGAAAACTTTGATTAGAGAATCAAGAGTTGAAAGGTTCTTCTAACCTACAGACAGACATCTGTTGCTGGAGAGTTTGTTGCACCACTTCTTCTTCTCAGCGAAAACACATAGGAAGTGGTGAAGGGCGGGCGTACCGGAGGCTGTCTTTTGGTATTTTTAGACGTTCAAAAAGTGCTGTTTTGCAGCCTAGTTATCGAGCAACAGTCGGCCGACAGCTTAGTCTCCAGTGTACAAAAACATTCGTTTAATAAGCGAAGCTCAGAAATCGAGAGAGCTCGGAACGCAAATGCTCTGTCTCGCTCTCACTAGGCGCGCGTCGTGTTGCCGTCTCCCTCTAATCCCTATTTGGTAACGCCAACTATTTCATGGATGAAATTACTGTTCGTGTGTGGTGTTTGTCATAGGCGGTCGCGGGAGCGGGTTTTAAAATTAGTTTGTTTTGAAAAGTAGTAATTTTTCCGATTAGATTAGATTTGTTTTTTTAATGTTCTGTTGGTTGGTTCTATAGTTGTAATGAAGGTTATGCCTTTTTTATATTATTTTTTGTAGGTTTATGTGATAACTTTTTCTCATAAAATTTGTATAAATAAAACATTTAATTTCGAGCAACAAGACTTGTAGTGTTAGTTATATTGTACTTACAAACTATGTAACGAACCAAGCAACTAATATTTAAAAAATCTTAAAGTTAATTTATAAATGGTGCAATTAAACCAACTCTGTAACACAAAGCAAATAAAATCATCATTACTAATTATAAAATTGAAAGGTTTGTTTGTTTGAACGCACTCATCTCAAGAACCATCGGTCCAATAATAAAAAATCGGTGCTTGATAGCCTATTTATCGAGGAAGGAGGATATATGCGAGTGAAACCGCCCGTACAAGCTACTCAAAAATTAATAGTTAAAAAAAACTTAAAAACACGCTAGTCATGTTTTGTCATAAGAACTCAGAGCGTGTGCAAAATTTCATCGTAATCGAAGACTTAGAAGTGGGTCTAATTAAGATTCCAATATTTTCTTACATACATAGTTACAAGTGAAGCTAAGTGTGTTAAAAATAATAAAAAAATGAGGAAAAATAAATATCTCGCATTGCAGTTTTAACGAGACGTCTAATAGAATCACACTACTATAATTGATTAGATACACTTACACACAGTTATCAGGAAAACTAAACGTTTCGTTATTTTTCCTTAAAAGCAAACAATTTGCCTTTGTGTGTTCTACGTAAGCAAATTAACTTTGATTTCAAAGAATGGACGAAAGATTTTTTAGTATAGGTACTTAAATTAATTTTATCTTTATTTATGTAAAAGAATAATTAGAAAGTCTTTAGATAAAGATATGTAATATCTATCTATACTAATATTATATAGAGGAAAACTTTGTTTGTTTGGTTGTAATGGATAAACTCAAAAACTACTAGACCGATTTTAAATATTCTTTCACCATTAGAAAGCTATATTATCTGCGAGTAACATAGGCTATATTTTATCCCGGTGCGGGCAGTAGCTTCCACGGGACGCGGGTGAAACCGCGGGAAAACGGCTAGTATCTAATATAATAAAGAGGAAAATTATGTTTGTTTGTTTGTACTCTAAAGGCTCCGAAACTACTGAACCGATCTGAAAATTTATTTCACTGTTGAGAAGCTACACTCTTCCCGAGTAACATAGGCTATATTTTATCCCGGTACGAGCAGTAGTTCCCACGGGACGCGGGTGACACCGCGAGAAAACGGCTATATTGTATTGGTACACTTGGGCATATAGTACATAAATAAATAATTTGGGTATTACCACAAATCCGGAATGTACATAAATATGACTCAGTGGTTCTTAATTAAATGCTAATTATTTCTATTGCTATGTTAATTATTTACTTATTACATTGTTAAACAGTTTTGTTTGTTTCCTATTTATTTAAAGTTTATATGTATTTAACCTTGAAGTAATTTGTAGTTTTCGTGCAATATTATGGATCAATTATGACACAAAATATTATTATTTCTTTAATTTATATTTTTTTATCCACCTGCTGGAATTATGTACCCTTTTTTTTTGTCGCTGGGTAAAAACTGATATTACGCATGCCCTTCCTCAAGGCCCAGCAGCACTCCGGCCTCGTCTGAGTGGAGGGGGTCTGGGAATCTATGGCGTCCAGTCCCCCACTGGGGGAAGTATGTATCTACTTCTGAAAGACTCGGGTGAAACCGCAGGGTACGACTAGTAGTAATAAATAATTGAAAGTCCGTTATCTACCACGTCTTGCATACGTGCTATCAATACTGCAAAATGTGATATTTCAAAAGTACATATTAATGTACTTATTACTAATTTACACCTGTGCACTTAAGGTATAGGTACGTTAGGGCACGCCACCATCGAGGGCATGCCACCATCGTGGCGGTAAGTCCCCTCTTTGAGGAGTGGCTCGGGAAGAGTCATGGCGCCCTCACGTACCGCATGACGCAGGTCCTCACCGGACACGGTTGTTTCGGGAGGTACCTGCATCGAATCGGTCGTGAGGAGGCGCCCGGGTGTCACCATTGTGCGGACAGCCCCGAGGACACGGTGGACCACACAGTCCAGGAGTGCCCGGCATGGGAAGGGCACCGCCGGGTCCTCGTCGAGGCTTTAGACGGCGGCGACCTCTCGCGTCCGGCCCTGATCCAGGCCATGGTCCGGGGCGAGAGGGAATGGGATGCCGTCGCCTCCTTCTGCGAAGCAGTCATGCTCGAGAAGGAGGAGGCGAAACGCCAGAGAGTTCGCACCTCTCATCCCGGCCGCCGTGCTGGACCAGGTAGACACCACGGGCGCCGGGTGTCGCGAGATGACTCCCGGCCACCGTAGGCGTGGGTCTGTGGGCGGTGAGTTCGGGTGGCTCATCGTCCCTCTGTCTTTCTAGACGACAGACCCGTGTCGACGGCGCGCGTTGTTCCACGCGCTCCTCAAAGAGATGTCAGCAACCCTAGCGGGGCCCAGCAGAGCCAAGGCCTGCCGGGGCTGCGGGTTGTTCGAAAGAGATACCGCGGCCCTGGTACATAAAAGGCCTATGACGGAACACGACGGTTTTTAGTCAGTAAGAGTCTGACACTCCCTCACCGCTGCTAACCCACAGCGGGAGGGGTCATTTGATGATTTTTGACGTCGGAAAAAAAAAAAGGTATAGGTACGTACTTATAATACATATATTGAGACTGAAAAGAATGAGAGGTTTTCGTCAAAAATGATTTTTTTTATATCATCATCCTCCGAGCCTTTTTCCCAACCATGTTGGGGTCGGCTTCCAGTCTAACCGGATTCAGCTGAGTACCAGTGCTTTACAAGAAGCGACTGCCTATCTGACCTCCTCAACCCAGTTACCCGGGCAACCCGATACCCCTTGGTTAGACTGGTGTCAGACTTACTGGCTTCTGACTACCCGTAACGACTGCCAAGGATGTTCAATGACAGCCGGGACCTACAGTTTAACGTGCCATCCGAAACACAGTCAATGGTGTCTAAGATATACTTAGAAAGTACATACAAACTTAGAAAAGTTGCATTGGTACTTGCCTGACCTGGGATCGAACCCGCGCCCTCATACTTGAGAGGCTGGTCCTTTACCCACTAGGCCACCACGATTTTTTATATATATATGTATAAATTAGTACACTTATCCATCGGGGAGGAGGTTACAATTTGGTTGTGTTATCCTCTTAATTAACTGGCAATATGATATGGCAAATGTAGGGGAAACCTTCCAGAGGAATCATGGCAACATTCGCTTAGTCGTTTTTGAGTTATATAAACCAAAATCAATAGTTTTTTTTTCAAAGTTGGCTGAAAATCGGCACTTTTTGAAGGTCAAGTTTACAAATGATAGCCCCCAAAACGCCCGCCCTTCACCACTTCCTATGTGTTGTTGCTGGGAAGAAGTGGCGCAACAAACTCCCCAGCAACACATGTCTGTCTGCAGGTTAGAAGAATAACACAAAAATACGCGGCAAGTGACTTTCTTTTAGAATATGTAGTGATAAAGTCAAAATCTTTACTTAATTATACTAACTTCTAGAACACCAAAAAATAACCCAAAAGTAACTCTTATTTAGAAACACAAAGAAAAAAAATATACCTAGAATATATTTGTTTTAACTTGTACCACAAAGTCATACCTATTGCGGTATACATGCACGGGATATTCGCCCCTATGCCAACGGCGTAACCGTGAGATTCCCTTGCGCTACCGAAGTAATACTGTAGTACGGTATGGGGATTTGGTACACGGCGACCGAAGAGTTTTGGGCTGTTTTCCCTTTTTTGGTGAATTTTTCGTATTTTTTTTTTTAGTTTTATTCGTCAGCAAATACATATTGGAATTTTATATTTTTTTTTGCTTATTTATAAATAGATAGAAAAATTTTCTTTAGTTCTGTTTGTCTTTTGGTGGATATTGATCTGCAAATAAAGATATTCTACACTAGCCGTTTTCTCGCGGTTTTACCCGCGTCCCGTGGGAACTACTGTCCGTACCGGGATAAAATATAGCCTATGTTACTCGGGAAGAGTGTAGCTTTCCAACAGTGAAAGAATTTGTCAAATCGGTTCAGTAGTTTCGGAGCTTTCACGGTACAAACAAAAAAATATCTATCATATATCTCTTTATTATATTAGTTGACTAGCCGTTTTCCCGCTGTTTCACCCGCGTCCCGTGGGAGCTACTGCCCGCACCGGGATAAAATATAGCCTATGTTACTCGCAGATAATACAGCTTTCTAATGGTGAAAAAATATTTAAAATCGGTCCAGTAGTTTTTGAGTTTATCCATTACAACCAACCAAACAGTTTTCCTCTTTATAATATTAGTATAGATAGATGATATGCAAATTGTAATTCAATCTTTAGTAATATTGTGTTAGTAATAACAATATAACATTACCGCGAATGTTATAACGCCTTTTATAAGCTCTGTTGTTTATTATATTGTTAAGTAATAAACTTTGTAAATAAATACTTGCGCTGACTTTGGTAAACCTTTTATATTTATTTTGTAACTTTTATGAGAGTAACCTTGACATGTTTGCGAGATTTTTTGATGTGTCATTGGAAACAAAAGACTTTTTTTATAATTATCAATCGTTTGTGTGTAATTATTGAACGATAAAAGTAATCAAATGTACTTACAGATTAATTTAAAGTTAAAGGTTGTTTGTTGGTGTGTACTTACTATAATCTTCATCACATCTCTTAACCAACTTCAAAAAAAGGAATGAATCACTGGCTGTTTCTCGCGTAATACACAACAGTACAGACAACTTGATGAATAATTAATACTTATGATTTTTTTTATATAAAAAATGAATATTGATAACAATCATTATTTTAATATCCCATAACGCCTTGACCTACCACAATCCGTCACTAATTTATTAAAAACAATAATAAAAACTAAACAAACAAATAATAATAGGCAGCTAATATCAAGACAGGTTGCGCTAGTACACAATACACTAGACCGGAGAGTCGCATGTGACGACTTTACAACAACAAAATCCAAGGAGTCGTATTCATACTAAAAATATTTTATTTTGGTTAGCAAAAAAAATATGCTAAGATTAATTTATTGAAAATGTTTTTAAAAATAACGTTCTTTTCAAACGCTCAAACTTTCGCCCCTATAGTACACAAGCCTTAGTAGTATTACAAATATTATATGATTTTTTGTTTTCGTTACTAAAAATAATTTTTCAAAAAAGAAAAAAAAATCGACTAATAACACTGGTCAACAAATTATTATTATTTTTTGGTGCAAAGGTGAAATATAAAATTTCTTGTAGAATATTAGATACGTAATTGAAGTCCAGAACATAAAGTTGCACTAGCACGTAGGGATTTAGAGATATACCCCTCCTAAAGTACCAAAAACGCGTGTTTTTTATGAAATTTGATGTAATTTTTTGGGGACAGCAGAATTTTCTAGTAATTTCTAACTAAAGCATTATATAGTACTACTTTCCCCGCATTAACCCCATTTTAATTTATATTTTTGCAAGTTTTCTTTCTCAATATATACCATTTTATATCTAAAGTGGATTTTTTTCATACTAACAGGCCAAATAAAATGTAGGGAACATCGAACTATCGTAGCTGTATACATATTTCATGAAAATTTAAACTCTTAGCGTTCGAAATAAAAATGAATTTCAATCGGGAAGAGTAGTACTATATAATGCTATAGATAGAAACTAAAAAACAATTTTGCTGTCCTTCAAAAAAATCGTCAAATATCGTTAAAAAACGCGTTTTTGGTACTTTAGGAGGGGTATATCTCTAAATCCCTACGTTCTAGTGCAACTTTTTGTTCTGGACTTCGATTACGTATCAAATATTCTACAAGAAATTGTATATTTCACCTTTGCACCAAAAATGCCGTTGACCAGTGTAATATACATAAAACCACTTAAGTTTGACAAATACTATGCAGAAAACCGCATGTTTTCCTCCCCCTCCCAAATGTTTTTAATACACATTCTAGTGTGATTTGTTTAGATTAGGAAAAATAGTGTTAGCTGAAGTATTAATACGTGCTTTCCTGTAGGCATTATAATACTTGAATTAGGTAAAAAGATAATATATTCAATGTCGATGTATGCTTATTTTCCTCAAGTTATAAAACTCATTTAATTTAAGCGGAAAATAGAACAGTCATGGTTTATGTAGAATGCAATCAGAATAGAAAATTGAAAAAAAATAACGTTTAAGGAAAAAAATATAGTCAAAAATGTGTGTTTGGTTTGTATGTTTAAATGGGCCCTTTTTAGGTATTTTGGAATTTTGAGGAAACTGTTTCTTAATTGATTTAATTATGTAGTCTTTGCTTTCGAGTTTGCCTGTCATCATCATCATTGTCAGCCATTTCGTATCTTCTCATACGAAGAAGAAATGAGAATTGATCAAAAACTAATTATAATATAAGTCTAATTTTAAACTACGTCACGTTTTGTGCTGTCATATTGGAAGAATTTTCGTCAAAATATTTTTTTCCAATTATTAGGATGAAATCGCGGCATATAGCTAGTTTATAATAAAATCCAAGAATATACCTAAAGTTTGGCAATAATCTCTAGTTTGGAGTGTCCCTAGGTAAACAGTTTATCTAATCGGAGTTCACTGTGGATGTAAATAACTGATAACGGCCCGTTAGGTACAGACGAGCGATTAACTGCTTGTCGTATTCTTTTGTAGCTATTTGTATTTATGTAATCAGTTCATTTATTTAAAAAATCTTGACATACATGAAAATACTGTGACTTTGTCTGGTTGTTACATTATTTGATTTAAATACCGAACTGCCTTTTAAATGAAATTAAATTAATATTATAAAACTGAAAGGTTTGTTTGAACGCTATAATATCAGGAACTAATCGACCGATTTGTCTATTTATTCTAGTGTTTGATAGCTCATTTAACGAGGTATCCTCGTATAGGGTTTTATAGTTTTGACTGGAAGCCGACCCCAACATAGTTGGGAAAAAGGCTCGGAGAATGATGACCTATAGGGTTTTTATCCAGGTCTCTGAAGTAGTTCCGGACTACAGGTCACGGGTAAAACCGCTGGCATAAGCTAGCACTATATGTATATATACTTCCCTGCCGATTTCGGCTATGGTGACTGCTTTCAGTTATCATTGAGAGAAGAACTAGGATGATCAGCTCTTCTATGCGCCCTTTGATGGCTGCAGTACCCTATTTTATGTGTAAACGTGCGCGAGCATTGGCTGCACGTTAGGATACCGTCCACGTAGTTATAATGAATGGCTACTGGTGTTTTAGCCTTAAGAGCATCACGCTTCCTGCTTGCTGCGCGAGCTGTATATGTACCTATATACAGGCTAGAATCTATAAATTCCCTAAAGCATTAACATTGTAATCGGATTACGTCTATACCTATACAGTCGAAGACTCTCGAAGCAGTCTTTATCAGCTGAAATGACTCAAAACAGCTGTTAACCCGTCAGTACATTAAACAATCGCTAAGATAACAATGTATGTTCTATAAACTGAAATAAGTTTTTTCGTATGACAAGATTTTTTACTTTTTTAGGTCAATTTGTGTTTTTGTTTTTAATTATATTATACTTATTAGCTTCTGTACTCGTTTTCGCCCGAGTCCTGAGGTAACTGTTTCCCGTAGCCATATGAGAAGAAATACTATCCTATGTCCTTCTACCGGGTCTAAGCTACCTCCCCTTAATTTTTCAGCTTAAACGGTTCAGTCATTCTTGAGTTATAAGTAGTGTAACTAACATGATAGTTCAGTAGTTTCGGAGCCTTTAGGGGTAAACAAACATACATATAATAATATTTATTAGTTATTTTTAAGTTTCCTTTGCAAGAAATGTACCTATTCTGATTAATGTTATTGACTTTTGAAGTCATGTAAATCGAAGAAATAAATAAATATAAGTATAGATGTATCTATACTAATATTATAAAGCTGAAGCGTTTGTATGTTTGTTTGTTTGAACTAGGGCATGCAATACCGGTTTACCGGTTTCGGTTTTACCGGTAAAACCGCCCATTTTCGCGATTTTTAATTTACCGGTAAAAATTATATGTAAACGGTAATTTACCGGTTTTTACGTTTTTGTAATAATATATAGCAATTGTTCATTTAACGTCAAATCTTCATTATGTAGCCTGAACATAATGTAATATTCCATACATTACATATTGTAAGAGTGTTAAAGTTGCTGTTTTTTAGGAAAGCAAACTTATGTGGCTCCTTAACTATCTCTAGGTTAGATACAAATCTTCATTCTCATCTTAATTTATAATATCTAAACAAATTTTATTCATTCGGTTAATCTGAATTTCCTCATAGCTGTCAGTTCCTATTAGGTAAAAATGTAGCTTATGCTAATTTTACCTACTCTATGACCTTATTGAGCAAGGGCTTTTACTTTACCACCATGCGGACAGCTCTGAGGACACGGTGGAGCACACAGTCTAGGTGTGCACTGCCTGGGAAGGGTACCACGGTGTCGTCGTCGAGCTAATAGGCAGCGACGACCTCTCGCGTCCGGCCCTGGTTCAAGCCATCGTCCGAAGCGAGAGGGAATGGGAAGCCGTCGCCTCCTTCTGCGGAACAGTCATTCTCAGTCTCTCCCAGTCAGCTCGAGAAGGAGACGGTGGAGCGCCTGCGAGTTCGCACCTCTTATCCTAACCGCTGTAGTGGACCGAAGACACCACGGGCACCGAGTGTCGAGAGACGACTCCCGGCCACCGTAGGCGTCGGTCTGTGGACGGTGAGTTCGGGTGGCTCATCGTTCCTCCGTCTGCATAGACAACAGACCCGTGTCGGTGGCCCGAGTTGTTCCACGCGCAGGGCCAAAACCTGACGGGGCTGCGGGATTGTTTGAAAGAGTTACCGCGACCCTGGTCCATAAAATGCCCACGATTTACCATAAAAAAGGGAAAATTTCAATGAAAAAAATGATTTTTTTTTTGACGGTAATTCTTAGCGTTTATCCCGTCTTGAGACGGGGTCCTCTTTTCGTATCTTCTTCTTCCACTTCGCTCTATCCAGGACATCTTCCTCTTCGAGTTCGTAGATTTTCATGTCATTACGACACTCAACCACCACCGTTTCGGCCTGCCTCTCTCCTTTGATCGGGTATATTGAGATTGAGTACACAACATTGGCGATGTATTCAGGTGGTCTCCTTTTTACATGGCCGAACCATCGCAGCCGTTTCTCTTGCATTTTGTCGACGACATCGCGTTCGGATGGTACTGACATGTTTTTGTTACGGCCCACGTCACAAAAAATGTTTACCTTGTATTTTTAATTATTTTTTGCTTTTAGACTACCCAATCTTATTGATATAATATCACATTAAAAAAAAATACAAAAATTACCGGTTTACCGGTAAAAATATTTTAATTACCGAATTTTTACCGGTAATTTTTATTTTACCGGAATTGCATGCCCTAGTTTGAACGCGCTAATCTCAGGAACTACTGGTCCGATTTGAAAAATTCTTTCAGTGTTAGATAGCCCATTTATCGAGGAAGGCTATAGGCTACTTTTTATCCCGGTACGGGAAGTAGTTCCCACGGGATGCGGGTGAAACCGCTGGCAGAAGCTAGTTAAAAATAAATCCTTTGTTACAAAAATTTTAGCAAGCAGTCGTCTCCACAGTTTCTCAGTTAAGCAATTATTTACCAGTGACGCGGCGCTCGCAGGGCTGCCAACCTGCGAAGATTATATTTTTTAATGATGCCAACATTCGAATAATGTTGTATGTGCCATGTGAGTCCCGGGTTTGCTTGTCTTTTGTACTAGTAGGTATGTAAGAAAATATAGTGTAGAATTGAGAACTTCCTTTTTGGGAAGTCGGTGAAAAATCGTTGTTTTGTTAAAATATTTTGAAAGTTTATTAATATTTTACCTGTCGAATTCAAACTCTAAATTACTCCATTTTTGGAAGTCGGTTAAATCACAACTCTTCTTCGTCGCGGTCGGCTAATAGGACAATGCTATTTCTCTACCGTTATTGGAATTTTAGCACATAACTGTATAATTATAAATGCAAAAGTAATGTTTATTTATTGTATAATAATATGTCTCTTTTAAAACGGCTATACAGAATCATATACAATTTCATATACATAGAGAATGAGATTAAAATATGTAGGTACGCTAAAAACATACTATTAGGTTTTTCAAAGATTCCTTTCACAAAAAACAGTAATTAAAACTCATAACAATTGCTTTAATGTTATGAGAACGAAGCAGGTTAGGGTCATCAACCTTGTTAGGACGTTACTGTGACAATACTAGCTTCCGCCCGCGGTTTTACTCGCTTTGTATGAGAACTATCTTTATGTAGATGAATATAAAGTAGCCTATAACTTTCTCTGGAGTATTATCTATCTACATACCTAATTTGGTTCAATTCTGTTTAGTCGTTTTATAACAAAAGCGATGAACAAACATTTATTTTATTCAATAGTGTTCGGTAGCGGTTTAACCAGCGTCCCGTGGGAACTATTCTGCGCACCTGGATAAAACATAGCTATAAGCCTTCCTTGTTTAATGGGCTATCTAAAACTAAGACAATTTTTCAAATTGGACTTGTAGTTGCTGAGGTTAGCGCGTTCAAACAAACAAACTCGTTAGGTTATAAAATTAGTATAAATTTTAAAAAAAGTTCCCACGCGACCAAACCCGCCTGCTAAACTAGTAATCCATCAAATAAAAATAAAAAGAGAAAGTGTCAGTCTGTATGCACGCTTTTCCTACGAAACGGCTGTTTCTAATCGTTTTACGTGGAAGTTACCTTCACGGTTGAATGGGCTGAGGTAGGCAGGAAGGTGGATAGTGTGTAGTTTTGTTACTAGCTTTAAAAACATTACTCTTTTTTGGCGCAGTTGGATAAAACAAGCAGTAGTTTTGTCATAGGTTTTGTTTATTTAATGCTATAGTAAAGTTTATAAAGAGGAAATCAAATAAAATTGAATTTGACCACATCCAAAGCATAGATAAACACATATGTACCTATCCATTTTGACTAACTTCAAAATTGTTATGACTAGTCAAAAGTTCGAGGTCTTAGTGGAATAAATTATTAAATAATTTTATTTATTTACTTTTCATAAATGTCATATTGTATTTTTCCAAAATCAGCAATAGAAAGTTAATCACCAGTTTTATTTGATTAGAATACAGGAAACGGCGCGGACAGAAACTAGTTAATTAGAAAGTGATTTAGTTACTCTTTAACTGCAAAATGACTGCACTCTGGCACGAGGTTCGTTATGCAGCGACCTCCTCAACCCAGTTACCCGGGCAACCCAATACTCCTTGGTGAGACTGGTGTCAGACTTACTGGCTTCTGACTACCCGTAACGACTGTCAAGGATGTTCAATGACAGCCGGGACCTACAGTTTATTGTGCCATCCGAAACACAGTCATTGGTGTCCAAGATTACCTCCACCACGACTTTTTTACTATATATATATCTAGACTTAGACTTATTATCTGTATGAGTATGAGGGCGCGGGTTCGATTCCAGGTCAGGCAAGTACCAATGCAACTTTTCTAAGTTTGTGTGTACTTTCTAAGTATATCTTAGACACCAGTGACTGTGTATCGGATGGCACGTTAAACTGTAGGTCCCGGCTGTCATTGAACATCTTTGGCAGTCGTTACGGGTAGTCAGAAGCCAGTAAGTCTGACACCAGTCTAACCAAAGGGTATCGGGTTGCCCGGGTAACTGGGTTGAGGAGGTCAGATAGGCAGTCGCTTCTTGTAAAGCACTGGTACTCAGCTGAATCCGGTTAGACTGGAAGCCAACCCCAACATAGTTTGGGAAAAAGGCTCGGAGGATGATGAGACTTATTATCTAGTAAAATACAAAATAATAAAATACTCCTATGAACGAAGTCATGTTGTGAAGGACGATACTCCAGTTTTTTTGTTATTTGCCTCCGTGAGCGTACGAATCGAAGTCAGCTGTATTCGCTCAGTAGCGGCAGCAGATTTACTCTGAAAATATATGTTTTTTAACCGATTTTGTAAAAAGAGGGGTTAGTAAAGTTTGACTGTTGTGTTATTGTCTGTGGTTTTGTAAATTTTGAATACAGGAAAAGATTTGATGGTGGTTTTTTAGCGGTGGTTCTCGGATTTGTTGCCATCAAAATTGATTCAGTCGTTTTATAAAGTTATTGATATGAATTAGATTGTTTTAATTAAAAGTTTTCATAAAAGTTAAGAATAGAAACGGAGCATTTATAATTTCTACATTTTGTTAATCAGACGATTAAGGAAAACTTTATTATGATCAAGGAAAATGTCAATGTTGTAGGTTTTTTTGAAGCTAGAATATCCTAGTTGGGATATTTTTTTTACATCCTAACGAGTAACCCGAGCAGTAACTCATACTTTTTATATTTTTCTAAAAATCTATCCATCTATTTATACGCAATTCAATCTTAATGTCAAATTAATGTTACTCCAAAAAACAATACAAACACAAAACCTGAGAACTTCCTTTTTTGGGAAGTCGGTTAATAAGAACATAGAAATTGTCTGGTTGTGGTTGCTATCGCTCCCGGCCACCCCACTAGGAGTATCGGAATAACTTGGCTGACTCAAACTGTACGCTTCAGCGCGAAAGTGTTCTCTTATGTATGTACAAATATACATCTAATACTAACATTATTATAAAATTGATCAATATATCGAGCAAAACTGAGCAAAAAATCACGTTAGTTGTATGGGAGCCCCCCGAAATATTTATTTTATTCTAGTTTTTAGTATTTGTTGTTCTAGCGGCAACAGAAATACATCATCTGTGAAAATTTCAACTCTCTAACTATCACGGTTCATGAGATACAGCCTGGTGACAGACGGACGGACAGAGGAGCGAAAACAATAGGGTCCCGTTTTACCCTTTGGGTACGGAACCCTATAAACTAACTCAAAAAAATAAAAAAATAAACGTGAATACAGAAAAAATATGTATAATAACCCACTGGACGTCACATACATAATGTATTGATGTCAAGGTGTGCGATGAGTTGTTACTGTACTTCATGCTACTGCATTTTGCTTTGTAAACTAACTGTGACACGCGGCTTCGTCCATGTTTTTGAGGAAAAATACATGCTTTTGGTAAATTTTATGCTGATTTAGTCGTTTTGCAATAGAAAGCATATAACCTACACACATATTTTATATTTATTTGCAAATATCTATACTAATATTATAAAGCTGAAGAGTTTGTTTGTTTGTTTGAACGCGCTAATCTCAGGAACTACTGGTCCGATTTGAAAATTTCTTTCAGTGTTAGATAGTCCATTTATCGAGGAAGGCTAAGGCTACTTTTTATCCCGTTACGGGAAGTAGTTATGTATAAAGCTGAAGAGGTTATTTATTCGTGTGTTCGAAAGCGCTTATATCTTAGGAATTACTGTTCAGATAAAAGAAGATTAAAAAAAATTGGTTATTTATTGACGAAGGCACGGTAAAATTATCTTACCATCGTACTATAGGCTACTATTTTAACCAGGCGTGCGAAGTTGTTCCAACGCAACGCTCTGTTGAAAGCGCTAGCTACTTTTCTCAAATGCGAGTGAAACCGGGGGAATAATATATCTTCGACTAAACAGTTATTTTTAGTCACCAAGTTATCTAACAACCCTTAACAACCACTAAAACAGTGAAACAAAGAAAATAATAACATATTAATACTAAAAAAATATACTAAAAATAAACCGAACAACAAAAAAATGCTTAAAAGAAGGTAATTGACGATTTTACGTCAGACTTTAACTTTTATACGAAAATCGACTTTAACGTGTACAGAATAGAGATCAAAATATACTACAAACTTACAACTTATTATATTTTGGACTTTAATAATGGCGTCCACGGCCGATTTCGGCCACGGCGGCTGTTCTCATTTTAAGGAGATCAGCCAGCTGCGCAGGACATATTATAGTGCACAAGCATTTGCGCAGACACAGGTGCACTCCCTATTCCTTCACTCTCATAGCCCGATGGGACGGCAATCCGACACGACCGGAAAGAGATCAGGCGCAGGACCGACATTTACGTGCTCTCCGATGCACGGGTGAATCAATCACCAACTTCCAGACTACGGGCTGCTTTGTGAAAGTTTAAGAAAACCCACAAAGCGATTTCGGCCCGACCCGGGAATCGAACCCGAGACCTCGAGCACAGCAGCCGCGCTTGCGACCACTACTTTTTACTATTTTGGACTTTATTTCTATTGGAAAAAGGTTGTTTTTTGAAAATTCGTTGTATTGTTGATTCAGATCACGATTTGAGTGTTTTTATCTTCAAGTAGGGAGACTATGAATTTTTTGATATTTTGGAAATGTATTTTTGTTTGAGATAATGAATGTTAAAATGTTTGTTGCTATAGAATACGGTTATCAATTTGTTAGTGTTTAGATTTATTTTTTTAATACTCTGTGGAAAGGTGTATTTCCATTCCATCGCATACATTTCCTGTATTGTATTTTTATCCTACTAATATTGTAAATGTGAGATATATGTGAATTTTAATAAAATTTGGCATTGATGTAGTTTATCAGAATAACATAGTTTACTTTTTAATCCATGTGCGGTATAGGGGAGAACGCAATTGAAATCATAATTTTGAAACTTTGTAAAATCACAAAAAATAAAAATTATGTCTGCTTTTGTTGCTTTAAATTAAACACACGACGAAGTCCAAAATGGCTGCCTACACTGTCCAAAACACGCATATCATATGGTCACCCATCCATTCACTGACCGATTAAAATCGCGACTTAACTTCATACACGATCCATCTGTGTGCTTGTTTATTATAAGTACTAGCTTCTGCCAGCGGTTTCACCCGCATCCCGTGGGAACTACTTCCCGTACCGGGATAAAAAGTAGCCTATAGCCTTCCTCGATAAATGGGCTATCTAACACTGAAAGAAATTTTCAAATCGGACCAGTAGTTCCTGAGATTAGCGCGTTCAAACAAACAAACTCTTCAGCTTTATAATATTAGTATAGATAACAGTCGTCACTACATTTATTATTTAAGTGTACAAGTCAATATTTCAATTACTTTTGGTATTGATAAAGCCTCAATAAGTAGATTTTGACTGTAATCATACAAAATCATATACTTTTCTAACTATGTATTAGGCGAGGCGAGCACTGCTGTGGTCTTTAGAAAATATTTATCAATATTTGTTTCTGATTATCTGTCCAAGATAATCTATAAAACGACTCTACCGAATTCGATTTGACTTTCACTCGTCCTCTTCAGTCTTCTTTGTTGTCTATTTTTACTTCTTTTTTACAATATTTTTAGAAAATTGTGAAATCTGCGAAACAAATATGTTTCTTTTTACGGTTCCGTACCCAAAGGGTAAAACGGGACCCTATTGTTTTCGCTCCTCTGTCCGTCTGTCTGTCACCAGGCTGTATCTCATGAGCCGTGATAGTTAAAGAGTTGACATTTTCACAGAAGATGTATTTCTGTTGCCGCTATAACAACAAATACTGAAAACTAGAATCAAATAAATATTTTGGTTTTTTATATACGAATCCCTTCATGCGCGAGTCCGACTCGCACTTGGCCGGTTTTTTTATTTATCATTAGTAAAGATAGTACAGACTAGTAAATAAATTAACTATTTCATTTGATAGCTAAACCGAGCTAAAATGAAATAACTATTTCAAACCGCCATATTGTGTGATTGGATAGCATTCTCTCATACATATGATAGTTTTAATTATATACGGGTCAATGACCTCGTTACCAGCTAATTTTGTATACTAGGTATGAGCCGTGGGTTTGTTCAGCTAAATTTTATTGTTAGCTTGCTGATAGTGGTGATAGTTCGAGAAACCATAGATTAATCTATACTAGAGGTAATATTATAAAGCTGAAGAGTTTGTTTGTTTGTTTGTTTGAACGCGCTAATCTCAGGAACTACTGGTCCGATTTGAAAAATTCTTTCAGTGTTAGATAGCCCATTTATCGAGGAAGGCTATAGGCTACTTTTTATCCCGGTACGGGAAGTAGTTCCCACGGGATGCGGGTGAAACCGCTGGCAGAAGCTAGTCCTTACTAATATTATAAATGCGAAAGTAACTGTCTGTCTGTTACGCTTTCACCTCCTAAACCACTGAACTGATTTTAATAAAATTTGGTACAGAGATAGAGTTGACCTTGAGAAAGAACATAGGATAGTTTTTATCCCGGACTTTGAAGAATTCTCTTGGAAACGCGATATAACCAAACCCGACGCGGGCGAAGCCGCGGGCATAGGCTAGTATGAAAATACATGCACCTACCTAAAACCTTCTCCTGAGTCTGACAAATATCTTGCTGAACTTTCAAAATCGTCCTCAAAGTACCTCTATATACATACAAACCAGACGTCAAACTGAGAACCTCCATTTTTTTAAACCGGTCAAATGTAAGTCGGATTTGCGCAAGAAATTATATTATCGTACCAATAAAAACACGGTTGTTGTTGTGTAGACCTGTAAAATATTATTATTTTTTCTAGTTATCAGTATTTGTTGTCATAGCAGCAACAATAATATACTCCGAAATTAGAAAGATTTCTGAGTAATCAGTAATTGTTAGACAATAGAATCACATACTAACAGTTATTGTTAGACAATAGAATCACATACTAACAGTTATGTTACAAAAGATTAAACATATTATAATACCTATTCGTAGATTTCACTATACATTTACACCTATAAACTATTTCCTATAAATGACATTAAAAAAACAAAAAAAAAATACAAAACTCAAAATCGCTTAAAGTATGTCGCCCCTACTAGGCGTATTGAAAACATTATGACGTAACATACCCACGTCTCAGGGGAAATTCAACCTTAATGCCATTAACTTAAGGTTCAAAGTAATGCGGGTGTGTTCTTGTATGTAGTGGTGACCGTAAAATTACGTTTGCATGTGTGCGTATATTAAACATGGCAAGCTGAGTGGTGTAGCGTTGTAACTCGGTTTGGTTATTTTAGTACTTTTGGTAATATAAATTGATGATATATTTTTAAGTATGTTGGTAAAGTATGTTTTTAATAATATACTTTGTATTACTTGTGTTACTAGTATTTTATCCTCTTGCAAAAAAAGTAAAAAAAAATGCGCCGAATTGAGAACTACTTCTTTTTTGGGGAATCGGTAAAAAAAAAATCAAAAAAATATGAGACATTTTATTTGTTTCAGTTTATCGTTTATAAAAGACGAATCATGGTTCCGTGATTTTATTTTGACTTTTAATTATCATTTTATCTCTAATTGCTATCAGATAACTAATCCCTTTCCGCATAGGCGTTAAGATTTCACAATCTTACTTATCTGGAAATCTTTACATTAATTATAATTTTTACGTATTTTTTTTACATTTGGCACACAAAACCGCGAGTAAAAGCTAGTGAAGCAATTAGATATCGGTTTTATTTCAAAGCAATATTTATATCATGTATTTGCGTTTCACAAGTTTTTTGACAAGGTGTAGGCTTATAGCTAAGGACAATTGTGGACCCTGTTAGCGCACTGCAAAAATTGAGCATTAATGCCTGTACATAATAAACATTTTTACATCTATCTTATTTCTAAATTATTACGGCAGTAGTAGGTAATAACCATTATAATAGCAATAGTTAATTTATTTCATTTACAATAAATATGTATGACAATGATTAACATTCCTACTTATGTTAATGAAGCCCTCTAATTTATTACTATTTACTATTGTTTATAAATACCCAATGAGTCATTACATTCATAATGTGGATCATTATGTCCTTACGTAATTAAATTATGCTTCATTATTGTCTTGAGCAATTTACATTTATTTATTAATGTATTAAACGTAACAGATAAAACTTGTAGTTATGTGATGATTTTTGTATAGCAATATTAAATTACGTAAGATGACAAAACGTCTCGAATTTAGGTGACAATATCCGCTTATAAATTTACTAATTTGTAGAAAAACTGAAACAGAAAAAAACCCTAATTATATACCTTAAACTTTGTCGCAAGTCCGACAAATATTATGCTGAAAACCGCTTCAAAATCAGTGTTCAAAACCTGAGATAATCACTCACAAACATAAATAAAGGTCAAACTGAGAACCACCCTGTTTTGACGTCTGTTAAAAATCACACTATCACCACAGTCTAAAAATCATACAGTCGTCCGACGAAGACGTCTAGACAGGGCAATCGTGCGGGGTGTGAGGGGCGAGACGCGGGTAGGCCGCTCCCAAACTACGAACAAAATGATATTAGTAGTTTGGGATCTATTCATTCAGGGCTAACGCGTGTTTCTTTTTTATAATATTTTTTTTTTGGGTGAATGCGACGTGTGCTGTGAGTGATTGCAAGTCATGATAAAAAAATATTTTATATTAGGATATCGCACAGGGCATCTGTTTGGAAATCCTGTAAATATTATAAATGTGAAAGTGTTTGTGTGTTTCGTATCTGTGTCAAGATGGTGAACTTTTTATTTTTATTATTTACTAAGGGTGGATTTCGAGATGCTGGACGTAATTTTTATAATAAGAAATGGATGTCAGTTTTGAGTTTAATTGAAGTGTTTGTTACGAAAAAGTCAGCCTTTTGAAATCCAAGATGGCGGACGTAATTTTCTTACAATTTGATATGGGTGTCAATTTTGAGTTAAATTGGGGTGCTGATTACGAAAAAGCCATCCTTTTTGAAATCCAAGATGGCGGACGTCATTTTCTTACAATTTGATATGGGTGTCAATTTTGAGTTAAATTGGGGTGCTGATTACGAAAAAGCCATCCTTTTTGAAATCCAAGATGGCGGACGTCATTTTCTTACAATTTGATATGGGTGTCAATTTTGAGTTAAATTGGGGTGCTGATTACGAAAAAGCCATCCTTTTTGAAATCCAAGATGGCGGACGTCATTTTCTTATAATTTGATATGGATGTCAATTATGTGTCTAGGGATATTACATGTTAAGGGAAATACTGATTATTAATTCCTTTTTTTGTTATTTTATGACTTTAAATTTCATAATTTAATACATAAAATCCATTATGTACAAAGTAAAAATTACATCCAAAAATAAAATCACAAAAAAAAATAATTAAAATTTTTTGATGCTTCTCTTTTTATATACCGGTATTGCAAGTATAAACCATAATATAAACTTCCATTTCATATACAATTGTTTTAACAAAATATTTACAGAATTTCATATAATAAGATAAAAATGAAATATCCCTAGGCAATGTTGATTTGTGTTTATTTGAATTGTTCCTCAGCAAGCAGCAAGTTACACCGTCAATAATGATTAAGTTTTGTAACTTGGTAATTTTATCACTTCAAATAAAAATGTAGGGTATAATATACACACATTAGTGAAAATGACGTCATTTATAATGTATTTATTTATAATACTGCCATCGATGTTGGTCTGCACTAAATAAATAATTTCACAAATATTGTTTACTTGTGACAACCCTGACCTATGCGTTACTGTCTAGACGATGTCGGCATTTTACACAAGATCAAAGGCGTCGTCCTACTGTATGTTCTTTATACTGTGCTATCACTATTAGCTAAAACCTTTTATTTGCTAACAAAAACAAAATAAGAAAAAACAAAATACGCTGAAAAATAATATCCCTCACGAGTTGCATCGCTGCTCGGCTCAGGCGCATAAATATCAATGTACAATCGGGGTAATTTCTCTACCGGCTGCTATATGCTCGCAACCAGGGCTCGCCTCACTATTTATATTATGTTTATTTAAACTACATATACTTGTAGTTCTTATTTAATCTTTTGACTAAAACCTTTTTGTAATTTATAAAAAAACTTACAAAAACAAAAAAAAAAACTGTTAAAAAAAATAGGTAGGCACATACGTTAGGTAGTAACGTTCTTGCAGATGTTGATTTTTTTTTTGCTTTTAACCGACTTCCCAAAGAGGAGTTTTTTGTGACGTTTTCATATCTGTGTGATATTTGGTGACATATCTATACTAATATTATAAAGCTGAAGAGTTTGTTTGTTTGTTTGTTTGAACACGCTAATCTCAGGAACTACTGGTCCGATTTGAAAATTTCTTTCAGTGTTAGATAGCCCATTTATCGAGGAAGGCTATAGGCTACTTTTTATCCCGGTACGGGAAGTAGTTCCCACGGGATGCGGGTGAAACCGCTGGCAGAAGCTAGTTTTTCATAAATACGCGGTTTTGGCTTATCAGACGTAAAAGAATCTCCGTGTAATTATTTGAGTGCGGGTTAAATCACGGATATCATTTACGCCAGACTTTATAGCGTCTCGTAACTTACTTCAGACTACAATTACACTTAAGATGTCCCAAGCTTCTCACTCACAATTCGCAATTTTCCGAGCCGACATTAAGTTTGGCACGTGCTTTAACAGACAGGTAGACTATCTAAACATTCTAAACTAATATAATACAGAGGAAATATTTGTTTGTTTGTATCCTAAAGACTCCGGAACTACTGAACCAATTTGACAAATTCTGTCTCTGTTGGGGCGCTACACTCTTCCCGAGTAACATAGGCTATATTTTATCCCGGTACGGGCAGTAGTTCCCACGGGACGCGGGTGAAACCGCGGGAAAACAACTAGTTCATACTAATTTTAATCTATACTAATATTATAAAGCTGAAGAGTTTGTTTGTTTGTTTGTTTGTTTGATTGAACGCGCTAATCTCAGGAACTACTGGTCCGATTTGAAAAATTCTTTCAGTGTTAGATAGCCCATTTATTGAGGAAGGCTATAGGCTACTTTTTATCCGGGTCCGTGCCGAGGTTCCTACGGGATGCGGGTGAAACCGCTGGCAGAAGCTAGTTGTAAAATAAGTGTAAATGAGATGTAAACTAAAGATAAACTAAAAATAGTGAAATGTTAATCTATACTAATATTATAAAGCTAAAGAGTTTGTTTGTTTGTTTGTTTGAACGCGCTAATCTCAGGAACTACTGGTCCGATTTGAAAAATTCTTTCAGTGTTAGATAGCCCATTTATCGAGGAAGGCTATAGGCTACTTTTTATCCGGGTCCGTGCCGAGGTTCCCACGGGATGCGGGTGAAACCGCTGGAAGAAGCTAGTTTATTATAAGCGATGATTCACGCAGCTTCTTAGTGCAGATGTATTTAAAACTTGCTTCAGAACAGTAGTTAGTGATTCACTTTGATGCCTATTTGAAGAACAATTTGTGCGTTGTATGGAACCCTAAAAAAAAAAATAAAATATAATTAAGGGATATTTTTAGCAGTAACTAGCTTCTGCCAGCGGTTTCACCCGCATCCCGTGGGAACCTCGTCACGGACCCGGATAAAAAGTAGCCTATAGCCTTCCTCGATAAATGGGCTATCTAACACTGAAAGAATTTTTCAAATCGGACCAGTAAGATTAGCGCGTTCAAACAAACAAACAAACTCTTCAGCTTTATAATATTAGTGTAGATAACATGGTTTGGGTAATTTTGTTTTTAACCGACTTCAAAAAAGGCGGTACTTAGGCTGGCCGTATGTATGTTAGTGCGCGATTATCCGACGTTTGGCTGAACCGATTTTAATGCGGGTTTCAGTATCGTATTTAAAATAATGTTTTTCATAACTATTGTTGTAGAATGAGGTATAAACTATTGACAATAACGTATGCTTTGAATCCAGAGTAAATGTATACTATTGCATGCAAAGCTGAAGTGTGGGTTTGATTGTTTGAACGAGCCAATCTCAGGAAATACTGGTCCGATTAAAAATAATATTTAATTTCAGCATTACACAGCTGATTTATTGAGATAGGTATTTAATTAATTAATATTAAGACCACCTATAATTTTAATATGATTAAATATCCTTAAACGTAAAAATAACACTCCCAGAACACACTACATCTCTATGAAAAGTCGGCTTAAAAGAACAACACTATTTATCGACATTACACATCTCTATTTACTTTTATCGACAAACGAGGTCGTCTCTAAATCCTTTTCTAAAAATATCCGCCGTGTCGCGTTGTCATGGCAACCAAATAACTGTTCTACTTACTGAGAGCAATTTAAAATAACTTATTTAAGGTACAAAGTCGTGGTGGCTTAGTGGGTAAAGAACCAACCTCTCAAGTATGAGTGTGTTCGATACCACGTCAGGCAAGTACCAATGCAACTCTTCTAAGTTTGTATGTACTTTCTAAGTATATCTTAGACACCATTGACTGTGTTTCGGATGGCACGTTAAACTGTAGGTCTCGGCTGTCAATGAACATCTCTGGCAGTCGTTACGGGTAGTCAGAAGCCAGTAAGTCTGACACCAGTCTTACTAAGGAGTATTGGGTTGCCCGGGTAACTGTGTTGAGGAGGTCAGATAGTCAGTCGCTCCTTGTGGCACACTGGTACTCTGCTGCATCCAGTTAGAGTTTAAGCTGACCCCAATTTAGTTGGGAAAGAGCTAGGCAGATCATACATTTCTCAGCTATATTTTCTCTTGAAAATATGTAAATTGATCGTCGCGTTATGAGAGTGAAAGAATAGTGAGTGCACCTGTGTCTGCGCAAATGCTCGTGCACTTTAATATGTCCTGCGCAGCTGGCTGCTTACCACCAATATTGAAAAGTCGTGATAGTACAGAAAACATACACATTATTATGATTGAAATAACCGTCAGAGGTAGGTTTATATTTTTTATTGGTTTACTAAGGCTATGCTTGTGGCACACTGTGAGATTTTCGTCGCTAGACGTAGCTTTGAAAATACCGTAAGTCTTAGCATAATGACACTTAACCTTGAGACTTCTGATGCACACGTGCCAACTTTCACTCCTGGAAATATTTCCCGCTCATAGATAAAGAAAATTGATGGTTTTTTCTGATGGTAAGCTGCTACTTTGCTTGGTGCTGTTTTTCTTATGGTCCCGTGGGAACTACTGCTCGTACCGGGATAAAATATAGCCTATGTTACTCGGGAAGAGTGTAGCGCCCCAACAGTGACAAAATTTCTCAAATCGGTTCAGTAGTTTTGTAGCCTAAAACAAACAAAAAAATGTTTCCTCTTTATCATGTTAGTATATATATGTAGGTTACTGCTAAGTTTCTTCAAAGTCTCTAGGCTACAGCAAACTTGTACAATTCGTTTTTAGAGTTCCGTACCCAAAGGGTAAAACGGGACCCTATTGTTTTCGCTCCTCTGTCCGTCCGTCTGTCACCAGGCTGTATCTCATGAGCCGTGATAGTTAGAGAGTTGAAATTTTCACAGATGATGTATTTCTGTTGCCGCTATAACAGCAAATACTGAAAACTAGAATAAAATAAATATTTTGGGGGGCTCCCATACAACAAACGTGATTTTTTTGCCCATTTTTGCTCTGGTACCGAGACCGACTCGCACTTGGCCGGTTTTCCATATTAGTCTAGATATTTTACTTGCCAAGTTTCAACAAAATCTATAGTCTAAGCAAACATGTATAATATTTTCAAACGACTCATAGTACATAATATGGTACCTTTTGTCATAGAATGAAACATACATACATATTAATTTCTGTCCGTACCTAAATTGGTCCACTTCATGGTCATACAAACCTTAAACTTTGACCTCTAAGCTTTGTATCTACAATTTTAAAGTTTTTTCTTCAAATCCTATTAGTCTTGTATGTTATTATGTTTTTATGGTGATACTTAAAGGGTCGAGTCGGAAGTCATTTGTCTGTTTTAGCGTTTATTTCTTAGTAGTTAAGATTTATTCAGCTAGTTGCTGTTTCTCGTGGTTTCTCTCGCGTTTTGGAACTTTTGCTAGTGGCGTAAGAGTAGCCTATGTTACTCGGGGATAGTGCAGCTTTACATATTTTCATAGGTAACTTCTCAAAAGCTAGTTATGGTACAAACAAAATAATAACAGCTCTTTATAACATTTGTTTAGATTACTTATGTAATAATAATGGCGTCCACGGCCGATTTCGGCCACTGCGGCTGTTCTCATTTAAGGAGATCATCCAGCTGCGCAGGACATATTATAGTGCACAAGCATTTGCGCAGACACAGGTGCACTCCTTATTCCTTCACTCTCATAACCCGATGGGACGGCAATCCGACACGACCGGAAAGAGATCAGGCGCAGGACCGACATTTACGTGCTCTCCGATGCACGGGTGAATCAATCACCAACTTCCAGACTACGGGCTGCTTTGAGAAAGTTTAAGAAAACCCAAAAACCGATTTCGGCCCAACCCGGGAATCGAACCCGAGACCTCGAGCACAGCATCCGCGCTTGCGACCACTAGACCAACGAGGCAGGCAAAACTTTTACTTATGTTTACTTATGTATTTGATATTTGACTGGTACATTATATAGACTCAATTTTAAAACCGGCCAGAACCTTGCCACGCTCAGATGGCGGTGTTCCGTAGTTTCCCGTTCGTCCGACGATAGACAGCTGTCTGTCTGACACCAATCCACGGACCGACAGAACCAAGCATTGCTTAACCTTTTGAACAATCAATTTTCGCTGCTTATGATGACTTAGCCATGAGCTTTTCCAGATAATAATAGCAAGTTGAAGTGGCAATGGGCAGGCCATATTGCTCGCAGAGCAGATGGCCGATGGGGCCGAAAAGTGCTAGAGTGGAGACCACGGACTAGCAAGCGCAGCGTAGGACGTCCACCAACAAGGTGGACAGACAACCTTATAAAGGTCGCTGGAAGACGCTGGATGCAGGTCGCCTCCAACAGGTATCTGTGGAGATTTAAGGGGGAGGCCTATGTTCAGCAGTGGACGTTCTATGGCTGAGATGATGATGATGATGATGAATAGATAGTTAGGTATTAGTATTACCCATAAAATCTGACATGTAACACATGGCACTCAGCTGCGTGCGAAGACACATAGTTGGTTCAAAGCTAGTCATCATCATCATCCTCCTGCCCTTATCCCAATTCTATTTGTGGTCGGCGCAGCATGTTTTCTCCCTCCATACTCTTCTATCTGCCGTCATCTCACAAGTAACATTCTTTCTTACCATATCTACTTACTTTGGTTCAAAGCTAGTAAATCTATATTATCGCTTCCACTGTGCAGCAAGCTTGCTAAACTACATACGAGCACTAGCCTCATTGATAAGGTTTTATATTCTACTGATAACAGTGGCTTGTCTCAACCACTGCCCATTGTGTTGCGTTTACACTGTTATACTTAACTGTGGTTCTATTTTACTCACTTTTAAACTGTTCTAGTCAAAATATGTACCTACTTTATACTTAGTTCTATTTTTTTTATATCCTCCGAGCCTTTTTCCCAACTATGTTGGGGTCGGCTTCCAGTCTAACCGGATTCAGCTGAGTACCAGTGCTTTACAAGAAGCGACTGCCTATCTGACCTCTTCAACCAAGTTACCCGGGCAACCCAAAACCCCGTTCTAAGACTCGTGTCATACTTTCAGACTCCTGACTACCCGTAACGACTGCCAAGGATGTTCAATGACAGCCGGGACCTACAGTTTAACGTGCCATCCGAAACACAGTCATTGGTGTCTCAGATATACTTAGAAAGTACATAGTACAAACTTAGAAAAGTTGTATTGGTACTTGCCTGACGTGGAATCGAACCGACACATACTTGAGAGGTTGGTTCTTTACCCACTAGGCCACCACGAGTTTTTAAAAGTCGTGTAATAAAATCTAAAATTACTCTTTTTTCCTTCCAGTCAATCAGTTTCCTCTGTATGTCCCCCAAATTACACTGTTTATACATTGTATTGCTAACAAACGAACATTGCATACCAATGGCTTTATTAAACAACAAATAAACTTGTATGTTTATATTCGAACATTATTTACACGAAAATCATTCTTCGTTACTTCACACATACTAATATTGTAGAGGCGAAAATATGTGCTGTATACCATTGTATGAAACTTGACAGTAACATAGCTTATACATCAGAATTATATACAACTAGCTTCTGCCAGCGGTTTCACCCGCATCCCGTGGGAACTACTTCCCGTACCGGGATAAAAAGTAGCCTATAGCCTTCCTCGATAAATGGGCTATCTAACACTGAAACGAATTTTCAAATCGGACCAGTAGTTCCTGAGATTAGCGCGTTCAAACAAACAAACAAACAAACTCTTCAGCTTTATAATATTAGTATAGATTTAAAGGCTACTCACTCTTTATCCAGGTGCTGGGAGTAGTTTCGGCGGGAACAGCTGTAAGACTATAACTAACCTTTAGTGAGAATCATGTTAGAAATCATCATCTCCCGAGCCTTTTCCCAACTATGTTGGGGTCGGCTTCCAGTCTAACCGGATGCAGCTGAGTACCAGTGCTTTACAAGAAGCGACTGCCTATCTGTCCTTCTCAACCCAGTTACCCGGACAACCCAATACCCCTTGGTTAGATTGGCGTCAGACTTACTGGCTTCTGACTACCCGTAACGACTGCCAAGGATGTTCAATGATAGCCATCAAATAAACTTCAAACCAGCTAAAATTAAAACTAAAAGCCAGCATTTTATTTTACCCGACTGTGTTCTTAAAAGAGGAGTTTCTAACATATTTTACGTAACCACATGAAACTATTGGTTAACAAAACTACTAATTTAACCAATAAAATTCAATCAGTTTTTATCTCCAACAAAAAAACGAACGATTGACATTTTGATCAAAATAAATGAAAAAGAAATAAAAATGGTTGGCTACTTACATAAACTGCTGTTTAGCCCTTCACGAGTGTGAGCGAGAGACAAGATGTTCATAGAAACGAATAGAGTAGACTGAGGGTTGTTAGTTGTCGATTTTTTGTGAAAGTTAATTATTTTTTTAAGGAAAAATTGGTGTCAAAATTATAATTTGCTTTATGCTTGTATTTAGTTGTCTTTTTCTGCTTTTCAAAATAAAAGCATTTTATATTCAGAGCAAACTTAAAAACAACTTTTCTGAACGTCAAAATTACATGAGATTGACCAAAAGAATGGCCGTCTTTGACTATTTTGAAAATAACATTCAGGGTTTAGTAACATTTCAGTTTATTTAAATTCAATTCAAAAACAAACGTATTTTTGTAGAATAGCACTTTCACATCGATAATATCAAAATACGGATGTCATATATTGACGATAATTTTAATTACTTCGTAATCTAATCTACATTAATGATATATCATTTTGAGAGACATAAAATCATGTTGCTTTTTATTTTTATACTAGCTTCTGCCAGCGGTTTCACCCGCATCCCGTGGGAACTACTTCCCGTACCGGGATAAAAAGTAGCCTATAGCCTTCCTCGATAAATTGGCTATCTAACACTGAAATAAATTTTCAAATCGGACCAGTAGTTCCTGAGATTAGCGCGTTCAAACAATCAAACAAACTCTTCAGCTTTATAATATTAGTATAGATAATTTTTCCAGGTACTTTTACTATTATTTCCAACTTTTGAACATTTTACATTCAAAATGACTCTGAACCTTGAAAATTGCGATGTCAAAAAAGAAAAACAAAAAAACAATTAAAACTTTTAGTAATAACATTAATAACACCAAGTAAATTGGTATTTAACGTTCGATATAACACGGGTGGAAACCGCATAAAAAAGTTAGTCAAATAATAATATTAAATAATAAAACAGTAGAAGTCGACTCCATCGCGACTTTGTTCTAGCTGTGAAAAAATATCGGGCGCATACTTACCGTGGTGTTCAGGGCTGTCACTAACTCGTTATTATTATTATTACTTTTTTTTTTTTTTGGAAACATGAATTCTGTTAAGTTCACAAGGACTGTTTTGTACATGTATTGTGTTGAAATTGCTGCAGTAAAAGATGATAGAAGAGAAATATGTTACTGCACTACCTACCGCATTGGGAATTAATTAGGTACATAATTGTTTAATTTTAATTAAACAATTATGTACCTGCAATATAAGCTGTGTTTGTGATAAATAAAATAATATTTTTTGTTTTAGGGCTCACTGTAATAATATTGGTTACAATAAAACATTATATAAATAGAAAAAAAAAAAGATTTTCCTAAAACAAGAAGTGCAGTTTATGGATAGTTTAAAATTATATCACGTGTGACAAGTAATGAATTCCAAAATCATTAGTCCACGAGGAAAATCACTTACAAAGTATAATGCATGTGAAGCTATATGTGTGTAAGAATTAAATTAACCAACAGGAAAAATTGTCTTAATGTTAGGAAGATACTAACAATATTTATATTTGGTGTTTTTAATTTGTAAATAAATACGTAGGTAAAAGATAGAATTTTATTTATTTTGACGATATTTAACATTTAGTTCAGTACACGCGGCTGTTCCTATGTTATAAGCACTTTGAACCATGTATTCTACCTCTTAACTTCCGTCTGGTTCTACCCGCTTTTCTAGCAAACTACATTCCTCACATTTATAAAATCTTCCCCTATAAGTGAGCTAATTTAAATGTTTTTTTTTTTTCTGTTCCCCATTACATACAAAAAAGGTTAATATACCAACAAAGATAAGTGAACAGTACACGTCTATGCGGTTATCTTAAGCCAACACAACTAAACGATGATAAGCCGAGTTATGCTACGTGATAATGACTGATAAGAATATGCCTCGTATTGACAGAGCCGAAAATATTGCTTTGTCAGTTATTAGGGATCAGTAAGTAAAAAACTAGAGTTTTAAAATGGTAATTTTTCTATGATTCATTATTCCTTAAACACTAAAGTAACAATTAACTATGTATTTTATTTACATTTTTACATTACATATTTAATAAAAATAAAAAAAAAACAAGTAAAATTGACTGTTTGTCTGCCCCGCTTTTACACCAAAATTACTGAGCATTTTCCTGACAGTAGCGATGTGCGGACATTTTCAACCGATTTATTAGCTCGTTAGGCGGCTGGATGAAGGGACTGATTCAGAAGGCAGTACTCCTTGATACGGCACGTATTGTGAGGAGGTTTCTGTCTCTGGGACCCTAACCACCGGTACCTTGGACCCTGTGCCCGATATCGGTGGCCATCTATTTATTTATATTTTTAAAAGTTTTTTTTTTATTTTTATAATTTAATATTTAAAAATTGCTTGATTTTCAAAAATATGTCTAAATTACTGCCTAGTGTGTATTCGCCGTCAAAATCAAAGATATATTTATTTATTTCAAAACCGAGTTTGAGTAAAAAACACTTACATATTTTGTACGGAACTCAACAAGTTTTACCTGATGATGACACTAAAATATTTTTCATGATGATATTAAAAGCAAGTATTGAATCATTACTTCAATATATCAGGTGCTAGATTAAGCGATTCGTGAGTGAAATTATTTGCGAAGTCATTTTAACTAAGCCTTGAGTTCAAAAAGGCATCCGTATTGTGTTATGTATTTGTTATTTTTAACCTACTTATATTATAAACGAGGAAGTTTTTATTAATGAATGGTTGTTCCTTTTTTTCGCGAAAAATACTGTATGGAATTTAATAAAAATCGATTTTAATGCAGCTTATAATAGATGATTTTGTGTTAGATTTAAGTTAAATTTTATTATTTTTGTATGTGTAGCTATTGTGGACGCCACTATCGAATTGGTTTGTAAACTGTAATGATAGTGTGTATGTTTTTAAATAAATAAAAAAGATTATATTACTCGCAGATAATAAAGCTTTCTAATGGTGTAAAAATTATTAAAATCGGTCCAGTAGTTTTTGAGTTAATACATTATAATTTTTTTTTTTTTTTTCCTTTTTAAGATGTAGTTTCTTTGTATCCATGTGCGGGAATGTGTTCCTTTGCGACGCGCGGGTGGAAGAGTTTGTTTGTTTGTTTGTTTGAACGCGCTAATCTTAGGAACTACTGGTCCGATTTGAAAATTTCTTTCAGTGTTAGATAGCCCATTTATCGAGGAAGGGTATAGGCTACTTTTTATCCCGGTACGGGAAGTAGTTCCCACGGGATGCGGGTGAAACCGCTGGCAGAAGCTAGTAAATTATATTACTCGCAGATAATACAGCTTTCTAATGGTGTAAAAATTATTAAAATCGGTCCAGTAGTTTTTGAACTAATCTATTATAAAAAAAAAAACTTTTTTTCTTTTTTAAGATGTAGTTTCTTTGTATCCACGTGCGGGAAGGAGTTCCTTTGCGACGCGCGGGTGGAAGCTAGTTTATCATAAATAACAACAAATTAAAAATAAGCTAAAAACTAAATAATGTAATATACTAAATATCATGTTTAGTTTACTGACAGCCCTGGTCGGTCGAATGTTCGCCGGCTAGAACGCTGTAGCCGCAAAACTGAGCTAATGCATATTTGTGTAACTTTAATTTTATTTATTTTTTTATGTTTACTCTTTTTTGTGGTATATTGCAGACTTTTACGTAGATTGGGGAATTTAAATATAAGTAATATAAGGGTGAGTGTCACCGTATAACGATAACCAAACCATAACCAGCTGTATATGTAATTAAATGCTGCAACTCACCGTAAATGTATAAACGTTAAGATAACGTTTCATGGGTTTATCTTACGCGACACTACTTATGACGTATTTTTTGTTGTATCATTTATGCATGATTAACTGAATGATGTATATTTTTTTTTATGACGAGCTTAATCAGGACCGGGATTAATGAAATATCTTGATTTTTCTGATATTGTCAATAACAATGTTTTTTTTTTGCATTGTCACTCGATTAAAAGTGCTTTTAAACGTGACGTAGTGAACATTACATATATGTACGATTAAAATGAGTCTTATTCCTACAAGTCTGGAGTACAATACATGATTTGTAAAGGGCTGATTGCTTATACATACATATCTAAACAAGATACGGCCAAAAATCATAACCCCATTTTGACAATCGGGTCTAAACCACCTGGGGCCCGATTCTCCTAATTTTACTTAAGCGACATACGATTCACGTTCGACTGAGATCCAATCCCGACTCAATTACGATTGAAGCATATGTGGCATTCCGCTATTTTTTCTTTGAAATAAACGTTTTTATCCTTTTCTGTCATTCAATAATGAATCATTTTGTCTGCAAATGATTTACGATTGCAATATGATTGTAGAGCAAACTACCGTTTAGACCAAAATCACCAAAATAGCAAACCAATCGAATGTCGTTGGAATACGATAGGTCTTATATATTTCCTCTTCAATTTAAAACCAAGTACCACAAAAAACACAAATAATTCTAAACAAATAGAAATAAGCCAGTTACAAGTTTTGCAGTTACCTCTATCCTCGGTGGCAGTGAAACGTTTCGTAAGCGGTGCGACGTCACATTCCGGTGTGGCGAGAACTGTCTTGATACTTGCCGTGTTTAGTTTATTTTAATACCAGATCTTTCTTCTTCCCGCAATTGGATAAAAATATGCATATGTGTTATTCTGATGTAATTATAAGTTATATTTACAGACAAATCTCTTCAAAATCCATCCATACATAAGAACTTTCACGTCTATATATATAAAAATGAAACCCGCTTTCCGTTGTCACGACATAACATGAAAACGGCTTGACTGATTTGGCTGAAAATTAGAGGGGAGGTAACTTAGACCCGGGAGAAGGTTTTAGGATAGTTTTTTCCACCATCCGGCTACGGGACGCGGGTGAAACCGCTGGCGATAGCTAGTAACTTATAATATTAGTAGGACTATAATTTACTTTTTAACTTTTTAATCATACTTAAGTAAATGAAGTGCAAAGTTTTTATTGTTTGCATTAAATAGATACGGAAACTATTCGTCCGAATTTAAAAAAATATTTCACTGCGGACAGGTAGTTCCCGCGGGAGGCGGGTGAAACCGCTGGCGGAAGTTAGTTTAAGGTATTCCAGATAATTTCCAGGAAAACTTCATTTAGTTATTATTAACTTAGCTACCTAGTTACCTATTGCATTTTCTCAGAATTTTGAATGTCGGCAATGAGATGTTTTCTACGAAATTTTAATAATGTGGACCAAATTACTCTTTGACATAGTTCACACTTTTTTAGTAATAAGTACCTAAATGATTTATGGATAAATTCTACTTAGTTGAGCATTGAAATATCATCCTTTCGTCTTTTTTCACAACTACATACAAGTCATTACTTTCACTAATATCTTTTTGTGTAAGTTTTTCATATTCTCTGATCTATTGCACTTTCAGTAGATTTATTTCTTGGGCTGACTTTACTTAAAAACCTTTATCAATCTACCCGCCACCCTGTTTTATCCGCGTTCCGAGGAACCGATTTCCTGTACTCGGATAAGACGTATGTCTAATAGCTTTTCTCAGGCTTTAGCTAGACTATTTGAGTACCTGTCATATAAGTCTACAGACAAATATACAGATTTCTATTATTTTTAGCAATTAGTTTCATTTACACAAAACATAAAGATCTTACACAATGTAATTTACCAAGTATAACCAAAAAAAGCTAAATATATTAGGCTAGCATGTAAAATGTGTGATTCCGTCCTTTATACAACCTTGCTGCAGCTTCGTAGACACGATATTACATCGATTGTACTGCGACCAAACAGCCTTGATACTTGCTCAATAAATAAATAGGAAAATAGCTGATAATTTCTAAATGGTGTGGTCGATTTTGATAAAATTGGTATGAGAACCACTGCTGGAATACCAGCTTTTATGTAAAGGAAATTGCATTCAAATCGGTGCAGGCGTTTTCACGCAATTCGCCTCGGTTGGGTTGGTTGCTACTTTAGCGATAATTTCAAAAACTACTGAACATATTTTCACACGGTTGACCAATATGTAGATAGGGGCTAGTGAGGATTATTAAAGTAGGTGTTTGCTTTATTGACTTCTGCCGGCCTTTTTCCTCACTCTCGTCATCCGAGAGTGTGGAAAGTAGCCTTCTTCGAAAATGAGCTATAATTTTAATATACTATATAATCAGTTTAACCAAGGACTTTCTGGTTGCTAGCAACTGGATTGAGGAGATCAGATAGGCAGTCGCTCCTTGTGGCACACTAGTACTCAGCTGCATCCAGTTAGACTGGAAGCCGACCCCAACATAGTTGGGAAAAGGTTCGGGAGATGATTCTTAAACTACGTTTTAGTAATGGGTGTGATCTAACCAGTAAGTCTTGTAATGCGGTTACATGACGGGATCATGAGAGGAAATTGACCATTTGTGCCAAGTGTGGGTGGTGCACTAGTTTCGTTGACACTACGCTCTGCCCACGGCGTTACTCGGGTTCGACTGATTTGATTTTGTTATACGAATTGAATATTAATTGGTAAGGATGTGTGTTTGGTAGTATTTTACGGTTTAACCGCTGGATGGATTTTGATGAAGCTTAGCAATAATGAAGGTTATTTACTTATTAGAATAATATAGGTTTTTTAACCGGTTGCGGGAAGTAGGTCGCTCGGGATGCGGGTGAAACCGCTAGCGAAAATTAGTAAAAAAACAGACAACTTATGTAGTGGAGACCACGGACTAACAAGCGCAGCGTAGGACGTCCACCAACAAGGTGGACAGACCTTATAAAGGTCGCCGGAAGACGCTGGATGCAGGTCGCCTCCAACTGGTATCTGTGGAGATCTAAGGGGGAGGCCTATGTTCAGCAGTGGACGTCCTATGGCGGAGATGATGATGATGATGATGAGACAACTTATGTTATCCACCAGTAAGTGTTTCCCGCGGTTTCACCCGCATCCCGCTCACCATACCGGAATGAAATGTAGCCTCTGTTTCTGTTCTGTGTAGCTTGCCAACAGTGAAAGTATTCCTCAAATCGGTACATTAGTTTCGGAGCCAAAGTAACAAACAAATAAAATGTTAGGTGCTTTATAATATTACTAGCTTCTGCCAGCGGTTTCACCCGCATCCCGTGGGAACTACTTCCCGTACCGGGATAAAAAGTAGCCTATAGCCTTCCTCGATAAATGGGCTATCTAACACTGAAAGAAATTTTCAAATCGGACCAGTAGTTCCCGAGATTAGCGCGTTCAAACAAACAAACAAACTCTTCAGCTTTATAATATTAGTATAGACTAGGTATAGATTGAACAATTATTAATGTAAGCCCTAACGAGGTGTTCCAGGTAAACCTCTACGTATGTGTGCGTCAATACCCCCCACTCACTCCCCCTTAGTCTACGCGCACACTGCACGCACAAACCGGTGATAGGAAAAAAATCTATACTAATATTATAAAGCTGAAGAGTTTGTTTGTTTGTTTGTTTGAACGCGCTAATCTCAGGAACTACTGGTCCGATTTGAAAAATTCTTTCATTGTTAGATAGCCCATTTATCGAAGAAGGCTATAGGCTACTTTTTATCCCGGTACGGGAAGTAGTTCCCACGGGATGCGGGTGAAACCGCTGGCAGAAGCTAGTGTTTTATAAAACTTGAATGCAATTAAAGTTTTTAGTCGATCTGATAACGGACAGATACCTGGGGCTCAATTCTGCAAATTTTACTACATTTTACTACACAGGGATAAAATATAGCTCATGTTACTCGCAGATAATATAGCTTTCCAATGGTGAAAAAATATTTAAAATCGGTCCAGTAGTTTTTGAGTGTATCCATTACAACCAACCAAACAAACAAAGTTTTCCTCTTTGTAATATTAGTATAGAGAAACTATCGGCCGACTTAGTTTGTAGTGTGCGCTTACTCTTGTAGAGAGAGGAGGGGAGGGGGTATATACCCCCCTTTCCCATGGGTGTAGTGTGTATGTTGATTACTATTGTAAGGGATTATTTAGGATTAACATTAAAGTTATATGTGTAGTGTTAAAATGTTGTCTAGATTTTGTCCACAACTTTGTTTGGTTCTTTTAGTATGTACTAGCTGGTTTGCCGCGGTTTCACCCGCGTCCCGTGGGAACTGCTGCCCGTACCGGGATAAAATATAGCCTATGTTACTCGATTTTGCGTGAAAGCGTAACAAAACTTACTTTTGAGGGATATTTTTTAACCGCTTTTAAGAAATGCGATGACTGTCTCCTTTCTTATCTTGATTTTTCATGTCTTCTTTTCCCATAGTTGTGTCTGACGTCATTTGAAAATAAATTCCATAGTGAATTTAATCATCTTTTTATATTGATATGACTGTTATCAAAACGCTTATCATTTCTGCATTCTGTACAGGTTGTAGTTTTTTTTACAAAACATATAAATTACACAAAAATACTTTTTTTTTAATCAAAATGGTAGTTCAATATTATTTTTGTTGCCCGGGTAACTTGGTTGAGGAGATCAGATAGGCAGTCGCTCCTTGTGGCACACTGGTACTCAGCTGCATCCGGTTAGACTGGAAGCCGACACCAACATAGTTAGGAAAAGGCTAGGCAGATGATGATGATATACAGGATGTATTTTATTTTTACAAAAAAAAAATATTTTTACAAAAATAAAATAATATAAAGTGATTTTAATTACAGAAATTGGAAGTTTAATGTTATTTTAATAGCTGTAGTTATATTCAAACGTTGCTGTGACACGTGAACACCCTGTATGTAACCTAGTTCTCAGAATAAGATTCATTTATTATTAATACCGACTGGCTAGAGGTTAGACTAGAATATTCTGTGTATAGTATAGTTAATATCAATTATATTTTTTTATTAATTTAATGATTGTCTGTGAAAAATATTGTGTTTTGATATTTAAAAAAATAAGATGTGGCTGTTTACAAAGAGTAGATTTTTTCATTAAAATTTGTGGTTTTTTTATGTAACTTTTAAATAGACTAAACCTAATCGATGAGAAAATAAAAATGAATAAAGCAAGGATAAATTGGTAATTTTGGAATAGATTGCCTGTAGTAAATGTTTACAAAAAAATTAAGTACCCAAATTACCTATTTTACATTTTTTTAATTAAATCTATACTAATATTATAAAGCTGAAGAGTTTGTTTGTTTGTTTGTTTGTTTGAACGCGCTAATCTCAGGAACTACTGGTCCGATATGAAAATTTCTTTCAGTGTTAGATAGCCCATTTATCGAGGAAGGCTATAGGCTACTTTTTATCCCGGTACGGGATGTAGTTCCCACGGGATGCGGGTGAAACCGCTGGCAGAAGCTAGTACTTAATAATTAGATACAATTAATGACAAATAACACTTCAATAATTATTTTTTTTTTGCGTATCTTAATAACTCTTTGCATTAACACAAAAAACTACACTACAGCTTACAAAAACAATAAAACCCATCAACAAAACCATAACCCCTCTCCCCGCAGTCGGGTATTTAACCGAGCCGCTCGCGGTACAGTGTCACATTTAAACTCGCTATATCGATTGGGGAACTAATAATAGAAGAGCTAGACGTATGCCTTGAGACATAAGCGGAAGCGATTTAGATTTTTTAAAGATTTTTTCATAAAAAAATAATGATAATAAAGTTTATTATCCGTTTGTTCATTAATTTTAATTTAAATCATACATCTTGAATTAAATAAATTAAAACTATTTCTTGTGTATTGTTTTTATATTTTTTAAGTAGATATGGTTATAAAGTTGAAATATTCACATGTTTTCTTACAATGTTTCAACCCGTAACTTTTATGGGCACTTTTCCGCGCACCCGGATAATAAGCCTGTAGCTTTACTCAAAGAACTGACACTCTCATTATTTAGTAATCTCAATATGTGCAAAAACTGAAAAAAAAAATATTGGTCCATTAGTTACTGAGATTAGGCCCTTCAAAAAAACTTTTCAACTTAAAATAATAGTATCCACGTAAAAACAAGCAAGTATCACAACTTTTTAAATAAATCGTCTAACAGACGACACGAAGAAATATTTTAAAAATAAAAAGGAAAATAAATAAAAACATCAGCCTGTATACACGAGTGCTATTGGAGGGCTTCTCTCTAAGAAGGGTCCCGGCTTGATATTTTATTTTAGCACAAATTCAGATTTACTTGTTAGACTTAGTTATTTTACTTGATTAAATACTGTATCTATCCTTACCACAGATCTTTATTGATAATCTATACTAATATTATAAAGCTGTAGAGTTTGTTTGTTTGTTTGAACGCGCTAATCTCAGGAACTACTGGTCCGATTTAAAAAATTCTTTCAGTGTTAGATAGCCCATTTATCGAGGAAGGCTATAGGCTACTTTTATCCCGGTACGGGAAGTAGTTCCCACGGGATGCGGGTGAAACCGCTGGCAGAAGCTAGTATTCAATAAATGCGTATGTAACTGTCTGTTGCGCTTTCATGCCAAAACTACTGAAGCGATTTAAATGAAATTTCGAACAAAGATAGTCTCGAACATGAGAAAGTACCTCCGAGATCCTAAAAACAACAACATATTGATTAAATTAGGTTAATAAGACAAAACTATGATTTTTTACAGTTTTTGGACACCGATTTCCAATTTATCAGGCACGAAGGTACCTTATTTTCTATTCTGAATAAAAACAATCAAATACTCAAGTACTTTTTTCTATATTTTTATTTTGTACAACATTTACATATAACTAAACGTTATTTCCATCTATTAACAACAATATCTTTTGCTAATACGTATAACATTCTAACTCAAAAACACACATATTTACCTTCACACAAACGCAATACAAAATCTACAAAAAACCGATTCCCTAATCTTCCAACTCTAGTATTTATTAATAAGTTAAACAAACAACATTTGTAATGACCACCTTATTATCTAAGTATTAAGGTTGAATATTAACTTTGTAACAGTCTAGTATGGCGTACTTGTAACCTTTTGGGTTGGGAAGAAAGTTCGTGAGCTGTTGTTTGTGGAATAAGAAGTCTTGATACTTTGTAGTTTTGTTGGTTGGTAGAGAAAAATATGGATTTTTGGTGGTTTAAGGTTAAGGCAATTTATATTGTGCTGGAGAGTTTAAAACTTAAATTTTTGGGTATTAGAAAACTACAGATATTTACAAATAAAATTAAATAGGGGCCCAGTAGAAAATTAAAATAAAAAAACGTTTTTAAAATGAAATAATAATTAGTTTGGTATATTCATTTACGTTATTTAGAAAGTGTATTTAAAATACCTATATATTTTTTTTCTGCCCCTTCACGGTAAAACAGATAGAGATTGAATTTGGTATAGAGATAGGTAGAAGATGGTTGATTTTTGACCCGTAAAATAACAACCTGTCAGATTTTGATGAAACTTGACAGTAATGTCGCATTTGAAAAATAAACTACAAAATACTTGGAAAACATTGGTTTTAGAGGTCAAACATAAAAGACGTACGTGTAACTAAGTATTAATATTTTTTTATAACTAATCTATTGGACAAAATAATTATCTTCGCGTGCTAAGCATGGGTAGTTGGTAATTTCTACATTATTGGTATTGAATAATTTATTTAGATATTGATGAAGAGGTTACAAATGGGTCTTAATTATGTATTTTCTCGTCTATACTAATATTCGGATACACGAAGTAGGCAGCTGGTCTATATTATAAATGCGAAAGTGAGTGACGGACAAACAGATACGCCTTTATAATATAGAAAAAGTTTTAAAATTATTTTAATACGGTTGAGGAAAGTCCTAATTGGTTTTCCCAGATTTTAATTTAAATTGAAAATGAATGTAATTATAGTTTTGTAAATGACTAGCTTCTGCCAGCGGTTTCACCCGCATCCCGTGGGAACTACTTCCCGTACCGGGATAAAAAGTAGCCTATAGCCTTCCTCGATAAATGGGCTATCTAACACTGAAAGAAATTTTCAAATCGGACCAGTAGTTCCTGAGATTAGCGCGTTCAAACAAACAAACAAACAATCAAACAAACAAACAAACAAACTCTTTAGCTTTATAATATTAGTATAGATTAATATTTACCAGTGAACGACAAATGTGTTGGTCAGAAAAATAATGTTTTTCCTTGAATCACATTAATTTATCACATTTATTTCTTGCTCGCAGTTTTACACGCGTCCTGAAGCACTTACTTTTCGCACCTGGATAATAAATAGACCAAGTTACTCCTTAAGTATATCAGATATATGCCAGTGAAAGACATTATACAATCCTATGCAGTTAGTTCAAATATTTTTAACCGACTTTAAAAAAAACTACATGTATGTTTGTGGGATTGTGTTTGGATGAACCACTTTTGATTTTAAGCATAGTATTTGTCAGACTTAGGAGAAGGTTGATATTTTTGTAATTTATTGTTTTCTTGTTTAGGTATATTTTTTTCAAATATGTAGTTTTTTTTTTATATAAATATTAAAAAAGAACAGACACTTAATTATTTTTTACTTAAAAAAAACTGCAGAAAATCTAAATTAAACCAAATAAAAGGGTTATTATTACGTAAGTGAACTATGCAAGTATTAAGATTGTCGGTCGGCGTACACGACCCGACTCTCATCTTTCACTGCTCTCCTTAAGGGACGGACTTGGTTGAGTGTTTTTTTAGAATATTAAGTTGCCAATTTTTAATTCCAATTTGTATTTTTTTGGATTTTGATATTTGAATTTGTAAATTAAATGAAGATTGTTTTTTTTTAGTTTTGAATTTCATATTATTATTTTTTTAGTTTTTTTTGGGTATTGTTTTATATTTTGATACTAGGATTTGTACCGTAAAAATAGCTGAATCGATTGATATATGTATAGTGCTAAAAGATGGTTACCGATTAGTTTTTCGTCATTTTTTTTTTTCTAAAAAAATTTGTAATAAAATAAATTACAAAAAAAAAACAACAACCTGTCAATATTTGGTGTGTGAAGACTAGTTTTATATTTATTCGTAAAGAGGCTGGATAAATAGGCAAAACGAGTTACGTATGCTAATCTAGAAATTAATAGCTCAGAACATTTTTTATTATTTATTTACATAATTTTTGTGCCCATTTGTTGTGCATTCAAGGTTTTTGTGGTGAGAACTATAAAAATATCTATTTATACTTCTTTAATAATATTTAAAAAGTGTAACCTTTCTGACAATATTTCTATTTTTTTAATATTAGAAAAATATTATTCTTTCATTTTCAGTTGTCAAATCGCCCGGCAAGTATATGGCTGGTCATAGTTTGGTTATCGTTATAGTTAAATTTTGCAACTGGATCTTTAAGTCTTAATTACTTCCAAATATAGTAGTGTCTATAAATAAAGAAGATAATACAGTTTTCTTTTCAATAAAAAATTAATGTCCAACTAGCCGATTATCGGCCACGGCGGCTGTTCTCATGTAAGGAGATTAGACAACTGCGCAGGACATATTACAGGGCATGAGCATATGCGCAGACACAGGTGCACTCACTATTCCTTCACTCTCAGCGCGATGCGACGACAATCCGACACCACCGGAGAGAGATCACAAGCACCACCGACATTACGTGCTTTTTAATTAAAACATTATGAAATATTGAAAGCTGATATGGTAAGAAAGAATGTTACTTGTGAGATGACGGCAGATAGAAGAGTATGGAAGGAGAAAACATGCTGCGCCGACCCCGAATAAAATTGGAATAAAGGCATAATGACGATGATGATGATTTAAATAAAACATTATTTAAAGATTATTAAAATATGCAGAAACTGAGTTATCTCTGTGACGTAAATGTAAACTATTTCTGTTTGTCATATCAACTAATATAATCAGTTTTGAGATAATTATGTGTGAATTTTTTCGTGTCTAGAAACTTGGTTAAAAATAATCTTATCTTTACTAATACCTATTTAAATAAAACTGACCGTTTGTCTGTCTGTACCGCATTAGCTATAAAAACGATGAACCTATGGTGATGAAATACCTGTATATCACATCACACTTCACATTAATTAAAAAAAGTGAAAGCTTGTGTGTGTGTTTGTTACTTCTTTACTCATAGACGGTTTATCGGATTTTGATGAAACTTTGTAATAAGTATACTAAGACTTAATAACTAAGTAATTTAGCTTATACATCAGAACAAAATATAGGCTGGTGTGTAGGTGTGTTTGTGTGGTGGCCTAGTGGGTAAAGGACCAATCTCTCAAGTATGAGGGCGCGGGTTCGATCCCAGGTCAGGCAAGTACCAATGCAACTTTTCTAAGTTTGTATGTACTTTCTAAGTATATCTTGACACCAATGACTGTGTTTCGGATGGCACGTTAAACTGTAGGTCCCGGCTGTCATTGAACATCCTTGGCAGTCGTTACGGGTAGTCAGAAGCCAGTAAATCTGACACCAGTCTAACCAAGGGGTATCCGGTTGCCCGGGGAACTGGGTTGAGGAGGTCAGATAGGCAGTCGCTTCTTGTAAAGCACTGGTACTCAGCTGAATCCGGTTAGACTGGAAGCCGACCCCAACATAGTTGAGAAAAGGCTCGGAGGATGTTGTGTAGGTGTGTGTTTTACGAGTTAATTTACTATAGGACAAATATGTTGAAATCTGATATTTTTCCTTTTTTTCTTGTATTCGGAAGTCCGGAGTTTATTCTCCACAAACAAACACACAAACAAATGTCTTACAGAAATATAATAAATTACAAAAGAATAGGAGAATAGAATCGACAGTCGCACAGCGTAGTAATTAAATATTAATTAGCAGTAAGCCGTGATGATGATGATAATATTATATCACGTTTGACCTTGGAGAGTATGAAACCGGTTATTCAAATAATTGTGATAGAGTTCACCTACTTATGTCTGTACGTTTACTCATGTGACTTAACAAAATATAAGATTCCGAAGAATTGAGAGGTCACACCTTTTTCCAAGCCTCCTCTAAAGTGTTTTAAGAAGTCTTAATTTTGTTTCTATGGTTAAAATAACTGATTATGAAGGGAAATACACCGTTTTTTTTTAACTGAAGGACATTTTTTTTAATTTAAGAAGACTTTTTTCAAATCTCAACTATTAGTTTGAGTTCTTATACATATTTTAAATTTTCATTTCAAAAAATAATATGGTAAAAAACATTAAACATCACTATTTAAAAAAATGAACAATAAAAAAATGTTTAGCAGTATTTTATAAAGAAATATAAATTATTTCTTAAAAACCATGTTAAAAAAATTACAATAGCTACATAAAATAATAATAATATCAATTAGCACTAGAGTGCGTCTCTGCTAACCCGCCGCCAGCACCCCGCGCCTTCAAAAAAAAAAACTAAGAAAAATATTATGAACAAAATTAAAAAAAAACTACAATAGCTACACAAATAATAATAATATCAACTACTACTAGAGTGCGTCCCTGCGTCCCCCTCGCCCCGCGCCCCGCGCCGCCATTTCGTGTTATTGAGAATTTATGTCGGCTAGGCCGAGTGCACACTGCGAGGATAAGCCTTTTACTTTAATAACGCGAATTATTTACTATTTTGTTTTTGGTAGTGAATTTTGGTTTAATAAGTATAAAGAAAAAAAAAATTTTTATGGTACTGCATTTTAGTTTAATAAGAATTTAAAATACTTATTTTTGTTCAAGCATTTTTTGCAGTTTTTTATTGTTCGTTTACGTAGTTTTATTAAAAGATAATTACAAATAGCTCAGTAGTTTTACAAAAAGAAGTTTTACAAGAAAAAATATTAGTTGTATAGGATATGGAGTTTTGACGTCAGTTTAAAGTATGTATTGTATATGCTCAATTTAGAAGTCGTCTATGTAAGTTATACATGGCAAAAAGTGATCGGAAATACCTGCGTTATTTTGCCTGTTTATTTTAAGTAAAAAAGAATATATTATGACGTAATTCAGAAGAAAATGTAACTTATTTACGTAAAATCCATTAGGAAATCGCTTATTTTTTCAAAATAGAGACCTATTTTACGTTATTCCACCTGCTTACAAATGGAAAAAAATATGACGTCAGTCACAAGAAAAACGAACAAATTTTACGTAAAATCCATAAAAAATACTGTTTTCTTTCGTAATGTTTAAACTAGTTTTTGACCCCCGGCATTTACTATATCTGTGTGACCTTATAAACGTGTTTGAGAATAAAAAAAATAATATTTTATGTTGATGGACAGGAAATGGCATGTAATTTGTTAGGCCCAAATTAATTAATTATTGTATAATACGGTTTATAATTGGAAAATCAGTTTTTAATAAAAACAGATCAATTCATTTAGTTTTGTAATTAAAAAAAAAATGTTTTTTTTCTAAGTCGGTTAAACACTCGAAATTTATTAAAAGGGTACAGTAGCAGATTTTTTAGTTGATTATACAATATCTAAAGAATAATGAGTAATAAATAAACAAAAACAAATGTTAAATATTAAAAATCTTATGAGAATCCATGTTTTTTATAACAAGGCATATACATTTTTTTTATAATCTTGTAAATAACTCTGTACATATTTTTGCTGTAAATTGATAATATCCCGTATATATTTTTTCTTATATAATTCAAAAAAAAAACTAGGTATCCAAAATTATTTGCAAAACCACCAATAGTTTGCCCATGTGTAAGCAGCCTAAAACCGGGGCGTTGCACCGAATAGATCCGACGAACGCTATCAATTGTACGTGTGTTAGTGTGTGTGTGTGTGTGTGTCACATGTGATGTGCTTACAGCGTGTTGTTGTTTGGTTAAGTTGGTTTGGTGAGTTTTGCATGTTTTATTGAAATTGGTCATCTATTTTATGAAAAATAAATATTTCTTTGGTTGTGCATCCATATTTCTCCATTTTCTATACACGTCTAACTATCTCCATGGCAAAGTTAAATAACTACATCGTAAAAGCCTACCAAACAAACTCACTTGCGCATTTATGTAAAATCTTAGTAATGAGCCACACACAGCAAAATTTTAGTCATCAGACAAAAATCTGTATATTACGTCACAACGATTTTCAAAAATGAACTATTTTGCAAGTTGGACAATTTTTTTTTTAATGAACTATATTTTATTTAATTATAGTTCATTAATAAAATAAAGTGTAACTTATTTCATTCGTCAATGTCTTAGACTTAGCTTAATTGACAAAAGACAAGTTTATTCCCTTTACGTAATTAATCATAAAAAAAACAATCGTATATATGCCAATTTCACCAGTAACAACAATCTCATCATTCACTTTTTAAAAATACCTACTACATAAATACCCTTCCAAGCAATCGGTTAAAAACAGCTTCCCCCAACGTGAACACCCTGTACAAGTTCACCTTGTTCCAACACACGCATAATCTCCGTATTATAAACATACATGTGTGTGTGTGTCTCTGTGTGTGTACATTATCGAGTGGTTTTAGTCCAAAATATAGTATTAAAACTATGTTATTTGTGTTTTTTTTTACTATATTTTGTTTGCCTTCTTAGTTTTGGATTGAAATGTCTCAATTTGTTAAGTAAATGGCAGAATAAACTAGAAATTACTTTGTATATTTGTCAAGTACCCATGCACGTATTTATAACTAGCTTTCGCCCTTGGATTCGCCCGAGTCCCGTTGGACCTACCTCGCACACTCGGATTAGCCGGCAGGACCGCTAGGTCTATTTATAACAATGGGCTGTCTAACACTGGTTTTTTAATGGGACCAGTAGTTCCCGAGATTTGCGCTTTCTGACAAACAAACAAACCTGAATTAATGCAAAGGATAATTATTACATTATTTGTGCCCAATTCAAAAACTATACTAATACAAAAGAAGTCACGAAATTGTTTACGAAATACTTTTTTTTCGGAATGCGAGTGTAGCCGTGGGAAACAGTTAGTTTTATAAACAAATAGCACATTAATCATACTTGATTCGCAATTAAAATAAAACGTGATGTAATTTGACGCGGATAGTAGTTTTTGAGATTGTCTCGATAAGAATAAATACATTGTCACGTTGAAAAAAATTAAAGATTTATTTTTTACTAGCCGTTTTCTCGCGGTTTCACTCGCATCCCGTGGGAACCACTGCCCGTACTGGGATAAAATATAGCCTATGTTACTCGGGAAGAGTGTAGCGCCCCAACAGTGAAAGAATTTTTCTAATCGGTTCAGTAGTTTCGGAGCCTTTTGGTTACAAACAAACAAACAAAATTTCTCTTTATTTTATTAGTATACTGAAAGATTAAAGTTTTTTTTTATCATTTATCATGCGGTTTCACCTGCTATATGAGGGAAGAACTTACTTGTGAGACAAAGATAATAGTGGTCCTACCATTGACGAGTGTTTGTACACCAAATTCTATCTTATTTAATTCACTGTATCTACAAAAATATTTACATACTAGTCGTTTTCCCGCGGTATCACCCGCGTCCCGTGGGAGCTACTGCCCGCACCGGGATAAAATATAGCCTATGTTACTCGCAAATAATATAGCTTTCTAATGGTGAAAGAATATTTAAAATCGGTCCAGTAGTTTTTGAGTTTATCCATTACAACCAAACAAAGTTTTCCTCTTTATAATATTAGTATAGATATGTATTACTATTTTAAAGGAGAAATTATACCTATCAAAAATCAATTTTTACCGACACATTACCCCAAAAACACAATAAAACAACATTTCCACTAAACATCACCCTGTACCCTCACACATGCTTACCCACACAGACACGCGACGCACACACACAAGTTTATGGTAAATTTAATTGTAAATGTACACCGTGCGCCGGTCTCGCTAGGAATCGGGTTCTGTATACATTTTGTTGGATTGTATTAGGGTTCCGTTAAATAGGAGAAATGTTACGAATGTTCGTGTAAGTTTTTATGTTATATGAGTAAATCGAGAAGAATTTCATGCAAATCGGTTAAGGCAAGAATGCTTTTATTTTATCATAAGTCTTAAAAAATATTATATTCTTCTTAGCTCGTGGGAACGGGAACTACTCCGCGCACCAAAATTTTTTTCAAATTAAGCCTTCAGTAGTTTCCGAGATTTGTGCGTTCAAGTTAACAAACAAACCCTTCACATTTTGTTTAAAGATATGTAGAGAAGTCTACTGGACATAGGGCTGCCATCTTGAATTTCGCCAAACCCGGACAAACATTAAAAAAACCCGGACATTTCGCGTAAATCGCATTTTTTCCCCGAACGAATACGATTCTTTTAACAAAATAATACCTAATTTGTAATCCATTTGCCATTAACATATACTTAAATTCAATGAGGTGTTTCCTTACCAGAAAAGTGTCCGGGTTTTCCCCGGACACTTCTTGAAACCCCGCCCGGACGGCCCCCGGACGGCCTCCAAACGAGGACAAATCCGGGGAAACCCGGACGGATGGCAGCCCTAACTGGACATATCAATAAATGGATACTGTAATTTGGTACAATAGATAAAATATGGTAAATGAAAATAAAAAGTATACACGAGCCAACCCGCAGAAAAAAGCTTAATAAGAATTTACAAATTACTATTTATTAAAACATTCTTATATGAACGAAGGCTTATTCCGAAATATTTTATGTTATAATGAAAATATGTACCTAAGTACTTCATGTTGGAATATTTTTTCAAGGACAAGAGGTTTTTATTCTGAAAGGAAATTCTGTATGTTCGTGTGTATGTATTTCGTAAAACTATGGAAATTATTAAGTATTGATTCGTCTATTTATACTTCTATGCTAGGTATGATAAAGGGAAAATATTTGTTTGTTTCCACCCTAGATGCTCCGAAACTACTAAACAAATTTTTGATGAATTCTACAAACCGTTTTTAAATTACGTAAATCAGTAAATCATACGAAACAGGCAAGAAATGCCTTGCTTGCTTACGTAGTGCATAATTCTAGATATAACATAATATTACAGTTATCTACAAGATTAACAAACCACAGACAAGATCAAATCGACAATGACGTCACTACAAAAAAGTATATCTGTCAAAATCAGCTGTTTCCCCGCACGATATGGTTGCTACATTACAACGATATCGCCCCCCCTTCGCCGAATACTGTCCCGGTTACTTATTCGAAAGCAATTTTAGTTCAAACCCGGGGGGTGGGCTCCTCACCTTCATTTAGAATGGGGCAGGGACGGATTTTGGGGTTATTATTTTATAGGGTGTTTATTTTTGGGGTTATTTCTTAACTAACTTTTGTCAGCGGTCTCACCCGCTTAGAGGGACCGATAAAAACTAGCTACTAACTAGCTACTTTTGGAATGGGCAACTAGAATCAACTTTATTTATATTTTTTGACGTTCATAAGTGCTTGTGAAAGCCTAAATGAAATAAATGATTTGACTTTGACTTTGACTTAGCCTGTGGACTAATTTGTAAGCTATATATATAATTGCTAAGTTTGCGTAAAAAATTAGAATCAAAAGTGGTTTTTGATTCCAAACTAAATACATATATTATCTTCTTCACAAACTTTCGCTTTAATGATGTTTGTAGAATTGTGTTTTGTATGATAGTGTTCATTATTAACACAGCTGTACTGGATGTTAAACAATGTGTATAATGAATGTTATAAGAGCTAACTAATTTATTTGTATTGCCAGAAAAATATATGTAGCACTGGAAGATGGGTAGGACTTTAGTGTGGGACGCCACCTGCGTCGACACTCTTGCGCCATTCCATCTTCCTAGAACTGCGTGTTGTGTTGGCTCCGCCGCTTCACAAGCAGAGGATCTCAAACGGCGCAAATATAGTAGCCTTATCGGGAATTACATGTTTGAGCCGTTTGGGGTTGAAACTCTCGGGCCGTGGGGTCCGAGTGCTCACATGCCTAACCTTTAAATATTCGCCCATCCCAACTCCGTCTCTGTCGCCTCCTTCCCCACCCCCGTAATTCACAGGGTGCGCCGATTTATTTGTGCCGGGTTTAATTATGTACACACGCTGTATCAGCAACCTTGCTGTTTGTGGGGTAAGCAGGTCTTGTATGTTGTGTTGGTGAACGATGATCTTAATAGTATCGTATTGTATGTATAACATTTGTTTCGCGATCATTGCATAGATTACAATTTTACTTAGCTCGTGGGATACTTAGTTTTTATCCAAGTGTGGGATATAGTTTTCTTGGGATGCAGGCAAAGTCGCGGGCGGATGCTAGTGTGTGTTGTATAACACACGCTACAATTTCGAGAAGCACTTTAAGTCAAAGATCTTTCAGAGTTACAAAGTCAACGTTAATGTGTTACATTATGCTACAATCTGTTCTACTTTATATCAATAAAGAGTTATTTATTTACAACAAAAATTACTTTGGGGTACCTATGTTATTACGAAGGATAAGATCACGCCTCATTATCTGACGGTAATTTAAGTAAAATATTCAACGAAAATGGGCAGCCAGGCTGATTGACCCTGGTCACTCGTGCCCAGGATGAACCACTTCCCAAGATATTGGAGCCACGAGGTTCGATTCTAGAATACCAAGACTAAACCAGTTCTTCTCATCTTTCCAGGACGAAGTGCTCGCGATAAACGAGAAGGTGGTAGTCCGAGCTGATGACCTGCTCTCCTGGATGTGCGTCGGCACCGAGTGGCGGTGGGGGCTCCGCGCCGTGTGGCGAGGGGCGTGCGCCCCACCTACGGATATGCCCCGTCACGCCCCGTTGACACATACCAAGCTGGACTTCAGCGATGTGGATACTGAGAAGAGTGCTATGGGTAAGTTTTAGGCTAGTGTATGTGGGTAGAATACCAATGTCTTTTTACCAATCAGATATACCAGTGATACCTTTTAGTCATGAGGGACCATTTTACCAAAAGTTTGTCATGCCGGGGACCACCTCATTGGTTTGCCTAAATTGAGGGTTCTTTGATAAAGAATACAAGCACATTTTATAATTAGCACTCATTTCTTAATTATTTACCAAAAAACTAAAAGTTTCAGATTTTAATTGAATGAGATTTTTGTAACTGCATTGTTTTTACTAACTTCTGATTCTTCTCTATTCTTTTGTAGGTAAGCAAATGCAAAGAAAGACAAATATATGCTTATGTAGTTTCTAAATGCGCGAGCGAAGCGAGCGCCAATTTTTTTTTTAGACTTAAAATAAACATTACGTAAAATGTAGCCCAAACGTACTTAACTTTTGTTTGATGACAAATGCAAGAATAAGGGCATATAGTTTTTGAATACGCGAGCGAAGCGAGCGCGATTTTTTTTTAAGACTCAAAATTAAAATTACGTAAAATGTAGCCCAAGCATACATTTTTTTCTGTTGGACAAGTAAGATGGATATGAATGGGGGGGGGGGGGGGGGGGCGGACCCCGAGACTTAACTTATATACGTCCACATGAAAACCCCTGCTCACACAGATAAGTCAATAAAAATGAAGTTAGATAACGTATAGCAACGTCGCGAAGCGAAGCTTCGCGGACCACCGGTTAAGAACCACTGAAATATACCAACGGCCTATGTACACCACGTTTTTTAAACGCGCATTTTTAGCGACTGCTTAAACGTTATTAGCTTAGCACGTTTTATAAACGTTGTGTGCCTAGCCCTAACAGGCCCACTGCAAACTTTTGGTCGACAGATAGTTTAATCGGGCTTATAAATCAGTATGGAAATCAATGGTAGTACAATGATAAGGTATCAGAATTTATAAAAACAAATCGGCCTACAGTGTGCTCTTAGTTAGACTGCAGAAGATGATGGTGATGATGAGAAACAGAGGTACCTAGACAGATGAGTTTGTTACACAGGTATGCATGTGGTTGTAATGCTTCCAAGCGAAACTAGTAATCTATACTAATATTATAAAGCTGTAGAGTTTGTTTGTTTGTTTGAACGCGCTAATCTCGGGAACTACTGGTCCGATTTGAAAATTTATTTCAGTGTTAGATAGCCCATTTATCGAGGAAGGCTATAGGCTACTTTTTATCCCGGTACGGGAAGTAGTTCCCACGGGATGCGGATGAATGTATTATATATAATGATATAGAGATGAATAAGTCGTGGTGGCCTCGTGGGTAAAGAACCAACCTTTCGAGTATCAGGGTGTGGGTTCGATTCCAGGTCAGGCAAGTACCAATGCAACTTTTCTAAGTTTGTATGTACTTTCTAGGTAAATCTTAGACACCAATGGCTGATAAAAAGGTGAAGGAAAACATCTTGAGGAAACCTGGACTATAAAGTCTGAAATCACCAACCCGCATTGAGCAAGCGTGGTGATTAACGCTTAATCTTTCTCCGTGTGAGAGGAGGCCGCAGCCCAGCAGTGGGACGATAAAAAGGCTGTAACAGTATATAATGAGATAGCGCTATTGGTGACGAATGTCCATGTAAATTTTGGGCTAGTGTTAATATTAAAAATATTTGTTGATAATCTTTTTGTTATGTTTATAAATAACAGTGACTATTTGATGATATACGCGTATCAAATAATGCACATACTTCCTACATGCAATTTAGTGTGAAGTGCAGTTCAGTGCAGTTATCCGTGTGGTGAGCATCCTACAACAAATGGTCTAAATAACATTGGCATTCCCGGGGATTTAGTTGCGCCACTTCTTCTTCCCAGCGACAACATATAGGAACACATAGCAACCATAAGACTGCCTTTCACCACTTCCTATGTGTTTTTAATGAGAAGAACTCTCCAGCATTGATGACCTCGATGGCGCAATGGTCACCATGCCGGACTGCCGTACCTGAGGTCCCGGGTTCGATTCTCGGTTCGGTCGACATTTGTGTGATGAGCATGCTTGTTGGCCGTGGTTTGGGTGTTATAATATGTATTTATAAATATGTATATATGTAGCTATATGTAATTTATCAGTTATGTTAGTACCCATAACATAAGTTAATTAATAACTTAGCATGGGGTTAACCGACCGTGTGTGAAAAGGTGTCCCGACATTATATATTTCTTAAGAATTGGTTCTATATTTATAACATTATCATAAACTTTGTATAATGAAGTTATTTTTCTATTCTTCCAGTGGTAGACGCGGAGGCTCCCGGCGTGGTGGTGTTCTCGTACCCTCGCTACTGTCGCTACAGAGCGCTGATAGCTCGGCTGGAGGGCATCCAGGCGTCCTGGCTAAGAGACTCCCTGGTCGCCGCGCTGGGGGGGTACGCGGCCCCCACTAATAACACCAGGATATTGTATTGTAAGGTAAGTGTTATTTTGCCCTCGCTACTGAAGAAAATTCATGAGACAGCCCCCCAAAAATGCCTGATATACACCACTTCCTATGTGTTTTTACTGGGAGAAGAAGTGGCGCAACAAACTCCGCAGTATATTTCTTCTAGCGCCCTTAGAAGACTATCCATCTCCCGAGCCTTTTCCCAACTATGTTGGTGTCGGCTGCCAGTCTAACCGGATGCAGCTGAGTACCAGTGTGCCACAAGAAGCGACTGCCTATCTGTCCTCCTCAACCCAGTTACCCGGGCAACCCAGTACCCCTTGGTAAGACTGGTTGTCCCTTGGAAGTCACCACTGAATAAATCATCTACTTAAAAAAAAATCTACTCTTTTCCAGGACACATTTGAGTACCCAGAGCTGGAAGGCCACGAGTTTGTGTGCAACCACCTCGCGCCGCGGCTCAAGGGGAGGCCCCGCGGGCGCCGGCGCCGCGCCCTCACGCCCGACGCGCCGCCCGACAGGTCTGACCGCGCGTCTGATCGAGCGTCAGACCGGTCGGATTCTGATGATGCGCCGGCTAATGCTTCTGATCCTCCTGTGAGTTGTTCTCAATGTCATATTCGTTCGCGGTGAGCAGCTGAATACCAATGTACCACAAAAAGCGACTGCCTATCTGACCTCCTGGACCTAGTAACTCGGGCAACCCAATACTCTTGGTTCTCTAGGTTAGTAGACACTGTTGGCATGTCCACAACCCCAATTCACTTAATGTCACATTTATTTCCTCTCTTTGTTTTATTCGAATCATCGTATGTACTCCGCTCTATGTACACCCTGATATACCTACCAATATATTCCTGATTGATATTCTTTCTTATTTACTGCATTATAACCCGTAAGTACTGGTCCTATATACTTTCCGATGTACTGCAGTGCTATTCTATAAGACTTCACTCTAAACTTCGCATCTGAATCCGCCGTGAGTTACTACACTAGCGCTACTCTTGCGAGCGTCTTTGCGAGTTGAACTAAATTAAACTCGAGATTTTGACAGATAAAGTATGAGATGACTTTTAGAACGTTTTGAACCGAATGCGAAGTGAGAGTGAATAGCGAAGTGAAATGCGAGTTGTTGTTCGAATTTTATACTAGAATCGACGTACTGCCCCTATGTATATTCTGTTGTACTCCCCTTTTATACTTTTATATACATTCCCTATTTACTCCCTATATATTTCTCCTACACACCCCCTATTATCACTTTTATTCCTCACCTTCAGTTAAACACCTACTCAAATGAAGCAACTTTATCAACTAACTTCATAACTACTATTTCCACGCAGACTCCCCGTCGCCTCTCTCTCCGCAACGGTGCCGCAGCCGTCAGCGACGACGACGACCTCGACGCCAAGGAGGTGGAACAGACTCCTGAAGACAGAGCCTTCCTCCACCAGCTCAAGATGTTCTACAAGAGTAGGAGCGAGCCCTTCCATGCGGGACATACGTTGAAGCATTGTGAGTATCTTCTTCCGAGCCTTTTTCTAACTATGTTGGGGTCGGCTTCCAGTCTAACTGGGTGCAGCTGAGTACCAGTGTGCCACAAGGAGCGACTGCATATCTGACCTCCTCAATCCAATTACCCGGGCAACCCAATACTTATTGGTTAGACTCATGTCAGACGTACTGGCTTTTGATTACCTGTAACGACTGCCAAGGATGTTCAATGACAGCAAGTGACTGCCAGAACTACTGTTAGAAATGTCTTTCTAATGTTATAAAGTTGAGGAGTTTTTTGAATGTGTTAATGTTAGGATATACTGCTTTTTCTTTTTGCTGTGTTCTCAATTTTATTTGATAAATTCTGCAATTGTTTTAAGCTATCTCCTATAAGATTCATATATATTACTAGCTTCTGCCAGCGGTTTCACCCGCATCCCGTGGGAACTACTTCCCATACCGGGATAAAAAAGTAGCCTATAGCCTTCCTCGATAAATGGGCTATCTAACACTGAAAGAAATTTTCAAATCGGACCAGTAGTTCCTGAGATTAGCGCGTTCAAACAAACAAACAAACTCTTCAGCTTTATAATATTAGTATAGATTTCATAGCTTCGTTGGTCCAGTAGTTGCAAGTGTGACTGCTGAGTACGAGGTTTCGGGTTCGATTCCCGGGTCGGGGTTGAAATTGGTTTAAAGGTTTTAGAAATTTTTACAAAGGGGGACAGCCTCCTTTTCGGATCACAGGCTCTGGAAGTTGGTGATTGGTATCCCCGTGCATTGTATCGCACCTTGATACCCGTGGTGCTTGTGCTCTCTCTCCGGTGGTGTCGGATTGTCGTCGCATCGCGCTATGAGAGTGAAGGAATAGTGAGTGCACCGCAGTCCAAGCTAATGTGCGTGCACTATAATGTGTCGTGCTTCGCTGTCTGATCTCGTGTGATGTGACGGGCGTGTGTTGCAGTGTCGCTGCGCGCGCTGTACGGGTGGGTGGCGGCGCGCGGCGGGTACGCGGCGGTGTGCGCGCGGCAGCTGTGGCGCCGCCTCGCGCCGCGCCCGCCGCACCGCACCCGCGCGCACTACGAGCGGTATGTACCCACTACCCGCAGGCACAACCATCATCATCTCCCGACCCTGCACCCAACTATGTTGTGGTCGGCTTCCAGTCTAACAGGATGCAGCTGAGTACCAGTGTGCCACAAGGAGCGACTGCCTATCTGATCTCCTCAACACAGTTTTTCGCCACAAATATTACACCTACACTTATCAAGACAAATGGGTTCTAACTATACGTAATTACTGCCAAAAATGTTCAAATAATAGCTTAGACCCACCGGTTCACGAAGGAATTAGTCATGACAAGGTGATCACCTCGACAAGGAAAATTTACAAAAATTTAATTTCAAATAGCTAACTTCCGAATGGTAATGTTTCTTTGACGATAAAATGTTCAAAAGAAACATCATTTAAAAGAAAAACGATATAATTTATAATTTTCTAGTAACCTGAGAAGGCCCTAAAAATCCCCGAATGCTACTCATTAACCGTTGTTACCATTCCACATCTGAGGCCGTCAGGCGAAGTTAAAAAAACTCTGACAATAAGGCTTGTTAGGGGTGATTAAACCTCCAACTCACTCAATAAGATTTTTTTTTATTGTTATGTCTAATTTTAATTATTAATATTGTTTTTAATGAGTAATAATAATTTGTTTTGTGACCAATCTGTTTCTGATATGGGTGAACTTGCCCGAAATAAATGATATTTTATTTTATTTTTATTTCACATTCAACACATATTCAACCTCCAAATTCAATTTTCAAAAACCATTTTTTTCTACCTTCCAGGTACCTCTTACCCTTCGAGAACTACCAGCGTCGCAACGGCACAACCTTCAAACTAAACGGCAAAACCGACTCACCTCCCACAATCGCGACCATCGATGTCACCGACTCCCCCCTCCGAGACGACGACGTTAAAATCCTTCGCACCCCCTCACCCCCCCACAAGCCTGACATCGACTCCGAAACCGGAGAAATTACTACCAAAGATGACATTATAGTTAAGAACGCAGAAGAATTGAACAGGGAATTTCTAGAGTCGCTACCCAAAGAAGAGAAGACGCTGAAGATATCGGTGAAGCCAGTCGAGAAGTTGATTGAGCCGGTCAAGTTTGAGGAGAAGTTTGAGCGGAAGGAGGAGGGGACCGATATGAGTCAGAGTTACTTGGATGCGCAGAAGTTTGGGATTGGTGAGTGGTTTATTTATATGATTTTGATATTAGTGGATCTTCGAACCCATATTTTACTTGAGAGGATGGTGCTTTGACCATTAGGCCACCATGTACATTCCTTAAATGAGGGAGTATACAGGAATGAATTTTAAGCAGTGCACAAAAAAAACTGGTGGTCCAGAATCATTAACAGAACATATCTGCATCATCAGTAAAACATTTTTTTTCATTCTTTTGTCCGCCCTAAAATCAACAAAATATGGATACCAACTATTGTTACGCGCTTGGAGCAGCGCACGCGTCAGTAAACCGGTTTCGCGTTGCCGCCGCCGTGCCTACTATGACGACTGTGACCTTACAATCGGTTACAAAATAAACATCTCAATATCAATAACTTTTCTTTTTTGTACTAAAACACGACAAAATAAAAATATACGTATCTATAAAACTTATTTAACTATACGTTGACAAAGTTTGCGCACTGGATAAAATTCATTCCTGTATAGGGGTAATAAAATAGACTTTCCCTATATATGCATTTCCTTATATGGGTGGTAGTGCACAAAGGTCTACATAGGGGAATATATAAAAGACTCATAGAGGGAATACATAAGAAAGTTCAGAAGAATATCTATGTTTCAGCTAAGGGTTACATTTTACACAGTATAATTTCTCCAGGACGCGAGTAAAACCTCAGGTGGAAGCTAGTAGTAGAATGAAATATAACTGTCAATGTATTGTTGCAGCCGGCGAGTGTGCGTCGAGTCGCGCGGCGCCGCTCAACGGGCATGCGGCGCCCGCGCATGCAGACCTCGTGAGTATACTTTTTCTTCATTAATTTATACTAATACAATAAAGAGGAAACATGGGAAGCAGACATTATATATGAGGAAAAAAGCCCATATTTTATCCAGATATGGACAGTAGTTTCAGATGCGGGTAAAAATTTTGTTCAAAATATTGGTAATGCAATAATTAAAAATAAACTGAACTTGACATTCACTCTAGTTTGGTCTTAATCGGAATCCTCCACAGCTCACATATTTCTAATATCTATATGTACTGTTTTCTCTTATTTGTGTTGTGTCAGTAAATGATTTTTCTTTCTTACTTTCAGAAGACGCGTCCACTAGGCCGCAGTTCCCTTCGCGCCGTCAGAGTGAAGCCAGCCAGACCACATGCCGCGGCCGCTACTGGTATGTTTTAACTAAATAACTAGCCAAATAATACTGAGCCTCTCAAAAAGACCGATTGCCATTTGCTGGTCTAAAAGACGAGTCATCTGCCTATTTTTTCTAAGTCTAACTTAAGCAAAATGCAGCTATGTTCCAGTGTTTTACAAGGAGATAACCAAATCCATTGGTAAACTTTTTGACTTACTGCCGAAGATTTTTGAATGACAGCAATTTTATGGGCGTTCCGTAACACGGAGGAGCTAGTCATGACAATGGTTACCTATCCATGTACAGCGCTAAGCGTTCATAAACCTTATGATCTATCGACTTAATATTTTGAAGTTAACATCCCATATAACTTCTATGAAACTCACACCAATCATAGTTTTTTTTCTGTTAATGCCATCTGCTAAACCCAACTATGTTTTTTTTAATATTATTTTTCTGCTAATCCCACAGCACCCCACCCCTTACGACCGGACTCAGATCACAGTCCTCCCGCGGGTGCGGGGCCAGTGCCCCCAGTGGGATCCCAGTCAGCTCCCACGGCCCCCACGGCAGGGGGTCAGGGCGCCCCCGTCACCAACTTCGGCATACATCACCCGCCGACTAATACTGCGGTCGATGATGATATTGTTGAGGTTAGTAAACTCACATAATAATGCAGAGTAAAGTTATCATAGTTATAAACAAATAAAATAAAATAAACACAGTTCATAAATATTTTTGAAGGACGGGTTTCTGTCCGGGTTTTCTCACCCGCTATCAGAGGGACCTACTTCCCGTACAAGGAAAATGTAATTCTGATGCATAGGCTATATTACTGTGAAGTTTCATCAAAATCCATTTAGTCGTTTATGCGTGAAAGAGTAAGAAACATACATACATGCATTTATGATAAGCAATAGTAGGTTAAGGATTGACTTAATATTTTAAACCAATAAACGCAGTGATCATATTAATTTATTTATCTATTTCTATTCCAGGTCCCATACAAGCCTAAAACACCAGAAATCATCGACCTAGACGAGTACCCAGAAAGCCCACAGGCCGTCAAGAAGAAAAAACTAGACATCCTCAAGGAACGGGGGCTGGAAGTCACCGCCCTGCCCCCCTGGCAGGGGGTCAGCCCCCACATGATACCACCCCCCATGATCATCAACCCCGCCATGCAACACCAGATCATGACTCAAGCGCAATTATTCCAAATGTACAATATTATACCACAAAACTATAACAATGGTATTCAACCCCCTAAAGTTATACAAGCTTCCTCTATATTCGGTACCTCGGGGCCCGAGAAAACTGTCTACGGGAACCCCAAAGACCCCTTTATGCCCCCTCCGCACGTGTTACATGGGGTCCCAGTCAAACCGCTAAGAGCTGCACCCCCTACGCAAACGACCCCCCAAGATATTTTAGACCTTACATGCAAGTCAACTAGCCCCCCACCTCAGAAACCTGCTGTTGAAATAGTAAGAGTACCCCCTGCGCCGTCTCCTAACCAAACCGCGCAGAATTTAACTAAAAACTACACCCTCGTTGATGGCAAGGCCGTAGTGGGGTCTAACTTAGAAATTACATTAGTCAACAAAGCAGCCAGCCCAGGAAAAAACAGACCCCCTCAAAAAAGATCTAGCAACGGCAAATTCATGTCTGCAAAGACCCCAACACCCCCTAAAGAGGCCTACCCCAAATACACGACCCCTACTACAGCAAAAAAGCCCCCTATCAACATACCAAACTACCAAATTCGAGACGAATCACCTAACCAAAATGTTCAAAACGCGATGAAGAATCAAAACTTAGCTCAAATTATGGATTTGCAAAAGAATTCGGTACCTATGGGGTCATTCATGGACCCCTATATGGCCCTTTACAGCAGTATTGCGGGTCAAATGGACCAACGGCAGCTGGCTATGTATAGGGACCTTATGACCAACCAATTCAGGTACCCAGGACTCCTAAATCTAGGAGTAGCGACGCCTACAACGAAAAATTAGTTCTAGTCTTGGTTTTTAATGTGATAATTACAGTTAAGGTGGCTTAGAGTTCAAAGTTAACTTTTTAAGGGGGGTTCAAAATGTAAAATTGATTGGTTTTTGTATACGAGCTTTTTAAATGTGAGTAACTTTGCCGCTGTGAAGTTGGTTGCTAATGACTCATGCTAGCCTTTTCCCAACTATGTTGGGGTCGGCTTCCAGTCTAACCGCATGCAGCTGAGTATCAGTGTGCCACAAGGAGCGACTGCCTATCTGATCTCCTCAACCCAGTTACTCCGACAACCCAGTACGCCTTAGTGAGACTGGTGTCAGACTTACTGGCTTCTGACTACACGTAACGACTGCCAAGGATGTTCAATGACAGCAGTGAGTTTAAATGGCTGATTTCACAACGGCAAAGTTATATGATGAGAGCTGTATTAAGATGGTTCTTCTATTGCAAAAGGTGTGTTGCTCAAACAATTATTCCGTTGAAAATAAATCATATTTCAAGTATTTTTAATTCAACTTTATACAAATGTAATAAAACTGAAGAGTTTGGAAAGAACTAATTTTAGGAACTATTGGTCCGATTTGAAAAAAATCTTTTTTCGAGAAAAAATTATAGACAACTTTATCCAGGTGTGCGAAGTAGTCATAATTCTTGATAAAAATGGTTTAAAATAAACTCGAAAGCCACCAATATGATCTCTGGGTTAAATATTTTTAACTAATACGTTAAAAAATATGGGAACAATTATTAAATATTGTTCAAGTGTTGAAAAGAGAAACTTTTTGTAAATATTAGTTATTAAATAAATAAACAAATAAATTGTCGATAGTCTTATGATTGCATTGTTTTATTTGGAGTGAGTGGTTTGTTTGTTTGTTAGTGTTTATCTAGGAAACTGCTGGACTTAAAACTATTGAGTGATTTTTATTTTATTTTAAAGATTTTTTAGTATTTTTTAATTTAAAAATGTAAGTTTACGTTGAAAGTGGTATCAAAATCTGTCAAGCAGTTTCCGAGATCAAAAAACCCAAATAGACACAACTACCCACTTTTAACTGTAAAATAATTTTGTGTTAATAACTATTAGCTGAATTTGTAGTTTAAATACAATCTTATGAAATGTCTTGCTTACTCCAGGATGCGAGGTTTGGAAAAAGATGGGTGCGCGAAAATAAGTCTTTTTAGACTTAAAGCGAATTTAACCGACATTGTAACTTTAATAGTATCCTGATGTATTTGAGATGTTCATGAAATAACTATTGAATTTAAAAATACCTCATTGTAATTTTGGAAAAATATGACTGATTCGTATTTTAAACGTAATTCTGTCTTTTTCTTTTTTGATTGCTGGAAAGAGATAGAATTATGTTTTTACCCGACTTACACAAAAGAAAGGTATATATTTGGTCAAAAATGGTGTTGTCAGTAATATGGCTAAAATTTAAGTCTGAAAAATACTATGCTGAGAACCGCATCAAAATTGGTTCATCCAACACAAATATACACACACACAGGTGAAACTGAGAACTTACCTTTTTGAAGTCGGTTAAAAATTTTACTGCCTGGGAGTCGAACCTATTAAAAGCCATAATTTATGACAATGAGGTATTTAAGATAATTTGAAAGTTGTTTCGAAAATAAATGTTTCCGTTTAGGATAATACTTCTCTTCGCAATTTGTAAATATAAAGTAATATTGCAATGTTTGTGCGGGTTCCGTGCAAAATAAAATTATTAAAATTTTCGAATTTGTGTCTTATTTTTCAATCATCTGCCTAGACGATTCCTTATAAGTCTCAAAAGGTCATATAGTCAATATTTAGTAGTTAAATTTTCCCAAATATGTTGGTGTCCATAGAAGCTTTGGGAACTCAGGGTTCCTCTCTGTTTCGTCACAGAGAGGTTTGTAACGATGTATCATCATCATCATCTCCCGAGCCTTTTCCCAACTATGTTGGTGTCGGCTGTCAGTCTAACCGCATGCAGCTGAGTACCAGTGTGCCACAAGGAGCGACTGTCTATCTGACCTCCTCAACCCAGTTACCCGGGCAACCCAATACCCCTTGGTAAAACAGAATTCTTTGACGTTCTATTTAACTGGGGCTCGATTCTGCTAATTTTACGTAAGTGACGTACGATTCACATCCGACTGAGATCCAATCACGACTCAATTACGATTGAAGCGTATGTTGCATTCCGCTAAATTTCTCTTAAATAAACGTTTTTATCTTTTTCTGAATGATATCGTCTGTAAATGATTTACGATTGCAATATGATTGTAGAGCAAACTACCGTATAGACCAGTATTTTTCTACCTGCGGGTCATAAGCTTATGTTAAACAATAAAGATTATTAAAACTTATTTATTTATTAAGTAATAGAATTTATAATATAGATAAAAAACCGAAGGGTCGGGGATCGCGAAATATTTTTTCATACCAGGGGGGCGCGTCGTGAAAATGAGATGTCATTGGAATACGATTGGTCTTATATTAGTAGCAGAATGCCCGCTAAGGTTAAAACTGCTATTGCGATTCAATTTTTATTCAATTTTGACATTGTCTACTTAGCAGAATCGGGCCCCTGATCTAATTCAGTTTTAGCACCTATGATTCGAAACAAATAAAACATTTCAAATATTTTCAAAATTGTCTTTATTGCATAACAAACTTTTCCCTTACATTATTGGTACCGTATATAATAATAATTATTTATAATTCAGGCGAGATCGGGCGCCCAAAGTTTGAACGTTCTGTCGTATGAACACGTCGCTATGTACTTATTATCATACGATATGTCTGCGCTCATCACCTGAAATAATAAATTTTGCATTTTATTATTATGCGCATATATTGAAATGAGGAAATCTATGATTAATTTTAGCGTCAGAAAAACTGCCACTTCCCGTTTATTCATTCGAAATAAATATAATCGAAATAGATAGTTGCTACTTAGTTGCTACGAGCTGCTATTAGTTGCTACCTAATTGTAACCCTCGTGGTTTTGGAAATAATGATTTTTTTTAAGTGACAGTTATTTTGATATGATAAACAACTTGATCCAGTGAGAAGAAATTGCACAAGAGTATTGAGTTTTTTAACCAAGAGTTGTTACCTAATTGCTACCTATTTCATTATAGGCCAAATATTTTTTACGGATAAAATTATATTAATAAACACATTGTAAGTGTCTCAAAATAAAATAATTTGCAAGTTCTCATTAAATATCAAACAATACCAGATAGCGCTTTCTTTGTAAGTATTTTTATATATAAACATATAAGCAAATATATTATTTACCTTATTGTCATGTCCGGAGAGCGTTCTGAGCGGATGCCAGGCGGGGTTGGACCAGATCTTGGCAGTTTTGTCGTAAGATGATGTCAGTAAGAAGTGGCCGTGACTCTTCTGGTATCGAACATCTGTGGGAGATAGGTATTATTTTATCATTATCATCATCTCTCGAGCTTTTTTCCCAACTATGTTGGTGTCGGCTTTCAGTCTAACCGGATGCAGCTGAGTACTAGTGTGCCACAAAGAGCGACTGCCTATCTGACCTCCTCAACACAGTTACCCGGGCCCGATAGCCTTTGGTGAGACTGGTGTCAGACTTACTGGCTTCTGACTACCTGTAACGACTGCCAAGGATGTTCAACGATGTTATTATTATTATATGTATAACTAACCGTTTTCCCGCGGTTTCACCCGCGTTCCGTGGGAGCTACTGCCCGCACCGGGATAAAATATATAGGATCGAACCCGCGACCTCATACTTGAGAGGTTGGTCCTTTACCCACTAGGCCACCACGACTTTTTACACTACTACACTCTACACTACTGCTCGTACCGGGATAAAATATAGCCCATGATACTCGCAGAAAATATAGCTTTCGAATGGTGAAAGAATATTTAAAATCGGTCCAGTAGTTTTTGAGTTTATCCATTACAACCAAACAAACAAAGTTTTCCTCTTTATAATATTAGTATAGATTAGTATAGATATAAAAATATTATTATACATATGTAAAGTAAATGAGAAAGTTAGGATGTAGGTTTGTTTTTAACACGCTTATATTAGCTTCACTTGTAACTATATATGTAAAAAAAATCTTGGAATCTCAATTTGACACTTCCCGGTCTTCGATTAGGATGAAATTTTGCACACGCTCTGAGGTCTGATAACAATACATGACTAGCTAAGAAACGTCATTACAAATACAATTAAATAATTTCAGTTTGTGCTAAAAGCATGTTTTTTAGTTTTATAAACTATCCATTTGTTGTGTTGGAGAATTAAGGCGATTAATACACGGCACCGCGCACCGCCGCGGAGGGCGGTGGCGCTCGAACAAAAGAGCACCGCTCGAACGCGCGGTCAGGCGGTGTACGTGTGTTAGGCATCAACGGATTTAATACAGGTCAATGCGACATGAGATCCGCTTCACCGCCTGCCGCGGCGGTGCGCGGTGCCGTGTGTTAATCGCCTAACGCTCGTTTTGTATTGTTTACATTTTTGAATAATTCTCGGTTATAGTGAGTTAATGTTACTTTCAGTCAATTTGTCATAAAAAACCACAAGAGTTCGTTGTGATCTATATTTTTTTAGGTTCTAAAAACATCATTCATAATTTAATGTAATCAAGATATTTTTTTATTGTAGCCTCTGTGAAACTACGGAACCGATTTGAAAAATTCATTCACTGTTGGGGCGCTACACTCTTCCCGAGTAACATAGGCTATGTTTTATCCCGGTACGAGCAGTAGTTCCCACGGAAAGTATTTATTTACTTACCGCTCAATAAATGTGTGTGCGAAGGAATTGTGTACAGCGCTGAACGACGTCTTAGATCCCAGATTTTCGTCTGAAAATAGAAAATGGCAAATTAATTAACACACTACCCAGGACCGCACTCAAGCACGCCCAGTACGGAACAATAATTTGTTCATACTACCGATTATGGGCCAAAATTTCACTGATTATCATTCTTCTGAAGATGAGATGCAGCCCTTACCAATTTTTTGGCCAACACAGGCGAACAAACTACCCCAATTTTATCAACCAACGGTATGTAACCTGATGACGTAATGACAAATGATTTTTCTGATCTGATGATCGCATCATTTGCAAAGTTTACAGCATTTATGGGAAGACTTAGGCCCAGCTGTTCGTACGTTACGGTAAAGTCAAAATTTGACCGATGTCAATTTTGACCACGGTTAATTTGACGTTTTTATTATGAAATTTTAACGTTCGTAAAACTAACTGGTATTTCAACTACGCTTTTTGAATTTAAACCCTGTTAATTTTACTGTAACTAGAATTTAACCCTAACCTTGACGTAACTGAGCTTCGAACAATCGGGCCTTAATGTTTAATACATGATTTAATGTTATAGTTTTCTATGGGCCTTAGATGTCTGAGCTAAATCAATAATTAAAACTATCTATGTACCTGATGATCAGCAGCAGCGGTGGCGAGCTGGTGTCCGGCGGGGGCCCAGTCGGCGCCCAGCACGGGGCCCAGGTGCCCTTCCAGGAACATCACGCACCTGCCCGTGCGCAGGTCCCACACCCGCCCGAACGCGTCCATGCCACTGGGATGAGAGAATTGTTAGTGTAAATTGAAGATCAAGGACGACTTTCTACAATCCCCTCATACTTTGGACTCGTAATCCAACGGTAGCTAGATAATATAGAAAAGCTCGTAGTTGGTCAGTCATGTAGAGAAAAAAACCGGCCAAGTGCGAGTCAGTCGGACTCGCTCACGAAGGGTTCCGTACCAGAGCAAAAATTAGCAAAAAAATCCAAAATATTTATTTTATTCTAGTTTTCAGTATTTGTTGTTACAGCGGCAACAGAAATACATCATCTGTGAAAAGCTTCTAACTATCACGGTTAATGAGATACAGCCTGGTGACAGACGGACAGACGGACGGACGGACAGAGGAGCGAAAACAATAGGGTCCCGTTTTACCCTTTGGGTACGGAACCCTAAAAATACGCTGAAAATCGCTGTCTGACACTAATCTAACCAAGGGGTATCGGGTTGTCCGGGTAACTGGGTTGAGGAGGTCAGATAGACAGTCGCTCCTTGTGGCACACTGGTACTCAGCTACATCGGGTTAGACTGGAAGCCGACACCAACATGGTTGGGAAAAAGGCTCGGAGGATGACTGTCAGCTGTCAAATGCACAAAACATTGCATAATTATGTTATCTTACCCGGTAACAGCGAGCGATCCGTCTCCCTGGAAGGCGACGCAGTAGACTGCCTTCGCGTGACCTTCCTGGTGCAGCACCTCCGTCGCTACACACATACAACAGTATTATTTATTATTATTATATACTAATAAAATATATATATGTCGAGCTTTCACCGGAAAAGACCTAATTTAAATGTTTCATACAATTAAAAACTAAAAAATACGGTTATAGCACGTCCGCCATATTGGAGAGCCCACCATATTGGATTTGTAATGACGTATCTTAGCTAGTCATGTATTGTCATTAGAACTCAGAGCGTGTGAAAAATTTCATCCTAATCGAAGACCGGGAAGTGGGTCACATTGAGTACCAAGACTTTCTTACATACACAGTTACAAGTGGAGCTAATATAAGCGTGTTAAAAAAAATAGTTTAAGAGTCTGCGAAAAGATAAAAACTATTTTTTACCCTATGCTGGAAATTATTGGCCTCTGATAACATGTAGAAATGGAAAATAGTTATATTTTTCACCCGTAATGACAGTCGGGACCTACAGTTTATCGTGACTTCCTAAACACGGAGGAACCCTTCATGATAAGATGGTCAATATCCTGACGGATGGAACTGTGCCAGGAGTATGTATTAGTGATGCAATGGATAGTTGTTTGACCGGATACCGAATTCCGGATATTCGACCCCATCACCGGCCGAATATCCGGCCGGCCAAACGATACCTACATTTATAGTTAGGCGGCGGGCGTGTCATGAAGGATTCAAGCTGTTAACGCTGTTGTTATTTGATTACAAATTAACATACGATACGCTACGATTGGTTGATGGATACCTAAAGCTGATCTTAACGGATTTCTTAACTGCTTCAAATGAGGCTTTTTGATAAGTTTAAATTGAACGTTAAAGGTAATACTAATAAACAAATATTGATAATTTGTTATTACCATTTTTCAAAGTTAAATGCCAAACAGAATCATTATTCGGTATTCGGCCGGATAGTAAGTTAATGGCTGGATACCGGATAGCAACCAGATATCCGTTGCATCTCTAGTATGTATATATCTCACCGGTGTGGAGGTCCCACAGGCGCCAGGAGTGGTCGAACACGGTGGTGGCGAGGAACCGCCCCGAGGGGTGGAAGTGGACCCGGCACACTCGAGCTGGACTGTGGCCTGACAGGGAGGCTAGGGGAGACTCGCTGGGAAAAAATTGAGAGATTAATAAAATAGGTAATAATTCTGTTAAAAATATCATTACATGGAATACACAAAATCATTTATTTGTTGGTATGTGTATCAAAACGTGTTTGTAATGAGTAGTGGCGCCCTCTACTGTTTTTTTTCATATGTAACCGTTATTTGAATTAACAGTTATACTCCATTTAAAATAACATTAGAAATTTAAGTAAACCTTTTTTACTGTTTGTTCAACCGATTTTGACTTCTATTTCGTAGACAAAAGAACGGAATTGAAAGCAAAATAGTGGTTACAATACCAAGTATTTACTGCACCCGCCATTAATCAGCCCCGGATCTAGGGGGGGGCAAGCCGGGACCCATGCCCCGGGCGGCAAATTTAGAGGGCGGCAAAATCAGGCGGCTGCCTGATTTTAAATCCTACATCATAGATTACCGTAATAGTTACCTACAGGGCCGTCTTAACCTATGGTGCAGGGTGTGCGAATAACCCAGGCGCCTCGGTCTCAAAGGCGCGGCGGGACGCCCCACCACCAGGGAATTTCGATGAAATTACACCCGTTTGATAAGGAAGTTTCATTGTATCAAGATACTGACAAGCAAAGGTTCTAAAAAAGTCGCGTCATTTTGATTATTTGATTATTTTTCACTTTTAACATCCTCCAAGGGAAAAAATTCTCGCTCGCTACGCTCGCGGCTAAATGACAATTTATGTACTGTTTTTCTGATGGTTTATTATTTTTATTGACGCACCGAATTAACGAACACAAATGGCACTCGCTCTAATCACGGTTTCTTTTTATTTGTACTTAGTTTAATTTGCGAGTCTTCAAACAAATAACTTAAAAAGTTCGCGCTCGCTACGCTCGCGGCTTCTTGTTGCTTGACAATGTACCTACTTAATCAGGTACTTTTGTGTCGTAGACTCAAAAAATTTCGCGCTCGCTTCGCTCGCGCAATATTACACAGACGTTGCATTCTTGGCTTCATAAGTCAAATCCACGCTGTCTTACCTTTTATAAGTCCAATGTAGCAAAAAAATATTTATGGAGTCCTCAAAAACAAAAAAGTTTGCACTTCCGACAGCTTGTTACTTAACAGCGCTTTTTAGAACTTATAAACTTTTTGTGTACATTAATGTCTCGACTTTCATAACTTAAACCTGGCCAACTGTTTGAGCCTACAATGATTAGGACACATTTTTTTAAGTCCTTTACCTACCAAAACAGTGACTTTTGTAGGTGAAAATAAATATAAGTAGTCGGCGGGGAAGTGTCGTGGTGGCCTAGTGGGTAAAGAACCAACCTCTCGAGTATGAGGGTGTGGGTTCGATTCCAGGTCAGGCAAGTACCAGTGCAACTTTTCTAAGTTTGTATGTACTTTCTTAGTATATCTTAGACACCAATGGCTGATAAAAAGGTGAAGGAAAACATCTTGAGGAAACCTGGACTATATAGTCTGAAATCACCAACCCGCATTGAGCAAGCGTGGTGATTAATGCTCAATCCTTCTCCGTGTGAGAGGAGGCCGCAGCCCAGCAGTGGGACGATAAAAAGGCTGTAACAGTCGGCGGGGCGGCATTTTTCAGTTTTTGCCCCGCCTAAAAAAAAATTGAAGATCCGGGGCTGCCATTAATCATACTACTAACGCAATAGAAGTCAAAATCGGTTGAACAAACAGTAAAAAAGGTTTACTTTTTCTAATGTTATTTTAAATGGAGTATAGACTGTTGCGATCAGTCAGGTTGTTTTAATATTATTCAATGTAGGCCGAAATTCAACACTTAAAATGACCAATATTACATAAGATAGCCACAAAAACACTGGCATTTGGCTACAAAAATTTCCAAAAACATTATTGTTATTCCGTAGAAATGAAAACCTCTTCATTTTAATAAGAGTATAGTTATCGGCACGAATCTTGAGCTCTGACCTACATCTGCGCAGAAGTGATTTATTAGCAAAGAACCAATCCCGAGTGACGGCTATGACAAACCAATCACCGCTTTACCGCCGCCCCCGCGCCTCACTTCATACCACAAAAGAGACCCAATAAATTACTTCTGCGCAGGTGAAGGTCAGAGCTCAAGATTCGTGCCGATAACTATAAACATATTTGCATTCAATTTGATTAAATAAATTCTAAAAAATAATAATTAATAAATGCATACTAAAATTATCTAAAGTTTAACATATCTATACTAATATTATACAGCGGAAAAAATGTATTTCCGTTTGTTTGTCTGTAATGGCTTAACTCAAAAACTACCGGACCGATTTTAAAAATTCTTTCTGCATTAGGAAGTTAAACTATCCCCGAGTAACAAAAGCTATATTTTATCCAGATACGGGAAGGAGTTCCCTCAAAAAACGAGTGAAACCGCGGATAAAAGCTAGTTTTTTACATACCTGTTAAAATTCCACAAATGTACCGTTCCATCGTAAGCGCAAGTAGCCATAGTGCATGCGTCTGACGTTTCTTCTGACGTTCCAAAAGGTTCTGACATCGGTTCTGACGGTTCTGACGTCTGTTCTGACTGTTCTGAAGGGTTTTCTGTCCCTTCTGACGTCTCCATTGGTTCTTCTGTTTCGTTTTCTTCTTTTTGTTTTGTTACCTGAAAATAAATTTTATCTAATCTTACTAGGTAATAAATACGAAAGTACCTATGAAAGTATGGATGTTTGTAATTATTTTACGTGAAAACCACTAGAGGTATTATCATGAAACTTGGCAGTAATATAGCTTATATATCAATATAAAATTACGCTACTTTTTATCCGTTTGCAGTAATTAGTTCTCTTAGAAAATTTTATCATACATTTTTGCAATAAATAAAATGGGTGAAACCGCGGACGGGTACTTACTACTTATTATATAATAAAAGAAATTCGTATAAATAACACTATTTGTAACTCAAGAATGGCTAACCCGATTTGGCTGAAAATTGAAGGGTAGATAGCTTAGATTCAGGTGACTGGTATATGATACATTTTATCCTCACCCGGATGCGGGAAGTTGTTGCCACGGAACGCGGGATAACAGGTAATCTATTATAAAATCCGGTCAAGTGCGAGTCGGACTCGCGCACGAAGGATTCCGTACCGATTTATAAAACGTATTGTGGTATGGGAGTCCCCCAAAATATTTATTTGAATCTAGTTTTCAGTATTTTATTTATTTATTTATTTATTTATTTAAAATACTTTTTGCACATTGTACAACGGCGGACTTAACGCCTTAGGCGTTCTCTGCCAGTCTACCTTAGGGTGGTGGTGAAATAGAAGTGGTAGGTGCAACACAATTTGAGCATCAGTGGAAGATAATAAAAATATATATTTATGCATATATAAATATAATATATATATATATATATAACTATATATACATATATACAACTGTATCCAAGAGAAGATAGTGAGAAAAATGAACTACTGTAATGATTCCGCCAACTTGCCATGGATGTGATTTCGCAGTTTCATTTTAAAAGTGTGTCGACTATTTACCATCCTGACCTCCAGAGGTAGCTCATTCCAGAGAAGAATAGATTTCACAAAGAAGGAAGAGTGAATAATGTCTGAACGGTGAGCAGGGCAGTGAAGAAGACGATTATTAGAGGAGCGGAGATTTTTGTTATGCTGTGAACACACATACTGAAAGTGAGAGGTTAAGTAGGAAGGTGAAGACGGGGTATAAAGTATAGAAAAAAGAGTAGTTAATGCCCTCATCACACGTCGTTGTCTTATCGGTAGCCATTTAAGTTGCGCTCGATACGCTGACACATGATCGTACTTGCGAAGATTAAAAACGAATCGAATGCAATTGTTGAGAAGCCGGTCGAGTTTATTGAGCAGATCTGCATTCAGGTCATAGTAGCAAACATCACCATAGTCGATGATAGGAAAGATTAAGGTTTGCATAAGCATTGCTTTTACATGGAACGGGAGCAAGTTTTTGAAGCGATAAAGAAACCGCAGTGTATTAGTGATTTTTTGGCTGACAGCTGCAACTTGTGCTTGCCAATTGAGTGAAGAGTCAAGATGAAGGCCCAAATTCTTCACTGAGCAGCTGAACGGTATATTTATCCCGTAAAAATTAATCCCTCTATCCCTTGGTCAAGAAGTGCATAGACATTTTATCCTATATTATACATGGGCTATCTAACACTGAAAGAAATTTTCAAATTGGACCAGTAGTTCCTGAGATTAGCGCGTTCAAACAAACAAACAAACAAACTCTTCAGCTTTAGATAATATATTATTATAGTTCATATGGAACGCGAGTAAAACCACAGGAAAACGGCTAGTACTATTATAATTTGTTGAATAAAATTACCTTATCCTGAAAATGATGTGGCATGATAGCTTTAGGATGAAAATCAGCTCCGCTCACGTTACAGGTGTGGCCCTTCAGTACTTGCAACTCTTTGCACTCGGGTACCGACCATACTTTGGCTAAACCTGACCTGGAAATAATGAAAGCAATGATTTGTCATGATTTGAAATGATGAAACTTGACAGTAATGTAGCCTATACCTATGTATATCAGAATAACATATAGACGCTACTTTTTAGGAGGGAGGTGAATCTGCTGGTGTAAGCTATTCTATACTATTATATAGAGAAAATATGTACTTCTTATTTTTTTGTAACTCTCAAACTCCGAAACTACTGGACCTATTTGAAAAATTCTTTCACTGTTTTAAAAGAACACTATTCCCGAGTTGTATTTTTAAACGGGTGTTGGTAGTTGTCTCGGGACACAGGTGAGACCACGGGTAATAGCTAGTTAAGCTATATATATTTTAAAAAGCTTACCAGCTAGCAGTTATCAACATCTTGCTATCACTGCTAAATCTGCAGAAACTGATTGGCCGTGTATCGCCAATCTGTAAAATAATACAACAAATTATTTTCGCATGTTATTGAGGTATAATGATATTGCCACTTTTTTGGGTGGTTGTTAGGACACTCACTGATTATGTCATTAATACACTCACTGTGGTGTCATTAAGACACTCACTCGGATGTCTAAAATTTATTTGGAAGTCATTATCACAGCCACCAGGTAGTCATTGACACACTCACCTGGCAGCAATAAATGGACATGACTGGCACCTTGCGCTGCGACTCTTTAGTAAAAATTTGTAAAAATATGTTCCGATTTTATGGGCGGTCATCAGAACACTTACTGGCTTGTCAATAGTGCACTCACTATGTAGTCACAATACCACGCACTATGAAGTCATTAGAGCACTCATTTGGGTATCACTAGCACACTCACTGTAGATATTAGGACATTCACCAGATAGACATAGACACACTCACCTGACTGCAATAAATGGACATGGCTGACGCCTTGCGCTGTGACTCTTGCTTAGCGGCGGCACGAACACTTCCCGCTAGTTTTAATTCCTCACGGGCTTTACTTAACCTGAAATAAAACAATAATTATAATTATGATCAGTTTCTAAGGTTACTGATAGTATTTGATAGATTATCAGGAACTTATCTGACAGAAATTATAAGCAGCATTTATCTATCAGATAATTATTAACTGATACTTTATCAGTGCCTAGTGAAATCAGGCCTTCTAAGGTTTCTGTCTCTGGTTGGAGCGCTAACCACTGGTTGTTTGTTGGACTCTGTGCCCTATATAGGTAGCTATTATACAATTTTTTTTAAGTTTCATACAAATAAAGATTCTTATGCCCATTTTCACCAACAATCTCTTAATCTAAGTGCCACTTAGAATAAGGGCTCTCCCAATTTTGACATAAATAACTATGGATAAGGGATACCTAAACTTTGGTGAAAACGAAATTCTTATTAAGTGTTCCGTAAATGCTCTTAGGGGATCCCTTAATTTAGGTATTTGTTGGTGAAAATGAGCATTATTCTTCTTATTCTTATTCTATCTATATATGGAAATATGTTTCTATATATCTCAGTATATATGTACTTCTATACTACATAATATAATAAAGAGGCAACATTTTTAGGCTAATGTGTAGCCTAAAGACTCCAAAACTATTAAACAGATTTGAAAAATGATTTCACTGTTGGAAGGCTACGCTATCCCTGAGTAACATATTAGGCTATATTTTATTCCGGTACGTGCAATAGTTCTCATGGGACGCGGGTGTAACAGTTTTTTTATTATATGTATACACCGTGACTTTTTAGTCGTCTTACAACGGCAGCCCACTTCATGTATCCAATGACTAGTAAACGTTCATATATAAAAAAAAATATTTATGAGATTTGAATAATTTAAAAATAAAAATTAATTCATTATTATGATGCATGACGTAGATTAGAAGAACACCCTGTTGTGAGCGCTGCCCGAATCTTGTATCAATGGAGCGCGGCGCGTTGGGAAGGTACCTACTTTCTACCGTTTGATACATAAACATTTTGTTTTCAGTATTTTTCTTTGCACCTATTATCTTAATTAAGTAAGGCTATACAATTAATAATCGTGTCTAGTGGTATTTTATGTCGGATAGATTGAGTGGACCACCTTTGTAAGACGACTAAAAAGTCACGGTGTATATTTTTGCATATATACTTTTGTACATAAATAACAAATTATTTCAATGCAGTTTTTTGAGGCTCGCCAAATTTTTTAATTGCTAAACATTTCATTACTTGCTTGAATGCGCTAATCCCAAATGCCGACCAACTGGACCGATTTGTAAAAATATTTCAGTATTAAATAGTCTATTTAGTGTCTAAGACGCTGGATGCAGGTCGCCTCCAACAGGCATCTGTGGAGATCTGACGGGGACGGAGACCTATGTTCAGCAGTGGACGTCCTATGGCTGAGATGATGATGATCATCGTCTATTCATCGAGGAAGGACATTTTATCCATATTCCTCAAGTATTTCCAGAAATACACATACATACCTAAGCTTAGCTTTCGGCAAGGAATACCGAGCGATCCAGAGCCTAGCTTCCCTCAACTCAGGCGGTCCCTCGTGGTACCAGGTGCCTTCTCGGCCGCGGTCCCGCTCGATCCTGGCTTCCTCTTCTTCCAACTTCTTGTGGATTGCATCTTCTCCTAGGCTGTGAAGATTTAAGAGGACTTTTGAAGCTACTTTAAGGAAGGTGGTGATTTTTAATACCATTAGCAAAAAAAAAAACAATAAGTCGTGGTGGCCTAGTGCAGTGGTTCTTAACCGGTGGTCCGCGGACCACTGGTGGTCCCTGGAGGCATTCCAAGTGGTCCGCGAAGCTTTGCTTCTCGACGTTGCTATATACGTTATCTAACTTTATTTTTATCGACTTATCTATGCGCGCGCGGGTTTTCGCAACTTACCTAATTTTGGTTTTGAGTCTTAAAAATTAATTAAAATTTCGAGCTCGCTTCGCTCGCGTATTCAGAAATTATATGCCCTTATTTTTGCATTTGACAACAATCAAAAAGTTAAGTACGTTTGGGCTAAATTTTACGTAATATTTGGATTAAGTCCGATAAAAATTTCGCGCTCGCTTCGCTCGCGCATTTGGAAACTACAAAGGCATATGTTTATCTTTCTTTACATTTGCTTACCTACAACTGCCGACATACGTTTTACTTTGAGTAGTACGGAACCAAAAATTCATAAATTAGTAAAGAGAATGCAGTCACAAAAATATATATCTCATTAAATTTAAATATGTAACTTTTAGTTTTTTGCTAAATAATAAAGAAATGAGTGCTAATTATAAAGTATGCTTGTATTCTTTATCAAAGCACTCTCAATTTAGGTAAACCGATGATGGTGGTCCCCGGCAATAGACGGTAAACGGTAAAGTGGTCCCTCATGTCAAAAAGGTTAAGAACCACTGGCCTAGTGGGTAAAGAGCCAACCTCTCAAGTATGAGCGTGTGGGTTCGATTCCAGGTCAGGCAAGTACCAATGCAACTTTTCTAAGTTTGTATGTACTTTCTAAGTATATCTTGGACACCAATGGCTGACAAAAAGGTGAAAGAAAACATCTTGAGGAAACCTGGACTATATAGTCTGAAATCACCAACCCGCATTGAGCAAGCGTGGTGATTAATGCTCAATCCTTCTCCACGTGAGAGGAGGCCTGTGCCCAGCAGTGGGACGAAACAAAGGCTGTAACAGTAACAGTAACAAAAAAAAAAAACAGTATTATATTCAGTACTAGCTGCCCGCCCCGGCTTCGCCCGTGGTACTTACATGTATTATACATACAAACCTTCCTTAAGAATCACTCTATCTATTAAAAAAAACCGCATCAAAATCCGTTGCGTAGTTTTAAAGATCTAAGCATACATACGGACATACAGCGAAAGCGACTTTGTTTTATACTATGTATTGATGAATTTCTAACACTTTTTGAATATGCCCAACGTCGTTGTGGCATCTATCTTAAAAATCAGTCAAGTGCGAGTCGGACTATAATTATAAAACGAGCAATAATCTTTTTAATGTAACCCTAAAAGATTTATTTCAGTTTTGTTTTCAATATTTGTGGGTATAACGGCAACAGAAATACATATACGGTTCTTTAAACCATATAGACAGAATTGTGTTGCTGGGGAGTTTGTTGCGCCACTTCTTCTTCCCAGCAACAACACATAGGAAGTGGTGAAGGGCGGGCGTTTTGGGGGCTGTCTTTTGTAAATTTGACCTTCAAAAAGTGCTGATTTTCAGCCTACTTTGAATAAATGACTTTTTTTATCTTTATTTGAAACCAACTTACTAGCTAAGTAAATCGCGCAGACGCACTCTCCTCTCGGCCGGGCCCTCCCCGAACAGACAGACCGGCTCCCCCAGCTGCCGGAGACTTCGACGTACCTGATGACATTAATCATATGGGGGTCAATAAGACACTCAATTATACACTCACATCAGATGGTAGTCAATAAGACACTCAATTATACACTCACATCAGATGGGAGTCAATAACACACTCAATTATACACTCAGTTGCTTTCACTATCGGAAAGATACACTCCTCCCAAGTAACATAGGCTATATTTTATCCCGGTATGGGCAGTAGTTCTCATGGGATGCGGGAAAATGGCTAGTATTAGTTGTGTCCCGCGGTTTCACCCGCGTCCCGTGGGAACTACTGCCCGTATCGGGAAAAAATATAGCCTATGTTATTCGGGAAGAGTGTAGCGCCCCGACAGTGAAGGAATTTTCAAATCAGTTCCGTAGTTTCTCGTTATTATCTACTAGCTTCCGCCCATGGCTTCGCCCGCGTGGTGTTGATAAAAACTATCCTATTTTCATTCTAGTAGCACCAAGAATATATGTACAAAGTTTCAAGATGATCGGCTAAACATAATATACAAAGCCTTACTACAAAAAAAAAAAAACAGTTGAACACTTGCCAAAAAAAAATGTGGTTGCAAAACGGACCTTATTTCAATGTCATAATCTGATTTTTTCAGACAAGTGTTCAACAGATGTTTAAGTTTATTTTGAATATTTTGAATTTAAAGGAATTTTTAAATTGATTGAATAACCAATTTAAAAATTCCTCTACCTCGCCTTTCAAAAAGGAGGAGGTACTCAATTCTGATGCTTGTAATATACATATATTTTCTCTTTTGCGGAAGGAAACATACAAGAAAGTCATCAAATAATGAGCCCCCCCCCCTCCCGCTGTGGGTTAGCAGCGGTGAGGGAGTGTCAGACTCTTACTGACTAACAACCGTCGTGTTCCGTCGTAGGCCTTTTATGTACCAGGGCCGCGGTAACTCGCGCGAACAATCCCGCAGCCCCGGCAGGTACAAGTTCGTATCTCTTGTACAGTATTAAGCCGATTATCCAAATCAACCCCGGTCAAAATTATTTCGGATAATCGGCATTCTACTATAAAACAGTCATTTTCATCTATACTAATATTATAAAGCTGAAGAGTTTGTTTGTTTGTTTAAACGCGCTAATCTCAGGAACTACTGGTCCGATTTGAAAATTTCTTTCAGTGTTAGATAGCCCATTTATCGAGGAAGGCTATAGGCTACTTTTTATCCCGGTACGGGAAGTAGTTCCCACGGGATGCGGGTGAAACCGCTGGCAGAAGCTAGTAAATAATAATACTCCAACGGGTTCACTCGGTGACACAATCCCCGTGGAGTATACCAAAAAATTGAATTTCCTGAGAAATATATAGAGATTGAAGACTTAATATCTTGATTATCTGTATTTGTGACTCAGACGAGAGGTCATGTTGTGGATGTAACGAAACCATAGCGCGATGCAATTTGATCCCAACACCATCTATCGAGCCACGTGGTCAACTTGCGAAACTTTTTAGAAATTGAGTTTTTTTTGTACCAGAGCAAAAAGAGGGGTGTTAATTGTTGAGTATGACGTGTGTTTGTCTGTGACAACGTAGCTTCTAAACAGGTTATGTTGTATACTGTTTTTTTTTATAAGAGTTTGACTTTTAAACAGAATTTTCGATTTCCTGAGCGAATTTTGGTTTCACTATTTCAATTGTTAATACATAATGTCATTGACTGCCTTAGTCCCATTTGGGTGCCAAGACCAATTTTAGTCCCACGTGGGCGCCAATTAATTTAGTGAGAGTTTAAAGTTTTAAATACCTTAAAAATGTACAGTAGAATCCGTTTATTATGACTCCGCTTATATTGACCAATAGCTTATTGTGACGTAATTGCACTTGAAGTTTGGTTTTCACATAAAATTCTCTAAAAAAGTCGGATATAATGACTTCGCTTACAGTGACATGTCGCTTATTGTGACGCATTTTTAACAAAATTCGTCACACAATTGAACTAATTAATCCTGGTGCAAGATATAGTTCCCACGGAACTCGGGTGAAACCACTGGTAAAAATTAGTTATTAATTGTATGTATGTTAGGCCTAAGTTTTCCGTCAACATGAACATCGGTTATTTTAAAAGAACTGTTTATAATAACGTAATCGTTGCCTTCCCTTAAATTTTGTTGGTACGTAAGGTAGAATATGTTGGAAATCCTGTGTAAAAAGTGAACATCTTATTTTTTACCCAATAATACTCGTGGTGGCCTAGTGGGTAAAGTAACAACCTCTCAAGTATGAGGGCGCGGGTTCGATCCCAGGTCAGGCAGGTACATAAAAGGCTTATGACGGAACATGACGGTTTTTAGTCAGTAAGAGTCTGACACTCCCTGTGACCCCTTCCGCTGTGGGTTAGCAGCGGTGAGGGAGTGTCAGACTTTTACTGACTATAAAACCGTCGTGTTCCGTCGTAGGTCTTTTATCTACCAGCGCCGCGGTAACTCTTTCGAACAAATCCCGCAACCCAAACTGCAAAACTGTGTTAATCTGACAGTATTACCTCATCATCATCAGTAGAGACGTTCAGCTGCCTCGCCTTCCTTCTCCTCTCAAACTCCTCAAGCAGTGCCTTCTTGTCGCGAGACATCTCCTCTTCCAGCTCCATGTACTCTGAGGAACGGTGACAATGACTTGTTAGAATTACTTTGATACAAGTTTATAGGTTACTTATAGTGGTGTTACCACCATTGTACCATGTGGGATATTAAATGCCTTGTTCGGAGATGGGCAGCAGCATCTCTGAAGCTAGAACATTTCTAGCCTACACTGTGCTCACCGCCACGCATACCCAGCATGGTGAGTATGCATACCCAGCAGGGTGGGTGTGGCCAAATGTCCTCCGCTTGGATTAAGCAGCAGTAGATGTTTTTCAGCTGTGAGGTTGTTATTATGCCAGACTCTAGGGCCCATAGGCCATGGGGCAAAGGCGAGATTCAACTTTATCTTATACTAGCTTCTGCCAGCGGTTTCACCCGCATCCCATGGGAACTACTTCCCGTACCGGGATAAAAAGTAGCCTATAGCCTTCCTCGATAAATGGGCTATCTAACACTGAAAGAAATTTTCAAATCGGACCAGTACTTCCTGAGATTAGCGCGTTCAAACAAACAAACAAACTCTTCAGCTTTATAATAGTAGTATAGATGATTGTTATACTAATCAAATTGTAAGTATTTTTTGTAGAAAAAATAATCTTGAACCTATCACTGGGTTCTTAAAAAAATATCGATATTTAGTAGATCCAAGAATGCAATGGTATTTGTTAATAATGAATCAATACATTACTACATGGTATAAAACAAATATGTGTGCATAGATCTTTAAAACTATGCAACTGATTTTGAAGATATTTTTGTAAAAGATGGAGTGATTCAAGAGGAAGGTTTAAGTATACAATTTATAAACGAGCGAAGCCTGGGCGGGTAGCTAGTACTTAATCAACATAATAATAATCCTTAAGCAGCAGTTATCTCAAGGCGGAAACAATAACCAAAGTTTATGCCCTAAACCTTGCATTTACTACAACAAAACTTTACCAACTTATTCGACACATATTCAAGAAGATTTTAGACCTAAAAGTGAACTCCTCACGAGCATATTTTAGCAGAAAAACAAAAATCTTACCGCTGGAGATTTGGATGTCTCCCAGCTCTTTCCCGCCCATATCTTCAGCACCTTCTTTGGCGGCAGCTGCCAGGGCCGCCAGCCGGGCCTTCTCCTGCTCCTCCAAGGATCCATAGTGGACTTGCTTTGGCTTTTTCACCAAGATTACATCTTCATCATCAGACATTTTGAGGTTATGTTTGTGTTCTGTTGGATATCACTTGATTTTCACTTCTGTCGAATGTTTTAAGGTACTTCTGAATTGTTTAGTAGTTTATAATGTAGTTTGTTAAGTAATTCTAATAGAAAAAAGCTGAATTTTTTGCAGCGTTGTTGTCAATTTTTGGTTCACAGATACAGAATATAAACAATACTGAATACGTTTCGTTTTATCTATTCACATTGAAATCAAACTTTTTTTAACAAGACACCATTCAAGTAAATTAATTTATAAAGTTCAACAAAGTTAAAATTTAATTGTTTAGTTCAATGAATCATTGAAGCTACAGTCATTGATACGTATTCTGCTTAAAATGAATAATTTCCATAGACAACATGCAAGGGTTACCCTACTTTAAATCGTACACCAAATAATGGTAAAGTTTTTGTAATCAGGGAGAGGTATATAATGATTATTCATAACTTTTAGGTATTGATAATAATTTTCAATAATTATTTTGTTCTTACTTGATAAGAATCACTTCAAAGACTTTATGTTCTGACACCGATATGGGAAATCTTATTTCTAAACTAACAACACCGTTCTCTATGGTCGTTGTTTACGTCAGTGCGAATTTGCAATATAAAATTGATGAAAATTCTAATTAATTCCAACTAAAATGTGAAAAATACATCACAATTCATCATCAAAATATTATATATTGATATAATATTCATTTATCTTATCTAAGCTTGTGTTTAAAGTATAAATTAGTGACATAACCTAAAAGTGCGTAGTTTTGTGTGAATTTTGTGATTATCATGGCTCTGCAGCTTTCTAGGCGGGAGGTTGAGGACCTTAGGTCTTCCCTCGACCGTGCAATATACAGGACTATCGGAAAATCCGATAGTTCTCTACTATCTACCGTGTCATCATGTCTATCTAGTGGGTGAGTAAAACAATGTGAAAAAACCATCTTTCCGTGGTTAACAAGCATTATTACAAACTTTATAAGTTTTAGAAAGGTCAATTGAATGTTTTTAATCAATATTAGAGTAACGCTGTGCTATATTTTAGCAAATCCATCCAATTTTGTACTCATGTTATACAAAACAAATATTTACATGTAATCATAATATTGTTTGGCGCTATGCTAAGCTATTTATTAGCTAGTGTCGGTGCTAACTAGGGTTGCCAACCGTACTATAATATATAGTATTGTACTATATTTCGGGTCTGCGTACTATATACTGTTTAAAAATGGGTTTCGCGGGCGGGGCGGACCTTGGGTGCGAGTGCGGGGCTGCCGTGCAGACGATGTCCCACCTAATCGCATGTTCACTGTGCCCTGAAACCTGCTCGCGGGAGGACTTAATGAGCGCATCCGGCCGTGCTCTCGCTGTGGCGGCATATTGGGCTGACATAGTGTAGTCTCAATATATGACATGTCATCGACTCGAAAGAAGAAGAAGAAGAAAAATGATATAGTACGCAAAAATACTATATTTTTCACACCGAAATCTAACAAACAAATCCTTCATTTTAAAAAATATGAACGCGCCTTTACAGTAACTTTTAACTGTTGAGAGTTTTTTTTTTGTTTTTTAGCTAAAATACTATCTCTGTTACAGCCTTTTATCGTCCCACTGCTGGGCACAGGCTAAAATACTATATATATATATTTAATTTACTATATTTTTTATACCTTAATTTGGAAAATACTATATTTCGCTGATTAAATGTTGGCAACCCTAGTGCTAACACAACTGATAAACTAATATTTATAAGTAAGTAACACCCAGATCACAACAAACGAAATCATCACACAAAAGGTGACCATACTGGGAATCAAACCTGGGGCCAATCAGTCCGTTAGTCTGGCAAGGTGACCATTTCACCAACATTACATTATTACTAGCTTACTTCCCTCACCTGAATAAAAAGTACCCCATGACCATGGCCTCTCTCAAGCTTTTAACTACCTGTACTTCACTTGGTAAAATGCAAAAGTATTGCATTTATGATATTATTAAGGAAGAAAGAACTGCCCCTCCTATATTGTAATCAGTTTCCTTTTAAACCTGTATTGATTGTTAACTCAATACTAGTCTATAATAATAGTTGGGCGCCGGGTGTCGCGAGATGACTCCCGGCCACCGTAGGCGTGGGTCTGTGGGCGGTGAGTTCGGGTGGCTCATCGTCCCTCTGTCTTTCTAGACGACAGACCCGTGTCGACGGCGCGCGTTGTTCCACGCGCTCCTCAAAGAGATGTCAGCAACCCCAGCGGGGCCCAGCAGGGCCAAGGCCTGCCGGGGCTGCGGGTTGTTCGAAAGAGATACCACGGCCCTGGTACATAAAAGGCCTATGACGGAACACGACGATTTTAGTCAGTAAGAGTCTGACACTCCCTCACCGCTGCTAACCCACAGCGGGAGGGGTCATTTGATGATTTTACGTCGCTAAAAAAAAAAAAAAAAAAAAAAAAAAAAAAAAAAAAAAAAAAAAAAAAAAAAGTCTATAATAATAGGTTATGTTATGGCCAGACAAAACTAGTTTAAAAATTCATCTAGGTCATTTAGCAGACCCCTTTTATATTATTATATACCATTTTTTAAATAGACATTGTTTATTGATAATCGTAACCGTAATTGATTGTTAAATGTAGCCACATAATCTTGCTTAAACTCCATTTTTTATAAAGAAATAGTAATCCTAGATTGAAATGTGACCTAGTTTCTAGTTATATATTGATTTGAATTTTACCTAACAAAAATCTTGAACTTTTCCAGCTACGAACGCAGAAAAATAATCGACAAGATATCCGCTCACATCGACTCCAAGAAAGCAAGCAAACTCGCAGACAAAGTCATCGCTTTAGCTCAAGAGTTGATCTCCAGCTCCAAGTCTCAAAAACGCAAGCACGACTCCGGTGACAGAGACAAGGTAAGAGGTGGCATTTTGTACAGGGAATAGGGTTGAGGAGGTCAGATAGGCAGTCGCTCCTTGTGGCACACTGGTACTCAGCTGCAGCCGGTTAGACTGGAAGCCGACCCCAACATGGTTGGGAAAAGGCTTGGATGATGATTTTTGTATGGGGGAAACTCGGTGCATGTCGGCAGAGTTTTTATCTCACAAAAACGGTGCAATTGAGCTATTTGTAATATTGATAATTTAACATCGTGCAAACTGCTTTTCAAAATGTGAAAATAGCTAACACTCAATGTGCTAATTCTTGAAGATCATAGCTGGGAGATAGTAGATACGATGTTCTGATAGTGCAAACCATCATTAAGACATGTATATCTCAGACTAATGTTTTAGCAAAATGATATTAAATAGAATGATTTATTAACATAGGCCATTCCCAAAGCGGTTCGTGACTTACCTATCAGGAAATTTAAAAATCATATAAAATCCAAACTTTTGAAAAAAGGATATTACAAAATATCTGATTATTTAAATGATAAAGAAGCTTGGGAATGAGCTGCTCGCTTAGTGAGTGATATCTTTTTAAATGCCTGTGTATTGTTACTTTTGACATTTAAATATTATTATCATCAGATAACATTTTATTAATGACATTCTTTTTATTGACATTTATATCTTATAATTGTATTTTTTTTAAATTTATTATTATTATTGTGAATGTGAGTATCGTGTATGCGAGCAACATTATATATTCTTATAACATAAATACTGTCTGGCCGGTTTGAGTATTTTTGATTGGCCTACGCAAATGTTCTGCAGATCTGGTATCGTCGTGTGACAGGTCGTTGAGCTCCCTAAGATATGGTTGAGCTACACGACGACTGATGCATGCGTGCCGTCTGTTGGGACTGGTCAGCTCCAGCCTGATGTGGCTCTTTCCTCAAAAGGCCATTCCAGACCGCGTACATGGTGACACTCACACATAATTATTTCATTTATAACATGTTTGGACTTTAAAAGAGACTATGACCCTTGAGTTTGTTTCGGCGTTTCTTCTCAGGGATCAGTCAGTTAGGAAATGCCGGCCTCAGCGTTCTTAAAATGACGTGTAAAAGTGATGTAATGTCCAACTTGCAAAATAAACAATTTCATTTCATTTCATTTTTTTAATGATTTTTGGTACTAACCCACTATGGATATAAGTTGTCTGAAATAAAGGTTATTTTATTTAAAGGAGGTGAAGAGGTCCCGCCATGATGATGAGAAGGAGTCTAAGGATGATCGGAAAGAGGAGAAGAAGAATGGGGTTGATGTGCCCTCTGTGCTGCCGGAGGGCGAGACGGTGGGGTCCAAGATGGCTGTGCTGAGTGCTGATAGAATTAAGGTATGTGGTGATAAGTATATTAAGGTTAAACTAGTCGCGGCGTATTTACATTGTGTACATAGCCAAAACGCATCCATAGGAAACTGCTCGCTGATATTTTGTAATGCTGTTTTTTAATTTGTGATTTCAAAGTATACACGAATTTTGCGTACTGCTCGAGTATAATTCGTAGCTTAGACGTGCACATGCATCTTTCCAATTTATACACGGTCAAATTTAACTATACAAAATTAATATTAGGTAAAGTATTAAATAAAAATGGCTTTTGAATCTGAGTTTGTTTATTAAAAATGCTAATTAAACAGGCTTCTTTTTAATATCATTATTCGCCCCCAAAAATGTATGTTGCCTTCTAAATTACTAAGTCAGCCACAATTAACGAGCATCTAAATAATACTATCTTAGCCACTAGTTATCTTCTAAGTAAACCACTCTAAATACAACTCAGCATGATGGTTATTTTTTAGCATCTAAATTTGTAGCAGGCATTCTAACAGTAAAGTTCTAAAATACCATTAAATGACATCATAAAATATATTTAATTAGCTTCTAATTTTTTAACTCAGTACGTTTAAAATGTAAGCAAGCAAACATGCAGCAAGCATCGCTTCTGTCACGGCTCCGGTGCTGGGGGGCTCCGGCGGTCCCATGCGAGCTTATCGTCGCAGATGGTTTTCACGCTCACCACCGCAGCTTCGGCTTGCTGGCCGGCACAGCCGGCCAGCCTCAGCCGCGTCGGCGGGCGTTAAAACTACCTGTGCCTCAGCTCGCAGGCCGCCTCGCCCCTCCGCGCCTACGCGGTTTTGAATTGCACTCTAGGGGTAGGGCAGACAAGACTAACAAGCACAAGAACAAGCATTATTAATATTTAAATTAACATTAAATGCTAGGTCGTGTTTTAATCAAAATGGCGAGCATGCAACTCCTCGCGAATAGTTTGGAATCGTAAAGTTTTTCGCGCCTATTCCAAAGTATACACGATTAGTTTGCATGCGTACTAGCACTGTATATTATGGAACAAAGCAAGTTACTTTGACCACTACAAAATATATGCGAGTATTTGCGTACTGCTGCTGTATACATCGGAAGACTTTGTATAAAAAGTGAATTCCAATCTATTCGCGACTAGTTTCACACGCTTGCGTACTAGCCATGTACATTCTGTAAATACGCCTAGTCGCGGGCTCGAACTCACTCAGGGGCGTGGCCAAAAAGCGCGCTGTCTCATCTGACATCGTGTGCGACAGAGATAGCCCCAGTGATGAGCAGTTAGACGCTAGTCTATTTGCACAATGCGTTTCGTGCAAACAAACACCGTTACGAATCAAAACGACATTAGACACACATACATACATGCTGCTGTGTGCTGCTCGCTACCGAAAAGTCAGCAAGCGCTTACTAACTCGTACTAAAATAATAGATACTGTTATCATTTTATACTAGCCGTTTTCCCACAGTTTCACCCGCGTCCCGTGGGAGCTACTGCCCGCACCGGGATAAAATATAGCCTATGTTACTCGCAGATAATATAGCTTTCTAATGGTGAAAGAATATTTAAAATCGTTCCAGTAGTTTTTGAGTTTATCCATTACAACCAAACAAACAAAGTTTTACTCTTTATAATATTAGTATAGATTTCATAGAAGTTGCTTATTTTATGAGGTACCGACTAGTGATGCTCGCATGGATTTCAGTAATTGTCCCAAGGCGTAGGTACCTAATAACATTTTTTATGATAAGGAACACAATGTAAAATCAGTTTGACTGGCCTGTTGGTCTATTACTTAGTGATCTTGACTGCTATGCCGTAGGTCGTGGGTTCGATTCCCACCCAGGACAAATGTGTCTGGGTGTTATTTATCTATAATATGTATTACATGTATTTAGAAATCAATTTTATTGATGGTATTGAACATTTTGATTTTTTTAAGCAGTAACACAGTTATTTTCGTGTCGAAACGCGTTTCTCATTTTTTTTTAGTTGACATTATACATACGAAGAACGAAGAGAGCAGTAGAGACGTGTAACTCGATCACAATTTTTGTAACGAATATGAAAGATAAAACAATAAAATAGGCAAAGCGGCTTTTACCAAAGAACGGAACAGAAACATATAAAAATAATACTTTATTCCTTTAGAAATAAGGTTGCTTTCTTCTGTTTGTTTACATTCTCAAAAACGCCGACCGCGGTGTTTGCGGCAAATGCGACAAAGACGGCTTAGATCAAAGTGCTCGGCGGTACCATTTGACGGCACTTGCAAAAGATATTGCACACCTATTGGAATTTTGAATGAAATTTTAGATCCGCGAATAAGGATTTTTTTTTCTGGGAATAAAGAAATTTTGTTGCGGTTTTTAATCCGCGAATAGTGAAAACGCGAATGACGGAAGCGCGAATAGGGAGCTTTTACTGTCATATCAAGCAACACAGGAGAGCGCCGCGCCGGCGCCGCGCGGCTGGGTACCTATAATGAGTTGCTAAAGGTTGTCACCTTTTTATTAACTGCTTGCTCAATTATTATGTTTTTATTTATAGAATAAAACAAATAAATTGAAACTGATAAATCTTTATTGATAATGGTAACATACTTGTTTTATCATAATAATTATAGACATTGTTTTTTTTTACGTAATATCGTTACTACAGCTCAAAACAAATTAAGTATATCAATAATACAAATGGATTAAAACTAATAACATACACTACCTACTACTAACTACATAGTAAGTAGGGGCCGATATCACTGAGCCTACTGGACTCCAAGCAAGCAAAGAATATTCCGGAAATATCATGATAATGATGATGTTATGCTAATGATACCAATATCGTTAAAATCTATCTCGAAATGGTAATTTGCGAGGGTAACGCGGATCTATCAGCTCTGGCAAAACACATCGGTGGTAAAAAATATCTAATTTAGACATTTTGTCTGGCGTCCAAAACTCATCATCTCTTTCAATGACTTCAATTTCGATGCCATTTGGCGTCCAAACAACAAAGTAACAAAATTTTCTTTTAGTTACCATCAGTTGGCCTTGCACTTGAAAATAATAATTATGCGTTTTTTTCAACTTCATTCCATTAGCAGTCTCTAAACAAAATTTAATTTTTTGTTGCCGTACTGCTTCTAGCGGTGAAAGACCTGCTGCAGATGACGGGCACTTTATTTCTACAAGTCCGTCTGTCCCTAATAGGCCGTCTGGACTCGCACCGAGGTATGGTTTATCCATACATACGAATAAACCACATGGTGTTATTTTTTTTCCAATTTTATTTTCTAAATCTGCAATTGCAGTTCCTTCATGTGCCTTACCGTATCGCGTTGCATCGTTACCAGCAAATGTAGAATATAACATATTTTTTAATGTTGCAGTACACGGCGTAGAATTTTTCATCTTACATATTTGGCCGAACAAAGATGCGGTTATTCGTTTTTTGCGCTCTACAACCCACAAATCTGAATTGGACTGCGTGACAGTTTTATTTTCTAATTCACGTATTTCGTTTTCATCTAACTTTAATGAAATGAGAAAATCATTTTTCTTTTTTTCAAAAATATTGAGTGGCATATCGGGCTCTTGCTCTGTTACCTCACCGTAATGTTTATCGGCCACTGTGAAGCGCTTAGCTCTTTTGGCTCCACGTGCTTTGTATAATTCACTCCTAGCTCGTTGCTTTACTAATTTACTTTTCATTTTATTTATATATTTTTCCGTATAAGCATATGAAGATTCAGGACATATTGCCCTTTGAACTTTACTTAAAAAACTATAATCTTTTGTATTATAGTGCCCTACTGCGGAAAAACATCTAGCTTCGTATGTCCCTCTTCTTGTGAAATTTACCCTTTTGCCTGCAAGGAACTTTGCTATTATACTATTAAATTGTTCTGCCGGATTGTTAGTTTGTTTTAGAAGCAAGCTTTCCGCATTTTGTATAAGCCACCCAAGATTTTCAAAAATATCGTTCCACAACCCGCTAGATTTGAGTTGTGGAACGAGGTTTTCTTCACCTACTAACCTTTTACAGTAATATGGCTTACAACTGTCATGGAATCCAAATACGTGGCATGGCCCATTTCGTAAATCTTCTACAAGCACTCTAAGCTTGTCTGCTGTTGTGGCCTCAAGCTCTTGTGCATGTGCTACTGCCCCAGTAACTGCGTTGTGTAAACGTCGTATTCTACTTAGAAGCGCTTTACGTAAAGGCACAGATACAAAGCCAACTTTATTATGTGTTTTTTTTCCAGTTTTTCTTAATTTATTTGAATAATTTCGTAATAAATGATTGGTGCATTCTATCTTTCTTATATTTATATTTGGACCATACACCATTGCGTCCCTAAGGGCGTTCATGACGCTACTATCTCCATCACCAATTACCTTCGTGAACATAACTCCGTGCATCTCCATGCTTGCTTTGAATCCATCTACAATGGCCGACGTCTCCATTTCAGTAGATGACCCAAACCAATTTTTAAAACACGTATGTGTTGGTGTAACCGATTTTTTATTTCGAGCCATAGCACATACGCTACAATAAGAATTTTTGACCCCAATGTACAAAATTTTCTTTGTCCGGTGACCTATTATGCAACCCACACCAGAAAATGAGTTAAAATTTGTGCCGTAACTGCGTTTAGCCCATGAGCCGTCTGTTACGACGGTCACACATGGTACACCCTGCGTGACATCATTAGCTTCTAAAGCAAGGCGCCTTTCTTCTGCACCTGCTTCTAACATAAGCTGCAAAGCTATGTCTTTTTGAATTCCAGCTAACTTTTTATTATATTTAGAATAATATGTTTCGCTCATATTAGGCATATTTAAACTTGCACATACTTCGTCAAGCTGGCTCCATCCATTGCCAGTTTGAGATATACCCTCTATGACATTTAAATTTATCGGAATGTCTTTTTTTTCCTTATTATAGTCCTGAGAGTAAATATTTTCTATTTTGTTACATAGTTTACATTTAAAAATAAATTGTGAATAAAACCCAATTCTTTTTTCTTTTATAAATTCTAAATGCTGAAAATTGCATTCGAATGGTAAATGTCTGATATTTTGCAATTGTTGAAATAAGTATGCAATATTTATTATTCTGTTTCCTTCTAAATTTGCACAATCAGTAACGCCACAATTTTCGTTATCGAAAGATATATCGTAGAGTTCTGTATCATACTCAGACTCACTGGATTTATTTTGTTCATATTGTTCATAAGTCGTTGACATCGATGTTTTCTGTGTAGTCCTGTAAATGCATATAACTCGATCAGAATACGTAAAACCTAATAAATTGTATTTTACTCTAGTTGCTCACAGTGATTTTATACTTACAGAATCGGAGTGTAACGAGCAAAATCAACGTCTGATTCGATGATATCCCAATCAGTTTGTGTTGAAATAACCGTAAAGCCTGTTTGATGGCACGGATCATTTTGTCCAAGTACATTTTTAGGTCTTGACGTGGGTTTTTCATGTATTTGAGCTTGTACGACGATTTGTTTAAATGACTCTCGAGGTGATCTAAAAAGAACATAGCATTAAATAAAATTAAGAAACGGGGAATGAACATCTCTCTCTGCTACTTATACAGTTATTGTAATATTTTCTGATATTGCGAGGATCGTAATGTTTCCCAAAATATCCTACAAATGTTATAGCTATGTTATACCGATGAAAATACTTACGACTGGGGTGTAGACGGTGTGTTCAGTACGTGACAAGTATCGGAGCTAATCCCACTAGAGTCACCAGGTCCTTGTGCAGAAATTGCTTCTTGAAGTGATCTGAAACAAAAAATGGGGATTTATATAAGCGAGAACCACTATAAGTGCTTATTTACGGAGATGTGACGCGTTGCGCGGCGCGTTGTCACCCAGGTTGTCGTACATTACCTTATGTGCGATGACGCGGCCCACTGCTGAACGAACCCCCAAAACGCCGTGTAACGCATCGCGTCTCCGTAAGCACACAAGTACTAAGTCCACTAGTCAGTCACCATATACTACCATAGTTATAAAACCTTTTCATTTTTTTTTACACATACATACATTTATTTAGTATAAACTAGTTATTGATTGCAATCCCGCCACTCATGATCGGGGTTGTGCTTTGTATAAACATCATGTCCCGGTGTGAATTACCACTGGGCCTTTGCAAGAACGCACAATTTTCTAGCAGCTACTTTAGTCGAAATGAACGTCTGCGTCAGGATCCCTGTCACAACTCTCCGATCCTCTCGAAATACATATAGAGAGTTGCTACCTAATTGCTACCAGCTACCATTAGTTGCTACCAATTGCTACCCTCGTGGTTTTGAAGATATTCAGCATCTAAAGGTGACAGCCATTCTGATGGCATACATAAGTTGATATGACAGGTAGACTATTATAGATAGCGCCTGACTTAAAAGTACCGTTTTGTATTGAACTGTCAACTTGCTAATATATTTTTGCTAGCTGATTCAAACGCTCTATCATAGTCTCTCTTACCTCATCTACGTGAATGTGAGGAAATGGTAACGGTGTAAATAAATCGTACTTACTGTTGGAACGTATCAAGCACTGGAGGAATATTTTCTTTATTCATGAAATATCCTCTAGCTGATCTTTTGAGCTTCTTCCTGCGGGCGCTTAGTTTTAGACGCCCTTTTTGCCCCATTCGCCAAGTTTTTGAATCTGTTCCACAAAAATAACATTATAATTATACCAAATTATAATTACACGGTATCATATTTTTTTTAAATAAAATTTGCATATGCCAGCAACAAACTTGATTCGATTTGAAAAAGAACGTATTCGTGTTTTTTCAAATTGTAATTGTTCAATTATTATTGTTTCATTTTAGGTGGAAGTAAAGATTTGAAAATACAGTATTTGTATAAATGTATTTTATTCAAAATCAAAACTCATTTATTCAAACTTGGCTGCAAAACAGCACTTTTCGAACGTCAAAAAAAAAATTAAATATAATATATTAATTATAAAATATTTGTCACAAAAGTACCTAGAAAGTATGTTTACCAAAAATAAAGTACGTAATGAAAAGTATGGTTGGCAACCCTAGTCGCGTACCTACTCACGGAGCCCACGCGCGATGACCACAATATAAATATACCTAGGTACCTACAGCGTGCTCAAGCAACGCTCACAGAGACACGGACATCACACGATGTGTTGGCGCAATCGGCGCTCTCGCACTCAAAGTTTGAACAGTACAGACCTACAGCCACAAAATATGTAGACTAAGTACACTTTTTATACCTAGGTACTCACAGTTTACACACACTATTGACCGTTCGAGCGGGGGCCCGATTCTCCTAATTTTACTTAAGCGCTATTCGATTCACGTTCGATTGCGATCCAATCCCGACTCGATTACGATCGAAGCGTATGTGGCATTCCGCTATGTTTTCTTTGAAATAAACGTTTTTATCCTTTGCTGTCATTCAATAATGAATCATTTTGTCTGCAAATGATTTACGATTGCAAAATGATTGTACAGTAAACTACCGTATAGACAAAAATCACCAAAATAGCAGACCAATCGCACACCAATCAAATGTCAATCGAATACGATTGGTCTTTTATTAGTAGCAGAATACCCGATATGGTTAAAACTGCTATTGCGATCATACTGCGATTCGATTTCTATTCGATTTTGACATTATTAACTTAGGAGAATCGGGCCCCTGGAACTGTTGGACGCGCAAGCCGTAAGTGAGTCCAGAGTTGAGGGCCTCAACTTGAGGCACGATATCGTGTCCGTGACTGGTCTCTGAGCTGTGTTTATGGATTTTACGATAAAAATTATCGTAAACCTCAAAACATTTTGTGATAATACCTACCATCTTACCTACCGATAATCAAAATAGTTCATTTACAAGCTTTTATGTACTTACCCGCGGCTTCGTTCACGTTAATTACGAATAGGTACATAGCGTACGCGGCAAGTTGATCTAAAATGGCGATCGTTTCTATGGTTACATTTGGGTTCAACTTACGTGCCGCGAATAATAGCTAGGTACCTAATAAATAATTTACGATAGTGCCATCATTTATAGAGCAACTGGTGTACTTACTTTACTTCTATCCTACCTACCTATCGACACCACCGGAGGCAAAGTCCCAAGTCGTGTGGTTCAACGGTAAACCAGAAACGTACCTATTAGCTTTACTCGTACTTACCTACTTTGATTTATGGAAAAATAATAATAGTACCTAATGTAGGTATATATGATAAGTAGGTAAGAGGTAAACCTATCTAATAAGGAAGCTTAGGTATGATAACTTGTACTACTTACCCATTGTTTCTTGTTTCTTATTGTTTTCCACACGTGTTTTGCACTCAATGAAAACCACTTCACTGAAATAGTATCCACTATTCCACTCAAACCAACAATTCCAATCACAAACGAAAATACTAAGTCCAAAGTTCAGTGCCAAGTCAAACAGATAAAGAAGGTAGTATCGAAATCCAGAGGTTTAGCCGGGGGTCAGTGTAATGTTTACGTACGATAAGCGCTAGGAGAATAGTCTACACACATACGATACGAAAGACGTAGGCCGCAGCAGCAGACTGAGCCCAAAACAATACAAACAAATAGTTGCACTAAAATTTGCACAGTTGCACGACAAAATATCGTGCAAAACGTAAAAATTGTGGAAATAAGCATGTGTGTATAAGCGTCTTTCTCCGCTCCGCCCCGCGCTTCTGCCGGGGGGAATGCTATTGAGTGAAATGCACGACAATTCATCGCAAAACGAGTACGTAAAAAAAGACGAAGAGTGCTTCAGAAAAAAGCGTTTTCTGAAAAAACTACTGTATAAATCAATTTGAAATAAATTTTATAAAACTCTTTAGTAATTGAGCTATGTCGGAGCGGACTTCGTTTTGGAGATTTTACATGTTTTATGGGACTTTTTAACACTCAAAGTTGCGTTAAAATTGTCTAGAAAAACGGAACTTTGTTGGCTCATAACTTTTTACTGGGATTTTTTTATTTTTTTTTAAATCCGTACAGACAAACTTAATAACAATATAAAACGATATCAAGTTTAATTTTGAATGTATTATGTCACAATGTGGAGTAAAAGCACCCCGAACTTTGTATGGGAAAAATATCGACTAGTGTAACCTTAAGGTGCAGTAGCTCTCAGTGGGAGTTTGTTCATTAGCTGGTCCATTTTTAGGGTTCCCAAAACGTAAAATGGAACCTTATGATTTGACTTCACAGTCTGTCTGTCACCAAGCTATATGTCGTGAACAACTAGTGAAAAAATAATAAAATATTTTATGGGGCTGCCATACAACAAAAGTATGTTTTTTGTATTTTTAATAGATCACTAGATTTCGCCAGCGGTCTTACCCGCTTCTTCTTCCGGCACATGGACAAAAAGTAGATGGTAGCATAGAGAAATAAGCTACAATGAGGGCTACCGCGTATGAAATCGCCGCTAGAGGCGCTTGTGTAGCGTGAGGTCTTCGAAACGTCAAATGTCACTGTTTGTTTACGCGCGAGGGCTTATATTTCTAATTAAATTAATATTGCAAATATTTAACAATACTTAAGATTAATTATGGCAAATACAGATTACGGATCTATAAATGTCACTGCTTTGACAAACTTTAATCTTTCGGAAACTTATGTCCACTTTTCTTTTCCGAGCAAAACGGCACTGCGCAACACTGTGGCATCGCCAATACGTTTACACTATAATAGTTCTATTGTATTAAATATGATCTAATATAATCATCTAATGTTATATAAGTTTTGGCTGATGGCCGTAGTTTAGGACCTCATGCTACAGTGGCGCCATCTGGTGAAGCAAAAAACGGTAGCCCTCATTACATGAAAATCCACTATCAAAGAACAAACATCAATAATGAATACCCTTAACTAATCACCACCTCCCCACTTCCAGCTAATGATGGCCAACGCCCAAAAGGAAATCGAGGAACGCAAACGCGCCCTCCTAGCCATGAAAGGAGACAAGAGTGGAGTCAGTGCAGCCGCTGCAGCAGCCCAGCAGTTGAAGGTGCAAGTGCAGCAGACCAGCTCCATCGCACCGCCCAGTGTCATCAAACCTGTGCTGTATTCTAAGCCTGGTAAGTGCCATATTGCCTTGATCTTGGGAAAGCTTGGCCTAGTGGGTAAAGAACCAACTTCTAATGGGTTGCCCGGGTAACTAGGTTGAAGAGGTCAGATAGGCAGTCGCTCCTTGTGGCACACTGGTACTCAGCTGCATCCGGTTAGACTGGAAGCCGACACCAACATAGTTGGGAAATCGGCTCGGGAGATGATGATTGTCATGGTGGCCTAGTGGGTAAAGAACCAACCTCTCAAGTATGAGGGTGCGGGTCAAAACTCCTCGCCATGAAAGGAGCCAAGAGTGGTGTGAGTGCAGCCGCTGCAGCAGCCCAGCAGTTGAAGGTACAAGTGCAGCAGACCAGCTCCAGTGCACCGCCCAGTGTCATCAAACCGGTGCTGTATTCTAAGCCTGGTAAGTGTCATTTTAGCTTGGCAAAACTTGTGAAATAAAAATCATTTATTTCACATTTTTTGCACGTTTCGATCGTCTAAAAAAAATACAAAAAACAACCCCTGTGTGTTTTTGCTGGGAACAAACTCCGCATCCCCAGGTTACTACTTCCCATCATCAGAGCAAATATAGTTTGTGAGGTACGCTTCGCTACTTCACCCGCAACTTGGAAATGCAGACCGCTCGCGTTATATTTACGTTGCCGCGATCTCGCTCGCACGCGCACCTGTCTCGTGTCGTGTAGGTACTCACAGAGTCTTATAAGCGCATTCTTATTGGACGATCGCGAGACGTATTCGCCTGAGCGTTAGCATTACTTCGGCCCCTGTCAATTTACACTTAAGCTCGTTGTATTTACATAAATATACTCTTCTATTTTTACACCACCATTATTGTTTCATTTGTACATTACCTGCATTGCTGCTACAAGTTTATACTAGCTTCTGCCAGCGCTTTCATCCGTATCCCATGGGAATTGAAACACGGAGGGTCTCGTCATGACATGGTTTGAACGTGACGTTGCTTGACGTTATGATCAATCGACAAAAGCCACCAGCACCTCGGGCTGATGATGTGAAGGATCTTCATCCTCCATCTCCCGAGCCTTTTTCCCAACTATGTTGGGGTCGGCTTCCAGTCTGACCGGATTCAGCTGAGTACCAGTGCTTTACAATATTTATGTATGATGATGTAAAGGATCTAAGATGATGTGTTTTATGTCCTCAGTGGGGAACGCTCTCAGTCAGGAAGAGTTGGAGAAGCAGAGGAAGATAGCTGAACTGCAAGCCAGGATACAGAGGAAATTGGCTGGTGAGTACGTTTCACACAAAACCTAATTGTACTGAAAACAAACTTATCTGCTTCAAAAAAAAAAAAACTGAAACCTCGCCGTCTTATTAGCCGTAATTTTAATGTCATGTGTATATCACCTATAGGCATTTACCTCGTGTGTTCATAAGTTTTGAGACAAACTTTTTACTTATAAAAATAAAATAAAAATTACTGGCTGCTGTATATTTCTTTTTTCTAATTTTGAATTTGGAATGTTAACTTTTAATATCTATGATTTCGGATTATTTTATTTAAATTTTCTCGTAATGGAGGGAACAAAAGAATTACGTGCGACCGTCATTTCACTATTTAAGGTGGGAAGAAAACCTATGGACATTTTCCGAGAACTGAAAAGTTTTGGTGTGAGCCGTAACTTCGTGTATTACACTATTAAACGATACAAGGAGACAAGTTCTTTACAAGATCGGCAAAGAAGTGGTCGTCCACGCTCTGTGAGGACGCCTGCGAACATTAAAATCATCCGAGAGCGACTTCGCCGAAATCCATGTCGCACTCAGAAGAAACTCGCTCTGCAGACCAATATTTCGCGCGTTTCAGTCAACAGAATACTGAAATATGATCTCAAGGTTAAGGCGTATAGCCGTAGGAAAGTACACTTTTTAAACGATCGCCTTCGTCAATTGCGACGCGAACGTTGTCCAATACTGCTTAGGAGACACGATGCGAGGAAGATACTCTTCACCGACGAGAAAATCTTTACTGTCGAAGAAAAGTTCAACCGACAAAACAATAAAGTGTATGCCAAAAGTAGCAAGGATGTCCCAGCTTCAGCACGGAATGTCTCGCGTACTCATCATCCGGCTAGTGTCATGGTATGGTGGGGAGTTTCGTACGAAGGTGTGACTCAGCTTCATTTCTGCCAACAAGGCGTCAAGGTGAAAGCCAAAAATTATCAAAGTGACATTCTAGAGACTGTTGTGAAACCCCTGTCTAATACCCTATTCCATAACAAGTATTGGGTTTTCCAGCAAGACTCGGCGCCATCCCATAAGGCTAAAACCACTCAAGCTTGGCTGAAGGAAAATGTGCCGGCCTTCATTGCGGCGAATGAATGGCCCTCCTCCAGCCCCGACCTCAACCCGCTAGATAATTCTCTATGGACCGAATTAGAGCTCAGAGCCTGCCGAAAGTCCCACCCAAACTTGGAGTCACTTAAGCGAGCTCTTGTCCGAGAAGCGAAGCGAATTCCTCTGGAAAAGATTCGTGCCGCCATTGATGACTGGCCAAATCGTCTAAGGGCATGTATTAAAAACAGGGGTGGTCATTTTGAATAATAATTATATTTAATTTTTACTTACTATTTACTTAATGTTTACTATTGTTTTTTATAAATATAAGTTAATTATTTTAAAAGATATGCAACTTTTATTTTGTCTCAAAACTTATGAACACACGAGGTATATACAGGTTTAATTTTCACAGAAGAGGTATTACTGTTACCGCTCTAACAAAAAACACTGAACACTTGAAGCAAATCTGAGGTACCTGCCTACAAAAACTCGGTCCGATAATTCTAGTAAGAACGTCCTACAAATAATTGGTCCGATTATCTATCCTACAAAAAGCCTTACGTGAGCGCCCGCCCCCGTGACGCCTAAATGTGATTATTTTGACCGTTTCTTTAGATATGGTAGGATGATGATTTAAGATATGGAACCCAATACGACTCGCATATTTTTGTAAGCACTGACCTAATTAGACCGTCTTAACACCTTGACCGACTTCAAAAAATGTAACTCCTCATGACTCAAGGTGGAGCGTTAACCAGTACAGCGGGCAGTGGTCCCGCCCCCCTCATCCTGGACCGGGAAGGTCGGACTGTGGACACCAGCGGCAAGAGAGTGCAACTCACTCATGTTGCACCAACACTCAAGGTGAGTGAGAGTATTACTCAATCTATACTAATATTATAAAGCTGAAGAGTTTGTTTGTTTGTTTGTTTGAACGCGCTAATCTCAGGAACTACGGGTCCGATTTGAAAAATTCTTTCAGTGTTAGATAGCCCATTTATCGAGGAAGGCTATAGGCTACTTTTTATCCCGGTACGGGAAGTAGTTCCCACGGGATGCGGGTGAAACCGCTGGCAGAAGCTAGTCTATACTAATATTATAAAGCTGAAGAGTTTGTTTGTTTGTTTGTTTGAACGCGCTTATCTCAGGAACTACTGGTCCGATTTGAAAATTTCTTTCAGTGTTAGATAGCCCATTTATCGAGGAAGGCTATAGGCTACTTTTTATCCCGGTACGGGAAGTAGTTCCCACGGGATGCGGGTGAAACCGCTGGCAGAAGCTAGTCTATACTAATATTATAAAGCTGAAGAGTTTGTTTGTTTGTTTGTTTGAACGCGCTAATCTCAGGAACTACTGGTCCGATTTGAAAATTTCTTTCAGTGTTAGATAGCCCATTTATCGAGGAAGGCTATAGGCTACTTTTTATCCCGGTACGGGAAGTAGTCTACGGGATGCGGGTGAAACCGCTGGCAGAAGCTAGTATTTAATACTTTTATTGCACTCCATATGTTTAAAAGGTGTTACAATCTATATGATAGAAATACCTTGTCATGTGATTATTTTTTTCTATTTCTGATAGCAAAGTCTTTCATTTGATACCCATATCAAGGGTGTGCATTTCAAACAGCCACTGCCATCTTGGGGAAGCCGCCATATTGGATTTGTAATGACGTTTCTTAGCTAGTCATTTAGTTTAGCTAAGTTTTTAGGCTGCGTTCAAACTAAATTGACTGTTAGCCGCCGAATGTCAGCGGCTATGCATATTACGCATATACGCACGTATCGTCGGTTATACAATAACGATATGTATGGAAATACAATAAACTGCGTAACGTTCGCTCACATTCAGCGGCTGACAGTCAGGGTTTGAACATAGTCTTACTCCAGGAATGAACGTACTTATTTTCTCCTTCCAGGCGAACATCCGCGCCCTCCGTCGCGAGGAGTTCCGCGCGCAGCTGTCGGAGGCCGGCGCGCCCGACGCCGCCGCGCGCTGGCACGACGCGCGCGTGCCCCTCCGCCCCCACACCCGCCTGCGCCGCCCTCTGCGCTTCCACGAGCCCGGCCGCTTCGTGCAGCTCGCGGAGCGGCTCAGGATGAAGGTGAGCCCCCCCCCACACCCGCCTGCGCCGCCCTCTGCGCTTCCACGAGCCCGGCCGCTTCGTGCAGCTCGCGGAGCGGCTCAGGATGAAGGTGAGCCCCCCCCCACACCCGCCTGCGCCGCCCTCTGCGCTTCCACGAGCCCGGCCGCTTCGTGCAGCTCGCGGAGCGGCTCAGGATGAAGGTGAGCCCCCCCCCACACCCGCCTGCGCCGCCCCCTGCGCTTCCACGAGCCCGGCCGCTTCGTGCAGCTCGCGGAGCGGCTCAGGATGAAGGTGAGCCCCCCCCCACACCCGCCTGCGCCGCCCCCTGCGCTTCCACGAGCCCGGCCGCTTCGTGCAGCTCGCGGAGCGGCTCAGGATGAAGGTGAGCCCCCCCCCACACCCGCCTGCGCCGCCCCCTGCGCTTCCACGAGCCCGGCCGCTTCGTGCAGCTCGCGGAGCGGCTCAGGATGAAGGTGAGCCCCCCCCCACACCCGCCTGCGCCGCCCCCTGCGCTTCCACGAGCCCGGCCGCTTCGTGCAGCTCGCGGAGCGGCTCAGGATGAAGGTGAGCCCCCCCCCACACCCGCCTGCGCCGCCCCCTGCGCTTCCACGAGCCCGGCCGCTTCGTGCAGCTCGCGGAGCGGCTCAGGATGAAGGTGAGCCCCCCCCCACACCCGCCTGCGCCGCCCCCTGCGCTTCCACGAGCCCGGCCGCTTCGTGCAGCTCGCGGAGCGGCTCAGGATGAAGGTGAGCCCCCCCCCACACCCGCCTGCGCCGCCCCCTGCGCTTCCACGAGCCCGGCCGCTTCGTGCAGCTCGCGGAGCGGCTCAGGATGAAGGTGAGCCCCCCCCCACACCCGCCTCCGCCGCCCCCTGCGCTTCCACGAGCCCGGCCGCTTCGTGCAGCTCGCGGAGCGGCTCAGGATGAAGGTGAGCCCCCCCCCACACCCGCCTGCGCCGCCCCCTGCGCTTCCACGAGCCCGGCCGCTTCGTGCAGCTCGCGGAGCGGCTCAGGATGAAGGTGAGCCCCCCCCCACACCCGCCTGCGCCGCCCCCTGCGCTTCCACGAGCCCGGCCGCTTCGTGCAGCTCGCGGAGCGGCTCAGGATGAAGGTGAGCCCCCCCCCACACCCGCCTGCGCCGCCCCCTGCGCTTCCACGAGCCCGGCCGCTTCGTGCAGCTCGCGGAGCGGCTCAGGATGAAGGTGAGCCCCCCCCCACACCCGCCTGCGCCGCCCCCTGCGCTTCCACGAGCCCGGCCGCTTCGTGCAGCTCGCGGAGCGGCTCAGGATGAAGGTGAGCCCCCCCCCACACCCGCCTGCGCCGCCCCCTGCGCTTCCACGAGCCCGGCCGCTTCGTGCAGCTCGCGGAGCGGCTCAGGATGAAGGTGAGCCCCCCCCCACACCCGCCTCCGCCGCCCCCTGCGCTTCCACGAGCCCGGCCGCTTCGTGCAGCTCGCGGAGCGGCTCAGGATGAAGGTGAGCCCCCCCCCACACCCGCCTCCGCCGCCCCCTGCGCTTCCACGAGCCCGGCCGCTTCGTGCAGCTCGCGGAGCGGCTCAGGATGAAGGTGAGCCCCCCCCCACACCCGCCTCCGCCGCCCCCTGCGCTTCCACGAGCCCGGCCGCTTCGTGCAGCTCGCGGAGCGGCTCAGGATGAAGGTGAGCCCCCCCCCCACACCCGCCTCCGCCGCCCCCTGCGCTTCCACGAGCCCGGCCGCTTCGTGCAGCTCGCGGAGCGGCTCAGGATGAAGGTGAGCCCCCCCCCCACACCCGCCTCCGCCGCCCCCTGCGCTTCCACGAGCCCGGCCGCTTCGTGCAGCTCGCGGAGCGGCTCAGGATGAAGGTGAGCCCCCCCCCACACCCGCCTCCGCCGCCCCCTGCGCTTCCACGAGCCCGGCCGCTTCGTGCAGCTCGCGGAGCGGCTCAGGATGAAGGTGAGCCCCCCCCCCACACCCGCCTCCGCCGCCCCCTGCGCTTCCACGAGCCCGGCCGCTTCGTGCAGCTCGCGGAGCGGCTCAGGATGAAGGTGAGCCCCCCCCCACACCCGCCTCCGCCGCCCCCTGCGCTTCCACGGCCTGGGTGAGTGGGGGATAAGCAGGGGAATTGGGGGAGTTTGGGGAATTTTAGTATTTTTTGGGGGAGGTGACGACTTTTTGGGGGAAAAGAAGGAGTTGCCTTGGGGGAGTTGAAGGCTTTTAAGAGGAAATGAGGACTTGAGGAACTTGAGGACTTTTGAAACGGGTAATATAGGGGTAAGGATGAGTATTAAAGACGTTGGTGCAACGTTTTCTACGATTCTGCGAAATAAAACTACTTGTATACAGGTAAGTAAAATAGTGGGAATTTAGTGCAACGAGGGATTTTATGGGGCAGTCGTAGATTTTTGGTAAATGGGGTGAGATTTAAAAATTGGGGATATTATGGTCCAGTATGCGAAACTCTTAATGGATTGAGGACTTTGGAGATATTGTATTTTAGGAGTAATTCAGAGGTTAAAATGGTAGTTGACTATAAGTCTCCCCTTTAGAGTCTATTTCAATGCGACCACTACTCTTTTATTACCTAATTGTTACTGTTTCAACATATAATCCCAATAAACCCACTAAAAACTCCTTTATAATGTTTCAGGCACAGCTCGAGAAGCTACAAAACGAGATATCTCAAATAGCCCGCAAGACGGGTATCTCGTCAGCGACAAAACTTGCCCTTCTCGCCGCCGACACCCCCGACTCTGATAGAGTGCCTGATATCGAGTGGTAAGTCTAAATCTAAGTCTTGAGTTGTGAGTCAGTCTGAAGTCTGAGTCGTGAGTCAAAGTCTAAAAGTCTGAGGTTTTGAATCAAAGTATAAAGTCTGAGTTGTGAGTCAAAGTCTAAAGTCTGAGTCGTAAGTAAAAGTCTTAAATCAAAGTATTTTTTTTTTAATTTTATTTATTTAAAATAGTCAAAGTGTCATGTCCAAATAGGAGTCATCTATAGCTTTTGGTGATTAATAGTTACAAGTTAATAAATAAATGACTTGATGCTGTTAAAAATACGTTTTGAATGTCTTAATTCATTTCGTTTATGTTTTTGTATTATACTGTCTTCTACGCTTGGTGATTATTGTAGAAACCATTTCCATTGCTGTGTAAAAAATATTATATTTTTACCTTTTACTCTATACAGGAATTAATTTTAAGCAGTGCACAAAAAAAAACTGGTGGTTCAGAATCATTAACAGAACATATCGGAGTCATCAGTAAAAATTTTTTTTTCATTCTTTTGTCCGCCCTTAAATCAGCAAAATATGGATACCAACTATTCTTACGCGCTTGGAGCAGCGCTCGCGTCAGTAAACCGGTTTCGCGTTGCCGCACCGTGCCTACTATGACGACTGTGACCGTACAATCGGTTACAAAATAAACATCTTTCGATATCAATAACTTTTCTTTTTTGTACTAAAATACGACAAAATAAAAATATACGTATCTATAAAACTTATTTAACTATAAGTTGACAAAGTTTGCGCACTGGATAAAATTCATTCTTGTATATCTTCAAACCAAAATACATCAAAATCTTCCCAACTTCTCAACCTTAAAAAAGCCAAAAAATCACCTTTACCCATATTAAAATCTTCAACAAACCCATTCCAGGTGGGACAGCGTGATCCTAATGACGCCAGAAGAACGCGAACACAAACGTCAGACGTCAGACCCCACGTCAGAACAGTCTGACACGTCAGACGCGCGGACACACTCGCAGAGAGTGGATGCCTGTCATGTAGGGGATGACAATATAGTGGATAATTTGAATGAAGCCGCTATTACTAATTTGGTTGAACATCCACAACAGTTGAGACCTCCAAGTAAGTGTTTTATTTTAATCAAATCAAATATCGTTTATTCAAAGTAGGCTGCAAAACAGAACCTTTCGGCCGTCAAAATTAGAAAAGACAGCCCCCAAAACGCTCGCCCTGCAGCACTTCCTATGTGTTGTTGCTAGGAAGAAGTGGGGGAACAAACTCCCCAGTAACACATGTCTGTATTTCTTATTAAAAAAAAAATCTTAATGATTACAATTTCAATACAATATTTTGTCTTTTGAACTAAGTAGGAATTAAGAAAAAGTTGCCTCTAATATTGTTCTGAAATCACATGAAAATATATAGAGTTTTTGTGTGAAATACCAATAATCATCTAGAAATCCTTTCATAAATATGCTTTTGCGTTAATAATATGGATTTTTGGCAAAATTGATAAAAATATTACCTGTTTCACGCGGTTTCACTCGCGTCCCGTGGAAACTACTGCCCGTACCGGGATAAAACATAGCCTATGTTACTCGGGAAGAGTGTAGCGCAACAACAGTGAAAGAATTTGTCAAATCGGTTCTGTAGTCCCTGGTACTAGCGTGTTCAAACAAACATTCTTTAGTTTTGGGGTCCGTTCAGATAGACCGGGTCGGAGAGCATCGGCGCGCATTTTTCTTTTCACACAGACCGGAGCCGATCGGCTGCGTGAGCATTAAAGAGCATGCAAACGGAGCCAAACGTCAAGAAAAAATACACGATCGGAGCCGGTCGGCTCCTCTTATTATTTCACACCGAGCGCATTCGAGCATTCTCAATGACAAAAGCAGTGCGCATGCAAAAATACACCTTACTTCAAATACTAAGTACTCAATTTTCAACGTGTTAAGAAGTTGCTCTGCTCTCCGACCCGGTCTATCTGAATGGACCCTTAAGCTACACTCTTCCCGAGTAACATAGGCTATATTTTATCACGGTACGGGCAGTAGTTCCCACGGGACGCGGGTGACACCGCTGGCAGAAGCTAGTCTAGACTTAAAATCAAGGTTCAGAGTACTAAAATACTCCTGTACCTGATCAAAAATTCGGATTAGTGATCGCAGTGTGATTTGATATTTTCTTTTAACTGGAAAAGTTAAATTTTACTTAACTACTATTCTGTAACGAAACCATAGCGCGAGTTAACTTGATCCCAACGCCATCTATCGAGCTGTGGGACAACTTTGCGTTACTATTTTGTGGTGTTTTTGAAGTTATTTTTTCGAAAATATTAAACCTAATTTTATTGCAGAGTTTTGGTATTTTTATAGGTCAGAAAAGGAAATTTTTTTCCCACCCGGCCTTGAACAAAATCTAAAAATGAAATAAGTATGAAAATCAGCACTTTTCGAACATCTGAAATTTACAAAAGGCAACCCCCAAAACTCGTCGTCGTGGTGGCCTAGTGGGTAAAGAACCAACCTCTCGAGTATAAGGGTGTGGGTTCGATTCCAGGTCAGGCAAGTACCAATGCAACTTTTCTAAGTTTGTATGTACTTTCTAAGTATATCTTAGACACCAATGGCTGATAAAAAGGTGAAGGAAAACATCTTGAGGAAACCTGGACTATATATATAGTCTGAAATCACCAACCCGCATTGAGCAAGCGTGGTGATTAATGCTCAATCCTTCTCCGTGTGAGAGGAGGCATGTGCCCAGCAGTGGGACGATAAAAAGGCTGTAACAGTAACAGTAAAAACAGTAACCCCCAAAACGCCCACCCTTCACCACTTCCTATGTGTTTTCGCTGGGAAGAAGTGGCGCAACAAACTCCCCAGCAACACATGTCTCTCTGTAGGTTAGAAGAACCATTACTCATGCAATAGAATATTCTATGCACAATATTATTTTAATTAATTATAATATACTAGCTTCTGCCAGCGGTTTCCCCGCATCCCGTGGGAACTACTTCCCGTACCGGGATAAAAAGTAGCCTATAGCCTTCCTCGAGAAATGGGCTATCTAACACTGAAAGAAATTTTCAAATCGGACCAGTAGTTCCTAAGATTAGCGCGTTCAAACAAACAAACTCTTCAGCTTTATAATATTAGTATAGATAAAAAACAACTATATGTATATGTAATATATCTATATATATAAAAGTCGTGTTAGTTACTCCACTTATAACTCAAGAACGGCTGAACCGATTTAGCTGAAAATTGGAAGGGAGGTAGTTTAGAGCCAGGAGAAGGAGATAGGATAGTTTTTGTCACGATCCGGCTACGGGAAACAGTCATGCCGGAACGCGGGTGAAACCGCGGCCAGAAGCTAGTAGGTATATAAAAAATATATATTATGAACTTTTTAGCTTTACCACTAAAAGCGTCTGGGATATTGTATGTATGTCTTACTTGCCTTTTAGTAATCGTTTTTCTTCTAAAAGGTTTTTGTTTTAGCTTTTCTGTGTTTCTTCCTCACTGTTTTATGAAGTTATCAGACATACACCTGAGTGTTAAGTTTCTACTCTACTCATGCCTACAACTTTCGAAAGTTGCCCTCGATTTCTCAGGGTTTCCATCATCAGATCCTAGATTTGATGACAATGGGACCATTTGTGAAGTATGCCCTTTCAAAAAAGAAAAAAAAAAATTGTTCAAATCGGTTGATAGACAGACATATGCGCTAAGAAATGAATATGAGACTATGTTCAAAACAAACTGACTGTCAGACGCCGAAAGTGAGCGAACGTTACGCAGTTTATTGTATTTCCTTACATATTCACTTTTTCGTTCACATCTAACCGACGATATAGTTACCGGCCCGGATATTGAGCTCTCGGCGGAAGAGTGGGGATCGCTTTGCGCACTGTACATATAAGGCAATGAACCAATAAATCGCTTCTGCGCAGGTGTAGGTCAGGGCTCAATATCCGTGCCGATAACTATACCTTATGCATTCAGTTTGAAAACAGCGCCCTAAACATCTGAAATGAGAACCCCCTTTACGGGAAGTCGGTTAAATTCAGTAGGTATGGAGCTTATAAACTAGCAGATTTTCAAGTATTTCTAGATCTACCGGCGCTATCGCACCGTGCAAATCTCGTCAAAAATATGGATAAAACGACTACCGTCTGACCTTTATTATCCAGTTACAAGTGTTCCGGTCGCGGCGCCGAACCTAACCTCGCGCGCGTAACCAAACCATAGCGCGAGCTAACTCGACGACAACGACATCTATCGAGACAGCGGACAACTCGATAACAGCGGATTTACCGCCCACTGGTGGTGCCGCGGGGTACTAAAACTTTGTATGGACGGATTCGAGTTCATTTTTTGAATGATGTAGTTAAAAAATATACAGCCTTACTTATAAACGTGAATTAAATAATAAGTAATACTTAAGGGCTGTTTAAGAAAATTCTTACTTATAAACGTTGCTTAAGCATATCGTAACTAACATTTAATCACTACTTAAGACTTTAAGTACTGATTAGTTAAAATGTTGCTTAGAAGGTGATTAGAAATTTTTATAAGTAAGGCTGTTAATCTATACTTCTATACTAATATTATAAAGAGGAAAACTTTGTTTGTTTGTTTGGTTGTAATGGACAAACTCAAAAACTACTGGACCGATTTTAAATATTCTTTCACCATTAGAAAGCTATATTATTTGCGAATAACATATGCTATATTTTATCCCGGTACAGGCAGTAGTTCCCACGGGACGCGGGTGAAATCGCGGGAAAACGACTACTGCATAATAAAATCCCTACTAATATTATAAATGCGTAAGTAACTCTGTCTGTCTGTTTCGCTTTCACATCTAAACCACTGAACTGATTTTAATAAAATGTGGTACTGAGATAGAGTTGACCTTGAGAAAGAACATAGGATAGTTTTTATCCCGGATTTTTGAAGAATCCTCGTGGAAACGCGATATAAGCGAACTCTACGCGGGCGAAGCCGCGGGCGGAAGCTAGTAAATTATAAATGATGTTTCTAATTCAGCCCACTATATCTACAGTACATCGAAAAATCCAGAAAGATTTCAGAATTTTGGAAAAATACAGATAAATATTTATTATAATTTTTTTAGCTTTTAACATAGCCTTTTGCCAATTTAGCGTGACAAAAAAAAAAAAAATAAGAAAAATAAACATGTCAAATATAATAAATATTTTTCTGTAACTAAAATAACAATTTAAATAATAATATTTTCGAACCGTTTGGGGTTGAATTGAAACCCTCGGGTCGTGGGGTCCGAATGCGCATACCCTATTTAAAGACCTGTCTAGGCGGCTGGTTGACGCTTCTCGTGACCAAAAGGCTGGCTATTACCTCGGACAAAGGATTAGCATGGCCATCCAACGAGGTAATGCTGCCAGCCTCTTGGGTACGCTCCCAGTTGACAGCGATGGGGATGAATTTTTTGACGCCTTTTAGATATCGTGTATATATATATATTTTTTTTATTGTTCTACTAGGATAGTTCTTTTTTGTGTTGTAAATATCTATGTATATAACTATGTAAATAAATAAATAATATTTAAATAAAGACTTTAGAAAAAAAAGTTAATTTTATAATAAAAACAATATTTAAAAAAAATACCTAAGACTAGAGAAAGTTGATCTAGTAAAGTATTATTTATAATATGTATACTTTCTAATATAATTAAATAACAAACCAAATAAAAAACCACTAACAAAAAATCACCGAAAATTTTTCTATCAATTAAAAAATACCTACGATCCGTTCATACAAAATTTTAGTTCCTCAAAACGCCACCAGTGGGCGGTAAATCCGCTGCTATCGAGTTGTCCGCTGTCTCGATAGATGTCGTTGTCGTCGAGTTAGCTCGCGCTATGGTTTGGTTACGCGCGCGAGGTTAGGTTCGGCGCCGCGACCGGAACACTTGTAACTGGATAATAAAGGTCAGACGGTAGTCGTTTTATCCATATTTTTGACGAGATTTGCACGGTGCGATAGCGCCGGTAGATCTAGAAATACTTGAAAATTTTTATTCTTAAAGAATAAGAATATGCATGCAGTCTGTTTATACTAATGTCTGTTCAAAGAATCTAAATAATAACGGACTAGCTGTTTGCCGTGGTTTCACCCGCGTCTCGTGGAACCAACTGCCCGAATCGGGTTAAAATATCAGGAGTAGTGCAACTTTCCAACAGTGAAATAATTGTTTAAAACGGTTCTATAGTTTCGGAGCCTGTTTTTATAAATAAAACCCTCATTATAATATTAGTATGTAAAAGGAAGTAGGTAAATAAAACCAGAAATATCACAAAATTGATTAATTTATTTACAATAATATTTTAGTAATTATTCTCTTAATTAATATCTTACATATTTTGCCTTAACAATTAGTTACTTCAATTATTATCTTATGAATAACAAAAAACAGGAAAACTATGGTTTAAACGTGTTATAAATACGTATTCCATAATAATGTTACACAGGTGGAAGATTTTGTAATTTAGAAACAACTAGCAGTTTTCTCGCGACTTCACCTGCATCCTGTTTGAACTACTGCCCGTACCAGTATAAAATATATTATGTTACTCAGAAGAGTGTAGCTTTACGAAAGTGAAAGAATTTTTAGATCGGTTCTGTGTTTTTGGGTCTTTAGGTTATAAACAGACAAACAAAACAAATATTCCTCTTTATTATCTATATACTCAATAAACTTAAAAATAGTATAAAGAGAAAACAAATATTTTTGTTTGTTTGTTTGTTTGGTTGTAATGGATAAACTCAAAGACTACTGAACCGATTTAAAAAACTATTTCACTGCTGGAGCGCTACACTCTTCCCGAGTAACATAGGCTATATTTTATCCCGGTACGAGCAGTAGTTCCCACGGGACGCGGGTGACACCGAGAAGGCGACTATATTACTAAAAATCATTCTTCATCATCTTCACTTATACAAAATCGCCCAAATCTTTTCATGAATGCTGGACAAGGTATATTACATATAACACAAGAAGTAACAATCTTTTCCGTTGTTGTAACTGTTGAATTAGTAACAGAAATGTTACCAACAGTGTTATCAACGAATGTGTTGTTGAAATTGTTGGTATCATATGTATTTGGTACTGTTGGTACATTTATTCCACTGTTTTGTGTTGTATTAAAAGGTGTATAGTTTCCTGTATTATTGTTTTGACTATACGGTGTTGGTATGTTGATAAAATTGTTGTAGGTAGGCTGAAATCTGTTATTGTTGTTGTTGATAACAGTGTTCATTTCAACATTAGGTGTTGATGTTGTCGGAAATGGTGCTAATTGCGTTTCCCAAGGACGATTGTTAATCCTAGGCGTGTTGTTAGGAGTATATGGTAAAGGCACGTTATACCCGGCTACAATTCTGTTATGACCGGGTGTAGTAGAACTGTATCCGTAAAATCCAGCGAAGTTATTCCCATTTGGATTTTGATAGTTATAGAATTGTGGTGTGTTCGCATTATTTTGGTTATTATGCCCGGTTGGATTATATCCGGGTGTTGTGTTTGGGCCATAACCCGGCGGATATCCGTACGGATAAGATCGGATGTACGGTCTAATATTTCTGTTGTTTACTGGTATATTGTTGGTGTTGTTACGTCTAGTATTGTTGAACGGAATATTATAATTTGAATTGAAAATATTGTATCTGAGATTACTAGATCCGTTATATACATTCCTAGGTTCGTTATAACTGTTCCTAGGTTCGTTATAAACATTCCTAGGTTCATTATAACTATTCCTAGTTTCGTTATAAATATTCCTAGGTTCGGTATAACTATTCCTAGGTTCATTATATCCTTGATTTTCATAGTTTCCCGTGTTAATTAAATTATTATTTCCATTATAATAGTTATTGTTAATCTTTGTCTTCTTGTAGTAAGCATACCTTTTTTCTCTGGTTATCCCACTGTTTTGTATGGCATGTTGGTTGAATACTTCTTGTGTAGATCCGGGTATACTCCTCCTTACCCGGATTTCGAAGTTGGGGTCCTGATTTTGAATGCCATAGTTCTTTTGTTGAGCTAGTAGGTTTATTAGACCCACTACGAAATATATTGGGAACATCATTTCTGATAGTAAAAAAAGGTGGTGACAAAGTATGAACTCGATGTTAAAATAATGTTTTTGGAAATGCTAGGTGAACGGCCGATGTTTGAACCAATTTCAAAATATATGTATTAAAATGTCCTTAGCGGGTTTTTTTCACTTATTTTTGTATATTGTAACATGTATATTTCACGAAAGAATTGTTATTGTTTTATTTTTAAATGAATGTTCACTAATAACACAATACTTTTTTTTACACAAATTCTTTATATTTGGTTGACAGAGATTTTAAAAGCTATGTAGTCATTTGTTAGCACGTATTTTTAGTGTTCAAGATTATTTTTTACACTTTTTACCCGACTGCCCAGAAGTTTTGATTCTTAATATTAGGAGGTGGTTTAATTTATCACTATTTTATATCACTGTAAATTTAGATTTTAAAGTAAAGTTCATTCACCTTTATATTAATCTTTGCTTATCCAATATTCACGCAGTAAGTTTCTTAGATAACCAAATATGGTTTATTTCCACTTTCTTAAGAATCACATAATCTTAAAAATTCACACATCACCATCATCTCCCGAGCCTTTTCCTATGTTGGTGTCGGCTTCCAGTCTAACCGGATGCAGCTGAGTACCAGTGTGCCACAAGGAGCGACTTTATATTCACACATTAATATATCAATGAAATAGTTAGTAAACACTTGTATATTGTCACTTTTTACATAACCATGTATATTTTTAAAATTGTCTTTTGATAGTTAAATTGGTAGTTTTTGTATTCACAATTCTACTAATGTTTAGTAGTATTATTTATCAACGACAGAGGTTGTGTGCCGGCCAAGAAATATACTATACTGAATCTATGTACTATATATATGTATATAAATATCTATACGAATATAATAAACAGGAAACATATGTCTGTTTGTACCAAAAAAGCTCCGACACTACAGAACTGATTAGAAAAATTCTTTCACTGTTGGGGCGCTACACTCTTCCCGAGTAACATAGGCTATATTTTATCCCGGTACGAGCAGTAGTTCCCACGGGACGCGGGTGAAAACGCGGGACAACTGCTAGTGTGTACATTTATCTAAAACAATAGTTCTAGTTAATTAAGATGAGTAATTTAGAGTTATCAATTAACTGAATTCTGACGTAATTGTTTTTAATTAATGTATGTATTCAAGGTTATTAATTTGTAACGATATCGGTAAGCTTACTTTTGGGGGTCCAGACTTATCAAGAGAGAAATAAAATCCCGATTTTATTTGTGGTCGGTGCAGCATGTTTTCTACTTCCATACTCTTCTATCTGCCGTCATCTCACAAGTAACATTCTTTCTAGCCATGTCGACTTTCACACAACACATCAAGTCTGAAAAATATTATGCTGAACACCACATCAAAATCAGTTCAGCCTTTATGAGATAATCGCGCATATTCTTACTTACAGGTCAAACTGAGAACCTCCTTTTTTTTAATCAGTCAAATGTAACCCTTTTGGTCAATTCTTCAAATCGATCCAGTAATTCTTGAAATTAGCGCGTTCAAACAAATAAACTCTTCAGGTCTATATTTATAGTACCTACTTATAGATTGATAAATAAATTCTTGCAAACGGTCAGTCCATAGTCCCTATTGTTGTTATTTATAGAATTTCAAAGAAACATGATATACTCATCTACATAATTATACTAATAATAAAATGGGTGACCATTTTGTCATGACGAGTTCGTCTGTGTTTCGGAAGGCACTTTCTGTCTTACCACAAAAACTTTTAAACGTCAGTTTAAGACTTGTCTAAAAAAATGTCAAATGATGACGTTGACATATGGTTCATTTTGCAGCCACATTTTTTTTAGACAAGTGTAAAACAGGTGGTTAAGTTTTTGTAGTAAGGCCATTCAAGTTCATGGGCACAAGCTGTCATTTGAACGCACATATATATTTTTAATAACTAATTTTATAAATTGATAAAAAGTCATTTCATTAAAAGTAGCCTAAAAATCGCCAATTTTTGAAGGTCAAGTTTACAAAAGACAGTCCCCAAAATCGCCCGCCCTTCACCACTTCCTATGTGTTGTTGCTGGGAAGAAGAAGTGGTGGAACAGACTCCCCAGCAACAAAATTCCGTTGAAGGTAGAAGCTAAAAAGTCTGACAACCAGTATTTTTTTTTTAACGACGTCAAAAATCATCATCGGAGGCGCCCGGGTGTCACCACTTTGCGGACAGCCCCGTGGACACGGTGGACCACACAGTCCAGGAGTGCCCTGCGTGGCAAGGGCACCGCTGGGTCCTCGTCGAGGCTTTAGGCGGCGGCGACCTCTCGCGTCCGGCCCTGGTTCAGGCCATGGTCCGGGGCGAGAGGGAATGGGATGCCGTCGCCTCCTTCTGACAACCAGTCCTACAAAAGTGGTATCGGGTTGCCCGGGTAACTGGGTTGAGGAGACCAGATAGTCAAAGTTGAACTATCTTCCTGAGCTCAAGGTTCGTCAAATAAGTTTGCTTGTCTGAAATTGGTCACTGAAGACTTCAGGATATTTTGCTTATGCCTAATTTCAGAGTGGTATAGTTATTGGGCAAGTCTGTAGAATTTAGTTATCATCATCATCCTCCGAGCCTTTTTCCCAACTATGTTGGGGTCGGCTTCCAGTCTAACCGGATTCAGCTGAGTACCAGTGCTTTACAAGAAGCGACTGCCTATCTGACCTCCTCAACCCAGTTACCTGGGCAACCCAATACCCCTTGGTTAGACTGGTGTCAGACTTACTGGCTTCTGACTACCCGTGACGACTGCCAAGGATGTTCAATGACAGCCGGGACCTACAGTTTAACGTGCCATCCGAAACACAGTCATTGGTGTCTAAGATATACTTAGAAAGTACATAAAAACTTAGAAAAGTTGCATTGGTACTTGCCTGACCTGGAATTGAACCCGCGCCCTCATACTTGAGAGGTTGGTTCTTTGCCCACTAGGACACCACGACAATTTAGTTATCAAGGCGAACAAAACTATATTTATACAAAGCATTAAAATTTGTCTTTTGTAAGGTTATCAAGCAAGACCTGAAATGTAGATAAAATTAAATTCGACAGTATTATGCTTTAAAAATAAAAGACAGCTAAAATTCTATGTAAATTCGATAATACCTAAGGTCGTTCCCAATAATATATCTATCGTTTTTACTACTACCAAATCAGTTTTAAAAAGTTTCTACACACGTAACGACTACCAAGGATGTTCAATGACAGCCGGGACCTACAGTTTAACGTGCCATCCGAAACACAGTCATTGGTGTCCAAGCTATACTTAGAAAGTACATACAAACTTAGAAAAGTTGCATTGATACTTGCCTGACCTGAACACATAGTCATACTTGAGAGGCTGGTTGGAGAGGAATGAAAGATTTTCTATATTAATATAATATTTTATTCTTCATTATCTCCAAGTTGGTTTTCATCAAGACATTGTCCCCCCCACATAATTGTGCCATCAGGACAAGCACCGCAAGATAACATGTTACAGTCCATAGCGACTTTACTTTTATTTACCGTTGAATTCTGACCGTTATATCCCGTAACGTTATATCCGGTTACGTTATATCCGGGTGCGTTATAACCGGGTACGTTATATCCAGGTCTACTTCCTGGTGTGACATAGCCGGGTATGTTGGCTGGTGGTTGATACCCGGTTGCGTTAAAACCGGGTGGGTTATATCCAGGTATGTTTCCTGGAGCGTTATAACCTGGTGGGTTGTAGCCAGGCCTGCTTCCTGGAGCGACATATCCGGGCACATTTCCTGGTGGCTTATAACCGGTTGCGTTAAAACCTGGTGTGTTATATCCTGGCGCGTTATATCCAGGTATGTTTCCTGGTGGTTTATACCCGGGTGCAATATATCCGGGTGTGTTTCCTGGAGTGACATATCCGGGTGTATTTCCTGGGGCATTATATCCAGGCCTGTTTCCTGGTGTGACATATCCAGGTATGTTTCCTGGTGCGTTATATCCTGGTGGGTTATATTCAGGCACATTTCCTGGTGGTTTATACCCGGTAGCGTTAAAAGCTGGTGTGCCATATCCTGGTGCGTTATATCCTGGTGAGTTGTATCCAGGCACATTTCCTGGTTGCTTATACCCGGGTGGGTTATATCCAGGCGCGTTATACCCCGGCGTGTTGCCTGGCGTGAAATACCCGGCTATGTTCCCTGGAGTGACATATCCGGGTGTATTTCCTGTTGGTTTATAACTGTTTGTGTTATATCCAGGTGTGTTTCCTGGGGCGTTATAGCCGGGCCTGTTTCCTGGGGTATTATATCCTGGTGCGTTATAACCGGGTACATTTCCTGGCATATTATATCCAGGCTGTTGCGTCCCGTTACTATAACCCGGTGTCAAGCTGCTGCCTGGTCTTTGAGGAACATTATATCCGGGTTGACCCGTCGCGTTAGATTTAAATGCATTTTGACTTGTCAAATTCTGAGTATTAACGTAAACGACGCCTGTAGTTGTATTATAAGTATATCCGGGTACGCCATTTGGTTTTTGTAACTGATACTGCGGGGTTCCATCTTTAGACCATGTAGTATTGTAGACGGGTGACCAACCGGCATTTGGTTGATTATATCCGGGTTTACCCGGGTTGTTAGCGCCATTATAACCGGGAGGAATTCCGTTGTTGTTAAGACTTACGGATGTGTTATATCTTGGTTGTGTGTATTGATATCCGCTTTGACCGGGTGACACGGATTTTAATAAATCATTACTTCTCGAATTTGTAGCATTTTTACTAGCTAAATAACCAGCAATATATCTTTTTGTTCTAAAGTTATTAAAAACATGATTTTCGGTATTAATTTTGTCAAATTGTGTTCTCGAAAAGTCGCCATTTTGAATTGCACTTGTCACACAAATATACACTGAAAAGTATATTAATAACATTTTCTATCTATTTATATATTCACTTATAAAGTTTATTTTCAATATTTTATCACTTCAAACACGACATAATAATTTTTATTAATGTTTTCTGTAAGTCGGTCTTGCTTATTATGAATATCTCTGTCAACTGTATTTTATACTAAGTTTATCATTTAATATGACCCAGAGTTAATCTATACTTCTACACTAATTATAATAAAGATGAAACATTTGTTTGTTTGTAGCCGAAAAGCTCAGAAACTACTGAACCGATTTCAAAAATTCTTCCACTGTGGAAAGCTACACTCTTCCCGAGTAACATAGGCTATATTTTATCCCGGTACGGGCAGTAGTTCCCTCGGGATGCGAGTGAAACAGCGAGAAAACGACTAGTCTATCTGTTTTTAAAAATGAATGCCACTTTTCGTTGTAATTGTATAACTCAAGAACTGTCTCACCTATAATATCCTACCAAATGTTGAGGCTTTGTTCGGACTATTTAGTAAATGAAAATTGGTGATTGATATACCCGTGCATCGTGTCGCACGTAAATGTCGGTGGTGCTTGTGATCTCCGGTGGTGTCGGGTTGCTGTCCCATCGCGCCATGAGAGTGAAGGATAGTGAGTGCACCTGTGTCCAAGCAAATGTGCGTGCACTATGATATGTCCTGCGCAGTTGGCTGATCTCCTTATATGAGAACAGCCGCCGTAGCCGATAATCGACGAGGAGGACATCATCAGATGGTTTATGCGAAGTTTGGACAAAATTGGTCGAGCGGTTCTTCATTTATCACATTTTTTTAAAATAAAATAGTGGACTTTATACAATATTTTAGTCACTAGTATTTAATAAAATATTTTACCAAGCAAATCTGGGTAGATTAAGCTAGCAAAGTTATTATTTATAAACATAGATTAAGTACTTGAAATTATATCCTCCCCAGAAGCGCTTTGGGGAAATCTGAGTTTATTGTTTTGATTTAAATAGTTAACGAGAAAAAAGATAACTATTAGGTTTTGATAAAGAGGATTTTTTTTTTGTTAGTTTGTAGTTTTTTTCCTTGAAAGACCGATTTGAAAAATTGTTCCACCACTTCTTCTTCCCAGCAACAACACATAGGAAGTGGTGAAGGGCGGGCGTTTTTGAGGACTGTCTTTTAATATCTTGACCTTCAAAAAGAGCAGATTTTTAGCCTACTTTGAATAAATTAATTTTCATCTTTTTATTTTGCAGTTTCTTGCCGGTTCTTCTCCATGAGACCAATTCTTTAGAACCGTACAACTAGTTTCGAAACAGGCCAATTTGAAATATATTTTTGTTGACTTTAACTTTGTTTTAATTTATGTTTTCAGCGGAACCTCTAAAACCGACGTACATGCCAGTGTTTCTGACAAAGAAAGAAAGAAAGAAACTCCGCCGTCAGAGCCGTCGGGAGGCGTGGAAAGAGGAGCAAGAGAAAGTCAGACTAGGGTTAGAAGCCCCTCCGGAGCCGAAACTCAGGTATGTGGCCATCATCATCATCATTATCAGACTTTGTATGGCCCCACGTCTCACGACTCCTTGGTAAAGTGTCGGGTCCGACTCCCGGGTCGGGCCGAAATGGCTTTGTGGGTTTTAGAATCTTTTACAAAGCAACCTTGAGTCTGCTGGAAGTTGGTTACTAAGCACGTTAATGTCGGTGGTGCTTGTGATCTCTCTCCGGTGGTGTCGGATTGTCGTCGCATCGCGTTATGAGAGTGAAGGAATAGTGAGTGCACCGCAGTCCAAGCTAATGTGCGTGCACTATAAGAACAGCTGCCATGGCCGATAATCGGCTAGGAGGACATCATCATTACATCCAACATAATTAGGAAAAGACTAGGCGAATAATAATAATTCTTCTTTTCAGGATATCCAATTTAATGAGGGCTCTAGGTACCGAAGCAGTGCAAGACCCGACCGCTATCGAGGCGAAAGTTCGTGAGCAAATAGCGAAGCGACAGAAGACGCATCTCGAAGCGAACAAAGCGAGAGCACTCACTAAAGATCAGAAAAGAGAAAAGGTATGTATTTATACAAGCTGTTGATTTGCATCCGTGCCATAGTCAAGGACGCAATTATACTAATGATTCTCAACCCAAATCAATAAGAAAATTGGTACAAAAATTTTTGATTTTAATTTTTTTTCGGAAATCCGTCAATGTCATCTAGCCGTATTTAAACTTGGCGCGTGTGTTACTGGCCTTAAAACCGTGCTGCGCCCTCACACAAACGCAAACACAAAGCATACGCAATGATTATTCATAAATTTCATTCATAAAATAGGATTACTTCTGAAATACTACATTACAATGACAAAGAAAGCAGTGCATATTAGCTATTTCCCGTCTACTGTAATTCCAATCGATTATTTACGTATTTTATGTCCTCCTCCTGAAGTATGGCACAAATGCAAATCAACATCTTGTATAATGTCGTGGTGGCCTGGTGGGTAAAGAACCAACCTCTCGAGTATGAGGGCGTGAGTTCGATTCCAGGTCAGGCAAGTACCAATGCAACTTTTCTAATTTTGTATGTATTTTCTAAGTAATCTTAGACACCAATGACTGATAAAAAGGTGAAGGAAAATATCTTGAGGAAACCTGGACTATAAAGTCTGAAATCACCAACCCGCATTGAGCAAGCGTGGTGATTAACGCTCAATCCTTCTCCGTGTGAGAGGAGGCCGCAGCCCAGCAGTGGGACGATAAAAAAAATAAAAATAAATAAGGCTGTAACAAGTTTGTATAATATTAGTATAGTTATACCTAATTTATTTGGTTTCAGGTGGACAGGAAAATAAGAGAAGATACATCTATGGGAGTACATGTCGCTGTCTATAGGTAAAATTAGTTTTACTGTATAAATTGACTATTAAAAAAATATATATATCCCTGAAATCTATGTGGTTCAAAATGAAAACCTGGAAGCAACTCTTGGTTAGAAAAAAATCAAGACCAGCCAGTCTGTTCTTAAAAATATGATTATGATGATGTGGACCCTATGTTATATTTTTGTAAATATTTCACCATTTCCAGAGTGAAAGACCTGTTCGAGTGTGCATCAGCGAAGTTCAAGGTGGAGGCGAATGCTTGCCAGCTGCACATGACGGGCACCGTGGCGCTGCACCGCGGCTGCTGCGTCGTCGTCGTCGAGGGCGGGCCCAAGCAGCACAACAAGTATAAGAGGTCAGCTTCAGAACTTCACTAGCTTCCCCCCCTCATCATCCTCCTGCCCTTTGCCTCCGAGCCTTTTTCCCAATTATGTTGGGGTCGGCTTCCAGTCTGACCGGATTCAGCTGAGTACCAGTGCTTTACAAGAAGCGACTGCCTATCTGACCTCCTCAACCCAGTTACCCGGGCAACCCGATACCCCTTGGTTAGACTGGTGTCAGACTTACTGGCTTCTGACTACCCGTAACGACTGTCAAGGATGTTCAATGACAGCCGGGACCTACAGTTTAACGTGCCATCCGAAACACAGTCATTGGTGTCTAAGATATACTTAGAAAGTACATACAAACTTAGAAAAGTTGCATTGGCACTTGCCTGACCTGGAATCGAACCCGCGCCCTCATACTTGAGAGGTTGGTTCTTTTCCCACTAGGCCACCACGACTTTTCCCTCCTGCCCTTATCCCAAGTTTATTCGGGGTCGGCGCAGCATGTTTTCTCCTTCCATACTCTTCTATCTGCCGTCATCTCACAAGTAACATTCTCTCTTACCATATCTACTTTCACACAATCCATCCATCGTTTCTTTGGTCTTCCTCTTCCACTATATCCGTCCACATTCATCCTTATCACCTTCCTCATAACGTGACTCTCATTCCTCCGCATCACATGCCCATACCATGACAGCCGGTTTCCACGCAGTTTTTCTGTTACCGGCGCCACTTTCCACTTAACTAGCTTTCCCCCCACAGAAGAAAAGGAGAAAGAAGATGAGCCCTTATATGAGTTAGAAAGAGAACCAGTGCCGACAAATTCACACATTAAAAAAAAGGCACAGTTTATTTCATACGAAATTTCTTCCAGTAGATCCGGTGTAGAGGAGAGCTATGTTTTATTGTTAATGTGCATAAAAGTTCTATCTATATGTGCAGATTGATGCTACACCGCATCAAGTGGGAAGAGGACATAGTGAAGGACGCGGATGGCAGCGAGGTGCCCAACTCCTGCGCCCTCGTCTGGGAGGGCACCGTCAAGCAGAGGGCCTTCGGGGACATCAAGTTTAAGGTACAATATGTTTAAAACTGGTAGCAACTTGGTAACAACTAGGTAGTAACTTGGTAACAACTTGTTAGCAAACCATGGCAGCTGTTAGTAACTAGGTAGCAACTCTCCATGTTTTGAGGGATAGTATGCGGAGTGACAAAGTGGAAAGAGCTTGTGGGACCACCGATCATGAGGTTAAGCAAAGCAATTTTAAAGATTTTCATTTGAGATTTCAAATGTTGAAAATGTTTCTTATTTTGGTATTTGTACGCCTAAGAGGCCGAAAATAGAGGCTTACTCTGTTATTATTTTCATAATAACCTGCATAATTCTATATACTGTTATGTTTATACAAATAGAATATCTTATATCTTGTATCTCCAGGTGTTTGCCATCGAGAAGCAAGCCCGAGCACATTTCCAGGCGCATCGCGTCGAACAGTACTGGGACCTCGCCTACAGCGGCGCCGTCCTCAGCAACGCCGACTAACTATCTAACTACATACAATAAAACCTTATGTTCATAACTCGACTTTCATTTTGTTACCTAGCAAGTCTAGCAACCTCATCTTCCGAGCCTTTTCCCAACTATGTTGGGGTCGGCTTCCAGTCTAACCGGCTGCAGCTGAGTACCAGTGTGCCACCAGGAGCCAAGGGCGGATCCACCGTTGTGGGCACGATGGGCATGCCCACAACCTTAATAGACTTGTGACGTCACACTTTTACGGTCTTTTGAGATCGATAGGCTGATGATAACAAACGATATGCCTTAATTTTAAAAAACACAATGAATCATGAAACGGGTTTGACGCATTTGGTAAACTTCTCAAATAGCACACTTCGCAGCTGGTGCTTTTCGCAAATTGTGAACTTCGCAAAAGGGGCACTTTTTAAGTCGAGTGGATATTTGTTTTTTTTTTCTATTCTAAAAATGAAAGTCTTTTTTTGCATAGGTAATTTTCTGAAAAATACAACAAAAAAAAAGAAATAAATAAGTTTTTGATTGAAATAGGTTTGGATCGAAACTATTTAATTTAAAAAATCGGGTCCGACACACTCCTAAGTCCGCCCCGGGTACCACGTCTAGGGGGGTGCCATCTCGGTCGGCACATATCTGCACGACCAGGATGGCATGGGCAAAAGGGATAGTCCACGGAGGGTGCTTTTGTAATCTGCAGAGCCTAGGCTCACTACCAGTCGCAGTACAGGCCGAGACAACGCCACGGGACTGAGAGAGGTGACACAGTCCGACTGTCACCCCTCTTTTATACCCACGTCCTTGCCGCACGCCTGCTCGCGCCAAAATCACAATAGATTGACTGATTACTTAAATGAATTCTTTAAAATTAGAAAAAAAGCGCTCGCTTCGCTCGCGGTTTTTACATATTTTGTTTTATTCTGCACTTACTTTTTGAGTCCTCAATCTAACAAAAAGTTAAGGCAGGCAGACAAAAATTACTGGTGCTGAGTTTAATTTGAGAGTCTTGGAACCAACAATTTCAAAAAAAAATCTTGAAGGTAGTTTTTTATACGCCGTCCAGGTACTTTTGTGACCCAAAAAATTTCGCGCTCGCTACGCTCGCGGCTTTTCCACTTTGCGGTGCTTTCTTTTAACTGCTTTGGGTACTTTTGTGTCCCAAAACTCGAAAAATTGCACACGGCACTGATGGTAGATATATGTAGTATGCGTTGAGATATAATCCATTAAAAAAAAAATTGGGGTGCTCAATAGGTAGCCGGGGGCCGCCCGATGCTACGCCGCCGCTGGCTGTGACCACAACCTTTTTTGAGGGCTGGATCCGCGCTTGCCAGGAGCGACTGCCTATCTGATCTCCTCAACCCAGTTACCCGGGCAACCCAATACCTTGGTTAGACTGGTGTCAGACTTACTGGCTTCTGACTACCTACTAACCTTGCAACCTGGGGCCCGATTCTCCTAAGTTAATAATGTCAAAATTGAATAGAAATCGAATCGCAATATGATCGCAATAGCAGTTTTAACCATATCGGGCATTCTGCTACTAATATAAGACCAATCGTATTCCAACGACATTCGATTGTTTTGCGATTGGTCTGCTATTTTGGTGATTTTGGTCCATACGGTAGTTTGCTCTACAATCATATTGCAATCGTAAATCATTTGTAGACAAAATGATTCATTTGTAGCCACTCACACTCACACATTCATCACACACACACACATAAAAATCCTTTTCACATAAAATATATATTTACAATATATATTACTTATATACACTACACTACACTAAAATTATATTTAAATACTATTTACAAGAATTATATACAACACCTACTATTCTGCCTATCTCCTTAAATATATTTTATTTACTAATTACAATATCGTGCATTGGAAACAAACGGCTCAGTCGCGCGGTCGCCTGTCAAACAGGTTTTAGGGACTTGCCACGGCGTATGCGCCTGCGGCGCCGCGCCGTCCAACACTCCGCGCCAGTCGAGATTTCGTCATCGGCCGCGAAGCCCATGTCGCTTGCTTTACCGCTCGCAAAACTTTTGCTATCGCACGTACTCGCTATCTAGTTTAATATTTCCAATCCTGTACTTATTTCTACTCCTTCTATTCTGTGTGGTGTATTCTATAATCTGTTAACTGTCTATCTTCCGTGTGTGAACTATTGCCTGTGCTTACGCAATTACACGTGCTACACTACTGGACTTGGGACTTTTTCTTCACACCCTTAACACACGACGACCAACGGAGCAGGTAGTACCATACTACTCAATCACCCACAACTGGTGACCCCGCTAAGGACACTACAGGTACTTTTAAAAACAATAAGTGACAATGAGTGATAGCAGTGATTCCGGTAATACCGTTAACTCGCGTGCTAGCGCGAACGTGGCCACGCGGCAAAAACCAAAACCGATGCGCGTTTCCACTGACCGCGGAAAATCGGATGCGGTAAAATCAAAAATCAAGGTTCCTGCATTCTCAGCCGAGGACCCCGAGCTTTGGTTCGCACTGATAGAAGGCCAATTTTCCATGCATGACGTGACGGACGACTTTGAAAAATTCACGCACGTCACCAACAACTTGGATCTGCAGTATGCGAAGGCCGTGAAAGATATTATCGTCCACCCGCCGCCTAAGCATCGTTACGAGAAACTGAAATCCGAGTTGGTCAAGCGACTTTCAGCATCTCACGAGAAGAAGGTGAGACAGTTGCTGACCCATGAGGAGCTCGGCGACAGGAAACCTTCACAGTTCCTGCGACACCTGCAAGATTTGGCCGGCCCTGCAGTGCCTGAAGATTTTATTAGGTCGATCTGGAGCAACCGTCTGCCACACAACATCCAGACCGTCTTGGCTTCGCAGCCTACTCACTCTCTGGAGCAGCTTGCGGATCTGGCTGACCGCATTCAGGAGCTCACTGCACCCTGCACTGTCGCCGCTGCAACTTCTACCAGCGCTCAGAGAAACAGTGCTTCCGAGGAGATCGCGGAGCTGAAGAAAATGGTGCAGCAACTTACGCTGAAGCTGGATGAGCATACGCGCGCGTCATGCTGTTCTGCGGGGCGTCCTTCTAGAGCACAGGAACGACGCCGCTCATCGCCGCGACATCGAAGCCGATCGAGGTCCAGCTACCAGAAGTACCCAGTGTGCTGGTACCACGCGAAGTTTGGGCCTCAGGCGCACAAATGCGACAAACCCTGCGACTACCACAAGGCGGGAAACGCGACGGGCAGTCGCTAGTGGCGACAAACGATTGCCCTTCATCGACGGGTCGCCTGTTCGTCACTGACCGCAGCTCGAATACGCAGTTCCTGGTAGATACTGGCAGTGACCTTTGCGTCTACCCTCGTTCTGCACTTCGGGAGCGTCGAGCCAAGACAGATTACGAACTCAGCGCGGCTAACGGAAGCGTCATCGAGACTTACGGCTTTATAGACCTTACGCTAAACTTGGGACTGAGACGTAATTTTGCTTGGCGTTTTATAGTAGCAAACGTAACTAAGCCAATAATAGGCGTTGATTTTCTTAGCTTTTATAATTTAATTGTAGATTGTCGCAATCAACGCCTAATAGATAATACTACAACTTTGTCAGCTAGTGCTTCTGTTGCTAATTCGAATATATATTCTGTTAAGGTTTCTGCAGGCGACACGCGTTTCCACGCCATACTGAGTAAGTTTCCGGAGATCACACGCCCTTCAGGCACACCAGTCGTTCCAATGCACAGCACAGTACACCACATTAGGACCACACCCGGACCACCTATCTCATGTACCCCTCGTAGACTGGCACCGGACAAACTTAGAATTGCTAAGCGGGAGTTTGAGCTCATGCTTAACAATGGCACGGCGCGTCCTTCCGAGAGCCCCTGGGCTTCTCCCCTTCACCTTGCGCCTAAAAAAGATAACGGCTGGCGACCTTGCGGCGACTATCGCATGCTTAACACACGCACTATTCCAGACCGTTATCCTATTAGGCACATTCATGATTTCTCCCACTCTATTTCTGGTTGTACTATCTTTTCCACCATCGATTTAACGAAGGCGTATAATCAGATCCCAGTTTTTGAGGAGGACATACAGAAGACGGCTATTACCACACCGTTTGGCTTATACGAATTCCCCTTTATGACGTTCGGCCTGAGGAATGCAGGCCAAACATTCCAGAGATTTGTTGACGAGATGACGCGAGGCCTCGACTTTTGTTACGCATATCTTGACGATTTCCTAATTTTCTCCAAAGACGAGGCCGAGCACGAAACACACCTTCATCAACTTTTCACCCGTATGAAGGAGTACGGTGTACTTGTTAACACTTCTAAGTGTGTCTTCGGTGTTCCCGAAATAACATTTCTAGGTTACCGTATATCGGCATCCGGCACCAAACCTCTGGAATCTAAGGTTGAGGCCATCAATGACTTCCCTTTGCCTAAAACGGTTAGGCAACTCAGAAGATTTTTGGGGATGCTAAACTTTTACAGGCGGTTTCTACCCCATTCTGCCTCAATCCAAGCTCCGTTGAATGCCTTACTTTCAGGTAGCGTCAAAGCATCACAGCCAATAGACCTGACCGGCGACGCATTACTGGCATTCAACAAGTGCAAGGTAAGTCTAGCTAATGCTGCATTACTCGCACACCCAGACAGCGAGGCTGAACTCGCTCTGGTAACGGACGCGTCTGACCACGCAATGGGTGCAGTTTTGCAGCAGCTGAAGGACAATGCTTGGCAACCTCTAGCATTCTTCTCGCGGAGGCTGAGTCCCTCTCAGCAAAAGTACTCAACGTACGACCGCGAGCTGTTAGCCGTATACGAAAGTATAAGATACTTTCGTCATATGGTTGAGGCTAGGCACTTCGTGGTATATACCGACCACAAGCCGCTCACGCATGCTTTTGCTGAGAGGAAAGCAAATTGCTCACCTCGGCAATACCGACACCTAGACTACATCGCGCAGTTCACAACCGACATTAGACACATAGCGGGCAAAGACAATGTCGTCGCTGACCCTTTGTCACGTGTCGAAGAACTGCAGCTGCCTGTAGATCTAGATGTTCTGGCTTCGTCTCAAACTGCTGACGAGGAGCTGTCTCGGCTTCTGAGAGGAGAATCTTCACTCCGCCTGGAAAAGTTAAGGGTCCCCAACTGCCGAACAGAGCTCTATTGTGACGTCAGCACTCCTTCTCCGAGACCTTTTGTTCCCAAGTCATTGAGGAGACAAATTTTCGACAGCCTACATAGCCTTAGCCACCCTGGTGCAAACGCTAGTACTAAGTTAGTTGCAGAGCGTTACGTCTGGCCCGGCGTACGCAAAGACTGTCGACAGTGGTCTCGTCAATGCTTGGCTTGTCAACGCGCCAAGGTTAACCGTCACGTGTCGTCTCCACTGGGCACGTTCGGTCTTCCTCGCGCCAGATTCGCTTTTGTCCATGTGGACATTATAGGCCCCCTGCCTGTGTCACAGGGGTACCGCTACTGTTTTACTGCGGTGGACCGCTTCACACGCTGGCCAGAAGTCACGCCAATGGTGGACATGACAGCCGAAACAGTGGGTAAGGCATTGATATCGTGGATATCCAGATTTGGATGTCCAACTGATATTGTCACCGATCGCGGGCGACAGTTTGAATCTTCTCTTTTCCAGTACCTTGGAAAAGTTGTCGGATTCAAACATCGCAGAACAACCGCGTATCACCCAGCTTGCAACGGGCTGGTGGAACGGTTCCACCGTCAGTTGAAGGCGGCTATAATGTGCCATGCGGATAAAAATTGGGTGGACACTTTACCTTTAGTTCTCTTAGGTATAAGGAGCGCGTTAAAAGACGACCTTCAGACGTCATCCGCCGAGTTGGTGTACGGCGAGCCGTTGCGTTTGCCAGGAGATTTTTTCCAGCCCGCGGAAACCGGTTCGACTGACATTTCAGATTTTACGACACGTTTGCGCAAATTCGCATCTGAATTGCAACCGGCACCTGCTGCGCGTCACAACAGGGCCAAAATCTTTGTTTACAAGGATCTAGCTTCTTCAACCCATGTCTTTCTAAGGGATGATACCTTGCGTGGTTCCTTGCAGCCCCCTTACACTGGTCCTTACTCTGTACTTGAGCGTAATGACAAGACTTTTAAAATACTGGTAAAAGGTAATAGCGTCACTGTATCCATAGACCGCCTAAAGCCGGCCTATATGCAGACTGACTTGTCTTCCAACCCCACCCCAACTCCTACCCCTTCCAATAATCCTATCCCCGGTCCCAGTCCTATCCCTGTAGGTCAAAGCGACCTTCCCCAGGATGGGCTCGGAAGAACGCGCTCGGGCCGTACGGTTCGTTTTCCCGATTTCTATCGCCCGTAGTGACGGTCTCCGGGGGGGAGTGATGTAGCCACTCACACTCACACATTCATCACACACACACACATAAAAATCCTTTTCACATAAAATATATATTTACAATATATATTACTTATATACACTACACTACACTACACTAAAATTATATTTAAATACTATTTACAAGAATTATATACAACACCTACTATTCTGCCTATCTCCTTAAATATATTTTATTTACTAATTACAATATCGTGCATTGGAAACAAACGGCTCAGTCGCGCGGTCGCCTGTCAAACAGGTTTTAGGGACTTGCCACGGCGTATGCGCCTGCGGCGCCGCGCCGTCCAACACTCCGCGCCAGTCGAGATTTCGTCATCGGCCGCGAAGCCCATGTCGCTTGCTTTACCGCTCGCAAAACTTTTGCTATCGCACGTACTCGCTATCTAGTTTAATATTTCCAATCCTGTACTTATTTCTACTCCTTCTATTCTGTGTGGTGTATTCTATAATCTGTTAACTGTCTATCTTCCGTGTGTGAACTATTGCCTGTGCTTACGCAATTACACGTGCTACACTACTGGACTTGGGACTTTTTCTTCACACCCTTAACACACGACGACCAACGGAGCAGGTAGTACCATACTACTCAATCACCCACACATTATTGAATGACAGAAAAGGATAAAAACGTTTATTTCAAAGAAAAAATAGCGGAATGCCATATACGCTTCAATCGTAATTGAGTCGAATGTCCCGAGAGATTCCGAAATCAATGGGTTCGGAGCAAAGGTTTTTTTTTAACTTGGCAGAGTCACAAACTTAGTAGGCACAACGCCATCTGTAACTTTCTTGGGAACTATTTTTTTTAAGGTGGTATTAAAAAATAAAAAACCTCCCATTTCACAAGCGTCCCGTGGCAACTACGTCTTTAGCCTTCCTCGAAAAATGGGAAACAAAACAAACAAACGCACAATTATGGATAGCACAGGTTTATTTATTTAACTACGAAAATATGGGTTATTAACAAAACATATGACTTCTTTTCATTAGTTATTCGCGACAAACCACTTGCTCATAGTAACCAAGCTATCGTTTACGTTTATGGGACTAGATTCCTTTCCGTTAATTTTGAAGACAAGGGAAGTGTCATCAGCAAATAAAATCATATCAGAGATCACAGACATCATATACGGGAGATCATTTATATAAGCTAAGAATAAAAAGGGACCTAAAATTGAGCCCTGCGGCACGCCCATTTTTACTAATGACCCAGATAAAGTTGAGCCACTTACGTCCACTACTTGCTGTCTATTTGATAGATAAGAAAGGACGAGCGCGAGAGCTTTACCACGAATTCCGTAGTGGTTCAGCTTACAAATGAGTGTCGTGGTCAACGCAATCGAACGCCTTAGAAAGGTCGTAGAAAATGCCGTATTTTTATGTACACATACATATAATTTATTTCGCCATTTTTTGTAAACTTTTAATAGGTATTAAAAAAAGTATTTTTTATTTGAGTACACGACTATATTCATATAAGAGACTAGCTTCTGCCAGCGGTTTCACCCGCATCCCGTGGGAACTACTTCCCGTACCGGGATAAAAAGTAGCCTATAGCCTTCCTCGATAAATGGGCTATCTAACACTGAAAGAAATTTTCAAATCGGACCAGTAGTTCCTGAGATTAGCGCGTTCAAACAAACAAACAAACTAACAAACTCTTCAGCTTTATAATATTAGTATAGATGAAATAAATGTACAAATTATTCACAGAATACAACTTTTTATTTATATGTACCTACTTATTCATTCAGTTTCAATCACTCTTGTCACAGCTTCTGAAATTAAGAAGAAAAAATAAATTATTTTAAAAAAAGTCGTGGTGGCCTAATAGGTAAAGAACCAACCTCTCAAGTATGAGTGTGTTCGATCCCAGATCAGGCAAGTGCACCAATGCAACTTTTCTAAGTTTGTATGTACTTTCTAAGTATATCTTAGACACCATTGACTGTGTTTCGGATGGCACGTTAAGCTGTAGGTCCCGGCTGTCATTGAACATCCTTGGCAGTCGTTACGGGTAGTCAGAAGCCAGTAAGTCTTACCAAAGGGTATTGGGTTGTCCGGGTAACTGGGTTGAGGAGATCAGATAGGCAGTCGCTCCTTGTGGCACACTGGTACTCAGCTGCATGCAGTTAGACTGGAAGCCGACCCCAACATAGTTGGGAAATGATGAGGCGAGACAGTTCTTGAGTTATAAAATCACAACGAAAAATTACATTAATATACTTATGCAATAATATCTCGGGTGTTTCGTACCTAATCACTTTAAATACTATTACATATACTTTATGATATTCTATGGCGAATTATAAAATAATAACCTAATCCATTCAGTGGTTTGGCCACAGGAGTCATTTTTCGTTTTCATAATTTACAACATCATGTGTAAAGCAGAGATAAAGTTAGGAGTATCGAATGTTTTGTTCAGTTGACAGCTGTCAGTTTTCAATTCTATTCTATTTTTGGTTATGGCAAATTGTCGATGTCGATATCAACGATTCTGCCACTGACGAGTGAAATGATAAGCACGTCGTGATGCCAAACAAACAACTTTGAGAAAGAATAATAATTTAACTGATTGTAGATCTTGTTGGGTTAGTAGGACGGCACTGAAACAAAAATATACATATATAAATAACAAATATAAAAGGTTAGAACATTGAAATATTATAAAATATATATACAAAAAGGGGGGGGGGGGGGAATTAAAATACCACATTTATCCAAAAGTAGGCCACGGTCTATAATTTAATATTATTGCGAAGGATAGCAATCATGAGGACTTGGAGAAGTTCTGGGGAGGAATATGTTAAGAGGGAAGGGAAGTTAATTGGTACAGGAATCTTTAATTTTGGGAGACGGCTATATAAGTCAAAGGATGAGGAGTTGATGGGGCAGCTGAAGAATATGTGCTCCAGGCTACCTTCATCCAATCCGCACTCACAAAGAGATGAGTCCTGTACATGGATTTTTCGCAGGAAAACAGGAGTACAGCAGTGGCCTATACGTATTCTGCATAGGACAGATATGACAAACTTGGGGAACTTTTTGTAATGGAAAAACCAAGGTTTAGGTTGTATGAGGGGTTGGATAGCATAATAGGAAGTACCCTTTTTCCTACTGGACAAATTCCAACATTCCTGCCATGAAGTCTCAAGGTGCGCTTTTGGAAGGTTTAGCAGGTCATACCCTTGAAGGGAGAAGTATGTAGGATCGGCTGAGGCTGACGTGCAAGCATCCTTGGCCATTGCATCTACACATTCATTCCCCTTGATACCGCAATGACTGGGTATCCATACAAGGTGAACTACTTTTTGCTGATGTGCACAAGATAATAGGGACTTTTTAATATTTAGGATTATAGGACTGTGGAGTTTACTTTTGAAGGGATTTTGGGATAGGGCTTGAAGACAGCTTAATGAATCTGTAAAGATAACACTTAAACTGATTTCATGAGACTCTATGAAAAGGCAAGCTTCCAATAATGCCACACACTCGCCTGTAAATACGGACGACTCCTTTGGACATTTAAATTTTAAAACAATTTTTGAGTTCTGGTAATAAACAGCAGCACCAGTGTTGCTGCTTGATGATAATTTGGAAGCGTCGGTGAAAAATCTATGGAACCCATTCCATCGCTCTCCCACCACCGCATTAAAGGTCGAATTCGCCGACGGGGATTTCTTGAAGATACCAATATCATAGTATATTTTTGGAATAAAGCAAAGGACTTCATAAGAAAAATTGAAAATAGGTAATCTAGGATACTGGGCAATAGGACAATTTAGATTTAAGACAAAACGGAATGCTTTTAAAATGAGAGGAATTTCTTTATGCTCCCAGTATTTTGATGTTTTACATAAAGCATCTAGATCTACAAGTTTAGGGATTAGGGGGTGGGAGGTTTTAGGAAGAACCCTTGATAGGAAGCGGGAAGCTAGATATTGCCTCCTCAAGGCCAAAGGAGGTTCGGCACATTCAACCTGTAACGCGTTAATGGGAGAGGACTTCATGCAACCTGAGATGATCCGAAGGCATTGAGACTGAATCCTATCTAATCCCGCCAAGGCACCCCTGTTGCAAGGAATCAAAACGAATGAACCATAATCTAGTATACTACGAACTAAAGCGTTATAAACAAGTTTCATGGTGTAAGGATGGGCCCCCCACCATACACCAGAAAGAACTTTAAGAATTGAAATCACCCTTTCGCACCTTTTAACCAAATAGCAAAAGTGGTCGACACCAGTTAATTTTGTATCCAAATAGACCCCTAAAAATTTTGCCTTTTTAACAACAGGGATCCCTTGACCCTGGATTTTAATAGATACCTGAGGGATTGAGCGTTTCCGCGAGAAGATGACTACCGAACTTTTAGGAGCAGACAGAGAGAGGCCGTGGTCAAGAAGCCATTGGTGCAGAGAGTCCAAAGAAAGGCAGAGGGATTTAGCAGCATCAACAATCGAGGCATTGGTTACGTAGAGTGCCAGATCGTCGGCATATTGCAGAATGCGGCAGTCGTTGTTTAGGCAGGAACCAATGTCGAATGTGTATAGGTTATAGAGCAACGGGCTAAGGACAGAGCCTTGGGGAAGGCCCTTCCATGTAATTCTTTCCTCAAATACCTCACCCTGCACTCTCAGCACCAAGGATCGAGACGTAAGTAGTCCACATATGCATTGAATCATCCTTACCGGGAGACTCAGCTGTTGCAATTTCTGCCTGAGTATGGGAAGGAGGACGCTATCATATGCGGAAGAAACATCTAGGAAGGCGGCTACAGCAGTTTCATTTTTAGAAAAGGCTGTACGAACATCAGTAACAAATGTTGCCACACTGTCCATTGTGCCAAGACCCTTTCTGAACCCAAATTGGTGGCTCGGTAGCAAACCCTTAGATTCGACCAACCACTCAAGCCTATTTTTAATGAGGTGTTCCAAAAGTTTAGCCAGAACGGAGGATAGAGCAATTGGTCTAAGGCCATTCGGATCATCAGCATTTTTGCCGGGTTTCAAAAGAGGGATAATGATCTGAAGTTTCCATTGGTCAGGAACCCAACCAAAATAATAACAATAATTAAAAATATTTAGTAGGTAATTTTTAGCATTTATGCTGGCATGGGTTATAAATGAATATGGAATGCCATCAATGCCCGGGGCAGAATCTCGAACGTGACGCAACACCGCATTCAATTCTTCCATTGTAAATGGATCGTCCAAAGGGTCACCCGCGGTACCCACAGGCGAGTGATCTAATTCTGAAAGTAACGGAACATAGGCTGGAGCAATTTTATCGAAGAATAATTCAGCAGTATTTCTGGTTATAGGGGACGAGACAGATGGAGAGCACCCACGTCTGAAGCGGTTTATACTCTTCCATACTGCTGACACTGGAGTTGAGGGAGAAAGAGAGGTGCAAAACTTTACCCAACCACGACGTTTCTTCTTACGAAGAAGCCGTTGGGATTGGGCATACACTCGTTTGTACTGTAGAAGGTTGTCGATGTTCATCGCTTCATTGAACTTTTCTTCAGCTACCTTTCTTTCACGTATTGCTGATGTGCAATCTTGGTCCCACCACGGGGGTGATGGGATTTTGTTCTTAGCGCAATTGCGCAGAGGAAAGGTGGAATCAGCACTAAGGGAAATGGCCGAAACAAAGCCGTCATAACAACTCTTAGCATGGCAGTGATCAGGAATTTGCGGGAAAGAAGAAGTTAAATTTGGAAGTTCACTGATTTTCTCCTCCAATAGTGAAGCAAACCTTGACCAGTCCGGTTTCGATAAGTTGTACTTCAGAAGTGGAGGAGAAGTTTTCTCTAAATAAGATTTGTTTAATAATGTTACAACAATAGGATAGTGATCGCTGCCATGCGTCAGAGGGGTGCATTGCCAATGAAACGATGCCGCCAACTCTACAGAACAGAAAGTAAGATCTACACAACTCTTCTGCTGTCCGGGAAGGGGTCTGCGGGTAGGACAACCATCATTTAAGATGCAAAGGTTAAGGTCATCGAGGATTTCTACTAAACCTTCCCCAAACGCATCACAACGGTTGGAGCCCCATCTAAAATGGTGACAATTAAAATCTCCCATAACTAACATAGGCCCATCTATATTGTTAAAAACGTTTCTAAGGGAGCCTAAAAAGTTTCGGTGTGGGTGGGAGATATAAATGGAAAGTACAGTAATGCCTTCGAATTTTGCTGCAACTACATTAATGTCACCATCCAGAGCAGGAAGAGACAGGGTCGAGAATGGGACTCTATTATTAAGGAAAAGAGCCGACCCTCCATATCCATCAGACCTATCACATCTCAAAATATTAAAATGTGGCATGCGAAAGCTAAGACTTGGTGTAAGCCAAGTCTCAGCAATAGAACAAGCCAAGGGCTTGTATTTATTAAGTAGAAATATGAGGTCGTGCTTCTTATGAAACACGCTCCTCACATTCCATTGTAAGAACACCTGATGAGGTGCCATTTTTAACATTTAGTAACAGATTAACAAGTTGATGGGCGACGTTGGACGGTATTTGGGAATTATTAGTCATTATAGATGACAGAACTTTAATTAAGATTTCTATTAAAGAGGATGTATTGTTAGAATCAGCATAAGGGTTATTAAGAGCGCAGCCATCTGGCTGTGAAAGTGAGGGAGAGTTAACAATACGCTGATGAGCAGCTTTGTCATAAGAAGGTGAGAGGGGAGCATGGGTCTTTGGCTTTAAAAATACTGTTTTGCGATATGACTGAGGTTGATTTGCTGTTGATTTAACAGCATTCGCATAATTGCGGGAAGCAGGTGGAACTGTTTTGCTGACCTCAGCATAGGATAAGGACTTCTCAGCCATAATAGTTTTTATGGTTTTCTGTCTGCCATGCTCCGGGCATGACTTGCTGTTAGCAAAGTGATTACCAGAGCATAACACACAGAACGCCTCATCTTCTGAAATGTTGCAACCATCACCGGGGTGATCGTGGCCACATTTACAACAACGTGGTTTTGAGCGACATACAGACTCCACATGACCAAACCTGCAGCACTTGCGGCACTGGATGGTGGGGTAAACATATTGAACAACTGGTAGGGAGGTGTAGCAGCAATAAACTCTATTAGGTAAAACCTGGCCATCAAATGTGATAACACAGGTCTCTGTCGGTTTAAACTCTGCGATGCCATCATTGAAGAATTTACGGCTGATGCGACGGACTTTAAGGATTTGACCACATCCTGAGGGCACTGTAAGGTAAGTTTTAGCTTCCTCTTCACTTAAGTCGGTGGGGACGCCACTAACAACACCCATACGTGTAACATTAAAAGTGGGGATTGATGCCACATAGCTGTTTTTAGAAAGGATGGCATTAATTATAAATGAGTTTGCATCCTGGGGGGATGAAAACTCAACAGAAACTCTATTGCGGCCGACTTTCTTAACACCGTCCCGAACAATATTAGCTATGTTGTTCTTGAGCAAAAACATGCCAAAGGTCACCGGGTGCAGTGTAGTACCAGTATTAGGCTGAGGCTCCAAACGCGACACATGTACAATAAAGGGAGCTTTATCTGTTGCAGAGTATCTGCTGCGACCTACTTGGTTTCTCTGCTGTTTTGGTGGTATGCGACTATTTTCGGCATCTGCAGAGCGTTTCCTAGCGATCTGATTGGTAGGGTTCTGAGATTCGGGAAGGGATGGAGATTGGGACTCCGCGATGCTGCAAGCAACATCGGCGAAGTGGGAAAGTGGAAAGTTAGGGGATAAAGGAGCGTACGAGGAGATGTCAGGAGGATCTGGATCCGGAGGTTTGTTTCGGTCCATATTTACTAATAAAACTTACACTACTAGACGAAAAAACGTACACACACAATAACGCACACAAGGACAACACACAGCAACAAAAACAAGTCACAAAAAGTCACCAATTCACTGAAAATAAACAAAAACTCTAGACACACGTGCTAACCAAAAACACTCTGTTGTCAGTTTTCAAGGGAGAATTTCCGTTGTTTGTAATGACTGACTCTTATATGGTGTTCGTATTTGAAAAAAACATTTTTTTATTTTTACGTATTTTATTTTTTTTCTTTGTGCTAATCAACATAATATATTAACCAGTATATTAACGTTTTTTATTTTAATGTGATTATGTACGACACACTTTGTATACATATAAACAACTAGCTTCTGCCAGCGGTTTCACCCGCATCCCGTGGGAGTTCCCACTTCCCGTACCGGGATAAAAAGTAGCCTATAGCCTTCCTCGATAAATGGGCTATCTAACACTGAAAGAAATTTTCAAATCGGACCAGTAGTTCCTGAGATTAGCGCGTTCAAACAAACAAACAAACAAACTCTTCAGCTTTATAATATTAGTATAGATACATACCTTCGACGCCTTTTAATACATTTAATAGGCAACTGCTGATCTCTGGGAACTCCGTGTATGTTCAGAAGATGTTTTTTCACAGAATCTAGCTTTTTGTAACTGAAAAATAAAACATAAAATAAATCATTTGGCTAGCCTTTATGTGATACTAGCAATCGGATGAAAAGTAGCATATATCATTTAGCTTATTTTCCGTACCATTATTTATAAAACAGACAAAAAAATCACGTTTGCTGTATGGGAGCCCTCAAAATATTTATTTAATTCTAGTTTTCAGTATTTGTTGTTATAGCGGCAACAGAAATACATCATCTGTGAAAATTTCAGCTCTCTAACTATCACGGTTCATGAGATACAGCCTGGTGACAGACGGCCGGACGGACGGACAGAGAAGCGAAAACAATAGGGTCCCGTTTTACCCTTTGGGTACGGAACCCTAAAAATTCACTGTGTGTAAAGCTAAGATATCTCTGAGTAATATAGGTTATCTATACTAATATTATAAAGCTGAAGAGTTTGTTTGTTTGTTTGTTTGAACGCGCTAATCTCAGGAACTACTGATCCGATTTGAAAATTTCTTTTAGTGTTAGATAGCCCATTTATCGAGGAATGCTATACGCTACTTTTTATCCCGGTACGGGAAGTAGTTCCCACGGGATGCTGGTGAAACCGCTGGCAGAAGCTAGTATTTTATACGGGTAACGGGTAACGGGAACCCCAGGGACGCGAGTGAAACCGCGGACAATAGCTAGTATATACATAGTTATATACTTACGTTTCCGTGCACAAGTAACATAGGTACGTATATATCATGTAATGCACTCGGTTCTGATGTCCAGTCAGCTCTGACCGACTGCGGAACATTGCTGGACAGCGCTCACACTGAAAACAAACATACCAACGTATATAATATTAATCTATAATCAACTTTTCTAAGTTTGTATGTACTTTCTAAGTATATCTTAGACACCAATGACTGTGTTTCGGATGGCACGTTAAACTGTAGGTCTCGGCTGTCAATGAACATCCTTGGCAGTCGTTACGGGTAGTCAGAAGCCAGTAAGTCTGACAACCAGTCTTACTAAGGAGTATTGGGTTGCCCGGGTAACTGGGTAACTGGGAGGAGGTCAGATAGACAGTCGCTCCTTGTGGCACACTGGTACTCAGCTGCATCCGGTGAGACTGGAAGCCGACACCAACATAGGAAAAGGCTCGGGAGATGATGATTAGGATAAGAAATTACTAACACTTTTATATGGGTCTTTTTTTTTAACAACGTCAAAAATCATCAAATGACCCCTCCCGCTGTGGGTTAGCAGCGGTGAGGGAGTGTCAGACTCTTACTGACTAAAAACCGTCGTGTTCCGTCGTAGGCCTTTTATGTACCAGGGCCGCGGTAACTCGCGCGAACAATCCCGCAGCCCCGGCAGACCTTGGCCCTGCTGGGCCCCGCTGGTTTTGTATGGATCTCTGGTGTAAAATAATTTATTATTATTATTTACCTGTAAGTTCTTGACTCCGCCGTGTATTCTCATATGCTGGGCGATGTTAGCTCTCATGCGAAAGTTTTCGCCGCATACATCACATATGAACGGTCTTTCTCCTGTATGTTCTGCGCGTACGTGGTTCTAAAAAAAAATATGGAAATCAATCTGGCTAGCCGTTTCCTTAAGTTAAGGGGTCAGCTTCCAGTTAAACGGTATGGAGGTGAGTACCACTGTCTTAATCTTACCACTGAATGTATGTACCAAAATAGAAAAAATCTTTAACGTAGCCTTTAATTTAATAATTTTTAGGGTTCCGTACCCAAAGGGTATAAAACGGGACCTTATTGTTTTCGCTCCTCTGTCCGTCCGTCCGTCTGTCACCAGGCTGTATCTCATGAACAGTGATAGTTAGAGAGCTGAAATTTTCACAGATGATGTATTTCTGTTGCCGCTATAACAACAAATACTGAAAACTAGAATTAAATAAATATTCTGGAGGGCTCCCATACAACAAACGTGATTTTTTTTCCGTTTTATAAATAATGGTACGGAACCCTTCGTGCGCGGGTCCGACTCGCACTTGGCCGGTTTTTTGCTTGTCCATGGGCCAAGGGGGGGTCGCCAAAATTATTCAACCCGTTATGGGGTCGCGATATCAAAAAGATTGAAAAACACTGGTTTAGTTGATAAATTATAATTAGCCACCTTTTCACTATGGGATATAATACCACATAGGTATATTACATCCTGAGATATAATATTTTATCGCTCGTCATACATTTTACCCTGAGCTATAATATATTCTTAAAAGACAGATCAGAAGGGGTAGACAAACATTAAAAACACATAATTCATAGACATACAACCGTGCAAGTTTTATTGCTTACAAACATTACTTTTATAAATGATTTAACGATATCAAAACGAAGTTATTAAAAATCTAAAAATACAGCATTGAATTTAGAAATCATGTCAATTCTGAAGGTCTGTCATCGCAGTCGCCGTCTTAACTTCTTCTTCTTGCCAGCCTGCTCGGTGCAGGATGGGCGCAAGGAGGATTGACATCTAAAAATATATTACATTATATCCCATAGTGAAAAGCTGGCTTTAAACTGATTTGACGTGAAAAAGTGCTAAAATTTCAAATTTCAATCAACGTGTTTGACTGACATTGAACATAGTTGGGAACAGCTGGTCTGATGATGAACATACCCTCAAAGCCATAGGATCGACGGCTCTGAAGCTGCAATGGGAACAGGCTAGCCGTTTCCTCTTTCCATGCACCCGTTGCTGGTGGTATCTCATGTGACTGGGGTTGACGAACTTTCTGCCACAGTCCTGGAGAAATAGGGGATTCGATTATTAAGAGCATACTGCAAACTATTAGTCGGCCGATAGTTAGTTTGGGCCATGGAGAACAAAATGACTAGCGGAGGTGCCATAACGCAATATCTCCTAAGAAAGTAGCGCGACAACAAGCGGGGGCGAGAGGGACGACGAACGTTACAGTTCCTTCTTTGGAACCCGTCCAGATTGGTTATACCAAAAATTGTGTAGGTACAGATGTCTCAAAGAACCCTAACGCCACGTTTGTTCTTCTCTATCTCTTCGTTCTTGTCTATAACAACAAATACTGGAAACTAGAATAAAGTAAATATTTTGGGGGCCTACCATACAACAAACGTGTTTTTTTTGCTGATTTTGTCTCTGGTACGGAACCCTTAGTGCGAGAGTCCGACTCGCACTTGGCCAGTTTTTTAAAGAAAATCTACATTACAGTAAGTTTTCACTGGGTCTGATACTGGCTTAATATTTGATAAATAATAAATAAATAAATAAGCTCAATCTTACCTCACAAGTATTTTGTGGTTCAAAATGGGTTTTGGCATGGCATTTGAAATTCTGCAAATTCTTCAACTCTTTGCTACATAAGGTACATCTGATGGGACCCTCACTGTTGTAGGGAGCTGCGGCTAAAGACAACAGTTTGGCATCTTGCTCCTGAGAAATAGGATTAAAAATATTTTGAATAAAAATTATAAAAAAATATACTAATACTAGCCGTTTTCCCGCGGTTTCACCCGCGTCCCATGGGAGCTACTGCCCGAGCTTTCTAATGGTGGAAAATTTCTTTCAGTGTTAGATAGCCCATTTATTGAGGAAGGCTATAGGCTACTTTTTATCCCGGTACGGGAAGTAGTTCCCACGGGATGCGGGTGAAACCGCTGGCAGAAGCTAGTAGATAATATATGTAAAATTGGTGTAAGCACCTAATGCAGTTATATACTTCATATATCTAAATAGGTATTTTTTTTTGTTTGTGTACCCTACAAAACTACAGAACCGATTTGAAAAATTCTTTCACTGTTGGCGCGCTACACTCTTCCCGAGTAACTTAGGCTATATTCTGATATGGTACGGGAAGAAGTTCTAATGGGATACTTTGATATTTGGCTGTTTGGCAGGTAGTCAGAAGCAAAAATTACTGGTAATTAGTCTTAACAAGGTTGTCCTAGTAACTGTAAGATAGGGCAGTCGCTCCTTGTGGCACACTGGTACTCAGCTGCATCCGGTTAGACTGGAAGCCGACACCAACATAGTTGGGAAAAGGATGGTATGGATGGTATATGATATATAAGAACAGTAAGTTTAAACTACCTTACACAACAGTTTCCTCCTCCCCTTCTCTAATAACCCTTTTTCTTTGACATCCCACTTAATTTTATTATCCGACCCCTGTTTAATAATATTGTTAAAATCGTCATCAACACTATCGCTCGATTCAAAGTCTTCTATACATACTTTTTGCTCATTATCACTGTTTATAGATTCTAAATCATCAATTAAAAAGTTTTTCATAACATCTGAATCATTACTTGACTCAAAATCTTCAATTCTTACTGAAAAATCATTTTTAAAGTCATCATCATTATTGGCTTCAAAACTCCTTTTTGTGCAAACTTTTTGCTGTACACTCTGGCCATTTTTATTTTTTTTCTGCAGTTCTTTATTTGAATTTTGGATATCTTTTTTATTTTTGTGTTTAGTGTTGATTTTTGTTGGATGCGGTTGAATTTCTGATTCAGATTCAGTTTTAATAGTTTTTTTGAGTATATCTTCGGATTTTGCACTTAATTCTCTTAGTTTTAATGCAGTTTTAACTATATTTGAACACGATTTACACATTAACTGCGACAAACCATCATTTTCCTCAATCTGAAAAAAGTAAAATTTCTTCACAGATTTTGTACACTGATAAATGAAATAACATATCTATAGGCATTTCCTTGTATATAAGATATTTTTTAAAGATTAAGAATGTCAATTTGTAACGTTTATCAGTGATTATGTATCTTTTTGATGTTTACCTTGACTCCGCAAACTAAAAAAAGCTGTTGTGTATGTAAACTTATAAGATTCTTATCCGAAAATATGTTATTAAGATTGTCTTTAGATAAGCAAGTCCTACACACACTCATTATAATATAACACTATTTTCTACAATTACCTATTTAATAATACAATAATAATCAACTTGTCTTGATACCGTACCGCTCGCAATTCCCTAACATAGGTTCCCAAAAATCTATCTATCTATTGTTTGGCATACTAGAGATAGAATTTTGACATTAGCCTCATACAAGTAATGTCAAATTCCTATCTCTAGTTAGCAAAACTACAGATAGATTGGGAACGGAGGTTTTTGATGTTATCGTTTATAAGGATGGCTATCAATTTATTTCTAATCTCGCTGTTATTAATTAAAATTATCTTTCGGTTTCATTCTGAAGATTTTATCAGCACATTTATTTATCGTCAGAAAATTGTGTTGTTAATTTATTTGATTGCAATGATAACGAGCTTGTTATAAAATTCGTTATCATTAAAAGTATAGAAAGCGACCTTTGTAAATGTGCGACTGCATTTTTTCATGACAATTAAGAGGTTGCCAGAAAATGAAAATGTATTTTCCGTCTGAGGTAAAAATATAAACCTCTTACAAATCCCAACTAATAATATAAATGCGAAAGTAACTCTGTCTGTCTGTCTGTTACGCTTTCACGTCTAAACCACTGAACTGATTTTAATAAAATTGGTGCAGAGATAGAGTTCACCTTGAGAAAGAACGTAGGATAGTTTTTATCCCGGACTATTGAAGAATTCTCTTGGAAACGCGATATAACTGAACTATACGCGGGCAAAGCCGCGGGCGGAAGCTAGTTAGGGTATAATTGAACTTACAAAGCAAGACAGTGCAGTGTCCAAGATTGAAAGAAAAAGTAGAAGTAAACACTCTTTAATACTTAGTTGCATATCTAACTCATTAGGAGCAGTTATTAGTTAAGTCCCGTAAAAATGAGTGCCCGAGTGCTTCATAACAATGATTAATTTAATTATACACAAAATAAATTGCATGTATAACGCATTTAACCAGCTGTTTGCTATGTGCACAAATCAGCTAATCGCCGTTGATCTTCACGCACTGTACAACCTTAACATGCTAATAAATATTTTGAGTTTGAGTAATTTTTTTCAATTAGTTATCTTTTACTGGGTAATAAACGCAAAGGCTACACTTTTAAATCTTTCTATTTTATGTTATATTACTCTAAAGCAGTATAGGTGACGGCGGAAAATTAGAAGGAACTTCACAACGCGGAAACGGTATAAAAGTACCCAAAGAGTTTTAAATTACCCCGAAATAAGGGTAAAATTATTACGGGACTTTCGACATAATTTAGGTAATTTGCTAGTGTTGTACAAAAACGTATGTAATTATTATTAAATATTAATAACTAGCTTTCCGCCCGCGGTTTCACCCGCGTCCCGAGATAACTGCTTCCCGTAGCCGGATGGTGACAAAAACGTGGAGTAACTAACACGAGTTTCTTTTGTATATTTATATAGATTATATGGCTGTCATTGAACATATTTGGCAGTCGTTACGTGTAGTCAAAAGCTAGTCTGACAACCAGGGGCCCGATTCTCCTAATTTTACTTAAGCGACATACGATTCACGTTCGACTCGATTCGACTGAGATCCAATCCCGACTCAATTACGATTGAAGCGTATGTGGCATTCCGCTATTTTTTCTTTGAAATAAACGTTTTTATCCTTTTCTATCATTCAATAATGAATCATTTTGTCTGCAAATGATTTACGATTGCAAAATGATTGTACAGCAAACTACCGTATAGACCAATATCACCAAAATAGCAGACCAATCGCACACCAATCAAATGTCAATCGAATACGATTGGTCTTTTATTAGTAGCAGAATGCCCGATATGGTTAAAACTGCTATTGCGATCATATTGCAATTCGATTTCTATTTGATTTTGACATTATTAACTTAGGAGAATCGGGCCCCAGATAGGTAGTCGCTTCTTGCGGCACACTGGTACTCAGCTTCATCCGGTTAGACTGGAAGCCGACCCCAATATATTTGGGAAAAGACTAGCCAGATGATAATGATGAAAGATTGTATGAGATAATCATAAATGACGCTGCATATCGCTGGTTTAAATGCATTCATCGTTTATTTCATCGTTAATTTACGTTGTTGTAAAATTTATTTTGTATATCAAAACAAAAAATTAACGCCGCTGAAACGTAGTTAAAAAAGGTATTTTTACTGATGGAAAGCTACGCTTTTCCCGAGTAACATAGGCTGTATTTTATCCCAGTACGAGCAGCAGTTCCCTTGGGACACGGGTGAAACCGCGGGAAAACGGCTAGTATCGAATATTAACTATGGTTTATGGAGAGATAGCTACAAATTAATTGGTGCTTTACAAATTTCGTAGCTTTAAGCTCCAAAACTTTAATTCAGGTTTATAAGAGAACTAATTATGTACATCCCATTGTTTAAAATCATTACAAAGAAATTACTCTATTGAACACAAAATCACCAGCCACAAAAGATTTATTTTATTGCACCATTAAACTTTATTGCAACAATCAAATGCTCCAGTTAAATCAAAATAATCTTTACGACTATATTTTTTATCAATACGATATCGGAATTCTAAGAATTCTGAATGTATGTACGCGGCGCGCGACGTACGGTATCCCATCCCTACGCAAATGTCATTGACTTGTGTCTGCATATTGGCTGGCTGACGATTCACGATTGCACATCGGTTCGTTTCGTGCTACAATAAAAAGCTTGTGAGCGCCGCTCAGGCCTTAATTACGGTCCACCGGCCCAAACATTTGGACGCCACATGTGTTAAACACGATATAATCACAAAAACTCTAACAAAACCCACTTCAAACGGACGTGGAACGATAAAAATCGTCGATCTAATCACTAGCAGTAAAACATAGTATTTTAATTAGATAAAATCGCACTTTTGAGTATTGAGAGCGTTTTTAATCACTTCCGTGGTGTCTGAGCGTGTGGCTGGTGCATTTGTGAGCAGTTTTTTTGCTGTAAAAACATGGTTATCGAGAAGATATGTTGCTTGGGAGCTGGATACGTCGGTGGGCCTACGTGTAGTGTGATAGCTCTGAAATGCCCTAATATTCAAGTTACTGTTTGCGACAAGAGTGTTGAAAGAATAAACCAGTGGAATTCTGACAAATTGCCGATCTACGAGCCCGGGTTAGACGATGTGGTCCGACAATGCCGAGGTAGGAATCTTTTTTTTTCTACTGACATCGCTAAAAGTATACAAGAAGCCGATTTGATATTTATATCAGTCAATACGCCTACTAAAACGTTTGGAAATGGCAAAGGCAGGGCTGCAGACCTAAAATATGTTGAAAGTGCAGCCCGTATGATCGCAGACTTGGCTACCAGTAACAAAATTGTAGTTGAAAAGAGTACTGTGCCAGTTAAAGCAGCTGAAATTATTATGAAAATATTGAGAGCGAACACTAAGCCGGGTGTGGAGTACCAGATCCTGTCTAACCCTGAGTTTTTGGCTGAAGGAACTGCTATCGTTGACTTGGTAGAGGCTGAGAGAGTGTTAATCGGTGGTGAAGATACTGCTGATGGTCAGAAAGCTATTAAAGAGCTGTGCTGGGTCTACGAGCATTGGATACCAGCTAAAAACATACTTACAACCAACACTTGGAGTTCCGAACTGTCTAAGCTGGCTGCTAATGCGTTCCTCGCCCAGCGTATATCTAGTATTAACTCTTTATCTGCCGTCTGTGAGGCCACCGGTGCCGACGTGTCAGAGGTAGCAAGAGCAGTCGGCAGAGACTCTAGAATCGGACCGAAATTCCTTGAAGCTTCAATAGGTTTCGGAGGCAGTTGCTTCCAGAAAGACATTTTAAATCTCATCTACTTGTGCGAATGCCTAAATTTGCCTGAAGTGGCCGCTTACTGGCAGCAGGTCCTCAACTTAAATGATTACCAAAAGGCTCGCTTCACTAGAAAAGTTATAGAATCACTATTCAACACTGTATCAGACAAGAAAATAGCCATACTTGGTTTTTCATTCAAGAAAAATACCGGAGATACGAGAGAATCACCCGCTATTCACGTATCAACTACATTATTAGACGAAGGGGCAAAGCTACACATATATGACCCTAAAGTGGAACCGGATCAGATTTTCTACGAGCTCACAAGCCCATATGTAACATCCGAACCAGAGAAAGTAAAGAGCAATGTTGAAATCCATGATACCGCATACTCTGCAGTAACGGGGGCTCACGCTATAGTTTTATGTACCGAATGGGATGAATTCAAGATGTTAGACTTTAAGAAGATATACGAAGTGATGATGAAGCCTGCGTATATATTTGATGGAAGGAAGATCTTGAATCATGAGGCATTGCAGAATATTGGTTTTCATGTGCAAACGATTGGCAAGCGGTTGAGCAGAGCGGGCAGTATACGGGCTCAAGGAAGTCAGACGATGCCTTAATGTGAGTATTCTTATTAATTTATTACTAATATTATAAAAGGTATATGAAGAGAACATTTTACTGTCTGACTGAGCCGATTTGAAAAATTCTTTCACAGTTGGGGCGCTGCACTCTTCCCGAGTAACATAGGCTATATTTTATCCCGGTACGGGCAGCAGTTCCCACGGAACGCGGGTGAGACCGTGGCTAAACAGCATGTTTATGATATACAGAGATAGTTTTAAATTCTATCAAGTTTCAAGGATTTCTAAGCAACCTTCAAATCCTATTTAATAATATTAGGGGTTAAAGTATGAAATTGCCGTTTTATTCTAGTAGGTTTTTGAATTGCCATAGAGTCTTCATGGTTTGAGGTTTTCGAATGAAACTTTTTTCACGTGGTTTCTGTGATGTTCTTCTTTTAAAAAATGTGAAACATTTGATTATCGATGTTCAATTGTTTTTGTTATTCAACTTAAACAAGAAAGATGGACACTGCGAAACATTGAGTAATTTTTGAATATGAATTCCGACGCGGAAGTAAACGGCAGAAACAGCCCGCAATATCAATGCTGCATTTGAAGAGGTGTCTGCTAATGAACGCACCGTGCGATTTTGGATTAAACGCTTTCGTGGTGGAAACTTCGACTTGAAGAACGAGCCATGAAAAAGACCGCCTGACAGGTGATTAACGAGAAATTAAGAGAGACGGTGAACGCCGATCCTAGTCAAACTACCCAGATACCCAGCCGAAGACGAATAATGTTGAAAAAATTAGCAGTAAAACAGCCACGACTCATGAATCGACCTTCACCGTTATTGCTCCATGACAACGCGAGGCCTCATACAGCAAAAGAAACCGTTTTAACTCTTCAGGAACTGCAGTTGGAAACTATTCGTCTTCCTCCATATTCGCCAGACCTTGCTCTAACGGACGACCATTTTTTTTTTGTGATTTGGACAATTATCTGCGTCACAAGAAGTTTCTTTCCAGGAGGCAGATCAAAATTCTTTCACACAGTTTGTGCAGTCTAGATCCTCAGAGTTCTATCGTAACGGCATAAATGACCTTCTTATTAGATGGCCGCAATGTATAGATATTAATGGCAACTATTTTGATTAAATAAGTTTGTTAAAAATTTAAAAAAATTACAATTTCGATTTTCAGTACAAATCGGCAATTTCATACTTTAACCCCTATTATTAATGTGAGGATGTGCTTTGTAGTTATATACTCTTTTACGCAATAACTACTGGATGGTTTTCGATGAAACTTATAATATATCTAGCCAATTACATAGCTTATATTATTATGACATACAGACTACTTTTTATCCATGAGCGGGAAGTAGTTCCCTTGTGACACGGTAGAAGCTTCTTGCATATAAAAAAAAAAAAACCGAATTGCAAATCATTACATGCAAGAAACAAGAAACACGCTAAATGTATAATATTGTTGACATTTCCTTGTCTATGCGTTTGTAACTCTATGTACATGTCAATGATTGATTTGCTACCGACGAATAATGATTTCAATTGGTATATTACCGAATACTCGTGAAAAAGTCGTGGTGGCCTAGCGGCTAAAGAACCAACCTCTCAAGTATGAGTGTGTGTTCAATTCCAGGTCAAGCAAGTACCAATGCAACTTGTCTAAGTTTGTATGTACTTTCTAAGTATATCTTGACTGTGTTTCGGATGGCACGTTAAACTGTAGGTCCCGGCTGTCATTTGAACATCTTTGGCAGTCGTTACGGGTAGACAGAAGCCAGAAAGTCTGACACCAGTCTAACCAAGGGGTATTGGGTTGCCCGGGTAACTGGGTTGAGGAGATCAGATAGGCAGTCGTTCCTTGTGGCACACTGGTACTTAGCTGCATCCGGTTAGACTGGAAGCCGACCCCAACAAAGTTGGGAAAAGGCTCGGCAGATGAGAAAATTATTTTACTAAAAATATCGTTTAAAAATAATAACATCAATTTATATTCTGTTAAAAACTTAACCCTGAATAATTAAAAGTTAAAATGTACCGAGAAAATTTTCCTTACAAAGCTCCAAAGTTATGCTCAAGTCGTGCGCTTACGCATATCTGTATGTATGTGTTGCACGTTTCTCAGAAACTTAAATCACCGGCTACCGTCATTATTGAAATGGCGTCAGATGTTAAACAGGATCTTTTTGAGCATTTTTTATAGAGGTATAAGTGTGTTTCCAGTTAATATAGTTAGCTTTTTTTTTGTTTTCAACCGACTTCCTAAAAAGATGGTTATGAATTCGGATGTTGTCATCTTCATTTACTTTGTGGAATCGGAAAAAAATGGTCTAAGGATGAGAAGTATTCCTCAAGCCCTACTAATATTACAAATGCGAAAGTAACTCTGTTTGTCTGTCTGTTACGCTTTCTTGTCTAAACCACTGAACTGATTTTAATAAAATTTGGTACAGAGATAGAGTTGACCTTGAGAAAGAACATCCTCCGAGCCTTTTTCCCAATCATGTTGGGGTCGGCTTCCAGTCTAACCGGATTCAGCTGAGCACCAGTGCTTTACAAGAAGCGACTGCCTATCTGACCTCCTCAACCCAGTTACCCGGGCAACCCGATACTCCTTGGTTAGACTGGTGTCAGACTTACTGGCTTCTGACTACCCGTAGCGACTGCCAAGGATGTTCAATGACAGCCGGGACCTACAGTTTAACGTGCCATCCAAAACACAGTCAATGGTGTCTAAGATATACTTAGAAAGTACATACAAACTTAGAAAAGTTGCATTGGTACTTGCCTGACCTGGGATCGAACCCGCGCCCTCATACTTGAGAGGCTGGTCCTTTACCCACTAGGCCATAGGATAGTTTTTATCCCGGACTTTTGAAGAGTTCTTTTGGAAATGCGATATAACAGAACTTGACCCGGGCGAAGCCGCGGGCGGAAGCTAGTCTTTAATATATTAGTATAGAAGTATGATAAATTACTAATACCACTACTGTTGACAAATTTTTTTTTGTTCACAAATCTGGTTGTACAGTTAATATACATACAAACAAAAAATATTAGTTTCGATAAACATAACAGTTGCCAAGATATTTATTTACCTAGCAAGTTAATGATGACGTTCAAACATTATGCTAATTATTTACTTAAGTAATATTATTTATACAGGTGCAAAATATATCATACCTCACTTATTGTATACTTGAAACAAAATAAAATAATGTATTCTAGGTGTAAAAATACTTTTGCTCGCAACCGCTTTTGAAAAAAAAAATACGATGCGTCTGTCTATAGATTCATGCTTCTATGGTAATTTTAATCATCTGTCTAGCCCTTTCCCAACTATGTGGCAAGCGGCTGAGTACCAGTGTGCCACAAGGAGTGACTGCCTATCTGATCTCCTCAACCCAGTTACCCGGGCAACCCAGTACCCCTTAGTGAGACTGGTGTCAGACTTACTGGCTTCTGACTACCCGTGACGACTGCCAAAGATGTTCAAATGACAGCCGGGACCTACAGTTTAACGTGCCATCCGAAACACGGAGGAACTTGTCATGATATAGTTGGTCACCTGTCGAGGCTGCGGGATTGTTCGCGCTCATGACCGCGGCGCTGGTACATGGCGGGCTTAAGAAGGAACACGGCGGGTTTAGTCAGTAAGAGTCTGACACTCCCGAGCGCTGCACACACAGCGGGAGCCGGCATTTGATGATTTTCCGTAATAAAAAATGTAGTTGGTCACCCATCCTAGGAGCGAACGCGGTATAGGTATATTTTGAAAGGTTCTTCTAACCTACAGACAGACGTGTGTTGCTGGGGAGTTTGTTGCGCCTCTTCTTCTTCCCAGCAATAACACATAGGAAGTGGTGAAGGGTGAGCGTTTTGGGGGCTGTCTTTTGTAAATTTCTGACGTTCGAAAAGTGCTGTTTTGCAGCCAATTTTTATTTTGATTTGACTTAAGTTCAATTCAATTTAACATGTTTAATATTATATTCTTCAAATGTAGGTCTTGTTTCGATATATTATCTTTTAGATAGAAATGAAGATTACCCACTTTCAAATACCACTTCAAAACGATTTACTTAGTCATACATTATTATCTTTATCAAAGTTCCGGGATTTCTAAAATATCTACCTCGTGTGTTCATAAGTTTTGAGACAAAATAAAAGTTGCATATCTTTTTAAATAATTAACTTATATTTATAAAAACAATAGTAAACATTAAGTAAATAGTAAGTAAAAATTAAATATAATTATTATTCAAAATGACCACCCCTGTTTTTAATACATGCCCTTAGACGATTTGGCCAGTCATCAATGGCGGCACGAATCTTTTCCAGAGGAATTCGCTTCGCTTCTCGGACTAGAGCTCGCTTAAGTGACTCCAAGTTTGGGTGGGACTTTCGGCAGGCTCTGAGCTCTAATTCGGTCCATAGAGAATAATCCAGCGGGTTGAGGTCGGGGCTGGAGGAGGGCCATTCATTCGCCGCAATGAAGGCCGGCACATTTTCCTTCAGCCAAGCTTGAGTGGTTTTAGCCTTATGGGATGGCGCCGAGTCTTGCTGGAAAACCCAATACTTGTTATGGAATAGGGTATTAGACAGGGGTTTCACAACAGTCTCTAGAATGTCACTTTGATAATTTTTGGCTTGCACCTTGACGCCTTGTTGGCAGAAATGAAGCTGAGTCACACCTTCGTACGAAACTCCCCACCATACCATGACACTAGCCGGATGATGCGTACGCGAGACATTCCGTGCTGAAGCTGGGACATCCTTGCTACTTTTGGCATACACTTTATTGTTTTGTCGGTTGAACTTTTCTTCGACAGTAAAGATTTTCTCGTCGGTGAAGAGTATCTTCCTCGCATCGTGTCTCCTAAGCAGTATTGGACAACGTTCGCGTCGCAATTGACGAAGGCGATCGTTTAAAAAGTGTACTTTCCTACGGCTATACGCCTTAACCTTGAGATCATATTTCAGTATTCTGTTGACTGAAACGCGCGAAATATTAGTCTGCAGAGCGAGTTTCTTCTGAGTGCGACATGGATTTCGGCGAAGTCGCTCTCGGATGATTTTAATGTTCGCAGGCGTCCTCACAGAGCGTGGACGACCACTTCTTTGCCGATCTTGTAAAGAACTTGTCTCCTTGTATCGTTTAATAGTGTAATACACGAAGTTACGGCTCACACCAAAACTTTTCAGTTCTCGGAAAATGTCCATAGGTTTTCTTCCCACCTTAAATAGTGAAATGACGGTCGCACGTAATTCTTTTGTTCCCTCCATTACGAGAAAATTTAAATAAAATAATCCGAAATCATAGATATTAAAAGTTAACATTCCAAATTCAAAATTAGAAAAAAGAAATATACAGCAGCCAGTAATTTTTATTTTATTTTTATAAGTAAAAAGTTTGTCTCAAAACTTATGAACACACGAGGTATACTAATAAAATAAAGAGGAAACATTCATTTGTTTGTACCCTGAAGGCTCCGAAACTACAGAACCGATTTGGAAAATTCTTTCACTGTTGGGGCGCTACACTCTTCCCGAGTAACATATTATCCGCTATATTTTATCCGAGAACAGATTTAGCAGTCGTTACTGGTAATCAGAAGCCTGAAACCTGACATCCAGTGTTACCAAAGTGTATTGGGTTGCCCGGGTAACTGGGTTGAGGAGATCAGATAGGCAGTCGCTCCTTGTGGCACACTGGTACTCAGCTGCAGCCGGTTAGACTGGAAGCCGACACCAACATAGTTGGGAGAAGGCTCGGGAGATGATGATATTTTACCTAATCTATTAATATGATATTTGAAAATTCTAGGTCGCCGTACAGGTAGTTCAAAAACTAAATTAGATCTTGGCTCAGCATACTGTTGTGCAATTTTAATGGCATTGTAAAAATATAATAATATAAATATTAAACCAATGTATTGCTCAATATGATTCATCATCATTTACTTATTTACCTACAAACGGCCTCGTTGGTCTAGTTGTCGAATATCAACTGCTGTGTATAAGGTCTCGGGTTCGATTCGATTTTAGAATTTTTCACAAAGCAGCTCGTAGTCTGTAATTTGATGATTGATACACCCGTGCATCGTGTCGCACGTTAATGTCGTGTTTGTGATCTCTCTCCGGTGGTGTCGGCTTGTCGTCGCATCGCGCTATGAGAGTGAAGGAATAGTGAGTGCACCGCAGTCCAAGCAGATGAGCGTGCACTATAATATGTCTTGCACAGCTGGCTGATCTCTTTAGAGAGAACAGCCGGGCGTCATTTTATAAATATTCAACCAATAGTTTTGGGACATTAAACATTCTTGGCAGTCGTCACGGGTAGTCAGAAGCCAGTAAGTCTGACACCAGTCTAACCAAGCGGTATTGGGTGGCCCGGGTAACTGGGTTGAGGAGGTCAGATAGGCAGTCGCTCCTTGTGGCACACTGGTACTCAGCTGCACCCGGTTAGACTGGATGCCGACCCTAACATAGTTGGGAAAAGACTCAGCAGATCATGAATGAGTTTTGGGAGATTTTATAATGTTTCTTACATAGTTAATGTATTACAGCACGGTTGCCTACAGACTTTAAATGTTTGGTATAACTACAGTTAAATATAAATATTTATAAGAACCACGCAACATTGTACAATGTTCTCACCACATACTAATGTGTGCGTCTTTAGTTTTAAAATATACACAGTTAGTTTGAACCTCGTGGTTAAAATCGGTCGATAATTTTTGATTTAACCACCTGCTTCTTGCTGCGGGATTTTCGAAAGAGTTACCGCGGCCCTGGTACATAAGAGGCCTACGACGGAACACGACGGTGTTTAGTCAGTAAGAGTCTGACACTCCCTCACCGCTGCTAACCCACAGCGGGAGGGCTCATTTGATGATTTTTAGCGTCGGTACTCAGCTGTATCCAGTTAGACTGGATGCCGACTCCAACATAGTTGGGAGAAGGTTCGAGAGATGATGATGAGTTTCGGATCTTTTAGGGTACACCGGGGCTGTGGGATTGTTCGCGCGAGTTACCGCGGCCCTGGTACATAAAAGGCCTACGACGGAACACGACGGTTTTTAGTCAGTAAGAGTCTGACACTCCCTCACCGCTGCTAACCCACAGCGGGAGGGGTCATTTGATGATTTTAAGGTCGTTGAAAAAAAAGTTATGTAGATACGTATGAGAACCTATAGATAGAAAATATGTGAAAGAATTTTGTCAAATCAGTTCAGTAGTTTCGGAGCCTAACAAAAATATTTTTCCTATTTCTTATATTCGCATAGATAATATGTAGAATAGCTAGTATTTCTATAGACTCTATAATACCTGAATGTCTAGTTTTATGGTGCCAACACCATAGGCTATAAAGATATGCGCACCGGTCGATGTACCTTCGCATTCCCATAACAGATACCATACTGCATATCTATGCATTTTATTGCATTTTGATCGCAACTCTATATGCATTCTTAACTAGCCGTTTCCCCGCGGTTTCACCCGCGTCCCATGGGAACTACTGCTCGTACCGGGATAAAATATAGCCTATGTTACTCGGGAAGAGTGTAGCGCCCCAACAGTGATTTTTTTTTAAATCGGTTGGGTAGTTTTTGACTTTATCCATTTCAAACAAAAGCAGCTACACTATCCATCTCCCGAGCCTTTTCCCAACTATGTTGGTGTCGGCTTACAGTCTAACCGGATGCAGCTGAGTACCAGTGTGCCACAAGGAGCGACTGCCTATCTGACCCCCTCAACCCAGTTACCCGGGCAACCCAATACCCCTTGGTTAGACTGGTGTCAGACTTACTGGCTTCTGTCTACCCGGAACGACCGCCAAAGATGTTCAAATGACAGCCGGGACCTACAGTTTATCGTGCCCACCTATCACAGTCGTTGGCGTCCAAAATATACTTGGAAAGTAGAGAAAAGTTGCATTAGTACTTGCCTGACCTGGAATCGAACCCACACACACTCGAACTTGAGAGATTGGTTCTTTACCCACTAAGCCACCACGAATTTTTTAAGTACCTATACACTATTATAATGCTTCGGGATATTTGGGAAAGACCCGTACATGATAAATTGGTTGTTTCAAGAAATAAGTGAGTCATCCGTCAAGAAATATGATCTTAATTTAGGGAGTTTAGTGACCCGTAGATTCGGGCCTTTGGTAAATTAAATACTCTGTCTACTTTATACATTACTAGCTTCCGCCCGCGGCTTCGCCCTCGTCAAGTTCGGTTATATCGCGTTTCCAAGAGGACATCATTCAAATAATCTTTTAACTTGTAATTGGACTTTATCCAACAGCAAAAAAAGGCGGAAAAATCAAACAAACCAATGACCCATGACCGACATATTCATTTGTTCAGATGCACACGCACAGTTTATAGAGAGGATAATTTGTCGATAGCATGGAGAACAAAATGACTAGCGGAGGTGCCATAACGGAAAATCGTCTACGAAAGTAGCGCGACAAAATGCGTTTTCGCTCTTACACGCCTTCTTAGGGCCCGAATTTTTTTTGTAATATAAAAAAAATGGTTACCAGACATCTCAAAGAACCCGAACCTCATTACTGTTACTGTTACAGCCTTTTTATCGTCCCACTGCTGGGCTGCGGCCTCCTCTCACACGGAGAAGGATTGAGCATTAATCACCACGCTAGGCTGGTTGGTGATTTAAGACTTCAGAGTCCAGGTTTCCTCAAGACGTTCTCCTTCACCTTTTTATCAGTCATTGGTGTCCAAGATATACTTAGAAAGTACATACAAACTTAGAAAAGTTGCATTGGTACTTGCCTGACGTGGCCTCGAACACACACTCATTCTCGAGAGGTTGGTTCTTCACCCACTAGGCCACCACAACTTTTTTCGGACCTCGTTAGTTCACTCGTAACTGATAGTTTTGGTCATGCTCACCGTACGCATTTGACCTAGAAGAGTACGCTTGACCTACCTGCATTGTGGCATCTCCATCTCATCTGTACTTACTCCGTGGTCGATGGTCAATTATTTGATCACGACCGGCCTCGCGGCTGACCTCGGCGGGAATGGTTACGTATGAATTAATAGCTAGTAATTAAATATTTTGGCTAGCCATTTCCTTGGGTTTTTCGAGGTCGGGTTTAAGGCTGTTTTGGTCATGTATCATTGCGTTTTCTATTCACAGGTATTGTAAGGAGGATTTTTTGACTAATGAACCGATTTGAAAAATTATTTCACTGTTGGGGCGCTACACTCTTCCCGAGTAACATCTATACTAATATTATAAAGCTGAAGAGTTTGTTTGTTTGAACGCGCTAATCTCAGGAACTACTGGTCCGATTTGAAAATTTCTTTCAGTGTTAGATAGCCCATTTATCGAGGAAGGCTGTAGGCTACTTTTTATCCCGGTACGGGAAGTAGTTCCCACGGGATGCGGGTGAAACCGCTGGCAGAAGCTAGTAGGCTATATTTTATCCCGGTACGAGCAGTTGTTCAGAACAAAAAATGTTTCGTCTATATTATAGAAGTCTATTCTACTGATAAGTACTAGTTATCTAATGTTGACTACAAAAACTTGGTAACCAATTTTTGTTTTAAATACAAAACTGGTTTTACAGGTAATACTATGAATTAATCATTTATTTATCTTCACGCTTTACTGCGTTTTAAGTACGTCGATTTATCGAGGTATACCTATTTAGAAAGAGGAAACATTTTTACAATCTTTTATTTAACTTGCAATGTATGTATGTATGTAACTATGTGTGTTCGGGTGGAATTTTACAACTCAATTTTAAGGCACTTGCCCTCAACCGATTGAGCTGAAATTTTGCATACATGTTTAGTTTGGATGACAATGCATGTTAAGCTATGTGACGTGATCCTAAATCCAACATGGCCAAATATACAAGATGGCGGACTAGTTATTTTTAAGGTACCTATACAATATGGGTATCAAATGAAAGGGATTGACAAGTAGAATACATTGCACTTTACGAAATAAAAATCCAAGATGGCCGCCGCTACAAAATGGTGAATAACCTATTTTTTTCAATCCCATCCATATGGGTATCTAATGACAGGGCTTGACAAGTAGAATAAAGTGCACTTTACCAAATCAAAATCTAAGATGACCGCCGCTACAGAATTTAGACTTAGGAACTTACCAGGTGAAAACTAAAAAGTATAAAATAAATTTGAAATAAAACGTATAAATTGTGCCAAATATGTTAAATTTGAAATGTCGTTATAAGTTGACGGTAAAAGTTTTTTTTTTCTTTTTAGCGCATTTAAATAAAAGCTTGTTTTTAAAGATTTTTTTACCTCAATTTATTACGTTTCTTTTTACCCTAAAGAGGCTCCGAAACTACTGAACCGATTTGAAAAATTCTTTCACTGTTGGGGCGCTACACTCTTCCCGAGTAACATAGGCTATATTTATCCCGGTACGGGCAGTAGTTCCCACGGGACGCGGGTGAAACCACGGGAAAACGGGTACCTAGTGCTCTGATGATTTCACAATTTTTTGTACATAGCTCATACGAGCTGATATTTATTTGTATAAGTTTCTGCATTTGTTTTTGTTAGTGTAGACGAAATCGTTTCAGATGTTTGGATTAAAAAATTTCTTGTGTGTTAATCATTATAAATTAACAGACAAGCGGTCAGATACAGTACAGAGAGTCTGACAACCAGTCTAACCAATGGATATCAGGTTGCCTAAATAACTGGGTTGAGGAGGTTAGATAGGCAGTCGCTACTTGTGGCACACTAGTAGTCAGCTGCACTCGGTCAGACTGGAAGCTGACCCCAATATAATTTTGAAAAGACTCGGGAGATGATGATAGTATATGTCTATAGATTTGTATTTAGATACCCCTGTGAAGCCGAAGGTGGGTCGATAGGTCAGCTATTTTATAATCCGTAGTCCAGGTCATAAATTGTAAGGTTGACTTACTAGGAAGTAGTATGTTATGTAAATCTATACTAATATTATAAAGCTAAAGAGTTTGTTTGTTTGTTTGTTTGTTTGAACGCGCTAATCTCAGGAACTACTGGTCCGATTTGAAAAATTCTTTCAGTGTTAGATAGCCCATTTATCGAGGAAGGCTATAGGCTACTTTTTATCCGGGTCCGTGCCGAGGTTCCCACGGGATGCGGGTGAAACCGCTGGCTGAAGCTAGTCTTGCATAAGTGTTGTATTATCTTAGACTAGCTTCTGCCAGCGGTTTCACCCGCATCCCATGGGAACTACTTCCCGTACCGGGATAAAAAGTAGCCTATAGCCTTCCTCGATAAATGGGCTATCTAACACTGAAAGAAATTTTCAAATCGAACCAGTAGTTTCTGAGATTAGCGCGTTCAAACAAACAAACAAACAAACTCTTCAGCTTTATAATATTAGTATAGATTCTCAGACGTGTAAACTGTTGCCAGATAAACAGTCTAACTGAAAGTAGAGCACGTTTGTTATACCTACTGTTTTACGCTAAAATAAACATTTTGGAAAAACTGCGAGGCCATTTCTATGTGTATGTAGAATAGTTTAATAGTGTACACTATAGATAAACAGCTTTAAATATGTACATAATGTAGAACAGGTTAATAGTGTAGACTATAGATAAAATGTTTTTAGAAATAATTGCAGAAAATAAAATCGACTTCAAAAATTTTCCTAAAACCTTCATAAGTCTGAATAGTAACTGCAACAAAATCAGCTCAGTCACACGTAATACAATCGTGCGAGAACATATAACATACAAGTTAAACTGAGAAACTCCTTTTCTAAGTTTGTGTGTACTTTCTAAGTATATCTTAGACACCAATGACTGTGTTCGGGCACGTTAAACTGTAGGTCCCAGCTGTCATTGAACATCCTTGGCAGTCGTTACGGGTAGTCAGAAGCCAGTGAGTCTGACACCAGTCTTACCTATTTGTATTGGGTTGCCCGGGTAACTGGGTTGAGGAGATCGGATATGTCAGACAGTCGCTCCTTGTGGCACACTGGTACTCAGCTGCATCCGGTTAGACTGGAAGCCGACACCAACATAGTTAGGAAAAGGCTCGGGAGAAGAAGGAACTTCGCGAAAGACCTACAGTTAGGAGAAAACCCATTTAATAATAAACCTACATATATGACGTCACTAGTTTATCATCGGTACAGGATATTGCTAAACATATACTACGATAAAGTTAGTGGTGTATGTTAGTTTGTATGTCCCCACTACTAGCTTCCGCCGCCTGACTGCCTCGTTGGTCTAGTGCTCGCAAGCGCGGCTGCTGTGCTCGAGGTCTCGCGTTCGATTCCCGGGTCGGGCCGAAATCGCTTTGTGGGTTTTCTTAAACTTTCACAAAGCAGCCCGTAGTCTGGAAGTTGGTGATTGATTCACCCGTGCATCGGAGAGCACGTAAATGTTGGTCCTGCGCCTGATCTCTTTCCGGTCGTGTCGGATTGCCGTCCCATCGGGTTATGAGAGTGAAGGAATAGGGAGTGCACCTGTGTCTGCGCAAATGCTCGTGCACTATAATATGTCCTGCGCAGCTGGCTGATCTCCTTAAATAAAAACAGTCGCCGTGGCCGAAATCGGCCGTGGACGCCATTATTACTAGCTTCCGTCAGCGGCTTCGCCCGCGTACACCACGCGGGCGAAGCCGCTGATGAAAAGTAATAAAGCCTATGTATTAATCCAGGGTATCATTTATTTACATACAACATTTCAACCAAATCTTTCCAGCCGTTTTTGCGTGAAAGAATCCATACATTCTCACAAACTTTCACATTTATAATATTAGTAGGAAGTAAGTAAGACTATAATATTTTGCTAGGCTGGTTCATAACTACACGATTCAAAGTTTACCTTGTAAAAAAACATTTACCGAGTTCCCAAAAAGGAGGAGGCTCTCAATTACATAGGATGTTTGTATTTTTTTGTGTTTTTGTTAGTGCGTATCTTCGTGGTTTACCAACCGATTTGAAAATAGTATTGTTTGAAAGGGTATACTTTCCTATTGTCATCAGGTCCAGGATCTGATGATGGGAACCCTGAGAAATCGAAGGCCAACTCTCGAAAGTTGTAGGCATGCATAGAGTAGAAACTTAAAAGTCAGGTCTCTTGGTCAGGTCTGGTGACAACTTCTCAATTACAATGAAGAAGAAATGCTGAAAAACTAAAAAATTATACCATTACTAGCTTCCGCCAGCGGCTTCGCCCGCGTGGTGTGTTGATAAAAAGTAGCCTATGTGTTATTCCAGGGTATCACCTATCTATATACCAAATTTCAATCAAATCGGTCCAGCCGTTTTTGCGTGATTGAATAACAAACATACATCCATACATTCTCACAAACTTTCACATTTATAATATAAGTAGTTTATAATATACTAGCTGCCCGCCCCGGCTTCGCCCGTGGTACTTACCTCTACATGTATTATACATACAAACCTTCCTTAAGAATCACTCTATCTATTAAAAAAAACCGCATCAAAATCCGTTGCGTAGTTTTAAAGATCTAAGCATACATACGGACATACAGCGAAAGCGACTTTGTTTTATACTATGTATTGAAGTAGGATATAATATAAGTAGGATATAAGTAGGATTATAAAAAAAATGTATTTTGTTTTGCTTTTTAGTCTTTCATAAAACGTTTTTTTTTATTCAAATTCACTTCACGAAAATATGACTTTAAACTCTAGTAATGATTCCTAAGCAACCTGAACGTCACTGACAATAGAAAATTGTATAATTCTTCTAAACTAATATATTTTTCTTTTTCAATTTCAGGTACTGAAATATAGCTGAAAAATATATGAAAAAGCAGCGTGGTACGAGCCAGAATATTATAATGCTATGGAATTAACTATTTTATATAATTAGTATTAAGTCTAATTTATTTAATGATGCCGAGGATTTTTGCCTATTAAAAAAAAAAAAAACTATTTTTTTTTGGTAAAAAAAATATATATGTTCCTAATTTTTTCGATTGCTGTAAAGTTGAAATGAGTAAGTAAATGACAATTTTTTTTTCTTTTTTTTTAAACTTTTTTTCCAAAATGATGTAAAAAATTATTCGATTAAGAAAAGTACATAACATTATAGTTTTAGTTTTGAAAAAACTTATTTTCCGGTAAAAAAAAACTGAGTCTTTTAAATAACAGCTCTCGGCATCCATTCGAATACCTATTATTATTTGTGAACACACTTTTAATAATTATTATTTTTCCAATTTTAGACCATTTATCGTCAGTATTGGTTGAATATATCTCTCTGAAAAAAGCTTGTAAATCATAAATGTTTTTAAAACTGTTTCGGAGAGCACGTTAATGTCGGTGGTGCTTGTGATCTCTCTCCGGTGGTGTCGGATTGTCGTCGCATCGCGTTATGAGAGTGAAGGAATAGTGAGTGCACCGCAGTCCAAGCAAATGTGCGTGCACTATAATATGTCCTGCGCAGCTGGCTAATTTTCGTGGCCGAAAATACTAACTTATAACATCCATTAATGTTAGTTAATTGGCATTATTTATATGCCGATAATGTAATATTTTTATCAGGGATTTTAATGAATTACTTTAAGTTCTAAAAAGCGCGATAAATGGTGATTAAACTTCATATTTTGGTGGTAATGAACGAGAAATTTAAATGGTCTAATTAAATCCAGTTTTATAAAAAGATTATGATTTGGTGAATATGATTGAAAAGTGGTCAAATAATTCCAAACTATAATATTTGTTTTAATTACAAAATAGTGTAATTATTTTTGTAATTTAACTAGGTGCTCTCATATTATTTTAAGTTAATATATTAGTAGAGATGTGTTAGAGTACTTTTTTGAGCATTTGTTTTAGGGTACGTTTTGAATACGGCATGTGCGGTCGGCGACTATCGTTCAAAATGTACCTTTACTATAATTTTGTTTGTCGCTCTTATAATTTCAATTTTTAATGGATACTTTTGATATTTATGGGTGCGATAAATTATCATTTATTAACAATACATTTATAAATAGTAAATAATATAAATTTTGGTTTATATAACTTTTTTTTTTACATAAAACTTACTGCCATTATTGAAATAGCTTTTTTAAGGTTTTGAGGCTAAAATTGTGAAAATGAAAAGTCAAAAAGAGGTGAAAGTAATAGAGATTTTGCTTGAAATTTTAATAATTAGATACGAAAAGGAACTCGGAAAAATAACCTTACTACTTATTTTACAGTAGTAAGTTGCTTCTGTAAGTTATTAAAAAAATCGTAAGTTTTTTTTTTCTAAATACTTATTAAAATTTTAACCAAAATCTTATAAGGAGGGATTTAATTCTCATTTTCTTTATACATATTTATACAATAAGCCCTTGTTTATATTATGTTATTCACACATTTAATCAAAATAAATTGTTAAATAATATCAAAATAATTCGATTTTGTATGTAACATTTTTGAAAAAAAAAAAAAAAATTTGGTGTCAATTTCCATTTTTAATTTTTTGGTAAAGTACCTACTCATATCTCTACATTCTACTTTATCTCAGTTTAATTTATAATACTTGACCGGTTTTTTGTAATCTATTTAACTTATCATTTATTAAGAAAACGGAATATTAACCCGAGGTTGAGATATGTTATATTTTAGTTCTAATATCATCATCATCAGGCTTTGATTGGTTTCACGTGTGTGCTGCGGCCTCTTCTCACACGGAGAATGATTGAGCGTTAATCACCACGCTTGCTCAATGCGGGTTGCTGATTTCAGACTTTTTATCAGCCATTGGTGTCTAAGGTACACTTAGAAAGTACATACAAACTTAGAAAAGTTGCATTGGTACTTGCCTGACCTGGAATCGAACCCGCGCACTCATACTATAGAGGTTGGTTCTTTACCCACTAGCCTCTTGCCTGAGTAAAGGTGCAGGAAAACATCTTGAGGAAACCTGGACTATAAAATCTGAAATCAGCAACGACAGCAACCCGCATTGAGCAAGCGTGGTGATTAACGCTCAATCCTTCTCCGTGTGAGAGGAGACCGCAGCCCAGCAGTGGGACGATAAAAAGGCTGTAACGATTTTACTCAGGTAAGTTGACAAGGCACCCGAACGTCTGGTTAGTTGTAGTAAGTGATCCCGGCTACCGCACGTTGCTTGAGCTACAAGAAGACGCCTGACCTACCTGCCTTATGGCATCTCCGCTATCTTTCCTTCCTCGCAAAACGTATTTTCTTGTCATATAATACAATGTTTTTAAACAATTTCGTAATTTACCCATATCTTACGTCTTGTTATATTTTACTTAACCGTAAAATTGTCGTTATGTGAACTATTTCTGATAAAAACTAATATAAAACGCCATTTTTATGACCGTTTTGTATTTTTATTGCTTTTTTTAGTTTTTATTTGAATAGTTATTGTGTAAAATGACTTGTGTTTTGAGAAAAAATGCATACAGTGTATTATGATGATGATGGAATGACGCAAAGGTTGATGATAATTATGATAATTTTGAAAAAAAAAAGTTTATTTTACGTTATAAAAAACTGGTCGACTTAATTACTTTTTAAGCTATATTTTACTTATCTATACTAATATTATAAAGAGGAAAACTTTGTTTGTTTATTTGTTTGGTTGTAATGGATAAACTCAAAAACGACTGGACCGATTTTAAATATTCTTTCACCATTAGAAAGCTATATTATCTGCGAGTAACATAGGCTATATTTTATCCCGCTGCGGGCAGTAGCTCCCACGGGACGCCGGTGAAACCGCGGGAAAACAGCTAGTAATTTTATATTTTTAATTCGCATTTATTTTTATGTTTCGTATTAAAAAATCGAATAGCAATCTAGTAATAAGTGCAATCCTTTTATATGAGTATTATTATAAAATCATTTATTTAATTAAATTATTATTTAAGTTAATTTTAAGGACTTTTGTTGCACATCTGTGTAGCTTATAGTTATTTTTTTCCTAAAATGTATTACCTATTATTCCCAGATATTTTTAATAAATCAATATATTTTATTTAACATTTGTTTTATTACATGTACGAATATAATCTCAATACTATAATAAATAAATAAAAATAAAAAGAGGAAAAAAAAATGTTTAGTTATAGTGATTTGAAAACTCTTTCTCTTTTGGAAAGCTTCACTATCCCCGTGTGTTTTATACTGGTATGGGGAGTACCTACTTAGTAGGTAGTGTTACCACATAACGCAGGCGAAACCGCGGGAAACAGCTAGTTAAAAATAAAATATTGTGGCACAAAAAATCGGCTACTACGGGTTCGATTCCCGTGTCAATAAGTTATTATAACACTAGCTTCTGCCAGCGGTTTCACCCGCATCCCGTGGGAACTGCTTCCCGTACCGGGATAAAAAGTAGCCTATAGCCTTCCTCGATAAATGGGCTATCTAACACTGAAAGAAACTTTCAAATCGGACCAGTAGTTCCTGAGATTAACGCGTTCAAACAAACAAACTCTTCAGCTTTATAATATTAGTATAGATTTGTAAAAATATTACCGTGGGAACTAGGGCATGCAATACCGGTTTACCGGTTTCGGTTTTACCGGTAAAACCGCCCATTTTCGCGATTTTTAATTTACCGGTAAAAATAATATGTAACCGGTAATTTACCGGTTTTTACGTTTTTGTGATAATATATAGCAATTGTTCATTTAACGTCAAATCTTCATTATGTAGCCTGAACATAGTGTAATATTGCATACATTACATATTGTAAGAGTGTTAAAGTTGCTGTTTTTTAGGAAAGTAAACTTATGTGGCTCCTTAACTATCTCTAGGTTAGATACAAATCTTAATTCTCATCTTAATTTATAATATCTAAACAAATTTTATTCATTCGGTTAATCTGAATTTCCTCATAGCTGTCAGTTCCTATTAGGTAAAACTGTAGCTTATGCTTATTTTACTTACTCTATGACCTTATTGAGCAAGGGCTTTTACTTCACCACCATGCGGACAGCTCTGAGGACACGGTGGAGCACACAGTCTAGGTGTGCACTGCCTGGGAAGGGTACCGCGGCGTCGTCGTCGAGCCAATAGGCAGCGACGACCTCTCGCGTCCGGCCCTGGTTCAAGCCATGGTCCGAAGCGAGAGGGAATGGGAAGCCGTCGCTTCTTTCTGCGAAACAGTCATTCTCAGTCTCTCCCAGTCAGCTCGAGAAGGAGACGGTGGAGCGCCTGCGAGTTCGCACCTCTCATCCCAACCGCTGTAGTGGACCGAAGACACCACGGGCGCCGAGTGTCGAGAGACGACTCCCGGCCACCGTAGGCGTCGGTCTGTGGACGGTGAGTTCGGGTGGCTCATCGTTCCTCCGTCTGCATAGACAACAGACCCGTGTCAGCGGCCCGAGTTGTTCCACGCGCAGGGCCAAAACCTGCTGGGGCTGCGGGATTGTTCGAAAGAGTTACCGCGACCCTGGTCCATAAAATGCACACGATTTACCATAAAAAAGTGCTTTCACTTCAATGAAAAAAATGATTTTTTTTTTTCACGGTAATTCTTAGCGTTTATCCGGTCTTGTGACGGGATCCGCTTTCCGTATCTTCTTCTTCCAATTCGCTCTATCCAGGACATCTCCCTCTTCGAGTTCGTAGATTTTCATGTCATTCATTACGACCACCACCACCGTTTCGGAATGCCTCTGCGCCTTTGACCGGGTATATTGAGATTGAGTACACAACATTGGCGATGTATTCAGGTGGTCTCCTTTTTACATGGCCGAACCATCGCAGCCGTTTCTCTTGCATTTTGTCGACGACATCGCGTTCGGATGGTACTGACATGTTTTTTTTTACGGCCCACGTCCCAAAAAATGTTTACCACCTTATACCTTGTATTTTTAATTACTTTTTACCCACGACGGAACGGAGCAGGTATATGCGTTTAGGGTGAGAGATGTGCGTTTGTGTGTTTGTGTGTGCGTTTGTGCAAAGTAATGTTCCCACATATCTTCTAAACTAATGATCTGATTTTGATGCGGTTTTCAATAAAGGGTTTGTGTTCGATAAGTTCATGTTCTTAGATAGGTGTCATGGCTGTAACTCACTAGGGGGCGCCACAATATTAGTCCAAACAGCAAAGTAATGTTCCCACCTACCTTCTAAGCTAATGATCCGATTTTGATGCGGTTTTCAATAACGTTTTTGTGTTCAATGAGTTCATGTTCTTAGATAGGTGTCATGGCTGTAACTCACTAGGGGGCGCCACAATATTAGTGCAAAAGAGCAAAGTAATGTTCCCACCTACCTTCTAAACTAATGATCCGATTTTGATGCGGTTTTCAATAACGGTTTTGTGTTCGATGAGTTCATGTTCTTAGATAGGTGTCATAGCTATTAATCACTAGGGGGCGCCACAATATTAGTGCCAAACAATGTTACAATATAATCAAAACGTCCTATTACAATTCTGTTTTCGTCAGCAATGTGTACGTGCTTAATGCATGTTCCCAAGCGTCACTAGAGGGCGCTACAATATCGGTGCAAAATAATATTGCAATAACATATTATATAGACTATAATTCGTATATGTTCTCTAAAAAGTCTGAAATAAAATTAAGCAAAATTAAAAATTTTGAAAAAACCCCCGACGGTAAAAATCTTATTGAAAAATAATAAAATAACTCAAAACCCCCAACTTAACCCAATTATATAGGAATAACCGTCGGGGGCTGCCTTTTCTATATGAAATTTCAACAATTAATTGAGTGTATTTTATGTCATCGTTAAACATCTACAATTCTTCAATAATTGTATTCACGACACTAGAATCCTTTAGCTGGTTTAATGGCAGCTCCCGACGGATATTCCTATATAATTGGGTTAAGTCGGGGGTTTTGAGTTATTTTATTATTTTTCAATAAGATTTTTACCGTCGGGGGTTTTTTCAAATTTTTTTGCTTTTGGACTAACCAATCTTATTGATATAATATCACATAAAAAAAAAATACAAAAATTACCGTTTTACCGGTTTACCGGTAAAAATATTTTAATTACCGAATTTTTACCGGTAATTTTTATTTTACCGGAATTGCATGCCCTAGTGGGAACAGGGCAGGAAGGTGATAATGAACAGCCCATTTATCGAGAAAGGCTTAAATGAAAGTATGGCATAACAGGGAATACACCCTCAAACGCTCAGAAAGAAAGCTAATCTGAAACATCCTTTACAACTAAGACTACTAACGCAAGACTTTTTCAAAAAAAACAACGCTGGCAACTCAAAAACCCGTCCGTAACCATGACAACGCCACAAAACAACAAAAGACTGTTTACCAACACGCGTGACGTTTTCGAAAATCACTTTTAACGTTTGATTTTTAGAAATAAAGTTAACATGTCGACTCTCAGTGGTTACGACGGCGACGCGGTCGGTTTCGACGCCGTAAAGTTAAGCAAACGTGAAGAAATCAACTCTTCGACGCAAACTACTGAATTTCAGGAATCCGGAGTTGGTTCACAGACAAACGAGTGCAAAGAAACGGGAACTTTAGCTACAGCTGAAGACTTAAATGCTCAGGATGAGATTTTGAAAGAATATCCACCTCCAGGCTTGAACGACTTCTTGAAAAAGGTCGTGCCAAAGATGTTGGAACAGCTGGATCAAACTGAGAATGAATTACCATATAATTCTTCGGATTCTGACGAGGAAGAAGTGTTGACAGCTACTCTCTTTCAGGAGATTAAACTGACAGATTTGCCAGGTATTGGGGGTGGTGATGAATCCCGTTGTGTCATAGACATTTCCTGGAACCGCGGTGGGACTTCCGTAGCGGTTTCTATAGGCAAAAATCAGCATGAAAGCTGGTGCGTTGACGATGGATTGATCAGAATTTTCACCATGAAACGCACGGCTGGCGATACTTTTGTCAGAAGCTTAGATTTGGCTGAAAAAACTTGCGTAACTAAGTTGAAGTATCATCCTACTGAGGCGGCCTTACTAGCTTACGGTACAACTTCTGGCGAAGTTATTCTATGTAACCTGAGGAACTTAGATGCGATTTTGCTGACATCCCCGGCCGGAGCTCATGGGTCTACTAGAGTAAATTGGCTTTACTGGGCTGATGCGACCCTTGCTAACACATTTCTGACCATGCACATTATGAATACTGGCAAAAGACGCGGTGCTTCCGACCAAATCCTCATTTCTGGGGGATGCGATGGCACTGTCAATGTTTGGAGAGTAAATGCAACTCAAAAGGTCTTTGAAAATGTTATCTGCTACGCTATAAACGGTTCTAGGAACATGAATGCTCCGAATATAACTTGTTTTGACTTCATAAAGACTTATCCGTTACGGCCCAGCGATCAAAAAGTTCCTGATGATATTTTCGTGGTTGGAGCCTCATCAGGAATGTTTTACCTTTGCAAGACGAAGACTTACCAGCCTGTAGGGACTACGAAGATGGTGGATCCGGTATATGAGGTGTTCCAAGGCCATATGGCTTATGTTATCGATGTCGCCTTCAGTTCTCATAAGCCGGGGATCTTCGTGTCCGCCTCCATTGATTCGGAGTTGAGGATTTATGATATTAACCAGCCTAATCCTTTGAAGGTTTGTTGGTATCCTTTCTAATGTTATCTTATTTTGTATTCTATCTATCATTAATTTGCGTAGGTATGCTTCCTGTAGGAATTGGCGACTGTGTAGGTAAGTCCTAGTAATAACAGAAACTGTACTCGAAGCTTTATCTACGCAGAAGCTGTTGGTAAACCCTTTAAAAAGAAATAAATAAATGAGTGGCCCACTCCAGCTATTTTCAGGTTTCTTCAAGATGTTTTTCTTCACCTTTACTCAATAATTGAGACAGAACGTATGTAAATGTCGATTCTGCCCCTGATATCTCTCCCATCGTGCACTGAGAGTGAAGGAATAGTGAGTGCACATGTGTCCAAGCAAATGCGCACTTACAAACTATAATATGTCCTGTGCAGCTGGCTGATCTTATATGATAACAGCCGCCGTGGCTGATAATCGGCTAAGAGGACATCATCACTCAGTAATTGCAGTCCAAGATACACTTAGGAAGTAACGTCATTCTTAGAATTAGACATTACTATTGGTAATCTCCCAAATTCCAGGTAATATGCCTCGATTCACCCATCTCCTGCGTGGCCTGGATGTCGAATAACCCGTGCGTGGTACTCCTAGGCCTCGCCAAGCCTCAGGGCCAGCTGCTGCAAGTGTATAGCTTGAACAGTGGCCGGGTGCTGCCGGTCGAAGGGTTGACAGGCACTGGGGGTGCTGTCACTAATATCACGGTGAATCATTGTGGGTGAGTTGAAAAAAAGAAAGATTTATTTGCTTGCAAAAATGGATAGAGCATAGGCGGTCCCAGTTTTTACAGTGGTTCGAGAAATATTCTGCCTTAATATTTGGTATGCAAACGTAGGGTTTCAGATACTACGATTTTTAGGGTTCCGTACCCAAAGGGTAAAACGGGACCCTATTGTTTTCGCTCCTCTGTCCGTCCGTGCGTCCGTCTGTCACCAGGCTGTATCTCATGAACCCCTATTGCACCCTTCTGTAAACTACACGGATTTTAAAAATTATTTCACTGTTAGGAAACTACATTCTCTGCTGAATATGGGCTTCATTTAATCCTGGTACAGGCAGTATTTTTGACGGGATGTGGTTGAAACCGTGTGGAACAGGTAGTCTTTATTAAAATAAGAAAGATAAACATTTTTCTTTGTTTGTTTCTTTCTACCCTAAAGGCTCTGAAACTACTAAACCGATTTGAAAAAAATAACCTTATTTCTTTAATATCTTCTATATTGCAGTATTTGCCGTATAGCAGCCGGTGATGCGGACAGCAACCTGCACATTTGGGAGCTCCCCTCTCGCCGTATCTGGTTAACTCAGGAACATCTAGACTTTTAACTTCACCGTACTTTACATACAGCAGAAAGTTTTCCCGTGATTTTTACAATTGCAACTTTGTAATTTGTAGGCATGATGTTTGAAAAGTCATAATAATTATGCTGTTCTTATGAAATTAAATATTTAAAAAAATCGGTTCAGGCCAAAGCCTTTTTTGATGGGAAAACAGGACTCGGGAGTGTCAGACACTACTGACTAAACCCACCATGTTCCTTCTTAAGCCCGCCATGTACCAGCGCCGCGGTCATGAGCGCGAATAATCCCGCAGTCCACGACAGGCTTTGACCCTGGACCCTTCTGGTGTTAGGCCAAAGACTTTGGTTTAAATCGATTTCTAAACACACTGCGAAGAAACTCAGCATAGGTAACCTGCGATATATCTTGAATAAAATATCTATTTCAAAAGGTTTGCTTGCCCGAAGTTAGCTACTAGTAACTCAAATTTGAAATCACCAATCCGTGTATCGCGTATATTAACGCTCATTACTTCGGCTGCCCACCAACGTCTGATAAATCGGTGACCGATTTCTTGTAGGAGAAAATAAAACACACTGATGATGATGATGTCCACCTAGCTGATCATCGGCTTCGGCGTCTATTCTCATATAAGGAGATCAGCCAGCTGCGCAGGACATATTATAGTTAGTGCACATTAGCTTGGACTGCGGTGCACTCAGTATTCCTTCACTCTCATAGCGCGATGCGACGACAAGCCGACATCACCGGAGAGAGATCACAAGCACTGCAAACATTTGCGTGCTCAAAACTAAAAAAGTTAGTCAGAGAACGTCCTACAAAAAACCGGTCCTATTACGTGTCCTACAAAAAATCGGATGTAGGTTTGCAGCCTTCTCTGTGTGAGAAGAGGCCTTAGCTCGCACGTGGGACGATAAAAAGGGTTATTATGATGATTATACTGAAGTTAAGTAGGTACTAAGTTGCTATATTCAGAACGGCAAACTTATGTGATGAAAACTACATTATATTCCTATTTATTTACGACTGATTTTTAACATTAGTATTGGTTATAGATACCTGTTTTAGTTATTATAATATAATATTATCTTTAATTTACATTTAGTTGTGTTTTTGTAAGAAAATAAAGAAAAATGTGAAAATTGGGGTTTTTTTTATTTATAGGAATCAGAAACTAGACTAGCCAGACTAATTTTAATTAATTTATAAAACGGAAGAGTAAAGTATATCTTAGACACCATTGACTGTGTTACGGATGGCACGTTAAACTTGTAGGTCCCGGCTGTCATTGAACATCCTTGGCAGTCGTTACGGGTAGTCAGAAGCCAGTAAATCTGTCACCAGTCTAACCAAGGGGTATTGGGTTGCCCGGGTAACTGGGTTGAGGGGATCAGAAAGGGCAGTCGCTTCTTGTAAAGCACTGGTACTCAGCTACATCCGGTTAGACTGGAAGCCGACCCCAACATAGTTGTGAAAAGGGCTCGGAGGATGATGAAGAGTAAAGTTTCCTTGCTTGAACGCTAACCTCAGGAACTACTCCACCGATTTGAAAAATTATTTCATTGTTAAATACTAACTAGCTAGCCCATCTAGAAATACAGCGAACTTGATATCAGAATCGCTTTCACCTTTAGCAAAAGATTTTTTTCAACACCACAAGGGTAGCAACTGGCAGCAACATAACGGTAGCTGGTAGCAATTAGGTAGCAACTCTCTATATATTTCGAAGGAAAAGAGGAGGTTTTACAGCGATTATGAGTCACACACAAAGTTATTCAGTTGCCAAGATCTCAAAAAAGGGTAAAGACAGACCTGAGACAATACTATTCCTGTTACAGCCTTTTTATCGTCCCACTGCTGGGCTGCGGCCTCCTCTCACACGGAGGATTGAGCGTTAATCACCACGCTTGCTCAATGCGGGTTGCTGATTTCAGACTTTATAGTCCAGGTTTCCTCAAGATGTTTTCCTTCACCTTTTTGTCAGCCATTGGTGTCCAAGATATACTTAGAAAGTACATACAGACTTAGAAAAGTGAGTCAATAGACAAGAATAAACAAACAGTTGTATTTACATATAATTTATTTTATTATAATACATTATTATAACTATACATAGTGTATAAGCCACACGAGTGATCCTCTCCGTAAGTATCTACACACAGCATTTAATATTATTTTACATACAAATGCTACTACGTATAAATAATTCATTTAAATTAAGTAAATAATTTAAGTAACTGATATTTTTTTTAATTATAAAAAGCTTGTTTTGATACAGAATTATTAAAAAATAATAGTTAAAAAACCTAAAAAAACACGCTAGTCATGTATTGTCATCAGAACTCAGAGCGTGTGCAAAATTTCATCTTAATCGAAGACCTAGAAGTGGGTCTAATTAAGATTCCAAGATTTTCTTACATACATAGTTACAAGTGAAGCTAATATAAGCGTGTTAAAAATAATATATTATTCGAAGTAATATAATCGAGCCTTTTAAGTAATATCCAAATTATGTGCATAAAAAAAAAACATTTTTTTTTTAATCTTGAATTTATAGACTTGATGACGATTTTCCGTCTTTTAGTTTTAAAAACACATTCATAGTAATTTAGAGTAATTTTAACGTACTTGTACTCACAAAAACAACTCAACATTGGCAGAAATTTAAAAAATAATCTAAAACTACTAAGCAAAGTAAAATGAGATTAAAATATACAACGTAATATACATTAAAACAATTTCTTAACAATAGAACAATTTAAGATTATTCGAGACCATAATTTGTTCAAATTAAATACCCTTTTACCAATAAACAAAAAAAATATCAACAAAGTAAATATTTAGATTATACAAAATGGATACGATATATACATATATTTGATAGTCTATATTAATATCATAAAGGAATTATTTGTATTTCTGTTTGTAATGGATAAACTCAAAAAAAAAACTAAACCGATTAGAAAAATTCTTTCACTGTTGGGGCGCTACACTCTTCCCGAGTAACATAGGCTATATTTTATACCGGTACGAGCAGTAGGTAGTTCCCACGGGACGCGGGTGAAACCGCGGGAAAACGGCTATATAGAACATAGCTATTCGTGATTATGATATTTTTATAATAATATCGTATCCACTTAGTATGAATTTATCAATACCTTCATATAATATATTAACATACAAAATATTAATATAGATTTAACATAATTTATATTTTTCAATATCTATAACATTTTTATATAATATTTAGTTTATATATTTAAACAGGCAATCTTTTTTACAATCTTAGACAATTTTACATCACATTCATTTTACGTAGACAGAAATGTACCTTATAAAATATAAAGGATCGACTGTCATTTTGAACATCTTTGGCAGTCGTTACGGGTAGTCAGAAGCCAGTAAGTCTGACACCAGTCTAACCAAGGTGTATTGGGTTGCCCGGGTAACAGGGTTGAGAAGATCAGATAGGCAGTCGCTCCTGGTGTCACACTGGTACTCAGCTGCATGCGGTTAGACTGGAAGCCGACCCCGACATAGTTGGGAAAAGGCTCGGGAGATGATTTGGACTGTAGGCAGAAAGCTGTCTTAGCTATAATGGCATTAGTGAACTAATTATAAATAGCCTGATGAACTTAACATAAACTTATTTATAATAACAAGTGGTAGTTTTTTACTGATCTACTTAAGGCAACATTAATTTTTAATTAATAAAAGATCTTTTATATATCGAGTGCAGTTTTTTTTTTACAATAATTTTTATTTGTGGTAGTATTTTACAAGGTTGCGGGTTACCGAACTTATGTATTTTCTTAATGAAGTTATAACATTGTCATTAATAGTACTTGTCTAAAAAATACATATGTCTTATTTGGGCGACTGAGTTTGGGACAATATATTTTTACAATATAATAACAACTTGGTATTTATATAAATATGTACATTAATTTTGTTATAATATTTAAAGTTAGAATTGCACAAAGTTGATAGACGGGGAATTCGCTAAAAACGCTAACATCGTTTTCACACGAGCGGATTTTGTAGCGCGACTCATTCCGCGTGGTAATTCGCAAAACCGGGCGAAAAATCAGCTAGTGTGAAAGCACTGTTAAAGTTTTTAGGGAATTTTACTCCATTTATTTCACGCAATTCAGACTTTCAGTAAATTTTATTAATAATTTGTCAAAAATAGATAATTTCATTCCTACACAATTTTCGTTATAATTTTGGTCTCAATCGAAATACTGATTTATCAATACTGTTTTTTTACACATATAGTTATCGGCACGGATATTGAGCTCTCGGCGGAAGAGTGAGGATCGCTTTGCGCACTGTACACATAAGGCAATAAACCAATAAATCGCTTCTGCGCAGGTGAAGGTCAGGGCTCAATATCCTTGCCGATGATTATACATACATTTATTTATTAAATAGTTAGGCAAAAGTGCTAAGAATATACTTATTTCTTCGCTCCGCTATGATGTAAACTAGACTTTCTATTATAAAGGCGAAAGTTTATGATGTGTATGCGTTTTTTACTTTTTCTTAATCCACTTCTGGAAGGCACAACTTCCCGTAAACGGAAAAAAAATATAAATTATTATAAATTCTAGTTATATTCCCATCGCGCTATGAGAGTGAAGGAATAGTGAGAGCTCCTGTGTCTGCGCAAGTGCTCGTGCACTATATATAATATGTCCTGCGCAGCTGGCTGATCTCCTTAAATGAGAACAGCCGCCATGGCCGAAATCGGCTTGGACGCCGTTTTAATTATTAAAATACTGAAAAGTTAAAGTAACAAGCGGACACGCAGTCATTAAGTTTCGCCCTTATAAAATTAGCATGATTTTCTGCCAACAACAAAAGAATACTCTTTCTTCTACAGTCGGTTAATTCTATTCAACTTACATCTTACTACCCTCACTCATTCGCCCAAACACGTGCAGCATTATAATAAGTACCAGGTCGGTGACTAACACTAGGATGGCACCGACTAGTGCCAGTGCGCACTTCAAGTGCCTTCAGTCCATCCAGTCGTCGCCGCCGAAGTCTACCGACTCGGAGAAGGTGGATACTTCCTCCTGGAATGTAGAAAATATAGAAAAAATTACGTAAGTTACAGCCTTTTTATCGTCCCACTGCTGGGCTGCGGCCTCCTCTCACACGGAGAAGGATTGAGCGTTAATCACCACGCTTGCTCAATGCGGGTTGGTGATTTCAGACTATATACCTACATGACACCACGACGGTGGAGCAGATCGTGGAGTATGTCCGATCCAAGACCAACTGGACCTTGAGGGTAGCGAAGTTGGAGTCGCGCCACAATACGAACTTCAATTCGTTCATGGTGCGAGTTCCAACTCATCACATCGACACATTCCTTAAGGAACAGTTTTGGCCGAAGGGTGTCATATATCGGAGGTTCCGAGGATGGCTACGCGACACCACGCAGCGTAACACGACGCCGACACTTCGTGTGCATTAGTTTTTAAGTTATCTATGTAATATATGTATTAGTTTATGATTTAATGATATATTTATGTATTGTATTCTCTATGGGCCTCAGATGCCTGACTTAAATAAATAAATAAATAAATATATAGTCCAGTTTTCCTCAAGATGTTTTCCTTCACCTTTTTTATCAGCCATTGGTGTCTAAGATACACTAAGGGTCCGTTCAGACAGAATGGCTCGGAGAGGAGAGCAAATTCTTAACACTTTGAAAATCGAGTAGGTACTTATTATTTATAGTAAGGTTTATTTCTGCATGTGCACTGCTTTTGTCATTAAGAATGCTCGAAGGCGCTCGGTGTGAAATAATAAGAGGAGCTGATCGGCTCCGACCGTGTACTTTTTGAGATAAGCGTCCACAGGCACGCATCGCACGGATTTTACCTTGCCTTGTACAAGAATTCATACAACGGCGTCCACTGATCCGCATCGTATGGACGACTCAGATACATAGCTATGCTATAATGCGATACGTCCGATACGTGCGATGCGGGCCTGTGGACGCTTACCTTTATAGGACTGTGTAGGTACTGTTTGTCACTTACACTAGTCCACAGTATTTTTGTAACTAAGGTGAAATATATAATTTCTTGTCGATTATTTGATTATACTAATTTGTATTAATTTTAACTTTAAATGACCCTTCATACATTACCTATTTACTTCATTAATCTGCATACTGCTTAAAAACTACCATACCTACAACGAAAGTTCTCTACATTATAAATTCTCATCTAATCTATGCTAAATGAAGACCTGTATATTTCCGTCAACTTAGAAATACTATCAAAATACCGTACACTATGATCATCGGTATAAAACTAATTCAAAACAACTCTACAACACATTGAATTAATTCTCGAACCTTCTAAAAATCTAATCCCAATCAAAATCATCTTGAACAAGATCATAATCGTACGGGGCGTCCATAGACAACTCTTCCATGTCCATAAGGGGCTGCTCCCCCATAGGGGGCTGTAACATCTGCGTCATCCCCACTGGGGGTGGGTCACTCCCTATCGTGGGTTGTGGCATCCCCATTGGGGTCTGTGTCATTCCTATTGAGGTTCTTCCCATCCCCATTTGGGGTTCTTCCATCCCCATTGACGTCTGTGACATACTCATTAGGGATTGTTCCATCCCCAAGGGTGGTCCCATAGGGGACGACTGTTCATCCACCATCCCCACAGGAGGTGGGGTGACATTCGCTGTGGGTAATTGTTCACCCCCAGGAGGGGGCGGGGTTACATGCGATGATCCATCCTGATAGATAGAATATTAAACGATAAGTTGCACTATTTAACTATAACGATGACCGAACCATTGTCAGTTCTCACATCGCCGATTTGACGTAAGCAAGTATACGGCTGGTTATGGTTTGGTTATCGTTATAGTTGAATGGTGCAACTCATCCTAAGCCATTTAATATAAGTGTTAAGTGTAATATGTTGAGCCATGCTCAGCATATTGGGTTGCCCGGTTAACTGAGTTGAGGAGGTCAGGCAGTGAATCGCTCCTTGTGGCACACTGGTACTCCACTCCCTAAAGACGACACCAACGTAGTTGGGACAAAGCTAGACATACACCGTCTTACCACAAAAACTTTTAAACGTCAGTTTTACACTTGTTTAAAAAAATGACAAATTATGACGTTGACATATGGTTCATTTTGCAGCCACAATTTTTTTAGACAAGTGTAAAACAGGTGGTTAAGTTTTTGTAGTAAGGCCATCAATATCTGAAATTCAACAATGGGAACTTACCACGTTACTAGAGCCCCCTTGGAACCCTCCTCCCATGGCGTACCCAGCGAGGCCCCCAGCGGCGAGGGCGGCGGCCCCCATTCCGACTGCAGCACCGGTCCCCATCCCCCGTCGCTGTTGGCCTTGTATCATGGGCTGGGCCTGCATTACTTGCTGGCCTGCCATCATTTGGCCTTGAGGACCGTATGGCTGAAAAGGTGCCATAGTGAATGAGTATAGGTATTTGGTTAGGCCATATGGTTAGAAAGTTGATAGGAATGATGAGTAAGGGTTAGTTGAAAGTAATAAATTGATCGTGAAAATTTATAATAAGCTGTTTTCGGTGAACGTGGGCCATAAGCTTTGAACTGTACCTATCAACTAGTAAAATAAAAATTCTTGACTGTACACTGATAAGAAATGAATGTCTAGCGAAATATAGTCTGACACCAGTCTAGCCATGGGGTATCGGGTTGCCCGGGTAACTGGATTGAGGGGGTCAGATAGGCAGTCGCTCCTTGTGGCACACTGGTACTCAGCTACATCCGGTTAGACTGGAAGCCGACCCCAACATAGTTGGGAAAAAGACTCGGAGGATGATGGGATGATGTCTAGCGAAATATAAGCCTTTTCATTTGACAGTACCTAAACCTTTATTAATGCTACTAATCATAAATGCAAAAGTTTGTACTGTTACAGCCTTTTTATCATCCCACTGCTGGGCTGCGGCCTCCTCTCACACGGAGAAGGATTGAGCATTAATCACCACGCTTGCTCAATGCGGGTTGGTGATTTCAGACTTTATAGTCCAGGTTTCCTCAAGATGTTTTCCTTCTCCTTTTTATCAGCCATTGGTGTCCAAGATATACTTCGAAAGTACATACAAACTTAGAAAAGTTGCATTGGTACTTGCCTGAACTGGAACCCATACCTACCCTCATACTCGAGAGGTTAGTTCTTTACCCACTAGGCCACCACGACTTCGAGTTTGTAAATGTTTGTTTATATTTTACGCAAATAGTGCTATATAAATTTTGATGAAACTTGACAGCAATATATTGGCTTTTTATCAGGCCCGGGCAGTGAATGAATTTAATGAAATGTATGATTACTAACCACTGCCGTTGGAGTCCCGTAGGCTGGCGGGGCTGAAACAATACAGTTGCACATGTAAACTAATTTATTATGTTATAATCAGAACTTTATTTATTATTTACGCATGATCCTTCTCAAATGCAGTATATGGTCCGTTCAGACAGACCGGCTCGGAGAGGAGAGCAAATTCTTAACACGTTGCAAATCGAGTTCTTAGTATTTGTAGTAAGGTTTATTTTTGCATGCGCACTGCTTGTGTCATAAAGAATGCTCGAAGGCGCTCGGTGTGAAATAATAAGAGGAGCTGATCGGCTCCAATTGCATGCTCTCGCTCACGCAGCCGATCGGTTCCGGTCTGTGTGAACGGACTCTAAGGGTGAGTATAGACTACAACATTTTCTCGAGCATTTCTGTGTAATGTAACGTTCTAGCGAATGCTACAATACAGGCAAAAGCTCAGTCTCCAAAGCTTTTCCATGTAATGTAACATTCGTGCGAATGCTCGGCGTTATGTTACGGATAAACGCTCACAGCGAGCGAGTCTTTCGTCCCTCTCCTTCCACGTCACCCCGCAACCGCGCATCGCCCGCACTTGGCTCGACGAAATGTTACACCAATACGCTCGACGTTTTGTTCGTAAAAGGATGATACACTAGAACGTCTCATAGAGCGGCTCGTTGTTCTGTTACAAGTAAATGTTGTAGTCTATACTCACCCTTAGGCTTAACTTATACATTATCCGTAGCTTAAAGGTCTATAATTAATTCATTAGGCAAAATATATTGATTAAAAATGTTAGAAATTATCTATAAAGGCCTTTGTTCAGTTTAGGCATTAATAATAATGATAATAAGGTTATCAGCAACCATATTTAAAAAGCGGTTTTAGTCTTAAATGATTGGTTAAGCAATTTATTTTCAACTAGCTGTTGCCCGCAACTTCGTCTGCGTGGGCAATATAGAATAGTCAAAATACTACTTATCCCGTAGGTGCATTCTTTCACGTGACAGTATAATTAGGATTAGCACTTAGCAGTCGCATAGATTCAATGATCAAGGTTGTGTTGTGGATGTGACCATTTATCTAAACAAAAGAAGTAAAGTTTGTGATGTTGTGAATATCTCTGGATCTAGTCAGCCAATTTGGAAAATTATTACGTATAGTGCGTAAGTAATTTTCACAGGAAACAGCTATAATCTATGTCTATATGCTTTGAGTCTGACAAAGCTGTCATTTGTACATTTTCTGCAGCTGCTGTGACTAATCAGAAGCCAGAAAGTCTGTCAGTCTTACCATGGATAATGTCTTGTAATGTGACTGGATTGAAGAGAACAGATAGGTAGTCGCTCCAAGCAAAACATTGGTACTCGAACAGATTCGGCGACTGGAAGCCAACACCAACATAGTTGGGGAATAGCTGGATGGATGATGAAATGAGTCATCATCATCAGCAGGCGCATAGGGTAGGATAGTTTCACTTACTCACTATGGTAAGGCTGACCCCAAATTAGGCGTGCGCGATCCTCGGGCGTGTGAGTAGCGCGGGCGTCGCGAGCGCGCTGCGTGAACATCGCGTTTTGCTGCCCTGCGGCATGTGTGAAGAGTGCAAGCGACGCGCTCGCGGCGAGCACGCGGCGCTCGAGTTGCGTTCTTACCCCTTCGCCCGCTATCCCCACCGCCCGCTAAACGCCTTAGCAGTTAAACGTCAAGGAGAGCGGCGCGTGCGCGCCGCGAGCGCGCTACAAATGCCGCAGGGCAGCAAAACGCCAGGGCACGCCACCATCGTGGCGGTAAGTCCCCTCTTTGAGGAGTGGCTCGGGAGGAGTCACGGCGCCCTCACGTACCGCATGACGCAGGTCCTCACCGGACACGGTTGTTTCGGGAGGTACCTGCACCGCATCGGTCGTGAGGAGGCGCCCGGGTGTCACCATTGTGCGGACAGCCCCGAGGACACGGTGGACCACACAGTCCAGGTGTGCCCCGCATGGGAAGGGCACCGCCGGGTCCTCGTCGAGGCTTTGGGCGGCGGCGACCTCTCGCGTCCGGCCCTGGTTCAGGCCATGGTCCGGGGCGAGAGGGAATGGGATGCCGTCGCCTCCTTCTGCGAAGCGGTCATGCTCGAGAAGGAGGAGGCGGAACGCCAGAGAGTTCGCACCTCTCATCCCGGCCGCCGCGCTGGACCAGGTAGACACCATGGGCGCCGGGTGTCGCGAGATGACTCCCGGCCACCGTAGGCGTGGGTCTGTGGGCGGTGAGTTCGGGTGGCTCATCGTCCCTCTGTCTTTCTAGACGACAGACCCGTGTCGACGGCGCGCGTTGTTCCACGCGCTCCTCAAAGAGATGTCAGCAACCCCAGCGGGGCCCAGCAGGGCCAAGGCCTGCCGGGGCTGCGGGTTGTTCGAAAGAGATACCGCGGCCCTGGTACATAAAAGGCCTATGACGGAACACGACGATTTTAGTCAGTAAGAGTCTGACACTCCCTCACCGCTGCTAACCCACAGCGGGAGGGGTCATTTGATGATTTTACGTCGCTAAAAAAAAAAAAAAAAAAAAAAGGGCAGCAAAACGCGACGCTCACTCAACGCGCTCGCGACGCACGCGCGGCGCCCGCGCTACTCACACGCCCAAGGATCGCGCACGCCTAATGTGGTGGCCTAAGCCGGGACTCCACCGAAATGTTTGCATTAGTTCACGAATAGGCAAAATGTACGTATCTGAGAGAGTCCACTTCATGTGTTCGTACTTGAAACCTGCAGTTTTGCCAAGATTTTCAAAATGTACGCTCGCAATTTGTCATTTCTTGGTGGAGCCAGCAAATCAAAAGAAACATAAGTGTTGTAGGTATACTGTGCGTCACTACCGCACACTGCGAAAATTTCGCTCTTGCGGAGGACGTTTATATACCATATTTTGTGTCACACGTAAACAGGACGACAGTAAGTATCCACCGAAACACTTTCAAAGATCTGATGAACGAACAAATCAGACCTGACTTGGTCACCTGGGGCCAATCAGAGCTCTATGAAGCGATAATACGCTTTGGCTCCTACTGTTATTGTGGTTTCTGAAAATTTATTCACCTCATTCAACGATGAATGTAATTCTGATGGTACTATTAAGAACACTTGCTTAGCGCAGAAGCTGACGTTGGCAGGTCAACTCTTTTGACTTCTCGAATAGGATACCATTGGTTTTTGTGCAATGCACACCTGCAATGCATTCTGGATTAGGGTAGGATATAGGTGGATAGGATTTGCAACAGAGAACAATTCTGTCTTTGTAATTGAATGATATCAAAAGTCGTGGTGGCCTAGTGGGCAAAGAACCAACCTCTCGAGTATGAGGGCGCGGGTTCGATTCCAGGTCAGGCAAGTACCAATGCAACTTTTCTAAGTTTGTATGTACTTTCTAAGTATATCTTAGGCACCAATGACTGTGTTTCGGATAGCACGTTAAACTGTAGGTCCCGGCTGTCATTTAACATCCTTGGCAGTCGTCACGGGTAGTCAGAAGCCAGCTAGTCTGACACCAGTCTAACCAAGGGGTATTGGGTTGCCCGGGTAACTGGGTTGAGGAGGTCAGATAGGCAGTCGCTTCTTGTAAAGCACTGGTACTCAGCTGAATCCGGTTAGACTGGAAGCCAACCCCAACATAGTTTGGGAAAAAGGCTCGGAGGATGATGATGATATCAAACGTAGTTTTATATAAAAGGTTTTTTTTTAGACTTGGCTCGGGTCTAACTGAGACTGTTCGTAATCGTGAACAGTGTATTCATTGCGATCGGAAGTTGAAAGTAAGCATGTCTCTGGTATGCGACGCGTATTTTGTACGTTTTCAGACGCGATAAGGCAGCTCCCATTTCTTATCTGCACTTTGTATCTGGGCTGGTTTTTAAAGCTACAGAAGCCTACATTATCTCACGCTTAGCAGCGCTTGCGAGAGATAGATCCTGATTTCTTCTAGGATTAAGTTTTCATATTTTGCATCAGAAAAAATAATACTACTCACTCAAAGTAATTTGTTTAAGGCCACCACATTAGTGGAAGATAAGCTAAACTATGTTTATGAAAAAATCCTGATATGAACTCCATCTGTAACTTTAAATTATAATTAATTGTTATACTAAAGTCATCATTTTTGACATAATGTTCAAAAAATAATTTAGATGGCACCGTTTTAAATTTGGCTGAGATCTATTAATTTTCCTTTCATCAAGGTAATAATTATAGTTGGATTTTGATGTGGCACGGCAAACTGACAAACACTATTGAAATGTCTATCGAAAAATTACACTACGTGTTAAAATATGGTGAATTACGGAAAATACACAACTCCATCTATTGAAATAATAGTATATAAAGAATGCAAATGGTAATTCATTGTTATTTACCACCTCGCTTCTTGATGTATTTTATTTACCACAGATGGAGCTACTTTAACCTGTACTGTTTTGTCAAACAGGTTGCGTGTCGTAATATTTTACATCTTGAATTCACTAAATTAATCATATCTTTTGATAGAGTGAACCGATTTCGATGAAACAAAGCCTAAGTAATACCCCAAGTTACGTAGAACTTTTGTATATAAGCATTGTCTGCATTAAATTCGTAGATTTTACGTGAATCCCGAACAAACAATCACTTTCTACAGATTTATTATATGTATAGATTTATTATATGTATAGATTTGCCAATTAGTAAGAATAATTTGTAAAATATCTACCTGTTTCGCGTCCCAATGTAGGCTCAATTTTGTAATTTCGACCCTGAAGTCATTTAGAATTTGAAGATCACGCTATAATCTAATGTTTAATTAGGGTAAAATATAAAATATCATGGTCCGAATTTTTCGTTTGTTTGTAACCTGAGGATTCTGAAACTACTGCACCGATTTGAAAATTTCTTTCACTGTTGTAAAGCTCTACCAATTCTACATTATTAGAATAAATATTACCCAAGAATAAAACAAACGGGGTGAGCTAAATAAAACCGTTTAATTAATTTATTCCCTCTATCATATTTAAATCTTGATGTGAATGAAAAAATCTTGATTTTGTGAATGTGATTATCGTGTATGCGAGCAACATTATATATTCTTATAACATAAATACTGTCTGGCGGGTTTGGGTATTTTTGAATGGCCTACGCAAATGTTCTGCAGATCTGGTATCGTCGTGTGATAGGTCGTTGAGCTCCCTAAGATATGGTTTGAGCTACACGACGACTGATGCATGCGTGCCGTCTGTTGGGACTGATCAGCTCCAGCCTGATGTGGCTCTTTCCTCAAAAGGCCATTCCAGACCGCGTACATGGTGACACTCATACATAATATTATTTGATTTATAACATGTTTGGACTGTAAAAGAGACTATGACCCTTGAGTTTGTTTCGGCGTTTCTTCTCAGGGATCAGTCAGTTAGGAAATGCCGACCTCAGCGTTTTTAAAATGACGTGTAAAAGTGATGTAATGTCCAACTTGCAAAATAAACGATTTCATTTCATTTCATAAAATATGATGAGAATTTCCAAAGAACGATCGTGTTTCTGAAGGCACGATAAATTAGCGGGTCCAAGTTGTCATTTGACCGTCTTTGGTAGTCCTTAGGACTTACCCACAAGCAAGAACGTCTGATAACCATTCTGTTGCGGACGCCGAGCCTGCAGTAGATTATAGGCCAAATGTGTATAGTATATGTACTAAATTTAGGTATGTCATTGATATAATGAGGTAATCAATCGCTATTGTTAAACCATATGAATCTGCATAACATGCATGCTGAAACATGCTATAACTGATACTGTTGATAGCCAGATAGGCTTTGTTTAATATGTTTTAATGTTGTGACTAACTTGATTGTTACGTAATAAGATTTGAATCTAACGGTTTTAGTAACGGTTTTGGCTGATGTAATAATATTTAATCATTGCGCAAGCGATAAGAAAACTTGTATGTGTGCGTAGGAAAAGTAACGATCGCCAGTATTTTTCCACTGCATTTACCAATAGGCGCACTCAGTTTGGTCGAAGAGCCCCCTCGTGCCGAGTAGCCGGACTGAAAAAGGTCAGGCGTAAGCCGCAGAATTTAGTCTGATTGATTAATGAAAATTGTAGCCCGTCTGGCACCCTTACTACTTGAGACCTTAGAGAATTGTTTAAAGATAGTGATATTTTTGGAGAAATTGTAGTCGACCCACAGTAAGCAAGTAATGCTCGTAATAACCAGTGCTCAGTGAAAGTAGTGACAAGTACTAAGGTAAAACCTATGCCCTAAAACTCTTAAAATTGTTCTAATCTATGTGTTAATAATTGTGTTCTATAAAACTGTGTAAATTGTGCTATAAAAATTGTGTTAAACTTATGACCTAACAGTGCTAAACTTGTGACCTAACTTAGTGTTAAAACTTATACCCTAAATTCATTGTGTTTAAAACTTGTACTCTAACTTCATTGTGCTAACTTTATTGTGTTCAAACTATTGTGTTTTAAATCGTTATAACTTTGCTGTGATAAATCTCGTAGTGTTTACAATCGTGTGTAATCTAATAAAGTCGTGTAAACTAAAAAGTAAACTTAATGTAAACCAGTGATAACAATTGTGGTGATAAATAAAAGTCATGTAAAAGTGTCGCATTCGTTTATTGTTTAAACCAGTTCCTGTGGCAATACATTCGCGTATAACTCTAATCCATACAGTCCACTCAGTGTTACGTGAGTTATCGCCGCCGTCGAGTGTAACCGCCGCACATTCCTACCAAGGTAACTGAGTTGTGATGGTCAGATGAGCAGTCGCTCCATGTGACACTGGTACCCACTCAGGTGGCGGATTCACCTGAGTGTTGACCTGATGTTAGACTGGAAGGTGACCCAAACATTGTCGAGAAAATCCTAAGCAGCTAAGCAGCTTAAAAATGTAAAATTAAAACCACCAAAAAAATAAAATTCAATATTTTTTATTAACTTGAAAAATATTAAATAATGCAATAATACATAATTATATAAGGTAATACAACAGTAAATTTATTACATTTTAAATGCAAAACTACAAACATAGTGAGAACTAACCTTGGATATTCGTACATAAATTAACAAAAAGTAATTTTGACAATACTCCCTTTGAGTAGTCACTTAACTATAGGTAAACAATCTTGATAGGACTTTTTATTTAAAATAGTTTTAAGACACAATCTTGATAGGACTTTTTATTTAAATAGTTTTAAAAACACAATCTCGATAGGACTTTTAATTTAAAATAGTTTTAAAAACACAATCTTGATTTATTTAAAATAGTTTTAAAAAACTAAAAAAAAACATGCTTTTAACACGCACCCAAAATTACAAAATAATTCGGACATTTTGAAAGAAATCTTGGAGCGGTTATCTAATCTTTACTCTTTTTGGACAAAACGCTCAACGCTTTCTTTCCAAGACCGGAAAGTGGGTCAAATTAAGATTCCAAGATTTTCTTACATACATAGTTACAAGTGAAGCTAATATAAGCGTGTTAAAAACTCAGTTTTAAAATAAAATGCGATTAAAAATAAATCATCTGTAGAGCCTTTTCCCAACTATGTTGGTGTCGGCTTCCAGTCTAACCGGATGCAGCTGAGTACCAGTGTGCCACAAGGAGCAATGCCCGTCTGATCTCCTCAACCCAGTTACCCGGGCAACCCGATACTCCTTAGCAAGACTGGTATCAGACTTACTGGCTTCTGACTACCCGTAACGACTGCCAAAGATGTTTAAAGGACAGCAGATTTTAAGAAGTAGTTTATTTGTTTAATATGTAGGTATTTGTGTAATGTCCTATCAAGATTATTAACCTTTAGTTAAGTGCCTACTCAAATAGAATATAATTTTTATTTTCAAGATAAAACGGCTGAACAGAGAATGTATGAATTGTATTATAGAAATTGCGACTCCAAAAAATCCCTACTAATATTATAAATGCGAAAGTAACTCTGTCTGTCTGTTACGATTTCACTTCGAAACCACTTTTATTTTTATTAAAAAATTTGGTACAGAGATAGAGTTGACCTTGAGAAAGAACATAGGATAGTTTTTATCCCTGACTTTTGAAGAGTTCTCTTGGAAACGCGATATAAGCGAACTCTACGCGGACGAAGCCGCGGGCGGAAGCTAGTACTTTATATTTTGGTTTAAAACTAGGGTATATGTATGAAAAAAAAAACATCAAAAACCACTCAGCCGTTTTATCGAAAATATGAGTTACAACCGATTATCGGTCACGGCGGCTGTTCTCATATAAGGAGATCAGCCAGCTGCGCAGGACATATTATAGTGCACGAAAATATAATGTTAAAAAACCAATTTTGGTAAAAAGTTAATTTTAAAAATGCCTAAATTAAATGTTGCCTTTTTAAATGCCAAGCCTAAATGCGATTTCCAACAACAATTTAAACATTATTTTTAATTTAAAAAACATATTTATTTTTTAATGACATTTATGTACGAAAAAATAACAATATTTGTTTTTACATAGAATTATTATCAGAATAAAAAACATATTCTAAAATCCAAGATGGGAGATGTTTCAACTATTTCACTTTTTAACCGACTTTAAAAAATGAGGTTCTTAGTATTACCATTATGTATGTATGTAGGTTTGTGCGTTATCATCTCACATCTGGCTAAACCGATTTTGATGCGGTATCGACAGACTTACAGAAGCCTTTTTTTGTAAAAAGTTTTTTATACCTTCCGTCCTAGGTGAGATAGCAAAAGCTACGCGATACCACGCTACAAAGAATTGCTGCTACCTCTTTTTTGGAAGTCGGTTAAATTTTTTTTTTCTGGAAACCATTGAAACACCTCATTGATAAAGAAATTTTTGGCTTTAATGGACATTTATACTTATATTTACTAAGATTACTTTTGTAAGGCTGTCTGTCACTGCCTTTTTACATTGAGGAACTTTGAATATTACACATTTACATATTAATTTATTTATTAAAATCTGTATTAATTACATTTATTGCCAAAAAAATATTTATACCATCGCTACGTAGGACCACGGAGGAAGGATAGATAGCGGAGATGCCATAAGGCAGGTAGGTCAGGCGCCTTCTTGTAGCTCAAGCGACGTGCGGTAGCCGGGATCACTTACTACAACTAACGAGGCGTTCGGGTTCCTTGTCTAATCAAAACCAATCTGTCAAAGATTGGTCTTGATTGATTGATTGGTGATTTTATTTTGAAAATAATGCGGAGCTAGTAACGTGCCTCGTCCCCCTCGCCCCGCATGTTATCGCGCTATTTTCTTAGGAGATATTGCGTTATGACATCTCCGCTAGTCATTTTGTTCTCAAAAAACAATATAAAATCTACATTTCCACGACATAGACAGACAGCAAAACTATAGCGTAAAGCTACATGTATAAAAAATGCAATAATAATATTTAAACAAACAAAAAAAAAACAACTACTTAAAAAAAGTATTTAAAATACCCTTTACTGATTACGACAAAGAAAAAAATGTTTAAAATAAGATTTTTTTTTAAATCAGTGATGTTTAATTTTTTTTTAAATAAACATAAGACACGGCAAGCTGTGTAATACAAAAAAAATAGTGTGAAAATAGTTTAAAAAAAAAAAAACTAATTTTAAAGGAAGACTAGTTGGAACAAATGTAAATCGAGACTTTTTTGTATATTGACCGGAGAATTTACGAAATGGCCATGTGTGAAAAAAACGGTAAAAGTTGGATGTTAAAATATTCTTATTATATGTATGTAGGAGATTCCGTTATGGCGAGATTCCACCAAAATCTGTATACATAAAAAATATGAATGCCACTTTTCGTTGTAATTGTATAACTCTAGAACGGTCTCAGTTCTAGAGTTAGACAATTACAACGAAAAGTGGCATTCATTTTCCAAACCAAATGTTTAGGCTTTGTTCGAACTATTTAGTATTTTAGTAAATGGTTTATGTGACGCTTGCACAAAATCGATGTCAATTTTCTGTCGATCATTAAGTAAAGTCCGAACAAACCAAAGAAAGGGGCGACTAGACAAACTTTTTTTTTTAAGTCTGTTAACAAAAAAGAAGTAGGTACAAACAGCGGAATTGATAACTTTCGTTTTGGGAAGTCGGTTAAAAATGTGGTTGCAGTTTCGCGGACATGTTAGTAATGTTCGCGTGCAATGTGTGACTGTTTGTGCGAGTACACCACGAGATATATCGAGTACACTACGAGATACATTTGTGAAATCTCACCAATTAAAAAAAAAATGGTTCCTTTAAAATTAGTTTTGGTAAAAAAAAAAAAAAACATTAAATAAGTTTTAGTTTTAGTGCCATTTCGAGTTTTTAAAGGTTTTAATAAGTTTCTTCCATTCAAAAGTTCTCCGACATTTCTTCTTAGTTTACAAGGCACCTGGAAGAAAAATAATAGTATTATTAAAAAAAAAAAACTATCTTTAAGACTTTATTTTACATGCTTATTTAATTCAATTTTTTAAAGTATACTTTGATGACTAAGTTTGTATTAAATGAAACATTGAATTTATCCACCGAATGTCGATTCAGGAGCAATTTTTTTTTTAAGATTTTTTTTACTTTTTTTTTCTCCAAGAAAACCAATTAAAAACCTATTTTAATATTTTCCCCACTTGAATAATGAGTTATTTTTTTTTTACTTTTTTTACCAATAATTTAGATAAAAAAATACCACTATACCTGTATTTTATCTCTCGGCTATCGCAAGCATGTCAGTAGAAGCCTGCAGCAAAGGAAACATTACCAAAATAAATATAATTTACTAGCATTTGCAAAAAAATCATAGTTGTGTACAATTTTCGAAAAAAAAAAACATCGATCTCTAATTTTTGTTCTAAAAGCATACATTGTGAATACAGCTCTATGAGATAATAGCAATAATTTTGAAAATATTTGTGCGAAGATTATAAAATAATGTTAATAGTATTTTTTCTAAAAATCTGTGAAAATTATCCGTATTTTGGATGTGACGTGTTCGTATTTTTGTAAAACCCAAATAACAAAAATAAGGAATATATAAGGACTTTTAAAGTGCATTAAATAGAAAGAAAAGAGAGTATGAAGTTATGAAAACACTCTCAAAGATCCAAAACCATCATTACAACAAACTCCCCAGCAACACATGTCTGCCTGTCTTATAAATTCTCATTCTGATCAACTTCTATCATCACATTACTAAATTATCCTCAATCACCATCATCATTCAGTCATAGGCCGTCTTCTATTAAACACAAGCTTTCCACCATAAACAAAAACATCAATACACAAGTTTAACCTCGAAATTTTGACCTTGAAGTAAATATTTCTGTTACTATGACGGTCGAAATGCCCTTGACCATGAAGTGTCAGTGGAACTAAATACATGTACGTGGGAAAACCAAAGTCTGGCTTTATTAAATCAATATTTTGTGAATTGTTAAAATAATTTTCTTGGTATCATAGAAATAGGAGTTCGATTTTTTGCCTTCATTTGGCTAGCCGTTACCCAACTATGTTGGTGTCGGCTTCCAGTCTAAACGGATACAGCTGAGCACGCGTGTTTTACAAGGCGCAATCTGACCTCCTCAACCCAGTCACCCGGCAAACCCAATACCCTTTGGTTAGACTGGTGTCAAACTTACTGGCTTCTGACTACCCGTAACGACCGCCAAAGATGTTCAAATGACAGCGGGGACCTACAGTTTAACGTGTCTTCCGGAACACGGAGGAACTCGTCATGACAAGATGGTCACTGATCTACGGACCGCGTCAAGCGTTGCTTAACCTTATGATCGATCCACCCGTGTGGATAAGGCTGTTAATTAGCCACAAGATCCTAGTGTTTATCATCATCATCATCATCATCAGCCTATCGCAGTCCACTGCTGGACATAGGCCTCTCGAAGTGCACGCCACTGAGATCGATTTTCGGCTTCTCGCATCCAGCTCCTGTTGCTCCTCCTTTTATAAACGCTATATATTTCATTTCTATTAAACATAGAGCCTTTGACCTATCGTTCAAAAGATGAGCCATAAAAAGTCAAATGTAATTCTGGTATAAGCGATTAATAAAATCTGGTATAAGTGAATATAAGTGATTCAATATTTAAGCACATTATTATAAGATACTAGCTTCCGCCAGCGGCTTCGCCCGCGTGGAGTGTTGATAAAAAGTAGCCTATGTGTTAATCCAGGTTATCACCTGTCTACATACCAAATTTCAATCAAATCTGTCCAGCCGTTTTTGCGTGATTGAATAACAAACATACATCCATACATTCTCACAAACTTTCACATTTATAATATAAGTAGGATATAAAGATTAAGACCGAAAAACAAAATTAAAAAAGACATGCGTATCTATAAGCTAAGTATTAACGCCAGAATCATGAAAAACTATTTGCTAAATTGATTCATTTGAAAGGCAATCCCGCAATTGTTTAATTTCATTTTCGTGGTAAATGACTTCAATTGGCAACACCAAAGCTAGTATCGATCTGAACTAATGCTTGGCAGATCTTCTTTTATGGGAAATCATCAAATGTCGGCTCCCGCTGTGTGTGCAGCGCTCGGGAGTGTCAGACTCTTACTGACTAAACCCGCCGTGTTCCTTCTCAAGCCCTTTATGTAGGCGGATTCACAGTTATCTTGATTCTGACATCAAATAATACTAATAAGATGCAGTAAATCTATTTTTGTGTTAAATCACACGCTTTCGCGAGATAAAATATCTACGTGCTTCGAAAAATCCACACTCCAAAAAACGAGACATACAAAAATAAAATAAAGTACATAAATAAATATACAATACAAATATACATATAAAAAATACAATTATTATTTACAAAAAAAAGGTAAACTTACCTTTTATATTATTTTATACAAAAGAAAGAAATCACTCGCGAAAAACGGGCAAAGTTAATTTTTACACACTTTGGCCGGTTAAAGTTGACATTGTTAGTATTTTAAGAAAATTGTGTAAAAAAAGTGTATCCATATAATGCACAAATTATGCATTTTTGTAAGAAATAATTAACAGATATATATTAAGAATCAAAAAAAGTAATTAGTCCGTCTTTTAGATAACCCTAAAATAATGGACACGTATTTTTTATTTTCTCTCACAAACAAATAACAACGAAGATACAACACGATTGGAATTTATATTACGTCACTTTTGAGCACAACTCCCAACCTTTAATGACTTATATCTTAGTAAATATTTACAGCATTACTACAAAAACTTAAACATCTGTTGAACACTTGTCTAAAAAATGTGGCTGCAAAACGCACCTTATTTCAACGTCATAATCTGTTATTTTTTAGACAAGTGTTCAACAGACGTTTAAAAGCTTTTGTGGTACAACGGTTAATGTTTTAATTAAAACAAAAAATGCGTGTCCAATTTATTTTTTGGTAACCTAAAATGCGGACCAATTAGAATCACTATTTTTTAATCCTGTCATCACGCCTATTCTTGAATATTATACATAATATAGTTTACATATAAGTATATAAGTTATATTATAAGCTTGGAAAGCTATTTTCAAGGAATTTAATGTTTTATTTACATGCAAAATAAGCATGCTTAGACTAAACCCACTAAGGCTTATTTACACTGAAAATATAAACGTAAGTTTTCTTAAAACAATTGTTCACTATGAACTTCAACTATGTATTTTCAAGTCTTCATCTCCCGAGCCTTTTCCCAACTATGTTGGTGTCGGCTTCCAGTCTAACCAGACGCAGCTGAGTACCAGTATGCCACAAGGAGCGACTGCCTATCTGACCTCCTCAACCCAGTTACCCGGGCAACCCAATACAACTAGGCTAGACTGGTGTCAACCTTACTGGCTTCTGACTACCCATAACGACTGTCAAGGATGTTCAATGACAGCCGGGACCTACAGTTCAACGTGGCATCCGAAACACAGCCAATGGTGTCTAAGATATACTTAGAAAGTACATACACACTTAGAAAAGTTGCATTGGTACAATCAATTTTCAAAGTAAACAATTGTTTTAAGAAAACTGACATTTATGTTGTTAATAAACTTGGGCCTAAATAATATAACGAAGCGAATTTTATCTACCACTAATCTAATCTATATACTAATACAATACAGAGGGAACAAATGTTTTCTTTGTACCTTAAAAGCTGCGAAACTACTGAACCGATTTGAAAAATTCTTTCACTGTTGGGGCGCTTCACTCTTCCCGAGTAACATAGGCTATATTTTGTCACGGTACGGGCAGTAGTTCCCACGGGACGCGGGAAAGAGCTGATATATGTATCAAAATATATTTCTTGTTACTGTTACAGCCTTTTTATCGTCCCACTGCTGGGCTGCGGCCTCCTCTCACACGGAGAAGGATTGAGCGTTAATCACCACGCTTGCTCAATGTGGGTTGCTGATTTCAGACTTTATAGTCCAGGTTTCCTCAAGATGTTTTCCTTCACCTTTTTATCAGCCATTGGTGTCCAAGATATACTTAGAAAGTACATACAAACTTAGAAAAGTTGCATTGGTACTTGCCTGACCTGGAATCGAACCCGCACCCTCATACTCGAGAGGATGGTTCTTTACCCACTAGGCCACCACAACTGTAATATATTTCTTATTTGACTATAATTCGCTTCGCTAGCCTTTTTCAGTTAAAACCTATAACCTAAGGTTAGTATTAGAAGCTAAACAACAAATTATAGTAACTGAAAATGTTAAGTTTTACCTATAAATTCTAATTTTAACTATATAATAGTACACTATACTAATAATATTATGAAGCTGAAGTGTTTGTTTGGACGCACTAATCTCAGAAACTAACCGTTTTGAAAAATTCTTTCACTGTTGGGGCGCTACACTCTTCCCGAGTAACATAGGCTATATTTTATACCGGTACGAGCAGTAGTTCCCACGGGACGCAGGGGAACCGCGCGACGGGAAAACAGCAAGCGAGTCCGTCATTAATTAAATAGTCATTATTTTCTTTCAGTAGAAAATAATAGAAAATGTACCGTAAATTCTTTAAGAAATATTAATTTTCAATTAAATACTAGATCTACCGGCGCTATCGCACCGTGCAAATCTCGTCAAAAATATGGATAAAACGACTACCGTCTGACCTTTATTATCCAGTTACAAGTGTTCCGGTCGCGGCGCCGAACCTAACCTCGCGCGCGTAACCAAACCATAGCGCGAGCTAACTCGACGACAACGACATCTATCGAGACAGCGGACAACTCGATAACAGCGGATTTACCGCCCACTGGTGGCGTTTTGAGGAACTAAAATTTGGTAGAACAAATTGTCTAGCGATTGCCACGAAGAAATATACGTTTTTCTTCACGCATATATTGTATGTACGTAATGTAATACTTTTAAGGGACTTTTTTAACCGACTTAAAAGAAGGAGGTTAGTTTAGTTTAACCCGTATGTACGTATGTATGTATGTTTGAGCGCAATAATCTGACGTTGTCCGAACTGATTTGGATGCGGTTTTCAGCATAATATTTGGCAAACTTAGTAGAAGGTTTTAGGTATAATATTAAAATCGGTTATATATTTTTTTGGAAAATGTTTTTTAGGTATGCTGTCTTTTAGTAAGTTTTGATATGAAAAAGAGCTAATTATAAAAAGTATTCTTAAAAAGTAACTTTTTGGGAGAATGCACTCCATAAGCGTTTGATATTCGAACATTGTTATTTTATATTTATGATGACGTGTATCATTACTGTTACAGCCTTTTTATCGTCCCACTGCTGGGCTGCGGCCTCCTCTCACACGGAGAAGGATTGAGCGTTAATCACCACGCGCGAGAGATGCGGGTTGATGATTTCAGACTTTGTAGTCCAGCTTTATAATATTAGTATATTTAGGACCACGTTTCTTAGGGCCGAGTTCAAACAAACTGTTCAGCTTTACAATATTAGTACCTACATATGTAAAACACTGCAATATATTGTTACCTTGTGGGGCGCCGCCGTAGCCGGGCGCTCCGTAGGCGGGGGGGGCTCCGTACGCGCCGTACGCGGGGGGCTCCGACTGGAAATGTACATTTTGGAAATTAACACAACATCTATTTTGTAGGAGTACTTGTGATGTGGAGGCTTCGCCCCTTCGAAGATGATGAATTGGTTTAAGTGCATGGCGGCTGCTCTTTCTGAAGAGATCAGCTGCGCAGGACATACCTACTATAGTTTGTGGCATTTGCTTGTACTGCGGTGCACTCAGTATTCCTTCACTCTCATAGCGCGATGCGACGACAATCCGACACCACCGGAGAGAGATCACGGGTGAATCAAACACCAACTTCCAGACTACGGGCTGCTTTGTGAAAGTTTTTAAAACCCACAACGCTCTTTCGGGAATCGAACCCGAGACCTCGTGCATAGCAATCGCGCTTGCGACTACTAGACCAACAAGGCAGGAGACAAATGGAGTAAGCTATATGTTGCTCAAAGTTGACTGCCTGGTTGGTCTAGTGGTCGCAAGCGCGGCTGCTGTGCTCGAGGTCTCGGGTTCGATTCCCGGGTCGGGCCGAAATCGCTTTGTGGGTTTTCCTAAACTTTCACAAAGCAGCCCGTAGTCTGGAAGTTGGTGATTGATTCACCCGTGCATCGGAGAGCACGTAAATGTCGGTCCTGCGCCTGATCTCTTTCCGGTCGTGTCGGATTGCCGTCCCATCGGGTTATGAGAGTGAAGGAATAGGGAGTGCACTTGTGTCTGCGCAAATGCTCGTGCACTATAATATGTCCTGCGCAGCTGGCTGATCTCCTTAAATGAGAACAGCCGCCGTGGCCGAAATCGGCCGTGGACGCCATTAATACATATACCATTTTGTCCAATGCCCTTTGACCTTTAAAGATGAAGGGTCTACATACCATGTACATCTGCTGCGGCGGCTGAGCACCTTCGAAGCCGATGAGTTGTATCATAACGTCTCCGTCCACGGTCAAGTGTGAGATGCGTTGGAACGGAATGCGGTGAGGGAACTCGCAGAAATGCATGCCGTTCAGAGCTACCTGGGAAGCGAAGAATAATACAATTATAGATTATTCCAAAAACATTATTTTTACGGAACAGAAAATGTAGTTTGTAATGGGTAACGTATATTTATTAAATACAAAAAAAAACCTTCCCAAAAACTGACGCATCCATACCACTTTATCTATTTGGTGTAAAGATCTAGTCAATACGAATGAAATAACACCCAAAACGTAGTATTTGCTATATACTGATATAGAGTCCCCTTGATTTTCTTTTGACTCCATCATCATGTAAGGTCCGAACCTTCAGCAGTTATGTAGATTTACATAAGAATATTAACTTATCATCTCATCCGTGCTTACAATTTCCGCAAAATTACCCTAGATTTCTATAATCAGATGCTGACTGGACGATGAGAATGAGACCAAACTGCGAGCCTACTCTTTCATATAAAAAATTGATATAATATTTTCAAAATAAGTGTGTAAGCCTAAGTGTGTAACCGATCTCACGGATATAAAATTTAAGAACACTGTAAAATCCACCCTAATTAAAAAAGCTTATTATAAAATTCAAGACTTCGTTGACGATAAAGATATTATATGGCGATAACTCATCTCTCCATGTGTGGCTTCCCTGGCAATTAAACGTCTTTTTCTTTTCTCTTTGGATTGTATTGCTTCACTGTTTATCTTTCAGTTGCATTGTATAATTTTATCAGCTCACTATTGTTATGTTTATTGTTGTGTGAATATTTGTGAAAATTTTACTTTTAAAAGAGTGTCTATGGAGTTTCTTGCCGGCTCTTCTCCATGAGACCAACTTTTTGGAACCGTGCAATTAATTAATTTGACGTTTCATAAGAGCCTGCAAAGGCCTATTTGAAATAAAAACAATTTGATTTGATTTGAAAATCGGTCCTGGTGCCTTCGAGGTATTAAGTCACATAGAAAAAAAAATTAAACATGCGAATTGACAACCTCCTCCTTTTTGGGAAGTCAGTCGAAAATATCCTCTCACCTTCATAGACATAGGTTCACACAGTATCAGGGCCTCAAAAGACTCCCCTCTATGTAGGGGCATTCCCCCATTCGTGTCCTCCACTCCCCAGTTCATGGCGGTGAGGTGGTTTCGCACCACTACCATCTCCACGAATCTAAAGTTCAAGTGTAAAGCGATGTCGTCACGAGGATCCGTGTTAGGACCACACTGGAAGTTGATGGCGAATCTGGAATGGAAATTCGTAATAAATAATTTATTTCATTTATTTATTTACATCAGGCATCTAAAGGCCCATAAGTGTGTCCACGGCGACTGTTCTCGTGTAAGGAGATCAGCTGCGTTGCGATGGACATATCAAGCATTTGAACAATGACTATTTTTTCAAAAATAAATATCGTTTATTCGAAGTAGGCTAAAAAACAGCACTTTTCTAACTTCAGCATTACATGAGCCCTTCACCTTCCCTCTCGTAGCCCGTTGGGACGGCACCCAAGAGAGATCACAAGCAGGACTGACCGTTTCTTCAAAACCCCCAAAGCGAATTCAGCTCGACCCGGGAATCGAACCCGAGACCCTGTGCAGGCTGCGGGATTGTTCGCGCTCATTACCCGCGGCGCTGGTACATAAGGGGCCTAAGAAGGAACATGGCGGGTTTAGTCATTCTGACACTCCCGAGCGCTGCACACACAGCGCGAGCCGACATTTGATAATTCCAGCTTGTGGCTAAGTAAACTAGCCACGAACTCCCTTTTGATGTAAGTATGCTTACCTTTGAGCACCTGGGGGTATGCTACCCTGGACCCTGATCATGCGGCCAGGGTACATGCCAGCGGGGATGGGGTGCACGCATGGTATTACCTGAAGAAATAAATGAAGAAATTATTACTGAGTATACTTGGTGGCCTCTTCCGGGGATTCTTATTCCAACAGGTATCTGTGGAGATCTAAGGGGGAGGCCTATGTTCAGCAGTGGACGTCCTATGGCTGAGATGATGATGATGACGATGATGATGATGATACTTGGTGGCAAAGTATATGGCGACTCGGATTAATGCGCGAGAGTCGAAATTGTTTTTAGGTATCAGCGGGTAGGGGTAGTGTGTAAAGGGTTTAATTTAACTTTTAAGAGGACTATACACGTAAAACACTGATCTCAGGGTAGTATAGTTATCGGCACGGATATTGAGCCCTGACCTTCACCTGCGCAGAAGCGATTTATTGGTTTATTGCCTTATGTGTACAGTGCGCAAAGCGATCCCCACTCTTCCGCCGAGAGCCCAATATCCGTGCCGATAACTATACTGTTGTCAAAGTATAAATTGGCAAGACCCACGGAGGACAAAATGAGCGCAAAATCTCCTAAGAAAGTTGCGCGACAACATGCGGGAGCGAGGGGGGCGACGAACGTTACTAGCTCCGCACATAAGCGCCATCTATGCATGGGTTCCATATAGACGGCCATTATTTTCAAAATAAAATCAACAATCAATCTTTGACAGATTGGTTTTGATTAGACAAGGAACCCGAACGCCTCGTTAGTTGTAGTAAGTGATCCCGGCTACCGTACGTTGCTTGAGCTACAAGAAGACGCCTGACCTAGGTAAAAATTAAGAGACACAATATCAATATATAATATCATAATATCAATCAATAGTATTATTTACTGTCATTAACATGCTCAATGCTCAATATACAAAATTACTGAATCGAAAGTGATTTCATAATACCTAGATAAGTGTTATTTACATAACATATGAGTAGATAAGAAGGTCGATAACCTCTATATCGTATGATAGATTCATATGTATTGCAAACCTCGCAAATTCTATTGTTATTCCTTCTTTTTCGTTCTGACTTCACGGTGGCAGTCAAAATTACACTACAGGTCTCGTCAGATAACTCTGCCTGCCGGTATGTGTTGCCTCGTTCTGTGACCGAAATGAATGACTGTGTTTCGGATGGCACGTTAAACTGTAGGTCCCGGCTGTCATTGAACATCCTTGGCAGTCAGAAGCCAGTAAGTCTGACGCCAGTCTCACCAAGGGGTATTGGGTTGCTCGGGTAACTGGGTTGAGGAGCTCAGATAGACAGTTGCGCCTTGTGGCACACTGGTACTCAGCTGAATCTGATTAGACTGGAAGCCGACCCCAACATACTTGGGAAAAAGGCTCGGGAGACGATGATGATTTTTTTACGGGAGTGCGAAGTATCAAGAAATGAAGTCTCAGTGTAAAGTATAGTTATCGGCACGGATATTGAGCTCTCGGCGAAAGAGTGGGGATCGCTTTGCGCACTGTACACATAAGGCAATAAACCAATAAATCACTTCTGCGCAGGTGAAGGTCAGGGCTCAATATCCTTGCCGATGACTATAACGAAACTGACTTAAAACAAAGTTTTAAGTATATTATTATTGAAGGTTGATTCAGTCATGAAGGTATTTCCATGGTCAGGGGAATTTTATGTGTAAGACCTTTCTTTAATTATTATCCTGTTTGTTTCAATTTATTACTTAAAATTATGCATAGACTGTCGCCTTTATAATATACTAGCTTCCGTCAGCGGTTTCACCCGCATCCCGTGGGAACTACTTCCCGCACCGGGATAAAAAGTAGCCTATAGCCTTCCTCGATAAATGGGCTATCTAACACTGAAAGAAATTTTCAAATCGGACCAGTAGTTCCTGAGATTAGCGCGTTCAAACAAACAAACAAACAAACTCTACAGCTTTATAATATTAGTATAGATGTAATTAGCAATAACAACAACAAGTGTGTATGAAAGACGAAAGAGAGGAAGACCACGGCAACCCTGAAGGGTAGACTTGGACAGCTTCCTCGTAGACTGGCCACTGGCCACACACGATGGCAGGCTACTGGGGAGGCCTTTGCCCGGCGGTGGAGCAGAACAGGCCAAAATAACCATTTGATCATCTTTGACAGTCGTTACATGTAGTCAGAAGCCAGAAAGTCTGACAACGGGTCTTAGCAATGTGTGTGCAAAGAAAACTGGATTGAAGAGGTCAGGTCGACAGTCGTTCCATGTGGCACACTGGTACTCAGCTGCATCATTTAAGACTGGATGCCGACCCCAACATAGTTGGGAAAAGACTAAGCAGATGATAAGAAAATAAATGCTCGTTTTCTTTGTTTTTATCGATGGAAAAAGTCATCAAACCTCCTTCTGTGGGTTAGCAGCAGTGAGGAAGTGTCAGACTTTAACTGACTAAAAATCCATCGTATTCCTTCGTAGGCCTTTTATGTACCAGGGCCGCGGTAACTCGCGCGAACAATGCCGCAGCCCTGTAATGCTGGTACTAGCTCCAATTCTAGTCTAACGAATTTTACATTACATACTTGTATGGGTCTAATGTCAAAAGTCTATCCCTAATAAGTAAATCTATAGATAGATAGAATACTGGGATCGGCTATCAATCTATGCCTATGTTTAATGATGATGTCCTCCTAGCCGATTATCGGCTACGGCGGCTGTTCTCATGTAAGGAGATCAGCCAGCTGCGCAGGACATATTATAGTGCATAAGCATTTGCGCAGACAGAGGTGCACTCCCTATTCCTTCACTCTCATAGCGCGATGGGACGGCAATCCGACACGACCGGAGAGAGATCACAAGCAGGACCGACATTAACGTGCTCTCCGATGATGCACGGATGTATCAATCACAAATTTCCAGACACCGGGCTACTTTGTGAAAGTGATTTCGGCCCGACCCGGGAATCGAACCCGAGACCTCGTGCTGAGCAGCCGCGCTTGCGACAGCTAGACCAACGAGTCAGTTAAATATGGCTATAGGCTAGATCAGTGATTCCCAAAGTGGTCCAGGTGGACCCCCAGGGGTCCACGGGAGACTTGCTGGGGGTCTACGTAGGCGTGAACAATATATGGGGGTCCATAAGATGTTAATGGGGGTCCACGAAAATTTATCTGCTTTTGATAGTAAAGAGCAAAAATGTAAGCATAGTTTTTATAAGGGCCTACCTACATTGTTTTAAGTACCTATCTAAGCAGATAATATTTTAATAAGGCAAGCGACTGTTACTTGTCCAAACTTGCGTATTTGATATTACGTACAATTTCGTGTACAGACTTGCAAAGCGCTATCCGCTCGACAATGCTTAATGCTTGTTCAGACATGAACTTGGTCACCACTATAAATACTTGATGCCAAAGGCAAACGTTGTGAGAAAATTTATATCTGTGTTTGCTAGTGCCGGAGAAAAGTAAGTAACCTACCTTTTTTTTTGTTATAGTACTTAAGTATTTTGTTTACGTGTACTAGTCGGTTGATCACAACGGCCTGTTTAGATAGGTAACTTAGTAACTTACAGATATTTTAATTGTCCTCTTTCGATTTGAAGACAAACAGCACGTTTTATTCAATTTTTTTTTCAAGAGAGAAGCACTGCCTCTCTAAAAAGGCCGAATAAGCAATATTGCAAAGCAATTTATTTTGTAATTTTTCTTGCAAATAACTACTAATTTTATAAAACAGTAATTTCATAATCATTTTAAATTGATTTTGAAGTAACTATTTTATCAAAACTATTCCTTTTCGGAAAGAGCGAGCGGTGCGCGGGCGACGGGAAAAGGGCGGGGCTTGAACTTCGATGCCAGTTTGTCACGTTTTAACAATGAAGCCGCAGACAAAAAATACGCAAATACACGGAGCGCGTGAACTCATTGATTTAATAAAATATTAGTTATCGTTTTTATGGACAATTTTGGGATTTCGACTTTTATTTTTTAATAATTTTTATTTTTTGGCGACTTTAAGAATGTGGTAGAAATGTAGCAGCAGGGGGTCCACCGAAACCAGTAAAATTTTGAAAGTGGTCCACGAGAAAAATAAGTTTGGGAACTACTGGGCTAGATTATGCTTAATAGATTCTGTAACCGTTTAGTGAGTCATGGACTCATAAGAAATGAACTATAGCCATTATCAGTATAATCTAAATAATGACCTATCCTTGAACTCCATTTATTGAATGTTTTGATCTATGACGTCATTTTTATTACGTCATCATTGTCTTACGGTGTAAAGAATGCCGGACATACAATATCTATACATGGGTATGTATGTTTATCCTACTAGCCGTTTTACCGCGGTTTCACCCGCGTCCCGTGAGAACTACTGCCCGTACCGGTATAAAATATAGCCTATGTTACTCGGGAAGAGTGTAGCGCCCCAACAGTGAAAGAATTTTTCAAATCAGATTAGGCGGCTCCCAACATCTGGTGATTCGCTCCACAGAAACCATTTTTATCATTTATTAGCTTCTGCCAGCGGTCTCACCCGCTTCCCGTGGGAACTACTTCCCGTACCGGGATAAAAAGTAGCCTATAGCCTTCCTCGATAAATGGGCTATCTAACACTGAAATAAATTTTCAAATCGGACCAGTAGTTCCTGAGATTAGCGCGTTCAAACAAACAAACAATCAAACAAACAAACTCTTTAGCTTTATAATATTAGTATAGATTTGTACAAAGAGAAAACTAAATAGTACAAGAAGACTGGTGATTAAGTTTTACATCAGTGCCATGGTTTTTGACTCCTGGACTGGGCAAGGAGCCTGTATATCTGAAGCCGAGGTATCGGCTAGTGACACAGGTGCAGAAGGGTAGGGCCCAGGACAGGAGCATACCTTTGCTCAGAATTTGACGAGAACTGCATTGATGATTACATAACGGTTGCCAGGTCACTCGGGTAACTGGGTTGAGGAGGTCAGATAGACAGTCGCTCCTTGTCCTATTGTTATATAATGAGACTTTTTGTGAAAATATTACTTTTTAAAAAAAGTGTCTATGGAGTTTCTTGCGGGCTCTTCTCCATGAGACCAACGTTTTGGAACCGTGCAAAGAGTGTGACTTCATAGGTGCCTGCAAAGGCCTGTGTAACACACTGGTGCTCAGATGTATCCGGTTAGACTGGAAGCCCTCACCAACATAGATGGGACAAGCTAGGCATATGATATGAATAAGCTAAAAAATCTTAAAGAATTTGTAAAACTTAACTATTCTATTGATTTATCTATACTAATATTATAAAGCTGAAGAGTTTGTTTGTTAGTTTGAACGCGCTAATCTCAGGAACTACTGGTCCTGATTTGAAAATTTCTTTCAGTGTTAGATAGCCCATTTATCGAGGAAGGCTATAGGCTACTTTTTATCCCGGTACGGGAAGTAGTTCCCACGGGATGCGGGTGAAACCGCTGGCAGAAGCTAGTAGTTTAGGGTTGACGTTCTCCCCAGCCGCCTCCAAGTGCGTGGTACAGTTCGAGCCTGTAACACCGGCGTCACCCGGGACCTTAGGTCGCAGGGAAGACTTCGGTCTCGCCCTCCTGCCTATGCTAAGAGCTGCTTCTCCCCCATCCCACCCCTTCAAAGTCCTGTCGTGTGCACAGCGCACATACCCATCCCTCGCACATACAGTCACTTCCAACCCCAGTCAAACTCCTAACCCTTTCCCAGTTTTTCCCCCAACCCCTCCACAATCCAACTCCACTCCTTACCGTGATCCTTGTGACTAAGTGGTTGCGGGCCCGTCCATCACTTATTCTCTGATGATGGCGGGTAGGAGTAAACAGTCACCTGCGCTAGGACCTGCGCAGTCGAGCGCCGTAAGTGGGGATGAAGGAATCCTGGGGGGTTGAGCCAAGCGGCGCTGGCGGTAATGCGTCCGTGCGGCAACACGCCCCCTTTGGTCTGGATTTCACGCGAAACGGTTGCCCTACCTTAGAGCCATGGGTTAGGGAAATGGCCAATCGTGTCCCGTCAGAGGGCCACAGGCGAGGGACGTGGGGTCCGCGAAAGCCGTCCTTGGGCGGCCGTAGCGGTGGTGAAGGTCATGCTGACGGTGCAAGTGAAGGTTGGAAGTCGGGACTTTCTGCTCCAGACTCCAGCCGGATCGAGTGCCCGATGTCGCACTGTAAGCCAGCCTCGCGTTCCTATATCTACCGGGTAGTCCTAGCGTGCCTACCTTCAGTAGGGCGCTCCCAGTTGCGGGCTCCATGGAGGGTGGGAGCTCGGTAGATGAAACTAAAAAAAATAATCAAAAATATGGATAACACTAAAATAAATTTTACCGGCGTAAGGGTGGAGTCAGCGAAAGCCGACGACACTCCTACGACCTGCGCGAACACCGCGCATTCTGCCCCCGTGGGCAAATGCGACAAAGGTCCAGGCATGGCGAGAACCGTGCCGAAGACCAAACGTCAAAGCAGGAGGAAGGGACCAGGTAAAGCTGGTACCGACTCCACAAACAGGGCGAGGGTTATAGGTACGGGTAAAACCAGTACCGACCCAAGCACCCCCGTGACGGTTCCGTCGGCGGCTCACCCCCTCGGCGGTCCTCACATAACACAGCACACCGAGCAAATTGCTCCACATGCCGGCACCTCCGGGCCATCTGCCTCCGTCAACGCGGATACGGTAACCCGGACTGAGGACTACTTCTCCTCCGCATGGCAGGTGCAAAAACGCAAGGGCAAGGGGAAACAAACTCCACAACCCCAACGCCCTAACCAAAACCAACATGGCGTGAGCTCCAAGAAGAGGAAGATCAACCCACGCCAGCGCAGGCGAGCGCGCATGAACGCGAACGCCGCGCCCGACACACCAGCTCTACCCGCTGCCCCAACCTCCGGCCAGCCATGCTTCTGTGCCGGTGGGCGTACACAGGCCCAGGCAGGCGAAAGCCGACCTGGACCGAGTGGTCGTCCGCCGGGCGCGGGGGCCGGCAGGCCGGTGAAGGAAGGGGACGAAACAATAAGCCCTGCAGGTGAGGTACAGACAGCTGCCAAACGCGCTCTGAACGAGACACTTTCGCCCCGTGGGAAGCGCAAACGACAGTGCCTGGACCCGTCCAAGCGGGCCACTCCTCGGGTAAGCTACGCTCAAGCAACCAAGAAGTCCCTGTGCATCGCAGTTACATGCGGCCACACCGGGATCCTAACAAAGGACGTAGCGGACACGATACTGACGGGGATACAGAAGACCATCCTAAAGGAGGCATGGTCCCCGAACAACAAACAACCGGGGCCAGCTTTTAATGGTAAGCCGGTTTACACAGAAGGCGTCCTGAAGCTGTGGTGCTCCAACGACCACACTTTGACATGGTTTCAAAAAACCATCGCCGACTTGGCCCTTTCAACCGGCCACCAGCTGATCATCAAGAGCCAGTCGGAAATTACACGAAGGATCAGGTGTGGCATCCTGATCCCTAATGAACAGGGGGCCATCACCGACTCGCGAGACATCGGGCGGATTCTGGCATACCAGAACCCGCAGATCGCGGTCGACAGGTGGGTGCTCCAAAGACAGGAGAAGCAGCAAGGCGCCAGCTTTGTGGTGGTGGGAATCCCGGAGGAACAAATCGCGACCCTGATGAAGTCCGGGCGCCGCCTCGCCTTCGGGCTGGGTGCGGTGTACGTGAAATTCCAGGGTCACAACGGCAAGTTTGCCGATACTCCGCCGGGATGGGACCCCGCCACTTTCACCATCCAGAAACAGCCTGGCACAAGTACCACGACCAGCGAGGGCGCTGGCCCCACCGAGGGCCCTGCGGTGCCCGTACCCGCAACCGTCCCCTCACAGGACGACGACCCGGAAGAAGCCCTTCTGACGGGTTCAGACCTGGAGGGGGACGAAGTCGAGTCCGGGGACCTGCTGGCCGGGCTACAGCTTGGAGGAGACGAGGAGGGCGCAATCTGCGATGGCGTCCCCTTCTTCGTCGACAATTAAAATCCTCCAAGCAAACCTCCACCACAGCCAAACCGCGACGGCTCAGCTGCGCAAATGGTTGGAGGTTCAACACACGGCCATTGCCCTAATCCAGGAGCCGTGGGTCAGGGCCGGCCAAATCAGAGGACTCTCCAATCTTGGAGGTAAGATTCACGTAGACATACATCACGACCATCCCAGGGCGTGCATCTATACAACAAAAAACATAAAAACACAGTTTTTATCAGATTTCTGTTGCAGAGACCAATCTGCCATCTCAATACAGCAACCTGCTTTAAACATGGAGATCACCCTCGCCTCGGTATACATGCCCGAAGCAGAGGAGCCTCCTCCCTACGACCTCGCCCGCCTGGTGAATCACTGCGAGAGAGAAGGGAAGGAAGTGATTATCGGTACTGACTCCAACGCACACCACCCTTTGTGGGGAATGGATACACACAACGATAGGGGTAAGACCTTATTTGATTACTTATTCACAACCAACCTATCACTAATAAACACTGGATCAGAACCAACTTTCGTCACTAGACGAAGTCAAACAATTATAGACCTGACTCTCGCATCAGAGAGCGTAGCGGAGCTAATCACAGGATGGCATGTCTCTAAGGAGGCATCTTGCTCAGACCACAGATGGATCCGCTTTGACCTACAGGTCTGTATACAAGAAACACCACCGAAACGGAACCCACGCAATACGGACCGCGCGACGTACACCCGTACGCTCAGCACCAAACTTGCGCAACTCGGGGACCCTACAAATTACGTGGACACAGAACAAATTGACGAACAGGTAAGCTACCTCACACAGTCAATGATAGACAGCTATCAAACAGCCTGCCCCGAAACTGCATACCAGAAAACACCAGGGAAACAACCATGGTGGGGTGCGGAACTAGAACGCAGGCGTAAACAAGTGAGAAAAACTCTAAACAGAGCAATGAATACATGTGCCGACGAGGATTGGGACGACTATAAGGCGGCCAAATCAAGGTACAAGAAATGCATCAGATTCCGAAGTACCAGGGGATGGCGCAAGTTCTGTGGTAACATCGAGTCCTGTCAACAAGCAAACAGGGTAAGGAAAATCCTAGCACAACAAAACACACCTGGTCTGGGCACTCTCCGAAAACCAGACAACACACATACCACATCGCCGGAAGAAACGAAGCGCGTCCTAATTGAGACCCACTTCCCAGGATGCGTTTTCACGCAAAATGTAGAATGGCATGAGGTAACACAAACACCAACTGAAGAAGATTGGTCATACGCACAAAAAATCGTCACAATGGAAAAACTCCATTGGGCAATTCAAAGCTTCCACCCATACAAAGCAGCAGGTCCGGACGGAATCTTCCCAGCGCTCCTGCAATGGGGAGGACCATACATCTCATATAGACTATTAAGACTAATGAGAGCATGCCTGGCTTTTCGATATGTCCCCAAAAAATGGAGGGAGGTCAAAGTAGTCTTTATCCCAAAGCCAGGTAAAGGAGACTACACAAGCGCAAAATCTTACAGACCAATCAGCCTGACATCCTTTGCTCTAAAAACCCTGGAAAGGTTATGTGAGCGAGAGCTGAGGGACGGTGCGCTAAGAAACAACCCCCTGCATCCGAATCAGCACGCATATAGCTCGGGGAAATCAACAGAATCAGCGCTTCATCTGGTAGTAAGCCGGATAGAGGAGGCAATAGAACAAAAAGGCATCTGCCTTGGCACCTTTATAGACATTGAGGGAGCCTTTGATAAAACAAACTTCGTTAGCATAACAACGAGTTTACTCAGACACAGAGTTAACCCGATGCTAACTGATTGGATCACAAACATGCTCAGCAAACGCGTGGTACGCTTTGAAGATGATGACAAATCAGCACTAATAGCCAGAGGATGTCCACAGGGAGGGGTACTGTCCCCGCTCCTGTGGAATCTAGTGATTAATGATCTCATCACAAAACTAAACGCAAACCACGACTACACAATAGGTTATGCGGATGACCTTGCCATCCTCATCTCAGGCAAGGTAACTGACACTATCTGCAACCTTACTCAACAGGCCCTACGAATCGTAGAACAGTGGTGCAGGGAATTTGACCTTTCAGTAAACCCCACCAAGACTGAGTTAGTCATGTTCACAAACAAACGAACGTTGGGACCGTACAAACTACCTAAACTCTTCAATACAGAACTCAAACTATCCAACGAAGTCAAATACCTTGGCGTCACTCTGGACAGTAAGCTGAAATGGAGTAATCATATAGACAATAAAGTAAACAGAGCCAGCATTACCTTTTGGCAATGTAAGAAAATGATAGGGAAGAAATGGGGCTTATCCCCTAAGATAATACTATGGCTATACAAAACAGTGATCCGCCCCATGATCACTTACGGCGCCTTAGTCTGGTGGCCCAAAACCGACCAAACTACAGTCGCAAATAAACTGGCGCGAGTCCAAAGACAAGCCTGCATGGCAGCCACAGGTGGCATGAGGACAACACCAACGGCAGCGTTGGAAGCCATGCTAGGTCTGCCGCCGCTGAACCTCTTTGCACAGCAAGAAGCAGCAATGACGGCTCTAAGACTCAAAACCCTTAATCTCTGGAGCAAGTTGCCTACAAAACACACAACTATACTAAACAATCTTTATGCAGACTTTCCCATTATGCAGGCTATAAACGACCGCACACCCAAAGTCTTTATATTCGATAAGAAATACAGGATCCAACTTTTTGAGGATCATCGTTACGAGGGACATAATCCCAAAGAACTAAGAATTTTCACCGACGGATCCAAAACAAGCACCGGCACAGGTTCAGGCCTCTTCTCAGAAGACCTAAACATACACATATTCACACCCCTAGGAGTACATAATACAGTATTCCAAGCTGAATGTATAGGCATCTCCCTAGCGGCCGAAGCAGTCATAAAGCGGGAAGTAACCGGTCACTCTATCCGAATACTCTCAGATAGCATGGCAGTAATACAGGCCCTAAGCAAACACTGCGCAAACTCCGGCCTTATACACGAGTGCCACCAACGGTTAAACAAGGTAGGCAGTTTAAATAACATAACCATTCAATGGATAAAAGGACACAGTGGCTCCCGAGGCAACGATGCAGCGGATGAGCTGGCGAGAAGGGGATCAGACCAAACAGCAGTAGGACCAGAACCCATACTGCCACTCCCCTTCGGCCACCTACGAACACTGGTAAGACAGCGTACTAGGCACAAACACAACCACCTCTGGACTAACCACAGCGCGTGCAGGCAGGCGAAGATGGCCCTCCCGACCATCAACGATCGCCTCACTAAACAGCTGATGGGCCTATCAAAGCAGAATTTACGTAAGTTTACGGCAGTTCTAACTGGACACGGCTCCTTCAATAAACACCTCTATGTTATAGGAGTTACAGACAGTCCCTTATGCAGAGCCTGCATGGGGGAAGAAGAAACAGCGGCACACGTGCTACTAGACTGCCCTGAAACCGCCATATACAGGGCTAAGTACTTCGGTAACCCAGGTACTATCCAAGAGATAGTCAGCAAAATTAAACCTCTGCTGGCTTTTCTCGAGGAGTTGGGGTGGATCGAGTGAATAAACACCCATTATCACCCTCACACGCAAAATACGCGCTTTGTCGTGGAGTTGCGGAAACCAGCCCGAGTAATCTAATCTATCTAAGCTAGTAGTTTATAGGAATAAGAAATTCTCTTTGAACCCAGCTGGAACCCATTAATTTGGCCAAGTCATATCTATAATTAACCAGCAAAAAAATGAGTCATACTTATTTTAAATATATGTAGAGTCTATTCAATTTATTATTTAGAATACAAAAACAATTTATTGTATGTGTATGTGAGAAATCTTCAAGGCCAAGAGTGAGTTGCACTATTGTCTGATGAGCCTTTTCCCAACTATGTTGGGGTCGGCTTCCAGTCTAACTGGATGCAGCTGAGTAACAGTGTGCCACAAGTAGTGACTGCCTATCTGATCTCCTCAACCCAGTTACCTGGGCAACCCAATACCCCTTGGTTAGACTGGTGTCAGACTTACAGTCTTCTGACTACCAAGGATGAATAATAAATCCTACTAAAATTAAAAATGCAAGTTTTTAAGCATGATGTTTCCTTACTCTTTCACATAAAAAATAATGAACGGACATTGATGAAACTTAGCAGTAATACAGGTTATATTATATCATATAGGCTAGCTTTTATCCACGTGCGGTAGGTAGTTCCCACAGGACGCGGGTGAAACCGCGGGAAAACAGCTAGTTTTAAATAAAGAATCATAGATATCAATATGAATACTTTTTAAACAACCACATTCCATCCCAAAGAGGTCTTTGACCACCAATGTTTTTAAAAATCGAAATAGCTGCAAGGAGTTTGTACTATAGAATTATTTTAGGAATAGTAGCTAGAGATAGTGTCTATTTTCGTAATTTTGTACACTTCTTGCGTACTCAAGCGTTTTATCCACTTTTACTTTAGTATTCTGTGCAGATAGCCGGCAACCGCGGAATATAAATGACTTATAATTTACGTCTATTCAAATTAACGTAGACCAAGAATTTGAGAGTATAAAAAAATGCAACATAGCGAAATTGTGTAGAATAAGACACAAAATTATGGCGGAAAACTCATTGATTAACGCGGGTAGCGCGAATTACCGCTTCTATAATAGGCAAAGACCTTGGCGACTGTAAATTCCACCGAATAATTTATATTTTCGGGCGCCGTAAAAGGATCATGATAACTTTGTTTCAACAGAACATTGTATTTACACACGGCGCAATGTAACGAATCGCACCAAATTGTTCTAAATGCCCTTGAAATTAAGTAAAACGCCGCATATAATGGCATCTTTCGTAATAACACCGACAAACGAAAAATAACTTACAGGGTTGTAAATCGGGGGGGCAGCCATTTTTTCTTGCTAGTTTTTCGCGGCGATCACTCCAAAAACTGATTTTATGAAGGTTACACAACGTTTTATGACGATTTACACTTAAATACTAAGCGCCGGATACGCCTAGCGCAATAATATTACGCGAATCAATTGAATCAATTATTTTAATGCATCATACGTCATATGACGATGGATGAATAATCCATAGCGTGATGTCTGTTGGTTCATGTGTGCAAGGGAGATGGATAAAGGAATTGATACGAGAGGAAGTGAGAAGGCACTACACAACAAAAGCTATTATTTGTAGTTTTGTAGAATGAAACGTTTTTATTTATTACGTCAAAAGTGTTCGAATTTCATAGCTTTGACTTCTAGGCCATTCAGCTAAAAAAAATATAAGTTTTACCACTGACTTGATATTTATTTGAGTGCACATATGTCTGCGTAAATGCTTGTGCATTATAATATGTCCTGCGCAGCTGGCTGATCTCCTTTATATGAGAACAGCCGCCATGGCCGATAACCGGCTCGGATGATATCATCATCATCATCATTTATGTGGCATTCTTTGCTCTGTTATTTACGTCTTCACTTCATCGGGTTTATAATGATTTCTCAAGAATAGTGAAGTATTTACAGGGATTTTTTTCAATAGCAACTTATTTTTTTATGTGCAACTACTTTATGTTGCTTGCTACTTAGGGGTGGCGGGACATTCAAATTATGAAATAGTTTTTTTTTTATGTTTTGACTAAGTAAAAGTAGGTATTTAATCGCATATTTACCGTCCTAGTATCGCTCGTGCTTTACTACCGGTAAACCGTAATAACAACATTTTATTAGGAGTGGAACGTAAGTACTGCTTTAATTAAGAGATTCATGCGCGTTTTCACCAACAATCTCTTAACGTTTCCCTAACTAAGTGTCACTTAGAATAAGGGCTCCCCCAATAATAAAGGTTATAAGGGACACTTAAGCTTTGTGTTCCCTAAATGCTCTAAGGGGATCCCTAAATTTAGGTACCTGTCGGCGAAAATGGGCAGTTCCATTTATCATTAATTACTATTTAATGGGAATTCGGGTTTTTCTGTCGGGCTGTTATCAAATGTTTAACTTAGTTCTAAGGAAAGGCTTCTATCAAATTATTTTATCATATCATGTTGTTTATTGCATTCCATAATGTACACAGGTGGAACTGTGTTTTGGATGGCACGTTAAACTGTAGGTCCCGGCTGTCATTGAACATCCTTGGCAGTCGTTACGGGTAGTCAGAAGCCAGTAAGTCTGACACCAGTCTAACCAAGGGGTATCGGGTTGCCCGGGTAACTGGGTTGAGGAGGTCTGATAGGCAGTCGCTTCTTGTAAAGCACTGGGGCCCGATTCTCCTAATTTTACTTAAGCGCCATTCGATTCACGTTCGACTGCGATCCAATCCCAACTCGATTACGATTGAAGCGTATGTGGCATTCCGCTATTTTTTCTTTGAAATAAACGTTTTTATCCTTTTCTGTCATTCAATAATGAATCATTTTGTCTGCAAATGATTTACGATTGCAATATGATTGTAGAGCAAACTACCGTAGGTATAGACCAAAATCACCAAAATAGCAGACCAATCGCACACCAATCAAATGACAATCGGATACGATTGGTCTTTTATTAGTAGCAGAATGCCCGATGTGGTTAAAACGGCTATTGCGATCATATTGCGATTCGATTTCTATTCGATTTTGACATTATTAACTTAGGAGAATCGGGCCCCTGGTATTCAGCTAAATCCGGTTAGACTGGAAGCCGACCCCAACATGGTTGGGAAAAAGTCTCGGAGGATATATATATAATGTACACAGGTGGAAAATATAAAATTATAGTTACAATTTATGGCCCCTGATGGGCACAACAAAATAATTAGAAGAGAGGAAGGCGTTTAATGCTAGATGGTAGTAATATATTGTTATTAGATATTATATTATTTTGCAGTTTTGACTGCTACTTATAAAAGACCATTCGTATGACATTCGATTGGTCTGTCATTTGGTCTATACGGTAGTTTGCTCTACAATTATATTGCAATCGTACGTTATACATAAAATAAGCAGACAATATGATTCATAATTGAATCACAGAAACGGATAAAAACGTATATTTAACAGAAACAATAGCGGGATGCCACATAGGCTTTAATCGTAATTGAGTCGCGATTTGATCACAGTCGAATGTGAATCGTATGTCGCTTGAGTATAATCACAAGAATCGCGCCCCTGAGGATAAATATACTTAAGCAACATACGATTCATATTCGACTGCGATCCAATCACGACTCGATTACGATTGAAGCGTATGTGGCATTCCGTTATTTTTTCTTTGAAATAAAAGTTTTTATCCTTTTCTGTCATTCAATAATGAATCATTTTGTCTGCAAATGATTTACGATTGCTATATGATTGATTGTAGAGCAAACTACCGAATAGACCAAAATCACCAAAATAGCAGACCAATGGCAAACCAATCGAATGTCGTTGGAATACGATTGGTCTTATCTTAGTAGCAGAATGCCCGATTTGGTTAAAACTGCCACTGCGATCCAATTTCTATTCGATTTACATTATTGACTTAGAAGAATCGGGCCACTGCCCCTGTTTTATTTAATAAACGTCGAAGCCATATAGACTAGCGACGTATCAAAAATTCAACGCGAACTAAAAGCCGCGGGCAGAGCTAGTATTATTAACCTTGTCTGTTTGTCTGTTTGTATCGAGTAGTGGTTCGTCTCACAACCTAGTCAAAACTTGTGAACGAAACCATAGCGCGAATTTAAACGCGGCAACGCCATCTAGTTACGTTTTAGGTACTAATGAGTCGAAATGGTAGTATTTTTTTACTAACTGCCAATTAAAATAAATATCTGTTGTTTTTCGATTAGAGATTGAAATATGACATGATTTATATGAACTTAATGTCAAAATTAATTATGTCTAGTAATCAGAACAATGTATAGAATAATGGGAACAGCCGTTAGAAAATAGGTAGATACCCTGATTCAAGTTTACTTTACCTATTATTAGAGTTGAAATTATACGAGACTAGCAACCCGCCCCGGCTTCACACGGGATAACAGTATTTCCCCACTATTTAATATGTTATTATACATATAAAACTTACTCTTTAATTACTCTATCTATCTAATAAAAAAAACTGCATTAAAATCGGTTGTGTAGTTTTGAAGATTTAAGCGTACAAAGGGATCCCATATGGACATAGGGACAGAAAAAGCGACTTTGTTTTATACTACGTAGTGTTAGAAATAAATTATGTTGTTTTAATGGCAACGGGCTACTATTAAACGTACTGTGCTGAATAGTTTCCTTGTGAATAATCTGTAGAGTATCTTGGACATTTACTGGTATGATAGTAGCGAATACTTCTTAACGGTGAGTTCAAGAAATGTATGGGAATTGGACCTAAAATATTTTTTTTGTCAACATTATAGAGAAAGCACACAACAACCAAATGTAAATCTATGAATCTACCATTTTTTCTGTAAAATGCAAAAAAAGCTACCAAATGCGGAAACTATGAAGACATGCGGAAACCCTAAATTTAATTGCTTCAGTTGGCAGCACTGCAGTATTTTGATTGACGCAATAGCTAATACCATTATTTCACATAAATGTAGTGAATTAAACGCAATTAAATTCTATTTGCGCTAATTAGATTTGCGCGTCGCGGTCCCTAAAGTATTGCGCGACGTGTCTTTTATCTTACTAACACAGTTTACACCACCAAAGAGCGTAAAAAGAAGCAAAAATGACGCTTGATGGTAACAAGGACGAGGCTGAGAAATGCATAGCGATAGCTCAAAATGCATTTACAGCAGGGAATATGGAGAAAGCAGAGAAATTTCTGCTTAAAGCTGAGAGATTATACCCTACAACGCATGCTAAAGAGTTGTTGACGCGAGTTAGGGCTGCGGGGCCTTCTACAGCGGCGCCTAAACGGACACCACCTTCAAGTCCTAGTGCTGAAGAGGTGAGGAGACGGAAAACTCCTGCTCATCAGCCTCCACAGAGGGAATATACTGCGGAACAGCAAGAGGCAGTTCGTAGAGTGAATAAGTGCAAGGATTTCTATGAAATTTTGGGTAAGTGAGACCTTTTTTCCTGATTAGTCATTATTTACAACTTTAACAAGCTTATATATACTTTTTCTTTGTCTTACGAAGGCTTAAAATTGTGTATAATAACCTTCTAAGAAAACCTAGTCTCTATTTTTAGTAGATATGGAGAGTTAGACTAGAAGCAAATCACACAGGAATTCTATTGCTGCACAGAAACAATACCCAATTATCTATACCAATATAATAGAAAGGAAACATTTGTTTGTTAAGTTGTGGTGGCCTAGAGGGTTAAGAGCCAACCTCTGGAGTGAGAATGAGGGTGTGGGTTCTATTCCAGGTCAGGCAAGTACCAATGCAACTTTTCTAAGTTTGTATGTACTTTCTAAGTATATCTTGGACACCAATGACTGATCAAAAGGTGAAGGAAAACATCTTGAGGAAACCAGGACTAACTGGAACTGGACTCTGAAATCAGCAACCCGCATTGAGCAAGCGTGGTGATTATGCTCACTCGCAATCCTTCTCTGTGTAAAAGGAGGCCGCAGCCCAGCAGTGAGACAATAAAAAGGCTGTAACAGTAACATTAACAAGTACAGCAGTAACATGTATCAGTAACAAGACCGCATACACAATACCGACATACGCTCCAAAACCGGAATTTTCGATGTGGGCCGAAAAGCAGCTCAATTAAAATGGAACTGGGCTGGGCACGTCAGCCGAATGCATCCTGACAGATGGGCCAACATCGTCACCCAGTGGCTACCACAGGATGGTCATCGCAGGCGGGGTAGGCCCCGAAAGAGATGGCGGGATGACCTGGATGCCTACAACCCAGATTGGTGGGAGGTCTCAAAAGATCGAGAGGTGTGGAGGCAAAATGGGGAGACCTTTGCCCAGCAGTGGGACAGTACGGGCTAAGAAAAAAAAAAAAAAGTAACATTTATTTGTTTGCACCCTGGAGGCTCCGACACTACAGAACCGATTTGAAAAATTCTTTCACTGTTGGAAAGCTACCCAGCCTGCCAGCAGCCAGGCTGGGTTTCGGAGCGGATTCGGCACCATAGACCACATCCACACGGTGCGGCAGATTATACAGAAGACCGAAGAGTATAATCAGCCCCTGTGTCTAGCATTTGTGGACTATGAGAAGGCCTTTGACTCGGTTGAAATCTGGTCTGTTCTGGAGTCCCTGCAGCGTTGTCAAGTAGATTGGCGATACATCCAAGTGATGAGATGTCTATACGAAGCCGCTACAATGTCCGTCCAAGTACAGAATCAGCAAACAAGGCCCATACCGTTGCATCGAGGAGTGAGACAAGGGGATGTTATTTTCCCGAAACTGTTCACTAATGCAATGGAAGATATGTTCAAGACGCTGAACTGGAAAGGACGCGGCATCAACATCAATGGCGAACACATCTCTCACTTGAGATTTGCTGACGATATCGTCATCATGGCGGAGACGCTGCAGGACCTACAACAGATGCTGAACGACCTGGCTGAATCTTCTCTACGCATCGGCCTACGGATGAACTTGGACAAAACCAAGGTCATGTTCAATGAACATGTTCTACCGGAACCGATTGCGATACACGGCGCCGTTCTCGAAGTTGTTCGGAAATATGTATACCTCGGGCAGACATTGCAGTTAGGTAGAAACAACTTTGAGGACGAGGTGAATAGGAGAATTCAGTTGGGTTGGGCTGCATTTGGGAAGCTACGTCGAGTCCTAACATCGTCGATCCCACAGTGCCTAAAGACAAAAGTCTTCAATCAGTGCGTCCTACCTGTCATGACTTACGGAGCCGAAACGTGGACACTGACGGTACGGCTGGTCCACAAGTTTAAAGTCGCTCAGCGGGCTATGAAAAGAGCTATGCTCGGCGTTTCTCTGAGGGATCGCATCAGAAATGAGGTAATCCGTCAGAGAACCAAGGTCGTCGACATAGCCTACCGAATCAGCAAGCTGAAGTGGCAGTGGGCTGGCCATATTAGCCGAAGAACCGATAACCGTTGGGGTAAACGAGTTCTAGAGTGGAGACCACGCCTCGGCAAACGTAGTGTAGGACGTCCTCAGGCACGGTGGAGTGATGACTTGCGCAAGACGGCTGGCAGGAGCTGGATGCGAGAAGCCGAAAATCGATCTCAGTGGCGTGCACTTGGAGAGGCCTATGTCCAGCAGTGGACTGCGATAGGCTGATGTTGATGATGGAAAGCTACACTCTTCCCGAGTAACATAGATAGGCTATATTTTGTCTGGGTACTGTGACTGCAGGAAAACTTTTTGTGTATGAAATATTTTATGTACTTTACTTACATCATCATCATCCTCCGAGGCTTTTTCCCAACTATGTTGGGGTCGGCTTCCAGTCTAACGGGATGTAGCTGAGTACCAGTGCTTTACAAGGAGTGATTGCCCTATCTGACCCCTTTAATCCAGTTACCCGGGCAACCCAATACCCCTTGGTTAGACTGGTTGTCAGACTTACTGGCTTCTGACTACCCGTAATGACTGCCAAGGATCTTCAATGACAGCCGGGACCTACAGTTTAACGTGCCATCCGGGACACAGTCATTGGTGTCCAAGATATTAGAAAGTAGATACAAACTTATGTACTCACAATACATAGAATGGAATGAATGAAATGTCTGTAAAATATCAAGACAACCTTGAGCGTTATAAATTCAAGGAAAACTGTTTCTATTGTAGTGAAATTTTACCTGTAATACAAATGTTCTCTTTACTCATTAAATACATGTATATATCTATACATGGATTATAATACATCTATACATATATATTAGACAACCAATTTATCAAGAAAGACTTAAGTCTACTTTTTTTTTTCATAAGACAAAGTAGGCTACACATAGAAGTAAAAAAGTGTCTATGGAGTTTCTTGCCGGCTCGTCAACTTTTTTAAACCGTGCAACTAGTGTGACATTTCATAGGAGCCTGCAAAGGCCTATTTGAAATTAAAACATTTGACTTTGACAGAACAGGTAGACAAGTAGTTCATATTCAGATATTAGAGAGGTCAACTACAAGTTGTTAAAAAAAAAAATGTTGACCTTTGATCAATGTATTCAAATGTCTGACTATTTTTACATGCAAATGGGCACAACTGCTTATGTGTGCTGTGTAAAGTACAAATACATATATGAACTGTACTGAATTTGAGCAGATACCTAACTAAAACAATCTTGATAAGACTAACACAAATACATGTTAAACAAATAAACTACTGCTTAAAATATTATGATACTGAACCGATTTGAAAGGTTCTTTCACTGCTGGGGCGCTACACTCTTCCCGAGTAACATAGGCTATATTTTATCCCGGTACGGGCGGTAGTTTAGTTTCCACGGGACGCGGGTGAAACCGTGGGAAAACGGCTAGTGGAGTAAACATTGGTGACAGACCGATGTCGAACGTTATACGGCCATTCCCAATATTAAATCTATCTATGGTTTTGCTTACTTGAGATAGAAATCGTCATTAGATCCATACAAATAATGTTGAATTCCTATTCCATCTCCCGAGTCTTTTCCCAACTATGTTGGGGTCGGCTTCCAGTCTAACCGGATTCAGCTGAGTACCAGTGTGTCACAAGGAGCGACTGCCTATCTGATGTCCTCAACCCAGTTACCCTGACAACCCCCTGTAATGTGTTGCTGGGGAGTTTGTTGCGCCACTTCTTCTTCCCAGCAAAAACATAGGAAGTGGTGAAGGGTGGGCGTTTTGGGGGCTGTCTATTGTAAATTCCGGACGTTCAAAAAGTACTGACTTGCAGCCAAGTTTGAAGAAATGATTTTTGATTTTGAATGTTGAATTCCTGTATGCATGTCAAATAAGCCTAAACTACATATATTACACAATTATTGTCCCTGTCTGTCTACTCGTAGCGTCAGAATGACTCATTGAAATGTTTATTTATTCCTTGACCGTTGTTACCTGACGTGGCCATATTATGACGTAGTATTTTGTATGATGTAAATACACAGAGTAAGGATAGATGAGCGGAGATGCCACAATGCAGGTAGGTCAGGCGCCTTCTTGTAGGTCAAATTCGTACGGTGGGTATGACCAAAACGATCATTTTCGAGGCGTTTGGGATCTTCGAGACATCTAATAACGATTTTACAAACTCAATACAGACTCAATACAAACTAACACACAAATAAAGAAAAGAACAATGTCATATAACTTGAGAAATAAAAACAAACTTGAACTTATCAGCGTGCGCACTAATTACGGTAAAAAAACCGTATTGTTTGAGGGAGCACAACTGTTCAATAGATTGCCGAATGATATAAAGGAATGTAATAACGTAAACACATTCAAAATTAAGCTCAAGAAACATGTTTGCTTACTATAATCAATAACTTACCTGTGACTTCTAGTGCTATGGAGGTAATTAATAACTTGTTTTGTATTTATCTAACTACTTTGTATCTCATTATAAGTGGACTGTATGTTCTTATGAGGAATAAATTTCTTTAAACCGATTTTTGGTATTACATAAAATGGTCGGGTCCAAAGAAGGCGTGTAAGGGCGAAAAAACGTTCCTCGTCCCCCGTAAACCCGTATTTTGTCGCGCTATTTTCTTAGGAGATTGTCCGTTATGGCACCTCCGCTAGTCATTTTGTTCTCCATGCTTGGTATCATTAGGATTCCCTATAGGTTACATTTTCCGGGTGCCTAATTTGAACAGTTTTGGAAAGGTTAATAATGATGTTTTTATTTTTCCAGGCGTATCAAAGGAAGCCACAGATTCCGACATAAAGAAGGCCTACAAGAAGCTGGCTCTCCAGCTACATCCAGACAAGAACCATGCCCCGGGAGCTGGCGAGGCTTTCAAGGTAAGATCTACAGCATATCATCATTTCCCGAGCCTTTCCCCAACTATGTTGGCGTCGGCTTCCAGTCTAACCGGATGCAGCTGAGTACCAGTGTGCCACAAGGAGCGACTGCCTATCTGATCTCCTCAACACAGTTACCCGGGCAACCCAATAAATACCCCTTGATAAGACTGGCTATCAGACTTTCTGCCTTCTAACTACTTAAGAAAAAAGAAAGAATGAAAAGTAACGGTTAGGACAAATTTTACCGACACCTGATTACGTAGAGTCATTTAAAGACAAGTTTTTTCTATGAAGGTAGGATTTCTGTGAAATTAACTTGTTTGGCAATCAATCGCTTTATAAACAAAAGCCCCAAAATAAAATATTTATCATTCCAGTATTGGAGTTTTTGATTTATTTATAAACAGCTGGTTTTCTTTTAACAAGATGTTTATTTTTTTAATGAAAATGGTGCCTTTATTTTTGATTCGAAATCATCAAATGTTGGCTCCCGCTGTGAGTGCAGGGAGTGTCAGACTCTTACTGACTAAACCCGCCGTGTTCCTTCTTAAGCCCGCCATGTACCAGCGCCGCGGTAATGAGCGCGAACAATCCCGCAGCCCCGGCAGGCCTTGGCTGGTGGGCCCCACTTTGTTTTGCTGACACATCATCTCCCAAGCCTTTTGTCAACTATGTTGGGGTCGGCTACCAGACTACCCGATGCGGAGTACCAGTGCTTTTCAAGGAGCGATTGCCTATCTGACCTCCTCAACCCAGTTCCCCGGGAAACGTGATACCCCTTGGTTAGATTTTAGACTGGTGTCAGACTTACTGGCTTCTGACTACCCGTGACGACTGCCAAGGATGTTTAATGGCAGCCGGGACCTACAGTTCAACGTGCCATCCGAAACACAGTCATTGGTGTCCAAGATATACTTAGAAAGTACATAAAAACTTAGAAAAGTTGCATTGGTACTTGCCTGACCTGGAATCGAACCTATACACTCATACTTGAGAGGTTGGCTCTTTACCCACTAGGCCACCAAGACGTCAGAAAGTAAAGTACTAGCTACTTTACTTCACAGCCTTTTTATCGTCCCACTGCTGGGCTGCGGCCTCCTCTCACACGGAGAAGGATTGAGCATTAATCACCACGCTTGCTCAATGCGGGTTGGCTGCCAGAAGCTAGTATTTAAGAAATATATTTTGTTTTCAGGCGATAGGCAACGCGGCAGCCATATTGACGGACGCGGAGAAACGCAAGCAATATGACTTGCGCGGCGAGGAACCAGCGCACGCGCCGACCACGCATCACCAGTACTACTCGCGAGGGTTCGAGTCGGATCTCACTGCTGAAGAGTTGTTTAACATGTTCTTTGGGGCTACAGGTAAGATATAATGGTGATCTAGCTAATTGTCGGACACGGCTGTTCAAGCAGATCAGCTGCGATGCACAGGACATATTATAGTGCACAAGCATTTGCGCCGACACAGGTGCACTCTCTATTCCTTCACTTCACGTAGATAATTTGGAAAAAATCCTATTTCCCAGCGGCGTTCCCCGGCGGCGGCGCCCACGTGTACGCGCGGCGCCGCGCCCGCGAGCCCGAGCCGCGCGAGCACGCCGGCCTCGTGCAGCTGCTGCCAGTCCTCGTGCTGGTGCTGCTGTCCATGCTCTCCGGCTACTTCATCAGCGAGCCCGTCTACAGCCTCACGCCCAGCTCCAAGTACCCCGTGCCCAGGGATACGCAGCATCTCAAGGTAGATGCCACCATGCCCTGCAGCTGCTGCCAGTCCTCGTGCTGGTGCTGCTGTCCATGCTCTCCGGCTACTTCATCAGCGAGCCCGTCTACAGCCTCACGCCCAGCTCCAAGTACCCCGTGCCCAGGGATACGCAGCATCTCAAGGTAGGTGCCACCATGCCCTGCAGCTGCTGCCAGTCCTCGTGCTGGTGCTGCTGTCCATGCTCTCCGGCTACTTCATCAGCGAGCCCGTCTACAGCCTCACGCCCAGCTCCAAGTACCCCGTGCCCAGGGATACGCAGCATCTCAAGGTAGGTGCCACCATGCCCTGCAGCTGCTGCCAGTCCTCGTGCTGGTGCTGCTGTCCATGCTCTCCGGCTACTTCATCAGCGAGCCCGTCTACAGCCTCACGCCCAGCTCCAAGTACCCCGTGCCCAGGGATACGCAGCATCTCAAGGTAGGTGCCACCATGCCCTGCAGCTGCTGCCAGTCCTCGTGCTGGTGCTGCTGTCCATGCTCTCCGGCTACTTCATCAGCGAGCCCGTCTACAGCCTCACGCCCAGCTCCAAGTACCCCGTGCCCAGGGATACGCAGCATCTCAAGGTAGGTGCCACCATGCCCTGCAGCTGCTGCCAGTCCTCGTGCTGGTGCTGCTGTCCATGCTCTCCGGCTACTTCATCAGCGAGCCCGTCTACAGCCTCACGCCCAGCTCCAAGTACCCCGTGCCCAGGGATACGCAGCATCTCAAGGTAGGTGCCACCATGCCCTGCAGCTGCTGCCAGTCCTCGTGCTGGTGCTGCTGTCCATGCTCTCCGGCTACTTCATCAGCGAGCCCGTCTACAGCCTCACGCCCAGCTCCAAGTACCCCGTGCCCAGGGATACGCAGCATCTCAAGGTAGGTGCCACCATGCCCTGCAGCTGCTGCCAGTCCTCGTGCTGGTGCTGCTGTCCATGCTCTCCGGCTACTTCATCAGCGAGCCCGTCTACAGCCTCACGCCCAGCTCCAAGTACCCCGTGCCCAGGGATACGCAGCATCTCAAGGTAGGTGCCACCATGCCCTGCAGCTGCTGCCAGTCCTCGTGCTGGTGCTGCTGTCCATGCTCTCCGGCTACTTCATCAGCGAGCCCGTCTACAGCCTCACGCCCAGCTCCAAGTACCCCGTGCCCAGGGATACGCAGCATCTCAAGGTAGGTGCCACCATGCCCTGCAGCTGCTGCCAGTCCTCGTGCTGGTGCTGCTGTCCATGCTCTCCGGCTACTTCATCAGCGAGCCCGTCTACAGCCTCACGCCCAGCTCCAAGTACCCCGTGCCCAGGGATACGCAGCATCTCAAGGTAGGTGCCACCATGCCCTGCAGCTGCTGCCAGTCCTCGTGCTGGTGCTGCTGTCCATGCTCTCCGGCTACTTCATCAGCGAGCCCGTCTACAGCCTCACGCCCAGCTCCAAGTACCCCGTGCCCAGGGATACGCAGCATCTCAAGGTAGGTGCCACCATGCCCTGCAGCTGCTGCCAGTCCTCGTGCTGGTGCTGCTGTCCATGCTCTCCGGCTACTTCATCAGCGAGCCCGTCTACAGCCTCACGCCCAGCTCCAAGTACCCCGTGCCCAGGGATACGCAGCATCTCAAGGTAGGTGCCACCATGCCCTGCAGCTGCTGCCAGTCCTCGTGCTGGTGCTGCTGTCCATGCTCTCCGGCTACTTCATCAGCGAGCCCGTCTACAGCCTCACGCCCAGCTCCAAGTACCCCGTGCCCAGGGATACGCAGCATCTCAAGGTAGGTGCCACCATGCCCTGCAGCTGCTGCCAGTCCTCGTGCTGGTGCTGCTGTCCATGCTCTCCGGCTACTTCATCAGCGAGCCCGTCTACAGCCTCACGCCCAGCTCCAAGTACCCCGTGCCCAGGGATACGCAGCATCTCAAGGTAGGTGCCACCATGCCCTGCAGCTGCTGCCAGTCCTCGTGCTGGTGCTGCTGTCCATGCTCTCCGGCTACTTCATCAGCGAGCCCGTCTACAGCCTCACGCCCAGCTCCAAGTACCCCGTGCCCAGGGATACGCATCATCTCAAGGTATGTGTCACCATCTCCCACAGCCTTAGGTCTAGGCCACCGCAGACGTGGGTCACTCATTATCAAAGTACGCTGGAAAACAGCATTTTTCGAAAATTACAAGAAACAGACACCAAAAGTCCGCCCTTTAAACGCTTCCTGTGTGTTTTTAGTGTAGAAGAAGTGGCGCAACAAACTCCCCAGCAACACATGTCTGTCTATTAGATTTTCACAATCTAACAGACATACATAAGTGCGAAATTATTGTTGGCAAGTCAACCAATACAAATGCCAGCCAAGACCAACCAATTTAACATATCCTTCTTTGTGTTCCAGGTTCCATACTACGTGAAAGAGAATTTCCACACTGACTACCAGGGCTCGCTGCGAAGACTCGAAATGGCTATAGAGGAGGAATATATAGGTATTTATATATAAACCTAAATCTATTGAACATTAATTTAAAATGTCATGGAAATTTTGTCCGAGCCGAGATGGTATTGTTAGGTATCGGTAACTGATTCTATTACAATATTAGTTGTTTCTGTGTTATTGTTCTCCAAAATCTGTATCTATAATAATTGAATTGAAATAACTTTCCGAGTTAAATCAAGGACATCAAAAATTACTTTGAGGTGTATTAATATCAAAGTGATGTTGTCTGACCTGCTATAATAAAAATATCGCATTAATCTGTCTAGTCAGTTCGTAGTTACATATCTACATTACATATGTATTATAATCTATGTAACAAACTGCATGTTATATTTTAGCATCATCATCTCGCAAGCCTTTTCCCAACTATGTCGGTGTCGGCTTCCAGTCTCACCGCATGCAGCTGAGTACCAGTGTGCCACAAGGAGCGACTGCCTATCTGACCTCCTTAAGTCGCCTAGTCGGTTACCCGGGCAATATTCTTAAACATGCTTATTAATTATTCCTCCTTTCTGTCACCAGTGGGCCTCCGTCACGCGTGTCAGCGAGAACGCAACTACCGCGACAGCATGGTGTGGAAAGCAAGAAACTTCGGCGATAGCAGGCAGTATGCAGACGCGCAGAAACTGCGCACTCCCAGCTGCGAGAAACTGCAGAAATATCACCGATAATCGCCTGGATGTAGGAGTCATAATCACCGATTTACGTCATCTATAATCACCTGTAAAAGTATGTGATAATCACATCACCAAATGATGGTAATATTTGCCCATAATTTTTTGTGAACATCACCGATATATGTCACTGTTAATCACCAAATGATGGTGATAATTGCCGATAAATTTCTGTAATATTCACCTAAAAATGTCACCGATAATGAGCTGTTAGTGTTGAGTGATAATCACTGATTTTGACACCAATCATCACATCAAATGACCGTGTTAGTTGCCGATAAATTTCTGGGAGAGTCACCGATAATTTTTTGTATTAATTACCGTTAATTGTCCGTAATAATCACCGATAAATGTACGTGATAATTACCGATGTATGTCATCGATTATCGTATCACCAAATTATGGTGATACTTGCTGATAAATTTCTATGAAAATCACCGATATATATTTGTAATAATCACCAGTAAAATGTATGTGATATTTCACCGGTAATCACATCACCTAATTATGGTGATAGTTACCTATTAATTTCCGTGAAAATCACCAATAAATGTCACTTATTATACATCACTTTTGTTCACCGATAAATATCGAAAAATATCGGGTAATATCCGATATATATCAGTGAAAAATTACTTATTATTACCGACCTTAATCGCCGATGAATATCAGTATTAATCACCGTTTATGTTAATGATATTTAATGGTGATTACATACATTCATATTTATCGTTTATCTACACGATATTTTGTCTGCAAATAACACGAAGTTTGTGTTATTTCAAATGTTTTAAGAATATTATCGCCAATTATTTTAGTCAAAATTGGGAAGTCTTGCTAAATAGTTAGTAGAATTCACAAAATCTACTTTACACTTATGCCCGTTTTCACCAACAATCTCTTAACGTTTCCCTAATTAAGTGTCACTTAGAATAAGGGCTTACCCAATAATAAAGGTTATAAGGGACACTTAAACTTTGGTGAAAACGAAATTCGTATTAAGTGTTCCCTAAATGCTCTTAGGGGATCCCTAAATTTAAGTATTTGTTGGTGAAAATGGGCATTAATCTTAATGAAAATTACAAGATAATTTATAGCCAAAAATGAGTTTGTAAATTCCCCAAATATAATATCTAGATAGAAATATTATAAAGCTAAAGAGTTGGTTTTTTTGAAGGACTGGTCTGATTTGAAAAAAATTTTCAGTGTTAGATAGCTCAATTATCGAGGAAGGCTCATCATCCTCCGAGCCTTTTTCCCAACTATGTTGGGGTCGGCTTCCAGTCTAACCGGATGTACCTGAGTACCAGTGCTTTACAAGGAGCGACTGCCCTATCTGACCCCCTCAACCCAGTTACCCGGGCAACCCAATACCCCTTGGTTAGACTGGTGTCAGACTTACTGACTTCTGACTATCCGTAACGACTGCCAAGGATGTTCAATGACAGCCTCGAGGAAGGCTAAGGGTCACTTATTTATCCGGGTGCGTGAATTAGTTCTCACGGGACTCGAGTGAAACCACCGGCGAAAGCTAGTGAAGAAATAGAATGATTAAGTTCCTATATGCATGTTAGGGGCCGTTCAAGTATTACGTAAGCACTATAGGGGGGTGGGGGGGTCTTTGTTTTGCTTATTTTGGATGGCATAGGGGGTAGGGGAGTCCAGATGATGATTACGTCATCGATAGTTATTTACTTTTTTACACGAATGGCAACCCTCATATTGTCTATGCTTGAAAACGAAACGCATTTTCGGGGATTCCCGCAAATATACACGCATACGTTTAGGCACTCGCTTTAGATCGATTCGGGGAATTACCGCGCGCTGTTCACTTGTCATAATTTCTTCTGTCAGTGTATTGTTTTGTTCGGATACTATAAAATAATATAAAAAAATACATTTTTAATTGAAAAATATTTACGTAAGCATGGGGGGTGGGGGTAAATGTAATAAATCTGCTTACGTAATATTTGAACGGCCCCTTATTATTTTATTTATATCTGTTTTAAAATAATGTAAGATAGTTTTGTCTCACGACACCATACTTATGTGTGAATCACGGAGGAAAGAAAGATCAGCGGAGATGCCATAAGGCAGGTAGGCCAGGCGCCTTCTTGTAGCTCAAATAACGCTTAATTACGAGTGAACTAACGAGGCGATAGGGTACCTTATAATGATGTCGGGACAGAATAATGATGTCGGGACACCTTTTTTTCACACACGGTCGGTTAGCCCCATGCTAAGTTATTAATTAACTTGTGTTATGGGTGCTAACACAACTGATAAACTACATATAACTACATATATACATATATATCGGGTGTGTCGTTTATAATCACATTAAATGAAATGCGTTAATATACTGGTAAATATATGTCGATTAACACAAACAAAAAAGAAAAATACGTAAAAATAAAAAAATGCATTTTTCAAACAAAGTAAATAGAATAAAAATGTGCGAAAATTAGAACACCATATAAAAGTCAGTCATTACAAACAACTGAAATTCTCCCTTGAAAACTGACAGCTGTCAACTGATCAAAACATTCGATACTCCTAACTTTATCTCTGCTTTACACATGATGTTGTAAATTATAAAAACGAAAAATGACTCCTGTGGTTAAAAAACTGAATGGATTAGGCTATTTTTTTTTACAATTCGCCATAAAATGTCTTAAAGTATATGAGATAGGATTTAATGTGATTGTGAACGACACACCCTGTATATATACATAATACATATTGTAACACCCAGACCACGGCCAACAAGCATGCTCATCACACAAATGTCGACCGAACCGGGAATCGAACCCGGGACCTCAGGTTCGGCAGTCCGGCATGGTGACCATTGCGTCATCGAGGTCGTCCTTGACACAATTGTCGACAATTTTTGGATTTTAAAGTTTCGGGTTCCATAGAAGGCATGTAAGGGCGGAGCTAGTAACGTTCCTCGTCCCCCTCGCCCCGCATGTTGTCGCGCTACTCTGGAGATATTGCGTTGTGACATCTCCGCTAGTCATTTTGTTCGTTGTAGTGGTGGAGTTGCCGATACATATCGGGTGTGTCGTTCACAATCACATTAAATAAAATGCGTTAATATGCTGGTTAATATATGTCGATTTACACAAAGAAAAAATAAAAATACGTAAAAATAATAAAAATTTTTAAACAAAGTAAATAGAATAAAAATGTGCGAAAATTAGAACACCATATAAAAGTCAATCATTACAAACAACTGAAATTCTCCCTTGAAAACTGACAGCTGTCAACTGATCAAAATATTCGATACTCCTAACTTTATCTCTGCTTTACACATGATGTTGTAAATTACAATAACAAAAAATGACTCCTGTGGTTAAACCATTGAATGGATTAGGTTATTTTTTTACAATTCGCCATAGAATATCATACAGTATATGTGATATGATTTAATGTGATTATGAACGACACACCCTGTATACATTCAACGTGCATGTATATTTGCACACACTAGTATGCCTCACTCGCTTTTGTGAAATAAAACATCTTTGGTAGATAAATTCTTGTCCAAATGTTATTAAACTGATCTATAACAATATTGTTTAGCAATCAGATATTTTATTGTATAATCACCGGGATTGTTGCATTTTCTTTTTTTTTTGTAAATAATTAATCGTACATTTCAGACTTTTCGGGATAATTTCAGAACTTTAAACTGTAACTCAAAATATTTTAGAATTTAACCCGATTTCAAAAGACAGAGGCCCGGTTATCATCCGTCGGCCTCGTAGACGCAGAATTAAATGAAAATGACCAATTTAAAACAAATATTTAGATTTTTTTTTCCTCTTAGAAAATTATCTACTTAAGGTGCGTTTTGAAGTCGTTGTGATGCGGTATGTGCGGTCGGCAGCTAGCATTGAAACGTACCTTTACATTGCATTTTCTCATAGTATTACTAGTAGTGGTTTGTTCGTATTTCAGAGTGGCATACTTATATGACAAGGACATAGGGTGACTGGTATGTAATGACCGATACTTAAACTCGTGTTTCTACTCATGATTAAAAACAACTTTCCCAAAGAAACTTTTCTTTTTAGTTTAAATCAAAATCTTGGTCGCGGGATTCATATGTAGGAAGATTTAAATAATTTATTTGTAGTGAGAAAATATTTACAGCCAGTTTCTTCATCAAAAGTTAAAGCCAAAGTAAAAGTCAAAGTAATGTCTAAAGTAAAAGTAACGGTTAAATTCAAATTTTCTATGAATTTTGCTGTCACTTTAGCCTTGAAAAAACGAATTTGACCGTTACTTTAACTTTAGACATTACTTTAACTTTAACTTTTGATGAAGAAACTGGCCGTAACGGCCAGTTTCTTCATCAATTAGAGAATAACTGAACAAACTATGACGCAATTTAGTAAGGAAATATATTGAACTTTGGGGAAAGAATAGGTATTTTCTATCAAATTCTTTCTTTGTCAAAGGTCTTAAATAAATAGATGTTATCACCATAGATAATATTCACGATAATTTAGTCAAAAATAAACGAATTTAGATTATAAATGAAAAGTTTGTTAATTTATTCGAAAATCACTATAATGTATGTACATATTATATGTTTTTGTTTTATTTGATTATTATAAATAAAGATGTTTAAATATATTTTGTGTATTTTTTTTGTCTCCACTTCACGAAAACCTGGTAAATACTTTTTTTACTAGTCCGTGGGTAAAACTATAAATCTAATAACTGGGTTGAGGATGTCAGATAGGTCAGTCGCTTCGTATAAAACCCTGGTACTGGGGCCCGATTCTCCTAATTTTACTTAAGCGCCTCGGTTTACGTTCGACTCGGTTCGACTGAGATCCAATCCCGACTCGATTACGATTGAAGCGTATGTGGCATTCCGCTATTTTTTCTTTGAAATAAACGTTTTTATCCTTTTCTGTCATTCAATAATGAATCATTTTGTCTGCAAATGATTTACGATTGCAAAATGAATGTAGATCAAACTACCGTATAGACCAAAATAGCAGACCAATCGCAAACCAATCGAATGTCGTTGGAATACGATTGGTCTTAAATTAGTAGCAGACTGCCCGATATGGTTAAAACTGCTATTGCGATCATATTGCGACTCGATTTCTATTCGATTTTGACATTAGTAACTTAGGAGAATCGGGCCCCTGAGCTGCATCCGGTTAGACTGGAAGCCGACTCCAACATAGTTGGGAAAAGGCTAAGCCATAGTAAGCAAGAAAACTTTTATGGCATAAACACCACGAGAACTCACAAGAATTTCAACAAACCACACAGTTCTTTGTTTTCATTTACGAAAAAAGTCTAAATTATACGATGACAGTTAATTTTGTGACAACCCTGAAAAAAAGCAACCTTAGGCGCTCCCTAGACGATTAATGAAATTGCGCAATATTAGGCACATGCTAGACAGACAATAATAGATTGCGCAGTATTACTATAACAACATTGTGCAATGGGAGGTTTTCTTTTTGAGAATTAAAAAAAATAGTTCCCAAGAAAGTGACAGATGGCGTTGTACCTGCTACGTGAGTGTGCCTTTGCCAAGTTAAAAAAAAAAACGAATCTAGGTCAGCGCCGTCTAGTCATCAGCTAGGAAAATTCTTAAAAAAATATATTCTCATTTTCATTCATAAAACTCATTAAAATCTTGTAGCTACAAAGCATTGCGGAAGGGTCAACAAATAAATGGTTAGATTCGTAATATTTCTCAATTTAAATTTTAATGATTGTCTGGTCTATATCGCCCTGTATCAGTGAATCTATACTAATATTATAAAGCTGAAGTTTGTTTGTTTGTTTGTTTGAACGCGCTAATCTCAGGAACTACTGGTCCGATTTGAAAATTTCTTTCAGTGTTAGATAGCCCATTTATCGAGGAAGGCTATAGGCTACTTTTTATCCCGGTACGGGGAGTAGTTTCCACGGGATGCGGGTGACACCGCTGGCAGAAGCTAGTTTATTATAAAGCACGCCACGTCTTCCGTACGGTCCGTACCCAAAGGGTGAACCGGGACCCTGATTATTAAGACTTCGCAGTCCGTCTGTCTCCAGGCTGTATCTCATGAACCATGATAGTTAGACAGTTGAAAGTTTCACAAATAATGTATTTCTATTGCCGTTACCACAACAAAAAAATACGTAAAACCGGCTGAGTGCGAGTTGGACTGGCGCACGAAGGACGTGCGCGCACTCGCGCATTATTTAAAACCACGTTTGTTGTATGGGAGCCCCCCAAAATATTTATTTTACTCTAGTTTTCAGTATTTGTTGTTATAGCGGCAACAGAAATACATCATCTGTAAAAATTTCTAACTATCACGGTTCATGAGATACCTACAGCAGCCTGGTGACAGACGGACAGACGGACGGACGGACGGACGGACAGAGGAGCGAAAACAATAGGGTCGCGTTTTACCCCCTGGGAACGGAACCCTAAAAAGGATAAAAACGTTTATTTAAAAGAAAAAATAGCGGAATGCCACATACGGTTCAATCATGATTGGATCTCAGTCGGATGTGAATCGTATGTCGCTTAAGTAAAATTAGCACGGGCCGCGGCGCGTTTTAATTGCTTGGTGTGCACAGGCCCTAATTCGTCAAGCCGGGTGTGCCACGGACAGGCGAGGTTGCCAATTAGGGAAGACAATGTTGGTTTGCCCCCGTTCGGCTTCACCTACCTGAAAGGGATCCCATAAACACTGGCGGACTAACAGGGGGGCGGCGGGGGCGGTCCGCCCCGGGCCCCACAACTAAGGGGGGCCACATTATGTTATTTTAAATCATTCTTCCGATCATATTCCATAATAAATAAAGGGTGTAGGTCAACGTCAACGATCAACCATCAAATGTCAACGATCAACCATGAGTGAAGAACGACTTGCTAGCTTGTCTATTTTGTCGATCGAAAGAAAAACGGCGTCGGTTTTGGATTTTGATGACGTAATTAATAAATTTAGTGCATTAAAAGCCAGAAAACAAAATTTAAAATGTTTGTAATTCATTTTAATTACCTACTAGTGTTATTGCTTGTTTTTAACCGACTTCCCAAAAAGGAGGAGGTTCTCAATTCGGCCGGTATGTTTTTTTTTTTTTTTCTATGTATGTACATCGATTACGCCGAGGTTTATAGGCCGATATACGTGATTATTTTTTGTTCGACGCGGAATAGTTGCCAGTTGGTCCCATATTCATCAGGTCAGGATCTGATGATGGAAACCTTGAGAAATCGAGGGCAACTTTCGAAAGTTGTAGGCAGAGATAGGGTTAGACCTTGACACTCATATGTATGCCTGATAGCACTGTTCAACAGTGAAGGTTTGGAGCTGACCTGATGATGGAGACCAAAGAAGGTCGAGGGAACTCGACAGCTGAATATGTAAACTACCCCGTGTTTGGGTTTATATTATTCGTATTGACGAGACCTTTGCAAGAGTGAATGGTTGAAGCTGATCTGATGATGGAGACCAGAGAAGGTCGAGGGAGCTCTACAACTGAATATGTAAACTACCTCGTGTTTGGGCTTATATTATTCGTATTGACGAGACCTTTGCAACAGTGAAGGTTTGGAGTTGACTTGATGATGAAGACCACAGAAGGTCGAGGGAGCTCTACAACTGAATATGTAAACTACCTCGTGTTTGGGTTTATATTATTCGTATTGACGAGACCTTTGCAACAGTGAAGATTTGGAGCTGACCTGATGATGGAGACCAGAGAAGGTCGAGGGAGCTCTACAACTGAATATGTAAACTACCTCGTGTTTGGGCTTATATTATTCGTATTGACGAGACCTTTGCAACAGTGAAGGTTTGGAGTTGACCTGATGATGGAGACCACAGGAGGTCGAGGGAGCTCTACAACTGAATATGTAAACTACCTCGTGTTTGGGCTTATATTATTCGTATTGACGAGACCTTTGCAACAGTGAAGGTTTGGAGCTGACCTGATGATGGAGACTAGAGAAGGTCGAGGGAGCTCGACAACTGAAAATGAAAACTACTGTTTGGGGTTATATTATACGTATTAATGAGAACTTTCCAGTTATGTTGATAGTGACCTATTCGTATCACTAAAAAGCTGAAAATAAAAAACTTTTTTACAAAAAAATAAAACCGACTTCCAAAACACTAAAAAGCAAAAAAAAACTAATTTTAGGAGCATCGGCCTAGAAGTCGGTGGCAAAATTAACTTAGAGACATCCATTAGACACCGACTTCTAGGCCGATGCTCCTAAAATTAGTTTTTTTTGCTTTTTAGTGTTTTGGAAGTCGGTTTTTTATTTCTAAAGATGTAAAGCTAAGAATATTGATTAAAATTTTAGTTTCTATTTGCATTTGTTAATTTAGTAAATCTGAAGGGCGCCAGGGGGCCCAGAATTAAAGATCGCCCCGGGCCTCAAACAGTCTTAGTCCGCCAGTGCCCATAAAACGTCTGCAAGAAAATCCCATTGAAATGACGTTGAATTACATTTAAATATTTATCAAAATTATTAACTTTCCATAAACTGAAAGAAGGATCAACTCAAATTCTACCAAAAAGTTTTCTATACAAATTCGTTGATAGAAGACTGCTTGGTAGATTCAAAGACTCAAAAAGAACGCTAGCCACAAAAAGAATTTGAAAAAGAATATTGAACAAAAATCGAACGTTGAAAAATCAGTCACAGCTTTTGTTCTGAAACGACAAGCTAGGTTACGCTCCTACCATGGCCAAAATTTTCAAGTAAAATATAACCAAATAGAAAAAATTCTCAAGTAACCCCCGCAGGATAGCAGCCAAATTCTTTGTAAAGTAATAAAAAGAATAAAATCGTGAAACATGGCCCTAGTTTTCAGGAAGGCAGTTTTGCCAAAGAACGTATCGTTGCTAAAATACTTTCGAGGGCGACCTTTAGCCACAGCGGCCAGTAAAAAGAACCCTGCAGCATTATGTAAGTATAATTTATGTACTTTTCTTATGTACTTTAGTTTTCCAATACTTTAGTTTGTCACCTTATGTAGCTTCGATCTCATTAGCAATGTGTGTCTAGCGTAGCCCTAAGCCGGGAGGGAATTTTTCAGTAGTTCTTTGAAATGGTGTGGGTCATTATAAGTCATTGTAAATGTTAGTGCCCATCCTAATTTTAAGGCAGGTAAGTGGTAGTATATAGCTAATTAGCGATAGTTGTTTAATTTAAATACATAGTTATTAATAATATGTTAACGATTTTTTTTCAAAAAGACGATCGCGCGGCCCCTGTCAGTTTGACGTTTGACAGTCTGGCATGTTCGTCATTGCGACTGACCCGCCGCTGGTGGGGTTCTGTTATTTTGGAGAACGGTGGTCGCCGTCACAGGACTCCAGGCTTATAATACTCGGCGAGCGCGCACGCGCCCTTCGTTCTTCCGAATAGCATGAGCCACCAACCAGCGGCTTCCTCGCCAAGTATTATATGCATGGATGTCCTTTGCAGTGCCTCGCGGCGTGAACACGTTGGGGCCATGCCACCGCGGCCACACCACGCTTCTATGCTGTGGTGTCAACCATGGCTCGTGGAGAGGTTTTGCTGACAAAAAAAAAGATGATAAAAAGAAAGAGGGCTGTCCTTGTTGCGGCTGTCCCTGCCCTTGCGGCCCGTGTGGACCTTGCGGCCCCTGTGGCCCATGTGGCCCTTGCGGACCCTGCGGACCATGTGGACCCTGCGGACCTTGCGGCCCTTGTGGACCATGTCGATGCCCCTGCGGACCATGTCCCTGTGGACCCTGTGGACCCTGTGGACCCTGTGGACCATGTGGACCCTGCGGACCCTGCGGCCCATGTGGACCATGTGGACCTTGTGGCCCCTGTGGGCCTTGCCGCTGCCCCTGCCCATGCGGGCCTTGCGGCCCTTGCGGCCCTTGTGGGCCATGCGGCCCGTGCGGCCCATGTGGACCCTGCGGGCCCTGCGGCCCATGCGGCCCGTGCCCGTGCCCGTGCCCCTGCCCTTGCCCTTGCCCTTGCCCGAAGCCTTGTGGTTGCCCTTCCCCGAAACCTTGTGGATGCCCTAAGCCTACTCCAAAGAAGTGCGAAGGCCCTATTTGTCCCACTTGTACATCGAAGTCGGAAGCACCCAAGAAGCAGGACCCGTGCAAAAAAGAAAAGATTCCGACTCGGATGGCCGGTGGAGTTGTCAGCAAGCAGTCACCTTGCTAAATCGGCTCATCTATTGAATTTTGATTATAACTTTAAGCACAGTGTCACATATTTTGAATTTTTATATTTGTTCTTATCACATGGTTTTTATTATTGTTTACAATAAATTTTCCGAAGTTTTATTTGATTAGTTTCATTTGACTATGCTCGCACAGATCACTGACGCCTGGAAGGGCTAAGTACTGATTACAAGTAATCTTTGCGAGCAACTTGACCCGCTTACATTCGCGTCCCGCCGATTGTCTCGGATTTTTAATGAAGGTGAATAGCATAAAATACCTTTGCAGCCGCGGCGGTCCCAAGCCGAAGCTTGAAGGATAAGGCCAGGACGCTGCGCGTGGGGACCGTGAAGATCGAAAAGGCGAAGCAGCTGCCGACCGTGAGCGCGGGGCGCAGTCCGAGCGCGAGCGAGCGTCTGAGGTTCTGCGTGTCGTGCCCCGACCTCGTGCCCGTGGCGCGGACGAGATTGTTCGCATCGCCCCTCAACTACGCCCCGAGAACTAGGACCATAAGTCACACCCCGCTAGCCTTGCTGTGCCACCGCTCGAGCTCGCTGCCCGGCTTGTTGCCCGCCCGCAACTTCCACACTAGCAACGCGTTCGACAAAACCTGCCCGCCACCATGTAACTGCGGCTGCCCCTGCCCCTTTCCGTGCGGGCCCTGCGGCTGCCCGCAAGGCTGCAACTGCCTCCCCCCGCCCTGCAACCAACCGCCCAAGTGCATTCAGTACATGACCGGCTACTACTACTACCCTTACGGCTTCTGGTTCTGTGGACCGTACCACGTGTCCGGCACGTGCACCCCTGTCGGGCCCTGCAGCCCTGCGGCCTCGTGCCCGTGCCCATGTCCTTGTCCTAAGTGCTGCGCCTGCCTCAACCCAGTTGCAGCGATGGCAATGAGCAGCGGCGCCCAGCAGCAGAGCTCGCCGCCGACACCGCGACCACCATCCAGGTCCATGCAGTCACCCATCGCTGACATCAAGTACCCTCTGCCTGGCCAGGATCCCGTCCAGTGCAGTACAGCGATCCCGCCTACCCCATCGTCTCGTGCCGGAAATGCAGGCATATCAAAGTTCTTCCCCTTCAACGCCGTGCCCAACGTGGAACCGATCCGCCGCCTCCCCCACACTTCAGTGCTCATGTGCCCCTACAGCACTAAGCCCATCCCCCCTGCGAGCACCCCCGACGCGTTCCAGGAGGGCAAGCCTGTATACTGCACCCCCTGCCTCAAACAACAGAAGAACAACTTTAGCAATAGGGCTCGCCAAAATTTCTATAACAACTGCCAAAAGCCAAAGAAGTCGCTTCCCAATTCCCTTTCTAAATCCTATTCAGATTATCATGAGAAGCGTACTGAAAGTAGGAGCCCCATCCACCACCACAAGCGGCCCAGAAGACTAAACTACGAAGTGTGCCCGCTCTTAGAATCTCCTCGAGGCTTGATGACCCAGGAGCAGCGCGACAGGCCCGACGTCTACCCCGGGGCCTTCCAGTACGCTAACATCCCCAACTACAGGAGCCCCTACCCCACCCAGCCCTTCATGGAGTCCACCTTCAAGGCATACGACGTTTAGACAGACCTCGCATAATCAGTCAGGATGACAATTTTAGAACAAAAGCTGATGGTCTCCACATCTAAATGGATTGAAATAATAACAATTTGTAAAGAGTCCATTTAATAAACATCTCCTGACTAATTTGCAGTTTCATTTATGAGGTGGCCCTCTCACTAGGCTCTTTTAGATAGGATTGTGATTACAGTAAAGCAATCATCCTTTCAGCAAATGTCGCGACGTTGAGAAGAGTGATGGAGCATCTTGATAAAATTCGGGGTATACCGGTGGCGAGACTAAATGGGATGCCGACACGCGCGGCGCAAGAGCCGCCGAAGCCAGCCACGGCGCTGTACCGGCGCGCCTCGTGTCCCAGCTTCTGCACGGCTGGGCCTCGCGAGGTCCTGCCCATTCCCTGCCAATACCTGCCGCGGACGCAGTCGGTGATCCTCTGCGACGAAGCGAACCACGAACATGGACAGCATTACGCTGCAGCGCAATACAAGGTTTCCCAAAACTACTACCGGTCGTACTGCACGCCCGTGGGGCCCTGCGCAGCGCCGGCCGCGCAGTCGACGGCCCAGATGCTGCAGCAACTCGGCAACGTGTGCGCCTGCCCCTGCCCCTGCTCCTGTCCCGGGCCCTGCAAGTGCGGCTGCTGCCTGCCCGCGCCTTGCAACACTCCTCCGCGCTGCATCCAATACATGACAGGTTACTACTACTACCCTTACGGCTTCTGGTTCTGTGGACCCTACCACGTGACGGGTACCTGCGTCCCCGGCGGCCCTGTGTCCCCGGGCGGCCCCTGCCAGCCCTGCGCTCCTAACCCTGGCGGACCCTGCGGCCCCTGTAACCCGTGCTGCGTCTGCGGAATATTCAATGCTTGCGGCTTAGTGCCAGCTCTTGAAGCGAGCTCGGCGAAAGAGCTGCCGGCCCCCAGTGAACTGCCGGACCTCAGTAAACTGCCGGCGGTGGATATTAGTAAAGTGTTGCCAACTTCCATGAATGGTCTGGTTATGGGCTGCATTGCACTCAATGCCCCATGCAAGGCGTGTCGGCCTTGCGGTCCGTGCCCGTGCGGCCCGAATCCCCCATGTTGCGGTGGCCAAGGCCCTTGTGGTCCATGTGGACCCGCCGGTCCTTTTGGACCATGCGGTCCTTGTTTTCCCGGGGTCGGCTGTTGTAATGGCGGATTCAGTGGCTGCGGCGCGTGCGGTCCCGGCAACTGTGGCCCTTGCGTTGTTGGGCCTGGATGTAGTAGCTACTGCTGCCAAGGGGGCTGCTGTGTCGGCCCTGCCGGCTGCGGACCGTGTGGTGGCTGTGGCCCTTGTGGCCCTCCGTGTGGTCCGTGCGGACCATGTGGCCCTTCGTGTGGCCCATGTGGCCCTTGCGGCCCATGCGGCCCTTGTGGTCCCTGCGGCCCATGTGGTCCACCATGCGGCCCTTGTTGTGGTCCTTGTGGCCCGTGCGGTCCATGCGGCCCTTGTGGTCCGTCATGCGGCCCATGTGGCCCCTGTGGTCCATGTGGCCCGTGCGGACCTCTTTGCGGTCCCGTCTGCGGCCCCGGCTGTCCTCCCGCCTGTGGTACATGCCTTCCTTTCGGGTGCGGCGCGTGCTGTACCGTGGGGCCTTGCGGCAGTGGCTGCTGCGGGCCCCCTGGCTGCGGCCCATGGTCGGGCCCATGTTTCAACTGCACGTGCCAGCCGATACCCGTGTGTGGGCCCTGCGCGCCGCCACCTGTCACCCCACCCTGCCCTTCGTGCTGCGTACCCATGTACTCAAACCAGGCCCCGCCCAAGGAAGAACCGAAAGCAGACCCGGCCAAGAATACGGAGGCCAAAGCGAAAGTGACGCCACCACGGCCAGAGATCAACCCCGACTTGATTCATAAACACCCCTTCAACAAGGTGGGGGCTACAAAGCCTTTGAACCTCACCAGCTCGGTACTTACTTGCTACTATTCTACGTACGCTGGGCTGAACCACCTATCAGAGAAGGCGATGGACGATAATACACGATTAAAGCGGCCAATAGGAGATCTCAAAATACTAGCGAAGGCGAAAAGCTTTGGTTCTAACGTGAGTCCCGATTGGCACGAGAATACGTTAGTTTTATCGAACCACGTCGCTTCTACGAACCTCAGTAAGACATCTAAGGACAACCCTACGAAGGAAGACCAGATTTTCTTGACGTCGAGCTGGCCCAAGCTACCCAAGAGCACAGGACTGAAACCCACTGTCCAAACCAGTTAGTTGTACCCAAATGAACTTGTTTTGATGATTTTTGACTTCGAACTTATGATCCTTGACTTTGATACTTGTAATTATTAATTGTTGGACTTGAATATGTAATAGGTTGAATAAAAATCGTGACAACTAAGGCGTTTTTTATTGGCTGCTTCTACTTTAGGGTGGGTTTAGGTACTTCCATCCATCCTCCGAGGCTTTTTCCCAAACTATGTTGGGGTCGGCTTAGGTACTTAAATTTCCTTTATATACCTTGGTAGGTATATAGAGGAAATTTAAGTAGTTTAGTGTTTCGGATGGCACGTTAAGGCGATTCTCACACTGCCCCGCATGATGCAACGTAGCGCGTGGATGCGTGTTCTTCCGTTGTAAGTATCTCCGTTTGTATGGAAAACACGAACAGTCCAACACACTGAAAATGCATCCACGCGCGTTCATGCGGATCACGCGCATACACGCGGAGAAACATGCACCCCCGCGCGTAGGTGCGAGGCGAGACGCATGGTATGGCACACCGAATCTCGCAGTGCCGCGCGTGATTTTGAAAGGGCGTGACGTGTGTGTTTGGAAATGGATCTCGATGAGAGCCGCCGTGCGTGAATCTACAAAACGCACCTACGCGCGTGAGTGCGCAAAAAACCCGCACGATGATGCAGATCTGGACTCCCGCAGGAACGCGCGTAGGTGCATCGACACGCAATATGCAGCATGATGCGGGGCAGTGTGAAGACCGTCTAAACTGTAGGTCCCGGCTGTCATTGAACATCCTTGGCAGTCGTTACGGGTAGTCGGAAGCCAGTAAGGGTCATGGTACATTATAGCGGCACCGCAACAGCACGGCTGCAGCACGGCGTCGCCTCGAATTTAGGCCGCGTTTCCACTGACGCGGAGCTGGGCGGAGAGGAGCTTAGCGGTGCATAAATTGACCAATGACTATGCTTGAAATCTCCGCTCCGCTTCAATGGAAACAGTACGAGCGGGGTGGAACAGAGCAGAGCGAATATTCATACATCGAGGCGGTGCAGTGCGGAGGACAGCGAGCATTGGGGTGCAGAGCGGAGGACAGCGGGGCGGTATGGAGCGGGGCGGTGCGTGACTCGCGTGCAGTGTGTCAGTTGTCTTCGTTACGTCACTAGGTGCATACGTATCAAAAGGGTTCCTTCTATCTGGCAGAATTTTATTTGGCATAACTGGGCATAACACACTTGGCATGCCAAACTTGCCATTTAGAAGTCGTGGTGGCCTAGTGGGCGAAGAACCAACCTCTCAAGTATGAGGACGCGGGTTCGATTCCAGGTCAGGCAAGTACCAATGCATCTTTTCTAAGTTTGTATGTACTTTCTAAGTATATCTTAGACACCAATGACTGTGTTTCGGATGGCACGTTAAACTGTAGGTCCCGGCTATCATTGAACATCTTTGGCAGTCGTTACGGGTAGTCAGAAGCCAGTAAGTCTGACACCAGTCTAACCAAGGGGTATCGGGTTGCCCGGGTAACTGGGTTGAGGAGGTCAGATAGGCAGTCGCTTCTTGTAAAGCACTGGTACTCAGCTGAATCCGGTTAGACTGGAAGCCGACCCCAAAATAGTTGGGAAAAAGGCTCGGAGGATGATGACACTTGGCATAATTTTTTTTCAACGAATGTTTTTAAGGCATAAAAAATATTTAGCATAATTATTGTACCCAAATGAACTTGTTTTTGATGACATTTGACTTCGAACTTATGATCCTTGACTTTGATACTTGTAATTATTAATTGTTGGACTTGAATATGTAATAGGTTGAATAAAAATCGTGACAACTAAGTTGTTTTTTATTGGCTGCTTTTTCTTTAGGGTTTAGGTACTTACTTAGACCTACCTCGCATTAATCGGCAGTGTAAGCTACACGGGTAGTGTACAGTAGGGTAGGGTAGTGCTCGCCTAGGTGAGCGTCAGTGATACAGCGAACGCGCGGTGGCAATATATTTTATGATTAGAACTTCGTGAGGTCTAGTAGCCGAAGAGCCCACCAATGGTACTGTCCAATGGTACAGGTGGTCCGGAGAAGCTTTTTTTATGGGAAATCTTGAAATCACTCCTCCCGCTGTGGGTTAGCAGCGTAAGGGAGTGTTGGATTCTTAAGGTCATGGCACAGGTGCCGGTAGGCACCGCAATAGCACAGCTGCAGCACGGCGTCGCCTCGAATTTAGACTATGGCTAGCTGCCAGCGCGCTAACTACGCGCAAGGTGCAAGCTCGCAGTCCGCGCGCCGGCCGCGACGTGTAAGCTCACAATCCGCGCGGTGGCCGCGAGGTGTAAGCTTGCTGTCGCCGCAAACTCAATATTGTTTTAAGACAGTTATGATTGAACACGCCTAGGACTTGCTTCGGTGCCGACCCGGAGTCGGTGCGTAATGAGCATGCCGTCGGCGCGCTGTACGCATAAGGTCCGCTCGCTTGCAGCACGCGGGCTGCGAGTCGAGTTGTGCGGTAGGCCGCGGCCCCATGTCCGGGGCGCGGCGCCGGCCGCCGTGTGACGTTGCGGCGCCGCCATCCATTACTCATTCAGTCGATATTTCGCTTTTTTTTTTATTTTGATTGATTGTTGATGCGCTCGCACGAATAGCGACGTATTAGCCGTGTAGCGACGGCTTAAGAATACATGTGTCGCTACCCCTTCTTCCAGTGGGTGTCGTAGAAGTCGACTAATGGAAAAAAATGCACCGAACACCAGTGCGAGAGAAGGAAAACTCGAAAAAAACCCTCTATCAACCCGTCTGGCCAGCGTGATAGCAGTAGGCTAAATACCTCCATGAGCAGCACAAAAAAGCCACGGCCCCTAGTTCCCGGCAGTCCCGCTATTCCCGGTCACGGTGGCGACCGTGGTTACGGCGGGACAGGGGGTGCGAAGAATCTCCGGGTTACGGGAGGCCACCAAACTAAACTGACTCTTGCGACGTACAACGGCCGCACGCTACGGCTTGACTCGCATCTGGCGCAACTCGAGGTGGAACTTGGGAAGATTAGGTGGCACATATTAGGGTTATGTGAAGTTCGAAGAGAGGGGGAGGACACCATAACCCTCGAATCAGGTCACCTAATGTACTTCCGAGAGGGAGACCAACAATCCCAAGGTGGCGTTGGGTTTCTGGTTAATAAGTCCCTAGCTGATAACGTTGTGGAGGTGTCTAGTGTGTCGAACAGGGTAGCGTACCTTATCTTAAAGCTCACCGACAGGTATAGCCTCAAGGTAGTGCAAGTGTACGCACCGACCTCGACACATTCAGACGATGAAGTGGAGGATATGTTTGATGATATATCAAGGGCCCTCCACTTCACTACAAAGACCCATTACACCGTTGTCATGGGGGACTTTAACGCTAAAGTGGGAGTACAGATTTGCGGCGAATCGGCAGTAGGATCCCATGGATTTGGAAGCAGGAATCATAGGGGGCAAATGCTCGTCAACTTCCTCGAACGCGAGGGGCTCTTTTTGATGAACTCTTTTTTCAAAAAGCAGCCCCAAAGGAAGTGGACTTGGCAAAGCCCCGACACTATGACTAAAAATGAGATTGACTTCATCATGACGAACAAGAAGCACATATTCAGAGACGTCTCCGTGATCAATAGGTTTAATACCGGTAGCGATCACCGACTTGTCCGAGGCTCTCTGAATATCAACTTCAAGGCCGAACGTTTCCGTCTGATGAAGGCCAGGCTCCGACCAACACTGCTCCAAACCATGACAGGATCTGAAACGTTCCAATCAAATTTGGAGAACCGATTTGCCGCCGTGGAAACCACAACAGACGTTAACCAGAACCACGAATATGTGGTTCGGATCCTCAGGGAGGAAGGTTCGAGATTCTGTAACATGCAGCGTAAGGGCAAGAAATCAAAGCTTTCGGAAGAGACATTAGGGCTTATGAAGAAACGACGTGAAAACCCGCCTGTCACTTCGTCAGCTAAGCGGGCTCTAAACCAAGAGATCAACAAGCACGTACGACGCGACCTCCGGTGCTCCAATACTCTTGACATTGAAAGAGCAATTGAGCTAAATCGGGGGTCAAAGGTGTTCGTACAATCTCTTGGAAGAAGCCACTTGACGAAGTTGACCACAACAAGTGGAGAAGTCGTTTCTTCGGTGCCGGCAGTCCTTTCGGAAGTGGAAAATTTCTATGGCCGGCTATACGCATCGCATGCATCTCGACCTGATCCCGGAAATGAGGATTCTAGAGCCACATTAACACGCCATTTCACCGAAGACCTGCCAGAAGTCAGCAGTGACGAAATCGAGATCGCTCTGAGACAGCTCAAAAATGGAAAAGCCCCTGGCGAGGATGGCATTACAACAGAGCTTTTAAAAGCAGGAGGAAAGCCCGTACTGGGGGAGCTCCAGAAGCTTTTTAATGCCGTCCTGTTTGAAGGGAGAACTCCAGAGGCGTGGAGTAGGAGTGTTGTCGTCCTGTTCTTCAAGAAGGGAGACAAAACCCAGCTGAAGAACTATCGACCCATTTCCCTCCTAAGCCACGTCTATAAGCTGTTCTCAAGAGTGATCACGAACCGACTTGCGCGAAGACTCGACGAATTCCAACCACCGGAGCAGGCCGGGTTTCGGAGCGGATACGGCACCATAGACCACATCCACACAGTGCGGCAGATTATACAGAAGACCGAAGAGTATAATCAGCCCCTGTGTCTAGCATTTGTGGACTATGAGAAGGCCTTTGACTCGGTTGAAATCTGGTCTGTTCTGGAGTCCCTGCAGCGTTGTCAAGTAGATTGGCGATACATCCAAGTGATGAGATGTCTCTACGAAGCCGCTACAATGTCCGTCCAAGTACAGAATCAGCAAACAAGGCCCATACCGTTGCATCGAGGAGTGAGACAAGGGGATGTTATTTCCCCGAAACTGTTCACTAATGCAATGGAGGATATGTTCAAGACGCTGAATTGGAAAGGGCAAGGCATCAACATCAATGGCGAACACATCTCTCACTTGCGATTTGCTGACGATATCGTCATCATGGCGGAAACGCTGCAGGACCTACAACAGATGCTGAACGACCTGGCTGAATCTTCTCTACGCATCGGCCTACGGATGAACTTGGACAAAACCAAGGTCATGTTCAATGAACATGTTCTACCGGAACCGATTGCGATACACGGCGCCGTTCTCGAAGTTGTTCGGAAATATGTATACCTCGGGCAGACATTGCAGTTAGGTAGAAACAACTTTGAGGACGAGGTGAATAGGAGAATTCAGTTGGGTTGGGCTGCATTTGGGAAGCTACGTCGAGTCCTAACATCGTCGATCCCACAGTGCCTAAAGACAAAAGTCTTCAATCAGTGCGTCCTACCTGTCATGACTTACGGAGCCGAAACGTGGACACTGTCGGTACGGCTGGTTCACAAGTTTAAAGTCGCTCAGCGGGCTATGGAAAGGGCTATGCTCGGCATTTCTCTGAGGGATCGCATCAGAAATGAGGTAATCCGTCAGAGAACCAAGGTCATCGACATAGCCCACCGAATCAGCAAGCTGAAGTGGCAGTGGGCTGGCCATATTAGCCGAAGAACCGATAACCGTTGGGGTAAACGAGTTCTAGAGTGGAGACCGCGCCTCGGCAAGCGTAGTGTAGGACGTCCTCAGGCACGGTGGAGTGATGACTTGCGCAAGACGGCTGGCAGGAGCTGGATGCGAGAAGCCGAAAATCGATCTCAGTGGCGTGCACTTGGAGAGGCCTATGTCCAGCAGTGGACTGCGATAGGCTGATGATGCGCTCGCACGAATGGTAATGGATGGCACACCGTTGGCGGCACCGTGCTGCGGCACGACGTCGTGCCATGTTACGGCGGCAGCGCCGCAACGTCACACGGCGGCCGGCGCCGCGCTGTGGACATGGGACTGCGGCCGTAGCGACAAGCGCGCTGACTGCCCGCCGTTGGCTTTTTCATATTAATATTATGGAATATATCTGTGGCCCTAGTGAAAAGGGATTTAAGTCCAAAAATTCAACTTTACAGGAGAGGCAAAAAACACACGGCGCGCTTAAATTTCGTGCTTGTCTTCGTGTTACATTTAAACCGCTAGGAAAAGAAATACATGTGATATTTTTTATAGGTAAACAGACTATGTTGTTTATTATTATTGAGTTGTTTTTTATGTAATGTTTATACCTAGTTTTTAAGATAGTGACTTATACCCACCACAAAATAAATTCTTTGACGGTACAAAATAACTTATACCCTTTCTCCCATAAGTAACTTGTGAATTCTCTTATGTGAAAAAGAATACGCATTTGGATTGACTTTTACATTTGGATTGAGTACTGATCTCAATAGAGTTATACAAGACACTTGGCCTTTATTTTGGTGAAAACAGATTCATGTCTATAGTATAATATTATTCTTCACTGAGCCATTTTTAAGGACCAACTCATGTTGTATTGCTAAACACCAATTAAATCAAAACGTGGGTATCTTATATTAATTTAGATTAAAAAACACAAACAATATTTTTTATTTTTCAGTTTAAAACAATACAAAAGTACTTGAATCCGAATTTTGTAGTATTTTTTGTGTCAGTTAGATCCATATGCACCAAGTAACTTCTTTGCCTTTAAAGATAACTTAGATCTCTTTACATCAAACGATAGAGCATTTTTTTCTGATCATTTTGGTATACTTAACTCATTTTCGACAAAATTGGACTTATACCCCTTTTCACTAGGGCCACAGATATTATACTATACACGATTTAATGCTCTAAATTGATTGACAAGTTAAATGCTGGTGTAGAGCGGTGCTGTTGCGGTGCCGGTATAATGTGCCATGACCTTTACGCGGTGTCCTGCGTGAGCGAACGTGATGCGACGCGACGCAACATGACGCGACGTAATACGACGCGATGCTATATGCGACAAATGTCCTACGTGACTTAGATATAACGATGACTATTTGAACGAAAAATTCAATGTAAAAAAAATGTACCGCTGGGGATCAGTAGGCATACATCAACTGAACAAGCAAATTACAAAAATGTGTTAAGGTGATTGCTTCGACCTCTCAAGTATGAGTGAGTGGGTTCGATTCCAAGTCGGGCAAGGGACTAATTAATGTAACTTTTCTAAGTTTGTTATATTTTCTTAGTAGGTATATCATGGAGACCAATCAGACTCAATCCTTCCCTGTGTGTGCAGCAGTGGGACTATAAAAAGGCAGATGGCGATGCATGCTTCAAGAAACTGCCCAACTAGCAAAATTCTCCTATAGCAATTGACTAATAAGATTACACGCCTTATAGAAATCTAGTAGACGCATTAACTTAGGCCACTGATCCTGCTAAAGCATCTTCTAAGATGATTTGCACTACAAGTACTTTCGACCCTATAGTTTAGTTTTATAAATGTCAATAGGATTATTTTACACGACTCTTACTAGAGCAGTCAGTCAGGATCAGTTTTATAAATGCAAGTTATAAAAGTTATTAGCAAAGTGTGACTTTTGATCCGATAATCGCATTTAGTAAGATTGTTTTATCTTGTTAACGTCTTGTTTCATTCTTCTATAAGACATGCACTTCCTATAAATGCCACAGATAAAGCTGCTAGAGGTAAAGATATTATAGAACAATTTGATCTTAGTCGTGACCCTTAACGGATTTTTAGCAGCAAGCTAGCATAGCCTCTGATTTTTATAAGTAAGGAACCTTGAAACTTAAATATGGTGGCGTAGGTATGTCATGTAAGCGTCTTAACTTAGATTAAAAAGTCATATAAAGGTTCTGATAAATGCAATGTAATGGCGCCCTATGTCGGACAGGTATTTATTAATTTATTACTGAATTAACAAATAATGAAAATGTTAAATTTTGAAGGCGTATGAAGATATGTTTATTATCGTCTAACATTTCATCAATAAAATTATTTTCGCAAGTAGTGTAGGCACTCTTTACGAAACAGGCACATGGCAAATGTTACATAATGACAAACCTTATTATAATGTGACTTTACTTATCTTTTGAAAATAAAAGAGGATTCAATGTCATGCACAAGCACAGTACAATGAATTAACGAAAAAAGAACGAATGATCGACTGAATGAATCTACTAATGATATTACGCTGATCACTGTAGGACCAATTACTCTAGTAGCGGCACGCGCCAGATCATAAAAGGACCAATCGCTCTTTTTGGATGCATTTACCGGATTTTTATAGGACAAATATATTTTGTTAAAGCACTTGATAAGGTAATTATAAAATCAAATAGCACTTTACCGGATTATAACAAAGCGACTATAGGGCGAAATAGTCCAATAAACTGCGCCCAAATGCGGCTATATTATCGTTTACAGGATTTCTATAGGATTAAAAAATACGTGCTCCTAGGATAATTACAGGGCTACATTTTGCTACTTGGGTGGTTGCGCCAAATTCAAAAGAAAATAGTTAGTTTTTATATATTTAACCTAAGTTAGCATAATGTATTTGAATTGCAAGAACTTGGGTTACAAAAAAAAAACATCTAAAAATACTTTGCTATTATTTTGTATGTCTCTTCCAGACGTCGGGACTACAGAGCCCCGGATTTTTGGGAGGCGAACGTGGGGCCGAAGCCAACACGCTGAAGCCCTTTTGCGACAACTTTAATGAAATGGTGACACAAAACCCACGATTATCCCTGTATACACTATAGAAATGTACCCAAGGACAATCCCCGGTTCTGTGCTAAACTATTGCTAACTATGGATGAAAACTACTTGGGCTATTGTGATGGGATGCTGATGGACTAGGAATGGGGAAACTACGGGAACTATGGCACCTGCCGATAACAATGTAATAAATACACGTAAAAATGGCAGGTGGAGACTCGCCACCTCACTTACTGGGCCCCCGGGAATCAGTCGCTAAATCGCAACAAGAGGGCAACAGGTACATGAGCGGCTGAAGGGTGAGGATACCTCGGCGGACTTTAAACGCAGATCACGCGCTCCCTTTGGGTCCAGCATCACCGGCCCACTCGCCACTTACCACGAGGCACCTACCCTCCGAGCAGAGCTGCTAACCCTACTCTAGCGACTCCACTCTGGTCGGCCAATGAAGGCAAGCCAAGAGGCGGGAGACCATCCCCCGTCATGATTCACTCCGGCCGGCCGGAGATGGGGGACGGACAGTATACTCTCCCTGGAGCACTCGGATATATAGCCCCTTGGGGTCGCTACTCCCTGTCATCCGCCTCAGATGCCCTGCGGGTCCTTTGCTATATTATTACCGCGATCGATAAGATCACGCCTCATATCGAAACTAAAAAAAACCATTTTGTATCTGCAATTCCCGCTACCAAAGCATTCACCTTGATATAAATACAAATATAATACCTAAATGGAAATGATGAAATCAATACAGACCTTTCAATCTCCCTAGCAACCCCCTGAGCCCAGCCAGAGCTAATTCCGGGAACTACAGATGTCCTATATGTAGAATATGAGCAAATATCAACCGCGCTTGCGCGTTGCAGCTTGCACCTTGCAGGCCCATCTAGGCGAGTAGTTACCTCTATATATCCTTGTGTCGGCGGACGCTCGTTTGCCGGACAATAATATTAATTGCCAAACTCCCAGCTTTGAATATTATCAAGATTCTGTTCGAAGGTACCTAAATTTTGTTGTAAAAAACTTTGTTTGTAATGCGTTTGTGTTAAATTTTTTCTGAAGTTCTCTTTTTTTTTCGTTGAATTGCGTCGTATTTTTAAAATGTTTCGAATTGACAAAGGGCTGCCCTTGAGTTGTATGCAATTGAAATATCGGAAATATTTGAGTCAGATTTTCAACAAGAGTTCCGTACTTACAATTTTTTTATCAAGTATTTAATGCGCGCCTTTTTTAATACGAGTGCGACGCACAAAGAGGGGTGTTATAACTTTGACCGCTATATGTGTCTGTCTGTGGTACCATAGCTCTTAAACCACTGAGGTGATTTGAATGCTGTTTTTCTAGTTGAAAGCTGATTTTCTAGCGGTGGTTCTGAGTCAAGTTTCATCAAAATCGGCTCAGCCATTTTAAAGTTATAAGCAGTTTTGTCAACATCGGGAGGGATCTCAGACCCAAAGTAGTATCTTATATTACTTTTAAATGTAGATTTATGCGACAGGAAAATTTGAAATTATTAGGGTGCGTCCACATCTGGCGAATGCGCAGCTCGCGAGCAGTTTGTTAAGTTTCTTAAGTTTGACTTTCTCGATGCGAAAATTATCATACCATAACGCATTGAATCACGTAGCACTGCAAAATGAAACATCATCGGGGTTAGCTTCCAGTCTAACCGGATTCAGCTGAGTACCAGTGCTTTACAAGAAGCGACTGCCTATCTGACCCCCTCAACGGCCTCAACCCAGTTACCCGGGCAACCCAATACCCCTTGGTTAGACCGGTGTCAGACTTACTGGCTTCTGACTACCCGTAACGACTGCCAAGGATGTTCAATGACAGCCGGGACCTACAGTTTAACGTGCCATCCGAAACACAGTCATTGTTGTCTCTAAGATATACTTAGAAAGTACATACAAACTTCGAAAACTTGCATTGGTACTTGCCTGACCTGGAATCGAACCCGCGCCCTCATACTCGAGAGGCTGGTTTTTTGGCCACTAGGCCACCACGACTTTAAAAATGAATGAAGATATAAATCATTTGATGTAGTATCACCATTAATTCGCCAAATGTGGACGCACCCTTATATACTTAGGCCCAAGCACACCGATAGCACAAAGGTCCGTTTTTTTTACTATGAAAATTCATATTAAACAGCTGGGGCCCGATTCTCCTATGTTAATAATATCAAAATCGAATAGAAATCGAATCGCAATATGATCGTAATAGCAGTTTTAACCATATCGGGTATTCTGCTACTAATAAAAGACCAATCGTATTCGATTGACATTTGATTGGTGTGCGATTGGTCTGCTATTTTGGTGATTTTGGTGTATACGGTAGTTTGCTGTACAATCATTTTGCAATCGTAAATCATTTGCAGACAAAATGATTCATTATTGAATGATAAAAAAAACTTTTTACAAAAAAATAAAACCGACTCCCAAAAACACTGAAAAGCAAAAAAAAACTATTCTTAGGTGCATCGGCCTAGAAGTCAGTGTCTAATGGATGTTCCAGAGTTTATACGCCACCGACTTCTAGGCCGATGCACCTAAGAATAGTTTTTTTTTGCTTTTCAGTGTTTTTGGGAGTCGGTTTTATTTTTTTGTAAAAAGTTTTTTATTTTTGGCTTTTCAGTGACAAGCATAGTTGCCACTATCCGCATTTGTGGAAAGTTCTCATCAATACGAATAATATAAGCCCAAACACGAGGTAGTTTACATATTCAGTTGTCGAGTTCCCTCGACCTTCACCAGTCTCCATCATCAGGTCAGCTCCAAACCTTCACAGTTGCAAAGGTCTCGTCAATACAAATAATATAAGCCCACACACGATGTAGTTTACATATTCAGTTGTCGAGTTCCCTCGACCTTCTCTCGTCTCCATTATCAGGTCAGCTCCAAACCTTCACTTTTGCATAGTGTTATCAGACATACACCTCATTGTCAAGTTTTTAACCTATGCACGAATACAATTTTCGAAAGTTGCCCTCGATTTCTCAGGGTTTCCACCATCAGATCCTGACCTGGTGATTATGGGACCACCTGCTGGCTTATTCGCTAACTTTCCGATTTTCAGATGTCAACTGGCCTCAGTTTTCATCCGAACTTTGATGTCAACCGATAAGTTCAAAACATTGGCATTCTGTATCGCATGAAGTGGATATCGGTGGATATCGTTACACGGTTGCTGACGCCAAAACTACGATGACAACTTGACAACTCTATTTTTTTATCGACTATTATACTGCTAAGTAGGAAATACCCTAATAGCATTACATTACTACGTTTGAGAGAACGCTTTATTTTCAGCGTGTTATACATTTAAAAATAATCTGTGGCGGTAAAATTCAGTATTTGCTTTCTATTGTGTGTGAACTTGGTGTCTAAAGTTCCGTGTGGATGAACAATATTTTAACTGAGAATATTGTGAGTATTGTAGTTATTGTAAATTTAACAACGTAAATAATATTTTGATACGTAGATTCCTACGTTTTGCATGCAAAATAAAAATTGGTATACTATTTTATTATTATTTAGGTTTAAAATGCTAACATACACTTTCATGATGGATTTTGAGAAGAAGGAAACTTTATGTACTTGAGTAGCTCGTCCCATACACTGAGAGCATCGGTTACCTCATGTAGGCACTTACTAAATAAAAGTTGAGACATGTTGCAAATGAATGAGGAGTTCCTTTGGTATGATCCGTTTGCATAAAAGTTTAGGACTGCCAATATCTATACATAACAAAATTTGATGTTACAAAGTTTATCATCATATTATTATTAGTCATCATCATTTCAGAGTGTTTATGAGTAACATTAATTTATGTAATATTGGTATTTATTTTGCTTTTAACGTTATGAATTCTTACTTTTAGCTCAATTGCAACAGCAGTGTTTTGTTGAGCATGTTGCAGAAACGGACGTAACTCTGCCGAAACTTGCTGAAACCCTTATTTGTTGATACGAAAATTTGCCATGAATTCCTTCTCCCGTAAATCCAGAGAATTATTGCAATCCCGCAGACGACGTTTCTGGATTCTGGATAAACTTCGTTTTGTCTCTTATTCCACAAATGCCAGCAAAAATACACGCGATATTTTTATTCCACACAAAAAAAGATAAAACAAATTAAAATAATACAATTAAAAATAACACTATCAAAAAATAAAGGAAACGACTCAGGGTTTGTATTTCTATTGGATTCGCAAAATTAGAGAAATCTTATATGTCTGATGCTACAATATAGTATAGACATCCCAGTGATGAGACATAAAACACTGCTATTTGTAGTGTATTTCAAAAAATTACAGTGGCCATCAATTTGATGTCCACTGAGCTTACGGAATCGCAATTTAACGTTTATCGATACAGAAACAGCTGTCAAAATGAGTCATGGTGGATATCAGCCTGTGTCGATGCTCATGACGTCATCTCAGATGGTCACTGGCGTTAGCGAATAAGAAAATAGCTGTTTGACAATTTACTGATGTACACTTTACCAAATGATGATATCTGCGAGCTGTCAGTGGAATTAGCGAATAAGGCTACTGGAAGGTATACCCTATCCAACAAAAAAAAAATTTGCAAATCGGTCCAGGCGTCTTCGAGTAATCGGTGAATATACATAAAAAATAAAAATAAATTCCTTTTTGGGAAGTCGGTTAAAAAAGGATAAAAACGTTTATTTCAAAGAAAAAATAGCGGAATGCTACATACGCTTCAATCGTAATCGAGTCGGGATTGGATCTCAGTCGAATCGAGTCGAACGTCGATCGATCGTCGCTTAAGTAAAATTAGGAGAATCGGGCCCCTGTTTTGAGAAAACTGACGTCCTTATTTTTTTGTTTAATATAGATTGGCGCAATACGATACTGTTATAAATGGGAGATATAATTTGCGACGCGGCTTTGTGTAAGTACCTACTTATTTTTTGTTTAAGAGATGGAACCAATTCTGACAAACATGTGTTGCTGGGGAGTTTGTTGCGCCACTTTTTCTTCCCAGCATATAGGAAGTGGTGAAGGGCGGGCGTTTTGAGGCTGTCTTTTTTAAGGTTGTCCTTCAAAAAGAGCTGATTGAAATAAAAGAATTTTTAGCTGATTTTATTATTGTTTTTCTGAAGTTTGTCAGTGAATTGAATTGAATTTTGATGCGATGCGACGTTCGCATATTGTCTTACTAGCTTTTGCCTGCGACTTTGTTCGCGTGGAGTAGTAACTTCCGGCAGATTTTTGGTTTGACCAATAGATGGCGCTATATGTTCGGATTAAATTTTATTATTTTTTTATTTTTTTGTAATAAAAACTATCCTATGTCCTTTCTCAAGTTCCATACTATGTCTGTACCAAATTTCACACAAATCGGTTCAGTAGTTTAGGCGTGAAGAAAAGACAGACAGACGGACGGACAGAAAGACAGACAGACAGAGTTACTTTCACATTTATAATATTAGTTAGGATTTAACGTAGTGGGCATGCAGTGTGGGCATAGCACAACCCTAATTTACTTGTGGCATAAAACTTATTTCACGATATCCTTCTTCTTCTTCTTCCTGTCCTGTTCCCAAGAGATTTGGGGTCGGCGCATCATGTATTTTTCTTTCATTTCTCTCTGTCAGACGTCATACTAACATCCGTCATCTATTCCTTTCTTATTCATGCCCTCTTTCAGGCAATCAATCCATATTATCCTCTGCCTCTCCATCCTTCCACATTCATACTTAGCACACTCTCTGTAGCATGGGTTCCTTATTTCACGATCTATTGTCGATGATTCGCCTATTCGTTAAATATGACCAGTCAAAGTCAAAGTCAAAATGTGCTCCCTCCCTTATACAACGTTATTTTTAGTATATGCGAAACCTGAATATAGTTTGTTCAGAATCAGTAATTGAATCGATTCCAATAATTTTTACACCAAGTTATATTTTTTTCAAAAACTATTTAAAAAAGTTTAAAGTTGGACATCGCCACCATTAAGTACAACACAGGTCATGGCAGGTCATATCGAGTATTAGGAAACAGTAAACAACTAGTAGCAAGTGCAAAAAAACCCCTCAGTCCCCTTGAAGACCCGGTGACCTTGAATTTTTGCTGACTTTACAAGCTTATAACTTTGTGTTTTTTTATGATACAGTCGTGAAATTTTGCAATTTGTATCAAGTTTCGCATTAACAAAAAATAAGGTTGTATAGGTACGTCCCTATATGCTCCCTTGTATACTACCCTTTATGTAAACACCCTTATGTGCTGCCTGAATTTCTTATGTACTCCCCTTAAGTAGGTACTCCCCAACTGATGTTTCTACTCTCTTACTACCCCCGTGTACGTCTTTGTATTTTATCAGGGGCCCGATTCTCCTAAGTTAATCATGTCAAAATCGAATAGAAATTGAATCGCAATATGATCGCAATAGCAGTTTTAACCATGTCGGGCATTCTGCTACTAATATAAGACCAATCGTATTCCAACGACATTCGATTGGTTTGCGATTGGTCTGCTATTTTTGTGATTTTGGTCTATAGGTACGGTAGTTTGCTCTACAAGCATATTGCGATCGTAAGTCATTTGCAGACAAAATGATTAATTATTGAATGACAGAAAAGGATAAAAACGATAAAAACTTTTATTTCAAAGAAAAAATAACGGAATGCCACATACGCTTCAATCGTAATCGAGTCGTGATTGGATCGCAGTTGAATGTGAATCGTACACACATATGACTAGGGTTGCCAGGTCTTCAGACGCAAAAGCCGGACAGACCTGTGAGTTTGTCCTGACATTTGGGTAAAAAATCCGGACATCTTGTTTTTTTTTGTAATTTTTTTTATAAAAAGTGTAAAACTAATTTCTTTTTGTCCTAACATTCGGTCGAAAAATCCGGACGCCTCACATTTTTGAAAAATTTTGGTGTTACTTAAAAAAAATGGAAATCCGGGATTTTCTGATTGCATTTTAATAAAACAAAAGCAAATATTTCTTTATTCGCTATAATATTTCTTTATTATATACAAAAGCAAATATATCGCCGGTCGCCGCGCCCCGCGTCGTGCCGATACTCATTCGGCGTGATTCTATCTCGATCCGCGCGCGAATTTCGAAATTGAAAAATCCTACCTAAATCCTAACAGGCCGGATGCCGCTTATTTTATCCTTTTCTATCATTCAATAATGAATCATTTTGTCTGCAAATGATTTACGATTGCACAATGATTATACAGCAAACTACCGTATAGACCAAAATCACCAAAATAGCAGACCAATCGCACACCAATCAAATGTCAATCGAATACGATTGGTCTTTTATTAGTAGCAGAATGCCCGATATGGTTAAAACTGCTATTGCGATCATATTGCGATTCGATTTCTATTCGATTTTGACATTATTAACTTAGGAGAATCGAGCCCCAGAGCGACAGTTACCGTCGCGTCGAGCGGGACGGCTCTGTGTGCCGCGCCCGCTGTGTGCAGAGACCTTTAATTGATTTTTCATGCAACAGGTGACTTTATTGTTTTTAAATAATAATTTTGCTTTGTTCTCCTTCGATTTACACACGATTCATTGAAAAAGTGCCTTAAAATGGGCGCCAAGAAATGGCGGCAAAGTCAAAGTCAAAGTCAAAGTCAAAGTCAAAGTATTTATTTGCACATGAATACAGTAGGTTCATAAGGTGTTACAAAATTTCAGTGTGTTCGGTATTCAGTCACAATATAATGACATGCAAATTAGTTTATACACACACATAAACATGCAAGTGATAAAGTTTAGGTACCTATTTATATTTTGGAAATTTATATTGTAAAAATTCTTTTATTGAGTAAAAAGGATTATCAATTAGCCATCTACGTAGTTCCCTTTTGAAGCGGGTAGTTGGTAGCTCACGAATTTGGACAGGAAGTTTATTATATATTTGAATACACATGGGAAAACAACTTCGTTTATATAGCTCAAAGTGCACAGACTAAAAATAAAATAAGATTATTTACATCACGGGTCTCAAATACTTTCAAAATGCCTTATAAATACTTGAATAGCTTGCTGGTAAAATGTTATAGTAGATTTTTAAGGGATTCCATGGTTAATAATATCAGATCGAAATAATGAGTAATATGTATAGTGTCCACCATTTGTGAAGAGTAAAATATTAAACCACGGCCTTATTAATAGTTAATTAATTTAAAAGCTATCTCTGTACGCTGCAAACGCCCACTGATAAAATCAAAGTATAAGCGTATATGCATTCTATAAATATAACTTATTCGTTAGTAACCTACAGTCGTAATCGATATCGATTCAACATCCATACAACTACACTGCGTCAAGCACTAACAGGCAACGCCGGCCGCCATCTTAGTTCGACATTGTTGATTTCAATACCAAATCAAATGTGTTTCAATTTCAACTTATTTAAGTGATTTATTATGAGGACTTAAGTTTTTTTTTATTTAATAGCGCTATTACGTAAAATGGAGGAGGAATACATAGACACTCAGGACTCAGCCGTAAATGAAGTGGTAAATCGTAGTAATGAAGTGAGTGAACATTTGGTGGACAGTACGAAGGAATTTGGTGATGTAGTGGGCTACGACGAGGGTTACGACGATGAGGAAGGCGGGAACAGCTTCCGAGGAGGCCGGGGACGCGGGAATTTCAGGTACAAACTCACATTTCAACAAAAATGTATGCCATGTATTTTGTCGATAATCAGGCAAATTAGCCGTATTTTCGTAGTTTTTACCAGTAATTTAACATCATTTATGGCTATTAGAAGCCACCGCAAGCGTTTCCCTTTACAATTTTAAGCTGCATGCATGTTAAAATTGATATAAAATATGAGAAAACCTTGAGTACTATGTCAATAGAAGGCTGGCGTTTTTAACTTAAAATCATGCTAGAGCGCAGCTAGCGGGGTCATTTGAGCAATATTTGTATTATCTATTATCTTTCCTGACTCTTAAAACTCTTATTTAGACCTCTAGTATTAAGTTAACAAGTATGATTTTGAAATAACCAAACCGCATTAAGTAAGCATGGTGATAAAGCACTCAATTCTTCACTGTGTGAGTAGAAGCCCCAGCCCAGCAGTGGGACGATGTAAAGGTTAATGATGATGATGTTTTTACAGCCATAGACATATCTTGTAATATCCTTTCCGCCTCGCTCTTGCATGTCTGTGTTATGCTTCGTTGGTCTAGCTATCGCAAGTGCGGCTGCTGAGCACGAGGTCTCGGGTTCGATTCCCGAGTCGGGCCGAAATCGCTTTGTGGGTTTTAGAAGACTTTCACAAAGCAGCCCGGAGCCTGGAAGTTGGTGATTGATACACCCGTGCATCGGAGAGCACGTAAATGTCGGTCCTGCGCCTGATCTCTTTCCGGTCGTGTCGGATTGCCGTCCCATCGGGTTATGAGAGTGAAGGAATAGGGAGTGCACCTGTGTCTGCGCAAATGCTTGTGCACTATAATATGTCCTGCGCAGCTGGCTGATCTCCTTAAATGAGTACACGCCATTATATCTGTGTTATAACATAGTGTAAATTTGATGCTATCAGTATAAAATTTATGTTTTATGCATGTCTACTGGTGTAATTTTATTGTTGGTGAGTACATAAAGATTAGTGTACCACATTTTACCTGTTTTGGCACGCTTAAAATAACAGTTGATTCTTACTCGTAATATTTTCAAAAAATTGTGTTCTGTCGTCATTGTTTTAAAAACTTTAAGTGTTCTATGACCACCATATTTTCTGTCAACATTCATTAATTTTCTGTGTTTGTATTGCTTGCTCACAGCACTTAAGCCTAGTATTCTGCATAACACTTTTGTCTAAACTTCGTCTGCACAGATAGCAGATATGTACCCGCCATTGTAAAACACATCTTAGAAATTATATATCTTTTATAAATCATTTACAAGTAAATTGCTGGGGCTTCCCAGAATGTAATCTATACTAATATTATAAAGCTGAAGAGTTTGTTTGTTTGAACGCGCTAATCTCAGGAACTACTGGTCCGATTTGAAAATTTATTTCAGTGTTAGATAGCCCATTTATCGAGGAAGGCTATAGGCTACTTTTTATCCCGGTACGGGAAGTAGTTCCCACGGGATGCGGGTGAAACCGCTGGCAGAAGCTAGTTCCTCATAAACTAGCTGTGCTTTGACTTACAAAAAGTTACTTTTGACTTGATTAGACACTGGTGTCAAGTAGTGCACCAACCAAAATGCGGGTGGTGAACGTAAATACTGAAAGATTAAATTCACACTTTAAAAGTACCGATTTAGTTAACAGGTTTTCCCATTTGAGCTATTTCCAATGTCCCAAATATTATAATGAAACAGTCCATAGCACTATCCAAACTTGTCTATTATCATTATACTAGCTTCTGTCAGCGGTTTCACCCGCATCCCGTGGGAACTACTTCCCGTACCGGGATAAAAAGTAGCTTATAGCCTTCCTCGATAAATGGGCTATCTAACACTGAAAGAAATTTTCAAATCGGACCAGTAGTTCCTGAGATTAGCGCGTTCAAACAAACAAACTCTTCAGCTTTATAATATTAGTATAGATGTTTTGTAAAATGTTGAACCCATGAGTTAATAGTCACCATGCTGAACTGGGGCCCGATTCTCCTAACTTAATAATGTCAAAATTGAATAGAAATCGAATCGCAATATGATCGCAATAGCAGTTTTAACCATATCGGGCATTCTGCTACTAATATAAGACCAATCGTATTCCAACGACATTCGATTGGTCTGCTATTTTGGTCTATACGGTAGTTTGCTCTACAATCATATTGCTATCGTAAATCATTTGCAGACAAAATGATTCATTATTGAATTACAGAAAAGGATAAAAACGTTTATTTCAAACAAAAAATAGCGGAATGCCACATACCCTTCAATCGTAATCGAGTCGTGATTGGATCGCAGTCGAATGTGAATCGTATGTCGCTTAAGTAAAATTAGGAGAATCGGGCCCCTGATAGTTCTGGGTTTGATTCTCAGTTTTGTGAGACGTTGTTGACTATAGTCTGGCGTTTTATAAGTTGTGTCAGCGCCCATAAACTAATCAATAGCTTACTATTGGTTTTTACCGAGGGTGTATGAAAGGTGTCTCTTATATTATTATTTGCACCATATAAATTTATTGAAATAGTGTCATTTTGAATAAGCTTTTAGTAAATTTAAAGTTAGTTTTCTTTGCTAAGCTAATGTAAATATGTGCTCAATGCTGTGGCTCCAACATTTCAAATACAAATTATTTCGGAACAGAAGCAGAGGCCGCGGCCCGCCTCCTGGTTGGATGAATGGACCTCCTATGAGGTTCAGGGGTCGAGGCTACGGTCCAGGAGGTCCACCGATGCGGGGCCGAGGTTTCTTCCGCGGACGAGGGGGCCCACGAGGCTTTGGGCCGAACAACGGGCCTAACTTTGACAATAACTGGGGTCCTATGGGGCCGCCACCGCCTGGGATGATGGGTGGGCCGCCGCCCGGTATGATGGGAGGGCCCCCGCCGTTTGGGCCCCCTCCTGGCATGATGCCGCCAGGTGGTCCGATGGGCCCGCCTCCTAATATGATGGGGCAGCCCCCGCCGTTCGGTGGGCCCCCTGGTATGCCACCACCGAATATGGTAAGTCTAATACTGTAAATTTTCAAATTATTGTGCTGTAGAACTTTCATAAACTTTGATTTGCTCAAGCGGTTTTCTTACAACTTAATCTACATCGTTTTATCTACAGGTAGCCTGTTGATTCAATCTTTATGTTTATTCCATAAGCATGTTTACTATCCATAGAATGTTAGGGCCGGCGCCCACTGCCGGAGTGGCACGGCAAAGGATTTTAATGCTAATTAAGTTATTTTCAATGAGTTTAGAATCTATGTTACTTTATTTGTATACCACGATGCGGCGACGTGCCGCAGGATGCCACTGCATGACGCGACGTGTCGCAGGATGCCACTGCATGACGCTACGTGCCGCAGGAAGCCACGGCATGACGCGGCGCGCCACTGCATGCCGCGAGACGTATGGTACACTTAGGGGTCGAGGAATTATGATTGCTAGCTAGTTGAAATAAGGTTGAAACTTGTACAGCATTTCGGTGGGGCGAACGGCGCAAAATTGATGAATGCCGGAGTGGCTGGGCTTTCAGCTGGATGCCACGGCATGCCACCGCACGCCGCGGGATGCCACTGCATGCCACGGAATGCCACTGCACGACCTGCCGTGCCATGCCGTGCCACGCCACCAGTGGGCGCCGGCCCTTAAGCCGCTTTTGAACCCTGGTCTTTGAGGGCAATTTGGTTAAAAAGTGGCCTTTCTCGATGAATGGGCGATTTAAAACTGGAAGAATTTTTCGAAAACGCCCAAAGTTCCTAAGAGATAAGAAACCCTTCAGCGTTAATATATATCTATATGTCGGAGGGGTGAGCACTATAGTCCGACATCAGCTAGGGTAATCGTACAAAGAGATAACTCAAAAGAACTCTAAACTCAAAAACGTTTATTCAAATTAGTCAGAACAAAAGACAGCCCCCAAAACGCCCGCCCTTCGCCACTTCCTATGTGTTTTGGCTGGGGAGAAGAAGTGGCGGAACAAACTCCCCAGCAACACATGTCTGTCTGTTAGGTTAGAAAAACCACTTTAATCTCAAAAGACACTTTACACTTTACAATATGGATCTACAACGGTACTACAACGCTAGGCAATAACACTAGGTACACTAGACGTGACGTAGGGCAGTTTCGAGATGTGTGCAACACGACGACTCAACGAAGACTCGATCAAGACTGAACTAAGACTGAGCTCCGCGGACGCCACGCTGACCGCCACGACTCTGCCAAGCGCGCCAAATTATTGTTTCACCGGAAACGCAACCAGAGGGCGCGCTTGCGTCTCGTTCAGCGTCCGTATTATTGACTATCTCCGACATATAGATACCATTAATACTAAACTATTATTTCTCCTCACAGCCAGCACCCGAACTCTGGGTGGAAACGAAGTCAGAGGAAGGCAAGCCATATTACTACCACTCGAGGACCCGGGAGACCACGTGGACGCGGCCTCAGGAGGGACCGACGTGTAAGGTCATCTCGCAGTCCGATATGGAAGCTATGATCGCTTCAGGTAAGGATTTATTATTTTAATTTTTAGCGTGAGAACGCCCGTACCGGGATAAAAAATGTATAGCCTACATAATGTCATGGAGATAGTGTAGTTTCCCGTCCAACAGTGACAATATTTCAAACTAGCTTCTGCCAGCGGTTTCACCCGCATCCCGTGGGAACTACTTCCCGTACCGGGATAAAAAGTAGCCTATAGCCTTCCTCGATAAATGGGCTATTTAACACTGAAATAAATTTTCAAATCGGACCAGTAGTTCCTGAGATTAGCGCGTTTAAACAAACAAACTCTTCAGCTTCATAATATTAGTATAGATTGGTTCCTTCGTTTTTGAGTTTATTCTTTACAAACATAATGTTAGTGCAGTAGACTAGCTGTTTATTAGGGGAACAACTTCCTGTATTAGGAAAAAAAGTAGCCTCAGTTATAACTTGTGACTTTAGCTTTGTGAAAGTCTTATCAAAGTCGGTTCAGTCATTCAAGGGATTAGCTAGTAAAACAAATAAGCAAATGAAAAATCATATGCATTTATTGCAAAGATACAACTTACAGACTCCATATAAAATTCGATCAAATCCAATATCATATTAGAGAAATCTCACCAATTATATATGTAGACTAGCTTCTGCCAGCGGTTTCACCCGCATCCCGTGGGAACTACTTCACGTACCGGGATAAAAAGTAGCCTATAGCCTTCCTCGATAAATGGGCTATGTAACACTGAAAGAAATTTTCAAATCGGACCAGTAGTTCCTGAGATTAGCGCGTTCAAACAAACAAACAAACTCTTTAGCTTTATAATATTAGTATAGACTAGCTTCTGCCAGCGGTTTCACCCGCATCCCGTGGGAACTACTTCCCGTACCGGGATAAAAAGTAGCCTATAGCCTTCCTCGATAAATGGGCTATCTAACACTGAAAGAATTTTTCAAATCGGACCAGTAGTTCCTGAGATTAGCGCGTTCAAACAAACAAACAAACAAACAAACAAACAAACAAACTCTACAGCTTTATAATATTAGTATAGATATGTAGTTGCAAATGACTTCTCTCCTATCTACTTCTTCATAAAATATTAACAAACTACCAAACCAACACTATTCCAGGCGGCCCAATGGCCATGTCGGGGCCGCAAAACGTGGGCATGTCGGGCCCCATGGGCGGGCCGATGTCGGGCCCCATGGGCATGCTGGGTAACGGCGTGATGAACAACGTGATGCCGCCCGGAGTGCACTCGGCGCCGCCCACGGGCAGTGTGCCGCCCTTCATGACCCAGCCGCCGCCCTGGGTTAAGGATGGAGGTGAGAATTTATGTTATACATATTAGTTTTAAGATCATAAATGTAAAAATGTGTGGTGTGGTATAGTATATCTATGTATCTCCTGGAATTAAAAAAAACCCGGCCAAGTGAATCCTGGAATCGGGCACAGACTGATCCACACATACCATTACTCTCATAACATTAAAAAATTACGTTTGTTATAAAGAACTCATTTGAGAATTTAAAAAAAAATTTTGACCCTAAGACTGAGAATGACATAGAAATGTTCGCTCCAAATAAAATAAACTCACTATCTACTGCCATGCCTAAAAAACTATGTACTTTTATACTATTTTTAATAAACACACTTGTTAGGTACTCAGCTGCATGCGATTAGACTGGAAGCCGACCCCAACATAGTTGGGAAAAGGCTCGGAGATAATGATGATTTATAGTTTTTTTTTGTGTTAAACAATGTTTGCGCAGAATTGTTTTTTGCCATTAAAATTACTCATAAAGTTATATATTGTACATTGTTTAATATATGATTTTGTTCCGTAGCTGCCAAAGACAAGGAAGAGGGTAGCCCCACAGAGAATGACGAGATGCCTCCCGGAGAGACTGCACCTATTGCACAAACAGCCAATGGTAAGTTGATTATAAATTCCACTAGCTGCAGTTCCACTTGTGTCTAAAGGGAATTACTTCCCATACCAGAATAAAATATAACTGCACAAATAATGCAGCCTTTTAAATCTCTCTCTCTTTCCAGCTATTTATCCCACACTAGTTTCTGCCAGCGGTTTCACCCGCATCCCGTGGGAACTACTTCCCGTACCGGGTTAAAAAGTATAAGCCTATAGCCTTCCTCGATAAATGGGCTATCTAACACTGAAAGAAATTTTCAAATCGGACCAGTAGTTCCTGAAATTAGCGCGTTCAAACAAACAAACTTTTCAGCTTTATAATATTAGTATAGATGGTGGTGTGGTCAGCTTTCCTAATTTTTCTTCTTCACTTCGCTCTATCTAAGACATCGTGTTCGGACTCCGGGCACTCCTCCATATTTCAGGCAGCTTTGTGCTGCCTCGGTGAGCGAGTCTAAAACCAAGTAGAACAAGAAGGGGCTTAGGACTGAGCCTTGGTGAAAACCTTCCGTGACCGCTACTGATTTTGTCTCCCCCACCGCCGTTCGTATCAGCGATCTTGCATTCTTGTACATGTCGGCAATGACACTGATGTATTGTTCGGGGATATTCTTCTTGCGGAGACTCCACCAGATTGTATCCCTCGGAACTCGATCAAACGCATTTTCCATGTCCAAGACAGCAACGAACAAAGGTTTGTTCTTAGCGCGATATTCCTCAGCAATCGTGTTGAGAGCAAACATAGGATCCGTGGTAGATAAGCTAGGAACGAAGCCATAGTGATTTTTTGACAGTGAGCATTCGGATCTTAGTCTGCTAACTATCACTCTTTCAAACACAAATAATGCAGCTTTTTAAATGTAGAAAAAAAAAAACTTTCAGTAAACTCAGGGATTACTTTTGTAAAGTCCCAAAGTACCAAACTACCTCTTTAAAATATTAATTCTGACAGAGATTCCAAAAATCCGATACCGTCTAAGTAAGACTGCTGAACTGAGGATCCCGGGTTCGATTCCCGGTATTGAGCTATCAAGCATCACTCAAGTGATGAGCACGTTTGTTTAATTTCGTCTGCGCGATATGTTATGAAGATATGCCTGTTCATTCCCTACAGGTCCGGCCCCGGGCGCCGCCCCCGGCTCGTTCGGGTACTACGGCGGCGGCTGGCCCGCGTGGGGCAGCTGGCCGCCGCCGCTCGTGCCGCCCGGCATACAGGCTGACTCTGGTAAGTGTACTGGCTTCCTCCCGCGGTTTTACCCGTGTCTTGGTGGAAAGTACTGCTTGGAGCTAGATAAAAAGTTGCCTGTAACTATCTTTGATAAGTGGGCTGTCTAGCCAGCTTAAAAAAAAAAAACAATTTCTATATAATTGACACATTTAAGCAAAAAAAAAACAAAATAAAAATAAATAAATGGCGTCCACGGCCGATTTCGGCCACGGCGGCTGTTCTCATTTAAGGAGATCAGCCAGCTGCGCAGGACATATTATAGTGCACGAGCATTTGCGCAGACACAGGTGCACTCACTATTCCTTCACTCTTATAGCCCGATGGGACGGCAATCCGACACGACCGGAGAGAGATCAGGCGCAGGACCGACATTTACGTGCTCTCCGATGCACGGGTGAATCAATCACCAACTTCCAGACCACGGGCTGCTTTGTGAAAGTTTAAGAAAACCCACAAAGCGATTTCGGCCCGACCCGGGAATCGAACCCGAGACCTCGAGCACAGCAGCCGCGCTTGCGACCAATAGACCAACGAGGCAGTAAAAAAAACAAACTCAATAAAAAATACAATAAATCATTTTAGCCGATCTCGCTACCAACCATTCAATATATTTCAGCGGAAGATCACTGTCAACATCACAAGGGTAGCAATAGGTAGTGACTTATTGCAGCTGGTAGCAATTAGGTAGCAACTTATTGCAGCTGCTAACAACTAGTTAGCAACTCATAAATTTACGAAAAATTCATTGAATCTTTGTAGCATGTGCAAATGCATGAGAGTAGGACGACTACACCTTGGATCCAAGACTCGATTTATTGTCTTACGGAATAGGGTTGTTTCCTAGTATTAATTTAGTTAAAAATAAATGAATGCACCGAAAGTTCACAAAACTAGAAACACGATAAGCTATATCATATTATTTATAACTGACCGTATAATTTTTAATTAATTTATGAAATTTAAATTTATAGCCTATGACGTCACGCCATTAAAAACGACGAGTAGAGACCGATGTCGTCATTCTTTCTACCTCTATATTTGACAATGACAAGTATTTGACAGTGACAGATATATAACCCGAAATAACCTCAGAATTAATGTTTTGTTTACTTGCTTCTGTAAAATTCTGTGTGTTAATTGCATTTAAGTGATACAACTGACAAAGAATTATGGAGAAAGGATTTATGAAAGCTGATAGTTCCAATCTGCCAAGAGTAGACTCTTTTATGGTCGCTCAATTCTTTGCCAATAACCAAGATTTTTATTCAGCGGAACGTGGATGAACAGTTTATTTGGAGCACTAATGGTCGTATTTCCACAGCCTCGCACAACACAAACCTTGTAGGTATTCATTTTATTTAAGTTCTTTAAAACAGCATCAAATCTTTTCGAACGCTGACACAAACATAATAACCTCAATATAAATAAACACAAACTTTACGTTTCTTTGCACCGTTTCATTTTACCGCGCACACAACTCAAAACATTTAAGGTATTTTATTTTTGTGCTAAATGTATAAATATAATTTATATGTATAAAATATTATAGTTTTTGTAGCTATTTTATAAAAATACATTATTAAAATTAAGAAATCCATTAGTTGGTATGTTAGTTTTTTCTCGTTAGATGTGCTTTAAAATGTAAAGGAATGAACAGACAACGATGACGTCACAGTCACGTGATCTAGCGTTTTCTGAGCAATATTTTAAGAGAAATAGAAAAAAATGTAATACATAAAAAATAAAAAGATTTGAGAAGAAAAATGAAAGAGAGTGTGATCTTTAAATTATTTAGAAGCTATCTAAATAGATTTCCGAAAATTGGAAACAACCCTATTAACACTAAATATTTTTCCTAACATTTGATGTCCATAGAATAGAATAGAATCATTTATTTGCCATAAACATGTGTATACATACATACACACGCAGGTGCATGTATGTAAGATGGTACAATTAAATATGATCTTAAACATGTTTGCCATTTGCCATGGCATGCAAATATTTACAAAATTAATTAATAAATAATAATAAAACAAAATTAATTATGAACTAAAAAATAAGTAAATGAAGGAACTAAAAAATAAACAAATCCTACTTAAAATCTAATTATTATAATAATTTTTCATCGAGAAACTCTTTAATATTATAGTATGCTCTCTGTACTAAAAATAATTTGAGCCGACGTTTAAGAGCTTCGGTATTGAGTTCTCTCCAGCTCTTAGGTAATTTGTTATAAATGATAGGTGCCATACAAAATAGACTTCTGCGCATAAGTGCAGTTTTACCATGGATTTCCATAATTTATTTTCTAATCCACAATTTAACCCCAATATCAGCTTTACAGTATTTTTTTCTTACTTAACATTATATTATTAAAATTAAACTGAATATTATTTCTAGCAGCAGCGAGTCAGGCGAACTCTGGCGCTCGGCCGACCAGCCCCTCGTCCGAGCCGACCGTCATCTCCGACTCGCCCACTCCTACGCCGAAGAAGGAAGAACTTGTGAGTATATGTTATACGCATGGAGAACAAAATGACTAGCTGAGATGTCATAACGCAATATCCCCTAAGAATGTATCGGGAAATGTAACTAACATGCTCTTTGGATCTCACAATTTTTTGTAATACCAGACATCGTTGGCAGATGTCTTAATGAACCCGTATGTTTCGTTAGGCTATTCCATATGTGTTTGAGCTACAAGAAGGCGCGTGACCTACCTGCATCATGGCAGTTCCGCTCATCTTTTCTTACTCCGTGATATAGATGTTTTATGTCATGAAAGCGGGTGAGGCATGTTGGTGTGTGTTGTTGTACATGCACATAGTGTTTGTATGCAAACGCTTGTCACTTCTTACCAGCATAAAAACATAGGAAGTGGTGAAAGGCGGGCGTTTTGGGGGCTGTCTATTGTAAACTTTACCTTCAAAAATCCTCCAGTGTGTTATAGGTGGGGACTGAAATTCTTTAAAAACTTTTTACCTGTGTCCCCCAGGTGATAACCCCGGAGCTGGTGGCCGCAGCAGCGGAGTGGACGACGCACCGGGCGCCGGACGGACGCCCCTACTACTACCACGCCGCCAAGCAGGAGAGCGTCTGGGAGAAGCCCAAGCCCATGAAGGAGCTGGAAGGTACATATTTATTATTTGTTATAAGTATTTACGTTAATTTATTAGATACTAGAACTTGCCAGTTTCACAAGGGAACTGCTTATTGAATATGGACAATAAGGAGCCCACAGCGTCCTTCAGTATTTCTTGAGATTAAAGCATTTAAGCAAACAAATTCTTCACCATGAAATGTAAGCATAGATTTCTTCTTACTTCTCGAACGCGGTTAAAATATAGCCCATGTCACCCAGGATAGTGTAACTTTACAATAGTATTTTTTTTTAATTTATTCAGGAATTTCGGAGTCTATTCAAAAATAACATGTATCCTCAGAAAAGTATTTATGTACGACTCCTTTCAAACACAAAATAAAAACAGCTAAAATGTTTAATGGAAACCTCATATCATCCATCCTCCTCCGAGCCTTTTCCCAACTATGTTGGGGTCCGCTTCCAGTCTAACCGGATGTAGCTAGAGTACCAGTGCTTTACAAGGGGCGACTGCCCTATCTGACCCCCTCAACCCAGTTACTCGGGCAACCCAATACCCCTTGGTTAGACTGGTGTCAGACTTACTGGCTTCTGACTACCCGTAACGACTGTCAAGGATGTTCAATGACAGCCGGGACCTACAGTTTAACGTGCCATCCGAAACACAGTCATTGGTACTTTGCCCACTAGGCCACCACGACTGACCTGACCTGACTGACGAATAGAAACCTCATAATACAGTATATTATTGTGTACTAGCTTTCGCCCGCGGTTTCACCCGCGTCCCGTATCCGGATGGTGACAAAAACTATAGTAAAACCTTCTCCCGGGTCTAAGTTACCTCCCCTCTAATTTTCAGCCAAATCGGTCAAGCCGTTTTCATGTTATGCTGTGACAACGGAAAGCGGGTTTCATTTTTATATATATTATATAGATTACATTTCTTGTTTATTTACAGAATTACGAGCCAAAATCGCTATTGAGAAAGGCGAACCCGTTGAGAAGAAAAATGACAAAAAAAATATGGAAATTGACGATAGCAAGATTGAAGGTAAATTGTCCCATATTATTTACTAGCAGTTCTATCCTCTTTCTGAGGGAATAAAGTACTTATAGGAATTAGAAATATTTATTTACCTTCTAATTGATTAAAATTACTACAACTATATTTATTGAAAAATTATATATTAACATTATACTCTAATGTCTGGGGTCTAGACTATCTGCATACCTTTAAATCAGTTTAATGAATACCTGTAAATATTTTTTTAACCGACTTCCCAAAAAGGAGGAGGTTCTCAATTCGTCGGGATCTTTTTTTTTTATGTATGTTCACCGATTACTCGAAGACGCCTGGACCGATTTGCAAAAAAAACTATTCTTAGGTGCATCGGCCTAGAAGTCGGTGGCGTATAAACTCAGGAACATCCATTAGACACTGACTTCTAGGCGCCTAAGAATAGTTTTTTTTTGCTTTTCAGTGTTTTTGGGAGTCAGTTTTGTATATAAAAGCTTGGGAGATACATTTCAATTGTTAGAACTTTCGGTGTTAAATAAAGTATTGTTAGACACTTTGAATTGATATATATTATTATTGTGAACGATAAGATCACGCCTTACATCTGATGTTAACTATCCCTCTAACATTCGGAGTACATATTCATCGTAACTTAGGTTAAATACCAAAAAATACCTAAGTATACAGTCAATATCATAACGACATCGAAAGGACTACTCATATTTAGTCGTAAAAACCGATGGCCTTACTACAAAAACTTAACCACCTGTTTTACACTTTTCTAAAAAAACTAGCTTCTGCCAGCGGTTTCACCCGCATCCCGTGGGAACTACTTCCCGTACCGGGATAAAAAGTAGCCTATAGCCTTCCTCGATAAATGGGCTATCTAACACTGAAAGAAATTTTCAAATCGGACCAGTAGTTCCTGAGATTAGCGCGTTCAAACAAACAAACAAACTCTTCAGCTTTATAATATTAGTATAGATTGTGGCTGCAAAATGGACCATATGTCAACGTCATAATTTGACATTTTTTTAGACAAGTCTTAAACTGACGTTTAAAAGTTTTTGTGGTAAGACGGCGATAGTTGTAATAAGCGATGCAGGCAGGACTCGTGATTTTGGTCAATTTAACCGGTATGTCGACATAAACCGTCTTACCACAAAAACTTTTAAACGTCAGTTTAAGACTTGTCTAAAAAAATGACAAATTATGATGTTGACATATGGTTCATTTTGCAGCCACAATTTTTTTAGACAAGTGTAAAACAGGTGGTTAAGTTTTTGTAGTAAGGCCATAACGGTTTTGAATTTGATTAATATTATTTACCTTCCTCCCACAGTTATTGACGTGGAAGCCCACGCGGAAGCCGCGGCGGCCGCCGAGGCCGAGCGAGCAGCCCAAGCCGAGAGAGCCGCGCAGGCCGAGAGGGAGAGGACCCGCTCCGACTCCGACAAGGAGAAGGAGAAAGACAAGGAGAAGGACAAGGACAAAGCCAAGCAGGACAGGAGCCGACCTATCTCCAGCACGCCGATATTGGGGACGCCTTGGTAAGTAGCAAAATTTCTAGGTATTTAAGAGTAATTTAAACACGGATAAAAATACAGAAAATCTAGTTTTTAACCGACTTTCGAAAAAGTGGTGACGGTCTTCAAAATGTCAATAAAGGTAGGTCAAAAGGAAATAGGTTAGTCAATAACAAGGTATTTGTGGAGTAAATTAAACGGACAAAAATACTGAAAATAACCACGTTCTTAACCGACTTTCCAAAAAAGTTAGGACAGACAGACTTCAAAATTAACATAAAAAACAGTTCTCGAAATGCAAAGGTAGATAGAGTGAACACAAAAGGGTTAGGTAGTTGAGAGCCTCAAGCCGAGAGAGAGAGAACCCGCTCCGACTCCGACAAGGAGAAGGACTAGGCCAAGCAGGACATGAGCCGGCCTATCTATACTAATATTATAAAGCTAAAGAGTTTGTTTGTTTGATTGTTTGTTTGTTTGAACGCGCTAATCTCAGGAACTACTGGTCCGATTTGAAAAATTCTTTCAGTGTTTGATAGCCCATTTATCGAGAGTCCGTGCCGAGGTTCCCACGGGATGCGGGTGAAACCGCTGGCAGAAGCTAGTCTCTAGATATAAAAACCGATAATTTTTTAGTATTTTTAGAGTAATTAAAGAAGCGATATAGGTTAAATCACCACAATGCTAACCGACTCCTAAAAAAGTGGTGATGGACCTCAAAATTAACTTAAAAATCCCTCCCCAAAAAACATACAAAGTTAAAAGAATTTATCATGAACAGTTATTTAGAGAGAGAAACTTGATATTTATGAGCACGTTACTGTCGGTTACAGTTACAGTTACTGTTACAGCCTTTTTATCGTCCCACTGCTGGGCTGCGGCCTCCTCTCACACGGAGAAGGATTGAGCATTAATCACCACGCTTGCTCAATGCGGGTTGGTGATTTCAGACTATATAGTCCAGGTTTCCTCAAGATGTTTTCCTTCACCTTTTTATCAGCCATTGGTGTCTAAGATATTCTTAGAAAGTACATACAAACTTAGAAAAGTTGCATTGGTACTTGCCAGACCTGGATTCGAACCCGCGCCCTCATACTCGAGAGGTTGGTTCTTTGCCCACTAGGCCACCACGACTTCTTACTGTCGGTGCTGCTTGTGATCTCTCTCCGGTGGCGTCGGCTTGAGGAATAGTGAGTGCACCGCAGTCTAAGCAAATGCGCACTAACTTTGTATAATATGTCCTGCGCAGCGTAGCTGATCTCCTTGTATGAGAACTGCTTTATTTTCTCTTTACATCAAAATTCCTGTTTATTGTTGGACTACAGACAGACATGTGTTGCTGGAGAGTTTGTTGCGCCAATTCAATAACACATAGGAAGTGGTGAACAGTGAGCGTTTTGACGGCTGCCTTTTGTAAATTTCTATCGTTCAAAAAGTGCTATTTTGCAACCAAAAATGTTTCCCATTTATTATATTTGTGTTTCTGTTGTTCCCAGGTGCGTGGTATGGACGGGCGATGGTTCAGTGTTCTTCTACAACTCTGCAGCTCATTCTTCAGTGTGGGAGCGTCCCGCCATCCTCATGGGCCGCGCCGACGTCGACAAGGCCGTCAGTCAACCGCCCGCCGCTTTGTTGGAACTGCAGGTATGTGTGTGTCCCCAGCAGGGCCAAGGCCTGCCGGGGCTGAGGGATCGTTCGAAACAGTTACCGCGGTCCCGGTACATAAGAGGCCTACGACGGAACACGATGGATTTTTAGTCAGTAAGAGTCTGACACTCCCTCACCGCGCGTAACCCACAGCGGGAGTCATTATATGATTTTTGCCGTCGTAAAAAAGTGTGTGTGTAAGCTGGGCGATTTTATTGTAATTGAAATATACCTGTAGGTAGGTAAATAATAATGGCTTGTTTTACCGATTACTGATAAACTCTCTGAGCTTCACTTCACCTAAAATAAATAAAGAAAATGGCGAAAGCGTTTTGGGGGGGCTGTCTTTTTGTAATTTTAACGTGAAAAACGAACATCTATACTAATATTATAAAGCTGAAGAGTTTGTTTGTTTGTTTGTTTGAACGCGCTAATCTCGGGAACTACTGGTCCGATTTGAAAATTTCTTTCAGTGTTAGATAGCCCATTTATCGAGGAAGGCTATAGGCTACTTTTCATCCCGGTACGGGAAGTAGTTCCCACGGGATGCGGGTGAAACCGCTGGCAGAAGCTAGTGCTTTTAATAAACGTTTTTGACTTCACTAGTGTCGGATAGCAATATCTGGCTAAAATTATAACTAACCTACTTTTATCTGGCAGATAGCATTAACTATCAGATAACTAACTGGCATTTTATCAGTATCCAGTGAAGCCGGGCCCAAAGATCATAATATGTAGGTACTGCTTTTAAATAGGAATTATATATTTACTGTATTCTGTTTCATTAAGTAAATAGCTAAAGATTAACAGCCTTACTACAAAAGCTTAAACATCAGTTGAACACTTGTCTAAAAAAAAGTGTGGCTGCAAAACGGAACTTATTTCAACGTCATAATCTGACTTTTTTTAGACAAGTGTTCAACGGACGTTTAAAAGTTTTTGTGGTACTACGGTAACAGTCTATACTCCATTTGAGTAGGCACTTAATAAATGGTAAATAATCTTGATATGACGTTACACAAATACATATTCAACAAATATACTACTGCTTACAATAATGATTCAATTGATTGAGTCATTGTTATAATTGTATTTACATTGATATTTTTAAAAAGAAAAAGTCATATTAAGATTGCTACTCAAATGGAGCGTCATATAGTTTACAAGAACTTGTAAAATCATTATATATACAGCTTTTATTTAGGTACAGATTAATGGTGAATGCGCGTCTATCAGAATCGAATTCTAGGGACGCCATCCGAACCAATCGTCCAATAGGAGTAGAATATTTTATAACATACACAACTGTCAGTTGCTCGAATCTTATGACCTCATCCGAATTCGTCTGTCACTTATATGATTCTTTTAGATTCATACGATTTTATATAAAAGATTCTTAAATTGGTGTCTGCGTTCGCAGCGTTTGTTTCCGATAGATGTGTGCGCCATTATTAATTTAAAAAATACTTAAGAGTTTTTTTTAGCGAGGATTAATATATAAAAAAAATTCAGATAGTAAAAGTAATATCATATTTTTTATGCAATAAGTTATTTATTCTAGAACATAATACTTATGCTTGCGTAATTAATACAGAGTGTGTCGTATACCTAATCACATTAAATTAAATACTTAAATATATTGGTTAATATATATGTAGACTAGCTTTTGCCCGCGACTTCGTTCGCGTGGAATAGTGACTTCCAGCAGATTTTTGGTTTGACCAATAGATGGCGCTATATGTCGGGAATAAATTTTATTTTTTTATTTCTTTGTAATAAAAACTATCCTATGTCCTTTCTCAAGTCCCAAACTATGTCTGTACCAAATTTCACACAAATCGGTTCAGTAGTTTAGGCGTGAAGAAAAGACAGACAGACAGACAGAAAGACAGACAGACAGAGTTACATTCACATTTATAATATTAGTTAGGATTATCACAAAGTAAAAACTAAAATGTGCAAAAATAAAAAAAAGGAATTTTTCAAACGAAGAAAGTAAATAGAATAAAATGTGCGAGAATAAGAACACCATATAAGAGTCAGTCATTACAAACAACGTAAAATCTCCCTTGGAAACTGACAGCTGTCAACTGATCAAAACATTCGATACTCCTGACTTTATCTCTGCTTTACACATGATGTTGTAAATTATAAAAACGAAAAATGACTCCTGTGTCTAAACCGCTGAATGGATTAGGTTTTTACAATTCGCCATAGAATATCATACAGTATATGTGATAGGATTTAATGTGATTAGGTACGACACACCCGATATATAACATAATTTATAGTAGGAATGGCATAATAATGATCATTATATTTGATTTAATATATGTATCATATCACGATCATCATTATCATTAGATATTTAGATTAGAACAGGTATCATGTTTGTAGGGTATAGAAGAAGAAAGAAAGAAGAAAGAAAGAAAGAAAAACCATTTATTTTACACACAAATGACGCAGAAAACAAACACACACAAATACAAACAAATAAATCTAGGGACAAAACAAACAGTAAAACAAAAAATAAAAGCGCTGCAGCTGCGTCACTTATGCGTGAAAAGGGGCAGCGCTCAGCATAAATGCTGTCACGCACACGAAGAATATAGAAGAACGATGAACAATATCCCACAAACTTGCTGCTTCCTTTTCTCATGGAGAGAATTAATGAACGTCAATCACCACGTGAGCGAGAAGGCGGATGTCACACTTTATAGTCCTGGTTTCCTCAAGATGTTTTCCTTCACCTTCACTCAGTCATTGATGTCCAAGATATACCTTGTACATATAACTTTTAAAAGTTCCATTGGTGCTTGCTTGACATAGAACCCACTCACTCATACTTGAGAGGCTGGTGTTTTAAGCACTAAGCCACTACTTTTTTTAGATTTAGATTAAGATATTTTTGTCAAGTGTATTTTATTTTAGCGTTTTATTTGTACACCCAGAAGTATATTTTAAGCTGTATCATACATATCACTCAAATAAGATTTTTTTTTTACGAATGTGTCATTTGTACCCTCAGAAAGTAATACAATATGTGATATGTCATTTTTACTCTAAAAAAAAAAGAGTATTTTAAGCGTGTCATTTGTACACTCAGAAAATAATTTTCTTTAGGGACATGTCATTAATACTCTCAAAAAACAGAACATTCTAAGAGGGTGTCATTTATACACTCAGACAGTAAATGTCGAGCCGCTCGTGTGGGACGCTCGAGTGTTGGCGCCGGCCGAGCCTGACAAAATTGCGCTACCTGGCCGCCAGGTAAAGGCCCCTGCACACTATACCGGTGGCCGGATTGCCATACAGATGTGCAATATTTAGAGATAAAAATATTACTAGGATTTAACGCGTCAAAATTCGAAAACGGGCTTTTTAAGTTACGGTGTTTTAAAATTTGTACCGAACAGTGAAAATTAACTCGTCGAAACTTCGTGTTTATTGGCTTATTTGAAAAAACACTTCAAAATTTTACTTTTGATTTATAACATCTATTTGTACATTTTTATACTTGGCATATATGCGCGGCGGAAACAGGTCGCCTGGATAGTGTGTAGGAACCTTGATATGCGTGTGCCTGCATGTACTGTTCGCGACAAATCATTTTGCAATTCCGAACTTAGCCATTTGTCGCCACGTGTATTTATATTTTTTGACTATTGTGAAGTTAATAGCCAACTTCGGACAAGCAAAGCTTCTCGATAGTATCTGTACAAATGTGCAAGAAGTCAACATGATGATGAAGAACAAATGGCTAACTTCAGAATTGCATAGTTTTGCGCGAACCATATTGGCATTGAAGCTTATTGAGGCGTATTACGATTTCTTAAGTGTTGCTATAGAAACTTTCTGCCTCTCATAATAAAACTGTAAAATGAACTTTCGCCTGCAGTTTTTCCGGACCAAAACGACCTTTTGCAATCCGACCCCTCTTCAGCTTAGTTTGATTTCTTTAAATCTGTAAGAAAAGAGTTTACTCCATTTTAGAAAGCCGGAAAAGCGACTTTTCTTCTCTTCGGTTTTGTGTTGCCGTAAATGGCTTACCGCCAGGTAACCCGTCTGCTTTAGCTCACATCACATAAAAATATGGTGTCATTAGCACACTCAGAAAGTAGAGTTAGCACTATTCAAACACATTACATCTCCAAGATAGTGTAAAATGGATGGGTCATTTGGACACTCAAAAAAGAGAGCATCTTCAAAAAAAGCGACATTTCAACTCGTAAATACGTATCAATGAGTGACAACTGTCAGTTCTTAAATTGAAAAGGTCGTAAGCGCCATAGCTTCACAAAATGTAGTATCTTCGCTGTATGAACATCCTTATTTGCGTATAGTTTAATATTATTTGCGTTTTACTTTGGCGAATGTCATTTGGTCAGTGGTGAAGGGATCACACACCATTTGATTAATTTAACTAAAGGTTAACAATCTTGATAGGATGTTACACAAATACGTATTAAACAAATAAACTACCGGCCAAAATAATGATTCAATTCATTAATTTACTAGTATTATTGACTATTACACAAATGATAATAAAGTACCTACTACTTAAAATAATAGTTCAATTCATAAATTAATTACATATTATTATTTTATTTACATTAATTTTAAGCAACCTGGGCTGAGGAGGTTAGATAGGCAGTCGCTCCTTGTGGCACACTGGTACTCAGCTCCATCCAGATAGACTTGAAGCCGACCCCAATCGGAAAGGACTAGGCGGATGATTCAATTCAAGAATATACAATGATTTCTCTTCACCACTGAAAATAAAGTACTATGCTCTAGCGAATTTTATGAAAAATGTGTAATTCTGTGCAGTGCAGTATCTCAAGTATCCTCGAATACTCGAAATGTCATTAAAAACTGAAATAGTATAATTTTTTTTATTTATTTTGCAGTTTCTATCCTTACTGGCATTATAATGGGAATGTAACTCTGTCTGTCTGTTGTGCTTTCACGCCAAAACTACTGAACTGATTCGTTAGACTCTGAAAGGATTTAGGTAACTTTTTATCCTTGAAATTGTCGGAAACAGCCAATAACTTATAGCTGTAAATCTTATTTATCTAACACTACCTGTTTCCCACTGTTTCACTCGCGTCCCGTGGGAACTACTGCCCGTACCGGGGTAAAATATAGCCTATGTTACTCGGGAAGAGTGTAGCGCCCCAACAGTGAAAGAATTTTACAAATTGGTTCCGTAGTTTGGAAGCCTATCCCAGCGTAGTTGGGCTCGGGAGATGATGATGATTCAGTAGTTTCGGAGCCTTTGATACAAAAAAACAATGTTATTTTAATTGAATTGAGTATTCGAGGATACAACCACCACGCAAAAAATTGGTTGCCTGTAAAGTCGGTATACGGGCGAAAGTTTTACGTGACAACGACTTTGAGTCTCTCTCGCTCTGTCTCTCTCGCTCTTAGGCGGGCTAACTGTGCTCGAGTGGAAGGGACGCGTGCCTTTCACTTTTTATGTCTGTCTCTCTCGCTCTTAGGCGGGCTAACCATGCCCGAGTGGAAGGGACGCGTGCCTCTCACTCGCTCTCATTGTGAGCGCATAACGTGAGCGGAGCGTAACGCAGTTTCTTGAAGTGTCATCCGGCAAACCAATTTATAAGACGTTGTCACGTCAACAATTCAAAATTACTCATTTACATGCAAACTCCTACAACACAAGTGTATTGTTTTAGCGCAAGGACGCGGCGGGCGCGGGCGCAGGCGCCGGCACGAAGGCAGCCAACGGCGAGCTCAAGCGTGCCGCCGACTCCAGCACCGACGACGCCGTCGATCCCGCCAAGAAGCCTAAAGTTGAAGAAGGTGAGGATTAAGCTTAGTACCTAGTTTGATAAAAAAGTCGTGGTGGCCTAGTGGGTAAAGAACCAACCTCTCGAGTATGAGGGTGTGGGTTCGATTCCAGATCAGGCAAGTACCAATGCAACTTTTCTAAGTTTGTATGTACTTTCTAGGTAAATCTTAGACACCAATGGCTGATAAAAAGGTGAAGGAAAACATCTTGAGGAAACCTGGACTATAAAGTCTGAAATCACCAACCCGCATTGAGCAAGCGTGGTGATTAACGCTTAATCCTTCTCCGTGTGAGAGGAGGCCGCAGCCCAGCAGTGGGACAGTAAAAAGGCTGTAACAGTGACCTAGTTTGATGCTATTTATTTCCTCCCCAACCCATAGCAGGTTCTCAGTTTGATCTGTATATTTGTGTGAAATTATCTCGCGTTTGATTGAACGGTTTTTTGATGCACTGTAGTTGTCAAATTGTGAAGATAAGTCTAAGGTTTCGTTCGTCGATGCCAAAATAAAAATTATCGCATTTATTAGACACTGACTTTTAAGCGGATGCATTCAAAGGTTTTTTGTTTGTGGTCGGCGCAATATGTGTTCCTTTTGCATTCGTCCCTGTCACTCGTCATACTGACACTCACTCCCTTTTCATTCATGTCATATTTCAGGCAATCCATACATCTTTTCTTAGGTCTTTCTTTCTCTCTACATTCATCTCCATTCCGATTTAACACAAACTTTGTTGCACGAGTGTCGTCCTTTCTCATTTTATGCCCTTACTGACACTTTTAATGTTAATCATTTGTTTGTTTTGACTCATCCAATGTGATTTTCCTCAACCAACAATTCCTCACAACAGAGAAGAAGCCAGCCCCGTCGTCGCTGTCGGGCGGCGGCACGATCCTGGTGGGCGCGGCGGCGGCCGTGGAGGCCGAGGTGCGCGCCGCCCGCGAGCGCGGCGCCCTGCCGCACCCGCAGCGCCTCGCCGCCTTCCTGCACATGCTGCAGGAGAAGGACGTCTCCGCCTTCTCCACCTGGGAGAAGGAGCTGCACAAGATCGTCTTCGACCCCCGCTACCTCATGCTCAACTCCAAGGAGAGGCGACAGGTGAGGACTTGCAGACATCAATGGTGGACCAATTGTGTTGGAGTCGTCTTCCAGTCAAAAGGGATGGAGCTGAGTACCAGTGTGCCACAAGGAGCGACTGCCTATCTGACCTCCTCAACCCAGTTACCCCGGCAACCCAATACCCCCTGGTTAGACTGGTGTCAGACTTTCTGGCTTCTGACTACCCGTAACGACTGCCAAGGATGTTCCAGTGACAGACGGGACCAAACAATTTATCGTGCCCTCTGGCTTAACTCGTCATGACATGATTGTCACCCAATCCAATTGGTATCTTTACCTAATAAAACTCCTTTTTATAACATTTGAATTAATAATAATATAACTTGTTTTCCCCGCAGGTATTCGACCAATACGTTCGCGAGCGGGCTGAGGAAGAGCGCAAGGAGAAGAAGAACCGACTCGCGCAGAAGAAGGTCGCCTTCCGAGCGCTCATGGACGACGCCAAGCTGCACTCCAAGTTAGTACACATCTTTATTTGCCTAGTCTTTTCCTTAAGTTAGTTGTCAGTGTTACTGGATGGAGCTGAGTACTGTTTTCGCCAAAATTTTTTGTCTTACAGTGCATTCGAATTGCAAAATCGAGAAAAGGTGTTTTCTGGTCGCAGAAAAACAAAGTTTTATAAGGTTTTTTGATGTTTTACCTAAGTTAATATTAGATACTAGCTTCTGCCAGCGGTTTCACCCGCATCCCGTGGGAACTACTTCCCGTACCGGGATAAAAAGTAGCCTATAGCCTTCCTCGATACATGGGCTATCTAACACTGAAAGAAATTTTCAAATCGGACCAGTAGTTCCTGAGATTAGCGCGTTCAAACAAACAAACTCTTCAGCTTTATAGTATTAGTATAGATGAGGCCTGATCTTATCATTACCGGTAATAATATACCTCAAACCAAATTTCGATGTCCTTGTTTGAGTAGGAAAGTTTTTACAATTGAAATGTTATCCTAACTAATATTATAAATGTGAAAGTAACTCTGTCTGTCTGTCTGTCTGTCTTTCTGTCTGTCTGTCTGTCTTTTCTTCACGCCTATACTACTGAACCGATTTGTCCTAACTAATATTATAAATGTGAAAGTAACTCTGTCTGTCTGTCTGTCTGTCTTTCTGTCTGTCTGTCTGTCTTTTCTTCACGCCTATACTACTGAACCGATTTGTGTGAAATTTGGTACAGACATAGTTTGGAACTTGAGAAAGGACATAGGATAGTTTTTATTACAAAAAAATATAAAAATAAAAATAAAATTTATTTCGGACATATAGCGCCATCTATTGGTCAAACCAAAAATCACTATTCCACGCGAACGAAGTCGCGGGCAAAAGCTAGTATGAAATATTGTTATATTTTGCATTTAAGACAAATTATGAAGCTGCAAATCGCTGTGGAGGTAGGTAGCTTAAAACCATCAGATGATTATAGGATAATTTTATTTCTATCGGAGTGCAGGAAATTCCCTCTGTAAGCGGAAGAAAAAGCAGCCGGGAAATTAGTTTTCGATAATATCTAATTTCAAAGTTATATTTTTTCCGCAGGTCATCATTCAACGAGTTCACTTCCAAACACGGTCGCGACGAGCGTTACAAAGGTATAGACAAGGCTCGCGACAGAGAGACGTACTTCAACGAATACCTCGCCGAGCTTCGCAAGAGAGAAAAGGAAGAGAAAGAGAAAGCCAGAGAACAGGTGAGGACTTGCTGGCGGTGTATACCACTTCAGAATGACATAAAATTTAGTTTCAATTTGTTTTTGAGCGATTTTTTTGGTGAATAGAATCAGGATTTGTTGGTTTTGATAGTTGAAAAGGCAGAAATAAGCTTAGCTCGAAGAAACTGGGCCGATTTTGAAAGTGATTTCGGTACTAGATAATTCCATTTATGGACTGCTAATTTTTCGGTGAGTGAAGTTGCTAGGGTAAGCGGGTGAAACCGCTGGGAAAAGCTAGTTTTTTATACAAAAGAGACTTGAGTTGAAATGTGGTGATAGAAAACCCTTTTTCCGGGTAGTTGAAACCTAATAGATACTAGCCATATTCAGCGCATATATCCGATATTTTTTATAATTAAATGAGATTCGACTCGCATTTTTCAATCAGGAATATTATGCTTTGCAATGAAGGAAATAAATACAAAATTTTAATCTATACTAATATTATAAAGCTGAAGAGTTTGTTTGTTTGTTTGAACGCGCTAATCTCAGGAACTATTGGTCCGATTTGAAAATTTCTTTCAGTGTTAGATAGCCCATTTATCGAGGAAGGTTATAGGCTACTTTTTATCCCGGTACGGGAAGTAGTTCCCACGGGATGCGGGTGAAACCGCTGGCAGAAGCTAGTAATTTATATGGCGTAATATATATACAAAAGTACGGAACCCTGTGGTCTATAACGCCTGTCTGTGCCCGCAGACCTTTGAATACCTATACCATGAAGATGAATAAGAATATAACATAAATGTATATTTGATTTAAAAAATGAGAAGGCTTTTGACCAGCCTTGGGAAAAAAAATGATGAATATAGAGAACTGAAATGGAAATTTCAACTGGCAAATAGTTGATGCGAAAGTAACTCCGTCTGTGTGTAGCGTAACACAGCTCCCGGGTAACACAGCGGGGAACAGCTAGTGAAAAATAAAGAAAAATTTTTATACATGTGCTCTTAATTATAAATTATAATTGATTTTTAATGTGTATATTTTCAGCAGATATTTTTCTTTTTGGAATAGTGATCGCAGTGCACCTGGGTTCGATTCCCGGGTGATAATAATTTTATTATTTTGAAGCGAATGTTAATATATATTTTTTCTTGTTTATAGCTTTTTGAAGTTTATTGATTGTTCCTGAATTTTTTTATCAGGTTCGATTCCTGGTTGAATTAAAATGTTACGAAAACGGGTTCGATTCCCGTGCAGTTTTGTTTTTTTGGTCAATGAAGCTGTGCTAATGTTTTTGCATACTTGTAATTTAATTGATATTTTTGAGTGAAATGAATTTTTAAACTTGTTGAATTTTATTGATTATGTCTATGGTATTGGTTTGTACATTTTGAGTAAAAAAAAAGATACCTACTTAATATCTGAGAGTAAAGTTTTAATTATTTTGTTTTTGTGCTTTGTTCTGTTTTTTTTTCACAAGTCTCAAACCGATAGCAAAGACGTATTTAGTGTTATATTTGATAAAAATATTTTCTCTATAAATTAATTGATATCATGAATTTATATGATAATGATTCTCTCTAAACCCATTTCTTTTTAATGTCGGCTGTGTTTCTTGACGAACGGCATATATTTACTAATTATAAAAAAATATACATGAAAAAAAACATTTTTTTTTCAAGATTTTTCTTTCAATTTTTTTAATAAAAAAAAATTATAACTGTTTCGTCACGAGACATCCCCCGCGCCCCCTTTTAGCCTTTGAAAGACAATATTAGCGTTGGTTGTTCGGTAGCGGAGCGGCGACTGCCCTGCGCGGACGACGCGGACCGGCCACGCCCGCGACTGGCCTATTGACGATTTGGCTAGGCTACGGCTAAACGGCTAAAACCCACATCCTTTATACAAGAAGGTATTAGCAAAAATATTCATTCGGATATCTCTCATTTTTTGGCATAGCTTTTGATGCGTAGTGAAGTCGAGTAATTTTTCGAAAATAATGAGTTTTGGTCGATAGTTTTTTGAAAATAAAAATGTTGATGTTTTTGGGTACTTATTACTTAGTTTTTCTCTAATTCGAAATTAAATGAATATTTAAATTGCAGGATTTGATACGAATATTGCTCAGTTTTATGAATAAAAATGTAAACTGTAGCAAAAGTAAAGTTTTTTGGGGGGTTCATAAGTTGTAAATAATAAAATCGTCAATCGGCCAAGCCGCGTCGACTGAAAAATTTGAAGGTTAGACATATTTTAAGCAGCTCAATCAATCAATCAATCATGATTATAGTACTATTAACAAACAATTTAGATTCAGAGGAAACACTGCCTACAGTGGTGGGAACAAGGGCGAACTTTCAAAATATAAAAATAATCAAAAAATATCAAAAATGTCTCGAAAAACAAAATTAAATGAAATTTTTTTTTTTTACAACCTGTATATGAACCCACGATATAGGATGTTCAATTATGGATATTAAAAACAATGGCCCCTTTTCCCAACATTGTAAAAACCTTCTTATTATTATATAGAGATATTAATTCCCCCACTTCGAGCTTCAAGATGCATGCTAAATAGGCAGTGTTGCCACGCTCAACGACGAAAAATAATTTTAATGCGCTGGCAACACCCACGAGCGAATGTTGCCAGCTCTAAGTAATGGTGATGGGAGTTCGTCACTGTATGTAAATATTTACAGAAAAAAACTTAAAAAAAAAGAAAAAAATATTAGGAAAACTAATCATTTCTTTTTCAGCGTTTTTTTGTTGTATTTTATTTCATCTATGTCGGTTTTCGGTGTTCAGTCATTCATTTTGAAGATTTTTTTAGAAATTAATTCAATATTTCTTATTTTTATTGAGAATTTCCATAAATATTAAAGTTTTGAAAAAGTGAATTGATATTAAATTGTTGTCGAGTCCTCCTTTTTGTTGAAATAATGTAACGATATATTTAAATTTAAATATAACAGTCAAGTTTTACTTAATTATGCGAAATTGAACTAATATTATGTGATAAAATTATACTGAAGCTAAAATAGTCCTTTTAAAGTGTAACGTAATGGTTTACCCATCTGCAGTAGAGTGATGATTGTGTGTGTATGTATGTTTGCCGCACAAAGCTAAAGCTAATTCGTTAAATTACGTATATTTTTCAAGTTTTAGAATGTTATGGGATGGATATGGAACCAAAATTTCAACAAAATTTTAAAAAAATACTATAAATTTTGGGTGGTTTCGATTCGTTTTTAGTCAGTAAGAGTCTGACACTCCCTCACCGCTGCTAACCCACAGCGGGAGGGGTCATTTGATGATTTTTGAAAGTAGTTTCGAATCCTACTCCATAATTTTTGATATAAAGCCCAAAATATGTCCTTATTCAGCTTTTCAAACCGCGGGAACAGTTATCTATAAATTGAGAAAATCCTTGGCAGTCGAGATCTGATGTATCTAACGGTGGGTACAGACTATGTAACATAATATGTTATACAACATTGCTATATAACATGTTTCAGATAATGTGGACACTGAATGTTATAAAACATGTTATAATAACATGTTGTATAACTATTTATTGACATTACAACAATGTTATATAACTTAGGATTGTGGATAGCACTGAAGAACGATAAACGACAATGGTTATATAACATTGTTATATTGCGATGTTATTCTAATGTGTACAGTATTGTTTTATGTTGCAATGTTGAATAACAAGGTTACATAATGTGGATGTGTTTTAAAACACATGTCATATAACATGTTACATAGTTTGTACTCACCGTAAGTTCAATTTAAGAGAGAGGCTATTATTAATATAAAGTCATGGTTGAATGATGATTGGCGTAAGAGTCACCATGACAGACTGATGAACAGAGGGTTCGATTCCCGGTACGGTCCATATTTATGTGGCAACCCTGTGCTCTGGTATATGTAGTTTAACAGTTGTGTTAGCACCCATAACACAAGCTAATCAATAGCTTACCATGAAAAGTGTCCTCATACTTTACTTCGTTGAAATTTTCAAAAATATGATCTAGTTTGAAATTCGTTATTAAAAAAGTGTATTTCATTAATAACATTAGTTCAATTTTGTAACTCTATACAAAGATATTTAGAGTTCAGTTAGGAATAATAAATATATTTTGGTAAACGGAAGTTCATAATAACTCAGTCTAACGTACAGTCAAAATTGAAACCTGAATTACAAAGTCTGAAATTCCCGCATTGAGCATGCGTGGTGATTAAGCGTTTTGCTACATTGTGGGTTCGATTCCTGCGCCATTAAAGATGAAGTTATAAAATCTGTACTTTTTAAATGTTTGAAATAATATTATGTATAGTTATTTACATAGGTACATGATATGGATTAGTGATCGCATTCACACAATTTACTTTGTCATAATTTTTCTTCTGTGTGAGAGAAGGCCTATGCCCAGCAGTGGGACGATAAAAAGGCTTATGATAAATTACTAAGTCATTTTTCGTTTATTATATTTTTTATAATTAAATTATAAAATATCAAGTAATAAAAATAAGTATTTTTGGCTATACAAGGTTAGTTTTTGTTTATGACAGACTCAAACAAAGCATATTTTTTTAAATGAACAGAAATCTATACTAATATTATAAAGCTGAAGAGTTTGTTTGTTTGAACGCGCTAATCTCAGGAACTACTGGTCCGATTTGAAAATTTCTTTCAGTGTTAGATAGCCCATTTATCGAGGAAGGCTATAGGCTACTTTTTATCCCGGTACGGGAAGTAGTTCCCACGGGATGCGGGTGAATCCGCTGGCAGAAGCTAGTTCTTAATACGACGGACACATTTTCGCCTATTCCCAAAAATTGTCAATTTTGAGTTGAGTCACTTTCGTTCTCAGGGTGCGATATGTCCACTGTTGATTACTTTCAGATTTCCAAAACATAGCTGAAAGTACCATATTGAATTTCTATATAAGGCTTTATGAGCATTTATCAACTCATACGTTCAAGGCAGTCGTGGTGGCCTAGTGGGTAAAGAACCATCCTCTCGAGTATGAAGGCGTGGGTTCGATTCCAGTTCAGGCAAGTACCAATGCAACTTTTCTAAGTTCGTATGTACTTTCTAAGTATATCTTGGACACCAATGGCTGATAAAAAGGTGAAGGAAAACATCTTGAGGAAACCTGGACTATTTAGTCTGAAATCAGCAACCCGCATTGAGCAAGCGTGGTGATTAATGCTCAATCCTTCTCCGTGTGAGAGGAGGCCGCAGCCCAGCAGTGGGACGATAAAAAAGCTGTAACAGTAACAGTAACGTTCAAGGCTTATCTGTTTTCACTTTCAAGGGTTCTGCACCCGTTCGGTTAAACCCGTAAACCCTTGATACCCTTTTGGAATACATTGTGTGCGAGTTCGACTGGCAGTTAGCCAGTTTTTCTTCTGCTAATCCTCGGTTTTGGAATTGATGTCAAAATTATTTTTCCCTATGGAATGTTTTGATAATTTGTGATTTTAATCACAAAAAAATTGCTTTTCTTACATCTTCCTCCAAAAAAATATATCAGTCCATAATTTTCCATATTTTCTCTTACCAATGCTGACATCATTTTGATATGGTATTTTTTTTTACCTATACACAGGTTTCAGAGGTTATCTGTAACAAACAAACGCAAAGTTTGCTGCTTTAAAATTAAAAAAAGTTTGAGTCTATACATACACAATGAATATCAACTAACCTTGTATTTTAATGGTATGGAAATTTCTTATTCCATTTGATGTAATTCTATTATGTAATAGACACTTGAAAACGTTATTGAAAATTGCAAAAACCGGGTTCGATTCCTCGGTAATACTCTATGAAAGATTGGAAGACTAAATGGGGTTCGATTCCCGTTATTGTAAATTGTCTGATACATTTTTATTTTAAGTCCTGGCGATTTTAACGTGGCTTAGATGAGTTCGATTCTCAGAATAGCCCTTTTGGAATTTAGAAATAAATATTTTTGATATCGTAGCCCTCTATGAAGTGTAACAGTCTGGGTTCGATTCCTGGCGTTGGTAATTTAGTTTTCTCATACCTGCGTGTTATTTGGACTTGCTATAAGGTTTGGGTTCGATTCCCAAAACAGTACACATTGAATTACATTTCTAAAGTGCATAACTTGTAATTTTTATAGGTATGTGTCTAAAGTACCATAGAATAAGAAATGTTTTCACCAATAATAGCAGAATTTGTCTGTTGATCAACGGGTTCGATTCCCGTAAATATCTATTGGAATACTCTAGATTTTAGTTTTATAAGAGTAAGAACTTTAAATTTTTGGTCAGATAATTTTGAAAATTTTATTTCTGTACCATACTTCCGTCTACCAAAATACACACTAATAAATATTCTCTTTCAGGAATTAATCAGTATTTCCCTCCACAGGTTTTTAATTTAATAATTTCCGACTTTTCAGGTTCTAATCTAAATAATTAATAATAATGTTTTTTTCAGTATTGTTCGCCGTTGCTCTGTGCGTTATGGGTGAAACGGGGGTGGTTTTGGGGAGTTTGCTCAGCGAATTTTGTTAATTTTACAAGGCTTGTTGCTTGGCAGTTTTTTTCTCTTAATTAAATCATAATACCTTTATTTTCAATCTACACCGGTCCTTAATGTCTTATTTATTTATTTATGTGTAGATAAAGCTTAAAATACAATTTCTGCTAGGACTTACACAGTCGTCAATTACGGGTTAACCAACATAAGCTAATTAATGTCTTGATTCTTTTGAAAAAAATAGTGGAATCTTGAAAGGTTCTGTATTTTCGAAGACCTTTTATACATTAAACACATGTCTTTGACATTGAGCTTGTCCTCAAAACCTCGTCCGACCCGTGATGATATTATGAGAAAAAAAAATCTTATATGAAATATCTCCCAAATCCCAAGAAAAAAAATACTCAAAAAAAAAATGCAATGACTTTGAGCAAAATATTTGAAAATGTATTATTACTAGCTTTTGCCCGCGGCTTCGCTCCCGTCAACTGACTTCTCTACTTTACCCTATTTTTTTTCATAAGAACCTTCTCCTGACAATAACAAACACAACAAAAAAAGAATTAGCCAAATTGGTCCAGGCGTTGTTGAGTTATGCGCTTACCAACACATTTTGCGATTCATTTTTATATTATAGAAGATTGTCATGTATAATGCATGTAAAGTTTTACATTTTATTTGGTCCTGTGATTACCTGGCATATAGCATACTCAAGGACCTGAAGAGCGGTAATCATCTGTATGCTATTTTCCTAGCCGGACAGTGCCCTTGTGAATATAAAATCTTTCTTATAGATTTATCGATCTTCAAAATACTGCACACTCATTTTGTACTTTTGAACTCTAAACTACATAGTTCAATAATCGAACTACATTTCACTTTCCAAAACTATTTTTTCGCCAGCAACGAAGCCTTAAACCTCAATTTCTTTTTCAAACACCCCCAAAAAATTCCCAAAAACGACCCCCCATTCACCTCCTGTATAACCGCCAACGATTTCTTCAAATAAAGTCGAGCCGTCTCGTTTTATAGGTGAAAACTGACTTCATAGCGCTGCTTAAAGAGAAGGGAGTGGACAGACACGCGAGGTGGGTTGACGCCAAGAAGAAGATAGACGCCGACCCGCGGTATAAGGCCGTGGAGAGCAGCACCATGAGAGAAGACTACTTTAAGGAGTACTGCAAGCTGGTGAAGGAAGAAAGGAAGAAGGAGAAGGATGGAAAGGAGAAGAGTGAGTCGTTTTTGGCCTTTTTTGTCTTCTTTGCTGTTTGTGTAACATGTGTGACTTGACTAGCCTGAATTCCCTCTTCATTTTTTGCTAAAAGCGTGTCCAAATCTATATATATAAAAGAAAGTCGTGTTAGTTACTCCACTTATAACTCAAGAACGGCTGAACCGATTTAGCTGAAAACTGGCAGGGAGGTAGTTAAGAGCCGGGAGAATGACATAGGATAGTTCTTATTACAAAATAAAAATAAAAAATAAAATTTATTACGGACATACAGCGCCATCTATTGTTCAAACCAAAAATCTGCCGGATGCCACTATTCCACGCGAACGAAGTCGCGGGCAAAAGCTAGTTATTTATATGCATTAATATATATGTTACCACGCTAACGCGCTTAGAAATTATATGCCTGTAATGGGAGCTACGTTTGCGATAAATCAATATCATATAGTATGTTTCAAAGTCGTCAAATATAGATATTTTTAGTCTTATTGGACTCTCTCCGGTGGTGTCGGGTTGTCGTCGCATCGCGCCACGAGAGTGAAGGAATAGTGAGTGCACCGCAGTCCAAGCAACAGGAGAGTCTCATAACCTCTTATACGATTTCAGAGCGGGAACGCAGCAGTGGCAAGAAGGAGAAGAGAGAGAAGGAGCGCGACAAGGAGAAGGAGAAGGAAAAAGACAACAAGAAGGACAAGAAGAAAGAGAAGGGAGACGTAAGTACTTTGTTATGCTGGTTTACGGCTGTTCCAAATATTTATCTATCTATTGATGTTTACTAGAGATAGACTTTTGACAATAACCCCATGCAAGCAATGTCAAATACTTATAAGGTGAACATAAGAGCAGATAGATCAAATATTGAGAACGGAGTTCTGGTTAATTTATTTGTCGTATCTATTCAATGTTTGAGGGTTTTTCTATAAAATTTTTCTAAACCATAATTTAACTACAAGAAAAAAAATACTTTCATACAAAATACCTACTCGTTTTCAAGTAAATATGTTTTTTCTGAACTGTTATATTTTTGACACTGCTAAGCGATTTTATTGCGGAACTGTGTCGGACACTTTTATTCTTTTTACGTGTATCTTACCCGACTGCCGAAGAAGGGTAATGATTTTTTATTTTTATTTATTTAAAAATGTGTGTTCTCATACATAATATTAATTATTTTATAGATATCGTTACTTTTCCGTTTTTTCTTTTTAGAAAGAAAGAAAAGAAAGAAAGAAAATAAGTTTTATTGCGCAAAATATAAGACGCATATATGCCTTAACAAAATGAGCATAACATCGATATTTTAGATTAACAAGGCCCAGTTTTATTGGTTACCAATAGTGTCAGTTAGTTAACTGATAGTTAATGCTATCTGCCAGATAAAGGCTGCTTATAATTTCTACCAGATATTGCTATCCATCGTGTTCCTACTTTTTGTCAAATATGCCAGTCTAACCGGATGCAGCTGAGTCCCAGTGATTTACAAGGAGCGCTTGCCTATCTGACCTCCTCAACCCAGTTACCCGGGCAACCCAATACCCCTTGGTTAGACTGGTGTCAGACTCACTGGCTTCTAACTACCCGTAACGACTGCCAAGGATGTTCAATGACAGCCGGGACCTACAGTTTATCGTTCCTCTCGAAACACGGTTTTTGGTTAATCAAGATGTCTATAAAGTAGTTTATATATATTGTATGTATTTCCAGCTTGTTAATAAATATAATAGTACATCGTTTTATTTACCCAAACCTTTAGATGATAAGTTGTATTAAGTTTTTATTCACGTTGCGTCGTCTACGAGATTCGGGTACGTACATAGATTTTAATCAAAATTATAATTATTATTTGTTTTTTTGAAATAATTAATCAAGTCTCCTAATGTTTGTAAACATTATTTTTTAAATTTACTAATTGATATATTTTTTTGTATCACTAAAACCTTGGATCGGATTTGTTTTTCTTTTTTTTTTCAATTCAATCGCGGCCTACTTTTACAGATGTGAATTGGAAGGCCTTTGAGGCTATATAAAATGGCTATTTCGGGTTATTTCACATAGTGCCGACTGTCATACACTGCGGGTGGCTATTTCCTATGATTTCCAAAAAAAGGAACATTTCGAGTGCAGTGCTTAATGCAGATAAGTGGTTGGTTGCAGAATTGCGTAGTTTATGAGAATGCGACGGACAAACGGAGCGACGGGCGGTGATTGCGGCGTTTTCTGCATCGGATCTGGTTAAAAATGCACTTTTGGAACCACAAAAATAGCAATATTATTTGGTGAAGGCGTAAAAAAATGTCCTAGAATTTCGTGATTTTTGTCCGACTTGGCGTAGTAGTAAGCGTGGTTTTAATTGTAAATATTTTGCAATATTTCAAATAACGCTAAGTTTAGCCAGGTTTCCAAAAGTGCATTCTTAACCGAAGGGGCGTATCAAATAACACCGAAGGTCACATTTTAAACATTAAAGCCGAAATTCACGGTTCTACTCTGCAGAGTCTGCAGAGTGGTCGTGTGTTGACGCCTTTATTTCATTTCTTTGTGGATGGTTGTCTATGGGTATGGTTTTGTTAGGTTATAGTATAGTAGGTAGATTCCATTTCATTGTCATCTTATTAAAATCCTAATTTACTTCTGGTTTTTGCAGGGTTGGGGTATTTATTCATTAAAATCTCTGCAGTGCTAATCTTTTTTTATGTGAGTTGGAAATCACCCTGAAAGATGTCCCGAGGGAACTACTTCCCGAGCATTTAGTAGCCTGTGTCCTTTCTCAGGCTCTAGATTAACTGTCTAACAAATTTCATTTAAACCAGGGTTCAGTGGCTTAGGCGTGTAAAAACACGGGTACAGTTATCCACAGAAATGCAGAGAAAAGTCTGCAGTTAAGAATTATTTTCTTTTTTTTTTATTTATTTAAAATGTGACCTTACACGCTCTGTAGCAATCGGTAGTGACACGCCCGCAGTTTATGACACACGGCCTTAGGGAATCGTGCTCTGCAGCTCTGCAATGTGGCTTCAAAACTCTGCATTCTGTCATTCTGTGCACAGAAGACTCGCTTCAACGATTGTCAAGTGTAAATCAACGTTTCACGACGTTCGCTGCAGAGTTTACGAACTCTGCAGTGTAGGATTGTCTGCAATGTGGCTTGTAATTTCAAAAGTTGGTTTTAAGATGCGCTTTTCATTGTTTTTTTCTTATTTATTTTGATACTAATGCAGAGCTGCAGAGATTACTCTACAACATGGTTAAATACAAAAAATATACTCCGAGATTTTTCCTGTATATTAAAATTAGTGTTTTATTTTAAATTTTTTGAAGTTTTTGTCTTAATTCTAAGGCCGTGTCAGTTAGTAAATTGATTGTCCGATGCAGATTCGCTTTACTTGTGTCTTAAGAGTTGTATCCACAATGTTTGTCACCTGAACCGTCTATGTATACACTTATTTTGTTATCTGCTGAGCGTTGTAAGAAATTAGTCTCTTCCGTGACTCGTATAGATGTTTTAGCGCATGAACGCGGATGAGGCATGCTTGTGTGTGTAAACGTATGTGCATATTGCGTTTGTATATCTCGGCTACTCGGCCGCAAACAAACACTATGTGCATGTTCATTTACATACACAAGAATGGTTTATCCGCTTTCGTGACCTAAACATATTTATCTTTATTCATTTACTTAAAAACTATTATAAAGTAGAGAGCGTTTTTAACTAATAACATATTTTTATGACAGTTCAAAAGTTCAGAAAGCATTGTGGATACAACCCCGACGTTCGCAACGAAACCTCACTCGCTCCCTTTGTCCAACAGAAACAGGGAGACACGGAGGAGGAGAGGAAACAGCCCACCCCCCCTCCGGACCAGTGGGCCGAGATCCTCGGCATACCCGGCGAGGACGACGCCAAGAAACCCGCCAAAACCACGCGCAGGTCCCAGCAGGAACAAGAGAAACCATCCAAAGCGGAGAAAACCAAATCCACTTCCGAAGAAGACCAGCCTTCTCCAAAACAATTGCGCTCTTCAAAGAAAGAAGTAGCGCAAACGCCAGAGAAGGTGGAGAAGTCCCCGATAAAACCGCCCCCCAAGAAGCGAAAACCAGAGGAGTTCCAATCACCGGAGACAGAAACGCCGGCCGTGCCTAAAAAAGTGGAGAAGAAGAAGCAAGATAAGGCTGAGAAGACGGAGAAGCGTAAGCGAAAGAAGTCGGAGAAAGAATAGTGTTTGATGTACGTTTTCTTCGGGCGAAGATCATCGCGCAATTAGTGCGCTGTTTTTGGTTCTTGCTCCCATGAAGTGTGGGTAGTTTGAATGTTTTAAGGTTTTTGCCTTTTTGGTTTTTCGTCTGGTTGCGTGGTTGTCCGTTGCGTTTGTTTTGGTCCCAGGAAGGTGTAAGAAATAGTAAGCCAATTTTGTGATTAACTTATGAAATAGGGATGACAGCGGTTCAATTTAATATGAAAATTGACTTGCAAATATTATTACAAATATAAAATTCTGATCGAAACAATGAAAAAATAATTTAATCAGTCGATATGAAGCTGACAGGTGGATTTGAGAAAACTCTGACACTAGGGCTTGTTAGGTAATTGATGCTGCAGCTCACTCGATAAGAATAGTTAAATACATTAATTATGTCTTTTATTATTCCGGCATTCCAAAAAACATATTATTCAGCACCCTAATCGGCTGTTAAGTAAATCTCAGTCTGGCAATTGGATTTTCAAAACTGGCGTCCAAGATTTCAAAGTGGTGCACTAAATTTTGATCTGAGTGCTGATTCCGAGTTTTGACAGCATTCGCAACTCGATACGTAATTATAAGTCTATTAAAATAAAGAGTCGTATGCTACGTCACATGATTTAGGTATGACATCTTCTTTCATTTTGCCGGTTAATAATGATTACACTCGCAAAAGTGAGCTCAAGTGTACTACGACCAAGTACTGATGACAGTCTTTATTAAATACACAATTCTAAGATAAGTGCTACGTGATTCAATGGTATGATAATCTTCGCATCGAAAAAATTAACTTGCAAAACTCGCACTAGGCACTCAGGTACCCTTAATTTCGACCTAGCGCCCATTTATTTTACATTGGCGCCTCTTTCATCTGGTTTCTAACGCTACAAATGTAACGGACAGCCGGTATTTTTGTATTATTTCGAGCAGACTGCCCACACGTCAACAATAGACTCTTTCAGTGAAAACAATAGTTCATAGTTTTGTGTGCTTATGTAACTGTGTCGTGAAATGACTGGCTTTTGATTCACACTCGATACTTATGCCTTTTTATTGTCCCACTGCTGGGTAGAGGCCTCTTCTCGTACAGAGAAGGTATATTGCGAAAACCAAACCATATTGAGCCAAAGCATCTTCAAATTAATAAACAAAAAAAAAATCGAAAACTTTATTTTTACAAATTCAGGAAAAATATTAATCCTTCGCCCTTCTTTATACATCAACTAGCCGTTTTCCCGCGGTTTCACCCGCGTCCCGTGGGAGCTACTGCCCGCACCGGGATAAAATATAGCCTATGTTACTCGCAGATAATATAGCTTTCTAATGGTGAAAGAATATTTAAAATCAGTCCAGTAGTTTTTGAGTTTATCCATTACAACCAAACAAACAAAGTTTTCCTCTTTATAATATTAGTATAGATTTCAAAGCTAAAACTAAACTATGTATATTGACAAAATATATTATTTTTTAATCTTGACATTTATGATGAAGAAGAAATCCAGTTTGTTTGAAAGCCAGTCATTCCGCCACGCGTTTGTCATGTTTTTTAAACATTTTGGACATTGTAAATATTGAAAAAGTGTACATTTTAAACTTAAGTTTAATATTTAGATTTTAATGTAAAATTTAGGTATTATCTTACTTAATGACCGGTGATTTGGGTCGCACTTAGGTCCAGAGTCTACCAAAGCGGAATAGTTTTTAAACAAATAATAGAATTTCGTTATTATTACATCTCATCTCCACCCACTCAGTTTTAGTACGTTACTGTCGGTGGTGCTTGTGCTCTCTCTCCGGTGGTGTCGGATTGTCGTCGCATCGCCCTATGAGAGTGAAGGAATAGTGAGTGCACCGCAGTCCAAGCTAATGTGTACTAACTATAATATGTCCTGCGCAGTTGGCTGATCTCGTTATATGAGAACAGCCACCGTAGCCGATAATCGGCTAGGAGGACATTCTATTGGTTGTTTATACCTACTAATATATAAAACTTCGCTCGCTTTGGCGGTGTCTAGGCTTTAGCATACGTGCGATTTAAATCACCCTGTATACAGTACAATAGTCGATATGAAGCTATGTGACACAATTGTTTGTCGATTCAGATTTTAATCGATATGAATAGAAAATAATAATAATTTTTGCAGTTACCGTATGCTCAATAACAAATAGACATACATTGTTAAGAGCACGGAGGAAGGAAAGATAGCGGAGATGCCATAAGGCAGGTAGGTCAGGCGCCTTCTTGTAGCTCAAGCAACGTGCGGTAGCCGGGATCACTTACTACAACTAACGAGGCGTTCGGGTTCCTTGTCTAATCAAAACCAATCTGTCAAAGATTGGTCTTGATTGATTGGTGATTTTATTTTGAAAATAATTGACGAATCCTAAAGAAGGCGTGTAAGAGATGATTAAGTTCAGTTTATCTGTTATTGAGCATACGGTGTTGCCACACGGATTGTCATTACAAGCCATGCGAGTATGCTGCATGTTGCCATATGAAAAATCATTTTTACTGCACTGGATTTCACGGTCAAAATAATTGCAAACGCTTGACAATTTTCTACAAATGTATGAAGAACTAGTCATATAAAGAATATTATTTCTGGGAAACTGATTAGTACAGAATGTCAGACGATTGTAGTTATTTTGAACGTCAGAACTATATGATAAATACGACTATATGACGGTCAGATACAGTTAAGAGTTGAACACAGTTTTAAGACAGAAAAGTGACGGTTAAAAATACCCGCTAGGTAATTAAACGAATAGAGTTGTGAATTAATTAGATAGATAATACCTATCTAGAATTTGTGAAACAGGTTCGTGAACCCTTGGGTTCATAGCTACGAACCCATGGGTGCATGTCATTAACCCTGCGTTTGTTTGCAAGGGACGCATATTATTGCAGATTATGATAAATTTTGACAGCAATTTTGTTTCCGATGCAAAAATATTATATTTACAATGACAATAATATATTGTTATGTAATATGAATTAAATGTCGGAATAATACTACAGTCGTATCAACGATGAATATTGTACATATTTTAAAATATCATTTAAGTTATTTAATATTTCTCATGGTACGTTGTCACTTTAAGTGCCAAGTCCCAATGTATTACGTACAGAATTTTAAGCTCTGTACACACTGAAGGCGATAAATTTATCGTCTCATAAAGTTTGGGGTACACAGTATTTTATAATCTAGTTGTTCGTAGTTGAAGTTCGATTCCTGAGTCTGGACAATTTTGATGTGTACATTAATGTCGTATTTTCAATGTTTAAATAATAAATGATACAAAATTTCATTTCAGTGTGTACAGCGCATAAAAAAAATACAAGTTTTAAGCCACAAATATGTTTATAGAAATAAGCTCCCCATTAATGTCCCAATAAAAATGCTCCGTATACGATTTTGGTGGATATTCAAAACATGAACCCTCGTGAACCCGTCGAACCCTCATGAACCCTGTTGTATTAATAGATGTTACGATTATACAGTTCAATGTTAGATTATGCCATTGCAAAAGCTTGGCACATATTGACGGTACGCATCAGTATTTTTAGGTGCACAATAAAATTATTACTTAAATATTAGAAAATGAATTTTGTACCTATACTAAAGGACGGTCAAAAATTAAATCCTTTTATTAAACTGAGAGATTAATTGAATTTGAAAAAAAAAACAAATTTGGAACAAAATACAAATTTGGAAAATTATAAATGGTAAACATAGAAATTTAGACTTTATTTCCATATTATTAAGTTAAATTTTTATTGTGTCTAACTAAACCATGCCGTGACGTACCGTCAATAGTAGCCTAGTTCATAAATGTGAGTTAAAAGTTCACTTGTTTAAATAAATAGTAGGAAACCTATGTTCGAAAACGGTTAAAATATTCGTGTAATTGAATTCAATATAAAACAGTTTATTCATTAAATGGGTATTTGACATTAAATGTTAGGTGTCTACAATTTAATATGAATATTACCGAATTTTTTTGTCGCTTTAGTTTTAACATAACGTATAAAGAAATACAATTGTAAAAGAAGTATGGGGTTGCCCGGGTAACTGGGTTGAGGAGATCAGATAGGCAGTCGCTCCTTGTGGCACACTGGTACTCAGCTCCATCCGGTTAGACTGGAAGCCTACGGAGGTGATGAATTAGCCAATCATTTCTTAGGTACTAATATTATAAATGCGAAAGTTACTCTGTATGTCTGTTTGTCTTGAGCCTGATAAAGGACAGATACTACTTTTTAACCGGGTGCGGGATTTTCCCCCGGGACGCGGGTGAAACAGCGTGGAACAGCCAGTGGTAAATAAAATAATATTGGTCACAGTTGGCATTATTAACTGTAGGTCCCGGCTGTCATTGAACATCCTTGGCAGTCGTTACGGGTAGTCAGAAGCCAGTAAGTCTGACACCAGTCTAACCAAGGGGTATCGGGTTGCCCGGGGAACTGGGTTGAGGAGGTCAGATAGGCAGTCGCTTCTTGTAAAGCACTGGTACTCAGCTGAATCCGGTTAGACTGGAAGCCGACCCCAACATAGTTGGGAAAAGGCTCAGAGGATGATATGAGTTGGCATTATTATAAAGCTGAAGAATTTGTTTTCTTTGAACGAGCTTTTGAGATGTTTAGGAACTACTGGACTGATATAGAAAATATCTGTGTTATTGTTTGTTTGTTTGTTTGTTATCTTAGTGCGTGAAGTATATTTCTCACAGAATGCGGGTGATACCGCCGAGACTTTTTCCCAACTATGTTGGGGTCGGCTTCCAGTCTAACGGGATGCGGCTAAGTACCAGTGTTTTACAAGGAGCGACTGCCTATCTGACCTCCTCAACCCAGTTACCCGGGACACCCAATACCCCTTGGTAAGACGGGTGTCAGACTTGCTGGCTTCTGACTACCCGTAACGACTGTCAAGGATGTTAAATAACAGCCGGGACCTACAGTTTATTGTACCCTCCGAAACACAGTCATTGGTATACAAGATATACTTAGAAAGTACATACAAACTTAGAAGAGTCGCATTAGTACTTTCCTGGAATTGGACACACGCTTGAGAGGTTGGTTCTTTACCCACTAGGCCACCGCGACTTTACTAGCCTACACTATATACGTTATATTAAAACTTAAGCGATATATTAGATTTTAATAGAAGTTCGCGTTCCTTTCACATTCACTGTGTCTAGAAATAAATCTACCAAGCCCTTTACTGGCCCTCTCCTGGACCGTATTTATCGAATATTTTCATATACTTACGTTAGATTTCTAAAACTTATCCAATTGGTTTGAGATAAGTTATTGATATTGATATACAGGTAATAGAGAAGCGCAGATAGTTTGATTGAAAAAACTAAAGGGTTTGTCAGGATATATCAATATAATATGTTTTTACAAAAACAAAAAACTCAAGGTGAAGTTATAATTTTAATTAATAAACTAAATTATAATTTTGTAAATCTCTGCAGAAAATATTGTTAGGTTGTTCAATGATACACGTTTTGGAAAAACACAATTTGGTTCACAGTTTTTTATTTGGATATAATTGACTCTAGGTCTTGAAAGTATAAAATTCACCTCGCATTCGGTAACTCAAACTATCATATCATACTATTTTAAATAAGTCTAATTCATGTAAACTGGACCTCATTTCAGACTATCCGCCATTGACGATTCATTGTAATCACAGCTTAATTTTTTCAAAAAAATATTTCACTTTAATTCATTCTAGTGCCGATTTTTCGTCGGATAACTTAGGTATATGTGGCGAATATGAATCAAAATCAAAAGTCAAATCAAATTAGGCTGCAAAACAGCACTTTTTGAACGTCAGAAATTTACAAAAGACAGCCCCCAAAAAGGCCCGCCCTTCACCACTTCCTATGTGTTATTACTGGGAAGAAGAAGTGGTAAGTTTGTCATTTTAACAGCTTCTGTATAGAAAATTATGTTAAACAGCTATATTCATTCCTCAGATTAAATAATAGGCCTTTAATATAAAGAAATAAAATGTTTTTTCTATTAGACATTTGTCTTTAAATTCAAGATGCAAAACTTATTCCATACGGTCTACGTGAATTAGACTTAATACTCCAAATTATTCGATTTCAAACCTTCAGCAGTTGGCAAAGAGAGCATTTTTCTATAATAAGTACATTTTGTACCGTCACTAGTTTATATTATGTAATCTGTACATAGGTTTTATATACTAATTATGATTGAAATGTTTAGATTTTATTATTGTGAATAAATTCATGATTGTGTATGGTTTGGTGTTTTTATTCCCCCTTTTTAAGTTCGTATTAGCTATCTACGAAGTCTTAGATTAAAAGTCTTCGCCGGATTGAGCAAGCTCTGCGTCCCTTGCAACGGTAACGCAGGATTTGATAGCCAGAGAAGCGCGGGGTGCGCGGGCCCTTTTGGTTGGAAGCTCGAGCTGTAGCAAGAATATCGTGGGCCGCCTAAAATGTAGTAAACTTCTTACAAACTGCATGATTGAATGAAAAAATTCAGTCAGGGGCCCGATTCTCCTAAGTTAATAATGTCAAAATCGAATCGCAATATGATCGCAATAGCAGTTTTAACCATATCGGGCATTCTGCTACTAATAAAAGACCAATCGTATTCGATTGACATTTGATTGGTGTGCGATTGGTCTGCTATTTTGGTGATTTTGGTCTATACGGTAGTTTGCTGTACAATCATTTTGCAATCGTAAATCATTTGCAGACAAAATGATTCATTATTGAATGATAGAAAAGGATAAAAACGTTTATTTCAAAGAAAAAATAGCGGAATGCCACATACGCTTCAATCGTAATCGAGTCGGGATTGGATCTCAGTCGAATCGAGTCGAACGTCGAATGATCGTCGCTTAATTAAAATTAGGAGAATCGGGCCCCAGCAGAAAACCACGCAAGTGCTTATAATAAAATTTTACAGGAGGAAGACAAAACTATCTACTGACAAAAACATATATGAGTGGGGAAGATATTACCTTTTATTTTTGTTAGATTTTTATTAAATAAATAAATACATAAAATTATTTTTTAATCCGGAATAACGCTATTATCAACCGCACTGGCAAGTTCCTCAGACGAAAATGGCGTATCCTTTTTGCTACAGGTTCTCATAGCACGTCATAAATGGCGCTAGGAGTAGCTGATTCGAAAGCTTGCTAGAGTAATCTCTGCTTACCGAGTTTATCAATCCAAATAACAAATATAATTTTTTTTTTGAGGAAATGAGACATCCGAGGTTTTCACTGCTGGGCGACGTTATATAGAACTAGCTTCTGCCAGCGGTTTTACCCGCATCCCGTAGGAACTACTTCCCGTACCGGGATAAAAAGTAGCCTATAGCCTTCCTCGATAAATAGGCTATCTAACACTGAAAGAAATTTTCAAATCGGACCAGTAGTTCCTGAGATTAGCGCGTTCAAACAAACAAACAAACTCTTCAGCTTTATAATATTAGTATAGATAAGGCAGATACAAATAACTGGCTAAATTACGAGTAGGTTTGTTAGTAAAAATATTCCAGAATATTAAAGTGTAAGCTTTGGGTCTCGGGTTCGAATCCCGGGTCACGTTCATATAAATGGAATTAATTCTATATACTCAACCTAGGTCTATTACGAGGTACCTAAAGCCCCGGATTCATTGTAAATTTTTGTTTATAAACAAAGTTGCAACAACACGTCACTTGGCTTTCTGGAAAGAGTTATTTGAAATTCATATTAAGTAACAACTGCAAGGGACGATCGATCTTTTTGTAAAGAAATAATTGTCGTGATCGTTCCGTTAATGGGTAGCCATCTTTAACAAATTCTACAATACCTAAACGTTATTGAAACCCGAAAATAGCCACGATCTCCTCCTGCCTATCACAAAACAAAAAACACACATCCACTCAGTCTTAAAAACGTCCCAATCCTCAAACACCAGGAGCCACCACCAGAGGAAACGGAAGAGCCTGATGGCGAGGAGTTGGAGACGGCGTCGGACGCGGAGACAGCGGCCCGGGAGAAGGAGGCGCGGGCCCAGGCGTCCATCAAGGAGAGGGAGCGAGAGGTGCAGAGGGCGCTGGCCACCAGTCTCAGGGATAGAGATAAGGAACGGGAGTATCATAAGAGGGATGAGGCTGTGCAGGTGAGTGAGAGCATCTATTTTTCTATATCTGTCTACACTAATATATAAAGAGGAGAGACTAGATTTTTTTGCATCGATGCGTATTTCCCTTTCCGTGTTCAACTGGCGACACCGGTCTCGCGAAATCCACACGCTTTTGTTTTACTACGGAATCCTACGATCCCGTGTTCAATTCGCGTCAACTGAGCACGCTTTTGCGATCAAGCAACGTTAAAAGAAGTTTTACAAAACAGTGTGTAATTGAATTGAACACGGTTTTTTAACCTATCTATTCGAAACGAATCCGTACTGATTTAGCGCGTTCGTAAATGTTCGGGATAAATCGTACGGGCCGAAGCAGGCCAGAGCGCCCGAAGTTGGATTTGCGCGCTTCTCCGTGTCTCGCCTCCTTCCTCTATTGTTTCATACATGCATGATAAGAAAATACGACGTTCACGAAAAATAAAGGTCCAACCTACATCTGTTTCGAGACGGCATCAAAAACAATTACCTAGCAGTGGTAGAATTCAGTCCGGCCGTCCTGTTAAAAAGAAAAGTGCGCACAATATCGATGTGAACATAGACCAAAACAAACGTTCCGCAAAATAGTTGTCTTGTCGGTGTTTATTTCAACGGTTTTTTTTTGTAATTTTTGAGTTGATAATAAAACTTTCATTAATTGTATTGTATGTCATAATTATTTCATTGAAATCATATTGAGTTAATAATACAACCTACTGTCTACTATAGAATAATACCGTCGCTGATTCAACACGCTTTTGAAGACTCAAACAGTCTAAGAGTCAAGTCAAAAAAGTCTTCAGTTCAACTGCACACGATTTTGTTAAAACTTACCCAGCGCCACTTGATCACAAAAGCGTGCTCAGTTGGCGCGAATTGAACACGGGATCGTAGGATTCCGTAGTAAAACAAAAGCGTGTGGATTTCGCGAGACCGGTGTCGCCAGTTGAACACGGAAAGGGAAATACGCTGCATCGATAGGGCTCCGAATCTACTGTTTCGATTTGAAAAACTTTTTCACTGTTAGGAAGCTACATTATCCCCGGGTCGAAGTTCCCCCGCAAGAGGGTGAAACCCAGTGATGGAGCTAGTGTAAAAATATAGGCATTCCAAATATGTAAAACTTTTCGATCGTTATTAATTGTTTTATGAAGAAATATCCGTCATCAACAGCAGAGCTATTGAATCACTTGCCAGTTGACGCGTTGGTTCGCGCACCAATCAGCGTTGTTCGCGCGCAGACGCGCGAATTCCGACGAATGCGCGCGTTTTAAAATCTCCGAAGTAATTTATGCGTTACGCTGTGGAGTTAAGGTTGAATTTGTTATGTTCAGTTTTGGATAGACGCTTCGATGCGCTTCGACTCTGCGCTAGTATAAATCGGCCCTAACATACAACAAACATTTGCAGCATTTCAACGCGTTACTAGCAGACCTGGTCCGCAACCCCGACCTGTCGTGGCGGGACGCGAAGAAGCAGCTCAAGAAGGACCACAGATACAGCCTCGCAGAACTACTCACTAAGGATGATAAGGTATATTTGTACTTAGAAGTGAAATTTTAGAGGGAAAGTTTAATGTGATGTATAATCATCGGCACGGATATTGAGCCCTGACCTTCACCTGCGCAGAAGCGATTTATTGGTTTATTGCCTTATGTGTACAGTGCGCAAAGCGATCCCCACTCTTCCGCCGAGAGCTCAATATCCGTGCCGATAACTATACATAACGTAACCTTACTAAACACTTGCAATAGGTATAAGTGTCTTGTGCTTAAAGAGAAAATAATTTACAAAATTGCGAGCTTTAGGGATTCAAACCTTTGCAGTGTGGGTTTCAGAAGAAATTGTGTTATTCAGATGAAATATTTTTCGTTCTTTTGCTCTACTAAATGTTAGGTTTTGGCAAAGGTCAGATGCGGAACTGTGGAATGGGGAAGACATTTAGTTGATGGCAAGATGTTGACAGATAAATTATTTTATTTTAAACCATCTATTTTCATAGGAGCGTCTATTCATGCAACACACAAGTGCTCTAGCGAGCAAACGTCGCGACAAGCTGCGGGCGCTACTCAACGAGAAGGGCACCAGCTGCACCGCGCACTGGCGGGACGTGAAGGCCATGCTGGGTGACGAGCCCGGCGCCCCCGTCTACACTAGCGCCTCGCAGGTAACACTAGCGCCTCGCAGGTAACACTAGCGCCTCGCAGGTAACACCAGCGCCCCACAGGTAACACTTGCGCCGCGCAGGTAACACTAGCGCCTCGCAGGTAACACTAGCGCCTCGCAGGTAACACTAACGCCTCGCAGGTAACACTAGCGCCCCGCAGGTAACACTAGCGCCGCGCAGGTAACCACAACTAAATTTCCTATAAGAATTGTACTACTTTATAGTTCTCTATAAGTTATACTTGCACTAGACCTTATATCATTTCTTGGACAAAATTAAATTCCCACATTTTCAGCACATTTTTAACCGATTTTCAAGATTCTTTTTTTCATATTTTTCTAATTTAATTTATCTCAGATGGAACGCGAATTCCGCGACTACCAGCGCGACAAACAGTCAGCAGCGAAGACGGCGATGCGTCAGCTGCTGCTCGAGACACGCTCCATCACGCACAAGAGCCTCGCCGCCATTAAGGACAACCCCGGCGCCCTGCAACATGTGTTAGACGCTCTGAAACACGACGCCAGGTGAGTCAACACATGTTCACACGAGCAAACCGCATGCAGGATCCTGCAAAAAGCAGGATCAAAAAGCGGGATCCCGTTTTATGACACATATATTTCTATGGCAGTGTTCACACGGCTTCCTGCGTACGGTTTTTTTGCTGGACACTGTTTTTTGCGGGAAAGTGATTTACAAAAATACTTAAAGTCGAGCGTTGTGTCACGATAGGATGAACCCAGAATCTTCTATTTCGCTGCCGACGACGTCGATAATACCAATAGACTAGCAAAGTATTCACATCCATTTCGCCTGATCACTAGAGTAGGCATGGTCAAAAAACAGGATCAGGCCTCTCACACGGCAGTCCAGTTTTGCGGGACCGGCCTTCCTGCAAAACTGAACTACGTGTGAACACAGCGCCCGTTTTTGCAGGATACAGTAAAATGCCGGTCCCGCAAAACTGGACTGCCGTGTGAAAGGGCTGTTAGGTAACATCAGATTTGAGGCGTGATTTTATCATTCGCGGCAAAAATATACCTCAAAATCATTTATTCAAAAAATTTGACAGCAAAACAGCACTTTTTGAAAGTCAAAAATTTACAAACAACAAGCATCCTAGCAAAAGATAATATCTCGTTATACCTATGTATTTTCTTTCACGCGTGTTTAGTTTGCATAAAGAAGTTATTACAATTATATATTTCCATTGTTACAGGTACACAGCACTAGACCACATACCTGAGGAGAGACAGCAGATCCTGACGAGCTACCTCGAGGAGTTGGAGAAGAAGGGTCCTCCTCCTCCCCCCACCGCCACCGAGCCTTCTCGGAGAGCCAAGCAGTGATAGGTAATTATAACCCTTAATATATAGCTGTCTAGCTAGTATTTCGTACGGTTGGTATCAGCGCCATCTATCGGGTGCAGTTGTATTTTCAAACTATCCAGCGACCAGTTAGTGTTCTTATAAAATGTAATCCAAATCGATTCAGCCGTTTAGGATGGGTTAGGTGAAAAATATTTTTCTAATACCTATGTATGGATGTATATATTTAGAAATAAATATGGTCTTCGACACTACAAAATTAACATAGCCTTTTCCAGTTAAAATAATTATCAAAATCAGCAGATCAGGGGCCCGATTCTCCTAATTTTACTTAAGCAACATACGATTCACATTCGACTGAGATCCAATCCCGTCTCGATTACGATTGAAGCGAATGTGGCATTCCGCTATTTTTTCTTTGAAATAAACGTTTTTGTCCTCTTCTGTCATTCAATTATGAATCATTTTGTCTGCAAATGATTTACGATTGCAATATGATTGATTGTAGAGCAAACTACCGTATAGACCAAAATCACCAAAATTGCAGACCAATCGCAAACCAATCGAATGTCGTTGGAATACGATTGGTCTTATATTAGTAGCAGAATGCCCGATATGGTTAAAACTACTATTGCGATCATATTGCGATTCGATTTCTATTCAATTTTGACATTATTAACTTAGGAGAATCGGGCACCTGGTTGTCCCCTACATCGCGACAAAATCCCAAACTTTACCTCTTTTCTAATATTTACTTTGTTTGTGACGCTTTAACACAAAGACTACTGAAATTATTTACATGCCATATAGCATACTGTTATACCCTATTTTGATACTACAACCCCGTGTAGAGGGTGCTATGTAAGCAAATTACAATAATCTATACTAATATTATAAAGCTGTAGAGTTTGTTTGTTTGTTTGAACGCGCTAATCTCAGGAACTACTGGTCCGATTTGAAAAATTCTTTCAGTGTTAGATAGCCCATTTATCGAGGAAGGCTATAGGCTACTTTTTATCCCGGTACGGGAAGTAGTTCCCACGGGATGCGGGTGAAACCGCTGGCAGAAGCTAGTCTATACTAATATTATAAAGCCGTAGAGTTTGTTTGTTTGTTTGAACGCGCTAATCTCAGGAACTACTGGTCCGATTTGAAAATTTCTTTCAGTGTTAGATAGCCCATTTATCGAGGAAGGCTATAGGCTACTTTTTATCCCGGTACGGGAAGTAGTTCCCACGGAATGTGGGTGAAACCGCTGGCAGAAGCTAGTATAAATATACGTCGGATTCGCCCGCGCGGGCAGTCTGTTGTCATTCTCACATATCGGTTCTATTTCTAATTACTAATTCGGTACTGTTTCTATTTCTAGTTCTACTATTTCTAAGTGTCCTAATATCCCTAAATACTGTTAATTGTGATGAAAAACCAATAAAGAAGAGCCTCAAAAGTCAGAAGGGACATAATATGCTACTTTTATTCGGGTGCCGTAAGAATTTCCCTCCTTATTAATATCTGTTTCTTCTGTTCCCCAGAAGGCGTAAACCAAACAAGAAGACACTCAATGCAGCAATAAGAAGCAACCACAAAATGTATATTTTGAGTTAGTCAAAGGATTCCTTTAGATATTGTAATTTTTAAATGAAATAATAAATGAAAGATGAAGTTTGTTATCAGATGTTTAATTTCAAACCACAGTATACATACGCTGATTGAGTAGGCAGTAAACAGAAACTTTACAAAAATAATAATAATGGCGTCCACGGCCGATTTTTTAAGGAGATCAGCCAGCTGCGCAGGACATATTACAGTGCACAAGCATTTGCGCAGACACAGGTGCACTCCCTATTCCTTCACTCTCATAACCCGATGGGACGGCAATCCGACACGACCGGAAAGAGATCAGGCGCAGGACCGACATTTACGTGCTCTCCGATGCACAGGTGAATCAATCTATTCCAGACTACGGGCTGCTTTGTGAAAGTTAAGAAAACCCACAATGCGATTTCACCCGAGACCTCGAGAAATAAAGTAGTTTTCAAATAAAGCCATGCGGTAAAACCACCAAAAGGCCGTGGGCTGTTGTAGAATTTGTACTTTTTACACCAAACTTCCGTGAAATCATCACGCATTTTTCAGAATGTACCCAACTCTGGCGCTACTGTGCGGAATTCACGGTAAGTGGTGTGTAAGGGGATTAGGGCGATTCAGTAATAGTGCGGGTTCGATTCCAGGTCAGGCAAGTACCAATGCAACTTTTCTAAGTTTGTATATACTTTCTAGGTAAATCTTAGACACCAATGGCTGATAAAAAGGTGAAGGAAAACATCTTGAGCAAACCTGGACTATATACCTAATCTGAAATCACCAACCCGCATTGAGCAAGTGTGGTGATTAATGCTCAATCCTTCTCCGTGTGAGAGGGGGCCGCAGCCCAGCAGTGGGACGATAAAAAGGCTGTAACAGTAATAGTGCGATCCAACAAGCCAATTTTAATTCCGGCGAATTCCATGGATTTGTTGCGCTTTCCAGAAAATTCTATTGCTATGTAAATTGACCCTTTATAAACTTTTTGCGTTACATTCAATAAACATAAAAAAACATATGCTAGGTATGATCATAAGTATTGACAAACTCGTCGTCTGCTCTCTGATGCTTGTGCATTCTGTAGCGATGGCGCGATAGTTGGCGAGATGACTTGAATGTGAGAGGGCATTGTTCACACTGAAACATAGAAAATCATTGTATATAGGTACAGTCCTTCGTCGAATAATATTGCGATTCTGAAGTTAGCCATATGACGGCTTACATGTGCTTATAAGTGTAATCGATAATCAGATCGACTTTTAAGGACATAAGCAGCCCCGTGCTTGTTGCTTCGGTCCCGTGCATTTCTCGCTTCAGACCCGCGCTATTATTTCTACTGGTCCAACGGCATTCTTGCTACGGACCCCAAGCTTGCTTTACACACTGTAATTTGGTACAAACTAGAATCCCAACTCATACCTATTGATTACTAAAATAACCTGTACGGTAGCTTCGGTGCGATGGCTCTCGATGTGCTGCAAGAGACATCGCCTGCTGTGGTACGCGGCGCCACACTCGTCGCAACTGAACGGACGCTCAAATGTGTGCATACGACGCTCGTGGAGCTAAAGGTAGAGAGGATTACATTATAGTTAAGTATCTAAACTTGTGTATACTACGTTGATTTCTGACACGCGAATATAAGGCATTAAAATAAAACTATATTATTTAATCCTGACGTTTCGGATCGTTTACAGCATCCATGGTCACGGGAAGACTAAGGTATTGGTCGTCTTGATAGTATAGTTACCCTACATTTCTGATTATTGACAATCCGACTCATTCTTTCATTCGATTACCTCTAACCAGTGGCCCGCGGTACGTGCTCCGCTACGTATAAAGTCCAACTTTTTGTTACAAAAAAAAAATGTGCAAACTTCACGTAAACCATCAACTACTTAACTAAATAGTCCGAACAAAGCCTAAACATTTGGTTAAGTGATAAGTGAGACCGTTCTTGAGTTATAAGGGTCCGTTCAGATAGACCGGGTCGGAGAGCAGAGCAAATTCTTAACACGTTGAAAATTTGAAGTAAGGTTTATTTTTGCATGCGCACTGCTTTTGTCATTGAGAATGCTCGAATGCGCTCGATGTGAAATAATAAGAGTAGCCGACCGGCTCCCATCGTGTATTTTTTCTTGACGTTTGGCTCCGCTTGCATGCTCTTTAATGCTCACCAGCCGATCGGCTCCGGTCTGTGTGAAAAGAAAAATGCGCGCCGATGCTCTCCGACCCGGTCTATCTAAACGGACCCTAAAATAACAACGAATTGACTTTATTTTAATGTAAATCGAAGATAGACAACTCTGTCTTATTCTCTCACCTTGAGTTGAGCATTATCTAAAGCTAGGTAGCTACAATGTGAACATGGTAGTTCTCGACTCATGCCATGGTAGGATCTGCAGTGACGCTTCAGCTGCGTGGTAGAAATAAAACTTTTACCGCAAAACTGAAAAAAAATGCAGTGAATTTAGGTTTTTCAAGATATGCGTAACAGTTACTGTGAAATAACAATTCTGAAGTTAGCCTCTTGACTCCTTACTCCTTGTCAAGTGAATTTGTTTTTGTTGCTTGGCCGAAGTTGAAGTCAAAATTATAGGCACTAATATTATAAAGCTGAGGAGTTTGTTTGTTTGAACGCACTAATCTCAGGAACTATTGGTCCGATTTGAAAAAATATTTCAGTGTTAGATAGCCTGTTTATCGAGGAATTCTATAGGCTACTTTTTATCCGGGTTCGTGCAGAAGTTACCACGGGATGCGAGTGGAACCGCTGGCAGAAGCTAGTAGTTAATAAAATCAAGAAAACCCACAAAGCGATTTCGGCCCGACCCGGGAATCGAACCCGAGACCTCGAGAACAACAGCCGCGCTTGCGACCACTAGACCAACGAGGCAGACAAAAACACGAGGCAGACAAAAGCGAGGGTACTTCACGCCCGGCTTATTCAATAACTTACTTCACAAACAAAATTGAATCCCAAATGTAATTTCGCGTGACTGATAAAGCATTTCCAATTGCTGACAGTCTTCTTACAAATCTTACATCTAACGGGCCCTTCCGGATCCAATTCTCCATCGACCAAGTCTAAATACTGTTGCCTTTTCTCCTTTTTAGTTAATTTTTTGACAGTTCCCTCTGGCAGCCATTTTGTTTCTCCGCCATTTTGGTCTTCTATTCTGTCACATTCGATTTCCACTTTTAATTCAGGAAATCCGTCAATATTATCGTAATCTTCACAATTTTCATTGCTATTGTCATGATTTTCCAAAATTGTTGAAATTATTTCACTGTTTTGAACTGTATTTTCGTTGTAGTTACATGGATTACTGTTGTATTTTTGTCTTAATGTTGTTTCGCTTTGTAAACTTCTATTGCGAAGATCTAAAGCTATGTCGACGTCGTCCTTGCATTTGCTGCATATATTTTGAGGAAGACCATCGTTAAGTTCGATCTATAAAGTTTAAAACATGTTAATATAATCTGGAAATATGATTAACTCTAGGTACTCCTTTTACTCCAGGTAAGTAAAAGTTAAAAGCGCTCATAAACGTCTCCTCTCCTACCCGGCAAAAAGAATACCTATTATTCAATGGCAGTAAGTAGGTATAAAAATCTTTCACTGTTAGGAAGCCAGGGGCCCGATTCTCCTAATTTTACTTAAGCGACATACGATTCACGTTCGACTTGATTCGACTGAGATCCAATCCCGACTCGATTACGATTGAAGCGTATGTGGCATTCCGCTATTTTTTCTTTGAAATAAACGTTTTTATCCTTTTCTATCATTCAATAATGAATCATTATGTCTGCAAATGATTAACGATTGCAAATTGATTGTAGAGCAAACTACCGTATAGACCAAAATCACCAAAATAGCAGACCAATCGCACACCAATCAAATGTCAATCGAATACGATTGGTCTTTTATTAGTAGCAGAATGCCCGATATGGTTAAAACTGCTATTGCGATCATATTGCGACTCGATTTCTATTCGATTTTGACATTATTAACTTAGGAGAATCGGGCCCCTGGTAGTAGTTAATCATATTCCTTTTACTTAGGGCTGCCATTTCGAATTTCGCCAAACCCGGACAAACATTAAAAAAATCCCGGACACTTGGCGTAAATAGCATTTTTTCCCCGGACGAGTCCAATTTTTTTTTAAAAACAAAACAAGATCTAATTTTTTATATTACCATATACTTAAATTCAATGAGGTGCTTCCTTACATGGAAAGTCAGGGCCGTCTCTAGCTCATGTAGTAGAAGTATTGAAAGATTGTGACTTAATGTATTTCAAATGTCATAAATAAGAAAGCTCATATGGAAACTAGGAGTTATCTTCTTGTTTGTAATAGGACTTTAAAACGGCGCTACCTTTTTGATAGGTTAGACAAAAAAATGTTGGAAAATACAAAAAACTGAAAAGTAAATTTGCCGCGAGCGTAGCGAGCGCAAAAATTTTTGAATTTTGGGTCACTAAAGCACCTAAACTTGTATAATAAAGAAACCTGTAAAGTGAAGAAGCCGCAAGCGAAGCGAGCGCGAAAATTTTTGAGTTTTGGGTAACTAAAGCACCTAAACTTGTATAATAAAAAAACCCGTAAAGTGAAGAAGCCGCGAGCGAAGCGAGCGCGAAAATTTTTGAGTTTTGGGACACTTCGACGTCGGCAGCAAATGCTTGTCTATTTGTAATTTTAAAAGGTTCAACTTCCATACAAGGCAAGCAATCTCATGTACTTATATTATGTTTTCAACTCGTAGTTGATGAAGGCGAGGCAGGCTAGGAATTGGCTTGGTTGGTGGATTTAACGATTCTTATTGAAAAACCTGTTTGACTTCTTATCCTCTCAAATCGAGTGATCGTCCTCTGAAATCTGCTGGCCCTAGGCCTCTATGGCGGTGGCGTGGGCGCTCTGCGGCGCCTCTGAGCCCGCGGCGCCCGGGTTATTCGCATACCCTGCACCATAGGTTAAGACGGCCCTGTGAAAAATGTCCAGGTTTTCCCCGGACACTTCTTGAAACCCCGCCCGGACGGCCTCCAAACGAGGACAAATCCGGGGAAACCCGGACGGATGGCAGCCCTACTTTTACTCCATGTAAGTAAAAGTTAAACGCGCACATAAACGTCTTCCGTTCCACCCGGACAGAACGTTATTAAAATACTGTTATATGAACCTAACTTTGATTATGAGGTACAGAGTTAGGTAAGTATAATAAAGAGGATTTTTTTTTCTCTAAAAGCTCCGCATCTAGGCACTGAACCGATTTGGAAAACCTTTTACTGTTAGGGAGCCAGGCTCTCCCACAATAAAATAACTCGGTTAAATTACGCGGGAAAACAACTATGTACTTATTTAGATAATGTAATTTACATTGGCAACATAACATAGCTGAAAGCTCAAGTAAGGTCATGGCACGTTATACCCGCACCGCAACAGCACCGCTCCACACCAGCATTTAACTTGTCATTCAATTTAGAGCATTAAATCGTGTATAGTATAATATATTTCATAATGTCAATATGAAAAAGCCAACGGCGGGCAGTCAGCGCGCTTGCCGCTACCACACAACTCGACTCGCAGCCCGCGTGCTGCAAGCGAGCGGACCTTATGCGTACAGCGCGCCGACGGCATGCTCATTACGCGCCGACTCCGAGTCGGCAGCGAAACAACGTCAAACGTGCAAGTCCTAGGCGTGTTCAATCATAACTGTCTTAAAACAATACTGAGTTTGCGGTGACAGCAAACTAACCACTCGCGGCTACCGCGCGGACTGTGAGCTTACACGTCGCGGCCGGCGCGCGGACTGCGAGCTTGCACCTTGCGGTCAACGCGTAGTTAGCGCGCTGGCAGCTAGCCGTAGTCTAAATTCGAGGCGACGCCGCCGTGCTGCAGCTGTGCTATTGCGATGCCGGTATAATGTGCCATGACCCTAATGAGCTTCGCTGTCGGAAGGTCAGACTGCCATGTTGCAAATAAATACCTTGTCAATATTTACTTTATTTACAATACAAAATGGGTCGTGAAAATATAATGTAAACTTGGTATCAAGATGCCTCTAAATTAAAAACAATATAATAGGTAGATGGGTATACTTGATTGCCAATCATAATCACTTGTTGACAAGGAGACTTGTAATAGATTCTGATTGATCACGACTTACTTTTAACCCTGTAGTTAGCAACAAAACATGACTGAAATTGTCAGTTTCTTCAGTATTTGTAAATAAAAATGATAAATTATCTCCAGATAAACACAATCTACAAAGTTGTTCACACATTTTGCGAGACAAAACTTGTTTTGCTCCGATTTCGTCAGTCGAGTATAGCTGGTTTTTGACAGGTGGGGGTGACCAGACTTGTTTTAAAATTACCCTGACATTGTGTCTGTGTTGCCAGGTGATAATATTACGAATTGATTGTGTTTTATTCAATTGAATTTTATTTAATTTTTAACATGACAAAATGAAAAAATTGCATAGGACTTTTTGCTATCGGTATTCATTTTCAAAATTACATAAATTTAAATTTGAAAAAAAATGCAACTTGGCCACGACTTTGTAGCCACGAATACCCTTGGTAAGACTAGTTGTCAGACTTTCTGGCTGCCTGCTACGTAGCGTACACGTAAATGACTCACTGGACTCAAGATTTTTTAATAAATGAAAGCTGGTGCCCACTTTATTTACTTACCTACATATATTGATAATGAAGTAGATAGGGCCTTCAAAAATGATTAGCCCAGGGCCCCATAAATTCAAGATCCGCCTCTGCCAGTGACCAGTGGTGGCGTAACATCAGGTGGTACCCGGGGCGACTACCTATTGAGCACCCCAAAAAAAAAACGACAAAATCAAATTACGGACCAATCTTATAACGCTAAAAACGCGATCTTTGATGATATTTGTCATATTTTTTATGCGAGCGAAGCGAGCCCGAAAAATTTTAAAATTTTGGGACACAAAAAGTTAACAAGTTCAAAAACCAAAAGCAAAGCCATCGAAAAGAAGTGTATAAAGATGGGCGAGCGGAGCGAGCGTGAAATTTTTTGAGCTTTGGTACTACACAACTGTTAAAACAATACATATTAAATTGTTTAGAGTTTTTTCTTCACCGCTTCTGCTCTACAGCCTACTTTCCACTAGGAAGTGCTGAAAGGGGGACGTTTTGGGGGTGCTATACTTTTGTAATTTTGACGTGAAAAAGTACTAAAAACTACCCTATTTTTAATAAACGTTTTTGACTGTGACTTAAAAAGCTACTGCAAATCGCGATTTTTCTCTAGTTTTTGGACACAAAAGCACAGATTACTATACCTAATAGTGACAAAAGTACCTGAACAGCTTAAAAAAATCACCGTAGAGTAAATAATAAATTAGAAATAAGACGAAAATCGCGAGCGAAGCGAGCGCATTTTTTTTCTATAGAGGTGTGACAGTCGAACTGTGTCACCCCCCTGAGTCCAGCCTCGATGTCTCACGCGATTTGCGCAGCGACTGGTAGTGAACCTAGGTATTGCAGATTAGACTTCCGTGACGTGCAGATACACATGTGCCGACCGAGATGGCACTCCCCTAGATGTGGTACCCGGGGCGGACCGCCCCCTCCGCCCCCCCTTACGCCGCTACTGCCTCGGACAAAGGACCAGCAAGGAGAAATTTTTTTACGGTTTTTAGAAGTGGGTATTTTTTTTTTTTGGAAATTATCTCGGCCCAACCTCATTGCTGACAGAGACTAATGATGGTCACGATCCCCAATCTATGGGGGAACGACTTTGATGATGATGATGATTTTTTTGTTGTTTTGCTGTGAATATTTATTGCATAACAGCATGACTTAATTATAAAAAGGGATTTTATTGCACTCCATTTGTGCCAACGTATTAGAGTCTTGTCTATCCTACTAATACATATTATAAATGTGAAAGTTTGTGAGAATGTATGGATGTGTGTTTGTTATTCTTTCACGCAAAAACGGCTGAACCGATTAGGTTGAAAGGACAATGCTCATGAAGTATGAGAAAAAAACCCAGGCCCGGCGCAAAAGAAATGTAACTCAAAATATAGGTAAAAATAAGTAGTTACATAAATATTACATAGGGGGCATTATCGAAATCAGTGGCTATATGTGTGAAATTGCTATTCGAATTTTAACATCTGCGCCATATTGCTACTCGAGATTTTAGAAGTAACATATCCCATACAGCCATTTTTGGTCGCAGATATGATAAAGATGTAACAAGTCGCAACAGTTTCGTAACTGGTACGACACAACGTGACTGTGTAGGGATTAGCTTTTATGTGTTGTAACGGTTCAGTAAAAATGTGACGGAAACTAAATTCAGTAACTTTGTGTGGTCGCTGTTTCGATACTTTACAGCTTAATTTGTAACGACACATTTTAGAAACTTTGCGTTTGGTTTGTAACCAGTGTGCAATGTTGACACAATTGTGTTGTAACTGGGTAGTAACATGTGTAGTCGATGTTCCAGAACACTTTAACACTAACTTGCATATATAAAAACATGACGAGAGCCAGTTATTCTCAAACTGTCCGATGGACTTCAACTTTTTACAGAAGAGTTAAAGAAATATTTATATATTTTTTTCATGATGTTGCATTGTTGGTAGGGCAAATTGACGGATATCCATTTTATTGAACATAAAACTTATTATTTTCTAGGCCATTTACAGGAAAACAGTACGGAATTTCGTACCGAGGAGCTTAGTGGTATAGTCCCTAGTGCCAAAGTTTCAACTTTCGAGCTCCAAATCGCTGTTTTTTCTTTTTCTCGGCCAAAACAAGACGTCTTCGTTTTTAAGTCCGAGTACTTGGGGTACTCGGTATTAATCAAGCGATATTAATTCTGATGAGTATTCTTTGGTTAGAACAATGCAAAAAGGCATCTTGATAAAAACTTTGGAAAACACTGTAACCGAATGTTAAGAGAAACCATCTTAAAAATCTAGTAATTTTGTAACAACTTACCGTAACATGTCGACACGTGTCGACACATTATCGTAAGTTTGTGACTAGTTGTGACGAGCATATTTTTCATAACAAACATGAAAAATGATTTTTCATAGTTCATTATTTATCAATTTTATGAGTAAATCTTGCTAAAATAATTTGTATTAGGATTAAAATATTTGATATTGTATTTAAATGGAAGCTTTTGAGCACTCGATGTGCATCATTTTATATTTTTATTTTATTTAACAAAAGTTTTTCTTTCGCCAGAATTATTAAAACATAATATTACGGTGGCGCGTTGGAAATATCAACATATTCAACGAAATTACACAGTAAACCTTTTTTCCCAATAAGATTTGAGCATTATAAACCATATTAATTAATGAAAACTAAAACTTTGTTTACGTAAGTAAACCATCATTATGGGATATCTTGTATTTTGTATTATTTCGTCGTGTCACTCACGCACGAGCCAACGAAATTGATCGAACGAATGAATGATTGAATGATTAGTGCGAACTCTGGTTAAAATATGGTAACAATGTTACGACACGGCGACGTAAATTAGAAACCAAATGTTACTTGTTTATTGTGTCGAGATCTTCCCCATTTTTAGTTGCAGCGACGGCGCTAACACGGAACGTCGACGAGATTTTGTTTCGAGATAGATCAGTGTCGACGCTAAGTGTCGAAACGGTTACGTTATGTTCGCAATGTATTAGTAAAAGGAACAGTAAACAGATACAGTTGTGGTTTAAGAGAGTACATAATGACATGTTTATGGCATCATCATCATCATCATCATCATCTCAGCCATAGGACGTCCACTGCTGAACATAGGCCTCCCCCTTAGATCTCCACAGGTACCTGTTGGAGGCCTGCATCCAGCGTCTTCCGGCGACCTTTATAAGGTCGTCTGTCCACCTTGTTGGTGGACGTCCTACGCTGCGCTTACTAGTCCGTGGTCTCCACTCCAGCACTTTTCGGCCCCATCGGCCATCTGCTCTGCGAGTAATATGGCCTGCCCATTGCCATATTGTTATTGTTTATGGCAACTTCTCCACTATTCTACCGACTTTTACAAGATAATTGGATGATAGAACTAAAACACGATATGAATGTACTTTTCATTTTAATAATAACTCTTAAAAGTCATCGATTCTCTATGTCTAACACGACATGATCCAAAATGTTGCAGGATGCGCGGACTATTCCTCATGTCTAGCCCACCCTAAGTAATGTAAAAAGCTCATGACGCGATGACGTAGGCGCTACAGCCCAATGTCCTCCACCCATGAGGAGCCACTCCATACAGGAGCAGTAATATCCTGATATGCCATTCCTGCCATTTTCCCTTTTAAAAGGAATGTAGGTGTTAAAGAACACTGCTAAAGTGAAGTTAACCCGGTTTGGACAAGGCTTGCGTCGCATCCCAAAGTCCTGAGCTGTACTTCGGTATTGATTTATCTTTTTGGAAAGGCTTATTACTTGCCATATTACTTGTTTGTTGTTTCAGATAGCACTTTCATTAAACTATAAGTCCCAGTTGCTCATACCCCTGTAAAAAATAGCAATTTTACACATATAGCCATTGATTTCGATGATGCCTCCTATGCAGTATTTCATTACTTATAATTACCTATAATTTGAGTTACTTTTCTTTTGCGCCGGGCTTGGGTTTTTTTTTAGCATTGTCCTTTGGTATGTAGATAGGTGATACCCTGGATTAACACATAGGCTACTTTTTATCATTACACCACGCGGACGAAGCCGCTGGCGAAGCTAGTAGTAAATAAATCAAGATTTAATAAAAAACATTTTATTTTTTAAAAACTGATATTTACAGTGATTTGTGTAATTATATTTTAAATTATGAAACAAAAATAAAAATTAATAGGTATATTTTTCAAATATTACAAACATATGAATTTTTGTGTATACCGTGTATTTAATAGAAGCACTAGGTACATACAGAACAAAAAGCTAATGAATAATTAATTATTTCAATTCTGCATTTGTGATTTTATTCTTGAAGGTATTTTCTGGCTTATTTTAAACAGGAAAGTTTTTATCTCCTTGTATATAATGGCTGCGTAACACCTGGACCGTTATGAAAAATTCTTTCACTGTTGGGGCGCTACACTCTTCCCGAGTAACATAGGCTATATTTTATCCTGTTACGGGCAGTTCCCAATGGCCTGCAGGCAGCTAGTTTAGTCTAAAGGTCTCTGCACACAGCGGGCGCGGCGCGGCGGGACGGGACGGCGACGTGACACAATGTACTAGATCGTTGCGTCGCGTCGCGTCGAGCGGGACGGCTCTGTGTGATGTCGTCCGTAATATCTGGTACATTACAACTGCTCAGCGTTGCGTCGCCGTCCCGTCCCGTCGCGCCGCGCCCGCTGTGTGCAGAGACCATAAAACTGACGAGCATTCTAGATGATCCGGTTAGACTGGAAGCCGAGCTCAACATAGTTGGGAAAAAGGCTCGGAGGATGATGATGATCATCCTAGCTATCTACCACGAACTTCTCTATAGGGCCCTGATCCGACCGCGGGATGTTGTGAAAGTTGACGAGGTGACGCCGCACGTGGTCAGGGCATTTGTAGATCTTCGGGCACTGGGGGCACATGTACCTGAACAATACAGATGGTACCATTAACATTATTCTATACAGGATCGACATTTACATGCAGGCATGCCTTATCTCTCTCCGGTGGCGTCGGCTTGTCGTCGCATCGCGCTATGAGAGTGAAGGAATACTGAGTGCACCGCAGTACAAGCTAATGTGCACTAACTATAATATGTCCTGCGCAGTTGGCTGACCTGCTTATATGAGAACAGCCGCCGTGGACAACAATCGGCTGAAATGCTATTACTCATAAAAATTATGAAGGGCTTATTTGCTCGAAAGCAACGATTTACTGGGAATTTTATTCCCGATTGCCACTTAGTACAAATCCTGGTGTCGTGGTGGCCTAGTGGGTAAAGAACCAACCTCTCGAGTATGAAGGTGTGAGTTCGATTCCAGGTCAGGCAAGTACCAATGCAACTTTTCTAAGTTTGTATGTACTTTCTAAGTATATCTTAGACACCAATGGCTGATAAAAAGGCAAAGGAAAACATCTTGAGGAAACCTGGACTATAAAGTCCGAAATCACCAACCCGCATTGAGCAAGCGTGGTGATTAATGCTCAATCCTTCTCCGTGTGAGAGGAGGCCTGTGCCCAGCAGTGGGACGATAAAAAGGCTGTAACAGAACAGAACAGAACAAATCCTGGAACATTTTTGAGAATGTCATGTTTTAACGGCTGTCTGAATGTATGTCTATTTGTGAAAAATTGCTCTGAATGGATGAACTGTTTTGGATGTGATCTTATACAGTTGAAAGCTAGTTTTCTTGCTGTGTTCCTAAACTTTTTAACAATACTACCATTATCAATCGCCAAAATTTGGATGTTCGTATTTTTTTCACCACAAAACCACCACATCTTCAAAAAAAATACCTGATATCTCTCAATAACGCCCTGATGCTCCCTGCCGACGCCGTGACTCCTGGCGAGGTGGAGCCTCACGTTCCCCGGGCGCGCGAACGTCTCCTGACAGACGGGACATAAGTACCTGTACTTGTGCTCCTTGTGGACTTTGTATTTGTGGATGTTCAGCCGCTTCTGAGACTTCTCCCATTTCTTGCAGATGCCGCACTGGGGGGTAAAAATGGGTCTTTAATATTTACTTAAGTATGTCTTCTATACTAATGTTAATAATAATAATAATGGCGTCCACGGCCGATTTCGGCCACGGCGGCTGTTCACATATAAGGAAATCAGCCAGCTACGCAGGACATATTATAGTGCACAAGCATTTGCGCAGACACAGGTGCACTCCCTATTCCTTCACTCTCATAACCCGATGGGACGGCAATCCGACACGACCGGAAAGAGATCAGGCGCAGGACCGACATTTACGTGCTCTCCGATGCACGGGTGAATCAATCACCAACTTCCAGACTACGGGCTGCTTTGTGAAAGTTTAAGAAAACCCACAAAGCGATTTCGGCCCGACCCGGGAATCGAACCCGAGACCTCGAGCACAGCAGCCGCGCTTGCGACCACTAGACCAACGAGGCATACTAATGTTATAAAGGGGACAAACGAAGTTTGTACTCTAAACTAAAGGCTCCAAAACTACTAAACCGATTTGAAAAATCGTGTCTTGACGGAACAACTATACACAACCGTACAAAAAGTGACTTAAAAATTGGACAGGAAACCTAGGAGTAGTTACATCCTTTTTATACGATTGCGCTAAGTTGCTTCTGTACAACAGGGGCCCGATTCTCCTAATTTTACTTAGCGACGATCGATCGACGTTCGACTCGATTCGACTGAGATCCAATCCCGACTCGATTACGATTGAAGCGTATGTGGCATTCCGCTATTTTTTCTTTGAAATAAACGTTTTTATCCTTTTCTATCATTCAATAATGAATCATTTTGTCTGCAAATGATTTACGGTTGCAAAATGATTGTACAGCAAACTACCGTATAGACCAAAATCACCAAAATAGCAGACCAATCGCACACCAATCAAATGTCAATCGAATACGATTGGTCTTTTATTAGTAGCAGAATGCCCGATATGGTTAAAACTGCTATTGCGATCATATTGCGATTCGATTTCTATTCGATTTTGACATTATTAACTTAGGAGAATCGGGCCCCAGCTCCCATCAGTTAACTTTGCCGCTCTGAAGTTGGCTTCAATTGACTGCGCAACTGTCTAAATGTATGAATAGTGTTTTAGATATATTGCGAGGCATCAAATGGCTAAGTTCAGAGCGGCAGAGTTATTCGGAGAGAACTCGAGAACTATAACATTTGTATAAAGTAGGAACAAATTCACAACGATGATGATTATTACACTAATAAACTAAGCAAGGTTGAGGCACTAGTGTTTGACATATATAGTGAAAAACTTTACTTTAATGTAAAAAAAAAAAAAACTGTCACTAGTAGTTGACAAAATAAGAAAAAAATAACAAAAAATATCAATCCAAAAAAAATTGGTTGCCTGTAAAGTCGGTATACGGGCGAAAGTTTTACGTGACAACGACTTTGAGTCTCTCTCGCTCTTAGGCGGGCTAACTGTGCTCGAGTGGAAGGGACGCGTGCCTTTCACTTTTTATGTCTGTCTCTCTCGCTCTTAGGCGGGCTAACCATGCCCGAGTGGAAGGGACGCGTGCCTCTCACTCGCTCTCATTGTGAGCGCATAACGTGAGCGGAGCGTAACGCAGTTTTTTGAAGTGTCACCCGGCAAACCAATTTATAAGACGTTGTCACGTCAAAAAACGGACAGCTTATAAAGTTAATAACAGGTATCAGATATAAAATTTGACTAAATCAAAAATCTATTAAAATCAAAGAGGAAAAAAATTGTTTGTTTGTTTTTAATGGATAATTAAAAAAGTAATAGACCGATTTGAAAATACCCTTCACTATTGGGGCGCTACACTCTTCCCGAGTAACATAGGCTATATTTTATCCCGGTGCGGGCAGTAGTTCCCACGGGACGCGGGTGACACCGCGGGACACAGCTAGTTATTTTAACATGCCAACTTACAAAGCAGAAGAGAGAGAGAACTTTACAACCGATTTCATATCTATTTATGTCAACCACTAGTGCTCACAAAATATATTTAAATTTAAAAAGTCAAACAATATAGTGCCTAAACCTCACCTTTTAATGTCCACGTTGAGAAGCAAAGGGCCGATTGTATGGTGCCTAGAGTAACCCTAATTTTAACCACCCACGCAAAAAAGGTATATTATAAGTTTGATCGCTATATCTGTCTGTGGCACTGTAGCTCTTAAACGGATGAACTGTTTTGGATTTTTTTTTTTCAGTTGTAAGCTGGTGTTTACCTATTTATGGTTTATATTTCATCAAAGTCGGATCAGTCATTTTAAACATAAACTATTTTGTCATAAATATTATGGAAGTTGTATTTTTGTAATCTCTATACTGACTGCTTATTTTGCAGATCCATCAACGTTTGTTCAGCAAAATTCATTAAATAATACTAACTAATATTAGAAAAACTAATCACACATAAAAATGTGGTTTTACTTGATAGTATATAATACTTTTTACGAGATCTGTATAGTTTAATTTTATTTCTAAACCTAATAATTTCATTAAAATACTATCAAAGATACAATATGGCAAAATATGACCCCCAAATCTTGGGGGTCAATTGGGAATGAACATGGAAGATTTTTAACAGACTTTTTAACCAAGTATATTAGTGAAGTCGGTTCGTTTTTTCACAGCAATATACATAACATCTATGGACATAAGGAGATCTATTCCGACCCCAAAATACTAAAAGTTTTTTATCAAATTTTACAAGGAAGAATTAATTACCTACATAATAATTTAAAATATATTTATATACAGCTTACTATTAATTAAATACACGAAATCGCAGCACTTTTAATACCACCTACTTTACATTTTCGATACTCTAATGCTTACGAAATCTTTATAAAACTGACTGACTATCTTAAGACCCCCTAACTAAACAAAGGGGGTCCAGGAAACCCCTTAAGAAACTAAACTCAATATCTCTAGACCCCCTACTAAATTTAAGGGGGAATCTAGGAGACTCCTTGTGAAACCGACTAACTCAACGTTACCTTTAGACCCCCTACCTAAAATTAGGGGGTCTAGGACCAAAAACTTAGGGGGTCCTACAACTGCACCCTAACAATCGGCCCCTGCTGTTCATCAGCCACGCCGTGCACCCTGCGCATATGCGCTCGCACTTTGTTCGGCTTCTCGAAGCGATGCTCGCATATGCCGCAGAGGTACCCGTACCTCTTCCCCGTGTGGGCGTTGTGCTTGTGAATCTGCAGGAACTTGCGCGACTTGAGCCTTTTAGGGCACATGTCGCACTGTTTGAGTGTTAATAAGGGGGTAGGTCGCGAGGCATTTTGGACAATACTGTTATTTAAAGACAGCGGTGTTCAAAAGGTTTTTAAATTATTATAATGTCAGGACACCTTTCCACACACGGTCGGTTAGCCCCATGCTAAGTTATTAATTAACTTGTGTTATGGGCGCTAACACAACTGATAAACTACATATAGCTACACATATACATATTTATAAATACATATTGTAACACCCAGACCACGGCCAACAAGCATGCTCATCACACAAATGTCGACCGAACCGGGAATCGAACCCGGGACCTCAGGTTCGGCAGTCCGGCATGGTGACCATTGCGCCATCGAGGTCGACCATAAATTAATCGAAGCAATTTCCCGCTGATGGATAAAAAGATGTTTCGGTTTTTTGTGAGACCTAGCTGTATTATAGTTTGTACGTCAGAATAAATAAATAAATTGTTTATTGCACAAGAATAAACACAATAATACCTGTGTTGTGTACTTTTTAGTGTACTTTTACTCTGTGTGAAGCGGGTGTTACTGTTACTGTTACAGCCTTTTTATCGTCCCACTGCTGGGCACAGGCTTCCTCTCACACGGAGAAGGATTAAGCATTAATCACCACGCTTGCTCAATGCGGGTTGGTGATTTCGGACTTTATAGTGAAGCGGGTGAATGAAGCTAATATAATATTCAATTTAATTACTATGTTGTCTTCATTACTTTTTTTCGGACACATGATCCTTATCATGCACGATCAGCGTAAAAAGTAGCTGAACAAATAAAACATTTTTACAAGCTTTTATTTAACTTGCAATGTATGTATGTATGTATGTATGTATGTATGTATGTAACTATGTGTGTTCGGGTGAAATTTTACAACTCAATTTTAAGGCACTTGCCCTCAACCGATTGAGCTGAAATTTTGCATACATGTTTAGTTTGGATGACAATGCATGTTAAGCTATGTGACGTCATCCTAAATCCAACATGGCTAAATATACAAGATGGCGGACTAGTTATTTTTAAGGTACCTATACAATATGGGTATCAAATGAAAGGGATTGACAAGTAGAACACATTGCACTTTACGAAATAAAAACCCAAGATGGCCGCCGCTACAAAATGGTGAATAACCTATTTTTTTCAATCCCATCCATATGGCTATCCAATGACAGGGCTTGACAAGTAGAATAAAGTGCACTTTACCAAATCAAAATCTAAGATGACCGCCGCTACAGAATTTAGACTTAGGAACTTACCAGGTGAAAACTAAAAAGTATAAAATAAATTGAGGTAAAAAAATCTTTAAAAACAAGCTTTTATTTAAATGCGCTAAAAAGAAAAAAATAAACTTTTACTGTAACTTTACTGTCAACTTATAACGACATTTCAAATTTAACATATTTGACACAATTTAAATGTTTTAAAAGCTTGTCGTGATTTTACTAAGAAAGTAAATACGAGTACTTAAATCTCGCGACAAGCTTTTAAAACGTATAAATTGTGTCAAATATGTTAAATTTGAAATGTCGTTATAAGTTGACAGTAAAGTTACAGTAAAAGTTTATTTTTTTCTTTTTAGCGCATTTAAATAAAAGCTTGTTTTTAAAGATTTTTTTACCTCAATTTATTATTTTCAAGCTGGCTTTACTACAGAACTTTCAAAATTATTGTCACCTGATGATCCTCATGAAAAATTGGGATAGTGGCAGGAGGATATATTATGACCTATAAAAATATTGTGCTCTTGCAGCATTTTTGTTCCCTATTACAAGGCACTTACTTGGAAGTTCTTCTCCGGCAGATGAATGGCGATGTGCTGCACGAGGTTGGAGCGGCGGTGGAAGGTGGCGCCGCAGTGGTCGCACACGTACGGCCGCTCCCCCGTGTGACGCCGCTCGTGGATCTGGGTACGGTATGGTTTGAGTATGTAAAATTGTATATTGTATCGTGAATGGTTAAAATGGGAACAGCTAGTTAGAAATTGGCAGAGAACTGCTCTATACTACATTAGGAGTAGGCACTTAACTACAGGTAAATAATCTTGATATGACTTTTTACACAAATACATCTACCATCTTTACTAATAAATATAATAAAAAGGAAATATTGTTTGTCTGTACAGGTTCTTTCACTGTTGGAAAGCTACACACTTCCCGAGTAACATATAGGCTATATTTTATCTTGGTACGGACAGTAGTTCCCACGGGATACGAGTGAAACCTCGGAGAAATTTTTATAACAATTAAATTAATAAAATGAGTCTGTTTTCAATGGTAGAAACCTTTTTTGCTTTGTATTTTATGTTCTTACTAGAAATATGTTGTACAATAAATAAACCAACTCTTACCGTTAACGCCTCTTTAGTAGCAGAACTATATTCGCAATAAGCACACTTGTGTATCCTGTACAAGCCGTGGCGAGCTCTCTTGTGTTCCTGCAGCTGATTGTTGTTGCGACACCTCTTTCCGCACGCCTGGGTAATAATGGGAACAGTGAGATATGTGTTGTATGGGCGCTTTCAACTTATCCCTGCTGTACGCACTGTTGTGCGGCGCCGGTACGTCGAACACTCGACAACAGGACTGTTGCCGTACGGTGCTTTTTGTATGAAAAAAGAGGAACGTCTGTTCGCCGTACGTCTAACGTACTGCTTCGGCACCGCAGCCGGCCGTCAAGAAACGCTTATGTTGAAAGCGCCCTATAGTTACTTTGTTTATGAATGCTACAGGATTTCTAAGTGCCCTAGTGAGTAAAGGACCAACCTCTCAAGTATGAGGGCGCGGGTTCGATCCCAGGTCAGGCAAGTACCAATGCAACTTTTCTAAGTTTGTATGTACTTTCTATTGACTGTGTTTCGGATGGCACGTTAAACTGTAGGTCCCGGCTGTCATTGAACATCCTTGGCAGTCGTTACGGGTAGTCTGACACCAGTCTAACCAAGGGGTATCGGGTTGCCCGAGTAACTGGGTTGAGGAGGTCAGATAGGCAGTCGCTTCTTGTAAAGCACTGGTACTCAGCTGAATCCGGTTAGACTGGAAGCCGACCCCGACATGATTGGAAAAAAGGCTCGGAGGATGATGATGATGCTACAGGGTTTCTAAGCTAAAAAGTGCTAGAGTTGAGTTTTGTAGGATCACTGGTTACAATCATGTTATCATACATGGTTAAAGGAAAACTTTTTTTAGCTTTGAAGTTCGGTTTTTTGTGAAAAACCTGAATTAGAAACTAATGATATTGTAGACAGCTGTTATCCTAGATCGAACGTTTGTATTTTTAACTGTGAGAACGAATGCGAATGCTTTTTATTTATTTTTTCGAAGAATGACAGGTCTCGTAAAATTAGGTTCATAATATCACATACAAAGAATAGTAGAAAAGTGGAGTACATAAGAAAGCACACAATGCAGTTCGTAAGAAAGTATATAAGGCAGTTCATACAAAGACACAGTTCGATTGTTCTTTTTTATTGTTTAGGGTTTGCAAGTCCTTTTGACCTGTACTGTAGACTATGTATGAAAGTACATAAACCAGTACATTAAATAGTAAATAGGGGGAGTACACACTAACCTCACAAACGCAGTAGTTAGTATGGAACCGTATATGCGCCTTGTATGTCGTCTTCATTCGGAACTCTTTGCCGCAAGTACCGCATTTGTAAGAACTACTGTTTGGTATCGTCATACGTTTCTTTTTCGGCGGCTGTTTCTAGAAATAATATTAGATATAAGTAATTAATATGGTTCTTGACAAACTTTATCATTTCATTTTGTGTAAGGAGAATTTAGTTCCTTTTTTTATTTTCAAAACCCTTCATATATTTTAAAAGTTAATTTATTAATACTGCTTTTACTGCTCAGATGGGGTCATGAGATGTAATGGGGTCATTGCTATTAGGGGGTCAAATGGGAAATGAGACGTTAAATATTATAACACAAGCGTAGTAGAGTATATCATATCCATTTTGTTTGTTAAAACTTTAATGAAAAATGAGTAAACTATTTTTCTTCAACAATGTTTGAAAATGACCCAATTTTAATTGAGGTAGATAAGAAATTTTATCTTGTGCTATTTGCCAATAAACTTCTGACTACACAATATCTAACCTGTCTCAAACTCCTACTGTTCTCACTGCTCACCATCACAGGATAATCATCAACATCATCGTTCTGGAACTCCTCGCTGAATATCTCATAGCTGTAGTCATTCAGTTCCACCTTCTCCACTTTAGCTTTCTTTATTTTTGGCTTGGAGAGAGATTTTTGTAAACGTGTTGTGTATTTCTTTTTGGGTTTTCCTGTAATATTAGTTAAGTTTCTAATACGAAAAGTTCCTGATATTGTTACTAGACTTTGCTTGCAAGTCAAGCGATTCCTGTAGGACCTACTTCTTGTCTATACTAATATTATAAAGCTGAAGAGTTTGTTTGTTCGTTTGTTTGAACGCGCTAATCTCAGGAACTACTGGTACGATTTGAAAATTTCTTTCAGTGTTAGATAGCCCATTTATCGAGGAAGGCTATAGGCTACTTTTTATCCCGGTACGGGAAGTAATTAGATAAAAATGGTTTCAAACAATGTGAACCACTTCCCGCAACTGGGTAAAATGTAGCCTATGCAATGTGGAATGGAAATTGTTACACATTATAGTTTAGTACAGTTAGCTTGATGTGTATTGGCAGATTTTTTGTTTGACCAATAGATTTATTTTTATTTTTTGTAAGAAAAACTATCCTATGTCCTATCTCAAGTTCCAAACTATGTCTGTACCAAATTTCACACAAATCGGTTCAGTAGTTTAGCGAGCCAGCGATTTCTCCTTCATGAGGGAACTACTTCTATAGTTATCGGCACGGATATTGAGCCCTGACCTTCACCTGCGCAGAAGCGATTTATTGGTTTATTGCCTTATGTGTACAGTGCGCAAAGCGATCCCCACTCTTCCGCCGAGAGCTCAATATCCGTGCCGATAACTATAACAGTCAGATAAAATAGTTTCCTGTTACTGAAATCCAGTTTCATGAAAATCATTGTATGGAAGAGTTACACATACACTGTTTTGAGTATATTTTTTACCTGATATCATATTTAACAGTGTTTTTTCAGCTTTCCGACTGGTTCTCCTGAATTGCAGTGCACTGTTCATGGTCTCTATACATTGTGCACAGATTTTCTGTGATAAGCCATCATCCATTTTTATCTGAAATTAAATATTGCAATAATGAGTGTATTAATATAAAAAAAGAGTGTCATCTGTGTTATTCATCCTCCGAGCCTTTTTCCCAACTATGTTGGGGTCGGCTTCCAGTCTAACCGAATTTAGCTGTGTACCAGTGCTTTACAAGAAGCGACTGCCTATCTGACCACCTCAACCCAGTTACCCGGGCAACTGTGTTATTCTTGTTTTTTATTTATTTGGTTGCTTGTATTGATATTTTTGATATTTTCTTTCCTGACTACATAGCTTCTGCCAGCGGTTACACTCACGTGCCGTGGGAGTTACTCCACTCACGCAGCTAGAAAGTAGCCTTCCGTGAAAATTAGAAAGAAGTTTTCAAATCTGTCCAATAGTTCCTGAGACTAGCGCATTGAAACTAACAAACTCTCCAACTTTATAATGTTAGTATTAGTATACATAATAAATAACTTATAAATGATACCTCTAAACCGGTGACCAGTCTCAGATCCTGTGATCTTTTTTCCTCGCTCTCTTTATTGTAAAATATCGACACTAAGTCCTCCGTACTTAAACAGGTTCTGCAGTAACCTGTTTCCGGTGTCTTCTCTTCGGTTTTAGTCACTTTTTCTGCCAATCTACGCCTTGCAGCCCTGTGTTTCGTACTCATATTATTTAGAAGCAATAAGGCCAGCATTTTTTACAATCTTTTGATGTTGTTCGGCTTAGTAGAGAACATTTATAAATTAGAACTGCAAGTTGAATTGAGGGTAAGATATTTTGCAGCGTATTTATTGTAAGATTAATTAATTTCTAGTTGGAATTTGTGATTTATTATTGATCAACATAAACATAAACAAATGAAGTAGCAGCCATGTTGTATTTCTTGGATGACGTTGATGAATTCGTTGATAAATGAATAGCTGAATATAGATCTTTACTGATCTAATGTTGTGATCAAAATTGTGTGCCTTAGCGGGTTTTAAGATTTTTTTCCATATCTATACTAATATTATAAAGCTGTAGAGTTTGTTTGTTTGTTTGTTTGTTTGAACGCGCTAATCTCAGGAACGACTGGTCCGATTTGAAAATTTCTTTCAGTGTTAGATAGCCCATTTATCGAGGAAGGCTATAGGCTACTTTTTATCCCGGTACGGGAAGTAGTTCCCACGGGATGCGGGTGAAACCGCTGGCAGAAGCTAGTCCTCTTATATAAAAACGCAGTAATTTGTGGTTATAACTTTTCTAAATTAACGATCGACTTTGCATTTAACAAAACTGAGAAATCGTTTTAGAACGAAACTCTCACGTTTTGTTATTGCTGTAACGTTGCCTCTAGGTTTACGACAATGATGATATTTCTTATCGTCAACATCATAATCTTATGATCATGATTCTCATGTTTATCTTCAAAATTATGTATACAGCCATAAAATTAATGATATTTAATACTGAATCTTCAAAATAGTGTAAAATTTCCTCCCCAATAACAGAACGCTAACGTCATCTTGGCTTCTGCTGTTTGAATGTCAAAAAAATCGTAAAAAGGATTTATTTTGAAGCAAAAATGTTCTTATTACTCTTTGATAGCTTAATTTTATGACAAAACTACTGAAATATTATTACCTTTATCAGTATTTAACGACATGGACTCTTGGAACTGCTGTAGAGCATGTCTCGGGGTGGAAGATTTGCATCCAATATTTCATCTGATAAATCATCATGAAAAGTATACAGATGTTATTTTTTCAGCTACTGGGCTTAAGGTATAAATCTATAAGTAATCTGTAAAATAAAATTATAAAGCTGAGCAACTAGTTGTCTGTATGTACGCGCTAGTCTTAGGAACTACTGGTCCGATTGGAAAATTCTTTCAGTGCCTTTGTCGAAGAAAGCTATAAGGTCCTTTTTAACCGAGTACGGGAAGTAGTTGCCTTGGAATCCCCTAAGACGACCCACTGACCGAATACCGGGTAGAACCGTGCGAAACAGAAAGAGATTTTATTTTACAAGGCACTATAAAAAAATAATTTACTACCTTTGAGATATGGATAGGTAATTACATATTTTAAATATTCATTTGTTGTAAGAGCTTATATTTATTCGTATTTATATTCTGCAGGTTGAATTCAACGACGCGTTACCACAAAAAATGTGCACATCATGCATAAACTTCATCAACACATCCTACAAATTCAGAAAAAAATGTGAAGAAAATCAGAAATCATTAATTAGCCGCCTCAATGAGAAACCACAATACGAAATTAAAATAGAAACAAATATATTTGGTATAGAAAACAATGGAAATATATCTATAGACATATCTGACTTAATAAACTATATAGACGTACACGTGGAAGCTGTTGCTAGTTATACTTATATGGACGGTATTGAAAGCAATGATATAGAATTTGAAACGAAAGTCCAAGATCTGGTTGATAAACCTGTAGAATTAATATTTAAAAGTAAAAAGAGTAAAAACGGTAAAGAGAAACCTGTTAAACGGAGTTTGCGGAAGAAGAAAGAGAACGGAGAGAAGAAAGAGAGGTGTAAAGAGGAGATAGAGTGTGAATACTGCCATAAGATATTAACTTCTAAGCTGTCTTTACGCAATCATTATAAAATACACACTGGATTTGATGTTGTTTGTGAAGTGCGTATTAAGAATTATAAGAAACTAGCCGTTTTCCCGCGGTTTCACCCGCGTCCCGTGGGAGCTACTGCCCGCACTGGGATAAAATATAGTCTATGTTACTCACAGATAATATAGCTTTCTAATGGTGAAAGAATATTTAAAATTGGTCCAGTAGTTTTTGAGTTTATCCATTACAACCAAACAAACAAACAAACATAGTTTTCCTCTTTATAATATTAGTATAGATTACATTATTTAAAAATGAGAGATAATCTAGGTATGGAATGTGACTTTATAGGATTTTAATGCGAGTTAAGCCAATACTTAGGTACTATTAATATAGTGAGAAAGTAACTGATGTTGGTGTAGATCGCACTTTCATGCCAATACTGAATTGATTATAATGAAATTTCATTCCCAGACAAGACATGCGGTTCCCAACAATTTTTAATTGAAAATTTTAACTAGAAATTCTCAATTTTCTCCAAAACTCATACAATATATAGCAAAAAAACGTTTATGCAAGTGTGATGACGATATATACCTGTTTTTGTTCAACTGCTTTGACCTTGTCCCTTTCTTGTGCTTTCATCCTTCATAAATAATCATTCTACCATTAGAGAATATCTATACTAATATTATAAAGCTGAAGAGTTTGTTTGTTTGAACGCACTAATCTCAGGAACTACTGGTCCGATTTGAAAATTTCAGTGTTAGATAGCCCATTTATCGAGGAAGGCTATAGGCTACTTTTTATCCGGGTCCGTGCCGAGGTTCCCACGGGATGCGGGTGAAACCGCTGGCAGAAGCTAGTCTATACTAATATTATAAAGCTAAAGAGTTTGTTTGTTTGTTTGAACGCGCTAATCTCAGGAACTACTGGTTCGATTTGAAAATTTCTTTCAGTGTTAGATAGCCCATTTACCGAGGAAGGCTATAGGCTACTTTTTATCCCGGTACAGGAAGTAGTTCCCATGGGATGCGGGTGAAACCGCTGGCAGAAGCTAGTGTAACAACTCATAACTTAACATTCTTATTTCCAGCATTGTGGCAAAAAGTTTATAACAAGAAGACTGCTACTGATGCACTGCAGAGCTAAGCACGGTTATGAGAAGACAGACAAGTGTTCCTTCTGTGATTACAAGGCTTCTAATGCTGAACAAGTTAAGGTGAGCTATGTTATCTCATCATCCTCATCATCCTCCGAGCCTTTTCCCAACTATGTTGGGGTCGGCTTCCAGTCTGACCGGATTCAGCTGAGTACCAGTGCTTTACAAGGAGCGACTGCCTATCTGGCCTCCTCAACCCAGTGTTACCCGGGCAACCCAATACCCCTTGGTTAGACTGGTGTCAGACTTACTGGCTTCTGACAACCTGTAACGACTGCCAAGGATGTTCAATGACAGCCGGGACCTACAGTTTAACGTGCCATCCGAAACACACATGTTATCTATACTAATATTATAAAGCTGAAGAGTTTGTTTGTTTGTTTGAACGCGCTAATCTCAGGAACTACTGGTCCGATTTGAAAATTTCTTTCAGTGTTAGATAGCCCATTTATCGAGGAAGGCTATAGGCTACTTTTTATCCCGGTACGGGAAGTAGTTCCCACGGGATGCGGGTGAAACCGCTGGCAGAAGCTAGTTCTCTAAATAATTGTAATTTTGGCGTCCAGCGTCTACGGCGGCTTCATATATAAGGAGATCAGCTGCACAGGACATATGATAGTGCACACACTTTTGCCTGGACACAGGTGCACTCAATATTCCTTCACTCTCATTACCCGATGGAACGACAATCCGACATCACCGGAGAGATCACAAGCACAACCCATATTTACACGCTCTCCTTTACATCCAATGCAGTAAATTTTTTATTGTTTAAAATACACCTTATAATGTGAGTATGTGTACCTATGTATGTATTGTCAGACTCCATACTGTTTTGTGAAAGTTTCTTAGAATCTCATCTCAAAGCTAATAAAACCCTATTATTTGTCGTATTCATAGATCCACGAGCGTCTCCACACGGGTGAGAAGCCGTTCGTGTGCGCGGAGTGCGGAGCCGGCTTCCATCGCAAGAGCAGCTACCTACAGCATGTCGCCATACATCTGCCGGAGAAGAATGTGCAGGTAAGCTCTATACGCCATACATCTGCCGGAGAAGAATGTGCAGGTAAGCTCTATACGCCATACATCTGCCGGAGAAGAATGTGCAGGTAAGCTCTATGCGCCATACATCTGCCGGAGAAGAATGTGCAGGTAAGCTCTATGCGCCATACATCTGCCGGAGAAGAATGTGCAGGTAAGCTCTATGCGCCATACATCTGCCGGAGAAGAATGTGCAGGTAAGCTCTATGCGCCATACATCTGCCGGAGAAGAATGTGCAGGTAAGCTCTATGCGCCATACATCTGCCGGAGAAGAATGTGCAGGTAAGCTCTATGCGCCATACATCTGCCGGAGAAGAATGTGCAGGTAAGCTCTATGCGCCATACATCTGCCGGAGAAGAATGTGCAGGTAAGCTCTATACGCCATACATCTGCCGGAGAAGAATGTGCAGGTAAGCTCTATGCGCCATACATCTGCCGGAGAAGAATGTGCAGGTACGTTCCATACACATATTATACCTCTAGGGGTGTAGAGTTTGCTTGATTTAACTATCAAATCTCGATTAGTGGATTAGTCATCCTTAGAGCCCCCGCAGACCACAGACTTTTTATCGGCCGATAGTTTAGTCGGGTTGGCCTGCTAGTACGCACACCGAGCCAACTAAACAGTTTAGTCGGTGATGAGAGCGCAGACTATCGCAACAGTCTGCAGACTATTTGCTAGTTTCTAACCAACTGGTGAAAAGAGTGGTCGCACCGCACAATGAAAATTAATAAAACATTGCATAGAAATGTTATTATTGCTCTCATACACCGGAGAAGGAAAATTAAAAAGAGAGCCCGAGAGTATTGGGTGCATCCTATCTTTAGTGATAGTATTAAATGCAAAATTCTACACTATGCATTCCAAATTACTCGATTATCCGAAAAAAAATTTCGCCTTTTATCGAATGAGCATAACTAGCTTCAACCAACTTGTCAAATTAATTGTCAAATTAATTACAAAACACGCGCGACCGACCATTCGCTGTCAAAGCTCGGAGCGAATTAAACTATCGGCTTAGTCGGCGGACTAAAAAATCGTCAAGTGTGCGCGTGTGGTAGGGAGCCAATAATAATAATAATAATCTTCCACGCCGATTTCGGCAACGGCGACCACTTCGACCCTAATGGCGTGCGTGTGCTCTCATGTGGCTGGAGTATCCAATTTTGTGCGTGAAAGTCCGCGCACACTGCGGACATGTCAGGGTACCAGCCACAAAGTTATAGTTGATAGCTACAGGTGGTCGAGCTTTCAACTCATCTCGTTTGGCATCCAACTCAGAAAGCCGGCGTGCTTCAAAGTCAAAGACTTTGGCTTTAACGCGGCTTCTCCAGTCTCTGCGGTTGGATGCCAAATTCTCCCACAGAGACGGGTCAATGGAACAGCTTTTCATGTGGCGCTTCAGCACATCCTTGTATCGCAGCAGCTGTCCGCCACGTTTCCGCTTGCCCTCCTGCAACTCGGAGTAGAGGATGCGCTTGGCCACTCTAGTATCCGGCATGCGCAGTACATGCCCGCACCAACGAAGCTGTCTCCTCATGAGGTATGCTTCAATGCCACCTACATTGGCTTTCCTCAACACTTCTGTGTTACGCACACGATCAAACCAACGGATATTTAATATTTTGCGCAGACATTTGAGGTGGAAGCGGTCTAGTTGCTTGATGTGGCGTCGGTACGGTGTCCATGTTTCCGCTGAGTAGAGTATACAAGGCAACACAACTGCCATATACACAGAGACCTTTGTGGATATCTTTAGGTCATGGGAGCTGAAGACCTTCTTGTCTAATTTGCCGAAAGCAACGGCTGCAGCACCAATTCTGCTATTGATTTCGGCGTCAAGGTCGCACTTTGCTGTTATAGTGCTCCCCAAATATCGAAATTTATCGACCTGCTTCAGGACATCTTCACCAAGCATAATGGCCAGTTCTTGACGTCCGTGATTGTCTAAAGACATTACTTCTGTCTTTTTGATGCTGATTTTTAGACCAAATGTACAGCACTGCTTGTGAAGGTTCGTGACTAGCTGTTGCAGGCCTTCAGGGGATTCAGCCACGAAACAGAGGTCATCTGCATACATAATGTCCTGTATATGTGCATAGGACACCTTTGTGGTCGCCTTGAGTCTATTCAGGTTGAAAAGTTTGCCGTCAGTCCGATAACGAATACGAACTCCTTCAGGAGAAGAAGTCAATACTTCACGGACTACAACTGCGAAATATAATGCAAACAATGTGGGAGCCAGGACACAACCTTGCTTCACTCCACAGGTGACGGAGAAGAAGCTCGATTGGTCATCTTCAACCGCTACACAACATTGCATGTCATCGTGCAGGAGTCGCAGGAGTCTTATGAACTTCTCTGTACACCCCAACTTTCTCAGTACCTTCCAGAGGGCCTCGCGAGGGACGCAGTCAAAGGCTTTTTCCAGATCAATAAAGCAGAGATACAAGTGCTGTCCCTGCTCTCTACTTTTTTCCTGGAGTTGACGGACTGCGAATATTGCCTCACAAGTTCCTCTGTCTGGTCTGAAACCAAATTGGGTTTCCGGCAGAATCTTTTCAGAGAGGTTCCTGAGACGGTTTAGAAGTACTCTGGCGAAGACTTTTCCAGAGACAGAGAGCAGTGAAATACCGCGGTAAGAACCACATTCCGACCGGTCGCCTTTGTTCTTATAGAGAGCCCTGACGCGTGATAACTTAAAAGTTTCAGGAACTTGTTCTTTCTCCCACATAAGCACAAACATTTCCCAGACGCGCGAATGCAGTTCCTCGCCGCCGTACTTCAGAAGCTCACCTGGTATAAGGTCTAGGCCAACCGCACGCTGATTTTGCTGTTGTTTGATGGCACAAAGCACCTCATGTTTAGACAAGGCATCATCCAATTCTTCTGCTATTTGAAGTTGAGGCAAACTGTCTATGTAGTGTAGATCGGCTGTTCGATCTACATTAAGTAGATTATTGAAGTGTTCTGCCCAACGATCTAACACTTCATTTTTGCTTTTCAGCAGACTTTTACCATCCAGCGACTTCAGTGGTACCTTTATGAAGTTGGTGGTACCCAGGAGATTGCGAATTTCGCTATAGAAATCACCGAGCTGATTACTATCAGCAAGCGACTGGATGTATTGAGCCTTGTCTTGCCACCATTTATCTTTAGTGTGTCTCGTGAGTTTACGCAACTCACGGTCACTCTCTCTTATAAGTGCACTGTTATTACTGCGCTTGAGAAGGTCTCGGTGTTTGGCAATAGCTTTAGAAAGAACTTCGTCGTTCTCATCAAACCAGTCTTGCTTGCGTTTATTTTTTAGCCCTATGGTGTTAATGGCTACGTCAAGAATGGACGACGATAAAGCGTTCCAGTCTGCATCAATATCACCGGTATTTTGATGAGAGTGTATATCACATGCCAGCGTTTCAGCGTATTTGCTTCGGGGTCCCGGATGTTTGAGTTTCTCAATGTTTATGTTCTGAGGCTTTTTCCTGCTAGCCCTGAATGGTCGCCGAAGGCAAAGACGCAGTTTGGTGACAATTAGTCTATGGTCCGTCCAGCAATGAGCACCGCGCATAACACGAGTGACTAGGACCTGAGAGATGTCTCGCTGCCTCGTGATGGCATAGTCAATGAGGTGCCAGTGCTTAGATCGTGGATGCATCCACGTAGTTTTGTGCTTAGCAGCAAGGCGAAACATGGTGTTTGTGATTGCAAGTTGGAATTGAGCACATAAACTAAGCAGCAACTGGCCATTAGAGTTGATGTTGCCTACCCCATGTCTACCCAAAACTTTAGGCCACGCTTCATAATCTTGACCAACTCTAGCATTGAAGTCCCCTAACAAGAGAATCTTTTCTCTGTTCGGTATTTTATGGAGACATTGTGTAAGTTCTTCATAAAATGTATCCTTGATGTCGTCAGAACTACCTAGCGTCGGTGCATAGACACTGATAACATTAAGGAAATTGTCACCGTCTAAGTGAAGGCGCAATGTGGTTATACGGTCCGAGATGTGGATTGGACATTCTTGAAGTGTCTTCACAAGATTATTCTTGATCACAAAACCAACTCCCGACCTTCTTGGTTCTGTTGCAGCAGTGCCCTTCCAGTAGAAAGTGTAGCCACCGCCATGCTCGACTAGCTCGCCCTCATCGGCAAGGTGGGTTTCGCTTACAGCAGCTATATCAATGTTGTAGCGGCGGAGTTCTCGAGCAACTATTAGGGAGCCAATACTGATTATACGGTCGGCCGATAGTTTGCCGACAGAATAGTTTGAATTGAATCGGGAAGCCCATCAAACTTGTTTATCGGCCGATACCAAATCGTCATAGTGTGCGCACTTGTCTACATCTGCGTACTGATTAAGAGCCCGACCAAACTATCGGCCGATAAAAAGTCTGTGGTCTGCGGGGGCTCTTAGTCATCGGTTCTCGGTGACAATCAGCGCTGAGGCTTTTGTCCCGTATAGGGTGTCAGCATTATGCTGAGCGAGGGCCGTTTCACGCGGGTGTGACACATATTTCCCGTTATGTACCTTCTTCTCGTGTCGTGTCTCTTGTTGTAATTTTCGTATATTATAAGGTACTCTGTGTTGTAATTCGTATTTTCTTCTATCTAATTTTTTTTTTGTTGTTTTGTTTTGTATTTTTCTCTTTTTTTCCTTGTGTCACTCGCGTGAATAAAACGTTTTTCTTTCTTTCTTTCTTCATCCGATTAAAAAACATCTGTCAGTGTTACATAGCCCAACTTTCACTTTTTATTTATGTGCGGGAAGACGTAAATACCTTATATCTACTACTATCTTATTAACTGTACCTCTATTTATCGACCTGTTAGAGTGCGTGGAGTAGTTCCGACGGCTGAAAGCGCCTGAAAGCCTATTGAAGCTAAGTCGATTAATTGCCTCCATGCTATTTATCTCCAAAGTCCATACAAATTTTATTTTATTCTGTTTGACCAGTATGTATGATGTGAATATCTCTTGATGCGTTTTTCAGTACACTGTTTTTCAGACATAGGAGCAGGTTATAAGTACATTATATTATTGAAGTTGGTTTACTTTTTTACAAAATACTTATCCTATATTTCAGTGCGACCAATGCCCGGCCCGCTTCAAGTCAGTAACCCTAATGCGAATCCACAAGAACCGTCACCGCGCCGCCACGCACGCGTTCCGCTGCGGCGTGTGCGACAACACGTTCGTGCGGCGCCGCAACGTGCTGCGGCACCTCGCGCGCATACACCACCTGCCGCCCGACCCGCTCCACGTGCGCAGAGTCGATATTGCGTGATGACAAGTCGCTAAAAGTGGGGGTTGGTCATTGAAAAAGGTGTGTCAAAAAAGTGTGACTCGTCACTAAAAGTGTGATTCGTCACTGAAAAATGTGTCAAAAATCATTATTCGTCACTAACAGCCAATTTCTTCATCAAAAGTAAAATCCAAAGTAAAAATCAAAGTAATGTCTAAAGTAAAAGTAACGGTCAAATTCGCTTTTTCCATTAGTTTTGCTGTCACTTTAGCCTTGAAAAAACGAATTTGACCGTTACTTTTACTTTAGACATTACTTTGACTTTTATGTTTGATGAAGAAACTGACCGTAAAAGTGTGATTCGTCACTGAAAAGTGTGTCAAAAATCTTTATTCGTCACTAAGTATGTAAAAAGATCTTGGTTGGTCTCTAAAAATGTGCAGAAAAAACTTGAATATGTTTTATTTCACAAAAGTAGGTTAACCCATACCTACTTGTGTGTCTAAATGTACAGTTATCGGCACGGATATTGAGCCCTGACCTTCACCTGCGCAGAAGCGATTTATTGGTTTATTTCCTTATGTGTACAGTGCGCAAAGCGATCCCCACTCTTCCGCCAAGAGCTCAATATCCGTGCCGGTAACTATACATTGTATTTGTATGACTCAGAACATGTATCTAAGAATATTTATTTACAAACGTGTGTTTGTATATTATTCACCCGCTTTCATAAAAAAAATGTTTTTTGCATAAACAATATAATAACCTGAATGGCTGGTCCAATTTAGATGAAACCCATTGTTGAAATATTGATGGAACCGATGAAAAAAATTGGGAAATAAATAAACATTGTTTTTTGCAATATGAAGGTTACAAGATTTTACTAATAAAGTATTGGTAATGTAATAAGAATTGACACCTATTTATATGATTTTTAATGTATTTCTGCATATAACATAAGTATTAAAAATTGTGATATTACTAGTATTTTAGGCTCTCACTATAAAGCAATAAGGTACTTTTTATTTTTTGATGTGTGACCATAACAATACCCCAATTTTAATACCTTATCTATACTAATATTATAAAGCTGAATAGTTTGTTTGTTTGAACGCACTAATCTCAGGAACTACTGGTCCGATTTGAAAATTTCTTTCAGTGTTAGATAGCCCATTTATCGAGGAAGGCTATAGGCTACTTTTTATCCCGGTACGGGAAGTAGTTCCCACGGGATGCGGGTAAAACCGCTGGCAGAAGCTAGTATCTAATAAAACCCATGGTTATTATTAGTTGTGAGGCAAAAACTTTTAATTACAATAAATTTAATGAAATTAATCATTTTTGTAGCATTTTTTTTAGTAAAAGGACCATAAATTATTTCGCCTAGTTATGTAAGTATATTGATAGATCTGATTTCATTATTATATTCCTATTTATATTAATTATTTTCTATGAGATGGTAATTAAAGTCATTTTTAACAGCATTATTAGTTTTATTTCTTATAACTATGTATTAAATATACATTAAATCAATATTTTTGTCTTGGGACGCGGGTGAAACCGCAGGGAACAGTCGTAAATACAAAGTTTAGTCATTAGTCTAATTTTGAAATATCAGAATTTTGAACCTCCCCTTTTTGGAAAGTCGGTTAAAGTAATTGGCGTATAGTTTTTGTATCTCACGGCCAGTTTCTTCATCAAACATAAAAGTCAAAGTAATGTCTAAAGTAAAAGTAACGGTCAAATTCGTTGTTTCAAGGCTAAAGTGACAGCAAAACTAATAGAAAAATTGAATTTGACCGTTACTTTTACTTTAGACATTACTTTGACTTTTACTTTGGCTTTAACTATTGATGAAGAAACTGGCTGTAAAAGTGTAAAATATTTTCAGCTGTCAAGGATCTATCTATACTAATATTATAAAGAGGAATACTTTGTTTGTTTGGTTGTAATGGATAAACTCAAAAACTACTGGACTGATTTTAAATATTCTTTCACCATTAGAAAGCTATATTATCTGCGAGTAACATAGGCTATATTTTATCCCGGTGCGGGCAGTAGCTCCCACGGGACGCGAGTGAAACCGTGGGAAAACGGCTAGTATGAAATAAATTAATAAATTGTCCAGTATAAAAAACATTCACCGACTTCCAAAAAAGAAGCGAGTTTTCAATTCAACAGTTTTTTTGTTTTAGTCTTTTACAGGGGTACCATATCTTTTTTACAGTTGACAGTTTTAAAGGGAAAATTGCATCTTTTTTACCGACTGACTGGATTGTCAACTGCAGCAAAAACCGGTCTGCTCATATTTGGTTTGATTTAAGTGTGCCTGCCTCATTGTGAGGCCTGTTCTCCTTGTCGTGAGGGTCTGTGGTGCACTGCAGCAGCGCCCACAGCGCGTCGCTGTCGCCGCCGCTACACATGTCCACTTCTATCGGCTGCAGCAGCTTGCGGGACTCACTTTTTATATCTGGGTTTTTGGTAGTTAAGGAGTCATTTTAACCGACTTCCAAAAAAGGAGGTTCTCAGATTTAAATACTAAAGAAGGTAGAGACAAAATTGGTCTATTGTGGATCCTATAGGGGGCATACCATGTCTTTTTTAGGAAAACGGTTAAAATTTACCAGTTATTCTTTAAGTATCAAAACCAAAACTTAACCGACTTCAAAAAAGGAGAAGGTTATCAATGTTTTTTTTATTCTTTGTAATAGTTTTACAGTATTTTGGTGCAGTAGACCGCTGTCAATTCTCAAGGGAGAATAGCATTTTTTCTTACTGACTGACAAAACTATTAACTACACCAAAAACCTCTATTATAGGTACTAGATTTTATTTAAGTGTGCCTGCCTCATTGTGAGGCCTGTTCTCCTTGTCGTGAGGGTCTGTGGTGCACTGCAGCAGCGCCCACAGCGCGTCGCTGTCGCCGCCGCTACACATGTCCACTTCTATCGGCTGCAGCAGCTTGCGGGACTCACTTTTTATATCTGGGTTTTTGGTAGTTAAGGAGTCATTTTAACCGACTTCCAAAAAAGGAGGTTCTCAGATTTAAATACTAAAGAAGGTAGAGACAAAATTGGTCTATTGTGGATCCTATAGGGGGCATACCATGTCTTTTTTAGGAAAACGGTTAAAATTTACCAGTTATTCTTTAAGTATCAAAACCAAAACTTAACCGACTTCAAAAAAGGAGAAGGTTATCAATGTTTTTTTTATTCTTTGTAATAGTTTTACAGTATTTTGGTGCAGTAGACCGCTGTCAATTCTCAAGGGAGAATAGCATTTTTTCTTACTGACTGACAAAACTATTAACTACACCAAAAACCTCTATTATAGGTACTAGATTTTATTTAAGTGTGCCTGCCTCATTGTGAGGCCTGTTCTCCTTGTCGTGAGGGTCTGTGGTGCACTGCAGCAGCGCCCACAGCGCGTCGCTGTCGCCGCCGCTACACATGTCCACTTCTATCGGCTGCAGCAGCTTGCGGGACTCACTTTTTATATCTGGGTTTTTGGTAGTTAGGGATGCTATTAAACTATGTCTGAAGAAAATCTATACTAATATTATAAAGCTGAAGAGTTTGTTTGTTTGAACGCGCTAATCTCAGGAACTACTGGTTCGATTTGAAAATTTCTTTCAGTGTTAGATAGCCCATTTATCGAGGAAGGCTATAGGTTACTTTTTATCCCGGTACGGGAAGTAGTTCCCACGGGATGCGGGTGAAACCGCTGGCAGAAGCTAGTTTAGAAATACATGGTTAAGTCCAGGTCTGACTCACCCTGGTCCAATTGTATTTTTTAATACAACCAGGAACCAATTCATATTCTAAATGTAGAAGTCATTCTGTTAGTCTGTCTGCATGTTAGTAATGCTGAAATTACTTTTCATCATCATCATCATCTCAGGCATAGGACGTCCACTGCTGAACATAGGCCTCCCCCTTAGATCCCTACAGATACCTGTTGGAGGCGACCTGCATCCAGCGTCTTCCATCCATCTTTATAAGGTCGCCGGAAGACTGGAAATTACTTTCGTCTCATTTAAATAGGTAGCTTGTGTAGGCGAGTAAGCGTGACATACAAACTTTTTAAATAGTTTGAAAACACAATTAGATGCCAATGGATGGATGGATGGTGCTGCAGTCATCATCATCCTCTGAGCCTTTTTCCCAACTATGTTGGGGTCGGCTTCCTGTCTAACCGGATTCAGCTGAGTACCAGTGCTTTAAAAGAAGCGACTTCCTATCTGACCTCCTCAACCCAGTTACCCGGGCAACCCGATACCCCTTGGTTAGACTAGTGTCAGACTTACTGGCTTCTGACTACCCGTAACGACAGCCAAGGATGTTCAATGACAGCCGGGACCTACAGTTTAACGTGCCATCCGAAACACAGTCAATGGTGTCTAAGATATACTTAGAAAGTACATACAAACTTAGAAAAGTTGCATTGGTACTTGCCTGACCTGGGATCGTACCCGCGCCCTCATACTTGAGAGGTTGGTCCTTTACCCACTAGGCCACCACGACTTGGATGGATGGTGCTGCAGTCACTAGTTAGAATATAAAACTATGTGAAGTTGAAAAGGATACATCCTTTAGCCACATTGGGTGGCGCACTGAAGTCCCAGCGGATTCCGGTCAATTCTTTAGCAATTTGGAATATTTCTCTGAAACAATTGAAAAACATTAGCATTTGTTAACTACTTCTGTGGGAACTTCTTTTAGCATGTGGATTAAAATTACCAAAAAACCAGCCAAATGTGATCTTTTAAAAACCACATTTGTTGTATGGAGTCCATCAAAACACTGTTGTCATCCATCCTCATCCTCCGAGCCCTTTTCCCAACTATATTGGGGTCGGATTCTAGCCAAAACACTGTTGTCATCTGTGCAAATTTCAACTGTCTAGCTATCATGGTTCATGAGATACAGCCTGGTGAAAGATGGACAGCAAAGCCTCAGTAATAGAGTCCAGTGGAACAAAACCTAACCAATAAAGCAAAATAGGGATACTAACTTGGCATTATCCAATCGGTTCCTATCACTGTCTGCGATGGTGAGATGTGATTCGAAGGTAGCACACACTCTGTCCAGCTCACTGCCTCGACGTTCCAGCTCTGATAGACGCTCTGTCAGTTCTTTCTGAAGAGTATAGGTACCATTGTGCTCGTTAGTATATATTTTATTGTAGTTCAATATTGGACAATGATATACCATACATCTATACTAATATTATAAAGCTGAAGAGTTTGTTTGTTTGAACGCGCTAATCTCAGGAACTACTGGTCCGATTTGAAAATTTATTTCAGTGTTAGATAGCCTATTTATCGAGGAAGGCTATAGGCTACTTTTTATCCCGGTACAGGAAGTAATTCCCACGGGATGCGGGTGAAACCGCTTGCAGAAGCTAGTACAGTATAATCCAATGAACTTAGTAATTATTAGGTGATTTGAAATACCCAGCTGAATACTTGTTTGTCATCATTCTTCGTCTTTTACTTGATGGAAATTTTAAAATGGCAAAATACGAGTGTATGTAAATAATTTGCTGTTTTTCAAATTTCGACTTGAACATAAGTTGAAGATGACTGGATTAATAGGAATGCAATGGCTTGATTAACAACAAACTTATGAATTTCAACATTAGTATAATCATCGGCACGAATATTGAGCCCTGACCTTCACCTGAAGAGATTTATTGGTTTATTGCCTTATGTGTACAGTGCGCAAAGCGATCCCCACTTCCGCCGAGAGCTCAATATCCGTGCCGATAACTATAGGATTACCGTGTTTATATGGAGTGCTAGAATAGGCAGAGGCAAGTTTTAATCGTCACATCGATTACTGTAAAGGCAAGTAAAACTTACATTTAATTTTGTTTCCTGTGCCAGTTTCATCTCTAATTCTGTGTACTTCTTACATGCTTTCATTTGTTGCTGTTCTTTCTCAATCTTTTCTGTGAATTTATAAAAAATAATGCGAGTTATCAAGCAAAGTTTTTCGACAAGAGGTGTTTACAATTAAGTTACATACCGTCAACCCGCTTGTAGAAGTCGTCTATTTTTTCCACAATATCCAAATACCAAGACTCTCTACATTCTGAAGTCATTTTTAGTGCTTTTGAATAAGATTTTGTGATAGAATCGAAATAAAGCAATCAAGACAACAAAGTCAAGACAACAAACGAAAACGACTATTTTGAATTCAAAATTAATAAACAAATGTCACAGATAACTTAGACAATCTATAGACTATCATAGAAAAGCCAATGAAACTCCATGTTTTTGTTCCGGTTACGGTTTTTTTTTCTAGTTCTGTATGTGTATCCGAACGTAGTGATAAAAGAAAGCGACAGCAGCGCCCCGCGGTGCCGAATAGCGGTACTATATTTATCGCCATATTTGTGATGGCGACCGATATTTATAGATCGTAAGGGTGTTGTTATTCAATAAATAAATGCATTAAAAATGGAGGAGACGAAAGTTATTTATTACATAGACGATGAAGAAACGCCGTACCTAGTGAAAATACCTATCTCGCCGGAGAAAGTGACTTTGTTGGACTTCAAAAACCAGTTGAACCGACCGAACTATAAGTTTTTCTTTAAATCCATGGACGATGATTTCGGTGTTGTTAAAGAGGAAATTGTTGACGATAACGCTCATTTACCGTGTTTTAACGGTCGTGTAGTGTCGTGGCTAGTGTCTGCCGAGGGTTCGAACCCTTCGGACGGAGCTTCACAGTGTACTGATAGCAATGCAGGGAAAGGCAAACAAACTCACGGGGCTCCGGCGCCCGTCACCCGGGACACCTGCACCGACACAGACAGCACCATCAGCTCCCGCCCCGGCCACAGAGCGTCCTGTGACAAGTATAAATACCGTGGATTACGGATAAATGGCCACTCAAAATACGGTAACCATGGGTTGGAATACGAGACAGCTTCAGTGCTCAGTTCTGACTTAGACTCTACAAGTTTGTTCGACAGCCAGTCGGAAATCACCACGACGACTGGGAGGCACACCAACGCCTCAGTAGACCGAGCCCTGACTGAATGCAGCAGTGTTTCCCACCTGCAAGTGAGTTCTCGTAAAAGGCCACAAAGGAGACGAAAGAGGCCGCAAGTCATGTCTAGAACCTCTTCCTATTCTTCTATAACTGACTCTACGATGTCTATGCACATTATTACGGTGACTCTGAACATGGATACTGTGAATTTCCTGGGTATCTCTATAGTTGGCCAGTCAAACAAAGGCGGGGACGGTGGAATATATGTTGGGAGCATTATGAAGGGAGGTGCCGTGGCCCTGGATGGGAGGATAGAGCCCGGAGACATGATATTACAGGTAAACTTTCTTATTATTGTATTTTTTGCTAGCTATTAGTCCATTAACTTGGATAAACTTTGTCTAAGACAGAGTAAAGTTATTTTCATTCTTGTTCTGTGGACGGGTGACAATCTTTGTCATAATAAGTTCCTCCATGTTTTGAAGGACTTGGTTTCATCTAGAATATGTTGAGGGTACTCAGAAGCCAGTAAGTCTAAACAACCAATCTTTGAAAATGAAAATGAAATATTTATTTGTAAACATAGGTTTAAAAAGGTGGTTCAATGTCATTATAATATTAGTCCATCTATGTCTTGCATTGAAGCGTACAAATACATGCATCTTACTTAGGGGTATTAGGTTGCCCGTGTAACTGGGTTGAGGACGTCATATAGACAGGCACTCCTTGTGGCACACTGTTACTCAGTTGCATCCAGTTAGACAGAATCTGGCTCCAATATCGTTGATAAATGGCTTGGCAGTCATCAAAGTATATAGATGTGTAGAATAGAGTTCATTATTGTGTATACTAAAAACATATGACATTGTAAATTATAAGTAACAAAGTGTGTACAATGGTTCCTTGTAGTTAGACAATATTTCTGATAAATCTATGAGAAAACATTCTTTATCTAAGGTCTTCATCGATATCATATGGATATAAAGTAGGACTGGCTGCTGCCCTCAGTTTCACCTGCATTCTGAGAGATCTGAGTACCTAAAATAACTAGATATATAAAGCCAGAAAAATATTATATAAAATGTGGAATACAATCTTAGCTATTGTATTTACTACTACGAGCTGTTTCTCCCTCAGCCTGGGGAAACTTCTTCCTGAACCAGGTTAAAGTCTAGCTTATGTTATTTAAGAATAGTGTAGCTTTCCAACACTGAAATTTTTGAAACCAGTTTAGTACTTTTGGAGCCTTTAAGGTAAAAATAAACAACCAAATGTTTTTCTTTAATAACATAGAAAAGTATGTTACTGTTACAGCCTTTTTATCGTCCCACTGCTGGGCTGCGGCCTCCTCTCACGCGGAGAAGGATTAAGCGTTAATCACCACGCTTGCTCAATGCGGGTTGGTGATTTCAGACTTTATAGTCCAGGTTTCCTCAAGATGTTTTCCTTCACCTTTTTATCAGCCATTGGTGTCTAAGATTTACCTAGAAAGTACATACAAACTTAGAAAAGTTGCATTGGTACTTGCCTGACCTGGAATCGAACCCACACCCTCATACTCGAGAGGTTGGTTCTTTACCCACTAGGCAATTTTTGCAATAATTGAATTAAATACTTTTTTTGTTATGCCACTTCTTCCTAGACACACAGGAAGTGGTTACATATAAAACTTTGCCTCTATATAACCAGTCAAAATGTGCATGTAATGTGACAAATATGTATGTCTAAACGATAGCTAAATCAAATCAATCATATAATCTGGACACTATCTGGTAAAACTTAAAGTGTAATGATATGAAATTCATCAACATAATACACCTTAATAAAATACTACTTTATTATAAACATGAATGTTTAAAATTATGTAAGCCTGTTTGTCATTCTTTCACTCGAAACAAAGAAACTTGTCAGTAATATATAACATAACATTTAGCTAAGGTATTTTAGATTAGCATAAACAATAAAATAGCATATTTTTAATTACTGTCTACTATTATAAATATGAAAGTATCTCTGTCTATCCATACATAGATAAGACTAGAGCCAGAGGAAAGACCTAGGCTACTTGAGAAGTAGTTTATTTTGAACTGGCCGCGGCCGCCTGCGGCTTCGCCCGCGTAGTAGTAGTAGTTCGGTTATATCGCGTTTCCAAGAGACTTCTTCAAAAGTCCGGGATAAAAACTATCCTATGTTCTTTCTCAAGGTCAACTCTATCTCTGTACCAAATTTTATTAAAATCAGTTCAGCGGTTTAGACGTGAAAGCGTAACAGACAGTCAGAGTTTCATTCGCATCTATACTAATATTATAAAGCTGAAGAGTTTGTTTGTTTGTTTGTTTGAACGCGCTAATCTCAGGAACTACTGGTCCGATTTGAAAATTTCTTTCAGTGTTAGATAGCCCATTTATCGAGGAAGGCTATAGGCTACTTTTTATCCCGGTACGGGAAGTAGATCCCACGGGATGCGGGTGAAACCGCTGGCAGAAGCTAGTTTATAATATTAGTAGGGATAATTCATAGTCAATTTTAAATTCCTATTTTATACATACTTATTCAATCTATTAAATTCAAGAAGTAGTAAAAAAATAAACATTTAAATAAACTAATTATCCGGGTGCAGGAAGTAGTTATCTCAGTACAGTGCAACTGCAGGGAACATGTCACGTTTGAAAACACTCACCACCCTACTTAACCCTATTTATATTTGTCATTGATGTCATTTGAACATCTTTGGCAGTTGTTACGGGTAGTCAGAAGCCAGTGAGTGTGACAGCCAGACTTATCAAGGTGTCTTGCGTTACCCAGGTGACTGGGTTGAGAAGATCAGATAGGCAGTCGCTCCTTGTATACTGATACTCAGCTGCATCCGGTTAGACTGGAAGCCGACCCCAACATACTTTGGAAAAGGCTCAGGAGATGATGATGATGATATTTGTTTAATGAAAGCTTTTACAATTCCAGGTGAATGACGTGAACTTCGAAGACATGACGAATGATGAGGCGGTACGCGTGCTCCGCGAGGTGGTGCAGAAGCCGGGGCCCATCAAGCTGGTGGTAGCCAAGTGCTGGGACCCCAACCCTAAGGGGTACTTCACAATTCCTAGAACAGAGCCTGTTAGGCCTATTGATCCAGGTCAGTTATTACTCCATTTGAGTAAGCACTTTAGTATAGACTAGCTTCTGCCAGCGGTTTCACCCGCATCCCGTGGGAACTACTTTCCGTACCGGGATAAAAAGTAGCCTATAGCCTTCCTCGATAAATGGGCTATCTAACACTGAAAGAAATTTTCAAATCGGACCAGTAGTTCCTGAGATTAGCGCGTTCAAACAAACAAACTCTTCAGCTTTTTAATATTAGTATAGATAAATAGACTTGGTAGTATGTTTTATTTAAAAACTCAGTTCAACAATAACATACAGCCAAAATCAATGTAAATACAATAATAACAGTTATGTACTTTTTTTACTTACTTCATACACAACTTCTTGTAAAGTCGTGGTAGCCTAGTGGGTAAAGAACCAACCTCTCGAGTATGAGGGTGTGGGTTCGATTCCAGGTCAGGCAAGTACCAGTGCAACTTTTCTAAGTTTGTATGTACTTTCTAAGTATATCTTGGACACCAATGGCTGATAAAAAGGTGAAGGAAAAACATCTTGAGGAAACCTGGACTATAAAGTCTGAAATCACCAACCCGCATTGAGCAAGTGTGGTGATTAATGCTCAATCCTTCTCCGTGTGAGAGGAGGCCTGTGCCCAGCAGTGGGACGATAAAAAAGGCTGTAACAGTATACACAACTTCTATATTTTCGATACTATACGTAAATTGTTGGAGAGAGTAGACCAGGAGATACATAATGTCCGTACACCCGTAAATTCAGACCTTCATATAACGCTTTATCTAAACCCTTCAGAGATCTTATTCACTGCACGTTTTTTATCGTAACCCATACAAAAAGACCGCCGTGACTACATATAGTTAATTTACCGTACATTTCTACAGCATAAAACATCATGAAGAATTCTCTTACTAAACTAAATTTCTGCGTTTTCCAGGCGCGTGGGTAGCTCACACCCAAGCCCTGCGCGAGGCGTACCCGCCGCCGCCTCCATCTCTGTCAGCGCTCCCCGTGTCATCAGTGTCGGAGCGCGGGGCTTCGGACGCGTCGACGCTGCCGGCGGGGGCGCTGGAGCCGCAGCTGTCCGTGAACATGGACATGGCTATCGTAGTTAGGGCTATGCTGAGGCCTGAGTCGGGTGAGTTTTGTTAATAGTGTAATTTGTTAGATGAAGATTATTTTCAGCCGTCTAAGGGTCCGTTCAGATAGACCGGCTCGGAGAGCATCGGCGCGCATTTTTCTTTTCACACAGACCGGAGTTGGCTCCGATCGGCTGCGTGAGATGCAATCGGAGCCAAACCTCTGCAAGACCGAGAAAAGTACGCGATCGGAATCGGTCAGCTCCTCTTATTATTTCACACCGAGCGCCTTCGAGCATTCTTAATGACAAAAGCAGTGCACATGCAAAAATAAACCTTTCTACAAATACTAAGTACTCGATTTTCAACGTGTTAAGAATTTGCTCTGCTCTCCGAGCCGGTCTGTCTGAACCTAAGGTGATCTTCACACTGCCCCGCATTACACTGCATCTTGCGTGTTGACGCAACTACGCGCGTTCCTGCGGGAGTGCAGATCTGCATCATCGTGCGGGTTTTTTGCGCACTCACGCGCGTAGGTGCGTTTAGTAGATTCACGCACGGCGGCTCTCATAGAGATCCATTATCAAACACACACGTCACGCCCATTCAAAATAACGCGCGGCACTGCGGGATTCAGTGTGCCATACCTTGCGTCTCGCCCCGCACCTACGCGCGGGGGTGCGTGTTTCTCCGCGTGTATGCGCGTGATCCGCATGAACGCGCGTGGATGCATTTTCAGTGTGTTGGACTGTGCGTGTTTTCCATACAAACGGAGATATTTACAAGCAAAGGAAGAAAACGCATCCACGCGCTACGCTGCATCATGCGGGGTAGTGTGAGAACCTAAATCGCCTAAAGGCCAATTTCACAGTTTACATGAAAACCTTACTTAAAGAACTGGTAAGAGGACAAAAACGAGTTGAATAATCACAGTTAGGGGACTGTGCTATGGACCACTTATCTAGCTTGGAGGTCCTTCAACTGTGATGAACTTCTTGTAGTTTTCTGTGAGGTTGTCTCTTTATTATGCAAATCATTGTTTAGTTTAAATAATAAAAATATGTTGCTAATATTATTTTCTTATCTAACCAAGATTATAAGCTATAATCATCGGCAAGGATATTCAGCCCTGACCTTCACCTGCGCAGAAGCGATTTATTGGTTTATTGCCTTATGTGTCCAGTGTGCAAAGCGATCCCCACTCTTCCGCCGAGAGCTCAATATCCGTGCCGATAACTATAAAAGCTATGAAGATAAAAGATTATGTAGTACATTGAACCGGTCATTTTCACGTACTTTTAGTCTTGATTTTTCTTTTTAAATGAATTATATAATAATACTTACAAAAAAAAAGTCGTGGTGGCCTAGTGGGCAAAGAACCAACCTCTCGAGTATGAGGGCGCGGGTTCGATTCCAGGTCAGGCAAGTACCAATGCAACTTTTCTAAGTTTGTATGTACTTTCTAAGTATATCTTAGACACCAATGACTGTGTTTCGGATGGCACGTAAAACTGTAGGTCCCGGCTGTCATTGAACATCCTTGGCAGTCGTCACGGGTAGTCAGAAGCCAGTAACTCTGACACCAGTCTAACCAAGGGGTATCGGGTTGCCCGGGTAACTGGGTTGAGGAGGTCAGATAGGCAGTCGCTTCTTGTAAAGCACTGGTACTCAGCTGAATTCGGTTAGACTGGAAGCCGACCCCAACATAGTTGGGAAAAGGCTCGGAGGATGATGAGGAGGATGACTTACAATGAAATATTTCTTGTTACAGGCCTTGAAATCCGCGACCGCATGTGGCTGAAGATAACGATACCGAACGCGTTCATCGGCGCTGACGTGGTGGACTGGATCCTGCAGCACGTGGCCGGCATCGCAGACCGCCGCGACGCCAGGAAGTACGCCTCGCACATGCTCAAGGTGAGGGGATATAGGGGTCAAACACGAGGTTACATAGGGGCGAAACACTAGACCAGGTGGGGGCGAAATACAAGATTAGGTGGGGGTGAAACACTAGGTTAAATAAGGGCGAAATATTACGAGTCAAAATTAGAATCCTGAGTGGTAGTGAGGGAATCAAAAGAGCACAAGTTATTGAACTGTAAAATATGATTGGGAAATTAATAAAAAAAAATACGTTCCAAGTTGACATATATACTTTTTTTTTCAAATAATTGCTTATTATGAATTTTTATGTTCTTTTTTTTTTTCAAATTAAAAGGTTATTATAAGACAAACTGATGTTTATGTTGTGATCACATATATATTCACATCATGTAACTGAAATGTTCCTATGTTTTTTTACGTTTTTATGTTTCAAATAGAAAGTGTTTCGTACCTATTCACATTAAATACGCTAAAATACTGGTTAATATATGTCGATTAAGACAAAGAAAAAAATTTAATACGCAAAAATAAAAATATGTTTTTTTCAAACAAATTAAATAGAATAAAAATGTGTGAGAATTAGAACACCATATAAGAGTCAGTCATTTCTCTCTTGAAAATTGACAGCTGACTGACAATGGTTTGGTATTCAATTTTAATCAAATATTAGCAGCATATCAATGGATTTTTGTTTTGTTTTTCTCATTTGTTTGTTATTTAAGCAGTCCTATTTTTCAAAGAAATAGTTTAAAAAAACTAAAAAACTTGCTTTTTGTAACGTTTCTTAGCTAGTCATGTATTTTATTAGAATTCAAAGCGTGTATCCTAATCAAAGACCGGTTCAAATAAAGATTCTAAGATTTTCTTACATACATATAGTCTGTTTTTTAATCTCGTAGACTAAACTGACATTACGAGTGTTGTCAGTCTATTGCAAATTCTTAAATAGTGATGTGGCACGACCGAAACTTAGCGTTAAAAAAATCAAGTATCGTTTTTTTACAATAAGTCATCCTGAAATAATGGGCTTATTCTTGATGATTAAGCATGGCTTTGCGTGGTCAGATATCCCTGGTAGTTTGTAGCACGTCGTACAGCCATGTGTACGTACGTGAATGGTAAATATAAAACTTTGAATGAATATTAAATTCGTCTATTATAGATAAAAAGTTACGATTCAACAAACCGGTATCGTAAGTACAACACTTCACAAAAGAGCTAGCAACATTATTTGTAAGTTTGACATTTTGCAAGTGTCAATTTAGTCTACGAGATTAAAAAACAGACTATAGTTAGTTACAAGTGGAGCTAATATAAGCTTTTTAAAAATGGTCGGGTTCAATGAAGGCGTATACGGGCAAAATCAGTAACGTTCGTCGTCCCCCTCGCCCCGCCCGCATGTTGTCATGTTGTTCTCCATGAGTATTTATGTTCGTCGTACGCTCCCCAGGCGGGCTTCATCCGTCACACGGTGAACAAGATAACGTTCTCGGAGCAGTGCTACTACGTGGCGGGCGAGCTGTGCGCGCAGCTGGCGGCGCTGCGCCTGCGCGGGGCCGACACCGACAGTGTGCTCAGCGACACGCTCGCGCCGCTGCCTAACCCCAAGTAAGTACAGTCTAGTCATCATCTCACAACTATGTTGGTGTCGGCTTCCAGTCTAACCGGATGTAGCTGAGTACCAGTGTTTAATTTTACTAAATGTAGAAGAATATTACATAAACATACCTAGTTTGAATTACCTAAACCAAAGTTTGAAGTACTCAATCTTCAGTTTTGAGTTACTCATAACTTAGTTTGAAGTACTCAATCTTCAGTTTTGAGTTACTCATAACTTGAATTCATCATTGCTCAGTTTGAATTGCTTAATGCTCAGTTTGCATTCCTCAATGCTCAGTTTGAATTCCTGAATGCTCAGTTCGCATTCCTCAATGTTCAGTTTGAATTCCTCAATGCTCAGTTTGCATTCCTCAATGCTCAGATGTTCAGTTTGAATTCCTCAGTTTGATTTACTTGTACGTTTTAAACTCTGAGTTTGATTACCATGTATATTTTAAAGAAATACTGTTTATTTATTTAAGAGGAGTGAAAACACAAAATTCAATCGTCTTGTATACTCGTTGTCATTTGTTTGTGAAAGTAAATAAAAAATACGTGTCTATTATTTTAGGGGTTTCTGAAAGACGGACTAATTACTTTTTTTCATTCGCCACGCGCAGTATATAATTTTTTTTCATTCGCCATGCGGCAAAGTCAAAGTTGTTTAATCGTGTGTATTATATTAAACTAGTTTCTGCCCGCGGTTTCTCCCGCGTCCAGATATAACTGCTTCCCGTAGCCGGATCATGACAAAAACTATCCTAACTGGATATACCTGCTCCCGGGTACCTCTCTTCTAATTATCAGTTTAATCGGTGCAGGTGTTCACACGTGATGGCGTGGCCAAGGGTTATAGCGATTCATTTTTATACATAAATATAGATTAATAATAACTATTGTTCCAGCATAATGGGTCCTGGCTACATGCCGTACGCGGGCTCGTATGGCTACCAGCCGATACCCTTCAAGTACTCCTCCTGCGTCAACAGCGAACATACTGTATATGGGTAAGTCACACATCTGTGTTATACAGGGTGCTCCGAGATGGATATGATAATGAATAGGGTGAGGGAGTAAGTTTAATGGGGGCGAAACACTAAGTTAGTCAACAGCGAACACACTGTATATGGGTGAGTCATACATCTGTTATACAGGGTGCTCTGAGGTAGATGGGGGCAAAATACTAGGTAAAATGTTGGCGAAACACTAGGTACAATGGGGTGAAACTCTAGGCTAAATGGGGGTGAAACTCTAGGTTCAATGGTGGTGAAACTCTAGGCTAAATGGGGGTGAAACACTAGGTAAAATGGGGGTGAAATACTAGGTTACATGGTGGCAATACTCTAGGCTCAATGGGGGAAACACTAGGTAAAATGGGGGTGAAACACTAGGTAAAATGGGGGTGAAATACTAGGTTACATGGTGGCAATACTCTAGGCTCAATGGGGGAAACACTAGGTAAAATGGGGGTGAAACACTAGGTAAAATGGGGGTGAAATACTAGGTTACATGGTGGCAATACTCTAGGCTCAATGGGGGAAACACTAGGTAAAATGGGGGTGAAACACTAGGTAAAATGGGGGTGAAATACTAGGTTACATGGTGGCAATACTCTAGGCTCAATGGGGGAAACACTAGGTAAAATGGGGGTGAAACACTAGGTAAAATTGGGGTGAAACTCTAGGTTACATGGGGGCGAAACACTGGCATAAATGGGGGAGAAACACTCAAGTTAAGTTGGGCGAAGGAGTAGGTTAAATAGGATCAAAATTTTAGGTCCCGGTTTCCAGAACCAAGTACGGCTGTCAGTCGATGTGTGTCCATAGGTATAGAGGTACATAAAAGGAGTATATAAGGGGAGTACACAAAAAATACTCGAGTGTTTTGAGTGGGATTAATAATTGTAATGTGTTGTTCCAGCTACAACCGCGAGGAGAGCGTGGTCTCCGGCAGTGGGGGCTCCAGCGGCGGCTCCGAGCGCCTCACGGCCAAGGAGCGGGAGCCCGAGCGCAAGTCCACCTCCTCCTCCTCCTCCGCCGCGCCCGAGCCCGTGCCCGAGCCGGACCGGCCCGTGCTCTTCCTATAACGGTGTGTATCTACTGTAGCAGCGCCAGTCCACCTCCTCCTCCTCCTCCGCCGCGCCCGAGCCTTTTATATCTTTTGTAAATATTTATAAAGATACCAACTTCCGCCCGTAGTTTTGCTTGCCTCTCAAATGAACTAATTCTCGTATCTAAATGGAGATAAAACTATCATATGTCCTTCTTCTGACGATTTTCAGTCAAATCAAGTTATAAATAGTGCAACTATCACGACTTATATATAGTTACCGGCACGGATATTGAGCTCTCGGCGGAAGAGTGGGGATCGCTTTGCGCACTGTACACATAAGGCAATAAACCAATAAATCGCTTCTGCGCAGGTGAAGGTCAGGGCTCAATATCCCTGCCGATAACTGTATTACACTAGCTTCCGATCGCGTAGAGTTCGGTTATATCGCGTTTCCAAGAGAATTCTTCAAAAGTCCGGGATAAAAACAATCCTATGTTTTTTTTTTCTTCTTAATGTTTATTGTTATCAATGTGAAAGTGACTTTTTTCCAGGTATGGTCCACAGATAATAAAAATCTATGAGATAGGATAGAGAGCGACGCTGTGGACCATAGATTAAAACTGTTTAGTATTAAGTTTTTTTAGTGTTATTTCTGTTTTTGTTATAATAATTGTATACGTGTGCGTCTGCGCAAAAATAAATTATTTTTCTTTCTTTTTCTTTCTTTCTATGTTCTTTCTCAAGGTACACTCTGTTTCCGTGTCTGGCAGAAATGATTTATTAATACTTTCAAAATACTAATCTATATTTTTCTAACATTTCAGGAGCGTATTTTGAGGTGTGCCCTCTGAAAACTGCCAAAAATCGTGACGTATATAATATATTATATTATTCGATACGTCTTAGAGGATGCGGCTGACTTCTGAGTGAATAAGGTATTTAAAACGGTACTATAGGTTTTATTGATTAATTTCTTATTAAAAAAAGAACATTTTGATAAAATATTACTGTTTTTATGTATAAAAATATATTGTGTGATTTTTACTGTTTGTATTGCAAATTGTTAATTTTCAACTAACTTCTCAAAAAAGGATATTCTTAATTTGTGTGTTTATGATATGATTTTTGTTTATGAAATCGGTAAATTGTCTGAATCACTAATAATTTCTCTATATATAAAAAAATATATATATGAATAAATTGTATACATATTTTTATACACAATTACTGAAATATATCCGTCATAAGTGAACAAATGTCCCAAAAGCGACTTCCATTTTTGAAGTCTGGAAGTCGATGTCTAAAACCCCTAAATTAAACTCTACCAACTGTAATAGTTTTAACAATATGAAGTCAATGTCGAAAAACGACTTCAAATTTTTTGAAGTCTGGAAGTCGGCGGCCAGTCGCAGCCCACGGTAAAGCTAATCATGATACTAGATCGCCATATAATTTTAGTCTTATGTATATTATTAGTTTAAGTGTAAATATCTAATTGTAACACCCTATATATAACTTAAAAACTAAAATAAGACACTTTTTAGAGGTAGGAACGAACGAAAAACACCCTGCTTTTTTTTCTATTTTACCCGATTGTGGAAACAGAAAGATGTTTATGCTTTTCTATAGGTAGTAATATTTTAACCTGCATATTTTTTTGTTTGTGTGAACCCGCTAATCCCGGGAACTACTAAACCGTTTTGAAAAATTCTTCCAGTGCTAGATAGCCTATTTATCGAGGAAAGTAGGTTACTTTTAATAGGAAGTTTTTGTTTATTTGTAGAGGCTCCGAAACTACAGAACCGATTTGAAAAATTCTTTCCACTGTTGGAAAGCTACACTCTTCCCGAGTATAGTTATCGGCACGGATCTTGAGCCCTGACCTTCACCTGCGCAGAAGCGATTTATTGGTTTATTGCCTTATGTGTACAGTGCGCAAAGCGATCCCCACTCTTCCGCCGAGAGCTCAATATCCGTGCCGATAACTATAACATAGCGATGTTTTGTCCGGGTACGAGCGGTGGTTCCTACTAGATGCGGGTGAAACCGCTGGGAATTGGCTAGTGTCACATTAAAAAAATCTAGGCTAAATTTTTCTAAATAACATCAATATTGATGTCATAGTTTCATAAATCAATATTAAATACGTACAAACTGTGAAATTATTCAAATTGCAAATCGTCCGCCATATTAATTTAAGTTTTATTATGCCTAAGTTCACCAACAACGTAAATATTATTGTCTTAAAACAACTGTTTTACTTTGAAAATTTTTTGTTTCGTAAGTGAAAATGGGAATTAAAATTCGTCTTATCTCTAAAAAGTGTAATAATAATTAAATAAAAAATGATAAAACTACGCTAAGTAATATATTAATATAGTTGCACTATTTAACTATAACGATAAGCGAACCATTGTCAGTTGTCAAATCGCCGATTTGACGTAAACAAGTATACGGCTGGTTATGGTTTGGTTATCGTTATAGTTAAAGTTTGCAACTGGGTTTTAGTGTCATTTATTATAAACAAATTGGCACTAAATATACTTTGATTCTACTGGTCGAAAATTGTATTGTCGTCTTTTTCTAACCCAGTGAGAATGACATAGCCTGATATATATTTTTTTAAATGTGTTAAAACTATATACTCTATTTGAGTAGGCACTAAAATAAAGGTGAACAATCTTGATAGGATATTACACAAATACATATTAAACAAATCATTGAACATCTTTGGCAGTCGTTACGGGTAGTCAGAAGCCAGTAAATCTGACACCAGTCTTGCTAAGGGGTATTGTGTTGCCCGGGTAACTGGGTTGAGGGGGTCAGATAGGCAGTCGCTCCTTGTGGCACACTGGTACTCAGCTGCATCCGTTTAGACTGGAAGCCGACCCCAACATAGTTGGAAAAAGGCTCTGGAGACGATGACATATTCAACAATATAAACTACTGCTTAAAATTGATTAAATAATTGTTATTATTGTATTTACATTGTTTTTTAGCCGTATATTATTTTTAAACTGAGTTTTCAAATAAAACGTCATATCAAGATTTTTACCAGTTAAGAGCCTACTTAAATTTATTATAATTACTTAAAAAACGATATCTTTTTTTGAAATTTTGAAAAAAATTGACAGCTGTCAAAATGTCATTGCATCTCTCTCTATTATACTATGTGAGAGCGAGACGGCAATACATTTGATTGGCCAATAGGATTAGAGTGGGGATTATGAGATTTTCGGCCATAAGCCAACATATATTGTATGTATTTAAATATGAAATTAATTGTGCTTCTATGGTTGTACTAGAAGGAACATAGTTTTTTTTTTGTCCAAATAACGATTCTTTTGCAATGTGTAATATATATTTGTTCAGCGATAATGTATACACGTAACATCGAAATTACTTTTCAGTCGACTTCCCAAAAGACATAAGGTCCTCAATTTAGATTTTTTTTTCTCAATTTGACGTTTGAAATGCTTTACTATTCCCTGTGTGTGTGTTGAAAACCGCTTCAAAATCGGTTCACCCAAGCGTCAGATCAAATTTGGAATCTCCCTTTTTGAAGTCGGTTAAAAACTTATCTAAGTATTGAATAACAACAAAATAAATATTACACATTGCAATGAAATTACATCATATTTTTGTCAAATTCAATGTGTTTGAGATCGTCGCGACTAACGGCCTTTCCCAATATTCAATCTATACAGGGTGTGTCGTTCACAATCACATTAAATCCTATCGCATATACTTTATGATATTCTATGACGAATTGTAAAAAAATAACCTAATCCATTCAGTGGTTTAACCACTGGAGTCATTTTTCGTCTTTACAATTTACAACATCATGTGTAAAGCAGAGATAAAGTTAGGAGTATCAAATGTTTTGATCAGTTGACAGCTGTCAGTTTTCTACGGATAATTTCAGTTGTTTGTACTGACTGACTGTTATATGGTGTTCTTATTTTCGCACAATTTTATTCTATTTACTTTGTTTGAAAAATTCATTTTTTTATTTTTACGTATTTTTCTTTTTTCTTTGTGTTAATCGACATATATTAACCAGTATATTAACGCATTTCATTTAATGTGATTGTGAACGACACACCCGAATTATGCTATATGTAAAACGAAATATAGATAAAACATTCAATATATAACCATAATGTGCATGTATATTTACAGCCACAAGTACGCCTCACTCACTTTCATGAGATAAAGCATCTTTACTGTAATATTGAAAATGTTTTTGAATGTTTTTTTGTTCGCGACGGTCAAACGGTTAATGTATGAATCTGTGTTAATATTCAGAGATTGGTAGAATATATTTACTTCTGCTTCAGAGAATTTATTATGAAATCTTGAATGGATGATAAATATTAGAAAAACTTCAATCAATGACCGATTCAATGTTTTTTTTTTCTTTGTAATAATATGCATTAATCTAAAAAAAATATGATTTAAGACAATGATTGCAAATCCTTAGTCTTTCCCCAAATTTTTAGTCTTGTTTTACTCTTTCGGCACGGAACACTAAAAGTAAATATATTTTACCAATTTTTTGTGACTGTTTTTTTTTTTTTCTAAATATGTACCATTTTATTTTTGTAATAACGAATAAGAAGTCCATGGAGAACAAAATGACTAGCGGAGATGTCATAACGCAATATTTCCTAAGAAAGTAGCGCGACAACGGCGAGGGGGATGAGCACGTTACTAGCGCAGCAATATTTTCAAAATAAAATCACCAACCAATCAAGACCAATCTTTGACAGATTGGTTTTGATTAGACAAGGAACCCGAACGCCTCGTTAGTTGTAGTAAGTGATCCCGACTACCGCACGTTGCTTGAGCTACAAGAAGGCGTCTGACCTACCTGCCTTATGGCATCTCCGCTATCTTTCCTTCCTCCGTGGTAGAACATGTATTTAGGGGCACAGAAGAAAAAGCATTTGTATACGTAGAAACATTAGGAATGTAATAAAATGAGGGTAAACGCATACTGTACGTAATTTATTTAAAAAATAACTGAAAAAACCATGTAATCGGAAGATTTTAATAAATTATATATAATGTAATTGTATTTGTATGTATTGATAAATTAGCTATTTGTAGCCTCTGACGGCGGAAAATGCAGCTATTGCGTTCGCTTGCGATTTTTTTGTCGCTGCGATCAGTCGCAGTAACAAATCGCTGTCGCAAAGCTTTTTACAGTATTTAGAAATGTTTTTTTTTTTATTGTTGGCAACTATTTTGTATCGAAACTATGTAATGTTAATCTCGCTTCGGTCTCTCCTACTAGGAAGTAGAGGGGACAATTTCGTATATTTCATTAAATAATTTATTTGGACATATCATATAAAAAATGTTTATTGCTAAAACTTAGAACAAAATGTATTTTTAACTATTGTTTTTTTTTAAACTACAATGACGTTTTTCGCCCAGACTTTACCAATGCGAAGTTTTTAACCAATCAATAGAATGCGGGGTTGTTAGCGCTCATGACCGCGGCGCTGGTACATGGCGGGCTTAAGAAGGAACATGGCTGGTTTAGTCAGTAAGAGTCTGACACTCCCGAGTGCTGCACACACAGCGGGAGCCGACATTTCATGATTTCCCATAAAAAAGGCATACTACTGAATTCTATTGGTTGTTTCTAAACTTTTTTGGATGATTTTGGGCCTAAGGCGTCAAATTAGTTTTCTTTATAAATGTAAACTTGAGCGTACTTTTTGCGATTCATATTATAATTTTGATAGCGTCTTTTTATCAGTTTGACGGTCACAATATGAACATAGGTGCGAAAAATGTATAATACTCTGATTAAAGCATTTATTTTGAAATTTATATTGACAAAAATAGCAATATTGTAAAGTCACAATCTATACTAATATTATAAAGCTGAAGAGTTTGTTTGTTTGTCTGTTTGAACGCGCTAATCTCAGGAACTACTGGTCCGATTTGAAAATTTATTTTAGTGTTAGATAGCCCATTTATCGAGGAAGGCTATAGGCTACTTTTTATCCCGGTAAGGGAAGTAGTTCCCACGGGATGCGGGTGAAACCGCTGGCAGAAGCTAGTTTTAAATACAGATGCCAGCAAGTCAACCTACCCGAATCTGTCAAATTATACCGATCGAAAATAAACCTTTACTATTGTGATAGGGATGAAAATTTATTGAAGAAATTTGATAGATTGGGGTAGGTTGTGTTGTCGTCTGTACAAATGTTTCCCGCGGTTTTTGTGTAGGTTCAATTTTATAATGAAATTAATTCACAATACTTACCGGAATACTTACGGACATAAGATATACTAACCTTTCTTAAGGTGGGTACAGACTATGTAACATAACATGTTATACAACATTGCTATATAACATGTTTCAGATAATGTGGACACTGAATGTTATAAAACATGTTATTATTATTATAACATGTTTTATAACTGTTTATTGACATTACAACAATGTTATATAACTTAGGATTGTGGATAGCACTGAAGAACGATAAACGACAATGGTTATATAACATTGTTATATTGCAATGTTATTCTAATGTGTACAGTATTGTTTTATGTTGCAATGTTGAATAACAAAGTTACATAATGTGGACGTGTTATAAAACACATGTTATATAACATGTTACATAGTTTGTACTCACCTTTAGGAATTTCTCGATCTATTTGTGGAAACAGCATCAAAATCAGGCTCAATAGTTTATGAAGTGATTGCAAATAGACACAGACTGATTTTGTTTTATAATGTTTGTAGTGGTCTGTATTTCTTCGATTTACATGTTCATATAGATAGATACTATGGGCTGTTTTTGTCAATATAAATACCTATTATATTGATTAAATACGTATTTAGTCGTTTTGGCAGCTTTTTGAAAAAAATGCAGTTGATAAGAGTTTGATATCAAAGTTTTCAGTGATTTTTTAATTGAAAATTGAAGTAGGTACATATGCCAAAATTCTGGAGCACATTGTTATAGACAATAGCATACTTAATTAAATATATTAAAAAAATCAACGACTGCATGCAATATTTTTATTTATTCTTTAAAATATTTTCAATTAAAAAATCACTCAAAATTATAGATTTTTCAACTCAGAAAATACTGCCAAAGGTGTCAGTTTCTAACCGACTTCCCAAAAAGGAGGTTCTCAATTTGGTTGTTTGTATGTTTTTTAGTGAATATTGTTCAAAAACATTTAGTTGTGATATCGGCAGCCTGAGTTATATTTCTTTACAACTATTTTCGTGTATATTATTAAAATATAATAGCAATGATTATTATTTTTATATTATTATTATTTGGAAGGAGCTATTTAATGTTCACAATGTGTAATTTGAATAAAAGATAGCATTTTGTAAGTGATTCATTATTTTATTTGCTAAGACCTTAAAACGAATATTTACATCAATAGCCTAACCTTTTCCCAACTATGTTGGTGTTGGCTTCCAGTCTAACCGGATGCAGCTGAGTACCAGTGTGTCACAAGGAGCGACTGCCTATCTGACCTCCTCAACCCAGTTACCCGGGCAACCCAATACCCCTTGGTAATACTGGTGTCAGACTTACTGGCTTCTGACTACCCGTAACGACTGTCAAGGATGTTCAATGACAGCTGGGACCTACAGTTTAACATTCCCTCCGAAACACTGAGGATCTCGTCATGACAAGATGGTCACTGGTCACCCATCGTTTTACTTAACTTTAGGTATCATCGATCGGCTATTACTAAGCCTGATATTTACATTAATACGAAATACTTTTATAACTGTATACAATGTTGAATTATTATATTTACTTTTTATATAAACACAACCTGTACTTTTTGAGTAGAGACGATTTTTCTTAAATACTATTAAAAAAAAATTACAAAACTGTAAAATTATCTAAATGCTTGATGGCATTTTTGTCACAGCAACAACATGTAACATGAAAAAATTCTACAACTTTTACCGCATTATCAAGCGTCATACCACTTTTCTTCACGACACTAAAGTTGTTTTTAGCATATTTTAAACTTGTTTTATATATTTTTTACACTTCTTTTACATATGTTTAGCACTTTATACACTATAGTTATGCCACTTTCCGTCACATCACTGATCACTAATAATAAATATGTAGCACGTTAATGTCGGTGGTGCTTGTGATCTCTCTCCGGTGGTGTCGGGTTGTAGTCGCATCGCGCCATGAGAGTGAGGGAATAGTGAGTGCACCGCAGTCCAAGCTAATGCGCGTGCACTATGATGTGTCCTGCGCAGCTGGCTAATCTTCTCAGTACAGCCGCCGTAGCCGATAATCGGCTAGGAGAACATTATTTAAAGTATATTCGTTTTTTCTTTCAATGTTCTCTCTCATGCACGGTATGTATCACTAACTCCGGGCTACTGTTCAGCCGGCTGGACGATGCGAGCGGGGTCGGCAGCAGCATGGACGAGTCTCGCGTGTCTGACGGCGTAGTAGCGGCACTTGTATCGTCGTGCACATACAGTGCAGGTGTATCGCGACTTGCTGTGGCATGTCAACTTGTGCATGTGCAAGTTATCGCGAGCTTTGAAACGGGATGGACAGAGATCACACTGTGAAAAGAAAAAAAAAAACTAAGTATGTTTGCTGACGCTAAATCTACTGAATACTTGATGGAACTTGATAGTACAGTCAACTTCAGGTCAGTGGTAACAGTTTTATAGGAAAATCGTACTTATTACTATTGAGTTAAGGTGCATGACAGTTACCACTGATGTGCAGTCTACTGTACATAGCTTATACAATATGTATTAAAATTACCGTCCGTTTTTTGTTATGTGTTGCAATTTCAATGTATATTTTTGTGTTTTACAGCTAAACGAAGCCAAATTAAATTATTTTTCAAATTATAAAGGTGGGCCGGGGCTCCATACATTTTGAAGCATCTCTTTTGATCTTCAAAAAATCAAAAAAAAAAAATGATTTAAAAATCAGCAAGTAGGCTGAACCCTATTTTGTATAAATGACTTTTTTGTGCAGAAAGTACTTCTTCAATAAAAAACCGGCCAAGTGCGAGTCGAACTCGCGCACGAAGGGTTCCGTTTCATGATTTATAAAACGGAAAAAAATCGAAGTTTGTTGTATGGGAGCCCCCCAAAATATGTATTTAGTTTCTAGTTTTCAGTATTTGTTGTTATAGCGGCAACAAAAATATATCATCTGTGAATTTCAGCTAATTAACTATCACGGTTCATGAGATACAGCCTGGTGACAGACGGACGGACGGACAGAGGAGCGAAAACAATAGGGTCCCGTTTTACCCTTTGTGTACGGAACCCTAAAAACACGAGTAAAACCTTGGAGAACATCTAGTTATGAATAAATACGTACCTTAACGAGCTTGTCGGTGTTGTGTGAGTGTCGATGCTGCATGAGCAGGTAGGCGGCGTGGAACTCGGCGCCGCACGACTCGCACACAAACGGCTTCTCGCCGCGGTGACGACGCTCGTGATTCTAACACCAAATAAATTGCATGGCAGCATTGCCATCCAACGTGGCAATGCTACCAGCCTTTTGGGTACATCACCCAGTGACAGCGATGAGGAACAATTTTTTGATGCACTGTATTAGTTTTAAGTTGTAAGTATATACAATGTTATTTTTTGTTTATGCGAAACCTGATACACCTATCTAGTTTTTTTGTAAAGAATCTATGTACGAAATTTCAAAACCGTATCATGAAAAATCACAAAGTTATAAGCTTGTTAAGTTACGGGACTGTCCGTAAAAATACATAATCACCACTTTACGCACACATGCCGCGCAACGCGATAGCACTGTGCGCTCGCGCCCGCTATGAACTCGCCGTCACCGCCGTTGTGCGAGAATAAATACCTATTTGTGGTGTCCAACATTCAAAGTTTTTTAGATAATTTTGGGAAAAAATATAACATGGTGTAAAAACTATTGGAATCGATTCAGTTACTTATTCTGAACAAACTATATTCAGGTTTCGCACAAACAAAAAATAACGTTGTATAAGATTTTTTTTTTTTCAATTAATCCAAATAAGTAATATATCAAATATTTGTTGGTAAAAACATCTATTAAGTGTGATGTAAGTACTTATTGTCTGTGGGTTTTGAAAGGTTTTACAATTATGTTAATTTACTCTCTGCTTTACACATGATGTTGTAAATTATGTTAATTTACTCTCTGCTTTACACATGATGTTGTAAATTATGTTAATTTACTCTCTGCTTTACACATGATGTTGTAAATTATGTTAATTTACTCTCTGCTTTACACATGATGTTGTAAATTATGTTAATTTACTCTCTGCTTTACACATGATGTTGTAAATTATGTTAATTTACTCTCTGCTTTACACATGATGTTGTAAATTATGTTAATTTACTCTCTGCTTTACACATGATGTTGTAAATTATGTTAATTTACTCTCTGCTTTACACATGATGTTGTAAATTATGAAAACGAAAACTGACTCTTGTGGCCAAACCACTGAATGGATTAGGTTACTTTTTTACAATTCGCCATAGAATATCGTAAAGTATATGCGATAGGATTTAATGTGATTAGGTACGACACACCGGATATAATCAATACATACCCGCATAGCCACAATGCCAGCACTCTGAAACTCGCATGTGCCGCACTGGAACTTCTCGTATCCATGCTTAGCTCTGTAATGCTCGTTTAGACGGAACTTGTTCCCAAAACTCTTGCCGCAGTGCTGAAATATAGATAATTATAGAAGTTGTTTTTTTGTGCGAGAGTAATTTTCTTAGTAAGCAAGTGAAATAGCTGTCGAAAGCTAGTTATCATACTTCTAATTCCAATATAATAATAATAAACTTGTTTATTAATGGCAACTAGGCCCAAACTGTGTTAGTAACAACAAAACTTAGAATTATGTTAGTAAAAGAAAAAAAAAAAAAAAAAGAAAAAAAAAAAAAATTGACAATATAACAAATTACGGTCTTCTGACCAGCACTTTCATTACATGAGACAACCAAGGATCGTCATACTTCTCAGATAATGTTTTCAGTATGTTGTTCGAACTAGACCGCGCTCTGGACAGTGTGGAATAGATCTTCTTTCTCAATATACCTACATCCCCACTAATATCATAAATGCGAAAATAACTCTGTCTGTCTGTTACGCTTTCACGTCTAAACCACTGAAATGATTTTAATAAAATTTGGTACAGAGATAGAGTTGACCTTGAGAAAGAATATAAGATAGTTTTTATCACGGACTTTTGAAGAATTCTCTTGGAAACGCGATATAACCGAACTCTACGCGGGCGGAAGCAGTAGTATTTAAAGGCTCCGAAACATCTGAACCGACCGATTTGAAAAATTCTTGCACTGTTGATAAGCTTCACTACACTTGGGTGACAGGCTAATTTTATTCCGATACGGGCCGTCGTTCCCACGGGACGCGGGGGAAGCAGCTAGCATTTGAATAAACAGATGAATCAATGAAAAAGTTGTCTGTATGCAAAATATCAAAATTTCCCGCTCCAATAAGACCTTGAAATTTAAAGTACCTCACAGACAGGTCTTAACCCCGCGTGTGTGACGGCCTTGTGTTTGTTCAAGCTAGCTCTCTGCATCTTCATCTTACATATATCACATTCAGCCATCGTTCTACCCTGTAACAAATAATTTCAATTTTATTATATCACTACATTCCTCCACTTTATACATATGTGTCACCGGAAAATAACAAGACTCGTAAGTTGATCAATTTTCTAGGTAGTTGATCAACTCTCGGAAAATAATAAACGGCAGTTGAAATGTACTATTTAACGCATTGAATTTTGGCTAATTGGTCAACTTACGGTACCTAGACGTAATTTAATAATTAACTATATTGCTACAAGTAAAATCATCCACAAATGTGCCAATCGTTGCCTAGTTTACTATTTGACGGTACACTATTATCCGTCACTTAATACACTTTTCTCTGATTGGTCGACAGCATTCATTATAAGCATTTAGCGAGTGTTTACTCAGAGAGCTTTTAAAAAATCAACGCACACCTCGCCTTTGTGGATGATTTAACGGCAAGACGCCGTAAATTACTAAAATACATACGTTAAATAGTACATTTCAAATGCCGTTTATTATTTTCATAGGGTTGATCAACTACCTAGAAAATTGATTAACTTACGAGTCTTGTTATTTTCCGGTGACATATATAACCAGGGATTCTACCCGGCTCTTAACCGGCTGTAGGTATATGTAGCCGGGATATAGTAAGCTGTTGCACGCCAAAACTACTGAACCATTGAAAACTGGTTTTCAGATAGCTAAGACTCATTGAGTACCTCTAAACTTCAGAGATCCTGAGAAAGGAGAAAGTATTTCTTTCGGAAGGCGGGTGAATCCCGGCAGACGGGTTGTCTAAACTAAAAAACAAACTACTAAACCAATTGGAAAATTCTTTCACTGTTGGAGCGCTACACTTTTCCCGAGTAACATAGGCTATATCATATCCCGGTACGGGCAGTAGTTCCCACGGGACGCGGGTGTTTATTTAGAGTACTTACAGATTCATTGATCTTCCTCTTCCTCACTTTAGCTGTACATGACTCCACGTGATCCAACAACTGTTCTTTGCTGTTGAACTCTGATTTGCAATACTGAAACAATATGAAAAATATGCTATAGTGGTGGTGGTGGCCTAGTGGGTAAAGGACCAGCCTCTCAAGTATGAGGGCGCGGGTTCGATCCCAGGTCAGGCAAGTACCAATGCAACTTTTCTAAGTTTGTATGTACTTTCTAAGTATATCTTAGACACCATTGACTGTGTTTGGGATGGCACGTTAAACTGTAAGTCCCGGCTGTCATTGAACATCCTTGGCAGTCGTTACGGGTAGTCAGAAGCCAGTAAGTCTGACACCAGTCTAACCTAGGGGTATCGGGTTGCCCGGGTAACTGGGTTGAGGAGGTCAGATAGGCAGTCGCTTCTTGTAAAGCACTGGTACTCAGCTGAATCCGGTTAGACTGGAAGCCGACGCCAATATAGTTGGGAAAAAGGCTCGGAGGATGATGCTATAGTTTGTGTGGTTGTTTCATCATCTGTCTAGCCTGTTCCTAAATATGTTGGGATCGATTTGCAGTCCAAGCAGATGACTGAGTACCAGTGTTTTACAAGGGGCGACTGCCTGTCTGACCCTCTCAACCCTGCTAACTGGGCAACCCAGTACTCCTTGGTAAGACTGGTTATCAGACTAACTGGCTGCTAACTACCCACAACGATTGCCGAAGATGAGGAAAACATCCAAGATATACTTAGAAAGTACATACAAACTTGGAAAAATTGTATTGGTACTTGTCTGACCTGGAATCCAACCATACTTAAAAGGTCGATTCTTTGCCCACTAGGCCATCACAAAATTTCAAAAGATAAAATTACTTAGTTACTCACTCCACATTTAACTCCAGCGCTCCCATGCATCATAACTCGATGCCTATTCATCTTGTTCCTCATCACGTACTTATCACAAAGCTCACACTGCACCTTCCTCTCATCAGCCCCAGGGTGTCTCCGCATCATATGAGCATCTATACTCCGGATCGACAACTCTTTAGTACAAAGTTTACATATAACACGAGTAGTTTTGTCCGTTACTGCGTCCGAGACTATGTACGGTACATCAGTAGATTTTTTGTTAGTAATATTTTGTGTTTCGGTGTAAATATTTTCCTCCGATTTTAATACGGTGTCTTCGGTAAAATTATCTTCATTGAATACTGTGTTTTCATTAATTTCTGGTACGTTAATACTTTCATCGTGTTGTAAATATAATTTCAAAGGTTTGTTTTCAAATTCGGTGTCTGCGGGTTCGAATTTAATACTTTTTAATTCAGACTTAAGATTGGAGTCTTCTTGTTCTTCAGTAAAATTGTGTGATTGGACTAAAGTTTCATCGTTATTGGTGTAGTTTTCAGTTTTTATCTTTAGGAGTAGAGTTTCAGCTTGCTTGCATTGTTTTCTGAATTTTAAATTGTTGTTAAAATTGTTCATGCAGTTTTTACACATGTTTTGGGGTAGGCCATCATTGTATTTGATCTGAAAAATATATTTTAACATATAAAATGTCTATACTCCATTTGAGTAGGTACCTAACTAAAGGTAAACAATTTTGATAGAATGTTACACAAATACATATCAAACAAATTAACCACTGCTTAAAATAACAGTTTAATTGATTGATTAATTGTCATTATTGTATTTACATTGACTTTTAAACTGAGTTTCTTAGTAAAAAAAGTCATAGGTATATCAAGACTTCATATTTTCTTATGTTCAATAACTTTGATATTTGGAAATTGTGTATAATTACAGTAAAAAAGACCTAAATAATTGATTAAAAACCACTAAAGCTTCACCATGGAGTTATTACATACGTGTTAAATTAATTTTATAACTACTGTAAATGGAATTGAAAAAATGCTGAATAGACATATGGGTGAATTTCAACAGGTCCAATAAAATCTTCATTTCCGTGGATTTTTTATTCTTCAACTTTAGAACAAGAAAAAATAGTGTTTACTCAAGTTTTTGATAAGATATGTATTCTTACTAAATATCTAGTAGATAGCTTAAAAAACTAACGAGATATACAAGATTAAAATTTTCATGCCACGTCGATGAAACATGCATGCACGGCAATGAAACATGCGTCCATGGCAATGAAAGAACTTTTCACGTCGGTTTTTTTCAGACAATCTTTTTCTTTCCTTTCTTCCGATAGTTTCGGTTTAGGCAATAGTGTTAAATGACAGAGAAAGTCAAGTGGTGTGTGTGTAAGTTTATCATTTTGTGAGGTGAACGTGGAAATATCTTTTTGTAGTTGACTGTATAGTACAAATTGATTTTTTTCTTAATCATGCCGTGGCGATGAAAACATAAGTCACGGTAATGAAACATGTGGCCACGGCAATGAAACGAAATTGTTTTACAAGGCATGGCAATGAAAATTTTTTCATTGCCATGTATTTTTTTTAATTGCCATAGCAAATTTTGACCACGGAAACCACGGAAATGAGAGCGCGGCGATGAATATCAAGGCTAAAACATCAAAATACCAAAAATCTGTTCATAATTCACAGTAATTAACACGTCACAAATAAACATAAGATAAATGGCATTGTACCGAATGATCAATTAAGAGGACAAACTTATTCAAACAGAAGTTAGACCTATCCACGGCGATGAAAGAAAAAATGTCCAGTAGTAAAAAAATTGAATACTTACATTTATTGCGCGAAAACGCAGGCACTTGCACACGTGATTCCACGTTGAACACTTGACGTCCACTAATATGCAACATTTAGCGCACAGCGGGAGGGACGCAAGACTTTAGAAAAAGCAATATTCTCAAATATGTTTAGGACATGGCGATGAATGGTAGTTCTGGGACAAACTATTTTTTATTTACCATTTGTTGTATTGTTTAAATATTTGAACAAATGTAGTCCGTAACAATACTTTAACTATTCACGAATCAAATAAAAGTAGGTTTTAATATATATAACTAATACATTTTTATCAATAAGGTCTAGTACACATCAAGGTGACGTGTGGACAGACACGGCAATGAAAGATTTTGAGGTTTAATTTTTTTTTTTGGAGAACCAATTAATCCTATTATCAAAATATTTAGTGCTACACATAGATTACTATTTCACCTACTTAGAAAAAAATATTAGAATATTATAACCATGATTTTTAGTACCGATTTCATCGATGCCACGCAATTTTTGGTCCCGGGAAATTCACCCATATAGCAAAATTACTGAAAAGTCAGGTAACCAAAGCTTTATTCTTAGTTAAATGACTTTCATATTTACCTGAACTCCTGTACACGATAAAAGTAGTCCTGGCAACATATTTTGAGCGTCTTCAGACAGAAAAATTGGAGTTAGACCATTTTTATCGTTCTTCAAACAAGTCCGACAAATTTCAGTGAAATCCATGGTTTTTACACTAAAACTAAACTATTTTCTTTAAGGAAATAATAGCTAAGGCGTTATTTCGCAATATTTAATACGTAAAACATGAAATAAAAGCTTATTTTTACAATTTTTTAACTGTTTTTCGTTTTCATACAATTCCTTGATAAAAAAGTATTTGACACTGACATTGAAACTCGTTGACAGTGATTGGGTGTACGATATATCAATAACGATGAATTGGGACGATTAATCGACTGTCGATATTTCTCGTCGATACTCTGTACCTTTGACGACTTTTTGTGATCGGAAATAATAATAGGTAATTCCCGGAGATATATCGTGAAAGACGGGACGGTTGACATATGTCGGGCATGTCACCATCCGGGTGAGTCTATCAGACATATTATATCTGGTTGTTCTCGTTTGGCTAATGGTGAATATTTGCACAGACATAACCAAGTGGCCAAGATCATCCACCAGCAGCTTGCTCTGCAATACAACCTTGTAGACCTTGAGGTACCGTACTACAAGTATGCGCCCGACCCAGTTCTCGAAAAGGACCATATCACGTTGTACTGGGATCGATCTATCATCACTGACAGGACTATTGTAGCCAATAAGCCTGATATTGTGGTGATAGATCGATTAGCGCGCCGCGCGATGATAGTCGATGTCGCCGTTCCGCATGACGAGAACCTTGTGAAAGCTGAGAAAGAGAAACAAATAAAGTATCTCGACTTAGCGCACGAGGTTGTCGCCATGTGGAGTGTCGACACGGCTGTTGTTGTACCGATTGTCGTTACGGCCAATGGTTTAATAGCCAAGAGCCTCGACGAACACCTCAGGAGGCTCTCGTTGGGCGGCTGGATCAAGGGACTGATTCAGAAGGCAGTACTCCTTGATACGGCACGTATTGTGAGGAGGTTTCTGTCTCTGGGACCCTAACCACCGGTACCATGGACCCTGTGCCCGATATCGGTGGCAACCTATTTTTTATATTTTTAAATGTTTTTTTATTTTTATATTTAATATTATAACACAGGGTTTGTTACAAGTCCAAACACGTTGTTAGAAATATAGTTCGTATAATAAACAAAACACAAGTACACAATAGTAGGTAAAACCAAAAGTGACTTAAGCAGAATTTACAATAAAAAACTCAACGCGGAGCACCGCGGAGGAAAAATCAAATATCGCGTCCGAATCACACGGCGCGGCGGTCGGGTGGTCTCTTGCGCGTCACGGGCTGCGCCGCTGCGCGGGACCGGCGGGGCGAGGGTCGCGGGAGTCGCGGTAGTAGCGGGCGCGGGGATGCGGCCGCGTTTCGTTAGCTGCGCGGCGCGAGACGTATGGCTTTCAAAAACCCCGCGCTACAATATTTAAAAATGTAAATTATATGTTCTAAATAAATAAATGATAAGAAAATAGGTAATTCCTTCCTAATTCCCTTGCTTACGCCACCACGGGTGACCGGCTGGATCAATCTGAAAATCTACCCAGATAGCTTAGATCCAGGAGCACAAACTTAGTAATTTTTGTTACCTCATATAGAGGTTTTTTTTGTCTTCTGCTTGGAAACATCGAGCTTAATATGTCAATGCTTGGAAACTACCAATTTGACAATTATTACACTGTCAAGAAGCGCCAATGGCCCCGGGTGACGTAGACTATATTTTGAAACAACTTATAAATAAATAAAACAGCCACCATTTATCACCAAAAACTTTATTTCTACGCATTATGGAAGACACTCTTAGCTTTCTTCTCCCGTTTCTTCTGATCTCTCTTACGTTTCAGTTTTTCAGTGCTCTTCAATAATTTCTTGATAGCATCCTCAGTATTTTCTTCAATGTCAACATCTGTACGTCCATCCGATGAGGGCTTGATTTTCTTAGCTGGCAACTCTTCTATTTCCGACGGTTTGGGCCTTTTTGGTTTCTCACTGGAATTAAAAAAAGGTTTATTATTCTGAGGGTATAGTGGCTAATTAACAGGGCCACAGGTGGACTGATTAATTAGAAGTAGGGCATGCAATTCCGGTAAAATAAAAATTACCGGTAAAAATTCGGTAACTAAAATATTTTTACCGGTAAACCGGTAAAACGGTAATTTTTGTATTTTTTTTAAATGTGATATTATATCAATAAGATTGGGTAGTCTAAAAGCAAAAAATAATTAAAAATACAAGGTATAAGGTGGTAAACATTTTTTGGGACGTGGGCCGTAAAAAAAAAACATGTCAGTACCATCCGAACGCGATGTCGTCGACAAAATGCAAGAGAAACGGCTGCGATGGTTCGGCCATGTAAAAAGGAGACCACCTGAATACATCGCCAATGTTGTGTACTCAATCTCAATATACCCGGTCAAAGGCGCAGAGGCAGGCCGAAACGGTGGTGGTTGAGTGTCGTAATGAATGAAATGAAAATCTACGAACTTGAAGAGGAAGATGTCCTGGATAGAGCGAAGTGGAAGAAGAAGATACGGAAAGCGGACCCCGTCACAAGACGGGATAAACGCTAAGAATTACCGTGAAAAAAAAATCATTTTTTTCATTGAAGTGAAAGCCCTTTTTTATGGTAAATCGTGGGAATTTTATGGACCATGGTTTTGGCCCTGCGCGTGGAACAACTCGGGCCGCCGACACGGGTCTGTTGTCTATGCAGATGGAGGAACGATGAGCCACCCGAACTCACCGTCCACAGACCGACGCCTACGGTGGCCGGGAGTCGTCTCTCGACACTCGGCGCCCGTGGTGTCTTCGGTCCACTACAGCGGTTGGGATGAGAGGTGCGAACTCGCAGGCGCTCCACCGTCTCCTTCTCGAGCTGATTGGGACAGACTGAGAATGACTGTTTCGCAGAAGGAGGCGACGGCTTCCCATTCCCTCTCGCTTCGGACTATGGCTTGAACCAGGGCCGGACGCGAGAGGTCGTCGCTGCCTATTGGCTCGACGACGACACGGCGGTACCCTTCCCTGGCAGTGCACACCTAGACTGTGTGCCCCACCGTGTCCTCAGTGCTGTCCGCATGGTAGTGAAGTATAAGCCCTTGCTCAATAAGGTCATAGAGTAGGTAAAATAAGCATAAGCTACATTTTTATCTAATAGGAACTGACAGCTATGAGGAAATTCAGATTAACCGAATGAATAAAATTTGTTTAGATGTTATAAATTAAGATGAGAATGAAGATTTGTATCTAACCTAGAGATAGTTAAGGAGCCACATAAGTTTACTTTCCTAAAAAATAGCAACTTTAACACTCTTACAATATGTAATGTATGCAATATTACACTATGTTCAGGCTACATAATGAAGATTTGACGTTAAATGAACAATTGCTATATATTATCACAAAAACGTAAAAACCGGTAAATTACCGGTTACATATTATTTTTACCGGTAAATTAAAAATCGCGAAAATGGGCGGTTTTACCGGTAAAACCGAAACCGGTAAACCGGTATTGCATGCCCTAATTAGAAGGTTTGCTTGGAGCGGTCGGTGTTCATGTCATTTGGATATCTTTGGCAGTCCTCACGAGTATTCCGAAGCTAGAAAGTCGGACTATCAGTCTTCAGGAGTAGGAATCAAATTGCCTAGGCAACTCAGTTCAGAAGACCAAAAATATTTGCAATTTCGAACACCAATGGGTATACATATTTGGTAATACAGTAAAAGCTCCCTATTCGCGCTTCCGTCATTCGCGTTTTCACTATTCGCGAATTAAAAAAATGCAACCCAATGTCTTTATTCGCGGCAAATTTTTTTTTTATTCGCGAATCTAAAATTTCATACAAAATTCCAATAGGTGTTTAACGCAATATCTTTTGCAAGTGCCGTCAAATGGTACCGCGGGTTCGAACAGATAGAATCAAGTGACATTCAGGATTTTTTTGAATCGCAAGATGAAGATTTGACTGAAACCGACTTGGAGGAAATGTTAAATTCACAGCCCATTGAAGAAGAGGCTTCCACTAGCACTGAAAATGTGATATTAACTCTGAAAAATCTTAGTGAAGGTTTAAGAATGGCAAATGAGCTTTGCGATTTCTTTGTGAACATTGATCTCATCATCGACTGCTGAGTATCAGTCTGAATTGACGGAGCTATTAAAAACTGCCAAGCAATAGAAAATAAAAAAATTCTTCAAACCATTGCCTAAGCCTGAGGATAATTATTAATCAAAATGTTCAATAACATCAATAAAATTAATGTTCTTATATATTTGTGTTTTTTATTTTGGCACCTAGGAACGTATCCCCTATAAACCCATATAAATTACTATTCTGTATTCACGGTTTCTGTATTCGCGGCATAGTTATGGAACGTATACCCCGCGAATAAAGAGATTTTACTGTATAATAAAAAGGAAAAATGTTTTGTTTGTACCCTATACCCTAAAGGCACTGGAACTACAGGACCGATTTGAAAAAGTCTAACCTCCCCACTCAGAGACATTTAATGGTTACTTAAGCCATTCCTTAGTGAAAGATTTGTATGACATTCCGTCACTAAGGAGTGACTTAAGTAATCATTAAATGTCTCTGAGTGGGGGAGGTTACACTGTTGGGAAGCCACATTTTCAGAAGTTCCCATGGGACGCGGGTGGTACCGCGGGTAAAACTAGTAAAGGGTGTCCCAAAATTAACGCAAGATTTGAATTTGCCGCCATTTATGCAGTACAGTGTTGCCAACCCTAAAAACAAAATAAATCGACAGTTGACAGTTTAGGGTTAGTAAAAATGGAGCGTTACGCAATAGAACAACGTGTCTTCATTGTTGAGCAATATTTCAAAAATAATGAATGCTTGGAGGCCGTAGTTCGAAAATTTCATACAAAATATGGTCGGAATAGTGTTTTAACTTCGTCAACTGTGAAGCGATTAATTGAAAAATTGCTCAACAATGAAGACACGTTGATCTATTGCGTAACGCTCCATTTTTACTAACCCTAAACTGTCAACTGTCGATTTATTTTGTTTTTAGGGTTGGCAACACTGTACTGCATAAACGGCGGCAAATTCAAATCTTGCGTTAATTTTGGGACACCCTTTATTTATTACTTAGTAGCAACTTACCCAACAGTCTCCATATTCTCAAACAGATGATCCAAATCGTCTCCATCATCAGCTTCCACCTTGACCACATCTTCTACTTCTTCCTTTATGTCACTCTCTACTTTAGTGAGAGGAGTTGAGCTCTCCGTTTGTACTAACACGCAGGATAGTTTTGAAGTAAGGTATTGCTGAAAAAAAAATGGTAGAAAAGTATTTTTTTTGCCAATTTAAGTTTTAAGATTGCATTGAATTGGCATGATTAGATTAGGGCAAGTTAAAAAATAACAAAATTATTGGTAATTTTGATTCGGTGTTGCCATTTAAAATATTTGTCAAGAAAATTAAATGTCACGGGACATGGACTGGTACTTCAAATGCGTCTTTAAATATGACAATTTATAACTAGATATTTAAGGAGCAACCTACTATTGCACAATATAATTAATCATTTAGAATATGGAATGAGAAAACATGCTGCAAAGACCAAATAAAATTGGGTAATTGAAGAATTTATATATAATTATGTATAATGGACTCTATTAAATATTGCACTACCAGAAAGTTTATTTAAAAACTCACCTTATAAACCAACTCCTTGCTGTTATAATCATGGACCCTGATATGCCTGTCTAAACTACAGCTAACAATGAGTCGCTTCTCTCTAACTACGCTGATGTCGGAGACTGCGCCTACGCAGCCCTTGTAGCCGCGGTCCGGCTTGCCTTTGCGAAGGTCTACCTGATGCAGCTGACCTCGACCGAAACCTACTAGGACTTGGCTGAAACATGTGAAATAATTTTGAAAAAGTTACGTCTAAAGTAATAATTTGCTGGGGAGTTTGTTCCACCACTTCTTCTTCTCAGCAAAACACTTAGGAAGTGGTGAAGGGTGGGCGTTTTGGGGGCTGTCTTTTGTAAATTTGACCTCCAAATTTTTAATTGTTAAAGCTACACAATCCAAGATTTCTTAAACTGTTGACCAAATATTAATTGTAGTGCCAATACCTACCCATGTAAATTATTGTATGCCTACTAGGCAGGACATATTGATACTCAAATTATATTGTTAAGATCTGTAACTTACATATACAATAAAGATACTTTGACTTTGAAAAAAAAAGTGCTGATTTTCAGCTTACTTTGAATAAATGACTTTTGATTTTGAATAATATTAAGCGAAAAGAGTGTGTATGAAGGCGATGACTTAAGCAAGTTTTAGTTTGATTTGAAAAAATATTTGAGTGGTAAATAATCTATTTATCGAGGAATCCTTCTAATCTGAGCATCATGAGAAATAATCCTCGCATCATGAGAAATATTCTGCGCATCATGATAAATATTCTGCGCATCATGAGAAATATTCTGCGCACCCGGATAAAAAGTAACCAACATCTATACTAATATTATAAAGCTGAAGAGTTGGTTTGTTTGTTTGTTTGAACGCGCTAAACAGGAACTACTGGTCCGATTTGAAAAATTCTTTCAGTGTTAGATAGACCATTTATCGAGGAAGGCTATAGGCTACTTTTTATCCCTGTACGGGAAGTAGTTCCCACGGGATGCGGGTGAAACCGCTGGCAGAAGCTAGTCTTTGATAAATGGGCTATTTAAAACTGAAATATTTTTTTAAATTTTATTTATTAATTTATAACACCTTAAACTATCTTCACAGGTTTTGTAAATTGGCCCAACACTTCCTGATTTTAGTGTTCAATCAATCAAACAAACTATTAAGCTTTAAAATACTAGTACTTATACAAGCTGTTGATTTGCATCCGTGTCATAGTCAAGGACGTAATTATACTAATAATTCTCAACCGAAATCAACAAAAAAATAGGTACAAAAAATGTTGATTTTATTTTTTTTCGGAAATCCGTCAATGTCATCTAGCCGTATTTAAACTCGGCGCGTGTGTTACTGGCCTTAAAACCGTGCTGCGCCCTCATACAAACGCAAACACAAAACATACGCAACGATTATTCATAAAGGAGATTGGGCAAGAATGTATGAAGTTTGGTCCAAATGTCCACCACGAACGAGACCTATATAATTAAATTGTCCGCTTAATTTAGAGTAAATTTTACTAAGAAAGTAAAAAAAAATACAATGCCAAAAAAAAGTTATAGCCAAAAATGTATTCTTAATTTTCGGTAGTTTTTGTATGTTGTCATTATTCTTTTTCATTTTATTCCACTTCCATTTCCGTACTTTATCTAAAACTAAGACGAGTAAGACACATTTGCACCATATAAAAAAAAAACTCTTAGGCTCATGTTTTATAACAAACAGTAATAATACATATAGCAATAATAAGTGTTTAAATAAAAACCACGAGTCAATAATATTATACCAACTACACTTAAATATAGCTACTTGCCTGGATTAGAATCTACATTAACCACTGGACACGATGAAAAGTATAGATATTATAGTATGTACAGTTATCGGCACGGATATTGGGCTATAACCTTCACCTGCGCAGAAGCGATTTATTGGTTTATTGCCTTATGTGTACAGTGCGCAAAGCGATCCCCACTCTTCCGGCGAGAGCCCAATATCCGTGCCGGTAACTATACAATAGTATAAGGGTCGGTTCATATCTGACGGAAAATGCGTCGAGCGTATCGTAAATGTATGATCGACGCACTAACGCATCATCGGTTAGGTGTGAATGATTGAATGTTTTACCGTATATTTGTCAGTCCTGGCGTTACGCGACCGATGATACGCGACGCATATTCCGTTAGATATGAACCGACCCTTAAACCATTTTTACAATTATGTACTGTACCTACACTAAAAAAGTAAGATTGTTTAGAGGAAAATCAGAACCGAATGCAGCTGAGTACCAGTGTTTTACAAACTGCCTATCTGACCTCAACCCAACTACCCGGGCATTCCAATACCCCTCGGTAAGAATGGTGTCCGACTAACTGGCTTTTGACTTCCCGTAACGACTGCAAACAGCAACACTGGGGGGGGCTACAGTTTAACGTGCTCTCTGAAACACAGTCATTGGTGTCAAAGATATACTTAGAAAGTACATACAAGCATAGAAAAGTTGCATCGGTGCTTTCCTGACCTGGAATCGAACCCACTCACTCATACTTGAGAATTTGGTTCGTAACCCTACGTATATCTAAGGGCCCATAAATGCAATTGCAACAAGGCAATTACAAAATAAACCTACACAATAATGCAAGGGTTGTGATACCAACGACCTCACATTTTCAAAATCCATTGTATTTGGATTAATTATTTTTGATATGCGTTTGAAACAACTTCATCATTTTGACCAATAATGCACCCGCAAACTCAAGAAAAGTGTTTGGGGAATTTCGGTTCCAATCATTGAGATTTATGTTCTCCCGTAGTGCTCCCGAAAAACTAGCATTTTGTGGTACTTAATAGTTTTAGTAAATCAAAAGATCAAGCTTGATTGTTTTCAGAACACGACATTGACTTCCATTAACACATCTAAAAAAATGCAAGAGTTAGATATGTTTGTTTGGCGTCCTAGCATACTCTGTTGTTTCGAAAACGCCTTCAGCTGGCCTCCATATTCACTGATTTTTAACCCTACTGCGATTAACTGCATATTGCACTCCAGTCAACAATTCTGGCAGATGAATTCTTCAGTGTCAAGGTTTAACTGTAAAATAATATAAAAATGTTGCGATTGCTAAAAGCCAGTAAAACCACCACAAATACCTACAAATCGAGACGTATAGTAGCATTTCGCCCACCCTATTTAGTTCGAGTGGCTGCTGGGCCAACAGTCCAACACGCATGAAAGAACACTAGGACATTTTAAACGTCTAGACGCGGTTTAAATCCAATTATGAGTCTACGAGCTAAACAGCCCATATTTTTCTCCCCGATGGATGTACGAATAACTAACCCATTGAGGCGCCAGAAGTGCTTGAATATACTCAGAGGTGCCTGGATCTAAGAAGGTTCGATGTAACTGGTGGTGTCATCTCTCTAATAATGAATAATTCTAGTTTGTCAGAAGTTACAGAAAGTACGAAAATCGAACATCACGAAAAGTAATTCAAAAAATGAAATTGAAAAAATCTATAAAATGTTTTTTTGATTTTGCTATAACTTTTTTCTGGCATTATATTTTTTTTTACTTTCATAACAAAAAATGTTCTATATTTAACGGGCTAGCTAGCCATATAGGTCTCGTTCGTGGTGGACATTTGGACCGGAATCGCCCATTGTCCTTTCATTCATAAAATTGGATTACTTCTGAAATACTATGACATTAAAATGACAAAAAAAGCAGTGAATATTAGCTATTTCCCGTCAACTGTAATTCCAATCGATTATTTACGTATTTTATATCCTCCTCCTGAAGTATGCAAATCAAAACCATGTAGATTTTATCTATATAAATAAAAATGAATTGTTGTTCGCTAGTCTGATTAAAACTCGAGAACGGCTGGGCCGATTGAGCTGATTTTGGTTTTAAAATGTTTGTAGAGGTCCAGGGAAGGTTTGAACGATACGAAGTTCGCGGGATCAGCTAGTATAGGATAAATATGTTACCGTTCGTCAAAACTGTTGGTGATGCAGGTGGCCGCCATTTTCTCGAAGTCCACAGATATAACCGGCCTCCTCTGTGCGCGACTGTCATATAACCTGTGGGTAAATAAAATAAATTTTAATAATACAATAAATATAATCACACTAGATTCTGCCAGCGGTTTCACCCGCATCACGTGGGAACCTCGGCACGGACCCGGATAAAAAGTAGCCTATAGCCTTCCTCGATAAATGGGCTATCTAACACTGAAAGAATTTTTCAAATCGGACCAGTAGTTCCTGAGATTAGCGCGTTCAAACAAACAAACAAACTCTTTAGCCATCGATATATATGTACTACGTACTAGATAGAACGTTCCGAACAAAAAGCTTGCCACACTGAAGTGCACTGCAGACTTTGCATTGCCCAAAATGGCAAATCAGAGCGATTTTGACACCTGCGTCAGACGGATGTCTATGAAACGACAATTATAAAATAGAAAATACATATCAAGGTATAAACTTACACATATAAACTATTCGAGAGTCAAGTTAGTAAAATTACACGCTGTTCATGCTATTACAACGCTTGTATATCATACTTGTCATTTATAATTCAATTTTACAAATATGCATTACATTGTTCCCGCCCGCCATCTTAAATTATGGATTAAGAAAATCGTGCAGAAACAGATGTGCCATAAAACTGGCAGTAGGTAAAATATCAATGAAAACAGACTTCACTTTGTCATGGTATGTTCTTACTTTCAAGAAAAAATAATATGACCTCGTATGTATTTCGCTACTGTAAAAACACTACAACATATATCAGCGCGTTTAAATTCGCGAAAATTTGTGAAAGCCCTCTTAAAAAAAAAAAAACATCGTAATTAATATTAAAAAACCCTAAAAATAAGTTCCTGGTTTTAATACATTACATGATTTTGCATTCACTTATATAAATAAACTTTTTGATATATTACATGATTTTGAATTCACTTAGATATAAACTTTTTGAGTAATGAAAAATGTAGGCAAAATACGAGCGAACATATTATGTCACTTCTGCAATTAACATCAATGAGGATGACTAGATGTCACAATACGTCAACAAGATGTCAAAAGACGACATATGCGGGTAAATTATTTGTATGGATGTTCTTGTCTATCGCTAGAATATATGTCAATGTCTTTAGCTTTATAATATTAGTATCGATTATACATATTTATAAACGCGATATTTTGTGTGTGCATATTTTTCAAGCCTAAATGGCAGTCTGTTACTTTTTAACGAGGTGCGGGAAATAGTTGCTTCTCAACGTTTTTGGCTTACGATCGTGTACCTCTTCTGATAAGTAGAACTTAGAAGAAATAGCAAGTACCAATCACTTGCCTGACCACGAATCGAACATGCTCAGTATTTGCTCACGATTTGTTAAATAAACAAGTTTTTGACGTGACAACGTCTTTGCCGGGTGACACTTCAAGAAACTGCGTTACGCTCCGCTCACGTTATGCGCTCACAATGAGAGCGAGTGAGAGGCACGCGTCCCTTCCACTCGGGCATGGTTAGCCCGCCTAAGAGCGAGAGAAACAGACATAAAAAGTGAAAGGCACGCGTCCCTTCCACTCGAGCACAGTTAGCCCGCCTAAGAGCGAGAGAGACTCAAAGTCGTTGTCACGTAAAACTTTCGCACGTATACCGACTCTACAGGCAACCAATTTTTTTTTTATAGTCGTTTTAGTTACACTATTAATAACTCAAAAGCTTGAAATTCGGTGGTTGACTTGGTTAAAATCACGCTGAGCGAAGCTTGTACCTACTATAGAGGTAGTATAACTTTACCTAACATATCCATGTCTGGAGCAGACTGCAGCCAGTCTGCCACCTTCTCCGTTGAGGAACACCAGGTCCGACACCCAGACAGGCCGCCGCAGCTGCAGCCAGTCGTGAGCTAAGTTCTTGGCTGAGAAGGTGGGTTGTGGTTCTCCTATGCGCCAGATTTTTAAGTCGTTTTCTTCTCCACCTGAAAATTTATTAACATTATTTTTTTACATTTTAAGCAGTTATATTTTTAGGATTTTTTAAATTACATGATTACTATACATACTACCCGTGCCGATAAAGAATGGGATTAGAAATGGCGGCGCATCTATTCACTTCTCGCTCGCACATTATTTCCGTCTATACTCACACTCTTTGGTACCGACTGACAAAAAAAATAACGACTTTGATTATGCGGGGAACGCCCTTTAGTGATATTGATACGGTAATTGCCGGCACCAGCAAGATGTGAAATTTTACTGGAAATAAACTAAATTATATTTATTACATCCTTTTATTTCAAAACTAGCCTTTGCCCACGTGAACGTTGCGAATGCGTAGAAAGTCGAAGTCGAATAAAAAGTAGCATATGTAGTAGTAAATTAGCCTAAGCCCAAGGAAGGCCTTGGGATTCAAACTATCTCCATATTCTCCATACCAAATTTCATCAAAATCGGTTCAGTGGTTTAGCCGTGAAAGCATAACAGACAGACAGAGAGACAGAGTTACTTACACATTTATAATATTAGTATGGATATTTGAGATTATTTAAAGTTATGAAGCGAAAATAGTTTATATCCAACCTTACCCTCTCCGCGATTCAGGTAATGGTTTTGTTGACAATTTGTGTACCTACGTAATGTAGTCTCAAAACGATCACAAACTTAACTAACATAAGCTTTATCTTAATCCATGAAATAACGAAACACTTTTAACGGTAACGGTATTTTTTAACGTTATTCAGTTATTAGTTTTTATTGTTATTGTATTTTTATGCTGACGCTCCCAGCTCAATGAGCCGCCATTTCTAATCCCATTCTTTATCGGCACGGGTTGTATATAATTGTTAAATGATTACTATATGTATAAAACGATAGCTATACATTACTATAATTGTATATATACGTTGCTTCGGAAGACACGTTAAAAACAGGTAAGAGATATTAGTAGTTAGAAAGGCTGGCTACCATCCAAAAATGGAGGAGGTCAGATTGGCAGTCCTTCTATGTGGCATTCTAGTACGCTGCTGCATCCAGCCAGACTGGAAGCAGACTTAGTGAAAAGGCACAAAATAGTCTGTAGGTATGGTTTAATTGACGTCCAGAAGAAACATTTTCCGTTACTCATTTTTATTGTGTCTAGCTGTTGTGGTGACCACTTGGTTACCACTCATTTGGATATAACGTGCTATAAGAGTGGATTGAGCATCTAAGATCCTGATATTCACAGAAACTATTCTCATCACTTACCAGTCCCAAAAACCGTATAATCATCAGGACAGACCTTCATGCGGTCAATCTTCCCCACGTTCACCAGCTCCTCAGACTTCTTGCTCCAGATCTTGACCACCCCGCTGGAGACGGCTGCTAACATCTTACGCTTGCACCTGCCGAGCCCCACCACTTCACCGGGAGCGAAGTCCGCTGTGTAGGACTTTGTGAAGCCTTGGAGAGTGTTGTATATTTGGATCTGTGAATAAGAAATAATCTATACTATATCATAAAGAGGAAAACTTTGTTTGTTTGTTTGTTTGGTTGTAATGAATAGGCTCAAAAACTACTGGACCGTTTTAAAAAATTCTTTCACCATTCGAAAGCTACATTATCCACGAGTAACATAGGCTATATTTTATCCCGGTGCGGGCAGTAGTAACCACGGGACGCGGGTGAAACCGCGGGAAAACGGCTAGTATATGTATATGATGAGAATTTTAAATTTTTTAGGTTTGCTTTTTAAAGTGGCAAAAGGTAGACAATAAAGTGCTTTTTCACTATTATTTTATTTTTGGCTCTTATTGTATTTTGGCATTTATGTGTAGGATTTCGTGAAGCCTAGCTCCTGCCAAGAAGCTTGTGGCTTTTCATAAGATAATATATAAGTTTTACTATAACGAGTTTCTCTCTGTTTCTGAAAGCACGTTAAATTGGTAGATCCTGGCTGGTATTTCAATATCTTTGTGAACTGTTGCTGTTAGTCAGAAGACCAGGAGTCTAACAGACAGTTTTACCAATATCAGGAGCATGGGTCGCCCAAGGTAACTGGTTTGAGGAGGTCAGGATAGGCAGTCGCTGCATGTGGCACACTGGTAATCAGCTGCATCCAGCTAAAATTGGAAGCTGACCCCAACATAGTTGAGAAATTACTCGGCAGATGATAAAGTACCTGTTGATTCTTCCTGCCGACAAGTATTTCAGTCTGCTCAGCGTTCCCCCACTCCAGCCGGGTGATGCCCTCATCTTTCTGCAGCGTCTTAATGTCCACTAAATTCTCTGTGTTCTTCTTACTGTTCTTTGTTGTGTCTGTATGGTATTTTACATCTGAAATTGTGATATTTTTTTTTTTATTAAAATACATCTATACTAATATTATAAAGAGGAAAACTTTGTTTGTTTGGTTGTAATGGACGAACTCAAAAACTATTGGGCCGATTTTAAATATTCTTTCACCATTAGAAAGCTATATTATCTGCGAGTAACATAGGTTATATTTTATCCTGGTGCGGGCAGTAGCTCCAATGGGACGCGGGCGAAACCGCGGGAAAACGGCTCGTTTTTTATAAAGCTATCAGCAGTTTTATTTAACTGGTGTTCCTCTGGAACTGCTCTGTGTGAAGATAGAAAAAATTAAGTACCTAGTCTTCATCTAAGTAGTACATAATATGTTTTGTGTAACTAGGGCTGCCATCTCAAATTTCGCCAAACCCGGACAAACATTAAAAAAACCCGGACATTCGGCGTAAATCGCATTTTTTCCCCGAACAAGTACGATATTTTTTAAACAAAATAATACCTTATTTGTAATCCATTTACTATTAACATATATTTAAATTTAATGAGGTGCTTCCTTACATGATGAAGTACTTCTAGAAACCCCGCCCGGACGGCCCCCGGACGGCCTCCAAACGAGGACAAATCCGGGGAAACCCGGACGGATGGCAGCCCTATGTGTAACTAACCTTTGAAATAGTAATATCCAAAGTTAAAAAACATTGAATTTGAGCCCTTTTGAAGTGGCTCCACTTTTCAATTATATAGTTATTATATATTTAACTATACTAAGTGCATAACAGTATACTTTCCAGATTATTTTGCAGTTTAATTGCGACAATTAATCGAATCGGATATATTAACTGAAAGTTGTATTATTTGCCCAAAACTTACGGATAAGAAAGTAATATTCAGCCATTCTCTTCATTAATTAAAAAAGAGGGCAAAAGTAATCAAAATATTGTGAATAACATGTTTTGAATCTAATAAAACAACAAACAACGTGTTTCGCTAGAATCGCTATAGTTATTTAGACATTTTAATATGAAAAACTGAACTTACGTTTAAAAGAACCTATCTTACTAGCGACGAATATGTCCACTTCCTTATCTTCTAATAACAACATGGTTATTTTTCATTAATTTTCGTATAATTTTAATTATTTATGTGCATTTCAGCTGCACGGCCCCGCTGTAAACACGTGAATATAACTGTCAATTGAAAATGACATAAGTGACATCGATAATGTTGCCTCAGCAACTTTTATTTTTTCTACTATTGATACAATCTATAATAATAACAAATCGATTTTTCGTTTGTTTGTTTGTGGTCCAAAGGCTGCAGAACTACTGAACCGATGTGAAAAAAAGTTAGTTGAAAAGCTACACTATTATATTTCTCTCAAGCACCGCACACACTCACGAGCCTTGACAGAGCCATATGCGCAAGAATGGCGCGAAAACTTGATTATTGCGCTAAGATTGTAAGCGGCTTTTAAATTTTTCTCAAACACAATATTTTGATTGTAATACATATCCTACTTATATTATAAACGTGAAAGTTTGTGAGAATGTATGAATGTATGTTTGTTATTCAATCACGCAAAAACGGCTGGACCGATTTGGTTGAAATTTGGTATGTAGATAGGTGATACACTGGATTAACACAGGCTACTTTTTATCAACACACCACGCGGGCGAAGCCGCTGGCGGAAGCTAGTTATTTCATAATTGAAACTAAAGATTTTTACTATGCTTCCGTAAAAAGTGGCTCAAAAATAAAACAACAAAAATATTTAACAAGTTTATTTTTATGAAAAAATGCTTATTGAATAGGTATTATTTTATTGATTTATTGATTTAATAACTTATATTATTGCAAGTTTATAACAAAAGTATCATCGGATAACAACGAGATCAAACTTTTTAATTTAAAAAATAAGCAAGAAAAGTTGTTACTTGCTTTTTTATTTTAAGTAGCAGAGCACTGCTTGTTTTGGAAATATAGTAAAAATATCTGCCTGTAACTAAATGAAATAGGTAGGTAGGTAAATCTAGTAAAAATTTGTCACACTCGAAATTGTTTATTTAGTGAGTTAATGACTCACTAAATAAACAATTTCGTAGTTTCTTTCGTAAATTCATGTTTTAGTATATATATAGAGTAAAATAGGAAATCTTCTTCTTTTTGTTTATGGCTCCTTCGTTGGTACCGAAGATTTTGCCAACGTCAAGGTAGGAAATGACACTGATCGGTTTTTAATTAAAATAAATAATAATAATGAGCTGAAAAAGAGGGACTGAAATAGGAAATCAGGGGGCACATTAGCTGACTTTTCCAGTATAAAACAGTTGTTAGAAAATTCTGACAGGGTATACAACTTCCATGAATCTGTATACTATACCTACAGTTGTGCTAGTTTACAACTCAAAGATGGCTAAAGCAATTTGACTAAAATTGGTAGTAAGTTAGCTTGGAACCAGGGGACGGACTCAGGATGATTTTTATCTCAATCTGGATATAGTTCCTTTGGGACGTGGGGAAACCGCTGTTGAAAGCTAGCCGTTGGATAAAAGACGAATGAACAATCAATAGTACAAATAAATTCAATCCCGCAATATATATCTAAATTAAACACCTCTTAATACTGGAATATGCCCTAGATTTTTCCCTTGTTGTTCCCATATAGAAATGTTAGTTACCCATTTAATCATCTTATGAAAAAGTAGTCTTGAAACGGTCGCTAGTGATTCAACCTTTTTTATTCCATTTATTATGAGATGTGGACTCTAAAAAAATGTTGCGGGCGAAACAGGTGTTAATGATCACTTTAAATACATCCTGAAAAAATAAAGGGATGGGCGATCCATTAAGATCGCCGGGAAGAAGTGGATGAGGGTTGCTGAAGACCGAGCAAACTGGCGAACCTTAGGGGAGGACGATGTTTACCATCACGGCATAAGCAATATTTCGCTTTACTAATTAAAGCAAAAACCAAGGGTCGGTTGTATGGAATTGGAAAAGCAAACAAATTGGACAGCAGGCTTTTAAGATGGATGGTAAGTGACAAGCATACAGGACAGTTTTGACCGTAAGTTGCAAAATTAGTGAAGTTGTTAAAATTGATGTAAAAGATTGTACATATATTCGTGGAGAGTTTTTGGATGAATGCTCTAAATCGGCTAAATTTATATTAAACTTCTGGATGACCTAGTTGGCGTAATGATGACCGTGCCGGACTGCCGAATAAAAGGTTTGATTCCCGGTACGATCAACATTTTAGATAAAGGTGCATGTTGGCTGTACCTAAATGAAATAGGTAAAACTGGTAAACATCTGGGTGTTATTATATGTATTGTATTATTACTGGGGAGTTAGTTGCACCACTTCTTCTTCTCAGCAAAATCACATAGAAAGTGGTAATAAGCGTTTGAATAAACGTTTTTGTATGTATAGTATAAAGGTCGCCGGAAGACGCTGGATGCAGGTCGCCTTCAACAGGTATCTGTGGCGATCTAAGGGGGAGGCCTATGTTGAGCAGTGGACGTCCTATGGCTGAGATGATGATGAAGAAATGTGTGTAGTTTATCAGTAGGTTAGCACCAATTACACGAGATAATCAACCGCTTACTTTGGGGTTATCCGACCGTATGTAGAGGTGACCCAATATTATTATAATGTAAAAAAAATACAATACAAATTATGAAGTTATCATGTAAGACGAATATCGATTGAAAAACTACATTATAATGGCTTGAATTAACAATATTAAAGTAACTAAAGTATTGACACTGAAAACAAGTATATTAACGTTGTAATGGTGAATAATAAAATATTTTTTTACAGTCAATGTTAACAGAATAATATGATAAAAATAATTTAAATTGGTGTTGAAAATAATACAGATTTTTATATTTAATGAGCAACACGATACATCTTTTAGAACACTCCTGTTGTTAGAATTTTCAGTTCTGCCAGAAATAATTTAAAAATATATATCACCGACTTGGGTTGGTCATAAGCGTGAAAATATAACAGAATTGATAACCTCCTCCTTTTTGGGAAGTCGGTGAATAACTAAAATACCCATGGAGATCTAGAATGAATTTAAGATATTGTCAGAAAGATTAAAATTCAAAGGACTGGTATTTCTAAAAATTGTCAATAAAGTCTAAAAATTAGTAATAGTCAGTAGAGTATATAAATTATTTAAACCGATCGTCAAAGTGGTTTCACCGATATATTTGAATAGTGCATCGAGGGATATAGATACACTTTAATACAATAACATATAATATTATTTTTGAATAAAGTAAAACGTGTTAATCCCTAAATGCAAGAAAACGAAGCCGTCACAAGTTATTTTATTTTCTCAAACGTGTTTACAAGCAGATTACTGCTAATTATTATTTTGAATGAGAAAATATTGATAGTTAAACGGTTAGGAATATAAGTGAGTAAAATAATGGTGAAGCCACTTTCTGATCTATTAAAATCAAGATTAAGATCAATGTTAGCTTTATATAAATTAACGTCAGTAAATACTAATATGAGTCAGTAAAGGCAAGGTAAAAAAAGGCAAAACTTAAAACCTCTTCAAAAACAAAAGAGGTTCTACGGAAATGCTAGTGCTGCCAACATTAAATATAAATCTACTAAAGGTAGGTTAATACTCAGATAATTTTTGAAATAAAAAAAAGATAAAAAGTTTCATTCATAAAAAAATATCATCATTATTATGTTAACATCGACGTTGAAAGTAAAATAAAGACCAATACAAGGCTTATATGAATTGTTGTCCTGGGGTTTTGGGTTGCCCAGGTAATTTTGGGCTGAGGAGCTTGTAAAGCACTGGTACTCAGCTGCATCTGGTTAGACTGGAAGCCGACCCCAACATAGTTGGGAAAACGCTAGGCAGGCAGAGTGCCATAGGTCAATAACTGACAAAGAAATGTAGAAGTAATCAGATGAAAGATGTTAGGTAATTATCGAAAAAATATTTTAAGTACTGATGGAAAAAAGCTGCCAGAGATCGTAGATGACTTTTATAAAAATAAATGTTTTTATTATTGTAAGTACATACTTCAATACATCTTGTTGTCAGTATTTGGGATGAACAAGTTATCTGAGACAGTTAATTAAACTATTACATATACAGCTTTCAGACTGTGTTTGGGAGTCAGATTTAACCAGTTACCTTGAATACATGAAGGTAACTTTATAAACATTTGTTTATAAAGTTACCTCATTACCACACTATTTCTAGATACATTTCCTACCAAATTGGTATTCAGTTCTTAACCTTGCAACACCAACTCCAAACTGTCACTGACACTGTCAATGACATCTAATCATCGTCCATGCCTGACGTTTGCGGAGGTGAGACGTTGGTTCCACCTTGGTCATATCCTCCTCCCTCCCCGCCCTGGTTCTCAGGATCCATGCCAGCTCCTAGCATGCCTTGGCAGCAAGAACATAGTAGGCAGGTTAGGCACGCGATGCAGGCAGCGCAACCAGCTTTCTGGGCAACGCCTTGCATCCCTCCCGGTTGTCCTTGGAAATAAATGATGTCTATCAGTATTTTGCCTGGACTTCTGACACTCGGTGAGGGACCAGGTTTGCGCACCGTAGGTTAGGACGGGCAAGATTCACATGTCGACTTACTTTCGTTTGAGTGAAAGGGGAAGGTCCCCTTTCATGTACTGCTTGATGGACCAGTAGCTCAAGGTTTGCCAAAGAGCAATGGAACGTAGCCTTTTAGGCATTAGACGAACTGATCGTGTACGAAACACCGACATACGTTCCAAAACGGGAGTCGCTGATGTGGGCCGAAAGTTGGCAATATTAAAATGGAACTGGGCCGGACAGGTCAGCCGAATGCATCCAGAAAGATGGGCCACTATCGTCGCTCAGTGGACACCTCAGGATGGATACCGCAGGCGGGGTAGGCCCCGGAAGAGATGGCGTGACGACCTGGACGCCTATTGTCGAGACTGGTGGGCTCGGTCGAAAGATCGAGAAGTGTGTGTGGAAGCAAGATGGGGAGGCCTTTGCCCAGAAGTGGGACATTATGGGCTAAAAATAATAATCGTGTATCCGTCTAACTTTGGTCAACTTAGTGAGAAGCGCGGAGTTTTCGAAAGCCCCATTTAATAAAGCACACGACTGCCTTAATTCAATCAGAAATCCTACCTTGCCCATATCCTTGCTGGCCATAACCTTGCTGTCCATAACCCTGTTGCCCATAACCCTGCTGTCCATACCCCTGTGGTGGATAGCTATGTTGTTGTTGATACCCCTGTTGTGGGTACCCCTGTTGTTGCTGATACCCCTGTTGCGGATATCCCCCTTGTTGTGGATATCCCCCTTGTTGTGGATATCCCCCTTGCTGCGGATATCCTCCTTGTTGCGGATAACCGTACTGGAAAAGAAACTTGTATTCAGTTGCTTGAATTACATCCGCTGTGCTGAGATAAGAGACAATTAATGTTGAGGTAATGTCAAACTCAATCTGTAATCGCATATAAACGGATAACTAAAGACTACAGAGAGATAGATTACACAAATCTACCGATAGTTTGGGGGTTGCCAGCTTGTAGGAAGAGAATACTACTACATTTTATAAGACTATGTTCCACCCGTGGTTGTACCCGCGTCCCCAGGGAACTGTCAAATGCCTACATACTTGTATATGTAAATGTACCTCTACATGCATATTGTGTTCGGCATTGACATGTATGGCTCGAGATAAAACTACTATTACCTGTGGATTCCCTTGGGGATACTGCCCACCTTGCGGGTAAGGCCCGCCTTGTGGGTAATTCTGAGTCTCTTGAGGGTAAGGCTGGTTTCCATGAGGGTAAGAAGGATTGCCTTGACCAGACTGTCTAGGGTACGTATGTTTACCATAGGCAACTGTTGTGACGCTCCCGTAAACTCCAGTTTGCGACGCCCTTTGTCCTCGTGTTGGGGTAAACCTACTATCTCTTTTTAGGTCATCTTTTCGACCTTGGGTTAGGGTACTTCCTTTACTGTTTCGGGGACTTGCATGTAGTTTCGGCAGTACACTTTTTGGGTCTTTTGACGCGCTATTCTGTAAGTTTTGACCTTGGGTGGATGGTTGACCTTGGGTGGATGGTTGACCTTGAGATGAGGAACACTTTTGAACTTTTCGTGAACCATTACGACTAAGTGTAGAACAATCGTGCTGTGTGTGACAGAAGAAATTTCTTTGACGAGTTGCGATAGTATAACTGAGACCTCGCGGTAAGGCAAGTTTTTGACTTTGAAGAATATTATTGTTACTTATTTGAGATTGTATTATTCTTCTGCTATAACTTTTCGATGTATTACTTGTTTGACCTTGAATAACGGTACTCGATTGACCTTGAATAACGGCACAACCACCGTGCTGTGTGTGACAAAACTCATTTCTATGTCGAGGAATGATAGTATAACTGCGACCTTGAGGTAAAGCAAGTCTTTGACCTTGAATATCAGTGCAAGCATTGTCCTGTGTGTGACAAAAATCATTTCTTTGTCGAGTTGTGATGGTATAACTGCAGCCTATAGGTACGGCAAGTCTTTGACCTTGAGGAATGTTACCTCTTTGAGATTGTACTATGCTGCTGCAACTGCAACTTTGCAATGCATTACTTGTTTGAACTTGAATTACGGTACCACCATCGTGCTGTGTGTGACAAAAATCATTTCTTTGTAGAGTTGTGATGGTATAACTTTGACCTTGAGGTATAGCAAGTCTTTGATCTTGAGGAATATTACTTCTTTGAGATTGTATTATGCTTCTGCTGTGACTTTGCGATGCGTTACTTGTTTGACCTTGAATAGCGGTACTAGGTTGATCTTGAATAGTGGTATCAGGTTGAGCTTGAATAACGGTACTCGGGTGATCTTGTATAACGGTACTCGGTTGATCTTGAATAACGGTACTCAGTTGACCTTGAATAGCGGTACTAGGTTGAGCTTGAATACCGGTATCAGGTCGACATTGAATAACGATACACGGTTGACCTTGAATAACGGTACTCGGTTGGCCTTGAATAACGGTACTCGGTTGACCTAGAATAGTGGTGTCAGGTTGACCTTGAATAGATGTACTAGGTTGACCTTGAATAGCTGTACTCTGTTGAACTTGAATAGCGGTACTCGGTTGACCTTGAATAGCGGTACTCGGTTGACCTTGACCTCTGCGATGTCGTCTTATTCTATACAGTAACCATCTTCCTCGACTAGCTTCACCCTGCATTGGTGTACAACCGACAAGTTAATCATTTATATCGAAAAATACAAATTTTAATAGTAGTGTGCATTTATGTATTAACCACACGAAAAAAATCTTAAAAAAAAAAAAACAAATTTCGATATAAAACCTATTAAAAAAATATTATATAGTCCTGTGGGGTTGATACACGAATGCAGGATGAATCTATTTACTAATATTATAACACTGAAGAGTTTGTCTGTTTGCTTGAACGTGTTAATTTCAGAAACTATCACTGGCCCATTTGAAATAATATTTGTGTATAAGATTTTCCAAGCCCATTTATCGAGTAAGGGTCCGTTCAGAAAGACCGGGTCGGAGAGCAGAGCAAATTCTTAACACGTTGAAAATTCAGTATTTGAAGTAAGGTTTATTTTTGCATGCGCACTACTTTTGTCATTGAGAATGCTCGAATGCGCTCGGTGTGAAATAATAAAATGAGCCGACCGGCTTCGATCGTGTATTTTTTCTTGACGTTTGGCTCCGTTTGCATGCTCTTTAATGCTCGCGCAGGGGATCGGCTCCGGTCTGTGTGAAAAGAAAAATGCGCGCCGATGCTCTCCGACCTGGTCTGTCTGAACGGACCCTAAGGCTACTTTTATCCGAGTGCGTGAAATTGTTTGCAGGTTCCCACGGGACGCAAATAAAACTTTTGGCGGAAGCTAGTCTAAATTATTTTTCTTGGTTATGAAACAAAATTATTTCTAGTCCGACATAAAAAAAAGCAAGAGAAAGTTAAAAAAGACAGACAAATCAGAAAGAGTTTTTTTTCTACGAAATTACTAGTATAATACTTTTATTCACTTGCGAGAAGTTGAAGACGCGGATGAAAGAAAGTATCTATTTTGAGTACCTAGCTAGACACTTAACTAAAGCAAAATCAAAATTTAAAAATCCTTTAAAAATAAATACGGCAAAAAATCAATTATGTACTTAATACAATTACAAAAACAATTACTAAATAAATCCAATAAATCATTATTTTTAAGCAGTAGTTTATTTGTCTAATATGTATTTGTGTAACATCCTATCAAAGTATCAAGATCATTTACCTCTAGTTAAGTGACTACTCAAATGGAGTATTACAGGTTACTGTTGCAGCCTTTTTATCGTCTCACTGCTGGGCTGCGGCCTCCTCTCACGCGGAGAAGGATTGAGCGTTAATCACTATCACTTATTAAGGTATGATATATAAACCATACCTGTTGTTGCTGTCCATACCCCTGTTGGTAGGGGCCGCCCCCGAATGGACCCTGCTGCGGCCCGTAGCCCGGTTGACCTTGACCGTAACCTCCTTGCCCCTGAGATGGCTGTAAACACGAAAAGATTCAAGGTCAAACGTTCAGTGAACTTTGGCGTTCATAATTTAAATTATTTACGTAAACTGTAAATACTCGAAGGCCCACTTTACACTGTTAAGTTGCTTCCGTAAAAATTATGATTTGCTATATTATAATATGCTTATGTAAGAAAGTTTTTTGTAAGGGATTTTTTTAAAATTAAAAAGAAATAACTTAGGCTATTAGGTTATTTAAGTAAGTGAGCAAATCTTACAAGTTTTAAGTCTACACTTGGACAAGTCTGAAAACTACTTTCCTACGGGTATTGGGTTGCCCGGGTAACTGGTTTGAGGAGATCAGATAGGGCAGTCGCTCCTTGTAAAACACTGGTACTCAGCTACATCCGTGTAGACTGGGAACCGACCCCAACATAGTTGGGAAAAGGTTATGCACATTATGAATACGTACTATATTCCCCATCCAAGATGTTCTTTAGTTATTTAACGGCACGTCCTAGGAACTGATATACTGACATTTTGATTGATATAGATTCTTCACGAATCTAAATAAATAAATTTAAACGAAAATATTTCGCTGAATACTGTGAATTTATTGTCATTTGTCAAACATAATTCTTCTATCAAATTGACAAAAGTAAATGACAAGTTTTGTCAATTTGATAGAAGAATTGATTTTGGTTTGGCAAGAGGTTTTATTTCAAATCGGCGTGTCAAAAGTATTCCATAAACTTTTAATAACGGCCGACGCACACCGAGATTGCATAGAAATAAGGGCGCTAGCACACGAGCGGGTTGCGAGGCGGAGGGCGCGCAGCGATTGCGTTGCGGACACGAGACGAATTCGATGCGAACAGCAGCTTTAATTAGGGTGCGTCTACACGGTGCATGTAGCTGGAGCAAGTTAACATGCGCAAGTGCTCGCGAGTCGCTGGACCCGCACGTTTTTAGAATGCATGTACTACTTGCACCGTGTAGATGCACACTAAACTACAAACACGCGACGAAAACGCTGTACCGGTGTAATTGATCAATCAGCGCTTCAGCGCTGGTCCATTCCTTAGCAATTACAAAATTTATAATTTATGTTTCAACCTTCTCACCTGTTTTATGTAAATTTATGTACTGTTACCAGAATGGGCCAGCACCGTCAAGCGCTCCCGCGCTGCCAGTCAGCGCATCGGCGCTGGCTACCAGTTTTACTCGAAACGCGGGCAGAACGGTTAAAATTCAAAATAATAACTGTTACAGTAATCGGTGATAATACTTACGCTTGCTGACTAAGGTGGGTGATGTTTTCTCTTCATAGATGTGAAAGCTTCAACAACGAGGATAGCATATGAAATGCAGGCGAGCACACAGCATTCACCCATCAGGCGCTGGTTGAAGAACGGCTAAAATTGCACCAAAATTATGTGTACTCGCAAGTCCACAGGGGCCCGATTCTCCTAAGTTAATAATGTCAGAATCGAATAGAAATCGAGTCGCAATATGATCGCAATAGCAGTTTTAACCATATCGGGCAGTCTGCTACTAACATAAGACCAATCGTATTCCAACGACATTCGATTGGTCTGCTATTTTGGTGATTTTGGTCTATACGTTAGTTTGCTGTACAATCATTTTGCAATCGTAAATCATTTGCAGACAAAATGATTCATTATTGAATGATAGAAAAGGATAAAAACGTTTATTTCAAAGAAAAAATAGCGGAATGCCACATACGCTTCAATGGTAATCGAGTCGGGATTAGATCTCAGTCGAATCGAGTCGAACGTGAATCGTATGTCGCTTAAGTAAAATTAGGAGAATCGGGCCCCAGCTAGCATGTGTTCGCGCACGGCGTTTGCAGTTTCGCGGACATTTTACTGATGTTCGCACGCAATGTGTTACTGTTTGCTACAGCGAGTAGATCGAAAGATTCATTGAGTCATTATACAGACCTAGTCTTGAGCTCACTGGATGCCCTAGGCACTTACAAAGGTTCCCCTTATCACAGCAAAGGGAAAGTATGTGTGATGTTACTTCTACACGCGTAAGTGCCTAAAGGGATTTAGATGAAACTTGACAGTAGTGGCCCCAGGGCCCATGGGCACGAGCCCAATAAACCTATACATATTAAGCCCCCAGTACACGTTGGCCCAAGTTCGGCCAAGCTTTCCAATGCACAAATGTAGGCCACGATCAAATGGTGTTTACACAGTGGCGCATGGCTCATTCCTGTCTGGCAAACCACTTGCGATGGACGTCGAAGTAATTAAGGCTTCGGCTATTAATTTGTACACTACTATATATATTTATATTATACTACACTACTATATATATTTATATTATACTACACTACTATATTTACTACTATATTTATTTTTACACGCAACACAAAGTGTACTTTATCCCTCAGCGGTCGGTGACGAACTAAACATTGGCCGAATGTGTAAACACCACACGCCAAGCTGGGCGTGGCTTCCTTTGATGTGTGCCCAAAAAACCGACAACTCGCCGAATGCGCGCCAACCTTGACAAATGTCCGCCAACCTGCACGAATACCCCGAGTACACGTTGGTGATGGCGTGTATTGGCCGAACTTGGGCCAACGTGTACTGGGGCCTTTACCTTCATTTGCATCTCAGTTCAAATATGTTTATAGTTATCGGCACGAATCTTGAGCTCTGACCTACATCTGCGCAGAACAGATTTATTAGCAAAGAACCAATCCCTAGTGACGGCTATGACGCGATGCACTGCGGGCCAATCACCGTTTTAGCCCGCCCCCGCGCCTCACTTCATACCACAAAAGGGACCTAATAAATTACGAGTACTTTTGCGCAGGTGAAGGTCAGAGCTCAAGATTCGTGCCGATAACTATAGGTACGCTATATTACCTACTGTTAAACAAGACTCTTCACCATTAGATAAAACCCACAAGAAATTTATAGGATTATATTGCATGCCAATTGGTAAAAGATAATAAATATTATTCACCCTTAAGTGACAACATTATTGTACCCATGTTTGCAAAAATAAATGTCTTCGTCCCACTCCTTGGAACAATGCACCCAGCTATTGACATTCCGTAAGAGCCTGTAATATGTCTACATACAATACAACTTTTGAACTTCTATATAAGGATCATCATCATCATCATCTTCCTGCCCTTATCCCAATTTTATTTGGGGTCGTCGCAGCATGTTTTCTCCTTCCATACTCTTCTATCTGCCGTCATCTCACAAGTAACATTCTTTCTTACCATATCTACTTTCACACAATCCATCCATCGTTTCTTTGGTCTTCCTCTTCCACTATATCCGTCCACTTCCATATAAAGATATTACCTGTCAAGTCTCCAAAAGTGTTCAGTAGTCATCATCATCGCCTGCCATGCCGAGCATGCCGGCGATGGCCTGACAGCAGGAACAGCAGAGGCAGGTGAGGCACGCGAGGCACGCCGCGCAGCCGCACGCCTCGCATAGCCCTCCGCCCTGAGGCTGCTGCTGGCCTGCAGATGATGGACAGCTGTCAGTACAGTTCTTGATGAATATCTCCCCACCGGGAGGAGGTATGAGGGGCCTGCCGTTAGGCGGGCAGTCGCCGGTGGGGGACTGGACGCCATAGATTCCCAGACCCCCTCCACTCAGGCGTAGTCGGAGTGCCGCTGGGCCTTTTTAGTGGGTATACCGGGAACGTCTGTACCGTTGAAGAGCATGCGTAATAGCATTTATTGCCCAGCGACATAAAAAAGAAAAAAAAGTTCTTGCTAAATACAATGAAAGCTTGTGAAGGGCAACTTTCGTGGACAGGTGCATCAGACCAATACCTTGCACTCCTGCGCTGACAGTCAATATCTAAAAAAGCTCACCTTTTAAAACTGAAAACGTTTTACCTATTTCTGTTTAGGATGTCATAAATGATGATCAGTCTTCTAACTAGGTATGTTGGGAGTCGGCTTTCAGTCTAAAACTGAGTGCTGATTCCGAGTTTTATGAGCGTTCGCAACTCGATACGTAATTATAAGTCTATTGAAATAGAGAGTCGTATGTTACGTCACATGATTTAGATATATCTTCATTTATTTTGCCGGTTAATAATGCTTACACTCGCAAAAGTGAGCTGGAGTGTTATACGACCAAGTACCGATGACAGACTTTATTAAATAAACAATTCTATGATAAGTGCTACGTGATTCAATGGTATGATAATCTTCGCATCGAAAAAATTAACTTGCAAAACTCGCACTAGGCACTCTGTATGCACAATGTATGAAGGAGAGTTCTTAGTTGTCTTTAGTCGTAAAGGGTAAAATTAAACTAAGCTACGAGTCTTTCCTACTTTCTGGCTTCTGCCTACTGCTTTCCTACCTTCTACTACCTGTAACGACTGCTGCAGATGTTCAAATTATAACAGGGGCCCGATTCTCCTAAGTTAATAATGTCAAAATCGAATAGAAATCGAATCGCAATATGATCGTAATAGCAGTTTTTACCATATCGGGCATTCTGCTACTAATAAAAGACCAATTCACCAATCGTATTCGATTGACATTTGATTGGTGCGCGATTGGTCTGCTATTTTGGTGATTTTGGTCTATACGGTAGTTTGCTGTACAATCATTTTGCAATCGTAAATCATTTGCAGACAAAATGATTCATTATTGAATGATAGAAAAGGATAAAAACGTTTATTTCAAAGAAAAAATTGAATGCCACAAACGCTTCAATCGTAATCGAGTCGGGATTGGATCTCAGTCGAATCGAGTCGAACGTCGATCGATCGTCGCTAAGTAAAATTAGGGGAATCGGGCCCCAGTATGAAAAGGCTAGTCAGATGTCATCTGCTTACTGCTGCAACTTACGAACTATTGAGGATTACATAGAGGGCTAGCTGTAAGGTCATAGTTACCATAGTACCCCTGCCGTGGGTACGGGCCCCCTTGATAAGGTCCTCCCTGCTGGCGTCCATAGTAACCCTACGGAAATAAATAAAAACATGATTAAGGTCCGAACGTTCACCGACAGCATAAACATCAGTTTTCTCAAAACAACTGTTGACTTATAAGTCTTCAAAGAACAAACATTTCAAGATTAAACAAATTACGTTTATGTAACTGCTGAATTTGTGCTTAAAATGAATGCTGTCTTTACCAAGTGAGCGGCAGGTTTAATCACCTAACAACCCCTAGTGTCAGAATTTTCTTAAATGAATCTCAACTCCGCCTGACGGCCTCTGACGTGGAATTGTAACAACGACTGCTACTGAGTAGCATTCGGGAATGCTGGGGCCCGATTCTCCTAATTTTACTTAAGCAACATACAATTCACGTTCGACTGCGATCCAATCTCGACTCGATTACGATTGAAGCGTATGTGGCATTCCGCTATTTTTTCTTTGAAATAAACGTTTTTAACCTTTTCTGTCATTCAATAATGAATCATTTTGTCTGCAAATGATTTACAATTGCAATATGATTGTACAGCAAACTACCGTATAGACCAAAATCACCAAAATAGCAGACCAATCGCACACCAATCAAATGTCATTCGAATACGATTGGTCTTTTATTGGTAGCAGAATGCCCGATATGGTTAAAACTGCTATTGCGATCATATTGCGATTCGATTTCTATTCGATTTTGACATTATTAACTTAGGAGAATTGGGGCCCTGGCTTTAGGTACGTGCCTTACTTACTATGATTACTACTTATTATGATTGTTGAAGATAATTTTGGCATGGAATGAAGCCCCGGACTCCATGTAGGACAGTCTAGCTTGCGACCCGTGTCTACGGTGGTCGGGAGTTGTCTCTCAAGAAGCATATTTTTTTTTTTTTAGCCTGAACTGTCCCACTGCTGAGCAAAGGCCTCCCTACTTCGTCTCCACACCTGTCGATCCTTTGATACCTCCCACCAATTAGGGTTGTAGGCGTCCAGGTCGTCGCGCCATCAAGAAGCATATAGATAACAATAATATGTATGTATGTTGGATCAAAATAATTTTAAGCTGGTGTAAAGTACCTGGTTGTAACCTTGTTGGTAGCCCTGCTGGTATCCTTGTTGGCCACCCTGCTAGAAAAAAGAAGAAAAGGCAATCTATTATCCATACATCATCATCTCCCGAGCCTTTTCCCAACTATGTTGGTGTCGGCTTCCAGTCTAACAGGATGCAGCTGAGTACCAGTGTGCCACAAGGAGCGACTGCTTATCTGACCTCCTTAACTACCCGGGTAACCCAATACCCCTTGGTAAGACTAGTTGTCAGACCCTGCGTTCTGACTTTTCCATACATAATCTATATGGCGTATGGCGTCCACGGCCGATTTCGGCCACGGCGGCTGTTCTCATTTAAGGAGATCAGCCAGCTGCGCAGGACATATTATAGTGCACGAGCATTTGCGCGGACACAGGTGCACTCACTATTCCTTCACTCTCATAACCCTATGGGACGGCAATCCGACACGACCGGAAAGAGATCAGGCGCAGGACCGACATTTACGTGCTCTCCGATGCACGGGTGAATCAATCACCAACTTCCAGACTACGGGGTGCTTTGTGAAAGTTTAAGAAAACCCACAAAGCGATTTCGGCCCGACCCGGGAATCGAACCCGAGACCTCGAGCACAGCAGCCGCGCTTGCGACCACTAGACCGACGAGGTGGTCTATTAATATATACTTAGTACTATATAGCTGAAGAGTTATTTGAAATTTTGAACGCGCTCATCTCACGATCCATTGGCCCGATTTGAAAAATTCTTTCAGTGTTAGATAGCCCGTTTATCGGGGAAGACTATGGGTACTTTTATCCACATATGGGAAGTAGTTTTTAAGACAAATGAAGGTACTTACAACATTTCCCATTGCCTCACCATGGAATGTTGGTCTAAGTTAGTAGGATTAGAATTTTGAAAATGTTTAAACATATCGTGCCATGCATTTTGGTGGTTTTTTTGCTCGGCTTGGAGTGAATTTAAATGAAAATTATTGATTGTACATGAAGATTTTTCTACGGAGCGTGTGTCAAATTTTGTCTGGACTTTTCTTGCAAATTTGTTTTGTTTTTGACAGATTTTTAAAAGAGGTGCGGTTGTAAAAGTATGTAACAAATTAGGTAGGTAAATAAAAAAATGTTTTGATATCTTTTATCTAAAATAACAGTGTTTTTTACCATGGATATTTCACATATTTACAATAAAGATAAAAAGGTATCCTAGTAAAAACAAAACTAAAACTAAAGAGCATCAAAATATTCGTCCCCATCGCTGTCGACTGGGAGCGTGCCCAAGAGGCTGGCAGCATTACCTCGTTGGATCGCCATACTAATCCTTTGTCCGAGATAATAGCTAGCCTTTTGCTCACGAATAAATGTATTTTCTTTCTTTTCTTCTTTCTTTCTTTCTTTCACGAGAAGCGTCAACCAGCCGCCTAGCAAAACAAGAGATAGATATTAGGTATATATGGGGTTTCAGTTCGATTGCATAAGATATTGATCAGAGGAAGTCTGAATTATTTTTCCACAATGACATAAGCTGTTCTCCAAAACTATAGATCGTAAATATGACTCAAGGAGAATCTAATTTTCCATAGGTAAGGAGCATCGTGAGTTGATAAACTAATTTCAAGGGGGAGTTTCACTAACGCGACTGAACGACTTTTTTCACGTCGTCGTACGTAAGAATTGATTTGAGATAAAGATAATTTGATAGTGCTGGAGTGGAGACCACGGACTAGCAAGCGCAGCGTAGGACGTTCACCAACAAGGTGGACAGACGACCTTATAACGTTTGACGACCTCGATGGCGCAATGGTCACCATGCCGGACTGCCGCACAGTGGTCCGGATTTTCAAAAAGGTGGACATAGGATCGAAAATGCATATTTAACTCAACTAAAAATTGTTTCGTATAGGCAATTTAACACTAATTAATACTTATTACTACAACTTTTCAAAAAAACTGCTCCTTCACATAAAAAAAAAATATCGAAAATAAAAATGTATGGGAGAAAATCTATTTTATTTTTTTTCTCCGTTCAGTATCAAAGTATAGCAACCAAATCTTATATTCTGGTAAGTACCTATTGTTCTTAATACGACAACATATAAATTGCTTGCGTATCCCTGCGGCCTTGGCGCCTACGATGCTTCAAAGTTCAAAATTTTAAAGTTGAATTATCTTAACATTATTAACGAGTTTTTCTGAGTTTTTCTATTGGAATTAATACAAAATATCATTTTTAATAAAAAAAGCCCCCCGCGCGCACCAACCATGTATTAGGTTCGCCCCCTACTACTTGAGACTTAAATATACTACTGGCGAAATGACAGTATACTTTTGTGTAGTATACAACTTTGCCGAACCCTTCGGGGAATATAAAGCGTGGTGTTATGACAAAATAGGCATATTTGTTATATTACAAGAAATATATTACATTTTTTATATAACAATCACCATCTTTCGAGCCTTTTTCCAAACTATGTTGGGGTCGGTTTCCAGTCTAACCGGATGTAGCAGTGTAGTGTGTGTTTGTTTTACAAGGAGCGTGACCTCCTCAACCCAGTTACCCGGGCAACACAATACCCCTTGGTAAGACTGGTGTCAGAATTACTGGCTTCTGACTACCCGTAACGACTGCCAAAGATGTTCAATGACAGCCGGGACCTACAGTTTAACGTGCCATCCGAAACACAGTCATTGGTGTCTAAGATATACTTAGAAAGTACATACAAACTTAGAAAAGTTGCATTGGTACTTGCCTGGCCTGGAATCGAATCAACACCCTCATACTCGAAAGGCTGGTTCTCTACCCACAAGGCCACCACGACCCTAATATTTTTTACGTAACAAGAAACAGATTAAAAAATATATAATTTTTTACTAACTAACAAACTCAATTCGGACAATAACAAAATTACTAAATCTGACACGTTTACATTAATGGATCATGTTCAGGCTGCAACTCCTGTAGATCCATATTCTCTGTTTCTTCTGTTACTACCTCAGGCAACAACAAAAGCTCTTTAACATCTGGAAAAAAATCGAATTGTTTAGAGTTGCTGTATTTTGGGCGAATATGGGATAAATATGGGTCTGAACTAATCAAAAAATTATGGAGTAAGTCCTCGTTGGTCTTCATCCTGTTAAATTTCCTTGTATGATATTCACGAACTCTTCGAAATTCTTTATTTCTTGCTTCTCCCGCTTCTTCGGAAAGAATGCCAATTGGTAGGAGGCCAAAGTGATGACAAATGTCTGCACCGTGTATGAGTAGCTTGTGTACACTTGCGGGCATATAAAACCATGGGTATAAATGCACAAAGATCTCAGCTGTTTCTCTGCAATAAGTCCTGAATTTTTCAATATCTATGGCACATCCTGATGAAATCGTTTGAAGAATAACCGCAAAATGCTTTAGTAGGCCTTTGTCAATTTTGGTTATTTCGGCAGATTTCTCATAATCTCTAAAAAACCTTCTGGCTGTGTTTCCGTCGTTTGTGGTTCCAAAGCCTTGCTTCACAAAATCTACAAGTATTCCCATTTGCTGTTTGAATTCTTCTTGTGTCAAATGTTTCTTCGCAGCTTTTAGTTGCTTGTTAGCACCTCGTGCAGTCCACAACTCAAAGTCCATATTGTAAGATATGTGTAGAATACACTCCATACAACGAATCCACATATGAAGAGTAGAAAGTCCATATTTATAAACATCTTCTCGAACAGGTCTTGAAAATACTTCTGACAGCTTGTTCATCTCGGTCGGCTTTGCAAGGCAAATATTGCAGGCAGATGCAGACGAAGTATCCGTTATAATAGTGGCCACTTTTCCGTCGATCATTGTCATATGAAGCTCGTGACTAATCTCTAGCCCTGCCCATTTTGTAGAATCGATGTTTTTTATTTCTTCCTTCAATGCAGCTTCTTCTTGCTTGATGTATTCTGCTGTCTCTTTACAAAACTCGAACTTAATGGGCCTGCAATAATGTGTTGAAGAAGGTGCTGGGTTTTCCCATATGGTGCTATTATTAGAAACTAATTTAAGAGGGACAAGACTTGACATAAAAACCGATGAATCACTGAAGTCTACATTTTCAGTCCTTTGCTTGTAGGTGCTTTGTGAAGAAGCTCCATCGAAACCCCATTTGCTGATTAACTTCAATCCTTCAGTTGACGAATCAATCTGGGTACCGGTAATTTGAAGTATCTTCTGGACTGTCAGATCCAATAGGGCTTGAAGCTTCACTCTGGCTCCTCTCTCACTAATTTCTAAATCATGTGGATAGCATTTCTTTTTAGCTTCAAGGAGTTTGTGATACGATGGCAACACTGGAACTTCACAATCTAACAGCACTTTCCTTAAACACAAGTATTTCCATTTTGACAGGTTCAACGATGTATAAAGACCAAGAGCATGATCTTCGTCAAAAGTTTTTTTCCTATTTTTCTTAAACAATGTGGCTTGAACAATAGGAACACTATCAGGGTTCTTCGTTATATGGTCAATAACACAAGCTAAGTCATTCTTCTGGTCTATCTTAAGTCTTTCGACTAATGCAAAAGTAAGTTCTTCCGGCGAATAGTCCAAAAGAGACTCTGAACGTCTTTTCTTCTGTTTGTTGCTGAGGTCAACAAAAGGCTTCCTAATCTGAACTTCGGTAGATGTGCCCACAGTAATACTAGATGTCGACGGAATCACAGCTGCTGTAGTATCGATGTCAAAAGAAGTGTTGTCTGACGAAATGGTTTCGATACCTTCATCTTGGCCTTGAAAAATCTCGGTTAAATTAACAGTCGTGCAATTTGGCCAACTAATATTTGATTGTAACCACGCAGCATGTCTATTTATGAAAGTCTTCTGATTTCTATAAGCACTTGCCCATCTGCGATTGATATTGCTGATGTAGTTCTTCAAAAAAGTCTTGATTATTTCTAAATCTTCTGAACATGTTTCAACTGGGATATGTAGAATAATAGTTTCATAGAGTCGTTCCCAATTTTTCAAGTCTCCAGCAACACGAAGGAACATAAAAATGTCCAAGTTTGTAACAAATGCAGCCATAACGAAACTCACTAAACTTCACTTCAACTCACACAGCACGGATAATTAGGTATGTTGCTTCCTCAAGGGTTGAGAAACAATTACCTTTAATTGTTTCATGCACAGGTATTTATAACAAACACACGCGCGCAAGTAGTGACGGACAAAATTATAACCGCAGCCAATCAGCGTCGTCGATATCTCCGGTGGTGGGGGTAAATCTATTTTATCACAGGAGTCGTTTTAGTCAGTTACAAATAGGCAACGAATCAGCACGTGTCTTTAATTACATAACTAAAGTTGAAGACTTTTATTTCTATTTTTTTAATATAATAAAATAAAAAAATACTTGCCAAATGCTTGAATGCGGACCGTTTTAATTTTTATATAATAAAAAAAAATGATATTTTAAACTACACACACTCTACACAAAAGTATACTGTCATTTCGCCAGTAGTATATTTAAGTCCCAAGTAGTAGGGGGCGAACCTAATACATGGTTGGTGCGCGCGGGGGGCTTTTTTATTAAAAATGATATTTTGTATTAATTCCAATAGAAAAACTCAGAAAAACTCATTAATAATGTTAAGATAATTCAACTTTAAAATTTTGAACTTTGAAGCATCGTAGGCGCCAAGGCCGCAGGGATACGCAAGCAATTTATATGTTGTCGTATTAAGAACAATAGGTACTTACCAGAATATAAGATTTGGTTGCTATACTTTGATACTGAACGGAGAAAAAAAATAAAATAAATTTTCTCCCATACATTTTTATTTTCGATATTTTTTTTTATGTGAAGGAGCAGTTTTTTTGAAAAGTTGTAGTAATAAGTATTAATCAGTGTTAAATTGCCTATACGAAACAATTTTTAGTTGAGTTAAATATGCATTTTCGATCCTATGTCCACCTTTTTGAAAATCCGGACCACTGTGTGCCGGACCTGAGGTCCCGGGTTCGATTCCCGGTTCGGTCGACATTTGTGTGATGAGCATGCTTGTTGGCCGTGGTCTGGGTGTTACAATATGTATTTATAAATATGTATATATGTAGCTATATGTAGTTTATCAGTTGTGTTAGCACCCTGGTGGTGCAGTGTTGTTACACCACCGTGTGGGGCTGTATCGAAGGACCGTAGCGGGTGCGGGAAAATAGCTTAGTCAGTGATTAGGCGAACCGATACACAGTATGAGTGAAGGCTAAAGGGTTTTGGTGAAAGGAAAAGGACTTACTTGTGCTGGATGGTGGACGTGCACGTTGTCGCAGGTTTGCGATGCTGTTTCCTCTACGCGTAGGCTAGATACATTATCACTCACGATTAGTTCTTGTGTGCCGGCTACACTAACACTGATATATGCGGTTTTGAGATGAAGCGGTGCGGTTAATTAATTTATTTCACATAAAATGCGGAGCGGTGTTGCGGTGATTCGAAAAGTTTTCGGAATACAACGGCGGGAGCGTTGCGGCGCTAGTCGCGCCGAGAGTTGGTGCGCGCGGCGCATCTTCCTTCTCTTTCTGGTGTATTGTAGCGGGATAGGAGGGAAAGGGAAGGATAGCCAACTCATACTGTGCGGGTGCGGAAGTATTAAATGTTAGAAAAGATGCGTTCAGAAATTGTATTAGAAATAATATAGCTAATGAAATTAAAATGTAAAACTTGCGCGAGCATTCTCCCCGGCTTTGAGGATATGTAATATTCTCAAAAGGAAATTAAAGAAATTGAAATTAAGTAAACTAAAGCTAACATTAAGTTGAATTACGCGGTAATATTATTGAGAAGGTAAAGGACATAGTTTGACAACAGGTCTCTTGAAAGAGCCACTGCAAGTCTTCACCATGGCTACGCGGGTTGTCCCATCCTTGCCGGGAAAAACTTCGGTTATTACACCCATTGGCCAACGTAAAGGAGGAACATCATCTTGATGTATGAGAACCACTGTACCAATTTTAATATTGTCTACAGCATTCAACCATTTTTGTCTAACTTGAAGATTATGTAAATATTCTATACGCCAGCGTTTCCAGTAGCTACAAATCATTTGGTCAAGTAATTTCTTGCGGTAAGTTAGAGACTTCGTTGTGTCGGGAACATCCACGACAGGCAAGGAAGTTAATGGAGAAGCCATTATAAAATGCGCGGGGGTAAGCGGTTCTGGATACGGATCCTCATTCAGGACACAAAGCGGTCTCGAGTTTAGAACTGCCTCAATCTCGGTGAGAACAGTCGAAAGCTCCTCATAGGTAAGAAGTTGGGAACCAATAACGCGGTATAAGTGAGTTTTTATAGATTTTATATTGGATTCCCACAACCCTCCAAAGTGGGGAGCACGGGGTGGAATCATTTTCCAGTCTATGCGGTAGCGGTCAGCAAATAATTCTTGCAATTGAGCCTTGGCTCCTACGAAATTTGTTCCGTTGTCTGAGTATAGACAAGAAACTGGTCCTCTGCGGGAAATAAATCTTTTAAAAGCGGAAATAAATGTATCAGATGATAAGTCTGTGACTAATTCAATATGAACTGCCTTGGTAACAAAACAAATGAATAGGCATATGTAAGCCTTTTGACTTTTTTGACCTCGGCGTCTACATAAAGTTATTTTGATGGGACCAGCGTAGTCCACACCCGTATGAACAAAAGCTTTAGTCTCTTGTACGCGACAAGCGGGTAAATCAGCCATTTTTGGGCTGGAGTGAGAAGGAGAAAGTTTAAAACAGAAGTTACAAGCATGTAATCTTTTTCTTATAACACCTCTAGAAGAGAGGATCCAATATTTTTGTCGCAAAAGAGAAGTCAAAACATTTGCGCCAATGTGGCAATGAACGCGGTGATAATAATCTATTAGAACATGTGTAAAATTATCGCCTTTTGGCAAGAGTACGGGATGCTGAGCCTCATAGGGAAGGTCAGCATTGGAAAGCCTGCCTCCGATTCTAATTATACCTTGCTCGTCTATAAAAAGGTCGAGTTTTTTAAATTGTGATGAAAGTTTTTTATTGTTAATTTCATCGTAGATATGTTTAAAATGATGTCGTTGAACGCAACGAATCAAATAAGTCTCAGCGGCAGCTAACTCGCGGACAGTAATAACCTTTTGTAATTTGTTATAAGGAATAAGGCGCAAAAATCTCAGAATGTATACTATTATGTGTAATATTTTATTTAGCGAGGAAATTTTTTGAGAAAGGTTATATATTAAATTGATTTCAGAAGCGGTAGTAACTAAAGTTAAAGTTTTACTATTAAATTCAGGTAATTGTTCGTTACATGAAGACACAAAAGGAGTGATAGGCCACTCAGCGGTTGGGAGCATAAGCCACTCAGGGCCATGCCACCATAAGTCGTGATTTAAAATCTGTTCAGGTAGAAGACCTCGAGACAGACAATCACTAGGATTTTCTTTACCGTTAATGTGATAAAAATATTTAGGATCAAGATTTTCTTGACATTTAGCGACGCGGTTACTGACAAAAGTGTTCCATTTGTGCGGTGAGGAATGAATCCATGAAAGCGTAATAGTAGAATCGGAAAAGGCAAATATATTATTAATAGCGGTACGGGAGCGGTAAGTGTCATAAACTAGTTTAATTAATTTTGACAAAAGAAGAGCGGCACATAGCTCTAGACGAGCCAGAGATACGACCTTAACAGGTGCGACTTTGGATTTAGCACACACCAAAGATACGTGTGTGTTACCATTTGTATCAGTGACATGTAAGTATATGACGCAGCCATATGCCTTCATGCTGGCGTCAGCAAAACCTACTATATTAATCACGCAACCCATAGAAACGGCTACGTGACGCGGTATCTTTAACGTAGAAAGTAAAGGCAATTGCTCACTAAATTGCTGGAAGAGATGCACGATAGAATCGGGCGCAGTCTCATCCCAATCTGTATTTAATTTCCATAATTCTTTAATAAGTAACTTCGCGAATAAAACTACAGGAGCAACAAAACCGAGAACATCCCACAGACGAGCAACCGTGGAAAGTATGGAACGTTTAGTGCAACGTTTATCTAAGTCAGATGTGGTAAAAGTGAAACAGTCTTCGGAAGGAATCCATTTGAGTCCGAGAATTTTTATATTGTCCCCATCAGAGAAGTTAATGGAAGAGCGGTTAGAATGTGGAACGGCATCAAGTAGTTCCGGAGAGTTACTTGCCCATTTCACAAGGTCAAAGCCCCCGGCCTTAAATAAGTCGATGAGTTCAGCGGAAAGAACCTTGGCTTCCTCTAGTGAAGGAATAGAATAAGCCAGGTCATCCATGTAAAGATCATGCGAAGCAACGATGGATGCGCGAGGGAAACGATGTTTTTCATCCTCTGATAGCTGGCGCACAGTGCGCATGGCTAGAAAGGGACTGGACTTCAGACCAAATGCGACGCGATTAAATTGAAACTCGCGAATAGGTTCTGCGGTATTAAAGCGAAATAATATTTTTTGGTATTTTCTATGCTCATCAATAACAGCCACTTGAAGATACATTTGTTTTAAATCAGATGTAACTGCTATAGGAAACAATCGGAAATCTAAAAGTAATAAAAATATATCAGCCTGTAAATTCGGCCCTGTATGCAACAGATCATTCAATGAAACGCCATTGTGGGACTTAGCACTAGCGTCAAGAACAATGCGGACTTTTGTGGTTTGTTTATCATCTCTAATGACAGGGTGATGCGGGATATAATAACCTACTGATTTATCAGACGTAATTTCAGTTAAATAATTTTGATCGAGATATTCTTTAATTATTTTGTTATAACTATCGCGCAAAGCAGGGTCGCGAAGCTTAGTATTTTCTAAATGAATAAAACGTCGATAAGCGACAGCATAAGAATTTCCAAGTGAATCTGGATTTTTACAAAAAGGTAACGCGGTACAATACCTACCACTAGCGTCGCGTGACACAGAAGAAGCGTACAACTGCTCACACTCAAGTTCGGCAGGGCTCATGAAAGATTTTGAAGGTACTTCTTCGATATTCCAAAATTTATGTAAAGATTCTTCTAAAGTAAGAAAACAATGAGTATTATCGATGTTTAATGCGGTAGAAAAATATGAGGCAGTATTTAATTTACTGGATGCGGGACTATAATTTTTATTAGATAAACTAGCGGGTACCTCACCCATAAGAATATAACCAAACACGGTTTCAATAGCGGACGGCGCGGTAGGTGAGATAATTTTGTTATTTAATAATAAATACGGGAACAGCTTTGCCCCTAGCAGCAATTCCACCTCACCAGGTATATGCCATAGTGGGTCAGCAAGCGGTAAGTCGAACAAATGTTGCACTGTAGAAGTGTCAACAAAGTGAGATGGTAAGTTATCTGTTATGCAATCGACAACAAGCGCGGTAATTTTGAAAGAAATTGTTTTATCTTTCGCGGAAACAGTTATATCAACGTAACCTAAGATAGGACGCGATGAGGTTCCAACACCCTTTATAAATGAATTTGAAAGCGGGTTAATATCTAATTGCAGTTTTTTACAACAAGCGGACGTAATTATATTATTTTGCGAAGCATTATCTATTAAACATCTGACCGAAATGTATTTATTATGTTTAGTGTCCACGTATACTTGCGCAGTCGAAAGAAGTATTGTAGAACGCGGTGTGTTACCTACGCTAGCGCATGCACATAGCGCCACCTGTTGCGAGGTCGCGGAACTAACGACAGCGGCGGCCGACTCAACCGTGGGCGCGCGAGAAGGCTGCGTTTGCGAGTTATTATTATCAAGATGTAAAAGTGAATGATGCTTCTTATTACACTGTTTACAAGTATGTATAGATTTACACTGTGAAGCAGTGTGCGTAGCACTAAGACAGTTTACACATCCCCGTTTGGTTTTAATAAAATCCAAACGCGAATTGGGTGAAAGCGATTGAAAAGATGGACAAATATAAAGTTTAAAATGATCATGTTTACTGCAATACAAACAAGACTGGTTATTATTGTCACAAGCAACGAAAGTATGTACCGTGCTAGTATCACGTGACTGAGTACGCGGCGCGGGAGAAATACTTTTATTAGGGTGATTACTCACTGGAGCGTATCGAGATGATGTTGTGCGATCTAATATTTTAACTTGCGATTTTATAAATTCGACGAAATCCGTGTAAGTAGGAATCTCCTCATCTCTCATATGCATTTCAAATAATTGTACTGTAGTAGGATCTAATTTTTTCAAAGCTAAATTTAATAAAATAAAATCTTTTAGGTCTTTAATCTGTAATTGTTCTAAAGCTGAAACTGACGCGTGAAAACTTTCTATGAAATTATTTAATGAAATAGAATTGTTAATTGCGGGTTTAATATTGAAAATATTAGAAAGATAATGCGAACCAAGTGCCCGTTTATCTTGGTATTTTTTTACTAAACTATCCCAAATAGCTGAGTAATTTTCCCCGCACGGAATAATTCCGGCGGTAATTTGTAAAGCGTTGCTTTTGAGACTACCTACTAAATATTGAACTCGTTGGGAATCTGTAAGATTAGAATTATTGTGGATATTTGATTTAAATGATTCATAGAAAACCGGCCAGTTGTTTATTTTACCATCAAAAGAAGGAATGTGAATCGGTGGTAGTTTGACTACACCTTTATTTTGCGCGGCGCTCTCGTGCGACGTTGCGCTCGTCGACGATTTTGAACGATTAGTCGTGATAAGAGAACGAACTCGTTCTACACGAGTGTAAACACTGTCGAATGAGATGAGGCTACTATATTCGACTGTATGATCGGGATTTATTTGTAAAAGGTATGCGTTTAGTTTATCAAGGTTGGAACTAAATTCCTGGCGGATTACAGAAAGAATCTCCGTGTCTGCCATGAATGTCTCCGCAGAACGAAGCTCCATATTATTTATATTTATTTTCTTAGAAGATTCATACAATGAAGTTAAGCGTTCGTAAATAGCATTGTTTTTAGCTTGCAGTATTTTAACTTTTATTTTGATATCCTCCATGTTGATAGGTAGGAAGGAATAATAAGAAAAGATGGCGGATAAAATAGGTAGTTAGGTATTTAGCTATTGACTAAACAAAAGAATGCGGTTGAAATATAAGTTTGTACTTATGTTAACTGAATGAACTGACTAATATTAGTGATATTTACCTATGCTATTACAATGCAGTAGGTATTAAGTTGATACAGTAGTTCTCAGTCAAACAAGTAGGTACCTAGCGGGAATGTTCGAGAATGCACGCGTAATATGACGATTTTACGAAATTAGGTATTTAGACCTAAAGCCCAGGTAAAAGACCTATAGAATGCGGGAAAACAATGAGAAAAGATCACTGATTCTTGGGATCCGGCTCGAAGGACCAGAAAAATGTTGGTGCAGTGTTGTTACACCACCGTGTGGGGCTGTATCGAAGGACCGTAGCGGGTGCGGGAAAATAGCTTAGTCAGTGATTAGGCGAACCGATACACAGTATGAGTGAAGGCTAAAGGGTTTTGGTGAAAGGAAAAGGACTTACTTGTGCTGGATGGTGGACGTGCACGTTGTCGCAGGTTTGCGATGCTGTTTCCTCTACGCGTAGGCTAGATACATTATCACTCACGATTAGTTCTTGTGTGCCGGCTACACTAACACTGATATATGCGGTTTTGAGATGAAGCGGTGCGGTTAATTAATTTATTTCACATAAAATGCGGAGCGGTGTTGCGGTGATTCGAAAAGTTTTCGGAATACAACGGCGGGAGCGTTGCGGCGCTAGTCGCGCCGAGAGTTGGTGCGCGCGGCGCATCTTCCTTCTCTTTCTGGTGTATTGTAGCGGGATAGGAGGGAAAGGGAAGGATAGCCAACTCATACTGTGCGGGTGCGGAAGTATTAAATGTTAGAAAAGATGCGTTCAGAAATTGTATTAGAAATAATATAGCTAATGAAATTAAAATGTAAAACTTGCGCGAGCACACCCATAACACAAGTTAATTAATAACTTACCATGGGGCTAACCGACCGTGTGTGAAAAGGTGTCCCGACATTATTTATTTATTATTTATTTATAAAGGTCGCCGTCGACGCTGGATGCAGGTCGCCTCCAACAGGTATCTGTGGAGATCTAAGGGGGAGGCCTATGTTCAGCAGTGGACGTCCTATGGCTGAGATGATGATGATGATGAAAGATAATTTATTTGTGTTAAAACACGGTATATGTTTGCAAACTAAAGGTATTTTTTATATAAGGTGTAAATATAAGAATCAGCTACTTTCATGTTTTAAAAAGATCAAAAACCTACACACACAAGAATCTGCCGAAATTATGTAAATCATCACATTCTTAACACTGTTCTTATATTTTAATACTTAGGTAATGTAGAACACTGATCTTTGAACAATAAAAAAATATGGAAAAAATCTGTCAGAAGTCAAGGTCATTCAAAAAATCCATAGCCCATTTGTCCAGTATTTTTCCACTTAGATAATATAGTTACACCCGCGTTCCGTGGAAACTACTGCGTATACCCGCCTAAAATATAACCTATTTTACTCGGGAAGAGTGTAGCTTTTGTGGAGGCTGTGTAATTATAGCTTTTATTTAATATTATTTAATTATTTAATGCTGGTCGGATAATAATTTAAAATAATTTAAATTATATTCTTTTAATTCCACCAATGAGCCCAATAAACACAAGTTAAAGTTATTGACTATTTTCATTTAAATAAATCCAAGATCTCGGTCCCGAAATTCCCGAATGCGATACGCGATACACTTTCCAACAGTGAAAGAATTGTTCATATCAGTTCAGCAGTTTCGGAGCTTCAAGCTTACAAACAAACAGACAAAAACCCCATTTGTCCAGTTTTTTTCCACAACAGTTCTTCAACCCAAAACAATGACTGTTGCCAATTGCATAATATTACAGTTTCCATCCAATGTAGTTTATTTTGAGCTAGGCATGTGTTTGTCTGGAATATGTCCAATATCCGGAGTTATATCTGTCTAGATTTCTATCTATTCTATAAATAGGTTATATCTGTCTGTGTTTTATTAGCGCGACTATTGTGATTTAATTAAATTAATCGCGAACTTCATTGGATGTCAAGGTAAAATATTAAAATTATTGTTATTTTCATGTCAGGACGTTGTGTAGGTACCTACAGTTTTACAGTGATAAAAACATGATTTTTGATGAGACTTGTAGTTTTAAGAGAATAGTATTTTTTCACCGTCATTACATTTTTTGTGATTTTACACATCGAAAGCCGATTTCACTTGTTTTTTACAAGTTCCTTCTCAAAGCCATCGGAATATTTATCTAAATAAATATTGTTTAACCATTAATGGCAAAAAATGTTGTTATAAGTAAGTTAGTTATGTGTGTAGCTCAATAAATTATCAATTTATTACAATGACATTTCTTTTTTTCAACACAAAAACAATATTTTTTTATCCATATTCTCAGAACCACACACCATCTCAACTTAAAACATCACCTTTTTGACAATAAAACCACTTAGCTAAACGCTTAAAGTAATTCTCCTTCAACTAAATGAGCACACATTCGCGCAGTCGCGTTGTTGGAACCACACCTTATTATCAACCAACCAAACAACGCATTCATTCCTTGTAATTTTATTCACTCAGCTCAGTAGTGTTTCATTCGTCGTAGCAGGCACACGTTTTACAAAATGGCTGCTAATGTACCGATTATTATGAACAACGGACGTACGTGCCCTGTACTCGGACTGGGAACTTGGAAAGTAAGTTAAAACTTAATAATTTGTAGGTTATTTTAGTGCGTTTTATTTATATTGGGTTAAGGTTTTAGTTTGTGTTTGTAATAATAATGGTTTACACAGATGTTCGTTGCATAATTTTAGCCGGCGTTTTGAGCGCGTGTTTTAACCGGTTAATATGTAGATTCTAATTGATTTTATTAGTAGATAAATATCGAAAAAAACCTTTCAATCTTTGCATGACAGTTAATTAAAAGTTGTATCGAAAATTGGCAATTAAGTACCTACAAAATGTTAACGTTAACCATACCATAACCAGCCGGTAAATTCGTTACGGGTAGTCAGAAGCCAGTAAGTCTGACACCAGTCTAAACAAGGGGTATTGGGTTGCCCGGGTAACTGGGTTGAGGGGGTCAGATAGGGCAGTCGCTCCTTGTGGCACACTGGTACTCAGCTGAATCCGGTTAGACTAAAAGCCGACCCCAACATAGTTGGGAAAAAAGGCTCGGAGGATGAGGATGAACCAGCCGGTAAATTGAGGATCGGTCGGGAAATCGGTAATTTGACTGCTGAATATGGTTTGGTTATCGTTAAATATACCTAGCAATTTAGTGTAAACTACCCTTATCTATACGAATATTATAAAGCTGAAGAGTTTGTTTGTTTGTTTGTTTGAACGCACTAATCTCAGGAACTACTGGTCCGATTTGAAAATTTCTTTCAGTGTTAGATAGCCCATTTATCGAGGAAGGCTATAGGCTACTTTTTATCCCGGTACGGGAAGAAGTTCCCACGGGATGCGGGTGAAACCGCTGGCAGAAGCTAGTACCATAATAAAGAGGAATCATGTGTTTGAAAAGGCGCAAAAACTACTGAACTTATTTGAAAAAAAAACTGTAGGAAAGCTACCCTCTTCCCGAGTAACATCTGATTTGCTACATTTTATCCCGTTGCGAGCAGTAGGTCCCACGAGACGCGGGTGAAACCGCGGCAAAACGGCTAATTAATTAGTGATAATTTCAGTATAACATTTTCAATTAATTCTGCACAAATAACCTACTCAAAAGGCATATCTATTAAATAAAACAAAACGTCGGTTTTCTTACTTAGCGATTATAAACCGGTATTTTCAAGTTAATTAAATAAATGTTACACACACTTTAAGTGAACATGTTCACATGATTAAAATACTGAAATAAAATAAATTACATTTTCGCGATCGCATTTGCATTGAATACCTTGTAGAGGTATAATATGCATGCAATTTGAATTAAATTAAACAATACCTACTAGTAGCGGTTTCCCCGCGGTTTCACCCGCGTCCCGTGAGAACTACTGCCCGTCTTCTTCTTTCTCCTGCCCTGTTCCCAAATTTACTTGGGGTCGGCGCAATATGTCATTTTCTTCCATTCTCCCCTGTCACTCGTCATACTGACACTCACTCCCTTCCTATTCATATCATCTTTCAGGCAATCCATCCATCTTTTCTTAGGTCTTCCTCTTCCTCTCCATCCATCTACATTCATACTTAGCACACACTTTGTTGCATGCGTATCATCCCTCCTCATTACATGTCCATACCACGACAATCTTCTACTTCTCATCTTTTCTGTAACTGGCGCTACTTTCAGACTTCCTCTAATGTAATCATTCCTCACTTTATCCATTCTTGTAACACCACACATCCATCTCAGCATTCTCATTTCTGTTACATGCACTCTCTTCTCGTCCCTCTTTTTCAATGCCCAACACTCCGATCCATACAGGACGACAGGTCTAATGACGGATTTGTAAATTTTGCCCTTCAGTTTGAGGGGCATCCGCGGGTCACAAATAGCGCTAGTTACCTGTCGCCACTTCATCCATCCCGTATTGATCCGATGCGTAACGTCCCTGTTCACCTCACCGTCACTTTGGACGAGTGAACCAAGGTACCGGAAGTCGGAGCAAACTGGTAGGGGCATGCCGGCTAGGGTTATGGTCATGGGTCCCGAAATACCGCCAAAATCACAATGAAGGTATTCGGTTTTACTCCTGCTCACCTTTAAACCCACTGTCTCCAGTCTCAGCCGCCATGCCTCCAATCTACTCTGGACCTCTGGCCCACTCTCCCCCACCAGAACAATGTCATCGGCGAAAAGCATACACCAGGGTGCCTCCTCCCGTATATCTGCCGTAAGCGCGTCCATTACAAGCAGGAAGAGATACGGGCTGAGGGCCGACCCCTGATGTAAGCCAACACCTACACTGAAGCTGGCGGTAGTGCCCGCTGCGGACCGGACTTCTGTACTGCATCTGCCGTACATCGCTCGGATCAACTGCACATACTTCCCTGGTATACCTTTCTCCTCAAGGGCCCACCACAAAACCTCACGAGGCACCCGGTCATATGCCTTCTCGAGGTCAACGAACACCATATGAGAACTACTGCCCGTACCGGGATAAAATATAGCATATGTTACTCGGGAAGAGTGTAGCTATCCAACAGTGAAAGAATTTTTAGTACAAACGAAAAAAAAAATGATTCAACTAGGTATATTAGTGGAGGTCTAAATAATAAGTAGGTATCTGTATCGAAACTAAAAAAAAATAGTAGCCGATATGACCTTGGTTATATTTTAACACATGTTTTACTATAAAAACATGACATGGGTATTTTCCATTCATATGGGCATACATTATGTTTGATGTCTTTGGGCACAAAAATGTTTGGAACCGCCCGCGATTTCGCGAGGGAACTATTTGCGCAAATGGATAACTGCTGGGCTGCCGCCTCCTCTCACACGGAGGAGGATTGAGCGTTAATCACCACGCTTGCTCAATGCGGGTTGCTGATTTCAGACTATTTAGTCCAGGTTTCCTCAAGATGTTTTCCTTCACCTTTTTATCAGCTTTTGGTGTCCAAGATATACTTAGAAAATACATGCAAATAGAAAAGTTGCATTGGTACTTGCTTGACCTGGAATCGAACCCGCTCCCTCATACTCGAGAGGTTGGTTCTTTACCCACTAGCTAGGCCACCACGACTTTAGGGTCCGTTCAGATAGACCGGGTCGGAGAGCATCGGCGCGCATTTTTCTTTTCACACAGACCGGAGCCGATCGGCTGCACGAGCATTAAAAAGCATGCAAACGGAGCCAAATGTCAGGAAAAACCACACGATCGGAGCCGGTCGTCTCCTCTTAATTTCACACCGAGCGCATTCGAGCATTCTCAATGACAAAAGTAGTGCGCATGCAAAAATAAACCTTACTTCAAATACTAAGTACTCAATTTTCAACGTGTTAAGAATTTGCTCTGCTCTCCGACCCAGTCTATCTGAACGGACTCCTAGGGATAAACAATTGACTATTATGTTATTCTGATATACAAGCTGCATTATTGGCATTTGATTCTTAAACAAATAAGTATATTGTTAACTGCCAGTGGTTACATAAAGGGCAGCAGAGACGAGCGACCATCGGCACCCCACCATTCAGCCGTGTATCTCTGTTTGGAGGATTCCTTTTTTGAACGTCACTGTGACAAGACAAGTTATAGGTAGTTTGACGGGAATACGATTTTGCCGCGCTTTTGAATACTTTTGTTTAATCGTATTATAGTTGATTTTCATGTTAAAACTATTTCTTGTTATTTCCTTGTTAAATAAACCTGCTTCTGGTCCTTAAAAATATTATGTAGTTTTAACGTGAAACAATAGGTATCTTGAATTCAAAAACCTAAAAAATAAAATTGCTGATCTTCATTTATTATTTCTACGGTATTACCGAGAAAATGATACCTAGTAAATATAAGACCAATTTTAAACCGATTACTTACCCACTTTAAAGCTTATAAAATATTTGATATCAATTTTCTTTGCTATCTAGGCGTATTTTTTTAAAATTGGTTCTTAAAATATTCAATGCGTTTTAAAAATTATAGGAAAATTGTCCGTATTTATGCAAAATGGAACCACTCGACAAATTTCGTTTTTTACTTTTTTTGAAGAATACTAATGTAAAAGTGGTCTAAATTCTTATACAAAAAAGAACCACATGATTTTCCCCTTGGAAAGAAGGTATATTAAAAGCAGAACAGAACCAACAGCAATAACAAACGTTACTTATAAAGCAAAACGGAACCACGGCACAATATGACTCTATTGATCAAACAAATAAAAGATAGTACTATCATGTAATTTTATACAAAAAAGATCCACGCATACTTGGTACCGTTATACATCAAACATATTTCTATTATTAACGATTATTTTTAATACACAAAATAGAACCAAATTTCTGTGGTATCGTTATGCGTAAAATATTTTTTTATTATTTATTTGCTAATATTGTTTTGCAAAAGGGAACCACAAACATTCGGTTCTATCATGTATAAATAAATATTGTTAAACAGTAGAACCACTAGCATGTGATTCCACTCAAAGGTACAAAAATGACATGATTGATTTAATATTTCTCGTTTTAAACAACGAAATATTTACTTTATTTCATTGATGGTATGACACAAAGTGCAGTTTCAAAGTAAAACGTCAAACGTCATCTGTAAAAATAGGCGACATTCAACGATATAAATCTTCTGGACACATCTATTGGCCCACCTTGTATTTTCAGTTTCGTTTGGTCCTAGCTAAAATTGTATATTAGGTCGAGCAAAACGTTTTTATGCAGTTTTGAACCTGGCACTTCACAATTTCATAGTCTTTTTTTTAATTTAGAACACAGAATTTATAGAAACAAAAGACAATTTGGAGCCTGTTTGTTGATATCAAACAAACGAACACTAAGAAAACTTGGTTTTATTGGTTTACTTGGCTTTAATTCTTGAAAAAATTTATTGATATCTTTGGTTTTGCAACAAACATTACTTATTCTTAACATTAAGGTGAGGTTCTATCAATAATCAATGGATACTTCACCTGAAGTCGCCACCCAAGCTGTGGCACTTATTCAGGCCGGACACAGCCAAAGAAACGTGAGTGCTCAACTTAATTTAAGTCGATGTTTATCGGAGGTACCTAGAGACTGGCGGTTTTGTTCGTCGCCAAGGAAGGCCACGATCTCGGGTCACAACTGAAAGGCAGGATCGATTCATCCTGACGACCAGCTTGAGAAATCGTCACCTTACCTCCATTGAGATACAAAACCAACTTCCACGGAGTATCTGTGTGTTAAAAGAACGCGATATGGTACCACACAAGCCAGCTAATGGGCCCAAACTAACGCGAGCCCACCGAACAGCGCGCTTTCATTTCGCACGCCATCATTTAAATTGGACACAGCAAGATTGGAGCCGTGTACTCTTTTCCGATGAGTCTAAAATTGTGTTACATGGCAATGATGGAAGGAAGAAGGTCTAAGTAAGGGAGAGCGTTTCGCACAATGCTGCTTTGAAGAGAGGGTTCCTTATGTCGGTGGCTCATGGACTGTCTGGGGCGGTATATCCGCGAGCGGCAAAATTCAACTTGAGGTTGTTACAGGACCACGGCTGCCAACATTAAATGCTGAAAGGTATATTCGTGAGTGCTTAGAACCTCACGTGATACCATACGCGGACTCATCATCCTCCGAGCCTTTTTCCCAATCATGTTGGGGTCGGCTTCCAGTCTAACCGGATTCAGCTGAGCACCAGTGCTTTACAAGAAGCGACTGCCTACCTGACCTCCTCAACCCAGTTACCCGGGCAACCCGATACTCCTTGGTTAGACTGGTGTCAGACTTACTGGCTTCTGACTACCCGTAACGACTGCCAAGGATGTTCAATGACAGCCGGGACCTACAGTTTAACGTGCCATCCGAAACACAGTCAATGGTGTCTAAGATATAGATACCATACGCGGACTATGTGGGCAAAAATTACCTTTTTATGCATGATAATGCAAGAGCCCATGCGGCCGGCATCGTCAGGGAATATCTTCGGGATGTGAACATCACAGTTATGGACTGGCCAGCCAGAAGCCCAGACATGAACCCCATTGAGCACATGTAGGACGAGCTAAAAAGACGATGCAGGAGTTGAAAACTTCCATAGAGGAGGAATGGGAGATGATCCCTCAAAATTTCATAGAGCGGTTGATAAACTCTATGCCTAATCGTATGAGAGCTGTGGTAGATGCCCATGGAGGCAACACGCGTTATTAAATTAAACCTTTATTTGATAAAACATGTTTTTTATTCAAAAATCAATTGCCTTTAACAAGGCGCATATCCGACTTGTTAGGCGTAGCTCCGTGTCGTATGGTATTCTGAATTCAAATTTAAAACAATACGATCGAAAAGTAAGGTAAAATGTATCAGGGTTAAAAATGCATCAACTATACTAACTAAGTCACCATATATAACTGCGGGAAATATACATAGAAAGAGACTCACCAATCTCAATTTATTTTAAAACAGACTTCTTTGGTAATGCTGTAGACGTTAATATAGGGAGAGCACCTTTATACCGATTATAAATCACATTGTTTCATTTATATCAACAAATCCCTAGATTATGGTTCTTTTTTGTATATGAGAAAACCTATTAATTACTTAATGTTTAAAGGAACCACATGCACGATTTCTTAATTATTTTGAAGGTTTACCAGTAATCAACAAAAATTTATATACACATACTAAATTTAGTAATTTATCAACATATTTAAATAAAAGAAATAGTAATTTTACTTCATTTAACAGTGCTGCACATGTTTTTGTAAACCCTTTAATATCTCAAAAGTGTGTGTTTGCTGGGTGGTTCCATTTTGCATAAATACGGACAATTGATGTTGGATGGCATATGGGGGGTTAATAATGTTTGAACACGGGTAGACTGAAATAATGACCAGGGGCCCGATTCTCCTAAGTTAAGAATGTCAAAATCGAATAGAAATCGAATCGCAATATGATCGCAATAGCAGTTTTAACCATATCGGGCAATCTGCTACTAACATAAGACCAATCGTATTCCAACGACATTCGATTGGTTTGCGATTGGTCTGCTGTTTTGGTGATTTTGGTCTATACGGTAGTTTGATCTACATTCATTTTGCAGTCGTAAATCATTTGCAGACAAAATGATTCATTATTGAATGACAGAAAAGGATAAAAACGTTTATTTCAAAGAAAAAATAGCGGAATGCCACATACGCTTCAATTGTAATCGAGTCGGGATTGGATCTCAGTCGAACTGAGTCGAACGTGAATCGTATGTCGCTTAAGTAAAATTAGGAGAATCGGGCCTCTGTATTGTTAGACCTATAAGTTTTTGTCATTCACTTCATCTGTCGAGCCAACTATGTTGGGCTCGGCTCAGTCGGTCCAGTCTATCCGGATGCAGCTGAGTGCCAGTGTGCCACAAAGAGCGACTGCCTATCTGACCTCCTCAACCCAGTTACTATGAATCCGGGACCCCTTAGTGAGACTGGTTGTAGACTTACTGGCTTCTGACTACCCGTAACGACCGCCAAAGATGTTCAAATGACAGCTGGGACCCCCTAATCTAATGTGCCTTCCGAAATACGGAGGAACATCTTCACTTACTATACTTACACAGTTACACACCAATGACTGTGTTTCGGATGGCACGTTAAACTGTAGGTCCCGGCTGTCATTGAACATCCTTAGCAGTCGTTACGGGTAGTCAGAAGCCAGTAAGTCTGACGCCAGTCTAACCAAGAAGTATTGGGTTGCCCGGGTAACTGGGTTGAGGAGGTCAGATAGGCAGTCGCTTCTTGTAAAGCACTGGTACTCAGCTGAATCCGGTTAGACTGGAAGCCGACCCCAACATGTTTGGGAAAAAGGCTCGGAGGATGATGATCTTCACTTACTATACTTCTCATAATAAAATTAATAGAAAACATTTTTGTTTCTTTTTTCCGCAATCACTGAACCGATGATGTGCAAAAAAACTTTCACAGTTGGAAAGCTACACTGTTCCCGAGTAACATAGGCTATATTTTATTCCGGTACGGGCAGAAGTTCCCACTGAAACTGCGAGAAAATATCTAGTCGACAAAAATATTGTTGCTGTTAGGTAGTTCCTAACCTATTTCCAAAGGGCAGTTCTGGGGCCCGATTCTCCTAAGTTAATAATGTCAAAATTGAATAGAAATCGAATCGCAATATGATCGTAATAGCAGTTTTAACCATATCGGGCATTCTGCTACTAATAAAAGACCAATCGTATTCGATTGAAATTTGATTGGTTTGCGATTGGTCTGCTATTTTGGTGATTTTGGTCTATACGGTAGTTTGCTCTACAATCATATTGCAATAGTTAATCATTTGCAGACAAAATGATTCATTATTGAATGACAGAAAAGGATAAAAACGTTTATTTCAAAGAAAAAATAGTGGAATGCCACATACGTTTCAATCGCAATCGAGTCGGGATTGGATCTCAGTCGAACGTGAATCGTATGTTGCTTAAGTAAAATTAGGAGAATCGTGCCCCTGCATAAACTGGTTTGAAATAGCATAAAATTAACAACTGTGGCATGTTTGACTAGCCTGGATAATTTCAAGGTTGCCACAATGTAGACAGATAATAGATCTATCGATTTTAAAATAACTCTGATAATGTTGGCATTGTTATCATAATAAATTACATAAGCAAGTATTGTACTTACTTAAAAAAACTTTTATCATGATAATAAAAAGATTAATTAGGCAGAAACTGATTTATTGAGTTTGTTAACTGGATTCAATATCAATATAAATCATAACCAATAAATTAAATTGGTAGCCGAAAGCATCAGTGTCTACTGACGCTACGTAGAAAGCGTCTGTCACCACTGTCGTGGTGGCTAACGCAACTTTTCTAAGTTTGTATGTACTTTCTAAGTATATCTTAGACACTAGGGCATGCAATTTCGGTAAAATAAAAATTACCGGTAAAAATTCGGTAATCAAAATATTTTTACCGGTAAACCGGTAAAACGGTAATTTTTGTTTTTTTTTTTAATGTGATATTTTAACAATAAGACTGGGTAGTCTAAAAGCAAAAAATAAATAAAAATACAAGGTATAAGGTGGTAAACATTTTTTGCGACGTGGGCCGTAACAAAAAAACGCGATGACGCCGACAAAATGCAAGAGAAACGGCTGCGATGGTACGGACATGTAAAAAGGAGACCACTTTAATACATCGCCAATGTTATGTACTCAATCTCGATATACCCGGTCAAAGGCGCAGAGGCAGGCCGAAACTGTGGTGGTTGAGTGTCGTAATGACATGAAAATCTACGAACTCGAAGAGGAAGGTGTCCTGGATAGAGTGAAGTGGAAAAAGAAGATACGGAAAGAGGAGCGAAATTACCGAATAAACGCTAAGAATTTAAATTGAAGTGAAATCCCTTTTTTATGGTAAATCGTAGGCATTTTATGGACCAGGGTCGCGGTAACTCTCTCGAACAATCCAGCAGCCCCGGCAGGCCTTGGCCCTGCGCGTGGAACAACGCGCGCCGCCAGCACGGGTCTGTTGTCTATGCAGACGGAGGAACGATGAGCCACCCGAACTCACCGCCTACAGACCGACGCCTACGGTGGCCGGGTGTCGTCTCTCGACACTCGGCGCCCGTGGTATCTTCCTGGTCCACTACAGCGGCTGGGATGAGAGGTGCTAACTCGCAGTCGCTCCGCCGTCTCCTTCTCGAGCATGACTGCTTCGCAGAAGGAGGCGACGGCTTCCCATTCACTCAGGACCATGGCTTGAACCAGGACCGGACGCGAGAGGTCGCCGCTGCCTATTGCCTCGACGGCGATACGGCGGTGCCCTTCCCAAGCAGTGCACACCTGGACTGTGTGCTCCACCGCGTCTTCAGAGCTGTCCGCATGGTGATGAAGTAAAAGCCCTTGCTCAGTAAGGTCATAGAGTAGGTAAAATAAGCATAAGCTACATTTTTACCTAATATGAGCTGACAGCTATGAGGAAAATCAGAATAACCGAATGAATAAAATTTGTTTAGATATTATAAATTAAGATGAGAATGAAGATTTGTATCTAACCTAGAGATAGTTAAGGAGCCACACAAGTTTACTTTCCTAAAAAACAGCAACTTTAACACTCGTACAACATGTAATGTATGTAATATTACCTTATGTTCAGGCTACATAATGAAGATTTGGCGTTAAATGAACGATTGCTATATTTTATCACAAAAACGTAAAAACCGGTAAATTACCGGTTATATATTATTTTTACCGGTAAATTAAAATTCGCGAAAATGGGCGGTTTTACCGGTAAAACCGAAACCGGTAAACCGGTATTGCATGCCCTATTAGACACCAATGGCTGATAAAAAGGTGAAGGAAAACATCTTGAGGAAACCCTGGACTAAAGTCTGAAATCAGCAACCCGAATTGAGCAAGCGTGGTGATTAATGCTCAATCCTTCTCCGTGTGAGAGGAGGCCACAGCCCAGCAGTGGGACGATAAAAAGGCTGTAAAAAGCCGAAAGCGATGTCGTAAATAGAGCGAAGTGGAGAAGAAATTAGGAAAGCTGACCCCACCACCATGTAGCCACCATGGTAGCAGGAAAGAGAGAGAGATTGAAACGAAAGCAAACATATTTAAAGGAAGAATAAGTAATTTTGCGTGTTTACAATCTTTCGCAATTTTAATATTTTACGAGTTGCCCCAGTAACTGAGTTGAGGTCAGATAGGCAGTCGCAATTGTATCCTGTTAAACTGGAAGCCGACCCTAATATAGTTAGGCTAGGTAGATGAAATGAAAATGTTATTAGTCTGTAAGTCCCCGTCACAAGACGGGATAAACGCTAAGAAGAAGAAGAATTCCCTCCCCACTCAGAGACATTTAATGATGACTTAAGTCACTCCTTAGTGACGGAATGTCATACAAGTCCTTCACTAAGGAATGGCTTAAGTAACCATTAAATGTCTCTGAGTGGGGAGGTTAATCTGTAAGTCTTCTGAAAGAACAACAAAAAAATGATTAGTTTATTCGTCCGTTGCAACCGAAAGATGTCCACTGCTGGACTAAGGCTTCTCCAAAAATTGACAACATCCATACAGTGGGAGGCCTGCCGACGCTGCGTCTTCCGGGTCGTGGTCCCCAACATTTCTGCCCTAATGGCCATCTGTTCTACGAACTATTTGCCCGTTCACACATCATTGATGGATTAATCAAAATATATTTTTCTTTTCTCTCTCCAACAGTCCCAGCCTGGTCAAGTGACCGAAGCTGTGAAGGATGCCATTGACGCTGGGTACCGTCACATCGACTGCGCTCACATCTACTTGAACGAGAAGGAAGTCGGTGAGGCACTCAAGACCAAGTTTAATGAGGGAGTTATTAAAAGGTTAGTAATCTACTAATATTTTGTATATTTTAATATTAAAGTTTGCTTGCTTAAGTATTTGTATGTACTTTCTAAGTACCTATATCTTAGACACCAATGACTGTGTTTCGGATGGCACGTTAAACTGTAGGTCCCGGCTGTCATTGAACATCCTTGGCAGTCGTCACGGGTACTCAGAAGCCAGTAAGTCTGACACCAGTCTAACCAAGGGGTATTGGGTTGCCCGGGTAACTGAGTTGAGGAGGTCAGATAGGGCAGTCGCTCCTTGTAAAGCACTGGTACTCAGCTGAATCCGGTTAGACTGGAAGCCGACCCCAACATAGTTTGGGAAAAAGGCTCGGAGGATGATGCTTGCTTCAGTATTTGTATTAGGCACCAAAGACACTCGCGGGAAGCCTTACAAACCGCGGAAAACAAAAGTATCTTTTTTAACAAGATTTTTTTGTAGCTTTTCAAAAAAAATTTCACTGTTAAGAAGCCATATTATTCCCGGGTGACAGGGCTATATGTTATCTGCATTCTGGTGGTACTTTCCTATATACGTTCCACTGCACACGGGGGAAACTGCTGGCATAAACTGCTGGCCCATATAGGATTCCGGCCCTGGTTCAGGCCATGGTCCGGGGCGAGAGGGAATGGGATGCCGTCGCCTTTTTCTGCGAAGCGGTCATGCTCGAGAAGAAGGAGGCGGATTGCCGGAGAGTTCGCACCTCTAATCCCGGCCGCCGCACTGGACCAGGTAGACACCATGGGCGCCGGGTGTCGCGAGATGACTCCCGGCCACCGTAGGCGAGGGTCTGTGGGCGGTGAGTTCGGGTGGCTCATCGTCCCTCTGTCTGCTTAGACGACAGACCCGTGTCGACGGCGCGCGTTGTTCCACGCGCTCCTCAAAGAGATGTCAGCAACCCCAGCGGGGCCCAACAGGGCTAAGGCCTGCCGGGGCTGCGGGTTGTTCGAAAGAGATACCGCGGCCCTGGTACATAAAAGGCCTATGACGGAACACGACGGTTTTTAGTCAGTAAGAGTCTGACACTCCATCACCGCTGCTAACCCACAGCGGGAGGGGTCATTTGATGATTTTTGACGTCGCGACGCGTCGATAAAAAAAAGAGTCCCATATAGAATAGATAAAAATAAGAGTTTTTTGAGCTCTAGTATTTCTGAAATTCGATAACCTAGGTACTCGTCAAACCAGTTTGAAAAATAAATATCAGAGTGAATAAATACGAAATAACAAGAATTTTCTTTAAAACAATTGGTTAAATAATTTACTTTAATTCTAACTAGGTTGCTATACATACATAGATTACGAATTATTTTATTTATCGGGTACAAATAAAAGTTTAAGTAAAATTATTAGCTAAATTTAAAAAAATATGACTATTACCTCGGACAAAGGATCAGCATGGCCATCCAACGAGGTAATGCTGCCAGCCTCTTGGGTACGCTCCCAGTTGACAGCGATGGGGATGAATTTTTTGACGCTTCTTAGATAAGTGTTTTTTTTTATTATTTTACTAGGATAGTTTTTTTTGTGCTGTAAATATCTATGTATATAATAACTATGGAAAAGTTGGAAATAAATTATGAAATAAAGATTAATTTGGGTTATATAATTACTAAGTGAGCAACTACTTAAAATCAAAAGAAACAGTAGGTAACTTAGTCGTTGTGGATAAGTAGTTAAAGCGCCTGCCTCTTGCTTAAATGCGAATAGAGGCTCGATTCAGTTAAAGTATCTTGACTTAGACACGAGGTTATCTCCATGTGGAATGTCGACACGGCTGTTATTGTGCCGATTGTCGTTACGGCCAATGGTCTAATAGCCAAGAGCCTCGACCAACACCTCATGAGGCTCTCGTTGGGCGGCTGGATCAAGGGACTGATTCAGAAGGCAGTACTCCTTGATACGACGCGTATTGTGATTGGCATTGGATTAACGATTAACGGACTTCTGCATAATTAACGGAAGTTAACATGTCCGTTAACATTTTTTAAAGTTAACTTAAAAGTTAATCCGCTAATCAAAATGTTAACTTCGTTAATTAACGATTAACCGATTAACGAGTTAATGCCCAGCTATGGATATTAACAATAACAATTAATTGTTTATCAAAAATCAGATTCTAACAACCTTTACCTACATATTATCTAAAGTCGATGGCGACAAAATCGACTCCTGCCCCGGGCAAATAGCCACGCTACGCCACTGCATGTCAGATATCACAATTTATTTTTGTTTAATTGTCGAGGCATTCAATTCCGAAAAAAACATTTTTCGCGCACGTCCGTTATAGCTTTTTGTTCACTTTGGCATTTTATGATATGAAAACTCTAAGGAAAAAACTATTTATATGTTAACGTACGTACGTACGTATTTATGTTATAACGTAACGTAACTAACGTATTGAATTTCAAAAGTCAGTAGGGGCGGCAAAAATTGAATGGCCTACTAGCGGCAAATTTGTAAATCCGCCACTGGGAACATTACTTTGCTCTTTTGCACTAATATTGTGGCGCCCCCTAGTGAGTTACAGCCATGACACCTATCTAAGAATATGAACTCATTGAACACAAAAACGTTATTGAAAACCGCATCAAAATCGGATCATTAGCTTAGAAGGTAGGTGGGAACATTACTTTGCTGTTTGGACTAATATTGTGGCGCCCCCTAGTGAGTTACAGCCATGACACCTATCTAAGAACATGAACTCATCGAACACAAACCCTTTATTGAAAACCGCATCAAAATCAGATCATTAGTTTAGAAGATATGTGGGAACATTACTTTGCACAAACGCACACACAAACACACAAACACACAAACGCACATCTCTCACCCTAAACGCATATACCTGCTCCGTTCCGTCGTGGGTAAAAAAATGAATAAATGAAATATTCGATACTTCAGTCGCAGTAAACGTGTCAATAAAAGTCCTGGCTCTTTAATTAGAGTTTTTACAACCAAAACACTTAAATCGGCAAACAATGGGCAGTTCACAGTTTGTTTATAATAATTTTAGTAGCTGATAATATTTCCTTGATACGATCATGCAATCGTACACATCAATTCAGGCAGATTCGAGCCTTTTCCCAACTATGTTAGGGTCGGCTTCCAGTCTAACCGGATGCAGAGTACAAGGAGCGACTGCCCTATCTGACCTTCTCAACCTCAGTTATCCAGGCAGCAAGATATCCCTTTTAATACTGGTTGTCAGACTTTCTAGCTTTTGATTAGTTGTAACGTCTGCGAAAAAGCTGGAGTGGAGACCACGGACTAGCAAGCGCAGCGTAGGACGCCCACCAACAAGGTGGACAGACGACTTTATAAAGGTCGCCGGAAGACGCTGGATGCAGGTCGCCTCCAACAGGTATCTGTGGAGATCTAAGGGGGAGGCCTATGTTCAGCAGTGGACGTCCTATGGCTGAGATGATGATGATGATGATGAACGTCTGCAAAAATGACCAAATATCCGACACACGGAAGAACTCATCATGATAGGATGGTCACCTGTCCACGGACCGCCCGCACCTCATTGTGTCCAAAATAAGTACACTAGGAAAGAAAATCTGTGCTATATACTATAACAACCTATATTTTAAAAGTAATTTTGGTATGTACGTACTTGCTTGACATGAAATCAACCCGCGTACTTGAGATGCTAATTAATTTTTACAAAGAATTAATTAAAGTTTTGAATGTATCTACTAATTATTGTAACTAAGTAGATACCTAGTTGACGGCATAGCGAACAATTATCGATACAAAAACTGGAAATAGATCCGCCATCTTGAAATTTTCCATTTCAAATAATGTAAATGACTCGTTTACTGTAAGTAAATGGAAAATGTTAATGTTATCAATTACAAATGGATTAAAACAATTAATTTTACCAGTGGTACTAGCCGTTTTTCCCCAACAACCCAGATTAAATATATGTAGCTTATGTTGGGGTAGTCAGAAGCCAGTAAGTCTGACACCAGTCTATTAACCAAGGGTTATTGGGTTGCCCGAGTAACTGGGTTGAGGAGGTCAGATAGACAGTCGCTCCTTGTAAAGCACTGGTACTCAGCTGAATCCGGTTAGACTGGAAGCCGACCCCAACATAGTTGGGAAAAGGCTTGGGAGATGATGATGCTGAGCTCATGTTACTCGGGAAGAGTGTAGCTTTCCAACAGTTTTCGAGTCTATTCAGTAATTTCGAAGCCTTTTAGGGTACAGTAAACAAACCAACAAAAAATGATTCCTCTTTGTTATATTACCTACCCCCGCACTCGGAGACATTTATGGCCTTACTACAAAAACTTAACCACCTGTTTTACACTTGTCTAAAAAAATTGTGGCTGCAAAATGAACCACATGTCAACGTCATAATTTGACATTTTTTTAGACAAGTCTTAAACTGACGTTTAAAAGTTTTTGTGGTAAGACGGTTAATGATTACTTAAGTCACTCCTTAGTGACAGATTCTCAGAGAAATTCTGCACTAAGGAACGGCTTAAGATTAAATGTCTCTGAGAGTGTCCATTAGTGTAGAAGTAAAGATTATGTATAATTTTCGTTTTCAGGGAAGACATCTTCATAACTTCTAAGTTGTGGTGCACATTCCACCGGCCTGATCTCGTGGAAGGAGCTATCAAGACCACTCTGCAGAACCTGGGATTGGACTACCTGGATTTGTACCTGATTCACTGGCCACAGGCTTTTAAGGTACGACCTGATGTTAGATACTAGCTGATCATCCTGCGTCCTGGGGGAACTTCTTCCCGTACGTGGATAAAGTATAGGAGATAGCGTGACTTCCCAACAGTGAAAGAATTTTTCTTTCTTTATTCTTTACTAGCTTCCGCCCGCGGCTTCGCCCGTGTAGAGTTCGGTTATATCGCGTTTCCAAGAGAATTCTTCAAAAGTTCGGGATAAAAACTATCCTATGTTCTTTCTCAAGGTCAACTCTATCTCTGAACCAAATTTTATTAAAATCAGTTGAGTGGTTTAGACGTGAAAGCGTAACAGACAGACAGACAGTTACTTTCGCATTTATAATATTATTAGTAGGGATTTTCAAACTGGTTCAGCAGTTTCGTAGCCGTAGACGAACGAAAAATATTTCCTCTTTATAATATAAGTGTAGACTAACTGTTAAACCAGCTTCCTGAGGGAACTTCTTCCCGCACCTGGATAAAAAGTCCTATGACCTTCATCAGGCTCTAGACTATTTGAGTATCAAATTTTATTTAATTCAGTTCAGTAGTTTTGGCGATTTGGACAGGTACAGTGGAAGAGGAAGACCAAAGAATCGATGGATGGGATGTGTGAAAGTCGATGTGGTAAGAAAGAATGTTACTTGTGAGATGACGGCAGATAGAAGAGTATGGAAGGAGAAAATATGCTGCGCCGACCACAAATAAAATTGGAATAAAGGCAAAAAGATGATGATCAGTGATTATTGCTTGAAAACGCGACAGACTTACGTTAAATTCTAGTTAGGCAGATTTAGGAGCTACCAACTACCCGCTTCAAAAGGGCACTACGTAGATGGCTAATTGATAATCCTTTTTACTCAATAAAATAATTTTTACAATATAAATTTCCAAAATATAAATCGGTACCTAAACTTTATCACTTGCATGTTTATGTGTGTGTATAAACTAATTTGCATGTCATTATATTGTGACTGAATACCGAACACACTGAAATTTTGTAACACCTTATGAACCTACTGTATTCATGTGCAAATAAATACTTTGACTTTGAACAAATTCGATAAAGAAATAAAATTACTCGTGCATTACGAAATTTTTATTTGAAGGTCAAGTAGTACCTATCTTGTCTGATAACATCTCCAAAACTGATACTAAAACGTGTGTAGGTAAACATCTTGAAAGATAACAATAGATACTCAGAGACCCATAAATGTTTTATCCCACGAAAGCGGATAAACCATAGGTACGTTTTCGTGTGAACGTACTGCATGTTTGCACATTGTCTTTGGTATGACCCGGGGACTCGGAAAATGCTGACCGCTCCTATTAAGTACATGCTTACTCATACATCTATCTATACTATAATATAATATTATAAAGCTGAAGAGTTTGTTTGTTTGTTTGTTTGTTTGAACGCGCTTATTTCAGGAACTACTGGTCCGATTTGAAAATTTCTTTCAGTGTTAGATAGCCCATTTATCGAGGAAGGCTATAGGCTACTTGTTATCCCGGTACGGGAAGTAGTTCCCACGGGATGCGGGTGAAACCGCTGGCAGAAGCTAGTGTCCTCATAAAAATCTCTTCTCGTCACAGGAAGGCGAAGAACTTTTCCCGAAAGACGCAGAGGACAAGATCATCGCGTCTCCCGTAGACTACGTCGACACGTATAAGGCCATGGAGAAACTAGTGGAACAAGGCCTGACGAGGAGCATCGGACTGTCGAACTTCAACAAGAGACAGATTGAGAGGGTGTTAGAAGTCGCTACTATTAAGCCGGCTATGTTACAGGTATGTCATAGACTGCTTCGTTGGTCTAGTGGTCGCAAGCGCGACTGCTGTGCTTGAGGGTTCGATTCCGACGGATTTTCCGTCCCATCGGACTACGAGAGTGAAGGAATAGGGAGTGCACCTGTGTCTGCGCAATGCTTGTGCACTATAATATGTCGGGACACCTTTTCACACACGGTCGGTAAGCCCCATGGTAAGTTATTAATTAACTTGTGTTATGGGTGCTAACACAACTGATAAACTACATATAGCTACATATATACATATTTATAAATACATATTGTAACACCCAGACCACGGCCAACAAGCATGCTCATCACACAAATGTCGACCGAACCGGGAATCGAACCCGGGACCTCAGGTCCGGCAGTCCGGCATGGTGACCATTGCGCCATCGAGGTCGTCTTATATGTCCTGCGTAGCTGGCTGATCTCCTGATATGAGAACGGCCGCTGTGGCGGAAAATCGGGCTTGGACTTCTTTTAATCACGCTTTTATTAGGTCGACCTAACTATGTAATCTAAGGTAAGTAAATTAACCGTCTCCCAAGCGTAGCGTCATGAAAATTGGCAGCTGTATGTAGTACTATGGTAATGTGGAAACTGGTGGAACAAGGCCTGACGAGGAGCATCGGACTGTCGAACTTCAACAAGAGACAGATTGAGAGGGTGTTAGAAGTCGCTACTATTAAGCCGGCTATGTTACAGGTAAGAAATCTTCTTTTTATCACGAAAGTATTAGGGTTGACCTATGTGTAACGTATGTAATAGATTCAAATTCTTTATTGCGAACTAAATAGGTATGAAAGTATTTTATAACTAGGTACGTTCTTAGAACTAAATTGCCTGTGGAGGCATTGCAATTGATTACAAAAACAATTAATAATTAAAATTGGAATCTAAATGGAATCTACGGTAAGTAAATTAACCGTCTCCCAAGGATTTATTTATTTATTTATTTTATTTGATTTACACAACTTCAAAAGTCACTTACATAAATCAGAGTACCTAGGTAAGTAAATTTCTTACAAAGGAAACTTAAAAATAAAGAAAATTGAAAAAGAAAGATAACAACAAAAAAAAAGAAATTAGAAACAACATAAAACGTTACAAAAATTAAGTAACAATTAGGTAAATACTATTTAAATCAGAGTAGGTAATTACATTCCTTGCAAAGAAAAACTTAAAATTAGAAATAAAAACATGAAATAAAACTTTAGAGTAACAATTAAATGGTATAACTTTCGCAATATTTTAAACACAAAGACATTATATGGGTATATTTGTCCTCAAAAAGATCACAGTCCGGGTTGGCTTCCACAAGCTTATTTATTGTGTTCAACACACGCGGTACGGGAGACGCAGCACGGTCTGCGGTCCGACATGAAGGTACGTCCAGCAGACGATGTTTTCTGCTCATGATCAAGGATCGTAGCATCATGAAAATTGATAGCTGTGTGTAGTTCTGATGACAATACAATAATATGGTACTGTCGAACTGATCTGATGCTGGAACCGGAAGATATGAACTGGAACTTCAAGATGGAACATACTTTTAGAACTGTTATAAAGACATCAAATAAAGTTTGACCACGACTAGCGTGCATTTATTTAAGTGTTTTCTAGTAGTTTATAGTCGGTTGGTTTCTTAGTCTTATCTTGCAAACCCCTCACTAATGGTGTGATACTGGCATCCAAGGTCGATTTCGGCCACGGCGGATATCTCAGTGGAGATCAGCCAGCTGCGCAGGACATATCATAGTTTGTGCTCATTTGCTGGGACTGCCGTGCACTCACTATTCCTTCACTCCCATAGCGCGATGCGACGACAAGCCGACACCACCAGAGAGATATCAAATGAGGAGATAGAAGTGCAATAAAACCATTTCAATAAAACGTACGATTGATTATAAAATTCCACTTTTATGAAGTGCTCAATAGGATTATTATAAGCCCTCGTAAACACCGCATCTCATTATTGCAGATAATTCAAAAGATAGGCTTATCTGTTATTGCATAAGTATTGATTAACAGATGCCCCTTCAGATAGACAATAAACTCTTTTATAGGATGTTATATAAGCCATTTGCGATAGTGATAACTGATTAACACGTTCAATGAGCAATAAATGGTTTAAGCACCAGTTGAACAGTCTTCTAAGATTGGTTTCAGGTCAGAAAAATACTAATTATCACTTTTATAATACTCACATTCTTTCTAAGTGTATCTTGCACATCGATGACTGAGTAAAGGTGAAGGATAACATGTTGAGGAATCTCAAAACTTTAACAACCTTATCACATAGAAGTGTGGTTGCAAAACGGACCTTATTTCAACGTCATAATTTATCATATTTTTAGACAAGTGTTCAACAGACGTGCGGAAACAGATCAAGAAGACAAGAATCTCGCTAAAGGCAACATAACTTTTAGGAATGAGAAAGGAAAGAGATGTTTAGGGCAAGACAGCTCTTTATGATGCATCTTTTAAATTAGAATAAAATCGTTATTTTTCGCACAGAATATTTATAGGACAACCATACTCGTACTATACATTCCACCTTAACTTAGTCATGCAAGAAAAAAAACATTTCAACACCGTTCGTCTTCTGTCCCCAGATCGAAGTCCACCCCTACCTAAACCAGCAACCTCTAATAGACTTCTGCAAACTCCACGATATTGCCATCACGGCGTACTCCCCGCTGGGCTCTCCTGACAGGCCTTGGGCGAAGCCTGGTGACCCGCAGCTGTTAGACGATCCCAGGATCAAGACCATTGCGGATAAATACGGGAAGACGGTCGCGCAGGTGCTGATCAGGTAAGATATGCTCAAAATAAATATATGTATAAATAAAGCTGGATTTTATTGGACCGATTTGAAAAAATAGTTTCAGTTAAGTGTACATAGCACATGTATAGTTATCGGCACGAATCTTGAGCTCTGACCTACATCTGCGCAGAAGTAATTTATTAGCAAAGAACCAATCCCGAGTGACGGCTATGACGCGATGCACTGCGGGCCAATCACCGCTTTAGCCCGCCCCCGCGCTTCACTTCATACCACAAAAGGGACCCAATAAATTACTTTTGCGCAGGTGAAGGTCAGAGCTCAAGATTCATGCCGATAACTATAACGAGGTAGTGTCCTATATTTTTATCCGGTTACACGAAGTATTTTTTACGGGACGCGAGTCGTTCAGTGAACTCCTTAAAAATACTGACAAGAAGTCAGAAATGCATTTTCACCCGTATTCTAAGGAAATTACTCCATAGGTGATGATGATGTTCTCATATTAGGAAATCAGTTACGCAGGACATATTATAGTGCATAATATTGCTTGGACTGCGATGTACTCACTATTCCTTCACTCTCATAGCGCGATGCGACGACAAGCCGACGCCACCGGAGAGAGATCACAAGCAGGACCACTTAGACTTACCTAATTACAAACATACATTATCTTTCTTAGTAATGTTGTTATTGAATTGATAGGCATCTAATTATGATAGACTTAACACTGTCTTCTAATCCTCAGATACGCCATCGACCGCGGCATCGTAGTAATCCCGAAGTCGGTGACCAAGTCGAGAATCATTCAAAACTTCAACGTCTTCGACTTCCAACTCACTCTCGACGATATCAAGGAAATAGCCAGCTTGGAGTGCAAAGGACGAGTCTGCATGATGGGAGAGTAAGTAACTTTAACTGCCTAGCCTTTTCCCAACTATATTGGTGTCGGCTTCCAGTCTAACTGGATGCAGCTGAGTACCAGTGCTTTACAAGAAGCGACTGCCTATCTGGGGCCCGATTCTCCTAATTTTACTTAAGCAACATACGATTCACATTCGACTGCGATCCAATCACGACTCAATTACGATTGAAGCGTATGTGGCATTCCGCTATTTTTTCTTTGAAATAAACGTTTTTATCCTTTTCTGTCATTCAATAATGAATCATTTTGTCTGCAAATGATTTACGATTGCAATATGATTGTAGAGCAAACTACCGTATAGACCAAAATCACCAAAATAGAAGACCAATCGCAAACCAATCGAATGTCGTTGGAATACGATTGGTCTTATATTAGTAGTAGAATGCCCGATATGATTAAAACTGCTATTGCGATTCAATTTCTATTCGATTTTGACATTATTAACATAGGAGAATCGGGCCCTTGATCTCCTCAACCAAGTTACCCGGGCAACCTTTGGTAAGACTGGCTGTCAGACTTACTGGCTTCTGACTACCCGTAACGACTGCCAAAGATGTTCAAATGATAGCAGGGCTAATTTAGCGTGTCTTCCGAAACACAGAGGACATGATGTTCACCCATCCACGAGTTAACCGTGCCTAGAATAGCTTAAGGTTATATAAATAAATCATACTATTGTTAGCTGCCAGTGGTTACATAAAGGGCAGCAGAGACGAGCGACCATCGACACCCCACCATTCAGCCGTACATCTATCTATGCTCGGAGGATTCTTTTTTCGAACGTCATTGTGACAAGACATATTATAGTTTGACAGGAATACGATTTTGCCGCGCTTTTGATTAATCTTAAGTAGGATTCGAATTTTGAGTTGGTGGTGTTCACATGTGGTTTTCTTCTCAACGCAAATTTCGAGCTATATTTGTGCTTTTTTGGTGATTTCTGGGGTGCCTGCTTAGTTTTGAGTGTGTTTTATATGTAGATTTGTGTTTCATTATTCATCATTTCATCATTTCATCTGTAAGTAGTCTTGTATTTTAATTAATTTTGTGCGACGTCGGCGTATGCCAATAAATAAACATGGCGGACAAACAGGGGCCGCCGGGACGCCCTCCCGACCCCTCACGTACTTCTGCAATTGAAACAGTAATGACCGTCCCATTGTCTGAATTCGAGGCAATGGAAGCGGAAACTTCATCTCATAAGAGAAAGCATTCTAGTCAGGACGAGGATGTTACTGATGTTAATAATGTTAATGCTACAAAACGCGACCGTGTCACCCCTCCATCATTGGTGTCACGTTCCAAATATACCAACTTGGATAGGGAGCCATATCTGGTATATGTTTCCTTCACGGATTCAGACTCTACTTCTGGATCCACCCTTCACCCCATACGATTTGGTCAATTAATGCAAAAATTAAATATTAAGAATATTAAATTAGGCGGTATTAAGAGAATTGGCAGAAATAAGATCTCAGTGGAGTTTGAAAGCCATGAGGATGCTAATATCATTATTGAAAGCCCAGCTATTAAGCTCAAAGGTTTTGTTTGTACTATTCCCACCTTCAACATCACAAGGATGGGGGTGGTGAAGGGTGTACCAACTGATTGGTCAGAATTAGAGGTCATCGATAATCTTAAGTCCCCCCATGCTAAAATGTTGAAGGTGAGACGCTTAAATAGGAGGGTTGTCAATGAAGGTAAGTCGGAGTGGGTCCCTACATCAAGCGTGGTCGTCACATTTGATGGTCAGGTCCTCCCGGATCGCGTCTTTTGTTTTTATAATTCGCTCCCTGTGGAGACATATAACTACCCTACTGTTCAATGTTATGCATGCTGCAAATACGGGCACACTAGACCCAATTGCAGGTCTAAGCCACGATGCTTCCGTTGTGGTGGGGATCACCTTGGGGATGGTTGCTCTGTTGAGGATCCCAAATGTTTATATTGCTCTGGCTCTCATCCCGCTAATAGCAGACACTGCCCAGAATTTATCCGTCAGAAAAATATCAAAGCGTCCATGGCCAAAGACAACATTTCCTACTCTGAAGCTGCCAAAATTCATGCCCCTTCCTTCCGTTCCTTTGCAGATGTTACGGCTTCATCCCCTATCACTCAGACTATTCATCAGATTCTCACGCAGGAACCTCGCTCCCCACGTCCCCCTCCCCCTAATTACATTTCTCACTCCCAACCCTCCACTTCATCATCCTACAAAAAAACTATTGTGACCCGCCCTAAACCTCACCCCTCGCTGCAGCCTGGCTATGACCGAAGGGCTCACCAGGATATTATTAATAGTTTCTCGTTCTCCCCTTCGCCTAATGGTTGTGCTCTTATGGATTCTCCTCCTTCTGAAAATGATCATGTACAGACCATCCAATCTATTATACGTTTACTATCCTCTTTACTTGTTAACTTTCCGTTACCTGACCACGTTGCCACAAATTTAATCAGCTCCAATAAATCTCAGCACATTCCATCTTCTACAGTGGAATACCAGAAGTCTGATCCCAAAAAAAAATGAAATTGCTCATTTAATTAATCAGTACAAACCTGCATTGTTTGCAATTTCTGAAACATGGCTAAAGCCACATCTCGTGTTTAATGTGGCTGGGTATAGCGTGCTCCGGGATGACCGTCTTGACGGTTATGGCGGAGCGGCTATACTGGTTAATAATGTTCTCCCATTTTCCCCCTTATCCCTTCCCCCACACGGAGATGAGATTAATGCTGTAGGTGTTAATATTGTCGGTGTTAATGTTATTTCTGTCTATATACCCTCTCCTGATTCCTCTTGTTTCCAGTATATACGTTCTATTTGCTCTTTATTTTATCCTGTAATTTTTCTAGGTGATTTCAACTGCCACCACTCTCTGTGGGGATCTGACCATTGTGATAGTGCGGGTAATGAATTAGTGAATCTACTGGATGACTTGGGGTTATGTGTTATCAATGATGGATCTTTCACGCGCCTTCCTAGACCTGGACAATCGATAAGTTGTTTGGATCTAACACTGTGTTCAGCCCGTTTGGCCGCTGATATGGTGTGGAAAAGGCTTAACCTAACACATGGTAGTGACCACTATCCTATATGTACTACTCTCACCACTAGGTGCCTTCCGCAAAAGGAAAGCCCCCCTCTTTTAAAGTACAGGCTCTCTGGTGCTAGGTGGGATCTGTACTCTCAGATCCTTGAGGACGCAATCCCTACCTTGCCCCAGGTGTCTTTTGACAACCTTGACGTCTGTATTTCGCAACTTTCTGATGCCATTTCATCAGCCGCTGATGAGAGCATACCTCTTAAGAATTCGGCTTCTGGAAAAATATCATCCCCGCCCTGGTGGGACCGCGAATGCACCAGCATCATCAAACTCCGCAATGAAGCTGAACAGAGCTATGCTCTTAACATGGCTATTGAAAACCTGGTGGAATATAACCGGATTGTTGCGAGATCCAGACGCCTATTTAAGAAAAAGAAATACGAAGGTTGGAAAAAATTCTGTTCTTCGCTTTCCCCTTCCACTCCTTCTTCCATGATTTGGCAAAACTTTAGAAGATTTAAACGTGGTTGTGCTGTTCAAAATTCTTCAACTATCCCCATTGACCTAGCAGATTCTTTTCTTTACAAGTTAGCCCCTTCGTCTGTCCCTTTTGTAACAGAATGCCCTTCTGCTCCCAGTAGTGAGGTCATGTCTGTAGACCCGTTGGAGGCCCCCTTTTCCATTATTGAACTCAATGCCGTGCTCCAGCATGTCAAGGATTCTGCACCTGGTATCGACGGTCATCCATATTCTTTTTATAAGAAGTTGGGTGCCTTCGGACGCCAATACTTGTTGGACATCATGAATACTTGCTTCACTCTGTCATATATCCCTGATAGCTGGAAAACACAATTGATCATCCCCATATTGAAACCAGGAAAATCCCCGGATAGTCCAGATCACTTTCGTCCTATTGCCCTTTCTCCGGTCATAGGTAAAATTATGGAGCACCTTATTAAAAACCGATTGGAATGGTTTGTGGAGAGCCGAGGTGTTTTATCTAAGTCGCAGTTTGGCTTCCGAAAGGGGGCAGGTACCATGGACAGTGTTAGCATCCTGACAACTGATATCCGGATAGCATTCAGTAGAAATGAATCGGTTTTAGCAGTCTTCCTAGACATAACAGCGGCTTATGATAATGTCCTTCTTTCGGTTCTCAGGGAAAAACTACGGAAGCTGGGTGTTTCGGAACGGATGCTGCATTGTGTATGTAACCTGCTTTCTGGTCGTAGGGTCAAGATTCGTATCCCTGGAGAAGATTCTGACTGTAGAACGGTCTGGCGTGGGCTTCCTCAGGGGTCCGTTCTTAGTCCGCTACTTTATAATATTTACACCTCGGATCTTCATGATTCCCTCAACTTGGATTGTCAGATTCTTCAATATGCGGATGATCTGTGTTTGTACATCCCTACTTCATCTATTGAAAGAGCTAGTAAGTCCATGCAAATATCACTCAATTCCTTAAATCAGTGGTTAATTGACCATGGCCTTGTACTGTCTGCCCCAAAAAGTTCTACGGTTGTTTTTTCACGTAAGCGTACTGTTCCTAATGTCAACCTTAAAATTGAAGGATCTCCCATTGAATTTGTTAATAATGTGAAATTTCTTGGGGTTATATTGGACTCTAAATTGTCAGGGGTGTTTCATCTAAATTACATTAGCCTTAAGTGCGAGAAGAAACTTAATATGCTTCGTGCGCTAGCAGGAGTCTGGTGGGGTGCTCACCCCTTCACCCTAAAACTGGTATACAATGCTACAATAAGAAGCTTGCTTGATTACGGCTCCTTCTTGTTTGAACCCTGCAATAAAGTTGCTATTGCTAAGCTGGAGGCCATTCAGGCTAAATCTCTTAGAATCGTTTTAGGGTGCATGAGGTCCACCCCTAAAAACACCTTGCAAGTAGAGAGTGGCGACCCCCCTCTTCTCATCCGTAGACAGTATTTAGCCGACAAGTTTCTTTACAAGACTTATTTCCTCAGTGAGCACCTGCTTCTGCCTAGGCTGCAGTGGCGGATTTACAAATTTGCCGCTAGTAGGCCATTCAATTTTTGCCGCCCCCACTGACTTGAAATTCAATACGAAAGTTTAATCTCGTTATTAGTATGATTGTGAACTTAATAATATTTCTGTCAGTTACTAGATTATTTTTGCAACCCGCTATAGTGGCGTAGCGTGGCTATCCGCCGCCCGGGGCAGGAGCAATCGTAAAAAAGCGCGAGCGAAGCGAGCGCGAAAATTTTTATAGTTTATGGTTTGAAAAGTAATTGGAGGTAATTAAAAAGGCGCGAGGGGAGGCAAAGGCGTCTCTAGCTAATGTCCGTAAATGAGCTTATGAGCCTTGTGCAATCATTACCAAAGTGGCCCCTATGTATTGAAAGATTGTGATTAAGATGTACCAACATATGTATATCATAGTGCTTAGAACAGTTTATGGGTAAACCAAACTAACGAACTTAAATATGAGTAAAAGATGTTGATAGCGCACAAGAAGAAATACTTATGTTAGGAAGCGCGAGCGAAGCGAGCGCGAAATTTTTTTTTTCTGTCTAAGGACACAAAATAAAGAAAAACTACTGTAAATTAACAAAGCAAACTCAAAAAGTAAGATATGCAAGAAATGAAGTGCAAACGTATAAGAAGCCGCGAGCGAAGCGAGCGCGATTTTTTCCTTAGAGTTTCCATGAAGTAAACATAGCATAAAAAGCAAAAGTGAACAAAAAGCCTATAATGGACGTGGGAGAAAATTTTTTTTTTCGGAATTGAATGCCTCAACAATAAAACAAAGATAAATTGTTATATCTGACTTGGAGCCGCGAGCGCAGTGAGTGCGAATTTTTTTGGGGCTGCAAAGGCCGAACCCGTCAAAATTGACAGGACACGACCAAAGCGAGGGCAGCTTTTTCTGAAATTTTTTGCTAATCTACTTATCTATTTTCAATAAAACGTTTTATTATATATTTTATTTATTTATTATTTTTAGTAAAAAATAGTTTTATTATGTAATTATGTAATGTTTAATTTGGCCGCCCCCTAAATCGTGCTGTCCCGGGCATTTGCCCCCTCTGCGCCCCCCACGCTACGCTACGCTATGTACTGAAGAGTTTAATGTTGACCTAAAAAGTTTATTTGACAGGTAAAACAAAAAACCCCGAATTTAAAGCGTAAAACCTCTATAACTTTTAAACGGCTGAATTGATTTTCATCAAACATGTCTAAGAACACTCGTCCGTAAAACACCTGTAATACAAAAAAAAACTAAATTGAAATCGGTTCATTCGTTCGGGTGCTATGATGCCACAGACAGACACGTCAAACTTAGAACACCCCTCTTTTTGCGTTGCGAAAAGAAATATGTATTTAGGTACATGTTCAAACATATTACACGTTAAAAATCATTTTTATAATGAAGGTAAAAGTTACTAAATTAAAATTAATATTAATAATAGTTTATTTATTTATTCGATTTTATTTATTTTCTCTTCACAACAATCAGATAACAGAAGATAATTAGCTAAGAACTACTTAAAGGTAAACAGAAAGACCAAGGCTTGGTAATAAAACCATTAACACGAAATTGTGGAGATGGTGCTCGTGCTAGTTTCCGATTTATTATAATAAGAATAATTAGAAAAAAAATCTGAAGAATTTTTTTTGCTAAATTTGCCGCCCCTCTAAATCTGCCGCTCTAGGCACTGGCCTACTTGGCCTATTGGTAAATCCGCCACTGCTAGGCTGTCAACTCTTGAAAGCCTATGCAGGCAGAGTGATTACTGGAGACATAAAGCCCCTCCTCTTTTAGTTAATTCCTTTCGAAAAATCCTTGAAATTAAGGATAATTCCTTAATCTCTCAGCAAGATAAACTTCCCTTGTATTCCTGCTCCTTTGACACGTGTAACTTTGTGCCAAATGTCTCGTATATTAATATTAGGAAAGATACTGCAAACGCAAATGCCCATTTTCTCTGCACTATAAATGACAAGTGGCCTGATTATTATAAATTCTATACAGATGCTTCAAAATTAACCACTGATGGAAAGACTGGTGTTGCCGTATACAACTCTAACTCTCAGATATTTCTCCAATTTCAATGTCCTCCTGAGTCATCAGTGTTCACGGGAGAGTGCATTGGGATCCTCGAGGCATGTTTATTTATTTCCTCTCACCCTGCTATTAAAAAAGCAGTGGTTTTCACTGATTCCAAAAGTGCCCTGGATGCGATTGTTAAAAATTCGTTTAAGGACCATCTCCGTAGCCCAATTATCGTTGAAATTAAATCAGTATTGCTTTTGTGCTCTACAAAGGGCGTGGAGATTGTATTGGTATGGATTCCTAGTCATGTTGGTATTAGAGGTAATGAAATTGCGGATGTATCAGCCAAAGGTGCGATTAGTAGCAGCATGGCTGATAAAAAACACTACTCGGTGCAGATCTATGACCTGGCCCACAAAGCTAAATCAGACCTATTCCAGTCCTGGCAAACTGACTGGTCCGAGACCAGTAAGCTGAAAGGTGGTCTGTTTGCCTCTATTCAACCATCCATTCCTGCGAAGCCTTGGTTCTATAAACATAAAAAAGTATCAAAGACCGTTATTTCCGTTATCTGCAGAATACGTATTGGTCACTGTTGCTCCCCAGTTTTCTTAAACAAAATAAGAGTTCGGGACTCCTCACTCTGTGAATGTGGTCTAGATGAAGGCACGCTTGACCATATCTTTCTTAATTGCCCCCTGAATGATGCTTTCTCTTTTGATCGTGTCATTGCTAAACTAAAAATTCAATATCCGGTAAATGTTCGTCATCTTCTTTCATTCTTCCCTAACCCTCTAATGGTAAATGCTTTTGTTAGATTTATTTCTTCTAATAATGTTAAATTGTAACAGTGTTTATATCTTTCATAATGGTAATATGTAATGTGTATATAATTACTTGTGTACTAAGTTAGTTTTAGCAAATTCATTAATTATAGTGTATGTATTTTGTTGCAGGCTCGATATCCTCCACCAGAAAAGTTGGAATTATTTTCTTACATTAATTTCTATATATTTTTCTTTTTCTGTTTCATATTTTCCCATGTGTCGTCACTAGCTACGCGAGTCTGGCAGAAATTGCCGTCAAATACGGCAGATTGCCATAAAAAAAAAAAAAAAAAAAAAAAAAAAAAATCTTAAGTATAATCATCGTCAAGGATATTTAGCCCTGACTTTCACCTGCGCAGAAGTGATTTATTGGTTTATTGCCATAAGTGTACAGTGCGCAAAGCGATCCCCACTCTTTCGCCGAGAGCTCATTATCCGTGCCGATAACTATACTTAAGTAGTTGATTTCCGTGTGAAAACTACTTCTTGTTATTTCCTTGTTTAACAAACCTGCTTCTGGTATTTAAGACTATTTTCTTTTTTTTTTTCAGTACTTACCACCCGGACTACCCGTTCCATGACGAATATTGAAGACAATAACATTCCTAATTAAATATGTAAGTAGAAAAATGCAGTTTTGTACTGCTAAAGCTTTGTGTGATAAAATATATGCATTATTATTACATATTTATGTGCACAATCAGCAAAATAATGTTTGAAAAATAGTTACCAATGCATATTGAAAGCACGTTGTGTGATAAAACACAAAAATTGTATCTTTTGAATATATCTACACAAGATTTGAATAGTGTCGCACTGTGTGCTGGGGGGCGATTCACTAAGGCAAAACATCTTTACAACCAAGAAATCATCGTTGTAACATCAGATGAAAACTCGGCGGTATTCATTAGTTAAAATTGCGCGATCGTAGCGCCTCAACGATGTTGACGGCGTGACATAGAACTAACATTTGGTGCCAAATGTATGAAAATCGGTATTCAGCAACACGAAACATCCTCGCCTGCAACGACAACCTCGCCTTCGCCTTCGATTTTATCTGTCAAACCGAAAAGCTTGTAAATCGTGGATGTTTTCTTGGATGAAGGCGATTAAAATGTAAGTAAAACAAGTTATTTAATAAATTGCAATGTTAAAATATGTTTTTATGATGATTTGTTTATCATACTTTAATCCCTGAAACATTTGCGCCTATTTTTAATGTTTTAGATGGCAGTTCGTCTTTCCTGTATGATTTTTCGTTGGAAGAAACTAAACATCATAGCTAAACATCATGATAATTAAATAAATAAGAAGTCAGGCCTCCGTGATACGTATTATGGATTTACTAAAACTAACTACTGATAGAAACTATAATAAGATTGACTGAAGAACAGATTCGACAGTTGCAAGAAGATTTCCTGAGATATCCCCTTTCCTAACAAAGGCGAATCGTCGAGGAGGAATTAGCAACCGCACCAATATATTACACTTAATCAATATAATATAAATCATCATACAGTACAGTGGATAGGTGCCTAAAACTTACTGTCCATCCACCTTTTGCAGGTACTGTCAAATTTTTTGTTAGTGGGATTTAAGTACCAAATAATGCTATGTGACACTGCAAGAACAATGTCTCACAAGCATCTGCCTCAAGGACTCAACAATATACAGTAGATGCCATCAACCATCCAGATATTATTGATAAGAGGTAGGTAAGAAGCAACTGTGACCCAACGGTTGAACGTGTGAAGCAACGGTTGATAAGCAAGCCGGACTCTAGCAGTGACTTGGACAGTGGATGTCATGCTAGAAGTTATTTAATAAACAATACTATGTAGACACCTTCTAACAATACATATGTATTTTACCTGTGTATGTTAAATAGTAATATAAACATTTTTAACATTACACAATAGTGTGCAGGTATCAAAGTAATTTTTATAAAAATACTTAACTTTTCTGTAATCATGAATTAATAAAACAATATTTTAATTCATCATGTCTTTTTATTATTTTGTATTGTAATAAACATGCATTTATTTCTAAATTCAGATTCCAAAACATTCTCCTTGCATAATAGAATGTAATTTTAACTTGATTACACTGAGTTCTGGCAAATTCTTCATGTTGGCTCGCAGCTGCAATAGAACTGGACTTCCTCTGAACTGCTCCTTTTTGTCCTTCCAGTACTGTAACACAAGCAAAAATTATATGGTGTACCTAATATATAAAATAAATAGAACAACTGTTTGCTTGGTGTGGTTTAACTTTCAGTTGCAATTTCAAATGCCTTTATGATTGAATTTGAAGGATAGAGTAGTCATTGTATTTGCCTGCTGTCAATGCTAATTTAGTACCTAATACATAGAAAACACAGTGTAAAAGAGTACCTACTATACTTACCATGATTCAATGGAACGGTGAACACACACTATATAGGTTCATAAATGATTATTGTTTACTAACCTTACACCACTGCTCCAATATTTTCATACACCCACTACTTCCCTGTTTAGGGCTGTTGTTTTCGGATCATGCATGCATGCATGCATGCTCGCATTCGCAGTACGAGAATGGCCCATCATAATCAAACATGGTTTGCTTTCCAAAAAGCTTACTAGCTCTTCCAGCTGACTCAACGAAGGCAGTGCGTTGCGAGACACTAAAAGATAAATATTTTAGTTAATAGACGTAGTTCACAAATACTGTATTGTATATTAAAATATAAATGTTACGTATTGTGTACTTACTTTCGATAGTTTTGGAACCAAACTAAAACACAGGACAAGTAGAATGCCGTTGGCTATGGGTACAACTTTTTTAAAGTTCACTTGACTGCTTATAGCCATTTGGAGCTTTGAAATCTCGATTCTCGTATTTAGATAAATAAACATATAATCTAGATATGAGCAAAATGTTTGTTTTGGTTTTGAAGTTTTGAAATGACACAGACTATATATTATACTACATAACCTTATAACAAATGTCAAAGATTTGAGTCATTATTTTATATATCGAAAATGATATAATTAATTAAATATTCGTTGCGTAACGGATAGAATGTGTTTTAAACATACATATTATGCATTTACATTGATTTAAAATGTCGAAATAACGCCAAAAAACGTTAGTCGAGATTTTCTCGATTATACTTTAAATGGAATTTTGGCAACACTGTAAACATCCTAGCCGTCATCGTTGTTCGTCAGATCGTCGACGAGTTTTTTTGCTAAGCGAATACGGTTTTTATCAACGTTGTTTTTAAAAGCGATGTCTACGATGCGACATCTGTGAACTCGTCGTTGTTAGCATCGATGATGTGTTTGTTACAGAATCGCATGGCTGTATGGTAACATTAAAATAAATGTTTATTTAAGTTATCTGTTGTTTTATTTTAGACATACAAACTAGCACTTTCGAGTGCCTACCTACTTAAGAACTGTCAAATAAGTTCAAAACTACTGAACCGATTTGAAAAATTCATTCACTGTTGGGGCGCTACACTCTTCCCGAATAACATAGGCTATGTTTCATCCCTGTACGGGCAGTAGTTAGCACGGGCCGCCAGTTAAGGATAGAGAAAAATAAAACAAGAACCAGTAGACTAGTAAACTTATTATATTTATTTAAATCTAATTATTGTGCGCCGACATTGTACAGACTCATTAACGGCTGTCTCAATATTCTATCTATCTTGATTAGCTTACTCCTCTTAGCCGATTATCGGCTACGGCGGCTGTTCTCATGTAAGGAGATCAGTCAACTGCGCAGGACATATTATAACGTCAAAAACTAATAAATGAACTATTTTACTAAACGAAAATACGATAGGTATCCCATCCTTTTTTAATGTTCTAGACGTGATATTTTTTCAATTTTTGAGAGAACACTTCGGCATTTTTAACAACCGCTCACGTACGCGAGCGACGCGAGACTATTTGAAATGAGCGCACAATTTTGGTGCATCTTGGGTTTTTTGTATATCGATGCTCGATAATGTAAAAAAAAAAATATACAAGTAATGTCAGTTTCCTATCTAAGCAAAACCAGAGATAGATAAAATATTGAAAACGGCTGTATATAAACGCTACTTACGTGCTTTGGTAAACGTTAGGTACTTATAATAAATAACAATTATTATTAAATAATATCTTATATTGCTTCCACATTGCATAGACGTTCACTTTTAGTAGAAATTGGTAGTAGTTTTAGTCTGTATCCAGGCTTACTGGTGCCCGATTCTGCTAAGTTAATAATGTCAAAATTGAATAGAAATTGAATCGCAATAGCAGTTTTAACCATATCGGGCATTAATACTGCTACTAATATAAGACCAATCGTATTCCAATGACATTTCATTGGTTTGCGATTGGTCTGCCATTTGGTCTCTAAATAATTTGCAGACAATATGATTCATTATTGAATCACAGAAATTGATATAAACGTTTATTAAAAAGAAAAAATGAATCTCAGTTGGAAGTGAATCGTATTTCGCTTATGTAAAATTAGTAGAATCGAGCCCCTGATTGATGGCAATAATTTCGGCCCCATAGCACTTAATAATGGTAGGGAAATAATGTACTATTACAAATTAAATTGTAAATTTAAATCTGACTTGTAATATTTTACAAAGAGAGACTGAATTTTTCGTATTTAAATATTGAATAATTTTGTTGTAATTATTTACAAGAATTATGGCTATTCTATTAATACTAGTTCTTTACGTAATCATGATTTTTACTTTCAATAAAGGAAAATAAGAAAAAATATTCAATCTTTTAAACAAAAGATTTGTAAAATATTATATGACTCGAGATCCCATTGGTATAAATATTCTTACGAAAGCGGGTTAGCTACACTAGTGTGTGTAAACCACGGAGGAAGGAAAGATAGCGGAGATGCCATAAGGCAGGTAGGTCAGGCGCCTTCTTGTAGCTCAAGCAACGTGCGGTAGCCGGGATCACTTACTACAACTAACGAGACGTTCGGGTTCCTTGTCAAATCAAAACCAATCTGTCAAAGATTGCTCTTGATTGATTGGTGATTTTATTTTGTAAATAATGCTGCGCTAGTAACGTTCCTCGTCCCCCTCGCCCCGCATGTTGTCGCGCTGCTTTCTTAGGAGATTTTGCGTTATGACATCTCCGCTAGTCATTTTGTTCTCCATTGTATAAAAGTGACCGAGTCTACGAGACATAATTTTTGATTTCTTTCATAATGTTTAACATTTTGTATAGGAACGGTTCTTCAAACCATACAGACAGACATGTGTTGCTGGGGAGTTTGTTCCACCACTTCTTCCCAGCAAAAACACATAGGAAGTGGTGAAGGGCAGGCGTTTTGGGGGCTGTCTTTTATAAATTTGACCTTCAAAAAGTGCTGATTTTCAGCCTACTTTGAATGAATAACTTTTTATCTTATTTTTATGTTTACATAAAAACACTAAGTGAATGTAAATTTACACACACTAGTAAAGCTTACCCGCTTTCGTGAAATAAAACATCTATATACCAATATTATTATTATAAAATAATTGACACATTATTTTGTGATGTTTAGGCAAGATTTTGACACAATCACAGTTGGTTCACCGACTTGAAAACCCGGGGACAAGTTTCCTAAAACTCCTTGTGTCTTCGAACAGACTTTTTACAAATATTACCTGTGGACAAAATATGGGTTTATTAATTACTAGCTTCTGCCAGCGGTTTCACCCGCATCCCGTGGGAACTACTTCCCGTACCGGGATAAAAAGTAGCCTATAGCCTTCCTCGATACTAATATTATAAAGCTGAAGAGTTTGTTTGTTTGTTTGAACGCGCTAATCTCAGGAACTACTGGTCCGATTTGAAAATTTCTTTCAGTGTTAGATAGCCCATTTATCGAGGAAGGCTATAGGCTACTTTTTATCCCGGTACGGGAAGTAGTTCCCACGGGATGCGGGTGAAACCGCTGGCAGAAGCTAGTCATATATATGTCAGAAGCCAGTAAGTCTGACGCCAGTCTTACCAAGGGCTATTAGGTTGCCCGGGTCAGTTGAGGGGGTCAGATAGGCAGTCGCTCCTTTTGGCACACTCAGCTGCATCCAGTGAGATTGGGAGCCGACCCACCAACGTAGTTGTGAGTTGGGAAATGGCTCTGGTGACTCCGAAACTACCGATTGAACAGATTTGAAAAATTCTGCCACTGTTGGGGCGCTACACTCTTCCCGAGTAACATAGGTTATATTTTATCCCGTTACGAGCAGTAGTTCCCACGGGACGCGGGTGAAACCGCGGGGAAACGGCTTATTACGTATAAAATAACAAAATAATTTAGACTTACCTGTGTAATCCCTACTAATAACATTAATAGTACGTGTCCTATGGACCATGTTAATACTCTGAAACAAAAGAAACGGTATTATAGAAAAACTATTTTAAACAACTGAAAGGCGAAGATGTAAAAAGGTTTAAAAATTTTGGTGAATACAAAACAAAGATTTTTATTTTCAAAAAACTTTGGAATTCAACGTTACATAATACATAGGGTGTTTACGTTATATTATACTGGTTAATATGTTCATTAGCACAAAGAAAAAAAAATAATAAAAAAAGATTTTTTTCAAACAGAGTAAATAGAATAAAAATATGCGAAAATTAGAACACCATATAAGAGTCAGTCATTACGAACAACTGAAATTCTCCCTTGAAAACTGACAGCTGTCAACTGATCAAAACATTCAATACTCCTGACTTTATCTCTGCTTTACACATCATGTTGTAAATTATTAAAACGAAAAATGACTCCTGTGGCCAAACCACTGAATGGATTAGGTTATTTTTTTTTACAATTCGCCATAGAATATCATAAAGTATACGTGATAGGATTTAATGTGATTAAGTACGAAACACCTACAATCCTGCAGCCCAGCTCCCAGTTCCCACTTACCTGTCACACATCTCCTCAGCCAAGTTCCTATCCCGAGCCTCGTGGGCGGAGTGCAACTCCTGCAGTCTCCTGGCAGTGGATACCTTATCCTTCACCCGGGTAACTGACTCTGATATGTCTCGTACTCGCATCATGTATGTTTCTGCTGCGTTACCTGTAGAAAGAAATAAAGGGTCTCATGGTATTTATTTATTTTATTTATTTCTGTTAAGTACTGCCTTGTTATCGTCCCACTGCTGGGCTGCGGCCTCCTCTCACACGGAGGAGGATTGAGCATTAATCACCACGCTTGCTCAATGCGGGTTGCTGATTTCAGACTTAATAGTCCAGGTCTCCTCAAGATGTTTTCCTTCACCTTTTTATCAGCCATTGGTGTCCAAGATATACTTAGAAAGTACATACAAACTTAGAAAAGTTGCATTGGTACTTGCCTGACCTGGAATCGAACCCACACCCTCATACTCGAGAGGTTGGTTCTTTACCCATTAGGCTACCACGACTTTAAAAACTACTGAACCGATTGAAATGTTTGACACACAGATAGCCCGAAGTAGGAAACACAGCCCCGGATCTAGGGGGGGGCAAGCCGGGGCCTATGCCCCGGGCGGCAAATTCAGGGGGCGGCAAAATCAGGCGGCTGCTAAATTCACACTTCACAGACCAATGGACTACTCATCATTGATTTAACATTGACCACGGAATAAATAATAGCACAAGTACAGCAATTTTATGGCCATATCAACTTGACCGATACCCTGAGCGCGGAGTGAGACATGCTGCACGACTGCACGTACATTTATTATTCACGAGGAGACGTTTTAGCAAACTAAAACTGATTAAAATTATTTGAAATTAAATCCTACATTACAGATTACTATGTTACCCAGGGCCGTCTTAACTTATGGGTGCAGGGTGTGCCTCGGTCTCAGGGGCGCCGCAGGACGCCCCATCACCAGGAAATTTCGATGAAATTACACCCGTTTGATAAGGAAGTTCCAGATTGTATCATGATACTGACAAGCAAAGTTTCTAAAAAAGTCGCTGATTTGATTATTTTTCACTTTTAACATCCTCCAACTAAGTGAAAAAATTCGCGCTCGCTTCGCTCGCACTAATTTTTGCGATTCCATAAATCTGTATCGACTTAAGTACTTCGATCAATATATACTAATCACAATCTTTCAATACATAGGTGGCGCTTGGGTGATGGTTGCACCCAGGCTACATGAGCTAGACACAGCCCTGCCTGCCTACATATTGATAGCTGAAATTATATGAATGAAAAAGTTGCTGTTTTTTTTTTTTAATGAGTGTCTATGGAGTTTCTTGCCGGCTCTTCTCCATGAGACCAACATTTGAAACCGTGCAACTAGTGTGACGTTTCATAGGAGCCTGCAAAGGCCTATTTGAAATAAAAACATTTGACTTTGACTTGTGGGAAACAGCATAGGGGTTAAGATAATAGAAGTCTGTCTAGCATAAATAGAAATGATCACTTATTGTCACTTACCAAGTTCCATCTCTTTATCATCATCATACTCCTTTTCGTCCTGCTCATCACCGTCGATCAGCATATCGAAAAATACCTAAAAGCAAAGAAAACATACCAAGATGTTACTTTTCTACTTTTAAGAACAACCCAGTCTAACTGGATGCAGCTGAGTACCAGTGTGCCACAAGGAGCGACTGCCTATCTGACCTCCTCAACCCAGATAACCGGGCAACCCGATAGAGTGGTGTCAGACTTACCTACTAACTTCTGACTACCCGTAACGACTGCCAAGGATGTTCAATGACAGCCGGGACATACAGTTTAACGTGCCCTCCAACACAGTCATTGGTGTCCAAGATATACTTAGAAAGTACATACAAAGTTAGAAAAGTCGCATTGATACTTGCCTGACCTGGCATGGAACCCACATCCCTCATACTTGAGAGGTTGGTTCTTTACCCACTAGGCCACCACGACCTACAGTTTGACGTGCCCTCCGAAACACAGTCATTAGTGTACCTAGTCATACTTAGAAAGTCAATACTCACAGTTTTCTGACTAAATGTACTAAAGCTGTTATCGAAACAGAACTTGTAATCGCCGCTGGAAGTCGCCGTGTGTCTGTGCGAGTTCTCCGGCTTCTTGAAGTCGGCGACTATGACGCGGCCGGTCGGGTCGCCGAGTTGGAACGAGATGTCTAAGTCGCCGTGTGTTGAGTCTATGACCTGGAAGAGGAAGGTTATTATTTGAATGTTATAAGTACATTAGATTTTTATCGCGTTTTAAACCTTGTCACGAGGGAAGTTTCCATCCCTACTAAAAATCCCTATAAACTAGCTTCTGCCAGCGATTTCACCCGCATCCGGTGGGAACTATTTCCCGTGCCGGGATAAAAAGTAGCCTATAGCCTTCCTCGATAAATGGGCTATCTAACACTGAAAGAAATTTTCAAATCGGACCAGTAGTTCCTGAGATTAGCGCGTTCAAACAAACAAACAAACAAACTCTTCAGCTTTATAATATTAGTATAGACTAGCTTCAGCCAGCGGTTTTACCCGCATTCCGTGAGACTTACTGCTCGTACTGGGATAAAATATAGCCTATGGTTAGTGAAGAGTGAAGCTTTAAAAATTGTTTCAGTCGTTTTAGAGCCTTAAGGGTACAAATCTCACACTACTCTTTATTATATTAATTGTAGATTTTCACGTGAGTTATAGTTATTAACAGTAACAGTAACAACAACGTGAGTTAATAAAACTTTGCTGTAAAATCATTTTTTTTTTTTTTTCAAATAGGCCTTTGCAGGCTTCTATGAAACGTCGCACTATTTGCACGGTTCCAAAAACTTGGTCTCATGGAGAAGAGCCGGCAAGAAACTCCATAGACACTCTTTTAAAAAGTAATATACAGGAATGAATTTTATCCAGTGCGCAAACTTTGTCAACTTATAGTTAAATAAGTTTTATAGATACGTATATTTTTATTTTGTCGTGTTTTAGTACAAAAAAGAAAAGTTATTGATATCGAAAGATGTTTATTTTGTAACCGATTGCACGGTCACAGTTCTCATAGTAGGCACGGCGGCAACGCGAAACCGGTTTACTGACGCGAGCGCTATTCGGCGCGCGTAATAATAGTTGGTGTCCATATTTTGCTGATTTTAGGGCGGACAAAAGAATGAAAAAAAAAAAATTTACTGATGATGCAGATATGTTCTGTTAATGATTCTGGACCACCAGTTTTTTTTTGTGCACTGCTTAAAATTCATTCCTGTATACTTAGCTGTCTATCCTTAAATGCGTATTTTAGGGCTAAGAAGTCCCCCCACCGAGGGTGTCCCCACGTTGTCGTCGTGGTGGGGCTTGCGTGCTTCTAGGATCCTGGAGCTCTGCCGGTAGAGTCACTCATGCCGGAAAGGTTCAGGGGAGAAGCCAGACGAAGAGGGACCCAGGGAGGGGCCGCTCCTGACCAGTCGACGCTTGTGGACATGGCAAGGATGCGGCCATACCCGCAGAGGTGCAGGCGCACTGAAGCGGCGCTCGTTTGCTCCTCGTTCAACGAAGAGCAAACCTTTTGGCGGGTTTGCTGAGCCGGGATGGCTGGACAGCAGACGGAGGCATGTCTAATGCCGCCGCCGAGGGCTCGGCTTAACCGCCCGGCCCAGAGGAAGGACACCTCTTAGATAAAAAACCACCTAATCCCAAGTTTCGGGAGCGCGGCGAGGGGATGAATGGCCGTGGGGGACACGGTCGTTAGCGCTCCCACCTGTTGGGGCCAGCCGCCCCCAACAGTATGTAGGCTTGCCCCGGTATGAGGCCACTGCCGGGGTGGACAGGTACTTGTTCTCATACTCGTGGGACGTATATGGATAGTAATATTAAAAAAAACCCAAACAAAAAAGACGATAGGGAGTGGGATGCGGACTCGGACTGCGAGTCCGTATCCAGTGAGGAAACTGCGGGAGACTTCACGGTCCCCCGCAGCAAGAAGGACCACAGAGTCGAGGCCTTCCTCAAGAGGAAGGCGGACGACCTGGGGTCTTCCTCCGGTGGTCGCGGAGCTTCGGCCAAAAAGGCCGATAGGAGGCTCGTTCGCGACAGGGGCAACGAAGGAGACCACCAGAGCTCCTCTGAGGAGGACGCATCGGCCTTCGGCTCTGACCGGGAGAGGAGGGCGGACTTCGCGAAGACAATGGAGTCCGCCTTCAGAGAGGTGACCCTTAAGAGAAAGAAGGCCAATCGCAATAGCGCGATTGAGGCCGCTACCGCCTCCATCACCGCTGCAGCGGTGAGCAACTTTGGCCTGGCTCCCAAGAGCGAGCTGGCCAAGTTGCAGGAACAGGTAGCTCGCCTCACGGCCAACTTGGGGTCTCTCGTAGAGGAGAATAGATGTCTCCGGGCGGAGATAGAAAGGATGCGCGAGCAGGAGGCGGAGCGAAGCGGGGCCACCTCGCGGCAACCGCAGTGCTCTCCAGGGGAGAGCCAGGTTCTGGCCCTGGTTCGGCGGGAGATGGCGGCCTTCCAGGCTCGCTTCTCCGTCCTGGAGGGCAGAGTTCTGCGCCCTCCCCTCGCGGCGCCGAAGCCCCAAGCAGCCCAAAGGGCCTCTTATGCGACTGCGGCAGCATCGGCACCGAGCGAACCCCCCGTCGCGGCGCCGATCGGACCGCCCAGGGGGGCAGCCGCCCAGCCGAAGCCAAAGGCTGCAACGGCGGTCCGGGCGCAGAGGACCCCGGTGCCACCCCCAGCACCGGTCCCGTCGTCATCACCAGTGGCGAGACGCCCCCCAAAGCCGACTCCGTCAGCGACTACTTCTCCTCCCACTCAATCCGAGTGGCAGGTGGTGGGGGAGAAGAAGAAGAGAGGGAAGGCGGCCAGAAAGAAAGCCCAAAGGCAGCGCCGCAAGGAGCGAGCCGTCGCGGCTCAACTACGCGCCCCTAAGACCGCGGCTGTGGTGCTCACCCTACAGCCGGACGCGGTTAAGAGGGGCGTATCGTACCGCGACGTGCTCGCTAAGGCAAAGGAGGCGGTGGACCTAGCTGAGCTGGGTATCACCGAGGGCCTTCGGCTCAGGGTGACCGCAACGGGCGCTCGAATGCTGGAGGTCCCGGGAGCGGCCAGCGGGCCCACCGCAGACGCTCTAGCCGAGAGGCTCAGAGCGTCCATAAGTGCGGACGATGCCCGAGTCTCCAGGCCCTACAAGTGCGCGGATCTGCGCATCATGGGCCTGGACGACTCGGTCACTACGGAGGAGGTGGTGGCCGCCGTCGCTAGGACGGGTGGGTGCTCCGCCGATGAAGTCAAGGCGGGCACCTTACGTCCCGACTTCAGGGGCACGAGCACCGTTACGGTGAGCTGCCCCGTGACGGCAGCCAAGACAATCGTCGACGGCCGAAGATTGTTGGTTGGCTGGGTGTCGGCGCAGGTCAAGCTGCTTGACCCCAGACCACTGAGGTGCTTCCGATGCCACGTTGGGCACCATGTGGGAGTTCGTTGCACCTCGGAGGTCGACCGCAGCGCCCTCTGCTTCCGCTGCGGTCAGCCCGGCCACAAGGCCGTGTCTTGCAGCGCCACGCCGCACTGCACTGCATGTGCGGCTGCTGGAAGGCCAGCCGAACACCGGGCGGGGTGCAAGACCTGTACCCCACCCGTCAAGACCAGGGGCAAGGGTCGGCCGTCCGTCGTCGCCACAGCCGCCATCTACGCGGTGGCCACTGCCGCAGCTCCCGCGGCCGCCGCCACCTCCAATGATGCCGTCGCTGCCGGCGAAGTCGCCGCTGCTGCTGCTGCCGCGGTGCCCGCTTCTGGGCCTGAAGAGGAGGAAGACGTGATGGAATTCTAAAACGGCTCCACTACGCTTCCTCCAGGCGAACATCAACCACTGCGCCCGTGCCCAGGACCTGTTGCTCCAAAGCATGGCGCAGTGGTCGATCAACATCGCCGTGGTCGCGGAGCCGTACTTTGTCCTTCCCAGGGATGACTGGGTCAAGGACCTTAGCGGCTCGGTGACCATCATATCGTCGGCCGCCGCTGGTACTCCTTCCCTCGAAGGGGTGAAGAGTGGAAGGGGTTGCGTCGCAGCACGGTTCGGGGAGATAGTTGTTGTGGGGGTATACTTCTCCCCGAACCGAACTCTCGCCGAGTTCCACAACTCCCTCCTGGAGTTGTCTGTCGTCGTCGGAAGCTACACCCTCCCTGTGCTAGTGTTAGGGGACTTCAACGCCAAGAACTTGGCCTGGGGTTCCCGACACACGGACGCGCGGGGAAGGATGGTGGAGGACTGGGCGCTGGAATCAGGCCTGGTCGTCCTCAATCGGGGTTCTGTCCCCACGTGTGTACGGATGCAGGGCGACTCGGTAGTGGACATCTCGTTCGCCTGCCCCGCTCTGCTACCGCGTGTCTTAGACTGGCACGTCGAGGAGGGGGTGGAGACCTATTCCGATCACCGGTATATCCGGTTTGACGTCTCCGCCCAAAATCCAAACGCGCCGGTCCTGCAGACCCCGAGTGGTCCACGTTGGGCGCTAAAGCACCTTGACCGGGAGCTTCTCCTGGAAGCCTCAGTCGTGCGGGCTTGGGTGTCATCACCGGACAGGCCCGCCGACATCAACGACGAGGCGGAGTGGTTCCGGGAGACCATGTCCGAGATCTGTGACATGGCCATGCCCCGAGTCCTGCCAGGACGCGCCCGACGCCAGGTGTACTGGTGGTCCAGCGAGATTGCGGCCCTTCGTGAGGCGTGCGTCGCTGCGAGACACCTGTACACCAGACACCGCAGGCTGCGCATCCGCCCTCCGGATGCAGAGGCCAGGGAAGCGGAACTGTACGAGGGATACAGAGCTGCGAAGACCGCCCTCCAATTGGCCATCATCCAGGCCAAGGACGTGGCCAATACAGAGCTGCTGGGGACTCTGGACAGAGATCCGTGGGGGCGCCCTTACAAAATGGTGCGGGGTAAGCTCCGCCCATGGGCCCCCCCGCTGACCCAGAGTCTTCGGCCTCAACTGGTGGAGGAGGTGGTGAGCGCTCTGTTCCCTTCGCGCGGGGAACACTCTCCCCCGCCCATGGTTCTGCAACCCGCGGTGTCGACTGTGGACCACACATCCGACGACGACGATGTCCCCGAGGTGACTGGGGTGGACCTGAGAGTGGCGGTAACCAGGCTGAAAGCCAAAAATACCGCCCCAGGGCCTGACGGCGTGCCTGGCAAGGCCTGGGTCCTGGCCCTTGAGGCTCTTGGGCCTCGACTTAGGGAGCTTCTCAGCGCATGTATGGAGAGGGGCCAGTTCCCACTTCGTTGGAAAACAGGGAAACTGGTCCTCATTCGGAAGCCGGGGCGCCCTGCGGACTCTCCGTCCGCATACCGGCCCATCGTGTTGCTCGACGAGGTGGGCAAGCTCTTCGAGCGAGTTGTTGCACACCGCCTCGTTGCGCACCTTGGGGGGATGGGGCCGGACCTCGCGGACAACCAGTTCGGTTTCCGCAGGGGGCGCTCAACGGTGGACGCCATCATGCGCGTGAGATCTCTCACGACGGGGGATGCTGTGTCCCGGGGGGGGGTCGTCTTGGCGGTGTCTCTTGACATCGCCAATGCCTTCAACACCCTTCCCTGGAGTTGCATTAGGGAGGCACTCCGGTACCACCGGGTGCCGACCTACCTTCGTCGCGTGGTCGAGGCCTATCTGTCGGATAGGTCCATCATTTACCCCGGTCACAATGGGGAATGGAACCGGCGAGAGATGTCGTGCGGTGTTCCGCAGGGGTCGGTACTGGGGCCGCTCTTGTGGAACATCGGCTACGACTGGGTGCTGCGCGCCGACCTCCCTAGCGGCGTCAGCGTGGTTTGCTACGCTGACGACACGCTGGTACTAGCACAAGGGAGGTCGCACCAGGAGGCAGCCGACATAATGGCGCGCGGGGTTGCGATAGTCGTTGAGAGGATCCAGCTGCTGGGACTGGAGGTGGCATTGCACAAGTCCGAGGCCATGTGCTTTCATGGGCTTCGGAACGCGCCACCTTCAGGTTCCCAAGTTACGGTGGGAGGGGTTACCATCGGCGTCGAGAGGGCGATGAAGTACCTAGGACTCGTCCTCGACGGCCGGTGGAACTTCGTCGAACATTTCCGACGTTTGGGCCCCAAACTGGAGAAGACAGGTGCTGCCTTCAAGCGGCTCCTGCCCAACCTGGGAGGCCCAAACGCCCCCTGCCGTAAACTCTACGCGGGAGTCTTGCGGTCCATGGCCCTTTACGGGGCCCCGGTATGGGCACGTTCGGTACGGCCGCGAGCTGTACACTACCTGAACGTGCCTCAAAGGGTGATAGCCATTAGGCTAATCCGGGGGTACCGCACGATCTCCCGCGAAGCAGCTGGCCTACTAGCCGGACTACCACCGTGGGATCTGGAGGCAAGAGTCTTCTTGCGCCTGTACGACTGGCGCGAGGAGGCTCAGCGCCGGGGGGAAACCCCGTTGCCGCGACAAGTTGTCGCGCAGCGCGCGGAGCTCCGGCGGGATGTCATGGTGGCCTGGAGGGAGCGACTGTCGCAACCCAGTGCAGGGCACGCCACCATAGTGGCGGTAAGTCCCCTCTTTGAGGAGTGGCTCGGGAGGAGTCACGGCGCCCTCACGTACCGCATGACGCAGGTCCTCACCGGACACGGTTGTTTCGGGAGGTATCTGCATCGAATCGGTCGTGAGGTGGCGCCCGGGTGTCACCACTGTGCGGATAGCCCCGAGGACACGGTGGACCACACAGTCCAGGAGTGCCCTGCGTGGGAAGGGCACCGCCGGGTCCTCGTCGAGGCTTTAGGCGGCGGCGACCTCTCGCGTCCGGCCCTGGTTCAAGCCATGGTCCGGGGCGAGAGGGAATGGGATGCCGTCGCCTCCTTCTGCGAAGCAGTCATGCTCGAGAAGGAGGCGGCGGAACGTCAGAGAGTTCGCACCTCTCATCCCGGCCGCCGCGCTGGAGCAGGTAGACACCACGGGCGCCGGGTGTCGCGAGACGACTCCCGGCCACCGTAGGCGTGGGTCTGTGGGCGGTGAGTTCGGGTGGCTCATCGCTCATGTCTGTTTTTAGACAACAGACCCGTGTCGGCGGCGCGCGTTGTTCCACGCGCTCCTCAAAGAGATGTCAGCAACCCCAGCGGGGCCCAGCAGGGCCAAGGCCTGCCGGGGCTGCGGGTTGTTCGAAAGAGGTACCGCGGCCCTAGCACATAAGAAGGCCTACGACGGAACACGACGGCTTTTAGTCAGTAAGAGTCTGACACTCCCTCACCGCTGCTAACCCACAGCGGGAGGGGTCATTTGATGATTTTTTACGTCGTTAAAAAAAAAAAAAAAAAAAAAGGGCTAAGAAGTCCACAATAAAAGTTAACTACAGGTTTCTACAGTTGCTTATCAAGTTTGTAATCTTTATAAATAAAAATGAATTGTTGTTCGTTAGTCTGATTAAAACTCGAGAACGGCTGTGCCGATTGAGCTAATTTTGGTTTTAAAATGTTGGTAGAGGTCCAGGGAAGGTTTGAACGATACGAAGTTCGCAGGATCAGCTAGTAAAAAATATAATAGTTGCCTTAACCTTGAGATATTACTGTACAAAACTAGAACAGAAAGAACAATGAGATATTTTTTTTTAATTAAAAATACCATAGCTGTGGTCATTTATAAAACACTTGCCGTTTTCCCACGGTTTCACAAACGTCCAGTGGGAACTACTGCCCGTACCAGGATAAAATATAGCCTATGTTACTCGGGAAGTGTGTAGCTTTTCAGTTTAAAAAATTTTCTAAATTGTTCTGTAGTTTCGGAGCCTATACAGTATAGTTGTCAGCACGGATATTGAGCTCTCGGCGGAAGAGTGGGGATCGCTTTGCGCACTGTACACATAAGGCAATAAACCAATAAATCGCTTCTGCGCAGGTGAAGGTCAGGGCTCAATATCCGTGATGATAACTATACAAACAAACAAGAAAATGTTTTCTCTTTCTTATATGTATTAGTATAGATGAAAAAACGTGAGTGGAAATGAATGGAGTAGCAATACAATTACTCACACTTCTTTACTTGGCCGACAGCCAAAAACGATTCAGTCAAGTAGATTTAAATAAATGTAAGTATGTATATTGTTTGTGAAAGAATAGTAAGTTAAATTTACTACAGCTATCACGTTGAAAGCATAAAATAATTTTTCCAAGTTATCAGCAATAAAACGTGGCGAAATAATAGATATTAATTTACGATTTGAGCATTAAAATTTTATCTTTATTTCGTACTTACGAGGTTATCTACCGTAGTTGATAAAAATAGTTTTCCGACTCACCTGATATTCTATGTCGATTATTTCGTCCACCTGTACTTTGTGGAAGAAACAGTCCACTTTTCCAGCCTGCACCATAATAGTCATGTCTTTTTCGTAAGCAAAAACTACGCTAAATATAGTTGTTAAAAATATGTAGCGCATTTTGTCGTTTTTATTCGTGTTTACTCGTTTAAATTGCGATTGACTCAGCAAGAGGCGTCGAAAATGTTATTTATAGTATTTGACTGGGTTGTTTGTGTTTATAAATAGCGCAAAACGGCAAAAATATCGAATTATTTTTACAAACAAATAAACAGTAAAGGAGCTCATACGCACACTCATACGGCGGTAGCGGGCGGATATTCGTAATCGTTCTGAAATTTTATGACTTATTTATTGACAGTTCGTTTCCATATTTGAAGCAAAGAGGATGCATGTTGATGATGACAGTTTTGACAATAAAAATGATTTCATTAGATTTCGAGGGAGCGGAATCATTTTATATGTTTGATTTATTCTATTATATAATAGTTAGTTCAAAATTAAATGAACACCAGCCTACAAATTATTTAGTGTATTTAGTTGTGAATAAAATATTTCGTTTAGAAATAAATGAATGTTCAGGTACGTAACGCTATGTTTTGGAGCATACATATTTTTATCTCGCTTACTTTCAAGACATGTAAGAGAGACGACAATAGTTGTACTTGTCATTATAATGCTCCAGATTAATACTTTTTAACCCAAGAACTCGAAAAAAGAAAACAAAAAACATGCACAGACTACCAATGATCCGAATTTAATTATTCTTTATTTTAGAAACTTTTTGGACAAAAGCTCCTTGTTGTGACCAAAACTTTGTAAGTTACTTATTTAGAGTTAAAATGTCCGGTGGCAGTGGCGCGGGTGCTCCGCCCCTGGGTGGTGTGGTCAGAAATAGCGCGTTATCCTTTGTTGCGTCTGCGCAACCAGCGGCAACAGCTGACAGCATTCCGGGAAACTCGCAAGAGATGGATCGGGAACAGTTGGCGCAAGCAGGTACAATGTCTTATTGAGCCTAGTTATTTATTAAGTTTTGTAAAGAGGTGAGACTATTTAGACACTGATGATAATGATGAATTTTACACTGCCTGTTTTTATCCTGGGAGAATCTGCCTGAGTGATATAGCCTTTATCCTATGATAAGTCATCAGCCTAGCCTACTCCCAACTTTGTTGGGGTTGGCACTCAACATCTATATACCAACTACTGGTGATAAACTACTCAGTCATTGGTGTCCAAAATAAACTAAGAAAGTTCATACATATAACTTGTTATATTGGTTTCGAACTCACGCTTGTATTCGAGATGAAGGTGTTTGAACCACTAGTTCACCTACTACTTTGTCTAAAAATCCAGCTAATTAATGAGATATTCATACTTTCTTTCATGTTTTCTTTTTTTATTATGTGTGTGTACAAAAAATTTAAATAAATAAATATTTCAGACCGTCTAGTGCCAGCAGGGCTTACAGCGCTGTGTGAGGCTTGTTCCCGGCTGTATCCGGATCAGCCCAATCCTCTGCAAGTCACTACAAGGCTTAAATATTGGTATGTCACTATCAATTGTTGTTTGTTGTTGTATATGTTTAGGTGTTCCCTGCGGTTTTACCGCAAGTGATCTCCTATCCGCTTGTGGATGAAAAGTAATTTATAGGAAACTACTTCCTGCAGACCAATAAAAATAAGGCGGCCAACTTTATAGTAAGTCAATGCAGGACACCCACCCCTATCCACAATAAGAATAAGGATTTGTTGGAATTGTTAATGGTGTACTTAAATAAGAAACAAACAACACCACTACCGAATTAACATTTATTTTTAAAATCACATATAATAGGTCTGGGTTTTGGTTCAGATTGTCCAAAAAGTTTTCACAGCTGCCCATATTGAATTTTATAATTAACATTGCACGTAATGTTTCTACTTTTAACAAAACAAACAAACATAAAATTTTTGCCTCATTGTCTATGTTGTGATTGTAGGGCGACAATCCATCTAGACATTTATATAATCAAAGACTATTGCATACACTAGCGCTCTTTGAACTTGAGCCTTTTTTGTCTCTGTCTCTCTTGCACTTGGCGCGCGAAACAAAACAATGAAAACTCCGGGAAACTCACGTAAACGCATGCGGCATGAACACACGGACGCACGCGCGCAGCCGTACACACACACACACACACACACGCTTGATGATGCACTGCCTGCGGTAGCAACGGCGCCGCGCCGCATCTCGTCATTCGTATTTTGATGTGGAACACCTTTATGCGAGCAAAGCGTTGGGAAACGAGGAATGCGGGACATGCGGGACGCCTTAGACGATTTGCGGGACTATTTTATTAAATATTGCAATGCGGGATTGCAACTGTCATTACGGGACGGTCCCGCAGAATGCGGGACGGTTGGCCGCCTTAAATAAAAACAAACAAAGCAAACTACTGGATGAATTTTGTGGGAACTTGGCAGTAAAATAACTATGAGCTATTAATTTAATTAATCAAGTTTTTAGTGTGGGAAGTATTTTTCTCAAGGATGTGCGTGAATCCACTGAAGAATGCTAGTTTTCCAGATATCTAAAAACAAAGTTACTAAAGTATACATATAATACTTTTATACATTACCACTTGTTTAGTTTTGTATATGTATAAATAAGTTTATTTTAAGTTTCATGTAAATATGTGTATAACCTTATATAATGAAGTAAATACAGAGTTTTTCTTTGTGAAAAACTTTGGAAATAAAAATATAACAATTTCCAGGTTGGGCGGCCATGACCCATTGGACTATATAAGTATGTACTGGAACCCGGGCCGACCAGACGAGCATATACTGCCTCATTGGCATTATGTCAGGTAAGTTGGAACAGGGGTCAGTTGTGACAATTTATTTATTAAGGCTTATACATACAGACAATCTTAAAAATATGGGTAATAACAGTTAGTGTATGCTCTTAAATTAAAGGTAGGCACAGCATTAATTTTAGACGGTTAAAGTAAAAAGTATAATTAAGGAGTTAAACATTAAAATTGATGTAATTAGCATAATTTATAAAGTTTAATTTAAAAAGAACAGTATTAGGCGGTATCCTAGTAAAAAAAATATTTTTTTTCCCTTATAATGGCATACACATCTCTTGGGTGTGAGAAATATGTATTTTAAAAGTATTACTGAACAAAGGTGAAATTGCAATTGTGCCCTGCACTGTTTCTTCTGGTTTTCTCGCTCTAGAGAAATTGTAACAAGTTGTGTGCGAACAAGTTACTTTGCAAGTTAAAGGTATATTTCTTTTGTATATATTTTGTAATATATTACCAAAATTGTTTGACCCAATCAATTCTGCAGTTTAACATGGGAGCATCAAAACAAAAGTAAATATCTATGTAACAGCAATGCTATCAAGTTTCAACAATTATTTTTTTATCAACCCTCTCCCCAGCTTCGGTCTCTCAGACCTACACGGTGACGGTCGCGTCCACCCCTTACCAGAGTTGACCCGTGACGCGCCATCGGGCTATGGCTTCGAGTTAACCATGCGGCTGTCGGCTGAGGAAGGGTTAACACAACCCCCTTTGTGGCCGGCGGCGTTACTGCAAGCGCTGGCTAGATATGTTTTCACTACTGGTAAGTTAAATAATATTTACGATATTTACAATACATATATAAAAACTATCCTAGTAAAACAAAGAAGAAAATTAAAACTTAATTATGATCCTCTAACACTCTGACTATATTTTTTTCTCAATATTTTGAATGTAAAAAAACTACCTCCCTACAGATTTATTATATGTACCTATAGATTTTAAAATGTTTTTAAGGGTTCCAGAGTTGCATTCAAGGGGTAAAACGGGACCCTATGACTAGACTTTGCTGTCCTCCTCCTTAGGCTGTATCTCATGAGCCGTGATCGTTAAACAGTTAATCCTTACAGATGATGTAATTCTGTGGACTAATAAGTGCGACTCCAACTTGCGCATGAAGTGGGGACCCTTCAGGCATATTTTTGCTTTCTAAATTATTGATTTATCCCCATTTTCCTATTTAAAATAATCTTAAAGTTCCCTATTAACGCACTACAGGCAACAAGCTCTGCGCGGGCGACCACATAACGTGGCACCGCGCCCTGGACGGCGGCGCCGCCCGCTCCCGCCTGCGACACCTGCTCGTCGCCGCCGACACCATGCTGCCGCCCGCACACACCCCGCACGGCGCCGTGCACTTCTTGCAGGTACTCAATACTGCACTCAGTAGTATAGGCAATAGTAATTATTATTAATTCGCAATAATTTATCGTGTTTACAGATAGTGGGATGTACTGGCAGAGAATTGAAAGCGGCGCAAAGAGGTTCAGGATTTGAAGTACTAAAGCTCATCAGTGAAGACCCCAAGTGAGTAATATGACAGCTCCATCTATACTAATATTATAAAGAGGAAAACTTTGTTTGTTTGTTAGGTTGTAATGGATAAACTCAAAAACTACTGGACCGATTTCAAATATTCTTTCACCATTAGAAAGCTATATTATCTGCGAGTAACATCTATACTAATATTATAAAGCTGAAGAGTTTGTTTGTTTGTTTGTTTGAACGCGCTAATCTCAGGAACTACTGGTCCGATTTGAAAATTTATTTCAGTGTTAGATAGCCCATTTATCGAGGAAGGCTATAGGCTACTTTTTATCCCGGTTCGGGAAGTAGTTCCCACGGGATGCGGGTGAAACCGCTGGCAGAAGCTAGTAGGCTATATTTTATCCCGGTGCGGGCAGTAGCTCCCACGGGACGCGCGTGAAACCGCGGGAAAACGGCTTGTCTTTATATATTTTTACATAGTATTTATGTATATAAGTAATTTTGTATTGCGAAAGCTGTAATAAGGTTATTAATTAGTCCACAATAAATATGTACCTATAAGTAAAACATTTTTTATAAAAATACTAATCTGAAAATTGGATTAACATCGGCTGGGTAGCACAAATGCACATATTATACAGGTTAATCCTGAAAGTTCTTTTATTTGAAGCTGGTCAAAAATGTGGTGGAGCCTTGTCGTGAGCTTTGAACTAGTTGGTAAAATGACAACATACGGGAAAATGAGAGCGGTTTAAAACAATACCTTGGCTTTCACAGTTTAACACACCTTATAGTTATCGGCAAGGATATTGAGCCCTGACCTTCACCTGCGCAGAAGCGATTTATTGGTTTATTGCCTTATGTGTACAGTGCGCAAAGCCCCACTCCTCCGCCGAGAGCTCAATATCCGTGCCGATAACTATACAATGCTATGTCGTCGTCCCTCAGTTGTGGCGGCGCGTGGCTAGTGACGCGCATGTCGCGGCGCGCGTCGTGCCGCCGCGTGCGCGCGCCCCGGCGACGCCGCGCTGACTCACGCGGCGACTGCGACCCCGCGCCACTCGCGGGGGTCTCGGCCACACTGCGCTGGTTACCTTGGACACCGGTGAGTTGACCCCCTCTGACATACGAAACCTGTGTGACCCCGTCTAACCAATAGCACATAGGAAAAAGATAAAAGAATAATGACACACAGAAATTGATGAAGGGAAATTGGGCATTTTGGGACTGTCTCGTTTAATTTTAACGTTCGAAAAGTTCTGATTTATCAGCTTTATTTAAACAAACCTTTTTGAGTTTGAATTTGCTACACTCGGTATGTCACAGATAAGTTTTTTAACCCCTTAGATGTGTATGATCCTCATCCCTAACATGAGACTCAGCTATGCACGGCTTGATACCGTAGACGTTATCCCTTGCGAGTTAGACCCCCTCTGATACTCTACACTTATGTGACCCCATCTGACCCCCATAAAAATTCAAATAAAATTAAAAATCTTTTCCTTACATATAAAAACAGCAGCATATCTTCTTACATATACAAAATCGGCCAAGTGCGAGTCGGACTCGCGCACGAAAAAATCACGTTTGTTGTATGGAAGCCCCCCAAAATATTTATTTTATTCTAGTTTTCAGTATTTGTTGTTATAGCGGCAACAGAAATACATCGTCTGTGAAAATTTCAACTCTCTAACTATCACGGTTCATGAGATACATACAGCCTGGCGACAGACGGACGGACAGAGGAGCGAAAACAACCCGTTTTAACCTTTGGGTACGGAACCCTAAAAATGAACCTGCTGTTCGTTAGTCTAACTCAAACTCGAGAATGGCTGGACCGATTTGGCTTTTTTGGTTTTAGAATGTTTGTAGAGGTCCAGGGAAGGTTTAAACGATACGAAGTTCGCGGGATCAGCTTGTTTAATATATGTTTGTCTGGCCAACAGTCAGGTGAGGAGGTGTCTCCCGCCCCCCTCCCAGCGTCAGTTGAGCAGCAGATCAAGGACACCCTGCAGCGAGGACTGAGCACTATGACTGATAGGAGCGGCCCTGAAGGTATACTTACGGCATAATCATTACATTCTTTACTTTACTTTACATAACTTTGTGCTACACGACTGCAGCGAAAGGAGGGTCAAGTATTTAGTAAGTCACCAGGCAGAAATGTTAAAATCATCAAAAGTAATCTTATTTTAGCCTCCTGTAAAGTAGACGTTATTTACTTTTCTGTTGCTGTTCTTCCAACCATGTTCCAGGGGCACAACTTCTCACACCCGGATAAAAACAATAGATTGTTTTTCCGTTCACCTTTTGACTCTTTGGTAGTTTTGGCGTGAAAGGCCGAGTTACTTTCGCATTTATAATATTAACTAGCGACCCGTTCCGGCTTTACCTTTGATTACTATGTAATGGATCTTATCTATACTTCTATACTAATATATAGAAAACTTTGTTTGTTTGTTTGTTTGGTTGTAATGGATAAACTCAAAAACTACTGGACCGATTTTAAATATTCTTTCTCCATTAGAAAGCTGTATTATTTGCGAGTAACATAAGCTATATTTTATCCCGGTGCGGGCAGTAGCTCCCACGGGACGCGGGTGAAACCGCGGGAAAACGGCTACTTAAACATATAAATCTTCTTCAATCACTCTATCTTTGAAAAAAACCGCATCAAAATCCGTTGCGTAGTTTTGAAAATTTTAACATACGTAGGGACATAGGGACAGCGAAAGCGACTTTGTTTTACACTATGTACTATATCCGGATCCTGATCTCTCTCCGATGGTGTCGGATTGCCGTCCCATCGCGCTATGAGAGCGAAGGAATAGTGTCAAAACCTGTGTCTGCGCAAATGCTTGTGCACTATAATATGTCCTGCGCAGCTGGCTGATCCCCTTAAATGAGAACAGCCGCCGTGGCCGAAATCGGCCGTGGACGCCGTTATTATCATGTACTATATAAAAAGGCTCTCATCACCTTATAATATTTTATACTTGAAATTTCTTTCGTTTGCAGGTCACATGTCAACAGATAGTTTTGAAATGTCAAGCATGGAGCGAGCGTTACCCCACATACCTGAATTGATGGAGGTATGTATCTCCTACCACTATCATCATCTGCCGAGCCTTTTCCCAACTATGTTGGGGTCGGCTTCCAGTCTAACCGCATGCAGCTGAGTACCAGTGTGCCACAAAGAGCGACTGCCTATCTGATCTCCTCAACCCAGCTGTTAGAAAGCCAACACCTTTTTGTGAGATTGGTTCTCAGACTTTCTGGCTTCTGACAACTTGTAACGACTGCCAAAGATGTTAAATGACAGCCGCAACTTACAGTCATTGGTGTCCAAGATATACTTATAAAGTACATACAAACTTAGAAAAGTTGCATTGGTACTTGCCTGACCTGGGATCGAATACACATTCATACTTGAGAGGTTGGTTCTTTATCCACTAGGTTTCATAGTTTTAAATGTGATATTATTAATACCCAGGGTTCGTGGCGTGGTGAATCTGATGTGGAGTACTTAGATGGAGTTCACATCATGTTGAACCCTGAAGGCGCCAGTTTACTGCCATTGGCTATCGAGTAAGTTTGTTACACTATTATTAAGTGCAAAATACACACGAAACTAACGTCACAAGTAGTCCCCATAATCGGATTATTTTATTTTTTTCTTTATTTTCGTTTCATTAAAACAAAAACTCTGAAATCAGCAACCCGCATTGAGCAAGCGTGGTGATTAACGCTTAATCCTTCTCCGTGTGAGAGGAGGCCGCAGCCCAGCAGTGGGACGATAAAAAGGCTGTAACAGTAACAGTAAATCAAAGTAACTTCTATTGTAATATATGTTTTCCAGTAAAAAAATTGAGTAGGAATCAGGAATCGGGAATGATGATCGCACTACTTACTAAAAAAAACCCAAACATCCGATGTGAAAACTTTCTTCGTGTTTGCACTAACGAATTTGCCAAATTATGCATACTTTGTTAATGAATGAGTATTGACTTTAGTTTTTTTGACAATGTGAATGATAATGAGAATGAATGAATTGTTGTATTCCCCAGTGGTCGCATCCGCCTGGGTGCCCACTTCACGTGGCGCGGGCGCGGCGCCGCGCTCACGCTGCTGCCCGCGCGGGGGGGCGCCGCCAGCCCGTACGCCGCCACCAACACCTGCCTGCAGGTAACTATCATTATACTCCGGTATAGAGCCCAATAATTGTCGGTTTAAGGGGGTCTATTATAACAAGTTTTACCCCTAGTTGACATTTGACCATCATCCTCCGAGCCTTTTTCCCAACTATGTTCGGGTAGGCTTCCAGTCTAACCGGATGTAGCTGAGTACCAGTGCTTTACAAGGAGCGACTGCCCTATCTGACCCCCTCAACCCAGTTACCCAGTCAACCCAATACCCCTTGGTTAGACTGGTGACATTTGACCCCCTTATAATTTTTTTTTTCTATTTTCACATATTGAACACCATCATACAACTAATTTTACCCTTTACCTGCCATTTGACCCCTCAAAAAATTTTGACCCCCTCAAAAAATTTTGACCCCCTAATGAAAACTACCTAGTATTTCATTCGTTTTCCATATTTAATACGTAAAATACAAAATTGCTTACTTATGGCTATACGTAGAAGCTAGATCATCAAAACTTAAGACTAATAAACTTAGAAAAGACTCAAGCAAATAGAGGCATTGTATATTAACACAAATATTTATTTTTAAAGGCGGAAATACCAAAAGACTTAGCAGCGGACATGTCGAAACAAGTCGCTTCGTTTTCCAAGTTAGCTGACACAGACTCGGAATCAGACAGCGATGAAGAGACCCAAGGACTCGAGCCCCCAATGTTACCCGTCACTCTAACGTGGCCCAAACATAAACTAAAAATATCTGTTGTACATGACAATGAGTTTTTATAACGTCAAAATGACAACAGGGGCGTGATTCTACTAATTTTACTCAAGCGATTCACATCCGACTGAGATCCAATCACGACTATGTGACATTCCGCTATTTTTTCTTTGAAATAAACGTTTTTATCCTTTCTGACATTCAATAATGAATCATTTTGTCTGCAAATGATTTACGATTGCAATATGATTGTAGAGCAAACTACCCTAAAGACCAAAATCACCAAAATAGCAGACGAATCGAATGTCGTTGGAATACGATTGGTCTTACCTCTATATTAGTAGCAGAATGCCCGATATGGTTAAAATTGCTATTGCGATGCAATTTCTATTCAATTTTTTCATTATTAACTTAGCAGAATCAAGCCCCTGGCGCCCGATTCTCCTAAGTTAATAATGTGACAGTTAAACAAATTAATCTCAATAGCAGTTTTAACCTTAGCGGGCATTCTGCTGCTATCGTAAGAAAGACCAATGATATTCCATTGGTTTGCCATTGGCCTGCCATTTGATCTTTAGGGTAGTCTGGAATGCGACATATGTTTCAATCGCAATTGAATCGTGATTGAATCTCAGTTGGATATCAATAGTATCAAATCGTATGTCGCTTAAGTTACAATACAATAGCAGAATTAAGCCCCAGAAATGTGTGAGTCCACAGCTAGCATGTGTCCGCGCGGCGGTTGCAGTTTCGCGGGCATTTTAGTAATGTTCGCACGCAATGTGTTACTTTCTGCTAGAACGAGTAGATCTGAAGATATAAGATACATTTATGAAAAGAACAGTCTTCTAGCTATATTATTTTATAGATAGATAGACGAAGTCGCGGCCAAATGCCATGGGCGTAGCGAGGTACGGGCAGGGAGGGGCAGCTGCCCCCCCCTGAGCGGGATGCGGGTCGAGCGAGCGAGAGCCGCGGGAGGCGAGGCATTAGACATGGGCAAAATGTGTCATTGAAAAGAAAAGATAGATATGCATCTTTCAATCACTGGGATATGAATCACTCTTTCATATCTTTATATCAGTAGCTCAGTATAACTCAGTAGCTCGTTTAAACTCGAAACTCGTGTGCGGCTCACTCATTCAAATAGATCATTCAGATATAGTGATAGGTTGGTTGTTTGCATCTTTCTGATATATTGAGCGGTTGCTCTGTGGCGTAGCGAGCCGAGCCGTCCAACTAATCCAAAAAATAATGCATTGAAGGAGATGGAACTGGTAGATGTGATCAAAATTTCGGAAATGCAATTTTATCCTAGTGTAAAAACCGCGCTCGCTATTTTGCTTGCCCAGCCATGTACGACCTGTACAATAGAACGATCATTTAGCACAGTGGTTATAACCGGTGGTCCGCGGACCACTGGTGGTCCCTGGAGGCATTCCGAGTGGTCCGCGAAGCTTAGCTGCGCGACGTTGCTATACGTTATCTAACTTTATTTTTATCGACTTATCTATGCGAGCGAGGGGGTTTTCGTATAGACGTAAATCGGGTGTGTAATACCTAGTCCCCCCATTCATGAAAATGTATATTTGGGCGACATTTAACGTAGTTTTTTTGTTTTGAGTCTTAAATAATAATTAAACCTAACTGCACTCCTTCTCTCCTGGATTTAATAGTAGTATCTAAGGCAAGTAATGTATCCTCTCATGGTCAGATTTCAGCATCTTTTTCCTATCACGATCTAATCTTTTTATCCTATCGGATTCGTCCTCCTAAGCGTAAGCCTCAATACCTGTATCTTCGGAATTACAAGGGCATTGATCTGGAGGCATTGAAGCGTGATGCTGATTGCATTGACTGGTCTAGCATTTTCATGAGTACCTGCGTTAATGAAATGGTGAGTTTATTTAATTGTAAGTTATTGGAACTATTCGACATTCATGCTCCACTTCGCCGTGTCAAAGTTAAGTATGCTCCTGCTCCGTGGCTCACTTCTGCTATAAAGGAGGTGATGGCCAGTCGAGACAGAGCCAAGCGTAGGTGGAAGCGCAGTCCGTCTGAACGCAACCTCATTACCTACAAGACATTGCGTAACCGTTGTAGTCGAATGTGTAGAGATGCAAAGAGACGCTACTTCCACAATTCTCTCGATAACCGTAACTCTTCTGAGGTATGGAAATTTCTCAAAACTGTTGGCATCGGTAAGGCTGCTTGCGCTGCTGGTGGGGACACTGACGTGGGTGCCCTTAATAACTACTTCTCCTCTCCCCCTGTACGTTTGGACCCACACGTCCGTGCCCGCACATTGAGTGAGCTTTCTAGTTTGCCGTTGCCTCAGTGCTCTTTGTTTGAACTGAGTGCTGTGACTGAAGACGATGTCAGAAAGTCTATCCTTGCCATATCCTCTAGTGCAGTCGGTAATGATAACATTTGCTCTAGAATGGTGTCCTTAACGCTACCGACTGTCCTCCCTGTCCTGACACATATCCTAAATTTCTCCCTGTTCTCTTGTTCTTTTCCTAATTCCTGGAAAGAAGCCATCGTTATTCCTTTACCTAAAATTTCCAATCCAGCTGCTATGTCTGATTATAGACCCATTTCAATCCTTCCTTACCTGTCCAAAGTTCTGGAGCACCTGGTGCATTTTCAGCTTTCTTCTTTCCTTACCCGCAATAACCTTTTCCACCCTTTACAATCTGGTTTTCGTCCCGGTCACAGCACTGTAACTGCACTGTTGAAGGTTACTGATGACATCCGTCTTGCGATGGAAAATAAATCCCTGACGTTACTGGTTCTCCTTGACTTCAGCAGTGCATTTAATTCTGTCGATTTCGACATTCTTCTTGGTATCCTTAAATCTATTAATATTTCTTCTTCCACGTTAAGTTGGTTTGACTCCTATCTTAAAGGCCGTACGCAGTGTGTCCGGCTTAATAACTTATCCTCCAATTGGTGCAACCTTTCTGCGGGTGTACCTCAAGGTGGCGTTCTCTCTCCTCTCCTTTTCTCTGTTTTCATTGACTCTGTCACTAAGGTCATTTCTTCAAACTTCCATCTCTATGCGGACGACTTGCAACTCTACAGACATTTTCCGTTATGCGATGCGGAATCTACCGTTGCCGCTATGAATCATGACCTGAATATGATTGAGGTCTGGGCGCAGTCCTTTGGGCTACAGATCAATCCCAAGAAGTCTCAGGCCATGATCATTGGCGGCAGAAACTTGCGGGGCAGGCTTGATGTTGCGTCTTTGCCTCCTCTTTGTTTAGGTGGGGTTCAACTGAGCTATGCAGAAACGGCAAAAAATTTGGGTGTCATCATGGACTCACATTTATCATGGTCTGCGCAGGTCAATGAAGTCAGTCGCAAGGTGCACTTCACCTTTCACACTCTGAAATGCCTCCAGTACTTTTTGCCCTTGAAAACCAAAATCTCTCTTGCTCAGACTCTCATTCAACCCATCATTGACTACGCCGATGCCTGTTATTTGGATGCCACAGAGGAGCTCTTAGATAAGCTTGAGCGGTCGCAAAATTTATGTATTCGTTTTGTTTTCAATCTAAAAAAATATGATCATGTTTCTCATTTTCGCAAAGAACTCAAGTGGCTCCCTATTCGTCTTCGCAGGAACACGCGCATTTTGTGTCTCCTTTTTAATATCCTTTTTAATCCCAAAACTCCTTCCTATCTGCGAGAACGCTTTTCATTTGTTCGCTCGCCTGATGCGCTCTGTAGAACGCATCTCAAATCTCTCCTTAAAATCCCCTCCCATTCCACTGACTTTTATTCCTTCTCCTACACAGTAAACGCAGTACGGTTGTGGAATTCGCTGCCGCCTGAATTAAGGAACTGTCAAACTGTTGCTACTTTTAAACAGAAACTCAAAAGTTACTATTTGTCCTCCTCTTCTTCATAGAGTCATTTTATAAAATATGTATTTTTGTATGTATGTATTATCTTTTGCTTTATATATGTATATATGTGTGTAATTTATATATCTTTACTATGTCCTTTTACACAGTCTATCTACCTACTTCTCTTCATTCTAACTCTCCTACTACGGGTCTGCTGGAAGAGATTTCGATTTAGAAATAAGCAGTACCTTTGTACTATTTCTATGCCATGTCAGTTTCTTTTATATGTTCACTGTGTACATAAATTGTTAAATAAATAAATAAATAAATAAAATAAATAAAATTTCGCGCTCGCTTCGCTCTAGTATTCAGAAACTATATTATGTTTGTATTGGTCAGGAAACAAAAGGTTAAGTTACGGTTTATTTTATGTAATGTACACACTATATATACAAACTTAAACTACTTATCTTTATACAAATCTAAAAATAAAATACTATATACAAAATATATACAAACATAAAACATATATAAAAGGTTAAGTACGTTTGGGCTAAATTTTACGTAATATTTAGTTTAAGTCCGTAAAAAATTTCACGCTCGCTTCGCTCGCGTATTCAGAAACTATATGCCCTTATTTTTGCATTTGTCAACAAACAAAAAGTTAAGTACGTTTGGGCTAAATTTTACGTAATATTTAGTTTAAGTCCGTTAAAAATTTCACGCTCGCTTCGCTCGCGTGTTCAGAAACTATATGCCCTTATTTTTGCATTTGTCAACAAACAAAAAGTTAAGTACGTTTATGCTAAATTTTACGTAATATTTGGTTTGAGTCCGATAAAAATTTCGCGCTCGCTTCGCTCGCGTATTCAGAAACTACATGCCCTTATTTCTGCATTTATCAACAAACAAAAAGTTGAGTACGTTTGGGCTAAATTTTGCGTAATATTTGGTGTAAGTCCGATAAAAATTTCGCGCTCGCTTCGCTCGCGTATTCAGAAACTATATGCCCTTACTTTTGGCTTTTGTCCTGTGTGTGATTGTTTATTTTCTGTACCTGAAAATATAAACCTCTCAAATTAAGAGATTAACAATTTTGAAATTAACGGCTCAAGATACAAAAAATCGGAGGGCCCCCGCCCTCCCCCGGGGGATAGGTTGACTGCTGCCCCACCCTGAGCCCAAAGCTGGCTACGCCCATGCCAAATGCTATATAGATAGTATTACTATGTTCATGTAACCAATATTTGTAAATAAGACTTAACCTAACTGAATGAGTAAATATATTTTTAACGCAAATGGTTTTTTTTTTAATGACGTACCTATACTTAAACTAGTTTTTCGGTGATGGTTACAACGTTAACGTTAGACCAGCCTAAAAAAATAGTGCAGCCATGGAGAAGAAAATAACTAGGGGAGCTGCCATAACGGATAATCTAAGAAAGTAGCGCGACAACATCCGGTTGCGAGGGGGACGACGAACGTCACTGTCTTCGCCATTATACGCCTTCCTTTTCTTCGTGTGTATGTATGTTTCACATGTTAATGGCAATCAAATGATTCTACTCCATTTGGACCCGCCCATTTTTCAAGAACCAGAACTCCTAGTTAATTTAGGTACTCGTAACGGAAAGTTTCCGTCACGCCTATCGTACGTATTTGACCTAGATTGACGCGCCTAGCCTAACCTGCATTACGGCATCTCTGCTTAGGTACTTTTCCATAACTTCGTGCTAAAAGGCTAGTATCCATCCAAGTGAAAACGGCACCCACGAAACATCTGTCAATGTCAAAATTGTAGGTTATAAAAACTAACCAAACAGTTATTTCCGTGATTCGTTATTGTTACAAATAACTGTTACATAAAGTGTTAAAAACTGTTTATTGTGTTAATCATGGGTAAACCACCACGTAGACAGACTTCTGTGTTGTGGAATTATTATGACAAGGACCCGCAATGTGCTACTAAGGCTATTTGTCGATTTTGTAACAATTCTTACTCTTTTAGTACTACAACTGCGAATTTGAGGAGCCATTTGAAACGCGTTCATACAGAAGAGTATGTGAATATAAATTGGAATGGGAAATTTGATAACGAAGGTATGTTTTCGACTAATTACAAATCTTTTTATAATACTGTAACTATTCCAGTAACGTTCCTCTCAACGATAACGCCATTTTGTTATTAACACGTTATACGTTACTGTTATTATTCTAGTAACCTGTGCTTTATGTTTTGTTTATTAGTTACAACGTTATTTTAAACTATTTAAGTTATTAAAAGTAATAAAACATGTTGTCATAACAAATGGTAACTTGAAATAGGTTACTTTTGGTTTCGAACTTAACTTATACAGAAGTTTAAAAATGTCTTTAGTGAAAATGACACCGTTAAATCATCTAATGATGATCAAAATGAATATTTTTCCTTATATTGCTTCTATTGTTACAATATGGAGCAAAACGTCCAATGTAATGAGACCCGTTCTTGAAGCGCTTTTTCAAGAAATCCACGCATGCATATTTTGTTAAACCGTTTAGTTCCTGTTTCTAGCGCGTGTCAATTTACAATTGTACATTTATTTCTGTAACAAACAACTAGATGGCGCTGGTAGTGTGAATGTTAAAATTAAAACTTTAGAAAGTAATTTTCTAAGCAAAGGGTCATAATTTTTAGTCCGTTTTATTATTGTTTTATGATTAAGATTTGCAATTTACAAGTTACATGTACTGAAATTAAATATTTATGACATCTTTGAACTAAGTAAATGGGGCACATTTTTGACCTCGTAAAAGGACAGGTATGCCTACAACATCTTTTCCTAATTATCTACCATATTTATTTTTAATTAAATCCAAAATACACACTTATATGCCTAACCTAAACTAGTAAAAGTAGTCAACAAATTAAGTAGAAGCGTTTTATAATGAACTACGTCATCCAAGGTCAAAAAGCATGTGCTTATTACCAAAATGTATCTCGCTTTAGAAACTTTCACAAAGCAGCCCAGAGTGTAGAAGTTGGCGTTACACCCCGAGCCGGAGGGCACGTAAAGAGTTCCCGAATGCTACTCAATAGCAGTTGTTGTTACAATTCCAAGTCAGAGGCCGTCACGCGGATTTGAGGAGCTTGTTAGGTAATTAAACCTGCACCTCACTCGATAAGAAGAAGAATAACTTACCACTAAACTAATTTCGAGTTAGTCGTAGTGTGAGGAAGGTATTACTAGCCGGATTCCCGCGATATCTCTCGGGTCCCGTGAGAACTACTGCCCGTACCGGGATAAATTATAGCCTATGTTCCTCGGGAAGAGTGTAGCGCCCCAACAGTGAAATATTTTTCAAATCTTTTCGATAGTTTCACAAACGAACAATTTGTTTTTCTTCTTTATTGTATCCGAGTATTTGAAAAGTCCCTTCAGTATCTAGACAGCGTTTACTCTTAAATCTTGTTATGCATACCTATCTTCCACCTGATATTTCTTTTAGTCCCTAAAAGACACTTGCTTCTTTTCAGAATAGCGACAGAATAAAAATAGAATGAATGATGTTTCTCAATGGTTTACCCCACACCTGCCCTTTGTCCCTTAACAAAAAGTTTCAATACCAAATTATAAAGATCCCTTAGATGGCGCTACTTGTCAAGAGTAAACGGTCTTTTCAATTTGGTTTATGTAGTTCTATGTTTTGCCGCGGGTCTTGTTATATTGGCAAGTTTAAGTGGGCTATGGTATGAGGCGATTCTTTCCACCCCGCTTCATTTGGTTCGAAATTCTAAGTTTTGTAACTAGGTATATGGTCGAATTTAAAACTTTTATTTTAGCTCATTATCGTCTGCCTAGAACATTTCCCGAATATGTTGGTGTTGACTTCCAGTCTATGCGGATGCAACTGAGACAAGTTTTTAACAAGGAGCGACTGCCTATCTGATCTCCTCCCAGTTACCCCGGCAACCTACAATTATTTTTGTTGTAGGTAGCTAGATTTCTGTTTACAACTTGTTCTCAAACCTATTCCTGGACAGAGGGATGTTGCTAGGGAGTTTGTTAAGACATTTTTTGCAGAAAGCTATAGATTTTGACGACATTTTCTGCAAATCTTATCTGGTTGAAGTGATCTTATTATACATAAGTAGGTATATTCAAATAAGGTGCCTATAAAATTTTGATCCAGCGAACCTACTTTCTATCTAGTTTTCTAGACGGCCATAAAATGCAGATTTTAAGTCTAAAACATTCAATATTCATGTATTATGCATATGATAAGTAGATTACGTAATTTTGTAGTAAACACACGTCCTTTTTACTTTAAAATATGTTTATTTGTGAATGTATTGGTTACGACGCAATTCCATCCTGGTTTCAATCTGTTTTTTAACCTTTTTTAACTGAACGCCGAGCACTACGTGAGCCTCAACACGATTATAACACAACCCAAACAGCCATCTTACATTTTCACACACATTTGATTTTGAATTCTACTGCTTATAAAATAAGGTTGAAATTCATCTACAGTAATTTTTTGTTTACATCGCTACTCCATTTTGAAACGTCAAAACTCCCGCGCTCTGCTAGTGAAGGGACACTCTTATTTCATAAACATAAGGCGTTATATCGGTTAACCAGTTTTACGGTTTATGTTAACTGGTTAATATAGCTGTGTAGAGAGACGGTTGTTTTCGAGGTAAGAGCGGCAACGTCGCCCGGCGTGTGTTGTGTTTATATTGATCATTTCTATAAATGGATATTTCACTGTACCTGGATGGCTGGAGAGAGTGCGTGAAAAGGATTTTTTTATAAAGAGTGTTATTTAATACCTTATTTGATATTATCAGCGTCCCGTTTTGAGGTAACTTTGTGCGCCTGGATAGAAGTTAGAATGTATCAATAGTTTTAAATGCATAATTTTATCGTCCTCTGCGTCTGATTATGAAAGGAAATAAAAGTAAACAAATACTTAGTACTTACTGTTCAGTAGGTATCTAATTACATATGTATTTATTAAATAAAATATGTACTAGCTAGGTAATAGGTACCTATTCTGTTGCTAAGCAAAGCTAGCGTCCCGGGTTCGATACCTGAGTAGGTCCAAAATTGATTTGTAAGTTTTTAAAACACAAAGCGGACTGCAGACTGGAAGTTGGCGATGTAACACCCCCGTGCCTGGGAGGACACGTAAATTGTCTCCAAATGCTACTCAGTAGCAGTCGTTGTTACATTTCCACGTCAGAGGCCGTCAGGCGGATTTAAGAAAACTCTGACACTAGTGCTTATTAGGTGATTAAACCAGGGGCCCGATTCTCCTAATTTTACTTAAGCAACATACGATTCACATTCGACCGCGATCCAATCCCGACTCGATTACGATTGAAGCGTATGTGGCATTCCGCTATTTTTTCTTTGAAATAAACGTTTTTATCCTTTTCTGTCATTCAATAATTAATCATTTTGTCTGCAAATGATTTACGATTGCAATATGATTGTAGAGCAAACTACCGTATAGACCAAAATCACCAAAATAGCAGACCAATCGCAAACCAATCGAATGTCGTTGGAATACGATTGTTCTTATATTACCTAGTAGCAGAAAGCCCGATATGGTTAAAACTGCTATTGCGATCATATTGCGATTCGATTTCTATTCAATTTTGACATTATTAATTTAGAAGAATCGGGCCCCTGCAGCTCACTCGATAATTACAAGAAGAATAAGCAACGCAACTACTCTCTCGGCTTTTACTCGTTCTGAAACTCTAAACGCAACCAAAGAAACTGCATCAGAGATCAAAGTCAAATCATTTATTTCATTTAGGCCTTTACAAGCACTTATGAACGTCAAAAATATACCTAACTAAGTTTGATTCTAGTTGCCCATTCCAAAAGTAGCTTCCTATGGAGGAGAATGGGCAAGAAACTCCATGGTTACAATTAGCTCAATATATATTATGTACATCATCAGCCTATCGCAGTCCACTGCTGGACATAGGCCTCTCCAAAAATAGAGGTATTTAGCCTACTGCTATCACGCTGGCCAGACGGGTTGATAGAGGGTTTTTTTCCGAGTTTTCCTTCTCTCGCACTGGTGTTCGGTGCATTTTCTACTCCATTAGTCGACTTCTACGACACCCACTGGAAGAAGGGGTAGCGACATATGTATTCTTAAGCCGTCGCTACACGGCTTATATTATGTACATACATTGAAAAACCGATGTAATTATATATCGTGGTCACAAAGAATATATTTTGGAACGTGGGCGACAGCACAAGCTGCACCTAGCTGTCAAATTAACGAGAAATATGTTAATTCGTATAAACGAATGCGTCGACACGGCGCCATTGCTTACCGGTTGTTCAAACTTTACCGGTAACGCAACCTTTCCAATCTCGGCTGCAGTTAACAAAGTAGGCTGTTATGGCTCTCTATTTTAACCGAGTGCGACTGAAGAAGGTAAGCTTTAAATGCTTGTGCGGTTTTTGTCTTATAACGTTGTCTCGCTGCTGTCATTTGGCTCTTGAATGTCTACTAGTGTGTAACGATTATAAAACATCCCCCTCTGTTTATATCAAATTGAATTCTATCTATCCTTATGGTGGGGTTGTAACGACATGACAGCTTAATCATAAACAGCTGTCAAATCGCCGATTTGAGCGATAGGCGTCAACTCAACAGCTGTTTATTGTTTTGTGGTCGTTATAAGTTACATGTTACAATTAACCCTTAGATCAAAAGTACAAAACGTAAGTATTACAGCCTGACCAGCTGCACATAGGTATAGGTACTAAAAGACCGTTTTGAATGCTAGCTGCCGACTGCATGAAGTCGGCCGCAGCTGCACTACTGGGGCCCGATTCTCCTAATTTTACTTAAGCCGCATACGATTCACGTTCGACTGCAATCCAATCCCGACTCAATTACGATTGAAGCGTATGTGGCATTCCGCTATTTTTTCTTTGAAATAAACGTTTTTATCCTTTTCTGTCATTCAATAATGAATCATTTTGTCTGCAAATGATTTACGATTGCAATATGATTGTACAGCAAACTACCGTACTTATAGTATAGACCAAAATCACCAAAATAGCAGACCAATCGCAAACCAATCGAATGTCGTTGGAATACGATTGGTCTTATATTAGTAGCAGAATGCCCGATATGGTTATAACTGCTATTGCGATCATATTGCGATTCAATTTCTATTCGATTTTGACATTATTAACTTAGGAGAATCGGGCCCCTGGTTTGTATGTATTTACATGAAACCGTTTTGTATCGAAGCGGCAGCAGCACGTGCAGTCGCCCTCAGATATCGACAGATTTCATGCAGTCACTGCAAGTGAGATCGGCAGATGGCATTCAAAACGTACGTTTACAACTCGTTCTTTATCTCCCTTAGTTACCGAAACAGCCAGAAAAACGTAAACATATCGAATTGAAATTCACCAAACATACACCATACGTGTTCGGAAAAACCAAAACAAGCTAATTAATCGATTATCTGCGCAAACGCAGCTGTATAACCAACGTGTGTGACGTCACAAGTACGTCACGCTGTTATATTACTCAACAATGCTTTGTTAGCCGAAATTGTTTGTTGGTTTTCGCGGGGACTAAGCGTTTTGTTTTTGTGTTTATTACTAGCTCGCGTACCGTGGAAGTTGTTTCGTGTATCCGCATAAAAAGTCACCTGTAGTTTTTCTTAATAAATGAGCTATCTAACACTGAAATATTTTTCAAATCGGACTAGAATTTGTATCTTCAAACCTCTACTCAAACTGGGCGCGTAGATCAGGGGCCCGATTCTCCTAATTTTACTTAAGCAACATACGATTCATAGTCGACTGCGATCCAATCACGACTCGATTACGATTGAAGCGTATGTGGCATTCCGCTATTTTTTCTTTGAAATAACGTTTTTATCCTTTTCTGTCATTCAATAATGAATCGTTTTGTCTGCAAATGATTTACGATTACAATATGATTGTAGAGCAAACTACCGTATAGTAGATAGACCAAAATCACCAAAATAGCAGACCAATCGCAAACCAATCGAATGTCGTTGGAATACGATTGGTCTTACATTAGTAGCAGAATGCCCGATATGGTTAAAACTGCTATTGCGATCATATTGCGATTCGATTTCTATTCAATTTTGACATTATTAACTTAGGAGAATCGGGCCCCTGCACTAGCGTATAAGTAGTGTGCTATGCTACGGGACCAGCAGGATCAGAGTCAAAGTATTTATTGGTGTGCTTATTGGTGATACAATAAGTCTTAATATAGTCATTTAAGTAAGATCTTAGATTCTACTAGAATGAAAATCTTCATGAACCTGTATTTTTAGTAAAGAACCCTCAGAGTACCTACGGATATCTACACTCGCCATCGCTAGTTTGCAATGTAAGTTCAAGTTATTTTTGAATTGGAGCTACATGAACAAATTGTGAACTTATTCCGTCAATAAATACGCAAACTGAAGTTTTTCCTTCCTCATAACAAATCAGCAATTCTAACGAATAATATTTACTCACCCAATACGTCATTCAAGCATGAACTATTGTTGCAAATTATATCTATCGTTGTCTGCGGTTTCACCCGCGTCCAGTGGGAACTACTGCTCGTACCGGGATAAAATATACAGCCTATGTTTCTCGGGAAGAGTGTAGCGCCCCAACAGTGAAATAATTTTGCAAATCGGTTCTATAGTTTTTTAGCTTTTAACGAACAAACAAATGTTTCGTCTTTATTATATGTATCAGTATATGTAGATGAACTCTTTATATTTCATTTCTGACGTATGTTTACACAAGTGTTATGAAAGAATCACTGAAAGTTTGTTATTATGAAGTTTGGCGTCGATATCTGTGCAAATACTAATATTATGATGCTGAAGAGTTCACTTGTTTTTTCTTAGGAACTACTGGGCTGGTTTGAAAAAAAAATTTAGTGCTACATATGCCGTAGGCTACCTTTAGTAGCACAAAGATGAAAACTAGATGTTTCTTGCGGTTTTAGTTTGTGTAATATTCCTTGATTAAGATTAGGCATATCATGTACTTAATAGTACTAACCTTAAAAGTCTGAAATTGCAATGAGCAAGCGTGGTCTATGAGCGTTAATACGACCAAGTTTCAAAAGTCTTTAAATAACTCAAAAACTATTATTACCAATTCACTATCGTATCGAATCAGCTCGATAAGATTTCAAACGTCACATGTTATGAAAACCGCACTTATCTACATGACGTTTTTTTGATAATATCGCAATCGTACGATATTATGTATCTCGACTTTCTTTGAGCGTAAAAATAGCTGCTTTTCCTCAATTTTGTTACAAAACCCGGGGCCTGCGGGATATTGTGGCCTTGAAACTCGAAGGACGACTGGAGGGATTTATCGATTTTTCAATTTGTAGGGCTCCGTAATCTGTTTTACGGTTTTTTGTGTTTTTGAAGGTCGCTCTATTCTGTTTTTCCGTCGTGGTGGCCTAGTGGGTATAGTACCAACCTTTCAAGTAGGAATGAGAGTTCGATGTCGGTCACGCAAGTAGCAATGCAACTTTTCTAAGTTTGTATGTACTTTCTAAGTAACCTATCTTTAGATACCAATGACTGTGTTTCGGATGGCACGTTAAATTGTAGGTCCCGGCTGTCACTGAACATATTTGGTAGTAGTTTGGTAGTCAGAAGCCAGTATATCTGAAAACCAGTTTGACAAAGTACACCGTACCATTTCCCCAAAAAAATAAACAAGAACCTGCTTCGTTTCAAGTCGGTTATCTTCACGTCACGATACAACAAGGACGGTACTGTTCTTCCAATTGTGTCAATTATGTTTTATTGACTAGCTAGGTCTTTGCACTGGCGAGGCCAATGCGTCTAGCTAGATATAGCATTAGGTACAACGTAAGTATATTCGTACCCACACACTAGTGTAGTACCTAGCTTATGCGTCTCTAGTACAATCTCACACAAGAAAATTTGTTTGACGAAAATCTCTGACCATCTCATTTCCCAACTACCAAAAGGAGTTATGTTTTCGAGCGTATTCACCAGCTGTCTCATGGGAACTACTTCGCGCACCCGGATAAAAAATCTTTAAGTAGTCCAATCCAAATAAACAATCCAAAATAAATGGGCTACCTATCCAATGCTGAAAGATTTTTTCAATTCGGTCCAGTAGTTCCTGGGATTTCAAACAAACATACTAACATAACTACTGGACTGATTTTGATGAAACTTTAGATGAATATAGCGAATAGATTAGAATAACATTATGGCTTATTAGCCCTGGGACCTGTGCATATACATCAGCAATAGTTGCTATTTGACCAAAGTTCTATGCAGTTGTCGTAACAGCACTTTAAGAGATGTCAGCCTAACGGTAGTGTCTGCAAATGTTTTCAATACGGAAATCTCTCATAATGTTCCATCTGACATTTGTGGGTACTCTTTAATCTTGCATAGTATCGGCTGGCTGCCAAATGCCACATATTTAGAAGCCCATAGTTTGACATTATATGCCTAGCTTTTTTTCGAGTAGGTATGTTGGGGTCGGCTTCCAGTTTAATAGCATGCGATTGAGTCACCACCAATCTTTTTTTCTCTCGGAGTTCACTAATTAACAGGTTCACAGATAAAGCAATTCCTGATGTGGCCCGTCTGTGGATTTATAACCTGTATTATGTGTATTCGTCACGAGTTTCATTAATTTGAACATCTATTGCAGTTGAGTCAGAAGCCGAACAGGCTGGTTGTCACCTAGCATTCAAACTCAAAAACGTTTATTCAAATGAAGACATCAATCAGCATTTTTCGAACATGCAAAACAAAAGACAGTCCTCAAAACGCCCACCCTTCACCACTTCCTATGTGTTTTTGCTGGAAAGAAGTAGTGGCGCAACAAGCTCCCCAGCAACACATGTTATACCTACATATTATATTGCCTTCTATGGTACCATTTTGTATACATAGAATTAGGCAGGCTGCAGAGTTGTAGAGTATAATACGACCAAACTAACAAACCCTTGATCTTTTTCTATTAGTACAGGCCTAATAAATTAACTCTATTGTAGTATAAGACATAGAAATAGATCTATTCAACACCCGACCTCTACACGACGCTTTTATTTAAATAAAACTACTTTTACGGATTTTATCGCGGTTATATTAATATTATTTAATCCCGACGTTTCGGATCCTTTACAGCATCCATGGTCACGGGCAGACTAAGGTGTTGGTCGTCTTGATATATTAGTTACAAACAGCTACCCTACATTTTGTTGATTATTATTGACAATCAAAAAGAAAAAGAACACATCGCCGATGTCAAACACCGCCGTTCCAGACAGTCAGCAGTTTGTGAACACACACTAGACAAGGCCCAGCATTACATCAGATTTGATAAACCACAAGTCCTTGCAAAAGAAAACCGATTCCTACCTAGGATGATTCGCGAGGCTATTGAAATTAAAAAACATCCAAATTTCAATAGAGAAGATGGCTGGTGCATACCACCTGCTTGGAATCCCATCATAGAAACTATTAAATCAAAATCCAAGCCTACAACTGCTCGACCTAAGGATACAGTGAGCTCGTTTTGCGTGAATCGGATTGTCAATAATAATCAACAAAATGTAGGGTAGCTGTTTGTAACTAATATATCAAGACGACCAACACCTTAGTCTGCCCGTGACCATGGATGCTGTAAAGGATCCGAAACGTCGGGATTAAATAATATTAATATAACCGCGATAAAATCCGTAAAAGTAGTTTTATTTAAATGTCTAATATTCGCGTAAGTGTCAGAAATCAATACGACGCTTTTATATCAAACAATTTATATATCTCAATTGGTTTATGACTCCAAATGTATGTCAAGGATATTTCACGTTCAAGGAGGAGGGCTTATTCAAATTAATTAACAAAACAGTGCCTAGTGTGAGTTTTGTAAGTTAACGCTCTCGATATGTAATTATAAGTTGGCTGAAATAAGGACTCGTATGTTACGTCAGAAACAACACTAAGTTTAAGCACAAGACTTCGTCTGACTGTCAAATTACCTGGCTTTTCTACAGGTAAATTTAATTTCACATTATTTTCAGTAAATCCAGAGATTGTTCCCTTACAAATAAAATCACAAACTTTACCTCTTTACATTATGTCTGTTTCCGGATAAACGTGACCACAAGTTCTTACAATACTGTTTCGAAACGTTCACTCAATCGTTTCGTCAGAGTTCTGCGAAGCGTGAGTTTTCCGCCGAAATATAGGACGCCATGATGGATTCTGTCCTTGACAACTGATTGTCATATTGATTTTTAATTTGAATTGCAAATTAATCTGCCTTCGACAAAGGATAAGTACTGCTCTCTTATAATATACTAGTTTCCGTCCGCGGCTTCGCCCGCGTCAAGTTCGGTTATATCGCGTTTCCAAGGGAACTCTTCAAAAGTCCGGGATAAAAACTATCCTATGTTCTTTCTCAAGGTCAATTCTGTCTCTGTACCAAATTTTATTAAAATCAGTTCAGTGATTTAGACGTGAAAGCGTAACAGACAGACAGACAGAGTTACTTTTGCATTTATAATATTAATAGAGATTTTTTTTATATAAACTTGTGAATAATTAGTGAAGGGCGGGCGTTTTGGGGGCTGTCCTTTGTAAATTTCACCTTCAAGAGGTGCTGATTTTCAGCCTACTTTGAATGAATGACTTTTTATCATATTTTTGTTGTAAATAAATAAGCAGTTCCTCTGTTGTTAAAGCTTCTAGACCACTTAGACAACCATAACCACTGAGCCTAAGAAAAGACAAAAGCTAAATCATTTTTTATCCGATTACGGGGGTACGGGGCGTGGGCGATGCCGCGGGGCAGCAATTACAACATAAAAACAAGATTTTTCTAGACTAAAATATACGACCATTGTGGTTCAGTGTACGCAATTAGAATGGTAATTTAGTTTTTTCTATAGCATCTCATTAAATTCAAGGCCAAACAACAAAGCTACGAATAAAGACTAAAAGTCTTATTAACATAACATTCGACAGTTTGTTTGTTATGCTGTCGATAACCAATAAAGATGAAAAGTCATAAGATAGATAATATTCTTCAGTTTAGGAATTTCGCGACAACAGTAATGGCGTCCACGGTCGACTTCGACCACGGCGGCTGTTCTCATATAAGGAGATCAGCCAGCTTCGCAGGACATATATTATCGGAGAGCATTAACGTGCTCTCCGATGCACGGGACAGTAGGTTTTTCTCTTTAGTAACCAAAAAGTCTGACGTGTTGTCGGACAAGGGTATCGGGCTGGTCCCTGAGTTGAGAAGGTCAAATAGGCAGTCGCTCCATGCAAAACACTTGATTAGGTTTGCTTTTAATACGTCCTACTTTGTCAAGGCCATTTTTTTGACGTAAACATGATGTTGCATATTTTTTATGGCGATTACCTTTAGGTAGCCTCTACAATCCTTATGTATTAGAATTTTTTAATTTATTTTACTATGTGGAGAATATTAGCTTAGGAAAGTTATTTAAAATGCCTAAAGGAATCATTTTAAAATCATACTTACAAAACAAAAGTAGAAGTGCGTATTTCCTCCAGCGCGTTTATAAAAATATAATAAAAACCCAAAACTTTCAAGAATACCTAGTATAAAAAAATGTTATTTTTACATAAGGCACTTTCTGTAATAATTTTAATAACTAGGTATAATTCCAGACTTCAACTGTAGTTACAAAAATTACCCAACTTTTCTCTCCCAATAATCATCAAAACAAACACAACATAACCATCCCTTAACCACCAATAACATCCAAAAACCGTCAAAAATAAATAAATAAATCGGTAACACTCGAAACGTACATCACTACACAACTCGTCCTATTTGACCACGCAGAGCGGCAACGTCGCCTTTCTCTCGCAGCCGACATGTTGGATTTTATAATGTTATTATTACTTTAGTTACTGAGACACACAACTGTTTATGGTGTGTTTTTGGCTGGTTAAAATAGATAATTATAATCTGATACTTATTTGGACAAAAGCTATCGGGTGCCAATTTTAAAATAGTAAAAGTAAATCTGTCTGTCTGTCGATTGCGCTTTCATGCCAACATTACTGAACTGATTTCAATGAGTATAATATTACGCAGATAGTTTAGTTAGAGCCTGAGAGACATAGGCTACTTTTACTCCGGGAAATACCTAGTTATTTTCATGACCTCCGTCTACTCTATCACAAATAAATAACACTTAATAAACTATAACTTAAAACTAATATTAATAAAAAAATTGCATAAAAAACTCCTCATCGCTGCCTACCGGGAGTGTACCCAAGAGGCTGGCAGCATTGCCACGTTGGATGGCAATGTGTTGCACTTACGCCTATGCCTATTTTACTTTTTCCTAAATCTATTCGAATCGTCTTCCAGTCCAACCCAAGCAACGGAATAGTGTCAGTTTCTACGGTGGATCAACTGCTCAATCTAGTTATCCTCGTAACAGTCTCAACACAGTACCCCTTGGCTGTCAGACTTTTGACAATCCGTAACCACTGTTTTATTTAGATCTGCAAAGGATAAACAGTGACTGCTTTTGAGTATTGCCACGAATGATCTACTTATATCTCATCATCATCATCATCATCATTTTCCTGCCTTTATCCCAATCCTATTGGGGGTCGGCGCAGCATGTTTTCTCCTTCCATACTCTTCTATCTGCCGTCATCTCACAAGTAACATTCTTTCTTACTATATCTACTTTCAGACAATCCATCCATCGCTTCTTTGGTCTTCCTCTTCCACTATATCCGTCTGATCTACTTACATATAACTACTTATATGATGATCTACTTATCTATACTTAATATTATAAAGTTGAAGAGTTTGTTTGTTTGTTTGTTTATTTGAACGCGCTAATCTCAGGAACTACTGGTCCGATTTGGAAATTTCTTTCAGTGTTAGATAGCCCATTTATCAAGGAAGGCTATAGGCTACTTTTTATCCCGGTACGGGAAGTAGTTCCAACGGGATGCGGGTGAAACCGCTGGTATCTTATACTTCTACTAGCTTCTGCCAGCGGTTTCACCCGCATCCCGTGGGAACCTCGGCACGGACCCGGATAAAAAGTAGCCTATAGCCTTCCTCGATAAATGGGCTATCTAACACTGAAAGAATTTTTCAAATCGGACCAGTAGTTCCTGAGATTAGCGCGTTCAAACAAACAAACAAACAAACTCTTCAGCTTTATAATATTAGTAGGTATAGATAATAAACAGGTAGGTATTGTCGTTTGTTGCCCTAAAGGCTACGATACTACTGAGCCATTTTGAAAAATTATTTCGCTGTTGGAAAGCTACACTATTTCCAAGTAAGAAAGGGAGACGCGGGTGAAACCGCGGTAAAAATAGCTAGTTCCCAATAGAGTTCCAATCAGTATGTACTTAGATTCAGCCTTTTTTTAATGACATCAAAAATCATCAAATGACCCCTCCTGCTGTGGGTTAGCAGCGGTGAGGGAGTGTCAGACTGTTACTGACTAAAAACAGTCGTGTTCCGTCGTAGGCCTTTTATGTACCAGGGCCGCGTTAACAGTGGCGGCCCTAGGGGTGTGCGAACTGTGCCTTCGCACAGGGCCTCGCGCTTGGGGGGGCCTCGCGCTACAACCCACACTAATATAAAAAAAAAAAAAAAAAAAAATACATATATATCTGGTCCAAGAAAAAAAATATTTTTCTTTATTTATTTCTTATTCATTCTGCGTTTACTTTTTGAGATCTCCATTTAACAAAAAAATTGGAACACCAACGTAACAAAAACAACTGGCTCTCGATCCAGTCACGGATTCTTTTTATTTGTGCTTAATTCCGAGTTTAATTTGCTAGTCCTTAAACAAACAATTTTAAAAAATTCGCGCTCGCTACGCTCGCGGCTGTTCACTTGTCAGTGCAGTTCATTCTAACATGATTAGAGTACTTTTATGTCCCAAAACTCAAAAATTTTCGCGCTCGCTACGCTCGCGGCTGTTCGCTTGTCAGTGCCGTTCATTCTAACATGATTAGAGTACTTTTATGTCCCAAAACTCAAAAATTTTCGCGCTCGCTACGCTCGCGGCTGTTCGCTTGTCAGTACCGTTCATTCTAACATGATTAGAGTACTTTTATGTCCCAAAACTCAAAAATTTTCGCGCTCGCTACGCTCGCGGCTGTTCGCTTGTCAGTACCGTTCATTCTAACATGATTAGAGTACTTTTATGTCCCAAAACTCAAAAATTTTCGCGCTCGCTACGCTCGCGGCTGTTTGCTTGTCAGTACCGTTCATTCTAACATGATTAGAGTACTTTTATGTCCCAAAACTCAAAAATTTTCGCGCTCGCTACGCTCGCGGCTGTTCGCTTATCAGTACCGTTCATTCTAACATGATTAGAGTACTTTTATGTCCCAAAACTCAAAAATTTTCGCGCTCGCTGCGGTCGCGACTTCACCTTACACCGTTCTTTAATATACAAGTTTAGGTGCTTTAGTGACCCAAAGCTCGAAAATTTTTGCGCTCGCTACGCTCGCGGGTGCTTTATTTTCCACTTCTTTTATTTCTATCATCCTTTTTTAGCCGAACCTAGAAGGTAGCGCCGCTTGTAAGTCCTTTTATTAACAAGAAAATAACTCCTAGCTCACGTAGGACAAAGGGCCTCGCATAGACCTGCCGCACGTAGCCTCGCAATGGCTAGGGCCGCCGCTGCGCGTTAACTCTTTCGAACAATCCCGCAGCCCCGGCAGAATCAGTAGGTACTTAGATTTAGCCTTGCGTGTAATAAATACGCAATTTACAAATACAAATAGACAACTATTTGTTGTGATTTATAAGCAATTTATTCGCTAAGCAAACAATCTAACGTGACATATTAAGCGATTATATTATTTAAACCAGTGGTTCTTAACCGGTGGTCCGCGGACCACTGGTGGTCCCTGGAGGCATTCCAAGTGGTCCGCGAAGCTTTGCTTCGCGACGTTGCTATCCATCTTACTTGTCCAACAGAAAACAATTAAGGTTTGAAATGTAGCCCTTTTACGTAATTTTGGTTCTGAGTCTTAAAAAATAATTAAAATTTCCCGCTCGCTTCGCTCGCGTATTCAGAAACTGTATGCCCTCGTTTTTGCATTTGTCAACAAACAAAAACTTAAGTACGTTTGGGCTACATTTTACGTAATTTTGGTACTGAGTCTTTTAAAAAATAATCAAAATTTCCCGCTCGTTTTTCTCGCGTATTCAGAAACTATATGCCCTCGTTTTTGCATTTGTCAACAAACAAAAAGTTAAGTACGTTTGGGATACATTTGAGTCCGAAAAAATTTTCGCGCTCGCTTCGCTCGCGCATTTGTAACATATATATGTCTTTCTTTACATTTACTTACCTACAAAAGAATAGAGTACTTGCGTTTTGTAAACGCTGAACATTGCGTTTGTAAGTGAAAGATTTAGTCGGAGCTAAAACTGTTTTTTTTTACCTAGTGGACCCCCACCCCTTGTCAAAGCTATAAATTCGTCCGTGGGTTTTCAACGCTTCTGATTGTTAAAAACAAGCATAGAAATCTGTTGCATGCCACTGACGACATGCGTTTAGCTTTGAGTAGTACTGAACCAAGAATTCAGAAGTTAGTAAAGAGAATACAGTCACAAAAATCTCATTAAATTAAAATCTCAATTTAGGCAAACCAATGGGGTGGTCCCCGGCAAGACAAATTTTGGTAAAGTGGTCCCTGATGACAAAAAGGTTAAGAACCACTGATTTAAACAGAATAATTATTTCGAAATAAAATCGATAAGGAAACCGTAAACTCGGTTACGGAAGTGAGTCCTTCCTTGTTCGTGAAGTCGGAGATAACTTCCTACAAGATGGCCGACTTGACAGTTTTGCGCGCCAAAATATTAATATTATGATATGATATTGAAAATAGTGCATTGTTGTTGAAATAGGAATTAAATTGTGCCTGGATTATGCGAAGGTAATTGATCAAAAGAATGTAATAGACATGTGTTTTTTTTTTTTTTTTTTTTTTTTTTTTTTTTTTTTTTTCTGCTCTAGCTCCGCTATCGACAGTCGATGGCGCCTATTTAAATCTAGTTCTCGTTCATACCAGTTCTCTCTTTTATGCCTCTCGCACTTTCATTCCTCATACTTTATCTTTCTTACATCCATCTCCTTTCTGTCTTTTTATGGGTGGGTCTCCCATTTACTATCTAATCTGTTTTCTTATCTATTTATTTTCTTTTTATTTATAGGGAAAATAACTCTCTAGACATATTTTATTACTTTTTCTCTTCTTAACCTATTACATTTATTTATATACATATTATACTATTTCTACTTATTCTATTTACAGACTTTAAAAAACTATTTTCTTATTTCTACTTACATATTTTATATCTATGTTTACATACCAATATGTACAATATTTTATGAAACATAGTATTATATATCTGTTTTGTTACGTGCTATTACTTTTTCTGCTGCTTTGATACAGAAATTTAAAAACTCTTGTCTTCTTTTCCCCGCCATGATATTCCCTATATTTTCCCTAGCGAGTTTTACTCCAAGTTTTTGTTCCAAATTATACCTTTCCCATGTGTGTACTGGGCAATTTAGGATGATGTGTGGGATGGATTCTTCTGCATCAGGATCGCAGATGCACGATGGACTCCCCTTACACTTGAAGCGATTCAAGTATTCGGAGAACCCACCGTGCCCTGTTAGGACTTGGGTTAGGACTCCTGTTGGCTGCACTTGTTTTACTATACGGAATGCGGCGATAGCGTCGGGAAGAAACATTTTCGTCACTGAGGCCGTCTCGCCCGACAAATAGACATGTGTTGCTGGAGATTTTGTTGCGCCACTTCTTTTTGCTTCTAAAAACATAGAAATTAGAGAAGGATAGGCGAAGGCGTTTTGACGGGCTATCTTCTATATCTATAAGTACTAGTATAATAACGAGGAAAGATTTTTTTTGTTCGTAAACTGTAAAGGCTCCGAAAGTACTGAACTGAATTGAAAACTTCTTTCACTGTTGGAAAACTTCACGCATCCCGCGTAACATGGGCTATATTTTATCCCAGTACGGGCAGCAGTTTCCACGGGACGTGGTTGAAACCACGGTAAATAGGCTAGTATATTATAATTTTGAACATGCTTTCCAAAAAAATGAACCTGAATGATGACGCAGTAATGCTTAACAAAAAATACTGAAAAATCATCGGCTCAATTACTATGATATAAATGATTCATCATATCGTGACAGATAACGTTTGAGCGATTAATTGTGGCGTAAATGCTTACAACAAGTTTACACATACATATAATAGGTATTTACACCATAAATGGTGAGTCACTTACAACGGTCGATCAGAAAGGTCACCTTCATGTTGTAGACAGAAGTCTCAAACTAAACAGACCGGATGCAGCTGAGTACCGCGTTGTTACAAGAGGCGATTGCCTCTTGTACAACGCGGATCAACCCAGTTACCCGGGCAATCCAATAACCCTATATACGACAATAATGTATTATATATAATATCCGACATAAAAAAAACATTTCACACACTCTCAAGCCCTCCCGGTATACTGAAACTGTGAAATATCCATTGCAGAGGAATTGGTGGTCAGCGCAGTATGTTTTCCTCTTCCATACTATTGTATAGTTATCGGCAGGGATATTGAGCCTTGACCTTCACCTGCGCAGAAGCGATTTATTGGTTTATTGCCTTATGTGTACAGTGCGCAAAGCGATCCCCACTCTTCCGCCGAGAGCTCAATATCCGTGCCGATAACTTTATCTGCCGACATCTCACAAGTAACATTCTTTCTGCCCATATCGACATTCAGTCATTCCTCACTTTATCAATTCGCTTAATTCCTCTTAACGTTTTCATCTCCGCATGCAGTTGTCTTTCATTCGTCGCTTTTGTTACATATGAGACTTCTCAAGTTACTGTATTGTGACGCATGGTGTTTCAACATACCCCGCTGACCGATGACGTTGACTCTAGAAAGATCCGGAAAGCCCCTCACATTACGTAGGCGATCCCATAACAATGTGCATATTTTAAAGTATAATAAACTTAGCGTTTTGTTATTATTCGTCGTCGCAGCCTTTTTATCGTCCCACTGCTGGGCACAGGCCTCCTCTCACACGGAGGAGGATTGAGCGTTAATCACCACGCTTGCTCAATGCGGGTTGATGATTTCAGACATAATAGTCCAGGTTTCCTTGAGATGTTTTCTTTCACCTTTTTAAACAGTCATTGGTGTCCAAGATATACTTAGAAAGTACAAACAAACTTAGAAAAGTTGCATTTATACTTGCCTGTCCTGGAACCAACCCACAAGGCTACCACGGCTAATCACATTGTTATTATATGAATGTTGCTTCTGAGATGACTGCAGATAGAAGAATATGGAAGAAGACATGCCGCGCCTACCACAAATAATAAATCAGCGTAAAGGAATTGCCTATTTTAATACTGACGTAGTTAAAAAAAATGAAAACATGCATTTGTAACGTAGGTAAAAAAAACCGGCCAAGTGCGAGTTGGACTCTCGCACGAAGGGTTCCGTACCATTATTTATTAAACGGACAAAAAAAATCACGTTTGTTCTATAGGTGCCCCCCAAAATATTTTTATTCAATTCTAGTTTTCAGTATTTGTTGTTACAGCGACAACAATAATACATCATCTGTGAAAATTTCAGCTCTCTTAACTATCACGGTTCATGAGATACAACCTGGTGACGGACGGTCGGACGGGCGGACGGACAGAGGAGCGAAAACAATAGGGTCCCGTTTTACCCTTTGGGTCCGGAACCCTAAAAATGAAAACATACATTTGTAACGTAGGTAAAAAAAAACCTCTAAAAACAGCCGTTTATCAATGAAATAGTAATCAGTGTGTTACGTCACTGCGGTGCAATGAACTGCATAAATGTCACACTGGTTGCGCAAGCGCAGCAAATGAGAACGCTCTAATCTATACTCGTGGCGAAATGTATTGACTTTAATAGAATATGCTGGATGGAGTTTGTTTTGACAGCCTTTTTAGTGTGTATTTTATATTTTTTTAATGATTATTTGCATCTGTTGAGGTGCTCGTGGCTAAGTAGCAGCCACACGGGTTGATCGGTCCGTGGATGAGTAACTAATCATGACGAGCTTTTCAAGTAGTTGGAAGGCACTTTAAGTTGATGGGACCCGGCTGTCATTTGAACATATCTGGTAGTTTTTACGGGTAGTCACTAGTAGTCAGTACTTCAGAAGCCAAAAAGTCTGCCAATAGTCTTACCAAGGGGTACTTATTTTGCTGGAAGCCGACCCCAACATGGTTGGGAAAAGGTTAACGACAATAGGTAGAGGATATCAAAGATTTCATAAAATCCTTCTTTAGTTAAAATAAGTTAAAAGTTAAAATACTTCTTTATTGTCGGGGCAAAAGTACAAGTAAAATCACTATATGTATGAATACTGTGCATACTATGAAGAATACGAAGAAATGAGGGTTATTTTCGCGTATTGACGTAAATTATTTGTTTAGTCATATTAGGTGATTCTGGAACTTTGCCACACGTGAGAATGTTAATACATAAGTACTCAAAAACTCTTTATTACCATAAGTCAGACTTATTTTTAGGTTAAGCGGGAGATATATGCGCTGGAAGTTGAGTCTTAATATAGAAATAGATGTTTCAATGTAAAAAAGTAGTTTATTTATTGAAGACTATGAAGAAATTCTACCTGGTTGAGTCATGCTTTAAATCTAGTTAGGTTTAAAGTTTCTAGTCAACTAGTATTTAACTTGTATTCGTTTTGCTGATCATGTGTGCAGAGTTTTCCTCTTTTTAACGCTAATCTCAGTGTTGTTAGTGTTTTATTAGTCCCAAAAGATCATGTATACCTACTTAGGAAGAAGTCATCCTCCATCCTCCGAGCCTTTTTACCAACTATGTTGGGGTCGGCTTCCAGTGTAACCGGATGTAGTTGAGTACCAGTGTGCCACAAGGAGCAAGGAGCCCTAATTGACCCCCTGAGCGACTGCCCTATCTGTTCGACATATTTGACAGTCCCTCAGAGCGTGGACTGTAATCATTTCACATCAATGCATAACAAAATTAAATTCTACTTCGTGACTCAACGGTTTAGCGTGGAATAAACAAGATAATTATAGAATATTAAAGTGTGAGAGTTACAAATAAGAGCTTTCGACGGAAATAGCTCCCTGTTACGTGGGACGATGCCAATGAAGTTGTTTTTCAGTCTTAAGCGTAATTTTATGCCAAAAAGAAGATGGATCAAAATTGCCCCACGTCCTATAATAATGTGACGTATCTCAAAAAAAAAGATAAAAATGTTAAAAAAAATATGGCATACCAGAGATGATGCCATATTTTTGATGATGGAGACCAGAGAAGGGCGAGGGAACTCGACAACTGAATATGTGAACTACCTTGTGTTTGGGCTTATATTATTCGTATTGATAAGAACTTTCCACTTATGCGGATAGTAACAACTGTGCTTGTCACGAAAAGCGAAAAAAAAAAAACTTTTGACAATAAAATAAAACCGACTCCCAAAAACACTGAAAAGCAAAAAAAAACTATTCTTAGGAGCATCGGCCTAGAAGTCGGTGGGGAAATAAACTTAGGTACATCCATTAGACACCGACTTCATATTTTGCTGTCGAGTTTCCTCGACCTTCTCTGGTCTCCATCATCGGGTCAGCTCCAAACCTTCACTGTTGCAAAGGTCTATTCAATACAAATAATATAAGCCCAAACACGAGGTAGTTTACATATTCAGTTGTCGAGTTCCCTCGACCTTCTTTCGTCTCCATCATCAGGTCAGCTTCAAATCTTCACTGTTGCATTGTGTTATAAGACATACACCTTATAATCAAGTTTTTATCCTGCGCATGCCTACAACTTTCAAAAGTTGCCCTGGATTTCTCAGGGCATTTCTCATCATCAGATCCTGACCTGATGATTATGGGACCACCTGTCAGGTATACCCTATCAAACAAAAAAATAATTTAATAAAATATTCCATAAATAGTCCTATGAACGATGTTTTCATAACAGCGCCTGAACAATTTTTAAAGCAGTTTTTTCGTATGAAGGTGTAAAAAAAATAAATTAGAGAGTATGCCATATTTTTTTTAACATTTTTATCTTTTTTTTGAGATACGTCACATTGTTATAGGACGTGGGGCAATTTTGTATGGATTGTGATCCGTCTTCTTTGTGAAAAAAAAACCGATACTGTGATTACTGATGTGGTTATTTTCCCATCCCTATGTCAAGCGATTGCCAAAACTTTTTGAAAAAAACCGATACTGTGATTACTGTTATAGGTATTTTCCCATCCCTATTTTAAAAGATGCTGTTCTGATAGTTATTTTACGGTTTTTTGTTATTTTTGGATGTCGGTCTTTTTGGTAAGAAGTATTGTATTGCTTTTTTAGTCTCTGTCCGAATATAGGAATAATTTCGTGTTATATTTTCCATTTTGAATCATTCGCCGATGTGGCTGAAACCTACTATATTTTGATAAAATGTAACGCGAGTATTTTTACCAAAATAATGAGTAATAACTAATATGATACTTGACAAAATGGCACTCAAAGGGTAAAACGGGACCCTGTTGTTTTCGCTCCTTAGTCCGTCCGTCCGTCTGTCCGTCTGTCACCAGGCTGTATCTCATGTACCGTGATAGATAGTTGAAATTTTTACAGATGATGTATTTCTGTTGCCGCTATAACAACAAGTACTGAAAACTATAATACAATAAATATTTTGGGGGGCTCCCATACAACAAACGTGATTTTTTTGCTAATTTTTGCTCTCGCACGGAACCCTTCGTGCGCGAATCCGACTCGCACTTGGCCGGTTTTTATTTATCACGAACTATACATGTCATACTGTGTTGGTAATGGCGTTATGTAGGTATAACATAGTTAATATCTCAGATCAAAGAATCTTTGATCTGAGGTTAATATACTTAATTCTAAAAGTGAACAGCAGCAACAATAAGAGAAATTAAACCAAATGCCTACGTAGTCTCTACACTAAACAATAATATAATCATCATTATATTTGTATAAGTATGTCCACCAGACCACGGGATTAAAGTCCCGGATTTTTGGGAGGCGAGCGTGGGGCCGAAGCCAACACGCTGAAGTCCTTTTGAGACAACTTTTATGAAATGGTGACACAATATTTATTATTGTTTGTAAAGGATATTCATTTATTATTTTCCTCCTACTCGAAGCCTTTTAACTAAATGATTTACGCCGTCCTTATCAAGTCCGTTGTACCACAATAACCAATTAAACCGCCATCAAACGCAAATTAATTTAAATTGTTCAACAACAACCGAGTTGCAACAAAACGTCACTTCGGACGCCATCTTTAAAACCATTGACATATAACCTCAATTCCTTTCACTTCGATTATCAACCTTACCTCTTAGAATATAAAGTTGAAAATGCATTGATCAGCCTATGCGTTTAATATCTACAGTCATGGCAACATTGCCCTTGTATAACTTCTTCAATTTTCAACCTTATCTCTTAAAGTTACAGTTGAAAATGCGTTGCTCAGTGTATGCGTTTATTATCTACATCCATGGTAAGACTGCTCTTGCATAGGTTATTGACTTCGAGCTAGAAATGTCCTCGGTACTGTGAGCTTGGCAATGTTCCAAGTGCTAGATTATTTGTTACTATATTCATGAGATTATCCCGCAAAAGGGTTTGCAGAAGTGTAAGTACTTTTATTATCTATAGGCTATAGGTACTCTTTTCTTAGTACCTATTTTTAGAGTACTTACTACTGCTGGAATAAACCTCTCAAGTAATGAGTGTGTGTGTTCGATTCCAGGTCAGGCAAGTACCAATGCAACTTTTCTAAGTTTGTATGTACTTTCTAAGTGTATTTCGAAGGGCACGTAAACTGTAGGTTCCGGCTGTCATTTGAACATCTTTGAAAGTCGTTAGGTACGGGTAGTCAGAAGCCAGTAAGTGAGTCAATCAGTCTTACCGAATGGTATTGGATTACCCGGGTAACTGTGTTGTGAAGGTCAGATAGACAGTCGCTTCATGTGACACACTGGTACTCAGCTGTATCCGGTTAAGACTGGAAGCCAAACAACCCAGTTACGAAAGGTACAACTTCACTTTCCTGACTCCTCCAGCGCTGCCGGGGCTGCGGGATTGTTCGCGCCAGTTACCGCGGCGGACACATAAAGGGCTTAAGAAGGAACATGGTGGGTTTCAGTCCGTAAGAGTCTGACACTCCCTCACGCTGCACCCACAGCGGGAGAGGTCATTTGATGGTTTTACCATAAAAAAAAACTCCTGCTGTTTGCTGAGTAGGAAGGAGTTTTAGACTCCTTTACCTTGTGGCTGCGATAATTCAAAACTTCTGCAACCTTGAATTCACTGCCATTCTAAAAGAATCACCTAAAAAAAAACTACCTACATTTCAGTCTATCTGCAAACCAAATCTCATTTAAAGCGGCTCAGCCATTCATGAAGGCCAAAATAGTTATAAAAAGGCAGATAGATGAGAAGTCTTTCATGACTAACAGACCTTCCCAATATTTTATCTAACTGTTATTTTGATTACTAGGGACATTACTTGTATAGGGCTAACATCAAAACTCTATCTCTAATTAGGGATTATTTTATAACTGTGCCCAAGTACCTAACCACAGTCAATTCATCTCATCCTAATACTTGTACTTGCTGTACTAAAAAATCCTTATGACTCAAAGATCAAACATCTTGGCACTTCACTACCCCATGGCGAGAAAGTTAAAAATAATCACCAGAATATCATACGATTTAACGTCATCGGTGCGTGACGTGTGTCAACTGTCAACGTCACAATGACAGGTATTTCGTAACAACAACACGTCATATCCCACGCCTTTCTCAACTATGTTGGGATCGGCTTCCAGTCTAACAGCAAGCAGCTGAGTACCAGTCTAACCGAGGGGTTGACTAGTGTCAGACTGTATTGGGTTGTTCGGGTAATTGGGCTGAGGAGGTCAGATAGGCAGTCGCTCCTTGTCTGACACTAGTTAACCCCTTGGTTAGACTAGTGTCAGACTTACTGGCTTCTGACTACCCGGAACGACTGCCAAGGCTGTTCAATGACAGCCGGGACCTTTAACGTGCCCTCCGAAACACAGTCATTGGTGTCTAAGATACACTTGGAAAGTACATACAAACTTTAGAAAAGTTGCATTGGTACTTGCCTAGCCTGAAATAGAACTCACACTTATACTTTAGAGGTTGGTTCTTTACCCAATATGCCACCACGACTCACTAATGACAGGTATTTCGTAATAACAAGACGACAAGAACAATCCTGTGGTTAGACATTAGTGTTTATAGCGGTTAGCTTTCCCATTCACAAACAATGGGTTACCCTTTGCTATTGCTATGCACGGCGCCGTACATCTATACATATCAAAATCAAAAACCATTTATTCTAAATAGCACGAACGTCAAAGTTTACAAAAGACAGCCCCCCAAAACGCACCACTACCTATGGGAACATTTTTTTTTTTGGGAATTTAATGACCTGGTAACTAAGACCTTTAAGTCAAGTCATATTTTATTCTATGGGAACAAGAATTGGCGCAATCGACCCGGAGGACCCACCGATTTATCGATCCTTCCAAAACATTGAGGGACTCGACATGAACTCATAATCACCTATCTTAGATGGTTTTTTTTTTTTTTTTCCGACGTCAAAAATCATCAAATGACCCCTCCCGCTGTGGGTTAGCAGCGGTGAGGGAGTGTCAGACTCTTACTGACTAAAAACCGTCGTGTTCCGTCACAGGCCTTTTATGTACCAGGGCCGCGGTATCTCTTTCGAACAACCCGCAGCCCATCTTAGATGGTCACCTATACCAAGCATAGCATTCGACGACCTCGATGGCGCAATGGTCACCATGCCGGACTGCCGAACCTGAGGTCCCGGGTTCGATTTCCGGTTCGGTCGACATTTGTGTGATGAGCATGCTTGTTGGCCGTGGTCTGGGTGTTACAATATGTATTTATAAATATGTATATGTGTAGCTATATGTAGTTTGTCAGTTGTGTTAGCGCCCATAACACAAGTTAATTAATAACTTAGCATGGGGCTAACCAACCGTGTGTGGAAAGGTGTCCTGATATTATTTATTATTTATTTATACCCATTGTTCAGTAAACGATGACACGTTGCTAATTTTATTTGAGGTCGACGCAGCATGTTTTAATCTTCCATACTCTAAATTATCTCGTCTATCGATGTCCTTATAATTATAAACTGTATAACATTCTCTGAATTCACCCACCTAACACATTAAAATAACAAAAAACCAAAAATACAATCAAATCTAGCACAAGAAACACTTACAAAAAACTTTCTTAAAAAACCAGGTCATCATAAATAGTAGATCATAGAGACGTACCTACCAACTCGTTACGAAACCGTAATACCGATTACGATGACGTAATGAGCGCGTCACTAACGTATCATTCCGCGAAACTCGTGTGATGACAAGTGACGTTTGATGTGAATACGTCAATATTGGAATAGGTATTTCCCGCGCAAATGTTTATCCGTCATCTACTAATATAAAAAAGAGGAATCATTGTTTTGTATTGTTGTATTATTGTAAATGATCCGATAGTACTTAATCGATTTGAAAATTCTTTTACTGTTGGAAAGCTACACTCTTCCCGAGTAACATAGGTTATATTTTATCCCGGTACGGGCAGTAATTCCCACGGGACGCGGGTGAAACCGCGGGAAAACCCCTAGTTTGGAATTAAATACTTTTTAAGGTTTTTCTGTATATTGAATATTTGTTTTATGTTTTATTAGCATGTTTGGTTTATTTAGAGCAGCTAAAACCTCGCCAGTTTCACAAGGTTAAGCTTTGTTAGCGAAGGTCTATTCATCGATGGGTGATCTTAGATATTTTGTCAGGCCAAATTAACCGACAACATAAACGACTATTTTTTTTTTAACTTCTCTGTCTAACCAATTTTCTTTAATTAAATATCAACGCTCTGATTCCAGCGATTAAAATGAAAGGTACTCAGATAGAGTAGACCAGTGTTGACCCTGAAAAATAACTTAAGTTACTTTTTATTAGGGCGAGGGAAGTAGCTCCCTCGGAACGTGTGGAACAGGTGACAGTTATTTGCCCTTGTAATAAAAACAAATAATTTCTTTACATATAAAGCGACTGGTCTAAAAATAGTATGTACCTAAGGCTAGTATTTTCCTCTGTGATTGCGACCCTGAATATATCGGTTTCTTAATAATAATGAAGGGCGTACTCGAAGGTCTATTGTTGAGCTGCGGGATTGTTCGCGCGAGTTACCACGGCGCTGGTACATAAAGGGCTTGAGAAGGAACATGATGGATTTAGTCAGTAATCTCAGAAATTGCGGGACCCATTTTAAATCTGTCTATGTAAGATAGGATATCAATAGGTCATTAAGTAATTAAAATCAAAATTAAAAATCATTTATTCAACGTAGGCTTAAAATCAGCACTTTTCGAAGACAGCCCCAAAATCGCCCACCCTTCACCACTTCCTATATGTTATTGCTGGGAAGAAGAAGTGACGCAACAAACTCCCTAGCAACACATGTCTGTCTTTCTTATAAAAATAAGAAAAACAATAATTACAATCTATACAATTATCAAGGAGGTTTATTCTTATTCTTTATCCAGCTGGGTGGAGTAATTCAAACCGAAGCCGCTCGCGCTGGGAGCCGGTCTTTATACTGGTATATTATACTTAATCCTGATCATCTTGTTGCGTCTCCCGAGCCTTTTCCCAACTATGTTAGGGTCGGCTTCCAGTCTAACTGCGTGCTGCTGAGTACCAGTGCTTTACAAGGAGCAACTGCCTATCTAACCTCCTCAACCCAGTTACCCGGGCAAACCAATACGCCTTGGTAATACTGGTGTCAGACTCACTGGCTTCTGACTACCCGTAACGACTGCCAAAGATGATCAATGACAACCGGACAACCTTCAGTTTAACATGCTCTCCACAAGACAGCCATTGGTGTCCAAGATATACTTAGAAAGTACATACAAACTTAGAAAAATTGCATTGGTACTTGCCTGACCTGGAACCGAAACCATGCACTCGCACTCGGGACTTTTTCAGTGTAAGATACCTACTACTCCTTAAAATAATATTTCTTATTCTTGGTTCATTTATCGAGGAAGGCTATTGGCAACTTCTGCCGGGGCTGCGCGAAAGAGTTACCGCGGCCCTGATACATAAAAGGCCTACGACGGAACACGACGGTTTTTAGTCAGTAAGAGTCTGACACTCGCTCGCCGCTGCTAACCCACAGCGGGAGGGGTCATTTGATGATTTTTGAAGTGGTTAAAAAAAATGCTATAGGCAACTTTTACCTGGGTACGAAGAGTTCCCACGGGACCCGGGTCACTTAATGGCGAAAGTTAGTTATTGTTGTTGTTACTGTTACAGCCTTTTTATCGTCCCACTGCTGGGCACAGGCCTCCTCTCACACGGAGAAGGATTGAGCATTAATCACCACGCTTGCTCAATGCGGGTTGGTGATTTCAGACTTTATAGTCCAGGTTTCCTCAAGATGTTTTACTTCACCTTTTTTATCAGCCATTGGCGTCTAAGATATACTTAGAAAGTACATACAAACTTAGAAAAGTTGCATTGGTACTTGCCTGACCTGGAATCGAACCCGCGCCCTGATACTCGAGAGGATGGTTCTTTACCCACTAGGCTACCACGACGTTATTGTTGACTCTTTGCGGAAAGTCTTTTGTGTTTTTAAGTTATTTTTGAGTCTAGATAAATTGAATTTTCTAGAACAGGTTCAGTTGTTTACTCCATACAAACCAGTTTTCAAGGTTACATTGCGAACGTTTAATAGCACTATAAACTGTAGTAGGTATTTGTTTTTGGATACATTTCAACTTTGATACTACTATTATTTCCTATTTTATTGTTTAGTTTTTAAATAAATCTATACTCGTATAACAAAGAGCAAACACGTTTTTTTTTGTTTGTACCCTAAAACTGCTGAACTGATTTGAAAAATTATAAGTATCCCAGTTGGAAAGCTTCCCGAGTAACATAATATATGAGTTAAATTTTATCCTGGCACGGGCAGTAGACAGAAACGGAACCACGGGACGCGAGTGAAACCGCGGCATATAATTATAGTTAGTGAGCATTAGCATGGACTACGGTGCACTCACTATTCCTTCACTCTCATAGCGCGATGCGACGACAATCCGACACGACCGAAGAGAGATCACAAGCAGGACCTATATTAACGTGCTCTCCGATGCATTAACTTCCAGGCTCCGGGCTACTTTGTGCAAGTTTCTAAAATCCACAAAGCGTTTTCGGCCCGATTCGGGAATCGAACCCGGGACCTCGTGCACAGAGGTATCATAGCGATATTCATGAATGCGTCTGATATCAGTGTGTTTGTGAACAAAGTTTGTACCTATTTGGTAGAATTTAGGTTAGGTATAAAGAATCCATTAAAATTTTAACGTCATAATTTTACGTAATGTCATCATGTTGTTTAAAAATGGAATTTTCAATTAAAAAAAAAAAAAAAAAACAAAAATTGCAATTTTAATCACAGAGTCTCAAGTACTTAAGTAAGTATATTTATAAAAATCTTACATACAGAAACAAAACCCTCAAGAGAAATTTTACACCTGTCAGAAATACGTGGTACCTACCTATGGTATGTCTCAAAAAAAACTTTATTTTTTTTATATAAAAACTACTGATAATTAACATTTTATTTAAAAACTAACCGTATGTAAACGTGAAGCAAGAATCATTCATCAGAAAAACTGTACCTACAGTAGTATTTCTAATTTCGTGCGCTGGTAACACCGCAATTTGACATAACAAAAGGCGACTGCGATATGGAACGAGAACGGTGAGTGCCTAAATATTTATTATTGATATTATTCCAAAGAACTGTTCCGAAAGAATATTAGATGGATAAGGTATAAACATTATAGTTATAGCTATAGGAACGATATACGCTTGAAGCTTGGCATTGTTGTCGCCATATTACAAAGCGAATCACTTAGGTTATTTTATAATATCGATGGTCATAGGTTGACAACTCGTAACCCACATTTTTTCACAAAATGAGTTATGCACGTCAAAAATTTTTAAATTAACCGCCGAATCTTTCTATTGATAACTCGTAATTCACAAAAAATGTCGTTCGAACAATTTATGCCAGTGTTGACAACTTACAACGAACATGGTATCAACTTGGACTCACTATTGCGCGAGTTACGAGGTGTCAACGCAAAATGCAGTTCGCAAAGTTCACTGGCAGAGTAACATAACGGCATGGGTTTTAATTGTTTAAAAATAGTTTTACGTTTTATTACAACTTTAAATACGTCTTTATTTGCGAAAAGTGTCCTTGAAGGTATATTGGTAAGTTTTTATTTCTATTTTACGTAGAATGCTCAATAAAAGCTCACTATTGAAATTTTTACTTTATCATCGATAACTTGTTTGAATTATTGAGTTATCTAACCATATTTTATGTAATAATCGTAATAAAGTAGCGATTTATTCTTTATCATAGGAAACACGAACTGATACAAACTCTCCTACTATTTTGAACTCGTATGGTTTTAACTTAGAACCTGGATTATCAACATCTCTTGTATTGGCCACGAGTAGTAGAACGAGGGATGATGATAACTACGACCCGGATCAGACGTCCTGCTCTTCAGAAGATGAGGAGTGGTATGATCGAGGCGAATAGTACTTTTTTTTTTTAACGACGTCAAAAATCATCAAATGACCCCTTCCGCTGTGGGTTAGCTGCGGAGAGGGAGTGTCAGACTCTTACTGACTAAAAACCGTCGTGTTCCGTCATAGGCCTTTTGTGTACCAGGGCCGCGGTATCTCTTTCGAACAACTCGCAGCCCCGGCAGGCCTTGGCCCTGCTGGGCCCCGCTGGGGTTGCTGACATCTCTTTGAGGAGCGCGTGGAACAACGCACGCCGTCGACACGGGTCTGTCGTCTAGAAAGACAGAGGGACAATGAGCCACCCGAACTCACCGCCCACAGACCCACGCCTACGGTGGCCGGGAGTCATCTCGCGACACCCGGCGCCCATGGTGTCTACCAGCGCGGCGGCCGGGATGAGAGGTGCGAACTCTCTGGCGTTCCGCCTCCTCCTTCTCGAGCATGACCGCTTCGCAGAAGGAGGCGACGGCATCCCATTCCGTCTCGCCCCGGACCATGGCCTGAACCAGGGCCGGACGCGAGAGGTCGCCGCCGCTCAAAGCCTCGACGAGGACCCGGCGGTGCCCTTCCCATGCGGGGCACACCTGGACTGTGTGGTCCACCGTGTCCTCGGGGCTGTCCGCACAATGGTGACACCCGGGCGCCTCCTCACGACCGATTCGGTGCATGTACCTCCCGAAACAACCATGTCCGGTGAGGACCTGCGTCATGCGGTACGTGAGGGCGCCGTGACTCCTCCCGAGCCACTCCTCAAAGAGGGGACTTACCGCCACGATGGTGGCGTGCCCTGCACTGGAATGAAAAGAAAAGGCTTAGCTGATGTAGAGCATTGGAAAGCCCGCAAAGGAAATATCAGAAGAGAAGCGTCACTTCAATATTACTTAAAACAAAATGACGACATCAAAATGTTAAAATATGACTTTTTCAAAAAATATGATGATCTAAAAGTGATGTGTTACGAAAGTATTCGGCCTGGAAAGAAAAATGGAGAGCATGTTGTCAAAGATCTTAAAGTTGTACTGTACGAACCAGATGCCAAAATTTAATATAGAATTGACATTGAATGATAAAATTGACAATGAAAACTATTCTTTGTTACCAAGACCAAGAAAAAATAATTTTGCAATATCAACCTACGAGCAACTTTTTGAGGACTCGCCTAAACTTAATTTATGCAAATATAATGATTTGCAAGCTCTTAAAACTGTAAACTTCTGATTATCTTTCTTTTTACGATAATTTGGCGCACATGTAATTTCAATCAATCTAAAATAATGTTTTTTTTTTAATTGACAGCTCTTAAGTAAATGTTGACTACTTGTAACACGTTCGTAGTGAGATATTTTTAATATTGATAACTCATAACTGTTTGTTTATTGATTATTTAATGAAAAACCCATGGGGACAGTTTATTGTTTTAAGCTATATCAATAATTAATTTCATTACCTACCAACTACTTTTTTGTTTTAATATAAAATATTTTTTTTTCGAAATTAAGCAGTTTTTTTCCCCTCCTGTAAAATTTGACACATTGCAGTTACGTGTTATCAACCTTTGACCATCGATATGTTTCGCGTTCCGAGTAGTTCCGATAGACATGTTTAACATTGGTATAAAAATACGATACCTACCTACTTATGAGTTTACGTGAATATGATGTTGTTGATATTTCAATTCAAGTTTAGTAATTACTTATTCCAATATTATGAAGGCGAGAGTTTGTTATAGTAATTGAAATTATATGTAGATGTGAGAATGGAAATAACCATAGATATATTATTGTAGATAGATAGACAATAGAACGCCGATTAACCGAATCGCCAACTATTCGAATCGGTCCTAAGCTATTATGCTCCTCTATTATTGTTGTATATTTTTATCTATACCTACTTATTATTATGAATAGAAAAATAAATGAAATTTTGTTTGTTTGTAATGCATAAACTCCAAAAAGTACTGAGTCAATATTAAAAAATATTTTACGGTTGAAAAGCGACTCTCTTCCCGAATAACTCGACGGCGCAGTGGTCACCATGCCGGACTGCCGAACCTGAGGTCCGGGATTCGATTCCCGGTTCGGTCGACATTTGTGTGATGAGCATGCTTGTTGGCCGTAGTCTGGTCGAATATGTGTATATGTAGCTATATGTAGTTTAACAGTTGTGTTAGCACCCATAACACAAGTTAATTAATAACTTGCCATGGGGATAACCGACCGTGTGTGAAAAAGGTGTCCCGACATTATTATAACTAGCTATATTTTATCCCGGTACGGGCAGTAGTTCCCACGGGACGCGGGTGAAACCGCGGGAAAACAGCTAGTCTTACAAACCTTAAACCGTTTGAAAACAAACGAACAAACTCTTCGGTTTTATAATATTAGTATATAGTTTATAATATTAGTATATATGTTATGGACCATGTGATTAATTCGGGCATTATTTATAATGCCCGAGCATTATGAATAATGTCTAGCTTTATCGGGCCAAGTGATTAATAACTATCTTAACTTCATTATTTATCACATTGCACGGGCATTATTATATTGCTACATGACAGTTGGGCAATTTGATAATAAAGCTATATTATATGCGGTGCGAGGGTGGCAGTTGTTCTAATAAATAAATTCTGTTACTTGCTACATATTTTATGATTATTGTTTCGAAAATTATATGTTCTTTTTTAATGGGAAATTTTAAGTCTAAACACAAAATTATTTATTGGACAATTGTCATCTAATTTACTTGGCATCGTTTTTCTTGATCTCATTTTTCTTGGCTCGTTTTTTTTTATGGTAGAATTTAATTTTTATTCAAAACATTGTATTAAAAATTGAAGTCAGTGACGAAAACGAATCGCTGCAAACCCGACTCCACGTAGTCTTGTCTGCCCTACCCCTAGAGTGCAATTCAAAACCGCGTAGGCGCGGAGGGTCAAGGCGGCCTGCGAGCTGAGGCGCAGGTAGTTTTAACGCTCGCCGCCGCGGCTGAGGCTGGCCGGCCGAGCCGGCCAGCAAGCCGAAGCCATGCTTGCTGCATGTTGCATGCTATTAATATTTAGTTTAAGTTAAATGTCAATAACAATAAAAAAAATGAAATTAAATATGTTTATATTACTTTGCCCAAAAGGTCACGGGCAATATGTATAGTGCCCGGTCAATTTGATTATTTGAATAATTATTATCAAATTGCACTCTCATATTGGGCATTTTTCATAATGACCGGGCATTATGTATAATGCCCAATTTATCACTTGGTCCATAACATATACATAGATAAGATGGTTTCGGTTTTAGCCCGTAGGTATGTAGGTACGCGATTATCTCACTTTTGACTAACCCGATTGATGCGGTTTCCATAATATTTGTCAGAAATAGAAGAGGTTTTCATCTCTGAATTCAGTTTTATTTTCATTTAAAATGATTTTGAATGATTAGGCAGATAATCTTTCTTTCTCTTTTCTCAAGAAGCCCATATTGACTCAATTTATTTTCAGGACATCAAAAATATGGCGGATTTTCACTCGCAGAGACAATTCTATAGCTACCTGCAATCTTTGCAACCAGGACTACTCTTACCGGACTACTATGAGCAATTTGGCTAAGCATTTCCGCACCAAACATAGTGATGTGGAACTGATCCAGACTAAACGGTATCTGAGTAACAGCGATAGTGACGAGGAACCGTGAGTAGCTTTGTAGCTATTTTAATATTTTTTGTAGAGTTGTTGAACGAATTTACCAATAAGACTGCTAAGATGAATTGTGTTTTTTAAAGTCACTGGCGCCACGTCTATCGGACTTGAGGAGACTTGTGGCTCAAATCTCTAGACATTTTTTTTATCAAGGAACTTTTAAATATTTTCGCTACGCTGTGGAGGGTGACAAAAAAATCTGGTACAGTCAGCTTCAAAAGTAGCTCAACAAATCTAAAACCACGCTTAATCATCTATTATTTTGGCATTTGTGTTATTAAGTAAATATAACCCTTTATATTGCTAAGAATGTTTAAACCTTTGATTTGCTCAGCTACTTTTGACTCTAACTGTACGTCTATAGCTTGCGGGCAGAAACATGCACGACACTCGTTACACCTGACCTAACCAGCTACCTTATTGCAGAGAAAAACCCTTCACGAAGAAGAAGAAGTCCACTTGGAATTACTACGAGGTTCTAGACTCGGATAAGTTCGAAGCGACTTGCAAGCTCTGCAATGCTGACATCCATTATGACTCCGTGTCGGACCTGGCGAAGCATATACGCGAGGAACATGGAGAAGAACCCTCGGACAGTGATGATGATTATGAACCTACGGTTCAAGAGGGCAGGTAACACTGTTACGGGAGTTGAGTGACGAGGTTGCTGGGTTTTCAAGACCCTTTGGTATATTGTACCTAGCTTGTCGATATTAGGACTCAGTATTCAACATTTAATAATATTAGTAGATCTCGTTTTAGTGTAAAAATGTTAAGGCATTCCACACATTGACATTTCACTATCAGCCTAGCCTTTTCCCAACTATATTAGGATCGGTTTCCAGTCTAACAGGATGCATGCAACTGCGTGCGAGTGTTTCAAATTCAAAAAACGTTTACTCAAATTAGGTTTGTCAAAAACAAAGGACAGCCCCCAAAACGCCCGTCCATCAGCTCTTACTATGTCTTTTTGCTGGGAAGAAGAAAACTCAGCAAAGTTTATATATACAGTACCTAAGAGTATTTCTCTTGTAGGACTAAAAGAATGGTTTCCAAGAACTGGGAATACTTCAAAATCCTGGACCCTCAGATGAAGATAGCGAGATGTATGTTATGCAGGTCCAAGCTGTCTTACTCTGCCACTGTGTCGAACCTCAAGAGGCATTTATTTAGAAAACATAAAGACGTGGTTACAGTCGGCGAAACTGAGGATGTAAGTAGCTGTAGTAATAATAATAATGTTTATTGACCAGAAATTTACATACAATTAAACATCATTCATCTTTACAACAGCAAGCAAAAGTGATAGCTAACATAGTGCCTTTACATATAACTTACTAGCTGTTTTTCTGAAAAATATAGCCTACGTTACACGGGTAGAGTGTAGCTTGCTAATAGTCAAAGAATTTTCCAAATCGGATCAGTAGTTTCGGAGCCTTTCTGGCTTCTGTACCTGTAATGAGTGTCAAAAAAGTACAGATGACAGCCAGAACTTTAGGACAGTTTCGTACCTTCCGAAATATAGCAAATAGACTTCGAATATTGGCTTAAAGTATATACTTAAACGTTCAAATCTGATTTATGACGATTTTAGTACCTTTTATAAGTCTTGGTCACGAAGGACGGAAAGATTTTCGTCACTGTGTCATCTTTCAACTTCAGTGACCAATTTTTTTTAATACTTAGATATTTTTTGTTTTAGACTAAAAAGTTGATAATATCGGCTAACGGGCAACTGTTTGAGTTAGACACGGATTCTAGCAAGATACAGTTAGATGCTGATGATGTAAGTTTCAATATTTAATTTTTTTTTGTATAAACAGTGGTACTAACGTCTTCGTTGTATTTTTTTTTATTAACACAGAATAGTGTTCATGTTAATATATAAGGTGATTGACTTAAATTCTTTTTAAACAACTTCAAAAAAAGGAGGTTCACAGTTAGATCTACATATGTATGTATGGTCGTGCATGATTGTCTCACTTATGGCTGAACCGATTTTGATTCAGCATAGTATTTGTCAGTCTTGGGACAAGGTTTTAGGCATATTGTTGATATTGAAATTGGTTTATTTTTTAATAAAAAAGTTGTTTATTCCACAGAAAGAACCTTTGGAAATGGACACAATATACTTAGAAGATTTAGACGACTCCTTAGACCAAATTCCACCACCAAGGCGAATATCAACCAATTCACCAAAAAAGAAACCAACTGTTCCACAAAAAAGGAACTTCGCAAGTATCGCAAAAGAATCAGTGAATATCAGAAATACCTATTCCAAAAAAGAACTGCCTAGACTACAACACTCGAGTGACAAAATGGCGACTTTAGACTATTTTGGCCACTATGTCGTATCTTTATTAAAAGAATTACCTAAGTCTGTATCAGATCATTTACAACAAGAAATTATTAAGCAGATTTTGACGAGTAAAATGGCTTTGGAATCTCAAGGGCCGGCTAATTACAAAATAACAGTCAGTCAGGACAATATTAGTAAAGATTATACTAATATTCGGGAGGAACCGGCTACTATAGAAACAATACAGACTTCTGAAACGGCTGAAATAGTTTTAAATGATGGGCTGAAAGAATTGCCCGTTTTACATGAAGAGTAATTTTTAATTTAATTTAAAATAAATATTTTTACAAATATGAATGTTTGTTTTATTTTTTATACTGTACCCTATTCACGGAGCCATGAGCCAAATGGTAACAAACCATAAAAAGGGTTCTTTATCAGTCACGATTGAGGCAGTGAACATAATATTTTATAAAAATAACTACGGAAGTAATACACTGAAAACATTAGAAATGATATTTCAGAACTAACGATGTCTGTAGAACTTATGTAATCCACGGTCCAAAATTGACGGAACCAGGGGCGCGATTCTACTAATTTCACTTAAGCGACATACAAAACACATCCGGCTGAGATCCAATCCAGACTCAATTACAATTGAAGCGTATGTGGCATTCCGCTATTTTTTCTTTGAAATAAACGTTTTTATCCTTTTCTGTCATTCAATAATGAATCATATTGTCTGCAAATTATTTACGATTGCAACATGATTGTAGAGAAAGATAAGCCAAATGGCAGACCAATCGCAAATCAATCGAATGTCATTGGAATACGATTGGTCTTATATTAGTAGGAGAATGCCCGCTAAGGTTAAAACAGCTTTTGCGATTCAATTTCTATCCAATTTGGCATTATTAACTTAGCAGAATCGGGCATAGAGTCTCATCAGAATTCCTCTTCCTCAGCGGACGAAACGGATGAGCTGTTAATGCTAACCGGCGTATGGGGCTGCTTCGAGGCGGAAGGCAAGAAGGCCCGCTGCGAGCTCTGCGACGCCTTGCTACCTGATGACTACGAGGAGTTGAAGGCGCATCTCGGTGAACATCATCCGGAGACGCTACTGGATATCATGCAGGTTTGTCATAATAAGCAGCCTTTTTCCCAAGTATGTTGGTGTCGGCTTCCAGTCTAAAAGGATGCAGTTGAGTACGAGTGTGACACAAGGAGCGACTGCCTATCTGACATCTTCAACCCAGTTACCCGGGTACAACATTATCAGTCTTTTTAATCATGTCTTTTTTTGTCCCACTGTCAGGCAGAGGTCTCGCTATTTTGTCTCTACACCTCTCGAACCTTTGATTGATCCCAGCTTTTATTCTTAAAGTAAAGTAAACAAACACCACGATTATAAGCTACATGTTTTTAAGTGAAATAAGACGACTTTTAATATTCAAAGCTCCTATTTCTAAAATGATTTTCTCTAACCAATAATATGTATTTTTTGTGCAGAAAGAAGAACAGCGGGAAAAGGCAGATCGCAGTGATAAGGATGACGGCCAAGACCAGGATAACATGACATACACCGAAATAGTTTATCTAGAACAAGACACAACCGATTCTACAGACAGTATCGCACAAAAACCAAAACCAAAACCGAAACCATCACCAAAAACCGTCAAAATCAAAACCGTAAAAAGGCGCGAATCCACACTTACCTCCGATGACATCCCTATGAAACGTCAAAAGAATAGTCAAAGTGACGTTGACAATAACGAATTGGATGCGTTCATAAAATACGTTACTTGTCTATTAAAAAAGTTACCGGCAAACGTTTTTTCTGAAGTACAAGGCGAAATTATTGGCTGTATTATGAGAGCTAATTCGCGTATTAATCAACCTAGTGTTAGTTTAAGTAGTCAGTCTGTTAGTTTAAATAAAGATTCAGGGGTTAACAACGCTAAAGATATAGTAACTGTTAGTGAAATAACGCCTGTTAATAACGCCTTGGGACATGACTATAGTATTATAGTAGCTCCGAAAGAAACTGATAGTGGTACTTAACTGTCAAACTTTATTGTTGTATGATTTCTTAATCACTGATATTATAAACTAGCTTTTGTCAGCGGTTTCACCCGCATCCCGTGGGAACTACTTCCCGTACCGGGATAAAAAGTAGCCTATAGCCTTCCTCGATAAATGGGCTATCTAACACTGAAAGAAATTTTCAAATCGGACCAGTAGTTCCTGAGATTAGCGCGTTCAAACAAACAAACAAACTCTTCAGCTTTATAATATTAGTATAAATAGGATTTCTGTTATTTTTGTTTGTTTGTAAGGGTATGGTAAAAAATATATTTCCATGAAACCGCGGGAAAACGGCTAGTTTTACAATAGGTATAGATATTTATACTCCAATTGAAAACTAAACAATCTTGATAATAGGCACCTACTTTTTATTCATAAATCCTTCATGAAAAAATTAAATACTAAAACACGCTGAGAGAGGAAAAACTTTGTTTGTTTCTTTGGTTGGAATGGATAAACTCAAAAACTACTGGACCGATTTTAAATATTCTTTCACCATTAGAAAGCTATATTATCTGCGAGTAGCATAGGCTACCTATATTTTATCCCGGTGCGGGCAGTAGCTCCCACGGGACGCCGGTGAAACTGCAGGAAAACGGCTAGTAAGTAATAAAAGAGTAAAGTTACGCTTTAAATAAAGTTAATTTTTGTAAAAGACACTTGAATTATTATTTCGATTCCTCTTTATTTTTGCAAGTAAAATTAGGGTTCCGCACAAAATAATTGAAACCCTTGACACTATGCATTGTATGTATGTACCTAAGCGGAATTGTTCGCGCGAGTTACCGCGGCCTTGGTCTACAAAGAGCTCCAGAAGGAACATGGTGGGTTTTAGTCATTATTTCCCAAATGCCCAATGCTATCGTCGCAGCAGATATAGGTAAGTCCATTCCTTTTTTCCCTAGTTCCTAAATTTTATTTTTTGGAAATACCAATTCAGAAATAGCTACTTCAACTAATTTGTCAAAAACCGTTGCAAATGCAGTTGTATTTTCCCAGATTAAAGGTGAATCTTCATCACAAATATTACTTACTATACAATACAACAACATAACCTGCCGTAACCGGTTTTATCTAGTCGCAGCTAGTTTTGAAAGGGGTCCGTACAGGGGTCAGTATTGTCAGCTATTTTTATAAAGCGAGGGGGCCATTCAGAGATAGTCGATAAAAAAAACTTTGCTGCTGCATTAATGTATAAAAAACGGCCAAGGTTGATGGTGTTTCGAGCTACGAGGGTCCCATAGTTTGAAATAATACGCAGTAGTCAGATTTCATTGACATTTTTTAATTCTATTAACTTGAATTTATAGAGATGCGACACAAAAATTACTTTGAGATGCCAACTGACGTAAAAAAGAAAAACAAATTGAATTTCCGACTCTAGTTGCAGTTTCAACTTTCAAATATCTAAGCATGTAGTTATACTAATATAATAATAAAGAATAAGCAATTATTTGTTTGTTTGTATCCTGAAGGCTATGTAAGTAACATAGGCTATAGCCTATTCAAATAGGCTTCAGCCTTCTTAAATATATTTTATCCGTGTGTAATAGCAATTCCACAGGGACGGGTTGAAATCACTGGAAAACGGTTAGTTACACAATGAAGTAAATCGTTTGTGTCTACACATAGCATATTTTGCACTAACTAACCATATGTGCTGCTCATGGAGGTATTATAAGTAAGCCGAAAATCGATCTCAGTGGCGTGCACTTGGAGAGGCCTATGTCCAGCAGTGGACTGCGATAGGCTGATGATGATGATGAAAACCATATGTATTTCTTTAGGAACCTATACCTACTTATTATTGATTCTATGTCTGTCCTCGCAAACTTCACATGTTTAAAATTCAAACTAAATTCGAGTCAAGGTTTCGTTTGTAATTCGCACACAATTTTCGCAAGTCAAATACCTGCTAAAGACGTTGGACAATGTAACCAGCACATCAAGCTACTCCAGTCTGTCTTTTGTCAAGCAACATTGAACCTTATGCTATAGAGATAAAGTTGAAATTCTATTACAAGAATCTGACAGATTGAAGGAACTTGGCGTCTGTAGTTTGCATTGCATAGACAACTGACAGATTATAAAATTGCTCTAGATTCATCCAATGTATTGTTTCAATCGTTTTTATCCTGAAGTTCCCTCTGGACATTGGAGAAACGACAAAAATACAGTATTTTTTTGTACCCGCTTAAGGCTCTAAAACTACTCAACCGATTTGAAAACTTCATTCACTGTTGGGGCGCTACACTCTTCCCGAGTAACATAGGCTATATTTTATCCCGGTACGGGCAGTAGTTCCCTCTAGACGCGGGTGAAACCGCGGTAAACAGCTAGTGTACTGTGTACAATAAATAAAATAATAATGTATGCAGTCGGTATAAAATTACACATTACATACTTAAAGCGTCGCTTATCTCCTTATCGCTGTGACATTTCTGATTCTTGACACCGACCTCACGGTAGATAACGTTATGTTAGAAATTACTGCTTGATGTTACTGAATTGAGTTCAAATATAATTTAACCTATAAGTCATCATCCTCCTGCCCTTATCCCAATTTTATTTAGTCGGCGCAGCATGTTTTCTCCTTCCATACTCTTCTATCTGCCGTCATCTCACAAGTAACATTCTTTCTTACCATATCTACTTTCACACAATCCATCCATCCACATTTATGCTCAAAACTTTTCTCACAAAATGGTCCTTATATCTCCGTCTCACATGTCCATATCATTACCCTTCACTAGATGTTGGTATAAAACAAAAATTAATTTTGTATATTGTCTCTGGTAATGTTTAACATGGCAACACCAAATACTTTTAGTATAAAAGCCGTGAACGGTTATTATTTCGCCCCTTTTTTTTCTTTTCATCTGTGTTAGGAGGCAGACATTATACCTTCCTTGAAGAAATATTAATTACAGGTACGATTTCTGAAATTGTATTTTTCTTTGCGCCCATATCCTATTCCCAATAGGTTATGGGCCCAGCCATACTGCTTGTTTGAAATAGGTATTGTGCTGTTGTTCCAATATTTATCATGGACCACCTTAAAACGAAGAGAAACATCCAGCCATTCAACGGGGAAAAATACAGCGTGTGGAAGTTCCGAATTCGAGCGCTGCTAACCGAGTTAGACGTCATCAGGGTCGTCGATGAGGTACCTGTGATACGGCTCGAGGCTTGGGAGAAGCAAAACCGAACTGCGAAGAGTGTGATCGTCGAGTATTTGGCAGACTCCTTTCTTAGTTTTGCTAAAGAAGAACTGACCGCCAGAGAAATCTTCCAGAACCTCGACGCTTTGTACGAGAGAAAAAGTTTAGCAACGCAGTTGGCGATACGAAAGAAGTTGCTGAGCTTGAAGCTGCAAGGTGACACTCCACTAGTCAAACACTTCACGATTTTCGACGACTTAATGACGGAGTTATTGTCTGCTGGAGCGAAGCTCGAAGAAACTGACAAGGTTTCTCATTTACTTCTTTCCCTCCCAACTTCATACGATGGCGTCATCACGGCAATCGAAACATTATCAGAGGATAATTTAACGTTGAGTTTTGTGAAAACAAGATTGCTGGATCATGAAGTAAAACTTAAAAATGAGGGTAGTGACACCTCGTCAAAAGTACTTCACGCCCGCACCGAATTCAATGAAAGGCGATTCGATACGAGATCAAACCAGCAGAGTTTTAAGGATACGAAGAAGCTTTCCAAGTGCCACCACTGTGGGCGAAAGGGCCACCTCAAGAGGGACTGTTTTTACTTCAAGCGCCGTAACTACCAACATAAATTTGACCGGACGAATCAACCTAACCTACAGCGAAAACCGGCGGACCGGCCCCGAACTATTCAAGCGGTAGAGCTGACTGAGGGGGCATCCAACTCAAGTGAAGCCACCGGTTTTGCATTCATGTCTGGTAATCATGAAACGAACGACGATGTGAGACAAATAACATTCCTATTGGATTCCGGAGCATCCGACCACATCGTTAACAGGGAAGATCTTTTCAGTAATTATACGACTTTACCCACACCGTTTAAGATTTCAATTGCTAAACACGGTGAATTTATTTCAGCCACCAAACGTGGAACACTGGAAGTGATGAGCGACACAGGCATCCAGGGCACTTTGGAGGACGTGTTGTTCTGTCCCGAGGCGCCATACAACCTGCTATCGGTGTCGAGGATGCAACGTGCTGGGCTGACCATCACCTTCGATCAGCGTGGAACGTATATCAGTAAGGACGATAAAATACTGATGCGAGGTAAGGCAATTAATAATTTAATATCGATAGATTTAAAAATTTGTGTCAATCGGTCTATTTCCCAGTTGTGTAATAGTGATAAAAATAATTACGACTTGTGGCATCAAAGATTAGGTCACATTAGTAAACAAAAGTTTTTAGAATTAAGAAATAATTGTATGACTGACGATGGTAACCTAATTGAATCTGTGACACCTGACGCAACACTATGCGAATCATGCATAAATGGGAAACAAAGTCGGTTGCCATTTAACTCGTGCAAGGATAAAAGGCATATTAAACGACCCTTATTTATTGTGCATACTGATGTTTGTGGGCCAATCACTCCTTCTACAATTGATAATAAGAATTATTTTGTGTTATTTGTGGATCAATTTACTCACTACTGTGTTGTATACCCGATAGCCTATAAATCTGATGTGTTTTCTGCTTTTAAAGATTTTGTTGCAAAGAGTGAGGCAAAATTCAATTTGAAATTGGTTAACTTGTATTGTGATAATGGTCGGGAGTATTTGTCTAGTGAAATGAAAGAGTATTGTGCGTCTCGAGGAATTTCATACCACTTTACTGTGCCGAGAACTCCGCAACAAAATGGAGTTTCGGAACGCATGGTTCGAACAATAGTAGAAAAAGCCCGCGCAATGGTTAGTGGTGCAAAATTACCTAAATGTTTTTGGGGTGACGCGGTATTAACCGCTGTATATTTGATAAATATAACGCCTACCCGCGCATTGCAACAAAATAAAACTCCCTATGAAATGTGGCATGATAAAAAGCCTGCTATTAAACATTTAAAGGTTTTTGGTGCTACCGTCTATGTGCATAATAAAATCAGAAAAACTAAGTTTGATGAGAAATCATGGAAGGGTGTTCTTTTAGGATATGTACCGAATGGCTATAGGGTATGGAACGCAGAACATGTAAAATATGAAATAGTGAGGGATGTTATAGTGGATGAAATTATTTTTTTTGAAATCTAGGCCTCTGTTGAGACTCGAAGGGAATGAAGTGGAACATTTCCAAAATACTGAACTGACATCAAAGTCAGGGTCAATAACTCCTCAAGGTTGTGAGAGTTCGAAACCTGATAGTGTAAAATCAGGTAGTTTAAAATCAGATACATTGAAATCTGATGAGTCTGTTCCCGGTTGGAAGAATCGTAAGTTAAACGATTCAAATGATATGGTTGAGGCAAATGTTGACAATCAAGCAAGTTCGACTAAAACTTGTAGTACTGAAGTAGATACCGAAAATTCTTGTAAATTGAGAAGGAGTGAGAGGCTAAAAGGTCGTATACCAGTATCTTATAACGAAATTGACGAAGTTTTGTTGTGTGCACAGTCAGTCAGCTGCGAATTACCTACTTCATATAATGATATTAAAAATAGGCATGATAGGCTTCAATGGGAAGGTGCAATAAAAGATGAATTAGATTCACTATTTGATAATAATACTTGGACGCTAGTGCCTAAGCCTGATAATAAAAACATAGTTGACAGCAAATGGGTTTTTAATATTAAAAGGGATGAGTTTGGTAATCCATTAAAATATAAGGCACGTCTTGTTGCCAGGGGCTTTAGTCAGGAATACTTGAGTGATTACAATGAAACTTTTGCCCCAGTTGCTCGTATAGCCAGTTTTAGATTTATGATTAGTTTTGCAAATCAATTTAATTTATTAATACATCATATGGATGTTAAAACAGCATTTTTAAATGGAATTTTGAAGGAAGAAATTTATATGAAAGTACCAGATGGTATTGTTAGTAAAGAAGGTTATGTGTGTAAATTAAATAAAGCTTTATACGGGCTTAAACAGGCTGCCAGGTGTTGGTTTGAATTATTTGACCAATGTCTGAAAGAAAAAGGTTTCGTTAACTCATCGGTAGATAGGTGTATTTATATTTTAAATAACGGTGATATTAATAGGAATATATATGTGCTTTTGTATGTCGACGATTTGGTCCTAGCTTGTGCAGATAGGTCACTACTAGACAGTTTTAAGAGTTATTTAAAGAGTAGATTTAAAATGGTTGACTTTAATGAGATTAAACTATTTCTTGGTATTAAAATAACTCGAAGTAATGACACTATAACTTTAGATCAGAGCTCATATATAAAAACCATTTTAGAGAAATTCGGCATGACTGACTGTAATGAAATCGGCACACCTATGGAGAATAAACCTAACTATGACGCTCTTAACATAGATAGTGAATATAATGCACCTTGCCGTAACCTGATTGGTTGTCTAATGTATGTTATGTTGTGTACACGCCCTGATTTGAGTATTAGTGTTAATATATTGAGCAGATACACTAACAAAAATAATAAGGAGTTGTGGCAAAGTCTTAAAAGAGTGCTTAGGTATTTGAAAGGTACTTTAGAATTAAAACTAACGTATGTAAGGTGTAATAATTTTGAACATGTTTTGTGTGGATATGTAGATTCAGACTGGGGTGGTAACGATGTTAATGATAGAAAAAGTACCTCAGGCTACTTATTTAAATTGTTTGAAAGCTGTACAGTAACCTGGAATACAAAAAGACAATTAACTGTGGCGGCTTCTTCAACTGAGGCCGAGTATATGGCATTGTTTGAAGCTGTAAAAGAGGCATTATGGTTGAAGTCTCTAATAATTAGTTTTAAAATTAATATTGTCAGTCCTATACCTATTTTTGAAGACAATAATGGTTGTATCAGTATAGCAAACAATCCCACAAGCCACAAGAGGTCTAAGCACATTGACATTAAGTACCATTTTTCTAGAGAACAAGTACAAAACAATGTTATTAAATTGTTGTATCTCTCCACAGGTGAACAGATAGCCGATGTATTAACCAAGCCACTGCCTGCTGTTGTTTTTAGACAGTTCAGAGATAAGATGGGTTTATGTTAATAATGTTTTTTTTTTTGAGTTATTGTTGAATTGTGTTGTATTTTATGTTGAATTTATGCTTATAATGTTTTTGAGTTATTGTTGTATTTTTGTGTTGTATTTTATGTTGAATTCATGTTATTTTATTTTGATATTTATGATTGATTATTTTATGGTCTGATTAGGTTTTACTGGGTTTTCCTAATCCTTGCAACGAATGTTGGACCATGATTTGATGTAATTTTTCCCAGGCAATACTTGGAAGGTTTTAATGTTCTGGTTAGTCGGAAAACTATGATTGTAAATAGTTTGTAAGTAATTAATTTTTGAGGGGGCGTGTTGGTATAAAACAAAAATTAATTTTGTATATTGTCTCTGGTAATGTTTAACATGGCAACACCAAATACTTTTAGTATAAAAGCCGTGAACGGTTATTATTTCGCCCCTTTTTTTTCTTTTCATCTGTGTTAGGAGGCAGACATTATACCTTCCTTGAAGAAATATTAATTACAGGTACGATTTCTGAAATTGTATTTTTCTTTGCGCCCATATCCTATTCCCAATACTAGACAAATAATTACCTACAAAAATTCATTGATTTATTGCTAAAAAATATTGATCCAAAATAGTCTTTTTTTGTAAACCCAAACTATTTTAAATATTTAGGTTTAATTAGAACGAATAATAACGAAATTGAGTAAGGCCCGTGTTTTTACTTCCTGAGCGATAAAAATACACAATGGAAATTTTGTCTAATTAAATTACCCATACATAGTAATAATCATGAATAAAAATCTCAAGTAGGTATTTGTATATTTCCTTTAATTTTAGGGGAAATACATTTGGTATAATCATGTCATTTATATTTTTTATTCTTCATCTAAGTGACTAAGGTCTCCGTCTTTTACGAATGTTTTATAGATTGTAGAATACTAACGTAAATAGAATGTATTCTAAAAACAAGTATAAATAGGGGATTTCTCATAAAAACTTTTCAAACAAAAAGTGATTTTTGCTCATCTTATACGCAGATGGTATATTTTTAAGGACTCCCATACAAAAAAGTGGTTTTTTGAACGTTCCAGATGATACGGAACCCTTCGCAAGAATCCAACTCGCACTTGGCTGGTTTTATTTTTCAAAAGTTAGATCCGGTTAGTGCAAAGTTAATATATTCAGTCACTATTGTTTTTGTAATATAATAAGAGTAAAACATACTATTTACAAGAAAAAAAAATAATGAACGTGCGTCATTCGAATCATAAAAATAATCATTACTTACTAGTTTTTTTTTATACAAACTGGTTTGAAAAGTCGCATGTCATTTCATCACGCGATTACTAATGAAGAAAAAAGTCGTGGTGGCCTAGTGGGTAAAGAACCAACCTCTCGAGTCGAACTACCATCGAACCCACACCCTCATGCATGTGTGGGTTCGATTCCAGGTCAGGCAAGTACCAATGCAACTTTTCTCAGTTTGTACGTACTTTCTAAGTATATCTTGGACCCCAATGGCTGATAAAAAAGGTGAAGGAAAACATCTTGAGGAGACCACCAAACCGCATTTGAGCAAGCGTGGTGATTAATGCTCAATCCTTCTCCGTGTGAGAGGAGGCCGCAGCCCAGCACTGGGACGATAAAAAGGCTGTAACAGTAACGATTACTAATAGTTGTTTCCAATATGCTATCTAAGTATCTGTTGTTTTTATTACTAGAGATAGGAATGTCATATTACTTGTATGGGGCTAATGTCAAAATTCTATCCATATTGAATAAGCCTTGCTGTGATTGTTTCACAAACATTGTTATATACTATAGTAAGTATAGCTTCCAGTATAACCAGATGTAGCTGAGTATCAGTGCTTTACAAGGAGCGACTGCCCTATCTGACCTCCTCAACCCAATTACCCGGGCAATCCGATATCCCTTGGTTAGGCTGGTGTCAGACTTACTGGGGCCCGATTCTCCTAAGTAAATAATATCAAAATCGAATAGAAATTGAATCGCAATATGATCGCAATGGCAGTTTTAACCATATCGGGCATTCTGCTACAAATATAAGACTAATCGTATTCCAACGACATTCGATTGGTTTGCGATTGGTCTGCTATTTTGGTGATTTTGGTCTATACGGTTGTTTGCTCTACAATCATATTGCAATCGTAAATCAGACAAAATGATTCATTATTGAATGATAGAAAAGGATAAAAACGTTTATTTCAAAGAAAAAATAGCGGAATGCCACATACGCTTCAATCGTAATCGAGTCGGGATTGGATCGCAGTCGAATGTGAATCGTATGTTGCTTAAGTAAAATTAGGAGAATCGGGCCCCTGGTTTCTGACTACCCGTAACGACTGCCAAGGATGTTCAATGACAGCCGGAACCATTATTCTAAGATGCTTTACCAAATATGATAGGTATATAACGTAATTTATTTTTGACCTAAGTCAACTACCCAATTTATATGAAGGCTAGTGTCAAAATTCTATCTCCAATCCTAAAACAACGATAGATTGATTCTCAGATCAAAGAAATTGATCTGAGGATTGATTATTCAATTCCGTGGGAAGTTAAAATGGCTGCTACTCAATGGTATGGTCAATGACCACGTGCTCGCTACTTAAAAACACGTGGTCAAAAATTATCGTATTGTACCTATTATGTTATTTTTTCTTATTGTTATTTCGTATTTTGTTAATCTGAAAGACATGTGTGTTTGTATCCCTATGTATCTATTTGGTTTTTATTTAAGTAAGTATATTTTATTGTTTTAATTACCTACCTAACCTAAAAAATCCAGCAAAGTACTACTTGCGTGCATGATGGGTTGACATTTTATCTACTTACATATAATTCGGCCAGAAATCATCATGCCAGTTGTATTTTAGGCTCCCATAAAGAATACATTACGAATATACCTTACCCTTTGGGTACGGAACCCTAAAAACCCCAAAGATTTAAAAGTTATTTTTGGGTGATCGAATTAGCAAAACAAAATTGTTAATTAGTATACCTACTTTTATGTTTAAAATAAATAATAAAAATAATCATTTATATAATTATACAAATAGATCCCAATATAAAATGTCAGTTTATTGTTTTAAAGTTTTAGAATAAAGTTAAACTTGAAAAACTGAACTCCGCCCCTAAGACGACCCACTGACCGAAATAACATTATTATAAAACATAATAACATACCTATGTTATTGATAATACTTTGCCCTAGTTACTGATATCCTGATATCTAAACAACTATGACCTGAATAACTAAAAAAACAAAATGATTACCTACTTACCTATGTAAAAAAAATATTGCTCACTCCGTTCACGAGACCTTTATCAGAGTTCCGTCTAGTCATTCTAAAACCCGGCTGAGCCAAGGTTCCGTATCATCTGTACCTACTAATATTATAAAGCTGAAGAATTCATTTGCTTGAACACGCTAATCTCAGGAACTACTGGTCCGATTTGTAAAAATCTTTAAGTGTTACATAGCCCATTGAGGAAGGCTATAGGGGTATTTTTTATCCCGGTACGGGCAGTAGTTCTCACGGGACGCGGATGAAACCGCTGGCAGAAGCTAATTATCGATAAAATTACAATAAAATAACATTTCTCCACAACAACTTTAACAAGTCTCCTGAAATATAAATGATAATTTGATTTAATAATTTATTTAAAACTAGCGGTTTTCTTTAGTTTACCTGGACTAAATATAGCCAAGTTACTTGGGAAGAGTGTACCTTTCTAACAGGGAAAGAATTTGTAAAATCAGTTCCGAAGTTTCGGAGCCTTAAGGGTAATTATTTTCCCTCTTTATTTATAGAGAAAATTGAGTAATCTACACTAATGTAGTGCAGTGGCCTAGTGGGTAAAGGACCAACCTCTCAAGCATGAGGTCGCAGGTTCGATCCCAGGTCACGCAAGTACCAATGCAACTTTTCTAAGTTTGTATGTACTTTCTAAAAGTAATCTTAGACACCATTTACTGTGTTTCGGATGGCACGTTAAACTGTAGGTCCCGGCTGTCATTGAACATCCTTGGCAGTCGTTACGGGTAGTCAGAAGCCAGTAAGTCTGACACCAGTCTAACCAAGGGGTATTGGGTTCAGCGGGGCCCAGCAGGGCCAAGGCCTGCCGGGGCTGCGGGTTGTTCGAAAGAGATACCGCGGCCCTGGTACATAAAAGGCCTATGACGGAACACGACGGTTTTTAGTCAGTAAGAGTCTGACACTCCCTCACCGCTGCTAACCCACAGCGGGAGGGGTCATTTGATGATTTTTAACGTCGGAAAAAAAAAAAAGGGGTATTGGGTTGCCCGGGTAACTGGGTTGAGGAGGTCAGATAGACAGTCGCTTCTTGTAAAGCACTGGTACTCAGCTGAATCCGGTTAGACTGGAAGCCGACCCCAACATGGTTGGGAAAAAGGCTCGGAGGATGGTGACACTAATGTAGTGTAGATTACTCAATTTTCTCTAAATATTCCAACATTTAATCAGAGTTAAAAAGACAATAACAGTTTGCTAAGCTATAAATAGTAAATACTCAAGGACTTGTGTATTCAAATGACAGAAACATGTCATGTAGTCCCTTTAAAAGGTTAACAGCCCTGTTTCCTTTGTCAACTACCAAGTTATAAATTATTTATACACATTTATCGTTGCAATAGATGGAATAACTTAATTCTAGTATGTTATAGGTACTCAGTTTATATTGTAAGATTAGCTGTGTACCGAGGTTTCACCTGCGTCCAAAGGAAACTAATTCGTGAACCTAGATAAGAATGTCTTACAGCCAATTTCTTCATCAAAAGTAAAATCCAAAGTAAAAATCAAAGTAATGTCTAAAGTAAAAGTAACGGTCAAATTCGCTTTTTCTATTAGTTTTGCTGTCACTTTAGCCTTGAAAAAACGAATTTGACCGTTACTTTTACTTTAGACATTACTTTGACTTTTATGTTTGATGAAGAAACTGGCCGTAAGTTAGGTATTCATTGTAATATCAACTATCTCAATATGCCAGTGAAAGTAACGCCAAAATCTGTTAAGCCATTTCAAAGTTGAGCCGCGACTAACAGACAAAATTCGAAAAAATGTTTCATGTCATCATCATCACAGACATACAAAATTCGACAAAAATGTGGCATGTCATCATTATCTGCCAAGTATTTTCCCAACTATGTTGGGGTCTGCTTCCAGTCTAACCAGATATAGCTGAAAACCAAGGTGCGACTGCCTATCTGACCTTCTCAACCCAGTTACCCGTGCAACCCAATACCTCTTGGTTAGTTTGGTGTCGGACTTACTGGCTTCTGCCTACCTGTAACAACTGCCAAAGATGTTTAAATGACAACCGGTCACAATTTTATGACTTATCTAAATGTAGTATCATTGGTTTATACTGGAAGTCGATTCCAACATATTTGGGAAAAGGCTCGGGAGATGATGACTTGCTTTTACAAAATCAGTAAATTAAGTATGCTACCAGCTTCTGCACAAGTTACAACATATAGTTTTGTAACATTTTAGCAATGGCCCAACTACCTATTGGTAGAGCCCACTGCATGAGAATTACTAAAAAGTTGTTTGTTTGTTTGAATGAACTATCTCTGAACCACAGTTTAAATATATGTAGAGCAGTTCGGAAACTACGAACAAACGTTCGAAACGGGCTCACTCACACAAACATGCACACCGACGAGGCTCCGGGGGGATCTCGCGGTGCTCTCAGTAACGCGTGTCAAGACGAGTGGTCGCGTTTAATTTTTTTTTTTCCGAAAATGTCGCGAGCGAACGATTTATTTATTGTTATTGTTATACTTATCATCTTTATTATTCGATTTAAGGCCGCGATCATAATTAATTATATTTTAACTGTGATGCGGCGGTTATAAGGATATTTAAAGCCGATAGTGTAATAGTTGTAGAAAACGTAAATCCAAGATGGCGGCTGTAACAGGTATCATTTTTTTCGTCATGGGTGTCATTTTCATGGTATTTGAGGGTGCTAAAAACGATAGTGCAGTCAAAACGTGAATCCAAGATGGCGGCTGCATCAGGTATCATTTTTTTCGTCATGGATGTCATTTACATGGTATTTGAGGGTGCTAAAAACGATAGTGCAGTCAAAACGTGAATCCAAGATGGCGGCTGCAACAGGTATCATTTTTTTCGTCATGGGTGTCATATCCATGGTATTTGAGGGTGCTAAAAACGATACTGCAGTCAAAACGTGAATCCAAGATGGCGGCTGCAACAGGTATCATTTTTTTCGTCAGGGGTGTCATATTCATGGTATTTGAAGGTGCTTAAAACGATAGTGCAGTCAAAACGTAAAACCAAGATGGCGGCTGTAACAGGTATCATTTTTTTCGTCATGGGTGTCATTTTCATGGTATTTGAGGGTGCTAAAAACGATAGTGCAGTCAAAACGTGAATCCAAGATGGCGGCTGCATCAGGTATCATTTTTTTCGTCATGGATGTCATTTACATGGTACAGCTTGGCAAAAAAGAGTCTGACGCGGTGACAGTTGGAACTAAAAATCAAAATCAAATAAAAATTGTTAACATCGTTAATACTGGACATTGAAGTGTCCAAGGGACATCGCCTACTTAGGATTGAATATCTCCAAAAATAACAAATATCAAAATCTGTGTATAGTACGCGCCAAATAAACTTGCAATAAAGGTCATTCAACCGCCCTGCCGTCAGGGGCGCATCACCTGTTCGCCATTTTGTAACAATGTCCTTCCGTCATTCCGAATTCGGAATGCGCTTGTCTGCCCATATTGGAACTAAAAACGACTGATCATAATTTTGACCAAAGGTTTGTAATCCTTTGCGACAAGGACGCCTCTTACCACGATACACTTATATTGATCGTGTTAGCGACACTGGCCATACATTTTTTTCGTATCGTTTTGTAATATTGGGATACATTTGTAGAAGGAGGTGAACAAACTTTATTGCACGCTTATTTGGCGCGTACTATAGTCGTAGTATTCCGGGTTGCCACAGTGCGATAGTGCTGACCTCATTTATTCCACACTCTTTTTTGCCAAGCTGTATTTGAGGGTGCTAAAAACGATAGTGCAGTCGAAACGTGAATCCAAGATGGCGGCTGCAACAGGTATCATTTTTTTCGTCATGGGTGTCATTTTCATGGTATTTGAGGGTGCTAAAAACGATACTGCAGTCAAAACGTGAATCCAAGATGGCGGCTGCAACGGGTATCATTTTTTTCGTCATGGGTGTCATATTCATGGTATTTGAGGGTGCTAAAAACGATACTGCAGTCAAAACGTGAATCCAAGATGGCGGCTGCAACAGGTATAATTTTTTTCGTCAGGGGTGTCATATTCATGGTATTTGAAGGTGCTTAAAACGATAGTGCAGTCAAAACGTAAAACCAAAATGGCGGCTGTAACAGGTATCATTTTTTCGTCATGGGTGTCATTTTCATGGTATTTGAGGGTGCTTTAAACGATAATGCAGTCAAAACGTGAATCCAAGATGGCGGTTGCATCAGGTATCATTTTTTTCGTCAGGGGTGTCATATTCATGGTATTTGCGGGTGCTTAAAACGATAGTGCAGTCAAAACGTAAAACCAAAATGGCGGCTGTAACAGGTATCATTTTTTCGTCATGGGTGTCATTTTCATGGTATTTGAGGGTTCTTAAAACGATAGTGCAATCAAAACATGAATCCAAGATGGCGGCTGCAACAGTTATAATTTTTTTCATCATGGGTATCATTTTCCTGGTTTTTGAGGGTGCTTAAAACGATAGTGCAGTCAAAATTTAATAATAAATAAACAAAGAATTTCGAACGTGCCGTAGCAGCCGAAAATATTTTTCTATTTAATAATTTGTAGATATAAATGAACAATAGGTATTTTTTATGTAATGGGTTTTTAAATATTATACCTACTCCAGCTGTTTAGGTAGTTATCTAAAGACTTTTAATTTAAAAAACTCAGTTTATGAATAAAGAACAGCTAAAAATAAGTGTAAATACAATAACAACAATTACTTAATCAATTGGAAGATTATTTTAAGCAGTAGTTTATTTGTTTGATAATTACGTATTTGTGTAAAAAGTCCTTGAGCCTTGTCTGCGCGCAATCGCGCGCGAGGTGGTGCGGCGACAACCGCGCGCCCGCTCCAACTAACGCCCGAAACATTTTCGTCCAAACTCGGCTCGCTTACTCCCGCCAAAACTTGCAAAGGTTACGCCACCGTAATTATAAAAGTTACAGATCTAATATAAAGCTATAATTTAGTAATAACAAGTTGTTGTATAAATATTATATGTTTTTCGTGTTCAAACTATCGTTTAGTGCTGAGATTAACCAAAGCCATGAAATTACCTACCTATTTAAATTGTATTGTAAGCTAGTTAGGTAGTTAATTAAATTCGATAATTGATCACTACAGAACAAAAAAGTAAAAAAAAAAACAACACCAATATCATTAAAAGTGACAGCCCTATTGCTTCAACGGAGCGTAGGTAGTTATGTCCGCAAACAGGCTTAGTTTCCATACTGTCCATATCTTTACCGTGTCTGAACACAGGCTTTGCCTGGTTGGGTGCTAATGATAATATAAAATGTCATATATTTAGGTACCTAATAAAAATTCTTCTGGAAAAATATTTTCAGTGTTAATAATAATGGCGTCCACGGCCGATTTCGGCCACGGCGGCTGTTCTCATTTAAGGAAATCAGCCAGATGCGCAGGACATATTATAGTGCACGAGCATTTGCTTGGACCCAGGTGCACTCCCTATTCCTTCACTCTCATAACCCGATGGGACGGCAATCCGACACGACCGGAAAGAGATCAGGCGCAGGACCGACATTTACGTGCTCTCCGATGCACGGATGAATCAATCACCAACTTCCAGACTACGGGCTGCTTTGTGAAAGTGTAAGAAAACCCACAAAGCGATTTCGGCCCGACCCGGGAATCGAACCCAAGACCTCGAGCACAGCAGCCGCGCTTGCGACCACTAGACCAAAGAGGCAGTTTCAGTGTTAGACAGTTAGTGAGGAAGGCTACTTTTTAATTTTATCTGGGTGCAGAAAGTGCATACGCAGTTGGAAGAGCTACTGATAGCCTATCTCTCAGATCAAAGAAAATAAATTCTTTTATCTGAGGCTTATCTATTATTTTATTCGCTTATCATAGAAGCAGAGATAATTATAGCAATGTAAGTCCAGTTGCAGAGCAGATACTGAAATAAATTTCAAAGAGAATCCATAATGCATAGCATAGCTAGGCAGAGCTAGGCATTGAATGTACCAATACTGCAAAATTTCTTCAAAAAAATCCATTGCACATAGCATAGCCAGGCATTGAATGTTAGCCAAAATAGTTATCTGATTTCTTATTATCTATACTAATATTATAAAGCTGAAGAGTTTGTTTGTTTGAACGCGCTAATCTCAGGAACTACTGGTCCGATTTGAAAATTTCTTTCAGTGTTAGATAGCCCATTTATCGAGGAAGGCTATAGGCTACTTTTTATCCCGGTACGGGAAGTAGTTCCCACGGGATGCGGGTGGAACCGGTGGCAGAAGCTAGTAAATCCAAACTAATATTATAAATGCGAAAGTAACTCTGTCTGTCTGTCTGTCTGTCTGTCTGTCTTTCTGTCTGTCTGTCTGTCTTTTCTTCACGCCTAAACTACTGAACCGATTTGTGTGAAATTTGGTACAGACATAGTTTGAAACTTGAGAAAGGACATAGGATAGTTTTTATTACAAAAAATAAAAATAAAAAATAAAATTTATTACGGACATACAGTGCCATCTATTGGTCAAATGTCGAGCTGTTCCTCTTCCTATGCTCCGTAGATAGATGGCGTTAATCGCGCAATGGTGTCATTACATGTTATTGTTTTAATTCATCGGAAAATCCATCAGAAAAATGTAAATAAACAGTAAAAAGGTGTAAAAAAAATAATATTAATATAATAAAAGTTTTACTACAAAGAAAATGCTCTAACGGAGTATAGATAATTCTATTAGTACTACGCGCAATGGTGTCGATCGTTACACGAGTTCGGTTCATGTTGTTTTAATTCATCGGAAAAAAGTAAATAAATAGTAAAAAGGTATGAAAAAAATAATAACAATATAATACTACTTTTAGTACAAAGAAAATGCCCGAACGGAGAATAGATAAATAATCCGAGTTGTCACTATGCTCGATAGATGGCGTTGGGATCGAAATAGATCGCGCTATGGTTTCGTTACACGCATTTGGTTGGGTATCGGCCGAGCGCTTCGGTACCGTCGTGGAAAAATTGTATTTTCGGTTGTATGGTCGTTTATGTGGATTGGTCCTGTTTCGTAAATTCTAAATTGGTTCCGTTGTATTTGTCGATTAAAAGGTTTATTTGTTGGGTAGAACTGGTTGTTGTTTGATGTAGGTTTGATCTCGATTAATAGTACTTAGTTAGTTTGTTTAGTAAAACTGTAATTCTAAGTTCGTTTTCTACTCATCCCTGAATGGCATGTCTATAATTAAAAATGATTGTTTGAATTTACTTGGCCAAATTGAACAAAGTAAATTTACGGACGAAGTCGCGGGAAAAACTACCCATGCTAAAAATGCGATAATAACTCTGTCTATCTGTCTTTCCGTCACGCCTAAACTACTGAACCGATTTGGATGAAATTTGGTACAGACATAGTTTGGAACTCGAAAAAGGACATAGGATAGTTTTTATCCCAAAAATCCTGCGGGAGCGGGAACTTCTCAAAAATCCCGCGAGATTGGGAACTATGTGGGTAAAACCAAAAATCTGCCGGAAGTCACTATTCCACGCGAACGAAGTCGCGGGCAAAAGCTAGTTATATATAAACTTCTAAAGTAAATCTAAAAGTTGCATTGTCATCATGATTTTCACAGCAAAAAGCTGAATATATTTTTATGGTATGAAGATAAAAAAGTGAAAACCACAGATGACTAACAGAGAACCAAGTGCCTAAACCTACACTCTATTTGAGTAGGTACCTAACTGAAGTTAAACAATCTTGATAGGACGTCACACAAATACATATTAAACAAATAAACTACTGCTTACAATAATGATTCAATTGACTAAGTAATTGTTATTATTGTATTTACAATACATTGATTTTAAGCTGCATTTTATTTTTAAACCAAGAAACAAAGTCATATCAATATTGTTAATCTATTAAGTCGCTCCTTGTAAAGCACTGGTACTCAGCTACATCCGGTTACACTGGAAGCCGACCCCAACATAGTTGGGAAAAGGCTCGGAGGATGAGGAATGATGAAGTGCCTACTCAAATGGAGTATAGTTCCTTTATACAAATGTTAGAATTTAATTCATTCAGAATCTAAACTACTGTTATTATAAGTTTAGTGTCTAAACTAATATTATTAAGAAGAATCTATACTAATATTATAAAGCTGAAGTGTTTGTTTGTTTGTTTGAACGCACTAATCTCAGGAACTACTGGTCCGATTTGAAAATTTCTTTCAGTGTTAGATAGCCCATTTATCGAGGAAGGCTATAGGCTACTTTTTATCCCGGTACGGGAAGTAGTTCCCACAGGATGCGGGTGAAACCGCTGGCAGAAGCTAGTATTTGATAAAATCCTTATGGCTCCAAAAGTTCTGAAGTGATTTGAAAAATTCTTTTACATTTGGAAAGCTACACTATCTGAGGCCGAACATGGGCTATATTTTATCCAGATAGAGGAAGAAGTTCCCCAAAAAAACAGTTTGTAGTCATAATGAAAGCTTGTTGGATCATTACATGGATGAGACAGTCAATGTTTATGTTTATATTTATGTTTTTATCACCCAAACAAACAATGGAATTTACTATTTATTGTTCTGTCATCAAATATTTGTTATTGTGCATGTTTGGCAGTCTGAAATAAAAAGGCATATAGGAGTGTTTTTAAAGGACTTACCAAACTTCCAAGATTTCCAGTTTTCTTGCAATTCCAATATTGTAGGTGCTGTTGAGAGTTCTTGTTTGTATGTCCCATTTATTTGTTTTGATGTTTTTTCTTGTCAGTCTCTTGTAGACTAATGTTTACTTGCACGCTTGAGCTAAGAGAGGAAAGGTAGCTCCACTCTTGAAGAGTGACGAGCTTGCTTACGTTTTTAGACCTCTGCAGAAACTCTGAAGCATCTGGCGGGCTCCGGAGAGCCCTGGGAACAGGACAGGAACTGGGGATGGGACAAGGTGGGACAGGATGCTGCGGACAATGTTGCGTATAGCGGCCACCGCCAACGCTCAATCTTCACTTAAAGTATTACATTACAAATTAATTATAAAAAACTTGTAAAATTCCAAATATACTCGTTTTTTTTTTGTACATCACAGAAAGCTCCTAGACGAGAGGGCCGCAGACGCCCGCAGCTGAGATCAATATACTATACTGTACAAACATATATAATAGACTCCCAATCTTCAACAGTCGGCTTTCACATTTACCGTATTGTTAAATTTTAAAATCTACAACTAGGGTGCGCCGGGCCGGGCCTCACACATACGTTTAAAGCTTTGGACGGCAGGTCCTCCCGCCGGGGCGGGCCCGGCGCGCACAAATAAAATACACATCGCTCTCAAGATAAATAAACGATACGACTAGCGACGCGGCAGCGCGGCGCGGCCCGCCGGCTGGCCGACAACATAACAGGCGCCGCCGGGCGCCCGCGCCTGCCGCGTCCGCCGCCTCGACCCGCGGGCGCTCCGCCGCCGCCCCTAACATTTTTTTGTGTTTTTCTCTTGTTTATAGGGCCAGAGCGACGGCGGCAGCGCCCTCCGGGCCGCGGCTGCACTTACCTACTAAAATTTTCACAAAATAATACCTAACGCCGGAATTTGGTCGGCGGCGGAGCGCGGCCGCGGGCGGCGATGGCTCGCGGACGGCCGCGCCTCGCGCCTCGAAATAAAAAACTTAGCACTGAGCGGCGGACGCGGCCCGACGGCCGAGCCGCCGCGTCGCGCCCGCGCCACTTATCACTAGCTTAGAGTCCGTATGGCGGGCGGCGCTCTACGCCGTCACGTTGAGGAGCAGCTTGAGCGGCAGCGCGCGGTCGGGCTCCGGCCGGCAGCGGCCCTCGCGCCGCCAGTGCGTGGGGGGCGGCGGCAGCGCGGCGGCGGCGGGGGCGGCGCCCCACTTGCTGGCGGCGTAGCGCTCCGAGCGCTCGTCGCGCCGCTCGCGCCGCAGCGCCGAGCGTCGCCGCCCGCGGGCCTGCTGAGCGCCCGCGGCCATAGGGGGACTGGGCCGGTTCATGTCGCGAGCCCCCGGGTCTTCTTCGTCAGACTGCTGTTGATGCTCCTTCACTGTTACGTTTTCACGGACACTTGTATAATATGTCGCCGGGCACTGCGTTGTTTCAGTCGGGGGTGCTCCGTAGCGACGCTCGCGTTCTCTAAGCCGGCCGCGACTCGCTCGGGTGTTTCACAAGATGGTCGCCGCTCGCACGCGAGATTGTGTGTGTATGTGGCTTCGCTCGATCGCCGTGATCCGCCGGGGTCGGCCTCGAACCGCTGTCGATCTGCTTGGATGACACGTCGAAACACTGCACTTCTTAACTTTCACGACTGATACGTCGGCGGTCGCGCTGCTAGCTCCTATGATGATGATCGATTATGGGAATAAAATATGGACGCCACCTCTCCATTATTCGCACCTTCACCTCTCGATTTCGACTACGTGACGTCGGTGGCGCTCGCGGTATTTATACCGTAATGGCGGCTGCGCGACTCCGGCTGCGCAGTGGGGATTTAAAGCGTTCCATTCACGACCCTTCTTTTTGTTGCGATTATAATAACGCAGCTTAACTGAGTTTACAGTTTAACGGTAATAATGTGAGTTTTGTTACGGTCTACCTAATACTAGGATAGAATAAAAACTCTTAAATAAAAAAAGCTTAAAAGCTAAAATATTTGATTTTGTTTCAAGGTGAATGCTTCCACCGTTAGCGGTAAATCGAAAAAAAAATGTTTTTTTGATGTTTAACCAAAAGTTCTAACAATGCAAATTTAATCCGATATGCTCACAAATATATTACATTATCTGATTTTTATTTAAATAATAATATTTACAAACTTAAACTATTTTACTAAAAATAAAATACTATAGGTATACTAAACATAAAAAAATAAAAGAACATTGATTATGCGTCGAAGTATTCCTCCGCATCACTGTCCTCCGGAAACGTGTCCAGTAAACTGGTATTATCTGATTACATATATTGGACGTTCTCTTTATGAGAATAAAAAAATATGAACATGGTTTTATAACTAACTAGCTTCTGCCAGCGGTTTCACCCGCATCCCGTGGGAACTACTTCCCGTACCGGGATAAAAAGTAGCCTATAGCCTTCCTCGATAAATAGGCTATCTAACACTGAAAGAAATTTTCAAATCGGACCAGTAGTTCCTGAGATTAGCGCGTTCAAACAAACAAACAAACTCTCCAGCTTTATAATATTAGTATAGATGTTTACATTTTAATATTTTTAAGGTTCCATGAACTCGCTTATCACTCATTTTTACGGTTCAACGTAGTAGCAATGCCATCTTCATTGCTACTACGTTGAAAAACATTGCGCAGGGCATTTTGTAATCTGTGGCATGGTTCAGCAAAGTTACAGATTTCTGCATAAATTGATTTCAAAATATCTTAGGACATGCGGATAGGAATATTGCCGACTTCTTTTCTCCTGTTATCCCATTTTTATTCAATTTATACTAGTATTATAAAGCTGAAGAGTTTGTTTGTTTGTTTGTTTGAACGCGCTAATCTCAGGAACTACTGGTCCAATTTGAAAATTTCTTTCAGTGTTAGATAGCCCATTTATCGAGGAAGGCTATAGGCTACTTTTTATCCCGGTACGGGAAGTAGTTCCCACGGGATGCGGGTGGAACCGCACATTGCCAATGCTGATTCTTTGTCCTAAGAATAAGCCAGCCCTCTGGTCATGCGAATGAGGTAAAATTTTTACCAAATTTAACATTCTAAATAAGGCGTTTTACTGTAAAATATCAAAAAACTCATTTTATATTTGAATTTTCCGCTACCAGTCGAAGCAATCCCCTTAAAAATTATCAGTGTACATCTTGACACTGTTGGTCATGAAAATCAGAAAGAATTTTTAAGTAGTTTATTAATTTTAAACACGAACCAAAAAAAATGTCATGCCTAGATTTTGCAAAATCGTTTCCCGGAATTAAATAAAAGCTTTGTGAGAAATTCTTTCGTCCTTCTTATCTTATCCCTGGTCATTAGCGAAGTGAAATGATACAATTACATTGTAAATGGATTGCAGTGCCTACGTGACTCTACTAATGGATTACTGCGACAATTGTCATTTCGTAATAAGAAAGCCATTTGAAACAATTAGAATAGTTAACGTTCTCGTAAGTAGTTTATTAGTGTATGTCTAAGCACATTTTCTTTGAATTTAAGTGTTAAACTTGAAAGGGATAGTATTGTAAGTTTAAGTTGTACCATAGTAACTTAAAAACAATCTTTGAAAAAATAATAATAATTTCGGATGCATAGGTACTTGATTCTAACATAAATGTCCTACTATAAAAATAAAATTACTAGATAACATAAAAAATCGCAAAAAAAATATTTACAAAAAAAACGCATTATCATATTCTAGAAACATCTCGAAAAAAAGTCGCTCCGTCCAACCGTGAATGGAGCGCTTTATTTGCAGCCTAGAACCAATCTGCTAGCAACGTTGAAAAAAAACGATGAAAACAAGGAGGTTGAGGGTATAACCCTACCATGTTTGGTAGGACGCTCATACAAAGACTCCCGTAAATTCGTGCCAACATTTCATTTAACCGGGTTATTGCAAATGGCCGTTGTGTACTAACTGTGTGTTATTTTCGCATAGCCCACAAGTAGATAAGGAATTGTTTGTTTTCATTTCAATAACTAACTCCTTGTTATCAGGGCTAATAGTAATGTAATTTAATAGGTACACTGCTGTATGTAGGCATAAAACCGTTTCATAACAACCCATTTAATACGTAACACAGTAGGTAAAACTTAAGTTCCTTTTTCGGTCTAAAAATGTAAACATCGATCTATTTTGGGAGCTAGTTAGCTTGGAAATAGCATATTTTCGTTGCTTGCTCCTCCTTTAACACTTAAAAGAGAAAGTTTAGGGAAATGGGCTGTTACTAACCAATGGTTCAGTAATTTTGCAAGAGTTTGCAACAAAATACTACGTCACCACAATACGTGCTTGGTTGTTTGTTTAGCAGAACGCGTATTGTCGTTTTGTCACGTCACACGTCTGACCCTCTCCTTGAATGAACGACAGGAACTACTGTTTTGTATTTCATGTATTTCAATATCATAGTTTTAAGATATTGAGAAGTTGTATAAAAATAAACGCTACTGTACTTCTAGTAGGTTGGCTACTGGAGCGTGTTACTGTTACTGTTACAGCCTTTTTTTTTTTTTTTTTTTTTTTTTTTTTTTTTTTATCGTCCCACTGCTGGGCACAGGCCTCCTCTCACACGGAGAAGGGTTGAGCATTAATCACCACGCTTGCTCAATGCGGGTTGGTGATTTCAGACTTTATAGTCCAGGTTTCCTCAAGATGTTTTCCTTCACCTTTTTATCAGCCATTGGTGTCCAAGATATACTTAGAAAGTACATACAAACTTAGAAAAGTTGCATTGGTACTTGCCTGACCTGGAATCGAACCCGCGCCCTCATACTCGAGAGGATGGTTCTTTACCCACTAGGCCACCACGACTTGGGCGTGTAAACGAAGCATAATACCTATGAATGAAAATGCTGGGTTGGCGCAGCTTTTTTAACTTATAGGTAATTGAAAAGAATCTAAGTAATCTTAGACACTAATGGCTGATAAAATGGTGAAGGAAAACATCTTGAGGAGACCTGGACTAGGTATAAAAGTCTGAAATCACCAACCCGCATTGAGCAAGCGTGGTGATTAATGCTCAATCCTTCTCCGTGTGAGAGGAGGCCGCAGCCCAGCAGTGGGATGATAAAGAAGCTGTAACAGTAATTTAAAAGAAACCTTATCAAAGTTATTTTCGTGAATCGTCTCTCGCACCCAAATAAATACCCTAATTTATTGAGAGTCCAGTACTTAGGTAAGTACCTATTAAACTGGACTCTAGTAGTCCGAATGTAAACACACCTTGATAGATGTGAATTTGACCGTTTTTTTTTACAATTTTTACAGCACAAACGGTGAATAAATGTTTCTTTGCAAGAAAATGTAACAGACAATAAACTTGAAAACAGGTGTTTATAAAATTCTAAAGAGTCTGTCTACATGTCTGCCGTTATACCTGACCTTTAGTTTTTATTTGCTTTCTATAGTTGTGTATAAAAGAAAGGGCGATGTCTGAGTTTGCTAGATCAGCCAGCTGCGCAGGACATGTTATACCTACCTAGTTAGTGCGCATTTTCTTGGACAGAGGTGCTCTCACTATTCCTTCCTTCACTCCGACATTACGACACCACCAGAGAGAGATCACAAGCACCACCAAGAGCAATGTGCGACACGATAATAATATGCACGGGTGTAAAGTTATCGGCACGGATATTGAGCCCTTTTTTTTTTTTTTTTTTTAGCGACGTAAAATCATCAAATGACCCCTCCCGCTGTGGGTTAGCAGCGGTGAGGGAGTGTCAGACTCTTACTGACTAAAATCGTCGTGTTCCGTCATAGGCCTTTTATGTACCAGGGCCGCGGTATCTCTTTCGAACAACCCGCAGCACGGATATTGAGCCCTGACCTTCACCTGCGCAGAAGTGATTTATTGGTTTATTGCCTTAAGTGTACCGTGCGCAAAGTGATCCCCTCTCTTTCGCCGAGAGCTCAATATCCGTGCCGATAACTTTATCAGTCACCAACTACCAGACTCTGTCTGAAAGTACGGAAACCCATACATACATACTATGACCACTGATTTGTGTATTAATGTATAGTATGAAATCCTGTCTCCTCCTTAGTACCTCAAAATTTGTACATGAATTGTAAAAGTGACAACGAATGAGCCTGGAACTTACGACACAGGGAATCCTAGTGTAAGTTTCAGGAATCAAAACAATTGCTTGTAATTTATAAACAATAAATTATTCTTATTCTTATTATTCTTATTCTTATTCTTATACCACTTTAAATCTTCATTACTTCTGTGCTTTCTGTGCTTAAATCCGTAAAGCTTCGGCCCAACCCGGCGAAAAAATAGCGGAATGCCACAGTATACGCTTCAATCGTAATTGAGTCGTGATTGGATCTCGGTCGGATGTGAATCGTATGTCGTTTGAGTAAAATTAGCAGAATCGAGCGCCAGGATGTACTTAGAAAGTACATACAAACTTAGAAAAGTTGCATCGGTAGTACTTGCCTGACCTGAAACCGAAAATAGGCCACCACGACATGAGTAAAACAGGTCAGAAACTATCTAACTGCCGCCTAACAACAGGACGATTTAAACTGAACTACACAAACAAAGTAATTTAAATTATCATAACGTAATAATGTAGCGTATTCATGCATTTTAAGGTCAAATGAGGTCACGAATAGTGGTTTGCACCGGAGCGGAATCTTGCGAACCGGTGAAATTCACCGGTGATTTGCCGATCTCCGGTGATTCACCGGTGATCTCCGGATAATTTTTAGTTTAACTAGAAATCAAGTGTCTATTCAGTTTAGTTATCGTAATCTTGTGTATTCCCAGTAGTCCGAGATGGAACAACTGAATATTTTTTCTCAGAGAATCCGTTAACACAATTAACCGGAAACTAGATGTACCAACAACCTACAACGTAGTTGAAAATGAAACGGAAACTTTTTTTGAAAAAATCTTTATTTCAATAAATGATAGTTTTCATGAAGGAAACACAGCATTTCAACAGCATCGTTACGCAGCATATTTCTTCGGTCATTCAGAATATACCCTGTCGTTGAAAATACTCTTTCTGAACGAACCGAAGTTGCAGGCACAGTAAAGAATTTAAAAGCTATTTCATCTAAAGGCTTGAGATGTTTATTAAATTTTTTAGTATACTGGCGACGAACGTTATACCATTATGCAACAACTTATGGAAGTCTTCAAAAATAAGAAAACATAAAAATAAGAAATACAAATATATTTAATAAAAATGCTGTAAAAATAGTGGGTAAATGATTAACAATCAATAAAATATTAAGTCTTTTCTTTTATTTGGCTCTATAACCGGAGAGTACCGGTTTTTCTCCGGTGTTTTTTACCGATTAGTTTCACCGGTAGAATACCGGTTTTTCTCCGGAGGTCTATGCTCCGGTGCAAACCACTAGTCACGAAATAAATTGTATTTATATACATTCGGCCTAATTAATGTTATCAGTAAACTGTAACTTAGTAACGACTTATTTACGGAGCCCAGCCGGACAAGTTATCCTGATATTTCAAAATGGCACTCGTATATGTTACAGCCAAAGTGATTAAATATATATTATACATAATGACTGGTCATTGTATATAATACCCAAATTGACTAGACAGTGTGATAGATTAATCACTTTATCTGGATCTAATTCATAATAGCTGGTCAAAGTTAGCCAAAGTAATAAATATGGTATAATCGTCTGACTACTTACTAATTCTTAGAAACGGCTCAAGTTATTATCGACTCTTTTTATGATAAATCATCAAATGATTCCTCCCACTGTGGGAGAGCAGCCTGAGGGACTCAGAGAGCGTGAGCGTGAGCGTGCAGCGTGAGGTCAGACTGTTAGTGGCTTAAACCCACGCGTTGAACAACGCGCACCGCCGAGACGGGTCCGTGTCTCCCAGGAGACGGAAGGCCGATAAGGCACCCGAACTCATCGCACAGGCTCACGTCTACGGTGGCTGGGAGTCGTCTCTCGACCACACAGAAGGAGACGATGGCATCCCAGTACCTCTCGCCCCGGACCTTGGCTTGATCCAGGGCCGGGTGCGAGAGGTCGCCGCTGCCGACTGCCTCGACGAGGACACGGCGGTGCCCTTCCCGGGCAGGGCACACTCCGGGCCGTCGGTACAGTGGCCCGAGCCACACTTCAAAGAGGGGACTTTTCGCTACTATTATGGGGTGCACTGTGCTAACTAGCCTTTTTCGCATTATATTAAGGTCAGCTGCCAGGCACTTTAGTTAGTTACCATGAAATAATAATCTTTACCTAGGTACTTGTTTTATTACATTATCTAAGTCTATGGAGATATTATATAAAATTGCTAGTTAATGTGATTAATTCTGTGTCAATTATCACTTTATCCAAATTGAGTAGATATTATAAATAATAGCTAGATAATATGTATAATATGCGGACTTATTACTTTGGCTGTAACATATATATAAATTGCATTGGTCTGGATTCGAACCTATACCTACTCATACTTAAAGCATCAAAAAATTCGTCTCCATCGCTGTCGACTGGGAGCGTACCCAAGAGGCTGGCAGCATTACCTCGTTGGATGGCCATGCTAATCCTTTGTCCGAGGTAATGGCCAGCCTTTTAGTCACGAGAAGTGTCAACCAACCATTAACTGTTTTGTATCCCGGCTTTAAAAATGTAAAATCAAATGACTCCTCCTGCTGTGGGTGCAGCTTGAGGGAGTGTCAGACTCTTACTGACTAAACCCACCATGTTCCTTCTTAAGCCCTTTAGCCGAATCCGAGCTAATAAAATAATACTGCTTAAAATAGACTAACATTTTCTAAAAACATGTTCTTTGTACTTTCAGTTTTTCACGGTTTTTTGTAGTCTTTGTTTTTGTAGATTGTATTGATCATAGATAACAAAGCATAACGATTAAGATCTCCTTAATTGCAGTTTTTTTACTTTTCGTAATTACTACAGATAAGATATAGGAGTAGGTACCTAAGGTGTATTTTTTTCTGATTATTTTTTTAAACGTTTTAGTAAAGTTATTGGCACGGATATTGAGCTCTCGACGGAAGAGTGGGGATCGCTTTGCGCACTGTTCACATAAGGCAATAAACCAATAAATCGCTTCTGCGCAGGTGAAGGTCAGGACTCAATATCCGTGCCGATAACTATAACTAACCAGCTTCTGCCAGCGGTTTCACCCGCATCCCGTGGGAACTACTTTCCTCGATAAATGGGCTATCTAACACTGAAAGAAATTTTCAAATCGGACCAGTAAGTAGTTCCTGAGATTAGCGCGTTCAAACAAACAAACAAACAAACTCTTCAGCTTTATAATATTAGTATAGATATCATGAGCTTTTGTAATACAATTTAATTAGTAGTTTTACTAAGTAAACGAGTATTACAAAGATTTAAACGAGATACTTTGACTTTAATGAAGCTGTGGGGTTCACCTACAATTCGACATAATATTTTAAAAATCGGTATAACGGTAAGTCATTTACAAAAAAACCGTTTTAATTTACGAAACTACAATATTATACGGGCTAGCTCATTACTACCCCTACGTTTTTATTTTTAGTTACAACTTTTAGTCCCACATGACGTTTTCAATAAATAATTTGTAAGTGCCATTAAGTTTCACCCTTGAGAAATACAATGGCGGACTGCAGCTTACAAAAGCGTATAGGGGTGAATTGTTAAATTCAAAGTTTATGGATCGATAAGCTTTAATTTAAAATGGCGTCTAGTACCTACGTTATGCTGTCGAATTTTTGAAGAGTTTCTTTGTTAAAAGTAAAGTCAAATCATTTTATTTCTTTTAGGCCTTTACAAGCACTTATGAACGTCAAAAATATACCTAGATAAGTTTGATTTTAGTTGCCCATTCCAAAAGTAGATTCCTATGGAGAAGAACGGGCAAGAAACTTCATGGTTTGAATTGAAATAAGGTCTAGTCTTTAGGCATAAGATTTTTATATAACTAGCTTCTGCCCGCGGTTTCACCCGCGTCCCGGATGGTGACAAAAACTATCCCATGTCCTTCTCCTGGCTCTAAACTACCTCCCTGCCAATTTTCAGCTAAATCGGTTCAGCCGTTCTTGAGTTATAAGTGGAGTAACCTACACGACTTTTTTTTATTTTTACATATACTAGCTTTCCGCCCGCGGTTTCACCCGCGTCCCGAGATAACTGCTTGTCGTAGCCGGATGGTGGCAAAAACTATCCTATGTCCTTCTCCTGGCTCTAAACTACCTCCCTGCCAGTTTTCAGCTAAATCGGTTCAGCCGTTCTTGAGTTATAAGTGGAGTAACTAACACGACTTTCTTTTATATATATAGATATAAGATAAGATAAGATATATAAATATATATATATAGATATTGTTCCTATAGTAATTAAGTAATTGACACTCTCAATAAACAAAACAGTTTATTTATAATGCTTATCGTACATTGTAAAGGTGACTATGTCGCTTTGAAAATTCATAGGTATTCAATACACAATTTAACTTAGTAAAAGTAAGTATTTAGGTACATTTTAATTTATAAAGCTACTCATTTGATTCACAATTTAACAAAAGCTGCATCCATTTTGTATTACAATAAAACATGGCCGCGGTATCTACTAATTGCAGGAAGGGCAGCTGATTTCGACTTTTTTTACGCATTTTACGGCCTACATTAACTTGATACACGGTGAAATATTAAATGTACTGAATATTTAAACATTTCTATAACATCGTCAATATCATCATTGGCCTTTTTTAGTTCCACTGCTGGGCTGCGGCCTCCTCTCACACAGAAAAGGATTGAGCATTAATCACCACGCTTGCTCAATGCGTGTTGCTGATCTCAGAATGTAATAGTACAGCCTTTTTATAGTCCCACTGCTGGGCACAGGCCTCCTCTCACATGAAGTAGGATTCAGCGTCAATTATAACATAAACATAATTCTAAGTTTTATTGTTACTAACACAGTTTGGGCCTATGTAGTTGCCATTAATAAACAAGTTTATTATTATTAACTAGCTTCTGTCAGCGGTTTCACCCGCATCCCGTGGGAACTACTTCCCGTACCGGGATAAAAAGTAGCCTATAGCCTTCCTCGATAAATGGGCTATCTAACACTGAAATAAATTTTCAAATCGGACCAGTAGTTCCAGAGATTAGCGCGTTCAAACAAACAAACTCTTCAGCTTTATAATATTAGTATAGATTACCACGCTTGCTAAAGCGGGTTGGTGATTTCAGACTTTTCCCGGTTTTCTCGAGATGTTTTCCTTAAGCTTTAATCAGTCATTGGTGTCCAAGATATACACACTTTAAAGTACTTACAAACTTAGAAAAGTTGCATTAAATTGGTACAAGTCTGTAGCTTGAACATTATTCCAACTTAAACAATAAGTTTGTATATCAACATTTAACAGCTGTGAAACCTGCCAGGATGTGGGTTAACAGCTGACTCGTTTTATTTTTATTTCGTTACCTCTCTTTCCAACACTAACAACGACCATTCCCAATAACCTATCCATCTTTTATTTTGGTTACAACGGATAGGAATTTGATGCATGGCTTGTATGGGACTTATGTCAAAAGTCTAACTCTAGTAATCAAGTTAAAAGATGGATAGATTATTGGGAAAGTGTAAGTGTGAGAGAGATAGATAAGCGTTGCGTGGGACTACGATCCTTGGTCCCGACAGTTATTTTGATAAAAAATCGGGACTGGAATGTTAAAGCCAGACGCTCTTAAGTTTCTGAACGAATTTTATGCTTTTTTTTTTGTTTCGACGCGTAAGCTTGGGTTCTATTCTGCCTTAGCATGTTCTACGAGATAAAAATGTGTTATTTTTATGAAATTAATATTATTAGGTTATCTAAATACACGTGGATAGATAAGATTTGATTTCATTGAAGTTAATGACGGATACACTTAGGTACCTACTAGTACATACCTACAGCTAGTCAGATAACTTTGCCTCTCTCGTGTCAGCTATTTAATGCCTTGCACATTTGATTCGTAGCTACTTATTCACTAGTGTTTTGTTTAGAACGTTGCTCGGTCACTTGTAGTCAACTTCAGAGAGGTACAAGCATTTGATGAGAGAGAGCTGTACTAAGATATACTAGTATTAACACCTACATCATCTCCTGAGCCTTTTCCCAACCATGTTGGGGTCGGCTTCCAGTCTAACTGGATGTAGCTGAGTACCAGTGTTTTATAAGGAGCGACTGCCTGTCTGACCTCCTCTCAGTTACCTACACATACAAAAAGTAACAAAAATGGTATTGATCCTGATTTACGAAAAGAGTAAATTAAGTTTATAGGTACTATCACAAAAGAATGTTTTCACAAAAATAATTGATGTCATCATTACGTATTTTCATAAATACTAAGCCTAACCGGATAGTGTTTTGTTTTTCATTAATAACAATGATTTTCTGCATAGATTAGATTATTTTCTGTCAAGTCTAAAAACTAGTTTTACCAAGGTGCATAGGATTGCTCGGGTATCTGGGTTGAGGAGGTCAGATAGGCAGTCGCTCCTTGTGACACACTGGTACTCAGCTGCATCCGGTTAGACTGGAAGCCGACGCCAACATAGTTGGGAAAAGGCTCGGCAGATGATGATTTGTCATTTTAGGCCTAATCGTAATTACGCATAGTATTATTGTCAGACATAACGTCATTGACATTATTACTTTGTTTTGTTGGTTTTTTTAATCTCCTGAAATTATATAGGTATTTAGATTAGGTATTTTTATCGAACGATAATTTTTTTAGCTTGTCTATTTCACATACTAAGCGTAATTTTTGAGGCAACCGGAGCATGACTAATATGCCTAAGCCTATGGATCTATACCTACTAATATCTGAACCTGGGGCCCGATTCTCCTAAGTTAATAATGTCAAAATCGAATAGAAATCGAATTGCAATATGATCGCAATAGCAGTTTTAACCATATCGGGCATTCTGCTACTAATAAAAGACCAATCGTATTCGATTGACATTTGATTGGTGTGCGATTGGTCTGCTATTTTGGTGATTTTGGTCTATACGGTAGTTTGCTGTACAATCATTTTGCAATCGTAAATCATTTGCAGACAAAATGATTCATTATTGAATGATAGAAAAGGATAAAAACGTTTATTTCAAAGAAAAAATAGCGGAATGCCACATACGCTTCAATCGTAATCGAGTCGGGATTGGATCTCAGTCGAATCGAGTCGAACGTCGATCGATCGTCGCTTAAGTAAAATTAGGAGAATCGGGCCCGATCATGACATAATATGTCAATAGATCTATACTTATCTGAACTTGGGTTAGGTTTCAATCTAACTCTAGAAGATCCAAGTTTCATTAAATGATGCATCTATCTTGTTACAGCAAAAAGAGTAACTTTCTTTATATTTTAAGTAAGAATAGGGCTTGAGAGTGCACCTGTCTTTCGTACGTCGTCCGGAAACCACACATCCACGGACCGACCGCGTCAAGCGTTGGGACCTTTTTTTATGAGAAATCTTCAAATGACGGTTCCCGCTGTGGGTGCAGCGTGAGGGAGTGTCAGACTCTTACTGACTAAACCCGCCATGTTCCTTCTTAAGCCCTTTATGTATAGTTATCGGCACGGATATTGAGCTCTCGGCGGAAGAGTGGGGATCGCTTTGCGCACTGTACACATAAGGCAATAAACCAATAAATCGCTTCTGCGCAGGTGAAGGTCAGGGCTCAATATCCCTGCCGATGATTATACCAGCGTGGGGCTAGTAATTAGCCACGAGCACCTCCAGTTATTGAGTAAAGCCACAGGAAACTGAAAATTCTTCAAATAACAGTTTTTGTTTGTTTAATTCATAACAAATTACGTCATTAACGGTTATCATAAAGATAGACAGACATATCTTTGTATGACTTATCAAGCGTTTTATTTGCTGTTTCATACAACTATACTTTATAATAAAGAAGAAACATTTTTTGTTTGTTTGTCTGTCATTTGAACATTTTTGGCAGTCGTTACGGGTAGTCAGAAGCCAGTAAGTCTGACACCAGTCTAACCCAGGGGTATTGGGTTGCCCGCGGTAACTGGTTTGAAGAGGTCAGATAGGCAGTCGCCTCTTGTGGCACACTGGTACTCAGCTGCATCCGGTTAGACTGGAAGCCGACCCCAACATAGTTGGGAAAAGGCTCGGCAGCTGGTGATTTTTTTGTTTCTTTGTAAGTATCCTAAAGGTTGGGAAACTACTGAACCGATTTGAAAAATTCCTTCACTGTTGGGGCGCTACACTCTTCCCGAGTAACATAGGTTTTATCCCGTAACGGGCAGTAGTTAGCACGGGTCGAGTGAAACCGAAAGAAAACGGCTAGTTAGAAGATAAAGTACCGGTTATCTTCGCGAGGTTTCCATTGAAAATGATAAGAGGATAGTAAGTTTCCTGTCAGACATGAGTATTTTAGTATTATTGAACAAACAATAACTGTAATGACTCATTTTCTAAGCCCTGTTTAAGGGTGACTGGTACTTAGTGACTGATACTTGAATACTCATGACTACAAACAACTTTCAACAAATGTAACGGAAGGTGCGTTAACTTCAGCGGGGCCCAGCAGGGCCCTAGAGTTGTTCGAAAGAGATACCGCGGCCCTGGTACATAAAAGGCCTATGACGGAACACGACGGTTATTAGTCAGTAAGAGTCTGACACTCCCTCTCCGCTGCTAACCCACAGCGGGAGGGTTCATTTGATGATTTTTGACGTTAAAAAAAAAAAAGGTGCGTTAACTTGGTGGATACCTGTCATTTTCAACATCTTTGGCAGTCGTTACAAGTACCTAGTCAGAGGCCAGAATGTCTGACAACCAGCTTTACAAAGAGGTATCGGGTTGTCTGAGTAACTAGGTTGAAGAGGTCACATAGGCAGTCGCTTCATGTGGCACACTGGTACTCAGCTGCATCCATTTAGACTGCAAGCCGAGCCCGATACAGTTAAAGACAAGGCTAGGGTGATGATGAGAAAAAAGCACCGGAGTATTGGAAGAAAACGCCAAAATATTCAATATCAATAATACTCATTTAATTAAAAATTAAAATGTTTTGAAACACTTTGGTGGCCGAAATATCTAGAACAACGGATAAAAGAGGTTTGATAAGCGACTTGTTTTCAGCGTCATTGTAAAATAATAACATACATTATCTGTGAACACAAACAAAGCTATCAGTTTGTTTGATTTTATATCTTAATACTTACTATGTAGCAAATCCGCTCTGTATATCATTTTGTAAATATTTATCTTCTTTGTGGTACTTAGAATCGTAAAATATAAAACGACTTCAATAATATAGGTACATACCTAAAACTTTCTCCTAGTCCCACTAATACTGAGCTGAAAACCGCATCTAAATAGGTTCAGCCAAACGTACATACAGATCAAAAAGAGCACCGACTTTTTTTGAAGTCGGTCAATAAAAGCCAAGTGAGTGATGATGTAGGTAGTTATAGTTATTCAATTAATATCAACGACTAACTAGTTTTCATAGGTACCTACCTACCTTTACTTCAGTAAGTTCTAAAAATAACTAAAAGAGTTAAGTATTTTATTCTGACGTTAAAGCTAGCCTTTGACGCATGGCGCCATACCGTCTCAAACCAAACGTTAAATGGTTAGGTGATTCGTGCGTACCAATCATGTTAATTGATAAAAACCTGTGGTACTCTTTCGATTTTATAGGTATCTTTATCTACTAACGATACTCTTTCAGGTAAATAAACGCTTTACACACTTTAATACAATTTCTTAACGATGCAACATGTGTCATTTTCTATCACTGTCAAACTGACAGCAAACAAAAATTTTTGCACGTCAATTTGACAGCGATTGAATCCTGTAAAATTTCGATTTTCACAACAAAAATATTTACGAATTTACAGAAATGCGAAGGGAATTCATCATAGTTTTATTAGGAATTATATGCACATCGACTTTATCGTCTTTGCTGTCCGGCTATGTGCAGATAGAGACGGATAAAATACTTTTAGACACAGTAATTGGTGCTGTAGGTGCGGGAAACTTTTCTTATTGGCAATTAGGCCATACAGGACCTTTGCTGGTGGAATTAACGTCTTTATCTGGTGATGCGGACCTTTATGTATCGGATACTGTTAGGTACGTCATGTAAAATAGTCATTTTATATGTTTTTTTGTAAGTTTTCAATCATGGGTATTACGAGGTTATGTTTTGGTTTTAATTAAGCAGAATTGATAACTATGGCTTCTTGTTTAATGGGAACCGGTGGCATATATGTTGTCAATGCCTCTTGTGTCATTAAGACTGTCTAAGTTTATAATAATTATCAAGAAAAAGCATATATAAGTTAACTTTTGTCTCATCCATCTTTCATAAACTTTTATCCAAGTAAAACCAGCTAGCAAACAGATATCACATACATATATAGGCTGACCGTTTAACTCGCGTATCGCCTGCGCGGTAAGAAGGGAGCGAGGGGAGATGTTAGCGGGTGGGTGAAAGGGGTGCGCGGAGCAGACAGCTTACGTCAAGTGCAACAGTGCGCTGGCTGTGCTTGCAGCGCGCGGTTGTCATTTTTGTTACGGACGCTTGGACATAAACGCACAAGGTATATGACTTGCCAAGATAAATCTCAAGATGAATAGCTCTTGCAGTTTTGCGAATAAAATTAACAAGCAAGCTAAACAATTAGCATACAATGTATATTCCTATTTTAAAGCCAGAAAACAAGATCATAATTCTACAGAGTATCTTGAAGACGTAAACCTAAACAAACTTGTTGCTAAAGCTACAGGACTCTCGGTGACTACCAAATGTAAAATAATAAAAGAAGGAAATGAACTAAAAGATGAACAAAATAATGTAAATTTTAAATCACCAAAAAAAAATACACAGATCCGAAAGAAAAAAATTGAAGTTGACAGTTTTACAGAGGGCATTGTTAGAAGAAAAATAACTCAATTTTATACGGTTTATAAGAAGGTTCCTACATTAAAAACTTTGAATGCGAAACTCAGAGAAGAAGGAATTTTAAATTGTGGCCGAGAATATTTGAGAACATTGATTCATAAACTTGGCTTTCGATTTAAGAAATGTCAATCAAAAAGAAAATTACTGATTGAACAACCAAACATCGTATCGTGGCGGTGGCGTTATCTTAATGCGATAAAGAAGCACAGAAGAGATCAAAGAAACATTGTTTACCTCGATGAAACATATGTCAATTCGTCATTAAATGTACCGGCGTGTTGGCAATCCAATCAAGAACGAGGGGTGCTGTCGCATATTGGCAAAGGGCCACGTTTAATTATCGTACATGCTGGTGGAAAAGCCGGATTTATCGATGGAGCTCTTTTAATTTTTAAATCCAAAAGCAAAACTGGAGATTATCACAGCGATATGAATTTTGTAAACTTCAGCAAATGGACTAGAGAAAAGCTGTTGCCAAATTTACCGCCAAGATCAGTTATTGTTATGGATAATGCCGCATACCACTCGGTACAAGAGGACAAAAAGCCTACAATGACATCCACAAAAGCCGTCATGCAGACCTGGCTGCAAAGACACAATGTCGAATTTGATACGTCTTTAAGAAAATGTGATTTATTGAATTTAATTAAACAATACGCGACAGAAAATATTTATAAAATAGATGAAATTTTAAAGGCGGCAGGTCATGAAGTCTTACGACTGCCTCCATATCACCCAGACTTGAACCCAATCGAATTGGTTTGGGGGGATATCAAAGGACAGCTCGCAAAAATTGAAATTGATTCTAATTTAGACAAAAAGAAAAATACACTAGAACAGTTATTTGCCGAATACTCTGTAGAAAAATGGGTTAATTCCGATAAACATGTACAAACTATTGAAAATGAATATTGTCTGCACGATCGTATCGTTGATGAAGAGATGGACCGATTTATTATTAATTTGCAAGATTCTGACTCCTCAAGCTACACAGACAGTGATGATGATTCAAGCGATATGGATATTAGTGATGAATAGTCCTATATAACTTTTATCCGTCCTCCGAGCCTTTTTCCCAACTATATTGGGGTCGGCTTCCAGTCTAACCGGATTCAGCTGAGTACCAGTGCTTTACAAGAAGCGACTGCCTATCTGACCTCCTCAACCCAGTTACCCGGGCAACCCGATACCCCTTGGTTAGACTGGTGTCAGACTTACTGGCTTCTGACTACCCGTAACGACTGCCAAGGATGTTCAATGACAGCCGGGACCTACAGTTTAACGTGCCATCCGAAACACAGTCAATGGTGTCTAGATATACTTAGAAAGTACATACAAACTTAGAAAAGTTGCATTGGTACTTGCCTGACCTGGGATCGAACACGCGCCCTCATACTTGAGAAGCTGGTCCTTTACCCACTAGGCCACGCCGACTACTTTTATCCGTGGTTCAATATTTCTTAAACGGAGTTAATAATTTTTTTTTATGATTTTGTACCTAAAAAGCTATTAATAAAATATTTGTAAAACTTAAAAATAAATACTTAAAAAAAAGGATACCAACAATGTCTATCTCGAGATAAATCTTTGGATTATTGACTCCGTGTCTAGCGTTACCCGCCCCCGCCCCCTTCTTACCGCGCAGGCGATACGCGAGTTAAATGGTCGGCCTATAGTAACTGAGCTGAGTATTATACAGACACTAATTTCACTAGCTAAATCCATACTCCATTCAGCTAGGTAATCTACTAAAGTTGAACAATCTTGACAGGATATTAACAAAATTAGTGCTTAAAATTACGATTCAATTGATTATAAGTTGCTATAGTATTCACATTGATTTTAAACTAAGTTTTTAAATAAAAACTCATATTAAGTTTTTTTACCTTTAGTTCAGTGCCTACTCAAATGGAATATATTTATTTTATAGAGATGATCGTTCACTAATATTAAAATATTCTACTGTTTTGCTTCCAGGCCTAGCTATGAGGTAGATAAGAACAACTTCAGCTCAGTGACCTGTGGTCCTGACATGGTGCATATACCATCGGACTTCCCTAGACCTATTGGTAAGTTTCACCTATGCCCCATGAGAGCTGTGGATGTTGCACCAACTACCAGATTAAAACTGTTTAACTATCTTCACCTACATCCCCTGAGAATGTATAACCACTAACTTAATTACCCACAGATGAAACCCACAGATGACTTAACCTTAATATTTTTTTGGTAATGTTCCAGGTATAGGTATATTCGGTCACTGGTCCCACTACATCTCGGAGTACAGTATTCAAGTGTTCCTAGACGCCTCGGCCGTGCTCACTGAAGAACAGGTGCTGGTCATCGAGAGAGCACAGCGAGGACTCGGAGAGAAATATCAAGGTATATTTATGTAAGGCAAAGTTTGTGTACTGAGGGTACTTCTTCCTGCTTATTGATAAGAGTACTACTTAACATATTCTAAAAAAAACTAATATTAAAATCTAACTGAAGAACTACTAGCTTCCGCCAGTGGTTTCACCCGCATCCCAAGGCAATTACTCTAAGTAGTCTTTAACCTGAAACAATGTTTTCGTTAACCTGAACCAGTCCAGTAGTTCCCTATGTGATTAGCGCTTTCAAAAACTGTTACCTTTATAGTATTAGTATATTATGTCTTACTGCCAAGGGTCATCAAAATACATTCAGTGGTTGAACCATAAGGCCGGCTCCACACGTTGGCCCCAACGCTCGTCCCAACGTTGGACCGTAAACTCGGTGAGGCGTCCACACGTTGGCCAATAACTTAGTTCTGTCCCGTCAGGGCCAATGTAAAGATGTCCGATACGGAAATCGAAACTGCTCTCAGCGGGTTTGTAGTGATGAGTGCAAATTTATATTTGTTACTGAGAAAAAATAAAAAACCACGTCAAAGAAGATGGTGGATGACGACACATCATAAAACACGGAATCGTCCATTCCGGTGGCGATTTGAGACGAGGAAGCCATTTTTACTCGACGTACGCACTCGCTGCGTGTTGTGGCAGAACTGAGCAAAGCGCCAACGTGTGGACGGATCGCCAACGTTGGCGCGCAGATTCCTTTGATGAAACCGACACGAGACGGCCAACTACCAACGCTCGCCCCAACGTTGGCACGAATGCCATTTTCTAGATCCACACGTTGGACGAATAGCGTTGGAACGAGCGTTGGGGCCAACGTGTGGAGCCGGCGTAACAGAACAACATACATATAGCCTACTAATTTTTATCCATCTGCGGGAAGAAGTTCCTTCGGGACGTGGGTGAAACCGCTGGCAGAAGTTATATTACGCGAAAGTTTGTAAAGGTATTATATGTTTGACACTCTTTCACTCTAAAACTACTCGACGAATTTTGATAAAACATGGCCTTGAAGCTAACTTCAGAGTAGTAAGTTATTTTCCACCGAACTATAAATAAACATTTCTTTTCTAGAACTCGACAAGAGAAAAGAGAAGCCAGCGACTCGCACCAGTAAAGCCGGCGAGGAACCAAAACCGCGGTTCCTGAAACTATTAAATATCATGGACATGATATTCGAAATGTTTGTACTATAGGTACCTAAGTTACTTTCTTATATGTATACTAGCTTTTTAGGGTTCCGTATCCAATGGGTAAAACGGTACCCTATTGTTTTTGCTCCTCCATCCATCCTCCGAGCCTTTTCCCAACTATGTTGGGGTCGGCTTCCAGTCTAACCGGATTCAGCTGAGTACCAGTGCTTTACAAGGAGCGACTGCCTATCTGACCTCCTCAACCCAGTTACCCGGGCAACCCGATACTTCTTGGTTAGACTGGTGTCAGACTTACTGGCTTCTGACTACCCGTAACGACTGCCAAGGATGTTCAATGACAGCCGGGACCTACAGTTTAACGTGCCTTCCGAAACACAGTTGCTCCTCTGTCCAAAAATCAAAATCAAATCAAAATCAAAAGTCATTTATTCAAACTTGGCTGCAAAACAGCACTTTTCGAACGTCAAAAAATAAATTTACAAAAGACAGCCCCCAAAACGCCCACCCTTCACCACTTCCTATGTGTTTTTGCTGGGAAGAAGAAGTGGCGCAACAAACTCCCCAGCAACACATGTCTGTCTGTTAGGTTAGAAGAACCTTAAACATTGTTTGATATGTACATTTGTATACAATTTAATTTGTATATTTCAATAGAGGACAATCTGTCACCGGGTCCGTCTGTCACCAGGCTGTATCTCATGAACCGTGATAGTTAGAGAGTTGAAATTTTCACAGATGATGTATATCTGTTGCCGCTGTAACAGCAAATACTGAAAACTAGAATAAAATAAATATTTTAGGGGGCTCTCATACAACTAACGTGATTTTTTGCTGGTACGGAACCCATCGTGCGCGAGTCCGACTCGCACTTGGCCGGTTTTGTTCCCGTAGTTTCGGCTGTCATTGAACATCTTTGGCAGTCGTTACTGGTAGTCAGAAGCCAGTAAGTCTGACAACCAGTCTTGCCAAGGGGTATTGGGTTGACGTCAGATAGGCAGTCGCTCCTTGTGGCACACTGGTACTCAGCTGCATCCGGTTAGACTGGAAGCCGACACCAACATATTGGGAAAAGGTTAGGCGGATGATGTTGATTCCCGCGGTTTCACCCGCGTCCTGTGGGAACTACTTCCCGTACCGGGATAAAAAGTAGCCTATAGCCTTCCTCGATAAATGGGCTATCTAACACTGAATCAATTTTTCAAATCGGTTCAGTAGTTCCTAGATTAGCGCGTTCAAGTAAACAAACGATTTAGCTTTATAATATTAGAATAGACTAGCTGTCTCCCGCGGTTTCACCCGTATCCCGTGGGAACTACTGCCCGCACCGTGATAAAATATAGCCTATGTTACTCGGGAAGAGTGTAGCGCCCCAACAGTGAATGAATTTTCAAATCGCTTCAGTATTTTTGCAGCCTTTAGGGCCTAAGCCTTTTCAACCATATTGTAAATGGTATTTTCAAAGTATTTTTTGTTTTTTTCAGGTAATGCTTATGGCAGCTTTTAAGACAATTTCTCTCTAGCGATATTTGCCCGGTGTGCGAACAAAACACATTGCGTGCGAATAATACTAAAATGTCCGCGAAACTGCAACCGCCGCGCGCGAACGCATGCTAGCTGTAAACTCGCGACATCACATATTTTGATGGAATTTTTTCATATGGAAAGGTAAATTAGAGGCTTTTAAGTCTTGGAAATGAAATGTGACTCTGTGGCACCCGAATTAAAAGTAGGTACGGTAGACCGCACATCAGTGGTAACTGTCATGCACCTTAACACAATAGTAATAAGTACGATTTTCCTATAAAACTGTTACCACTGACCTGAAGTTGACTGTACATAAATATTATTTCAAAATGAAAATACTCACTTATTTTTAATGTAAAAAATAACTCTTCCTAACTGAAAGAAAAGACTAGTGTCCAGGATAAACTTAAGCTTATGATGTAAAAAATTGAACAATTGCGTAAGAAATACATTATATATGTACAGTAGACTGCATATCAGTGGTAACTGTCATCTTATTACTCTATAGTAATAAGTACGATTTTCTTTTAAAACTGTTACCACTGACCTGAAGTTAACTGTACCTACTGTCTTGCCAAAATTGCAAATATACGTATGTAAAACATTATCTAGTATTTCTTATTACATAGATAATTTTGTTTTCGCTTTGGCACGGCGAGTTGAAAAATTCGTTTGTTTTACATTCTATCATTCGCTATAATAATAATATTGAGAATCCATTAGCTTTTTATATTTAGAAAGTAATTAATATAATTAGAAAAATATTAATTGTTTTTATCTAGTCATTAAAATTATTTAAGAATTTTAGTTGGTCTTTTATTAAAAACCTACATTAGCTTCTTACCCCGGATTTGCCTGGGTCCCGCAGGTAGGTACCAGTTTGCGCAACCTGGATAAAAAGTAGGTAGTAAGAGTGAGTTGCATCATTTAACTATAACGATAACCAACCCATGAGCGAATTTAAGGCGTGTCCAGACATATATCATTTGCCCGATCCGATCACCGTATCGTATCAAGCACCGTATCAAGTTGTGGACGTCTCCGATTTGCTGCGTATGATGTACAAAAACCGACACGACATGGGACGGGCCGTATCATAACGGCGTTATCGAGATCGCGTATCATGATACGCGTATAATTACCCGTCCACATTTGTGATCATGATATGCGTCGACGATACGGATACGGTATCAGATCGGGCAAATGAATGATACATGTCTGGACCCGGTTTTAGACTGCCCGCGCACGTCCGATAAATCGGTGGCCAATTTTTTGTAGTAGAAAAAAAGAACACACTGATTGCAAAAGTGCAACACACATCCTACAAAAAGTCGTTCAGAAAACCCTAGTAAGAACTTCCTACAAAGAATCGGCCCGATTATTTGTCCTACTAAAAGTCGGACGTGGGTAGGCAGCCATAATTTCTAATCAGACCAAAGACAATCGATCCAGGTGGGGTTTCGCGAGTGCTGGGCTACTGTGCAGACCATGTCCCACCTCATCGCATGTCCACTGTGCCCTGAAACTTGCTCGGGAGAGGACCTAATGAGCGTATCCGGCCGTGCTCTCGCTGTGGCGGCATATTGGGCTGACAAAGTGTAGTCTCACTATAAGACATGTCATCGACACGAAAGAAGCAGTAGTTTCTGAGGTTAAGGCACAATAAATAAGACAAAAATAAAAGCGATTCATAATTTTATTTACAGACTAGTTACCTACACTGATTTGAACACATAAAATACTTCATTTTCAGCTGCCTAAAAACCTCTAGGCTTACTTACACTTAAAACTGGACACAAAACATGTATTTTTTTAAAATAAGAGATGTATTTTTCAATTCATATTTATAATATACGGCCAAAAGACGTATACAGGAATGAATTTTAGGCAGTGAAAAAAAAACTGGTGGTCCAGAATCATTAACAGAACATATCTGCATCATCAGTATTATTATTTTTTTTTCATTCTTTTGTCCACCCTAAAATCAGCAAAATATGGATACCAACTATTCTTACGCGCTTGGAGCAGCGCTCGCGTCAGTAAACCGGTTTCGCGTTGCCGCCGTGCCTACTGTGACGACTGTGACCGTACAATCGGTTACAAAATAAAAATATATAGTTATCGGCACGGATATTGAGCCCTGACCTTCACCAATAAGGAATAGGGAGTGCACCTGTGTCTGCGCAAATGCTCGTGCACTATAATATGTCCTGCGCAGCTGTCTGATCTCCTTAAATGAGAACAGCCGCCGTGGCCGAAATCGGCCGTGGACGCCATTATTAGGTTGACAAAGTTTTCACTCAGAATAAAATTCATTCCTGTATAACACTAATGGTACGTTTTGAATGCCAACTGCGGACCGCACGTGCCGCGACTGCATGAAGTCGGCCGCAGCTGCACTAGGTACTGGTATGTATGTATTTACATGAAACCGATATAGCTCTCATATATAGATCAATTTCATGCAGTCCAAGTGCGGTCGGCAGCTCGCAATCAAAACGCATCATCAGACATCCAAATAAAAGAAGATAAATACATATTTGTTATGAAGTCGTGGTGGCCTAGTAGGTAAAGAACCAACCTCTCGAGTATGAGAGTGTGGGTTCAATTCCAGGTCAGGCAAGTACCAATGCAACTTTTCTAAGTTTGTATGTACTTTCTAAGTATATCTTGGACACCAATGGCTGATAAAAAGGTGAAGGAAAACATCTTGAGGAAACCTGGACTGAAAAGTCTGTAAACACCAACCTGCATTGAGTAAGCGTGGTGATTAATGCTCAATCCTTCTCCGTGTGAGAGGAGGCCGCAGCCCAGCAGTGGGACGATAAGGCAGTAACAGCAACAAATATTTGTTATTATAACAATTGGTAAAAAAATGCTAAAATTAAATGTTAGTTATAAATTGACTATAATTATCAGATCTTACATCTTGAAACTTAATAAATAATTTGTTTGGTACATTTAACACACAAATCTTAAATTAGAAAAACAAGGTCTATATAATCTATATATATAAAAGAAAGTCGTGTTAGTTACTCCACTTATAACTCAAGAACGGCTGAACCGATTTAGCTGAAAACTGGCAGGGAGGTAGTTTAGAGCCAGGAGAAGGACATAGGATAGTTTTTATTACAAAAAATAAAAATAAAAAATACAATTTAGGTATTCCGGACATACAGCGCCATCTATTGTTCAAACCAAAAATCTGCCGGATGCCACTATTCCACGCGAACGAAGTCGCGGGCAAAAGCTAGTATTAAATAAAATAAAAATGAGTATATCAGGTGTGTCGTACCCAAAGACTATAAAACCACTTGACTGCGCATACAGTGCCCCGACGCTCGCCAAACGTTAGTGATTTTGCGCGTACTATAAGGCTACGATCAGTACGATCCTTCAGTAGCGACCAAGTCTATGACCTGCGAACATGCTAAATTATTGAGGATTTTATTTAATAAAAAATAAAAAAAAATGCCTACATGCGCGATGAAATGGTACGGGAAACAATCCAGGACATCTAGTTACAAAAAGGATGGCATTGGCAAGTATCAATACCAAAATTTGGCTTTGATTTAATTATATTACGAAATACCACAGGGGTCTATTTAAATTGGTGGTTGGTGAACCGCGCTCACGCTCGTTGATGTCTTTTGGGAAAGTCCCTTTCTTTCATTAAGAAATTCTAATATGTCCATCTCTTTCTTGCCCTTTGTATTCCTATCGATGAAATTTGGGCTGTTACCTTTAAGGATGAAGTGGATATCGATAATAGAACATTTACATTAATTAAAAAATATGTTTTATTTTGGCTAATGAGTTAATTAACTGACCATAGCGACGTTAGAGGCAGCTGTTCCTAGTGCCTCCACAAATTACTTTTAATGTAATTGAAAGAAGATTTTTGAAGATTCCAGAAGTAAAACAGAAGTGGATATACACTATCAATGGAGAAAATTGGTCCCCAACAAGTAAATATGTAGACGCTCGATTATCGTTTTTTACCAAAAACAATCAGGACCCTAAAACATTAATTCGAAAAACTTATACTAAATTAATACATTTTAAGAATCAATAATTTTCTTGTACGGAGTTCTTTTTTGTAATAGACTGATTTTTATTAAATATTCTTATACGATTTTTATTGAGTATTACTACGATGAAATACATTTTATCGATATTTTTTAATTGAAAGAGAGCCATCCCTTGCTGGGCATACTCATGCAATTCGACCTTGAACTGACCAATAGTAGCCGCGGATTATGCCGCGTCCCCCGGCCGGCAGTGGTGAGTCCTGTTCTTAGAAGAAATTGGCGAGTGCGCTCTCTAGTGGTTATTTACTTTATGGTCGTACCTAATCACATCAAATCCTATCACATATACTTTATGATATTCTATGGCGAATTGTAAAAAAAATAACCTAGTCCATTCAGTGGTTTGGCCACAGGAGTCATTTTTCATTTTTATAATTTACAACATCATGTGTAAAGCAGAGATAAAGTTAGGAGTATCGAATGTTTTGATCAGTTGACAGCTGTCAGTTTTCAAGGGAGATTTTCCGTTGTTTATGATGACTGACTCTTATACACCGTGACTTTTTAGTCGTCTTACAAAGGTGGTCCACTCAATGTATCCGACCTAAAATACCACTAGGCATGGTTATTAATTTTATAGCATTAATTGATAATAGGTGCAAAGAGAAATTAGAAATAAGAAACATCCTGTTAATAATGTTTACGTATCAAACGGTAGAAAATAGACACCTTCAAAGCGCTCGAGTCGAGTGATCGTTCCATCTCCATTTTTTAACCGACTTCCCAAAAAGGAGGAGGTTCTCAATTCGGCCGGTATGTTTTTTTTTTTTTTTTTTCTATGTATGTACATCGATTACGCCGAGGTTTATAGACCGATTTACGTGATTCTTTTTTTGTTCGACGCGGAATAGCTGCCAATTGGTCCCACAGTTATCAGGTCAGGGATCTGATGGTGGAAACCCTGAGAAATCGAGGGCAACTTTCGAAAGTTGTAAGCATATATAGGGTTAAACCTTGACACTCATATGTATGTCTGATAGCACTATTCAACAGTAAAGGTTTGGAGCTGACCTGATGATGGAGACCAAAGAAGGTCGAGGGAACTCGACAACTGAGTCTGTAAACTACCTCGTGTTTGGGTTTATATTATTCGTATTGACGAGACCTTTGCAACAGTGAAGGTTTGAAGCTGACCTGATGATGGAGACCAGAGAAGGTCGAGGGAGCTCGACAACTGAAAATGAAAACTACCTCGTGTTTGGGCTTATATTCTTCGTATCAATGAGAACTTTCTAGTTATGTGGATTTTATTCGTTTCACTGAAAAGCTGAAAATAAAAAACTTTTTTACAAAAAAATATAACCGACTTCCCAAAACACCAAAAAGCAAAAAAAAAAACGAATTTTAGGTGCATCGGCCTAGAAGTCGGTGGCAAAATTAACTCAGGGACATCCATTAGACACCGACTTCTAGGCCGATGCACCTAAAATTCGTTTTTTTTTTGCTTTTTAGTGTTTTGGGAAGTCGGTTATATTTTTTTGTAAAAAAGTTTTTTTTACGAGACAAAATTATCTACGTCATGCGTCATAATAATGAATTTATTTTGATTTTATAATTATTCAAATCTCATAAATAACATTTTTTTTTCTATGAACGTTTACTAGTCATTGGATACATGAAGTTGGCTGCCGTTGTAAGACGACTAAAAAGTCACGGTGTATATGGTGTTCTAATTCTCGCACATTTTTATTCTCATATTTACTTTGTTTGTTTGTTTTTTTTTTGTTTTTAGGAATTTTATTTTTTTCTTTGCGCTAATCGACATATATTAACCAGTATATTAGCGTATTTAATTTAATGTCATTAGGTACGACTAGGGCTGCCATCCGTCCGGGTTTCCCCGGATTTGTCCTCGTTTGGAGGCCGTCCGGGGGCCGTCCGGGCGGGGTTTCAAGAAGTGTCCGGGGAAAACCCGGACACTTTTCATGTAAGGAAGCACCTCATTGAATTTAAGTATATGTTAATAGTAAATAGATTACAAATTAGGTATTATTTTGTTTAAAAAAAATCGTACTCGTTCGGGGAAAAAATGCGATTTACGCCAAATGTCCGGGTTTTTTTAATGTTTGTCCGGGTTTGGCGAAATTCGAGATGGCAGCCCTAGGTACGACACACCCGATATGTAGAAAAACTTCCTTATTTATATTTCTCCCTTATAATATTTAATGCAGTTGTCTGTAAATTATTTGTAAAATAAAAACAGCGGTGTTGTTTTCTACCTAAATACAAATTCTACGCTTAGAGCATTGAACCAACTGGAACCGCCGTCAGTAGAAGTCTCAATGCGAGGCAAAGAATAATAGTGACAGCTCAATCATGCATTCGAAGGAAGGAAAGATAGCGGAGATGCCATAAGGCAGGTAGGTCAGACGCCTTCTTGTAGCTCAAGCAACGTGCGGTAGCCGTGATCACTTACTACAATTAACGAGGCGTTCGGGTTCCTTGTTCAAATCAAAACCATTCTGTCAACGATTGGTCTTGATTGATACTTTCTTAGGAGATATTGCGTTATGACATCTCCGCTAGTCATTTTGTTCTCCATGCACACTTTAACGGTATTGGCGTCTCCCGTTGGTCATATGCTCTAAGATTCTACTACAATAAATAACTGTATCCTACCGTTATATTGTACTACTCATCTTTTTTAACATTCTTAGCGTTGGCTAGTTTTTTCTTGCACTCCTGATAAATGCCGTCGAGGTCAAACGCTGCTTTTACGTTGTCTTTTGAGAAAAGAAATCTGAAATTGAAATAATGTTTTTAGAAATTTGTTTTGGAAATCAAACACATCCTCCTAATTTAATATTTTCTAGACAGTTTTTTAAGAATTTGCTACCGATAGCCGTCTCCCCTGCGTTTCGCGTAAACTACTTAGCTTATGTACGGAGATGAAAAGTAGACTTTTTCAAATCTGATCAGTGGTTCCTGAAATTAGCGTTCAAGCAGACGAACTCCTTAGTTATGATAATGTTAGTATCATCATCATCATCATCTCAGGCATAGGACGTCCACTGCTGAACATAGGCCTCCCCCTTAGATTACCACAGATACCTGTTGGAGGCGACCTGCATCCAGCGTCTTCCGGTCTCTTACTATCGGCCTCATCTCAAAGCTCAAAGTCGCTCAACGAGCTATGGAGAGGGTTATGCACGGTGTTTCTCTATGTGATCGAATACGAAACGAGGAGATCCGTAGACGAACCAAAGTCACCGATATAGCCCACAGAATTAGCAAGTTGAAGTGGCAATGGGCAGGCCATATTGCTCGCAGAATGTTAGTATAGTTTAAAATATTTTTTACTTTCTGATCCTGCAAAATTCGTATCGTTTAAACCTTCCCTGGACCTCTACAAATAATTTAAAACCAGAAAAGCCAAATCGGTCGAGCCATTCTCGAGTTTAGGCAAACTAGCGAACAGCAATTCATTTTTATATAATAAGAAGATAATTAAGTCCGGGAAACATGATCCAAGTTTTTCATAATAGAATTCAGATACTCAAGTATGAGTGTGCGAGTTTGATTCCTTGTCAGACACATAGAAACTTCTTGTTATAAAAAGAAAATGTTAAAGAACTTACTTCTGCAGCTTGCCAGTGTGATCAGCCTGTGGCCTCCTCATCTTCTCCTGTCCGTCTGCCAGCACTAGCACGGTGGGCAGCTGTCTGCTGGTTGGACCGTCCTGTACTCGGTACTTTGTGGCTGATTCTGGGTATCTGGTGATAAAGAGAGTAAGAGGATTTAATATGAGTTGATGAAGAGAGTAAATTATAAGAGAAGACAAACATTCTTGTCCATGCAAGGATGTAATCTATACTAATATTATAAAGCTGAAGAGTTTGTTTGTTTGTTTGTTTGAACGCGTTAATCTCAGGAACTACTGGTCTGATTTGAAAATTTCTTTCAGTGTTAGATAGCCCATTTATCGAGGAAGGCTATAGGCTACTTTTTATCCCGGTACGGGAAGTAGTTTCCACGGGATGCGGGTGAAACCGCTGGTTAAAAAATATGCATAGTACAATAGGAGATCTTATCGTTAGAAGCGATCTCTTAGAGACAACCTATGGAAGGAGTTGGTTTATTTTTGCAATTACCATTTGTTGCAAAAAATATATCAATATTTTTCAGAGCAGGAGGTCTATATGTTTATTTATTTACTAGCTTTTGCCCGCGACCTCGTTCGCGTGGAATAGTGACTTCCGGCAGATTTTTGGTTTGACCAATAGATGGCGCTATATGCCCGGAACAACTTTTATTTTTTATTTTTATATTTTTTGTAATAAAAAACTATCCTATGTTCTTTCTCAAGTTCCAACCTATGTCTGTACCAAATTTCACACAAATCGGTTCAGTAGTTTAGGCGTGAAGAAAAGACAGACAGACAGACAGACAGACAGAAAGACAGACAGACAGAGTTACTTTCACATTTATAATATTAGTTAGGATTTATTTATTAAAGGGTTTACCAACAGCTTCTGTGTAGATAAAGCATAGAGTACAATTTCTGTTATTACTAGGACTTACACAGTCGCCAATTACAGGTTAACCAATTGTTTGAAGCAATTCTATGCTTCTTGGACATAAAGTCAAAAGTCAGAAAGACAGTCAGTTTTACTGAGGTATTTTGCAGGTATCTGTTTTGGGAAGGTCAGATAGACAATCAATCTATATGGCACACTGATACTCCACTACATCCGACTAAACCAACCTCAGCACAGTTTGCCAAAACCCTTCACAGACTCATAAATCCTTACCTTCCAACATCAAGCTTCCCAAACTTCAAGTTATCCAGCCCATAACTAGCCGACAGCTCCGCAAACACCGGTGCAAAGTTAACGCAAGCCGGATGCCAAGCCGCATACAGACAAACTATCCACGTAGTATTCTTGTGGTGTTTGAGCTCGTCTTCTAAGACTTGAGGGCCTCGGAAGTAGGTGACGTGTTCCGGTCCCATGTACGTTGGTTCTGGGAGTAGAAGGGCGGAAAGGATGAGGATGGCTCCGTATGGAAGGCCGTATCTGCAAGAAATGAGGATTTGTTCTGATTAATAAGGTGAAAGGTAATAATTTCATTTTATTGCTATTTAAATACAATTAAAATCTTCACTACATAGTATAAAACAAAGTCGCTTTTTCTATCCCTATGTCCCTTTGTAAGCTTAAATCTTCAAAACTACGCAACCGATTTTCATGCAGTTTTTTTTTATAGATAGAGTGATTGAAGAGGAAGGTTTATATGTATAATAACATTCATTAAATAGTGGGGAAATACTGTTATCACGTGCGAAGCTGGGGCGGGTCGCTGGTTACTTATAAATTCAAAAGTCTGTCTGTCCAGCTTTTATGCCAATATTACTTTAAACTACTGCCTCGTTGGTCTAGTGGTCGCAAGCGCGGCTACTGTTCTCGAGGTCTCGGGTTCGATTCCCGGGTCGGGCCGAAATCGCTTTGTGGGTTTTCTTGAACTTTCACAAAGCAGCCCGTAGTCTGGAAGTTGGTGATTGATTCACCTGTGCATCGGAGAGCACGTAAATGTCGGTCCTGCGCCTGATCTCTTTCCGGTCGTGTCGGATCTCCTTAAAATGAGAACAGCCACCGTGGCCGAAATCGGCTGTGGACGCCATTATTATTACTTTAAACCAATTCAACAAGATATATATTTGGTATACAGATTGTGTACTGCAAATGTCTGAGAGAGGACCTAGGCCACTTTTTAAGCAGATAGAGACAAAGGGATATCTTTAAAAATTTCCTTTGTGTGAACTGTGACGGTTCATGACTGTTCGTTATAATTAGGTTTATTTATGAAGTTAACAATAACAAGTCTTATTATCATGAAGGTGATAATCACAGGTGATAAATATGTTATAAGTGAGGTGTTAAGTCTTCTTACTGATATCAAATCAAATCATTTATTTCATTTAGGCCTTTACAAGCACTTATGAACGTCAAAAATTATAAATAAGGTTGATTCTAGTTGCCCATTCCAAAAGTAGCTTCCTATGGAGAAGAACGGGCAAGAAACTCCATGGTTACTCTTTTTAAAACATAATGGGTATTACATTTGGTATGTAGTGCTTACAATATTTTAAGGGTTGATAATATAAAAAATATCTGTTGTACTTAATGAACCAAAGAATGAATGAATCTAATAAAAGTGATTTGATATTTGATAAATTATTATAAATGTAAAGTTACATAGAAGGGAATTTTAAGCTGTATTTAACAAAAATCTGGTTCTAACAATCCAGAATACCGCTCAAAACTGGTTACATTTAACTATATCTAAGGTTTAATTGAAAAAATAGACCAAAACGACCACTTACCTAATATCAGCATAAAACCATAGAATTAAGTTAGCAATCTTCGTATAAACGAAAGAAGACGAAAGATAATTCACCATGGTCACGCTTCCCGCCTTCCTAGTCCTTAACATCACGACGATTATTAAGAAAAATAGGATTTCCGTTTCTCGACTGTCTAGCTCACAGTCGGCACTTGGAAATAAAAAGTTACAGATATAACCCGTCCGCTTACACGTAACGTAAGATAAACTTAACAGAATGTTAAACCAGTAATATGGTTTTATTAATTGCTTCAAATCTGTTTTGTAAGACATGGTTTTATAATATTTTTATGTTATTTTAATACACAGTTTTGGGCTCGCCGCAGTCCTCAATTTATGACATCTGGGATATGACTCTGTTACACGAAGCAGTCTGCAAAAGCAGTCAACTGTCAAGATGTTGCTGTCAGAAGAGAGAAGGACGGCAATAACGGTAACGATGTTTGAGTAAAAGAAATAGCGTATCTCTAAAAGTCGGCGAAATTGTTTCGTGTATACGAGATTTTTTCAGGTTCATACAGTTCGAGTCGGAATAGCTTTCATGAAATTATATAAAAACTAGCTGACCCAACAAACTTCGTATCGTTTAAACCTTCCCTGGACCTCTACAAACATTTTAAAACCAAAATCAGCTCAATCGGCCCAGCCTTTATTTATTAGTGTTCGAAGAGAAAGCATTAATTTCAGTTTGCTAAAAATATCAGATAGATAAGGGTGCATATTTTGGACAGCAAATTATTTTCACATCTTTAGTACTCTCCCGGAAAGCCAGAAACTACAGGCCATTAGATGGACTGGTGATCTGGCCAAAACCGCCGGAAAGCAGTGGATGCGGGTAAACGAAGATCGAGGAAAGTGGCGAACCTTTGGGGAAGGTCTTTGTCCCGCAGTGGATGTCTTTCAGCTGACACAATAGCGGTCGCCGATCTTTCTGAGTCTACTAGTCAGGACTTTAAAACTTACCGTAACACTGGTTACACATGAAAATCAAAATGAAAAATATCAAATCATGTCAAAAAATATATTTTATTATCAGAAAACTTAAATTAATGAAACATTATATTTAACGGTATTCGATAAATAACATACTAGTAATCACATAAGTTGGTGTCTGTTGGCGTTTAACTCTAATACTACTGAACGGATTTTTATGCGGTTTTCACTCTTTCAATAGATGAGTGATTCATGAAGGTAATCGGATAACATTGATGCGTAGTAGTTTTATCTATTATTCCTGGGGCCCGATTCTCCTAATTTTACTTAAGCGCCATTCGATTCACGTTCGACTGCGATCCAATCCCGACTCGATTACGATTGAAGCGTATGTGGCATTCCGCCATTTTTTCTTTGAAATAAACGTTTTTATCCTTTTCTGTCATTCAATAATGAATCATTTTGTTTGCAAATGATTTACGATTGCAATATGATTATAGAGCAAACTATCGTATAGACCAAAATCACCAAAATAGCAGACCAATCGCAAACCAATCGAATGTCGTTGGAATACGATTGGTCTTTTATTAGTAGCAGAATGCCCGATATGGTTAAAACGGCTATTGCGATCATATTGCGATTCGATTTCTATTCGATTTTGACATTATTAACTTAGGAGAATCGGGCCCCTGTAAATAGCAATATAATGTCTTATTGCTTACATTTTCAGTCGAACTATTTTTGGGAAAGCACCATACATATAATCATCGGCACGGATATTGAGTCCTTACTTTCACCTGCGCAGAAGCGATTTATTGGTTTATTGCCTTAAGTGTACAGTGCGCAAAGCGATCCCCACTCTTCCGCCGAGAGCTCAATATCCGTGCCGATAACTATACTATTGTAGATTGTAGCAAACATACATAAATTATGACTAAGTATTATATTTTATCATCAATGTGGCTAGATAACAAAGTATTTGAACTTAAGCTTGTCATATAAATTAAAAACATTTTGAAAGACACATAAAAAGAAAACATCGTATTTATAAAAAAAATTGGCAATACAAAGGCTGGCTTTTGAGTTCAAATAGGTAGGTACGCGAACTACACGCCAGCAGGGGTCGATTCTCCTAATTTTACTTAAGCGACATACGATTCACATTCGACTGAGATCCAATCACGACTCAATAACGATTGAAGCGTATGTGGCATTCTGCAATTCTTTCTTTGAAATAAACGTTTTTATCCTTTTCTGTCATGTAATAATGAATCATTTTGTCTGCAAATGATTTACGATTGCAATGATTGTAGAGCAAACTACCGTATAGACCAAAATCACCAAAATGGCAGACCAATCGCAAATCAATCGAATGTCGTTGGAATACGATTGGTCATATATTATACTAGCTTCTGCCAGCGGTTTCACCCGCATCCCGTGGGAACCTCGGCATGGAGCCGGATAAAAAGTAGCCTATAGCCTTCCTCGATAAATGGGCTATCTAACACTGAAAGAATTTTTCAAATCGGACCAGTAGTTCCTGAGATTAGCGCGTTCAAACAAACAAACAAACTCTTCAGCTTTATAATATTAGTATCTATACTAATATTATAAAGCTGAAGAGTTTGTTTGTTTGTTTCTTTCTTTCAGTGTTAGATAGCCCATTTATCGAGGAAGGCTATAGGCTACTTTTTATCCCAGTACGGGAAGTAGTTCCCACGGGATGCGGGTGAAACCGCTGGCAGAAGCTAGTAGATTATATATATTGGTAGCAGAATGCCCGATATGGTTAAAACAGCTATTGCGATTCAATTTCTATTCAATTTTGACATTATAAACTTAGGAGAATCGGGCCCCAGGTAACCCAACCTACCCGAATCTATCAAATACCAATCGAATATTAACCTTCCACTATTGTGATAAGGTTGAAAATCTATAGAAATGGATGGCTTGTGCCGTTAGGACCATTTCGAAGTGGCATACGTAATCAAAAGATGTCTTTTAGAGGTTTTAATTAAATACCCAAAGCAATTAATCAAGTACTAAGTGAAACAAATACTAAGGCCAAGAAAGAACACTGTCAGGTTCTCTATGAGCCTTGTCCATATGCTTCTTAAGCTCATGTTTCCTAACGAAATTCGCAGGACATTTCAAACATGGCAGCCTAAATCCTTTATTATGTCTCCTTTTAGCGTGTTCCGATCTACGGGACGCAGAAATGAATTTTTCTCCACAATCCTCACATTCATACGGCCTTTCGCCAGTATGCCTTCGCCTGTGGTAAACGGCGGCCATTTTGGATACTAGTTTCACACCACAAATGTCACATTCGAAATTTCGAACGCGGGTGTGCACGACTGTGTGTTCAGCCAGTCGCGTTGGGGTGTAAAACCTTTTCCCGCACCATTGGCACTGATGAGGTCGTATATCCATGTGTATCCAGAGTATATGGTTTTTGAGTTGGGGTCTAGAGTTGTATGTTTTGCCACAATGGTCACACGTGAAGGTGGCGGGGTCACGGATGTTGGAGCGTCTATTTCGCGGCATATTTTGAGCGTTGGGTTTAGCGTCCGGTTCACATTGGGACCTATGCTCTCTATAGCACCCTCGGTTTGTGAACTGACTCCCACACGCTCTACAGGTTCTGACCGCATGCATCTGCGAATGGGACTCAAACGAAGCGTTTCTTGGGAACGTCCTTCCACAGTCAGCACACGTCAGAACGCCAGCTTTATGTGCCTTTTTCACATGTTTTTTCAATTGTACTTCACTTGGACATAGGATAGGACACTTTTTACATAAAAATACAGTCTCATTATGAACGGAAGACAGGTGTTCTTGCATTTCTTTGCCTCTGACGAAGACGGAACCACAAATTAGACACGCTTCCTTATGCCCACTGTTTCTTAAATGAGTATTTAAGTAATACGGGCTGAGAAAACTTTTACCACAATCAGGACAACTGCAGGACGGTCCTGTGCGAGCCCCTCTCGGTTTCCTATCGACTGTCTTTTTTGTTACTCGATTCCTTAATCGATTTATAATCGTTTTGGCGTCACTAGTGTTGTAATCTTTGAATGTTTGTATCGTCAAGTCTGAGGATATGAAGGCGCATACAGACTTCACGGGTGGGGTGGCCGAGTATGGTAAAGTGGACAGGTTAACGAGGGCTTTTTTCCATACTTTTTCTGAGTTTCTGACGAAAAGGCGGAACTCCTGGGCGGCGAGGGCGGTGCTGGCGCAGGTGACGCATGCGCCTAATGGTATTAGAGATTCTTCGGTCATCTGGAAAAATAACAATGATATTGATAGAAGGGTAACACGGATTTTACATAGAAAAGCCTATCTATGGTAATCTGTTGCCACTTTTGGAAGTTATTCGAATTGCCCTCTAACATGTTAGTATGGCCCGGGTAACTGGGATGAGAAGATCAGAGAGGCAGTCGTTTCTTGTAAAACACTGATACTCAGCTGCATCCGGTCAGACCGAAAGCCAACCCGAACATAGTTGGGAAATGGCTAGGCAGATGATGAGTGAGATTTATACTAATTCCACATAACGTATTTAAATGGCTTTGTTTTTCGAAAACGAACAATTAATACCTGTTCTTACATGTAATGCTTAGATGTTTCTAACTGCAAGATACATACTATTTACTTTTACGTACTACTTATATTTTATTTCTTTTCACATACTATTCATCTAATTTTTCAAATAGGTTGGGCACATTGAAATAAAAAATACTGTTGCATATAAAACTATATTCTTAATTTATCAAATATCATTGTTTCGAAACAGTTAACTAAATTATAACAAGAGTATTACAAGCAAACATGCGCATTTTTTATGAACACAAAATAACTTAGAAAATAAAATAATTATGCTTCAATACTGAAAACTTTAAATATTTCCATCTCTTTCACTTACGGTGATTTGCACCATTTAACTATAACGATTACCGAACCATTTTCAGTTGTCAAATCGCTGAGTTGACCAATGGGCGGCAAGTATACGGCTGGTTTTGGTTTGGTTATCGTTATAGTTAAACGGTGCAACTGGAGGAGGCAAAATACGTGTTTAGAAAGTGTCAATGCAGTCATAATCAAGTGTATAAACAAAACTGAATAGGTTTTCAGAGAATCTTTTAAAATTCAAATATACAACGTAAATTTTCGCCAACTTTTACGCGGATCAAGCGAGCTTTAAAATTAATGAAAAAAAAAAAACAATTCATCACTGCCGAGAATCGCACTTAAAAACAACCTAACCCGAATCTTAAAACAATCTTAGTTCCATCAATGAGGTTGTCAGTTTACTCCTTCTCAAAAGTACTCCTCAATCTCTTCGTAACAGGATTAATTTCTCTTTTAGCAGGCATCACTTCGACCACAGAATAATGTACGGACAAATAGTGTTTCTTCAGCTCGCACGGCCTCACAAACCGAGCCGAACACTTCTCGCAGCCATGCTTCAAATCTTTAACTCCTCTATGCCGCCTCTTTATGTGATCCAACCTTCTAGAAGACGAGAGGAACTTATCCCCACAGTGTTCGCACGTATACGGTCGCTCCCCAGTATGAATTCTCTGGTGTAACTGAAAACCTATCTCAGTACGTAACTTAGCCCCGCAACAGCATTGATATATCTTCCGTTCTGTCTTATGGACTCTTTCGTGGGACCTCAAGTGAGATAGCGTGGAGGTTCTCTTCCCACAAATCTGACAAACGTAAGGCAAGACGTTCAGATGTTTTTGTATCATGTGAATCCGTAACGACGGTTTCCGATCGTAAGATACCCCGCAGTGATCGCAGGAAAAGTGAGAAAACTCAACAGGTTGCCGGTCAGAGAATTTGCACAGTTTCTGGTGGTATTTAAAACATTTGTTGTTTTCATAACTTTGGTTGCATGAAGGACAGTGGAAGAGGGAGTGAGAAGGCGCGTGAGCTCTCAATGCTCGTTGGTTGATGTAACTTTTACCGCAAACATGACAAGGATGGGAAAGCTTATCGTGTGAATCTTTGATATGTTGTTTCAGCAGAATTTCGGCGTCAAAAAGTTTATAACACATATTGCATTCGTAATAATGTAGCTTGTGTTGGCTCAACAAATGTTTGCCCAACTTCTTCTTGTTCACTACCGCGCAGCAGACGCGGCAAGCTCGCTTCAAAGTGTTACCAAGATGGTGGTTCAAATTGTCAGGCGTGGAGAACTTCTTCCCACAATCCGGACATTTGCAAGCAGCCTTCACGCCTAGAATACGTCTATGTTTCTGCGGTTTTTCCGGCTCGACCTCGTACTTCATGTTTAATCTTTCTACAGCATGTTTTGTGGTTGGTACGCTGTCTATTTGGTCTCTAACTATGGTCTTTTCCTGGTTGTAGAATATGAAGTAGGCCTTATCTTTGTCTGTTGGGGGGTAGACTTGGGAGATGTAGTTCGAAGCCTCTGTCCAGTGGTGAGCGGACAGCGCGCATAGGTTCTTGAAGGTAATGGCAGCGAGGGTGTCGTCGGAACAGCTCCAACATAAGCTGCAGGGGAGCGCGGGGTCCATCTCCATCTGAAACGACGTTTTCAATCAGTCCGCTCCTCTTGTTTTATCTTTGATTAAGTTGCCAATCTTTGGTTAAGTTGACTTGAATTAAACTTTCTGTTGCTTTAAAAGCAGTGATGGATGTAGATTTGGGAATAAATTGGTTGAGTTATAACGTAGACTTTTTTCGTAGGTTATTTTTTACTAAATGTTTGTAAAACAAAAACATTTCACATTCTGTGATCTTTATTGAAAAAAAAAAAACATTATTTGTGTACAACTGAACTTTTGAGTAACTTAAATTTAATGTATATTTAACATCGAATTAAGAATAAGTATGGACGCTCTCAGAGACATTTAATGGTTACTTAAGCCATTCCTTAGTAAAGGATTTCTAGACAATCCGTCACTAAGGAGTGATTTCAGTAATCATTACATTATTAGCCAAAAGGACTTTTATAGGATTCAAACATGAAGTCAGCCAACAAAAATAGTAATTATAAATGATTAATGGCAAAATAAAAATATACACCATTTGTCAGACATTCAGAAAGAATATTAGGTACTATCCAAATATTTAACTTCGGTCGTTCACCTTCCTTAACTCGCTACACCGGCCATTTCTAACTCATGTTTTTTCTTATGCTTCTGAAAGCCCCTTCTCGTACTGTACTTAGCCCCACAGTGACAAACAAATCTATCAACAACTTTCTCATGAATATTACTATGTTCTATCAAATGACTGCGACTGGACATTTTCTTTCCACACTTATCACATTGAAAGGTCCAACCAGTCATATGTGAGTGCTTTATATGCATTCTTAATACATTCTTATTGGTATATGTAGCTTGGCAGTGGTCACAAATGTAACTTGGTCTATCTTTACTGCGAGGAACACAATTCCTTTTGTGATAGTTAAAACAAATGCGGTTTGGGAACTTTTTACCGCATCCGCAAATATTAGGGATATGTTTATTCATGTGGCTGATTAAGTGACTAGAAGTGGCGAAAGTTTCGTGACAATCTATACATTCGTGGGTACCTTTATTGTGTTTTAATTTATGAAGGTTAAAATCAGACTTTCTGACGAAACTGTTTTCGCAAAATGGACAAAAATGTACAGATAATTTGTGGGTCTTACAATGGTCTTTGTAATCTTTAAAGTCGAACATTTCAGAGCAATGCAAACACTTCTTTTTGCGAAAATAACCAATGTGTTTGTTAAATTTGTGTACACACCGAAATGGAGCTTCGCATTCCGGACACACACACTTCCTATATTTCGATTGCGTATTTATTTTCCCTCTAATTTTCACTTTATGTCGTCGAAGCCTATTATTTAGACCGCGTAACGCATCCTTTCGCGTTTCAATTTTACCGACCGTTCTTACAGTATCAATGTAAGTTTTTATATCATTCCCAATTTCTATATAGACATTTTTAGTTTCGGGAGAAGGGGTGTAATTGTTTAAAAAGGTTGATATGTCATTCCAACGTTTTGCGGACTCCTTGCAAAGACTTAAAAAAGGCAGTAAGGAGGCTATATCTTGGCTGCAATTGTGGCATAAGTTGTTTGGCAGCGGTGGTGTGAACTCGACCTAAAACAATGAGTTTTTTTGGTCTTTAGCTTTTGTTTTTTAAATAGGAGATTAATAAAGAGGTCGGTTATTGGTCACTGATTTTTATTTGCAATGTCTGTTTAGAGAAAATGCTTAGATTTTTAAACCGAACACGGAGTACTTATGATATTGCGAGTTTTATGTACTTTTTAGTATGCCCAATTCTATGTAATGTCAGGTTATCATTTTTCTGTCTGTGTTTTCAGTTTTAACAAGTATAAATACAGAACAATGTGTTCTTAAAGGGGCACAAAAGTTTTGCATGTCTTTTGTACATCATGCTTAGCCTTTTCCCGACTATGTTGGAGTCAACTTCGACTTCGAGTCTAACCGTATGCATCTGACTACCCGTGCTTTACGGGGAGCGACTACCTATCTGACCTCCTCAACCCAGTAACCCTTGGTGAGACTTTTGTACATAATGTACGTCTGTGTAAATAAATAAAATTGGAGTAACCGCTTTTTAGTGTGTGTATGTAAAAAGTAAATCAATATTTTCATAAATTTTCGGCTAATTCCAAAGTTGTTATTTAGGCGTAAGTTTGTATTTGAGTGCTGCAAGTAGTACCCTACGGACGTGTGGAAGAACTGGTCAAGATTAAGTTATTCCAAGTAATACCTAGCTATTAAGTTATTCCAGGCTATTCCACCACCTCCTTAAGCTTTGGTACTCTGATGGGACCCTCACAATCCTGATGCTTTCTACTATGATGGAGTAACCCTCGACAGCTGCTGAACTTCTGATGGCATTCATTGCATTCAAACTGCATCAACTGTTCCTTCCCTTCACCATGCACCGAGTTCACATGCTTCTTCAACCGATAAGGCAGTCGGAACCTGGCTGGACAGAACTCACAAGCGTGCTTCAGAACGATGTCAGAATCTCTGTGACACTTTCTGATGTGTTCTGATCTTCGAGAGGACGCGGAAAAGGAATCGCCGCAGAATTTGCAAGTGTATGGTCTTTCTCCGGTGTGTAGACGGACGTGTTGAACGTAGCCTAGCTTCGTTTTTAAGATGATACCGCAGTGACCACATTGGAAGGACTCAGTTGACTCGTGTTTTTTGACGTGAGTGGTCATGTGTGCGGCTGCAAGCAACTTCCCGCAGTAAACACAAGGCCTATGTGTGTTTTTCATATGTACTATTTGTATGTGTGCAGCAACGAACTTCTTGCCCGCGAACTTCTTTTTGCAGTAGTCACAAATGCATTCGGAGTCCGCGCTCCCACGCATACCAACTTTAATGTCTTTATTCTTCTTTTTTACAGTGATTGTGACCCTGTTCTTAGTTTTGTGAGCGTCTAGACGCGTCCTATCGAGATTACAACAGCGTTTAACATGATAGTGGTAACACTTCTGGTTTCTGAACAGCTCGTCACAGCCAGGACACGTTTTTGGCGTATGAACTGAAAGGTGGGCGTAATAAGCGTGTTGGCTTTGGAAGTTCTGGCCACATTCACCACAGGTGCAAGCTCCAGACGCATGCGCTTTAGAAAGGTGAATTTTGTACTGAGTATAAGTTCGAAACATTGCTGGACATTTCTTACAGTCATAAGGCTCTTTTTTATGTTCCTCAATTAAATGTGCTATCAATTCCTCTCTCGTCATGATTGCAGCACAAATGTGGCACGCACGTTGGTTGTTGGACGACTCCTTCAAATGTTGGCACAAATGTTGGGCATATAGGAACCGTTTGCCACAACTTGGGCACTGACATTTAGTGCTTTTTATATTTTCTGATTTAGTATTAACTGGGGACGTTGGTGGTCGTGTGCTCTCCTGCTCTTTTTTAATATCCTGCTTAGTGATACAAATACTATTCTCTGTGATAATAGCTACAATATTGCTGGTGAAATTTGTGTGGTTGGGTATGCCGTTCAGCAGTTCAAGGGTGGTTTCCCACTGTGAGGCAGCTCGTCGGCACTGGCTTCTGAAGTCAGCGGCTTGGAGCGCTGACACTGAGCAGGGGGAGCACAATCCTAGAGGCAGGTCTTCATCCAGCAGCACCTGCAACCACCGGACTAGTCAAACGGCCAATACGCTGTATTCCTTGCCTTCTTATAAGATCCTATGCTTTCCATTTTGGAGATTTTTTTTCTTTATTGGGATACTGAGTGGAGTAGTTACGTGGAGTACTTAATAATTTAATTTCCAAAGCTAAGATTGTGTTGTCAAGCTAATTATTGTTTATTAGGCATTTGTGTAGTCAAGTTCACCGATGGTTTAAAATGATTGTTTTAATAAGAATTCCTCATTTATAATTTGTAAAAAAACTATGTGTAAATGTAGTTTAATTGGAGGAGAAAAATTATCTATACTAATATTATAAAGCTGAAGAGTTTGTTTGTTTGTTTGTTTGTTTGAACGCGCTAATCTGAGGAACTACTGGTCCGATTTGAAAAATTCTTTCAGTGTTAGATAGCCCATTTATCGAGGAAGGCTATAGGCTACTTTTTATCCCGGTACGGGAAGTAGTTCCCACGGGATGCGGGTGAAACCGCTGGCAGAAGCTAGTTGATGGATATTTTAAATTATAATTTTTATAATTCATTTAAGAAAATCAAAAAGAATGCATTTTGGTTGATGGAAGCTCTATGGCCATTATTAGGTAAGTACGCATTGAAAACCTTATTTACAGAGGTCTAAGCAGTCTAACAATAAATGTTACTATCTTGAACACAGTAAAGGTCCAAATTTCATATTAAACAGTGCAAAAGATTAGATGTTTTTTCTTAAAGTAGATACTGTTTTCAATAACAAAATTAAATTGTAGTTCTCCACAGAATTAAATAGATATAAGTGTAACTTTTGATACAATTTCAAATCATGCTCATTTTTGTTTGAGTAATTTGCGAAGAAAGATATAGCCAAAATAAAATTTGGACTGAAGAAGTAAATAGGTAATATAATTTAGTACGTTAATTTTGTGTGCTAATTAATACGAACATACAATCTAGAAGTAACAAAGCCACAACATCCAACGAGATTATCAAAAAATAATAATTTTCAATTTCCATCGAAACCCAACGGCAGCCATCTTGCGACCACCACGGCGGGAAGACGCCGTTCCGTTTTGCACAGAAAATAAACAAATCGTTGGATGCCGAGCTTTGATATGTCAAAAAATATGTTACCTCGACTCCTGTGATGACTTCTAGCAGTTCAGCGAGGGTTACAGGCTTGTCTCCGTCCATCATGACGGTGTCTTCTAAATGAACTTGACCCTCGCTCGTATCGCCCATGCATATTCGGCATCTGTCTGAACCGTCTCCACGCACAATGTGGGACACCAAAGCCTTAATATCCACTTGCCGGCTCATTTTGGATATTCCTTGGTGTAGTTTTTAATAATGCAGATAGTTTTTCAATTATTTTTTCTGTAAAACTAAATTCAAGACGTCACATGCGTGTCGCCGAAGTAAAGTTTGACGTTTGCTTGTAGTGATGGGAGTGGAGTTCATAGGAGTTCGATGTTATCGATACGTTTACCGATTTAATTTTATTCTATCGATGTATAAAATATTCAACAATTGAAAATTGAACTATACTTTTGATAGGGTTTTCCCAGAATGCCATAGGTAACAAATATTTTAACATAAAGCATTTAGAAAAAAATATTCACAGTAAGCATTTAGAAAAAAATATTTTGAACATGTTCCTGAAATTAAAGTTTTTTTTTTATGGAACTGCTTAAAGCAACCGTTATTTTTCAAATAACTATAAACCATTGGTTTCAATGTTCAGTTTCATGTTCGGTTGTATATTAATCACAGTTTTTTTTATGTTTCATGCTCATCTTTCTTTATTATTAACAACTGGCTTCCGCCCGCGGCTTCGCCCGCGTAGAGTTCGGTTATATCGCGTTTCCAAGAGACATCTTCAAAAGTCCGGGATAAAAACTATCCTATTTTCTTTCTAAAGGTCAACTCTATCTCTGTACCAAATTTTATTAAAATCAGTTCAGTGGTCCAGACGTGAAAGCGTAACAGACAGACAGAGTTACTTTCGCATTTATAATATTAGTAGGGATAATTGATTAAATATTACATTACGATAAATCGATACTAATGGTTTACGCTACATCCCTAAATCAAACCGTTCCATTTCTCTCTGCCGACCAATCAGAATCACGTTTAGTTACTACACCTGCGCTCTCAAATACCCATGTCTGAAAACAAGAAAACAAGCACAAGTCTCTTTATGATTAAGATCCTTCTGAAATAAGTCTACGTTTAACTTAAAAAAATACGCTTTTAGTGAGAAAAATATTTTTGCTGGAGTATTTGCAAAGCATTTCGTAAACAATGTTTATATTTTAATGCTTAATACAATTTTTCCCCGTTTTTAGGCAGCAAAGCTAAAGTCTAGCAACTCTCAAAGTCAGCTGTCAAAGTCATTCGATTTTTGAGGTTTTATTTGTGGAAAAATCTAAGTCAAAATGGTAAATTAATTTAAATTTTCTACTATAATCTTTAACATTTTCTTACTTTAATCAACACAGATTTGTAGAGCGTGATATAAATCATAAGTCTGAGCTAATATTTTGTGTGATTTGTGTTTAATTTTAAGTGAAAAAGTGATACAAAAAGTTGAGGGTTAAAATTCGAGATAGATTCGGAATATTGTGAATTTCACGCTATTTTCTTGTGAAATATTGCTGTAATGGGTATGAAAGACTGTCGTTACAATAAACGCTATTATAAATTGGCAAAAACAGTAGTATTTGATGCGTAAATATTAATTTTCTCCCGGCTTTATCTGATGTTCAATTGTCATTGTCTATGAAATGTATGACTCGAAATCACAACTGTTCATGTGACTTGCTTTTAAACCTAGTATTAAGTTAAAGAACACTTTAATTCCTGCTTATATAGCCATAATACGACGAAATACGTCTACTACAACAGTTAAAATTAATGTATTTACTATTTTAAGTCTAAAAATACAAAAAAGTTTTGGTCCACTCAGTTATAGCTAAAAAAAAATAATTAAAGATGATCTATTTGGCCTCAACTGTCTTAGGAAATCATATAATTCATAATGTAGTTTAACAAAAACATTACTGTTAATTGATAACAAGATTATATGTTAAGATAATAATATTAGTAGCTCATAGCTGCCATATTCAAACCGTTCATGTATAAACGTCCCCCAGGTGATTTTGGATAACTGCAGGATATATTGCAGTGCAGAAGCACTTTTGCAGACATAGGTGCACTCCTTATTCCTTCACTATTAAAGTCCTCAGGGACGTCTGCGACTCTTACGTGAATGTGTGAAATATTTATCAAATCAATGATGTTTCCCTTACAGCAACCACAGATCCTTGTGCTAAAGGAAGGGACAGACCAGTCCCAGGGCAAGCCCCAGCTTATCTCCAACATCAATGCCTGCCAACTTGTAGTAGATGCTGTAAGTACATATAGAATACTAGCTTCTGCCAGCGGTTTCACCCGCATCCCGTGGGAACTACTTCCCGTACTGGGATAAAAAGTAGCCTATAGCCTTCCTCGATAAATGGGCTATCTAACACTGAAAGAAATTTTCAAATCAGACCAGTAGTTCCTGAGATTAGCGCATTCAAACAAACAAACTCTTCAGCTTTATAATATTAGTATAGATGTAATCACTGGCTCCTGTGAGCATATAAAATACTAGCAGATTTTCTGATTTCACCCGCGTCTCGTAGGAACTACTGCCCGTACCGGGATAAAATATAGCCTATGTTACTCGGGAAGAGTGTAGCGCCCCGACAGTGGAAGAATTTTCTAATTGGTTTGGTAGTTCCTGAGATTTGTATGTTCAAACTCTAACTTTAGTCTGCATAAGTTAGGATATTGTAAGCCAATGATTATAAACAACAGATCCAATTTCTGAACAGAACTTTGAGGATTAGAAAAAGATATGAGGCTTACAATTACCACCTATTACACACCTTCAATGCACACCAAAAAAGTCTTTGTTATTCCTTCTTCTTCTCTGTCGATTTGCTCTTGGCAGAGCGGTTGTGGTCTCGTTGAGGCGCCCACATTAGAGGCGGACACAGCTCTTGTTATTCCTACAAAATAAAAAATCGTTTTATTCAAACTTGGCTGTAAGCACATCACATCAAAAATTAAAAAAGACAGCCCAGACAGAATTCAAGAATTCAGAAAAACAAGAAGACAGAATTTGGTCCATTCATTCTTGAGTTATAAATAGTCTAACACAACTTTATATTATACAAAATGCTGATGATTTTTACATGTTCCTGTAAGTTTTTCACAACTTTAAGCAACACATCAACTTTGACAAGGCAATATATCAAAAAACCTCTTTTTCCCAGGTCCGCACAACCCTCGGCCCTCGTGGCATGGACAAGCTGATTGTAGACCACAACGGCAAGGCGGTGATCTCCAACGATGGTGCTACCATCATGAAGCTGTTAGACATAGTGCATCCGGCTGCGAAAACCCTGGTGGACATTGCTAAGTCTCAGGATGCTGAGGTGAGATTTTTTTTTACTGTTGCAAGATGGTGTATGAAATTATAATGGTTTCTGATAATGTTTTTAAATTACAGCAATTTTGTCTGTTTTTAAGTTAAATTTCTAAGGATTTTTAAGTGAAATATGAATTTGAAACATAAAAGTTTTTGACCGCAGTTTCACCTGCGTTCTGAAGGAACTTCTTCCTGGTTAGAACCAGTTAATTGATGGGAAATCATCAAAGACGGCTCCCGCTGTGTGTGCAGCGCTCGGGAGTGTTAGACTCTTACAGCCTTACTTATAAAAATCAACTAATCATATTCTAAGCATTGTTTTAACTAATTACTACTTAAAGCCTTAAGTAGTGATTAAATTTTTTATACCTATAAACGTTGCTTAAGCATGTCTTAACTAATGAACGGATAATGACATAAAAACATACTAATTTCTCAGCATTACCTGAATGTTTGTAGCTTAAAAAAATATTTGTCATCAAAACGTTGTGTAATGGCAGGTTAAACAAGGGTGTGAGGCTACTTAATTTGACAGGTCATTTAAGACATTGCTAAGCAAGTGATTTAGTTAAGCCACGTTTATAAGTAAGATTTTTTCTTAAACACCCCTTAAGTATAACTTATTATTTAATTCACGTTTATAAGTAAGACTTACTGAGTAAACCCGCCATGTTCCTTCTTAAGCCCGCCATGTACCAGCGCCGCGGTCATGAGCGCGAACAGGCATTGGCCCTGGTGGGCCACGCTGAATAGTACTGCATTATTTTTAACCAACTTCAAAAAAGGTTTTTTATGTATAGAATTAGGTTCAAAAATTAACCAATGATTAAAAACAAACGGATCCAATTACTGAAGCACCGTGTGGCTCTTGATAGTAGACATGAGGTTAACATTTACCGACACAGTTAACACTAACTGTAACTAGACTGTAGTTTAACCTCCGTAATGTTGGTACGTTCGCAGGTCGGTGATGGCACCACGTCTGTGGTGATCCTGGCTGGAGAGCTTCTGAAGAGACTGAAGCCGTTTGTTGAGGAAGGTATGTGGCATATTTAAATTAGGCAATAAGCAATGACAATTTCGTTAAATATTTCTGAATCCTGTACTTGTAGGTAATTTCTTTGCAATTCTAGTGGAATGTTGCCATAAAAAAATAATAAATAAAGAATATTTTTGACGTGACAACGTCTTATAAATTGGTTTGCCGGGTGACACTTCAAGAAACTACGTTACGCTCCGCTCACGTTATGCGCTCACAATGAGAGCGAGTGAGAGGCACGCGTCCCTTCCACTCGGGCATGGTTAGCCCGCCTAAGAGCGAGAGAGACAGACATAAAAAGTGAAAGGCACGCGTCCCTTCCACTCGAGCACAGTTAGCCCGCCTTAGAGCGAGAGAGACAGAGCAAGAGAGACTCAAAGTCGTTGTCACGTAAAACTTTCGCCCGTATACCGACTTTACAGGCAACCAATTTTTTATTATTATAACCAAAATGCACATTTAAATAATGGCCAATTCAATTGACGCCCAAAACTTCCGAAGATTTAAATCTATACTAATATTATAAAGCTGAAGAGTTTGTTTGTTTGTTTGAACGCGCTAATCTCAGGAACTACTGGTCCGATTTGAAAATTTCTTTCAGTGTTAGATAGCCCATTTATCGAGGAAGGCTATAGGCCACTTTTTATCCAGGTCCGTGCCGAGTTTCCCACGGGATGCGGGTGAAACCGCTGGCAGAAGCTAGTGTCATATAATTGTCACGCAGGCCGAATATTACGAGTTTGTTATTAAATACTGAACAATTTATTTCCTGCAAAAATCTATCGTAACTTTCTTTCCTTAACATAGTTAATTCCCAATATCTTTTAATATATTACATGGCTGTTAAAATATTGGAAGCAGCCAATAAAAAACTTTCTTCCAATGATTATAACAAACGGATCCAATTTCTGACCTCCCCATGAGGACCAAACACGTTTATGAGATCACCCACACTACTACACTATTCACACACACACAAACACAGTTTTTTTATATAAAGATATGTCTTTCATCTTTCTAGGTGTGCATCCGCGTATTATCATTAAGGCTATAAGAGTGGCGGCCAAACTTGCAGTAGATCGCGTCAGGGAATTAGCGGTGAAAATTGATAATACGTCGCCTGAGAAACAGAGGTATGTGTTATTTTATCTATGATGTCCTCCTAGCCGATTATCGGCCACGGCGGCTGTTCTCATTTAAGGAGATCAGCCAGCTGCGCAGGACATATTATAGTGCACGAGCATTTGCTTGGACACAGGTGCACTCTCTATTCCTTCACTCTTATAACCCGATGGGACGGCAATCCAACACCACCGGAGAGAGATCAAGATAAGAAAGCCAATGATTATAAACAACGGATCCAATTTCTGAATAGAACTTTGAGGATTATGTTAAATGACATGAGGCTTTCAATCAATCAACTTTGTCCAGACGTGAAAACCATGTACGGTTGGCAAATACATACATTTCCAAACCGTGTGTGCTCCATTTCAGTCTTGCAAAAGTCTTGGTGGCCTAGTGGGTAAAGGACCAACCTCTCAAGTATGAGGGCGCGGGTTCGATCCCAGGTCAGGCAAGTACCAATGCAACTTTTCTAAGTTGGTATGTGCTTTCTAAGTTTATCTTAGACACCATTGACTGTGTTTCGGATGGCACGTTAAACTGTAGGTCCCGGCTGTCATTGAACATCCTTGGCAGTCGTTACGGGTAGACAGAAGCCAGTAAGTCTGACACCAGTCTAACCAAGGGGTATCGGGTTGCCCGGGTAACTGGGTTGAGAAGGTCAGACAGGCAGTCACTCCTTGTGGCACACTGGTACTCAGCTGCATTCGGTTAGACTGGAAGCCGACCCCAACATAGTTGGGAAAAGACTCTGTAGACGAAGTGTGAAAAGTCATATCAACATTATTTACTTTTAGTTAAGTGCCCACTCCAATGGAGTATTAATAATTTTCTATTTTTTAAGATATATCTCTACTTTGTCTACAGGGAGCTTCTGACCAAGTGTGCGGCGACTGCCATGTCGTCGAAGCTGATTCACCAGCAGAAAGACCACTTCTCCAAGATGGTTGTTGACGCTGTACTGTCCTTGGACGCTCCACTACTGCCTTTGGATATGATTGGTGAGTTTTGGTTATGTCTTTATTTGGCTAGCCGTTTTATTAAACGGAAAAGTTTGATTTAAAGGTGAAATGTTATTTTTTATTTATGTTTCTGTACAAAAAGAAAAAAATGGGACCCTCTTACTAAGACTTTACTATGTCTCTACTGTGATAGTTGGATGTTTGAAATTTAAATTTTCACATATGTTTTATTTCTATTGGCGTTGTAGCAACAATAAATTCAATAAATTACTAAAAACTACAATATCTATATATATAAAAATGAAACCCGCTTTCCGTTGTCACGACATAACATGAAAAGGGCTTTACCGATTTGGCTGAAAATTAGAGGGGAGGTAACTAGACCCGGGAGAAGGTTTTTGTCACCATCTGGCTACGGGACGCGGGTGAAACCGCGGAAAAGGGCTAGTTTATAATATTAGTAGGGATTGCTAAAAAAGTGAAACCGCGGGCGAAAGCTAGTAATAAATATTCTTGCTCGTTTTATACATAATGTACGGAACCTATTTGCGCAAGTCGTTTTTGGCGGTTTTTGTGTGCATATAAATGGTGTTATCGCAATTTGGAACATATTTTTAGCGATTTGCCACGAAGCCAAGATTTGGACTCTCGATTAACGCTCATTCCTTCTCTGTATGAGAAGACTCTTCATTTTGGACTATAAAAAGGCAGATGATGATAATTTGGTTACAAGTATTTTGTAAAATAATTAAAGAAATCTCACTACAAGAAAGAGTGTACATTAGTCCCCCAACATAACCTAAACATATCCACAAACCCTCTCAATCCAACCAACTACATATTCCCACCAACAGGTATCAAAAAAATCTCCGGAGGTGCTCTCGAAGACTCATTCATGGTAGCCGGAGTGGCCTTCAAGAAGACATTCTCGTACGCTGGCTTCGAGATGCAGCCCAAGAGCTATGAAAACTGCAAGATTGCTCTGCTGAATATCGAGCTTGAACTTAAAGCTGAGAGGGATAATGCTGAGGTAAGACTTTAAGTAATTTCATCTCACAAAACTTTTTCCCAACTATGTTGGGGTCGGCTTCCAGTCTAATGGGATGCGGCTGAGTACCAGTGTGTCACAAAGAGCGACTGCCTATCTGACCTCCTCGACCCAGTTACCCAGGCATCCTAATATCCATTGGTTAGACTGGTGTCAGACTTACTGACTTCTGACTACCCGTAACGACTGCCAAGGATGTTTAATGACAGCCGGGACCTACAGTTTAACGTGCCATCCGAAACACAGTCATTGGTGTCCAAGATATGCTTAGAAAGTACATACAAACTGAGAAAAGTTTCATTGGTACTTGCCTGCCATCAATTGGTACTCATACTTGAGAGGTTGGTTCTTTGCCCACTAGGCCACCACAACTAAGAGTTGTGGTGGCTCACATACACAAATACATATTAAACAAATAAACAACTGTTTAAAAAACGAATAAATAGTAAGCCAATGATTATAAACAACGGATCCAATTTCTGATCGGCTGTGAGGATCTTTAAATGATATGAGGCGTACAACTAATTGTCATGGTAAAAAATATAAACTGATGCAAGTAATTTGGTTTAGGTTACATGCATTTTAAAACGTGCGGCTCTAGCGACTCGCGCATGTACCAGAGCTAAATACCCACCCGCGTGCTCTTGTCACTTGCGCATGTTAACTTGCTCCAACTACATGCACCGTGCAGACGCACCCTTCATGTTCAAATTTAATCTTCAATCGCAAAATAATGGATAGATCAGTTATAGAAATTCGCATTAACCATTAAAATTGTCCCCAGGTCCGAGTAGACAACGTATCGGAATACCAGAAAGTGGTCGATGCTGAATGGCAGATCCTATACGAGAAGCTGCAAGCTCTTCACGCGAGTGGAGCCAACGTGGTGCTGAGCAAGCTGCCCATAGGAGACGTGGCCACACAGTACTTTGCTGACCGGTGAGTATCCGGCTAGGCGCTTCCTTAGAGTGTAGCCACAGTTAATTGAGTAATTTCAAGGTTTGAATTGTTTTGTTAATCAGATTTTTGTGACCTTTGACCTTGAATTTTTGTGAACTTTGACCTTGAATATGTCAGGGCATGAGATGTTTTTAACATTTAAAGGAACGTTAAAGACATCAATATTTACAAGCATAATACAGGAATGAATTTTAAGCAGTGCACAAAAAAGAACTGGTGGTCCAGAATCATTAACAGAACATATCTGCATCATCAGTAAAAAATTTTTTTTGCTTTTTTTGTCCGCCCTAAAATCAGCAAAATATGGATACCAACTATTCTTACGCGCTTGGAGCAGCGCTCGCGTCAGTAAACCGGTTTCGCGTTGCCGCCGTGCCTACTATGACGACTGTGACCGTACAATCGGTTACGAAATAAACATCTTTCGATATCTTTTTTGTACTAAAACACAACAAAATAAAAATATATGTATCTATAAAACTTATTTACTGGATAAAATTCATTCCTGTATTAATGACATTTCAGTGTGAGGTGTAATACTGACTTTACAAGTGATTAAAAATTGCTTCGTTAGGTAGGAAAATAATTCTTTAAGGTTAAAAAACAGTTTATGCTAAGCACTAAAGTTTCTTAAATAACCATTTTTATTGTATAGGAGAACTTAAAACCCTTGTTATGAGAAGTATCTTTTTTTAAATTATATTTTCTGTTCTACAGTGACATGTTCTGCGCTGGCCGCGTGCCTGAAGAAGACATGCGTCGCACCCAACGCGCCTGCGGGGGCGCAGTCCTGAGCTCTGTGCGAGACCTGCAGGCCTCCGCCCTCGGCACCGCCGCCGCCTTCTCCGAGCGCCAGGTCGGCGGCGAGCGGTACAACATGTTCACTGGTAAACCCTCAAACATTGCTTTAATTCCTCTATGTAATAATCATCTACTGAGCCTTTTCCCAATGTTAAGGTCGGCTTCAAGTCTAACGGGATGCAACTGAGTACCAGTGTGCCACAAGGAGCGACTGCCCTATCTGACCTCCTCAACTCAGTTACCCGGGCAACCTGATACCTCTTCCAAGATTTCCTCGCCATGTATTCCTTCCCCATCACATTTCGTTATTTCCTTAATCCTTCTTCCACTAACTCCTGTCTTCTCCTTTATACAGGTTATAATAAAGAAGTGGCTCCAGATGGTGAGATTATGTCCATGGTTGTAGAAAAGTTTATTTAGTTAGTGGATAAAATGTAGTGTAGATAGCCAGTCACTTGGGATAGTGTCTGGGTTTAAGTTTTGGCCCTTAGGTTGCAAACACTCTTTATTACTAGCTTCTGCCAGCGGTTTCACCCGCATCCCGTGGGAACTACTTCCCGTACCGGGATAAAAAGTAGCCTATAGCCTTCCTCGATAAATGGGCTATCTAACACTGAAAGAAATTTTCAAATCCGACCAGTAGTTCCTGAGATTAGCGCGTTCAAACAAACAAACAAACTCTTCAGCTTTATAATATAAGTATAGATATCAGTTTAGATATATTTAATTGTATGTAGTCTTGTATGTAGGTTTCGAAGTATATAGTTCTACAGTGAATTCTGACCCAGAGACAGTATTCTAAACTCTGGTACTGTTTTCTTTGATCTTCGAAATTTCAAATACCTTGATGAATTAAACTCGTGACTTGGGAATTTGATCTTTTGTTTCGCAGTTGAATTTGACCTTTTTTTTTTAAATCACACATTAAATAATGTAGCCATTGTATGTTATATGATTTATTTAATTGACCTTGACCTTCAAAATTTGACCTTGAAAATTTTAAACTATCTAACCTTCCTACGACTAATTCCAGGTTGTCCGGCAGCGAAGACGTGCACCCTGCTGCTCCGTGGTGGTGCTGAACAGTTCCTGGAGGAGACGGAGCGGTCGCTGCACGACGCCATCATGATCGTGCGCCGGACCATCAAGAACGACGCCGTCGTCGCTGGTGAGTGTACCTCCCCCTCACAGTTCAAACAGGCACAAACTGTAACGATCAGTTACGAGTGAACTAACGAGCCATTTGGGTTCTTTGAGTAACGTTTAGACAGTAACTTTCTTTGTCCCCCTCGCACCCGCATGTTGTCGCGCAAAAATTGTTTGAAGTTTTCCGTTGAACACTGACAGCTGTCAACTGGTCAAAACATTCGATGCTCCTAACTTTATCTCTGCTTTACACATGATGTTGTAAATTATAAAAACGAAAAATGACTCCTGTGGCCAAACCACTGAATGGTTAATGTGATTAGCGTAAAGTAAGCCAATGATTATAAACAACGGATCCAATTTCTGAATAGCAGTGAGGATCTTAAAATGATATGAGGCTTACACAATTTGCCATAATAAAATATTACAAACTAGCTGATCCCGCGAACTTCGTATCGTTAAAACCTTCCCTGGACCTCTACAAACATTTTAAAACCAAAATCAGCTCAATCTGCCCAGCCGTTCTCGAGTTTTAATCAGACTAACGAACAACAATTCATTTTTATTTATATAGATACTGTGAAATATATATTATAATTATTTACTTATATTTATTTATTTATTTATCTTTCCCAAGGTGGTGGCGCCATCGACATGGAAATCTCCAAACATCTTCGCGAGTACGCCAAGAGCGTCGCCGGGAAGGAACAACTCCTGGTCGCTGCAGTGGCTCGTGCCTTCGAGGCAGTTCCTCGGCAGCTGTGTGATAACGCCGGCTTCGATGCTACCAACCTGCTCAATAAGCTGAGGAATAAGCATCATAATGGTACGTAAAGTATTCCATCATCAATCATTCAAGTGTTTATCATGCCAGCGCCATTTTAGAATGAACCTTCATCCTATCTAGCCTTCTTCCAGCTATGTTGGTGTCGGCTTCCAGTCTAACTGGATGCAGCTGAGTACCAGTGTGCCACAAGGAGCGAATGTCTATTTGATATTTTCAATTTTGTTCCCATCTTCCCAAAAAGGAGTAGGGGTCACATATAAAATCGTAGGTTTAATGTCTAGAGAAACAAAGACATAAAAAATATATATGAAATACTAGCTTCTGCCAGCGGTTTCACCCGCATCCCGTGGGAACCTCGGCACGGACCCGGATAAAAAGTAGCCTATAGCCTTCCTCGATAAATGGGCTATCTAACACTGAAAGAAATTTTCAAATCGGACAAGTAGTTCCTGAGATTAGCGCGTTCAAACAAACAAACTCTTCAGCTTTATAATATTAGTATAGATAATATTATAATATTATGTATTTATTTTTTTATCGAACTTATATTTTTGTAAGTATATAAGAGTCCACTGTTTCGTGTTAGTTTTGTTTGCGGAACTTTGATGCTGTCGACTATAAAATGTTATTTTTTTTTTTCATTTCTGTTTCTTTGAGTGTTTTAATGAACTGCTTCTTTAATTTAAGAGCTCTTGTCGGTGCAGCTCGTTCCATGTACTCCTATCTAGCGCCAACTCTTGAACTTCCCGTCCACGTTATCCTAACTAATATTATAAATGTGAAAGTAACTCTGTCTGTCTGTCTGTCTGTCTTTCTGTCTGTCTGTCTGTCTTTCTGTCTGTCTGTCTGTCTTTTCTTCACGCCTATACTACTGAACCGATTTGTGTGAAATTTGGTACAGACATAGTTTGGAACTTGAGAAAGGACATAGGATAGTTTTTATTATAAAAAAATATAAAAATAAAAATAAAATTTATTTCGGACATATAGCCCCATCTATTGGTCAAACCAAAAATCACTATTCCACTACTAATATTATAAAGCTGAAGAGTTTGTTTGTTTGAACGCGCTAATCTCAGGAACTACTGGTCCGATTTGAAAATTTCTTTCAGTGTTAGATAGCCCATTTATCGAGGAAGGCTATTATTTATCCCGGTACGGGAAGTAGTTCCCACGGGATGCGGGTGAAACCGCTGGCAGAAGCTAGTTTTTGATAAAATCGTCGTGACGTTTATAAGGTGTCCCATAATATTTCCATGTTATGCAATAGTTATCTCTTACTTTCTATTCTGTTTAATGAACTATAAAAATAAATAAATATTGTCCCCCCACAGGCGAGGTGTGGTACGGTATCGACATCCAGAAGGAGGACATCGGCGACAACTTCGCGTCGTGCGTGTGGGAGCCCGCCGTCGTCAAGATCAACGCCATCACCGCCGCCTGCGAGGCCGCTGCACAGGTAATACTCGAAATATATTAGCTCTTCATATTTTATTTTTATAGGTAATTTGATATACATCGGGCTCAATTCTGCTAATTTAATAATGTGTCAATTGGATATCAATTGAATCTCAATAGCAGTTTTAACCTTAGCGGGGATTCTGCTATTAATGTAAGACTAATGACCATATTCCAATGATATTCCATTGGTTTGCCATTTGATCTATAGGGTAGCTGCTCTGCAATCATTTGCAAACAATATGATTGATTATTGAATCACAGAAAATGATATAATATTTATAACAAAAAAATTGCGGTATGCCACATAGGTTTCAAACGTAATTGAGTCGTGATTGAATCTCAATTGCATATCAATCGTATGTCGCTTAGGCAAAGCAACCGAAGAAATAGTTATTAAATTAAATATTGTTTATTTCAGGTAATTACCCATAACATACACTAGATACAGACTAACACAAACACAAACATCATGATTATGTATATCAAGCGGTTTTACATGGTCATGTCTCAATTTTACCTACTTATATCTGTACCATATTTCATTTAATCTGTCCAATCATTTTACTTCATATAAAAAACTCTATCACATTATAAGCATTGAACCCACAATTAACAAAAAACCCTTTAATTTGCAGATCCTGTCCGTAGACGAGACGATAAAGAACGTCAAAAGCGGCGACATGCCGATGGCCGGAGCCCCCGGACGCGGCATGGGCCGGCCTCGTATGGGATAGACCATGCATGCATGCACGCCTTACTCACATACTCTAGCTTAACGTGAAGTATTGTAGCTGTTGTTGCGTCAGAAAATAATAGTTATTTGTTATACAAGAGTGCAAAGTTGCTTTTTAACCGCGGGCTCAATTTTGATGAGCGAGCAAGCGAAAAAAATTGAAACACGAGCGTAGCAAGTTTTTGAATAATTAGAATCCTGAGCGATAGCGAGGGAATCAAAAGAGTACAAGGAAAAAATCTTTGCACTCGAGTGCAACACGGAACTTTTCATCCCACCTCATCGAGGAAATTTTTAAACTCAAAAAAAGAAAATGGCACGCACGTCACACATGGCAAATTAAAAAGATGTACCTATTAAAGTTCACTTATTTGAAAACCCAGTTTAAAAATGAAACGAGATTAAAAATCTATGTAAAAACAATATTAAAAATTACTTAATATTAATTGAATAATTATTTTAAGTAGTATTTTATTTGTTCAATATGTATTTGTTTGAAAAGTCTTATCAAGATTGTCACAAATGGAGTATTGTACACGATTTTCTAAATAGGGTTGTTTCCTAGTATTCAGTCAATTAAAAATAGGTACATGCACCGAAAGTTCACAAAACTAGGAACACGATAAGCTATATTATATTATTTATAATTGACCACATAATTTTTAAATAATTTATGAATTTTAAAGTTATCGTCTATTACGTCACGCCCTTGAAAACGGCGAATCGAGTCCGATGTCGTCACTTTACATTGACAATGACAAGTATTTGACAGTGACAGTCTATGACAGGTATAACCTGAGAATTGATGTGTTGTTTTCTTCAGTTTTTATTTGTATTTGAGCGAAAAAAGTTAGGAAATAATTATGGAGAAAGGATTTATGAAAGCTGATAGTTTTATTGTCGCTCAATTCTTTGCTAATAACCAAGATGACACAAACATAACCTCAATAACAAACACAAACTTTACGTTCCTTTGCACAGTTTTATTTTACCGCGTACACAACTCAAAACATTACAGGTATTTTCTTTTGTGCCCAATGTTTGAAAATAATTTAAATGTTTAAAATATTTGTTTTTGTATCTATATTATAACAAAACATTATTAAAATGTAAAAATCAATGAGTTATTTCTAATTAGTTACTTCTCTTTAGATGTGCGTTAAAGTGTAAAGGAACACATAGTACATGTTGACGTCACAGTCACGTGATCGAGCGTTTTCTGGGCAATGTTTTAAGAAAAATAGAAAAAAATCGAATACATAAAAAGTAAAAAGATTTAAGACGCAAAATTATAGGAGGGGTCATCATTATATTATTTAGAAGCTATTTAAATAGATTTTCGAAAATTGGAAACAACCCTATTCAAATCACTTTGCCGCTCTAGAGGATAAAAACGGCTTTTGCGCTCAGATATCAAAGAGCAAAACTACTCTTTCCGAGATGGTGGGATGAAAAAAATAAATGCCTAAGGTCAATTAAGTTTGGCAAATACTTATATTGGTCCGAAATTTACCAAATAGTAAATGGGTGTATCAATCATCAACTTCCAGACTACGGGCTGCTTTGTGAAAGTTTCTAAAACCCAACACTTCATCCTAATCGAAGACAGGGCAGTGTGTCAAATAAAGATTCCAAGATTTTCTTACATACATAGTTACAAGTGAACCTTATGAAACCGTATTAAAAATACTGTTATTTTTGCATTTATATACTATTAATAATAATATTAGTTTTGTGTATTTTTAAAGCAATATACAGCTATAATATTTAACGTTAAGGCTGCGTTTCCACTGAGGCGGAGACGCGCGGAGCGGAGAGGAGACGTGTGGGGATGGACCAATCACATTACATGAAATCCACATCTCGTCTTTTGCATTGAATGTGATTGGTCGATCCCCACACGTCTCCTCACCGCTCCGCGCATCTCCGCCTCAGTGGAAACGCAGCCTTAAGCTATATTTCTGTCACTTCACGCTTAGTACTAAGTTATTATAGTATTATCTAATAATTATATTAATAAACTATTAATACCAATTTCCATTGTTTTCTTTTGTAACTATATCGGCTTTCACACAATCCATCCATCGTTTCTTTGGTCGTCCTCTTCCTCTATATCCATCTATATCTATGCTCATCACATCATCATTCTCCGAGCCTTATTCCCAACTATGTTGTGGTCGGCCTCCAGTCTAACAGGATGCAGCTGAGTACCAGTGTGCCACAAGGAGCGACTGCCTATCTGACCTCCTCAACCCAGTTACCCGGGCAACCCAATACTCCTTGGTTAGACTGGTGTCAGACTTACTGCTTTTACCTATCTATGGTCATCACCTTCCTCACAATATGAATCTCATTCCTCCGCATCACATGCCCATACCATGACAAAATAAAGATAAAAATTAAAACAACTCAATAAATGTATTGTTTGTCTGTTTATTTCATACAATATTTATAAAATACGCCTCTAGCAATAAGTTACAATCCGCTAAGAATGATACAATTTGCAAATTGCCGACACTTTTTCACATTATGAAGCGAGAAAAAGACATTAAAATTGACGAAAATATAATAATACCAGTTTCTGCCCGCGTTTTCACCCGCGTCCCGCGAGATAACTGCTTGTAGCCGGATGATGTCCGAAAATACTGAACCAATTTGAAAAATTATTTCACTGTTGGAAGCTACACTCTTCCTGAGTAACATCTATACTAATATTATAAAGTTGAAGAGTTTGTTTGTTTGAACGCGCTAATCTCAGAAACTACTGGTCCGATTTGAAAATTTCTTTCAGTGTTAGATAGCCTATTTATCGAGGAAGGCTATAGGCTACTTTTTATCCCGGTACGGGAAGTAGTTCCCACGGGATGCGGGTGAAACCGCTGGCAGAAGCTAGTAGGCTATATTTTATCTCGGTACGGACAGTAGTTCCCACGGGACGCGGGTGAATGAAACCATAGGAAACTAGCTAGTATAGGGTATATTTTCGTGAATTTTAAAGTACCTCTCTCTCGATTTCAATTTTAGTGGCTGTCTTGATAATCAAAATCAGTACATTGATACAAAAATGCATTTTAACACCCGATAGTAATGTTTTCAGTATTACATAGATGTTTTATTTCATGAAAGCGGGTGAGTCACACTTGTGTGTGTAAATGTACAGAGTGTTTCAATCTATCTCAGTTTTAAATACAGTATGTTGCTATTTATAACTATTGATATCATCCAGCATGTGATATAAACATGAAATTTATTTAACTAAATCTATACATATAATAAATCTGTAGAAAAGTAATTTTTGTACATTGAAGAAATTGACAAAAAAAATAGCCGGCATGTTAAAGGATAACTAACAGAACCCATTTCCATCATTTTTGTCATTTTTGTCTGTTTGTCTGTTTGTCTGTTTGTCTGTTTATCTGTTTGTTTGTTCGGGATTCACGTAAAATCTACGAATTCAATGCAGACAATGCTTATATACAAAAATTCTACGTAACTTGGGGTATTACTTAGTTTTTGTTTCATCGAAATCGATTCACTCTATCAAAAGATATGATTAATTTTGTGAATTCAAGATGTAAAATATTACGACACGCAATCTGTTTGTCAAAACTGTACATTTGAATGTTGTACTTATATTAGTTGTTCGGCCTATTATTAATCTTTACACAGAAAATCACACCTTTATAAGTAACTTCGGAAGAAAAAAAAATATGAAAATTTTGTTTAGCCAAGGTTAAAGTAGCTCCATCTGTGGTAAAAATACATCAAATTTGTCAAAAGAGCGAGGTGGTAAATGACAATTAATTACCATACATTCTTTATAGAGGATTATTATTTCAACAGATGGAGTTGTGTATTTTCCGTAATTCACCATATTTTAACACGTAGTGTAATTTTTCGATAGACATTTCAATAGTGTTTGTCAGTTTGCCGTACCACATCAAAATCCAACTATAATTATTACCTTGATGAAAGGAAAATTAATAGTTCTCAGCCAAATTTAAAACGGTGCCATCTAAATTATTTTTTGAACATTATGTCAAAAATGAGGACTTTAGTGGAACAATTAATTATCATTTAAAGTTACAGATGGAGTTCATGTCAGGATTTTTTCATGAACATAGTTTAGCTTATCTTCCACTAATGTGGTGGCCTTAAAACAAATTACTTTGAGTGAGTAGTATTAAGTAGACCTTAATTATTTTTTCTGATGCAAAATATGTAAACTTAATCCTAGAAGAAAGGAAGATCTATCTCTCGCAAGCGCTGCTAAGCGTGAGGTAGGTAATGTAGGCTTCTGTAGCTTTAAAAACAAGCCCAGATACAAAGTGCAGATAAGAAATGGGAGCTTTCTCGATTTAATACCATACACACGTAAAATGCTTTATGCGTCTGGAAACGTACAAATTACGCGTCGCATACCAGAGACATGCTTACTTTCAACTTCTGATCGCAAATACACTGTTCACGATTACGAACAGTCTCAGTAAGACCCGAGCCAAGTCTAAAAAAACACCTTTTATATAAAACTACGTTTGATGTCATTCAATTGCAAAGACAGAATTGTTCTCTGCTGCAAATCCCATCCACCTATATCCTATCCTAATCCAGCATGCATTGCAGGTGTGCATTGCACAAAAACCAATGGTATCCTATTCGAGAAGTCAAAAGAGTCGGCCTGCCAACGTCAGCTTTTGCGCTAAGCAAGTGTTCTTAATAGTACCATCAGAATTACATTCATCGTTGAATGAGGTGAATACATTTTCAGAAACCACAATAACAGTAGGAGCTAAAGCGTATGATCGCTTCATAGAGCTCTGATTGGCCCCAGGTGACCAACTCAGGTCTGATTTGTTCGTTCATCAGATCTTTGAAAGTGTTTCGGTGGATACTTACTGTCGTCCTGTTTACGTGTGACACAAAATATGGTATATAAACGTCTTCCGCAAGAGCGAAATTTTCCCGGTGAGCGGTAGTGACGCACAGTATACAACACTTTTGTTTCTTTTGATTTGCTGGCTCCACCAAGAAATGACAAATTGCGAGCGTACATTTTGAAAATCTTGGCAAAACTGCAGGTTTCAAGTACGAACACATGAAGTGGACTCTCACAGATACGTACATTTTGCCTATTCGTGAACTAATGCAAACATTTCGGTGGAGTCCCTCCCGGTTTAGACCTAACCCCACATTAGGCGTGCGCGATCCTCGGGCGTGTGAGTAGCGCGTGCGTCGCGAGCACGCTGCGTGAGCGTCGCGTTTTGCTGCCCTGCGGCATTTGCAGCGCGCTCGACTTGACGTTTAACTGCTAAGGCGTTTAGCGGGCGGCGGGGATAGCGGGCGAAGGGGTAAGAACGCAACTCGAGCGCCGCGTGCTCGCCGCGAGCGCGTCGCTTGCACTCTTCACACATGCCGCAGGGCAGCAAAACGCGACGTTCACGCAGCGCGCTCGCGACGCCCGCGCTACTCACACGCCCGAGGATCGCGCACGCCTAATGTGGGGTCAGCCTTACTATAGTGAGTAAGTGCACAGAAAATCCCCAATTCATACAAGTCATACAAGTGTTTCTCCCCAGTAATGAAACTATCCTACCCTATATCCTATGATGACTCATTTTATCATCCATCCAGCTATTCCCCAACTATGTTGGTGTTGGGCTTCCAGTCACCGAATCTGTTTGAGTACCAATATTTTGCTTGGAGCGACTACCTATCTATCTATTTTCAATCCAGTCAACTACACAAGACGATATCCATGGTAAGACTGACAGACTTTCTGGCTTCTGCTTAGTCGCAGCAGCTGCAGAAAATGTACAAATGACAGCTTTGTCAGACTCAAAGCATATAGACATAGATTATAGCTATTTCCTGTGAAAATTACTTACGCATCATACGTAATAATTGACTATTCTATATTGCCCACGCAGACGAAGTTGCGGGCAACAGCTAGTATTAAATAATAAGTAAAACATTCAGATCCATTCGCAATATTGCTCACTGCAATAGGCCTGGTGACTGAAAAAAAAAGTAATTAGTCCGTCTTTTAGATAACCCTAAAATAATGGACACGTATTTTTTCTTTTCTCTCACAAACAAATAACAACGAAGATATAACACGATTGAATTTCGTGTTACGTCACTTTTGGGTACAAATTTTACATAAATGTGACGTCACAAGACCCCGCTTAAAAATATCCTTGTATCTTAGTGATTTTTATGGCCTTGGAAAAAACTGAAACACCTGTTGAACACTTGTCTAAAAAAAGTGTGGCTTCAAAATGGGCCTGTCATTTTTTAGACAAGTGTTCAACAGATGTTTAAAAGTTTTTTAGTACGACGGTTAATGTTTTACTAAAGTATAAAATACGTGTCCAATATTCTTAAGCAATCTGAAAGCCGGATTTATTAGAATCTAAATTTTTTAGTCCTGTCATCACGCCTATTTTCATAATTTAATGAGCAGAATTACAAATGAGCCTTAACAACGCACCCTATGTTAAGAATTATTGCTAAATTATTTACATATGTCCTTATAATAATAGCCTATATCCGCTACGATTAGTAAAAACAATTCATATTGTTTAGTTTTGAGAGATTTTTTCAATGCATACATATCAAGTGCGTTCAGAGTGTTGATTCCGAGTTTTGCAAGATAACTCACTCGATACGTAATTATCACATGATTTACATTTAGATATTACATATTAATTCATTTTACCGGATAATAATGTTTATTATTTCACAAGTGTGCGCGTTTATAATACGACCAAGTACCGATGACATCATCATCACCATCCTCCGAGCCTTTTTCCCAAACTATGTTGGGGTCGGCTTCCAGTCTAACCGGATTCAGCTGAGTACCAGTGCTTTACAAGAAGCGACTGCCTATCTGACCTCCTCAAACTAGTTAACCGGGCAACCCGATACCCCTTGGTTAGACTGGTGTCAGACTTACTGGCTTCTGACTACCCGTAACGACTGCTAAGGATGTTCAATGACAGCCGGGACCTACAGTTTAACGTGCCATCCGAAACACAGTCAATGATGTCTTAGATATACTTAGAAAGTACATACAAACTTAGAAAAGTTGCATTGGTACTTGCCTGACCTGGGATCGAACCCGCGCCCTCATACTTGAGAGGTTGGTCCTTTACCCACTAGGCCACTACGACAAGTACCGATGACACTCTTTATTAAATAAACAATTCTAAGATTAGTGCTACGTGATTAAATATCTTCGCGTATTATTATTGTATGTATCAATACATACAAACTATAATACCTATTATTTTTAAAAAGAGTAACCATGGAGTTTCTTGCCCGTTCTTCTCCATAGGAAGCTACTTTTGGAATGGACAACTAGAATCAAACCTATTTATAATTTTTGACGTTCATAAGTGCTTGTAAAGGCCTTCTTCTTTCGTGTCGATGACATCTATACTAATATTATAAAGCTGAAGAGTTTGTTTGTTTGAACGCGCTAATCTCAGGAACTACTGGTCCGATTTGAAAATTTCTTTCAGTGTTAGATAGCCCATTTATCGAGGAAGGCTATAGGCTACTTTTTATCCCGGTACAGGAAGTAGTTCCCACGGGATGCGGGTGAAACCGCTGGCAGAAGCTAGTGTCATATATTGAGACTACACTATGTCAGCCCAATATGCCGCCACAGCGAGGGCACGGATGCGCTCATTAAGTCCTCCCGCGAGCCTAAATGAAATAAATAATTTGACTTTGACTTCGAGAAAGTTAGCTTGCAAAATTCGTACTACGCACTCTGTGATATAGCTCATAGTGTTGACTCGTAATATATTCTACACAGAAGTCAGTATAGTCTTTGAGTAAGCACTGTGTAGGTCAGTTAGTGTAGTCAGTTGGGGCGTCAGTGTGACGGCGCCGGGCGGCAGCACGTCAGTGGTGCAGTGCGTGGTGTGGGGTCAGGACTGCGCCGCCGGGGGGCAGCACGGAGGTCAGCACGGGGGCGGTGCCCGCGACGCCGCCGACTCCTCCTCCCATGAAGATAACCTGAGGGGAAAATGATGTCAGTGGGGCCTACTAGAACTAATTTTTTTACACTGTAAAAGAAAGCTATTAACTAAGTAAATAATACCAGCTGTTGTAGTGTAGCGGTAGATCAAGCACCTTCTTATAAATGAAAAATAGGGGGAAAATATGCGTCACAAGCACGCGAAATGGCCCTCGCTCAGCATATGCAGCGACCATATGCGACACAGAGCCATGGCCATGATGGCCGACACTAACATGTCACGTCAATCGGTGCCAGAATTTTTATTGGCAATTCAAGTCAAATCAAGAACCAATCTCTCAAATTGTATATGCTGTGCTCGACAAGGTCCATAATTGTGAACACGATAGGCGTGACCGAAACGATCGGTTACTATTTAATTACAAAGCATTCGAGTGCCATCTATGGTGGCAATAGCCATCTGACAGCGTAAATAGCCACCTGACTGTAAAATAGCCATCTAACTGTGTAAGTAGCCATCTGACTGTGGTAATAATAGCCGTGTGGCGGAGCCAGTATCTATCTGATAGTGTAAATAGCCAACTGGCAGTGTCAATAGCCACCTGACTTTGTCAATAGCTGACTGACAGACTAAATCCCTGATAGTTTATCAGGAACTTATCTGACAGATATTATATTGTCCACGGCCGATTTCGGCCGATTCTGCGGCTGTTCCCATTTAAGGAGATCAGGTGCGCTGCGCAGGACATATTATAGTGCTCGAGCATTTGCTCGGACTGCGATGCACTCACTATTCCTTCACTCTCATAGCGCGATGCGACGACAAGCCGACGCCACCGGAGAGAGATCACAAGCACCACCGACATTAACGTGCGACACGATGCACGGGTGAATCAATCACCAACTTCCAGACTACGGGCTGCTTTGTGAAAGTTTAAGAAAACCCACAAAGCGATTTCGGCCCGACCCGGGAATCGAACCCGAGACCTCGAGCACAGCAGCCGCGCTTGCGACCACTAGACCAACGAGGAAGATAAATATTATAAGCAGCCTTTATCTTGCAGATAGCTTAGATACTTTTTGTCACCACGGCTGCGGGCCAGTAAGTCTGACACCAGTCTAACCAAGGGGTATTGGGTTGCCCGGGTAACTGGGTTGAGGAGGTCAGATAGGCAGTCGCTTCTTGTAAAGCACTGGTACTCAGCTGCATCCGGTTAGACTGGAAGCCGACGGAAAAGGCTCGGAGGATGATGATGATACGGCTGCGGAAAGCAGTTGTCTCCGGACGCGGGTGAAACCATTTGCATCACCTAGGTTTAATATAAAATGAGTAAGTTACCTGTGAAACAGGGGTGGCGGGCTGTCCGGGGGTGGCTAACACATACTGCTGTTGCCTGACACCGCCTACCTGAAACATATACGCTTATTTATATTTGTTTCTAGCACTTATACACTAAATAATATTATAAATATAGATGCTGTTGATTTGCATTCTCGACCCAAATCTATACTTATAATAAATCTGTAGAGAGGTCAATTCTGTACATTGAATATATTTCCAAAAAAACTATCAGGGGGTGATTAGTGATCGATACTGATGCCAAAAATGCAATCAGTAAAATTTTTGTCTGTCTGTCTGTCTGTCTGTATGTTCGTTATGGAAACAAAAACTACTTGACGGATTTTAACGAAACTTGGTACAATTATTCTTCATACTCCTGGGCAGGTTATAGGATACTTTTCATTACGCTGCGACCAATAGGAGCAGAGCAGTGAAGGGAAATGTTGGGAAAAAGGGCGAAGTTACTCCATTTTTTAAGCTTCCGTCGCGTGTGCAGCCTTAATGGTAAAAGCTACACAGAAACCATGTATGACGGAAATGTTCTCCATATAATTATGTAAAAAACATCCCATGACAGCACATGTCTACCTTTTATGGTTGTCTCACAATAACACGTGTAACTCTCGATAGCTTAGTAGTTCGGAGGTTTCTGATTATATTTTGTCTACTATTACGTTTCGAACACTCTCACTCATATTAAATAATAAAAGTTAACATTATTACCTATTCAATAAAAAAAGAATCATATAAATCGGTAGAGAAAAACCAAAGTTATACATGAAATAAGTACGGTAATAAGCCACCGCGCGTGAATATCATGCTATAAGGATCATTTTTGTGTAACGGTCGCCGCGCTCGACGCGGCTCGCGGCGCGGTGGCTGCGCGGGCCACGTTCAGAGTGTTCAACCTTATTGACCGACAATAATTGATATTAACAAATCTTGCTTTCAGCCATTATCAGCGCGACTTTTAGGTTTTAATCAATTATTTTTTTACTTTCTTTTGTTGTTATTTTATAAACTAGGTAGGTTTATTTCCTTTTTAGGTGAAATAGTCCTACTACTACATTAGATAATTGGATACGCTGGTGCTTAGTATTTCTTCCTCGCTTTGCACAAAGTACGAATCTAAGGCGGACGAAGTCGCTGGCAGAAGCTAGTCAACAATAAAATTGATACGCAATTTTTATTTTTTTATTTATTTACGAAAATCCCTCAGTGTAAACCCAGCCGTATTTAAGCTCAGCGCGTGTGTTACTCGCCTTACAACCGCGCTGCGCTCTCACAAAGCAAAATCAACGATCATTCATAAAATTGGGTTGTTTCTGAAATACTATTAAATTACAAGAACAAAAAAGCAGCATATATTAGCTATTTCCCGTCTACAATAATTCCGATCGATTTATTCACGTATTGTATGTCAACCTTCTTGAATTTTGCATGGATGCAAATCAACGGTATATCGGGCTGCTTTTTATACCTACACGTGACAAATTACAAACTATAATATGTCCTGCGCAGCTGGCTGATCTTCTTAGAGAGAACAGCCGCTGTGACCGAAATGAGCCTTGTACGCCAATATTACATCTACTTTGTCCACGTGCAGTCAGTAATCATCCCCATGAAATATAGTACAGTATAGCTATACAACATGTAACTTAATTAACGCACATCCTGAAATTAGTTTGTTCAGGATAGTTTACTGAATCGATTTATATCATTTTTAATATAGGTAATTTTCTATCCCAAAAATAATTAAAACTGCGGAAATTATTGTCATATTAACCCTGTACAGTCAAAACAAATTCAAATAGACCGTAACTCAAAGTAATAAGACTTCGTGTATTGTCGGCTTTTTCCGTAGTTTCGTTATGTTGTGTCGAGTCGAGTGCGTTGCGTGCGTAGTAGGTAGTATGACCAAAAAGTTCTCCAAGAATTGGTATAACTAATTTAGTAAATAACAATGTATATACATGTTAAATTAAAAAATCAGTGTATGTATTATGACTATAACATAATATTCTAATTAGGGTGTTTGAGGGTGTGCGTTAATTACGTTACATGTTGTATATAGCAACAGTATCGCCCGCACCTGGTGCACTTGCTGCGGCTGCTGTATGGTCTGCCGGTGCTGGTCATCAGACTCCACCACCACCTGCTCCATGAATGATGTGCCGCCTAGAACAAAGATTAATATAGTGGTAAAAATAGTTAAAAAAAAAAATCACGCTTCTTGTAACGTTTCTTAGTCATATATTGTCATCAGAACTCAGAGCGTGCGCAAAATTTTGTCCTAATCGAAGACTGAGAAGTGGGTCATATTTAGATCAAAAATTTTTCTTACATATTTAGTTACAAGTGAAGCTAATAAAGTGTGTTAAAAACAGGACTTGGTTTTGTGAAGTCGGTTGACAAGAAAATAGAGACACTAGAAGGATGTCTGCTTGTGACTTGCTGAATAGATTTAAATGAAATTTGGTACATAGAGGTCTCTTGTTCACTATAGTAAATTCACCGTATGTAAGCATGGCGATCAGTTTAGTATGACAGTTTAAAAATATGCCATGAACATGGGCTCAGATAGTCTATATTTTATTCGGGTGTGGGATGAAGCTCTCCCGGTCCTTGGGTGAAATCATGTGGAATAGTTGGTCTATACTACAGAGGAAACATTTTTTGTTTGTACCCTGAAACTACTGAAATTCTTTCACTGTTGGAAAGCTTCACTCTTCTCGAGTAATAACATAGGCTATATTTTATCCCCGTATGGGAAACACGGGTAAAATTTTATAACTTGTCTTTCACGCTTTCACGTCAAAACTGCTGAACGGATTTAAATGAAAGGACAATGCCAGGGTCTGGGCTCAAAGTTTGTCCAGCAGAGGGAGTAGTTCCAGCTGGTTCCATAGTGCACTCTGAACACGAAATCCAAATATTTTTGAAATCGGTCCCAGAGGTCCCGAAAAAAACCGGTTCAAATGTTCTCCATAGATAGTCACTTAACAAAGCCTGAGCCATTTGCCCAGTAGTGAAAGTGGTCGAAATAGGTTCTTTACTGCACTGTTAACACGAAATCTAAATATTTTGGAAATCGGTCGCAGAGGTCCCGAGAAAAACCGGTTCTAATGTTTAAACTTGAACAGTCACTTTATAAAGCCCAAGCCATTTGCCCAGTAGTGGGAATGGTTAGAATAGGTCCTTTACTTCATTGTTAACACGAAATCCAAATATTTTGGAAATCGGTCGCAGAGGTCCCGAGAAAAACCGGTTCTAATGTTAATCTTGAACAGTCACTTTATAAAGCCCAAGCCATTTGCCCAGTAGTGAGAATGGTTAAAAAAGGTTCTTTACTTCACTGTTATCACGAAATCCAAATATTTTAGAAATCGGTCGCAGAGGTCCCGAGAAAAACCGGTTCTAATGTTTAAACTTGAACAGTCACTTTATAAAGCCCAAGCCATTTGCCCAGTAGTGGGAATGGTTAAAATAGGTTCTTTACTTCACTCTTAAGACGGAATCCAAATATTTTTGAAATCGGTCCCAGAGGTCCCGAGAAAAACCGGTTCTAATGTTAGCCAGCCATTGTTAGCTAGCCATTTTAAGCAGCCACAAACCTAACAACCTCTTTTCTTGAAATAACATTCAGATAGTTAGTGGTTTCACTGTTGATAGGATAAAAAAACAGGAATAGACGTTTAAAGGAAATTGTTGTTTCTCTTGCTTTTCAGTCTCTTTCTAACACAATCAGTCCTAAGTTCGAGTAGCGTCATGCAATTAATATCCATAATGGCAATGGAAAAATCTTATCAAGACGAATAGAATAAGCTCGAACACGAGGTAGTAAATAGATACCGTTGAGGAGTTCCCTCGTCTCACTGTCGTCTCCATCGTCAGGTCAGGTTTTAACCTCTACTGTTTTATGGTGTCGGAGACATATACCCGAATGACAAGTTTTTATTCGATATGTGCTTACAATTTCCGAGAGTTTCCTATTGTTTTAAGGTTTCTATCACCAGACCCTGGACTGAATAACAAAGGAACCATTTGGAAAGTAAATCCTTTCAAACAATAAAATGATTGTTTAAATCGGTTGGTAAACGACGGAGTTATGCACGTACAAACGTAAAAAGAATACAAAGTAACTGAGAAACTCCTTCATTTTTTTGAGGTCGGTAACAAAAAATCTCGTTCAATACCTCGTATTTGTCGATTAATATTATAATGCATTTCAATTAAGATAATAAAAGTGGAATAGTTAAGGGTTCGTAAGCATATTTTTCGTAATATTGAATAAGAGTCAAACCAGTTTTTCTCAGGACTCCTGGGATAGATTTCGAAATATTTCGGTCTGGGACCTATTATAAGCCTATGGAACATAATACACTATGCAGTTACCGTGGACAATTCTTGAACCCAACTTCCATACAAAGAATAGCATTGTCCTTTGGTACACAGAGAGTCCCGAGCCTGAGATGAGACATACGCCGTTTTCTACCCTGTTGATGTAAATAGTTCTCTAGTTCTCTAGTGTAAATAGTTCGGGACGAGAGTGAAACCTCGTGAAACCGCTAGTATTAAAACAGTAATCTTACCCGCACTATTAGTACTGGTACTATTGAGGTTTTCACAGCCAAACAGACAATGCTGCACCGTCCACCGCGGCTCGAACGGTATGTGAGTTTTCACCTGGAATTAAACATTAAAATAATGTACAATTTTATATAGAAAAATAAGATAAATATGCATCAAGAGCTTTTTAGACCACTATAGACATATTTATTTTCTTTTATTAACAACTAGCGCACGGGTGCAGTGCTGATGATATTATACATATAAATCTTCCTCCTCAATCACTGTATCTATTAAAAATCGCATCAAAGTCTGTTGCGTAGTTTTAAAGATTTAAGCATGCATAGAGATGTAGGGACAGAGAAAGCAACTTTGTTTTATACTATGTAGTGATAACATAATATGACAGTCGTTATTGGTTGTCAGAAATCTGACAACCAGTCTTACCAAGAGGTATTGGGTAAACGAGCGTTGGTAGCTCCACCCTATGGATTATTTAGACGTCTTCTATGGATTATTTAGACGCCTTCTATGGATTATTTAGACGCCTTCTATGGATTATTTAGACGCCTTCTATGGATTATTTTCGGACGCCTTCTATGGATTATTTTCGGACGCCTTCTATGGATTATTTAGACGCCTTCTATGGATTATTTTCGGACGCCTTCTATGGATTATTTTCGGACGCCTTCTATGGATTATTTAGACGCCTTCTATGGATTATTTAGGCGCCTTCTATGGATTATTTTCGGACGCCTTCTATGGATTATTTAGACGCCTTCTATGGATTATTTAGACGCCTTCTATGGATTATTTAGACGCCTTCTATGGATTATTTTCGGACGCCTTCTATGGATTATTTTCGGACGCCTTCTATGGATTATTTAGACGCCTTCTATGGATTATTTTCGGACGCCTTCTATGGATTATTTTCGGACGCCTTCTATGGATTATTTAGACGCCTTCTATGGATTATTTAGGCGCCTTCTATGGATTATTTTCGGACGCCTTCTATGGATTATTTAGACGCCTTCTATGGATTATTTAGACGCCTTCTATGGATTATTTAGACGCCTTCTACGGATTATTTTCGGACGCCTTCTATGGATTATTTTCGGACGCCTTCTATGGATTATTTTCGGACGCCTTCTATGGATTATTTAGACGCCTTCTATGGATTATTTTCGGACGCCTTCTATGGATGATTTAGACGCCTTCTATGGATTATTTTCGGACGCCTTCTATGGATTATTTAGACGCCTTCTATGGATTATTTTGGACGCCTTCTATGGATTATTTAGACGCCTTCTATGGATTATTTTCGGACGCCTTCTATGGATTATTTAGACGCCTTCTATGGATTATTTTCGGACGCCTTCTATGGATTATTTTCGGACGCCTTCTATGGATTATTTAGACGCCTTCTATGGATTATTTTCGGACGCCTTCTATGGATTATTTTCGGACGCCTTCTATGGATTATTTTCGGACGCCTTCTATGGATTATTTAGACGCCTTCTATGGATTATTTTCGGACGCCTTCTATGGATTATTTAGACGTCTTCTGTGGATTATTTTCGGACGCCTTCTATGGATTATTTAGACGCCTTCTATGGATTATTTTCGGACGCCTTCTATGGATTATTTCCAAATCACCAATCAATCAAGACCGATCCCGGCTACCGTACGTCGTTTGAGCTACAAGAAAGCGTCTGACCTACCTGCCTTATGACATCTCCGCTATCTTTACTGTTTTATGTTGTGTATTAAATATTTAACAATATGTATTGATAATGTATGAAGATAAAAGTACAATATAAATACCTTTAATTCAGTAGTAAGCATGAGTATATGCCTGCAGGGCAGCCGGAACACTTTGCTGAATAGACACGAACACTCCTGAGTGGAAGTGCCGTATTTACTGATCGCTGCACTGCTGTGCTTTCTGAAACATTGTAGAAAAAACATATATATTACTTAAAATACTTAGCATAGTGTAGGAACTAGTCCGCGGACATGGGTAAAAAGTTAAGATAATCTAAATGAATATAAACCTATTTGATTTTTTTTTAACACAAAATGTCGACCGGGAATCGAACCGGGGACGCCAAGACTGGCTGTCCGGCATGGTGACCGTTGCGAACTAAATTGATTTAAATTAAATTCAGTAAACAGATAATAATCTATAGCCAGAGAAGGGATATAGGCCGCTCCTCTCTGCCCAGCTACAGGACGAAACTGAGCGGTGTGGAGCCGAAGGGAGCGAACTGGAGCGAAGTGGAGTAGAGCGAGGTGCAGCGGAGCTGGCTAGAGCAGAGCCAGTGTATAAACTAGAAGTTATAATAACTACCTGCCGGCTCGATCGTCGAGACATTTCTGCGCCAACTTAGTTTGATGGCTCATCAAATTGTATGCGTATTGCGTTATCGTGTCCGTAGGAGATTGCTTTAAATTCTCCGTATCCTGAAAAAATACAAATTTAAAAAACACTAGGACTCACGCTTTTATTAATGCACTTTAAAATCATTAGAAGACTTTTCTAACAAGTCCAAACAAAGCTATGTAAGATGTATAAGTTTATGGTATATTCTTATATATATTTATTATTAGTTGTTTAACTTAATTTTAAGAGATTTTTGTTTTGAGATGTTAGGGCGGAACACACAAATCAATATTAAAAATTTAAGGTTGACTAGTGAAAATGCCTATGGCATTAAGTCCGCCTTTATAATTTTAGGATTGCATAAAGTTAAATAAATATTAAAATGTAACACGTATGATAAACCATGTTTCAAATAAATATTCTTCATCTTCTTACCCGTAACCTGCTGAGCGCAAAGGTCCGTCTCTCATTCTCCAGCTGGTTGGCCACGGTGAAGAATATTGACACAAACTCATCGAGCTGTACCTCATTGCGAATCATATTTTGGAATTTTGTTACTAGTCTTTCTAGACCCTGGAAATAAAAGGTGGAGGGTATTAATATGATATTTAAGAGTGCCAGCAGGTGTCGTGGTAGCCTAGGGGGTAAAGAACCATTCTCTCAAGTATGACTGTAGGTTCGATTCTAGGTCAGGCAAGTACTTTCTTCCACGATAAACAGTAGGTTTTGGTAGTCAGATAACCAGTCTTACCGAGGGGTATTGGGTTGCCCGGGTAACTGGGTTGAGGAGGTCAGATAGGCAGTCGCTCCTTGTAAAGCACTGGTACTCAGCTACATCCGGTTAGACTGGAAGCCGACCCCAATATAGTTGGGAAGTCTAGGCAGATGATGAATCATATTTCAGCCCAGCTCTATTCCGCAGTTTCACCCGCGTCCCGTGAGAACTACTACTCATACCGGGATAAAATATAGCAAATGTTACTCGGGTCTATGTAGTTTCGCAACAGAGATTAAAAAAAAAAAGTCCTAGTCCTTCCTAGTCCTTTCAGAGCCTATATAAAGAAAAAAAAACATGTTTACTCCTTATTAAAAGTCTTTCTTTAGTTAAAATGACCTTCAAAAAGTGTAAATTTTCATCTTACTTTAAATAAATTCCTTTTATCTATTAAAGTTTTCGTCACCTTATGCAATATATTAGTATAGTTATCAGCCTCGAGCCATGCGTCGAGCTTGGCGAGCGGGCCCTGCGGCCGCGACAGCGCGTCCCACAGCCGCAGCGTGCCCGCGCCCGTGCCGATGATGCCGCGCTTCAGCACCTGCAAGGGGGGAAATTATTGTTTACACATTAAATATCTAATCAAAAAATATAAAGGCAATATTTTTGAAGATCATAGATCAAACCAGACATTGCCTCATGACGATTATTCAGTTTAATTCGAAACAAATCATTACCAATTTCAGAAATTGGTAATGATTGTCAGTCAGCTGAGAGCTGGAGAGTGCTACTACGCTCGTAGCTGCTACGTCACCTGCCGGTTTAGCTACAGCACATTGTTGTCACTACACTCTCGTAGCCGCTACGCCACTGGATGATACTACGGCCGTGGCTATGTTAGCTAACACCGTAGCTGCAGCACCTGATGTTACTACGCTCGTAGCCACTACGTCACCTTGATGTTACTACGCTCGTAGCTGCTACGTCACCTGCCGGTTTAGCTACAGCACATTGTTGTCACTACACTCTCGTAGCCGCTACGCCACTGGATGATACTACGGCCGTGGCTATGTTAGCTAACACCGTAGCTGCAGCACCTGATGTTACTACGCTCGTAGCCGCTACGTCACCTTGATGTTACTACGCACGTAGCTGCTACGTCACCTGCCGGTTTAGCTACAGCACATTGTTGTCACTACACTCTCGTAGCCGCTACGCCACTGGATGATACTACGGCCGTGGCTATGTCAGCTAACACCGTAGCTGCAGCACCTGATGTTACTACGCTCGTAGCCGCTACGTCACATTGCTGTCACCACACTCGTAGCCACTACGTCACCTGGATCTTACTACGCTCGTAGCCGCTACGTCACATTGCTGTCACCACACTCGTAGCCACTACGTCACCTAGATCTTACTACGCTCGTAGCTGCTACGTCACCTGCCGGTTTAGCTACAGCACATTGTTGTCACTACACTCTCGTAGCCGCTACGCCACTGGATGATACTACGGCCGTAGCCGCTACGTCACATTGCAGTCACCACACTCGTAGCCACTACGTCACCTGCATCTTACTACGCTCGTAGCTGCTACGTCACCTGGATCTTACTACGCTCGTAGCTGCTACGTCACCTGGATCTTACTACGCTTGTAGCTGCTACGTCACCTTGCTGTTACTACGCTGGTAGCCGCTACGTCACCTTGATGTTACTACGCTAGTAGCCACTACGTCACCTGCTACTACGCCCGTACTACGTCACCTGCTACTACGCTCGTACTACGTCACCTGCTGGCAGGCTACAGTGCAGTGACCAGGCTGGCAGTACCTGCAGCTGCTGCTGCGTGTGCTCGCCGCGCAGCAGCGCGAGCGCGTATGTCTTGCAGTGCGCGGCCACGTCGGGCGGCGACAGCAGCGCGTCGTCACGTCGAGCAGACTCCACACACAGCCGGGCGCTGGCGACTGATGCCTGCCATACTGAGCACGTCACGTGCGCTGACGGAAATGCTGACCGGACCGCCTGGAAAGACGGAGAGGAACGTTTAAAACAGGAGATTTGTGAGCTATAGGGGTCGGTTATAACATAACAAAGTGTTAGCTGCGTTCACGCGGTGGCGCGCGGTCATTTTCATCTTAGACCGCGAGCCGACCCAACCGCGCCGAGTCGTGCGTTCATCTGAACTTAGCCTAAATCAGTTTCAGTTGAATAGACTTGTCAACAGTGTTTCTATCGCTTGTCAAGCTCGGAAGTCGAGTCGAACGACAATGCACCCGAATGCCCCGCGAATGTGCAGGGGACGTACCTAACTGTCGCGTAAAGTGCTGGTTTTTTCAGAGCCTTCACAAAACTATTTTCATTGTAACCGATGACAAAAATCTTTTAATAATAGAATTAGTAATTCAAATATGCACATTCTTCACTACGACTTTGAGGCTGTACTCGTATAATTGAATTTGTATTAAAACTGTAAAATGTACTGAAGATTGTTGATGTTTCTTTCTTTCTATTAGGATGAAATTTTGCACACGCTCTGAGTTCTGATGACAATACATGATTAGCTTAGAAACGTCATTACAAATCCAATATGGCGGCCTCTCCAAGATGGCGGACTGGCTGTTTAAAATCTACCCCCATCATATGGGTATCAAGTGAAAGGGTAGCGTATGATTTAGGTATAAGATGGAAGGATTTGCTGAAAATAATGCAAAATGACATATTCTTACCAATTGGCGAAAATATATGGTTTCCTAGTTGACTACGGAACACTAAAAAGGAGCACACCCGGCGTCAATTAAATTATGGCAATTTCTTGACTTGCTAGGTAAAAAATTAATGGGTCAAAAATTATGCCTTTCCTATTGTTTTTCAATATGTATTCGCATCGAGTTTTGAGAAAAAAACAATGTATTTGTTACACACTGAGTAGGTAGAAAACATGAGTGTAATAAAAAAATATTTGGCAAGAAATACCGAATTTGTTTGTTATTTTTTCAAAACAGCGCCATTTTAAATATTCACTCGGGTCGCGGGTGAAAGCTAGTTAAACATAGAACTTACCTGTTGACATTTCGTAGGGTCACAGACCACACACCGCACCTGTCTCCACGCCGGGTTGCAAGATTTGAAAGTTTCAAGCAACCATGTCAAATCTTCGCCGATGAGGGTTGAAATACCTGTTGAAGGTAGAGAAGAAATTGTGAACTGGAACATAATCCATAGATTTTTGAGCAGTCATCATCATCATCTTCTTGGCCGGCTGACATTCTAACCGCATGCAGCTGAGTACAAGTGTTTTACAAGGAGCGACTGCCTATCTGGCTTTCTCAACCTGGGCAACCCGTTACCCCTTGTTAAAACTGATTGTCAGAGTTTCTAGCTTCTGACTACCCGTAATGACTGCCAAAGATGTGCAAAGGATAGTCGAGACTAGGGCTGCCATCTCGAATTTCGCAAAACCCGGACAAACATTAAAAAAACCCGCACATTTGGCGTAAATCGCATTTTTTCCCCGAACGAGTACGATTTTTTTAAAACTAAATAATACCTAATTTGTAATCTATTTACTATTTACTACTAGCTTTTGCCCGCGACTTCGTTCGCGTGGAATAGTGGCATCCGGCAGATTTTTGGTTTGAACAATAGATGGCGCTGTATGTCCGGAATAAATTGTATTTTTTATTTTTATTTTTTGTAATAAAAACTATTCTATGTCCTTCTCCTGGCTCTAAACTACCTCCCTGTCAGTTTTCAGCTAAATCGGTTCAGCCGTTCTTGAGTTATAAGTGGAGTAACTAACACGACTTTCTTTTATATATATAGATTAAGATATACTTAAATTCAATGAGGTGCTTCCTTACATGAAAAGTGTCTGGGTTTTCCCTGGACACTTCTTGAAACCCCGCCCGGACGGCCCCCGGACGGCCTCTAAACGAGGACAAATCCGGGGAAACCCGGACAGATGGCAGCCCTAGTCGAGACCCACCAATTTTACATGCCTTCAAAAATATGGACGAACTCGTCAAGACAAGGTGGCCACCCACCCATGGAGATGCTACAAACGTTCTTAACCTTATGACCCTTGTGGCTGTTACTTAGCCACAGATTCACATACATATTGACATACATGTAAGTTATACTACTTATAACTAAAAAACGGCTGGAGCAATTTGGCTGAAAATTCATGGGGAGGTAGGTTAGATATGACGATATTTTGACGACCTCGATGGCACAATGGTCACTACGCCGGATTGCCGAACCTGAGGTCCCGGGTTCGATCCCCGGTTCGGTCGACATTTGTGTGATGAGCATGCTTGTTGGCCGTGGTCTGGGTGTTACAATATGTATTTATAAATATGTATTATGTATATATGTAGCTATATGTAGTTTATCAGTTGTGTTAGCACCCATAACACAAGTTAATTAATAACTTACCATGGGGCTAACCGACCGTGTGTGTAAAGGTGTCCTGACATTATTATTATTATTATATTTTATCCTACTTTGTATAAATGGTTTTTTTGATTTTGACTCACCAGCGCTAACAATGACTGATTTCCCGTTTCCATCTTCAGCTAAGAACAGTGTCACATTATGTTTGAGTAACGGCGTCCCAGTGCCACCAACAGTCGGTATTGAGCTATTAAATTCTATTCCTGGAACAAAAACATTCATATTAGGATCACCAATCCGCCATTTTGAATTCCCGCCATGTTGGATTTAAGTCCCGTGACAATTTTTTTTGGCATAGAATATGCGGGACGACAGGGTAAAAAAATAGTAATTCTAATTAGTCCATATTTTAGATGGGCAAAAAATATTGGACACGTATTTTTTATTTTAACAAAACATTAAATATTGGCTAAGATATAACGCAACAAAGATTGTTCTTGTAATTTTCATAATTAACCGAATTTTTATGAATGATCGTTGCGTGTGCTTTGCGTTTGTGTGAGAGCGCAGCGTGGTTGTAAGGCCTATACACACGCGCCGAGTTTAAATACGGTTGGGTTACACCGAGGGATATCCGTAAACAAAAAAAAAAATGAACATATTTTATTGGTGATTTGGGTTGAGAATTATTAGCAAAATTACATCCTTGAATTTGACACGAATGTAAGTCAAAGTCAACAGCTTGTATATTAAAAATGGGCCTTAAAGCCTGAATTTTTAGATAAATAAATAATAAGAAAACTTACCAGTCTCTATGCACAAGAATTGCGGTACAGCATTGAAAGCCAGCTGCATGCTCGGCGTAGTTAGATACACGCATTGTATGCAACCCGATTGCGAGTGTAGGAGCTTTACACCGGCATCTGAAATAAATATTATAACATTAGTAATACTATCTAGATATAGATATACCAATATTATAAAGCTGAAGAGTATTTTGTTTTAATGCGCTAATCTCAAGAACCACAGATTTATTTCATTGTTAGACAGACCATTTATCAAAGGAAGATATATGCTCCTCTTTACCCGGGCTTGTGAAGTAGTTTTACTCAGGAAGTTTTACACTGGTCATATTATAATAGTAGCTCTGTCTATCCAGTTTTAATGTCAAAACTACTGAATAGATTTAAATGGGTACACATATAATAATTGGCGGTTTTATTCGATTTTTCTGAATGAGATAGTCTGGTCTGAGAAGGGATATAGGCTACTTTTTAACAGGGTACATATAGTGAGAAGTTTTCCTGGGATGCGAGTGCAACCGCGGGAACCAGCTATACTCCATTTAAGCAAGGCTGCTTAAATGGAGTATAGCTGGTCTGGTATCACCAAAAAACGTTATTGATGTGACTTTTACACAAATCAACAACTGCTTAGACTAATGATACTATTGATTTAGTCTTTGTTTCTACTGTAATTATCCACATTTTATTTTAAACTGAGTTTTTAAATTAAAAATCATATCAAGATTATTTTGTTAAGTGGATACTCAAATAACCAACCTAAAGACAAAAGTCTTCAATCAGTGCGTCCTACCTGTCATGACTTACGGAGCCGAAACGTGGACACTGTCGGTACGGCTGGTTCACAAGTTTAAAGTCGCTCAGCGGGCTATGGAAAGGGCTATGCTCGGCATTTCTCTGAGGGATCGCATCAGAAATGAGGTAATCCGTCAGAGAACCAAGGTCATCGACATAGCCCACCGAATCAGCAAGAAGTGGCAGTGGGCTGGCCATATTAGACGAAGAACCGATAACCGTTGGGGTAAACGAGTTCTAGAGTGGAGACCACGCCTCGGCAAACGTAGTGTAGGACGTCCTCAGGCACGGTGGAGTGATGACTTGCGCAAGACGGCTGGCAGGAGCTGGATGCGAGCAGCCGAAAATAGATCTCAGTGGCGTGCACTTGGAGAGGCCTATGTCCAGCAATGGACTGCGATAGGCTGATGATGATGATGGATACTCAAATTGAATGTAGTTAACAGAAAGTAAGCAATAACTTACCATAGTTCAACTGTAGTTTTCTAACGACAAAGTCATATTTCTGGTTGAGCCAGCGCACAGCACCCGTGCCTGTCGCAACCAGCTGGTCTTCATTTGTCACCACTTGAGGCTCAGGGCTGGAAATAATATGAAGTATTAGTATTAAGTTATGAGGGCTTGTGACTAAGTCAAATAGAATCGATTGATAGTAAAGTTAAGCGATGCGTGGCTCAGTCAGCCCGTGGATTGGTTTCCCAACTATGCTATAGTTTTACTATACTTTTAAGTTTGCCATCATCAGCCTAGCCTTTTCCCAAGGGTAAGCTTCCAGTCTTAACCGTATGCAGCTGAGTACCAGTGTTTTACATGGAGTGACTGCCTATCTGCAACCCAATACACTATGTTATGACTGGTTTTTGGCTTCAGGCTACCCATAATGACTGTGATGTTTAAATGACAGCCAAGCATTGCTTAACCTTAGGATCAATCGGTCCACATGGCTTTGACTTAGCTACCAGATCAAGACACAAATACACACACACACACACACACAGCTGCTATCAACTTATACATACGTCTCTGTAGTCTCAGCGGGCGAGTTGTCAATGATGGCCACTTCATACTCCTGCTGGCCGTCCACTTGAGTGCCGCTGCTCAGCTCAAACTGTTGGTATGTGTTCTGCGGCTCTTCCACTTGTTGCTGGAAGGTTAATAATTTATTTAAAGTACACTTGGATGAATTAGAAGGAGAGAGTTACTAACGAGGAAGTACTTAACAGAGTAGGAACTAAGAGGCAACTATTGCAAAATATAGAGAATTAGCTTCTGCCAGCGGTTTCACCCGCATCCCGTGGGAACTACTTCCCGTACCGGGATAAAAAGTAGCCTATAGCCTTCCTCGATAAATGGGCTATCTAACACTGAAAGAAATTTTCAAATCGGACCAGTAGTTCCTGAGATTAGCGCTTTCAAACAAACAAACAAACAAACTCTTCAGCTTTATAATATTAGTATAGATAACTATAAGTTTTGTTGTAAACTTAAGTATTTAGCGGGGCGTGGGTCATGTTTGGTTCGATTTGAGATTAACAATTATGATTGAATAGGTATTTTAATAGACCGTTTATCAAAGTAGGTTACAGTCTACTCCTTATCCAGGTGTACAAGGAAGTACCCCCTGGGTGAAGGCAAAAACAATACTCAACAATGTATTTGTAAATAACATGTAACAAAAACAAACTCACCGTAGTAACTTCAGTGTTACTCTGCACGAAATTCGCGCCTTCTTCCTCCGGTTCTCCTTTCACGTCATAGATTGTCTCTGCCATGACAATCCTTCCGGAAGAATCCATGGTCCACATACCACCGAACGCAAAATTTGACGGGTTCCCGCTCTGTTCGTAAAGTATCACCGTGTTAGGGCCAAGTTGAACTGGCTCTCCCTTCATGTTTACGAAGACTGGCTGCTCGAAGTTCCCTTCCACCAGTTGCCCCGTGTGAACAATTTGCTGGCCCTGCTCAACAGGAACCTCAACAACTTGATTCACGACTTCCACAGTCTCTTTCTTCTCTTCATTTTTACGATTCACCATTATTTTACTTTTTTTCTCACTCTCACCACTATCTTCAGTTTTTCGTTTAATCACAGTTTTCTTTTTGTTTTTCTTGTCCATTTTTACGTTTGTTATGTTTGTTTTCTACACTAAAACGAGCGTTTCAACGCTAAATATTGTGATAGATATTCTGAAAAACCGCCTCGCCCATACGACATTTTAACCTATTTTGTAACAAAGCGGGGTTTTGGGTGTTTGGAAATTACACACAGACACGTAGATACATTCACTTTTGTAAATAAACAATGTATTTTATTGTTTTGATAACAGTTAGATGAGATAATTTTAAAATTATACCCGTGCGAAAAGGACAACTCAGTGAGACGCCATTTTTAAATGGAACTAAGCTTTTTCTCTTTCTTGCAGTCGTGGCATCCCTTTCCGCTTGGTACGATTCGTTCTGAAACTATCCTAACCATAAGTAAATAAGATGTTTATGTTATTCAATCTAAATAAAGTAATATTTGAACACATGATAATGATTTTATCTTCCCAAAGATTCTCTTTTAACTACTTTTGTGTAGAATGAACTGCTGAATTTACGGTAATATTTTTTATTTATTTAACATGTGCTCAAGATTATAATGTAATCTGGTAAATTGACCTGCAACGCACCCATCAAAAATTGAAAACCATCATCGTGACTTTGATAAACGTCAAATAAAAATAATCCTTCAGTAGTATTTTTTTACAATCGAAAACAAATAACCTTCGAGGTTAATTAAAATAATTATTTATGAGTTATAAGGTCGAACAAAACCAGTTTTCATGCTTATTCTCAACACACTTACGATTCTACTACAAGTGGCCTTTATAGTGTCTATGTCATTGCTGTCCATGAATATTATCCGTTATTTCACTGGTGGTGTTAAAAAGATGGCTTTATTCGCTCCTGCTATGTTTGTAAACCACGGGGGAGGCCCCATGCCTCTTCTGGGCGACAAGGACCACGCAGGACTGACAAATTTCCTTCGAGACGGAGTGCAAAAACATTTGAACTTGAAAGAGGTCAAGGCGATTATATTAGTGACTGCACACTGGGAGGAAAAGGTTGTAACTATATCTTCAGGTGAACACCACAACCTTTACTTCGATTACTACGGATTTCCACCAGAAACTTACAAATATAAATACGACGCGCCCGGAGATCCAGCTCTCGCTGAGCGCATACACCACACGCTGAAAAAGGCGGGAATTAATTCAAAATTGGATTCGAAAAGAGGTTGGGACCATGGAGTATTTGTGCCTATGATGTTAATCAACCCATCAGCCAGTGTTCCTATAGTACAAATTTCAGTACTTTCAAACCAAGATGCTGAACAGCATTATAATTTAGGAAAAGCGTTATACGAGTTTAGAAAAGAGGGCATAGCTATATTAGGTTCAGGAATGTCCTATCATAATATGAGGGAATTCATGATGAGTATGTCTCAATCGGTAGTTAATAAAGATTTTGATGAATTTTTGAATAAAGTCTGTACGGCAGAGAGTGAGGAAGCGAGGAAGGAGGGTTTACTTTCTTGGAGACAGCAAAAGGGTGCTACGGAGGCTCATCCGATGCGTGCTGCGGAACATTTTATGCCGTTAATCGTTATTGCGGGTGCAGGAGGCTCTAAGCCTGGAGAGAGAATTTTTAACTGGGATATGGGTGGAAAATTCAGATTAAGCGGATTTGTATGGAAAGAGGAATAAGTTATCGGCAAAGGTGGGCATTTACTTGTTAATCGTTAATTAATGAAGTTAACAAATGGATTAACTTTAACGTTACAAAAATGGATGATAATTCCTGTTGAATTATACTTAAGTAAAAATTGACAGAGTTAACTTATTAATTAACGATAAACAAAGTTAACTTTGTGATTAACTGTGCCTACATATGGTATGCTTTTCCAGTTAATTAGAATCAGCATTTAAAGTTTTTATCTATTGTTAATGCTTTTAATTTTGTGATCATGAACTGACAATGGTATTATGTTCGTTTTAAGTGTACTTTTTGGGAAATTAAAGATTTTTATAGAAGCGAGGAATGTGCCAAGTTGTGAGAAAACAGTACATAAATTGAGAGGCTGGTCTATGGTCTACTATGTACCTATGGTCTGGTCGTATAAAAGTAGCACAAATTAAACATTATTCTTTAGCAATAATATTCTAAGAGATAAATGAGTATTTTATTATAACCTAATTGTTGTGTAAACTAATTTAAGCGTAAGTAATTTATTTTAATTATTTTAATAAAAGGTTACATTATTAATTTAATTTTTCTTTTTTTCTAATCTACTAAAATTAAACTAATAAATAAAATAGACATTATATATATACATGGTATGTATTGGTGTATTTTATAATCAATGCAATAATTTTGTGAGTGTACTAATTATATTTTGTGCCACATGGAAACTACTCGATTTATATATTTATTTATTTGGGATGCCAACAGTTATTACACTAACTTTAAGTACAGTAAAAATAGATACATGCAAAATACATGCATTCGGCAAATATTACCATTCCTCAATAAATAGGAAATCTAACACAGGAAGAATTTTTCAAATTGGTCTAGTAGTTCCAGTCAGTAGGTAGCTTATTTAAGCAAACAAACCAGCTCATCATCCTTTATCCCTACTAATATTATAAAAGCGAAAGTAACTCTGTCTGTCTTTTACGCTTTCACGTCTAAACCACTGAACTGATTTTAATAAAATATGGTAGGTACAGATAGAGTTGACCTTGAGAAAGAACAGGATAGTTTTTATTCCGGACTTTTGAAGAGTTCTCTTGGAAACGCGATACAACCGAACTAGACACAGGTGGAAGCTAGTTTACTATAAATATTAGTAAGGATAAACTTGAGTTGTAAGATAAAGTTTCTAGATAATTGAAAATAACCAGTCATAATGACAAATCAACTCATGATTGACTTGAGCGTCATCTTTATTGCCACCATGAGACACGGAAATTTGTCTAATGATCTATACTAATATTATAAAGCTGAAGAGTTTGTTTGTTTGTTTGTTTGAACACGCTAATCTCAGAAGCTATCGAGGAAGGCTATAGGCTACTTTTTATCCCGGTACGGGAAGTAGTTCCCACGGGATGCGGGTGAAACCGCTGGCAGAAGCTAGTTAATGAATATAACAACATGCAGTTTCTCGCGGTTTTACGGGCCCTTGGAAAACTTCGGATCCGATTTGAAAAATTCTTTCACTGTTGAAAATCTACTCTTCCCGAGTATCATAGGCTATATTTTATCCCGGTACGGGTAATAGTACCCATGCATGGAACGCGGGCGAAACCCCGGGGAAACAGCTAGTAAAAAATAAAAACACGTTGGATGCTTGAAGCGTTAAATGGCTGACTTCAGAAATGTTAAGTTATTTGGCGCTAATTACTGTACTGTAAAGTTGTTAAGAAGTGTTATTTAATCCAGAATTTTATTTGCTTCATTTAAATAAATAAATTAGATAAACTTCCTGAAAAAGTGCAATAAATTAATTAATTTGTTAAATCATGTGTTTGTAGAAATATTCTAACAGTTAAGGGACCATTGTAATAAATTATTTTAGCTCTAAGCGTCGCTTGTTATTGAGTAAATGGCGTTTGGAAAAGATTTTTTTATTATTATTTTTATGCGAATTATCCGTGTTTCGGAAAGCACTATAAATTGTAGGTCCCGGCTATCATTGAAAGCCTGAAAACCAGTCTTACCAAGGAGTATTGGGTTGTCCGGTTAACTAGGTCGAGGAGGTCAGATAGGCAGTCGCTTCTCTTAAAACACTTCACCCATAGCGGGAGGAGTCATTTGATGATTTAGGTACTGTACGGTTCGCTTTGTATGTACACGGAAAATAAAACACCGGATTACAGTTGTAACACACTTAATCGCTCGGCGGTTCCCTCGGGCATGAGCGCGCCTAGCGACTCGCTAGCCACGCTCCCCGCCACCGACCGTCGCGCCATCTAGCGTGCAACGTTTAATATACGTAGTACACTACATATTGTGATTTAAGTTAATATTTATGCTATGTGGGTAGTGAGTATTTTGTTAGTTATAAGATTGTCACCACCACCAAACTAGTCTGCCAATACACGCTGTGCTATCGAGACGTACGTTGTTTTATTCCGCTCCTAGCTGACGATTGACCTGCATCGATATATGCTTCAGTGGCGACGAGTTGTGAACTTTTCGCGTGTTTAGGAAAAAGTGTTAAACAATGACGATCGGAAAAATAGGCGAGTTTAACGTACACAACGACGATTGGAAACTATATATCGAACGGTTAGAGCAGTACTTCCTTGTGAATGACATAAAAGCCGAGTTACATGTGCCGACATTAATAACTGTTATGGGAGCAGAGAGCTATGAGTTGCTCGTCAATCTGTGTACACCGAATAAACCGAAGACGAAGACGTTTGAGCAGTTATCAGATATAATGGGCAAACATTTACAACCTAAACCGAGTGAACTCGCTGAGAGGTATAAGTTCAGGCATAGAAAACAGAAGGAGGGTGAAACCATATCCGAGTATGTGGCGGTACTTAAGAAAATGTCGAAGACCTGCGAGTTCGGAAGTTGGCTGGAGGAAAGTTTGAGAGATCAACTGGTGTGCGGAATAGCAAGCGAGAATATTAGACAACGGTTATTCGCAGAGTCGAAATTGGATTTTGCCAAGGCGTATAAACTTGCCTCCAGCATGGAATCAGCCGAGAAGGACGCCGCTATGGTAGAAGGGTCTAAATCGGCAGCTGGAACTGACGCCACGTCGACGGTGACGTGTCAGGCGATAACGACGAGACGGCAGGCAACGGGCATGGCGGAGCGCGACGGGGAGCCGGGCGCGGGGAGGCGCGAGGTGCGCGGGCGGCGAGGCTCCCGCGAGCGGCGCGCGGGCCACGAGGCGGCGACGTCGGTGCTGAGCGAGCGGGCTCGGCTGGGGGAGCGGGCTCGGCTGGGGGAGCGAGCTCGGCCACAGCGGCCGTGTCGAGTGTGTGGCGCGAACCACAATGAATCAACGTGCAAGTTCACAAGTTACGTGTGTCGAGTGTGCAACCGGCAAGGGCACCTGCGGCGGGTGTGTCCTAATATAGTGAAACAATATCAGGTAGACGTGGAAAACACTAGCAGGGACGAGGAGGAGGACAGTGACGAGGTAATTTTTGTTGATGTTTGTCGGTTGTCGATATCAAGTTGTAAACCTATTTATATAACACTTAACGTTCATAACAAAGACATTGCTATGGAATGTGACACAGGTAGTGCAGTGTCTTGTATTAGTCGCGAATGTTACGATAGACTATTCAGCGACCTTACCCTACAACCTTGCAAATTAACCTTAAGATATTACACTGGTGAGACTGTAAAACCGTTAGGTATCATAAGACCGCTAGTTCGTTATAAGAATAGAAGTGAATTTTTAGAATTGCTTGTGATCGAAAGAGGAAAAACTGTACTTTTAGGGCGACATTGGATAGCGGCATTAAAGATACAACTTCCGGATTTAAATTATGATGTGCATAAAATGGTGGAAAGTAATGATTACAATGTAACCTATTTCAGTTCCAAATATTGTAACGTGTTCGCGGAGGGACTCGGGCGGTTCACGGGTGGCGCGGTGAGCATTCACGTGCGGCCGGGCGCGCGGCCGGTGTTCATGCGCGCGCGCCCGCTGGCGTACGCGCTGCGCGAGCCGGTGGAGCGCGCGCTGGACCAGTTCGTGCGCGACGGAGTTCTCACCCCGGTCGAGCGGTCCGACTGGGCCACGCCGATAGTTCCAGTGGTAAAGAAAGATGGTAGCATTCGTATCTGCGCCGATTATAAACTGACCATAAACAAAGTTATTGAAATTGATCGTTATCCGTTGCCTAGGGTAGAAGATTTGTTATTCCGTCTCCGAGGGGGTGAGTACTATAGTAAAATCGATTTGTCTCAAGCGTACGCGCAATTCGAGCTCGACGACACAAAAATATATACGGTGATAAATACCCATAAAGGTTTGTACATGTACAACAGATTAGTATATGGTTTAGCGTCTAGTCCAGGCATTTTTCAGAGGCGAATAGAACAATTATTTGCTGACATGCCGCGGGTGGGTGTCTTCTTAGATGATATAATCATAACAGGTAGTACGAAGGCTGACCATGTAAGCAATTTACATAAAGTCTTTCAACGGTTGCAGGACTACGGACTTAGAGTGAAGAAGGAAAAGTGCGTTTTCTTTGCAAAGTCCGTCTCGTATTTGGGTCACATTATTAGTAAAGAGGGTGTGCACACGTGTCCGGAGAAAGTTAAGGCAGTGTTAGAAACGCCGGCTCCTACCAATATCACCGAGTTAAGGGCGTTTATAGGCCTAGTCATGTATTATGCAAAATTTATTAAAAATATTAGTACAGTTCTCGCTCCGTTATATAATCTGCTTAAGTCGGGGATTAAGTATAATTGGAATGACGAGTGTGAGAGGGCATTCGTAAGAGTAAAGCGTCTTTTAGCGGATGGTGAGGTACTCGTTCATTACGATCCGGAGCTACCGTTGATTTTGACAACGGACGCGAGTAGCGTGGGCGTGGGCGCAGTCATATCGCATGTGACGGCGGACGGCGAGCGGCCGGTGGCGTACGCGTCGCGCTCACTCACGCCTGCGGAGCGAGGCTATGCACAAATAGATAGGGAGGCTCTTGGAATCATATTTGGTATACGAAAGTTTCATCAATACCTTTATGGTCGTCACTTTACACTAAGAACTGATCATAAACCTTTAACACATATTTTTGGTGATAGAACGGGTATTCCGGTGATGGCTGCTTCACGACTACAGCGGTGGGCGGTACTGCTATCGGGTTACAATTACAAGATTGAGTACATTACTTCGAGTAAAAATAGTGCAGATGCCTTGTCACGCCTGCCGTGTGAGAATAGTTTTTCTGGGAAACCAAGAACAGAAAGTACGTATGTTAACTTTGTTGAAAATTTTTTACCCCTTACTAGCAGTGATATCAAGCAAGTGATAGCCAGGGATAGGATACTTGCTAGGGTAATGTTATACATACATTCGGGTTGGCCGCCAGTTTGTCCTGGTAGTGATGAGATTAAACCGTTCTTTGCTAGGAGAAACGAGTTATATGTGGAATGCGGGTGCATAATGTGGGGATATCGCATGGTGATTCCACAAGCATTGCAAGGTAAATTATTACAACAATTGCATAGTAGCCATATGGGCATTGTAAAAATGAAAAGTATGGCTAGGAGTTACATATGGTGGCCTAACATCGATAAAGATATCGAGGACTTAGGTAAAAGCTGCGAGACATGTGCGGCGGAAGCGAGCGCGCCCCCACGAACTGTTATCCAACCATGGCCGTATTATAATCAACCGTGGACTAGACTTCACATTGATTTCTTGGGCCCATATCGAGGTATGACATTTCTAGTATTGATAGATTCGTCTTCAAAGTGGTTAGAAATATTCGAAATGTCGCGGACCAACGCGTCTAATGTTATTAAAGTGTTGCGTGCGACTTTTGCGAGGTTCGGGTTACCGGAACAGTTGGTATCAGATCAGGGACCACCTTTTACTAGTTCAGAATTCAAATATTTTCTTTTGCAAAATGGTATCAGGCAGTATTTTTCACCCGCTTATCATCCGTCTTCAAACGGAGCTGCAGAAAATGCAGTTAACAATTGTAAACGCGCGATAAAAAAAGCAATCAGAGATGGCGTGGATGTAGACACAGCCTTGCAGACGTTTTTACTAGCGTACAGAAACACAGTGCACAGCACCACCGGTGAGACGCCCGCTATGTTGTTGCAGAAACGGACACTACGTTCTAGGTTCGATTTGTTGCGAACGGAACGTTCAGTAGGCATCAGAGTACACGATGCGCAGCAAAGACAAATCGATTCATCTGGTGGGGTTCCGCGATCTTTTGACGAGGGAGACCCTGTTTGGATGAGGGATTACAATTCCGCAAACAAATGGGTCAAAGGTTCTATTACAAACGTGGATAGTACTCGTAGGTATATGATAGCAAGGGATAACGGTCAATTAGTCAAAAGGCATGTAGATCAGATACGGCGCCGATCTCGGCTATCGGTTGGTGGACCGAACGCGGAAGAAGAGGGAACAATAGAGGGTGAGAGCTCCGTAACGCAGGCTGGAGACAACTTAATAAAGTCGGGGAAGAATGAGCATGAACGCAGTGATGAATGTGTGAGTGAAGAAAGTAAGTCGAATTCAGCGATGAACGAGGAAGTACGGGGTAGTGTTTGTGGTCAGCCGTCTGATCAATCACCTGGTATATCGGCTCAGCCGCAAGCAGGGTACCCAAAGCGAACCCGAAAACCGGTCATTAGATTTCAGTGCACGTGAATTATAACTTATGTATTTGCAAAATTATTGTAATTTAAGAAGGGAGGTGTGATGTATGTTAATATTTATGCTATGTGGGTAGTGAGTATTTTGTTAGTTATAAGATTGTCACCACCACCAAACTAGTCTGCCAATACACGCTGTGCTATCGAGACGTACGTTGTTTTATTCCGCTCCTAGCTGACGATTGACCTGCATCGATATATGCTTCACATATCTACCTTTTACAAAATTAGGAAAAATGAAATGATTGTTGTAGCTTACTCATCAGAATCACAATACAACCAAACAACGTCAGACAAAATTTAATCAATTATTTTCAATCAATCTCTCATTTCCGTCGATCTCTGGAGAATTATTTGGACAAACTTCCCATTTACCCTCAACCTTCTTGAGATGTACAATGTTCCTACGAAGTCGCTTTCCATTTTCATCGTTTACTACTTCGACGTCATTACCGTCCTTATTGACGACTGTGTGCGGCGCATCATTGAACGTAGTAGACAATTTATTTTCCTTGATCATATTTTTTACGTATACTTTTTCTCCAACTTCTATATTTGATTCTGTGGCTTGTCTTTTCCTGTCTGCATACTCTTTGCCCTTAGTTTTCATGGTTGTATCTCTGTCCTTTGTTTCCAGATCTACTTCAGAAAATTCAATATCTACCACTGATGGTAGTTTGTCCCTGAATTTACGCCTGAAAAAAAGTTCACCGGGAGGTTTCCCGGTTACAGAATGAGGTGTACTATTATACATGGTCAAATATTTAAGCAAATCGTCTTGCCAATTAGACTTTTGAGTTTGACTTATACGTAAACGCTTTAATATGTCTCTGTTTTGTCTCTCAACCTCACCATTTTGTTGTGGCCAATAAGGAATGCTATGAAACAGCTGAATACCAAATTCTTTGCAAAAATTTTCAAAGTCTATACTAATGAACTGTCTGCCGTTATCGGCAGTTATGCTCACTGGTGTACCTAATCGAGAAAATATTTCTTTAAGTATATTGATTGTATGTGTTGAGTCAGTGTTTTTTGTAATTTTTATTTCTTTATATCGACTATAATAATCTATGACTACTAAAAGGTAATGTCCAGTAGGCAAGGGTCCAAGATAATCTATAGCTATATCAATCCAAGGCTGCAATGGAAGTTCCCGTCTTCGCATAGGATTCGGAGGATTTGGAGCCGAAACTAGAGTGCAACCTTTACAAGATCTGACACAATTTTCCGCGTCCCTATCAATTTTGGGCCACCATAATTTTGACCTTAGACGTGATTTCATTCCTACGATGCCCGGGTGCCCCTCATGAGCTGCAGCTAAAACCTTTGGCCTCAAGGTGGAAGGAATGACAATTTTACTCCCTCGCAAAAGCAAATTATCTTGGAAACATAATTCATGTTCAAATACCTTGTATGTGCTAACACTTTGATCCCAATTATTATTATAAACTCCATTTTTAACTAATTTTAATTCCGGGTCTCTCTCGCAGGCTTGTGTCAGCTCATGTAAAGTGATCGCAGTAGGACGAGATTCGGCAACGACTAGGTTTAAATAGTTTTCGTCATCAAAAGGTTGTGGAAGCTGGTTAGTATTGACACACAACCGTGACAATGAGTCTGCAATATTTTTCTTACCCGGACTATATATTATTTTAAAATTGTACGACTGTAGTCGTAGAACCCAACGTTCGATTCTCGCACATGGTTTAGAATCTGGCCCGAATATTACCTCCAACGGTTTATGGTCACTAATGAGTTCGAAGCTATCCTTCCCAAACAAATAAATGTCAAAATGTTCTACAGCCCACACTAGCGCCAGAGCTTCTTTCTCTGTTTGACAGTAACGTTTTTCACGATCTGAGAGACTTTTATTGCCAAATGCAATTATTCTGGGTCCATTTTTACCATGCTGAACGAGCACAGCACCTAACCCAACAGGACTAGCATCCGCGTACACTTGTGTACGATCTAGTGGGTCGTAATATCCCAGAGTTTTAATTTGTGTTATAGCCCGTTTTAATCCATTAAAAGCTCGTGACCTTTCGTCATTCCAATAGGAAGTAATTTCGGTACCCTTGTTTAGCTTCAATCTTAATAGTTCGCGTAAAGGTTCGGTCCAAGTTGCTAAATTAGGGATCCATTTCCCAACATAATTTACTAGACCTAAAAAACTTTGCACTTCTTCAATGACAGTTGGCTCACGAAACGATTCTATTGTTTTAATATATTTATCTAAAGGCTTAACTCCATCACAAGACAACTTGTGCCCTAGAAATTCTATTTGTGCAACCCCAAAAACACATTTTGCGTCATTTAATAAAATATGGTTACATTTTAAAACCTGTAAAACTTTTTTGAGTCTCTCCTCGTGTTCATTCCTACTGCTACCATAAACAACAATGTCGTCTATAAAATTAACTACCCCTGTACAAGGTAAAAGTACTCTTTCTAGATTTTTTTGAAAAAATTCAGGCGCACAAGAAATGCCAAACATGAGCCGCTTGTATCTAAACAGGCCTTGGCTACAAATGAAAGTTGTGATGTGTCTACAATCCTCGCTTAGTTCTAATTGATGAAATGAATTTTTTAGGTCTAATTTAGAAAATATTTTGGCGTTTCTAAACCTTGGCATTAACTGATCCATGGTAGGTAAGGGGTGTTTTTCCCTGATAATGGCTTGATTCGCTCGCCTCATGTCTATACAGATACGGATATCTCCATCCTGTTTTAGAACAGGTACTAGAGGAGAGATCCAATCAGATGGGCCATTTACAGGTTCTATGATATCTAAATCAACGAGTTCTTGAATTTTTTTATTAATTTTAGACTCTAAGGGAATTGGTACTCTGCGACAAGGCTGAGAGACAGGTTTGACAGACGTATCTATGGGAATATGGATTTGGACATCTTTAAATTTAGGGAACCTACCATCAACTGCATTTACTCCTATTCCCAGTTTCAGGACTCCAAGTTTGATAGCTGTGTCTTTTCCAAGCAAATTCCTTGTGCCGTTTTTCACTACATAAAAAGTCGCTTTCACAGTCGGAAATCCGCTATTAACCATTATGGTCGCATCAAATGCCCCCAGAATCGTCAGAGGATTTTCACTTCCATATGCCTTGAAAGTTTTGTCTGGGTTATTGATTTGGTTTTCAACTCGAATCTTCTTGCTTTTGAGAACACGCCAGGTTTCGTCACCAATTATATTATATTTACTTCCAGAGTCGATCAACATCTCTATTCCAACATTGCCAAGAATACACTTAACAGTGTCGTCACCTTCAATGTGGAAAATGTAATCAACCTCGTCTGACTTATTTTTTGACTTTTTATCAGGATGTATAGCCTGATTCGGTTTAGACACATTGTCATTAGCTTTGCGTTTGTATGCCCTGGTTCTACACTGTTTTCGATAGTGTCCAATGAACCCGCACTTGAGGCATTTTTTATCACGGGCCGGACATAACTTGCTATCACTTGGATGGTTACCACTACATCGCGAACATGAATTTGAACTCGATTTATTTTTAACTGAGCGCGTCTCTAATCTATTCACTGAAATCTCTTTACTAGGTCCTGGCAGTCCAAAGTTATTGAGTTGACGGTTAACAGTTTCTAAAGCGTTGGCTTCGGATATAATTTTATCAAGTGTGACGTCATCACCGAGTGTCAAAATTGTTTTTCTTAATTTAGCTGACTCGCATTTTTCGGTGATTTGATCGATCATATTTTCATCAGGAGCGGTAAACTTGCATTTCGAACTTTGATGACGAAGCCTAACAAGAAACTTATCAAATTTTTCTCCAGTTTCTTGTTTGATAAGCCTAAACAAATGACGCTCATATACCCTACTTTGCTTAGGTGCGAAATATTCATCTAGTTTATTAATGGCAACAGTAAAAATATCGGTGTCACTGTTAGCCACGGTTTCTAAATGTGCTCCAGGAATATTATAATAAATTTCTTGCAGGGATAGGCCACCCATGTGTAAGAGAACTGCTCGTTTTGCTTCAGCTTTAGTTACATTAGTAGCAATTAGGTATAGGTCCAGTGCACGTTTCCATTTTTCCCAACGTAAACCCACCGAAGCTGGGTCACCGTCACAATCCAATGGTTCTAGTGGCGGTAAGTGTGACATGTTATTGTTTTGGGACTACCTGTAACAAGGATTAATACCCTTTTGTAGGTACCGTTCTGATTTTTATAGAACTACCTCTCAATATATTAGTTAACATTAGTCAACATATACATGTTTCTTAGGTACCGTTCTTAATTTTATAGAACTACCTGTAGATATTTAGTCAACATATTATAGGTACATGTTTTGTAGGTACCGTTCTAATATTATAGAACTACCTCTCAATATATTGTCACGTTTAGCGTGTGGACGGTTTAGATTTTAAATTAAACCCCACATTGTGAACATAAAAATTTATTTCAAGGTCGCGATTCGAATGCCCGTCAGCAAAATTAATTTCGTTATATGGAGGTAAAGCGCGCTAGCACTGTCCTGGCTTCACGTGGAGAGAAGTCCGTTGATGACGCTCAGCCGAGGAGGCGCTTCAGGGTGGACGACCCGCAGATGGTGATGCAGTATGGTAGAGGGTAATCGGTGCACGGTGCCTCTCGGTGCCTGTCGACGTTCGGCCAACGGATCAGCCGTGGCCCGGAGTTTAAGCCGAACTTTGAACCCGAACTTTGGACCCTGGAATTTACGTCCATTCAAATAAATGTCCATTTCTGATTGTCCTCCTCTGACTGTGTTTGCCGCGGAAGCAGGAAGCAGAAGCTCAGTGCGCTTAAGGCGAATGTGTGCAAATTCACAGTCAGAATCGGAGTTTACAGAGAACAGCTGAAACGTAATTTTATATAAAAATGTATAAATCATATAAAAAAAATAAGATGCAGGGATAAGCAAATGAAAAGAATAACCCTGACTGCTTATGATGATAAAAAAAAAGGCTACTAATGATGCTTCAATGTGCAAAGCAAGAAAAGATGAAATCTGCAAGTCATTTGCCAACGGTCACCCAATAGGTGGGTGGTAGCAATTACACGAATTGTTCAACACTTACCCAATACGGGGAGATGCACTGATTCTACAATATAGAGAATAAGTTAAACGAAGTTTGAAAAATATGTTTTCAAAATTATAAAATAAAACCGTTAAGACCACGATTAACGTCACGCACTAAGGACTGGCAAAAGTGAGTACTTGTAAGGAGCGCGTGAACGTGTGTCTTCTGTGATGATATTTTAAAAATGGTCGGTTCGCTAAAGCAGCTAACCAAACTCACGGAACACGCCCGTGAATGAGTAGCGAACGAATCCGATTTGCATTGGTACAGCAGTTCAGGTAAAAGAATCGAAACCATATCACAATGACGTGAAGTCCAATTTGGCTCAACTTGCCGTTGCACCGATACAGATAATGACTACTTACTGTTTGTTTTTAAGTTTTGACTAAGTTACAATTTTTTATTTCTAGACCAAAGTTGTTATAATAAATATGAATTTGAAAATACGTTAATCAGTTTAGTAAAAGAAATAAATAATACTTAATTAACGAAACAAATAATTGTACGCGTTTCTAAACGCAACCGAAGGTAGACATTACATTTATTTATTTATTTTTCTACCCACCTTGTATTAATATTTTGATTAAAAAACAAAAAGCAAGTATTTTAAAACGTTGACATTAACGTACAACGTTACAATACCCCCGCGCACAGTCAAGGATTTTGTTATTTGTCTAAAAAAAATGACAAAATCCGCATGTTCTCGAACTGTGTTGCTAAACTATTTGTTTATTCTTCCAAAATACACTCATTCATACATCTCTCAAACACACTCCAGCAGCAGTTACTCTTAGTATCTATTAAAATAACTGACGCACAATTGCATACTGTTATAAGTGCCAGTATTCTTATTTACTTGACACTTTACAAATAGAAGTTCCAAGTGAAGGTGGAAAAGTAAGCGAGAGGGAACTAACATAATAAATAAATTAAGAAAAAAAAAATAACTTGAAGAAAAAAATACTGAATAGTTAAAATTGATGACCAAAAAAAATATTATCTATTGCAGACAAATAATTTTAAGTCTTTTATGTGCCAAGATCCTAAGTTTTTACCTGACATGTCCTGCAGCACATAAACTAAGGGAGACTTCTTTTCAATTATTTTAGCTTTAATAAATTTCGGTGCTAACTTTTTCGAAAACCGATTTGCCTTATCACTTAAAAAGTAAGCACGCTTCATGACTACGTCTCCAACGTTAAATTCGTCAAACTTGCGTCTCAGATTGAAGGGTCATTTAGGCAACCGTGGTAAATACTTTTGTACCAAGGGTCTTTAGTGTCCACATAAGTGGAAGAACCAATGGCACTAACTGGTACGCTCCTAGACAAAGCGTCGGGAATGACGTTGTCTACACCACGTCGGTGCTTAATAACGAAGTTAAAGGCTGATAAACGTACGCCCCATCGTGCCAGTCGACCAGTAGGGTTCCGAAGGAAACAATGGTCCACACTTAGCAATTTGTTTGCGCAACTCCTGCACTGTAGTAGCTGGAGATTCACCCCTAATAGAGACTTCGTACTCAAGCTCAGCCTTTTGAAGCGACATAAACTTAACTGGATAAGCCATAGCGAAGAAAGGTTGAATAAGAAAAAAAATTATGCGAAAAGTGATTGGGTGAATGTTGAACAACTCAATAACGTGAAAAAACAATTAGAAATTTAAAAAAACTACTCCGTCTGTTACAATTTTTAAATTAACTAAGTAACGTCTTGGTTGTTTTTCCACGGAGAAGAATGTTAATGAAAATAAGCGTGAGACAAAAACAAAAAAAAAATTTTGCAACCAAAAAAAAAATTGCAACAAAAAAAATAAAAAAATAAAAGCAAATTTCGTAACTAATGTGTACGCACATTAAATACACAACAAATTTATTATCAATAAAAGCGACAAATAATGTTGCCGACTGTAATTATAATTTGCAATACATACATTTATGATTGAACCGTTTATATAAAAAAAATAATGTGTTAAAAAAAAATTTTTTTTTTAAAAAAACAATAATGAAGTATTAATTTACACTGTCAACTGTACTGAAGATGTAATAAAATTAAATTGTAGTAACCAAAAAAAAAAAAAAAATTATAAAAATTAAGTGTCCACCAAATTATGCCGTTGATAGTACTTTATGCAAGACATTCTACCAAGCAAAATTTTATTTAAGAAACAGTGGGTAATTTACAATAACTATAATGACGGCTAAAAAAAAATTTGAAAAAACAAAATTAACGGCCAATTGTACTAGTGTGTGTCAAGTTTAGGACTGTGACTGCACTTTGATAATATCAATCATTGATTAATATTTAAAATGTTACATATTACAAAACAAATGTGACGTACACCTTAGTTACTATGCAACCAAAAGAAAAAAAACGTTTCACAAAACTAAAAAACATAAAGAACGCACACAAAACACCAAAAAACACTACTACCTCCATAGAACAAAAAAAAAAAATTACTGACCATATACAAACCACGAAAAGGGCGCCAATGTCACGTTTAGCGTGTGGACGGTTTAGATTTTAAATTAAACCCCACATTGTGAACATAAAAATTTATTTCAAGGTCGCGATTCGAATGCCCGTCAGCAAAATTAATTTCGTTATATGGAGGTAAAGCGCGCTAGCACTGTCCTGGCTTCACGTGGAGAGAAGTCCGTTGATGACGCTCAGCCGAGGAGGCGCTTCAGGGTGGACGACCCGCAGATGGTGATGCAGTATGGTAGAGGGTAATCGGTGCACGGTGCCTCTCGGTGCCTGTCGACGTTCGGCCAACGGATCAGCCGTGGCCCGGAGTTTAAGCCGAACTTTGAACCCGAACTTTGGACCCTGGAATTTACGTCCATTCAAATAAATGTCCATTTCTGATTGTCCTCCTCTGACTGTGTTTGCCGCGGAAGCAGGAAGCAGAAGCTCAGTGCGCTTAAGGCGAATGTGTGCAAATTCACAGTCAGAATCGGAGTTTACAGAGAACAGCTGAAACGTAATTTTATATAAAAATGTATAAATCATATAAAAAAAATAAGATGCAGGGATAAGCAAATGAAAAGAATAACCCTGACTGCTTATGATGATAAAAAAAAAGGCTACTAATGATGCTTCAATGTGCAAAGCAAGAAAAGATGAAATCTGCAAGTCATTTGCCAACGGTCACCCAATAGGTGGGTGGTAGCAATTACACGAATTGTTCAACACTTACCCAATACGGGGAGATGCACTGATTCTACAATATAGAGAATAAGTTAAACGAAGTTTGAAAAATATGTTTTCAAAATTATAAAATAAAACCGTTAAGACCACGATTAACGTCACGCACTAAGGACTGGCAAAAGTGAGTACTTGTAAGGAGCGCGTGAACGTGTGTCTTCTGTGATGATATTTTAAAAATGGTCGGTTCGCTAAAGCAGCTAACCAAACTCACGGAACACGCCCGTGAATGAGTAGCGAACGAATCCGATTTGCATTGGTACAGCAGTTCAGGTAAAAGAATCGAAACCATATATATCACAATGACGTGAAGTCCAATTTGGCTCAACTTGCCGTTGCACCGATACAGATAATGACTACTTACTGTTTGTTTTTAAGTTTTGACTAAGTTACAATTTTTTATTTCTAGACCAAAGTTGTTATAATAAATATGAATTTGAAAATACGTTAATCAGTTTAGTAAAAGAAATAAATAATACTTAATTAACGAAACAAATAATTGTACGCGTTTCTAAACGCAACCGAAGGTAGACATTACATTTATTTATTTATTTTTCTACCCACCTTGTATTAATATTTTGATTAAAAAAACAAAAAGCAAGTATTTTAAAACGTTGACATTAACGTACAACGTTACAATATATTAGTTAACATTAGTCAACATATATACCTACATGTTTCTTGGGTACCGTTCTAATATTATAGAACTACCCCTAGATATTAAGTCAACATTAGTCAACATATTACAAGTAGGTATATGTTTGTAGGTACCGTTCTGATTTTCACAGAACTACCTCTAGATACATCAGTCAACATTAGTCAATGTAATGTTTTGTAGGTACCAATCAAGTAACATAACCAGTCCTGTTTATAAAACTCCTTTTGTGACTCAATACGTAAAATTAAAACATCTAAGAAGCATAATGGTTATAATAAATAATATATGTAGTTCATGTAGACTAAATGTCAGTAATTATTCCTTTCACTTAAGTAGGTACTTATAGCACGGTAAACAACCGTCTTTTTTTATATATATTTTAGTTACCTATATTTATTGTTATATTTATTATTATTTAATATATTTTTTTAGTCTATCTACATTAAAGTTACAAAACCTGCGTAGCTTTATTTAATGATAGTTTGCGAAAGACAGCACGGAATTTAAGACGGTACCGTGAGCAAATGACCTTGAGCCTCAGCGTCATACAAACTCGCGCAAGAAATACGTAGCGAGAACGCTCATATTTTGGATTAAAATGTTTATAAAATAAAATGTTCGTTAAGTAAAATGTGTTTTGAAAAAATAAAATTACCATAGTGTTCGTTATTAAATTACCTATCTATTAGTTTAGGTAGCAAATAAAAATAATAGGTAGTTACTTTACGAGGAGATGCACTTATTAGTGATTATTTCTCAATTCTGTGGTTTTGTTGTGTTGTGACCCTATAATTAGACATTATTCTGCTCAAAACTAAAGAAACTACCATTCAAGAGTCAAGAAAGTCTACAAATTTTATGTATTTTTATTAGTTGGTAGGTACCTATTTGTTTTATTATGCTACAAGGAGTATTTCATAAACAATCACCGGTTAGTAAATGATTTACCTTTTAATCAGTTCTTATTTTACATATTGGTACATACGTTATGCTTTTGTGATCCTGGCAGGGTCGCCACTTGTACGGTTCGCTTTGTATGTACACGGAAAATAAAACACCGGATTACAGTTGTAACACACTTAATCGCTCGGCGGTTCCCTCGGGCATGAGCGCGCCTAGCGACTCGCTAGCCACGCTCCCCGCCACCGACCGTCGCGCCATCTAGCGTGCAACGTTTAATATACGTAGTACACTACAGGTACTATAAAAAAAAGTTTGTATTTTGCATCAAGGAAATCTCCAATCCAATTTAGTACTTATGCTTTTTATGCTCTGTTTATTATGAAACACACAAACCTTTGTATTTGAGTGTGCTCTAGAATATTTACGGGCCTTGATCTACAAAATTTGATTATATATAAACTAGCTGTATCCTGCGGTTTCACCTGTGACTTGTGAGTGGGACTGCCATCCATCCGGGTTTTCCCGGGTTTGTCCTAGTTTGGTGGCCGTCCGGGGGCCGTCTGGGCGGGTTTTAAGAAGCGAAAATACGGACACTTTTCATGTAAGGAAGCACCTCATTTAATTTTAAGTATATTGTAATACCTTGTCCTTTCTTTCGGACTCGTCCGGGGGATAAAATGCGATCAAATGTCCGGGTTTTTTAATGTTTGTCCGGGTTTGGCGAAATTCGAGATGGCAGCCCTACTTCTGAGTAGGTAACTATACTACTTCACAGATCTGTAGGTCATCATCATCATCATCATCATCAGCCTATCGCAGTCCACTGCTGGACATAGGCCTCTCGAAGGATAATAATAAAAAAAAAAGATCTGTAGGTACATAACTTTTAAAACTGCTGAGCTGATTTTACTAAAACTTGCCTTTTATTTCCTGGGATATCATCAAATGACCTCACCAACTGGGGCCCGATTCTCCTAAGTTAATAATGTCAAAATCGAATAGAAATCGAATTGCAATATGATCGCAATAGCAGTTTTAACCATATCGGGCATTCTGCTACTAATAAAAGACCAATCGTATTCGATTGACATTTGATTGGTGTGCGATTGGTCTGCTATTTTGGTGATTTTGGTCTATACGGTAGTTTGCTGTACAATCATTTTGCAATCGTAAATCATTTGCAGACAAAATGATTCATTATTGTATGATATTAAAGGATAAAAACGTTTATTTCAAAGATAAAATAGCGGAATGCCACATAGGCTTCAATCGTAATCGAGTCGGGATTGGATCTCAGTCGAATCGAGTCGAACGTCGATCGATCGTCGCTTAAGTAAAATTAGGAGAATCGGGCCCCAGTGGGTGCAGCATGAGGGAGTTTCTTAAGCTCTTCATGTACCAGGACAATCCCACAGCCCCGATAGCACCAAAATATGTCTGAGAAAAGATGTCAACTGCAAACAACCGTATGCAAATCGGTTCGTTTGTTTAAGAGTTACGATACCAGACACACAAACGTAGGTGCAGGTTTATTTTGCACATAAAAATGATAATTTTGAGGAAAAACACGATATTATTATTGTAAATATTATAGCTAGTGTGTATCATTCTGATGCAGATTCCAGTTATTATTTAATATCATTCGGGTCACGTTATCTCTGTGACCACATTATTAACATCTATACTAATATTATAAAGCTGAAGAGTTTGTTTGTTTGTTTGAACGCGCTAATCTCAGGAACTACTGGTCCGATTTGAAAATTTCTTTCAGTGTTAGATAGCCCATTTATCGAGGAAGGCTACTTTTTATCCCGGTACGGGAAGTAGTAAAATAATATGTCTTTAGTTCTTTGTATGTTTGTTAGATACACAATAGGTCATCAACTTCTGTCATAATCTGCAAGCCTTTTTCCAACTATGTTGGGTCCTGTCAGTCAGACAGTCTAGGCTGAGTACCAGTGTTTTACAAGGAGCGACTGCCTACCTGACTTCCTCAACTAGTTTCCCGGGCAACCCAGTATTCCTAGGTAAGACTGGATGTCAGACTTACTGGCTTCTGACTACCCGTAACGACTGCTAAAGATGTTCAAATGACAGCCGGGACCTACTGTTTATCGTGCCCTCCGAAACATGGTCATTGATGTCCAAGAATTGTAGGTACCCGGTTGAACTGGAAGCCGACTCCAACATAGTTTTCAGAAAAGGCTAGAAAGCTGACAGGTTTTATATTGAAGCAAAGTCATACGACATACTAGTTTATTAGTATTCAAAACCAGACGAGTAAGTATTATTATCACTTATTTATTTAGTATGACAAATCAGTATTTATTCGTTCGTATCGCGAGCACGTATTTACTTTGGCTGATAAATAAGAAATTACATTGTCATCATGAAATTATTTATAATAGTAACTGTATTGTTACCCTTGTGTCATTCCAAAATGGAGGACGCATATTTCGCGCCATCGGTATTTTTAAATCATGGTGGTGGACCGTATCCTGTTTTACGTGAAAAATATAATGTAGAAATTGGTGATTCTTTGAAAAATGTGTCTAATTTTGTTGATTTGAGTCGTTTGAAGGCAATCATTATTGTCACGGCGCATAGAGAAGAGGAAGTTGTGACTATATCGTCCGGGGAAAGACATTCGTTACTGTACGACTATTATAACTTTCCTCCTGAGAGTTACGAGTTTAAATATGATGCTCCAGGTAATATATTTTTATTTTTCAATTAGTTGCTATTATTACAATTACTTATTCCACTCATCAACTTGTCATCAATGTTGGTGCAAGTTTTCCTGGCTTATCCAATACGCTAATAGCTATCTAGCCAGCCGGCTAACCGGCTTCCTGTCTAATTGGATGCTGCTGAGTACACACCAGTGTTTTACAAGGAGCGACTGCCTATCTGACGGGTATAATAATAACATTAGGTATGTGAGAAAACGCTTATACAAATCCACAGCTAATAGTAAAAAAACATTTTTCAGGTGATCCAGCATTGGCGGGAAAAATACACGAAGCGTTCAGAAACGCGGGCATCGAATCGGCTTTGGACGACAAAAGAGGTTGGGACCACGGAGTTTTCATACCAATGATGTTAATAAACCCCAAAGCGGATATACCAATAATTCAAATATCTATACTAAAAAACCAAAACGCAGCCCAGCATTATGAAATAGGAAAAGTTTTATATCAATTTCGAAAAGACGCCGTCGCTATTTTTGGTTCAGGATTATCGTACCACAACATGAAAGAATTCAAAAAGGCTGACCCGGAAAATGAAAAAGAAATTGTTAATGTTGATTTTGATAATTTTCTGAACGACGTCTGCACTGGAGATGAAGAAAATCGCAAGAAAATTATCTTCTGGGATCAGGAGAATGGAGGTCTTGATTGCCATCCGTTGGGCGAAGCTGATCATCTCATGCCATTAATTGTAAACGCCGGTGCCGCTGGAACGCGCCCTGGGAAGAAAATTTTTGAATCCGTCTTTTTGGGTAAATTCAAATTGAGCGGATTTATGTGGGATGAAAAGTGAAAATACAAAATAATAATCATATTTATCCTTTATTTACATAAAAATTGTATTTAGTTACTTCTAATCCTATTATATAATGTATACTAATTAAGAGGAAACATATTTTTTTGTCTGCATCTACGCTTAAAAGGCACCGAAACTACTGAGCAGGTTTGAAAAATTCTTTCACTGTTGGGGCGCTACACTATCCCAGAGTAACACAGGCTATATTTATCCCGGTATGGGCAGTAGTTCCCACGGGATGCGGGGGGAAAACCGTGTGAAACAACTTAGTTAAAAATATAAATAATCATACCAAAGTTTTCAGTCGTTTTCATTCATATAGTGACAACAAACTTTTTTGACTTTAACTTTAAAAACAAAAACAGTTTTTTGTTTTTTCATAAGGATCTCGTTGGGGCAACGGTTACCACCGCTGCCAGTGCCGAACTGATGGTCCCGGGTTCGATTCCCGATACGGTCAACATTTGTATGATGAGCATGCTCGTTGGCTGAGGTCTGTGTGTTATAATATATCTACAGGGTTACTTGTAAGTAGACCGCATCCTTTCATGAGGTGATAGTATAGGTCAATACGGACAAATTTGACCATGGCATACACAGGGCAAAAGTTAACCCGTTTCAAGATAATCGAATTTCAAGATCTTTTCTTAACAAGTCGTCTAGGTACACGTATAAATTTTTATTATTAGTTAAAAGTCTCGTTTTTGCGGATTTTCGTGTGTTTTGTGCCTTTTTGGATAGCTAGATAAATGTAGATGTTTTTTAAGTATTCTGCACAAAAAATGAAGAGTAATATTTTTGAGAAAATAGCTACCTACTAAAAAAGTAATTGCTATTCGCTATAATTTCCTCTGTGATTTGTACAGTTTTATGGTTTGTTATTATGAAGTGATTCATCTTCTATCCAAAAACACACAAAAATCCACAAAAACGAGACTTTTGACTAATAATAAAAATTTATACGTGTACCTAGACGACTGATCTTGAAATTCGATTATCTTGAAACGGGTTAACTTTTGCCCGGTGTATCCCATGGTCAAATTTGTCCGTATTGACCTATACTATCACCTCATGAAAGGATGCGGTCTACTTACAAGTAACCCTGTATATTTATAAGTATAATGTAAGATCAGTTGTGTTAGCACCCATAACACAAGCTAATAAATAGCTTACCATGGGGCTAACCGACCGTGTGTGAAGGTGTCGGGATATCTATACTAATATTATATAGCTGAAGAGTTTGTTTGTTTGTTTATTTGAACGCGCTAATCTCAGGAACTACTGGTCCGATTTGAAAAATTCTTTCAGTGTTAGATAGCCCATTTATCAAGGAAGGTTATAGGCTACTATTTATCCCGGTACGGGAAGTAGTTCCCACGGGATGCGGGTGAAACCGCTGGCAGAAGCTAGTTTACCTATATATTTATCTTTGCCTTTTAAATCGGACATTCAGTATTAGTATAGTTATACTGTGTTACCATCCTTGAATCAAAATGCAGAAACTTCAACTTTTGGTATTCAATAAAATGGCTCTGTATGAAACTCTGGTGCCTCAACAGATGTGTAAAAGCCGTAATAGTCTGCGTGTTACAATTTAGATCGTCTGAAGGTGCAGTAGAGACGAGACCACGGAGGTAGTATCGAGTGACGTGACCTGTCATTTCTGGGAATGCCAGGCCGCCGCCGCTGTCGCCTTTGCATACTGCTGTTCCTGAAGCAGATAAAAAATTGTGGGTAATTAAAAAAAATGTGGGTAAAAATCTACCTCTGTGTATGAGTGTGGGTTCGATGCAAGGCAGGTACCAATGCAACTTTTCTAAGTTTGTATGTACCTAGGCACTTTTAAGTAGGTATATCTTGGACACCGATGACTGTGTTTCGGGAGGGACGATATAAACTGCTGGGACCGGCCCGGCTGTCATGGTATACCTCTATGGTATGCCCATCTTTAGTAGACAGAAAGTCTGACAACCAGTATTACCTAGAGATATCGAGGTTGCCAGGGTAACTGTATTGAGGAGATCAGATACACAGTCGATCCATGTAGCACATTGGTACTCAGCTGCATCTAAGACTGGAAGCTGACCCCAACATAGTTGGGAAAAGGCTCGGCAGATGATGAAGACCTTACCATTAGTATAACCAGCACAGATCTTATCCGTGGTGATGAAAGAGGTGAAGTCATGAGGAGTTTCGTTGAAGCACCGGTTTAAGCTGACTATCGGCAGTTCAGCTACCTTGAGGAACGGAGACGGCTGACCAGCTGCTGACGTGTAGCCCCAACCAGCCACCTGAGAGGAGAAAGTCAGTATTTCCTTGTATTTTTTAACCACTTCAATGTCCACGTAGCAGACACTATCGTTCAATAAAAGGAGTGTATCACACTATAAAACAAAAAAACATAAATGATTTATCCCCATCGTTTTCGACTGGGAGAGTGCTCTTCCCTAATTAGAAATAGTAATTGATCTCTCCGCTGGAGTCGGATTTTTGTCGCATCGCGCTATGAGAATGAAGAAATAGTGAGAGCATCCGTGTCCAAGCAAATGTGCGTGCACTATAATGTCCTCATCACACAGAACGGCTGGCTCATCTCCTTATACGAGAACAGCCGACGACATCATTATCATTGCTTCATTATTATTTTCACAATTATTTCTAATCCTATGCGGGGAGCAAGTAAAATTCTGTAGGCGTAATTTATTTTGTAAATAAAACCAGAAAAAAATTACGACTGGCATTCAAAGATTCGAAGCCCCCCCTTTTCCTCACCTTACCCAAACTCCCGGCCTTCAGTTGTTCTTCATCAAACTTATAATCGAAGTCCAAACACACAGGTCGGATGTACATGACGAATTGCAGCCCTTTGTCCAAGATCACCAGAGCAAGATCGTCCTGGAAGTTAGTCTCAACTCCTCGGAAACGAGGGGGGATCTTAATGTCTATGACCTGGAGAAATATAACCAAATAAGCATTTCTTTAGAGTAGGCTGAAAATTAGTAATTTTCGAAGATCGAGTTTACAAAAGACAGCCCTCAAAAACCCCTTCACCATTTCTTTTTATTTGTAAATAGGAAAACATTAAATGATTTCTCCCGCTGTGGGTGCAGCGTGAGGGAGTGTAAGACTCTTACTGATGTCTTTGATGATTTCTCATAAAAAAGAGTTAAAAAAAGGACAACTCACATCTTGTCGTTGTACATAATCATCTTTAGGATCATCCCAGTCACGGTACACCTTCCCAGCAGCTACAGCATACTTGCACGGCAGCATACGACGTCCAGATTCCCAGAAACAGTGGGCAGCTGGGAGAAAACATAACAATAAGCTGCTTGTCGTGGTGGCCTAGTGGGTAAAGAACAAACCTCTCAATATGAGTGCGTACCAATGCATCTTTTCTTAGTTTATATGTGCTTTCTAAGTATATATTGGACTGAATCTTGGAAACTGCCAGCTGTCATTCAACATATTTGCCAGTCGTTACGGGCAAGGGCGGATCCAGCTTCGGCGCCAGGGGGAGGTCACACAGTCGTGGTCAAGTCACAAAAAATATTATATTGTAGCGTATACTTCTTTTAATATTAAAAGTAGTAGTATAAATACAATAAGCGCGATCGTAGCAAGTTCGAAATTTTTACGAATGTTAAGAAAAGTGTTTTCATGTAGAAAATGGCCCGAGCAGAGTGAGCGCAATTTCTCGTATCAATACTACACACCAAGCCAAACAAAATAGCGCGAGCGAAGCGAGCGCGAAAATTTTTGTTCAGGTCGAGGACTAAGGTTAAAAAAGTGTTTTTATGTAGAAAATAGTCCGAACTGAGCGAACGCGATTTCGTGGACATCATCACAGATGCGAAATTGAAAAGGGCGCGAGCGAAGCGAGCGCGAAATTTTTTATTCAGTTAGAGGACTAAAAGTAGATGAAAACGCTTTCTTGCTGTATAACAAATATACAGCACAAATACAAGAAAGCGCGATCATAGCAAGCGCGAGAATTTTTTCAGGTTGAATAATAAACGTTTGAAAAGTATTGTGTACGCAGAAAAGGGCGCGTACGTTTTTATTGCACCAAGTACCTAAAACATTGTCTGTGAAGACTTCAATTGTCTTACTATTGGTAAGGGTTCATGAGATCAGAGCCGTCTCTAGCTTATGTAGCGCCTGGGTGCAATCATCACCTAAGCGCCACCTATGTATCTATTGAAAGATTTTGAGTAGTACATATGGATCGAAGTACTTTAAAAGGAATATAAATAAAAACGTTCGAACGAAAGTGACTTTTTTGGTAGGTAAAGGACTTAAAAAAAAAATCCAAATCATGGTAGGCTCAAACTGTTGGCCAGATTTAAGTTATGAAAGTCGAGACAGGACAACGTAATTGTAAAAATTTGCGCGAGCGAAGCGAGCGCGCAAATTTTTTAATTTTGGGACACAAAAAGTTCATAAGTTTCAAAAAGCGCTGTAAAGTAACAAGCAGTCGGAAGCGCAAACGGTTTTGTTTTTGAGGACTCCATTAAAATTTTTTTTTGCTATATTTGACTTATGAAGTTATCAAGGCAAGGTATATGTAATAATGCGCGAGCGAAGAGAGCGCGAAATTTTTTGAGCCTACGACACAAAAGCACCTGATTAAGTACAGTGTAAAGCAACAAGTAGCCGCGAGCGCAGCGAGCGCGAACTTTTTTAAATTATTTGTTTGAAGACTCAGCAATCAGACTGGGAATTACGTACAAATAAAAAGGAACCGTGATTAGAGCGAGTGCCATTTGTGTTCGTTGATTCGGTGCGTCAATAAAAATAATAAACAATCAGAAATACAGTACAGACATAGTCATTTACTCGCGAGCGTAGCGAGCTAGAATTTTTTCACTTAGTTGGAGGATGTTAAAAGTTAAAAATAATCAAAATGATCAATCCAACAAAGCCAAGGCGACTTTTTTGTTAGTATCATGATTTAATGTGAAACTTCATTATCGAACGGGTGTAATTTCTTCGAAATTTCCTGGTGGTGGGGCGTCCCGCGGCGCCCCTGAGACCGAGGCGCCCGGGTTATTCGCACATCCTGCACCATAGGTTAAGACGGCCCTGCATGTGATACAGCATGTAGGTAATGTAGACAACCCGGACAGCGGATTCTTAGTAACAGGATCCCGTTTCCTCCTTTTGGGTACGGATAAAGAGTATAAATAATACAGAGCGAGCGTTGCGAGCACGAATTCTTCAGCAAAACTACTCTACCTGTAACTATGTAGGTATCTACCTATTCACTCGGAATAAAAATTATCTTATAACAAAAACATAAAACATCGTGTTTAACCATTTCAATTATTGGTCCTCTTAGGTCCTGAACCTGGCCCAGGGGGGGGTCATGACCTTGTGACCTACCCCCTGGATCCGCCGTTGGTTACGGGTAGTCAGAAGCCAGTAAGTCTGACAACCAGTCTTAACAAGGGGTATTGGGTTGCCCGAGTAACTGGGTTGAGGAGGTCAGATCGGCAGTAGCTCCTTGTGAAACACTGGTACTCAGCTTCATGCAGTCGCTGCACTTTGTGCAGTCGGCAGCTAGAATGTATGTTGATCAGACAATAGATAAGCAAGCTACAATGCTTACCAGAGACAACAACTTTGGAGCTGACGATGGAACCTCCACAGATCTGTTCGTAAGGTGTGACCTTCTTGGAGTATATTCCTGCATGCCAGGGCAGCTCGCCTCTCTTGGCGGGGTCACCTCCAGCCATTAAAGGGATGCCTTTTGATACTGGTTTGCCACAATCTGGACATCAAACATTAATTTGTTCCAATATACTATATAGTTATCGGCACGAATCTTGAGCGCTGACCTTCATCTGTGCAGAAGTGATTTATTATCAAAGAACCAATCCCGAGTGACGGCTATGACGCGATGCGCTGCGGGCCAATCACCGCTTTACAACGCCCCCGCGCCTCACTTCATACCACAAATGTGACCCAATAAATTACTTCTGCGCAGGTGAGGTTCAGCGCTCAATATTCGAGCCGATGATTTTAACAGTTTGAAACAAAACCTTATCTTACTAAGTCGTGGTGACCAAGTGGATAAAGAACCAACCTCTCAAACTAAGTGTGTCCTCTCAAGTACCAATGCAACTTTGTATGTACTTTCTAAGTACATCTTGGACATCAATGACTGTGTTTCAGATGGCACGTTAAACTGTAGGTTCCGACTGTCATTGAACATCCTTGGCAGTCGTTACGGGTAGTCAGAAGCCAGTTGAGTAAGTCTGACACCAGTCTAACCAAGGGGTATTGGGTTGCCCGGGTAACTGGGTTGAGGAGGTCAGACAGGCAGTCGCTCCTTGTAAAGCACTGGTACTCAGCTGAATCCGGTTAGACTGGAAGCCGACCCCAACATAGTTGGGAAAAGGCTCGGGAGATGATGAGGCGGGTTCTTAAGAAGACGCCCGCATTTTGGCGAGCTAGACATCTCCGCTAGTAATTTTGTTCTAAAATTTTACTGTTACTTTTACAGCCTTTTTATCGTCCCACTGCTGGGCTGCGGCCTCCTCTCACGCGGAGAAGGATTGAGCGTTAATCACCACGCTTGCTCAATGCGGGTTGGTGATTTCAGACTTTATAGTCCAGGTTTCCTCAAGATGTTTTCCATCACCTTTTTAAATATTTTAAATTTGAAGTAAATCTTACCAATAATACACTTAGCTGTATAATTCCACTTGCCATCTTTACACATCATAATGGGCAGGTCCCCATCAGGGTTATAATGATAGTCCTTGCAAACTGGTTGCACTCTGGACCCCTCAGGGACCATGAAGTCACATATCTTGTAGCCCGTTTGCTTGCCAGAAAGCAGGCATCTGTACTCTGTTCGAAGGTTCTTTGCCAGTTTGCATAAAGCTAAAAAAGTATTTATATTATTGGAAAATTCAGATTTAGGAAATATTAAATACTAGCTTTTGCCCGCGACTTCGTTCGCGTGGAATAGTGACTTCCGGCAGATTTTTGGTTTGACCAATAGGTGGCGCTATATGTCTGGAATAAATTTTATTTTTTGTAATAAAAACTATTCTATGTCCTTTCTCAAGTTCCTAACTATGTCTGTACCAAATTTCACACAAATCGGTCAGTATTTTAGGCGTGAAGAAAAGACTGACAGACAGACAGACAGACTTTCACATTTATAATATTAGTTAGGTTAGTCAGGATTAAAAAAAACGGATCACAATGAACTTATGACTTACAAATAAACTGGAATTATCGATAATTGACTATAACTGATAATAATAATTCAAAAATGTAAACAACACAAAATTAGCACAATTAATGGGAGAATCTAATCGAAACTACCCACACAAAGCTTGGCTTACTTACCTTACCTATATATCAGTTTAAAATAAAATGCGTCTATAATGTGTACTCTTTACACTAATACCTATAATAAAGAAGAAACATTTCTGTTTGTACCCTACCTACAGGCTTCGAAACTACTGAACCGATTTGAAAAATTCTTTCACTGTTGGAAAGCCACACTCTTCTCGAGTAACATAGGCTATACTCGTAGAGGTACTTTATCCGAGTAAAAATATTGGCAGATGACAAACCTTGACAAGTTGGCAACTCATGATTCCAATTTCCATTATTACATATAACAAAAGGCTTCCCAATTAATCGGAACGGTTGGTTACAAGTATAATTCAGTACTACGTAGTCTTCGACATAAGATGGTACGTTAGCAACTTCTAACTTCGTGTAAGACCCATGTTCTGGTTGTGGTGGCAGCTCACAGGTGACAGAACGAGGTCTGCAAAGAAATGATGACATAAACTTGGGCTTTCTGCCTTCTAAGGTTTTTTTACAAAAAAATTAAACCTTTTGATTTTGGCTTTTCAGTAATAAGCATATGTAGTTGGCACTATCCGCATTAGTGGAAAGTTCTCGTCAATAGGAATAATATAAGCGCAAACACGAAGTAGTTATGTCTAAAAATATTTTTTCAAACATATACAGTTGTCGAGTTCCATCGACCTTCTCTCCCTCGTGACGTCATATCTATGTATAATTTTTACTTAAAAGTGACGTACCACAAAATTCTATCGTGTTGTATCTTCGTTGTTATTTGTTTATGAAAGAAAAGAAAATATACGTGACCATTACTTTAGGGTTATCTGAAGACGGATTAATTACTTTTTTCTTTCACTATGCCTATTGTTTGTTTAGGGGCCGCTTTATAGCTGGAAGATTAGGGTGCGTCTACACGGTGCATGTAGCTGGAGCAAGTTAACATGCGCAAGTGACAAGAGCACGCGGGTGGATGCGCGAGTCGCTGGACCCGCACGTTTTTAAATGCATTTAACCTGTGAACCCACCCTTAAGAACTTACTTGCGATGCCTGCATAAGATAGAGGTCTCGTCACTTCCATCACTGCACTCGATAGTACCGTTGCACTGACTCACACCTTCTACGCATTCGCCGTTATTACATCGGAATTCTCCATTTCTATAACATAGATATCAGCATTATATTAGTATGTGCAAACAAGGAGTCATGGTGTCCTAGTGGGTAAAGAACCAACCTCTCAAGTATAAGTGTGGGTTCCATTCCAGGTCAGGCAAGTATCAATGCAACTTTTCTTAGTTTGTATGTACTTTCTAAGTTTTCTAAACCAGTGACCGTGTTTTGGGTGTTTCGGATGGCACGATAAACTGTAGGTCCCGGCTGTCATTGAACATCTTTGGCAGTCGCTACGGGAAGTCAGAAGCCAGTAAGTCTGACACCAGTATTCATCATCATCATCATCAGCCTATCGCAGTCTACTGCTGGACATAGGCCTCTCCAAGTGCACTCCACTGAGATCGATTTTTCGGCTTCTCACACCAGTATTACCAAGGGGTATTGGGTTGCTAGCAACTGTGTTGAGGAGGTCAGATAGGCAGTCGCTCCTTGTAAAGCACTGTTACTCAGCTGCCTCCGGTTAGACTGGAAGCCGACCTCAACATAGTTGGGAAAAGGCTCGGGAGATGATGACAAACTTACAAGTAAGCATTACCTGCAGATTAATCTTGTGGCCAAGTCCTCAGCAATTGGTGAAGCAGTGATATATTGGGGCCATATTAATAAGAGCACTGAAAAATGTAAAATACCTTTACTACATACATTCTAGTACGATCAAAGAAACGATGGATGGATTGTGTGAAAGTCGATATGGTAAGAAAGAATGTTACTTGTGCGATGACGGCAGATAGAAGAGTATGGAAGGAGAAAGCATGTTGCGCCGAACACGAATAAAATTGGGATGAGGGCAGGAGGATAATGATTTATTAGTGCACGGAAATATATATTTGAGAACGATACCCCACAAACCACAAACCCTTTAAAGAGAGGAGGATGATAGCAGATGTAACATTTCTTGTAAAATTGGCTCAATCACATATTGACTCTACTACCCTTCTCTCGAAAATTGAATTACGCGTTCCTAAAAGGTCGGCTAGAATACCGGCTCTTTACCTTAATGTCCCTCATTGTAGTACTAATTACCGACAAAGTTCATACTTTGTCAGAGCGGTAAAGAGCCGGTAAAACTGTTTGTTTTCCGAATAAAAAAAAAATAGGTACAATACAATAACAATCTATACTAAATAGTATATCTTCTGCTTTCTCCTGCCCTGTTCCCAAATTTTACTTGGGGTCGGCGCAATATGTCATTTTCTTCCATTTTCCCCTGTCACTCGTCATATTGACACTCACTCCCTTCCTATTCATATCATCTTTCAGGCAATCCATCCATCTTTTCTTAGGTCTTCCTCTTCCTCTCCATCCATCTACATTCATACTTAGCACACACTTTGTTGCATGCGTATCATCCCTCCTCATTACATGCCCATACCACGACAATCTTCTACTTCTCATCTTTTCTGTAACAGTATATCTAGGTATAATACAGTAAATAGGAAACATTATTTTTGTTTGTTCACATAGGCTCCGAATCTACTGAAACGATTTGAAAAATTCTTTCACTGTTGGGAAGCTAGACCAACGCTATATTTTATTCAAGTACGTGCAGTAGTTTCGTTCAATTATACGGTATTATATTTGCTATCTGTAGCCTTATTCGCTAACTCCACTGACAGCTCGCAGATATCATCATTTGGTAAAGTGTACATCAGTAAATTGTCAAACAGCTATTTTCTTATTCGCTAACGCCAGTTACCAACTGAGATGACGTCATGAGCATCGACACAGGCTGATATCCACCATGACTCAATTTGACAGCTGTTTCTGTATCGATAAACGTTAGATTGCTATTCCATAAGCCCAGTGGACATCACATTGATAGTCACTGTCATTTTTTTAAATACACTACAAATAGCAGTGTTTTATGCCTCATCACTGGGATGTCTATACTATGTTGTTGCATCAGACATATTAGATTTTTCTAATTTTGCGAATCCAATAGAAATACAAACCCTGAGTAGTTTCCTTTATTTTTTGATAGTGTTATTTTTAATTGTATTATTTTAATTTGTTTTATCTTTTTTTTGTGTGGAATAAAAATGTCGCGTGTATTTTTGCTGGCATTTGTGGAATAAGAGACAAAACGAAGTTTATCCAGAATCCAGAAACGTTGTCTGCGGGATTGCAATAATTCTCTGGATTTACGGAAGAATTCATGGCAAATTTCCTTATCAACAAATCAGGGTTTCAGCAAGTTTTGGCAGAGTTACGTCCGTTTCTGCAACGTGCTCAACAAAACACTGCTGTTGCAATTGAGCAAAAAGTAAGAATTTATAACTTAAAAAGTTAAATAGGTAAATACCAATATTACATAAATCAATGTTACTCATAAACACTCTGAAATTATGATTGAGTAATACTAATAATAATATGATGATCACCCACGGTCGTCAGTGATGAGACTGTACATCCCACGGAAATGTGGAGGCCGAGGCTTTTTAAATGCAAAGACGCTCCACAACCGCGAGGTGTGCAGTCTCAGAGAATATTTTCTCAAAAGCGACGTGGGTATGCACCGTGATATGGTGGCAGTGGACAGAGGACTCACCCCGCTGTCGTTGGCAAATGAGAACTGGCGCAAACCTGTCGTACTAACTACCCACGATCGCAGGGAGGTATGGCAGAGCAAACAGCTACACGGACGCTTCTTCGGGGCTCTTCATGGCCCCGATGTAGACTTCAAAGCGTCCGTATCTTGGCTACGCTTCGGTGACTTGTTTGGAGAAACCGAAGGGTTTGTATGTGCAATTATGGACGAAGTTATCCTTACGAACAACTACCGGAGATATATCGTGAAAGACGGGACGGTTGACATATGTCGGGCATGTCACCATCCGGGTGAGTCTATCAGACATATTATATCTGGTTGTTCTCGTTTGGCTAATGGTGAATATTTGCACAGACATAACCAAGTGGCCAAGATCATCCACCAGCAGCTTGCTCTGCAATACAACCTTGTAGACCTTGAGGTACCGTACTACAAGTATGCGCCCGACCCAGTTCTCGAAAAGGACCATATCACGTTGTACTGGGATCGATCTATCATCACTGACAGGACTATTGTAGCCAATAAGCCTGATATTGTGGTGATAGATCGATTAGCGCGCCGCGCGATGATAGTCGATGTCGCCGTTCCGCATGACGAGAACCTTGTGAAAGCTGAGAAAGAGAAACAAATAAAGTATCTCGACTTAGCGCACGAGGTTGTCGCCATGTGGAGTGTCGACACGGCTGTTGTTGTGCCGATTGTCGTTACGGCCAATGGTTTAATAGCCAAGAGCCTCGACGAACACCTCAGGAGGCTCTCGTTGGGCGGCTGGATCAAGGGACTGATTCAGAAGGCAGTACTCCTTGATACGGCACGTATTGTGAGGAGGTTTCTGTCTCTGGGACCCTAACCACCGGTACCATGGACCCTGTGCCCGATATCGGTGGCAACCTATTTTTTATATTTTTAAATGTTTTTTTATTTTTATATTTAATATTTAAAAATGTAAATTATATGTTCTAAATAAATAAATGACAAATAAAAATATGATGATAAACTTTGTAACATCAAATGTTGTTATGTGTAGATATTGGCAGTCCTAAGCTTTTATGCAAACGAATCATACCAACGGAACTCCTCATTCATTTGCAACATGTCTCAACCTTCATTTAGTAAGTGCCTACATGAGGTAACCGATGCTCTCAGTGTATGGGACGAGCTACTCAAGTACATAAAGTTTCCTTCCTCTCAAAATCCATCATGAAAGTGTATGTTAGCATTTTAAACCTAAATAATAATAAAATAGTATACCAATTTTTGTTTTGCATGCAAAACATAGGAATCTACGTATCAAAATATTATTTACGTTGTTAAATTTACAATACTCACAATATTCTCAGTTAAAATATTGTTCATCCACACGGAACTTTAGACACCAAGTTCACACACAATAGAAAGCAAATACTGAATTTTACCGCCACAGATTATTTTTAAATGTATAACACGCTGAAAATAAAGCGTTCTCTCAAACGTAGTAATGTAATGCTAATAGGGTATTTCCTACTTAGCAGTATAATAGTCGATAAAAAAATAGAGTTGTCAAGTTGTCATCGTAGTTTTGGCGTCAGCAACCGTGTAACGATATCCACCGATATCCACTTCATGCGATACAAAATACCAATGTTTTGAACTTATCGGTTGACATCAAAGTTCGGATGACAACTGAGGCCAGTTGACATCTGAGAATTCGAAAGTTAGCGAATAAGCCAGCTGAAATAAAAAAAAGTATTTTTTATAGCATATGGCAACATTATTTTGTCTATGCACCGTGATGTTTTGCCGCAGTGTTGCCAATTCCAATAAACTCCCCGATTTAGGGGAATTCAATTTCCTGGAGATTAGAAAATATGCCTAATTATTTATGATCAGAACAAACCAGGACATTTATTAGAACAGTGATTATTAAATACTAGCCGTGTTCCCCGATATCATCCGCGTCCCGGGGGAGTTTCTTTCCATGCCGTGATAAATAATAATACGTCCAAGGCCGCGGCGGCGGCTGTTCTCATATAAGGAGATTAGCCAGCTGCGCAGGACATATTATAGTGCACAAGCATTTGCGCGGAGACAAGTGCACTCACTATTCTTTCACTACGCTTGCGACTTAGACCAACGAGGCAGTCAAAAAAAATGTACATAGATGGCGTTATATCTACTACGTTACCAAGGTTATGGAGAATAAAAATGTATCCCAAAACAAATGTAATAATAATAATGGCGTCCACGGCCGATTTCGGCCACGGCGGCTGTTCTCATTTAAGGAGATCAGCCAGCTGCGCAGGACATATTATAGTGCACGAGTATTTGCTTGGACACAGGTGCACTCCCTATTCCTTCACTCTCATAACCCGATGGGACGGCAATCCGACACGACCGGAGGAAAACCTTCTATTGACGTCGTCGAGACGAGGAATCGAGATTTTTTTTTGGCAACATTGCTTGAGTGCTCATGGTACTTTTTTATAACACTTTGTGTCATATTTTAACTGCGACTCGTGTGTACGTTAAATATTTTATAATTTCTGCAAAAGTACATACCTATTTGTTCTGAATGCTGATTCCGAGTTTTGTAAATTAACACTCTCAAAACGTAATTATAACTCGGCCGAAAAAAAACAATCGTTTGTTACATCATATGACTTGAATATTACGCATTCGTTAATTTTGCCGGATAATAGTTTATTGTTTGTGACAGCTTTGTTAAATAAACAGTTGTAAAAGTTAACTTGCAAAACTCACACGGCCCTGTTAGAATCGAGAATCCTGCACAATACAGTCGGTAAGCGATCAGGGCCTTGATTCTGCTAAGCGCTTGATTCTAATGTCAAAATTGAATCGCAATAGCAGTTTTAACCTCATCGGGCATTCTGCTGCTAATAAGATCAATCGTATTCCAATGACATTTCATTGGTTTGCCATTGGTCTTCCATTTGGTCTATAGGGTAGTCTGCTCTACAATCATATTGCATTCGTAAATCATGTGCAGATAATATGATTCATTTGAATCATAGAAAAGGATAAAAACGTTTATTTTAAAGAAAAATACCGGAATGATACATAGTCGCTTAAGTTAAATTTGCAGAATCAAGCCCCAGAGTAAAGAGAAAATTAATTAATCACCTTCCTAATAGTATCATAACTACTTAACAATTGTAAATTATTATTACAGGGTAATTGTACCGGAGAAGCCAACAGTTGACTTCTGACAACGAAGGTGGAAATACTTATTTTAAAAGTGAGATGAACCAGTTTGGCGTTTCTGCAGAGTAGCAAGTTTGCATTCATTGCTGGCAGCGAATTCGCCAGCCGTCATAATAGTTAGTGTTTTGAGAAGCATTCTAATGAAAAAGTGTTTGTGTAGTCAAAATAAGTGCTGATTAAACAATAACGTAAACATAACGAGACGCCATCGCATCGCATCGCATTGGTGTGAATTTGACGTCTGTCATTTGTCAACTGCAGTGTCACTAACGTCATCTAGCTGCGTTCCAGTGTCATAATTAGGGATAGTATTACATCTTTAACATACGCTTGTTAACCCAAGTTATGCATTCTCTCGAGTCATTCACTTCACGTTAGATAAACGTTGTATTATTTCTAATCCTTTGTTTTGTTTTCCTATCACTGTAATCTAGATGTAATTTGTGTGATTTCAGTTCCTTTATTTTTGTTATATTTAGCCGTGTATTGTTTACCAATGGCCACAGGCGACAACGACGCATCCCATAACCTTGGAGCTGGAACTTGTGAAGCTCCTACCACATTAATTTCACAGATACTTTTTGCTAACACAGTAAACATGCGGCCATTTTGGCACGACATGCCAGCACTATGGTTCGCTAAATTGGAAGCAAATTTCTCTCTTCACCAAATTACGGATGAGGAAACAAAATACGATTATACTATTAGCCAACTTGACGGAAAAACTGCATCTGTTGTTGAGGACATAATAATGCAGAAGCCGATGAAGGAACCGTATTCAAAACTGAAGCAGGAGCTGATCTCTCGCTTCACGGAGACTGATATGAATAAAATCCGTCTACGACTTGAAAGACAAGAGATGGGTGATATCAAACCTTCACGTTTCTTGCGGTCTCTCAAGGTTCTGGCTGGTGACTCGTTCCCGGAGGAGGAATTGAAAAGTATTTGGCTAAAAAAACTTCCTGTAGACTACAGAATACATTTTTATTGCCGGCTGCCCATGTCACTAGATCTCATGGTTGAGATGGCTGACAAGTTATATGACGTATTATAATTTTGCTAGACCGTAGTTTTCTGACCTGACATAAGCCTGACATATACTGTTTCAAAAATCTTGTTTTTTTTTGAGTTATGCATCAAATTCCTTTGACGAAAACCCAGCTACAACAAAACAGATTTAAAAAATATAGGTATTCTTACTGTGTATAATAACATTTTTCTATACAGAACACTTTTACCACGCACAGGGACGAAGGTAGGTTTAAGGTAGGAAAAAAAGAAAGGAGATGGCCAAATTTTCATAGTAAAAAAAACCAGAATCGACAGCAACGAAATGGGTACCAATGGGTTCATTATGATAGACCTTTGATGGTGCCAAAAAATCCAGCCTGAAATCAATGGGGTATAGGAGCTATATCATATTTTCACAAAAATAGGTTATGTTGACTTTATGTTGATTTTTAAGATTATCTACATCAAGCAAGGCACATAAAAAACAAGGTTTACTAACATTGTACAAGCCAATAGCAATATGGGGATAGTTACAGAGTTTGCCTGGAGATTAAAAGATCTTGATTTTGACTCCTACCCATTGCTCTACCTACTGACATGAACCACTCCAGATACGATTAAACACCGACCTTATCTACTCGGAGAGGTTTTCCAGCTATGTGCAAGCTTCATAACTAGCGAAGGTTAATTATGAAAAAAAATATATTATTAGGTGCATCGGCCCAGAAGTCAGTGTTTTTATAAAAAGTTTTATTTATATTATTTTTGGCTCTTTAGGTCACTAAAGAGCCAAACTACAACTACAACTATACTTGTCAAAGTATAGTTGTCACTATCCGCATCCGGATCTCGTCGATACGAATAATATAAGCCCAAACACGAGATAGTTTACATATTCAGTCATCGAGTTCCCTCGATCTTCTCTGCTCTCCATCATCAAGTCAACTTTAAACCTCCACTTTTGTATAGTGCTAATAGACATACAGCTGAGTGTCAAGTTTTTACCCCATGCACGCCTACAACTTTCGTAAGTTGCCCTCGATTCCTCAGGGTTTCCACCATCAGATCCTGCCCTGATGACTATGGGAACATCTGGGAAGTATACCCTATCAAACAAAAAAATAATTTTGCAAATCCCATACATCTAATGAACAGCAAATAGTAATGGTAAACTTATTCATAACCTAAATTCTTGATCGAAAAACCGTTATAAAAAGAGAACCCCATGGTTTTCGGATGATATGAAATACTTTTTTTAATCCTCAAATTATACTGAATTCAATGATATATGCGAGGTTTCTTTCGACTCTGGGTTTTTTTTGGCCATCTCCTTTGAGTTAATCTCTTTAAGTTTGCGATATTGTTATTCAGTAGTAAGTAAGTATTAGTCTTGTATTAGTTATATTCTAAACATCTTTGTAAACCTAGTATAATCTAATAAACTTTATAAATGAAATTGAAGTTTAATTTCAACAAACGAGGCACGCCATCTATACAAATATAAAACAAACGTTTTTCTGTTTGTAGAAGCTCCGAAACTACTGAACCGATTTGAAAAATTCTTTCACTGTTAGGAAGCTAAACTATCCCCGAGTAACATATATTTTAATCCGCGTACGAGCATACATAGGTACTTGATTTGGAAACATTCACAAAGCGGCCCGGAGCCTGAAAGTTGGTGATTCATACACTCATTCTCAGATCAAACTCATTATACTCGTGTACCTATCAGAAAGCACATTAATGTCGGTGGTGCTTGTGATCTCTCTCCGGCGGTGTCGGATCACCATCCCATCGCGCTATGAGAGTGAAGGAATAGTGAGTGCACCGCAGTCCAAGCAACTGCTCGTGCACTATAAAATGTCCTGCGCAGCTGACTGATCTCCTTATATGAGAACAGCCGCCATGGCTGACAATCGGCTTTGAAGACACCATTATCATCACTCACATGGTATGTTTCACACTTTTTACGCCGGAATATTTATAATACAGAAAAGTATTAAAACAAAAAATACGCACCATATAAAATAGATATTATTATGAACTTCTCGACTAACATTTTGTTCGTGTCACAATATACATAGTTCAATACCGTCTGAACAATTGTTTATTATTAATAATTAAACTATTATCACGGAACTTTAGATAAATAGAGTATTTATATGAATAACAATAACATATTAAGATATACTTCAATACCTAGGTCACACTACAGTCGGCCGATAGTTTGTTCGGGCTCATAAATTAGGGGCCCGATACTCCTAATTTTACGTAAGCGACATACGATTCACATTCGACTGAGATCCAATCCCGACTCGATTACGATTGAAGCGTATGTGGCATTCCGCTATTTTTTCTTTGAAATAAACGTTTTTATCCTTTTCTGTCATTTAATAATTAATCATTTTGTCTGCAAATGATTTACGATTGCAATATGATTGTAGAACAAACTACCGTATAGACCAAAATCACCAAAATGGCAGACCAATCGCAAACCAATCGAATGTCGTTGGAATACGATTGGTCTTTTATTAGTAGTAGAATGCCCGATATGGTTAAAACTGCTATTGCGATTCAATTTCTATTCAATTTTGACATTATTAACTTAGGAGAATTGGGCCCCAGTATGAAGATGAATGGTAGTGCGCACATTACAAAGATCAGGTATTTAACCGGTATCAGACCGACTGAAAAGTTTGATTGTAATCAAGATTTTCTCGAAAAAAAATTACAACCATCGGGTCAACTGTCGGCCGACTGTTTAGTTTTTAGTGTGTGTCGAGTATTGCAAAGAATTTTTCAATTGTTGATTTTGATGATTCAACTACTATTAGGTTCCTAATGGCGAGATTCCATCAATATTGTTCGCGCGCTCACTAAAACACTTAATTAATCCTACATTTCTATATTTTATTTTATTGGTAATGTTTATTGTTTTTTTATTATAATATAAATTGGCAAAATTGTTACGTGTGTCAATTTTTATATTTAATTGTCCGTAACTATTAAAAATTTAATTAATGTCTATGATTGTAACAATATGGGTTATGTTACCTGAAATAAATGTATTTTTTTATTAAAAACTTTTTCTGTGTACCTATAAGAGCAAAGAATACTGTACTACAGTGAAATTATAGAGAACGATTCGAATACTACTACCCACTTATTTTCTTTTAAAAGTATTTCGTTATATACTGACCCTAATAATTCATCTCTGTTACTTTTCCGTTATAGGTAATAATATCGCTTATCTATCTGTTTCATATCTGTTATTAATTATTTTTTTGAAAACGACCCTTATTAAAGATCAACTTGAAAACGTCCTTCTTTTTGGGAAGTCGGTTAGTAACAAAACTTTTTTTAGCTTTTTCAGTGTTTGCTGTATGCTAGCCTGTGTTCGCACACAAAGGTTGCAGTTTCGTGGACATTTTACAAATGTTCGCGAGCAATGTGTTGTTGTGCATCACAGTGTCGCACACCGCCCTGGTGGAATGTCGCCTTAATAAAATTTGGGGTCTTTTATTAGACAATTACCTACCTAAACAAGTAGATCATATCTGTAGTAATATAATGTAGGTAGCTGAATACTTAGTTTGTTTGTATGTATTCGCATTTATAAATATGTGCTCATCTCAAGAATTACTGGTCCGCTTTCAAATATTCTTTCAGTGTTAAATATCCTATTTATTGGGGATCAGGGTTAGGATAGGTTAGTTTTAATTTTCACCCACATTCAGAGCAAAAGTCGTGGTGGCCTAGTGGGTAAAGGACCGACCTCTCAAGTATGAGGGCGCGGGTTCGATCCCAGGTCAGGCAAGTACCAATGCAACTTTTCTAAGTTTGTATGTACTTTCTAAGTATATCTTAGACACCATTGACTGTGTTTCGGATGGCACGTTAAACTGTAGGTCCCGGCTGTCATTGAACATCCTTGGCAGTCGTTACGGGTAGTCAGAAGCCAGAAAGTCTGACACCAGTCTAACCAAGGAGTATCGGGTTGCCCGGGTAACTGGGTTGAGGAGGTCAGATAGGCAGTCGCTTCTTGTAAAGCACTGGTGCTCAGCTGAATCCGGTTAGACTGAAAGCCGACCCCAACATGATTGGGAAAAAGGCTCGGAGGATGATGATTCAGAGCAAAATAACTAGAGATATGAGCAAAATAAATGAACCAAATGGAACTACTTCGCGCTGTTACAGCCTTTTTATAGGCTGTAACTACCTCGAGCATCGGGATAAAAAAAAAACAATAACAAAATAGGCAAGTAATTGAAGGAAAACTTCGTTTAGTAAAAACTAGCCGTTTTCCCACGGTTTCACCCGCGTCCCGTGGGAACTACTGCCCGTACCGGGATAAAATATAGCCTATGTTACTCGGGAAGAGTGTAGCGCCCCAACAGTGAAAGAATTTTTCAAATCGGTTCAGTAGTTTCGGAGCCTTTGGGAAACGAACAAAAAAAAGTTTTTTCCTTCTTATATTAGTATCTAGAAGTACTGTACTTTATATATAGATTAGTTATTAACTAATGTATTTTTCATGTTCCTTTCGTATTTAACTAGAATAAATAATTATATTGTGTCACGCTTTTAACAAACTAGTAATTATGCAGATGTTTAGTGCATATAGTTACCTACATAGTTTTCTGCATTAGATATCCCATATATCGAGGAAGGCTGAAAAAGAATAGTAACCACGGGACTGTCGGAAATAACCGCTTCAATAATAATAATATACGGCGCGTATAGTGAGGAGGTTTGTCTCTGGGACCCTAATCACCGGTACCTTGGACCCTGTGCCCGATATCGGTGGCCACCTATTTTTTATATTTTTAAATGTTTTTTTATTTTTATAATTTAATATTTAAAAATGTAAATAATATGTTGTGAAATAAAATAAATAAATGAACAAAAAATATACACTCACTCCAACCTTGGTCTAGTTTTATCCAAGGGGTTGCTAGTAACTTGAGGAGGTCAGATAGGCAGTCGCTCCATGTAGCACACTAGTACTCAACTGCATCCGGTTAGACTGGAAGTCGACCCCAACATAGTTGGAAAAAAGGCTATGCTGATGATCAGTTTTTAACTTTTTCGCTTTTACCAAGACTTTTATAGAAGAATGTATGCAGCATCATCATGTCTCGAGCCTTTTCCCAACTATGTTGGGGTCGGCTTCCAGTCTAACCGGATGCAGCTGAGTACCAGTGCTTTACAAGAAGCGACTGCCCTATCTGACCTCCTCAACCCAGTTACCCGGGCAACCTAATACCCCTTGGTTAGACTGGTTGTCAGAAGCATGTACACAGCGGAATACTCGATATATCGAGAAGAACCGGGTGTGTTCACTAGACTGGTGTCTGGTTTGTGGAAAGCTGTGATGAGATGCGGGAAGGCGTTTTGTGAGGAGACCAGCATGCATGGCTTCTATCACATTGCGGCTCCTCGGAGGCATATGATTGAGAGGTAAGTTTGAGTTCAATTTAACCTTTCCATGACCTTTTTTTCTGATGGGAAATCATTAAATGACAATGACCCCTCCCGCTGATGGTGCAGCGTGAGGAATTGTCGGACTCTTACTGACTGAACCAACCATGTTCCTTCTTTAGCGCTTTATGTACCAGCGCCGCGGTAACTCGCGCGAACAATCCCGCAGCCCCGACAGGCACAGGCCTTAGTGGGTGCCCACATACTAATTTAATAAAGGCTTCGAAACTACTAAACCGATTTGAAAAATTCTTTCACTGTTGAGAAACTAGAATATCTCCGAGTAACATAGGCTATGTTTTATCCCGGTATGGGCAGTAGTTCCCACGCGACGCTGGTGAAACTGCGGTGAAATAGCTGCCCCTGTTTTGTGTAGATCAGATAGGCAGTTGCTCCATGTACCTAGCACACTGGTTCTCAGATAATTGAGATAATTATGTATTCTCAGGATCCTATGGGTAGCAGCCACAGCTCTGGCCATCTGGGGCGCTCTAGATGTCTCCCTGGGACAGCTGCAGAGATACAACGATTCTCCAACCGTGGTGACCTTGGAAAAAGACTTCAGATCCTGGCGATTTAACGTACCTGCTGTCACCATGTGCTATAAGGTTTGTTTTGAGAGTTAAGCGAGGATAGGTGGCCAGAGATCTTGCAGTTAAGGGTGTGAGATCACTGGTGCCTCTTTAAGAAGTAAATTATTTACCTAACACTGACAAAGCGACTAGTCTGTCTTTTTACCCTCGACAAAGAGAGGGGTTTTATAAGTTTGAACATTATGTGACTGTTTTTGGCAATGTAGACCTTGAACGGATTAAAATTAACCGATTATGATGCTGTTTTTGTAGTTGAAAGTAGATTCTTCAGTGATGGCTTTAGACATGCTTCATCAAAATTGTGAACATGTGTCATCAGAACATACAGCTGCCTATTTTCTTAGAAGAAGGTTAAATTAGTTTTCTTATATTAGTTATCTTAGATTCCATTACATAGTTACGTATAGGTGGACCTAGTAAATGCAACTAGAATCAGACGTACCTATATTTTTGACGTTCATATGTACTTGTAAAGGCCTAAATGAAATAAGATGATTTTGTCTTTGACTTTGTTAATATTATCTATCATACAGAATCGAGTGGATCCAGTGAAATTGCCAGCAGCAATCAAGAAGTACTTTGACACAACGCCATCTGACGACAGCTATGATTACTACACCCGTTTGGTTGAAGCTATAGCTAACTCTGACCTGTTCCATCTGGAAGCTTTTGAGGAGTTCAGTGATTTGGAGACCAGCATCGATATGTTCCAGATTGCTATTGATGTAAGTAGATCATCATAATCAGGCTTTTTATTTGCTGGTGCTCCTTTCACCCAGAGAAGGATTGAGCGTTCATCACCACGTGCAAGAGATGCGGATTGTGATTTCCGACTTTATAGTTCAGTTTTCTTTCATTTTTACACAATCTTAATAATCAAATTATATACACCTATTATCTAACTTATTAATACCTACTATGTACACTTACTTTAAAATATTTAAAAAATTGCATCAAAAAACTCCTCATGCCCATCGGGAGTGTACCCAAGAGGCTTGCAGCATTGCCACGTTGGATGGCAGTTTCTTGGAGATGTTTTCCTTCAGTGTTACTCAGTCATTGGTAATCCGCATTTACAGTGGCGGTATTTCGGGACCCATGACCATAACCCTAGCCGGCATGCCCCTACCAGTTTGCTCCGACTTCCGGTACCTTGGTTCACTCGTCCAAAGTGACGGTGAGGTGAACAGGGACGTTACGCATCGGATCAATACGGGATGGATGAAGTGGCGACAGGTAACTAGCGCTATTTGTGACCCGCGGATGCCCCTCAAACTGAAGGGCAAAATTTACAAATCCGTCATTAGACCTGTCGTCCTGTATGGATCGGAATGTTGGGCATTGAAAAAGAGGGACGAGAAGAGAGTGCATGTAACAGAAATGAGAATGCTGAGATGGATGTGTGGTGTTACAAGAATGGATAAAGTGAGGAATGATTACATTAGAGGAAGTCTGAAAGTAGCGCCAGTTACAGAAAAGATGAGAAGTAGAAGATTGTCGTGGTATGGACATGTAATGAGGAGGGATGATACTCATGCAACAAAGTGTGTGCTAAGTATTAATGTAGATGGATGGAGAGGAAGAGGAAGACCTAAGAAAAGATGGATGGATTGCCTGAAAGATGATATGAATAGGAAGGGAGTGAGTGTCAGTATGACGAGTGACAGGGGAGAATGGAAGAAAATGACATATTGCGCCGACCCCAAGTAAAATTTGGGAACAGGGCAGGAGAAAGAAGAAGATTTACAGTGTACAGCCATTTGCGCAGACACAGATGCACTCACTATTCCTACACTCTCATACAGACTCATACTACGATTGAACGGTAATCCGACACCACTGAAGAGAGATCACTAGCACCACCGACATGAACATTCTCTCTTCATCATCACCAACTTCAAGACTTCGAGCTGCTTTGTGAAAGTTTCTAAAACCCACAAAGCGATTTCGCCCGAGATCTTGTGCACCACAGCAGTCGCCCTATACGATAGCTAGACCAACGAGGAAGTACTATTTTTTTTTTAGCCTGAACTGTCCCACTGCTGAGCGAAGACCTCCCCACTTCGTCTCCACACCTGTCGATCCTTAGATAGCTCCCACCAATCAGGGTTGTAGGCGTCCAGGCCGTCGCGCCATCTTTTGCGGGGTCTACCTCGTCTACGGTGGCCGTCTTGGTGGAAGTACTATTAAAAAACTAATATGATATTCGCAGGTGATGCATGACTGCGATGTTAAAATGCGATCGTCTGACGAAGCTGTGTATAAGTGGATCCCAGTTATGACGGAGAGCGGTGTTTGTTACTCCACTAACTCTGTGGCCTTAGCTGATGTGGCTATCACGTGAGTTATCATCATCTGCCTAAAAGGCTAGGCTCTACATGTTGGGGTCGGCTTCCAGTCTAGCTTTATACAGTTGATTACCAGTGTGCCTTATTTTTCAACTTAGTTACCCGGGCTGATCGGTACTCCTTGGTAAGATTGGTTGTCAGATTTTTTGTCTTCTTCTGTTGCCGATAAGATGAATAAGGGAGAGTCACAATGTAACTTTGTGTAGAATCATCATTTGCCTATCCTTTCCCAACTATGTTCGAGTCAGCTTCCAGTCTAACAAGGAGCGACTGCCTATCTGACCTCCTCAATCCAGTTACCCGGGCAACCCAATACCCCTCAGTAAGACTGGTTCTCACACTTTCTGGCTTGTGATTACCCGTAACGACTGTTAAAGATGTTCAAATGACAGCCGGGACCCACCAGTGCCTTTCCCTTTCCCTTCGTGCCTTCGAAAATTCATGTTTCAAAGCAAACAGTTGAGAAAATCAGACGTTTAAAAAAAATGTTTCTACATTGTGCTGTGTGGTGTTTACACACGGGTATTTAGTTTTATTTATTTTGTCACAGGAAAGTGAACCCTAACGACAGTATGAGCTGGCCGGAGACGTGTAAATACTCGTCTCTTAGCTGTTATATCATCATGGATGTACCTTCTACGGCTTATGTAAGTTACTAGGAGTAAGGATGCGTCTACACGGTGCATGTAGCTGGAGCAAGTTAATATGCGCAAGTGACAGGAGCACGCGGTTGGGCACTTTGCTTTGGTACATGCGCGAGTCGCTGGCCCCGCACGTTTTTAAAATGCATGCAACCGGCACATGTGCCTCAACATGCACAAGCTACTTGCACCGTGTAGATACACCCTTACATTAGTTTTAATATAGTTTTAATAAAGGACGTCCACCAACAAGGTGGACAGACGACCTTATAAAGGTCGCCGGAAGACGCTGGATGCAGCAGGTCGCCTCCAACAGGTATCTGTGGAGATCTAAGGGGGAGGCCTATGTTCAGCAGTGGACGTCCTATGAGATGATGATGATGATGATGATTAGTTTTAAATGGCAAGCCGCCATCGCATGGAGAACAAAATGATGACTAGCGGAGATGTCATAACGCAAAATCTCCTAAGAAAGTAGCGTCATCAAAATGCGTGATGCGGGGGACGAGGAATGTTACTTGCTCCGCACTTACACGCCATCTGTGGATCTCACCCACTTTTTTCAAAATATATTCACCAACCAATCAAGATCAACCTATGTCATTATGACGATTACGACGTCTACGATTGGTCGTGATTTGACCAAAAACCCGAACTTCTCGTTAGTTCTAGTAACTGATCTCGGCTACCGTACGTTGCTTGAGCTACAAGAAGGCACCAAACCTACCTTCCTTATGACTACTCCGGTATCTTTCCTTCCTCCGTGGTTCATCATCTCCCGAGCCCTTTCCCAACTATGTCGGAGTCGGTTTCCAGTCTAACCGAATGCAGCTGTGTACCAGTGCTTTACAAGGAGCGACTGCCTATCTGACCTCCTCAACCCAGTTACCAGGGCTTCCCCAGTACCTCTTGGCTAGTCTGGTGGGTAAAAATGAATATTTCTGTCTAGTTCTACGTCCATTCCCCATATGACGTGATGGACCTAACGCACAAGCCTTCGGAAGTCATTCTGACACTCGTAAGGAACACGGAACTGAGTGTCACTGAGACCCGCTGTGGCCGAGGAGTTGAAGAGTTGCAGCCATCACGAAGAGGTTGCCTGTATACTGATGAGCCAGCTGTTAGTGGGAGAAAGGTGAGGATCCGCCTAGCTTTTTCCCAAAATTACTTTTACAGCCTTTTTGTCGCCCCACTGCTGGGCTGCGGCCTCCTCTCACAAGGAGAAGGATGGAGCATTAATCACCACGCTTGCTCAATGCGGGTTGCTGATTTCAGACTATATAGTCCAGGTTTCCTCAAGATGTTTACCTTCACCTTTTTATCAGCCGTTGTCCAAGATAGACTTAAAAAGTACATACAAACTTAGAAAAGTTGCATTGGTACTTGCCTGAACTGGAATCGAACCCACACCCTCGTACTCGAGAGGTTGGTTCTTTACCCACTAGGCCACCACGACTTCCCAAATATTGGCTTCTAGTTTAATTGGTGGTAGCTGAGTACCAGTGTGTTACATGGAGGGACTGCCTATCTGATCTTTTCAACCCAGGACAACCCGATATCTCTTTAAGCCCAAGTTCAATGACGACATAACCGTCACTTTTCTGAAAAAAGACTGTACATCATGATTTTTGCGTTTTCAAAGTTTGTTACATTGTTACGTAAAAAAATACGATTATGTTATCGGTGAAAATGAGTGCCCTGCATGGGAAGGGCATCGCCGGGTCCTCGTCGAGGCTTTGGGCGGCGGCGACCTCTCGCGTCCGGCCCTGGTTCAGGCCATGGTCCGGGGCGAGAGGGAATGGGATGCCGTCGCCTCCTTCTGCGAAGCGGTCATGCTCGAAAAGGAGGAGGTGGAACGCCAGAGAGTTCGCACCTCTCATCCCGGCTGCCGCGCTGGACCAGGTAGACACCATGGGCGCCGGGTGTCGCGAGATGACTCCCGGCCACCGTAGCCCACGCCTACGGTGGCCGGGAGTCATCTCGCTCTGTGGGCGGTGAGTTCGGGTGGCTCATCGTCCCTCTGTCTACTTAGACGACAGACCCGTGTCGACGGCGCGCGTTGTTCCACGCGCTCCTCAAAGAGATGTCAGCAACCCCAGCGGGGCCCAGCAGGGCCAAGGCCTGCCGGGGCTGCGGGTTGTTCGAAAGAGATACCGTGGCCTTGGTACATAAAAGGCCTATGACGGAACACGACGGTTTTTAGGCAGTAAGAGTCTGACACTCCCTCACCGCTGCTAACCTACAGCGGGAGGGGTCATTTGATGATTTTTGACGTCGCTAAAAAAAAAAGCCTTAGTGTGGCTATGTAGATGTAAGGATTTTAAAGTATCGGGAAGAGAGTAGCTTTTCAACAGCGAAATAATTTTTCAGACCAATAGTATCTGTAGATTCGAAGCCTTTAGACACAAACAAAAAATAATATTAGTACAGAACTGTAGATGTGCCAGTGTATTGCAATATTTTGTTTATTCAGGTACACAGTACAAATACGTGTCGTTTGGCGTGCAGAAGCAAACTGGCGAAGGAATACTGTGGCTGCGTACCTTTCTACTACTTTTACGAAGGTATATATCATATCTGTTGAATCTAGACTCCCATCGCTCATGTCTATTTTAGACAACAGACCCGTATCGGCGGCGCGCGTTGTTCCACGCGCTCCTCAAAGAGATGTCAGCAACCCCAGCGGGGACCAACAGGGCCAAGGTCTGCCGGGGCTGCGGGATTGTTCGCGCTCATTACCGCGGCGCTGGTACATAAAGGGCTTAAGAAGGAACATGGCGGGTTTCAGTCCGTAAGAGTCCCTCACGCTGCACCCACAGCGGGAGCCGTCATTTGATGATTTCTCTTCAAAAAAACAAGAACACTAAAACTTTCAACTGACTTTTTAATTGGAATTGGATTTCGAATTCAAATTAATATTGGAATTGGAATTTGAATTTAACTTTGGAATTTAACTTCGACTTTGATTTTTGTAAGCCTTATTTCAGACTTTTGACTGGTTATTTCAGAGGGTCCCCCCTGTACTCCCACAGGCATGTGGTGCTTAGCCAGCTTCAGGCAGAAGTTATCTAATAACAACGGTGAGAAGTGTGCCTGTTCACCGCAGTGCATCGACTGCATTTACAAGGAGATATCTACGGCCGATCAGATCTGGTGAGTTTTCTGAAAAATACTCTAAAAATAAACTAAAGATAAAGAATCTAGATCATCTCCCGAGCCTTTTTCCCAACTATGTTGGTGTCGGCTTCCAGTCTAACCGTATGTAGCTGAGTACCAATTTTACAAAGTCCTATCAACCCAGTTATCTGGACAAACCAATACCCCTTGGTTACACTGGTATGAGACTTACTGGCTTGCTCACGCCATTCGTCGGCCGCGCGCGTCTGTCGCGGGCCTCAGCAGCGGTGCCATACATTTTCATAGTTTGACTATTGTCGCGAGCGATCGACGACTGTCGTAGGCCGCGCGCGGCTGCGATAGTCGCGATGCATTCTAAGTACCTTAAGATTCAGTCATTACAAATAACTGAAATTCTCCCTTGAAAACTGACAGCCTATCAACTGGTCAAAACGTTCGATACTCCTAACTTTATCTCTGCTTTACACATGATGTTGTAAATAATGAAAACGAAAAATGACTCCTGTGGCCAAACCACTGGATGGATTAGGTAATTTTTTTTACAATTTACCATAGAATATCACAAAGTAGGTATATGTGATAGGATTAAATGTGATTAGGTACGACACACCCGATAGATTTCGCATCATGAGTTATTTGTCTTCAGGGATCGTCACCCTTTCAACCAGCATGGTTCAGTGAAGTTCACAGTGCAAGCTCCGAGGACCCGGTACACCAGGGAGATAGTCTTCCACTTCCAGGACTTAGTGGGTGAGGAGATCAGCTCTGTACTACGTCTCTTACTATCCTTAGTCTATACATCTAGATATAGAGATATAATAAAGAGGAAACATTTATAGCCTTTCTACAAACACTTAAACATCTGTTGAACACTTGTCTTAAAAAATGTTAATGCAAAACGCACCTTATTGCAACGTCATAATCTGACATTCTTTTAGACACGTGTTCGACAGGCGTTTAAAAGTTTTTGTGGTACGACGGTTAATTGTTTATAACCGCAGAAAACTGCCCGTATCTGGATAAAATATAGCCTATGTTACTCAGGAAGAGTTTAGCTTTACAACAGTGAAAGAATTTTCTAATAGGTTTAGTAGTTTCGGAGCCTTTAGGGTACAAACAAACAAAAAAATGTTTCATCTTTATTATTTTAGTATAAGAAGAAAAAACTAATACATTCCGACGAATTGAGAATCTCCTCCTTGGGAAGTCGGTTAAAAATTAACTTCACTTGTTTCGACAGTATCGTTCGGAGGAGCAGCTGGCCTATTCCTCGGCGCGAGTTTCATCAGTTTCGTGGAGATCTTATATTTCTTATTAGCCAGACTCTTCAGGACTATTGCTAGACGGGAAGAGAGAAAGGTTGCGAAGACTACAGCGGTCAAGGTAAGAGAAGAGAAATCATCATCTCCCGAGCCTTTTCCCAACTATGTTGGCGTCGGCTTCCAGTCTAACCGGATACAGCTGAGTACCAGTGTGCCACAAGGAGCGACTGCCTATCTGACCTCCTCAACCCAGGCAACCCAATAACCCTTGGTAAGATTGGTTGTTAGACTTACTGGCTTATGACTACCCATACCACCCGTACCCAACAGAACATACAAAGTCATCAGGTTTTAATTAATATAAGTTTTAATGTAAAGTAATCTATACTAATATTATAAAGAGGAAAACTTTGCTGTAATGGATAAACTCAGAAACTACTGGACCGATTTTAAATATTCTTTCACCATTAGAAAGCTAATTATCTGCGAGTTACACAGGCTATATTTTATCCCGGTGCGGGCAGTAGCTCCCACGGGACGCGGGTGAAACCGCGGGAAAACGGCTGGTGTATAGATAGAGATCTAATTAGTTCTTGTTTTCAGGTGAAAAAGCCAGCAATTTCTCATGAAACTGTGAGAATGAATCAGCTCACAGCCATACTTGATGCCCAGAAGACATATGATGGCAGAGCAGGATATTATTATTAACATAAAAATATAATGTCTTGCTTTTAAATATTACTGTTTATGAAATCATTATTATCATGTCAACCGAAAAATATTTCAGTCTTTCATTTATTTATATCTCCCTCTGGTACACGGGACTGTTGGATAGGGTCCCCGATAAAAAGAAGCTTATTCTACCCTTTTCAGATTCTAGACTATCTGTAATACTTACCAATATTTATTAAAAAATAGTTGACTTGTTTTAGCGTAAAGGTTACACAGCTAGAGTTACTTTCAAACACATAATCTATACTTATAATAAATCTGTAGAGAGGTCAATTCTGTACATTGAATATATTTACAAAAACATATCAGGGGGTGATTAGTGATCGATACTGATGCCAAAAATGCAATCAGTAAATTTTTTGTCTGTCTGTCTGTCTGTCTGTCTGTATGTTCGTTATAGAAACAAAAACTACTTGACGGATTTTAACGAAACTTGGTACAATTATTCTTCATACTCCTGGGCAGCAGAGCAGTGAAAGTAAATGTTGGGAAAACGGGAGAAGTTACTCCATTTTTTAAGCTTCCGTCGCGTGTGCAGCCTTAAAGGTTAAAGCTACCTCAAAACCATGCATGACGGAAATGTTCTCCTTAAAATTATGTAAAAAACATCCCTTGACAGCATATGTCTACCTTTTATGGTTGACTCAGAATAACACGTGTAACTCTCGATAGCTTAGTAGTTCGGAGCTTTCTGATTATATTTGTCTACTATTACGTTTCTAACACTCTGACTCACACTAAAAAATAAGGGTTAACATTATTACCTATTCAATAAAAAAAGAATCATATAAATCGGTAAAGAAAAACCAAAGTTATACATGAAATACGGTAATAAGCCATCGCGCGTGAATATCATGCTATAAGGATCATTTTTGTGTATCGGTCGCCGAGCTCGACGCGGCTCGCGGCGCGGTGGCTGCGCGAGCTTCATACATTATTTGGCTGTTGATGCGATTGGTGCGAATAGACGTTCCGAGAGTTCAACCTTATTGACTGACAATAATTGATATTAACAAACCTTATAATTTATTTTAAACTTGCTTTTGTTGTTATTTTATAAAATAGGTTAGAATTCGTTATTTTGGTAGTGTTTAAATATTCGTTTTATTACAATAATACAATAGTTTACATTTTATTTCTTTTTACGTGAAGTACGCATAGATTTAGAATTGGATTGGCTGGTGTTTAGTACCCATTTCTTCCTCTCTTTACACAAAGTCCGAATTTAATGCGGACGAAGTCGCTGGCAGAAGCTAGTATTAAAAATAAAGTCAGGATTTCTCCCTTTTACAACGAAATATTGTTATAACAAAGAACTATCGATTTCAAAGTGACCCAATTGGTGTTTGCGTATGAACCCAGTAATGCAGTCGTTTGCGTGAATTGGAGCAAAGAGGGTGAAAGAAAAAGTTTGCTAACTACCCTTACCTACTTGCAACTTTACCATTGACAGAGGGGGAAAGAAATATGACCAATATTCCGTTTGAGTAGGCACTTAACTAAAAGTAAATAATCTTGAAAATGAAATGCTGCGTAAAATCAATGTTTATAAATTAATAATAGTTACTTTTTTTTAATTTTCATAAATTTTGTTGTCATTTAAGCTATTACCTACATTTAATTATTTTTACAATTAAAATTAAAAACCATTCTAGTAAAAAACGAGTATCCTACCTAATCTACATATTTACAAAAATAAAAAAAGGAAAAATAAAAACTATGTATCAAAAAACTCATCCGCATCGGTGTCTGCTGCTATGCATTGCCACGCTGAATGGCAATGCATATTACTGAATTGAATCTATATTTTATCTAGTACCTACATAGGTATGTAGTTTATTTCTTAAATATGCATTTGTGTAAAAATGTCCGTAATACGACAAAATACATTTATTTAAACAAAAAAAAAACTTTCGGTTGCTAATAATAAAGCACGAGACTGTAAAATTATAAACTTTATTGAGCATTAAAAAACTATCACATAGGCAAATACCTACCTACCATAATTTCTACATAGGTAATGTACCTTTTCATCCCACCATCTCGGAAAGAGTAGTTTTACCCTTTGATATCTGAGCGCAAAAGCCGTTTTTATCCTCTAGAGCGGCAAAGTGATTTGAATTTAGAACATCGTGTGCAATACTCCATTTGTGACAATGTTGATAAGACTTTTCAAATAAATAAAATGCTGCTTAAAATAATTATTCAATTAATTAAGTAACTTTTATTATTGTTTTTACATAGATTTTTAACTGAGTTTCATTTTTAAACTGAGATTTCATATAAATTAACTTTAATAAGTACATCTTTTTAATTTGATACTCATATGTGCGCGCCATTTTGTTTTTTTGCATTTAATAATTTCCATGTTATTTCCTCGATGAAGTGGGATGAAATTATAATTTTTTATTGTTTTGAGGTCGATTTTAAACCTCATTACATTATTAAACTGAGTTTTTGCAAACATAAATTTTAATAGGTGTACATCTTTTTAATTTGCCATGTGTGACGTGCGTGCCATTTTCTTTTTTTGAGTTTAGAAATTTCCTCGATGAGGTGGGATGAAAAGTTACGTGTTGCACTCGAGTGCAAAGATTTTTCACCTTGTGCTCTTTTGATTCCCTCGCTATCGCTCAGGATTCTAATTATTGAAACACTCGCTACGCTCGTGTTTCAATTTTAGAATCCTTCGCTTGCTCGGTCATCAAAATTGAGCCCGCGGTTAAAAAGCAACTTTGCACTCTTGTATATAACAAATAACTATTAATTTATTAGTGCATTCGTAAACTAATATTCCTAATACATAGATAAGTCTAATCAATGTTCTTTCATATACCTATGTTTTTATTTTTTTATATAGTAGAGAAGCGGAAATTTAAAAATTTAAAATCGAACACAGGAGAATCAATATGGCGGTAAACACAAACGTATTTTTTTTTAAATTCCTATTGATGAGATTCCGTGAGACACCAATACCCACTACAACTATTTGCAGCAATAAAGCCCACCACACATATTTGATTGAAAATAAAAAAAAATCCTATACCTAGTCGAAACACATAAAATAACATGTCTGCCTAATGTAGTTTATTTTTGATTTTACAATATATTTTTTTCACAGCAGATAACGTGTTATTCATAAAAAATATACAATAGGTACAATACACTAGAAAGTACCTTAAGTTAAAATACATACATTACAAAGTCCATAAAAACTTTGATATAAAATATTGAAGCCTCAATTCACACTTTTTGTTTTATTTATTTACAGTCTTTCCTATATCTAACGACCCTTAAACGTAGCCACTGTCCCCATCGTACCTAACTTAGCCACATAGTCCATTTCACTCAACTTTGCCATATCAAAAGTAAAAGCCAAAGTAATGTCAGAAAGTAACGGTCAAATTCATTTTATCTCATAGTTTTGCTGTTACTTTAGCCTTGAAAAAACGAATTTGACCGTTACTTTTACTTTATGACATTACTTAGGCTTTTACTTTTGATGAAGAAACTGGCTGTTAATCACGCTTACTCATTTCAGCCACCCACTTTGTACCCAACTCAGCCACCCTTCCTATCCAGACATCTACTTGTCTACCCAGCCTATCCTAGCTCTGCCGACCACCAGCATAATGACATCCTCGCTGGAAGGTTCTACCGTGGGAGTCACGCGGCTACTCCAACCAGCTCGCACTCTTGCACCTTCCGGAGGATCAGGATTTGGTGAAGCTAGAAAAGAAAGGGATTTTATTAAATGCACATCGAATTACTTATGTTTATTAATAAAATAGTAGTAGTAAATTAAAAGTTATACAAAACTAGCAGTAGCAATATTTTTTCATTTGAAGATTTGTATTTTAACTACCTTCTGTCCGCGCTTTCTCAAAGAAAGATCTAGGAGCTTTTAAATATCGTTTAACCATAGTAATTTGATCATCTTTGAGAGTCGTTATGGGTAGTCAGAAGCCAGTAAGTTTCACAACCGCAGTCAGGGTATTAGGTTGCTGGGTAACTGGGTTGAGGACATCAGATAGGCAGTCGCTCCTTGTGGCACACTGGTACTCAGCTGCATCTTGTTAGACTGGAAGCCGACGCGGCGACGCCAACATAGTTGGTAAAAGGCTAGACGGATGATGCCTTTTCAAAAAAAGGAATTGCTCAAATCGGTTGGTAAACTACGGATATATGCGCAAACAAACACATAGATAGAGTATAAACCTCAGTATTGACAACCTCTTTTTTGGGAAGTCAGTTAAAAAGAGACAGAAACTCACCGCTCACGCGCCGCAGCGAACGCTAGCTGTAAGAGCGGGATGCATGACAGGATCGTCGTACGATAGAGCAGGACGACAGTATCACGTGGATTAATGCTAAAGATGTGTATATTGGCAACTGATAGCGCTCCAGCCAGTTTACTATAGATGATTGGCAATCCTGAAAGAATAAAAAAAAAACTTTTTTACAAATAAATTAAACCGACTTGGACACTGCAGACTAAACTAAAGTAGGCCAATAGTCGACCCGATGGTTGTCAAAAGTTCTTTAAAGAAAATCGTGAATTCAATCAAAGGTTTTAGTCGATCTGATACCGGCCAAATTCCTGATCCGTGTACCTACTACCATCTTTATACTGAATCTTGAGCCCACACAAACTCTCAGCCGACTAAAAGTTTGCAGTATGCGAGGAAACTCGACTATAAAGTATGAAACCAGCAACCCGCATCTCTTGCACGTGGTGATTAACGCTCAATCCTTCTCCCTGTGAGAGGAGGCCTCAGCCCAACAGTGGGACTATACAAAGCCTGATGATGAAGATACCATACCTTTTTGACCACCATGGTTGCTGTGCAATTGTCAGGGTAGGTTTCGGGGCCACAGCAGGACCAAGGGGGTTTCTTAACATCAGGTATTGTAGCGCTAAAACAATTGAGAAAACGATTATTACCATTACTAGTAAACTTATTACTATTTTATTATCATTACCAAGTAAACAGTTAGTAATGGCATCCAGTCATGTTCTTACTAAGGAGATCATTCAGCTGAGCAGGACATATTATAGTGCACGAGCATTAGCTTGGACTGCGGTGCACTCAGTATTCCTTCACTCTCATAGCGCGATGCGACGACAATCCGACACCACCGGAGAGAGATCACAAGCACCACCGACATTAACGTGCGACACGATGCACGGGTGTATCAATCACCAACTTCCAAACTCCGGGCTGCTTTGTCAAAGTTTTTTAAGACCTGCAGAGCAATTTTAGCAAGACCCAGGAATCGAACCCGAGACCCTAGTCGTGCTTGCGACCACTTTCTTTGTTGCGTGCCCATGGAGTTTCTTGCCGGCTCTTCTCCATGAGACCAACTTTTGGGAACCGTTCAACTAGTGTGACATTTTAGAAGCGCTAAGGCCTATTTGAAAGGTAGGTATGTAGGCTAATTGCTAGCTAGCATGTGGTGGTTTTATAAAGTCACTTTTCATGTCAATATTGCATATAGTATACCTACTGCAATACACTCAATGTAAACCAATGTCAATTTTTATCTAAAACATTGTTGAAAGATTCTTCTAACCTACAGACAGACATGTGTTGCTGGGGAGTTTGTTGCGCCACTTCTTCCCAGCAAAAACACATAGGAAGTGGTGAAGGGCGGGTGTTTTGGGGGCTGTCCTTTGTACATTTTCTGCTATTTTGCGGTCAAGTTTGAATACATAAATTATTTTGAGTTAATTTTTAAGTAAAACTTACTTGTGTTCACAGCATTTGAAGGCGAGCCTCATGGCGTGAGTCCATAGACCATCATCTTGCAAGCCTTTCTGTAATCATTACAATTTTGTTTATTTTTAAATTCTTCCAGACTAGTAGTTTTAGGCCATGTATGAACTAAATCTATAGGTACTAATATTATAAAGCTGAAGAGTTTGTTTGTTTGAACGCGCTAATCTCAGGAACTACTGGTCCGATTTGAAAATTTCTTTCAGTGTTAGATAGCCCATTTATCGAGGAAGGCTATAGGCTACTTTTTATCCGGGTCCGTGCCGAGGTTCCCACGGGATGCGGGTGAAACCACTGGCAGAAGCTAGTCTATACTAATATTATAAATCTGAAGAGTTTGTTTGTTTGTTTGAACGCACTAATCTCAGGAACTACTGGTCTGATTTGAAAAATTCTTTCAGTGTTAGATAGCCCATTTATCGAGGAAGGCTATAGGCTACTTTTTATCCGGGTCCGTGCCGAGGTTCCCACGGGATGCGGGTGAAACCGCTGGCAGAAGCTAGTAGTTGATAACACAGTACCTCGTTTAATCCGGTCTACTTCTTATCGAGTGAGCTGCAGGTTTAATCACCTAACAAGGCCTGGTGTCAGAGTTTTCTCAAATCCGCATGACGGCCTCTGACGTGGAATTGTAACAACGACTGCTACTGAGTAGCATTCGGGGACGCTTTATAAGCCCTTCCAGGCGCGGGGGTAAAAGACCGACTAGGTACTTAAAGCTTCGGGCTGCTTTGTGACAGATTTTAAAACCCATAAAGCGACTTTGGCCTGTCCCGGGAATCGAACGCGAGACCTCGTGCACGTAACTTAATAAATGTTATTTATTGTTCGAGTTAACTTACCTCTACAAGATTGCTTGAGAAATAGTAAAGAAGAGCGCATTCTAACAATAGGAGTAGGAGGACTAGTGCTGAATACTGAAACAGACAAACACCAAATAATCATGCATGGTTTTCCTATAACTGCCGCAGTACCTAATATAGCTTAGATCATCAACTGCCTGGCCTTTTCCCAATTATGTTGGCTTCGGCTTGTGTTGCTTAACTGTAACTCGAAAAGTGTGTAACTTTCTAACAGTGAAATAATTTCTCAAATTTCTTCAGTAGTTTCAAATCTTTTAGGGTACAAAGAAACAAAAAAATATTACTCTTTACCTATAACATATTAGTGAACATTAATAGAAAACTGCATTTACTTACCATGAACAGTAAGAATGGTGACTTGGTGATAGCTCCGTAGAAACCCATAAAACTGATGCAAAACACAAATATGGCGACAGCCGTCACTGCTATACCAACTTGTAGTGACAGCATATCTTGTAACAGAGCCTGAGAACAAAAACAGTTTAAAAAACTAAAATGATATGGATTCCTATAAGTGAGGAAACATATGGCATGTATAGTTATCGGCACGAATCTTGAGCTCTGACCTACATCTGCGCAGAAGTGATTTACTAGCAAAGAACCAATCCCGAGTGACGGCTATGACGCGATGGACTGCGGGCCAATCACCGCTTTAGCCCGCCCCCGCGCCTTACTTCATACCACAAAAGGGACCCAATAAATTACTTCTGCGCAGGTGAAGGTCAGAGCTCAAGATTCGTGGTGGCCTTGTGGGTAAAGAACCAACCTCTCGAGTAAGAGGGTGTGGGTTCGATTCCAGGTCAGGCAAGTACCAATGCAACTTTTTTAAGTTTGTATGTACTTTCTAGGTAAATCTTAGACACCAATGGCTGATAAAAAGGTGAAGGAAAACATCTTGAGGAAACCTGGACTATAAAGTCTGAAATCACCAACCCGCATTGAGCAAGCGTGGTGATTAACGCTTAATCCTTCTCCGTGTGAGAGGAGGCCGCAGCCCAGCAGTGGGACGATAAAAAAGGCTGTAACAGTAACAACAGTAACAGAAGGTCAGGGCTCAAGATTCGTGCTGATAACTATACCTAGTTGTGTATTTTTTGTTGGAATTCGTAATAAAATAAATAAATAAATAACACGCTTTTTGTAACGACTGCTAAAGATAATCAAATGTCAGCTGGGACCTAAAATTTTACGTGACTGAACTGACCTAACCAAAATCCAATTTAATCAAACGATTTCTTAGATTTACAAAAAAAAAGGACCAATTTTCAATCTTTTGATAAGTAATCAAGACATAATTACGTCACATCACGTCATGGCATCGAGCCACCATGACCCGGCCACCGTACCACGCCGTGACAAGCGCTGATACTTGATGTTTACTTGAACTGCTGGATAAAAATAACTTAACATTACAAAAGATCAACTACTTTTAGACGTACAAGCCCTTTTCCCGTTTTCACCCGCGTCCCGTGGGAACTACTGCTCGTACCGGGATAAAATATAGCCTATGTTACTCGGGAAGAGTGTAGCGCCCCAACAGTGAAAGAATTTTTGAAATCGAGCTGGTTCGGAGGTTTAGGGTACAAACAAACAAACAGAAAAAGCGGCCTATTAGTTATATTAGTGTACTTAGATGAATTTAATAAACGTGCTTAATAAACGTGTTTTGGTTATAGTGTTTATTTTTACTAGGGTAGTTATGTATATGTATTGTAAACTAGCTTCTGCCAGCGGTTTCACCCGCATCCCGTGGGAACTACTTCCCGTACCGGGATAAAAAAGTAGCCTATAGCCTTCCTCGATAAATGGGCTATCTAACACTGAAAGAATTTTTCAAATCGGACCAGTAGTTCCCGAGATTAGCGCGTTCAAACAAACAAACAAACTCTTTAGCTTTATAATATTAGTATAGATTATATCTATGTAAATAAAAATGTAGTGACATTATAAACGTGCTGATTTTCAAGGTCATTTGAATAAAGGTCTATTTCAATTACTGCAATTTGGAATTGCATTAAGGGTAAAAAATATATCATAAATGTGCCAGTAACGTATAAACTAAACACCAGGATTTAACAACCAAAAAACCCCCGATAAACTTCTCAATTTCCACGCTACCCTCAACATGCATGCTCCTCTTTCCCCCCCAATCTGTCATTCACACATTTGTCCTACAAAACTTTAGCCAGTCACTGTGCTGACCCACTTCGAAACCTATTGTACAATAATTACCACATGACCTGAATATGGCGATTCTGATCGTGTCGTGTTTCTATCTGTTATAAAGAACTATAAATGGCATAATACTTACCGTGGTAAACAATTTTTTACCGACTTCAAAAAGGAAGGGTAGTTGATTGGTATTTTGATTACGGATGTCTGTAGAAATCTGTTTTGAATCTAACTTTTCTAAGTTTATTATGTGCCTTATCAACTATGTTGGGGTCGGTTTCCAGTCTAACCAGATGCAGCCGAGTACCAGTGCTTTACAAGAAGCGAGTGCCTATCTGACCTCCTCAACCCAGTTACCCGGGCAACCCAATAGCCCAATACCCGGAACGACTGCCAAAGATGTTCAAATGGAAGCCAGGACCTACGGTTTATATACAGGAAATACGGGAGAACTCGTTCACCTATCCATAGACCGATTGCACCAAGCGCTTATAATAATCGATCGATCCGCGCGGCTTTAACTTAGCCTTTTCTTCATCATCATCCTCCTGCCCCTATCCCAATTTTATTTGGGGTCACCGCAACATGTTTTCTCTTTCCATTCTTTTCTATCTGCCGTCATCTCACAAGTAACATTCTTTCTTACCATATCTACTTTCACACAATCCATCCTTCGTTTCTCTGGTCGTCCTCTTCCACTATATCCGTCCACGTTCATACTCAGCTTTTTTTTCTTCGTGTTAAAAAAAGCGAATATCCGTATATAAATTTTGCAGAAAACCATAAAGCTAGAATATAAATAGCGTGTCAAATGACAATGGTATCGTGATAGGACAAGCCAGGTGCATGAATAATATATAGTTCGGCGCCGACTATCTAGGGCACGCCATACAATATTAAAATGACAGACCACACGGTATCATTTCACTTGTTTGTGAACTTAATCTTTAGTTAGTTGACGATTTCGATGGCGCAATGGTCACCATGCCGGACTGCCGAACCTGAGGTCCCGGGTTCGATTCCCGGTTCGGTCGCCATTTGTGTGATGAGCATGCTTGTGGGCCGTGGTCTGGGTGTTACAATACCTCTATGTATTTATAAATATGTATATGTGTAGCTATATTTAGTTTATCAGTTGTGTTAGCACTCATAACACAAGTTAATTAATAACTTAGCATGGGGCTAACAGACCATGTGTGGAAAGGTGTCCTGACAAAAAAAAAAAGTTAAATTGTTAACCAGAAATTGGTCTATAAAAGCTCTTTCAAAACGTCAAGCTAGTTGCACGGTTCCAAGGAGTGGGTTTCCATTTTGAATCATCATCTGCCGAGCCGAGCCTTTTCCCAACTATGTCCAAGGTCGGCTTCCAGTCTAACTGGATCCAGCTAAGTACCAGCGTTCTACAAGGAACGACTGCCTATCTGACCTCTTTAAACCAGTTACCCGCGGGCAACCCAATGCCCCTTGGTTAGACTGGTTGCCAGACTAGCTGGACCGCCGTAAGGACTGCCAAAGATGTTTCAAAGACATCCGGACCTACCAATTTAACGTGACTTCGTCTCGTCATGACAAGATGATGGTTTCCCATCCACGGATCAACCGAGCCAAGGGAAACTTAACCTGTGTTCGTAATATTATATGATGAATTCGTCTTACCTTCACAGTGGCATTGCCGGTGAAGTCTATAACAGTTGATAGGGACCCAGGAGACGAGATTATCCATAGACCCAATGTCATTATTAGTATGCAGATCACCTGTAACAACGTAATAAAAAATAGCTTGACACCTATGTCATCATCATCATCATCATCATCAGCCTATCGCAGTCCACTGCTGGACATAGGCCTCTCCAAGTGAACCTATGTATCTGGAACCTTTAAACACATAAAAAAAAAAAAAACAAAAAAAAAGAAGTCGGTGTCTATCTAGTGGATGCAGCTAAATGGGTTTATTTCAATGCCGACTTTTAGACTGATGCAAATTAAAGTTTTTATTTAGTGTTTTAATAAATCTTATTTTCTATTTCAGTTTTTCTTCTTCACTGTTGAATTGTATATTGTTTCTCAGATTTTGACGGCGAATTTGCAATAGGTAAGTAGGCATATAGAACTTTTATCGAATAACATTGAATCTAATGTTAAAGTACCTATTAGAAAAAATAACACTTTTATTTGAATTTCTAGCTATCAACCGGTCTTTGCATTCACTTCAATAAAATTACAATCTTTCGCACCATTATTAAAATAACGTGTAAAAACTGTAGTTAGTAATTTGGGAATACAGTTAAACTGAGGTCAAGTGTTTAGGTTATTTGCCCAAGGTTTAAATCAAGGCTAGACATTGGCAATGGCATTCAGGGCTGAAGGAATATTAACATAACATTAAGGGCCTTGACGGATTGATAACATCGGAAGAAATGGAGGAATTTTGTAAATCTTTTGTAAATTGTTTTAAACGAGAAATTATGCAAATAAAATGTATAGGTGTGTAAGTAATTTACTTACTATAAATTTTGCAAATGTAAAACCCTTTCGAAAGTCGCTTATAGTAATTTCTTAGAGATTCTTGCAACTTTCGTAGGTTACTTACATAATGTTTTCGAAAAAAAACTTACATGTAAATCGAGGTTAAGCTTAGTTTGTTTGCTTGGATGCGCTAATATCAGGAATTACTGGACTAATCTGTCTATTCTCTTGAAATCAATCTTGAATTTCAATTCCTTTTTTATTTTATTTCTCTTCTTCATACAATATTTTTTTTAGTAAGTAAATATTGCTATTTCTCCACCATCCAAAGGTAGACTCATAGAAAACGCCTAAGGCGTCGTCCTAATTGGCAGCGATCGCGCGATGGCGCGATGCGTTTTTCATCTCACGATCTCACTTGCGAGGTTCCGAGGTTCAAATAGGACACTCTGATGAAATCTGTATATAAGTTCAAACATACAGATTTCATCAGAGTGTCCTATTTGAACCTAGGAACCTCACAAGTGAGATCGTGAGATGAAAAACGCATCGCGCCATCGCGCGATCGCTGCCAATTAGGACGACGCCTAAGGCTTAAGTTCGCCGTTGTACAAAAAGTTTTTAATAAATAAATAAAATTAAAGAAAAAAAAACCTTTTTAAAAACAAGCTTTTATTTAAATGCTCTAAAAAGAAAAAAATAAACATTTTACACTTAAACTTTTACTGTTAACTTATAACGTCATTTCAAATTTAACACATTTGTCACAATTTATATATTATAAAAGCTTGTCGCGAGATCTAAGTATTCGTACCTGCTGCCTATTAAAATTATAAAACTAAGAAAATACGAATACTTAGTAATACGAATACTTATATAATAATATATTCTCTATAATAATAGATCTCGCGACAAGCTTTTACAATATATAAATTGTGTCAAATGTGTTAAATGTGAAATGACGTTATAAGTTAACAGTAAAAGTTTAAGTGTAAAATGTTTATTTTTTTCTTTTTAGAGCATTTAAATAAAAGCTTGTTTTTAAAAAGGTTTTTTTTTCTTTAATTTTATTTTTAACTTTTTAGTACCTCTATTTTTAATTCGAGATTTACTACGATGTAGTTCGCAGCGCGTAGCAGCGTTATTCCGTTATGAAGTCCATAGTTCGTTCACATGATATGTAATATGTACTGATTTAAATATCAATAATGTTGAAATTATGTAATCCCTTGTTAGTTATTTGTTACGTTTCTCATTCTATCCATTTCTTTTAATGCATCAACATTACAAGGTTTCTTCGACGTCAACTTGGAGCAGTCAAACAACAAAAACAGTAACTCATAGGTTTGCGTTGTTGTCTATAAGGACATCTTTGTATAACGGATTATTGGCCACCAACCATGTCAAAGCCTCGAACACATTGTCGCGAGACACTGAAAACTCACGAGTAATATTTAAATTCTCTAGATGCTCTGTAACAATCACAATTCCACAGTTTTCTACAGATCTAGGCAACATATGTGGCAGTTTTTCGGTAACCTGGAAAAGATCCTGAGAAAAAAGAATTGCTTGACCACGAAATCCGTATTGTCCAAATAAGCCGTCAAACTTTACAATTTTTAAAAATGGTATTATCCGAGAAAGAAGGCGCTTTTCAGTTTGCGACAAACGTTGTATAACGTGAGGTATAGGCCCAGGTTCCAAGCTGTTCCAATATGCCTTAGAAGGAGGTACGGACGTGTTACTTTTACTTATGTGATTGTTACATCGGTAACACAGCATCAATTCTTCTTTATTCTCGCGTAATTCTCGTGGAAGATAAGTAGGTGATGCTGAGCATTCTGTTCCTGTCGAGCCTGGCCAAGTGTTCTTCTTGTAATTCATTTTTTCTTCGCTCTTGTGTACGTATTCTGTCGGTATTTTGCCTATGTGTGCGTTGTTCTAACGATTCGTTTTCTCTATGTTTAGCAGTAGCTAAACTCATTTTTTCTCTAAGCGTTGCCGCTTGTGGACATCGCTTTATTAGCAATCTTCTCCTGTCTCTTCAATTTCGTCTTCTCTAAACGTCGTTTTCTTTGTGTAGTTGTTTCTGTTTTCTTCATGTTATTCCCACGAGTATAGGACAAATAACGGTCCATCCCCCCAGAGGTCCGTTGTAGAGGGATAAGGGCTACAATACAACAGGGTTCGCCCTGGTACCCTGAGGCGAAACGTTAGCGGCAAGACATGTTTATACACCCTCATACCATTCAGCCCTCGGCACGTGCTCACCTTGGCATTGGGTCATCCATCCAATCAATCATATTATATAATTAATATGGGACGAAAGCAAGAGACTTGTCAAGACTAATCCAATGAGCCCAAACTCGATGGGGTTGCGTCGTTTAATTACGGAGTTCCTATGGCCACCTTCCGGCTCCATCATCAGAACCTGGTTACCATATAGTATCAAAGTACTTGTCAAGACTAATCCAATAAGCCCAAACTCGATGGGGTTGCGTCGTTTAATTACGGAGTTCCTATGGCCACCTTCCGGCTCCATCATCAGAACCTGGTTACCATATAGTATCAAAGTACTTGTCAAGACTAATCCAATAAGCCCAAACTCGATGGGGTTGCGTCGTTTAATTACGGAGTTCCTATGGCCACCTTCCGGCTCCATCATCAGAACCTGGTTACCATATAGTATCAAAGTACTTGTCAAGACTAATCCAATAAGCCCAAACTCGATGGGGTTGCGTCGTTTAATTACGGAGTTCCTATGGCCACCTTCCGGCTCCATCATCAGAACCTGGTTACCATATAGTATCAAAGTACTTGTCAAGACTAATCCAATGAGCCCAAACTCGATGGGGTTGCGTCGTTTAATTACGGAGTTCCTATGGCCACCTTCCGGCTCCATCATCAGACCCTGGTTACCATATAGTATCAAAGTACTTGTCAAGACGAATCAAACGAGACCAAACTCGATGGGGTTGCGTCGTTTAATTACGGAGTTCCTATGGCCACCTTCCGGCTCCATCATCAGACCCTGGTTACCATATAGTATCAAAGTATTCGTCAAGACTAATCCAATGAGCCCAAACTCGATGGGGTTGCGTCGTTTAATTACGGAGTTCCTATGGCCACCTTCCGGCTCCATCATCAGACCCTGGTTACCATATAGTATCAAAGTACTTGTCAAGACGAATCTAATGAGCTCAAACTCGATGGGGTTGCGTCGTTTAATTACGGAGTTCCTATGGCCACCTTCCAGCTCCATCATCAGACCCTGGTTACCATATAGTATCAAAGTACTTGTCAAGACGAATCTAATGAGCTCAAATTCGATAGGGTTGCATCATTTAATTACGGAGTTCCTATGGCCACCTTCCAGCTCCATCATCAGACCCTGGTTACCATATAGTATCAAAGTACTTGTCAAGACGAATCTAATGAGCTCAAACTCGATAGGTTTGCATCATTTAATTACGGAGTTCCTATGGCCACCTTCCGGCTCCATCATCAGATCAGCTCTATGTCACAATAACATTGCATTGTCATCCGATTTATACATGCATTCAAAATTTCAGCTCAATCGGAAACCGGGAAGTGGATCAAATTTAAGTTGCAAGATTTGATTACAGACAACGGGACAGGTGAAACTAAATAAAAGCTTGTAATATGTAATTTGGAACTTACCATAACAATAAAGTTGACTACCCACAGTATCCTCGCAGCTATTTTAGAAATTTTACTCGTCCTCTTGTTACTCATTTTACTGCTGAAATTAACTGAAAAACAAAACATTTAAAAAATGTAATAGGCACTAATACAATAAAGCCGATGAATCTATACTAATATTATAAAGCTGAAGAGTTTGTTTGTTTCTTTCAGTGTTAGATAGCCCATTTATCGAGGAAGGCTATAGGTTACTTTTTATCCTGGTACGAAAAATAGTTCCCACGGGATGCGGGTGAAACCGCTGGAAGAAGCTAGTCTTTTATAACTAACTAAGCTTCTGCCAGCGGTTTCACCCGCATCCCGCGAACAACTTCCCGTACCAGGATAAAAAGTAGCCTATAGCCTTCCTCGATAAATGGGCTATCTAACACAGAAAGAAATTTTCAAATCGGACCAGTAGTTCCTGAGATTAGCGCGTTCAAACAAACAAACAAACAAACTCTTCAGCTTTATAATATTAGTATAGATATAAAAATTTGCTATTTTCCCGTGGTTTCCCCGGATACAATATAGCCTATGTTCACCGGGTATAATGTTGCTTTCCAACAGTGAATGCATTTTTCAAATCGGTTCAACAGTTTCGGAGCCTTTAAAGTTCAAATAAAATAAACGAAAAAATGTTGCCACCTCATAATAGTAGTATAGATAGATTACCAAAATTGCTTCAGTAATTTCCAAAATAGGAACAAATTGTCCATTGAAATGAATGGTAAATATCCCTTAACAGCTATATCAAGTTTAACCCAGTTACTCAGCTATTGTAATGTCATTTAGATACACAAATACCATTAAGAAATGTAGGACATCATGAGACATTGTTTACTACAGAATAGTTTTGTAGACTTGGAAAAATATTGAACCAACAAGAGCCGCTATGACCATTAATCTCTGTGCAAAAAAGTTGGCCAAAATCACAGCTTTTAGCAATAGCTTGCGTGCTAGTAGACAATTTCACTAATAACTATGACATACGTAATAGATTTTACTCATCATCTCCCGAGCATTTCTCAACTATATGTTGGAGTCGGCTTCCAGTCTAACCGGCTGCAGCTGAGTACCAGTGTGCCACAAGGAGCGACTGCCTATCTGACCTTCTCAACCCAGTTACCCGGGCAACCCAAAATCGGAAAAATTTATATTTCTGTAAACCCCGAGCCTATTGGTAAATCTTAAACTGCCCATATTATAGATAGGTATGTATAAAGTTCAGTATTTTTCCGATAAAGGTTAGGTAATCTACACTACTATAATGAAGAGGAAACTTGTTTTGCTTGCACTCAAAAATTCTATTAAAAAAATCTTTTACAAACACTCTTCCCGAGTAACATAGGCTATATTTTATCCCGGTACGGGCAGTAGTTACCACGGGACGCGGGTGAAACAGCAGGAAAATCTAGTATTACTTATATGTATCAAATTCAATATTTTTTCAAAGAAACGGTAGGTAGGTACCTAATAGGTAAACAGACAAATCCTACTTATATTATAAATCCTACTTATATTATAAATGTGAAAGTTTGTGAGAATGTATGGATGTATGTTTGTTATTCAAACACGCAAAAACGGCTGGACCGATTTGATGGAAATTTGGTATGTCGATAGGTGATACCCTGGATTAACACATAGGCTACTTTTTATAACACCCCACGGGCGAAGCCGCTGGCGGAAGCTAGTTAATAATAAAATTGCATTGGTGGTGAAATTACCTCCCTATTGCATAATTCTAACGTAATTGTTTGATATTGAGTTGAGTGACCGCTGTACTAGGAATCTACAATTGAATTATATATAAGCCAGCTTTCAGTTCCCGAGGGGGACTGAAAATTACAGAGTATTATACTGCCTACTAGCTGTTTCTCTATTAATATTATAAAGATTTTTTTTTTGGTTTGCAATGGAAAAACTCAAAAACTACTGGACCGATTTTAAAACTTCTTTCACCATTAGAAAGCTACATTATCTGCGAGTGACATAGGCTATATTTTATCCCGGTGCGGGCTCTGTATAAAAAAAGTCGTGGTGGCCTAGTGGGTAAAGAACCAACCTAGGTTCTTCTACTTTAGGTTTACTTCTAGGTTCTAGGTTAAATCTTAGACACCAGTGGCTGATAAAAAGGTGAAGGAAAACATCTTGAGGAAACCTGGACTATAAAGTCTGAAATCACCAACCCGCATTGAGCAAGCGTGGTGATTAATGCTCAATCCTTCTCCATGTGAGAGGAGGCCGCAGCCCAACAGTGGGACGATAAAAAGGCTGTAACAGTAACAGTAACAGGGCTCTGTATGACGCGCTCTCACGCCAAAACAACAAAAATCTTGATTTTTAGATGACCTATGAAATACTTTTAGTAGTTCCATCTGTGTGCTGAGAAAAGTATTCCGCACACTCGATAAAAGTAACCTATCTTAGACTTTCTGGATTGATTGTTATTGGTTTTTTAACCGACTTCCCAAAAAGGAGGAGGTTCTCAATTCGGCCGGTATGTTTTTTTTTTTTTTTTCTATGTATGTACATCGATTTCTCCGAGGTTTATAGACCGATTTACGTGATTCTTTTTTTGTTCGACGCGGAATAGCTGCCAGTTGGTCCCATAGTCATCAAGTCAGGATCTGATGATGGAAACCCTGAGAAATCGAAAGTTGTAGGCATACATAGGGTAAAAACTTGACACTCAGGTGTATGCCTGAAAGCACTATTCAACAGTGAAGGTTTGGGGCTGACCTGATGATGGAGACCAGAGAGGGTCGAGGGAACTCGACAATTGAATATGTAAACTACCTCGTGTTTGGGCTTATATAATTTGTATTGACGAGACCTTTGCAACAGTGAAGGTTTGGAGCTGACCTGATGATGGAGACCAGAGAAGGTTGAGAGAACTCGACAACGGAATATGTAAAATACCTCGTATTTGGGCTTATATTCTTTGTATTGATGAGAACTTTCCACTTATATGGATAGTGACAACTATTCGTATCACTGAAAAGCTGCAAATAAAAAACTTTTTTACAAAAAAATTAAACCGACTTCCAAAAACACTAAAAAGCAAAAAAAAAACTAATTTTAGGTGCATCGGCCTAGAAGTCGGTGGCAAAATTAACTTAGTAACATCCAATAGACACCGACTTCTAGACCGATGCACCGAAAATTAGTTTTTTTTTTGCTTTTTAGTGTTTTTGGAAGTCGGTTTAATTTTTTTGTAAAAAAGTTTTTCAAAAATAAGTTCAATAATAACAGATATCACCACGTTCAAGGAAACAAACTCTTCAATTACCTATAAATTTATATTCTAATTAGGTACTTATTTATATCTTACCTATCTACTTCAAAAATATTCGCAACTATCAAATTATTAACACATTCACTGCGGCAGCGTTAAATCTTAACTTTCTACTAGTGCGATACGAGACAAATGCTGCCCGTATCTATGTTTCCTGATATGCGTTACGGCTTCTATTTTGCCGTACCAGAACCTGACTTTCAAAGCCTATACAGACGTGGAAACCGCCTATATCAATGGTTTTTATCAACAAATCGATAGACTATATCCTTGTATATACCTAGCTGCAGTCGCCCCGGGTTCTCTGTTATACTTTGAAAGATAGAGAGATTTTTCAAAATCTTTCATTCGCGGCAATATATATGCCGTACAGCGTAGAAGTGAAAAAATGCTAGGGATGGGGTTTACTTCTGGAATGATAGTCGATAGTTTAAAAATATTTTTTTACTGTAGATAAAATATTCATATTTAACAGTGTTATATTATTATATAAATCAACATAATTATGTAACCGAATAATTCTAATTAGGTACTAATCAACATTAGATCACAAATATATATTTAAATATGAATATATAGGATTTATATTCTACCACAATCACACTATAGCGCCACCTAGTCCCAAATACATATAATGCATAGTATACTTGGAAAATACACCCAGACCAAGACAACCAGACAAAGAATGTTTGATTTGTGTGGGAATCGAACCCACAACCACTAGGGGAGATGTTCCCAAAACGGGTAAGCTAACGAAAGATGTTAAATAAAATAACCAAGAACATTACATGCGACTTGTTATTTGTACTCATAGGGTTGTTTATATAATAAACTTTGGAAAACATAAGATAGTCTTAGTAATCTTCTTCAATATTCTGAAAAAAATCAAAAAAATAAACCCCTTCGAAATACCCGCTTTGCCCTCAGGGGGGTCCTAAAACGGGTAGCGCCTTTGGGCAAAGCAGGTAATGAATGAATATATGTGATAAATGAATTAAAAAACATTAAAAAAAATATCTTAGCCTCCTATTATCCAGGAAATCTTAATTGTTAATTAGTCTCCTTAATTATGTTAAACAGTTGTCTTATTTTGATCAGTCTAGATTACTCTTTTACGTCATTAAATGTTACATTTGAAATTATAATGCTACCAACAGATAATTTTGTTAAAAATCAAAGAAAAAATATTTAAATTTCTTTTTCTCGCTGTTCCTGTTCTTCTTCAGCTCTCTGTGGCTTTCTTTATCTTCGATTAGCTTTCTGTGGGATCAATTGAGGAAGTGCCCCTTATTTTATTAGTGTTACATGATGATCCTCAGGTTGAAGAAGGATTGTAGTTTGTGATGGAGTCTTGCATGGTGTTATAAAATCCTTAAGAATTTGTGTTTCTGCCGTTATAGTCTTGCATGGTGTTGAAAGTTCTTCAATATACTGGCCTACTGGTGTTGGAGTATGAGGTGGACTTATAGCTTCGTCAAGAGGTTGCGGTCCAGTTTCATAACTTCCACATCCCACGAAGCATTTAAAGTTTTTCTTTTCACCCAATTAAAAAAAACAAATTAGGTATTTTTTACATTTGAGTCAGATAAATAATGGCACTGGTCAGCTTAATACATATCATAAATTATTCCAGGGCAAATCGGATAGTCACCCGTTATGCCCCTACCCGTTTTGCCCAAAAGCACGTTTTAAATTTCAACTACCTTAAACATAAAATAGTAAACAAGGAGACCACTAATTATTCACAATTAATAAGCATATAACATGCAAAATGATAATACAAAACTACGAAAACCATATCTTACACCATATTTGAGTAGTCAGCACTAGCATAATTCGATTTTTTTTAATAAGTTCAGTGGAAAACTTTTTTTACGTCTTACCTCGAACACGCTCGCTCCAGGTGCGCGAGCCGACTGACCGTGATCGGCAGGGGGGTAGTGCGCCACTCTACACTCACAGGTTCACACTAAGATCTATAATATTCGAATGGCAAGGCCTACCCGTTTTAGGAGGGGTACCCGTTTTAGGAACATCTCCCCTACGCCAACAGACCAATAAATTTAAAAAACTAAAAACTATTAAAGGACGTGTATGAAACTTAGTAAGTAGGTAGTTATTCCACTGAATTATTTTCACACTTGACATCTTTGGGATTGGATGGGATTTCCCCTCTCTCTCTCTACTCAAATCCAGTTTTTTATTTATGTGAACGTCTCATTGTAGCAGAACCGCGTAATATTTTTCACAAAAAATATCGTTACGTCTTGCTTACGGCCAGCACTAGCGCACACTGAAACGCCGCGCGGACGCATGCAGTGTGGTGCGGGGTTGGGGGGGTACGGCAAGATATTCGCCGTGCCGCACTGAATGAAAATAATTATCTTACTGTGCGTTACGGCAACTATTTTGCCGTATATTGTTAGTGTACAATATTATTATATTAAAGGCAACAATATTGAAAATATCACTATCTCATTCCTACGCGCAAGGGAACTTAGATAAATCGCTCCCGCACAGTACGCAAAACAAGGACAACGAGCTACCGCACTGGCTGAGAGTCAAATACGGCCAAATACTTGCCGTAACGCAGTGAATGTGTTAAAGTTCTTGCTTACTTTTCATTGTTAAGACAACTCTAAATATTTTTATTAAACACTGTCAAATAATATAATTCATCAAATACATACCCAGTCATTAAATTTTCAAAAACATTAACTATTTTAAAACACCACTTCGTATGAAAATATTTACGTAAAATATTTCGCGCACACGACGCGCGCTCAGCCCTTCACGGCCAAAGTCGTACTGAATAAACATGAACAAAAACTGAAAATACAGTGGTGAAAATAATAGTAAGTGCCATGAAAGGGGTGGTAATTATAAATAACTATTTGTGGGGGTTTTATATAGGGTTTTAAATGTTGTTATAGTTTTATTAAGGCTTAGTTACTGTTGATTAGTTAAAATTCTTGATAATACAATTCTTACTTCTGTTTATATATTCTTTAACCATATTAAAATGCGAAAGTTTAGACGGGTTGCTGCTCTTTAGCGCTACAACTGGAATTTTATAATTTCAGTTGTATTAAAGTAATATAAAGGCTAGGTACTTTTTATACATATTCGAGACGAGAAGTTCCCTTATAACTCGGGTGGAATCGCTCGTAAATTAAAGTTAGTTTATAACTAACATCATAAAGCTGAAGAGTTTGTTGTTTGAACTCGCTAATCTCAGGAACTACAAAACTGACTTGAAAAATTATTTCAATGTTAGATAGCCAATTTATCAAAGACAGATATAGGTAATTTTTCATCGGGGTATTTATTTATTTAATACTTTATGCACATTTGGTTATTTTGAATGTTGAGATGGATGTGTGGGGTTACCAGAATGGACAAAGTGAGGAATGAGTATATCCGAGGAAGCCTGAAAGTAGCGCCAGTGACAGAAAAAATGAGAGGTCAGCGTTTGTCGTGGTATGGGCATGAGATGAGACGGTGTGAAACGCATGCTACAAAGAGTGTGCTAAGTATGAATGTGGAAGGATGGAGAGGCAGAGGTAGACCGAGGAAAATATGGTTTGATTGCCTGAAAGAGGACATGAAGCAGAAGGGAGTGGATGTAAGTATGACGTCTGAAGAGAGGAATGGAAGAAAAAGACATGTTGCGCCGACCCCAAATGACTTGGGAACAGGGCAGGAAGATGATGATGATGATGACTTTATGCACATTTTGTACAATGGCGGACTTAACTCCTTCTTAGGCGTTTTCTCGCAGTCTGTCTTTGGGTGGTGTAGAAATAGCAGTGTGTGCGTTGGGTGGGTATGGTAGGTAATTCCTTCGGGACGCGGCTGGACCCGCAATAAATAAACAGTCTTGGTTGACTAGGTACAAAGCGAGTCGTGGTGGCCTAGTGAGCAAAGAACCAACCTCTCAAGTATGAGGGCGCGGGTTCGATTCCAGGTCAGGCAAGTACCAAACGACTTTTCTAAGTTTATATGTACTTTCTAATCATCTCTTAGCCACCACTGGCTGTGTTTCGGATGGCACGTTAAACTGTAGGTCTCGGCTGTCATTGAACATCCTTGACAGTCGTTACGGGTAGTCAGAAGCCAGCAAGTCTGACGCCAGTCTAACCAAGGGGTATCGGGTTGCCCGGGTAACTGGGTTGAGGAGGTCAGATAGGCAGTCGCTCCTTGTAAAGCACTGGTACTCAGCTGAATCCGGTTAGACTGGAAGCCGACCCCAACGTAGTTGGGAAAAAGGCTCGGAGGATGATGAGGTATGTTTGTTACTCTTTAACTCAAAAGCGACTATACGGATTTTACTTAATGTAAATTAGCTACATATAAATCAGAATTTGACTTGTGATCCAGGTGTGGGAAGTAATTTCTTCGGAAAGCGGCCGAAACCGCAGGGAAAGCCAATAGCAAAGGAGGAGGTATTAAAACTAAAAATAAAACGAATACTCGCTATTCAAAATGACTTTATTTGCAGTAGTGTGGTACCAGGCCGCGGTCCAGCTCAAAACCGTCACAGTGCTCAAGCCATCCATCGATTACCATCCTTAACCTCCCAAGCAAGCAAAGTACAACACACAAAAATATTACCAAATTTGTACATTATTTAAAAACTGGTAACACAGAAGCCGCCATTAAAAACTAATGTAAAGGTGAATCTACACGGTGTATGTAGCTTGCTCATGTTGAGGCACATGCGCAGGTTACATGTATTTTAAAAACATGCGGGTCTAGCGACTCGCGCATGTACCAGAGCAAAATACCCACCTGCGTGCTCGAGTCACTTGCGCATGTTAACTTGCTCCAGCTACATGCACCGTGTAGACGGTGGGTGCACCCTAATGTTGGTAGCACTGTTTAAAAATATAATGCACAGGTTTAAATTCGGAGGAAGTTTTTTATTGTATTTATTGCGTTTTATTCGTTTATTTTTTGTAAACTATTTTTATTTTTAAAATTGTATGAAGTTTTGGACTTACTTTTTTGTCGAGTTGGTTAGCATCATTGGTTTATATGAATCGAAACAAAAATAATCTTAGGTACTCAAAGGGAGAATACATACATGATGTTGTTTTTATAACTTTTATGTCTTATACAATTCATAAAAAATCCATTTACCATGAATTTGACTATGTAAACAAACCATACTCTTTTACAACACACAATTTGGTAACTACAAGTATTTTATTATTTTATCATTATATCCCTTTGATGCTAACCACACGAAGAATACGGAATTAATAGTGCATCTATTAAATGTAACAAAAGTGTATTTTTAAGTATTGGAATGCACAACAACATTGACTCGAAATATTATAGCCATTTTTAGTTTTATTTTTATACCTCTTGGTGACTTCAAAATTTCGTGATTTAACATCTCAAAAACGTCAATGACTATATGAATTCGACTTACCTCGAAATACTCAAACGTTACTCAACTTCAAGTCGTGGTGGCCTAGTGGGTAAAGAACCAACCTCTCAAGTATGAGTGGGTTCGATTCTCAGTCAGGCAAGTACCAATGCAACTTTTCTAAGTTTGTATGCACTTTCTGAGTATGTCTTGGGCATTAATGACTGCGTTTCGGAGAGCACGTTAAACTTCTGTCGTGAAAATTGACAATTAACAGAGCAAGAATGATGTTTAAGCAGTCTTTAAAATTGAGTCGTGTTTCAGTATACGAGTTAGTGTAAGCTTGGCCAACAATACCAACTTTAACAAGTGAAAAAAACAATTTTGTCAATTAAAACCTATATTATACAATACAATAAATACACGTTAGTATAAATTCTTATTGGTGTTCAACACTCCAGCGCAGAGGTAGTTAGATATTGCACACAGCTTTCCTCTATTGTCTATAGTTACTAACTTAGACCTTTTTATCTCAGGACAGAACAACATATTTGTGGCTGGTATAACCTTGAAAATACAATTCTATTCCTAACGTTTCTCAGTAAATTTCTAATTTGGAAAACTGTTTTTTTCCTGTTTTTCTGGGAGAATTTCTTAAAATGGCAACACCTGAAGCGCTGTCATAAACAGCCAAGGACTCAACTAAGGAACATTTTGACTCTGAGGGCTTTTTAAGGATATATATAGGCTAATATACGTCACGATAAGAATATATTTATTATTTACTTTCCTGTAACTGTAATGTAATAGGACGAAAAAGATTTTAAAGTGGAAAATATTTTAGTGTCACTAGAAACATACACACAAATACATCCATCAAATACACAACAGCATCCAATATTATTACGACTGATGAGAGATTTGTCCTGAGATCAAATGGTCTTGGCGTTCTAATATATTCAAAACTCCAAACTTTTAGTGCTAAATGCGGATTTAAAAGAAAATAGGCTAGCGACTGGTCCCCGAAGTAAAGCATATAATTCTTTTAAATGAGTCATCGTGTCTTCAGAACAAAAAATGTAGTGATTCTAACTGCAGACTTCTTTAAACTATCTGTCCATTTAGAGATTAGATATTGAAAGACACAATTTATATGAAGCTTATGTCAAATCTCTAATCGGAGATCAATGGATAGATGTTTTATAGCAATCCACCATCAACAAATACATACTTCATAATCATTTTTGTACATTATAGCTACTAGTACTTTTCAATGATACTCAAAGCCGTTCAAATCTCGACACTTGCAAGCAATTTTGAACCTTACAGTAACCGCACAGTGCAACTTTTTGCCGGCCGATAGTTGGGCTCATAAATCAGTATGATGAAGATGAATGGTATAACTCACATTATAAAGATCAGGTATTTAGCCGGTATCACATCGAATGTGTTCCAACTGACGGCCGACTGTTTAGTCTACATTATGGGGTCTAGCACTTTAACTCAGGGTACCAGTTGGAGGCTCACGACACTAATGACATCCATTATCCAACATCGATACGATTGTGCCCACTACAGCGAAACAGGTATCCAGGGATAGTAGACAGTTTTCTGTAGGTTTTCGAGGTCATCTGTCTAGGCTTTTATCAACTATGTTGGGGTCGACTTTCAGTTTAACAACATGCAGCTGAGTACCAGTGTGCCACAAGGAGCGACTGCCTATCTGACCTCCTCAACCCAGTTGCCCAGGCCACGCTTGGTAAAAATGATTGTCAGACTTTCTGGAGTCTCGTAATGACTGCCAAAGATGTTCAAGTGACAGCCGAGACCTACAGGGGCCCGATTCTCCTAATTTTACTTAAGCGCCATACGATTCACATTCGACTCGATTCGACTGAGATCCAATCCCGACTCGATTACGATTGAAGCGTATGTGGCATTCCGCTATTTTTTCTTTGTAATAAACGTTTTTATCCTTTTCTATCATTCAATAATGAATCATTTTGTCTACAAATGATTTCCGATTGCAAAATGATTGTACAGCAAACTACCGTATACACCAAAATCACCAAAATAGCAGACCAATCGCACACCAATCAAATGTCAATCGAATACGATTGGTCTTTTATTAGTAGCAGAATGCCCGATATGGTAAAAACTGCTATTACGATCATATTGCGATTCGATTTCTATTCGATTTTGACATTATTAACTTAGGAGAATCGAGCCCCAGTTTACCGTGCTTTCTGAAATACACAGACGGTGTGCTAATTTATGTTGCCAATGTAAAGTGTATCTAAAGGCCTGTACTTAAATACCATATTTGCATAATACCTATATTTGCATATTCCAGTAGGTAAGATTGAAGATTGGAAAAACACTGGTAGGTACTCCTCGTAAAACACTGGTACTCAGCTGCATCCGGTTAGACTGGAAGTCAACCCCAACATAGTTGGGAAAAGGTTCGGAAGATGATGAATCTGAATACGAGAGTTTTAGTTTACCTCAAATACCTACACAAAATTGTTTACCAACTTCCAGGCTTAGGGATAGACGTGGTTTTCATACAAACATTTCACATTTACACATATATGGCACGTTTGGCTAGGGAACTTGGATTCTACACCAATTGGTAAATTCGAAAGTTTAGCCTAACTTTTAGAATAAACGCCTAATCCCAAAAAAAAAAACGTTATTCTGCACTTATATATTTTTTTTTTAATCTAGGTTCAAATAATTAGGCGATTTTTTTAGTAAATAATATAAATAGTAGGTATTGGACTCGTACGTTTTAATATTTTAGTTTGCTTGTTTTTTTAAATTGTTTCTTTGTACTTCGCAAATACACATTTGGATGACATAGGTACCTACCTGATTCGAAATACCTAAAGAAACGATGGAAGGATTGTGTGAAAGTCGATATGGTTATAAAGAATGGTACTTGTGAGATGATGGCAGATAGAAGAGTATGGAAGAAGAAAACATGCTACGCCGACCCCAAATAAAATTGGAATTAGGACGGGAGGATGATGATCATTAATTTGAAAATTAGTCAGTAAAACATTTCGTTTTGTAAGTAGTCATCATTGCTGTTATATCAAGAAAATGGAACAGATAGGTTTGACAAGTATTTTATAAGAACCAGGAAATTCCAAATGGTATTTGCCAAGTAAATAATCTGTCAATTAAGTTTCTATAGTCTCGTGTGGGCACAAAATCTCTTTCACACTACCGACCTAATCAAAAACTCGCTTTACGATATACTATAGTTAATTTGTCGTATAGAAAAGTTATTGCAAATGGCGTCGAGCGCCTAACGCGTGCCTACTCACAAACTTTTTTATTTTTATATAATTTTTACGATTTTTAATACAGCGTGGTTTACTAAAAACGTTGAAAAAATATCAAATAGGAATTTTGTAGCTAAAACTATAATACGATATTCAGCCGACTGGAATGAGCAGCTACACTTTTTTTAGGGGAAATTTTAAATTCGAGTCGGGCAACCCTAAAAATGAAATTTTAACGTGATAAGTAAACCACACGTTTCTACACACAATCGGACACTTTTACAATAATAATTAATCATGCAAAAATACTCTTATTATATTCACTATGTATGTATATAATATATTGTACATACATTGCTATATACACGCGCTACGCTAAATCTTGGACTGGTGTACACAGAAGCAATTGCAAGTACGCTAAATAGTAGTTTTTACACGCGTTTAGCTGGTAACACTAAATTTTTGGCAAGGTTTTTTTTAAATTAGTGAATTTAGGAAAAAATATCGTATTTTTTTACAATAACTTTATACAATCTTTTATAAAAAAGCGTAACGAAACAATATCGAATAGGTACACTTTATTTTTTATCTACATAGTTTCCGAATAGGACGTCAAAATTGACACTTACGTATGATTACAAACGTTTAACGGTCAGTCCCAATATCCTACCTGTCTTTTGTTTTGCGTACCAGAGATAGGAGCTGACATCACATACTTGTATAATGCCAATGTCAAGATACTAACTAATTCGCAATCAACATATAGACAGAGTATTGGAATTGACCGTCAATCCGATTAAAATAATGACGTTTTTACCGATATTAATGTCGTAAATTGCTTTCGTTTTACCATACATCTATATAGAAACGTTGATTACACTAGCTACATCTAAAACATTAAATAATTGGACCACAACCCTAGCTAGTGGAACAGTGGCTTAAATTGCAAATGGCGGCTTGAAAAACGTCATTATATTCCCCGGAATATAATAAGACTCTTATAGACATTCCATCGAAGAATTTTACAGTTAAAATCAGAATTTAGGCACCGTCTAATATTTATTTAAAGAGCTTTTTATCTAGTTTCCATTTCAAAAATAATTTTGGCGGCAAAAATGTTTCTAGACTACATTACGAGGCTTGCCTTAATAAATTCGTTAATGCGTTTTTTGAAGCAATTTGAAATGGAAATCAGATGTTTTTTTTTTATAATCTATGAACGAAGGGGACAGTGATATGTTGCTAGTTCACAAGTGCTTCTATTACTAAAATCACAACATACGATAGCTTTAATACTTGTCAGCAAATTCATATAAAAAGCGTTGCTTACCCTCCAGATCATTCCTTCGTTACAAAGCTCATGTTTGAGCAATCATATCTTATTTTGAATTTCCAAAAAAAATACATACACATGACATAGATTCTTGGAATAACATACAAAGTTGACGACTCAACATCGCATGAAGATCACAAGATTTTCCAAAGTTTAAGGATTTTAACCACTTCTCTGTCCTCGATGTAGACACATTTTAACTATCATTGTGTATCATAAGACTCATAGGACAGGGAAGTTATTTAAGGTAGAATTACACCAAACACGACAGTATTATATCATATCAAGGATCTGGGAAACACGATATTACATTTTGAAAGACATTTCTAATTTTCAAAATTATCCCAAGCAAAATTTTACTTTTTTCGAGTCAATTCATCTGTATTTTCAACCAAAATTACTATTGTTTCAAATAAAAGCTGCCTAAGAAGCCGATGCATGGGTCGCTTCACAAAAAGACCCGTATGAAAGCAAAAAGGCCTGCAAACTCATTAAAAACTTTCAAAGCTTAATTTTAACCAAGGAGAATGAAAATAAAAGAACAAAAAATACATTAGCAGTGCATTTAATAAAATAAAACGACTGAGCACATCAAGGCGGACTGAAATACCGTCGAGACGCTGACACATGACATTTCAAACAGGGTTGTCAGGCGACATAAAAAAACAACTAAAATGGTAGATTTTTTAACATTCAAAAATACTTTATATGCTACGTTATTCTTTGTTCTAAGGCCATGTTTTTAGCGTCTCGATCGGTCACCAGTAAATTACACTTCTATGTATTACAATGCTTTGGTAAAATGGCTGGCGGACACGAAAAGCGACCTCACCACGGAACGCGACAATTTTGCGGTTAGCAACACCTGTCAATGTCACTATGACACAACCGACACCTGTCAACATCACCGCGCTGACACATGTCAACGTCACTTGATCTCACTGACAACTGTCACTTTGAAAACGGAATTTTTAAAGTAAAAAGGTTTTGTAACTTGTCAATGTCAGATATGACAGCTGTCAACATGCAAGCTTAGAAGGTGGTGAAAACTGTTATACAACGCAAGATTATAGACAATAATAAGTAATATAATATAAAGAGTTTAAAATATAAAGTGAAATACATATTGAGCAACAAAAAATTGGATCGACAGCGGTTAGAAGATAGCACGATACAATATGCTTTCTTTGCCTTACAAAATCTCTGACACAATTATGAGCTTATTATGTATAACACAAACACTTTAAAACACGTTCCCAATATCCTATCTTTTGATATGCTTACTAGAGACAGAATCAATAGATAGATATATTATTGGAAGCGGTCGGAACAAGTCCTTATCCTTTAGTGTATGATTAAAATTTCTTAATTATTTCAGGATTATCGAATTCATAGAAAAACTGTCGATCCGTTAGTTAACAAATACAAAAACATAACCAGGCGTGAACAAAACGCTATACTATCATGGAAGAAGCCTAACAGTCGTACGAGCGACAGTGGCGCAACAATCGCGCAACAATCGCCCTACAGTTGGGCAACAGTTGCGCTACAAAAAGTTGCTGTACCACTGTTGCGTAGTACGCTAAGCCTTAACGTATAGAAAAAATGCACGTTAAAAATTTACTCTAACAAGAACTAAACTAAAAAGTAACTAACTATATGTATGTAGAGGAATCGAGGCGGGAGCAGTCAGGGAACAAAACTAGTTTAGAAAAAAAACATTTAAAAATGTTTTTTTTTATGGTATGGAGAGTTAAAACTCTCTTTGACAATTGCTTGATTAAAACAGTACAAGTGTGCTATCATTGGTCGATTTTTTCTTATCAAACTTAATTTTATTAATAATTTTATTTATTTTCATGTAATTTTTATTCTATTGCTTCCCTTAATTACTCGTAACCTCGCAGATATAAACACAAGTACATATTGCATTTTATTCTTAAATATATACGAACCTCCTCCTTGTAAAGTCGGTTAAAAAGTCACAAACTTTAGTTCCAATTTTGGTAGGTCTAGCGACACTCAGTACTGACAGTCATGAACGTAAAAGCTCGTCTATGCTCATGTATGTGTGAATGACATTGTTACCAACTTTAGTAGGTAGCTTTCATTCCCTAAATATTGTTGTTATTGCCTTTTTATCGTCCCACTGCTGGGCTGCGGCCTCCTCTCACACGGGGAAGGATTGAGCATTAATCACTACGCTTGCTCAATGCGGGTTGCTGATTTCAGGCTTTATAGTCCAGGTTTCCTCAAGATGTTTTCCTTCACCTTTTTATCAGTCATTGGTGTCTAAGATTACTTAGAAAGTACATACAAACTTAGAAAAGCTGCATTGGTACTTGCCTGACCTGGAATAACCCACACCCTCATACTCGAGAGGTTGGTTCTTTACCCACTAGGCCACCACAACTCCCTAACTATTATTCGATATTATTTAAAGTTGTTCATTATAATGAGTAAAATAATACTTTTTTCGTGTTATATACTTAGAATAACATGGTTCGACACTAATGTCCAGTTACTTCTCTTGTCAAGCCTGTGGTAAGAAATGCCGCTCTCGTATCGGTCTGTTCAGTCACGAAAGGCGTTGTATCACAGACACCACCACATAAATCGTCTGCAATAGACGAAAAGGCCGTTGATTGACTTAGAATGAGATACATTATGTACTTGTGTATATAGAAAAGGGTGTAAAATATACAAAAACAGCGCGGAGAGACCGCATCGGAAGCGACTTGACATGGCACACAGCGAGAGCGACCAACTGTTTATATTCGATATCCAGGTATCTATATAAAATAAAGTCGTGTTAACAACACTACTCATAACTCAAGAATGACTGATTAGAGGGTAGGTAGCTTAGACCTGGGAGAAGGACATAATGAGGTCGTCATCATAACGATCAGTTAATTAACGGCGTTCGGTTCCTGGAGACATTTATCGAAGATTTTTGGTTTTTCAGAAAATGGGCGGGTCCTAAAGGCGTATGAGGGCGTTCCTTTTCTCCGAACACCTGAATTTTTCGTTTTGAGGGTTTTAAAAACTTTCACAAAGCAGCCCAGAGTCTGGAAGTTGGCGGTGTAACACCCCCGTGCCTGAGAGGACACGTAAGGCGTCCCCGAATGCTACTCAGTAGCAGTCGTTGTTACAATTCCACGTTAGAGGCCGTCAGGTGGATTTGAGAAAACTCTGACACTAGGACTTGTTAGGTGATTAAACCTGCAGCTCACTCGAAGAATTTGAAGATTATAAAATACCTACAAACAGTCAGCCGCCGAACGCTCTCATAACATAAAAAATAATTGTAATTACAAAATAATTATTGCATTTCGTCTACAAACAATTATGATACAAGCGAGATTTAAGAATAAAGAAGATTACAAACATTGCAACATTCGACAAATAATCCTAGCAGGCGCGATTGGAAACATTTAGAATAGGCATGGTGAAAAAATTATGTAAAAAGTAATTAGTCCGTCTTTTAGATAACCCTAAAATAATAGACACGTATTTTTTTCTTTTCTCTCACAAACAAATAACAACGAAGATACGACACGATAGGATTTTGTGTTACGTCACTTTTGGGTACAAATTTTACTTAAGTGTGACGTCATAAGACCTACTCCCAACCTTTAATGCCTTATACCTGAGTAAATATTTACCGTCTTACAACAAAAACTTTTAAACGTCAGTTTAAGACTAGTCTAAAAAAATGTCAAATTATGACGTTGACATATGGTTCATTTTGCAGTCACAATTTTTTTAGACAAGTGTAAAACAGGTGGTTAAGTTTTTGTAGTAAGGCCAATAATGTTTTATAAAAACAAAAAAACGTTTCAATATTTTTTGGTAACCTAAAAGACTGACTAATTAAAATCACTATTATTTAACCCTGTCATCACGCCTATTTAACCGAAAAACCGAAAAAAATAAACTTAAAGTAAATTGATAACAAATTGCACACTTCGATTTTGAAAAACACGCATTCACCGACACAATAAAATAGTATGTAAAAACTATTATTACAAAAACAACAAAATACTAAACATAATAAAGGTACATTTTGCTGCTGCACGCAGCAGTTGCATGCAGTGCAAAACGCACCTTTATAGTGGCGCAACTGTTGCGATACAATCGCGCTGCTTAGTCGCTCAGTGTGCAAATAACTATTGTACATTTCTGTTAGTCCAATTCAGTTAATAATAAGTATCTTGGTATTATATATACGATTGTTATGGAATGAAAATTAGGCAAACGCTAGGACCAATAATTTTGCAAAAACTATACTGGGTGAAATTTTATTTTTTGGAAAAACTGAAGCTTCTTATTAAGCTCATTCTAACAACATATTTCTTCTATTACGACATATCTCAAAAATAACTATTTACCAAGTTATAGAATAAAATAGGTATTTTATTCTAATTATTAATTATTTTACACCCATATATTTTCTTGTAAAATTATCAAACCAAGACTATATGTAGTACGTTTAATAAGAAAAACATTGGCTAGCAACACTAATAGAATACCTTAGCGGCGCTCCGATACGAACGTAACGAAAAAAAAAACGAAAATTTCATACCAAAACAACAAATTAATTAAAAAAAAATACAAACTAAATTAAAATGTGCCAAAAGTTAGACAAAAATATTGCGATTAAATCAAGTTTTTTTTTGGATATCTGAAAAAAAAAATGATAACTAATAATAAAACTTCATCAATATCCAATCAAAAATCCACCATTTTGTTTTCGTATCGGAACGCCTTAAGCACACATGCATAACACACACACAAGCATATACCGATTGAATAACGCGACACCACACCTTTGTATACTTGTATTCTAAATCGAATTATTTTGTACTAGCTGAATTACCGCGGTAGCACCCGCGTCCCGTGAGAACTACTGCCCGTACCGCGATAAAATATAGCCTATGTTACTCGGGAAGAGTGTAGCTTTCCAACAGTGAAAGAATTTTTTAAATCGTTTCAGTAGTTTCGTAGCCTTTGGGGTACGAACAATTTTTTTTTCTTCATATCATATCATATCATATCATTTATTGCATTCCATAATGTACATTTGGTGGAAAATATAAAATAATAGAGGTAGTCACAATTATGGACCCTGATGGGCACAGCAAATAGAAGAGAGGAAGGCGTTTAATGTAATATAGTAGGAAGTATGTAGTATATTATTTAAGTATTTATTTATATTATAATATTGCGTATATTTTTGTGTAGCTTAACTTCGTTTTATAGTTATTTTTCTTTATTTGTTGCTTTTATTTAATTTTAAGTTATTTCTTTATCGGTAATATACTCGTTGATTGTATAGTATGCTTTTTTTATTAAAATTTGTTTTAGGATGTTCAGAAACTTTGTGTCACTTGTTTCGTCCTTGATTTTGTTGGGCAATTTATTGTATTATATTATTAGAATAGATGATATGGAGATTCCTCTTGAATGTTTGAAGAGGGAAAGGGTTACCGAACCAATGGATAGCCTATTGGCATTAGTATGGCGTCTGACAAAGGAATGAAAGAAGACACCATGTTGTGCCGACCACAAGTAACTTGGAAACAGGCAGAAATATGAAGAATATCGAGGACAAAAAAGTGTATATAAAAAGCAAATTTCATTAAAAAAAAAACAGACCAACTGAAGTTTCTTGTCCGTTCTTCTCCATACCATAGGAAGCTACTTTTGAAATGGGCAACTAGAATCAAAATTATTTATATTTTTGACGTTTATAAGCGCTTGTAAAGGCCTAAATTAAATGACTTGACTTTGAACTCACCAAGGGGATGTTAAGTATAGTTACATGGCTTGAACAATTTCGTTTACCATTGTGAAAGAAAGTAATAAAAATCCGATAGTAATTCACCAAATGCGATTCAGAATACAAGTCACAAGACCAAGTGTTTATGTCAAGACAACATTTGCGTAGGACTTTGTAATTCTGAAGCAAAACACCCGTTATTTCCACAAATATAAATTTTAAATCAATAATAAGAATAACCGAAATCAATTGAACCATTATTTTATTACTGTTACAGCCTTTGTATCGTCCCACTGCTGGGCTGCGGCCTCCTCTCACACGGAGAAGGATTGAGCATTAATCACCACACTTGCTCAATGCGGGTTGGTGATTTCAGACTTTATAGTCCATTATTTTAAACAGTAGTTTATTTGTTTATTTAATATGTATTTGTGTAACATCCTAACAGGATTGTTTACCTTCAGTTAACTGTCCATAATTTCATCAAAACGCCAAAATTTCCTATTTCCACTGTCTCTTGACATAAAACACTTGGTCACCAAGCTATTCACATACTATTCATATATTACATTCAACCTTAAAGCATGAATAAAGTAAATGGAAGACATAGCATTCTTAACATTCCTTGTGTGGTGTCTCGTTCTTTAAAGAGTTAAAATAAAATAAAACATTGTGAAAACAAGGCATAAATATTTTATCTCACGACAGCGGTAAGTCATGCTTGTGTGTGTAAATATAAATGCATACTGTCTTTGTATGGTAAACCGGCTCGGAGAGCATCGGCGCGCATTTTTCTTTTCACACAGACCGGAACCGATCGGCTACGCAAACATTAAAGAGCATGCAAACGGAGCCAAACGTCAAGAAAAAGTACGCGATCGGAGCCGGTCGGCTCCTCTTATTTTTTCACACCGAGCGCCTTCAACACATCCAAAAATAAACCTTACTACAAATACTAAGTACTCGATTTTCAACGTGTTAGGTATTTGCTCTTCTCTCCGAGCCGGTCTGTCTGAACGGACCCTAGTGGTCGAGTCGCCGAGTCATACTAAGACAATGAATATGTATATTGACACACACTAGTATTGCTCACCCGCTTTCGTGGGATAAAACACTTATATGTATATTTATTGTGTACTGATTAAAATAAAGAACTATCGTTTTCTTGCACTCATATCATCATCCTCCGAGCCTTTTCCCCAACCATGTTGGGGTCGGCTTCCAGTCTAACCGGATTCAGCTGAGTACCAGTGCTTTACAAGAAGCGACTGCCTATCTGACCTCCTCAACCCAGTTACCCGGGCAACCCGATACCCCTTGGTTAAACTGGTGTCAGACTTACTGGCTTCTGACTACCCGTAACGACTGCCAAGGATGTTCAATGACAGCCGGGACCTACAGTTTAACGTGCCATCCGAAACACAGTCAATGGTGTCTAAGATATACTTAGAAAGTACATACAAACTTAGAAAAGTTGCATTGGTACTTTGCCTGGCCTGGGATCGAACCCGCGCCCTCATACTTGAGAGGCTGGTCCTTTACCCACTAGGCCACCACCACTTTCTTGCACTCATAGAAGACTGATAAAATATCACTTTTCTCAGTACCATCTATTTCATGACAAGTTCCTCCGTGTTTCGGAGGGCACGTTAAACTGTAGGTCCCGGCTGTCATTTGCAACATCTTTGGCAGTCGTTACGGGTAGTCAGAAGCCAGTAAGTCTGACAGCCAGCTTTGAAATTGTATCGTGTTGCCCGGGTAATTGAGTCGAGGGGATTAGATATATATGTAAAACTTTGGAACTCTTATATTCTTGCATTGGAAAAAGGCTAGGCAAACAGTGAAAGAGCGATAGCCTCAAAATTAAAATCAGTACACAAATAAATGCCATTTTCTTCACAAAATTGTGTCCATTTGTCCCTCAGTGATAAAGCACATACTATTAAAAAAAAACTTTCAAATATGTATATTTTTTTAAATGAATATTTTGGGTCTCAAGTCTAGAAGTTGGTGACTGATACACCCGTGCATCGTGTCGCACGTTAATGTCGGTGGTGCTTGTGCTCTCTCTCCGCTGGTGTTGGCTTGTCGTCGCATCGCGCTATGAGAGTGAAGGAATAGTGAGTGCACCGCAGTCCAAGCTAATGTGCGTGCACTATAATATGTCCTGCGCAGCGCAGCTGATTTTTTAAAAAGCCGTGGACAGAAATGAATCTAGGTGCCTTTATTTAGGCGAAATTTTGTAAGAACTGACATGCAGCTAAGCAGCACGTAGATGAAGATAAATGTTAAGAGCTTTTTTATTTAAACTTATTAAGAAATATTGTAACGAAAATAAGACAACTACTCAAATGTTCTCGGTCAAATGAATAGATACTCTTATTGATTACAATCTAAAATCAATTCATAATCAAGAATGCTTAAAGCTGTCTAAGGTCCGACTTTTGAGACCACGGGCAATATAAAATTGGGATCTGTTACAGCTTTTTTTCTCGTCCCACTGCTGGGCTGCGGCCTCCTCACACGCGGGTTGAAAAAAAAATTGAGATACAAAACAAGTTTTCAAAAATTTTGATAATCATTTTAAACGAAAATAATAATAATTTGAAATGGCAAGGCGATTATGATCTTTCTAGATCTTTTAATAGCAGTGCAAATCACATGAGGGACGTATTGGAGCTAATATGTGTTTTATTTCAACAGTAATAGAGTATTATATTGCACGAGCAAACCAAACCGCCGCGCTGTTGGCGCCCAACTGGGCCGAGAGGTTGCTGTAGATAAAACACGTAAAAAATTATGAATTGGTTTTCCCAGTATTATGTATTTTTATAGATAAAAAACGCGAAATAATGTTAAATGATTTTCTCAGGGTCATGTATTATTGCTAATACATATTATATGGCTGAAGAGTAATTTTGTTAGAACGTACTAATTTCAAGAACTGTTTGAATTTGTAAGATTCTCAGTGTTAGATGGCCCATTTATCGAAGAGGGCAACTTTTTGGCGGCGGTTTCACCCGTATCCCGTGTGAACTATTCCGCGAATCCGGTCAAAAAGTATAATATATTGCTTTCGACGATAAACAAGCTTTTTATTAATACTGAAAGATTTTTTCAAAACGGGTAAGGAGTTCCTGAAATAGGCACGTATTTCGCGCATCTTTCAGTTGCATTGTATAATTATATCAGCTTACTATTGTTATGTTTATTGTTGTGTGAATATTTGTCAAAATTTTACTTTTAAAAGAGTGTCTATGGAGTTTCTTGCCGGCTCTTCTCCATGAGACCAACTTTTTGGAACCGTGCAATTAATTTGACGTTTCATAAGAGCCTGCAAAGGCCTATTTGAAATAAAAACAATTTGATTTTGATTTTGATTGATCCAGATAAATGGCATATAGCCTTCCTTGATAAATAAGCTTTCTAATACTGATCTTTCAGTACTTTTTCAAATCGGTCCAGTCCAGAGATGAACGCATTCAAACAAGCCCACTCTTCAGCTTTATAACTCTATGAAATCTTTACTAATAATCGAAGAAAATTGACATTAGGACATATTTACCTACAAACAACCTCTCCGCCCGTATCCGTCTACAAACCGAATGTTTATAAGGTAGAATGCATTGGAAGTGCGACTATTTAATTAATGATATTTTAAAAGCCGATATTTCAATCCAATTCTATCTGAAGAATCGATATGTTACAGCCTTTGTATCGTCCCACTGCTGGGCTGCGGCCTCCTCTCACACGGAGAAGGATTGAGCATTAATCACCACGCTTGCTCAATGCGGGTTGCTGATTTCAGACTTTATAGTCCAGGTTTCCTCAAGATGTTTTCCTTCACCTTTTTATCAGCCATTGGTGTCTAAGATATACTTAGAAAGCACATACAAACTTAGAAAAGTTGCATTGGTACTTGCCTGACCTGGAATCGAACCGACACCCTCATACTCGAGAGGTTGATTCTTTACCCACTAGGCCACCACGACTTATAAAAATTAATGTCACTTTTCGTTGTAATTTTATAACTCAAGAACGGTCTCACCTATCCAAACCAACCGTCTTACCACAAAAACTTTTAAACGTCAGTTTAAGACTTGTCTAAAAAAATGTCAAATTACGTTGACATATGGTTCATTTTGCAGCCACATTTTTTTTAGACAAGTGTAAAACAGGTGGTTAAGTTTTTGTAGTAAGGCCACAAATGTTTAAGCTTTGTTTGGACTATTTAGTAGATGGTTTATATGAAGTTTGCACAAAATTGAGCATTGATAATGACATGACACGAGCTTTATTGAGTGATAAAATTTCATATTTTATCAATTTGATGAATTCATTTAACGTTTCAACAGCTTTTTTATAGAAAATACGCTATATCTATTCCTCAGACAGAAGTTAACTGACGATTGAGAAATCGGCCGTTATGAAATAAGCAGGCAAAAGGGTAGGAGTTATTAAAAAAAACAAATGCATGCCTAGCGAATTATTATTATTTTGGTGTTTTTTATGCTCTGTATGTCGAGATAAAGTGCTAAATAGAAGCCGACCCCAACATAGTTGGGAATAGGCTAGGCGGATGATGATGATGACGTATTTTTAAATGGTATATTGAAAAGAGTGTCTATGGAGTTTCTTGCCGGTTCTTATCCATGAGACCCAACTGTTTGGAACCATGCAAGTAGCTTGAATTTTCATAGTATTAGGTGTATTTGAAATATTATTTTCATACTTTGACTTAAAACGGGACCCTATAACTAAAACCTGCATGAATTGAATTGATCTTATGTAGTTTTGTTCTAGGAAATCTATTAATGTCACCCGAAATCCAATATGGCGGACATCTTACGAAGTTAGAAATATAAAGCAATTTTATTGTTTTTTAAGCATTATTACTTAAACATTTGTAGAATTATCAACAGACATGAATGTAGGTTATTTAAAAAACCACCTCTTTTCGGAAAGTCGGTTAAACCCGACACACAGAGCACGAAAAAACCCAAAAAAAAACCCACACACCAGCGTCTCAGTATACTCAAAAAAACTAAACCGTACCTAATGTATTTATAGTAAGAGTCACACAACTAACATAACCTAAGTTTATATTATATACAGGCACCGCCGACTAAACAAACAAACTATATATTTATTATTATTATGTATACGTCGTGGTTAGGGTACCTACCACACGGTAACTAATTTAACGCGGTTTCCGAACGATACTATGACATTTTTTGAACGTCCTGTATGTTTAATATTATATCAAGAAAACAACAACCTGTATATTAATCTTAAACAGACCGAAAAAAATCACGCTGTATACAAAAACTATATAGCATGAAAAAACTCAGCCTGTATACAAAAAATATACAAATCGAAAAATCAACACACTGTATAACAACTCATATACATGATGTTTCAATTTAGAAATCCAAAAAAAAATCATAATATCATTCAAAAAAGCCGGTATTCGGTATTAAGACAAGTACACACTTAATATAAGACCATAAGGTCAAAATTTTCAATTTTCGTGTACACAATAAGGATTAATATTGACACTTGTGTCAGACACACATGACAGACTTGACACTGCGACATTCGTTGCTGAAACTTAACATGCAGAAGTGACATTTTATATACAAATTGGACAAAGTTTCCGACGACTTTTAAACGTCACCCGAAATCCAATATGGCGGACATTTTACGGAGTTTGAAATATAAAACGTTCTTAAGCATTATTACTTAATTATATTTGTATTATAAACGCACAGAAAAGTAGGTTAATGAACAAAAAAACACCTGAACTTAGAACCTCTTCCTTTTTGGGAAGTCGGTAATGGAACTCCTAAATTGATCGACCAATATTAAATATATTGAAATTGTAATCATTAAAAAAAAATCTAAGAAAGACCAGACATATGTTGTTGCACCACTTCTTCTTCCCAGTAATACGGGCGCAGTGGATTTTAGAAATGTCACTTCTACATCATAATATAGATATTTCTTACGCATACAACATAGTTACAAGTTATCTGGTCACGACGATGACGAGTAGGGATCGCAATGTCCAGTTATCTGGTCACAACGATGACAAGTAACAGTATGCAAAACTTGTAACTTGTATGCAAACCAGTCTTACGCATATAACAAAGACATAATGTTCTGTTATCCAGGTGCGAAGATGATGACGAGTAGCAGTGCACAATTTGTCTGTCTGTGCGTTCGTGTGTCGAGTCACTCAGCATTGTTGAAGTATTCTGACGCGTTCCCGCGGCAAATTGGACACGTTCTGTTTGACTGTAAACAAGGAAATATGATGTTTAGATACAAAGAAAATGTATAAAATTTATTTGTGGGATAAAAGCAATAATTAAAGAAAAGCTACATGATGGGGGTGATATGCTAAAATATAATAATGAATTAACAAATTGATAATTTAAAAAAATCCATAGTTACGTATTTTGTGTATAGATGTTTCTGATTGAGGATTTTTGTCAAATACATAATTGGGCCAACATAAAATTGGTTGATTTTGATGAAAATATTATCCCATACATACATTTGATACATCAGGCATCAAATAAAAACTAATACAAGATTGCTGGTTTTTTTCTCACAGAAATCTAACTTCGGCAAATCCTATAATTTGTAATCATTCGATCTGAACATAGCCAATTGAAATGTAGCTAATTAAGTAGCCGGGTATTACACCCAACATCCCACTAATCAATCACTTTACCTTTGAACCAGTCAATCTCCCTCTTAAAATGTCAAATTCAAAGAATATAACCTAAAAAACACAAGCAACTCACCCGCAACCACTTATCGACACATTTGGCGTGGAACTCGTGAGCGCACGGCAACACCCGCAGCGTCTGCCGGGACTCGAACTCGCACATACACACCACACAGCTGGTCTGCTCACCCCTGTGGTGGTAATAATAATTATGTTTATTTATTAGAGGCCATTTTGTTAGTAAAAACATCATCATTTCCAGAGCCTTTTCCCAAATATGTTGGGGTCGGCTTCCAGTTTAACCGGATGTGACTGACTACCAGTGTGCCACAAGGAGAGACTGCCTATCTGACCCCTTCAACCCAGTTACCCGGGCAACCCAATACCCCTTGGTTAGACTGGTGTCAGACTGGTTTCTGACTACCCGTAACGACTGTCAAGGATGTTCAATGATAGCTGGGACTTACAATTTAACGTGCCATCCGAAACAGTCATTGGTGTCCAAGATATACTTAGAAAGTACATACAAACTTAGAAAAGTTGCATTGGAACTTGCCTGACCTGGAATCGAAATCACGCTCTCATACTTGAGAGGTTGGTTCTTTAACCACTAGGCCACCACTACTTATGTGACTTACAAAGTTAATTTAACAATAATTTATTTACTACTAGCTTTTTTTCGTTCGCGTGGAATAGTGACTTCCGGCAGATTTTTCGTTTGACCAATAGATGGCGCTATATGTCCGGAATAATTTTTTTTTTTTTTTTTTGTAATCTATATATCGGGTGTGTCGTTCATAATCACATTAAATTAAATGCGTTAATATACTGGTTAATATATGTCTATTAACACAAACATTAAAGAAAACTACGTAAAAATAAAAAAATTATTTTTTCAAACAAAGTAAATGGAATAAAAATGTGCAAAAATTAGAACACCATATAAAAGTCAGTCAGTACAAACAACTGAAATTCTCCCTTGAAAACTGACAGCTGTCAACTGATCAAAATAGTCGATACTCCTAACTTTACCTCTGCTTTACACATGATGTTGTAAATTATAAAAACTAAAAATGACTCCTGTGGTTAAACCACTGAATGGATTAGGTTATTTTTTTCACAATTCGTCATAGAATATCATAAAGTATATGCGATATGATTTAATGTGATTGTGAACGACACACCCGATATATAAAAGAAAGTCGTGTTAGTTACTCCACTTATAACGCAAGAAAGGCTGAACCGATTTAGCTGAAAATTGGCAGGGAGGTAGTTTAGAGCCAGGGGAAGGACATAGAATAGTTTTTATTACAAAAAAATATAAAAATTCAAAATAAAATTTATTCCGGACATATAGCGCCATCTATTGGTCAAACCAAAAATCTGCCGGAAGTCACTATTCCACGCAAACGAAGTCGCGGGCAAAAGCTAGTATAAAATAAAAACTATCCTATTTCCTTTTTCAAGTTCTAAACTGTGTCTCAATGCTCAAAAAAAAATAGCACTTTAATTAAACTATATAAGTCCCTGCTGCTCATGTTACCCTTGTAAAAAAATCAAATAGCAATTTCACACATATAGCCACTGATTTCGATGATGCCCCTATGTAATATTTAATTACTTATGTTTACCTATATTTTGAGTTACGTTTCTTTTGCGCCGGGCCTGGGTTTTATTCTCATACTTCATGAGCATTGTCCTTTCACATTTTTTAGGTTCAGCAGTTTAGGCGTGAAGAAAAGACAGACAGAGTTACTTTCACATTTATAATATGAGTTAGGATTTCGCTGGAAATAAAAAGAGATAAATAATAATTCGAGATATAATTTTTTGTGTATACAAACCTATGCGTAGCCGCAGCGAACTTGTAGCTCGGCAAGGCGTCTATCTCGTGACGCGCGAGGCCTCGTGGCTTGGCCTCGCCGAGGCGTTCCGCGAGGGACAGTAAGGCCTCGTAGTTTTCGGGCTCCGTTGAGTCCGTCCCTTCGTCGTTTGTGGTTCGGGCTTCCGCGTAGGGGGAGAGGGGGAACATTGCTAGGAGGTTTAGGAACACCTGTTGACAAAGAAATGGTGATTAAAATTATTTATGTGGCTCGTGGCTTCGTTCTTAGGGTTTGCCTTACACACAAGCGGGCCGACTTTATTCGGCACATCTGGGCGACAAAACCAAATATATGAAGATTAATTGCTCTGAAATCACTATGCGTCCGGCTGCCGAATCTCAAGAACCACAAGAGTCGACGCATGCCGTTCGGCTTTTAGCGATCAAGGTAGTTCTCGATCGGCACAAGCCAACCAAATGTAGCAAGCAATTGTTTCGGGTCCGCTTTGTAGTTCGACATATATATATATACCTACTGCCGAACCGACAATGCCGGCCCAATTATGTGTGTAACAAATCTTAGTTCCAAATTTCACACGTCCGTTTTTCAGGGTTCTGTACAACAAGAACCAATTACAATAACTTCGCTTTATAACAGATAGGTAGAACATGGGGAAAAGCCGTTAGTCAGATAAAGCAACAGAGGAGGAACAAACATTTATCACAATATAATTTATTATTTATCTTCCTTCACCACCAATCATTTTTGGCCTTACTACAAAACCTTAACCACATGTTTTACACTTGTCTAAAAAAATGGCTGCAAAATGAACCATATGTCAACGTCATAATTTGACATTTTTTTAGACAAGTTTTAAACTGACGTTTAAAAGTTTTTGTGGTAAGACGGTTTATGTTTTTAGTAATGACAGCTCTCCTTAAGCGAGCATTAAGCATCTCCCGAGCCTTTTCCCAACTACGTTGGGGTCGGCTTCTAGTCTAATAGGAAGCAGCTGAGTACCACAGGGACCGACTGAATATCTGACCTCCTCAACCCAGTTACCCGGGCAACCCAATACCCCTTGGGTAAGACTGGTTCTAAGACTTTCTGGCTTCTGACTACCAAAGATTTTCAACCAAACCCAACAAAAAGGTAGGTTTCATGTTATTTTACAAAATGACAACATCGCAACATAATATCAAGCTTTTTAGACGAACCCTGCATATGATTACAAATTGCGACACTAGAGATAGTTATCAACAATATTAGCGCCACATAATCGGTAATCACCCATAATGGCGCAACCCAAACCCGTTACCAGCCATTATGGCGCAAGCCAAACCCATTATCACCACAATTAAGTTCAGTTAGCAACAATTTTAGCGACACAAGCTGTTATTGGACTCATAACACGACCAAACCCAATTATTCGACATCTTGCATGTTTAAGCGATAATGGCGCCACTCAATACTGTTATCACCCATTATAGCGCCATCCAAGTCCATTACCACGCATTATGACAAGCCAATTTTCGTCCATTATTGGGCTCACTAAGTCAGTTGTCGCCCATTACGGCACAACCCAGAGCCATTATAACCCATTATGGCGCAACCCGAGTCCGTTACCACCCATTATGGCGCAACCCAAGTCAGTATAATCATACCTGATGCGACAGAGCTCGCGTGGCCTGCGATATCATGCCTTGCAGCAGAGGTTCAGCCTGGCTCGGCTGGAAATATAACTTCGATGTTTTAGAAGTGATTTTATATTTGTATGGCAGGTAACCTTTGTGGGAAAATTTTATAGGAGAAATGTTCGTTCCTTCTCTGTATGAAAAAAAGATGTTTTAAGTATAGTAAAGAAATAAAACTTCTTAGTCATTCGAAGATTCTGGTAACTTATAGTTAAATCTTTGTTTAAGAGTTTGCTGGTAAAATAGGTATTTTAAATTATATTAATAAAAGTTTAATGTGGTAGTTTTATTATTGTCATATGAGCAATAGTCATAGTTTTATTTCAAAAAAAAAATGACAAAAATAAAACTTGTGTGTAAAAACTATAAAACCAATTTATAATCAGTGTAAAATTGTTTTTCAAGTACATTATTGTTGAACGTAAGTTGTGACCTACACATGTTATATATTAGTACCTGGTAGGTTGGCGGTGGAGGGGGCAACGACAGCGGCTGTGCCACGTGCAGTTGCGCCTGCACATGCGCCGGTAATGCCGCGCCGACTAGACCGCCGCCGCCCTGTGGATATTATGCTTAAGTTAATATAACTGATATTTAGATTGATAATATATTTATTTGGTGTGAAAAAATTGCCACAGTTATATATTCTCTTGTTGATAGTGAAACTACGTTCGTAACGCTCAGTTCTTGGGATAACCAAAAAGGCTGGTGATGACAATTGCTCTAACGACTGCCAGCTGAGACTTTGGAGAACAAAATAACATAACGGAAAACCGATATCACAGACACCCCCATTCATACACACACACACACCCCCACTTGTTTACATATTACATATACACTCACTTACTTATACACCAAAAAGACTACCCCCAATTTTCCTTATGTTAATTTTAAAATCTATATTTTGTATCCTGCATTGTCAATGACTATTTTCGGTAATGTTTGAACACAACAAAAAAGGTTGATTGTATAACAGCGACAGCAGAACACAGACTCCTGAGTCACAGGATCACCTAGTTTAGGAGTCTGGGTTTACCAATTCAGTGTTACCTTTAGTTAACCATGTTCTGTATCCTAGTTCTAAACAATGTAAAAGGTTTTTGTATGAATAAAGATCTTATCTTATCTTAATCTCCTAAAAAAGTAGCGCGACAAAATGCAGGTGTTCGGGTGATGAGGAAAGTTAAATGCTATACGCCTCATACCCCATTTTTTTAAATCCACCTATTTTTTGGAAAACCAAAAATCTCCGACAGATGTGTCAAATAAACCAAACTCCTCGTAACTGATTGTTTTATTCACACTTTCCATCCGTATTTGACAAAGAAGAAGGCGTCTGACCTATCTGACGTATGGCATCTCCGCTCCTCCTTCCTTCTTCCGTGGATTGGACCCATGTATTTTACAAGCTAAAACACCTACGCCTACGCCTATACCACCAACACTACTAGTCACCTCTCACATATTTTACAGGCTAAACCCCTAAGCCTACGCCTATACCTGCGTGTGTATATGGTGTATGGGATGGTGCGGCCAGCGCGCCGCGTGGCGCACGTAGGGCCGCGCGCGGGAGCCGCCGCCCACCACGCCGACGCCTACGCCGCCGCCCACGCCTACGCCGACGCCACCGCCGCTACGACGCTGTGGAGACAAAAAAAATATTACATAAACTGCTTATTCAACAAATATAGAAACTAATAATTCTAATGAAACTTTCATTTTTGTAAATATGCTGTAGCGCAAAATTAAATCCAGAGCAGTTTTCAGGGCATACATCGCAAACGTATAGAAAAGTGCGACGCAGAAAGCGTAAAGTACGCGTTGCCGTGCAGACATTTTGCCACAGATTCTATGGCACAAACAGTGCGTCGTCTGCATCGCACCAAATTGTGACTTGAATGCTAATCTTAGATTTTATTTTATTTGTACGCTTTCACATGAATGATGAATAATATGACACATTAAGGACATATATTTATTTGTATTCTATTATATAACAATAGATGTTGCTTGTATAACAGTTGATTATATATATGTTACAGCCAAAGTAATAAGTCCGCATATTATACATATTATCTAGCTATTATTTATAATATCTACTCAATTTGGATAAAGTGATAATTGACACAGAATTAATCACATTAACTAGCAATTTTATATAACATCTCCATAGACTTAGATAATGTAATAAAACAAGTAGGTAAAGATTACACAAGGGAACAAAATAAGACTTTTTTTTTGTTGCATGAAGTTTTATGGCTGTTTTTTACTAATTCGAGGTCGCTGATTTCAAATCTACCCTCATTTTTTTTCTAACAGCTTTAGTTTTTGAGATACAGCTATTGACCGTATTTTCGAACTCGTTATACTAAAATTTCATAAAACAGAGCATTTTATTTAAAAAGTATATATTTTTTACTATTTCTATGATGCGAAATAACTGTAAAAATTATACTAACTATTTCTGTAATATTTGTGATGAAATATACATTTAAAGATTGTAGACTAAGTGTGTCCGAGTTCCATAAACGGGTGTACTCTAAGTACTTTGGATTTTCTTTGGACACCTGCGACAGGTAACTACTAGGTTTCTATAATGGGATGTAAAACATGCGTCGAGCCTTTAAAGTTATGGAAAAATAAGAAAAAACCCCGTTTCAAGTACCAAACACCGATGACCTGGCGAGAACCCTCGAATCATTAGCTCGTATTTTTTGCGTAGTTGATATAAACGGAATTAACAAAAAAAAATCGTTCCAAATGGATTTCCCTAACTTGTTATCTACCACCTTACCTTAATAAAGGTGCTGCCACCTTTGCACATCAAACTTGGGCTCATGAAACAATTTGTAAAAGCTCTGAACAAAAATGTTCAATACATATCTAACAGTCCCATAATTTGAGTAGAAAGAAACTGAAAGCCGGAATTTCTGATGGTCCACAAATAAGGAGTTTGATGAAGGATGAGAAGTTTCATATATATAGATATCGAAAGAAATGCCTGAAATGAATTCGTTTGGATTGCACAAATTTTTTTAGGAAACAAAAAGGATGAAAGCTATTCAAAGCACTTTGAACAGATGTTGTCGCTTTTCCAACAGCTGGTTATACTTCCTCCTTAGCCATTTCGACCATTTCCCTGAAAATCTAGGTGATCTCAGTGAAGAACAAGGTGAACGGTTCCATCAAGATATTCGGACTATGGAAAAGCGGTCCCAGGGTCATTAGAATGCCAACATGATGGCGAATTAAAAACAGCCCTAGTGAACCGAATCAAGCTAGAAAATCATATAAAAGAAAGTTTTTTGATGCTTAATCGTTGTTCTTCTGCTGTTTTTTGTTAATAAAATTATGTTTTTCTTGAAAATCGCGTTTTGTTGATATCTCAAAAACTAAAACTGATACAGAAATTCTGACTTCAGATCTTAAATTAGCAGCCCAAAGATATACAATATTACTCGTAATATTTCATGCAACAAAAATCATGTTCCCTTGTGTTATTATTTCATCTTACTTAACTAACTAAAGTGCCTGGTAGCTGACCTTAATATAATTCGAAAAAGGCTAGTTAGCACAGTGTACCCCATAATAGTAGCGAAAAGTCCCCTCTTTGAAGTGTGGCTCGGGCCACTGTACCGACGGCCCGGAGTCTGCCCTGCCCGGGAAGGGCACCGCCGTGTCCTCGTCGAGGCAGTCGGCAGCGGCGACCTCTCGCACCCGGCCCTGGTTCAAGCCAAGGTCCGGGGCGAGAGGTACTGGGATGCCATCGTCTCCTTCTGTGTGGTCGAGAGACGACTCCCGGCCACCGTAGACGTGAGCCTGTGCGATGAGTTCGGGTGCCTTATCGGCCTTCCGTCTCCTGGGAGACACGGACCCGTCTCGGCGGTGCGCGTTGTTCAACGCGTGGGTTTAAGCCACTAACAGTCTGACCTCACGCTGCACGCTCACGCTCACGCTCTCTGAGTCCCTCACGCTGCTCTCCCACAGTGGGAGGAATCATTTGATGATTTATCATAAAAAGAGTCGATAATAACTTGAGCCGTTTCTAAGAATTAGTAAGTAGTCAGACGATTATACCATATTTATTACTTTGGCTAACTTTGACCAGCTATTATGAATTAGATCCAGATAAAGTGATTAATATATCACACTGTCTAGTCAATTTGGGTATTATATACAATGACCAGTCATTATGTATAATATATATTTAATCACTTTGGCTGTAACATATATAACAAGAGACTTAAAGCTAGATACAATTATGGACTCTGTTATGGCACAGCAAAAGAAGGCATTACCTACAACTTTTTCAATAATAGGGCTTTTTATATTCTAATCTTATTTAAAAGTTTTCACAAATAGATTACATAAAATCCTTAGAAAAAATATTAGTATCAGGAAAAACGATAATTAAAAAAAGATTATGATAGTGTAAATATATAACTTACATGGTGGTGATGTGACAGAGCATGTCTCGCGTGATGGGGCGCCATCAGCTCCAGTGGTGCTCCGCGCGCCTGCACTCACATTTTTTATTACTACTACATATATGAATTTCTCAACGGGAAGAGTGGCCAAATGGTTAAAGCACTAGCTTCTCAAGGACGAGTATTGGTTCGATTCGAGGTCAGGCAAATACAAATGTAATTTTTTTTACATCGTGGACACCAAAGACTGAAAGACTAAAAATGGAGGAAAACACCATATTCATCATCAGGAAACCTGGAGTTTATAGTTTGATATCGCCAATCCGCCTCTCTTGCACGTGGAGATTAACGCTCAATCGTTCCCTGTGTGGGAAGAGACCGCAGCACACACGTGGAATAGTAAGAAATCGGCCAAGTGCGAGTCGGACTCGTGCACAAAGGGTGCTAATCACGTTTGTTGCATGGGAGCCCTCTAAAATATTTATTTTATTACAATAATATATCATCTCTGATCAACTGTCTAACTATCAGAGTTCTTGAGAGAGCCTGTTGACAGAGGGTCAGCGAAGTCTTAGTAATAGGGTCCCATCCTTCGGGGCGGAATCTTAAAAAGGCTGATAATGGACCTGTAGGACAGTCTTACCTCAGTGGCGAGCAGTAATGGGGCATGGTGTAGATCCGTGGCGGGTTGTAGAGGTGAAAGAGTACCTTCTCCACCTCCCACCATTTCTAGGCGGCCTCCTTCAGCGCGCTGTAGGGCGGGGATATACATAGTTATGTGAATAGGCTTTAAATAATACCATTATCTGTCTGGCCTTTTACCAACTATAACTTTTTTCGTGTATTTTCTTGAGATGGAAGCAAGTCTTATCTCTTTATGAACGACTAGACGTTTCCCGAGTGAGAACCAATTCCTGTTCCCAGATAAAATAATAAAATATATACCCGAGCCCATAGACAATTAAAAAAAAATACACCCGGGATAGTGGAGCTTCCCAACAATGAAAACCAATTATATTCGGTCAATCAGTCTGCCAGTCAAAGGTAAAGGATCCGAAACGTCGGCATTAAATAATATTAATATAACCGCGATAAAATTCGTTAGTTTTATTTAAACGGTTTAATTGGTACTTTCGAAGCCCCTAGAGTACAAAAAAAGTATCCCTCTCTATAATTTTACTTTGATTTTTTAATTTTTTTGATTGTCTCAACAACACAAATTTTGAAATTCATCTTCCTCTCTCATCAGCCATATAACTTTACAAAAAATACCAACCTGAGAATTAGCAATATAATGCGTATGAGGGTGCGGCGGGGAGGCGAAGGGCCCGCGGGGCGGAGGCGGCGGGGCGAAGCTCCCGTGGTACTGCAGGCCCGCATACACGCCGCCCATCTGTGCCAACCAATCGTTAGAACAACGCAATGTTTCAACTCACGACAGCGGGTAAGTCATACTTGTGTGAGTGTAAAGATGGAAATACACTTACGTGTCGTGTCGTGTCGTGATGCGCCAGAAGGTATCGGTTTCATACATCTAAATACACGTGTTACGACACGACAGACAAATATCCGTCAGCTGCACAAAGCTCCATTAAAGTTAAAGCTTCATTAAATCTATTGCTGTCACTTTTCACACAAAGAAAGAGTCAGCGTAAGATTTAAAGAAGCTTTAACTTTAATGGAGCTTTGTGCAACTGACGGTATGTCTCTAACCATATTAAATGTATGAAACCGATATGCTGCGCGTCACGCCACGACACGTGTGTTTCTGCCTTAATAGGCGTGACGATACGAAAAAATTAACATTCTAATTAATCCGCATTTTAGATCGGCAAAAAATAATGGACACATATTTTTTATTTCAACAAAAAATCAAATATTCACTAAGATATAACGCAACAAAGATTGAGATTGGCTCGTGACGTCACGTCTATGTAACATTTGTAGGTACTTAAAAGTGACGTAACACAATTTTAAAACATGTTATATCTCCGTTGTTATTTGTTTGTGAGAGAAAATAAAAAATACGTGTCTATTATTTTTGGGTTATCTAAAAGACGGACTAATTAGTTTTTTTCATTCGCCATGCCTATTGTATCTGCACATAGTGTTCGCATATGCTCGGGAGCGCTCAGTAGTGGTTGAGTCGCTCAGTCATACACAAGTGTGGTCCACCCGTTGTCGTGAGAAAATATATCTTCAGCAAAGGCTGTGAGCAAGGGCGTAGCGCTTGGACTTTAAATAATTTAACAAATGAACTTTTTCGATTGAATTACTGATTTTTGAAATTATCTTAAGTTTTTGTTGAAAGTTCAAAAAAAATTAAGTTAAGATATTATCCTAATTGCTTGTCGAAGGTTTAAAAAGTTTTTTGACAAAGTGCGTTTTTTGACCAAACCACTAATGAACTTGAATGAAATTCTTTAAATTGACTATATTTTTTTATTTATAGTCTTCTCAATAAATGGCCATTTAACACTGATACTTTAAATACATGTATGGATAATAAGGGGTAAGGACCACCTAACATTATTTTTAAAACAATTTAGATTTTATTCTTATTATGGAGTTTCTTGCCGACTGTTGTCCATAAGAAAACGTCCTAAGGCTTATTTGAAATATAAAAAAAAAACTGACTTTGATTGAAAAAACAGTTGTAAGCTATTTAACTATTATTTTGAATTAAGAAAGTCTTAGCGCGCCGCCCAAACTCAATTATCAGCCATTTTAACAAGTCAAAAGATTGGATGTAACGCGAATTTTATAGATATAAATAATACATAAATAAATATATGGATGAACAAAATGCAATGCGGTGAAAATTAAGTGATAGTTTTGAAACAAATATTCTTCTTTTTCTTTCGGGTCGATGACATGTCTTATAGTGAGTGAGACTACACTTTGTCAGCCCAATATGTCGCCACGATGACAAATCAGAAACAAATATTGAAAGACTAGCTATTCCCCGTGATTCTGAGCTGGTCTTGGGAGAGCCATTTCCCACAACCGGGTTAGAAGTAGGCTATGCCCTTCCTCAAGCTCAAGAAGTTTAGACTATGTATAACTATGTAGTCTAGACTGTGTAATTTTAATTTAAATCGCTTCAATATTCTTGGAGTGAAAATGCGACAGAATTCTTTCTTATTCTTTTCGTCCCGTGGGAATTACTGCCCGTACCGGGATAAAATATAGCCTATATTACTCGGGAAGAGTGTAGCTTTCCAAAAGTGAACGAATTTTTCAGTCTTTCTGTATAATGCAATTTTTATATTTTTTCAGTAAAATTATATATTTTTTCAAGTCGTGCAAGTTGGTGCAAGCAAGACAAAATGAAGGTTGAAAACAAGAGTTAGTATAGAAATTCGCGTTACATCCAATATTTAATAAAGTCATCCTTACATCCTTAATTTAAAAAAAAAAACTTTACACTAACTGGCAAAAACATTGGGACAAAATTCTTTACACTCGCCGGTATCCAAAAAATATGGTCAGCCAAAAAAAATTTTTTTTTTTTTTTTCATTTTTTTTTCGAAAATTAAGGATGCAAGCAATTTCAAAATGATAGAGAGGAGCCCAAAGTACCAGGGTAACAAACATAGGCCGGCATTGTCGTAAGCAAAAGTTCTCTACTCGTCCTATCATACATAACATTAAATAAATAACCACACGTGTCGAATCTATGAGAATAATATGAAAACTGTGCCATAACTATTCACATTATTATTTTTTTATATAAAAAAAAATAAATAAAAAATAAGTAAGTATATATATTTTGTGAAAAAATCTTGAAAAAATATTTTTTTTTGTGATTAGGGGTACGCTACGCTACGGTGGGACAAGACTATTTGACATCATACATATAGATATTTGGCATTAAAATAAACATAACTGATGAGTATATAAAGATATAAATATATAAGAACGAGAGAAAAACTCATTGCTAGGGTACCGCGACACACAATACCTAAACGCCATGTAAAGAGTGCCTAGTGGGAGTTTTGCAAGCTAACTTTCTCATACAACTTAATTACATAGCATTAATTTTAGAACTGTTCATTTAATAAACCTATCATCTGTTTTTGGTCGTGTTATAAACGCGCTCACTCACGTTATCCGGCACAATGAATGAAGGTGTAATATTCAAGCCATGTGATGTAACACACGACTCTTAATTTCAGCCGAGTTATAATTACGTATCAAGAGCGTTAACCTACAAAACTCTGTCAGCACTCAGTGTTAATCAATTGTTCACATTAAAAAGAGCATATCTTAAGAAACAGCCAAGTTCTAAATCAAAGCGACCAGCCAAATATTCTTTTTTATTTTATTCTCTACTATAATACCAAAGCTGATATGCTAGCGGCAAAAATCTTAAATAAACAGTGTGGCAGAAACGTCTCCGGTTTCATTACGTGTAACGAAACTTTACCCTAACGAGAGCCACTTCGGTATTGCGCACGCTTGGTAGTAAACTCACTTTTGCAATAAAGATCTTCCAGAATTATTTTTGTCTAACACTAAGTTCACATAGATACATCAATTTCGAAGCCGAATCATAAATTTTGCAAAATACGGTTTATACACAATATAATTTATTTATTCACACGTGCATTCAGTTTGAACATCTCACAATCATATTGTGTTATAAAACTTATCCTGCAAAATCAGTTGGGGCTTAGAAATTGATATCCCCGTATGAACGTAGTGTAAAATTTTAAGAGAGATATAAGTAAAAATTGCTGACGAGCGAGTCTACCACCAAACACGCAAACAAACAAACACACGACGAAACACGAAGACGCCGACCAAAATAACACGAATAACACGTAACACATACACAAGGTATCCAAAAGTGAGAGGAGAATCGTTGCATGCTTTTACACGTAAAAAAACATCTTTACGGGGTTAGTTGTACCAAAAAAAATATTTGGGAAGGTCGTCTGGACCGGGTATGAGAGACCCTTTCGGGAAGGGTTGCTGACATCATAGTGTAAAGAGACCAAGTCAGTTATCTTCATATAAATGCGTAGCGCGCGGCTTGTATGAGACACGAAATACAGAGAAGCCTGTTGACGCAACGTTCGCAACTTTCGTAACATACATATAAATTAATAGCTTTAAAATGAGTTGAGTTATCAAAAATAAAAATTAACCAACTTCTGTATTTACATGGACTCGTGAATGTTACAAACTTTACCAATGTACGTTGATAAGTAATACAGATATTTTTTTTAGAAGATCATTTTAAGTGGTAAGTTTACAATTTTTTTGTATCGAGAACCCTCAAAAACTGTATAGATTTGGCCAAAAAATTGTTTGAGACAAGCCAATTTGGGCATTCATCATTCAGCACCTTAAGTGTGCGTGTGGCGACGCGTAGACATAATGGCGCACACATACAAGCCACGCTCGAAACATTTGTATGAAGATAACCTACGTGGTCTCCTTATACTATGCTAACAGTGTGTTATGCAGCGTCTAGACCTTGCAGTACATATGTACAACGAATTGAGCCGAGTGCATGCTCGCGCCGAGTGAAGACATGCGCGCTAGGGTGTAGCTTTCGGCCGCTACCTATATGCTATCTATCCGTCGATTGAGTAACTAGAGATAAGATTTTGTTCCCATCTCTGGTATGCAAAATCATAGATAGACAGGATATGGGAAACGAACGTTGGTTAACTTATGATTATACACGGTGACAATTGGATATTACGATATTTTTCCACCAAAAATCTTCAAAAACCACCCCTTAACAACCTTGAAAATATTTCCAAATAAAACTAAAAATTGACCGAGTTATTAACAAAAATAGTGCTACGCCGTAGCAAGTTACTACGCCGTAGTCTTTTGACAAAACTGTCGTAATATCCAAGAGATCACGTAGCATACAATATGAACCGCAACCGTCGTCCCACAGAAACACAAAAATACACTTAATGATAATATTTTTAGTGATAACAGGCGTGACGACAGGGTTAAAAAATTGTGATCCTAATTAGTCCGCATTATAGATTACCAAAAAATATTGGACGCGTAGTTTTTATTTTAACGAAACAACATATTCACTCAGATATTACGCAAAGAGAGAAGCTCGTGACGTCACTTTTATGTAAACATTGTACTTAAAAGTGACGTAACACAAAAAATACGTGTCCATTATTTTAGGATCGTCTAGAAGACGAACTAATTAGTTTTTTTTTTTTATTTCATTCGAAGCTTGTGTTGGCTACACCCGTTTGTTAACGTTAGCGTGCCGTCCGCACTTCGGCGCTGTTTTTTGTGTGTTAAAATAACGAGTGGTAACAGAGTCAGGAGTGTGGTATGAGAAAAACATCGAGATTTTAATGTAGTTAAGAGCGTTTTGGCGGACGTGAAAGACGTAAACGGTTTTGTAAAACCAACACCTATCGAAAATTCAGTCAGACTTTTAACCTTCATCAACATGTCCCGAACCTTTTCCCAACTATGATGGGGTCGGCTTCCAGTCTAACCGGATGCAGCTGAGTACCAGTGTTTTACAAGGAGCGACTGCCTATCTGATCTCCTCAACCCAGTTACCCGGGCAACCCAATACCCCTTGGTAAGACTGGTGTCAGAAAGTTTACAAAAACGTTCACATTTCGTTTCACGTGATCAATACCTACATTGTCAAGCACTGTGCACATCTATGTTTAAAGAGTGATGCACACTGTCTAAAAGGCACCGCCACCTCTCTAACATGTAAAGGAGAATGCACAATAACAGTATTTCACTAGCTTTTCTAGAAGCTTCAACAAAGTATTGACAAGCTTAAAGAAAGTAGATAGTACTACTATTGTGTAGGCTTCTTCACAATCGACCATACGACACGCGACGTAGCACATATGATTTTTATACTGATATACGCTAAAACTTGTGTATTCGTTGAAAAAGTAACAAAAAACTTAAGTGTGAATATGTCAGCATTTTTTCTAAAATAATGATCACCCTGTAGACATTTATGTATTTTAAGATTAATTCCATTACCTTTTTAAATGCCCCAAGGTTTCATCCATCCTTAGATCCAAGGTCTAAGCGATTGGTAACAATAAAAATCAAGTAACCAACGTCAAATCTTAGCAAGTTGTCAGAGCGATTGGTTACAACAAAAACCCGGTAACCGACACCAATCAATTTTAGTAAATTGTCAGAGCGATTGGTTACAACAAAAACCCGGTAAACTCAACTATGTAGTACAAACTTGGCAAGTGCCCATAAAATCATATCGTATACAAATCATACATGTCCGTCGCACGCGTCGGTCGCAGGTCCAAGCGGTTCGTTCTAACATGTGCCGTGGCCGGTCGGCATTCACAAAACATCGCACTATGAGCTGTTCGCCCACAAACATACACTTGTATTCCACTTAATTTAACTATAGAACATCGGTTAAGGCTTTTTTGAGATCGTGTCTCTTTAGGCGACTAATAGTTATGAAAAAAAAGAAGAGGTTGCACGCTTAGAGTATGAAAGGTGGCATAGTTTAGTTTAGAGTTCATGAAGTAGAAATCTTTTTTTTATGCGAGATCATCAAATGACCCCTCCCGCTGTGGGTGAAGCATGAGGGGGTGTCAGACTCTTACTGACTAAAACTCATCATGTTCCTTCTTAATTCCTTTATGTAACCGGCAGGCTTTAAAGTAGCCTATGGTAAAAATTCTGATAGACAGAATTTTATGCAAAAGACGGAAGAATAAAGTGAAAGAACTGATTGTCAATTTAAGATATATTCGCCTAAAGAAACCACGTCTAAGGCTAGCTACAGATGGTAGTTTCACGTATTTTCTTATAACAATGAATGGAAAAAACGCGCTCTCTCGTGCATCTGAACATAACCGTAAATATTCTTAAGACATACACATTAAACACTATGAAAATCACATTATTTTCGAAGTAATCGGTGGTTTTTTTAAATAGCAATACAAATCTAGTCTTTTCTCAACTTTGTTGGGGTCGACTTCCAGTCTCAAAAGATTTTAATATTGGTACATTTAATGCAACAATATAGGTTTAGGTTGAGGATGCAAAGGATAGATCAAGACACAAAGAGGGCAGAAAAAATATAGGAAGACTTGCCTACCAAACAACACAAGGAGAAAAACTAAATAGGATTTGTTCACCTACATAAGTTGCATTAAACGTATTCATCATCTGCCGAGCCTTTTCCCAATTATGTTGGGGTCGGCTTCCAGTCTAACCGGATTCAGCTGAGTACCAGTGTGCCACAAGGAGCGACTGTCCATTAGACCTCCTCAAATACTCTACCCGGGCAACCCAATACCCCTTTGGGAAGACACAAGACTGGCTTCTGACTACCCGTAACGACTGTCAAAGATGTTCAAATGACAACAGTTTAAAAGGCAGCATTTTTATATTTAAAACATTAAGAAAAAACAACCAAATACTTCGTTCTAAAACGCAAGTGTTAGTAAGCTCGAGTAAGGAATAAAATAGGTTATTAAAAGTGTCAAAGCGTCAAGTGTGTGTTCGTTTGAGCGTGTTATAGGCTTACTATTAACATTTTTAGCTTTTTTTGAACGTCTTGCTTCAAATTCAGTCTATCAATGGTAAGCCTAAACTATATTAGTACCGCCCCCGCGCTATTTAGCTCAGACGATGCTCTGAATACCTTCAAAAACATGTATTTAATAAATTTAAAATTAACAGATAACTTTAGTATGGTATTCTCTAACTAATCTTTTAAAAGCTCAAATTCCTGAGTTTCTCTCTCAGTATTTTTGACTTTGTTTAAGTCATACTCAAATTGCGCCATTTCTGATGATTTCAATATTCAAAAACGTCCATCATACTACAGTACAATTTGACAGTCATTTACCCCCGCACTCAGAGATATTTAATGATTACTTAATTCACTCCTTAGTGACGACACTAAGGAGGGAGTGAGTGAAAATTAGAGGACTTTTTTAAATCAGAGCATCGTCCGGTACATAGAAAAAGGTATCTTATAGAGTATCGAAGGCTCCAGTTAAATCTAAGCGACACAATACAAGCCACTAACTGCCTAGCTCCCTGGAACACCGGACCATCTGGGCATGCATATAGTGCGTACACCATGTACAAGTATCTGTGGGGCCCGACAGGAAACACCCTGTGTATGTCACTTTTCTTTTCTAGGATAAGCCGACTTGGATCAAAGCTACGAATTGAATTACGATGTAGAAGTTCCATAATTGGTCTTCAATCCAATAAAATTGGACGAGAACTCGGAATGAAGTCATTTATTTTTGCCTTCAGTGGTATACAATGCTTTAAAAAAACACGATTCTCGTAGCAAGTGTTCTTATTACATGGCTGAAAACTTGACATTTGGACACTTGTCGTACCTATCATATATAACATACTTATTAATACTAACTATCGATTCTAGGATGTCATATTTGTTCAGAATCGACAGTACACGATCGGTCTTACTCAAAAATTACAAGCTGATCATTCAACAGTTTAATTTTTTTTATCATAATGTAGTATGTTCTAGTATAAAAAGTGACATACCAGGGCATCCCCAACTACGACAGGCCGACGTAACATCGAGAGAGTCAAGTAACATACTATTGTCAAACCAAGCGCGGTGGAGACGAATGCTTACATTTATATAGATTGTGGTGTTGAGACGCTTTTCATATTACACTTCAGGAATAAATTCAAATTGTCCAATTTTAAAGTTAAAAAGTAGCCCGGTAAATAAATAGAAGTTAAGGTACATATCACTACCTTAAGAGCGGTTAAAGGAGAAAATGTAATTAACATCAATAATGGAAAATCTTTGTAATGAAATAGCCATTGTAATGCCTAAAACTAATTGAATGGGCTCCACAAAAGTGCAAATGTAAAAAAAACTGGCATATTTATAATACAAGACACGGGCAGTCACAGCACAAGTTAGGATATCTTTTCTAATCCCAAAAGTGTAAATATAAAAAGCGTAACAACAACTAATAGAAAGTATTTATATAATGAACACTATGATAAAGTTAACGGGACGAGCGTTTCGTCAAGCCGACCCAACAACCTGAAGCTTAGAGTAGTACCAAACCATTGACACGGAGAGCTAACACACACACAACACGAGTTTTATTTAATAATAAACTATATGTTTATGTAATCAATGTTTAAATATGTAAACAAATAAATAAATGGAACAAAAATGAATTCCTATATCCCTTGGTAAAGCCATCAACCGTGAACAGATGGAATGATTAAACGGAAAATAAGAGAGAGCTTAGAATCGGGAAAAGGACAGGAGTTTTTGTCACTACCTGGGGAAGCGGGTGAAACCTCAGGCCGGCGCTAGTAGATTATATTTTGTGACCAACAAAATGGAAAACCAATCCAAAGATAGACGCTAAATGTGTATAAGAATACTGTAATGTTGCTGGGGAGTTTTTTGCGCCACTTCTTCCCAGCAAAAACACATATGAAGTGTTGGAGTTTTGGGGGGTCTTTTGTAAATTTTGACATTCATGAAGTGCTGTTTTGCAGCCAAGTTTAAGTAGTGATTTTAAGTTTGAATGTTGAATGGACAATGATTATTCTACATATAAAAAAGTTGTAATGCGTCAGAGAAAATTAAATATGACTATCAATTAGAAAAGACAAAAAAGGAATTAATTTTGTCTACCTTAATTTGAATGGAAGATTTTATTGATTCTAATGAAGATTTTTTCATGTAGTTTTAACTTTGTATGTGTCTGTGTGTATATTAGTCACCGTGACATCACTAGAGATACAGTGGTAAAGCGGGGCTGGCAGCCAGCGCCATCATAGGGACCATCACGCAGCGGAACGGAGACAACTCGTGCCCACGAGACGATTGTAACAACTATACATCACATACACGAAGGTGAAGCAACTTTTAGACAAGTATTAATCACAATACAGTGTAATTATGAAGCTGAATGTTCTGGACTTGGCTTACAGTTACCATCAAATGGAGATGACACATAAAAGTCCTAATTTTAAAATATACAAAGATATTTAAAGAGTGACAATCACCACAAAGCAATAGAAATGCTATTAAAACATATTTTAAATACTTGGGTTGCCATAAAAAAAGCTTATAAAGCCACCTCCGTGAAGTAATGTGATGTAAAGTCGTCACTTTTACCTCGACGATATGCTAAAGTACTGTGTTAGGTTTCATGCACGCGTTCAATAATAAGTTTATGACAAGAAACTTTGTAACCAACTCCGATACGATTTAATGTTATTTACAATACAATTTAACAAGCTTTTTGAACGTTTAAATAACATTTTCAACCCCTTCAATCAATCTGTGTGCAATTTAGTAAGATGTTTGTAAGTTATTTGGTTTCCAAGCTGTGAAGAAGGGTAAACAGTTAACTTATAGATAAAATTAGTTAAATAAAAGCAATAATATTCATAGTTACTTTTATGGTTATTTTTATTACAATATATTTTAAAATTAAAGTCTCACATGGTGCTGATGTAACATACAATAACCGTGTCATATTTTTTAGGATATTAAAATTCAAAGCGTTTTTCTGTTGTGTAGCACGTAACAATTAGTTCTATTAAGGAAATGTGTAAAAGCAAAATAATTGAAGGGGTTAAACATACACCAATGACCACAATAACAAAACTTATCACCAAAAGACGAAAAAAGCGGAAATTCAAGCGTCTAATCGTATCGGAGCCATCAAACCCTTTAGCAGAACTTTGCGCAAAAGTTGCGCAACCATGCGCAACCTTGCGCAACGGTTGCGCATACAATAAAACGCGTGTACAACGCCTGTATACCTGGTAGCGCAGGTGCGGCAGCGGGGGCAGCACGGCGGCGCCCCAGAGCTCGGGCGCTCCAACGCCGCCCGCGGCCACCTACGGCCCACCCACTGCCCTCAGCACGGGGGCGCCCGAACCGAACGTGCGGTATATGTCACGTCATCACGTGATATTTTATACTCCCCAATACCATTATAAAACATTCTCGGAAGCAAAAGATCCTCAGAGTAGGAGCAACTTGCGTATCTTTGCGTATAATTTCGTTTAAATCAATTTCAAACGATTGAAAAGACAGCATGATATCATCAAATACTTAAAACTCAGGTGATGACGTGACAAATGGAAAAAACAAACGCAAAGTTCGGTTCGATCGCCTTAAAATAACTTAACTTACATACTTTAAAACTAACATCATATTAAAAAATACATGTATTTGATTTTACAATTTAACCTAGGTAGTATCGAGTGTGCCTATATCATGGAGAACAAAATGCCTATGCGTTATGGCGGAGGTGCCATAACGGAAAATTAGCGGGGGACCGCCCTTGAACGTCTTCTTTGGACCCTAGCATTTCTGTTATACCAAAAATCGTTGACAGATGTCTCAAAGAACCCGAACGCCTCGTTACTTCACTCGTAATTGATCGTTTTGGTCATGCCCACCGTACGAATTTGACCTAAAATAAGGCGCCTGACCTACCTGCATTATGGCATCTCCGCTCATCTTTCCTTACTCAGTGGCCTATATTAATCATTAATATATGCTATGCCCAGATTGACAATATAAAATACAATTTATAAATTTTTGAATCTTACAAGTTACGTCACACTTGGTAGTGTGTGTGTGAACGCACACATGTAAAACTCAGTATATTGTGATGTTATGGGTATATTTACCTAAATATGTGTTTTTGTATGTGTTTAAAATTATGTATGTTGTGTGTGTTCCGTGAATATTGGTACAAACATTTGTGGTTATAACACAAATGTTTGGTCCAAGTGTTTTTTATTTGAAAATTGTATTGAATGTTTTTGTTTTTAAAGTGTAAAAAATTAAAATGCAACGCTAGCTTTTGAAAATATTGTCCTAATCGTACCTATTAGACTTGTTTCGTTAAAATATGTTTCTTAATTGGTAACACTGAAAGAAATTTGTTTTATTAAGTTGTTCGTTCGGGACACGCAACGGAGACTTGGCATCAAAAATTAAAAAAAAATAATGTTTCATATTTTCACCCTGAATATATATTTTGTTGTTATTCATTATTTTCAGTCTTTGTCGTGGTATTGTACTTGGTAATTTATAATATTCGCATTTTCACATTTCTGAAATTCTGGTTTTACATTGAACCGATTTTGACAAATTTGTTTTTTTTTTTTTATCCAAGGAGAACAGTATCATCTGGATTTCTACTTCGTGCGGCCTAGCATAAATGTTTTATGAGTATCTAGCTGTTTTTTTTATTGATTCTTCCGAGGGAATTTTACTAGTCTGTGAATTATTTAAGATCAAAAACTTTAACAGACTTTTGTCTAACTGGCATTAATATTGACCAAAGATATTCCTTTCTAAGGCGATTATCACACTGCCCCGCATGATGCAGCGTAGTGCGTGGATGCGTTTTTTTCCGTTGTATGGAAATATCTCCGTTTGTATGGAAAACACGCATAGTCCAACACACTGAAAATGCATCCACGCGCGTTCATGCGGATCACGCACATACATGCGGAGAAAAACGCACCCCCGCGCGTAGGTGCGGGGCGAGACGCAAGGTATGGCACACTGAATCCCGCAGTGACGCGCGTGATTTTGAATGGGCGTGACGTGTATGTTTGAAAATGGAACTCGATGAGAGCCGCCGTGCGTGAATTAACAAAACGCAACTACGCGCGTGAGTGCGCGAAAAACCCGCACGATGATGCAGATCTGCACTCCCGCAGGAACGCGCGTAGGTGCGTCGACACGCAAGATGCAGCGTGATGCGGGGCAGTGTGAAGATCCCCTTATCTCTCCTACCAAACCCGTGTTTAACACATTTGGTTTTAACGCAATGACGTCTGATAAATCGATAATCGTCGGTTTCACGCACAACAATCATACACGTAACTAATGTGGACGTCTCAACGTGACTGTTCTGCCAAGAGCGAAATTGGGAGGACATAACTGCTAACTCCATCTCGTTGCGCATCCGTCCCGTATGTTCCGCGTGTCCGCGTGTCCACGTGTCGGCGCGTACCTGCGTGCGCTGCGCGTGGTCGCGGTGCGCGTGCGGATGCCAGCCCACGCCGCCCAGCGCGCCCAGCCGCGTGCCGCGCACTGACATCTGGTGCACACGTAATATGTAATTTATGAGCTTTTTTGTAGTATATAACACCACTCTACTAGTGCGAGTTATGAATTATTACCCAAAGTGTCGAAGAAATTCAAGTAGGCTATAGCCATATTCACCAAAACATTTACTTTTTTTTAAATTCGAGACTAAACAAACTTGGGCCTTCAACTCTATAACATAAATTTATCCACACCAAACCACTATAGACATACAATCACAACAAGTCTGAAATAATCCGATTCGTCTGCTGATTTAAGATCGATAATCCTTTAAGGACACCCTTGGAACCACAAAAAATATTTAAATCATTTGAAGAAGATTTTTATAAAAGAAAACTATTATTTTACACAAATGATTAAATGTCAATACAGTCTAAATAAAATGAAGCCAAAAAAATTTAATAAAGTGAAAAACCAGAAAACAATTATTTGTCACCCTGTATAAAAATCCTCCCATTTAAAATAACCCAGCACATAACAGTAAAACTAACCTTACCTGGTTAATATCAAGCAACAGCGGCGTATGATGGGGATGCGCGTGATGCGTGTGATGGGCGGGGTGCGCCGGATGCGCCGGATGCGCGGGATGTGCAGGATGCGCGGGGTGGGCGGGATGAGCGGGATGCGGCTGGTGAGCGTGAGGCTCCAGCAGTCTCTCCGCCCACGCGCCTGCACCGTTGTTCACGTATCGCATCCGCCGGCTGTGGATGCATGAAATATGTGTTTAGACTATGATCGTTATAGGTATTATCATCGACATGTATTAGATATGTTGTATACCCATCTCAATCTAAACTTGCATACGCCTCAACTTCGCGTGAAACGTTTCAGTTTTAAGAAATCAACAGTTTTTTTTATTATATTGAAATTGAACAGATAATATGTGAAATAAACGCCAATAAATAGATCTTTCTGATGATATGCAACTTAATTTTGCGTCACAATTTCTTCGTTATACAACACATACATAAGTTTCATTTCTTTCCCAAACTCTATCCTTAGGGATCATGAATAATGGTGTCAGATTGTCGTCCCATCGCGCTATGAGAGTGAAGGAATAGTGAGTGCACCTGTGTCTAAGCAAATGCTCGTGCACTATATGTCCTGCGCAGATGGCTGATCTCCTTAGGGAGAACAGCCGCCGTAGCCTCGCTGTGCTTTTGGGACACGATCCAACACCACTAAAAACAGATCACAGAGAATCAGAGAGCTATATATAAAAGAAAAAGTACAGATATACTCACGGTGGTTGATAATGGTGTCTGGGTGTGCGTCTTTCGACGGCAGGCGCCGATACCGACACGTTGCTTTCTCCTGAAATGGCAAAACAAATTCAATCAGACATAGCTTATATGTAAGAGTAATTTTATAAAGAGATATGCTGAAAGAAAGCAGTAGTACAATTATAAGAATATGACCTTGTGGTAAAAAGTACCAGTACGAGTTTGATTCCATGTCAGGCAGGTACCAATGTAAAGTTTATATGAACTGTCTAATTAATCTGGCCACCTGACTGAGTAGAAAGAAAACATCTTGAAGAAACCTGGACTTCAAAGTCTGAACTCTCTAATCTGCCTGGATCGCAAGTGATTAATAACGCTCATTCCAAGAGGCCTGTGTATCATTAGAAAAAAACTGCAATAAAAGGTTGACGTTCGCGTGTGCAAAATATGTAAAAGGTTTCAGCGCAACACCAGTTTGTTTCACGCATTTACATAAATATCATTGTTCAAAAAATCACACGCCCCAAAAGTACACCTTTGTCGCATAATTGGGCGATGCGAATTCACTTAGGCCGGCAATACACGGACCGCTTGAAGCAGTCAGGGGCGACATAACTGCACAGTGAACTGCAGATTTCTATGGATGCACATACACAAACCGCTCGAGCATTTGCAACTGATTCGGGCGGTTGACAGCTTGAAGCTGTCGCCCCTGACTGCTTCCAGCGGTCCGTGTATCGCCCGCCTAATTTTGGCCATGCGAGATCGCATCGCAGATTTGTGTTGAAGCCCTTTATCGTTTACTAGCTTCTGCCAGCGGTTTCACCCGCATCCCGTGGGAACCTCTGCACGAACCCAGATAAAAAGTAGCCTATAGCCTTCCTCGATAAATGGGCTATCTAACACTGAAAGAATTTTTCAAATCGGACCAGTAGTTCCTGAGATTAGCGCGTTCAAACAAACAAACAATCAAACAAACAAACTCTTTAGCTTTATAATATTAGTATAGATGTATTTATGTACTTATTTTAATTTTAATTGTCGTGTTTTGAATATTTTTTATTTTATTTCATTGCATTGTTTTGTTTTATTTTAATTGGTTTGTTAAAACAATGCGTATTTTAATTGATTTTTGCAAGGTTTTTAAATAATTTCATGTTGTTTTTTGTATAATCATAATGTAATGCATGCTGTGATTTCCTATAATTAAGGAAACACAAGAAAAGTTAATATTTGTTCCTAAAACTTGTCTGTAATGTGTATTCCTTGTTGGAAATCCAAATAGATAAATAAAGAAATGTATAGAAACTGAAAACATATTGCGCTGACCTCAAATAAATTGGAAACAGGGCAGGAACAAGAAAATGTCCTAGCCTCTCAGATTCCAAAAAACCTTCTGATAGCTTCACAAGACTTACCTGATGACAAATGTCTGGATATACGCCTTCTCTTCCTGCTGGGGCTGTCTCCGGCCTTGGAGGACAGTTCCCCGTCCGAGGATCCGGCTCCGCTCACCATCGATTCCACTGAACCTTCTAGAGGGTTCGTGTCCTGTGGATGGAGAGATGAGAATGTTAGATGATGAGGAAGGCCTCGGAAAAGGTGCTGGGATGATCTGGTCGCCTACAACCCCGATTGGAACAATCAAAGGATCGAGAGGTGTGGAGACAAAATGGGAAGGGCTAAGAAAAAATATATATGAAAATCTGCTCAATTAGACCATAAATCCATTTACACATTGGATTCGTTTTTAACACGCTTTTATCAGGTCGTCCTGGATTTAACTATATCATGGAATGTAAGGTAACTAATTTAACCATCTTCCAAGGATCGTAGCGTCATGGAAGTTGGCAGCTGTGTGTAGTTCTGATGACAATACAATAATTTGGTGAAGTGGGGTCCATATTATTGTAGCAGTTATGTACATAATCAGAATAAAGTTCAGCGTGAATCACAATCGTGTGTCATTTATTTACACCAGCTCCCCATGTGGTAAAATGGCACCGTCAAACTGAGCAACTGATATGATGATGGAACTGGAAGTTATGAATGAAGTAAAAATTTTTAGATTTCTTATTTTTCTAGTGTTTTTAAAGCTATTAATTTATTTATCAGAAATTCGGTTATAAAATTGTAGCTAATTCGAGCAGTGGTCTCATCTCAAAAAAAGGTTTGCGGGCCTGCCCCACTTTACATTATACGCCCCTGGCATTTACAACCCTTCAAGGAAGCGCAAAGCTTCTTCGCTTCCAAACTCCAGCTTATTCTTCCAAGAAAACTGTCTACTCACCATGTGATGATGATGCATCATGTGAGGCGGGTCTGCCGATGGACCCGCGCCTCCGGGACTCACGCGCATTTCTGAAACATTACACAAATATCATCTTTAACATGTTATTGGCATCGCAGAATTTTAAAAAAGTTAGGTTTCTGGTCAGCTTTCTGTGTAGATGCAGCTGAGTATCAGTGTTTTACATATAACGACTGCCTATCCAACCTCTTCAATTAATTTAAGTAGGAATGGAATGGTCGCTTTTGTAGCTTTTATAATTGTTATAACGCTATTTATGTCTTTAAATTGAAGTGTGGGAGGTTTCGTACGATCTCGCAAAGAGAATTCTAAAATTCCTTTCGTTTGGTGCCTTCGCCGCAAACGATTTTGATCTGCGTTCACCATAAATGTTGTCTTCTAACCGGTGCTATTAGTCTTATGCCCATTTTCACCAACAAATACCTAAATTTAGGGATCCCCTAAGAGCATTTAGGGAACACTTAGTACGAATTTCGTTTTCACCAAAGTTTAAGTGTCCCTTTTAACCTTTATTATTGGGGGAGCCCTTATTCTAAGTGACACTTAGGGAAACATTAAGAGATTGTTGGTGAAAACGGGCATTACAGCCATCGATTGCCAAAAGTATCGAGAGCCTTAAGTCAAGGCCATAGATGATAAATGGAAAAAGGGTGACTTCTTGGGCGTGACTTTTGGATATCGCCATCATACCTGTGCGGCGTCGCTCGGAGGGACCGGCGGCGCGACGCTCAGCGCGCCGTGACCCACCAGCTCCACCGCCTTTTGGACAATTTATTGCATATCAAATATAAAGACGTAATGGAAGTAAGGACTGCTAGGACCACTCTAAATTGAAGATCATCGAACTCTTGCAGACCTTGTCTGAATAAATTTTACAGTAGAATAAATAAACCTTCCAAACATAACCAAATGAAACCTACAGCTCACGCCTCATAAATGAGCAATCCTGAACTTAGGCCATTAGAAGCCTCACTAATAAGGTAAAGGGGAATGACGAGTCTAGGCCCAGAATTGCACAAGAGATTCGTTTTACAAAAAAATATGTTGGTATTTTTCAAATGTCTTCCACGTATTCATTAGTCTGTGCATGTCAGTAACATTTTTTCATAAATATTAAACATTATAACGACTAAACTAATGGAACTTGAATATAACTTGAGTTTCAAATGTTGCCTTTACAAAAAAAATGTTAACAGGTAACTAATCAGAATAATAAGCTTTCGTTTATTATTAAAAACCGTTCATTTTCTTCCCAGTAAACATACATTACATCTAATTCCTAAAAATATCTTTTAATAATTATTATTATACCAATTATTAATAAAAGAATATATCTATAAATCGACCTTTTCGCAAAATATATCTATAAAAAATGGCAACTTCCTATTGTTATGTCAAAGTTTTACTTGTCACTGTCAGTTGCCGAAAAACATAAATGTCAAAATCATTGCTTATTGCTTCTAGCAATTCCATTGCGGTTACTTGTTTATGTTTATTGCGGTTTAAATTGAATACTTTTCGCTATGAATGTTGACTCTGACGATTCTCCTATACCTGACGACCACGGCCTGATTATGGATTCTGTTCCCGCTACTCATGACGACACTGGCGAACATGAACAGTATTGATGGAAAATAAGAATCTTAAATAACTTTGAAATGCTAAGTTTTTTGTAAACCATTTCTTTTACTAATTAATTGTAAGAATTGCTGCCTATTATTATCATTATTTTATATTTGTGTGCACAGAGGGCCTAAATTACTATGGCGACTTGGCATTCCCCTTTTTGACTTTTGGGAAGTCAAGAAATAGGCAACCAGTTCCTTAAAATCTGAGGTCAAATTACTAAAATCAGAATTGCAATAACATTTGGCGCAAACTACTTAAACGTTCTTCCTCTACGAAATTGTAACCTACCTATACTCAACGGCCTCGAATGCTGCTCATGATGCATATGCTGCTGATGAGGTCCATGGGGTCCATGCTGGTGCGGCACGTGCTGGTGATGGTGACGGACATCGCGCTTGACAGGCACGGGCGCGGGGGGAGGGGACGCGGCGACGCACGCCTCTTTCGGACTGCCGGCGCTGCTGCCATCGCTGGAACAAGGGGTTTTGGATGTTAGATGGATGTACAAATAAATTTAACAGACAGTCTGACAAAAACGGGGATCGTCTTATGTACCACGCCATAGCTTAGCTCGTGCCTAAGCAACAGCCGCACAAGTCGATCGATCATAAAGTTAAGCGACGCTTAGCGCAGTCGGTCCCTAAATGAAATACGCGGTAAATTGTTCGGTCCCGGCTGACATTTGAACATCTTCAGCAATTGTTAAAGAAAAAAGACATAGGGTTGCCCAGGTAACTGGGTTGTGAAGGTCAAATATGCAGTCTCTCCATGAAGCACACTGGTACTCAACTGTTACTGATTAGACTGGAAGTCGACCCCAACATAGCTGGGTAAAAGTTCCCCAAATGATGGACATGAAGAACAGTTTTCGACAAATAACCATGCATAAAACAAGTCAGTATATTCGAGTGCCAACTTCCTATCTAACAAGGAAATAATATTCGCGTTCCTGCCGATCTTGGCCGGTATCCAGGAGAACTTCGTCAAGCAAAATAAACAGTTTTACTAACGAAGGGAAGAACAATTTGTATGTTGTTGATCTTATGGTTTTCTCAAGTTAAGTAGACACTGAATGAGCTAGTTTGAAGCGAGCTGTCGAATGCAAGCGTCAACAGCACTTGCAGTGTTATGATGTTATAATCAAACATCATTTAGATATTTTAAGATTATTTATTAGGAACATAATTATCATGATTACAATCAAGATCAAGATCAACCATAGACATCTTTAGTAGTGAAGTTCCTTATTGATAGTGTTGTCACCGACTAACTAAACTAAAATAATAATAAAAAATAATAAAAATTTTATTCATCCACAGTTACATACAGTTTGTTTGCCTTAAAATTAAGTATGGTACATTTGTTAGGTGTAACTATATTGTAGTAGCAGACATTGCTTTCTTGGATCGGCGGTCCCCAAACTAGGCTAGGCCTGTATCTTGGGAGCCCGAGTTGCGGTTACTTGAGTATTATTGTCGTGTGCGGTATATATGTGGACAAAGATAGAATATAAAAAATTTAAACAAAACGTAAAAAAATTTAGAAAGTTAAACAAATTGGAGCATCTTCTTAAAAAACTAAAAAATTGTCTCTTTCTAGACGATAAAAGTAGAATATGTATTAAGTAAAAAATAAAAATTTTAATTAAAAAAAAAAAGCTTAATTTTAATCGAACTTAGCTTATCAGTCTCAATATGGTTTCTTTCTAGTATTAATTGTGTGAGAGATGCGCGCGCGCGTGCGCGTGTGTGTGTGTGTGTGTGTGTGTGTGTGTGTGTGTGTGTGTGTATGTGCACGTGTGTGCGAGATGTGCTAGTGCGTCCTTTCGAGTGTTGATTGTGTTGTGAGAATGTTTTCTGTCTCTTCATATGATAGTCCCATTAGCCATTTTTTTATTATCTTTTTACATGTGGAAAGTTTCAGCTCATTTGTGTCGTGGGGTAACCTGTGGTGTACGTTATTAAAGACAGTTGCGTGGAGATAGGTAGGGCAACGTCTGGTTAAGAGGGAAGTAGATTATATTAAACTTACTAATATAAAATCGGTCGCAGCTGCACTACTGACTTTTATACCTCTATTATGTCTTAAGATCGTCGTGGCTGCAGCGCGTACAGTACTCGGCTATCAAACGATTTCATGCAAAAGCACGTGAAGTCAACAGACAGTTATCAAATGGTACCTTGAGTCTAGAGCAATATAATAAGTGTTTGTTTGTAATTTAAAGGTAAGAAAGAAAATATCGAGCCGAATTGAAAAAATATATTTTACTGTTGAGAAGCTACACTGTCGCCTGTTCACATAGGTCTATTTTATGAACACACAGAAACAGCTACCCAAAGAAAAGACAAAATACATAGATTGTTAAAAAAAGTCTCAAAACATATGCAACGCAAAGAGAAGTCACCCACCCAAGACCCAACCACATCTCGTTACAACTTATCTCCACCCTTATCACACAATAATCTAACATATGAAGATATTGAATCTTGTATACAGTTAAAACAAAGACCATTGTCAACAAACGCTCCTCGTGTCAGCGATGACGTCACTAACTGCAAGCGAACAAACCTCGTGGGTTCTGTTTCATAACTGCGTGTTTAATGGCGTAGTAAGTATGTCTTTTGTAATATGGAGAAAGGGTCCTACGACTGATAACTACGCAGTATCAAGAATATTGAGGTTAATTTTAATAAACTGTAAGGATGTTGATTGGCGTTAGCTTTAGGCCAATGTAATGTTAAAATCTTATCTTTCGTCTTTCTTATTTGACAGCCATTAAAGAAAACAAATACGCATATATAAAACCCGTGAGGGGTTGGCATTTTCACAGACTAGCTTCCCCTAACTATTTCACCAATATCGAACTATTCCGTAGGAACTAAAAAAACTAACTAACTCCATGTACTCAGATCAAAAGTAGCCTATAAACTTCTTATGTTTGTGTCTTATTTTATGTTCTTTGATGAACTGGCTATCTAACACCGACAGAATTTTAAATGGATCCCGCAGTTAATTAGATTAGCATGTTCAAGTAATCAAACTCTTCAGCTTTATAAAATAAATAGGTTTAAGATTTTTGTTATGACGTAGTACAAGGCTCTATTTCCTCAATCTACTAAGTACGTATATCTATACTAATACGATAAGAGTTTGTATCTTAAAGACTCCAAAACTACTGACCCGATTTCAAAATTTTTCCACTGTTAGAAAGCTAGACTCTTCCCGAGTAACATAGGCTATATTTTATCCGTGTTCATGCTGTATAGATTCCACAAGAAGCGATTGAAACCGCGGACAAACAGCTAGTTATTAAAATTATTGCAACTTTTCGTTGTAATTTTATAACTCAAGAACAGACTCACTATCCAAACCAATGTCTAGGCTTTGTACGAGCTCTAAAAAGCTGGCAGTACAAAGTGGGCAAAAATTAAAAAAAAAAGCTCAAAATTTGTTGCTAATTTGTTGCTAATTAGTTGCCAAATAATCGATTTTTTTGCTTTTGCCGATTTCGAGAAATCGTCAACAATGCTAGCTTCACCATAAGCTGGCATGGATTATAAGATAAAAGTAAAGGTAAAATAAACAAAATCACTACAAATTTGTTGCTAATTTGTTGCTGTATAACCAAAATAAATTTGAGGTGCAAAAATATTTTTTTTTTTCAAATAGAAAATTTTTATTTGCTTTGCGCGCTTGAACGTCAATTGTTTCATGAAAAAAATATGAAATAAATTTGTTGCTCGTCACAGAACTGTTCCTTGTCACTTAGAGAACCAGCAACTAAATAGACACCCGACGATCGGGTGTCTTGAACTTCGGTGACTAACAAACCGGCCATGCTGGCTTGAATGTCGATTTTTCCGGTGAAAAACGTTGAAATGAATTTGTTGCTCTTCGCAGAACTGTTAGGCATCGATCGGAGAACCAGCAACTAAATAGACACCCGATGATCGGGTGTCTTGAACTTCGGTGACTAACAAACCGGCCATGCTGGCTTGAATGTCGATTTTTCCGGTGAAAAACGTGGAAATGAATTTGTTGCTCGTCACAGAGGTGATTAATGTCTCTCAGAGAACCAGCAACTAAATAGACACCCGACGATCGGGTGTCTTGAACTTCGGTGACTAACAAACCGGCCATGCTGGCTTGAATGTCGATTTTTCCGGTGAAAAACGTGGAAATAAATTTGTTGCTCTCCGTAGAACTGTTAGGCATCGATCGGAGAACCAGCAACTAAATAAACATCCAATCACCAAGTCTCCTTTAAGCTGATGATTATCAAACAGGCTATGTTTCCTTGAATGTTTGTTTCTGCTAGGGAAAAATTATTACATACATTAGTTGCCTATGTTCAAAATCGACATTCAAGCCAGCATGGCCGGTTTGTTAGTCACCTAAGTTTAAGACACCCGATCGTCGGGTGTCTATTTAGTTGCTGGTTCTCTGAGAGACATTAATCACCTCTGTGACGAGCAACAAATTCATTTCCACGTTTTTCACCGGAAAAATCGACATTCAAGCCAGCATGGCCGGTTTGTTAGTCACCGAAGTTCAAGACACCCGATGATCGGGTGTCTATTTAGTTGCTGGTTCTCTGAGAGACATTAATCACCTCTGTGACGAGCAACAAATTCATTTCAACGTTTTTCACCGGAAAAATCGACATTCAATCTAGCATGGCCGGTTTGTTAGTCACCGAAGTTCAAGACACCCGATCGTCGGGTGTCTATATTTAGTTGCTGGTTCTCTAAGTGACAAGGAACAGTTCTGTGACGAGCAACAAATTTATTTCATATTTTTTTCATGAAACAATTGACATTCAAGCGCGCAAAGCAAATAAAAATTTTCTATTTGAAAAAAAATATATTTTTGCACCTCAAATTTATTTTAGTTATACAGCAACAAATTAGCAACAAATTTGTAGTGATTTTGTTTATTTTACCTTTACTTTTATCTTATAATCCATGCCAGCTTATGGTGAAGCTAGCATTGTTGACGATTTCTCGAAATCGGCAAAAGCAAAAAAATCGATTATTTGGCAACTAATTAGCAACAAATTAGCAACAAATTTTGAGCTTTTTTTTTTTAATTTTTGCCCACTTTGTACTGCCAGCTTTTTAGAGCTCTTTGTACGGACTATTTAGTAGATGGTTTATGTGAAGTTTACATATAATCGGCACAAGAATTTGTATAGTTTTTAGTTATTACGTAGTACAAGATACATTTCCGTATAAACTACTAACTCTATATACCTATAATTATAAAATGTTGCGCAAAGGCACGCGTGGCCTTCGGTAGTACGCCTCTGTAGGTCAATCTATGTCGTCATATCGCGTCATATGTCTTTGTTTCGAGTCCTCCATAAGCTGTATGAACACACCTATGTTAGATGCACTTGAAATACAACTATTGACGTAGTCTATAATCTATACTAATATTAAGCAGAACAGTTTGTTTGAACATGGTCTCAGGAGCCTTTTTTTGCGGCGTGACGCAGTATCAGACTCTTACTGACTAAAACACACTACGGTCCTACTTGGGCCCTTTTTGTATCAGGGTCGCGGTGGTAACTCAATCACGCAGCTCCGGCTGTAGTCAAAGTCAAAATTCAAAAACAAAAAAAAAAAGGATTTACGTATACACTTTTTATATGCTATTAGCGACTGGCTTTTTCTCGCGGTTTATATGTACTTCCCGTACCCACGCAAATTCAAATTCAATTCATTCGTTTTGGAGCTCTAAGAGTAAAACAAAGATTTTTTATTCCTCTTTCTAATATGATTTCAGATAATCAAAAACAAATCAAATTACTCTTCTTATACGAATCTAAAATCAAGCTCATAGGATAGGACAGGCAAGCCAAGTGGGGTCGTGGTGTTTATTTATTTATTTAAACTATATGTAACGAAAACATTATAGTTATCGGCACGGATATTGAGCTCTCGGCGGAAGAGTGGGGATCGCTTTGCGCACTGTACACATAAAGCAATAAACCAATAAATCGCTTCTGCGCAGGTGAAGGTCAGGGCTCAATATCCGTGCCGATAACTATACAAAGGCGGACTTAATGCTATAGGCATTTGTCCAGTCAACCAGCTTCGGAGCTCTTATTCTACCCCAATTATTTTTCCCTCTTTATAAATACTAGAAATTAAGAAAAAGGCAAGATATACAGTAGTTCCTATATGAAGTTAAAATCAAGCACATAGGATAGGACAGGCAATTCAAGTCGGGTCGTGGGGCACAAGTTTCGGAGCTCTTAGGGTACAAACAATTTTCTAACTGTTACAGCCTTTTTTTATCGTCCCACTGCTGGGCTCAGGCCTCCTCTCACACGGAGAAGGATTGAGCATTAATCACCACGCTTGCTCAATGCGGGTTGGTGATTTCAGACTATATAGTCCAGGTTTCCTCAAGATGTTTTCCTTCACCTTTTTATCAGCCATTGGTGTCCAAGATACACTTAGAAAGTACATACAAACTTAGAAAAGTTGCATTGGTACTTGCCTGAACTGGAATCGAACCCACACCCTCCTACTCGAGAGGTTGGTTCTTTACCCACTAGGCCACCACGACTTTTTTTTCTAACACTAGCTTAAAAAACAAATGACGTTGCAGTGCCTATATGAATTCAAATAAAAAATCAACGGTGTGGTTGGTCAATCACGTTCGTGGTGTACAATTTTTGGGGCTACAAACATTTTTTTTTCCTTTTTCTAGTACTAGCTTAAAATTATTTTATTTGAAGGGAATAACAAACAGCAGTATATTACACATGCAAGACATTTCCTGTATGAACTAAGCAAGCTCATAGGATAGGACAGGCAAGTCAAGTCGGGTCGCGGTGTACAAGCTTCGACTGCGGCTTTCACCCTACGCTTTCGCTCGCGTGGCACCCGGCCGAGGTTATGTAAGTTTTTATCTACATATACAAGGGTTATTTTTGTATAGCTATAGTTGTATGATGTTTGGGTGATTGGTGTTGTAATTCAACTACCTAGTTTCAGCCGGGTCCAAAATTAGCTATCGTTATTGTAACTATCATTGTAACTAAAAAGTCGTGGTGGCCTAGTGGGTAAAGAACCAACTTCTCAAGTATGAGGGCGCGGGTACGATTCCAGGTAAGGCAAGTACCAATGCAACTTTTCTAAAGTTTGTTTGTACTTTCTAAGTATGTATATCTTAGACACCAATGACTGTGTTTCGGATGGCACGTTAAACTGTAGGTCCCGGCTGTCATTGAACATCCTTGACAGTCGTTACGGGTAGTCAAAAGCCAGTAAGTCTGACACCAGTCTAACCAAGGGGTATTCGGTTGCCCGGGTAAGTGAGTTGAAGAGGTCAGATAGGCAGTCGCTTCTTGTAAAGCACTGGTACTCAGCTACATCCGGTTAGACTGGAAGCCGACCCCAACATAGTTGGGAAAAGGATCGGAGGATGATGATATTGTGACTATCATCCCTAGCTTTTCCATAACTATGTTGGGGTCGGCTGCTAGTCTGACCGGATGCGGAGTACCAGTGTTTTTCAAGGAGCGACTGTCTATATGACCTCTTGAACCCAGTTACCCGGGCAACCCGATACCCCTAGGTAAGACTGGTTGTAAGATATAAGTCGTGGTGGCCTAGTGGGTAAAGAACCAACCTCTCGAGTATGAAGGTGTGAGCTCGATTCCAGGTCAGGCAAGTACCAATGCAACTTTTCTAAGTTTGTATGTACTTTTTAAGTATATCTTAGACACCAATGGCTGAGGTGACCAAAGGTGAAGGAAAACATCTTGAGGAAACCTGGACTATAAAGTCCGAAATCACCAACCCGCATTGAGCAAGCGTGATGATTAACGCTCAATCCTTCTCCGTGTGAGAGGTGGCCGCAGCCCAGCAGTGGGACGATAAAAAGGCTGTAACAGTAAGACTGGTTGTCAGAGTTACTGGCTTCTGACTACCTGTAACGACCTACAGTTTATTGTGCCAACTGAAGCTCGGTAACAGATCATCATCCTCCGAGCCTTTTTCCCAACTATGTTGGGGTTGGCTTCCAGTCTAACCGGATTCAGCTGAGTACCAGTGCTTTACAAGAAGCGACTGCCTATCTGACTTCTCAACCCAGTTACCCGGGCAACCCGATACCCCTTGGTTAGACTGGTGTCAGACTTACTGGCTTCTGACTACCCGTAACGACTGCCAAGGATGTTCAATGACAGCCGGGACCTACAGTTTAACGTGCCATCCGAAACACAGTCAATGGTGTCTAAGATATACTTAGAAAGTACATACAAACTTTAGAAAAGTTGCATTGGTACTTGCCTGACCTGGAATCGAGCTCACACCTTCATACTCGAGAGGTTGGTTCTTTACCCACTAGGCCACCACGACTTATATCTTACAACCAGTCTTACCTAGGGGTATCGGGTTGCCCGGGTAACTGGGTTCAAGAGGTCATATAGACAGTCGCTCCTTGAAAAACACTGGTACTCCGCATCCGGTCAGACTAGCAGCCGACCCCAACATAGTTATGGAAAAGCTAGGGATGATAGTCACAATATCATCATCCTCCGATCCTTTTCCCAACTATGTTGGGGTCGGCTTCCAGTCTAACCGGATGTAGCTGAGTACCAGTGCTTTACAAGAAGCGACTGCCTATCTGACCTCTTCAACTCACTTACCCGGGCAACCGAATACCCCTTGGTTAGACTGGTGTCAGACTTACTGGCTTTTGACTACCCGTAACGACTGTCAAGGATGTTCAATGACAGCCGGGACCTACAGTTTAACGTGCCATCCGAAACACAGTCATTGGTGTCTAAGATATACATACTTAGAAAGTACAAACAAACTTTAGAAAAGTTGCATTGGTACTTGCCTGACCTGGGATCGAACCCACGCCCTCATACTTGAGAGGCTGGTCCTTTACCCACTAGGCCACCACGACTTTTCAGTAACAGATCATATTATTTCCTTAAAAAGGATGTCCATAGAATTTCTTGCCGTTTTTTCTCCATGAGACCAACTTTTTGGAACCGTGCAACTAGTTTAACGTTTCATAAGAGCCTGCAAAGGCCTATTTATGTATATAAAAATGAAACCCGCTTTCCGTTGTCACGACATAACATGAAAACGGCTTGTCCGATTTGGCTGAAAATTAGAGGGGAGGTAACTTAGACCCGGGAGAAGGTTTTAGGATGGTTTTTATCACCATCCGGCTACGGGACGCAGGTGAAACCGCAGGCGAAAGCTAGTTGGAAATAAAAATATTTATCAAATGTTTTTGCATGAACATTAAAAGTGACATACACAACTTACATCCTTCCAAACTTTCGCGTATACATAACAATATTAGTAGGACATAAAAACCGCTCTCTTTTACCGAAATAAGTCCAAGAAAGTTGTTTTAACGAAATTGATTGAAAACCCGTTCCCTGCTCCTTTTAAAGGGCCAATATTAAACTTTTTATCCGCTTTCGAAACCGCAATTTATGTAATATTTTATATCGAAAACGGTACACCCGAAAATACATCGCAAAGTCTGTGATCTGCGTTACTTGATGATTTTTCAAATCAGTTAAATTATGTAAAATCAAGGAAACAAAACTCCTTCTTATTACATTAATATCTACATATACATAGTATCTATAGATTATTTAATATACTACTTCCCGCCTGCGGTTTCACCCGCGTCTCGTAGCCGGATGATAACAGAAAGTCTTTCCGGGGTCTAAGCTACCTCCCCTCTAATTTACATCAAGGGATATAGGGATTCATTTATAGGGAACGCGCTAATCTCAGGAACTACTGGTCCGATTTGAAAATTTCTTTCAGTGTTAGATAGCCCATTTATCGAGGAAGGCTATAGGCTACTTTTTATCCCGGTACGGGAAGTAGTTCCCACGGGATGCGGGTGAAACCGCTGGCAGAAGCTAGTTGTTTATAAGCACCATTTTTGTAAATCTTGCCTCAACTATTCTTTAGAGTATTGCTTCTATCGCGTGTCCGAGATAAGGAAGCGTTACAGAGTGCCCGATTGCTATTTGTAAGATAACGATGGCTTTCAACACTCGATAGATAGATAGGACTGTGTCTACAATGACGGTTTTATGGTGTTAAAGAATATAGGAATAGAGCTTAAGATAGATACGGTATATCATATGCCAAGTCGTGGTGGCCTAGTGGGTAAAGAACCAACCTCTCGAGTATGAGGGTGTGGGTTCGATTCCAGGTCAGGCAAGTACCAATGCAACTTTTCTAAGTTTGTATGTACTTTCTAAGTAATCTTAGACACCAATGGCTGATAAAAAGGTGAAGGAAAACATCTTGAGGAAACCTGGACTATATAGTCTGAAATCAGCAACCCGCATTGAGCAAGCGTGGTGATTAATGCTCAATCCTTCTCCGTGTGAGAGGAGGCCGCAGCCCAGCAGTGGGACGATAAAAAGGCTGTAACAGTATATACCAAGCCTTTTGTCAAGCATCTGGGGGTCGGCTCCAGTCTAACTGGATGCAGCCAATTATCAAGGTGCCACATGGAGCGACCGCCTATCTGACCTCGTCAACACAACTTGAGGAACTCTAAACCCCTTGGAAGAATGGTTATCAGACTTTCTGAAAGGTTAACATTACTAACAGCCAGTTTCTTCATCAAAAGTTAAAGCCAAAGTAAAAGTCAAAGTAATGTCTAAAGTAAAAGTAACGGTTAAATTCAAATTTTCTATGAATTTTGCTGTCACTTTAGCCTTGAAAAAACGAATTTGACCGTTACTTTAACTTTAGACATTACTTTAACTTTAACTTTTGATGAAGAAACTGGCCGTTAGAGTGAGTTACGGGTTATTCGTTTTTTCAAGGCTAAAGTGACAGCAAGATTCATAGAAAATTTGAATTTAACCGTTACTTTTACTTTAGACATTACTTTGGCTTTAACTTTTGATGAAGAAACTGGCTGTTAGTCATTTAACTATAACGATAACCGACCCATTTTCAGTTGTCAAATAGCCGATATGACCATTGGAACGCAAGTATACGGCTGGTTATGGTTTAGTTATCGTTATAGTTAAATGGAACAACTGAGTCTTACCATCACAGTTTCTTACGTAAGCGTGACAGTCATAGTATGAAGTTTCATCATCATCTGCCGAGCTGTTTCCCAACTATATATTGGGCTCTGCGTCCAGTCTAACCGGATGCAGCTGAGTACCAGTGTTTTACAAGGAGCGACTGCCTATCTGACGTCCTCAACCCAGTTACCCAGGCAACACAATACCCCTAGACAAGACTGATTGTCAGATGTTTCTTCTTCCTCCTGCCCTATTCCCAATTTTACTTGGGGTCGGCGCTATATGTCATCCTCTTCCATTTTACCCTGTCACTCGTCATACTGACTGTCAAATGTTTGAGCTCTTTAAAGAGTGACGTATCAGTACTAAGCTGTATGATAGTCTTATAGACTGAAATAAGGCACTCACCTCGCGAAACGACGGCCTCAGTATACAAACAGGCGTACCTTTATCAATATTCATTATCATTGTGAAATGTCAAACTCATCAGCACTTCCGCGTTTACAATTACAAACGTAATGTTAATGACCTCATCATTTTGTTGATAAATAAATACTTAATTTTAATGAGTTCGGTGTTTCGAAAAAATATAGATGTCAATATATTCACCGATTTTTATCTGGGTGCGCATAGTAGTTTTTCTTTTTACGGGAATTCATCAAATGAACCTTCCCGCTGTGGTTGCAGCGTGAGGGAGTGTCAGACTCTTACTGGCTAAAACCCACCTTGATGTACCAGCGCCGGGCGCGTAGTAGTTCCCAAGGGATGTGGGAGAAAACACTGATAGGAATAAGCTAGTCTATATTGAATATTATAAAGCTGCAGATTTCGTTTGTTTGAAAGCGCTAATCTCAGGATCTCTCTACTGATCAGATTTTAGAGATTCTTTCAGTGTTAGGTAGCCAATGTCTCGTGGGAGGCTATAGGCTACTATATATCCCAATTCGGGAAAAAAGATCCTTCGGGACGCAGATAGAACCTAAAGTAAGAATGCGATCGAAAATCCATGACTAAGCTACCGAGCCTTCTAATCTGCCACAGATACGAAAGTCATGCTGAATTGAGGATGTGAAAAATTATGACTGAGCTAAGTTATCACTAATTAGTTGTATAAGATCACCCCTCCTCACCCCACCCTTCACCGCGCGTAAATTGGCAGTTTTTTTTCCCACATACGGTTACCCGGCGGTTCCAGCACTTTACCTGATCTAAATCCGTGCAGAATAAGCAAGAATGACGGAACGGTTTACCTGGATGACCTTGAGCCAAGGTCAGTGCAGAATGGTATCTACCTAGCGATAGTTAGTGCATTGACTTTTGATATATACTGTATAGCAACGACCTCTAGACAGGATTTTGTTAATGTCATATTGTGATGCGAAAAAAATATGGAAATATTAACAAAATCTGCAAAAGTGGTGGACTGGTTTGGTAAATCAGTGTTAGATAGCCGATTTATTGAGGAAGGCAAGTCCTTTTTACCATAGTGTAAAGAGTAGGACCCACGGGACGCGGATGAATCCGCTGGCACAGTCTTGTAAATCTATACTAATATTATAAAGCTGTAGAGTTTGTTTGTTTGAACGCGCTAATCTCAGGAACTACTGGTCCGATTTGAAAATTTCTTTCAGTGTTAGATAGCCCATTTATCGAGGAAGGCTATAGGCTACTTTTTATCCCTGTACGGGAAGTAGTTCCCACGGGATGCGGGTGAAACCGCTGGCAGAAGCAAGTATTTTTATAAGTATCGGATGTGCGATGTATGTATCACCACTTCTTTCAAACGAAATCACAGAGGAATTTTGCAAGATACGGCGTTTCGGGAGATCATCTACTTAACGAGTGAGCTGCAGGTTTAATCACCTAGTGTCAGAGTTTTCTCAAATCCGCCTGACGGCCTCTGACGTGGAATTGTAACAACGACTGCTACTGAGTAGCATTCGGGGACGCCGGCGACACGTGCCCTCCCAGGCACGGGGGTGTTACACCGCCAACTTATTTCATTTTTCGGGAGATAAAAACGCAACATGAGGCTTTTATCTATACTAATATTATAAATCTGAAGAGTTTGTTTGTTTGTTTGTTTGAACGCGCTAATCTCAGGAACTACTGGTCCGATTTGAAAATTTCTTTCAGTGTTAGATAGCCCATTTATCGAGGAAGGCTATAGGCTACTTTTTATCCCGTTACGGGAAGTAGCTCCCACGGGATGCGGGTGAAACCGCTGGCAGAAGCTAGTTTGCTAATAAAAATGGTCTCACAAATTCTTCCAAACGAACATACCATAAGTTGTTGTGTTTCTTGGGTAGCTCGCTTTTAATGGTATTTCTATTCAAACATGGCACATATTTACGGTGATAAATTGAAACTAAAAGTTTTTCAAAACGTGTTTCCTAACGGAAACGTAAATAACCATGCATAAATAAATAACATTGAAAAAAAAAAAACCAACACCGTTTCGTCTGGGACCGGTTTAAAAAAAACCGGGTTCGGTAAGTGGGTTCTGCGTAAACCTTCGGCCTACTTTGACGTTTCGTGAGGCAGCCATTTTGTATATCTGAGTAAACAAAGAATGAAGGTTTTATGCTGCGTAGTTCCGAGGTACGCAGGTACGGCAGATTGGATGCTTGAAAGTCCCTGCGTTTCTTATTTCGAACAAAAAAAAACGTACAAAAAAGGCAACCTTTGCCGTTCCGCGAAGAAACGTAAGCTCCATCCTACTCACTCTTTAAAATTCACCCTAAGAGGAAGAGAGACGGCAATGTACCACGGATTTCGTGTTCACGGTAAACTTTGTCACCGCAAGAAACCACCAGCCACGCAAAATTAGACCCTATTTCACGACACATAAAATGCATATCCCCCTATTAACACCGGACAATAACGCAAGATTTTTCATAATTCACCCACAACCTTAACATAAGAATTCATCCTTATATCGTTTGGCATACGGTCGAAGTTGCAATAGCAATTTTTTTGTGCAAACCGAAATTGCTTGGTCGTACTGTAAACTGCAAATTATGCTTTATGACTGAAGGAATAAAGATGGTTTTGGGACGATAATGAGGGTTGGGCAGACCAGTGTTCCCGAAAATGAGGGTCGTTGAACTTCAGACAACCCATGGACTATTTTGTGAGGGTCGCGTTCTCCGAAAGCCCTAAGAAGTGGCTTTGACGGGGTTTTGGGATGAATCATGGTATGAGTTGCATATCGAGCCTATTCGGATTTTGCTTGAGGTTAGTTGTTTGAGAATGTGAGCATTTTTTAACTTTACTTATTGTATGCTAATATTTTAGAGAGGGCACATATTTTTAAACTATGATTTTAAAATTACTTTAACTGTTGTTTCAATCTGAAAAACACAGTCAACAGACCTCTAGCCACCGCCTTCTTGAGCCATGTCAAAGTTTTATTTTGCCCCCTTCAGTATTTTGTGAAGTCGTTTTCTATTTATTCATTTATTTTTCGTAAGAAGGTTTAAAGGTGAGGTATGGGCTACATGCGCATATACTTCTCATCAAAACTTTTAGTCATCACAGAACATTGCGCAAGTCTCCGTAGAACCCATATTTAGGTAGCAGAGGATCCCGTAGGGCAGTCTTTCCCAAAGTGGGCGATAACGCCCCCTTGTGGGCGCTGCGGGTCTCAAAGGTGGCGGTAAGAGACCCTTTTGTCATGTTTGTTGTATCGGAGGCCCCCAAAATATTTATTTTATTCTAGTTTTCAGTATTTGTTGTTATAGCGGCAACAGAAATACATCATCTGTGAAAATTTCAACTCTCTAACTATCACGGTTCATGAGATACAGCCTGATGATGGACGGACGGACGGACAGAGGAGCGAAAACAATAGGGTTCCGTTTTATTTTTTGGGTACGGAACCCAAAAAAATGGGGGGCGCTAAAAAAATATTTATTCTCAAAGTAGGCAGTAACTAGACAAAATAAGTTTGGGAACCACTGACGTAGGGGAAGGGTATGAGCCACGTGTGCGAATTTAATTGTGAATCACCAATGAGTTTTGTTAAAACTGTTCCTTTTGCATATAAACTAGTTTGAAGTCATCATAATGTCGGCGAGAACAGTACATACTCTACAGATAAGTTTTATAATCACCCTTCGGCAATACCAACACCCACAAACCCAAGTACAGTCTTGAAAATCATCAACTATCTGCCATGCAATAATCAGCTCTATAACTTAACACAAAAGGTTGCAACCACACGACCTTCGAGGATCGACCTTCGTGAGTTCTTGATCTAAATGTTATGCTCTATTCCTCTCACCTAGTAGAGTTATTGGTTTCAAGTTCATTAATTAATTCTGTGACCGCGACTTTGATTAAGTAGGCAAAAAGTTGAAAAAAAAAAATCTAAACTAATAGTAATTTTTGTACGTATGTTTGTACCCTAAGGCTCTGGACAGACGGACTGCATTTCAACTGCAAATTTGCAGTTCAACGGCAGTTCGAATGCAGTTGACACGACTGCAATAGAACTGCAAATCAACTTCAGAACACGACTGCACGCCGACTGCAATTCAACTGCAATCGGACGGTACGTTTGATTTGCAGTTCTATTGCAGTCGTGTCAACTGCATTCAAACTGCCGTTGAACTGCAAATTTGCAGTTGGATTGCAGTTGAAATGCAGTCCGTCTGTCTAGATCCTAAAGGCTCCGAAACTATAGAACCGATTTGAAAAATTCTATCACTGTTAGAAAGGTACACTCTTCCCGAGTAACATAGGCTATATTTTATCGCCGGAGTTGCCACGGGACGCGGTCGAAAACGCGCGGAAAAACAGCTATACTCTATCCACGGAAGCAAGAGCTAAAAGGTAAACAAAGAATGACACTTTTTCAAGATGGCGGTATAACCCGACCGATGACAAAATCACAGATACTGCGAACATTTTGCACAAAAATGTGACGTTTTGTCATAGGTCGGTTTATACCGCCATCTTGAAAAAGTGTCATTCTTTGTTTACCTTTTAGCTCTTGCTTCTGTGGATAGAGTATAGTGTGCATTAGGGTGCATTTTTAATAATTCCAGTATCTGATATTTCCAAGCCTAATCAACACATTACAAAGTAAATATCCAATCACAGTGAAACTACAATTTTCTACTCAGTTTACACGCCACTATCCCGCCGCGTACTATGTAATTAAGTTAACTAGCTCTAGCCTGCGGCTTTGCTTGAGTAGGTAGTGAAAAATAATCGTTACAAAGTTGACATGACTACTGTGTAGCATTGCTGTTCAGAATACTAGTTTTAAATGGAGTGACTACTAATCTTTTACTCGGGAAGATTGCGAGAATTTTTCTTCCAACAGTAAAAGAATTTTAAAAATCGGTTCACAATTTCTCTTTTTCATATCAGTATAAAGGATGCTTTTCCGTGGTTCGTAAGCGAGAGACACAGGAGCACTCACTATTCCTTCACTCTCATAGTCCTCAGTGACGGCAATCCGACACCACCGGAGAGAGATCACAAGCAGGACCGACAGTAACGTGCACGTGTGTATCAACACCAAAAGCAGCCATTAAATGCCCCACGCATGCGCTTTGGTGTCCATAGCGTCTTCCGCGAAATCGCGTGATCTTGGACAACAATATCCGTGTTTCGGAGGGCACGATAAACTGTAGGTCCAGGGGCCCGATTCTCCTAATTTTACTTAAGCGACATACGATTCACGTTCGACTCGATTCGACTGAGATCCAATCACGACTCGATTACGCTTGAAGCGTATGTGGCATTCCGCTATTTTTTCTTTGAAATAAAACGTTTTCATCCTTTTCTATCATTCAATAATGAGTCATTTTGTCTGCAAATGATTTACGATTGCAAAATGATTGTACAGCAAACTACCGTATAGACCAAAATCACCAAAATAGCAGACCAATCGCACATCAATCAAATGTCAATCGAATACGATTGGTCTTTTATTAGTAGCAGAATGACCGATATGGTTAAAACTGCTATTGCGATCATATTGCGATTCGATTTCTATTCGATTTTGACATTATTAACTTAGGAGAATCGGGCCCCTGGTCTTTTGAACACCTTTGGCAGTCGCTACGGGCCAGAAGCCTGTAAGTCTGACAACCAGTCTTACCAAGGGGTATTGGGTTGCCCGAGTAACTGGGTTGAGGAGGTCAGATAGGCAGTCCTTTTAAAACAGAGGTACCTAGCTGCTTCCGGTAAGACTAGAAGCCGAACCCAACATTGTTGGAAAAAGTCTACGCAGATGATGCTTGCTACATTTTAAAGTGAATATTTACTAAATAAATATTTATTCGTGATGAAATCATTAGTTCGTGAAATCATTATAACAATACCGAAACTTCAAGTTATTAGACGATATTTAAGCAACTATGCACCTTGAGAAAATAATAGCAAATGTCATTACAAAGACTTAACATTGACCACTAACAAAAGAACCTAGAAATCTATGATTAGGACAGATAAAAAAAATAAAAAACAATGATAAACTAAGACAGACGAGATACCTATCAAATGTCAGTAGCATGACTAATAAAAAAGTTTACCTAGATAATAATTATCTAGATACTAATATAGAAAAGAGAAAACGTTAGTTTGTCTGTACCCGAAAGAGTTAAGTACAGAATCTATTTGAAAAATTCTATCACTGTTGAAAAGCTACACTCTTCCCGAGTAACATAGGCTATATTTTATCCCGGTACGGGCAGTAGCTCCCACGGGACGCGAATGAAACCACGCGAAAACTGCTAGCTATTAAATAATTAATCATGCATGCAACATATCGAAAGGACGAATTCAAAGTAAACAAAAAACAATTATTTGAAAAAACAAATCCACAAAATCGCCATCTTGTTTCCAAATCCCGCGCCCGCCATATTCCCAAACTCATTTTTTTTTTAAACGCGCAAGGCAACAACGCTACACAGCCAATACACTGACGTAACATTCGAGTACACGAGACGCGCGCACGTGTGACTCTGCACATGTGTGAATGTTTGTAAACTAACTCACACATACAAACCGATAGCACACATATCGAGCGAGACCGTCTGTAGACTTTTGCGTTTATATGTACAGTTTGTGATAGTCACTCAGTGCGTTTTCAGTCTGTACCGTGACGTCACGTACGAGTTTGTTTGGTTTCATATGCGCTATCGTGGTAAATATACAAAGATTTTCTTTGTTGCAACTTGTATGCATTGTAGTCTTGTTCGCCATTTTGCTGCAGACATGACTGCAATATTGAGTTTTATAGGCTTATGACCTGTGTAACATAATATGCTATGTAAAGGTACGATGTAGTTTTATGACAATGTACGAGGTCGCCAAGACGAGCGATGTTTGGTTATCGAACTAAGAAGAATCGTAGACATTTACATAGGGTTAATATTTCATCTTAAATTCTAGCTATGGACAAAATACCTATAATCTTCTGTAAAGTATTCAATTTCGCTGATTAAAGACAACATTACCACCAACTGAGGGAGAGATTAGGTCATCCGCATATCCACAATGACTAGAACATTGTTTTCGACTATGTGTATAATATTAATTTGGGGGAATCCATGACACGAATCAACGTGATCACAATCCATCTTATAAAACTTGGGCTCATAAGTGTCAGTTCAGTGATAGGTTTAAACTACCATCTTGAAATAAGTAAATGGTTCAAACCGCACAACACTTAAAGTGAGGGAAAACATCTGGAAGAAACCTGGACTATAAAGTCTGAGATCACCAACCAGCATTGAGCAAACGTGGTGATTAACGCTCAATCCCTCTCCATGTGAGAGGAGGCCGCAGCCCAGTAGTGGGATGATAAAACGGCTGATGACGAGGGTGCGTGATTGATGAGAAACGGCAGATGAGGAATGACAGTATTACCTAAGTTCCGTTCGTGGCCTCCGCCTACGTTTTCAACATTGCTATTCTGCCAACTGCCAATCAGAACGCCGACATTATCAAGTACTGAAACATCAGTGATATCTACACGTGTGTTTACGTCAAAAGATACCGAAAATATCTTAAATGTATTAGCCATTTACTGCAAGTTTAAGGTCAGATGAGTTTTGCTGCTGTGGGATTGTTCGAAAGAGTTTCCCACCAGTTTAGCTGATCAAAATCCTTCAATTGCAACAAACGATATAATAGCGTCCACGGCCGATTTCGGCCACGGCGGCTGTTCTCATTTAAGGAGATCAGCCAGCTGCACAGGACATATTATAGTGCACGAGCATTTGCGCAGACACTAGTGCACTCCCTATTCCTTCACTCTCATAACCCGATGGGACGGCAATCCGACACAACCGGAAAGAGATCAGGCGCAGGACCGACATTTACGTGCTCTCCGATGCACGGGTGAATCAATCACCAATTTCCAGACTATGGGCTGCTTTGTGAAAGTTTAAGAAAACCCACAAAGCGATTTCGGCCCGACCCGGGAATCGAACCCGAGACCTCGAGCACAGCAGCCGCGCTTGCGACCACTAGACCAACGAGGCAGCGACCATCAAGCGATATAACTAAATAAATAAATGCTACCTTCCAGAAGGATTTTGGAAGCCACTGTCAAGGTAGTTTTATTGGAACTATTTTAGAATAAAAAGGAATTTTAAAGTGTAACATCCTTTGACACCTTTTGATAATTTAGCAATTCATAAATGAGCTATATTGGTCTAGTTTTTTATGAATTTTTTATTTTTTTTTAAGATTTTTATTTTCATTCATTCATTTGTTATTTACCCATTACCTAGTCGCATATCGTTTCATTGCATCGAAGGTATAAATAGAGATTCCTCTTAAAACCTCAAATCCCACATTGAAATCTAGACATTCCTCATCTCGTAGCACACACAAGGGTTCCGTCGTAGCTCGTAGCGCTACGCAGCTACGCGAGTGATCGTATCTGAGTCTAGTGTCCTCCAAGGCTGGTCAGGGTTAGGTCATTGTGGAATTGAGAAACGCCTGCGACCTACTTGCTGCCTCATTGAGTTGCCTGAATCATCGGACTGTGGTAAATTTTTGATGTGCTGTAGGATTTATTGTTTTACAATTACCATTAATCTGTTAGGAAAGGAAGCTGTAAGTATTGCGTTCTTACTAACAGTAACAATTCATACAGTCTTCTCAAGCTTGGACTTTGAAGAGTATAGTTAAGTTACCGGCACGGATATTGAGCTCTCGGCGGAAGAGTGGGGATCGCTTTGCGCACTGTACACATAAGGCAATAAACCAATAATTTGCTTCTGCGCAGGTGAAGGTCAGGGCTCAATATCCGTGCCGATAACTATACTAGTGTCATTCTCACACACACAGCAATCACATCGATCTGACCTTAACTACAAGTTTTACATGTTCCGTAGTTAAAAAGGTTATCCCCAACCTAGGAACCAATCTACATAATAGACACTTCCCGTGCCTCGGTAGAATGTAGCCTTTATCAGAATACATGTGTTCTAAACATTTAAATCGCCTCAATAGTTTTGGCGTGAAATCGCGACAAACACAGTCACTTTCGCATTCATAATATTGGCAAGCATTCACTCACACTCAAACCTAAAAGAAAGGATTTTCACAATAGGATGTAATTTTTGCGAAACCAACACCACAAGCATTAATCACCTAAGCCCAAAAATTCTCCCATCCCCACCCACAGCACATTGATTAAGCAGCCATCAGTTCAAACAATGCAGGCTACAGTAGGCGTCGCAAGCCCAACCTTGTAATACTTGCGCCGGCGCTGACCTGACATACATTCACGACGCATGCGCCAAATGGCTCACGATTTACCGCCATTAATATAGGCTGGGTTGTTAATGGTGAGGTTTTTACCTTCGAAAATTTTGTGGGGGGGTTTTTCAATGAAAAACTTTGAGGGTAATCAGAGAATTTGTGATATATATCTAGGTCAATTTAGATAGAAAATTGCAAATGACCTTTTGCATCGTTAGTGTTCCTAGAAACACTTTATTTAGCTTCCAATATAATCTATGTATACCTACTGATATATAAAGAGACGTCCACCAACAAGGTGGACAGACGACCTTATAAAGCTCGCCGGAAGACGCTGGATGCAGGTCGCCTCTAACATGTATCTAAGGGTGAGGCCTATGTTCAGCAGTGGACGTCCTATGGCTGAGATGATGATGATGATGATGATGATATAAAGAGGAAACAGTTTTTTGTTTTTTCGTACCAAAACGCTTCTTGGCTACTTAAAAACTCTTTCACTGTTGTAAAGCTACACTCTTCCTGAGTAACATAGGCTATATTTTATCCCTTTACAAACAGTAGTTCTTACTGGAGGCGGATGAAAATGGCTAGTATGAAATCAACGAAAATTCTTCAAATGACCTAACAGCCGTTCCCAATATTTTATCTATCTATTGATTTGCTTACCAGAGATAAGTTTAACGTAAGTCCCATACAAATTCCTATCACTAATTAGTTGTAAGATGAAACGAAATAAATAAATCAATCAAAATAATATATAGATACAATAATGGAAATGGCCGTTAAGAGTACTAGAGAACCAAAATCACCAAAAATTCACGGCCATGACTCAAACAACTTAAAGCGTTGATAAAAAGCCGACTTTCTTTTTCCGCGAGCGCTTGTTTCGCGAGGCGTGTCGGTGCAAAATTTCGGCTATACAAAATGGTCGCCATGTTCAACAATGGGTATACAGTTACTCATTGTTGCAATTTCTGTGTAGTTGCGAGAGAAATAGAGGTTTGCTGGTCGGTTTTCAGAAGAATTTTGTGGTTATTTGATGATGAAGGAAATGTCACATTGGTGTCAATGTTACACGCCTTGACCTAAAATAATTAAAAAAAAAACTATACTGCTTAGTATAGTAAAGGAGAAACATTTTCTGAAACTACAGAATCGATTTTACAATTCTTTCACTGTTGGAAAGCTACACTATCCCCGAATAAAAATGCATTTCATCCACGTACAAGAACTACCTCTGGGACCGCGGTGGAAACCGCTGGCTAAAGCAAGTTGGTAACAAATAAATTGGGAGAAACACAATTCTGGAATATAATGATATGGAGGAACCCCTAAAAGGAAAAGAAAATCGAATCAATCAGAAAATCTGAGAACTCTCTCATATCGCGGAAGCTACTTGTACCTTCACTGCTCTGGATATATTTTATACCAGCTTCCACCCGCGGCTTCGCCCGCGTCGAGTTCGGTTGTATCGCGTTTCTAAGAGAACCCTTCAGAAGTCCGGGATATATACTATCCTATGTTCTTTCTCGAGGTCAACTCTATCTCTGTACCTAATTTTATTAAAATCAGCTCAGTGGTTTAGACGTGAAAACGTAACAGACAGAGTTACTTTCGCATGGATATATATTAGTAGGGATGCTAACCACATTTAAGAGTAGTAATATTTTCTTGGCATCAAAAACCGGACCCTTAAGATTCCGAGAGGAGAAAATTAGTTTCAAACATTTTAGCCCGCGTCCTAGGGAAACTACTACTGACATCCCGGATAACACTTAAATATTTAGTCAGATCTAATTCGTAGTGTTCAAACAAATATTGTTTAAAAAAGTCGCGGTGCTAGCATTGGTACTTTCTTTTCTAAGGTAACCTGGAATCGAACCTACACCCTCATACTCGAGAGGTTGGTTCTTTGTCCACTAGGCCACCACGAGTAGACTAGTTTATTAAAAAGGCCCTTGCAGAAGAAGAAGGGCAAGAAGATAATTTAGGTAGACGACATGCTAAATCTCACAGACTTCATAAGTGCTTTAGTTCAATAAAAAACGGATACCTACATTAGTTAAAGAACTACTGGTCTTTAACACTTAAGTGAGCATTAAGTAGCATAACCTCAAGCATAACCTATTATGTTAGGTTTCGCTTCGAGTCACGTGTTGCGATATAACAACAACAGAGCTACGGGTATCCGAGTGCTGTAATTGGTGGATTTCGTGTTAAAGAATGTAGGAGCTGGTTTATTTATTTAAATCTTATTATCGACGTCCGTGCGTCATTTTTAGGGATCCAGCAGAATACCAGCGTTAGGTATTCTACCTGACACATGCTGAGCTGGACTCCCATTCGGTGCAAACGTAAGACACTGCAGCGCGCCGTTAATCTCTGATTGTATTTCATATTTCTCTTTCTACCCACTTCTTGTTTTGTTTTATTTTTCTTATTGTGTATCTTTGTGGTGTGTTTTTGTTTGTCTGAATAAATGTTTTATCTATCTATCTATCTATCTATTATCCTGGTGCATTCTATCGGCGCTGGTAGATAAAGGGCTTAGGAAGGTAAATGGTAGGTTATACTCAATACTTTTTTTTACACTCTCACAGCGGGAGGACATTTGATGATACCCCATTAAAGAAAATCTATCGTCATGTGCCTTTTACGAACTACTAGCTTCTGCCAGCGGTTTCACCCGCATCCCGTGGGAACTACTTCCCGTACCGGGATAAAAAGTAGCCTATAGCCTTCCTCGATAAATGGGCTATCTAACACTGAAAGAAATTTTCAAATCGGACCAGTAGTTCCTGAGATTAGCGCGTTCAAACAAACAAACAAACTCTTCAGCTTTATAATATTAGTATAGATGTTGGGGTCGACTTTCAGCGTAACCAGATGCAGCTGAGTGTCAGCGTCCCACATGGAGAGTCTATCTGTACTCTTCAAACCAGTTACCTGGGAATCCCGAAATCCCTTATTGACAGTCTTTCTAGCTTCAGACTACCCGTAACGACTGCCAAAGATGTACAAATAACAACAGGAACATTTTCATCTTTTAAAAACCGACAATATTTTTCTCAAAACCCTGTACCTACCCTTGCTGTACAAAAATTTTGAAACAATGTTTAAGACTGCACCACCGTGGGCAGAAAACATAAGAGCGATGTGGTGGTCACGTGACGATAAGTCTACCATGGCAATGGGTAAGGAGATGCAGAAGTGCAATCCTTTAGCCAAGATGGTCATTTTACAATTGTAAGTGCTAAGAGAAACGTTATTTTTTATGGGGAAGGAAATACATGCAAATAATATTTCAAATCAATAAAGCACATTTCAAAGATTTCTACATAATGTAGTAAAAATGATACTTGAGTGTTATATTAACAACTAGCTTCTGCCAGCGGTTTCACCCGCATCCCGTGGGAACTACTTCCCATACCGGGATAAAAAGTAGCCTATAGCCTTCCTCGATAAATGGGCTATCTAACACTGAAAGAAATTTTCAAATCGGACCAGTAGTTCCTGAGATTAGCGCGTTCAAACAAACAAACAAACAAACAAACTCTTCAGCTTTATAATATTAGTATAGATTATAAAGCTTAGAGAATCTACATAAACTAGTATTTTACAATTTACATTTACATATTTACAAAAATAAAAAAGGGGGAAAAATTAAAACTAAATAAAAATACATGTTCCCTCAGACAAATGTATCGCAAATGTTATTTCTATGCTCAGTCACCCTAAAGCGTCTTAGCCGATGAAGATGAAAGTAAATATATAATTCTAATTCGAACTCACGTCCTCAAGAAACCTTTCATTTCTTTGATGATCACCTGTCTACTGATCTGTCAATCAATTCTTACTTTCAGTTACACCGTTAACATGGCGTCTGACAGAGGGAAATGGAAGCAAAGAACATATTGCGACGACCCCAACTTGGGAACAGGGCAAGAAAAAGAAGAAGAGTTAGACCGTGTACATAATTGACCACAAAAATACATTTCTGACCCCAAATAACTTGCGAACAATGCAGGAAGAAGAAGAATTACATCGTCTACATAATTGACCCCAAAAATACATTTTACAAAGGGGGATCCTGCCACCACTTTGAAGGACATTGGAAATTAAACCTTTTGCTTGGAACTGCAACACGGCAAGTTTCTCAAGCGCTGCGCCTCCATTGTTCTCGTATCCGAGTGGCCTTGTGCACGCTTCCGCGGTTCTACGTCACCGCAAACAGCGTTTACGCGATTACCTTTATATGTACTGAGAATTTATTTATTCATTTACAACAAGCTATGGGAAATACCTACTGATTGAGTGAGGAAAACAAAATCAAAAATCATTTATTGAATTCGGCTGCAAAACAGCACTTTCCGAACGTCAAAAAATTTACAAAAGACAGCCTCCAAAACGCCCACCCTTCACCACTTCCCATGTGTTTTTGCTGGGAAGAAGTAGCGCAACAAACTTCTAAGCATTAAAGTTTAAAAAGCAGAGCCTGAATGTGTCGAAACTACTAAACAATTTTGAAAAATTCTTTCACTGTTGGAAAGCTACACTCTTCCCGAGTAACATAGGCTACATTTTATACCGGTGCGGGCAGTAATCACAGGACGCGGCTGAAACCGCGAGAAAACGGCCAGTTTATTTAGTAACTAGCTTCTGCCAGCGGTTTCACCCGCATCCCGTGGGAACCTCGGCACGAACCCGAATAAAAAGTAGCCTATAGCCTTCCTCGATAAATGGGCTATCTAACACTGAAATAATTTTTCAAATCGGACCAGTAGTTCCTGAGATTAGCACGTTCAAACAAACAAACTCTTCAGCTTTATAATATTAGTAGAGATATAGGCGCTATAGGAAATACCTACTGATTGAGTGAGGAAAATTTTAGTTTTATAAAGGGGATAAACCTCAAAGCTTATTTGTTCATTTTACAGGATAAAGTTTTGACCATATCGAAAATGTTAAGGGTGACTATGGCAAGGTATAGTTATCGGCACGGATATTGAGCTCTCGGCGGAAGAGTGAGGATCGCTTTGCGCACTGTACACATAAGGAAATAAACCAATAAATCGCTTCTGCGCAGGCGAAGGTCAGGGCTCAATATCCGTGCCGATAACTATATTCATATTTCATTGGTTACTAAATGTCATCGTGTCCCCAGCCTTTTCGGCTTCCAAGTATGCATCTAATTACTAGCGCGCCACATATGACGACTGCCTATTTGACCTCCTCAGTGTAAAACAGTGATACTCAGCTGCAACCGTTTAGACCGGAAGCCTACCCCACCATAGTTGGGAACGGCTAGGTTGATGATGAGTAACAGACTCAAAATTAAATTCTATTAATTTAATCTTAGTTAATTGTCCCTAAATCTATACTAATATCATAAAGCTGAAGAGTTTGTTTGTTTGAACGCGCTAATCTCAGGAACTACTGGTCCGATTTGAAAATTTCTTTCACTGTTAGATAGCCCATTTATCGAGGAAGGCTATAGGCTACTTTTTATCCCGGTACGGGAAGTAGTTCCCACGGGATGCGGGTGAAACCGCTGGCAGAAGCTAGTAAAACCCCCCCCAATCAACGGGAATCCGGGGGAAACGACTAGCGTTTGTTATAAATAACTTGGTACATTGTATGCTTTGCCACGCCGTTTCCTTCCTCCAGATAACATAAAACACAGAAAACCCATTCTAACTATGTTGAGTATATATTTTGACCTGGTTATCATCATGTGGTTTTGCCTATCCTATATCTACTTCACACGAACCCAAAAAAAATATCATTTATTTAACCGACTTTAAAAAAAAAGGAGGTTCTCAATATGACTGCTACCTCACGTTTAGCTAGCACCGATTTGGATGCGATTTTCAGCATATGACAGACTTGGGAGGAGGTTTAAGGCAATATAATTGATATATAAGGTTACATATAAGGTATATTATTGAGTTTTAGGTTTTTTTATTAGTATTATTTACGCCTAATACCTATTTTGCATTTGATTTAACTCCCTGTGCATGTCGAGAAGCTAAATGCACGATTGAAAAAAAATGAACGCACATTTGAGGCTTCAAAAGACTGACTCAAAAGACGCGAGCAGTACTTCTGTTGCATAATTCGTTCCCAAGCAATGGTGCAACGACCACTGCGTTAATCTGAACGTGATAACGTTACTGTGAACGAGTGTACCCCGCACTGCGTCACTGCATAGATAAAACATGGCTGTGAACTACACATAAAATACATCTCAACTTAGACCTTTCGTCCACATACTTTCTTCGTAGATTAAAATTAAAAAAATCGTGGTGGCCTAGTGGGTAAAGAACCAATCTCTCGAATACGAGTGTTCGATTCCTGATCAGGCAAGTACCAATGCAATTTTACTAAGTTTGTGTATACTTTCTATGTATATCTTGGACACCAATGACCGTGTCTCGGAGGACATGATAAACTGTGGATCCCGGCTGTTATATAACATCTTTAGTCGTTACGTTACGGGTAGTCAGAAGGCAGTACGTCTGACAACCACATTATTACGTTTTTCTCCCGTAAAAATCTACCGTAAATTGGTAGACAGACAAGAGGCTTGATGGCGAGATTTCCACAGGTGTGCGGCACTGTGAAGCACACAAATGTACCTTCTGCTTTACTAGGTCTAGCAAGCAGTAACAAAATGCGTGCTAACAATAGTAAAATGTCCGCGAAACTGCAACCTTTGTGCGCGAACACATGCTAGCTGTGGACTCACACTAATCCATACACATTTCTTGTTCACAACAAAAATATTTGTGAACTAGCTTCTGCCAGCGGTTTCACCCGCATCCCGTGGGAACTACTTCCCGTACCGGGATAAAAAGTAGCCTACAGCCTTCCTCGATAAATGGGCTATCCAACACTGAAAGAAATTTTCAAATCGGACCAGTAGTTCCTGAGATTAGCGCGTTCAAACAAACAAACAAACTCTTCAGCTTTATAATATTAGTATAGATAATTTCGGTAGCATCTCGAGGTCCCTACTACTACTTACTACAATATTTAATTCCGTGAACACATCCACCAAAGTCCGCCATTTTAATTCAACTGCAAAACCAGTTGACCTCATACAGACGGTAAGTAACCGAAGTACATTACGACAAGCTTGTAAATTTTGGAGGTTAAAGCAAGCCGGCAGTGGATGCTGCATAATTGACGAGTGACCTCAAGCCTTGGTAGCTAAATTACTAGCCAATTATTTTTACACGTAGAATTACGCGGGAAGATAAATTTAGTATTTGATTGATGTGAATTGCTTGCTAAAGTAAGCTAGAATTTTATAACGGCTTATGTTTTTTCATACATTTTATTGTTTGTAATGCTGTCGCTGTTCTTTTTGGCATAAACTGAATAAGATATAGGTCTGACTACTGTATGCCTAAACCATTTTTCGTGGGGAATCATTAAATGACCTCTACCGCTGTGGGTGCAGCGTGAGGGAGTGTCAGACTCTTACTGACTAAAACCCACCATGTTCCTTCTTACGGCCTTTATGTACCAGGGTCGCGTAAGAATCCCGTAGTCCCACGGAGGAAGGAGAGATAGCGGAGATCCCATGAGGAAGGTAGGTCACCTTCAGAAGTTCAAGCAATGTGCGGTAGGTGTGAACAGTTACTAGAACCACAATCAAGACGTTCGGGTTCCAAATAATACTAATCACTGGTCTTGATCGATAGGTGATCTGATTTTAAAAATAATTGGCGTATGAGGTCGGAGCTTGTAACATTCCTCGACCTCCGAACACCTGCTTAACTCTGCCTACTTTCTTAGGAAATTTTGCGTTATGACATCTCCGCTAGTCATTTAGTTCGAACTCATTTCTTAGTTTATACTAACGGACAGTTATCTCGGGGGTCAATAAAACAATGATTGTTGAACTCGTTCATTCTGCTGCTATCGTTTAAACTGTGACACTGTACGTATGTATTGTTTGAGATATCTATATTAATAATTTCGTCAAGGGGTACGGTAGACTGGATCGAAACCTTATATGAATAACAAAGCATAAAAAAATATCGATTTTGAGTCGACAACATATATCCGCAAAATTCGGATTATGGAGAATTTCGTTAAATTCCGATGGCACTGACAAACAAACCGCTGTCGCCATCTTTTTGACACTTTTTTAAGATATACTCTTTGATACGTGTTTTTTTCTTTTTTATGATATACATACTCTTTGATATGTGTTTTTTTTTATACCTGATATTGGCCGATTCAACCGATTCAACCACAGAAAAACGAATTTAAAAGTTGAAGTTTAATTCAAATGTCAATGTTATTTACTTTGTTTGGATTACACACATCATGCCGAAAATCGTAAGTATTTCATAAAATGTTTCGTTGGTCGTGTCTCTGTCTTCGTTTAGTCTTTTGTTTGATGATACCTATATAATTTTGTTAACAGCCGAATCTCCGTGCATTTGGTAAACATTGTCACAATTGTGGAAAGTGGATGGAGCGAAGGGCTCTTCGTAAAGATGGTGAGTAGTATTTTAGTAGGTATGTAGGCAGGTTGTGTTTTTAAGTGAATTTTGTTTTGTTTTCTTCTTAAAGTGTGGATTGTGAGCCTTCTGCATTTAAAAATAAAATAAGTACTTATTTACTTCCAGTGACATGCAATTTTTGTAATGGCAAAATATTTGCAAGAGATGGCAAACAAAAGCAAATGTGCAGTCGATGTGTGGAATGCGACAACATTATACTCGGTAAGCGGCTCAATATTTTTTCTCTATAATTCGACAAATAATAATAAATGACCACACGCATAGCCTGTGTTGAGGTGTCATGAACACATACAGAAACAGACACGATTTTTTCACCGTTTTTCTCGATAATGAAATGAACCCCTTCATGCGCAAGTTCTACTTGAACTTGGCTGGCTCTTATTATACAACTAGCTTCTGCCAGCGACTTCGTCCGCGTTAGATTCGGACTTTGTGCAAAGAGAGGAAGTAATAATAATCACCAGCCTACCCAATTATCTCAATCTATGCCTACCTAGCCTATTACTACTTAGCTTTAACCACTAAGGCTGCACACGTGACGAAAGCTTAAAAAAATAGAGTAACTTCTCCCGTTTTCCCAACATTTCCCATCACTGCTCTGCTCCTATTGATCGTAGCGTGATTAAAAGTATCCTATAACCTGCCCAGGAGTATGAAGAATATTTGTGCTAAGTTTCATTAAAATCCGTCAAGTAGTTTTTGTTTCCATAACGAACATACAGACAGACAGACAGAAAGACAGACAGACAGAAAGACAGACAGACAAAATTTTTACTGATTGCATTTTTGGCATCAGTATCGATCACTAATCACCCCCTGATAGAGATTTTGGAAATATATTTAATGTACAGAATTGACCTCTCTACAGATTTATTATAAGTATAGATAGACATTATTAATTGTATAATATATTTTTGCAGATAATTTCAATTATTGCGAGTGCTGTGGCCTAGAAACAATTAGGCAGATAAGAATAACCAAAGCTCGGGCACTTTCAAACCTTTTCCCAAAAAATCAAACTGCTCCTGTTGCATCTGTTAAATCACTAGCTGCCTCTACAATACAACCTGACAATTCCCAAGATTTATTTGATGATGACTTATGCGTAAGTTAATGGTGTAGGTCACTGAGTACAGTAAAATTAAAAATAATACTTATTATCAGATAGAGATGTGAGGATATACCTACATACATTCACAATAGTTATTATTATTTGAATATTTATCTAATATATTTTCTCCTTTAAGGTCGATAACGAAGAGTTGACGATAATTGAAAAGTCGCTGGTGACTGATGATGTTTCTTCGGACAACGAGAAAAAACAAAAATCAATGCTGTCAGTCTGCAGTGATTTAATTTCTTTAGAAGAAGAGGAGAAAGAAAATATATCAAATGGCGGGCAGACCACCGAAGAAGCGTAAATATTCAAGCAGGTTTAGTACAGAACATCAGCCCCCCAGGACTAACTATGTATATTTAGCACTTTCAAATAACACCATTCAAGTATCAGTACATTCAGTTGGTTCTATGATTTATGAATGTGTTCAATGTCAAGCACTTCATTTTTTAGGTGAAAAAATTAAAAATCATTTTAAAAATTGTTGTCATAATGGGAAGGTATACATAGACCCAGATAGAACATTAAAGCCAATTCCAGATATATTATTAGATTTATACGAAGGCAATACGTCTGATGCTAATCATTTTAAAACTAATATACGACAATATAATTCAGTATTTGCAATGGCATCCATAAATGCAAACTTGAACACACTCCCTCCAGGATTTTTCACTTATAGGGTACAAGGGCAAGTTTATATAAAAACTGGATCTTTGTTTCCGTTGCAAGGTCATAAACCACAATACAACCAATTGTACATAATTGAAGATAAAGCAGCATTAAATGAACGATTATCTGATTCTAGAAATAACATATGTAGAAGCAATATAATGAGGTCTTTACAAACAATGCTCAATGAATCCAATCCTTTTGTCAAAATATACAAAAGAGTGGCTGCAATTTTAGCTGAAGAGGAGTTAAAAGCAGCCTCAGAAAATCGACCCAAATATTCAGTATCAATGCATTTTTGTAAACATAAATCTCTTGATTTGCGTCGGTATAACACACCATCAAATAATGAGGTAGCGGTCATCTTTGTAGGAGAAAACGGTGAACCTCCATTAAATATAGACTTCTCTGTACAAGAATATTCTCAACATTTAACTACACTCAAATCAACCAGTCCCAATATTGACCCTTTAGCCTTTCCTTTACTTTTTCCTAATGGAGAACTCGGATGGCATGAAAATCTTCAACACAGAGAAGAGAGTCGAACTGCTCGAAGCCGTCTTACAATGTTACAATTTTATCAGTATAGACTTGCTGTTCGTAAAAATTTTAGCCCATTATTTTACGCCGAAAAACTTTTTCATGAATATTGTGTCTTGGCCTATGTTAGAATTGAATCTCAAAGATTATTGTTTCTTCGATTGAATCAAAAACAGCTCAGAGCTGACAATTATAACAATTTAATGGATAGCCTGTACAATAATGATAGAGAAATGGGTCAAGGCATTGGTAAAATGATAATATTGCCATCAACTTATGTGGGAAGTCCTAGGCACATGATGCAAAATTATCAGGATTCCATGGCAATTGTATGCAAGTATGGTAAACCTGACTTATTTATAACTTTTACGTGCAATCCCAAATGGCAGGAAATCTTAGATAATTTACAAGGCACTAAAAAAGAACATAGACCAGATTTAATTGCCAGAATTTTTAAACTAAAATTGGAGGAACTTTTAGATGACATTACAAGGAAACATATTTTTGGAATACCGAGTGCGTGGTTTTACACCATTGAATTTCAGAAACGTGGGCTTCCACATGCGCATATGCTTATTATTCTAAGAAATGAAGATAAACCTAGGTCATCAGTAGATTATGATAAATTTGTGTGTGCAGAAATACCTGATCCAGATAAAGACCAGGAACTTTTTCAGACTGTGTCAAAAAACATGATCCATGGGCCATGTGGCCCTGGATATATGAATTCTCCCTGCATGAAAAATGATGGAACTGCCTCTAAATGTTCTAAAAACTACCCAAAGACATTTTGCGGAGAAACTAGAGATGGTACCCAAAATGGAGGTTATGCTATAATAAGAAGAAGAGACGACGGACGAACAATAAAAAAGAAGGATTTCGAGTGTGATAACAGATGGGTGGTGCCCTACAATCCCTATCTATGTAAAAAATTTAATGCTCACATAAATGTGGAAATTTGTTCAAGTGTCAAAAGTGTGAAATATATTAATAAATATATTTATAAAGGTCATGACCGAGCAAAGATACAAATCACAGTAGCGCCACAAGAGTCCAGTGATCAATCGACATCAAGTAATGAACACCATGATGAAATTAAAGCTTATATTGATACCAGGTATGTTTCGGCTCCTGAAGCAGTTTGGCGAATATTTGAATTTTCAATGCACAAAATGAGTCACACAATTATACAGTTAGGTGTTCATTTGGAAAACCAACAAACTGTCGTATTTACAGATCAGAATGTTCATGAAGCAGCAGCTAGATCAGCTGAAAAATCAACATTATTAGCATTTTTTGAACTAAACAGAACAGAAGAAAGTGCTCGACAATATCTTTACACTGAAATTCCGACACATTTCAGATTTATCCATGGACAGTGGCAACCACGAATATCTCAGTCAGCGGCTGATAAAGTAATTGCAAGAATGTATAATTATTCCTTTTCTGATCGGGAACGATATTATCTCCGGCTATTACTTCTTCACATCAAAGGGCCAACTTGCTTCAGAGATGTTAGAACTTATGAAAATATTATTTACAACTCATTTCGAGAAGCTGCTCAAGCAAGAGGGCTCCTTTTTGACGATCAAGAATGGGAAAGATGTTTGAATGAAGCAATTGATTTTAAACTTCCTCGGCAATTACGACAGCTGTTTGCGTTAATTTGCGTATTTTGTGAAGTAACTGATCCTAACGCTCTTTGGGAAAAGTTTGCATCACATTTTATCGAAGACTTTACAAGATCACGCCCTGAAATATTATCCAAACAGTTGGCTTTACAAGAAATTGATGAAACATTGAAACTCCATGGAAAGAGACTAACAGATTTCGGGCTTCCGGAACCAGATATTGGTGAAAATAATGTTTACTTATCTGATCCCGTTTATGACTGTGAACTTGAAAAAGCAAATGGCTATGAAAAATACCAAAAATTGAACACCGAACAAAAATGTGTGGTCGATACAATACTAAACGCTGTGAATAATCCCACAGAGAGAAAGCTGTTTTACCTTGACGGCCCAGGAGGAACTGGAAAGACTTTCGTATTTACAACTATTTTACATATTTTAAGATCTGAAAATAAAATTTGCCTACCCATAGCGTTTTCCGGTATTGCAGCAACTCTGTTAGATGGTGGTAGAACAGCTCACTCGCGATTCAAAATTCCAATTAATTCAGATGTAGATTCTACGTCTCATATGTCGTTAGGGTCACCAGCAGCTAATTTATTGAAGGAAACTCATTTAATCATTTGGGATGAAGCACCCATGACTAAATGTCATGATATTGTTGTAGTTGATCGACTCCTTCAAGATATAATGAAAAATAAATTACCTTTTGGAGGCAAAACTTTGTTATTCGCAGGAGATTTTCGTCAGATTTTACCAGTTGTAGTTAATGGGTCACGAAATGATATTATAAAAGCTTCAATTAAGCAATTTTCAATGTGGCCAAACTTTACTCAACTCCAATTGGCTCATAATATGAGAGCGCACGATGATTTAGAGTTTGCTCAATGGGTATTAAAGGTAGGCGATGGATCAGCTAATGAAGATGATGACGACCACATTGAACTGCCTCAACGATGCATTGTGGATAATTCAATTGTAGACCATATTTTTGGTGTTTCCCTGAATACAAATGATTATAAAAGTTATTCAATGAAAGCTATCCTTACTCCCAAAAACGATGATTGTTTTCAATTGAACGACCAAGTTGTCGAAAAAATCCCCGGCCTGCTTAAAATTTATGAAAGTTCTGACGCTGTGGTTGAGGACGACCATAATGATGTTTTAAACTATCCCGTAGAATTTCTAAATACCATAACGCCTGCAGGACTACCACCACACATTCTAAAATTAAAAGTTGGTTGTATAGTAATGCTTTTGAGAAATTTAAACCCGACTGTTGGGTTGTGCAATGGAACCCGTCTTATTGTTAGAGCGTTAGCTTCACGTGTCATTGATGCCGAAATTATTTGTGGTAGCCATGTGGGAACCAGAGTTTTTATTCCTCGAATTCGTCTCCAGCCATCTAACAGTCAACTGCCTTTTAAATTTTGTCGGCTTCAGTTTCCCATTCGCATAGCATTCGCTATGACAATCAACAAATGCCAGGGACAAACTTTCGACAAAATCGGTATATTTTTACCTAATCCTGTGTTCACCCATGGACAGCTCTATGTTGCCTTCTCTCGAGTTCGAAGATTCGATGATGTAAAAATTCAAATTATCAATACCACTGAACAAGGCTTGAAAGGTGATAAATATTTATCGAAAAATGTTATATATAGAGAAATTTTGTGATAATCAACCTCTGATGTATAATAGAGAATATTTTTTTATAAGTACCTTTGCCAAATTCTCGGATAAGTACTCATTGTAAAATTACAATTTACATACTTCCTAATATTATTCTTGATTTAGCCAATTTGGATAAAGAACCACAATATCATATTTTATTTTTAAAATAAGTAAGTACTTATCTACCTGTCAAAGTAAAGAAAAAGACTGATGCCCATTTTCGCCAACAAATACTTAAATTTAGGGATCCCCTAAGAACTTTTACGGAACACTTAATAAGAATTTCGTTTTCACCAAAGTTTAGGTGTCCCTTATACATAGTTATTTATGTCAAAATTGGGAGAGCCCTTATTCTAAGTGGCACTTAGATTAAGAGATTGTTGGTGAAAACGGGCATGAGTGCTTAAAACAAAGAGGTTTACACAGAGTAAACCTTAAAAATTATATGTTTTGTTAATTTGTGTTAGTTTATTTTTAATGTTAATTTGAAATAAAAATAATTTGTGTAAAAACGTTTGCAGTTTTTATTTATTATATTTATTAAATATAACGAACGAAGCTATACGAATCTATGCCTTGCTTATTCCTTTAATATTCCTTGAGACCCGATGACTACAGAAATTTCTACCTACATTTTGCAACTAGACGTGTATTATGAGTCAAATTTCACCCGAGCGAAGCCGGGTTTTCCACTAGTATTATAAATAAACAGCCGCGAACTATGTTGCGGTTTGTATGAAAATTGTGTTTCTTTTAGTTAAGGTAAAAAAGATGTCATTTGAACATCTTTGGCAGTCGTTACAGGCGGAAAGTCTGACAACTAGACTTGCTTAGGGGTATTGTGTTGTGAGGCTCAAGACGGGTTCAAGACGTTTGATAGGCAGTCGCTACTTGTGGCACACTGGTACTCAGCTGCACCGGAATAGACTGGAAGCCGACCCCACATAACTGGGAAAAGTCTCGGCAGATATGGTGTGACAGTAATATATTATGTTTGGGCATTACTTAAAATGTCAATGCAACTTTTCAAGTTCGTATGTACTTTCTTAGTATATCACTACATAGTATAAAACAAAGTCGCCTTTTCTGTCCCTATGTCCCTTTGTACGCTTAAATCTTCAAAACTACGCAACCGATTTTCATGCGTTTTTTTTAATAGATAGAGTGATTAAAGAGGAAGGTTTATAATATGTATAATAACATACATTAAATAGTGGGGAAATACTGTTATCCAGTGCGAAGCCGGAGCGGGTCGCTAGTTGGACATAAATGATTGTCTAAAGGTGAAAGAAACATCTCGAGGAAACCTCGACTATAAAGTCTGAAACCACCAACCAGCATTCTTTTGCACGTGGTGATTAACGCTCAATCCTTCTCTGTGTGAGAGGAGGCCGCAGCCCAGCAGTGGGACGATAAAAAGGCGAACGGTGATTATGACTTGAAATGGAGTGGTGTTTCAGTATTTAGCTTTTAGAAGAGAAACAAGGCATAATAGAAAAATCCTCATTTTATATCGGCAAAAGTTATGTATTTACACTCGCCCTATTTCCTACAGATAATTCATAGTATTGATTGAATAGACTGCAACTGACCCGATTTCATACGCTCGTGTGTACTTGATAAAATAATACAAAATCACGCTCTTTTTCTCCTTGAGGGGTAAGTAGAAGTCTATCTATACTAATATAATAAAGATGATTTTTTTGTTTGTTTGTTTGTTTGTTGAACCCGGCTCCGAAACTACAGAACCGATTTGAAAAATTCTTTCACTTTTGGAAAGCTACAGCTAGCCGGGTTCATATACGTTTTAGGGCCGAGCCTATTAGCCGTGAAGAAATAAGAAACGTTCATCTGCCTAGTCTTCTCCCAACAATTTTGGGGTTTGCTTCCAATCTAACAGGATGCAGCTGAGTACCAGTGTACCACAGGGAGCGACTGCATATTGACTCCTCAACCTCAACCCAGTTACCTGAGCAAACCGATACTCCTTGCTAGCTGCTGTCAGGCTTTCTGACTGCCAAAGAAAAAAAAACGTTCTTAGTATATCTTAGACACCAATGACTGTGTGTCGGATGGCACGTTAAACTGTAGGTCCCGGCTGTCATTGAACATCCTTGGCAGTCGTTACGGGTAGTCAGAAGCCAGTAAGTCTGACACCAGTCTAACCAAGGGGTATCGGGTTGCCCGGCTAACTGGGTTGAGGAGGTCAGATAGGCAGTCGCTTCTTGTAAAGCACTGGTACTCAGCTGAATCCGGTTAGACTGGAAGCCGACCCCAACATAGTTGGGAAAAAGGCTCGGGAGGATGAGGATGAAAGAAAAAAAAAACGTTTAAATACCTAAGTACTTATGCTTCAAATTACAAAAACAATTTCAAAATTGACCGTAACAAACATCCATTGAAAAATTTCGAAAAGCGTATTACAAAACCAACTTACTTTACCAACTTTGAAAAAAAAGGCGAAAAACAGCGAAAGACAAAAGAAATTAACATTTCACATTTGTATGGCGTCCGCAAAATTTCTTTCGACAATGGCTCCACAGGTTTTTTTGTTCTGGCATGAAAACTAAGAATTTTTTTAACCTATTGTGGAATCTGGCTTTTGTCATACAATATATTGTATTTTTAGGGCAGTCAGGTAACAGGGTAGATTTTTGGGAACGCAGCTGATTAATAACCGACTTCAAAAAAAGGGGGTTCTCAATTTACCTGTATATAAGGTTGTTTGTGAGCGATAATCTTGAGTTAAAATCAAAAAGCATTTATTCAAAATAGGCTGAAAAACAGCACTTTTAGAACGTCAAAATGACATGATCATGAGACAGTCGTCCAAAAACGTCCACCCTTCACCACTTCTTATGTGTTATTGCTGGGAAGAGATGGTGCCACAAACTCCCCAGCAAAAAGTTTGTAGGTTTATCTTTTATCAGTGACTCCAATGACTGTTATGGCATATCGGATGGCAAGTTAAACTGTAGGTCCCGGCTGTCATTGAACATCCTTGGCAGTCGTTACGGGTAGTCAGAAGCCAGTAAGTCTGACACCAGTCTAACCAAGGAGTATCGGGTTGCCCGGGTAACTGAGTTGAGGAGGTCAGATAGGCAGTCGCTTCTTGTAAAGCACTGGTACTCAGCTGAATCTGGTTAGACTGGAAGCCGACCCCAACATAGTTGGGAAAAGGCTCGGAGGATGATGATGATCTTTTATCAGTGTATTATTTCTATCTATCTCCTGTTTTGCTAACTAGAGATACCTAAGAAGTTAATATTACTTGTATGGGGCTTTTTTTAAACGACGTCAAAAATCATCAAATGACCCCTCCCGCTGTGGGTTAGCAGCTGTGAGGGAGTGTCAGACTCTTACTGACTATAAACCGTCGTGTTCCGTCGTAGGCCTTTTATGTACCAGGGCCACGAACATCAACTCTTTCGAACAATCCCGCAGCCCCGGCAGGTCTCGGCCCTGCTGTGCCCCGCGCTTATATGGGGCATGTCAAAATTCTATCTCTGGTAAGTATACATAGATAGATAAAACATTTATTCAACAAACAAAAAGACACCACAAAGATACACAATAAGAAAAATAAAACAAAACAAGAAGTGGGTAGAAAGAAAAACATGAAATACAAACAGAGATTAACGGCGTGCTGCAGTGTCTTACGTTTGCACAGAATGGGAGTCCAGCTCAGCATCTCACATCAGGTAGACAGACGCTGGTATTCTGCTGGAACCCTAAAATGACGCACGTCGAGTAGACAAGGAAATCAAGAGATACATAGAATACCGGGAACCGTTAATCTTTTTATCCTATTTGCGAGAGTAGATAGATAGGGACTCTGGTAAAACCGTGGGCGGAAGCTATTAGCGTAATTTACCATCGAATTTTAAAGGACATTTAAATAAAACTACGAATTTTATCGCGGTTATATTAATATTATTTAATGCCGACGTTTCGGATCCTTTACAGCATCCACGACGGGAAGGATCCGAAACGTCGGGATTAAATAATAATAATATAACCGCGATAAAATCCGTAAAAGTAGTTTTATTTAAAGGACTTCCCTAAATGGCGAGTACCAATGGGTTTCCTGATCACCCAGGAAAAAAACATACACCCATTTCATTTACCCCAAATGATTTGGGATTGATTAACTCGAAAACACCATTTAAAATTCCGCATGTTTTCGGATTTATGTAAGTGAAGTTAACTCTGAAACTGAGCCGAACGCATTCAAACATTCCTCTATAACATAGATCACTAAAGCCCAAAGATTTCAACATTTTCGGGTACAAAACCGACGCAAAAAAAATGCTGTACCATATTTCATAGAAAACTCACCCACTGCCTAGTCTTACAAACACATACCGTCAGAAAAAAGGGTCGATCACATAGCCAGCCACCTGTGCACACTTTTTTGTGCACCATATCCCCCTCCCGCTACCCTCTCGCCTCGCGACATCCGTGTGTATTTTAGGGCGGCGGTGCGATGAACCCAAAGGTCGGTCGCTACCTGCAATGCGCGGGCGCACACTCGCGCACCCTTTACGCACACATGTAAAGCTTGCGTGCTATTTCGACGGCAGATTTCGCCTGTGGTGCTAACATCCGCCTATCCTTGTCCAAATATGTGGGCACTTGCAGACATAAAATGAGTAAATAACGTTGATATTTCTGGTTGAAACTCGGAAGATGATGATGATGATTTCTGGTAGTTGCTTTTGGCAGTGTTCCGTAGTCACCAAGGTGTATCGAGTTGCTAGTAACTGGGTCGAGGAGGTCAGATAGGCAGTAGCTCCATGTGGCACACTGGTACTCAGCTGCATTCGGATAGCCTCGAAGCCGACTCGTACATACTTTCTAAAAAGGCTAGAATGAAGAAAATTAAAATGGTTTATACTTTTTTTTTTGGTTAAAAGGTGGTTTTCGTCAGTAAACAGTCTGACATTCCTTTCTGCTTTCATAACGACTGGTAAAGATATTCAAATGACAGCCGGGACCTACCAATTTAAGATGGTAAATGTGATTCTAATATAAACATTCCTAAACTGTAGGGTAAACCCTACAGTTTAGGAATGTTTAGGAATGTCTAGGGCGGGGTTTTGCATGTTAAAAATATCTATTAGATAAGGAACTTTACATAGGTGCCGCTATCTATGAAACTACGAGTTTTTGGCAAATGCCGACAGCGTAAAAAAAAATACTTAATATCTATACTAATATTATAAAGCTGAAGAGTTTGTTTGTTTGTTTGAACGCGCTAATCTCAGGAACTACTGGTCCGATTTGAAAATTTCTTTCAGTGTTAGATAGCCCATTTATCGAGGAAGGCTATAGGCTACTTTTTGTCCCGGTACGGGAAGTAGTTCCCACGGGATACGGGTGAAACCGCTGGCAGAAGCTAGTCAAATATACTCAGGACGATAAAAGAAGGGTATTTACCGTGATTGCTATGTGTGTCCGTCTATGGCATTATCTATTAAATGTATGAACTGATAGATCCAGATTTTAGTTGAGAGCTAGCTTACCAACATACATACGTTTCATCAAAATCGGCTCAACCATCATAAACTTATGACGAAAACTATAAAAACTGCGGGTGAAACCGCATGATACAACTAGGACTATTAAATTAACATTTGTGTAATTAACGTTGTGTAGGTTTTTTATCTATTATAATGATATCAGCGTCTATTCGTGGTCACCACAAGCTTCCGCGGTGACCCTCACTCACCTACAGCTAGCCTAATATCATACATTAATTATATTACTAACTATTCCCCGCAGTTTCACCCGTCTCCCGTGGAAATTACTGCCCGTACCGGGATAAAACCGGAAAAAAAAACAACCAATTCAAAACCTCATCTTTTTTGGGAAGTTGGTTGAAACCAAAGATTTTTTGTCTTACAAATTCTTTGTAGTAAAAAAATTTATATAGTAATTGCTCATAGCTATAAACAGGACGTCATCACACGAATAAAATGATTAAAACATGATAAAATATAGCCTATGTTACTCGGGACGAGTGTAGCGCCCCAACAGTGAAATAATTTTTCATTTGGTGAAATTAACAAACATTTTTTTGATCTTTATAATATTAGTTTAGATTATTAACATACTTGTTTAGAGGGCATAGCTGTATAGATAGAGGTTGCTGCCTCTGTATTACAAATAAATGCAAAAAGCCAGTCACTTTTTTTGGCAATTACATCTGAATCCTCATCTTCAATTCTCATATTGGTCCAGTAGTTCCTGATATTACTGCTTTTGAAAATCTTCAGCTTTACACAATCTATACTAATATTAAAAAGCTGAAGAGTTTCTTTGTTTGAACATGCTTATCTCAGGAACTACTGGACCGATTTGAAAATTTCTTTCACTGTTAGATAGCCCATTTATCGAGGAAGGCTATAGGCTACTTTATCTAGGTACGGGAAGTAGTTCCCACGGGATGCGGGTGAAACCGCTGGCAGAAGCTAGTTAGTTATAATATATTGTACACGCTTGCATTTCTATATACTTAAACTCATCTGCCGAGCCTTTCACCAACTATGTAGAGGTCAGCTTCTTAGAGTCTGTCTATCTGTCTCCAAGCAACTGTCTATCTGACCTTTTCAACTAAGTTACCCAGAAAACAGGATAATTCTTGGCAAGATTGCTTATCAGACATTCTGGCTTCGGAATTCCCGCTAGTATTAACAAATTTTGTGAAATATTGAGTCATAATTTCTTTACCTTACTAAGAACCACCATGAATAAGCATGTGGGTTCAACATGTTGCAAGAATAAATTAATTAACTATGAGTCATAACAACTGATATTGTGAAACTATACTATTGTTTATTTGTTGTGTTGGTGTTGACAGCCAAAATGTAAATACTCCATTTGGTTAAATATTCAAAAGGTCAACAATCTTGGCGAGCGTTTTCCCAACTATGTTGGGGTTGGCCTCCAGTCTAACCGCATGCACCAGTGTGCCACAAGGAGCGACTGCCTATCTGAGCTCCTCAACCCAGTTATCTGAGCAACCCAATACCTCTTCGTAAGACTTACGGGTCTCTGACTACCCGTAACAACCCGTAACAACAGCCAAAGATGTTTAAATGATAGCCGGGACCTACAATTTCTTGTACCATCCAAACAACGGAAGAACTCGTTATGACAAGATGGTTACCCATCCAACGCCCTTCTGCAGCAAGCATTGCTTAACCTTATACTCAACCTTCAAATATTGATTGCGATCATGAGTGTTACATAGGTGTGATGGAACATACAGGTACATACATGATACCCTGTTAGGGTGCAGAAGCCTAGCAGAAGATTGTAAAGCCTGTAGTATCTGTAAAAGGGATGAAGATGAAGATAGAGCTTATATTATAAACTCTAGCTAAGCTAAATCAAGAGCTCCGCGTGGATTTGACTTAGCCACGAGCTGGCTTCCCGTGGAAACATATTTCTGTACCTGAATGAAATATAGCCTACTAGCCGTTTTCCCGCGGTTTCACCCGCGTCCCGTGGGAGCTACTGCCCGCACCGGGATAAAATATAGCCTATGTTACTCGCAGATAATATAGCTTTCTAATGGTGAAAGAATATTGAAAATCGGTCCAGTAATTTTTGAGTTTATCCATTACAACCAAACAAAGTTTTCCTCTTTATAATATTAGTATAGATGTTACTCAGGAAGAGTGTAGCTTTCTCATAGGTCTTCACAGGTCCATTTGAAAACCAGCGTCAGACACTAGCTGTCTGGCGTAATGCTGAACTGGACCTATTTGGCGAAACCTTTTGTTACTTTTATATTGTTTATTCCTATGTGTAAGTATCGCTTGTGTCAATAAATAGTTTTTCTTTCTTCTTCTTCTTTCTTTCCAATAGTGAAAGAATTTCCTGTTTTATATTAGTATAGTATAGAAGATTGTTTGTGAATACTTATGTTTTATGATAAAAGTGATATCAATGTACCCACATTGAATAGGTATTAAGATGAAACCAGTTTTGATAATTAAAATACAGTTTCTTTGTTTTTATAAATAATAATGATTTGTTTGGACGATGTGATCATCAATTTTATTTTAATGCTGTTTATTTTTAAGTGTTTCATCAAATGATCACTTAAAAAACTGATAGTGGAAATTGAGACTTAATATATTTTTTTAATGATTTTTGGGTCATAAGGAACTTATTGCTAGTAATTACCAGTAAAATAAATAAAGAATTACAACCAAATAACTAACAAAATTATCAGTAACTCAGGAAGGTGAATATGACAATCAAGTCTCCAAGATTATTGAAAAACATAAATATTATATGCCTGTAGAACATATGTATCGATTCTCAAACATTTCCAACACATTTTCTCAAGACCACATCGCGTCAATTTCAAGTACGAAGCAGGAAATAATGACTGTCAATATAATATTGTAAGCACTACGTTCCTACCCGAGAACACTCATTTATTATGGAAATAACAGGCCTCTGTGATCTCTTAACCAACAGTTTACGTAACTGAAACGAAATGACGTAAACGGACTACATTTTAGTCGTTTGCTGCACGTTAACACCACGAGGGTGACCTGTGTAGGAACAGAACATGCTCAACGCATCGTAGGATGCATTCGTCACGTACGAAACCCAGCCGAGCACGTAAGGCGCCGTGCGACGTGACAAATGAATAGTGCTCATCACGCATACGTGTGTACTAAGTATAGGTACCTATAGTTTTGTTCGTAGTCCCAGTAGTCCTTGTAGCGCGGGTGCCAGCGCGGGCCCCCGCGCGAGTAGGGCCTCCTTGAGCCCCCTTGGCTCATGTCCTCTGCGCCATACCACTTCGTCGTATCGATCCGCGCCGACACGGCGGAGCCGCGAGCTCCGCTTCGCGTCACTATCACCAAACAACACAACACTGGCACACTGCACTGCGACACTTTTACAAGCACGGGGATTATTTAATTTATTATTTTTGGGACTCCCACGGAGCCCTACGCTCTTGTTTTGGAACCTACTGCAACGACGCGAAGCTCGCGCGGACTGAGCTCACGCAAGCGCACGAAGTCTTTATGGGAGCAGCGCCGCCTAGTGGACGCACCACGCACTAGATTCAAAAACGACCGCCAAGTTTAGCATTTTGTTAAAAATATTTTTTTTCTTAGTTATTATTCGAACAAAACTGAAGAACACGGCTATTAATTAATATTTGACGACAAACAATATGTTGCAGGTAATAAAAACAGTTTAAAGTTCACTAAGGATTAACAGTTCACTCAGTATTGATTTTATATTAGCGGCACATATGCATCGCACTTGAGTTCTTTGCAGGCTAATAATAAAATGTCCTGGATGTCCGAGAACAACGGGCGTGTTATCGCGCACTTAAAATGGTTCGTCACCGTTCACATAATTAATGTGAATCAGGCTGGGTGATCTCGCCTCGGTCGTCACGCACTGGCGCATACCACAATCTCGCAAAACGCACACTATTAACACAAAACAGTTTTCCTCGAAAGAAATAGAACTCAGGAACGGCAAAAACCCGACAGTTTCAAGAAAAAATCTGAGATAATATAACGCTATGCGCCCAGTCCGGACGACCGATACGTAAGCCTCATTAAAAAAAGTTTACACAACTCGTGTATTTACATTTGTAGCGCTGTATTCAGCGAAACCGCTCACGTAGTTATTAGACGGGAAGATTGATAAAGCGGTAAAGCGCTGTAAATACGAAAGACCCCGCCCATTGTTATTATAATGCAGCCAACATGACGCACATAGTGCAGTGTGAAGTTGTTTGCGAGTGGAGCACGTGTTGGCGTCTCTGTCGAACCAATGGGAGCGAGCGAGCCGGTGTGTCGGGCGTGTGGTTGGGGCGCGGTGCGTGTCTCGATGGCGCCTACATCCCATGCAGTGCGATGCTATTTTTGATGACACAACGTCGAGACCGACTTTCACTTAATTTCGTTTTATTTTGCAACAGAAGCGGAGTCGTTGCGGGTTAAATCTGGTATAACGGGCACCGCTGAACTTACGGTATTTTTAATACGTTTTGTCACCAACAGTGATTGGGCTTGGTTAAAAAGCAGATGGTAGATTTCCCTGGAGTATCAAAACTCCCATTTATGCTTGACCGCATTTGCTCTCTACCATATGGGTGATAAATAATGCAATTATTTGTTAATTTAAGCTTAGCTACGAAGCATGTCCATCTTTCTGGGGGGCATATCTGCCATTTGGGCAGTAACTAAAGATAACAGTCTTGATTGACTTTTATTTAAAAACTCAGTTTGAAAATAAAATGGGGCTAAAAATCAATGAGAAGACGAATAGAATAACAACCATTACTTAATCAATTGAAGCGTTATTTTAAGCAGTAGTTTATTTGTTTAACATGTATTTTTTGAAAACTACAGCTAGACCGATTAAGCTGAAAATTAGAAGGGAGGTAGCTTAGACCCGGGAGTTTGTCACCCGGCTACGGGAAGCAGATATGTCGGGACGCGGGTGAAACCGCGGCATAAGCTAGTTAAAATTAACTAGGTACTTTATTTTATTTTTATAAATCAGGTACATCAACGGAGGTATTCCACGAAGCGCACCCAAACGAAGCACACCCAGACGAAGCACACCTTAAGTATTCCACTTAGCACACCCGTAGGTGGGCTTCAAATAAAAAAAATAATTAATTAATTTCCTATTCCACGAAGCACACCTAAGAATATCACTCGCATAGTGCGGGGACTAAGGAATAAAAATTTCGATAGAAGAACATATTTTTATTATTTAAAAGAGTAACATAAATTTCTAACACCATTTAGTTTCATTATAATAATGTGACACAATATTTGTCATTTTTGTAATCTTACTATTTAAAATCACAGATTGTTTCATAATTATTAGCTGAATCCGGTTAGACTGGAAGCCAACCCCAACATAGTTGGGAAGAGTTATGCCCAATTCGTCATTTTAGTGATTTGGCATCCATAAAAACGTGTCTCAGTTTGTCATTCGATAAAATATTTTATTTTGCTTAGTTTCAATTCGTCATCCGTACTTTATTTTGTAAAAAGTACTGTCAACAAGAAAAGTTTTACAATATTGTTAGCTGCCAGTAGTTACAAAGAGGGCAGCAGAGACGAGCGACCATAGACACCTCGCCATTCAGCCGTGCATCTATGCTTGGAAGATTCTTTTTTCGAACGTCATTGTGACAAGACATGTTATAGTTTGACAGAATAAGATTTTGCCGCGTTCTTGACTAATCTTAGTTGATTTTCAAGTTAAAAACTATTTCTTGTAAATTCCTCGCTAAACAAACCTGCTTCTGGTTTTTAAGATCAGAAGTGGGATAGTCTCACTCCCACTATAAAGTTTTTGATTTCAGTTTAGATTCATTGGCACTTTTATTAAGTACGACGCGGTGTAAGGATATCCGCCATTATCGAAGTTTTTGCCGTTCTATTTTAATTTTGTAATGGATTGCAGTGCGTTGCAATCTACGCAACGGTATATTCAAGATGCTATGCAGGCAGCTCGAGAATTGCTCGAGCTTAGTACGCTGATGCTGCTCTCGTGTGTTTTGGGTGGAATGAGTTTCTGCCTAAGTATGTATTGCTGTGGTGTCCGTGAACAACATGCCTTGCTCCTACTATGCTCGAGATGTTACGGGAAGAATCCTGTAATGTACCTACCTGTATGTAAATGGTGAGATCAATCCGATTTTATTTAGCCTTTATGTAATACATGTCTTGTAATACATCTTGGTGGTTTATTGGTTAAAGACATACTGAAAGTGTATGAGAGTTATATTCTCAGGTGCCATCGCTAATGACCAACGGGTTGTTTTTTTTATACAAAAGGTTAGATAAATGTTTTAAAGCTTGAACAAGGTGTTATACAAGCTGGAACAATAATGTGCATCTTTTGGTTGCATTTGAAATCTTTTTGTCCCATGAAATCGGATAAGTAACAGGCTTACTATGTAAATGAGCCCAATAATATTTATTTCTAATGTTTCTGCTCATGAGAGTTTCAACAAGTACCCACACAGAAATATAAGTTTACTGCTTTTGTGATATAAATGCACACTGATTTGATTTTGACTTACTCAATTTGTTTTCATTGAAATGGAATAGTTAAAATTGTGCATCAGGCTCTAGATTTTTGGTGCCATTTTACAATTTGCAAATTGAAAGTCTGTTTTTAGACTTTTGTTTTTATTTTCTTTTACTGATTATGTAATTTGGGTGCATTAATTTTTGATGTTAACTAACGTTCAAATCTGTAACATGACAATGCTTGAGAGTCTGTCAATTGAACGTTTGGTTACCTTAGCCAGATGCTTGCTTGCTTGTCTTTTGACTACAGGTATTGAGGATAAGCCTAAGCCGTGTGAGGTGATGGTGTAAGCGCTCCAGGTGCTGTGTCATTTGACATAGTAAGAGTGGTGTGACACTTCATGCTCCTCGGATGCCGTGCTGCTGCACAAGCTTTGCATGCTGTACGGAGTGCTGACGGCCAGTATCTCGTTTGGCATACTCCGGTAATGATAGCCAGTGGATAGTAGACCTGGCATATCATGCTTTGAGGTCAGGTGATCTGTTCTATTGTTTTGATTACACATCGGAAGTAATTATGCTCTTAGCTGTATTAAGTGGAAAAATGTGTAATATTGTACCAACCATTGGTATTGTCACCTATAAGTATTCTGTGTAGCAAAAGCTGAAGCGAAGTTAACTACACGTAACTTATCAAACCGTAATGGTAGTTGTGTTTTCAGCGTTGCTGATACATGATTAGTAATAATGATATTTCTGAGACATAGTTTCAAACTTATCCCTTGAATTTATTTCTTTGAGAGCGAAAAGCTTTCCAGATTTTGATAAAAGATTTTGATGGTCAGACGTGGCCGAACGAAATGTATGTCGTAAGTGCTTGTTCGCAGACTTATACACGAGAATGTGTAACGGCCATGTCGTGGCCCAAGCGCTTCTAAGCTGGTGCTGCTGATTGCGGCACGAGCGCTGCTCTGCCGGTGCTCCTGGTCGCGGCACAAGCGTTGCTGTGCCGGTGCTGCTGATTGCGGCACGAGCGCTGCTGTGCTGGTGCTCCTGCTGGTTCTGTTGGCTTATGCCTTCCGAATAGTCTGAGCCTCTGGCTTATGGCTTCTGTATGGTCTGAGCCCATGGCTTATGACTTCCGTATAGTCTGAGCCCCTGGCTTATGACTTCCGTATGGTCTGAGCCCCTGGCTTATGACTTCCGTATGGTCTGAGCCCCTGGTTTATGACTTCCGTATAATCTGAGCCCCTGGCTTAGGACTTCCGTATAGTCTGAGCCTCTGGCTTTTGACTTCCGTATGGTCTGAGCCCCTGGCTTATGACTTCCGTATGGTCTGAGCCCCTGGCTTATGACTTCCGTATGGTCTGAGCCCCTGGCTTATGACTTCCGTATAGTCTGAGCCCCTGGCTTATGGCTTCCGTATAGTCTAAGCCCCTTGCCTATGACTTCCGTATAGTTCAAGTATTTGTTCTTGATAACATCTTTCTTGATTGATAACACATTTTTTGCGCTTGAGTGCACGCTTGCGCTCACGGTATAACTAATAAGTAAAAGTAATCGTATTTCTTCTTACATGATATATGTTTCAGCCTTACACTCGACACACTTACACTGGGTGGTATACCAGTGTTCTGTTATTAATTTTGTACCTGTTATTTGATTTAAAATTGATGATATTTATTTTCGAGTCGCTGGGTGGTATACCAGTGTTCTGTTATTAATTTTGTACCTGATATTTGATTTAAAGTTGATGTTATTTATTTTCCAGTCGCTGGGTGGTATACCAGTGTTCTGCTATTAATTTTGTACCCGATATTTGATTTAAAGTTGATGTTATTTATTTTCCAGTCGCTGGGTGGTATACCAGTGTTCTGTTATTAATTTTGTACCTGATATTTGATTTAAAGTTGATGTTATTTATTTTCCAGTCGCTGGGTGGTATACCAGTGTTCTGTTATTAATTTTGTACCTGATATTTGATTTAAAGTTGATGTTATTTATTTTCCAGTCGCTGGGTGGTATACCAGTGTTCTGTTATTAATTTTGTACCTCTTATTTGATTTAAAGTTGATGTTATTTATTTTTCTTTGTTTAAATGGATCAGTACTTTGTTTGAGGTTTGTAAAACCTCCAATAATTTTTATTCTGAAAGTGTCATGTGCTCAGAAAACCGATGATGACCACGATTACCAATCGAGATTTAAATATGACGAAATTGAGCCAGATCCAACTCGCTTATTGAATGTGCAGGTGTTCCGAGACTCAACCAGGTTCACCCAGATCCTGCCGAGGACGTCAGGGTGTCAGGAGAGGCCGTGTTAGCTGCCAGTAGTTACAAAGAGGGCAGCAGAGACGAGCGACCATAGACACCTCGCCATTCAGCCGTGCATCTATGCTTGGAAGATTCTTTTTTCGAACGTCATTGTGACAAGACATGTTATAGTTTGACAGAATAAGATTTTGCCGCGTTCTTGACTAATCTTAGTTGATTTTCAAGTTAAAAACTATTTCTTGTAAATTCCTCGCTAAACAAACCTGCTTCTGGTTTTTAAGAATATTGTAATTATGTTTTTTTTTTTTATGTTGGTTATGTTTTTTTCCGAATATGGCAAGACGCTATTAATAAAATCGCGATTTCAACGGGGCGTCACACAACGCACGGCCAAAACCAAAATACCAGGATCGCATAAATCAGATGAGTAATATACCAATCAACGAGTGTCCATGGAACTGCCCACCGTGTACTAGGACCGCATAACTTACAGAAGTATAGCAGTCAAGAGTGTCAGGATTATGTTTTATATATACTAATTGTAGATAAACATACCAATTTACACCATGTCGATGAATTGTATTTTATGTATGTCAACCAATTTTTTGAAAATCCCGGTATAACTTATTTTATATATAAAATCAGGTAATAAAACAGAAGCCTTTTGTTTTCTAGAAAGAGACAAAATATAGAAGAAGGGGCAAAGTATGGTCCGGTTTCTATTGTTTTGGGTAACTATTTACTATTATCGGTATTAGCAAAAAAACATGTGGTGTAAATGCATTATTAGTTGGTTGTTGAGTGCCCTGGAAGTGTAACATAACTGCTGACTATATTCAAATTATTTTTGTTAATTAAATTTTATATTTATTTTCTTGTTTGTGAATATTTTTATGTATACAATCTCTTTGCTAGTTATGGGCTCCTGGTACTTTTGTAACCGGTACAAAAAGTATCGAGTCACATTTTCGGGTTTATAAAATGCCCATGTTGTCTTCACCTGTGTTTTTTAATGTAAATTTTATTAATTTATTATATTTATATGAGAGCTATTAAAACCTTTACCTACATCGAAGTTTTTCATTTAAAATGCTCGGCTAAATTCGGGTTGGCTCGGGAATCTAGTGGCTGGCGCACGCGTTTACTATTAGCGCATCATGTATACGTCTTATCTATGGGATTTACATTTGAACATTACGAAAATTACAAGTATTGTATTACATTATTATAATGTAACTGAATGGTGTTAGAAATTTAAGTTAGTCTTTTAAATAGTAAATATGTTCTTCTATCGACATTTTTATTCCTTAGTCCCCGCACTATGCGAGTGATATTCTTAGGTGTGCTTCGTGGAATAGGAATTTAATTAATTAATTTTTTTATTTGAAGCCCACCTACGGGTGTGCTAAGTGGAATACTTTAGGTGTGCTTCGTTTGGGTGTGCTTCGTGGAATACCTCATCAACGACTTATCCACTATCTATACAATTAAACGTAGGTTGTTTCACATGCATCACATTATGGTGAATAAGTCACTTAGAGAAATACACAACACTTTTCACTGACATACTAAATTTTACAAGGTAGGTACCTAGGTGTCACACGCCCGCAGTGAAATAATTATGTCTAATTACGTCTGGCGAGCTAATTGCCTGTTAATTTATTAAGATAACAGGCACGAAGCGACAAGAATTATTTATGACGTGCGACTTTATAGTATCTTATATTTACAATAGTCACGACATTTCTATTAAATGTACCTATTTACACCAGGGGCCCGATTCTCCTAAGTTAATAATGTCAAAATCGAATAGAAATTGAATTGCAATATGATCACAATAGCAGTTTTAACCATATCGGGCATTCTGCTACTAATATAAAAACAATCGTATTCCAACGACATTCGATTGGTTTGCGATTTGTGATTTGGTGATTTTGGTCTATACTATACGGTAGTTTGCTCTACAATCATATTGCAATCGTAAATAATTTGCAGACAATAAGATTCATAATTGAATGACAGAAACGGATAAAACGTTTATTTGCCGCTTGTCGCTTAAGTAAAATTAGGAGAATCGGGTCCCAGGTATCTGCCAGTAAAAGTCCCGTCAAAATCAGCCGAACCATTTCAAAGATATATAATTGCCATATAGGAAGAATAAACTGGGGCCCGATTCTCCTAATTTTACTTAAGCAACATACGATTCACATTCGACTGAGATCAAATCCCGACTCGATTACGATTGAAGCGTATGTGGCATTCCGCTATTTTTTCTTTGAAATAAACCTTTTTATCCTTTTCTGTCATTCAATAATGGATCATTTTGTCTGCAAATGATTTACGATTGCAATATGATTGTAGAGCAAACTACCGTATAGACCAAAATCACCAAAATAGCAGACCAATCGCAAACCAAACGAATGTCGTTGGAATACGATTGGTCTTATATTAGTAGCAGAATGCCCGATATGGTTAAAACTGCTATAGCGATCATATTGCGATTCGATTTCTATTCAATTTTGACATTATTAACTTAGGAGAATCGGGCCCCAGAAATGGAAGAAATGGACTTTCTTGCCCGTTCTTCTCCATAGGAAAATAAATACAAAAAAATATATATTGTATATTTTGTCTAGAGGTATAATCTGTCCTGTATGTAATGCGGAGGAATAAGGATTATGTTGTGAGGAAGGTGATGAGTATGAATGTGGATGGATATAGTGGAAGAGGAAGACCAAAGAAACAATGAATGGATTGTATGAACGTCGATATGGTTAGAAAGAATGTTACTTGTGAGATGACGGCAGATGGAAGAGTATGTAAGAGAAAAACATGTTGCGCCGACAATAAATAAAATTAGTATAAAAGCTAAAATAAAAAACCACAACAAGTTTTGTATAAAATTCGTTTATTATACAATTTATTTACATGGGAAGTGTATAATTCAGACAATTCTATCCACAATTTTAACATTGAGCCAGCATTATTATTTATTACAGAACTTCTAAACATCAATGGCCGTACTACAAAAACTTAACCACCTGTTTTACACTTGTCTAAAAAAATTGTGGCTGCAAAATGAACCATATGTCAACGTCATAATTTGCCATTTTTTAGACAAGTGTTCAACAGACGTTTAAACGTTTTTGTGGTAGGTACGACGTTATAAGTTCTCGCAAAACGATGTCAAAAACAAAACTACAAAATGTTTGCGGAGAACGAAACTATTTGACTATTTCATTTTTTTATCAGTAACACATATAAAAGTTGAATTTTAAAATAGATTGTCGGTAAAATTATCAACTACCCGGCGTTGTAAACGCACAATATCAATGATCATCGTCACCTCAGGACGAATGCTGAACTCTGATCGTCTAACCATCTCGTTGGAAGCCGATCTACAGCCGCTCCCAATATCCTATCAACTATTTCTTTGCTTAATAGAGATGCAATCCACGAGGTGGCAGCACCGAGTCGTCAGGTCCAGGTAACTGTCAAAGTGCTTATCTTTACTATGAATAGTGAACGATTTTAGTGTTTTTTTTATTTTATAATTAAAGCACTGCATTATTGTTTTACTATTGAGGTTGAGTAAATAAAAAAAACTAAATCATATTGTGTTAACAAATTTTTCAACAAGCTTTTCCTTAGTACCAGTGACTTTTGCACCCTCTCTCTTAGCTCAATTTTTAGTTCGGAAACCTTATTCTGACCGTAGTCCATAATAAAATCAATAACACTTCCAATATAACAGAATTTCAATAAACAATAAGTTCGGACCCTACAATTCCATACTATTTGACAGCTGTTTGGACCTGACGCATACGAAGCGCCGCCTGGCGGCAGAAAAAATATCGAAAACCCTCATTGAGACGCAGCTATAGTCAAATATTACTGGTCGTGCTCATACCGAGTTATAATTCGGAACACATATTTCACAGTTCCCGAAGTCATCCGATATTTTACGATTTTTCCCGAAGATGACCGGTCTTATACGAAGTGGGAGTCTGCTTTAATTTAACGAACAAAATTGCTGACGGCCAGTTTCTTCATCAAAAGCAAAAGTCAAAGTAATGTCTAAAGTAAAAGTAACGGTCAAATTCGTTTTTTCAAGGCTAAAGTGACAGCAAAACTAATAGAAAAAATGAATTTAACCGTTACTTTTACTTTAGACATTACTTTGACTTTTACTTTGGCTTTTACTTTTGATGAAGAAACTGGCTGTGAGAAAGCAAAAAAATTGGCCAATTGCGAATTACACGCACGATGGGTTCGGTACGTACTAACATCGAACATCGATGTTTTTCTCAAGGTAGTCAAATAGGATAGAGTTCATCTCGCTTTGATGAAAATTAGACGTGTAAAAGTGTTGTGTTCAACCTATTTGGAAAATAAATACCGTTTATTTATCACTAGCTTCCGCCCGCGGCTTCGCCCGCGTCGAGTTCGGTTATATCGCATTTCCAAGAGAACTCTTCAAAAGTCTGGGATAAAACTATCCTATGTTCTTTCTCAAGGTCAACTCTATCTCTGTACCAAATTTTATTAAAACCAGTTCAGTGGTTTAGACGTGAAAGCGTAACAGACAGACAGAGTTACTTTCGCATTTATAATATTAGTAGGGATTAATGGTACGGAACCCTTCCTGCGTGGGTTCGACTCGCATTTGCCGGGTTTTTTTGTTTTCCGTAGAGTTAAAGCAGACTTCCCTAGTTCAAAGTTACTTTAATACATTTACAAGCAGTTGTCGTTCGGATCATAGAGTTCGGAAACCATCCGATACATGTACGATGGTGAACTGCCGCCTCTGAAAGAGAAATAAGAATATATTAATAATGGCTATGTAATGGCGTCCACGGCCGATTTCGGCCACGGCGGCTGTTCTCATTTTAAGGAGAACAGCCAGCTGCGCAGGACATATTATAGTGCACGAGCATTTGCGCAGACACAGGTGCACTCACTATTCCTTCACTCTCATAACCCGATGGGACGGCAATCCGACACGACCGGAAAGAGATCAGGCGCAGGACCGACATTTACGTGCTCTCCGATGCACGGGTGGCTATGTAATTAAATGGCAAATAATATTGGAAGTTGGCAAGATATCTCTGGAGTAAGGAAAGATAACGGAGATGCCATAAGGCAGGTAGGTCAGGTGACTTTTTGAACGAGTCGTTCGCATCTGTCGAACATTTTTGATTTTACAAAAAATGGGCGTGTCCCCGTCGTGACGGCCTAGTGCGTAAAGCGCCAACCTCTCATTATTAGTAATAAGACCCTCTTTTTACCATGTTTTTGTGTTTTCTATGGTATACATATTCGCCTGTTCTGTTTTGTGTATCGTATTCGTCATAAACGCGCATAAATACTTTATTTTCAGCCTTCTTTGACTTAATGACTATTGATTTTGATATTAATAAATACATATAATATACTTACAAGTTAGTAATGAACAGCGTGACGTGGTCTGGCGGCGCGAAGTCGTACTGCGGCGCGAACACGTGGACGTTCGCGCTCGCAGTCTCCGGACGACTGCGGAAATAAAGAGTAATTTCTTTATTTATTTATTCACAAACACAGCTATCATTACAGGATATTTCCCAATGCGTATACAAGGTGTTGATTTGCATTTGTGCCATACTTCAGGAGGAGGACATAAAATAGGTACGTAAATAATCGATTGGAATTACAGTAGATGGGAGACAGCTAATATGCACTGCTTTTTTGTCATTGTAATGTCGTAGTATTTCAGAAGCAATCCAATTTTATGAATGAAATTTATGAATTATCTTTGCGTATGCTTTGTGTTTACGTTTGTATGAGGGCGCAGCACGGTTTTAGGCCAGTAACACACGCGCCAAGTTTAAATACGACTAGATGACATTGACGGAATTCCGAAAAAAATAAAAAATTACGTACCAGTTTTTTTGTTGATTTGGGTCGAGAATCATTAGCATAATTACGTCCTTGAATATGGCACGGATGCAAATCAACAGCTTGTATTATATTTACTACGTGTATATTAATTTGTCGTGCTAATCACATATTATTATGATTTTAAACCAGGTAAGTGGTAAGTGAAGATGAAACTAAATGAAGTATGTATTTTCCCTTGTATTCACCCACTAACCGTGGAAACAACTTGACGTACCCGGACAAAATATAGCCCTACTAGCTTTTGCCCGCGACTTCGATCGCGTGGAATAGTGACTTCCGGAAGATTTCTAGTTTGACCAATAGATGGCGCTATATGTCTGGAATAAATTTTATTTTTATATTTTTTTTGGAATAAAAACTATCCTATGTCCTTTCTCAAGTTCCAAACTATATCTGTACTAAATTTCACACAAATCGGTTCAGTAGTTTAGGCGTGAAGAAAAGACAGACAGAGTTACTTTCACATTTATAATATTAGTTAGGCTCTCCTCCCTGAATTTCATGAGAAGTCCAACAAATCGACTCTTCAGCTTTATAACATTGACGTCCGTCCCTGGAAAGTTCTTCCCATACCCAGTTAAATTATAGCCTATTTATATAGATAAGTAGTATAGTTCTTACAGCAGCCGAGTCCATTTTTCTTAATCATACTCCGAGCCTTTTCCCCAGCTATATTGGGATCGGCTTCCAAGTCCAACCGGATTCAGCTGAGTACCAGTGCTTTACAAGAAGCGACTGCCTATCTGACCTCCTCAACCCAGTTACCCGGACAACCCAATACCCCTTGGTAAGACTGGTGTCAGACTTACTGGCTTCTGACTACCCGTAACGACTGCCAAGGATGTTCAATGACAGCTGGGACCTACAGTTGTAACGTGCCATCCGAAACACAGTCAATGGTGTCTAAGATATACTTAGAAAATACATATAAACATTTTTCTTAAAAGATCATGAAAATTCACAGTAAGTAGTTGTTTTAATAAAACTGACGTTTATATTGTTAGTCAACTTAGGGATAAATGTAGATAAATATAAACTTACTCATAAGAGATGGCAGCTCCTGTGCCCCGGGAACAGAGTGCTGAGTGCTGATTCCGAGTTTTGTGTGCGTTCGCAACTCGATACGTAATTATAAGTCTATTCAAATAAAGAGTCGTATGCTACGTCACATGATTTAGGTATTACTTCTTCTTTCATTTTGCCGGTTAATAATGATTACACTCGCAAAAGTGAGCCCAAGTGTAATACGACCAAGTACTGATGACAGTCTTTATAAAATACACAATTCTAAGATAAGTGCTACGTGATTCAATGGTATGATAATCTTCGCATCGAAAAAATGTACTTGCAAAACTCGCACTAGGCACTCAGCTTGTATAAGGGATCTAATGCTAATACGTGTAATATTATATGAATAAAAACTTACTCATAAGAGATGGCAGCTCCCGTGCCGCGGGTACAGCTTGTATAAGGGATCTAATGCTGATACCTGTAATATTATATGAATATAAACTTACTCATAAGAGATGGCAGCTCCTGTGCCGCGGGTACAGCTTGTATAAGGGATCTAATGCTAATACCTGTAATATTATATGAATAAAAACTTACTTATAAGAGATGGCAGCTCCCGTGCCGCGGGTACAGCTTGTATAAGGGATCTAATGCTAATACCTGTAATATTATATGAATAAAAACTTACTTATAAGAGATGGCAGCTCCCGTGCCGCGGGTACAGCTTGTATAAGGGATCTAATGCTAATACCTGTAATATTATATGAATAAAAACTTACTTATAAGAGATGGCAGCTCCCGTGCCGCGGGTACAGCTTGTATAAGGGATCTAATGCTAATACCTGTAATATTATATTAATATAAACTTACTCATAAGAGATAGCAGTGTGCGGCGCCGCGAGCCCGTTCACCATGGTGGCGTAGTTCCCGTGCCCCGGGTACAGCTTGTATAGCGGGGCTAGGGCTAGCACCTGGAATGTTACAGGAATATCATATTAGTACAAGTAAAAGTCCAAAAAAAAAAACTTGAAATAGAAAAAAAATATAATCATATTTTTTTCTTTTCTGTCGCTTCTTGAATTATAGGTGTCGGTAAGGCCTCCCCACTGGGGGGAGGTATGAGGGGCCTGCTGTTAGGCGGGCAGTCGCCGGTCTGGACGCCATAGATTCCCAGACCCCCTCCACTCAGGCGAGGTCGGAGTGCCGCTGTGCCTTTTTAGTGGGTATACCGGAAACGTCTTTACCGGGGAGTCCCACATACCCCTCTCCCGTCCCCCGACGGGAAGGCATAGAAAGCAATAACGCATAGAAAGTGGTGAAGGGTGGCCGTTTTAGGGGCTGTCTTTTCTAAATTAGACCTTCAAGGAGCTGATTTTCAGCTTACTTTGAATAAACGACTTTTATGTCATACCATAACTGTCCAAAAAAGAGATTGTAATGTATCTAAGATCTCTTAAGGTCTCAATACCTTGGCTGCGGGATTGTTCGCGCTCATTACCGCGGCGCTGGTACACACGCGGCCTACGACGGAACACGACGGTGTTTAGTCAGTAAGAGTCTGACACTCCCTCACCGCGCGTAACCCACAGGAGGGGTCATTTGATGATTTTTGATGTCTTTAAAAAAAAAGGTTTTAATACCTTTTCGGAAGTCCGGTTGTCAGACTTCTGATGGAGTACAGTTGTTGTTACAGCCTTTGTATCGTCCCACTGCTGGGCTGCGGCCTCCTCTCACACGGAGAAGGATTGAGCATTAATCACCACGCTTGCTCAATGCGGGTTGGTGATTTCAGACTATATAGTCCAGGTTTCCTCAAGATGTTTTCCTTCACCTTTTTATCAGCCATTGGTGTCTAAGATATACTTAGAAAGTACATACAAACTTAGAAAAGTTGCATTGGTACTTGCTTGACCTGGGATCGAACCCACGCCCACATACTCGAGAGGTTGGTTCTTTACCCACTAGGCCACTAGTACAGTTAAGCTGTTAAAATATATAAAAACTCACAGGCACACTGAAATGTTTAGCAGCCTGAGTGACGGCATGCATGCCTGGCTCTAGGAACACCGCGCCGCCGCTCAGGGCTGCCTTCACGCTAATTATCACCTGAAACATACAGGGTGTGTCCTTCACAATCACATTAAATCCTACCGCATATACTTAACTAGCTTCTGCCAGCGGTTTCACCCGCATCCCGTGGGAAGTACTTCCCGTACCGGGATAAAAAGTAGCCTATAGCCTTCCTCGATAAATGGGCTATCTAACACTGAAAGAAATTTTCAAATCGGACCAGTAGTTCCTGAGATTAGCGCGTTCAAACAAACAAACAAACTCTTCAGCTTTATAATATTAGTATAGATACGTTTAGGCACTCGCTTTAGAATCCATTCGGGGAATTACCGCGTGCTGTTTACTTGTCTAAATTTCTTCTGTCAGTGTATTGTTTTGTTCAGATACTATATCATTATAATTATAATATTTAAAAAAAATACATTTTAAATTGAAAAATGTTTACGTAATCATGGGGGGAGGGGGTAAAAGCTTTGCTTACTTTTGCTGACAAGAGGGATGGAGGGGGGGGGGTAAATATTTGTAATAAATCTGCTTACGTAATATTTGAACGGCCCCTAAGTATACATATAATAGTAACATTAACCAATTACCTTGTTAACCCTTGACATGACAGCGTAGATAGCTTCGGAGCCGATAACAGTGACAGGCACACCCGCCGCACTCAGACGATTCGCCATCGCGTGACTCTGCAATACACAACATTTTATATGAGAACTGATGTGGCAGATGAATGAAAAGAAGTCGTGGTGGCCTGGTGGGCAAAGAACCAACCTCTCGAGTATGAGGGCGCGGGTTCGATTCCATGTCAGACAAGTACCAATGCAACTTTTCTTAGTTTGTATGTACTTTCTAAGTATATCTTAGACACCAATGACTGTGTTTCGGATGGCACGTTAAACTGTAGGTCCCGGCTGTCATTGAACATCCTTGGCAGTCGTTACGGGTAGTCAGAAGCCAGTAAGTCTGACACCAGTCTAACCAAGGGGTATTCACCATCGTGGCGGTAAGTCCCCTCTTTGAGGAGTGGCTCGGGAGGAGTCATGGCGCCCTCACGTACCGCATGACGCAGGTCCTCACCGGACACGGTTGTTTCGGGAGGTACCTGCACCGCATCGGTCGTGAGGAGGCGCGCGGGTGTCACCACTGTGCGGACAGCCCCGAGGATACGGTGGACCACACAGTCCAGGTGTGCCCCGCATGGGAAGGGCACCGCCGGGTCCTCGTCGAGGCTTTAGGCTGCGGCGACCTCTCGCGTCCGGCCCTGATCCAGGCCATGGTCCGGGGCGAGAGGGAATGGGATGCCGTCGCCTCCTTCTGCGAAGCGGTCATGCTCGAGAAGGAGGAGGCGGAACGCCAGAGAGTTCGCACCTCTCATCCCGGCCGCCGCGCTGGACCAGGTAGACACCATGGGCGCCGGGTGTCGCGAGATGACTCCCGGCCACCGTAGGCGTGGGTCTGTGGGCGGTGAGTTCGGGTGGCTCATCGTCCCTCTGTCTTTCTAGACGACAGACCCGTGTCGACGGCGCGCGTTGTTCCACGCGCTCCTCAAAGAGATGTCAGCAACCCCAGCGGGGCCCAGCAGGCCTGCCGGGGCTTGTTCGAAAGAGATACCGCGGCTCTGGTACATACGCGGCCTACGACGGGACACGACGGTTTTTAGTCAGTAAGAGTCTGACACTCCCTCACCGCTGCTAACCCACAGCGGGAGGGGTCATTTGATGATCTTTGACGTCGGAAAAAAAAAAAAAAAAAAGGGGTATTGGGTTGCCCGGGTAACTGGGTTGAGGAAGTCAGCTAAAAAATATTTAGCTCAATTTGCATTGTATATAGAAAACTGTTGTAAACTATTTTATTTTCTTTTAAAAGGAGTGTCCATGGAGTTTCTTGCCGGTTCTTCTCCATGAGACCAACTCTTTGGAACCCTGCAACTAGTTTGACGTTTCGAAAGAGCTTTTATAGGCCTATCTAAAAATGAAACCCGCTTTCCGTTGTCACGACATAACATAAAAACGGCTTGACCGATATGGCTGAAAATTACAGGGGAGGTAGCTTAGACCCGGGAGAAGGTTTAAGGATATCACCATCCGGCTACGGGACGCGGGTGAAACCGCGGGCGAAAGCTAGTTTGAAATAAAACTGACTCGACTTTGACAAATATGACCTGTGTGGTGTCGGGCCCTGTGGCGAGTATGAGCTTGTAGTTCCTGGGCGCCGCCGCCCTGAGGAACCGCTCCGCCACCACGCTACCTCCGCACGTGAGGATCAGCTCGTCTGCGTGGACGTGCTCTCGAGCCTGGCTGCAGATTGAGGATATGCTGGATTCTATTTCGCCTCGGAGCTGTAATGAGAGAAAAATAAGTTGTTAATATAACACTGATGATGTCCTCCTAGCCGATTATCGGCTACGGCGGCTGTTCTAATGTAAGGAGATCAGCCAACTGCACAGAACATATTATAGTGCACGCACAATTGCTTGGACACAGGTGCACTCACTATTCCTTCACTCTCATAGCGCTATGGGACGGCACTATGGCCCAAGTCACACCAGGAATGGCAGCGGCCGGCAGCGACGCGGCGAGCACTTTCAATGTGAAATAATTTTCAACTTTAACTCCATACTTAAAAGACCAGTTTCGCTTAAAAAACTTGAGGAACCGCCTCAAGCTTTTAAAGCTTTTGAGCCGCGCGGCTGCCAGTCCGGTGTGACTCGGACCTAATGTTGTAAAGGCGAAGAGTTTTTTTTTGTTCAAACGCGCTTATCTCAGGAACAGCGGACAGATTTGACAAATCATTCAGAGTTAAATAGCCTCATTTATCGAGGAAGCTATAAATAGGCTTCTTATTATACGGGTAAAAAAATATATAGACTTAACATTCTTTACACACTAATTTGCAAATACAATCATTCTGAATAATAGATTGCACAAATGCTTAGTCGGTATTTTTATTTAAACTATTACACAATTTACAGGAATAAATAAAAAGGCAAGAACAAGAATTAGAATGTTGTTGCATTTTAAATTACTTTATCCCGGTGTACATCTCCCGCCTGCACTACACCACTAAGGCGGAGGACATCGCGGAGTACGTGCGCCAGAAGCTGAGGTACGCCCCGAGAGTGCAGCTGCTGGAGTCGCGCCATAACGCCAACTTCAAGGCGTTCGTGGTGCGAGTGCCGACGTGTTTCCTGCACCTCGTGTTGGACGAGAACTTCTGGCCACAGGGCGTGGTGTTCCGTCGCTTCCGCGGACAAGTGCCACAGAACCGCACGGAGTGACATAGTGCGTAGTGAAGTGTTACTAACATAGATTTAAGTTTTTTATATACTAACAATGTTTGTATAATATAATATGTATGTTAGTCTTTAAGGTATTTATCTATGGGCCTTTGATGCCTGATAATAAAGATGATTTGATTTTGATTTGATTTATCTAAAAATTTGTTACAATTAAATTGAACGTAACACATTAAAAAATTCTTATCCTACACATCTATCATCTTTAACTACACATCAAAGTAATCAAAGTCTACCAAAGTGACGCATCCTTACCTCAGCAATATGATCTCTGAGTGGTTCCCTCAGGTCATGCTGTGCAGCCCCCAGGGTGGCACGACGGGAGCCAGCAGCCAGCACCAGGCGTTGCAGACTTTCGCCTGATCCTTCTATACTCTGTAAAAGTAGATGGTCGTGTTAGCTATCATCTATACTAATCTATACTAATATTATAAAGCGGAAGAGTTTGTTTGTTTGTTTGTTTGAACGCGATAATCTCCGAAACTACTGGTTCGAATTGAATAATTCTTTTTGTGTTGGATAGTCCACTTATCGAGGAAGGCTATAGACTATATAACATCACGCTACGACCAATAGGAGCAAAGATATAGTGGTAAATGTGTAAAAAACGGGAGAAATTATTTCATCTTTGAAGCCTTCCGTTGCGTGCGCCGTGAAAACGGTTCAAGATACACAAAAAATATGTATTAAGGAATAATAGCTCTTTTAATGATCTAAAAAACAGTCCGCGACAGTGTATGTCTATCTTTTAAGATTAACTCACAAAAACCGTTTTATGGTACCTAATTTGGTCGAAATAATTTGTTTAAGTTGTATCAACATAATAATATTAATCTTTATTCAAATAAATATGTTGTTGGTTAAGAGTACTAAATTGTGAATAAAATTGTCTTTGACATAACTTAATTTCAACAAAAAACTTTAAAGATTACAATGATAAATAACTCCGAAACAAAACCAACTCGCTCTCTGCGCTGGCCGGCGCGGCGGGAGAGAGGCGGTGCTTACGGGCAAGCCGGGAGGGGGGTGTAGCTCAACGAGATACCACTGAACGGTTGAATGCAGCGCTAATTTGTTTATGCGATATAATTATCACTTATAATACCACAAGAGCTTCAAAATTATCGGGTATTTTCCGATAGGTTCGTTGCAAACAAATGAAGGAGTCAAGTTTTTCAGGTTAAAAAATAACGAGCGCGAAGCGCGAGTGATTTTTCCTGAAAAACTTGACGACTTTATTTGTTTGCAGGGAACCTTGAGGGAAATGCCAGATAATTATGAAGCTCGTGTGGTATTCGGGAGATTATTTTTCCGTCCCAAATGTCGGCCACAACCTGTCAGTTTGACGTAGCAACGACCAGAGAAAATATTCAAAAAATTTTCAGTATAATACCATGTAGGTTGTACCACGTGACGTCGAATGGTGCAATTCTATTGGTCGATATTTGGGTCGGAAAAATAATCATCGTAATATTACTTTTTAAACACAGTTTCATTTTGTAGTTGTTTTCTATATAGTAGGTACTTTGTTTGTTTTAGGATAGTATTTAGTTACACAATAATAACACTTTTTTGTTTTCATGTACCTACATTATCTATATCTATTGTTACAAATAGAAACACAGAAGGGTTTTTTAAAAAAGATTTAATCGGCCACCGGCCGTACAAATTAAATAAAGAATGAAAATTATAATTCAAGGTTTTTCAAAATAACGACAATCGCTAATAATTCGGACAGAGCTTCCGCACTCTACGACGACCGATGAGCAAATGGACGAGTGTCACCAGGCACCCTCCTTTTATAGTGTTGCCAATTTTGATTAGATTTTTCCTCTAATACGGCTTCTCCTGACGGGGCTGCGTGCTCGAAGCCCTCAGCAAGAGCTCGAGGGTGGTCCAGCAACACCCTCCACGTCTAACGGCTGTTCGACGTCATCATCTTCGATTTCTGTGAAGATACACACATTCTAAGAAACATGCTTATGTACATTGCATATCAACAGTTGATTTGATTTCAATAAGTGTGATCACAAAAGCGTAAGATTATGTACCAGATAACATGAGTTGTAATAAACGCTACATATTAGCGTTTCAAATCATAGGTTTTACACAGGTCTGTTCCCACGCAACCGAATACCCCGCACATACTCTCGTGCGCAACAGGATTTATATCAGTCTCTAGTGGGTCACCCCAGATACCTAATAAGGGCTGGATTTACACAGGTCTGTTGTCGGTTGCGCCACCGACTCACCCCAGAAACCACCAGTGTCAGGGTCACCCCAATACCAGGCGCACAGGATTTACATGGGTCTTTTCCACTGAACACCACACATTATCATACACATCACAGTAACTAATAGTCTGGTTCATAATTCAGCTAAGAAATATTGAAAAGAGTATGTAAACTTAACTCAGCAAACATAATAGTAATCACACAATAAAGCAAAGCAATAGGTACCTTCAAAAAATGCAGCACAAGTTTCGGGTGTCCATTCACCCTTCCACAACACCATATACGTGGCAGCTGCCTGACTGGTTTTTCCATAAGCTCCAGCCAATAATTGGACCTCATATCTATCGTTAGGGAGGAGCTTAATAACCTTATACGGACCTCTCATGCCGCTATCCAACTTTCCTGTACTCTGGGAGCTTTTAATCACGTAAACTAAATCATTAACTTGAAACTTTTTAGGCGGTTTCCTATTTTTATTTACGTAAGAATCTTGTTTATCTTTATTTTCGCGAATGAGTTCTTCCGCACGTTGCCGTCTTATTTCGCGAATTGCATCACGGTTCGGGTTCGAACCCTCGCAAGTTATGTCCTTAATCAAAGAGTGTATTATAGGTGTAGTAGAATCAGTGCCAATAAGAAGATTTAGTGATGAATATTGTGTAGTTCTATGTTTAGTGATATTTAAGACTAATTGAAGTTTCCATAATATTTTGGACCAATCATTTTTGTTATAGTTTACTTCGACTCTTATCATGTTTAAGACTGTACGGCAATAACGTTCTACTTGTCCATTTTCCTGATGCATTTCAGGGGAAATAAAATGCACTTCTATTCCGTAATTAGAAATCCAATGAATGAACTCATGATTATCAAACATGCGGCTTCTATCGCAAACTAGTCTTTTAAAAGTACCAAACAATGATATAATTTGAGTTATTACGCGTTTCAGCTCGTTACAATCTTGTCTCGGTAAGGGATAAAGTAAGCAATATTTAGTATATGCTTCAACTACGATAAGTACATGTTTATGGCCGTCACTTTCTCGCAGGGGACCGAGAACATCCGCGTGAATTGTATCAAAGGGTACTGGAACCTTTTCCCAAGAAGATATTGGTTGCAAAGGTGCGCGGGGAACATGCTTATGTGAAATGCATACTACGCAATGTGTGACATATTTGCTAACAAATCGTCTAAGACCGGGGAACCAAAAGTGTCGCAGGATCAGATCAGCGGTTTTGTCTACACCAATGTGTTCATGCTCGTCATGGAAAACGCGTAATAAACTTAAACGAAATGCTTTTGGTACATAACACAAGAATCGCGCTTGCTCGCCGGTCACGTCATACTTATAGTACAAGAGGTCATCACGTTTTACATAACGCGTGTTATCTAATTGACCATTATTTAATTTTTCAAGTAACGTTAAAGTCTCCTCGTCACCTGCCTGAGCCACCTGAGCCCAATTTTTTGGTTTTTGAACAATATCAATAATATTGACCGGATTCCTACTCAAGTAATCTACATGTGACATTAGTGCGCCTTTACGATATTCTAGTGAGAATTCAAAGTCCTGCATATACATCCACCACCTTGCAACTCTGGGTTGGAGATCCTTCTTACGTTGTGTCATTTTTAATGCATTACAATCTGTTATTATTTTGAACGATATTCCAATTAAATATTGCCTAAAATGTTGTAATGATTTCACTACCGCGAGGGTCTCCAACTCATAGCTGTGATATTTCGATTCCGCACCGGCGGTCAACTTGCTAAAATAAGCAACTACCCGCCTACGACCGTCTTTATGTACTTGCATAAGGATTCCACCGTAACCGATAGAACTGGCATCTGTGTGCAGCTCAGTTGCCAATTCGGGGTCGAATATGGCTAAAATTGGTTCATTGGTTAAATATGCAATGATGCCTTGACGTGCGGCTTCGTGTTCATCACTCCAATTAAAGTTTACACCTTTTCTAGTTAGCGCAGCGATTTGTGCCGTCTTTATCGCGTAATTAGGGATGTACCTACGAAAGTATCCTGCTAGACCAAGAAATTGGCGGACCTGTTTGACATTACTCGGTCGCGGCGATTTAACCAATGCATCAATCTTATAATTGCTCGGTCTAACCTGACCATCTTTTATGACCCTACCTAGGTATTCTATTTCATTAGTTAAAAAAGTACATTTCTTTAAATTAATTGAAAAACCTGCATCAGTTAGCGTTTTTATAACGGAATCTAATAAAATAAGGTTTTCCTCAATCCCTTCAGTCATTACTAATACGTCGTCGATGTAGACCATGACTTTTCCAGCATCAATGAAGGATTTAAGCGTTTTAGAGATAGTCTTTTGATAGAAAATTGGCGCGTTTGCTAAACCGTAAGGTACCTTGCAATATTCATACTGAGCTTCTGGCGTAACGAATGCGGTCTTATGAATGGACTCTTCAGCAACTCTAAGTTGATGGAAGCCTGAAACCATATCTAACGAGCTAAACCAGCGAGCATTACCTAACCTATCTATATAGTCGTTGATCAAGGGGAGCGGATGTCTAGTTTTGACAGTAATTTGATTCAGTGCACGGTAGTCCACGACCATTCTATCAGATCCATCCTTCTTTTTTACTAGTAAAATCGGGCTAGCGTATTCCGAATCGGACTCACGAATAATTTTTTTGTCAAGCAAATCCTTCACTATAGCACGTACTTTTAATTTTTCGATATGCGATAATTTATAGGGTCTGTGGTACACAGGTACATCCGTTGTTAACTTAATATGCATTTCGCTATCTTTCACTGTTGTGGTCGCGGTACCACTTAAAAAGAATTCAGAATACTTGGTGAGGATCTCTAATAACCGTTCCCTATATTCTCCGGATACTGACGTATTAATCTGATCGGTCAAAGAAATTGTGTTTACTTGCATAACATCGTTTACGATCACTTCACTACGAACTATACGTTGACAGTCACTTGTCCTACTATAGGTTATACCTTTCCTATTCAGTACATCGGTACCGATAATGACAGAAACATTTAAATTATTACCACCTACAATATAAAAATCTATTTCTATTGTGATATCGCAAAACTCAACGGGAAGTGTAACAAATGATTCCGACTTAATTTCCGTACCTCCTAAACCGCGTAATAACTGATTAGTAGATTTTAGTTGGCACGGGAAATGTTTAACAATGTTTTCCGACATTAAAGAAACACATGAACCGCTATCAATAAGTACGTCCAACGGTATTCCCATTATGACAGCAGTGGTCACATCGTGATTTTTGTAACTACCGACTATTTCGCGACAAAAATTGACACCATTATTATTCCTAGACTTTGTACGTTCCTTAGCAAAGCAAGTGTCTTCAGAGTGACCTACTTTTTTGCAAAATGTACATTTCAACGGATCGCCACGAGATGTCGTTGGTAACGCGATTGTTTTGTCGTTGTTATTAGTCGAAATTGTGTTTGACCGTTTATTACAGTTAATGCTCCTATGACCGAATTGCTTGCACTGATAACATTTAATCGATTTTAAATCATTAGAATCATATTGGCGTTTACGATTTGAAGAATTGTTATGGAAAAATTTATCAGATCGATTGCCAGTAGAAAACACTCTTTTGTTATGATTGCTGGAAGGTTTGACAAAGCTCGATAAAAACTCCACTATGGAATCGGGTGATAATTTAGCGTTGGTAGCTATAGCGCGGACGTGTGGATCTGCAATTCCACGGATGATAATAGCAGTGAGCAGCTCGGAACTTAGACCTTTAACTATACGTAACCTTAAAAGTGATTTACGAGCGTACTCGGCGTATGTGGAGTATTTATCGGACTCTGTTCGCATTACGTCATAAAGAATGTTCGCGACATCGACAGAACGTGGGCATAGCGCTTTTAATTCTAATTTGAAATTAGACCATGTACGAATATTGCTCGTCCATTGGCTAAGCCAGGTGCGAGATTCACCCTTCAGGCAATGTCCGATACGAGCAAGGCATTCCCTGTCGTCCCAACAATTTGAAATACGGGCCTTTTCAACTTCATCACACCACGTGTCGAAATCATGAACACTCGGATCAAAATCAGAGACAAAATAACGGTTGGATCTGACCTGAGCACAGCTGATAGCTGTCAAAAGACGCTCTGCAGCGTTTGTCACCACGTCTTCAGACTGCGTTAATCCCACGTTGCTAGTGCGTGAAGTCGACGGTGGCGTCCTCGCCACGAGCTCGGGCAGCGGTGTTGATGCCTCCAGTTCCGATGTAGGCGGTGTGATGTTAGCGGGACGGCTAAGGTCATTGCTGGTCGTTGCAATAACTTGCGTCTCCACAGATGAGCGGGATTGGTCTTCCAACACGCGTAGCCTCCTCAGGATTTCTTCCATCGGGTTGGGCGAAGGAGTTCGCCCACGGCGTTTTCGTTTGTTGCGTTCATTGTTGGCAGGCATAGCGCAAAACTCCGTCCGAATTTTATATAAATAAGTCACGAGAAGGAATACTAGGTTTCCCTTTATAAAACCAGAAATGTAGGGCGTTCACCGGCTTTTCAGCCTTCGAATCCCACTTCTGATGTTACAAATAGAAACACAGAAGGGTTTTTTAAAAAAGATTTAATCGGCCACCGGCCGTACAAATTAAATAAAGAATGAAAATTATAATTCAAGGTTTTTCAAAATAACGACAATCGCTAATAATTCGGACAGAGCTTCCGCACTCTACGACGACCGATGAGCAAATGGACGAGTGTCATGGTCACCAGGCACCCTCCTTTTATAGTGTTGCCAATTTTGATTAGATTTTTCCTCTAATACTATATATATATAAAAGAAAGTCGTGTTAGTTACTCCACTTATAACTCAAGAACGGCTGAACCGATTTAGCTGAAAACTGGCAGGGAGGTAGTTTAGAGCCAGGAAAAGGACATAGGATAGTTTTTATTACAAAAAATAAAAAATACAATTTATTCCGGACATACAGCGCCATCTATTGTTTAAACCAAAAATCTGCCGGATGCCACTATTCCACGCGAACGAAGTCGCGGGCAAAAGCTAGTCTATACTAATATTATAAAGCTGAAGAGTTTGTTTGTTTGTTTGAACGCGCTAATCTCAGGAACTACTGGTCCGATCTGAACAATTCTTTCGGTGTTAGATAGCCCATTTATCGAGGAAGGCTATATGCTACTTTTTACCCGGGTTCGTGCAGAGGTTCCCACGAGATGCGGGTGAAACCGCTGGCAGAAGCTAGTTAATTTATATAATACGTTTTGCGTGTGGGTCTTCACTCCACTGAGTAGGTATTTAAGTAAAGGTAGGACTAGACTGTGATCACTTCATGAGTTAAGAAACTTACACAAAGTACCCTGGAGTCAGGAAGTTGGTGATTACTGATTACATGTGTTGGTGAATACATCCTAGCATATCTATAGCCATGAGAGTGAGTGCACCTGTGTCTGTGCAAATGCTTTGGGCGCTTTGGCACAATAACATGTCCTGTGCAGATGGCTGTTCTCCTTAGAGACGATAGAATAGCCACCATGACCCACAATTAGTACAACCTATAACCAGCTAATTCTATTATAATGGCGTCCACGGCCGATTTCGACCACGGGGGATATTCTCATTTAAGGAGATCAGCCAGCTGCGCAGGACATATTATAGTGCACGAGCATTTGCGCAGACACAGGTGCACTCCCTATTCCTTCACTCTCATACTCCGATGGGACGGCAATCCGACAAGATCGGAAAGGAAGGAAAGGATCAGGCGCAGGACCGACATTTAGCTCGTATATTTAATGAGTGCATTGACTCAGGTACCTTTCCTGAACTTATGAAATACAGTAAAGTTATTCCTCTCTTTAAATCCGGGAGCAAGAACGATCTAGGTAACTTTAGACCCATCTCAATTCTACCCGCGTTGAGCAAAATTTTTGAAAAGCTAATTTTAAATCAACTCCTCCGGCATTTTAATTCATACAATATTTTACATGCGGAACAATACGGTTTTACAAAGGGTCGCTCCACAACGGATGCTGGAGTTGCTCTACTGAAACATATATTCAGTGCGTGGGAGAAGTCACAGAATGCTATCGGGGTGTTCTGTGATCTTTCCAAGGCGTTCGACTGCGTCCAACATGAAACGCTTACCCAGAAGCTAAAGTACTATGGTATTAGAGACAGCGCACTTAGTGTTATTAGCTCATATTTAAGCGGTAGAATGCAATGTGTTGACGCTAACGGTGTCAAATCTTCCAATCTACCCGTTCGTTTGGGCGTACCGCAAGGGTCGATTTTAGGTCCATTTTTGTTTCTTGTATATATTAATGACTTGCCATATTATTTAAAATCATTGTGTGATGTGGTATTGTTTGCTGATGACACGTCTCTAATTTTTAAAGTTGATAGGAATAGAGTAGATTTTGATGACGTGAATTCTTATCTTTCACTAGTAACGCAATGGTTTACAGCCAATAATTTAGTTTTGAATACGAAGAAAACAAAATGTATTAAATTTGCTTTGCCCAATGTAAAAAATCTCGGTCCCGGTGTAATTTTGAACAATGAGGAACTTGAAACGGTACATGCTACGACTTTTCTAGGGATAACAGTAGACTCCAAAATTCAATGGGGTGAGCATATAACTGGCATCACGGGTAAATTAAGCTCTGCTGCGTACTCTGTCAGGAAAGTAAGAGCTCTCACCGATGTAGCCACGGCGCGTTTAGTGTACTTTAGCTATTTTCACTGCATCATGTCCTACGGAATTCTTATGTGGGGCAATGCTGCCGATATCGAGAATGTTTTCGTACTACAGAAGCGCGCTGTCCGTGCTATATACAAACTTGGTGCTAGAGTCTCCCTTAGGGAAAGGTTTAAGGATATTGGTATTCTGACTGTGGCGTCTCAATACATTTATGCCAATATAATATACGTAAGGCAAAACCTAGATTCATATAGTAAAAACAGCGACGTACATCATTTTAATACTAGAAATAAACATAAGTTGACCGCACCTAATTATCGCCTACATAAGGTGCACGGTTCATTTGTGGGGCTTTGTGTACGCATTTATAACAGAATTCCGGTTCATCTGTTGGAATTAACGGACAGTTCTTTTAAAAACAAAATCAAAGAAATTCTTGTTAAAAAGGCATATTATAATGTTAATGATTATTTCACAGATAAACGCAGATGGCAGCTCTGAAGTGGAATAAAAGTGCTTTATTTTATTTTGTATTTTTCGGTGTTTTAAATTAATAATTGATGAAATTGAAATTGAATTGTATAATTGTAAAATAAATTAATAATAATTAAATTGTAATAGACAGCTGTGTTGCTGGGAAGTTTGTTCTTCACCGCTTCTTCTTTCCAGCCATAACACTAGGAAGTGGTGAAAGGGGGGCGTTTTGGGGGTGCTGTCATTCATGTAAAATTTTGACGTTAAAAAGTGCTAATCGTATTAGCCTATTTTAATAAATGATTTTTGACTTTGACTTTGACTTTGACTAGGCCTCTGCCTCGAATTTTGCGGGCAGCGGGGCGGCCGCGGCGGCGGCGCGGGAGCGGCAGGATCTTACGCGTAAAATCAAATGGACCGGCCCTCGAATACAGCGGCGCGGGAGCGGGCAACGAGCGGTGAGCTCCAGTCAAACGGTGACTGCCCGCGCCGCCGCCGCTGCCGCCCCGCTGCCCGCAAAATTCGAGGCAGAGGCCTTAAGTACTCTCCGATGCACGGGTGAATCAATCACCAGCTTCCTGACTACAGGCTGCTTTATGTGAAAGTTTAAGAAAACCCACAAAGCGATTTCGGCCCGACCCGGGAATCGAACCCGAGACCTCGAGCACAGCAGCCGCGCTTGCGACCACTAGACCAATGAGGCAGTCTAAAGTTAAATATAATTTTATTATATTTACTAACCAAAGAACTACTCCTCACCTGATTAGCATGAGCCCTGTTCTCATCCCGGATAGCTCTCAACACTCTCCGGGCTACGTTAGCAGCAACCAGCTCATGTGGTAATGCTGAGGACACATGACGTCCCACTGCACGGACTGTGCCACAGAGTTCACACCGTGGAGAACAAAATGACTAGCGGAGATGCCATACTTAACAGAAAATCGCCTAAGACAGTAGCGCGCCAACATGCGGGTGAGCGGGAGACGAGGAACAATACTATTTTTGCCCTTACACGCCTTCTTTGGACCACATAATTTTTTGACATACTTACCAAAAATCGTTAACAGATGTCTCAATGAACCCAAACACATTGTTAGTTCACTTGTAGCTGATGGAGGTCATGCTCACCATACCAATTTGACCCAGGAGAAGGCGCCTGACCTACATGCATTATGGCATCGCCGTTGATCCTTCCTTACTCCTTGATTTACACAAAAAAACTACTCCTCACCTGATTAGCATGAGCCCTGTTCTCATCCCTGATAGCTCTCAACACTCTCCGGGCCACGTTAGCGGCAACCAGCTCATGTGGTAATGCTGAAGACACATGACGTCCCACTGCACGGACTGTGCCACAGAGTTCACTGGAATGGACAAACATGATGATATGTCAAGCCTTTTCTTAGGGTCCTTGGTGACAAAGAGCTAGCCTTTTCCCAACTATATTGGGGTCCGCTTCCAACCAAAACTGCATGCATGCTGGATACTGTAATAGACAGTTGTGTTGCTGGAAGTTTGTTCTTCACCGCTTCTTCTTTCCAGCCATAACACTAGGAAGTGGTGAAAGGGGGGCGTTTTGGGGGTGCTGTCCTTTTGTAATATTGATGAGAAAAAGGACCAGGTCCTGAGAAATAGCTGTATAAATGTACAAACAAACTTTTCAGCTTTATACCTAGAGGTATAATATTAGCTTATGATGACCCCAACACAGTTACAAACAGGCTCAGAAAATAATATAGAAAGGCTGATGAAATAAAAATACTTACAAGGCTGTAGCATTTTGAGAATCTGTAATAATAGTCTCCAATAATGTGACCATTGCCAAAGCAATGTTATTTGTGCCTCGTAACTTCCTGGAATTTACAGATATTTTTATAAATTGGATGTAGATTAAGTTAAATTCTGTTCTATAGGTAAACATGACAATAAGTGACTGGTTTAAATGTTCAATGAGACAGTCAGCCCTTTACATATGTGAAACTGTTGGGATGTCAAGCTCCAGTTTTGCTGCTGGTGGTCCCAACTAAATAAAACCCCTTTTTTTCGATATAAAAGGCTGTAATATTTACTAAAAGCAATCCCAGGTCAGGCAAGTACCAATGCAACTTTTCTAAGTTTGTATGTACTTTCTAAGTATATCTTAGACTCCATTGACTGTGTTTCGGATGGCACGTTAAACTGTAGGTCCCGGCTGTCATAGAACATTCTTGGCAGTTGTTACGGGTAGTCAGAAGCTAATAAGTCTGACACCAGTCTAACCAAGGGGTATCGGGTTTCCCGGGTAACTGGGTTGAGGAGGTCAGATAGGCAGTCGCTTCTTGTAAAGCACTGGTACTCAGCTGAATCTGGTTAGACTGGAAGCCGACCCCAACATGATTGGGAAAAAGGCTCGGAGGATGAATATTTACTAAAAGCATTGGCCGATATGTGCGCACAGTAATGGTTGGTGAGCGAGAGTGCCGGGGTCCGACTCTAGCAAAACTGGAGCTTAACACCCCAACAGAAATTGTTTTATATTGTAAGACCGAAATGTAATTACAATATGCTAAGACATAAATGCTAATCTATTTTATTCTTTGACCAGTATTCAATAATTTGTCTAGTTTTATAAGTGACTGCTGTATCTTGCAGGTTCACCCGTATCCCGTGGAAACAATTGGTTAGTGAGTTTCTTTACGAACTACTGTCCGTACCGGGATAAAATATAGCCTATGTTACTCGGGAAGAGTGTAGCTTTCCAACAGTGAAAGAATTTTTCAAATCGATTCTATTCTATGGCCCATAAGTTTGGTTCAGTTTAGCCATATAGAACACAATCATTTATAGAATGTATAAAATACATATGTTTACTTTTAAGAACATAATAATGTTATCTATAGTATGTAGTATAGAGTAGGTATTAGCTTGTTGACACATTGAATAGTTGAAATCTGATGCAATACTAGACATTAGAAAAATCTTCGTATATTTCTAGTTTCTGACACAAATATTGTTAACTTTAACTTTATGAGCATTCTAATATAAAGTAACTAGCTTTTAGAAGAGGTTTTAATTGATTAGATGGGTTTAATTCCAATATTTTTGTTAAAATATAATGATAACTTTTAACATACCCATTTCTAATGTCAGAGACGAATTTGCCAATTAACTTGACGTATTTTTCGTCTAATTCCTTCACAGGGCCTTTTGATGGGGTCATTTTGCCTAACTGCACTGTAAAGTACTACTTTAATAAAGATTTAATGTTAATTCATGCAATAAAACAGAAAAATAACGCTATTATAAGTAGTTCAAGAATTTGACAACATAACCTCACTTTGACGTTGTCAAATGTACTTGTCATTTGTCAAAAAAAATGTGATGAGAGCATTCCATATTAAAAGTTTATTATATTTTAAGCATGTCCTCCTGGCGGATTATCAGCCACTGCGGCCGATCTCAAATAAGGAGACTAGCCAGCTGCGCAGTAAATATTATAGAGCACAAGCATTTTAGCATATTCAAGCAACCTAATCAAAATCATTGAACCTTTGTAAAGACTTGCAACATGGTTAAGTTCAAAAATAGTAAAAAGCATCTATACTCTGGCAATGCCGTACCATTGTCAGCTTAAACCATAGGCCTAAACATAGATCACCTGATTGCTTTTTACCCGACTGCGGTAGGCAGAGGAGTGGTAACATTTTTATTTATTAATTAAATTAAATATACCTGGAAGGTACTAGGTTCTGTGGAGTGGAACCTAGGACATAAACATGGTACAAGATTAGTATCTTTACAGATTATTACTCCGGTCTTAGGTAACACGCATCCATCCACTGCATGCCAAATTCTTTAAATCATCAGTCTAGGTTCAAATACTAACTTACCTTAAAATGTTGGTTTGCTTACAGCAGTACTACAATACACGAAAAGGTTTAGAGTAACTAGTAAGGTGTCCATGGCTTCAGGTATATAAAAAATGCAACTGGTATTCATTTAAAAGATTTATTCTTAAATAAAAAATATGTACCAACATAATTCAATTTATAATCAAGAGAACCATAATAATTATGTTGTTTCCCCTTAATTTTACTATTCCGAAATCTATGATTTTACAAACAAAAACAAAAGAATACCAAGTAAAACTCCCTAAACTTAAGTAAATAAATACATGAATTCAAAATTATTTCATACAAAATTGTTGAAATAATTTAAAATTATTTGCAACGTAGGTAATACCTACTTCTTAAGCATACAGCACATAGGTATACTTATTGTTGAATCAAATATTCTCTTTGAAATCTAAAACATAATTAAATGATTATTAATTAGCAACAAACATGATCTTTACAAGAACAAAGCCGAAAAACTTTTGCCCCCCTCAAAAAGATTTCCCCATCAAAATAATCCCTCGTAAAAACGTCACTTGTCTGCACCGATTTATTATCTAAATCGGCCTTTCTTTTTCTTGAATTACTACTACTTTTTCGACTCTCATTGAAATTATAATTCAGAATTTCATGCATGTCGTTAGAAATGTCAAATTCGAAGTGTCCACCGGCGCCATTTTGTTCCAATGACGTATTATCCGTGGGTGTTTCAATATATGCAATTGGTTCGAGTGATTCCGAGTCCCTATACTGGATTATTGAGATGGATTCTTGAGATAAATCGGCCTGTCCAGACCTCATTTGTTCTATTTCTTCGATAGAAGATTCTTGGTGGTACAAGTCAGGTAAGATTGTTGGTGGATCTGAAAATTAAAGAAAATGTATGAGTACCTACCTCCTACCAACTAACTTCTTGAGTTCCTGAAGAGGAAGAGAAGAGTGGTGAGGACCGTATGAAAAAAAGTTATGTTGTTGTGAAACAAACGAACAAACAGAGAGGTTGGGGCAGTTTTTAAGCACTTCTATCAATTGCACTCGCATCCTACAGGAACTACCTTCTTTCTGCATACAGATAAAAAGTAGCCTAGTCCTTTTCAAGGTCTAGACCAGTGGTTCTTAACCGGTGGTCCGCGGACCACAGGTGGTCACTGGAGGCATTCCAAGTGGTCCGCGAAGCATTGCTTCGCGACGTTGCTATACGTTGTCTAACTTTATTTTTAACGTCTTATCTATGCGAACAGGGGTTTTCGAATGGACGTATATAAGATATCCATCTTACTTGTCTAACAGAAAAAAAAAAATGTTTGGGCTACATTTTAAGTAATTTTGGCTTTGAGTCTTAAAAAATAATTAAAATTTCGCGCTCGCTTCGCTCGCGTATTCAAAAACTATGTGCCCTTATATTTGCATTTGTCAACAAATAAAAAGTTAGTTTGGGCTACCTTTTACGTAATTTTTGGTTAGAGTCCGAAAAAAAAATTCGCGCCCGCTTCGCTCGCGCTTTTGGAAACTAACTGCTTATAGACAATTGTTTATCACAAAAATGTCATTACCTACATTAAAATCTAAAATTTTTTGTTTTTTGCTAAATAATAAAGAAATTAGTGCTAATTTTAAAGTGTGCTTGTATTCTTTATCAAAGAACTCTCAATTTAGGTAAACCAATGGGGTGGTCCCCGGCAACACAAACTTTGGTAAAGTGGTCCCTCATGCCAAAAAGGTTAAGAACCACTGGTCTAGACGATAAACGAACGAAATTTCATTTAGATAGGTTCATTCGTTTTAGCATAAAAGCGCGACAGACAGAGTGAGTTATTTTCGCAGTACCTATATGTACAGTCGGCAAAACGGATAGGTATACAGGCCACACAAAAAGAGCGGATCTAGCTTCGCGAAAGGGGAGGGTAACACAGTCGTTGACCGTTAATTGTGTTTGTGAAGCAGCACTGATATTATAAATATGCGAAGTAAAACACGTTTTGCTTTACGCGTGTGTGTGGCCTGCATATCTATCCGTTTTGCCGACTGTACATATTATATGATAATAAATACGGGAGGATCATTTTTTGGCGGATGATGACTAGTATACTGAGATGAGAAATGATCTTAATGGAATCTTGGCATCCGCCTAGAAACAGTTGTGAAATGAAGGCCAGAAGCAAAAAGTATGTCAATACATGCAAAAAACAACACACGGGTGCATCCAGTCACATTGGAATCTATTTAGAAAATACCTAAGTGTTATGCAATAATAATATATTGTGAAACACAAAATAAGATAAGAATAAAAACTTAAAATTAGATTTCGATCGTAAAAACAGTGAATTTAAAAGGTCTGAGATCATCACATAAGTATGTTCAAAAACAAAATAAATATTAAAACCATTCTACAACTAGTTTGCGAACTAGAATTCAATGTTATGCAATAATTTCAAAGTTCTCATCGCATCATCTCCCGAGCCTTTTCCTAACTATATTGAAATGGATGCAGCTATGTACCCAGTACCAGTATTTTACAAAGAGCGACTGCCTATCTGACCCCCTCAACCCAGTTACCCGTACAATTCCTGTGCTCAGTGGAACCATAAAAAGGCTGATGATGAAGACTTACCTTCATTGTCTTCCACTCTCACCACATCTTCAAAATCCACTTGCATTTCCTCATCACGAGCAGCAGTCCTCACAACCGGCCTCGTGGGTAGAATCACACTCTTAACCGACTCTTCATACACTGTACTCTCTTTTTCTTCGTGGTGATTTGTACCATCAACGTGGACGAGAGCTATGGTCGTTATTTGCCTGTAGTCTGTACCTGGTACGAAAGAGATTAAAATGGTTCAAAAAATATCTGTAATTAATTTAATAATATTATAAAGCTTTTTTGACTGCCTCGTTGGTCTAGTGGTCGCAAACGCGGCTGCTGTGCTCGAGGTCTCGGGTTCGATTCCCGGGTCGGGCCGAAATCGCTTTATGGGTTTTCTTAAACTTTCACAAAGCAGCCCGTAGTCTGGAAGTTGGTGATTGATTCACTCGTGCATCGGAGAGCACGTAAATGTCGGTCCTGCGCCTGATCTCTTTCCGGTCGTATCGGATTGTCGTCCCATCGGGTTATGAGGGTGAAGGAATAGTGAGTGCACCTGTGTCTGCGCAAATGCTCGTGCACTATAATATGTCCTGCGCAGCTGGCTGATCTCCTTAAATGAGAACAGCCGCCGTGACCGAAATCGGCCGTGGATGTGGACGCCATTATTATTATAAAGCTGAAAAGTCGCGACTGCTAAAAATGGGCCGCAGCTGCACAACTGGTTTGTATGTATTTACATGAAACCGTTTTGGATCGAAGCGTCAGCAGCACGTGCAGTCGCCCTTACATATTGCATTCTAAACGTATCTTCTTTTTTATGGAAAATCATCAAATGTCCGCAGCGTGAGGGTGTGTCAGGCTCTTACTGACTAAACCCGCCATGTTCCTTCTTAAGCCCTTTACGTACCAGCGCCGCGGTAACTCGCGCCAACAATAATCCCACAGCCCCGGCTTTCAAACGTATCTTAAGTATACATTAATATTACAAAGGTTCTGGACTAGCCAGGTGACTCACCTGCACTAAGAGTCGTTTCTTCATTTTCATCTGTCACCACTTCAGCGACATTCAAATCATTATCATCTGCTTCAATGTCTTCTTGATTTAATTCTATTTCATCATTAACCAAGTCCGTATTTATTGGATTTCTAGATTCTCCTGCACCTATTACTTCAAAATCATTTCTTTGATGACTTTCATTCAAATCACTGCTACTAGATTCATGTAACATTTCATTATCATCTTCATCTATTCTAGCATTATGTAGATCTTTTGGGAAAATAACATTTTGAACACTGATCGGTCTTTCTATTTGTTCAAAATGAGCGTTTGATAAATCTTCAGTATCTATAATTTCAGTAGGGGCTAGACTTTGGCTGTCTTCATTATCAGGTCTTGACATTTCAGCGTCTATTGCACGTCCATTCAAAGATTCAAAATCGGCTTCATACTCATCGGAATAATTAGAATCATTATTATCCGTACCATTATTAAAATCATTGCCACCATAATATGCAACTGGAGTGGTGCCATTGTTATTTGAATCGTAAACACCACTTCTCAAGCTTCTATTTTCAATGTTACGAACATTGTCTTCTAAATCTCTAGCTTCATAGTCCATACCATCATGATCGGAACTGTCATTGGAATTTGAATCATATATACCACTGCTTAAGTCTCTGTTTTCAATGTCACGAACATTGCCTTCTAAATCTTTACCTTCGTAGTCGAAACCATCATGATCTGAATTGCCATTAGAAATTGAATCGTAAACCCTTCTGCTTAAGGTTCTATTTTCAACGTTCCGAACATTGTCATCAAAACCTCTTTCGTCATAGTCGAGACTATCAAGCTCGCAACTGTCATTGGAATTTGAATCGTATATACCACTGCTTAAGCTTCTATTTTCAACGAACAGCCTTCGGTATACCTTGATCATTCTTTTTTGAAGTTTCACGTAATATTCTTCGGGCTCATCGTGTTTGTTTGGGAGTATTTCTATGATGAGGGGGGGTAGAGGACTGATGGACCTGGTTGAAGAGTCAGACCCATCATCGTGGGGTATTGGTGATTTATCAGTCAAATCCGAGGCTTCTTCAGTGACTGGAGATAGGACTGAAAAATAAGGTTTTTTATTTTTATTTTTTGACTTGCTTGATTCACTTGCGACAACTACTGCCCGTTCCGGGATAAAATATAGACTAACGTTACTGAAGAAGGGTGTATCTTTCAAATAGTGAAAGATTTTTTCAAATCGTTTGAGTAGTTTTGAAGCCTTAAGGGTACAAACAAACAAACAAAAAAATATTTCCTCTTCATTATCTTGCTACAGATTAAAAGTTTCGGGGTTCAAGTGTAAATCGATTGAGGTCTAAAACTCAAAAACATACTAAAGTCGGACTAGTAGCACTTGAGAGTAGCACATTCAAGCGAAAAAACTCTACAGCTTTACTGTAATATGTAGTTGAAGATTCCATGTAAATCGGTGCAGCCATTTTTTGTAATGGTAAAAGACAGAAATAAAACTTACTCGGGAGATCAACAAACAGGCTGTCTACCCTTCTAGATACCCTTCTCTGCCACTCTTCCTGGTAAGAACTAGTACTACGGTACATTTTAAAATTAGATTCAGTAAAGTAAATCAAAGCTGAACAATGTTTGTAAATCACCTCCATTCTGGGAAGATAGTTGCTTTTTTTGTAACCTGAAGCACTGAAGAAAGTAACTTGCGGGTAGTCTGATAAATATGTTTCGTCGAAAAATGAAAATAAAAAGTAAGTAAGTATAGTAGAAAAAGACATTGAGAACTTGATTTTCAGTTGTGTGAAGTTAATTATTGGTAATTAAAATATAATACGGCAAAATTAACTTTACACATTATTATATTTATAAAGTGTAAAAACAAAAATTTTATAGTGGTCGGGGTGGTTTCACAAAAGTATGGAAGTTCCGAACGAATCTTGTTTATTTTTTGTAAGTTTTCACTTAGAGCAGTGGAAAAAAATGCTACTATTTAAAGCCTTAGCCATAGTGCTATGAAATAGTTATGTTTTTACATAAGATATTTTTACAAACTTTTGTAATATTAACAAAACAGCCAAAATTTTTAAAACAGCTAACTTCGGAACACTGCAGTGTTTACCTGTCATTGAACTGGCTGTCAGCTGTCACCCACTCAGGTCAGCTGTCATCCATCAAACAAATCAATAAACTAAATCGCGATTTAATTTGCAATTTAACACTAATTAACGTTTCCCATCCGCAATGCTGAAACAGAAAAACTATTGGTGCACGTAACTGTGTATTTTATATGCAGTTTGAGTGAACATTTCCATGTGTAAAGCCGTAATTCCTTTTAGGGCCTCTCGTAACGCTTCAGTGGTTGTTTAGGCCGGAAATGTCGGTTTTACTTGTGTATTTCTTGTTACAAAGTGTATAATGGACTTGTCCCCGGATGAAGACAACTTCCAAGGCCGCCTCCTGCATCAGGTGAGTAAGATATGTGGTGAAAACTTCGCTTACTATTTTCTACGTGAAGGTATGAAAGGCTGGGTTTTACCGCGGTCATGGAAGCCGAGATGGTGTGTTTTAAATTTAGAATGTAGCGTTAAGTCTTTGTTAAGGTGTTAGTCATCGAATAATTCCAGGATTTCTATGGAAACTCCTCAAAAAAAAATGTTTTGAAGTTTGCAAGCTAAAATAAACGATATTATTTCACTGTTGTGTTCCATTCTCATATAATATTGACGTTTGGGTTGGTTGGATAACTTAGCAATAATCTATTAAATCTTATAAGTAAGCATGTAGTTCACACATACAAGCTTTGACAAGAGGTTTCACCCATATAGTCTAACAATTACTTTATGCACCTGTGTTAAATGTACCCATTAGTTTTCAAAGATAAATAGGCTATCTAACACTGAAATAATTTTTCAAGTCTATCTATTGGTTCCTGAAATAAGTGCATTCAAAGAATCCCACCAACTATAGTTCTATAATATGGCTTTATAATAAACAGCTGTTTCCCACTGCTTCATCCATGTCCAGTGGGACTTCTACTTGTATATATTTATTTATTATTTATTTGTTTATTTATTTAGAGGTCAGATAGGCAGTCGCTTCTTGTAAAGCACTGGTACTCAGCTGAATCCGGTTAGACTGGAAGCCGACCCCAACATGATTGGGAAAAGGCTCGGAGGATGATGATTTGTTTATTTATTAGAAAAATACAGAGTAAACTTAAGAAATAATTACAATGTCCCACAAAATTGTAAAAGCCGTTTGACCGTGGGAACTGGACAAAATATAGTCTGTTATTTGGGGGAAGTGTAGCTTTCCAACAGTGAATGAATAAGTCAGTTCAGATAAACAAAAACATGTATTCTCTTTATTATATCATTTTTATACATTTTGTACACAATATGTTACAAAAGCAATGAACAAAGGCTGTTACTATTACTTGGACTCATACTCTATACTACATAGTATAGATTGTACTTTTTATTACCTCCCTACAAACCGATCTTCATTTCTTCCTCAGGCAGCCTTATGGGATAACCTCGAGCTACTCCAAGAGCTGCTCTCAAGTGGTGCAGATGTCAACGCTCGGGACTGCAGCAGCCGCAGCGCACTGCATGCAGCTGCACTTGCAGAGCGCTCTCGGTGTCTGTCTGCGCTCTGCTCTGCTGGGGCGGAGATCGATGCTAAGTCTGATGAAGCTACTGGGGGGAAGGTGAGGCAGGAAGCTGTTGTGAACTTTGGATAGTAAAAAAAATTTGTGTAATGCAGTAATTCAGAAAATGGAACCCAGTTCCATATCAAACAAATAATTTTTTTTTAATTGTTGCAAGTAATCTTGTCTCTTTGAAGAAACAGGCGTTTTCTATACTAATCTATACTAATATTATAAAGCTGAAGAGTTTGTTTGTTTGAACGCGCTAATCTCAGGAACTACTGGTCCGATTTGAAAATTTCTTTCAGTGTTAGATAGCCCATTTATCGAGGAAGGCTATAGGCTACTTTTTATCCCGGTACGGGAAGTAGTTCCCACGGAATGCGGGTGAAACCGCTGGCAGAAGCTAGTATTAGATATAAAGAGGAAAACTTTGTTTGTTTGTTTGGTTGTAATGGATAAACTCAAAAACTACTGGACCGATTTTAAATATTCTTTCACCATTAGAAAGCTATATTATCTGCGAGTAACATAGGCTATATTTTATCCCGGAGCGGGCAGTAGCTCCCACTCAGCATTGGTTCAGCAGTTTGGAGCATTTAGGATTCAAACAAGAACATAAAAAAACACTCTTATAATTTTATTGGCAAGTACCTACAATAAATTACCCCTTGATGACCATATTAATATTCATCCAACCTTCCAGACAGCCCTCCACATAGCAGCAGAACGCGGCCACTTCGAGAATGTGAAGACATTACTCAGCGCGGGCGCATCGCTCAGCATACTGGACGCTCACGGCAACACCGCGCTCGCACTCGCCGAGCGCAACAGCTGGCGACACGCCGCGCATGCGCTGAGAGAGGCTCGAGGTGAGCTGTCCGTGTGTAACTGTAGGAGAGAGTGCAGGAGTTCAGTATACTGGACGCTCACGGCAACACCGCGCTCGCACTCGCCGAGCGCAACAGCTGGCGACACGCCGCGCATGCGCTGAGAGAGGCTCGAGGTGAGCTGTCCTTGTGTAACTGTAGAAGAGAGTGCAGGAGTTCAGTATACTGGACGCTCACGGCAACACCGCGTAACCAGTACCTCCCGTACTACATATTCGTATACGTATTCCCTATGTACACACTTTCCCTTTGTACTCCGTCATCTCAACACCTATGACACTCCTATGTATTACCACTTTATACTCCTTTATGTAATCCCCCTAAAAATTCGCTTATGCACTTCCTTATAGGCTTATATTATGCCTAATGTACTTCTACATGAACTCACTTATTTACGTCGATATGTACTATCCCTATATACTCGACATTTACGTGCTCTCCGATGCACTCTTTCCGGTCGTGTCGGATTGCCGTCCCATCGGGTTATGAGAGTGAAGGAATAGGGAGTGCACCTGTGTCTGCGCAAATGCTCGTGCACTATAATATGTCCTGCGCAGCTGGCTGATCTCCTTAAATGAGAATAGCCGTCGTGGCCGAAATCGGCGGTGGACGCCATTATGTACTCAATTATATACTACTCCTAAGTGTAAGGTGAATGTAGCGTTAGAAAGAAATAAACTTTTAAATACCAACGTACACCTTATCTACTTCTTTTTACATTAATAAATAAATAAAGAATTCTTATTTATCAAGTATGTCGACAAACATAACATTTAAGTAAATGTCGGATTTCACAACGAACATGTTCTATTAATCTTATTTATTTTGAGATTATATAAAAGAAAAACTTTTTATAAACAAATAAATTGACATCAATAATATACCTAAATCGGACTAATATTATGCTGCGTTTCAAAATCAGCCAAACTGAACTCACTTGAAAAGGAATATTCTACAGCAGCTCCCGCCAATGGTATCACACACCTCCCGTGGGAACTACTCCGCGCACCTTGATAAAATATAGCCTGTGTTCACCGGATAGTATACCTTCCCAGCAGGGTCTTTCTTTTGTCAAAACGGTCTCAATGCAAACAATATTATGGTGCACTCACTATTCCCTTACTCTCATAGTCCTCAGCGACGACAGTCCGACACTACCGGAGAGAGATCACAATCACCACCGATATTAACTACTCTCCGATGCAAGGGTGTATCAAACACCAGCTTCCAGACTCCGAGCTGCTGTGTGAAAGTTTCTAAAGCCGACAAAGTGATTTAGGTCATACCCGGGAATCGAACCCGAGACGCAGTCGTCGCTATGGGATTACTTAACCAACGAGGCAGACAGTTAATCTATATCTAAGTATGCTAATATAAAAAAGATCAAACATTTTTTTGCTATCCCTTAAGGCTCCGAAACTACACAACCGATTTGAAAAATTCTTTCACTGTTGGGGCGCTACACTCTTCCCGAGTAACATAGGCTATATTTTATCCCGGTACGGGCAACAGTTCTTACGAGACGCGAGTAAAACCGCGGGAACACGTCTAGTACTACCTACATAATATGTATCACATATGTATTAGGTAGTAACTTGTATGAGATGAAGATAAACTGTAATTTAGTACCCTCGCGACCGTCGACTAGACCACACGTCGTCACGTCGCATTTGAAAATAAAACGCCGCGATAATATAAACATAATATGTTGTGATAAATAAATTGTTTTGTGTTCATCATAATAGACGTTGCAATAAATAGTAATAATTGTGTGTTCATAATACTAGACAGTGACATAAAAGTGTTGTTTTTTGTGTGTTTAGTGCTAATATGTTGCGTGTTGTTATGAAATTAGTGCTTTTTTGACAGCTGCTTTTTTAAAGTCGTTTTTTTTTATGTTTCTTATCATAATGGTAACCTTTATGGTATGTCTTCTTCTGACTGATCTTGGCAGTATGTTTATTTGAATGTCTGATAGTAGTTATCTTCTTAAGATGATCCTTAAAAATATTCATTTATCTATACTAATATTATAAAGCTGAAGAGTTTGTTTGTTTGTTTGAACGCGCTAATCTTAGGAACTTCTGGTCCGATTTGAAAATTTCTTTCAGTGTTAGATAGCCCATTTATCGAGGAAGGGACTTTTTATCCGGGTTCGTGCAGAGGTTCCCACGGGATGCGGGTGAAACAGCTGGCAGAAGCTAGTTGTTATATAAATGAAAAAAAGCCAGTGAACAGCTATAGAAACTACATCATCTCCCGAGCCTTTTCCCAACTATGTTGGGGTCGGCTTCTAGTCTAACCGGATGTAGCTGAGTACCAGTGCTTTACAAGGAGCGACTGCCCTATCTAACCCCCTCAGCTCAGTTATCCGGGCAACCCAATTAAACCCCTTGGTTAAATTATAGAAACTATCTATACTAATATTATAAAGCTAAAGAGTTTGTTTGTTTGTTTATTTGAACGCGCTAATCTCAGGAACTACTGGTCCGATTTGAAAAATTCTTTCAGTGTTAGATAGCCCATTTATCGAGGAAGGCTATAGGCTAGGTTCCCACGGGATGCGGGTGAAACAGCTGGCAGAAGCTAGTACAAGATATTTTTTTGTCTGAGTGCATGATTTAGTTGTTTTAGTCTGTTTGTTTGACGCTTATCTCAGGATTTGAAATTACTGCAGTGTTAAATTCATTTATTAAGTTCGTTTATGCGATGAGTAGTTCCTTCGAAAATTGGTGAAACCGCTGACAGAAGCTAGTATTAAATAAAACCTCAGGGATTTTTAACGTTTCTGAAATGGAATCTATAAAAGAGTATTTTTAGTAGAAAGAATGTGGTAAGATTACATATTTCGACAGAAAAAAAGAACCAGTTTATTCTGTTTTTACTGATACGTGTAAAACTATAAACTTAAAAGTCGTAGGTCGGGCTATTTAAAGTTTACATTAAAGTGCAATAAAATTGAGCCAGTTATACCTCTAGAATACGTTTACATTATATTGCAGTAATATCGAGCCAGTTACAAAATAATAAGTATCGACGCTTGAAAGGCAAAAATAACTAAGCGACATTGAGTAAATTTGCAGAAAGTGCAATGTAAAGTGATTTTTTTTAGAAAAACAACTGTTTTTAAAAATAAATTCGGATTTAGATAGGTACTATAACAATCATGTTGTCAGACTATTTCGTAATTTTTTATGTTTTTTTTTATTATTCTTTTTTTCAATCACTCTTCTGTAAAGTTTACTCTATGTCGCTTAGTCATTTTTGCCTTTCAAGCGTCGGTATGTATTTAAAATACACATTAAAACTGGCTACGAGTGAGTTGGACTCGCGTATGAAGGGTTCCGTAACATGTATTTTGGTTTTTTATTTTTATTTAATACAATATGGAAGACTTACAGCTATGTAAAAACTTAACAATATAAAAAAGTCTAGATGATAGAAAGTCAATTACAAATCCTTGCTTATAAAACAGTGAACACAATGTATGAAATGTACAGTCGTGGTGACCTAGTGGGTAAAGAACCAACCTCTCAAGTATGAGGGCGCGGATTCAATTCCAGGTCACGCAAGTACCAATGCAACTTTTCTAAATTTGTATGTACCTTCTAAGTATATATTAGACACCAATGACTGTGTTTCGGATGGCACGTTAAACTGTAGGTCCCGGCTGTCACTGAACATCTTTGGCAGTCGTTACGGGTAGTCAGAAGCTAGTAAGTCTGACACCAGTCCCATGGGTCATGGGAAAAGGTTGATGATGATGGCCCGAGAATACAAAAAATATTGACCTACCACAACAATTTTTTGTACTTACATACATGGCATGCCAATTAAGCTTTTTTGTAAACCGGTTAAGTCAGAATCGGGGTTAGATTGTTTAGGATTCCGTTACATAGTTGTTATAATTATTTATGAGTATTATCACTAAATATCGGATTATATACATTTTCGAAATACCGAAATATACATGCAAATATGCACTGAAAAGTAGGCAAATGTACTCTATAAATAAGAAGTAGGTAGCCAGTAGCCTTCCTCGTAACATGTGCTATGTAACACTGGAAGTATTTCTCAAATCGGATCAGTTATTCGTGAGATAAGCACGTTTAAGCAAATAAATTGTAATATTAGCAGGTATAGATACCGAAGATAAAAGCAAAAAACCTTTTTACAAAAAACTAAACCAAGTTCAATAATAAACCTAACACCTAAATCGCATCAAAATCAGTCCTGCCATCATCTCCCGAGCCTTTTCCCAACTATGTTGGGGTCGGCTTCTGGTCTAACCGGCTGCAGCTGAGTACCAGCGCTTTACAAGGAGCGAAAATCAGTCCTGCCAAACGTTACATAATCGCACACAAACATACATACATACAGTTCAAACTGACCACCTCCTTTTTTTGAACTCGGTTAATAAATACCCATATGTAATTATTTACTGTGTTGTCAAAAAACCTCTAATTAAGTCCGAAATGACACCAACCTAATACCCTTCAAATTATCGCCGACGAAGCGACCTAGATAGTTCCCACGTAATCTTGTTATGTACCCAATGTGAGGTCAATGGCTGACCATGACCTTTCTTTCTTAAAGTTCTTCAGAACTATAAATATATAATAGTATCGTATGCTTTAATAGTCGTATGATGTCGACTGCTGTGTTCTATATGGGTCTAGGGTTCGATTCCCGGATCAGTTTCGCAAAGCTGCTCTGAGCCTGGAAGTTGTTGATTGATACTCCCGTTCATCGGAGAGCACGTTACTGTTGGTCCTCCTTGTGATCTCTTTTGGTCGTGTTTGAGGACAATAAGAGTGACGGAATTCAAACTCAAAATCATTTATTCTTTAACTTGGCTGCAAAACAGCAGTTTTAACACGTCAAAATTTACTTCACCACTTGCTATGTATTTTTGCTGGGAAGGAGAAGTGGCGCTACAAACTCCCCAGCAAATACCACCTGTGTCTGCGCAAATGTTCGTGCACTATAATATGTCCTGCACATCTGGCTGATCTTATACGAGAACAGCCACCGTGGCAGATAATCGGCCAAGACAACATTATGATCAGTAAGCCAAATAACCTGCTAGCTTGAAAACCTAGCCCCATTTATCCCTACAATTTTCTTTTCGAAGCAGTCCCGTGGCCACACATACTTACTATTGTTAACATTTGTACCCAAAAAGGTATTATATACTAGCTTCTGCCAGCGACTTCGTCCGCGTTAGATTCGTACTTCAACCATAACGGCTGCACATGCGACGAAAGCTTAAAAAATGGAGTAACTTCTCCCGTTTTTCCAACATTTCCCTTCACTGCTCTGCTCCTATTGATCGTAGCGTGATGAAAAGTATCCTATAACCTGTCCAGGAGTATGAAGAATAATTGTACCAAGTTTCGTCAAAATCCGTCAAGTAGTTTTTGTTTCCATAACGAACATACAGACAGACAGACAAAAATTTTACTAATTGCATTTTTGGCATATCGATCACTAATCACCCCCTGATAGTTATTTTGGAAATATATTCCATGTACAGAATTGACCTCTCTATAGATTTATTATAAGTATAGATGTCCAATCTATTTAACCAAATGAAGATAATTTGATCGCTACGAGGCCTGACCTTGTTCTGACAATACGTAAGTTAGGTGACGTTGGAAGCCATAGTTGAATCTACTCGTAATATGTTTTCGTTGGTATAAGTTCTAATAATATAGACTGGTTCATAACCGCGGTTTGTTCTGCGTTTTGGGGAGTTTTTCTTATCAATTTTGCAAATAAGATGATAGTTAAGGATTACAGTTATTTATCATACAATTTATATAATAGCTGTTCCTCGTTTTGCGCGAGTCGCGAGGGAACTGCATCATGGAACATCATCAAATGATCCCTTCCGCTGTGGGTGCAACGTGAGTGAGTGTCAGACTCTTGCTGACTAAACCCACCATGTTCCTTCTGGAGCCCTTTACGTACCAGCGCCGCGGTAACTCGCGCGAAAAATAACAGAACAGGCAGGGCAGGCAGGGAACTGCCTTAAATTAATAAAAACTAGCCTTAACGCCTTGTTATAACCACCTATCCCGACGATGGTAAAATTTTTGGATTTGGCAATAAAATATTCTATTGATTCGTTTTGAAATTAACGCAGAAAATACCACGTCCGAAACTACAGATTTTCACTTCACCGAACAAACAAAAAAATCGTAATCATTTGCAATGTTTTTTGTATCTGACCCGAATTATTTGCACGTAAGTGTAGTAGACAAACAGTAAAGTTTTTTATAGATAAGTAATATGATGTTGTTATAAAAACAGCTAATATGGCGAAATACTGCAGGTATGTTTAGGGCTGACAGTGTCTTGGTTTGTCGAATAAAAACAAATATAATAATAAAAAAATGGTGAAGATCAAACAAACAAACTCTTCAGGAACCACTTATTTGAAAAACCGGCCAAGTGCGAGTCGGACTCACGCACGGAGGGTTCCGTACCAGAGCGAAAATGAGCAAAAAAATCACGTTTGTTGTATGGGAGCCCCCCAAAATATTTATTTAATTCTAGTTCTCAGTATTTGTTGTTATAGCGGCAACAGTAATACATTATCTGTGAAAATTTCAATTCTCTAACTATCACGGTTCATGAGATACAGCCTGGTGACAGACGGACGGACGGACAGAGGAGCGAAAACAATAGGGTCCCACTTTACCCTTTGGGTACGGAACCCGAAAAAATGTTATTTTGTTCGTTTGTTTGTATTAAATAGGCTCCGGAATAACTGAACTAATTTACTCGTAGAATATTTCTTTCACTGTTGGAAAGCTACACTCTTCCCGAGTAACATAGGCTGTATTTTATCCCGGTACGGGCAGTAGTTCTCACGGGACGCGGGTGAAACCGCTAGCTGAAGCTAGTCGCAGATAAATTCGGTTGGATGCCAACCCTAGTATACCTCTCAACTGTCAGAAGCACAATGCGGCATTTTCAAGGCCAAGCATTTTATGACTGCGCCCAAAATCTCCAATGTGTCACGTTCGTACTAAAAACTCAGTTTTAGTACTAAAAATATGTATGTCAGGCTTTTAGGGGTATTAAAGAACCATCTGCCTAGCCGTTTCTCGAGTATATTGGGGTCGCCTTCCAGTCTAACAGGATGCAACTGAGTACCAGTGTTTTAAGAGGAGCGACTGCCTATCTGACCTCCTCAACCCTGTTCCCCAGGCAACCTGGGGCCCGATTCTCCTAAGTTAATAATGTCAAAATCGAATAGAAATTGAATCGCAATATGATCGCAATAGCAGTTTTAACCATATCGGGCATTCTGCTACTAATATAAGACCAATCGTATTCCAACGACATTCGATTGGTTTGCGATTGGTCTGCTATTTTGGTGATTTTGGTCTATACGGTAGTTTGCTCTACAATTATATTGCAATCGTAAATCATTTGCAGGAAAAATGATTCATTATTGAATGACAGAAAAGGATAAAAACGTTTATTTCAAAGAAAAAATAGCGGAATGCCACATACGCTTCAATCGTAATTGAGTCGGGATTGGATCTCAGTCGAACGTGAATCGTATGCCGCTTGAGTAAAATTAGGAGAATCGGGCCCCTGGTTGTCAGACTCTCTGGCTTCTAACTACCCGTGACGACTGCCAGAGATGTTCAGATGACAGCCGGGACCTACAGTTTAACGTGCCATCCGAAACACGGAGGAACTCGTCATGACAAGATGGCCACCCATCCATGAACCCCGCGCCAAGCGCTGTCCCTTGTGGCGGTCCGGTAGTAAATTGAAAATATTCTCATGTTTGTTTTGAAGACTTAATTAAATATGTTTATCGGCTACTGTTATATTTATCTTAAAGTTTCAATGCCTTACATTTGCTTCCGTGAAAATATTGCGTCGGGGATAGTGCAAATCCGCGTAACTAGCATTGGATAATATCGCGTATCTGCAATAGATCTCGTTTTACAGGGGATGGTTAAAACTTAATAAATTTCTTATTTCAACAGATAACGGGCTCATTTTTAATATTAAGTAATTATTTACATACCGTAAATAACCACTTAATACTCAAAAATGTCCAATGAATGACGAATGATGAATGATGATAAGTTTTAACCTTCCCCTGTAAAACGAGATCTATTGCAGATACGCGATATTATCCAATGCTAGTTACGCGGATTTGCACTATCCCCGACGATTGATAAAATATTAATCAATTACTAACTTAAATTAATTAAGCATTATCTTAATTCTTGTTTAATTATTGCATAATGTATTACTAAGTTTAAGTAATACGGAAGTGCTTTGATCTTTTTATCAAAGGTTCAATAAAATGCGACAAGGTTTAATATAGTTTAGACGTGCGCGTGGGTGAAACCACGGAAAACTATACTATAGTTATCGGCACGGATATTGAGCTCTCGGCGGAAGAGTGGGGATCGCTTTGCGCACTGTACACATAAGGCAATAAACCAATAAATCGCTTCTGCGCAGGTGAAGGTCAGGGCTCAATATCCGTGCCGATAACTATACCTATCTAGCAAGTATGTCTTAATCCTTACTTAATACTACAAATAATTAAAAAAAAAATGCATAAAAATTAAAATTACATAAAAAATCATAAAGTAAATAAGGTAAATTAACTAAAAGATTCCCTGTAAATACTTTTGTTTTCCACATTCATAACATGCAGCTAAATGTCAAGTCAGAAAGACAGACAGATTGCAGGGCATAAAAAAAAAATACTTTAAGAAAGGCATTTTATTATATAGTTCTGTGGTCCTCAAACGACGTGGTGCCTGTATCTTGGGAACCTAATCTCTCTTGGGGATCTAATAAATGCGAAACTGTCTGTTTGTCGCGCTTTCAAACCAAAACTACGTAACCGATTTAATTGAAAATTGGCTCACGGATAGTCTAGAACAGTCTTTCCCAAAGTGGGCGATAACGCCCCCTTGTGGGCGCTGCGGGTCTCGAGGGGGGCGGTAAGAGACCCTTTTGTCATGTTTGTTGTATCGGAGGCCCCCAAAATATTTATTTTATTCTAGTTTTCAGTATTTTTTGTTATAGCGGCAACAGAAATACATCATCTGTGAAAATTTCAACTCTCTAACTATCGCGGTTCATGAGATACAGCCTGATGACGGACGGACGGACGGACAGAGGAGCGAAAACAATAGGGTCCCGTTTTATCCTTTGGGTACGGAACCCTATAAAATGGGGGTGCTAAAAAAATATTTATTCTCAAAGTGGGCAGTAGACAAAATAAGTTTGGGAACCACTGGTCTAGAACCTGAAAAAGTACAGAGGATATTTTTTATTCGAGTGCGCAATGTAGTAGCTACGGGACGCTGATGGAACGTCGTAAGTAAAGAAAAGATAGAAAGATTATCGTAGTCGTGGTTAGTCGTGGTGGCCTAGTGGGTAAAGAACCAACCTCTCGAGTATGAGGGTGTGGGTTCGATTCCAGGTCAGGCAAGTACCAATGCAACTTTTCTAAGTTTGTATGTACTTTCTAAGTAATCTTAGACACCAATGGCTGATAAAAAGGTGAAGGAAAACATCTTGAGGAAACCTGGACTATATATATAGTCTGAAATCACCAACCCGCATTGAGCAAGCGTGGTGATTAATGCTCAATCCTTCTCCGTGTGAGAGGAGGCCTGTGCTGCGTTGTTCACACAAATTAAGAATTTTGAACGACGCACAAATTAAGACTTCATCATCATCATCCTCCGAGCCTTTTCCCAACTATGTTGGGGTCGGCTCGGAGGATGATGATGATGATGATGATGATGAAGTCTTCGTCGTTCATTCTAAGCAGGCTGTTTTATCCATTAATTTCTAGAAAAGTCGCGAATAACAAAACTTCCCAAGGGTAAAAGACCCTATTACTAAGATTTCGCTGTGCGCGTGACACCAGACAGTACCTCATGAATCGTGAAAGTAAGACAGTAGGTAGACCAATACTTAACTTGCATAAAATAAATATTTACCCGCGACCCGTGAGAACTACTGTCCGTACCGGGGTAAATTATAGCCTATGATACTCGGGAAGAGTGTATAAAGTATGTGTATAAAGCTGAAGAGTTTGTTTGTTTGAACGTGCTAATCTCTTTCAGTGAAAATTTCTTCAGTGTTAGATAACCCATTTATCGAGGAAGGCTACTTTTTATCCGGGTCCGTGCCGAGGTTCCCACGGGATGCGGGTGAAACCGCTGGCAGAAGCTAGTATATTTATATAGAAGATGTAGATGGTGCAGTGCCCTTCGTACGCGAATCCAACTCACACTTTTCTCAGTTTAAATATTAGCAAGGCTCATCCTACATTTGGCTACGTAACATTATTTGCAAAAAATACTTTACTTGGGCAACTTATAGGCTATAAGACGAGTGAGGCTTCACGATACTCGGCTCAGGTATCCAGTTACGCAATGAGACAAGTATATTGTATATCCGCATCAATTGAACGATCTAATACTTGACGCAATATTGCGACAGTTCTACTAAGAGGGGACAGGCAGAAGCAATAACTCTTTTTTTATTAACACGCTTATATTACTTATAACTAACTATGTATGTATGTAAAAAAATCTTGCGAGTCTTAATTTGAACAAATTCCGGTCTCCGATTAGGGTGAAATTTTGCACGCTCGGAGTTTTGATGACAATACATGGCTAGCTAAAAAACGTCATTACAAATCCAATATGGCGGCCTCCCCAAAATGGCGGATTGGCTGTTTAAAATCAACCCCCATGATATGGGTACCAAATGAAAGGGTTTGCTGTCAGGAATACGAAAAATAATATATTGTTTTAAAAGCGTGTTTTTTTATGTGAAATGATTAAATGAAAGCTGTGCAGCGTGAGGGAGTGTCAGAATCTTACTGACTAAAACCAGTCTTACCTAGAGGTATTGGGTTGCCCGGGTAACTGGGTTGAGGAGGTCAGAAGGCAGTCGCTCCTTGTGGCACACTGGTACTCGGCTGCATCCGGTTAGACTGGAAGCCGACCCCAACATAGTTGAGAAATGGCAGATGATAGTATAGATTTTTTTCCGTATACATACACTAGCTTCTGCCAGCGGTTTCACCCGCATCTCGTGGGAACTACTTCCCGTACCGGGATAAAAAGTAGCCCATAGCCTTCCTCGATAAATGGGCTATCTAACACTGAAAGAAATTTTCAAATCGGACCAGTAGTTCCTGATATTAGCGCGTTCAAACAAACAAACAAACAAACTCTTCAGCTTTATAATATTAGTATAGATAGAAAATAGTCGAAGTAGAAACAGCTAAGTATTAAAAGCTAGTTATTTTTAGGTATAATTAACATATCTAGTTAGCATTCCGGTTCGATAAGTTTGACCTGTCATGTGGATAATTCAGAAACCTGATATTTGGCGAACACGATGACTCATACGGTTGCCTTATCTTAAATATATATTTTGTTTCTATTTTAACTAATAAGAAGCCCGGGTTGATCAAGGTTAAGGCGACGAATTGGTAAACAATAATTCCATAACCGGCACGCGCACCTAAGGCGCCAAAAGGGGTCGGAGCGTCTGAGTGGGGCGAGGATAACATCACGCGCGCTCGCTTATAACTAAAAGTCGTAAGCGACAAAATGGTTTTGTAATTCTATTATTTAGAAATGATAATTTAATAAAAATTTCTTCTACAATTCTAAAGATTATGTATATGTTATGGACCATGTGATTAATTCGGGCATTATTTATAATGCCCGAGCATTATGAATAATGTCTAGCTTTATCGGGCCAAGTGATTAATAACTATCTTAACTTCATTATTTATCACATTGCACGGGCATTATTATATTGCTACATGACAGTTGGGCAATTTGATAATAAAGCTATATTTTATGCGGTGCGAGGGTGGCAGTTGTTCTAATAAATAAATTCTGTTACTTGCTACATAATATTTTATGATTATTGTTTCGAAAATTATATGTTCTTTTTTAATGGGAAATTTTAAGTCTAACCACAAAGGACAATTGTCATCTAATTTACTTACTCGGCATCGTTTTTCTTGATCTCATTTTTCTTGGCTCGTTTTTTTTTATGGTAGAATTTAATTTGGATTCAAAACATTGTATTAAAAATTGAAGTCAGTGACGAAAACGAAATGCTGCAAACCCGACTCCACGTAGTCTTGTCTGCCCTACCCCTAGAGTGCAATTCAAAACCGCGTAGGCGCGGAGGGGCGAGGCGGCCTGCGAGCTGAGGCGCAGGTAGTTTTAACGCTCGCCGACGCGGTTGAGGCTGGCCGGCTCTACCGGCCAGTAAGCCGAAGCTGCGGTGGTGAGCGTGAAAACCATCTGCGACGATAAGCTCGCATGGGACCGCCGGAGCCACGCAGCGCCGGAGCCGTGACAGAAGCCATGCTTGCTGCATGATGCATGCTATTAATATTAAGTTTAAGTTAAATGTCAATAACAATAAAGAAAATGAAATTAAATATGTTTATATTACTTTGCCCAAAAGGTCACGGGCAATATGTATAGTGCCCGGTCAATTTGATTATTTGAATAATTATTATCAAATTGCACTCTCATATTGGGCATTTTTCATAATGACCGGGCATTATGTATAATGCCCAATTTATCACTTGGTCCATAACATATATACTCAACTACTAAAAAAGTTAAGAGGCTTAAATCGGTCCCGTTTGCCCATAATATGTGAATCTCTTTTTAAAAAGAGATATGTTTGATATATTTTTCTCTGTTATAAAAGTTACCTAATCATGTTTTGAAGTCTAACAAAATAAGGTTTTTATCATGAACTTTCAGGTAACCAAGTTGTATTTTGATCCGTTTTGTATTTACTGAAAAAAATTGAGATCTTTGGCGCCAAAATTTCCAATTCGTCCTCTTAAGCGATTGCCGCGGTCTCTCCAAAGATATGAGAGTAGTCTAAATCTTCTATTACATTGCAATGGATAAACTCAAAAACTACTCGACTGATTTAAAAAATTCTTTCACTATTACAAAGCTACATTATCTGCAAGTAACATCATCCTCCGAGCCTTTTCCCAACTATGTTGGGGTCGGCTTCCAGTCTAACCGGATTCAGCTGAGTACCAGTGCTTTACAAGAAGCGACTGCCTATCTGACCTCCTCAACCCAGTTACCCGGGCAACCCGATACCCCTTGGTTAGACTGGTGTCAGACTTACTGGCTTCTGACTACCCGTAACGACTGCCAAGGATTTTCGATGACAGCCGGGACCTACAGTTTAACGTGCCATCCGAAACACAGTCATTGATGTCTAAGATTTACTTAGAAAGTACATACAAACTTAGAAAAGTTGCATTGGTACTTGTCTGACCTGGAATCGAATTATCTGCAAGTAACATAGGCTATATTTTATCCCGGTGCGGGTAGAAGTTCCCACGGGACGCGGGTGAAACTGCGGGAAAGCGGCTAGTTTATTAAGATGTATTTTTGATCGTGTTTCCTGAGCAATCCATTTTCACTCGGTAGAACTGGTTGTTAGATTTTATATCTAGCCGTAACCATTACAAAAAATACTGAAATGACAGTTGGGATCTACCAAATTAACGTGCCATCCGAATCACGGAGTAACTCTTTATGACAAGACTAGCTTCTGCCAGCGGTTTCACCCGCATCCCGTGGGAACCTCGGCACGGACCCGGTTAAAAAGCCTAGCCTATAGCCTTCCTCGATAAATGGGCTATCTAACACTGAAAGATTTTTTCAGATCGGACCAGTAGTTCCTGAGATTACCGCGTTCAAACAAACAAACAAACTTTTCAGCTTTATAATATTAGTATAGATTGTCACCCATCCGCAGAACGACCGTACCAAGCGTTGCTTATCCTCATGATCGGCACTCTTAAGAACGATCCCTCATTTTCTAAAGGCGAGATTCCCCAAAAACTGTGTTCGCGCGCAAATGTTGCAGTTTCGCGGACATTTTACAAATGTTCGCACGCAATGTGTTACTGTTTGCTAGAGCGAGTACACCAGAAGATACATTTGTGTGTGTCATAGAGCCGCACACCGGTGGAATCTCTCTAGATTTGACTATTATTGGACTATAAGTCAACAAATGCCTTGTTAACCTAACAAGGGACGAACCAATTAGCTTGTATTGAACACAATTGACCTATTTCCTGCACGTTAAGACGTTTTATCCTATAACATAGGCAGATAGACTGATAGACATAGACCGTCGTACCACGAAAACTTTTAAGCTACTGTTGAACACTTGTCAAAAAAAAAATACAGATTATAACAAATAGGGTCCGTTTTGCCGCCACACTTTTTTAGACAAGTGTTCAACAGATGTTTAAGCTTTTGTAGTAACGCTGATATTGTTGAAACCACATTCATATAGTTATCGGCGGCACGGATATTGGGCCCTGACCTTCACCTGCGCAGAAGCGATTTATTGGTTTATTGCCTTATGTGTACAATGCGCAAAGCGATCCCCACTCTTCCGCCGAGAGCCCAATATCCGTGCCGATAACTATACTTGAGAGGTTGTTTCTTTACCCACAAGGCCACCACGACTTACAATTCTGAAGTACCTAGTCTAGCAAATAAATCCCCTTCCACTTACTCAAAACTAGAAAAAAAAACACTAGTTCTCTTGGCTGTCATATCTACAAATTGAAAATGTGAACTACATATGAACTATGTACATTCTGTCAGCGGTTTACGTGCTGGCCGAAGCAACTCTTCAATTTAAGAGCCCAGCTCTTGTCGGTGCAGCTCCTTCCATTTACGCCTATCTAGCGCCAACTCCTGAACTTCCTTATACGTCACAACATTCACCTTCTCTTTAATTTGCTTCATGTAGCTGTACCTTGGACGACCCCTTCCCCTCTTTCCTTCGACTTTCCCTTCCACGATGTTTTTTATAAAATCGTCGTGACGTATAAGGTGTCCTATCATTTTTCCTCTCCTGTTCTCTATGCTATGTAATAGTTGTCTTCTACTCCCTATTCTATTTAGTACTTCTTCATTGCTAATTCTTTCCGTCCAACTAATTCTCTCCATCCTCCTCCAGCACCACATCTCAAAAGCCTCCAGTCTGCTTATATCCTGCTTAGTCAGTGTCCAAGTTTCACAACCGTACAACGCAATGCTCCAGATGTATGTCCTTATGAATTTCTTGCGAATGTTTCTGTGTATATTAGATCTAAATAAATATTTTTTGTTGTAAAAGGCTTGTTTGGCCATTGCTATTCGGCATCTGATATCAGCGGAACACCGAGAGTCAGATGTTATGTTGCTTCCTAAGTATTTAAAGCTTTGAACTTGGTCTATTTGTGTGTTATTAATTTTGATGGTCTTATAAATTGGTGTCACTTTTGCTGTTATTAAAGTTTTTGTTTTGTTGACGTTAATTTTTAATTGAAATTCGGTGAAAACTCTGTCCATATGGTTAAGTAAAGTGCTGTATGTGATCTTCGGCTACCGCTGCTATGTCATCCGCAAATCGTATGAATAGAACCCTCTGCCCATTGAATTTAACCCCTCCAAAAGGTTGTTCTGCAATTTTTTTTATTGCCTGTTCTATGAAAATATTAAATAGTATCGGGGATAGGGTACAACCTTGCCGAACTCCCTGTTTTAATTTGGCTTTAGCCTTCTCTTCTCCTATTTCAATAAGTGTTTCCTGATTGTTATATATTTCATATATTATTCGTCTGTCTCTAAAATCAATTCCTGTATTTTTTAGGGTCATCATAATTTTTTTCCAATTAACTTTATCAAAGGCCTTTTCTAAATCTATAAATGCTAAATATGTATTAAGTCCCAAATCTAGTCTGCGGTCTATTACTGCGGTTTATTTCGAAGCAACTACAACCCGGATAGTGTTGAAAATTGCTAAGTTTCATCAAAATCCATCATGTAGTTTTTCCGTGAAGGAGGGATAAACATCCATAGTACATACGACATTCATACATACAAACTTATATATTTATAATATGTACTAGCTTCTGCCAGCGGTTTCACCCGCATCCCGTGGGAACTACTTCCCGTACCGGGATAAAAAGTAGCCTATAGCCTTCCTCGATAAATGGGCTATCTAACACTGAAAGAAATTTTCAAATCGGACCAGTAGTTCCTGAGATTAGCGCGTTCAAACAAACAAACAAACTCTTCAGCTTTATAATATTAGTATAGATTAGTAGAATTGAAAAATGAACTCTATCAAAAATATAAGTGCTAATGAACATAAAACAAACAAACAAACAAACAAACCAAAAAAACAATGCTAACATAAATCAGTGATTAAATAAACCAAGTGACAACAAATATGCTCGGTCGCTTCCGTCGCGCCGCGCAGAAAGTTGCGCGCGCGCCGCGTGACGTCATAGACGAGGACGCAGACGCGGCGTACGACGTGTCGCACTACTTCTGCGATGACGTCGCCGATCCCTGGAGGCAGAATGGTAATTATTATTCATGGTATCGAGTAGTGTGGAGACGAGATGGACATGGGGACTATAGTACGCGCCAACTAAACGTGCAATAAAGTTTGTTCACCTCCTTCTACTAATGTATCCCAATAACTTAAAACGATACGAAAAAATGTATGGGCAGTGTCGGTAACACGACCAAAACAAATGTATCGTGGTACAAGGCGTCTTTGTCGCAAAGGATTACAAACCTTTGGTCAAAATTTTATGATCAGTCGTTTTTATTTTAAATATGGACAGATAATTAAATTCATTAAAAATAACAACAAACTAACATAACACTAAACCAAAATAACAGCAATAACGAAACAAAAACGAGAGAAAGCTTTCCGAGTAGAGTACACAAGTTGAGTAGTCTATCGCAAGCGCATTCCAAATTCGGAATGACGGAAGGACATTATTACAAAATGGCGGACAGGTGATGCGCCCCTGACGACAGGGCGGTTGAATGACATTTATTGCAAGTTTATTTGGCGCGTACTATAACTGGCCCAGCAGTGGGACAGTAGGCTGGCTAGAACCAAGGCTTGAAGAGCTGTCAAAGACCGCTGCTTAGCAGCATAAAGGGGTCTTGAATGTAAGTCATGATAAGTTTAGGCAATGCTTTATTTGAGCTGTAACTCGCCGTCCACCAGCCCAGAGACAACAGGCCCGTGCCCTCACTCGGCGTGTATCGTTCCACGCAGAGACGAACCTTGTCGGGGACAGCGCGATTGTTCGCGCAAATTACCGCGGCGCTGGTAGGTAAACATAGGGCTCCTGAAGGAACATGGTGGGCCGTCCATCAGCCCAGAGACAACAGGCCCTCCCTCGGCGTGTATCGTACCACGCAGAGACGAACCTTGTCGGGGACAGCGGGATTGTTCGCGCAAATTACCGCGGCGCTGGTAGGTAAACATAGGGCTCCTGAAGGAACATGGTGGGGTGTAGTCAGTAACAGTCTGATACTCCCTCACGTTGCACCCACAGAGGGAGCCGTCATTTGATGATGACCCATCTCAAAAGAAGGCAGTCCCATCCGGTCCATTTGCGGTCCATTCCAAGTAACTGGAATTTCTACAAATACATGTATTTCCTAGAACTGTTTTAATCATACTAAGATAAAACAGTATTCTTCACATTAGCTTTTTTTTTTCAGCGTTTCAGAATATTTAAATATTGATTCTGTATAATCATAAATTAAACAAGTTAATACAGCGCACTCTTTGATAAATAAAATGATTGAAACCGTTTTTTACGATCCTGACTGCCTTATCAGTTCGATCGTTTCATAAATATATGTTTATTTGATGGACCATCTAGATTATTCTAGATTCTAGACCGCTATTATTTACAGTTACGAATGCTCTATTAGGATGACTGATGACCTCTATGGAATGCCAGTAATTTCAGTTTTTATATTTTTTGAAAAAGAAGCCTCTCAAATCTTACCCATTCTTTCTGTCTACCTCAACGCAGTTACGCTAGCAACCCAGTAGCCCTAGGTAAGACTGGTTGTCAGACTTACTGGCTTCCCCGTAACGACTGCTCAAAGATGTTTAAATGACCGCCGGGAGCCACCAATTTCACGTGCCAATATTTGTTCTTCAATAAAATAAAACAAAATGAATGGTCACTAGTCCACAGAGCGACTTCGCAAACTTTTGATAGATCAACCCTTGTAGCTGTTAAATACTTACTGTATATTAATATTACCTAGCTGTCATTGAACATCTTTGGCAGTCGTTACGGGTAGTCAGAAGCCAGTAAGTCCGACGACCTCGATGGCGCAATGGTCACCACGCCGGACTGCCGAACCTGTGGTCCCGGGTTCGATTCCCGGTTCGGTCGACATTTGTGTGATGAGCATGCTTGTGGGCCGTGGTCTGGGTGTTACAATATGTATTTATAAATATGTATATGTGTAGCTATATGTAATTTATCAGTTGTGTTAGCACCCATAACACAAGGTAATTAATAACTTAGGTTGGGGCTAACCGACCGTGTGAAAAGGTGTCCTGACATTTAAAATTAAAAAAAAAAGTCTGACGCCATTCTAACCAAGAGGTATCGGGTCGCCCGGGTAACTGGGTTGAGGAGGTCAGATAAGGCAGTCGCTCCTTATAAAGCACTGGTACTCAGCTACATCCGGTTAGACTGGAAGCCGACCCCAACATAGTTGGGAAAAAGGCTCGGAGGATGAGGATGATGGACTTAAAATGATAAATATTTTTCTCCTCTTTCCAGATGCGCTAGAACGCGAACGCCTGTCCCAGCACGCGGCACTACGGGAGCTAGTCTCCCGCGGCGACTGCGTCCAGCTTAAAGCTCGGTTGAACGCGCTCGGCAACCGCGCTGGCTTGATAGCGAACTTAACGCCTGGAGGAGCTAATACTTTGCTTTATGTGTAAGTTTAGAAAGAAATTCCTTTATCAATATGCACGTCAAAACTACTGAATCGATTTAAATCAAAGGTATATAGATAGGACGGAGTTTAGATCCTAAGGAAAGACATAGGCTACTTTTGGGCTACTTTAGTGGGGGAATCGGTTCCTTTGGGACCAGAGTAAAGCAACTATAGGCCGACCATTTAACTCGCGTATCGCCTGCGCGGTAAGAAGGGGGCGGGGGCGGGTAACGCTAGACACGGAGTCAATAATCCAAAGATTTATCTCGAGATAGACATTGTTGGTATCCTTTTTTTTAAGTATTTATTTTTAAGTTTTACAAATATTTTATTAATAGCTTTTTAGGTACAAAATCATAAAAAAAAAATAATTAACTCCGTTTAAGAAATATTGAACCACGGATAAAAGTTATATAGGACTATTCATCACTAATATCCATATCGCTTGAATCATCATCACTGTCTGTGTAGCTTGAGGAGTCAGAATCTTGCAAATTAATAATAAATCGGTCCATCTCTTCATCAACGATACGATCGTGCAGACAATATTCATTTTCAATAGTTTGTACATGTTTATCGGAATTAACCCATTGTTCTACAGAGTATTCGGCAAATAACTGTTCTAGTGTATTTTTCTTTTTGTCTAAATTAGAATCAATTTCAATTTTTGCGAGCTGTCCTTTGATATCCCCCCAAACCAATTCGATTGGGTTCAAGTCTGGGTGATATGGAGGCAGTCGTAAGACTTCATGACCTGCCGCCTTTAAAATTTCATCTATTTTATAAATATTTTCTGTCGCGTATTGTTTAATTAAATTCAATAAATCACATTTTCTTAAAGACGTATCAAATTCGACATTGACAATCGAAAGCCAAGTTTATGTTCTCAAATATTCTCGGCCACAATTTAAAATTCCTTCTTCTCTGAGTTTCGCATTCAAAGTTTTTAATGTAGGAACCTTCTTATAAACCGTATAAAATTGAGTTATTTTTCTTCTAACAACGCCGTCTGTAAAACTGTCAACTTCAATTTTTTTCTTTCGGATCTGTGTATTTTTTTTTGGTGATTTAAAATTTACATTATTTTGTTCATCTTTTAGTTCATTTCCTTCTTTTATTATTTTACATATGGTAGTCACCGAGAGTCCTGTAGCTTTAGCAACAAGTTTGTTTAGGTTTACGTCTTCAAGATACTCTGTAGAATTATGATCTTGTTTTCTGGCTTTAAAATAGGAATATACATTGTATGCTAATTGTTTAGCTTGCTTGTTAATTTTATTCGCAAAACTGCAAGAGCGATTCATCTTGAGATTTATCTTGGCAAGTCGTATACCTTGTGCGTTTATGTCCAAGCGTCCGTAACAAAAATGACAACCGCGCGCTGCAAGCACAGCCAGCGCACTGTTGCACTTGACGTAAGCTGTCTGCTCCGCGCACCCCTTTCACCCACCCGCTAACATCTCCCCTCGCTCCCTTCTTACCGCGCAGGCGATACGCGAGTTAAACGGTCAGCCTATAGTACTAGTTGACTGCCTCGTTGGTCTAGTGGTCGCAAGCGCGGCCGCTGTACCCGAGGTCTCGGGTTCGATTCCCGGGTCGGGCCGAAATCGCTTTGTGGGTTTTCTTAAACTTTCACAAAGCAGCCCGTAGTCTGGAAGTTGGTGATTGATTCACCCGTGCATCGGAGAGCACGTAAATGTCGGTCCTGCGCCTGATCTCTTTCCGGTCGTGTCGGATTGCCGTCCCATCGGGTTATGAGAGTGAAGGAATAGGGAGTGCACCTGTGTCTGCGCAAATGCTCGTGCACTATAATATGTCCTGCGCAGCTGGCTGATCTCCTTAAATGAGAACAGCCACCGTGGCCGAAATCGGCCGTGGACGCTATATATAAAGCAACTAGTGTATGCTACTGCCTCAAATAGCAGATTTTCTGGATAAATTAGCTATATACCACTGAAAGAATTTTCAAATCGATCTGTTACTGTTACAGCCTTTTTATCGTCCCACTGCTGGGCTGCGGCCTCCTCTCACACGGAGAAGGATTAAGCGTTAATCACCACGCTTGCTCAATGCGGGTTGGTGATTTCAGACTTTATAGTCCAGGTTTCCTCAAGATGTTTTCCTTCACCTTTTTATCAGCCATTGGTGTCTAAGATTTACCTAGAAAGTACATACAAACTTAGAAAAGTTGCATTGGTACTTGCCTGACCTGGAATCGAACCCACACCCTCATACTCGAGAGTTTGGTTCTTTACCCACTAGGCCACCACGACTTTTTTTTTCAAATCGATCACACTTAAGCAAATTTCAGCTTTGTTATGTTATGAGAAAAAGAGTACCATAAATATTTCCTTCAAAATCACTTCTATAACATTTCAAAAAAGGCTTAACCAAGACCGAGAGAGGATTTTTATTACGGCAATCGAAAATTTACTTTAATGTCATTAAAATAAAGCCTATTTGGCTTCCAGTGTAAACTCGAGGGAGCGGTAGCATTTCTTGACAGGTGTCAAGCATATATGCACTTCATTTCAATAATGTTTAAGATGATTTTCTTTAATACAAAGTTCTTTTCTCTTACAGCGCCTCAGAAGCCGGTCTCACCCAAGCGGTCTCCTCCCTCCTAGACGCCGGCGCGGACGGACGAGCTCACCCGGTGACAAAGTACTGCCCGCTATACATCGCCTGCTACCACGGACACGCGGACATCGCCAGGCTGCTGCTCGCCTCCTTCCCGCAAGCTGTGCAGGTCAGTCTGATAAAGAAGGAAAAATAACGTGTTTCTATGGTCATGTGGAAGTCTCTAAGCTACTGCTCATGTTCTACCATGGAGCTGTGTAGGTAAACGGTAACGCCGACTAAGGTACTCCTTTATATAATGAGGGCTACCGCGTATGAAATCGCCGCTAGAGGCGCTTGTGTAGCGAGAAGTCTTCGAAACGTCAAATGCCACTGTCTGTTTACGCGCGAGGGTTTATATTTCTAATTAAATTAATATTGTGAATATTTAACAATACTTTAGATTAATTATGGCAAATACAGATCAGGGTTCTATAAATGTCACTGCTTTGACACACTTTAATCTTTCGGAAACTTATGTTTGCATTTCTTTTTCGAGCAAAACGGCACTGCGCAACACGGTGGCATCGCCAATACGTTCACACTATAGTTCTATTGTATTACATATGATCTAATATAATCATCTAATGTAGATATAACTTTGATTGCCATAGTTTTAGACCTCACGCTACAGTTGCGCCATCTGGTGAAACAAAAAACGGTAGCCCCCATTCCTTATGTATTCCCCTCTGTATTTTTTACTGCCCATTTTCATCCTTCTTAACAGCAAGAAAACGTCGTGCAGGTTCACTAAGCCAAGCGAGCTCTTCTATACGTTCACTAATACTGCGAAATACTCTTCTATTCTTTTAATATTGTCCAACTTATAGTCAAAATCAAAGGTTATTATTTCATGTAAACTTCTATATACCACTAAGGAAGGGGTCTCATGGAGAGGAATCGACAAGAACCTCCATATAATCTTCCATATTCATCTTCTTCTCTTCTTCACAGCAAGAGACGGTAGAGAAATGGCTGCCTCTCCACGCGGCGTGTATCGGGGGTCACGCGACCATGGTCACCTTGTTACTGGAATATCCGTATCCTGACAGTGTGCTCACTACTTATACGTAAGTTGTACCTCAATCTATACTTAATACTAGATGTTTTCTGCGGTTTTACCTGCCTCCAGGGCGATTTCCTGCCCGTAACGGGATGAAATATAGCCTTTGTTATTCGGGAATAGTGTACCTTAGGAACTACTTCGCTTACCCAGATAAACAGTACCCTAGTACCCTAGTACCCAGTACCCAGTACCCTAGTACCTAGTACCCAGTACCCTTCACACTCCATTTTTTAAAATATTCTGAATCTATTTGAAAAATTTTTACAGTGTTAGACTGTTGTTTCTTTCATTCTTCGATTAAGGTTCTTGGCTACTGTTTATTTGGGCACGCACGCGAGAAAATCCCTCGCGGGTGAAACAGCTATCAGATTTGTAATATAGAGGTAAAATATGTGAAAGTGACGGTCTATCAGCTTGTCTACCTATCTATTGCGTTATTACGTTAAAACTACTAAACCTGTTAAAGTTAGTCTGAATCTAGAACCTCAGAAAGGGCATAGACTACTGTTAATCCGGTTGCTAGAAGTGATTCTTCCAGGACGTTAGTGAAAGTTCTAGTATATTGTGGTTACTATATTTATATGTTAAATATGATATTACTAGCGACGCTACGGGACAGTGGCAGTACTCGGCGGCGTTCGACGTGAACGCGCGTGACGTCAGCGGTCAGACCGCGCTGTACGTCGCGTGCACTCGGCAACTTGCAGCGTTCAGACGCGTTCTATAATATACTGTAGTTAAACTATATTTATATGTTAAATATGATATTATTAGCGACGCTACGGGACAGTGGCAGTACTCGGCGGCGTTCGACGTGAACGCGCGTGACGTCAGCGGTCAGACCGCGCTGTACGTCGCGTGCACTCTTGGCAACTTGGCAGTCGTTGATGCGTTGCTGTCGCATACGGTCGTCGCTTTGCCCGCTCCCAAGCCTGATCAGGTGAGGATATTGTCTTTATTAATATGTAGTTCAAAATATGAAAAAAATTAAAGAAATGTCTCACTTCTTGTATTTTATTTAGAATGTTTTATCGATTTCGTCCACTTACTCACTTAATCTTTGCCGACTTAGCCCTTTTCGTCCAATTAGCCCTCTTTGTCCCATTAGCCCTTTTCATTCATTTGGCCCTTTTGAAAGATGGAAAGTCCACATTGCACGTTTTCATCCATTTTGTTCCTTTTCGTCCACTTGATCCATTTCGTTCTACTCAGTTTCGTCATCTTGGTTTTTGATAGCCTTTTTACCCCTTTACATTTTTAACCCTTTTCGTATCTTTCATCCATTTCATAAAAAAATAATGGTTTTCATTCTGCCAGGATCCTGAAGAGACCGTGGCAGCTACACAAGCGTTGAGTCCACATCGCGGCGGCATCTCGCTCGGCATACATGCTATTGTTAGCAAGTTGACTGGATCTTCTGGGAATAATGTAAGTGAGATTAAAAGTTTTATTAGGGTGCGTCTACACGGTGCAAGTAGCTTGCACATATTGAGGCACATGCATTAAAAAAAATGTGTGGGTCTAGCGACTCGCGCATATGCCCCACGTGCACTGTTGGATGCGCGCTGGTCGCTTGCATGTTAACTAGCTCCAGCTACATGCACAGTGTAGAAGCACCCTTAAGTTTTATTAATTATCGTATTGCACGGGTCGTGTGTGTGGCCTCAAAGGAGGAGGTTCTCAATTCGTCTTTACCCTGTCTTTTGGTACCCCAAAAGCTCCGAAACTACTGATCCGATTTGAAAATCCCTTCGATGTCAGATAGTAAAGCTGGTTGTCCTATGATTTCTTCTAGGAGAAGTCATCAGAGCAGCGTATATGTCCGGTGTATATGGACATTTTTATGATATGCGATCAACTGTCTGTCAACAAAATCTTAGTAAGAGGGGCCCGTTGTACAGCGAAGTCTTAGTAACAGGGGTCCGTTGTACAGCGAAGTCTTAGTAACAGGGTCCGTTGTACAGCGAAGTCTTAGTAACAAGGGCCCGTTGTACAGCGAAGTCTTAGTAACAGGGGCTCTGTTGTACAGCGAAGTCTTAGTAACAGGGGCTCTGTTGTACAGCAAAGTCTTAGTAACAGGGGCCTATTATACAGCGAAGTCTTAGTAACAGGGGCCTATTATACAGCGAAGTCTTAGTAACAGGGGCCCATTGTACAGCAAAGTCTTAGTAACAGGGGCCCGTTGTACAGCGAAGTCTTAGTAACAGGGGCCCATTGTACAGCAAAGTCTTAGTAACAGGGGCTCTGTTGTACAGCGAAGTCTTAGTAACAGGGGCCCATTGTACAGCAAAGTCTTAGTAACAGGGGCTCTGTTGTACAGCGAAGTCTTAGTAACAGGGGCCCATTGTACAGCAAAGTCTTTGTAACAGGGGCTCTGTTGTACAGCGAAGTCTTAGTAACAGAGGCCCATTGTACAGCAAAGTCTTAGTAACAGGGGCTCTGTTGTACAGCGAAGTCTTAGTAACAGGGGCCCATTGTACAGCAAAGTCTTAGTAACAGGGGCTCTGTTGTACAGCGAAGTCTTAGTAACAGAGGCCCATTGTACAGCAAAGTCTTAGTAACAGGGGCTCTGTTGTACAGCGAAGTCTTAGTAACAGGGGCCCATTGTACAGCGAAGTCTTAGTAACAAGGGCCCGTTGTACAGCGAAGTCTTAGTAACAAGGGCCCGTTGTACAGCGAAGTCTTAGTAACAAGGGCCCGTTGTACATCGAAGTCTTAGTAACAGGGCCCGTTGTACAGCGAAGTCTTAGTAACAAGGGCCCGTTGTACAGCGAAGTCTTAGTAACAAGGGCCCGTTGTACAGCGAAGTCTTAGTAACAGGGGCCCGTTGTACAGCGAAGTCTTAGTAACAAGGGCCCGTTGTACAGCGAAGTCTTAGTAACAGGGGCCCGTTGTACAGCGAAGTCTTAGTAACAGGGGCCCGTTGTACAGCGAAGTCTTAGTAACAGGGCCCGTTTTTTCCTTAAGTGTACGGAAACCTTAAAAGAGAAGTCTACAGCTGTCTCCATGTTCGGTCTTCTAGGAGAAGTCCTCAGAGCGGCGCATATGTCCGGTGGTGGTGGAAGCCGGGAGGGGAGGCGACGCGTGCGTCTCCTGCGCCGCGAGGGGGGGGCATGTCAGGCTGCTGAAGAGGCTGCTGGCTGCTGGAGCTGACGCTAACGCGTCTGCGTTGCCGCCGGCTGATTTGGTAAGTTTAATTTGTTTTATAGGTAGATTGAGAAAGATCATGTGTCATTTTGGACCCATTTTTCAAATCATAAGAAAGCTCTTTAAAAACGCGAATGTCGTAAATACAACAACAGTTTTCAACCGACTTCCCAAAAGGTGGAGGTACAATTTGAGTGTTTGTATTTTTTTGATGGTGACAATGTTTGAAATGTTTCTAAAAGTCAGTGGCAATGAATGGTAAAAATATTTGAGGACTTGGGACACTTGACAGGAAATTCTAATATCAAAGGTTTTATTTCTCCCTTTCAGTGTATATTTATCTAACAGTTTATGTACATAATTGAAGTTATGTGTTTTGTGAAATCGCTCGTTTTTCGGCACTACATTTTTTATCTATATTTGTCCTCAACAATGTACAATTTATACAGATGGGTGGCAGCGATGGCACCCGCGACCGTCGTCGCTCCCGCAGTGCGTCGGCTGCGGTCACAGCACGAGGGTCCGCCGGCCCCTCGCCCGCCAGACCGGCTTATAATAACGATAGTAAGTTTTATTATTTAGAGTGTCACACCCAAGAAATATGATTTTACTACAGGATACAGCTGGCCATCTTACAGCCCATACGGCTCACTACTTCTTCTTCCCAGCAAAAACACATAGGAAGTGGTGAAGGACGAGCGTTTTGGGGGCTGTCTTTCGTAAATTTGACTTTCAAAAAGTGGTGATTTTCAGATTTCAGCTATTCTGAATAAATGACGTTTTATCTTTATTTGTGGAACGGTTCTGTGATGAAACACGATGTCTAGAGTCCGAGAAAAGACATCATCATCTCTCGAGCCGTTTCCCAATTACTGCTGGTCTACTGGTCGGCTTCCAGTCTAACCGGATGCAGCTGAGTACCAGTGTGCCACAAGGAGCGACTGTCTATCTGACCTCCTCAACCAACTTACCCGAGCAAATTTCAAGGGACATATTCAACTTTTTATCGGGCTAGGAGAAGTAGTTCACTCAGTCCCGTTAACTCAGAACGGCCAGCTAACTCATCTTTCTGCCTTCCAGGAGACAGTCCCTGGACAGCGCTCTCAATAGCAGCCCGAGCCAAGAACGTGCAGATAGTGGAACTACTCCTGCAGCACGGTGCCACTGACCCGCACTGCCGCGCGATACGCGAGTGCAGCAGACACTCGCTCACCGAGCTGCTGGCTAAGCTGCTCGCTACTAAGGTAGCTAGCATTATATGTAAGTGCAGCTAGTGCAGCACGGCGCTACTGACCTGCACTGCTCACCACACCCAGTGGGGCCTAACTTCCCCAGCGGGTCTACCACCCCCGGCAGGGCCCACCTCCGGCGGGTTCCACTCCCGGCGGGGCACACCTCCGACGGGGCCAATTCCCGGCGGGGCCCAACCTCGGGGCCAACCCCTGGTGGGGCCACGAACTCCGGTAGGGCCCAACACCTCCCAGTGAGGCCCAACCCCCTAGCAGGGTCCGCAACCCTCTGTAGAACCCACCAGGGCCAATGCCTGCCGGGGCTGCAGAATTGTAATAATCCCTCAGCCCCGGCAGAAATGGAGAATGTTCTAATTGTATCTTCGTATATTTTTTTTAGGTTTCTTCGCACATTTTGGTCTATTGAGAATCATCGGCACGAATCTTGAGCGCTGACCTACATCTGCGGTGAAATGATTTATTAGCAAAGAACCAATCCCGAGTGACGGCTATGACACAAAAGGGACCCAATAAATTACTTCTGCGGAGGTGAAGGTCAGCGCTCAAGATTCGTGCCGATGATTATATCAACCGATCTGATATGCTTTTTGTTTCCACCCCACAGGCATACCCCGACCCTGATTACAAGCTGAACAAATCGATGATATCTGAAGCGCTATTCAGCAGTCGTTCAGGTGACTCCGCGCTGACGTACAGTTCTCTCTGTCCTACTGTCGCTGTCATGCTGAACTGGAGAGAGTTGAGAGCTCAGCTCGCTACTATACGGTCAGTAGTTCTTATATCTCTAGTTCACTACATAGTATAAAACAAAGTCGCTTTCTCTGTCCCTATACCCCTATGTCCCCATGTCCCTTTATACGCTTAAATCTTCAAAACAACGCAACCGATTTTCATGCGGTCATATCTCAGGAATAATCAGGCTAATCTCAGGAACTACTGGTCCGATTTGGAAAATTCTTTCAGTTTTAGATAGCCCATTTACCAAGGAAGACTGCCGGTATACGCTAACAACTTACCAAATTACATTGATTGAAGTCCAGACCACTTCAACATTTCTTCTCAACGACCTTGGCAAGCACAACCTGATATTTTTTTTTATTTTTCTTCATCTTCCAGCATGTCCTGGCTCCGTCAAGCAGCTCTCCGTGTCAACAGCAAGTTGAGCAGCAGTTCCGGAGCCCTGCACGCTCTCACCAGGATAGATCTATCCAACAATGAGCTGAGGCTGCTGCCTCCTGAGCTATTCACCATGCTGAGCTTGAGGTAGGTCTGATGGTGGTAGGTCCGTGCCAATTAATAGTAGGTCTGTGCCACTTGATAGTAGGTCCATGCCATTTGGTCGTAGGTTCGTGCCAATTGATAGTAGATCCATGCCAGTTAATGGTAGGTATGTGCCAGTCGCTAATAGCTCCGTGCCAGTTATTGTGGATACGTGACAGTTGATAGTAGATCCGTGCCAGTTAAAGTAGATCCGTGCCATTCGATAGTAGATAGGTGCCAGTTAATAATAGCTACATGCCAGTTAAAGTAGGACCATGCCACTTGCTAGGTGGTATGTGCCATTTAATAGTAGGTGATAGTAGGACCGTGCAACTGTATAGCTGAGCAGCAGTTCCGGAGCCCTGCACGCTCTCACCAGGATAGATCTATCCAACAATGAGCTGAGGCTGCTGCCTCCTGAGCTATTCACCATGCTGAGCTTGAGGTAGGTCTGATGGTGGTAGGTATGTGCAGTTGATAGTAGCTACATGCCACTTGGTAGTAGCTACGCGCCAGTTATAGTAGAGCCGTGTCACTTATTAGTAGGTCTGTGCCACTTGCTAGTTGGTATGTGCCAGTCGATTGAAGATAGGTGCCACTTGATAGTAGATTTGTGCCAGTTGCTAGAAGATCCATGCCAGTTAAAGTAGGTCCGTGCCGGTAAAAGTAGACATGTGCCAGTTAATAGTAGAGTCATGCCAATTGATAGTAGCTATGTGCCAATTGATAGTAAACACGTGCCTCTTGATAGTAGACACGTGCCACTTCATAGTAGACACGTGCCACTTGATAGTAGGTTATATAAGGCTATTGCAATGTATTTGTGCCCTTCAAATCATAGTCATTGATGTCCAAAATATACTTAGAAAGTACATACAAACTGAGAAAAGTTGCATTGGTATTTGTCTGTCCCGGAATCGATCCTCATACATGAGCGGTAGGTGCTTTACCACGTTTATTGACTTGAAAGTAGGTGCACACAACTTGATAGTAGATTACGTACAAATACTTATCAACAGGTACTTAAACGCAGCCCAAAACAAACTAGAACGTCTCCCGACCCTCGACGATCCGTTTGAAGAAGACCTGGACAGCAAGAGACGGAAGAAGAAGTCCAAGACCAGACCCGAGCTGTACTCCGCGCCTGTGCTGCAGGAATTGTATCTGCAGGTAAGAGCTTGGATATCTTTATACGGCTAGGCTTTTCCTTAATAGGTTGGTTAGATGTTTTAGCTCATGAAAGCAGGTGAGAGATGCTTGTGGCTTACAGTCTTAAACGAATGCAGCTGAGTACCAGTGTGCCACATGGAGTGACTGCCTAGGATTGGTTGTTCAACTTACTTGTAACGACTGCCAACGATGTTCAAATGATAGCCGGGACCTATAGTTTATGGATGTGTTAGATAGCTCTTTTAAGGAGAAAGAATAAGCTCCTTTTTCAACCGACTTCAAAAAAAGGAGGAGGTTCTCAATTCGGCTGTATTTTTTTTTTTTTAATGTTTGTTACTCGATTTCTCAAAGACGCCTGGACCGATTTCAAAAATTCTTTTTTCATTTGAAAGGGTATGCTTGTCATTTGGTCCCATCGTCAGTCATCAGATCAGGATCTGATGGTGGAAACCCTGAGAAATCGAGGGCATCTCTTGAAAATTGTAGGCGAGCATGGGGTAAAAACTTTATGTTTATGTGTATATCTGATGAGACTACAATACTATGGAGGTTTAGGGCAGATCTGATGATGGAGACGACAGAGGATCGAGGGAACTCCTAAACGGCACATCTTAACTACCTCGTGTTTGGGCTTATATTATTTGTATTGACGATACCTTTGCAACAGTGAAGGTTTGGAGCTGACCTGATGATGGAGACCAGAGAGGGTCAAGGGAACTCGACAACTGCATATGTAAACTACCTCGTGTTTGGGCTTATATTATTTGTATTGACGAGACCTTTGCAACAGTGAAGGTTTGGAACTGACCTGATGATGGCGACCAGAGAGGGTCGAGGGAACTCGACAACTGAATATGTAAACTACCTCGTATTTGGGCTTATATTCTTTGTATTGATGAGAACTTTCCACTTATACGGATAGTGACAATTATTCGTATCACTGAAAAGCTGTAAATAAAAAACTTTTTTACAAAAAAATTAAACCGACTTCCAAAAACACTAAAAAGCAAAAAAAAAAAAATTTAGGTGCATCGGCCTAGAAGTCGGTGGCAAAATTAACTTAATAACATCCGTTAGACACCGACTTCTAGGCCGATGCACCTAAAATTTGTTTTTTTTTTTTGCTTTTTAGTGTTTTTAGCACTGGCGGAAGTTAGTATACTATATTCTTATCAGGAATCTTACCTTCTTTTCCGCAGGATAATCGCCTAGAAGAGCTCCCAGCCCTCCTATTCCGTCTACCCAGTCTTTCAACCCTGGACGTATCAAACAACAAGCTACGAGCCCTCCCAGCTGCCATGTGGAGTGCTCCAGCACTGAGGGACCTCAATGTAGCCCTCAACCATCTGCGGGACCTGCCCCAGGGCTGCGAGGTTAGTAAGCTTCACATCATCATCTGCTAGGCCTGTCCCAACTGTGTTGGGGTCGGCTTCCAGTCTAACAGGATGCAGCTGAGTACCAGTGTGTTACAAGGAGCGACTGCCATATTTGACCTCCTCAACGCAGTTCCTAACAACCCAATACTCCTTGGTAAGACTGGTTGTCAGACTTACTGACTTCTGACTACCCGTAACGACTGACAAAGATGTTGCAAATGACAGTCGGGACCAATTTATCGTGCTTTCTGAAACACGGAGGAACTCGTCATGAGACGATGGTCCCCCACCCATAAACGTTACTTAACCTTATGATCGACTAGCTTCTGCCAGCGGTTTCACCCGCATCCCGTGGGAACTACTTCCCGTACCGGGATAAAAAGTAGCCTATAGCCTTCCTCGATAAATGGGCTATCTAACACTGAAAGAAATTTTCAAATCGTACCAGCAGTTCCTGAGATTAGCGCGTTCAAACAAACAAACAAACTCTTCAGCTTTATAATATTAGTATAGATTGACTCTTGCGGCTGGTACTTAACCATGTCTTGTGTAAATAAATATGTAAAAGGTTAATATTTTTCTTCAGACAGTCAATAAACAATATAAAGAAAACATCCCACGTCGCCTACTTCGCTCCAACTGGGTATTTACTTCAATAATAATAATGTAGATAATTTTGTAGAATCATCCATATTTCTGCTTTCTGGGTAGTTGCCGATACATATGATAAAATTAAATTACTAAAAAAAAACAGCTCAAAAGCTAGTTGACATTTGAAAGTAATAAAATGTGCTATAGTTTCATATCGGGGTATCGCTTTAGTACTTAATTCGTTAATTAAGATATTGCTAGACGTATAAAAAGACAAATAGTTTTATTTTCACATTTTGATACAAAACAACACATGACATATGTGCAGTTTTGTTGTCAAATTAGCTAGTAATTTAAAAACGTGTGAGCCGTTTAATAAGCTCAGCTTTAATACTGGCTTTCATCTAAAAAAACATTTGGATGTTTTTAGGGTTCCGTACCCAAAGGGTAAAACGGGACCCTATTGTTTTCGCTGCTCTGTCACCAGGCTGTATCTCATGAACCGTGATAGTTAGAGAGTTGAAATTTTCACAGATGATGTATTTCTGTTGCCGCTAGAACAACAAATACTGAAAACTAGAATAAAATAAATATTTCGGGGGGCTCCCATACAACTAACGTGATTTTTTTGCTCAGTTTTGCTCGATATACATAAATATATATATATGTATATATAGAATATTAGTTTGTATGGTACGGAACCCTACGTGCGCGAGTCCGACTCGCACTTGGCCGTTTTTTTTTTCGGTTTCGGTTCGTCAGTTTAAAACACAAATACATACCTGTCAGATTTATAACACCTCTCTTTTTGCGTCGGGAACTAAAAGTTATCAAAATATACATTGCCATTTACCTATATTTATAATTTCTTGTTTGTAAAGACTTTAAAATTATAGAAGTAAAAACTATTGGTTTAGAAAAGCTCATAGTTAAAGAGCTATGAACAAATATTATAATAACCATCTTTCTCCAACCAGGGTCAATCAGAATGCGGTAGTCCCCAGCAGCTGGCATCACCATCAGAGACTTCGCCCCAACTCAGCGCTTCGCCCTCCATAGGCAGCGCTCAGTTCGCTATGGCTACACAATCTGTGAGTAATTATCCAGCTAGCCATTTTCTTAACATGTTTTGAGATTTAATGATATGAAAATTAAAACAGGACAAACAAAACAAACTTAATTTTTAACCAACTTCAAAAAAGAAAAGGTTCGTTACATTGTCTGTTTAATTTAATGTTCACCACAAATACACTATGTTGCAGATCCGAGGCTTAAAGTTGACAAAATAATATAATATTTTAGGTTCAGAATAAACCAAAACGGAGCGGAGAAGTTTGTTAATAACAAATAGAATTTCGTTATTCATACATTTCGTTTTTTCCCACTGTGTAGTGTGTGTGTCTCTGAGCAGAGACATTCTATTGCTTAAATAACACTTCCCCGTTTTATTCTGGAAGTTTCATAGGTAGAGTTGGCCCCATTTCATATGGTCTCGTGGTTTGAGGCAATCTAATAGTCATCAGGTAATATCATGAAGAAATCTGGGGAGTTTGTTGTGCCACTTCTTCTTCCCAGCAAAAACACATTTGTAAATTTCTGACGTTCGAAAAGTGCTGTTTTGCAGCCAGGTTTGAATAAACGATTTTTGATTTTGATTTTTAATAGCATTAGTTCTTTCGAAATTAATTAGGCATTTCTATTTTTTACCCGACAACACCACAAAGAGAGTAACATATCTAATGACTAGCTTCTGCCAGCGGTTTCACCCGCATCCCGTGGGAACTACTTCCCGTACCGGGATAAAAAGTTGCCTATAGCCTTCCTCGATAAATGGGCTATCTAACACTGAAAGAAATTTTCAAATCGGACCAGTAGTTCCTGAGATTAGCGCGTTCAAACAAACAAACAAACAAACATTCAAACAAACAAACTCTTCAGCTTTATAATATTAGTATAGATGTAACTCTTCACACAGAAGTCATCATCGCGCAGCCCGTCTATAGAGCGCAGTGAGTCGGAGGCCGCTGATGATGATGATGATGAAGCTGTACCCGTGCTCAGCAACCGCGCTGGGAATGCTGTGTAAGTATAGTTTACCGATTGCGCAAAATGCGTAGTGTTATGTTCATAGAGAATTTTGCTTGATACTTTATAGCACAAAGTCGAAGTTTCTTGGTCAACTTAAAGCTTAATTATCATTATTTTTGAGTTTACTTTGTGAATGGCTAGGTGATTCCTGCGGGTTCTCCCTTGTCCAAAATACAATGTGTCGTATATTTTTTCTCAAGCTCTACACTATCTGTGTACAAAATTGTTATTTAAATCGATTCAGATACCTATAGACAGAGTGACTCGCATTTTTTTACACTAATATAACAAATAGGAAACATTTTTCCGTTTCTTTTGTACCCTGAAGCCTCAGAAATATCTGTAAAATTCTTACATCTATAGGCCATATTTTATCAGAGTGCAACCGCAGGAAAACAGCTAGTATGTTATATTAAATAAAAGTTTTTTAAAAATATTATTGCGAGCTATGGAACACAGCTTATAAACATAATAAAAAAAATCGTTTTTTTTTTCCGAGCGTGAAATAGCTATTAACGGCCAGTTTCTTCATCAAAAGTTAAAGTTAAAGTAATGTCTAAAGTAAAAGTAACGGTCAAATTCGTTTTTTCAAGGCTAAAGTGACAGCAAAACTAATAGAAAAATTGAATTTGACCGTTACTTTAACTTTAGACATTACTTTGACTTTTACTTTGGCTTTAACTTTTGATGAAGAAACTGGCTGTTAGTATAGGATATTCTGATATGAATGTTTAGTCATTTTTTACCAATTAATTTCTCTAATCCAACATGTATCTCCCCAGCTGGTCGGAAGCCCGTCGCGCCCACACGTGGCGCGGCGTGGTGGAGGGCGGCGCGCCGCCGCGGGGCGGAGCACCCCTCGCCTGCCTCAACCTGGCGCACAACCAGTTCACTTGTGTTCCTGCGGCTCTCGCCTGCAGAGCTACTAACCTTACTAGGCTTAATATGGCTTACAATTCGCTGAGGTAAGTTTGATATTGTAACTGGAACCATAAGCCCGAGTCACACCGGAATGGCAGCGGCCGGCAGCGACGCACTTTCAGTGCCAAATAATTTTAAACTTTAACTACATACTCATAAGACCAGTATCGCTTGAACAGCTTGAAACGGTCTCGCGGCACCACGGGCGGCCGCGCTAAACTAAGCTAGTTCAGACGCGCTAAACTAAAAAATCACGTATTAGTATGCCACCAGTACGCTACATGGAGCGACTGACTATCTGACCTCCTCAACTCAGTCACTTTAACTCGTTACCGCCGATACGGCTTACTAAGATTTGTCAGACTTTCTTGCTTCTGACTACCCGTAACAACTGAGATGGTCTATCGACCTAGTCGGATTGTCGTCCCATCGCGCTAGCTGACGGAATAGGGAGTGCACCTGTGTCTGCGCAAATGCTCGTGCACTATAATATGTCCTGCGCAGCTGACTGATCTTCTTATATGAGAACAGCTGCCGTGGCCGAAAATCGCCTACGAGGATGTGTAGCTGTAACTTAGCCACGAGTTCCTGTATAATATTAGTATTATTATTCACCCAGGTCTATGTCTTACGTGACTGCCTATCCTACGAGTTTGCGGCAGTTGGATCTTAGTCACAATGAAATTACCTGCTGGCCTAGTTTACCTCAAGTAAGTGCATTCAAGGATATTATAAAACTAGCTTATGTCTGCGGTTTCACCCGGTTCGTAAGGGAATTACTTAATGGACCGGTATAAAAAGTAAGCTATAGTCTGCCTCGATAAATGGGCTCATCATCCTCCGAGCCTTTTCCCAACTATGTTGGTGTCGGCTTCCAGTCTAACCGGATTCAGCTGAGTACCAGTGTGCCACAAGAAGCGACTGCCTATCTGACCTCCTCAACCCAGTTACCCGGGCAACCCGATACCCCTTAGTTAGACTGGTGTCAGACTTATTGGCTTCTGACTACCCGTAACGACTGCCAAGGATGTTCAATGACAGCCGGGACCTACAGTTTAACGTGCCATCCGAAACACAGTCATTGATGTCTAAGATATACTTAGAAAGTACATACAAACTTAGAAAAGTTTCATTGGTACTTGCCCGACCTGGAACCGAACCCGCGTCCTCATACTCGAGAGGTTGGTTATTTGCCCACTAGGCATCTCATACTTTACTATCATGACAATTTCTTCTCTAGGTGGAAAATTTCGGCTCCACCGAAGGGGATCCCTTAGCCTGCTACTGTCCCAACTCGGCGAACAACGTGAGGTCTCGTCCCAGGTCTGGTGGCTCCGTCCGGTCACAACTCCTCAGTGCAGCCTGCCCTGCAAGGAGACACTTGAGGCTTGAAGGCTTGAGGACTTTGGTAAGTGCAAGAACTCTTCAAATCTGTCTGGTTGTTGAATTCCTAGGTCTTCAGCTTTATAAATCCTCTCTTTATGTTTCTCTTTACAGATCCTAGCGAACAACCTTCTCACTCGCATCCAATTGACGACGGATGATGATGGGTTAACATCAGCAGCACAAGATGACTCTACTAATGATGAAGATGATGAATGGGTAAGTTTTATGTTTCATCGTCAGGTTTTTTATTGAGCCACGTATGGGCTGCGAACTCTTCGGTAGCAGAGGTGTTGACATTATTCACAAATTTCGCGAAATGCTTATTGAGGAGTTCAGACTTAACGGGCAGATTTCATCAAGACGTGTTCCTTCTGATTTTCTCAGTTGATGTCTAAAGTATGCTTACGGTGAGTCGCATCCTTTAGTTTATAACGTTAACCGAACCATTTTCAGTTGTCAATATTTGAGAAAACATATGGCTTACATAAGCTACATTTATACTAGGAAAGCTAGGCCATCACGAATCTTCTTTCCGTCCTATGTAACTTCTGAATAATGTATTCATTACTTTCCAGAACACGGGTTCCTCCCTCAAGACTCGTCTGCTGTTCCCCCTGCTGTCCATGCTGGACGTGTCGTGCAACCTGCTGCGCGGCATCCCGCCGGCCATACACGAGCTCACCAACCTGTCCGTGCTCAACATCAGCGGGAACAAGGGTGAGTCACTTCTGTTCACTTCTAGTGACTGCGAAAACAGTGGTGAGTCACTTCTTGTGGCTACAGTGAGTCACATGACTTCTAGTGACTACAGTGTAGCACATGACTTCTAGTGACTACAGTGGGTTACGTGACTTCAGATGACTACAATAAGTCGCCTGACTGTTAGTGACTACAGTGAGTCACATGACTTCTATTGACTTATACACCTCTAGTGACTTTTAACGACCTCTAGTGACTTATATAACATCTGTATTCGGCCCCTGGCTTGCCGAACATGACGTCTCCCCCTCAAGGGTCTCCTGCTATTCCCTCTGTTGTCGATGCAACAAGTCCCGCTTCCATGGCTCATAAGGTGCAAGTGACTTTCATGGCTTCTTACAACGTCTATAACTGTAGACATATGTGGCCGCCACCAATGGATCTACTATCAGGACTATTAAATCTGAACAACGTGGGCCTCTTGCTGCATTTATAACGATCTCTATTACCCGACCCGTAAAAAATTCAATGACTTTAAAAGACTTTTACTGACTTCAATTATTTCTGTTGAATTCTATCAACTTCTGATGAATTCTAGTGACTTCTGAGGAATTCTAGTGACTTCTTGTGACTTCTGTTGAATTCTAGTGGCTTATGTTGAATTCTATTGACTTCTGATGAATTCTGTTGGATTCTATTGACTTCTGATGAATTCTGTTGGATTCTAGTGACTTCTGTTGAATTCTAATGATTTCTGATGACTCCTCTAGAATTCTTGTGACATCTGTTGAATTGTAGCGACTTGTTATGACTTGTTCAGACATATGCTCGCTGCCGCCACAAATGGGCCTGCTCTCGCGCCTGTGGAACCTGAACACGGTGGGGTGCTCGCTGCAGGAGCCGCTGCGCTCCATGCTGCAGTGCGGCAGATACAAGAGCATGGATATAGTGGGCTACCTCAAGTCCGTGCTGCAGGAGGCTCGCCCCTATACCAGGATGAAGCTCATGTTCGTTGGGTTGCAGGTGAGAATTTCTTACTAGTTTCTGCCATCAGTTTCACCCGCATCCTCGGCACGAACCCGCGTAAAAAGTAGCCTATAGCCTTCCTTGATAAATGGGCTATGTAACACTGAAATATTTTTTCAAATCGGACCAGGAGTTCTTAAGAAATTAGCACGTTCAAGCAAGCAAACTCTTCAGCTTTAGAATATTAGTCTAGACCGGCTTCTGACACCCGTTTCACCCGTATCCCGTGAGAACCTCTGCTTGAACTTGCCTTGAACTTGCCTTCCTTGATAAATGGGCTGTATAGGGCTGAAAGAATTTTTCGAATCGGACCAGTAGTTCTTAAGAAATTAGCACGTTCAAGCAAGAAAACTCTTCAGCTTTAGAATATTAGCGTAGATTGTAGCTGTTAGTTTTAAAAATTAAATAAAAATATACGTATCTATAAGACTTCTATTATCTATTATAAGACTTCTATCTATAAGACGTATCTATTTAACTATAAGTTGACAAAGTTTTTGCACTGAATAAAATTCATTCCTGTACTAGCCGTTTTCCCGCGGTTTCACCCGCGTCCCGTGGGAGCTACTGCTCGCACCGGGATAAAATATAGCCTATGTTACTCGCAGATAATATAGCTTTCTAATGGTGAAAGGATATTGAAAATTGGTCCAGTAGTTTTTGAGTTTATCCATTACAACCAAACAAACAAACAAACAAAGTTTTCCTCTTTATAATATTAGTATAGATGTTATGGACCAAGTGATAAATTGGGCATTATACATAATGCCCGGTCATTATGAAAAATGCCCAATATGAGAGTGCAATTTGATAATAATTATTCAAATAATCAAATTGACCGGGCACTATACATATTGCCCGTGACCTTTTGGGCAAAGTAATATAAACATATTTAATTTCATTTTTTTTTTATTGTTATTGACATTTAACTTAAACTAAATATTAATAGCATGCAACATGCAGCAAGCATGGCTTCTGTCACGGCTCCGGCTCTGCGGGGCTCCGGCGGTACCATGCGAGCTTATCGTCGCAGATGGTTTTCACGCTCACCACCGCAGCTTCGGCTTGCTGGCCGGCTCGGCCGGCCAGCCTCAGCCGCGGCGGCGAGCGTTAAAACTACCTGCGCCTCAGCTCGCAGGCCGCCTTGACCCTCCGCGCCTACGCGATTTTGAATTGCACTCTAGGGGTAGGGCAGACAAGACTACGTGGAGTCGGGTTTGCAGCGATTCGTTTTCGTCACTGACTTCAATTTTTAATACAATGTTTTGAATCCAAATTAAATTCTACCATAAAAAAAAAAAACGAGCCAAGAAAAATGAGATCAAGAAAAACGATGCCGAGTAAGTAAATTAGATGACAATTGTCCAATAAATAATTTTGTGGTTAGACTTAAAATTTCCCATTAAAAAAGAACATATCATTTTCGAAACAATAATCATAAAATATGTAGCAAGTAACAGAATGTATTTATTAGAACAACTGCCACCCTCGCACCGCTTAAAATATAGCTTTATTATCAAATTGCCCAACTGTCATGTAGCAATATAATAATGCACGTGCAATGTGATAAATAATAAATAATAAAATAAAATAAATAAATAGTTTATTTCACACAAAGTTTACAAATGTTGAACTATGACTATAAAAACATAAAGGTTTATTTAGGACAACAATATGAGGTACCCTGACTCCTAAACTAGGTGTAGACCTGTAACTTAGAAGTCAGTGATTCTCCGTAAAAAAGTCATGTCATATTATATTAATAAGAGGACATTTCAGAAATACCAAATTAACAAAATAGTGTGACTAAACTATATAAACAGAAAAAAAAATGAATGAAAGAATTAAATAACTAGGCCAATGTGCAATGTACATACGAAAACAAGGTGGTGAGTGTGTGTGAGTGTATGTGTATGTGTAGAAAGTGTGTGTGTAAATGTAGCTATAGGTAAGTAAGTCATACGAGACTATGAACAGATACCCTTCAGAAGATCCTCAGTTTCTTCATAATTCAAAGTTTGAAGGTAGTCTCTAATTAAAGTTTTGCACTGACGTTTAAGGCATGGATATATTTTAATTTTTTTGTTTAGTAGGTTATATATTATAGTGCTAATCACATAGTATTGACGTTTGGCAAAAGCAGTTCTGTGGCGTACGGGAGGAAAAACATTATGCTTGAGGCGGCCAGTAGGTTCCTCAGGGGGACGCGTTGAATGCTTACGCAAGGCACACAGGAGCACAAAGAGTTGTCTGACAGTGAGAACCTTGCAGTCAGAGTAGAGCTGTACAGTGGAATACCTTCGTGGACGAGAAAACATTACTTTCAGGACAGCTCTCTGGGCTCTCTCAAGGCGAATAAATACATTTTGCGTGGCACCACCCCAAACAGGAAGGCAATACGTTAGCACAGATCGACAAAGTGCAAAGTAAACAAGTTTTAGTGTTTCACTATCAGCTGAGTTACGTAGCTTCTTGAAAACGTATATGAGTTTACGTACACGTGACGCGACCTTGGTTATATGTGGGTGCCAGTTAAGATGTTGGTCAATGAGTACTCCCAAGTACCTTACGCAAGAGGACCTAGTAAGGGGGAGGCAACGACAAAGCGTTGAGGAATTACAGGCGTGAGCATGCAAGGTAAGGGAATTTGGGGGACAGAGATTTGACCTAATGGCAAAAGGAACATGTACCGATTTCTCAACGTTTAAGGTTAGTAAATTATCTGACAAACATTTCACAACAGAGGAGAGCGCAGCCTCAGCGTTATGGTATGTCTGGGGCCAGTCTTCACCATCTACGACAAGGGCTGTATCATCCGCGTAAGTAAAGATCTTACAATTACCAAGAGTTAGTTTGCAGAGATCGTTGATATAGATAAGGAAGAGAGTGGGCCCCAGGATGCTGCCTTGCGGAACGCCGTATGTGATTGGGAGCTCATCACTTTCATGCTTGCCGATTTTTACCTTTTGGGTGCGATTTCTGAGGTAATCCGCGAAGATATTCAGTGCGACACCGCGTATTCCCATACTTTCCATTTTACTCAGTAAGGCTGGGGCAGAAACGGTGTCAAAAGCCTTTGATAGATCCAAGAATATACCCAGGCACTTGCGTTTACTATCCAACATCCTGGCTACGCAATCAGCCAAATCCATAACCGCGTCCTCGGTGCTCACTCCATTTCTGAACCCATATTGGTTGTTGGCTAATATATTGTTTGCACCCAGAAAGCTTGTCAGGCTCTTATTAAGGATTCGCTCCAGGATCTTGGACATGGCTGTTAAAATCGAGATTGGGCGGTAGTTGTTGACATCGTCTCTGCACCCAGACTTATGAATGGGATAAACAAGTGCTTTTTTAAACGCCGTGGGAAAGACCCCAGCACTGATACATAAATTGCAAACGTGAGTGATAATCGGAACCAGTACACATCTCGCGGCCTTTATTAATTTTGAAGGGATCGAGTCTAAGCCGGTAGCGCAGTTTGTCCGAAGACCTAAAATGATTGAGTCGACATCGTTTTCAGATACTTCGAGGAGTGCCATAGATCTAAGCGACACTGAGTCTGATGCAGATTTGGACACAATCGATGTAGGGTTAAATTTTGACGCTAAACTGCTTCCTACATTAGAAAAAAAGTTGTTAACGTGATTAAGCGAAGACTTAGGGTTATCCATTATATGCAATAGGTCAAAAGAGGGAGAGGACTGAGTTTGAAGATCTGATATTTTTTTGATCACGTTCCAGGTAGCCTTTACATTATTTTTTGCATTGTGGAACTGTTCTTTTTCATGTAACCGTTTAAGTTTTCTTAGAAGAGAATTGCAAAAATTGCGATATCGAGTGTAGGTGATTTTTAATATTTCATTATTTTGTGACTTTCTGAGTTTGGTATGCATGCGGTCACGGTGCCTAATACAACGAAGAAGCCCAGGAGTAATCCAGGGCTTCAAGTTGCGTTCTCTTTTTGGAATCGAAAATTCGCGTGTGTGCTGTGTAACAATGGAGGAAAGTTGACTTACCAAAGCATCAGCAGCATCATTGGGATCAGTAACCGTCAATAAAGGAGACCAGTCATGGGATTTGATATCATCAACAGCCGACTCGTGGTCTATTTTTGACATAGTACGATTACCAATTCTGTTCGTTGCTTTGGTTTCCAGAAATAATAGTAGCGGTTCATGGTCAGTTATGGATGACTCGATAACGAAAGTAGTAGCGGATTTTTAATGAAGTTAAGATAGATAGTAATCACTTGGCCCAATAAAGCTAGACATTATTCATAATGCTCGGGCATTATAAATAATGCCCGAATTAATCACATGGTCCATAACATAGATAATACTCAAAAGAATTTTTCAAATCGGACTGGTTGATTGTCTTGGTTGCTTTGTCTTTTTGAGAATAAACTATTTAAACCTAAACCTAGATCTTGAGATTAGCGCGTTCAAATAAACACTCTTCAACTTAATAATATTAGATCGATTACATCTGTTAATTTTTAAAGTAGGCGTTAATTTTTGTATTCAATCAAGATCTCTATTCGTAGTTTTCATTCGACTCACATTTATGTAAGTTTTGCGTTTAAATTACTATACATGTTTTCGATATTTTATACACAAGCTACATTCGATTTCTTATCTAAACCGTGTATATTATATTCATTAGCTACACTATTTTAACTAACTACCAAAAAGGGGATATGTTATTTACCTATGTCTTTGTATCATACAGGGAATAGGCAAAACCAGTTTGCTTGAGTGTCTCAGACAAGAATCTGCTATACAGCATCGAAGGAAACCTACTGAGGTATGTTTTTCAATCACCCATGATCTGTAGGAACCTGGATAAAATAACTATTCGCTGTGTGCGCGATGACAGCGCCCCTAGTGGCCACAACTATTTAGGACTTGTCATCTGTCAAATCATGTCAACTAGATGTTATGATATCTTTGTGATATTGATTTTCGACTAGTTTTTCAACGAAATTGAAAAAAATAGTGTAAAAAGTGAGTGTGTATATTATACCTAGCGATTTTCTTCCTCGTGAAAAATATTGATATTATAATACGTACGGGATTTGGATCGATTAAGCATAAAATACATTTCCAACCTCAAAATGAGCAGAAAGGGAAAAAAATAGTATTAGCACAGCATGTACTATGACCCATATCGCAAATTTTTACGTTTTTACTTAAAATTATAAAGGAAGTTATGAAAATAAAGCAATTTGACACTTGACAGCCCAGAATTAATTCACATTTCTGCCACATCGTGCGCTTCGATCGATTTGCCGTCCCCCACCACCCACTTTGCACATAGCGAATAGTCTTTCTCGATAAATGGGTATCGGGCCTCGATACCTAACATTCATCATCTGTTTAGCTTTTGCCAACTATGTCGGGGTCGGCTTCCAGTCTAATCGGATGCAGCTGAGTACCAGTGTGCCACAACGAGTGACTGCCTATCTGACCTCACTGTCTGTAAGACTGGCTTCTGACTACCCGTAACGACTGTCAAAGATGTTGAAATGACACTGGCAATTTCAAAATGTTTATCGAGCTTCCGAAACACGGAGGAACCAGTCATGACAAGATGGTCACCAATCTACGGACCGACCGCGCCAAACATTGCTGAACCTAATGATCGATCCACGCGGCTTTGACTTTGCCACGAACTCTCATATCTTCTCTTCTTTATTATGTTAATAATATCCGTTATCCCCCGCGTCCCGCGGGAACTACTGCCCGTACGGGGATAAAATATAGCGCATATTACTTGCAGATAATGTATCTTTCTAATGGTGAAAGAAAATTTTTAATCGGTCTAGTGCTTTCAGAGCCTTGAGGTTTCAAAAAAAATATTCCTCCCTATTACATCAGTATAGAAATGCATATAAGTTCTTTAACCCTCTTCCCCAGCACTGGGCAAAACGCATGGGCAACAAGTCCTCCCGCCGCGGCAACGTGTCGACAGTGGGCGTGGATATAGGCACCTGGGTGTATGAGAAGCACCGCTCTAGTAGAGGACCTATCACTTTCAGGACTTGGGACTTTGGAGGGCAGCAAGAGTGAGTATATTATTATTTCACTTTTACGCACACACAGGATTTAACATGAAATTAACAGAACAATAAAACATAACAGACAAAAATATTAAATACTCAGAAAATATCTCAATATGTTTAAAAAGTCACTCAATATTTCAATTTGTTTGTCATCATCATCATCTCAGCCATAGGATGTCCACTGCTGAACATAGGCCTCCCCCTTTGATCTCCACAGATACCTGTTGGAAGCGACCTGCAATTTGTTTGTATTATCAATATTTTTTTTTCCCAATAAAACGATAAATGAACGCGTGGCATTATTTTAAAATGCTTTAAGACCAAATGAACATGAAAAGTATTTTATTTTGGATCTAGCCACTCAAATATTTCGTTTTTTTTTTATATAATTTCCTCTATAGATAATTTCGCACAGATAATTTCAGTGTTTAATTTCGTAAATATAGGTGTGAACAATAATAATTATATGTAAAAAAAAAAATACGTAGGCAGCTGTGTTGCTGGGAAGTTTGTTAATAGAAGAAAGAAAGAAAATCCATTTATTATCGCAAACGACGCAAAAACAATAAAACGAATTACAGAACAAACAAACATTTAAATACGCTGCATTTGCGCCACCGTGCGCGAGGTGCCTGCGTGCGCACCTCGCGCACGCAGGCACGAGACAACAGCGCTGGTTTTCAGCGCTGACCCGCGCTGACCTCTAATCACTACTTCTTACTAGGAGGTGGTGAAAGATTGGCATTTTTGAGGGTGCTATCCATGTAATTGTTCTGATGAACTGCTTATTTAATAAGACTAATTACAATAAAATTATATTTGACTTTGACAGGTACTATGCGACTCACCAGTACTTCTTATCTCGTCGCTCACTGTACCTCGTGGTGTGGCGCGTCACCGACGGCAGGAGGGGGCTCGCCGGAGCACTCGACTGGCTCAGGTATGTCATATTTGTTATATGTATACTAGGTGTAACTCATCCTCCTCCTCCTGCTTCTCCTCCTCCTCCTCCGCCTCCTCCTTCACCTCCTCTTCCTCCTCCTCCTCCTCTCGTCTCTCCTTCTTCTTCTTCTACATCTCCTACTTCTCTGCCTCCTTCACCTCCTCCTCCTCACCGACGGCAGGAAGGGGCTCGCCGGAGCACTCGATTGGCTCAGGTATGTCATATTTGTTATATACTAGGTGTTACTCATCCTCCTGCTTCTGCTCCTCCTCCTCCGCCTCCTCTTCCTCCTCCTCCTCCTCCGCTTCCTCCTTCACCTCCTCTTCCTCCTCCTCCTCCTCCTCCGTCTCCCCTTCTCCTTCTCCGTCTCCTACTTCTCTGCCTCCCTCACCTCCTCCTCCTCACCGACGGCAGGTAGGGGCTCGCCGGAGCATTGAATTGGTTGAGGTAAGTTACATATATATGTATTTGTAGTATACTAAATGTTACTGCAGACCGCTTTGCGAATCATCAGAATTTATCGCCTCGTTCACTGTACCTTGGCTTGTGGAACCTTCTCCTCCTCACCCCTACAAGTTCGCAATGTAGTTCGTTGTAAAATACCTAACTTTGCAATTCTGAACGGATAGTGTCGAGAAGCTTGGCTTGTCAGGATTTGACTTCCCATTAGAGGTCAAACAAAAAGTACTTATATTATTTTGGAATTTTCTTTGTTTTCATATAGAATTGGGAACAGAAAAACACAAAATACAAGAAAAATATGAAAAAAAAAATTTTTTTTTTTTTTTGGGAAAATATTTGGATTTTTTGTGAAAAAAAAACACGCTACGCACATAATATTTTTCATATCATAAAAGGGTGTTATAATCAAGTAAAATAACAAGTTAACTACATTAACTTTACGAGATCTGTTATTTACACTTAGGAATATGACTGTACTTAATCGAGTACAGTGACTTCTAATGGGTCTCCAAAATCCTAACTAATATTATAAATGTGAAAGTAACTCTGTCTGTCTGTCTTTCTGTCCGTCCGTCTGTCTGTCTGTCTGTCTTTTCTTCACGCCTAAACTACTGAACCGATTTGTGTGAAATTTGGTACAGACATAGTATGGAACTTGAGAAAGGATATAGGATAGTTTTTATTACAAAAAATATAAAAATAATAAAATTTAATCCGGACATATAGCGCCATCTATTGGTCAAACCAAAAATCTGCCGGAAGTCACTATTCCACGCGAACGAAGTCGCGGGCAAAAGCTAGTATTATAATATAAACAAAACATGCGTCAAATATCTAACTTCAGTATTGCAATGTTATTTTCCACAAACTGTACGTATGTAAGTATGTGCTATCTGGTCCCCGCAATTTTAGTCATGTCCTGAATCTACTTCAAATATTCCATTTTGTTCTAGGTCTATACAAGCCCGCGCCCCTGGTTCGCCTGTCATCATGGTCGCTACCCATTACGATCAAGTTTCTAATGTAAGTGGCTTCGTAACTTTTTACAATGTATGACTCGGACCTGCGCACAAAAGGTTCCGTACCCTAATCCATAAAACAGAAAATATCTGGTCGACAAAATCAAAATCAGTCCCCAAAGTATTTATTTTATACAAGTTTTAGTGCTTGTTCTGCGAACAAGTATTGTGTTGAATCTCCGAATTCAACGGAACCTTTCATAATTAATCCGACTCGCACTTAGCTAGTTTTTCTTTTATATTTTTACAAACAATGGCCCATCATCTTGTCTACAGTGTAATCTACCAGAAAGTGAGAGTCCGGAAGTATTACAACGCCTGATCCGATCTTCCATCATGGGAGCTCCGGACGCCGACAAACTAGGCCTGCCCCGAGTCTTGGACTCTGTTGAGGTAAGTACATCGGCTAGTTCTAGGGGTTTTACCTGCTTCCCAAGAGAACCACTTCACGCATATGGATAACAAGTATGGTACTCAAAGTACCATAAGTATATGTTATTCTGATATATGAACTGCGTTATTGTGAAGTATCATCAAATCCATCGTTGAATACAAACATTTACGTTTATAATTTTAGTGAGAGTGTTAAAATGAAAAGATTTTTTAGATAATGATAATGGTGGCCTAGCGGGTAAAGGACCAACCTCTCAAGTATGAGGGCGCGGGTTCGATCCCAGGTCAGGCAAGTACCAATGCAACTTTTCTAAGTTTGTATGTACTTTCTAAGTATATCTTAGACACCAATGACTGTGTTTCGGATGGCACGTTATACTGTAGGTCCCGGCTGTCATTGAACATCCTTGGCAGTCGTTACGGGTAGTCAGAAGCCAGTAAGTCTGACACCAGTCTAACCAAGGGGTATCGGGTTGCCCGGGTAACTGGGTTAAGGAGGTCAGATAGGCAGTCGCTCCATGTGGCACAATGGTACTCAGCTGCATCCGGTTAGACTGGAAGCCGACACCAGCATAGCTGGGAAAAGGCTGAACAGATGATGATGAGAATGTCACTAAGGAATTTTCAAAGCTATAGTTTTATATATTTTCAGGTTTCCTGTAACACTCGGCACAATATAAGACTGTTGGCGGATATTATTTACTCGGTAGCCTTCAGCGTTAAACCTCCAGGTAAGCAGATTATATTTAAAAACTTGTTTATATTTTAAATAATGATTCAATTGATTTTTAGAAGAATTCTTCCACGTCTTACCAAGGGGCATTGGGTTGCCCGGGTAACTGGGTTGAGGAGGTCAGATAGGCAGTCGCTCCTTGTGGTACACTGGTACTCAGCTGCATTCGCTTAGTAGACTGGAAGCCGACCCCAACATAGTTGGCAAAGGGCTCGGGAGATGAAAAACTGAATAGAGATCCTTAAGACGATACCTTGATGCGATGTTCACGGGCGAACTGGGTAAATGGTTGAGAGTGATAGAACTATGCGATAGCAACGTAAATAGATAGAGAGAGGAAACATGCAACCTGCTCGAAAAAAAATAACGTAAGGGCCATACTAAATAAAAATGTATTAAAAATTCAATTTTATGTTTCTCTAAAAACTGATTTCTGATTAATGTTTAATAAGATATTATCTACATTCTTCATTATTTTAATGTGACAGAAAGTACATGACTACGACATAAAATTCATAAAATGTTATTTTTAGAGGTAAGTTCTGTTTTTTTTTTCTATCGAGGAAAGTTACTTGTTTTATGTTTTTGTCTTCGGATTTATGGAGGTAATACAGTCAACAAACACATATAAAAAAAAATATTATTCAAACAAGTATTCTTAAATTAAAATTAACGTAAAAAAATTGTTTAATTACCAGGACTTATCTTAACGACCGTGTGTGAAGATGTCCCGATATTTATTTATTATTTATGTATATTGTATTCACATTTATTCCCGCAGGCAGCAAAGAACCGCTACTAGAGCAGCGCATACCAGCGACCTACCTAGCGTTAGAGGAGTGCGTGACGTCCCTCGCCGCTGAACTCAGAGAACCGGTGTTGAAACACGATGAGTATAGGAAATTGGTAAGCGTAGCTTTAAGGGTCTGGCTAGCCGGGTCGTTTGAAGGTTTTATAAGGGAAGATAGAAACAGTAAGCCTAAAGAAACCGACTTTTTCTGAAGACATGCGTTCTCGTAGCATTCTGGGTATCAAACGGACAGACCGCATACGCAATACCGACATACGCTCCAAAACCGGAATGTTCGATGTGGGCTGAAAAGCAGCTCCAATTAAAATGGAACTGGGCTGGGCACGTCAACCGAATGCATCCTGACAGATGGGCCAACATCGTCACCCAGTGGCTACCACAGGATGGTCATCGCAGGCGGGGTAGGCCCCGGAAGAGATGGCGGGATGACCTGGATGCCTACAACCCTGATTGGTGGGAGGACTCAAAAGATCGAGAGGTGTGGAGGCAAAATGGGGAGGCCTTTGCCCAGCAGTGGGACAGTACGGGCTAAGAAAAAAAAAATGCGTTCTCGAGACTATATCGGGTGTGTCGTTCACAATCACATTAAATGAAATGCGTTAATATACTGGTTAATATATGTCAATTAACACAAAGAAAAAAGAAAAATACGTAAAAATAAAAAAATTAATTTTTCAAACAAAGTAAATAGAATTAAATTGTGCGAAAATTAGAACACCATATAAAAGTCAGTCATTATAAACAACTGAAATTCTCCCTTGAAAACTGACAGCTGTCAACTGATCAAAACATTTGATACTCCTAACTTTATCTCTGCTTTACACATGATGTTGTAAATTATAAAAACGAAAAATGACTCCTGCGGTTAAACCACTGAATGGATTAGGTTATTTTTTTACAATTCGCCATAGAATATCATAAAGTATATGCGATAGGATTTAATGTGATTGTGAACGACACACCCTGTATATATATTACCCACGATTTAACTAAAACTCAACTTCTTCGCGCATCTGCACAAAAAGTAGACTGGTCTATCTAACACTGAAATAATTTTTCAAATAGGTTTAAAGTTCTTAAAACTGGTAAGTTCAAGCAAAAACTAAACAAATTGTTCAGCTTTACATATATGTATGTAAAAGTAAAGATTTTCTCTTTGTCAGTAATTTGGAGCACTATTTTTTTCTTTCCGTCGCGTTCAGGAAACAGCTCTTTCAGAGTAGTCTTATTCTTGTTCATCTGTGTTGTTCATCGATTTCATCAAAATCAATAAAGACACAAACTTTCAGCTGTACAATAATAGTGTGATGACGTTTTCAGGTGACTCAGTATATGCAACAGAAGAATCATCGGATGTTCAGAGACGCAGCTGAGTTGCATCAGGCAACCATGTTTCTGCATGAAAATGGTATGAAAATAAGGAATTACTAATCATTTTGAAATATTCTTCATCTTCCTATCCCCTTCTCAATTTGATCACTGGTCGGCGATTTTTATGATATTACTATTGTATGTGAGCAGAGAGTAAAGCTCATCATACCTCGCAGTAAAGGGAGGATCCTCCGACCGGACAGGAGTTTTGTCCGGTGGGCTACTGCCCGACAGTTGTTGTCATGTGTATTCACTGTGCGCGCGAACACTGCATGTGCGATGCAGGATAGTTGCGTCTCCGAATGTGTAGATGGCGGTGTTGTGGTAGATAAATAAATTTCATCAAAGTCTTACCAATAGGTATCGGGTTGCCCGGATAACTGGGTTGAAGAGGTCAGATAGGCAGTCGCTCCATGTGGCACACTGGTACTCAGCTGAATCCGGTTAGACTGGAAGCCGACACCAACATAGTTGGGAAAAGGCTCGGAAGAATGATTACTCGAGGATAGCTAGACTATCCTCTCTTCCGAGCTACTTCGCCCCTAAGACGACCCACTGACCTAGTCTAACTTCCCAACAATGTTTTTTTTTTTCAAATTAATCCAGTATTCATCATCATTATCCTTTATCGGTAGCTTTTGTGGTCAGTCCAGGAAAGCTATCCAAATCTTCTCTGAAGCCTTGGTCTTCCTCTCGGTCAACGTAGTATAACGTGACTCTGGCTGGCTATTACCTCGGACAAAGTATAAGCACGACGAACCAACGAGGTAATGCTGCCAGCCTCTTGGGTACGCTCCCAGTCGACAGCGATGTTAATGCTTTTATTTTTTTTCTTTATTTTCTTTTACTGGGATAGTTTTTTATCTTTATTGTAAATATGTCAATATCTATGTAATAAGTAGAGGTAAATAAACGTTGTACTATTAATTCCCAGGTGTCCTACTACACTACGACGATGCTACGCTAAAGGAGCTATACTTCTTGCGTCCTCAGTGGCTGTGCGATGTTCTCGCTCACGTCGTCACCGTCCGAGAGATAAACCCGTTCGCTAATAACGGTCAGTAATATACTAAAACAGTTAAAATCTGCTACAAAATAATTTCCAGTTTTTTTTTATTGTCTAAAAATTAAAATTAAAAAGCTTTTATTCAAAGTGGGCTAAAAATAGAACTTTTTGAACGTCAAAATCTACAATAGACAGCCCCCAAAACGCCCACCATTCACCACTTCCTATGTGTTTTTGCTAAGAAGAAGTGGTGCAACAAACTTTGCAATTCTGATGTTGAGAATTTGATGCCTCAGGCTTACGCTCGCTGTAGTATTTTGTTAATACATTCTTTAATCGATAGTAGTGAAACAAACCTATATAATGCATTCTGCCAGCGGTTTCACCCGCATCCCGTGGGAACTACTTCCCGTACCGGGATAAAAAGTAGCCTATAGCCTTCCTCGATAAATGGGCTATCTAACACTGAAATTTTCAAATCGGACCAGTAGTTCCTGAGATTAGCGCGTTCAAACAAACAAACTCTTCAGCTTTATAATATTAGTAACTAGCTGCCCGCCCCGGCTTCGCCCGTGGTACTTACATGTATTATACATACAAACCTTCCTTAAGAATCACTCTATCTATTAAAAAAAACCGCATCAAAATCCGTTGCGTAGTTTTAAAGATCTAAGCATACATACGGACATACAGCGAAAGCGACTTTGTTTTATACTATGTATTGATGCATATAAATAATTTATTTTCTACATATTTCGACTAAGTCTTTACACGAAATGCATAAGATGTCAAATGGTTAAGTTTAACTACCATGGTCCATAAGAAACAGCCTTGTCACACAAGCGGATTGCCAGCAACTGCTGGGCGAATGGACGGCAATCCGCTAGTGTGATACGGCCCTTCGTAAAAGGGTCACGGGTCTATTTAATCTACCCCTAAATTACAAGATTCGTTGTAAGTTCGATAAAATATAGAATTTCCCGCTTACAGTCGAAGTATTCATAAAAAATTTCATCAATTGTACTTTTACTTTTCAGGAATAATGAAGATCGAGGACCTAGCCCACGTGTTCAAGGCGTCTCCGATGCTGGCGCGAGGAGACGAGGCCAGCTCGCTGGGGGTGTCGCTGCTGAATAAGTTTGAGCTGGCGCTGTGCTGGGACTCCAGGCTGCTGCTGGTGCCGCCGCTGTTGCCGCAAGCGGAGCCAGTGCAGCATCAGGTATTGCGAGGAGACGAGGCCAGCTCGCTGGGGGTGTCGCTACTGAACAAGTTTGAGCTGGCGCTGTGCTGGGACTCCAGGCTGCTGCTGGTGCCGCCGCTGTTGCCGCAAGCGGAGCCAGTGCAGCATCAGGTATTGCGAGGAGACGAGGCCAGCTCGCTGGGGGTGTCGCTGCTGAACAAGTTTGAGCGGAGCCAGTGCAGCATCAGGTACCACCAGGAAAAAGTCCCTAAAAATCGGCTGGAGACCAGCGTTCCTAGTTATCGAACCCGCTGTCATTTGAACATCTTTGGCAGTCGTTACGGGTAGTCAGAAGCCGGAAAGGGTGACAATATAGGACCGCCCGGGTAAATCTAGTTACCCGATAAGCTCATATAGACAGCTCCATGTGGCACACTAGCAGACGTAGAGCCTGGAAGCCGACCCCAACATAGTTGGGAAAATGGCACGGAGAGGATCTGGGGCCCGATTCTCCTAAGTTAATAATGTCAAAATCTAATAGAAATCGAATCGCAATATGATCGTAATAGCAGTTTTAACCATATCGGGCATTCTGCTACTAATAAAAGACCAATCGTATTCGATTGACATTTGATTGGTGTGCGATTGGTCTGCTATTTTGGTGGTTTTGGTCTACACGGTAGTTTGATCTACATTCATTTTGCAATCGTAAATCATTTGCAGACAAAATGATTCATTATTGAATGACAGAAAAGGATAAAAACGTTTATTTCAAAGAAAAAATAGCGGAATGTCACATACGCTTCAATCGTAATCGAGTCGGGATTGGATCGCAGTCGAACGTGAATCGAATAGCGCTTAAGTAAAATTAGGAGAATCGGGCCCCAGGTCAGGAGGGTGAGATCATCGCGGTAGCACCGGCTATCGTTGAAAACCAGCGCTGGGACTGTGTCTCGTTCCGGGTCGCAGCATTATCCTGAGCGAGGGCCGTATTGCGCGCTTTAAGACGCATACTTTCCCTTTTAATTATTTTTCTGTGTTATGCTCATTTTGTTCAGGGCATTTATGCGTCTTATATTTTGCGCAATAAAATTTATTTTTGATTCTTTCTTTCAGGATGATGAATATTTATTCTACTTAATCGTCATCTGTCTAGTCTATGTTTTTAATGTGATGTAAAATAAATGCTAAAATACTTATTTTTGGTCCACAGTTACCAGTCCGCTCCCGCTCGTGGAGCAGCTCCAACCGCGGCACCCCTCGCCGCGCGTGGCCCGCACAGCTGACCTCCGTGCCCGAGACCAGGGGGACTGAGTCACCTACTCTTATACGTGAGTATATACTGTTGTTTTGAAGAGTTCACAGTTACCAGAACTTTACCAGTAGTTACCAGTACGTACCAGGGAAATACCAATGCATCTTTTCTAAGTTTGTATGTATCCTCTCCGGATACTTTCCAAGTATATCTTAGACACCAATGACTGTGTTTCGGATGGCACGTTAAACCAGAGGTCCCGGCTGGTGCAATGGCAATCGGCGTGCATATATCATCCGATGAACCCGTACATTGTGTCTGGTTCTGTATAGATGTGTCTGGTTCTGTATACTTGTGTCTGGTTTTGTATATGCCTATATCGGGTTGCTAGTAACTGAGTTGAGGAGTTCAGATAGGCAGTCGCTCCATGTTTCATACTGGTACCTTTACCCTTAGCCAGAAAGCCATCTCCAACATTTGTAAAAAGCTGAACCATTAACGTTATTCCACAGACGAATCCTGGCACAAACTGTCAGTATCAGGTCGCGGGGGTCTGCCGCTGCGTCGGCTGTTAATGCTGTCATACGTGCCGTGCGGCTTCTGGCCGAGGCTGTGTGCTCGGCTGCTGGCTGATCAGCAGCTGGCTGATGCCCCTTATACGTTGTATAAGTTGCCGCCTGAGGTATGTTGGTTTTTATTCTTCTAATTTTAGTTATAGTTGGGACTACTCCGCGCACTTGGATAAATAGTATCCTATAGCCTTTTGACTGCTTAACACCATAGAATCTATCAATCCAAATTTCATAATTTTTATATGCTGTCTTTTTTTTTTTTTTTTTTTTTATTGTTCTTAGAGAAGGCTTACAGACTAATAACATTATCGTATTTTAACTTAAACTACATAGTCAGATTGCTAATTACAAGCCTTCACAGATAAATTATACAAACTATCGATTGACTAACTATTGTTATATACATATAGGAGTTATAAAGAAGAAGAAAAGAAAAATCATTAATCTAATATAATAAGTTTGAGAGCCGCTATTAAGAGTCAAAGAATGTTTTAGCTAAAAGCCGTCTAACTGTGTTCGCCTTGGTGCAGAATAAGTCAATGTTTAGGTCCCGTGGAAGATGGTTAAAAGTGAGTGCACTTCTGAGAGTAAATGCGTTTCGTCTGTAATTCGTTGTAGCGAAAGGTATGTGCAACAATGGCCGCTGTCGAAAAGCAATTTTGTTTGTACCTAATTCTAACTTCGCGAGAAGTTCAGGGCAGTCGATGGAGCTATTAGCGATATTTATCAAAAAGCTGACATCGCTAATTCTACGTCTGTGCTCAAGTGGTAGGAAATGGTACCTCATGCAGCGGTGGATGTAATCATCTGACCATTGCTGTGCTTTGAAATCCAGGTACCGAAGAAATTTTCTCTGAACACCCTCAATACGGGACTTATATATCTCATATTGAGGATTCCACACTTGAGATGCATATTCTAAGTGGCTGCGTACGAATGAACAATAGAGAATTTTAATTGGCTTAAGTGACCTGAAGCAGGTTGTTGTTCTTATTATAAATCCAAGTGCCTTTGATGCCTTTTTAACTATCTCATCAACATGGTGATCATATAAGAGTTTGCTGTCTTGTGTAACTCCTAAATCTTTAATACTAGCGGCTTTAGTGATGCACTGATTACTGATAGTGTAGCTCGAGCTTATTGCAGATTTCAGACGAGCAAAAGTTAAATGAAAGCATTTGGATACGTTCAGTTGAAGTTTGTTCTCTCTGTCTGTGTCTTCTGGTAATTAATTCGCACATTCGGATAAAAGAAGCCTGTGGCTTTCCTCGAATTATTGTGATATCTGATCTTCTTCTTTCTCCTGTCCTGTTCCCAAATTTTACTTGGGGTCGGCGCAATATGTCATTTTCTTCCATTTTCCCCTGTCACTCGTCATATTGACACTCACTCCCTTCCTATTCATATCATCTTTCAGGCAATCCATCCATCTTTTCTTAGGTCTTCCTCTTCCTCTCCATCCATCTACATTCATACTTAGCACACACTTTGTTGCATGCGTATCATCCCTCTTCATTACATGCCCATACCACGACAATCTTCTACTTCTCATCTTTTCTGTAACTGGCGCTACTTTCAGACTTCCTCTAATGTAATCATTCCTCACTTTATCCATTCTTGTAACACCACACATCCATCTCAGCATTCTCATTTCTGTTACATGCACTCTCTTCTCGTCCCTCTTTTTCAATGCCCAACACTCCGATCCATACAGGACGACAGGTCTAATGACGGATTTGTAAATTTTGCCCTTCAGTTTGAGGGGCATCCGCGGGTCACAGATAGCGCTAGTTACCTGTCGCCATTTCATCCATCCAGTATTGATCCGATGCGTAACGTCCCTGTTCACCTCACCGTCACTTTGGACGAGTGAACCAAGGTACCGGAAGTCGGAGCAAACTGGTAGGGGCATGCCGGCTAGGGTTATGGTCATGGGTCCTGAAATACCTGTGATATCTGATATTGAAAGAATTTTTCGAATCGGACCAGCAATTCCCGAGATTAGCGCGTTCAATAAAACTCGTCAGGTATAAACATATAATATGATATTAGTATAGATAAGTAGTTTTGATTGATAGATAACATCTTGCTATTCAACCAAAGCACTAGCATTTTAGTCAAACGGCAATTCAGGTCATTTAATTCCCATTCTACAGTTGGAAGTAGACGAGACAATATCCAAAGCCCTAGAACTGTCCTGGGGCTGGAAGCTATGGCGCAGCGGGGCCCGGGTGTCCACCGGGGCCCTGACCATGCTGTCGCTCCGGGAGCTGCCGCCCAGGAGGGACGCGCTGCTGCCGGGGCCCGCCGACGATGAGCCGTCGGACGACCTGTATCATAATGTCAGGTGAGGGATGGTGTAAAATACTTAAAATTCTAGTTTTGTATATTTGTTTCTGGCTCTGTATATTTGTGTCTGGATGTGTAAAATCGTGTCTGGTTCTGTATATTTGTGTCTGCCGTGCCTTCTAAAACACGGAGGAACTAATATGTTCCCCCGTGTGTTATGACGATGACAAAGATCTCACCCATCCATGGACCGTTTGCTTAACCTCATGTTCGACCGAGTCCTGCGGCTGCAACTTAGCCTGTAACTCTTCCTAAAAATCCTAAATTTCTCCTACAGGTTCAGGATACGTCAGGAAGGTACCTGGTGCGAGCTGGACGTACAGTCCTCAGCCTGCGTGGAAATCTACCTACCGGCTCAGGTCTGCGTGATTCGGAGAGATGATGGATTGCCTATCGCTGGGTATCAGGTATGTAACACATCTGTATACTAATACTAGCTTTCGTCCAGGGTTTTACTCGCGTCCTAAAGTTCTAAATGCACTATATACTTTATCAGCCTTACTTATAAAAATCAACTAATCATCTTCTAAGCATTGTTTTAACTAATTACTACTTAAAGCCTTAAGTAGTGATTAAATTTTTTATACCTATAAACGTTGCTTAAGCATGTCTTAAGTAATGAACAGATAATGACATAAAAACATACTAATTTCTCAGCACTACCTGAATGTTGGTAGCTTAAAAAAATATTTGTCATCAATACGTTGTGTAATGGCAACAATGGCATCCGTAAAATATAAAATTAAAAAGTTGAGCTGTCAATAAACCGGAAATGAAAAATCAGCCGGTAAAGATCCAGCCATTTTGTTAATTAGCGGGTTAAACAAGGGTGTGAGGCTACTTAATTTGACAGCTCATTTAAGACATTGATAAGCAAGTGATTTAGTTAAGCCACGTTTATAAGTAAGATTTTTTCTTAAACACCCCTTAAGTATATCTTATTATTTAATTCACGTTTATAAGTGAGACTTTAATTTTTTTTTTATTTTTTTTTTTACATCCTGTTTACAATTAACTTTACTTTATTCTCTTAAACTAGGTAGTAACCTGTAACTTAAGAGACAGTGGGCGGCCATTATGACAAAGTATATTTACCTATTTCATGTGAGGAGCCTATCGATCTACCAACGGTTAATTATGTACATCTAAGATGGAGACTGGGCTTATATTTAATTTAATTAACATCTAATTTAAAGTCGTGGTGGTCTAGTGGGCAAAGAACCTCTTGAGTATGGGGGCGTGGGTTCGATTCCAGGTCAGGCAAGTACCAATACCACTTTTCTAAGTTTGTATGTACTTTCTAAGTATATCTTAGACACCAATGACTGTGTTTCGGATGGCACGTTAAACTGTAGGTCCCGGCTGTCATTGAACATCCTTGGCAGTCGTTACGGGTAGTCAGAAGCCAGTAAGTCTGACACCAGTCTAACCAAGGGGTATTGGGTTGCCTGGGTAACTGGGTTGAGGGGGTCAGATAGGGCAGTCGCTCCTTGTAAAGCACTGGTACTCAGCTACATCCGGTTAGACTGGAAGCCGACCCCAACATAGTTGGGAATAAGGCTCGGAGGATGATGATCTAATTTAAAATAATCGGTGTGTGTTGTAAAGTGAGTATGTGTGTGTGTGTGTGAATGAGTGTGTATGTGTGTGCGTGACTTAGGGAGTGTGTGTGTGTGTGTGTGTTCTAGGCTATGTAGGTTAATATTGATTCAGTGTGATCATAGTCTTGTAGAAGCAGCCACTGTGTGAGTTTATATACTAAAAACACAGTTGATGTCAAATAACTTTGGGTTTCTGAAGTTTGATGTAAGACACGAATTATGCTTGTCTTTCCAAATCCGAGCGTATTGCCGATTTGATTCCCAGTAAAAAAAACATAGGAAGTGGTGAACGGTTGGCGTTTTGGGGGCTGTCTTTTGTAAATTCCTGACGTTCAAAAAGTGCTGTCTTGCAGCCAAGTTTGAATAAACGAGCTATGATTGTGATTTTGACATTTCTGAATGCGACTCTCGAAAATGTAAGGTTTGGATATATTTTAGATATCTACTTTCATATTTTATAATTTTTAATAGTAAAATAATTTGCTCAATTAATTCACGAAACGAAATGATTTAAAAATGACATTTCCGGTTTGAGGTAGCTAGCAGCTAGCAACACTTGGCAAATGCCGGCATTCTGAGCGGGGCACCGAACCGTACGGTCGTGTAAGCGAGATTGAGTTGAAAAAGAATAAATATTGATAGTCTGTTGAAAGTGTTGACGGTTTCTTTGGAGTGGAGTTCTTACAAAAATATCAGACTGGGTTTTGATCAAGCTTACTTTTTTTCTATTTTCAGAGCATCAGTTTGGAGCCACATCATGAGACCCTCGCCAAAGTGCTGGCTCTAGTGTCAGACCACGTGGATCTGCTGCTAGAAGACTGGTATCCTTCCCTCGGTGAGTCCGCCTAGCCGCTTCCTTAGACAGAGCATCATGAGACCCTCGCCAAAGTGCTGGCTCTAGTGTCAGACCACGTGAATCTGCTGCTCGAAGACTGGCATCCTTCCCTCGGTGAGTCCGCCTAGCCGCTTCCTTAGACAGAGCATCATGAGACCCTCGCCAAAGTGCTGGCTCTAGTGTCAGACCACGTGGATCTGCTGCTCGAAGACTGGTATCCTTCCCTCGGTGAGTCCGCCTAGCCGCTTCCTTAGACAGAGCATCATGAGACCCTCGCCAAAGTGCTGGCTCTAGTGTCAGACCACGTGGATCTGTTGCTAGAAGACTGGTATCCTTCCCTCGGTGAGTCCGCCTAGCCGCTTCCTTAGACAGAGCATCATGAGACCCTCGCCAAAGTGCTGGCTCTAGTGTCAGACCACGTGGATCTGTTCCTTGAAGACTGGTATCCTTCCCTCGGTGAGTCCGCCTAGCCGTTTTGTTAAACTGCTTCATTTTGTTTATCAACTGCTAAGGTATAAGACATGATTGTATATTCGCATAATTTTTGTCCGCAAGTAGCATTCTTTCCAGCCATATCGACTTTCACACAATCCAGCCATCGTATCTTTGGTCGTCCCCTTCCATTACATCCGTCCACATTCATGCTCATCACCTTCCTCACAACATGATCCTCCTTTCTTCGCATCACATGCCCATACAATGTCAGTCGACATTTCTAGAAAGAATGTCACTTATGAGATGACGGCAGTCGTGGTGGCCTAGTGGGCAAAGAACCAACCTCTCAAGTATGAGGGCGCGGGTTCGATTCCAAGTCAGGCAAGTACCAATGCAACTTTTCTAAGTTTGTATGTACTTTCTAAGTATATCTTAGACACCAATGACTGTGTTTCGAATGGCACGTTAAACTGTAGGTCCCGGCTGTCATAGAACATCCTTGGCAGTCGTTACGGGTAGTCAGAAGCCAGTAAGTCTGACACCAGTCTAACCAAGGGGTATTGGGTTGCCCAGGTAACTGGGTTGAGGAGGTCAGATAGGCAGTCGCTCCTTGTAAAGCACTGGTACTCAGCTGAATCCGGTTTAGACTGGAAGCCGACCCCAAGATAGTTGGGAAAAGGCTCGGAGGATGATGATGACTTCCGAATCGGTCCAATCGCCACCAATTTTCAATCTCAGCAAGTGCTGGAAATTGGTTGAATAATAATATTTTGGAAATTGGTTGTTTTAACCTACCTTTAGATATTTTTCTTCGTTCTCCAAAAATATTTGGATGTTTATTTTTCACTTATTTTTGCATATATTATCTACTAGCTTCTGCCAGCGGTTGCACCCGCATCCCGTGGGAACTACTTCCCGCACCAGGATAAAAAGTAGCCTATAGCCTTCCTCGATAAATGGGCTATCTAACACTGAAAGAAATTTTCAAATCGGACCAGTAGTTCCTGAGATTAGCGCGTTCAAACAAACAAACAAACAAACTCTTCAGCTTTATAATATTAGTATAGATGTATTCCTTACATGTTCAGGTACTCGTTTCGTCCACACGTCAGAAGGCCGATGCCTTATAACGCGCATAGTGCCGTGTCCCGAGTGCCTGCGCCCGCAGCCGCCAGCGCCACCCGAACACGACCCGCAATTAGCTCAGGTAAGCTCACTGTAGGTAAATAATGATGATGATGTCCTCCTAGCCGATTATCGGCCACGGCGGCTGTTCTCTTATAAGGAGATTAGCCAACTGCGTAGGACATTTATAGTACTCAAGCATTTGCGCAGACACAGGTGCACTCACTATTCCTTCACTCTCGTCCGCTACTAAATAAACACAATAATTTTTGTAATAATTCACATAGACCACCAAAAATTTGGCGATTCTATACATCCATATAACATTGCAGGCATTCAGAAGATTAGAGCTAGGAGCGGCTGAACCGAGGCGGTTGCGACTGTCGGAAGAGTCCAGGACTTCGGACGGAGACAGCGGCGTCGGCGCCGAGTCTAATGGTAAGAACAATTTTATAAGGGTTCCATACTTTTTGCCTTAAATAATTCGAATATGTGTTTAGTTTTAATATTTACTTGTATTTCTCATATTAACGGCCAGTTTCTTCATCAAAAGTTAAAGTTAAAGTTATGGCTAAAGTAATGTCTAAAGTAAAAGTAACGGTTAAATTCAATTTTTCTATGAAGTTTGCTGTCAGTTTAGCCTTGAAAAAACGAATTTGACCGTTACTTTTACTTTAGACATTACTTTAACTTTAACTTTTGACGAAGAAACTGGCCGTAAGTGAATTGAATTCTTTTTGAGAAATTAAAAACTTTAAAGGGTAAAAAAGCCTAAGTAGGTAACGGAGTTCATTAAAAGGTAAATAAAGATTGCATATTGAAGTATATAAGAAGATTACAAAGGTGTAGTATATAATGGAGTACAAAAGCAATGAAATAATTGAGTGTAAAGGGAGGCAAATAAGGAGCATAAAAAAAATGTTTATTTGAATTAAAAATGATTACATACGTTACAAGTACGTAAGGGAATCACATAGGGGGTAGTATACAGGCTGTGTCGTTCACAATCACATTAAATCCTATCGCATATACTTTATGATATTCTATGGCGAATTGTAAAAAAATAACCTAATCCATTCAGTGGTTTAGCCACAGGAGTCATTTTTCGTTTTTTATAATTTACAACATCATGTGTAAAGCAGAGATAAAGTTAGGAGTATCGAATGTTTTGATCAGTTGACAGCTGTCAGTTTTCAAGTGAGAATTTCAGTTCAGGGACTTTTATATGGTGTTCTAATTTTCACACATTTTTAATTTTTATTTTATTTACTTTGTTTGAAAAATTCATTTTTTTTATTTTTACGAATTTTTCTTTTTTCTTTGTGTTAATCGACATATATTAACCAGTATATTAACGCATTTCATTTAATGTGATTGTGAACGACACACCCGATATAGCAGGTATATAGGGGGACACATAAGTATCGAATACATAAGGAAGTCATATTTTCACATTTCCTTCCAGCATCATCGCGCCTAGGTTCAGTGGAAGGCATAGTGAACCCAGACGGACAGACGTACAGCATAGCGACGGCATGGACGGTGGAGCAGTGCATCCTAGCGGGCTGCAGCAACACGCGCCTGCAGTGCCCGCAGCACGCGCAGCTGCTGCAGCGAGGAGCAGTGGCGCCCGATACTGTGAGTATAATAGAGTAGACCGCTCAAAATATTTTTTTTATTGCAAATAAGCCTACGTCGGGGTCACCAATGTAGGAGAAACATATTTAATACTTATAACGGGTGATTTTTTTGCTGGTATCTTTTTGGCAACACTGTTTTTGACAGATCACGCGTGAATCGTGTCTTGTGTCATTGTCAAACTTGCTCAGTTTGGTCTATAATTTAACCATGAATCGACTTACGAACGAACAACGCTTGCAAATTATTGAATTTTACTATCAAAATGCATCCTCGGTTAAAAGAGTGCATCGCGCACTTCCAATTTATGATTTTTTTTTGCCCAAAATGGACGAATTGGACATGCCTGACATGTGGTTTCAACAAGACGGTGCCACATGCCACACGGCACGCGAAACAATGGCCCAATTGAGAGCCGCCTTCGGTGAACAGTTTATCTCACGTTTTGGGCCCGTCAATTGGCCGCCTAGATCGTGTGATCTAACGCCTTTGGACTATTTCTTGTGGGGCCATGTTAAGGCTCATGTCTACAGGGATAAACCATCAACGATTGACGCACTGGGAGCCAATATTGAACCATTTATTCGTAATATACCGGCTGATATGTTGGAGAGAGTGTGCCGAAATTGGGCCTTGCGAATGGGCCATCTAAACCGGAGCCGCGGCCAGCATTTGCATGAAATAATCTTCAAACATTAAATTATACTGATCGTTCTATCGATATCAATAAAGATTTTATCAAAATTTTCAAATTTTTTGTGTTTTTTTTTTGAAAATCAAATCCTATACCTCTTAAAAAATCACCCGTTATTTACATGATAAACTAAAACAAACAAATAATATACTTATTTCTCACTACGAACGAATAACCGACTGGTTTGAGAAGTCTTGTCTTCTCGAACGTAGCTGTCAAACCAGCCGGCCAGTACCAATGAGTATTCACAAAAGAGTATTCAAAAAGATAGGTCACTACAAGCCTATGAAAGCTTTTTCGAAACGTCAAACTGCACGGTTCCAAAGAGTCGTTCTTATGGAGAAAGATTGACAAGAAACTCCCTGGACACTCTTTTCTTTTCTTTTTAAATACAGTATATACCACCGCTTTCAAGCTATTCCTGATAAAGTTTATTTAATTCAAATGGATCTAATTATGTATTAAATAATAATTCAAACTGAGTATTGTCAAAAGGTTGCGATACATTCGGCTATCAATGACAGATGTCTCGTACAGAGACACAGCATTACGCTTCGCCTTCATATTTAAATATTCTATTTTTATTTGAAATTGTGTCCATTACTCACTCAAACGACAATTTTCTTTCTTCAATTATCAAACAAAATTATATATCTTCTATTCCAGCTCCTCCTCGACGTAGAAGAATGTAAACGCGCCCGCTGGGAGCACATCTCCCGCGGCGCGGTGGCCGGGCGTGGCGCGTTCGGCACGGTGCTGGCCGCCACGTGGCGCCCGCCCGGCGGTAGCGCCATTAACGTGGCGCTGAAGGCGTTGCAGCCAGTCCCGCCGCCCGCCAGCAGTGATGCTGCTGCTCATCATGCTTATAAAGTGAGTTTTTTGTTTATGTAAATTGTGTTCTTGTGCACGTAGATACATAAGGCTGGGGAGCCAAGAGCACTGTTTACTGCACCAAGTGGATTTATTTTAATTTAATTTATTTGTATGTATTACGCAAACGCAAATTCTTTTTATATAGGTTTTGTTGACAATGTTAATAAATCAAAATAAATAAAAAATGTTAAGCAACACTTGGATTGGAATGGTCGGGTCATCTATGTCATGACGAGTGTTTCCGTGTTTTAGAAGGCACGATAAAGAAGGGGGTTCCGGCTGTCATTTGAACATCTTTGGCAGTTGTTACTGGTAATCAGAAGCCAGGAAGTCAGACCTTACCTACGGGTATTGGGTTAGCCGGGACACTGGGTTGAGGAGGTCAGATAGGCAGTCACTCCTTGTAAATTTAACCTATATATTTAATACTAGCTTCTGCCAGCGACTTCGTCTGCGTTAAATTCGGACTTTGTGTAAAGAGAGGAAGAAATACTAAACACCAGTCTATACAATTCTAAATCTATGCGTACCTACTACAACTTCACCTAAAAATAAATAAAATGTAAACTATTATATTATTGTAATTGAACGAATATTTAAATATCTACTACCGAAATAACAATTCTTACCTATTTTATAAAATAACAACAAAAGAAAATAAAAAATAACATATATAATTTAAAGACGCGCTGAAAGGTTTGTTAATAGCAATTATTGTCGGTCAATAAGGCTGAACACTCTGAACGTCTATTCGCACCAATCGCATCAACAGCCAAATATTGTATGAAACCCGCGCAGCCACCGCGCCGCGAGCCGCATCGAGCGCGGCGACCGTTACACAAAAAAATGATCCTTATAGCATGATATTCACGCGCGATGGCTTATTACCGTATTTCATGTATAACTTCGGTTTTTCTTTACCGATTTATATGATTCTTTTTTTATTGAATAGGTAATAATGTTAACCTTTTTTATTTAGTGTGAGTGAGAGTGTTAGAAACGCAATAGTAGACAAATATAATCAGAAAGCTCCGAACTACTAAGCTATCGAGAGTTGCACGTGTTATTGTGAGTCAACCATAAAAGGTAGACATATGCTGTCATGGGATGTTTTTTACATAATTTTAAGGAAAACATTTCCGTGATACATGGTTTCTGTGTAGCTCTAACTATTAAGGCTGCACACGCGACGGAAGATTAAAAAATGGAGTAACTTCGCCCTTTTTCCAAACATTTCCCTTCACTGCTCTGCTCCTATTGGTTGCAGCGTGATGAAAAGTATCCTATAACCTGCCCAGGAGTATGAAGAATAATTGTACCAAGTTTCATTAAAATCCGTCAAGTAGTTTTTGTTTCTATAACGAACATACAGACAGACAGACAGACAGACAAAAATTTTACTGATTGCATTTTTGGCATCAGTATCGATCACTAATCACCCCCTGATAGTTTTTTTGGAAATATATTCAATGTACAGAATTGACCTCTCTACAGATTTATTATAAGTATAGATTATTCTACTCCAGGCAGCGTTATCCCGTTGGGAGCGTGAACCGACTGCGGCAGCTTGCCGCGCGTACTGCGGGCTGCGCCAGGAGCTGTCGATCCTCAGCCAGCTGAAGCACCAGCACGTGGTGCCGCTGCTGGCTGTCTGCGCTGCTCCGCTCGCGCTGCTGCTGGCACTGGCTCCTGCTGTGAGTGTCACCCTGAACTTAATAGTGTCACCCGATACTACTGCGGGCTGCGCCAGGAGCTGTCGATCCTCAGCCAGCTGAAGCTCCAAAAAGGGCTGATTTTCAGCCTACTTTGAATAAAAAAATAACTTTGTCTTTATCTTTATCTTTTATCTTTTATCTTTATCTTTTATCCTTTATCTTTTATTTTTATCTTTATCTTTTTATCTTTATCTTTTTATCTTTATCTTTTTATCTTTATCTTTTTATCTTTATCTTTTTATCTTTATCTTTTTATCTTTATCTTTTTATCTTTATCTTTTTATCTTTTATCTTTTATCTTTATATTTATCTTTATCATTTATCTTTATCATTTATCTTTATCTTTTATCTTTATCTTTATCTTTCTATTGTTTATTTCATTGAATTAATTATATATTTTTTGTTCCAGGGAGCACTAGACAGCGTGCTCCGCAGCTACCGCGAGTGCGGCGGGCGCCTGCGCGTGGGTGTGGCGCGGGCGCTGGCGCTGCAAGTGGCGCGGGCGCTGGAGTACCTGCATGCGAGGCGCGTCGTGTATCGCGACCTTAAGGTATCGTATACACGGTGCGAGTAGCTTGCGCATGTCGCGGCACATGCGCAGGTTACACATCACACTGGGAGCACTAGACAGCGTGCTCCGCAGCTAGTCTTTAAATTGGTGATTGCTACACCCGTACGCCGGAAAGCACGTTAATGTCGATCCTGCTTGTGATCTCTCTCGGGTGGTGTCGGATTGTCGTCCCATCGCGCTATGAGAGTGAAGGAATACTGAGTGCATCTGTGTCCACGCAACTTTTGTTAAGTCTGTACCTACTCAAATGGAGCATAAGTATATTTAATGTTTCTTTGTTCTAGTCTGAAAATGTACTGGTGTGGAAGATGCCGAAGCCGGGTGAAGATCTGACGAGTGGACCTCTCAATGTACACGTCAAATTAGGCGATTATGGTTAGTATTATGTATATTCTTGTTTTACGCAAAAACTGCTGCATGGATGTAAATGAAACTTGTCAGTTATATAACTCGGACATTATAATGACACAAACATGTTGGCTGCTTTTTACTAAATAAAGGAGTACATAGAGTACACAGTTGGAATAGGTACACGGGGAGTACACATTGGAAGTGTTTAAAAGAAAGTGCATAAAAACATAAGGAGTATAAAAGTCGGTAACTAGGGGGGAATGTATAGAGTGTGCAGATGACAGCACATCAGCTTACCTCAATCTATCAAATTTTCAACAGTGGAAGGTTGATGTTCGATTGATAAAATCTGACAGATTCGAATAGGCTGACCTGCTGGCGTCTATACATATCGGTAGTTCATAAGCACTAAAAAGTAACTACCTAATAAACTAACTATGACATCACAAGTAAATTAGACTCACATGCCCACAGTGCCCCAGTAAATCCGTCTCTATTATTAGTAGACTACCCACTACGATAAATCCGACTCTAACTCCTGAACATAAAGTTGTAGTTCCTCTACCACCAGGTATAAGCCGTCTCGCGCCACCGTCCGGCACCAAAGGTTTTGGCGGCACTGAAGGATTCATGGCTCCTGAAATAATGAGGTATAATGGTGAAGAGGAGTATAATGAGAAGGTATGTATTTTTTTTTCTTAGCCTTTATTGTCCCACTGCTGGGCAAAGGCCTCCCCATTTTGTCTCCACACCTCTCGATCCTTAGAGTTCTACCACCGGTCAGGGTCAGGCCAGATCGTCACGCCACCTCTTCCGGGGCCTACCACGTCTGCGGTGGCCATGTATTTATATAATACATTTATCATTATAATAAGAAAAGTCGCGGTGGCCTAGTGGGTAAAGAGCTTCTCACCTCTCATGTATGAGTGTGTGCTTTCGATTCCAGGTCAGGTACAAGTACCAATGCAACTTTTCTAAGTTTGAATGTACTTTCTAAGTATATCTTGGACACCATCATCTCCCGAGGCTTTTCCTAACTACGTTGGGGTCGACAACCAGTCAAACCGGATGTACCAGTGTTTTACAAGAAGCGACTGCCTATCTGACCTCCTCAACCCAGTTACACGGGCAACCGATACCCCCAGGTAAGACTGGTGTCAGACTTACTGGCTTCTGACTACCCGTAACGACTGCCAAAGATGGTCAATGACAGCCGGGACCTACAGTTTAACGTGCCATCCGAAACACAGCAACGAGGATAAATTAATATTGAGGCATGTATATATAGATATTGTCAAGCATATTTCTTTTGTATATTAAATAACTGATCTGATACTCCCCAGGTGGACTGCTTCTCATACGGGATGCTACTATACGAGATAGTGACCGTTCGCCAGCCGTTTGAAGGTCATGAGGCGGTCAAGGAAGCTGTGTTAGATGGAGCCAGACCTTCGCTGTCACCTAGAGTAAGTAGCTCATCATCATCCATCATCATCAGGCTTTTTAGTCCCCACTGGTGGGCACAGGTCTCTTCTCACGCGGAGAAGGTATTAGCGTCAATCGCTAACATATATAAAAAGAACTATCTTGCCATAATCCTAACTAATATTATAAATGTGAAAGTAACTCTGTCTGTCTGTCTGTCTGTCTTTTCTTCACGCCTAAACTACTGAACCGATTTGTGTGAAATTTGGTACAGACCTAGTATGGAACTTGAGAAAGGATATAGGATAGTTTTTATTACAAAAAATATAAAAATAATAAAATTTAATCCGGACATACAGCGCCATCTATCGGTCAAACCAAAAATCTGCCGGAAGTCACTATTCCACGCAAACGAAGTCGCGGGCAAAAGCTAGTACTTTATATGCCAAAAATGTTCATAAAAAGTGGACAAGTTAGGAGTTAGCATTCAGCGTGTATTTAACACTAGCTTCTGCCAGCGGTTTCACCCGCATCCCGTGGGAACTACCGTTACCGTCCCGTACCGAGATAAAAAGTAGCCTATAGCCTTCCTCGATAAATGGGCTATCTAACACTGAAAGAAATTTTCAAATCGGACCAGTAGTTCCTGAGATTAGCGCGTTCAAACAAACAAACAAACAAACTCTTCAGCTTTATAATATTAGTATAGATTCGAAAACACACAGTTGAATATTGGATGTTATATGTATGTGTAAAAATTCTTTATGGGTAGGTACCACATATTATATTACACAGATGCTCTGTCTCCTGAACTAGGTGACAGACAGTTCTCAAAAAGTTTGTTTGTTTGTTTGTTTATACCATAAAGGATCTTAAACGACTGAACCGATTTGAATGATTCTGTCACTGTTAGAAACATCTAGCATACTCAATAATAACCGTACCCCTCTCCAGGATCTAGAATACCCCTGCAGCATCCTAGAAACGATGCGTCGCTGTTGGTCCGGTGCGCCGGAGCTGCGCCCCTCGGCCGCCGCCCTCGTGTCCGTGGCGGCCGCCCCGGAGTACGCCGCCCTGGCCGACGCCGCTGCGGCCAGGCATGCCGCCGCGGCCGCTGCTCAGCCGGTCGTTGGGGTTAATGGTACGTAGATGACTCAACATTACAAAGAGGAAAGAGTGTGTGTTTGTGAGTATGTTAGCGTGTGTGTGTGTGATTGTATGTAAATGTGTGTGTGAGTGTATGTAAATGTGTGTGTGTGTGAGTGTATGTAAATGTGTGTGTGTGTGTGTGTGAGTGTAATGTAAATTTGTGTGTGTGAGTGTATGTAAATGTGTGTGTGTGTGTGTGTGTGTGTGGGTGTGTGTGGGTGGGTGTGTTTGTGAGTGAGTTAGCATGTGTGTGTTAATGTGTGTGTGTGAGTGTATGTACTTGTGGGTGTATGTATACTTTGATAAATGAAAGTGGAGGTAGCTTAGGGAGAAAGACATGTGATGTTGAGCTTGCCAACCTTCCGACAGGCAGATTCCTCAGGTGGTATTGAGGGGCAGACGTGTCAAGATCACAGATCACACCACAGCATTTTGATTTATCAAACTGATAGAATCTTCCCTAAATATCTCCCTTCCCCCACAGAGGAAGGCATCCCGGGCTGGGAGCTGTGGTACGGCGGCGGGGAGCCGGAGCGAGCTCACACGCTGCTCACCACGGCTACCAACTTCACGCACCATCATACTATCAGAGTTCCACCGGGTAAGCTGGTTTTTAAACTTCCAATAAACAACGTGTAACAAATAACGGTATATTCTCTTGAAAACTGACAGCTGTCAACTGCACAAAACATGCGGTCTCCCTTATACGCTATGGCACGAGATCCACAAATGTGTTCGTTCACAAAGGTAATTTCACCCACCATTACTATCAGATTTCCACCGGGTAAGTTGGTTTGTAGACTTTCAATATAAAACGTGTAACGTTGAATGCGCAAGACCTGAAAATTGTATAGTATGGAACATTCTTCCCGAGTAACATATGCTGTATTTTATCTGAGAGCAGAAGATCCCACCGATGGGACCCAAATTAAACCGCGGGAAAAAAGCTAGTTTGTAATAATATGATATCAGGGATCTTTTTTTCTCTTCTTTGGACCCTAAAGTCTCTGAAACCTCTGAACCGATTTGAAATTTTTTTTTGCATTTTTTCGCGTTCTTTGAGTAGCTAGACTATCCCCTAGATTATACCTGTGTCTGCGCAAATGCTCGAGCACTATAATATGTCCTGCGCAGCTGGCTGATCTCCTTATATGAGAACAGCTGCCGTGGCCAAAATCGGCCGTGGTCGCCATTATCCATTATAAACTATCCCCGAGTAAACATAAGCTATATTTTGGCCGGGTACGGGCAGAAGTTCCCCCGGGACGCGGGTGAAACCGCGGGAAAACGGCCAGTTTAAATATAAACCGATGAAAATGTATGCATATTTCCTTCTTATTCCTAGGTTTATTAATAAGAACACTCAATTGTTTATAGATAAAGCTGAGCCGGTGATGGTGACTGCAATGTGTCGAGTCGGCAACAAGATGTGGCTCGGAGACTCTGCCGGCAGGATATCTGTGTACTCGTGAGTATTACAACCTTTATACTCGTACAAGTTGGATAAGTACAGTATGTAATGCGAATGAATGGAAGTCATGTTGTGAAGAAGGTGATGAGCATGAATGGGGACGGATATAATATAGGAAAGGGATGACCAAAGATACGATGGATGAATTGTATGAAAGTCGATATGGTTAGAAAGAATGTTAACTTGTGAGGCGCTGAATGCCCAAATTGGTTTGTCTCAAACAATTTTTTGGCCAAATCTATACAGTTTTTGACGGCGAAAAAAACATATATTGATCTTGAACATATTTCTGAGAACCCTGTTAATTTCAAAACACGTTCTCGAAAAGTTTTCTCGATACAAAAAAATAATAACTTACCTCTAAAAATAATCTTCCAACAAAAATATCTGTTTTACTTATCAACGTACGTCGTACATTGATATTTGTATCATTAACTAGTCCATATGTAAATACAGAACTTGATTAATTTTATATTTTTTTATGACTGTGTTCATCGATTTTTGGGATTGACTGTACTTTTAGCTCACATCATAACCTGTTTGTGTATCTTGTCCAGGGCTTCGAGCTGTGCCCTTGTATGGTGTGTGCGCGTGCAGGAGGCGGTGGGCGGCGCCCCGTCCGGCATCGCCGCGCTGCACGCGCTGCCCGGCCTGCAGCGCGTCGCCGTCGCGCTCAGCATAGGCAGGTAACACACTGACATACACACCGACAAACAAACTGACACACACACTGACATACACACTGACAGACACACTGACATACACACCTACATACACACCGACATACAAACTGACATACACACCGACATACACACTGACTTACACACCGACATACACACAAACACACCCTAGTCGTGGCGTCCTACCTATAAGAAGGCGCCTGACCTACCTGCCTTACGGCATCTTCGCTCATCTTCCCTTTCTTGCATGAGCTCCTCTCTTATACAATAAGAATTCCTTAGGCCTCTATTTCCTCTTGCAGGCTGTTCCTGGTGACTTCCAAGAGGCCTGAAGCTGAAGGTAGCTTCGTGCTCACTGAGCTGGGAACTGCTACTGAGCTCTGCTGTTTGGCTGCTGTGCCATCTCCACATGGGTAAGTAGATTTTTTTTACTAATACTGTCTTTTACCCGCGACTTCGTTTACGATATTTGAATACGGAAGGTATGTGGTATATATGCTATGTGTTGCTGGGGAGTTTGTTGCGCCACTTCTTCTTCCCAGCAAAAACACACAGGAAGTGGTGAAGGGCGGGCGTTTTGGGGGCTGTCTCTTGTAAAGTTCTGACGTTCGAAAAGTGCTGTTTTGCAGCCAAGTTTGAATAAACGATTTTTTATTTGATTTGGTATTAATATCCTAGATGGGATTAATTTCTTTAAAATATTCTACATTACCCACTAGGCCACCACGACTTTTTAAAAAGTAAAGAACCAACCTCTCGAGTAGGAGGGTGTGGGTTCGATTCCAGGTCAGGCAAGTACCAATGCAACTTTTCTAAGTTTGTATGTACTTTCTAAGTATATCTTGGACACCAATGGCTGATAAAAAGGTGAAGGAAAACATCTTGAGGAAACCTGGACTATATAGTCTGAAATCACCAACCCGCATTGAGCAAGCGTGGTGATTAATGGTCAATCCTTCTCCGTGTGAGAGGAGGCCGCAGCCCAGCAGTGGGACGATAAAAAGGCTGTAACAACAACATTCTACATGTTTCTTACTTTCAATGAAGAACCTTCATGTTGACTTTCACTTGAATACCTTGAAAAACGGCACAGTATCAGACTAACGTTGCACCCCGCTTTATCCCCTTGGGGAATCAATTTTCAGTTTTTTTTTTTCTTTCTTATATGTCTAAAAATTTTATTGCATTTGTAAGATTCTGACTTTGCAGACGAGTAAAACGACCGAGTGCTGAGTAAATACTGAATTTATATACTTATAATAAATCTGTAGAGAGGTCAATTCTGTACATTAAATATATTTCCAAAATATCTATCAGGGGGTGATTAGTGATCGATACTGATGCCAAAAATGCAATCAGTAAAATTTTTGTCTGTCTGTCTTTATGTTCGTTATGGAAACAAAAACTACTCGACGGATTTAAATGAAACTTGGCACAAATATTCTTCATACTCCTGGGCAGGTTATAGGATACTATTATTCATCACGCTACGATCAATAGGAGCAGAGCAGTGATGGGAAATGTTGGGAAATCGGGAGAAGTTACTCCATTTTTTAAGCTTCCGTCAAGTGTGCAGCCTTAGTGGTTAAAGCTAAGTAGTAATAGACTAGGTACGCATAGATTTAGATAACTGGATAGGCTGGTTATTATTATTTCTTCCTCTCTTTGCACAAAGTCCGAATCTAACGCGGACGAAGCTAGTTTTTTATAATAAGAATCAGTACATAAGAGAGTAATTTTTTTTTTATTTGGGTTGAGAATCATTAGCATAATTACGTCCTTAAATATTGCACGGATGCAAATCAACAGCTTGTTTTCTCTCCCATAGTTGGGAGGTTTGGGCGGGCGGTGCTGGTCTTTGCTCATACGCAGTGGGGGCGGGCGGCGTCTGCGCGGCCGACGTGCTGGCTCCTGAACCAAGGGTCACCCTCATGGCTGCACCAGAAGACCAGCCTTTTGTCATGGTCTACTACGATCCAGGTGAGTAGGGGAACATAGGTCTTTTCCCAACTATGTTGGGGTCGGCTTCCAGTCTAACCGGATGCAGCTGAGTATCAGTATGCCACTTGGAGGTGACTACCTATCTGATCTCTTCGACCCAGTTACCCGGTGTACTCCCTGGTAAGAGCGGTTGTCAGGCTTTCTGGCTTCTGACTACCAGTAACGACTGCCAAAGATGTGGTGACAGCCGGGACCAATCTAACGTGACTTCAGAAGAATTTGTCATGACAAGATGGCCACCCATCCTTGGATAGATCCCATCCTGATTGGGTGATTGATTGATTGAACGATAGATTGAATGATAGATTGAATGATAGATTGAACGATAGATTGAACGAGAGAATGAACAATTAATTGAATGATTGATTGAACGATTAATTGAATGATTGATTGAACGATTGATTGACCGATAGAATGAACAATAAATTGAATGATTGATTGAACGATTGATAGACCGATAGATTCAACACGAAAGGTTGAATGATAGACTCAAAATCAAAATCAAAATCAAAAGTCATTTATTCAAACTTGGCTGCAAAACAGCACTTTTCGAACGTCAAAAAATAAATTTACAAAAGACAGCCCCCAAAACGCCCACCCTTCACCACTTCCTATGTGTTTTTGCTGGGAAGAAGAAGTGGCGCAACAAACTCCCCAGCAACACATGTCTGTCTGTTAGGTTAGAAGAACCTTAAACATTGTTTGATATGTACATTTGTATATAATTTAATTTGTATATTTCAATAGACGACAATACAGTAAAAATAATTTATACACCACATGCTAGCTAGCACTCACCCTACATACCTTAACTAACTCAAGCATTGAATGTTTGATGAACAGAAAATTATAGCCTCCAATTACCTCTAGAATATCAGGGAGTGCCCACCTACATGTGCTATTCTTTTGTAAACTAGTAAATTAGTAAATTAGACCGCTCAGCCAGAACATATCTATACTTATAATAAATCTGTAGAGAGGTCAATTCTGTACATTGAATAAATTTCCAAAAAAACTATCGGGGGGCGATTAGTGATCGATACTGATGCCAAAAATGCAATTAGAATTTTTTTTGTCTGTCTGTCTGTCTGTCTGTCTGTCTGTCTGTCTGTCTGTCTGTCTGTCTGTCTGTCTGTATGTTCGTTATGGAAACAAAAACTACTTGACGGATTTCAACGAAACTTGGTACAATAATTCTTCATACTCCTGGGCAGGTTATAGGACACTTTTCATCACGCTACGATCAATAGGAGCAGAGCAGTGAAGGTAAATGTTGGGAAAACGGGAGAAGTTACTCCATTTTTTATGCTTCCGTCGCGTGTGCAGCCTTAATGGTTAAAGCTACACAGAAACCATGTATGACGGAAATGTACTCCTTAAAATTATGTAAAAAATATACTATGACAGTATATGTCTATCTTTTATGGTTGGCTCAGAATAACACGTTTAACTCTCGATAGCTTAGAAGTTCGGAGCTTTCTGACTACATTTGTCTACTATTACATTTATAAAACTCTTACTCACACTAATTAAAAAAAGTTAACATTATTACCTATTCAATAAAAAAAGAATCATATAAATCGGTAAAGAAACACCAAAGTTATACATGAAATAAGGTAATAAGCCATCGCGCGTAAATACTGAATCATGCCGTAAGGATCATTTTTGTGCAACGTTTGCCGGGCTCGACGCGGCTCGCGGCGCGGTGGCTGCGCGAGCTTCATACAATACATATTTGGCTGTTGATGCGATTGATGCGAATAGACGTTCAGTGTTCAACCTTATTGACCGACAATAATTGATATTAACAAACCTTGCTTATCAGAGCGACTTTTAGGTTTTAAATAATTTATTTTTAACTTTCTTTTATTGATATTTTATAAAACAGGAAAGTACCTATTCGTTATTTTGGTAATGTTTAGGTAGATATTTGTTCAAATTATTAATAGTTTACATTTTATTTATTTTTAGGTGAAGTAGTAGTAGGTACGCATAGATTTAGATAATTTGATGGGCTGGTGTTTATTATTTCTTCCTCTCTTTGCACAAAGTCCGAATCTAACGCGGACGAAGTCGCTGGCAGAAGCTAGTGTAAAATAAAAAGAGTTTACAAATAAAAACAAAAAAAAAAAAACTAATATGTAGTCAGTAAGACGACCTGGCACCACAAGCAGCACCCGTTCACGAGCATAACGCGAGGATCAGCCATCGCCCCCCTCGCACATTTTTGAGGGAGGGAGGCAACCCGACCGCCGACGCTACCGCAAGCAGTGCCGTCTAAGGGAGCATGACGTACTCACTGCTACACAACTCAATATCAAGATTAAATTATCAGTTCCCGCTTAGTAGTATTATTTACTAAAATCCAAAACAGAAAATTAATACAAAGAATGTATCTTGTCAATAATGTAAAAACATTAAAAAATAATAAATAAAAATAAAATAAATGCCATTGAGTCAAGAGATTGAATCGGAGAAACTTAAATTATCTAAATAATATAGCTAATATAGCTGTCTTGCGTTCATCATGGCGACCAACTATTTTTATCATTCAAATAATCATTGATGGTGTAATATGCCTTTTTTATAAGAACAGCCTTAATTTGTTCTTTGAATTTATTAAACGGCAGTTCTTGTAAGGTCAAAGGAAGCTTATTATAAAAACGAATACCTAAACCCAGAAATGTGTCATGCACTTTATGAAGCCGGTGATAGGGTACACACAGTTTATGCTTATTTCTAGTATTAATGCTATGGACTTCACTTTTTTTGGTATATAAATGTAGGTTCTGTCTAATATACATAATGTTGGCAAAGATGAACTGTGATGCTACAGTGAGAATACCAATTTCTTTAAACAACTCTCAGAGGGAAGTTCTGGTACCTAACTTGTATATTGCACGAATAGCACGTTTTTGTATAATAAATATATTCTCTATATCAGCGGCTTTGCCCCACAACAAAATACCGTAGGACATGACGCAGTGAAAATAGCTGAAATACACTAATCGCGCAGTGTCGACGTCAGTGAACTGTCTAACTTTTCTGACGGCATAGGCAGCAGAACTAAGCCTTCCCGCGAGGCTAGAAATATGTGAACCCCACTGAAGTTTTGTATCAACTGTTATACCCAAAAACACGGTAGATGCAACGGTTTGAAGAACCTCGTTGTTTAGGATAACATTAGGACCTAGGTTTTTTACATTAGGCAAAGTGAACTTAATGCATTTTGTTTTTTTAGCATTTAGTACTAAATTGTTTGTTGTAAACCAGTGCGTAACTGTTGAGAGTGCACTGTTTACGTCGTCAAATAAAGACTGAACCACAAATTGAACGTCACTTTGAATGATAGATTTAAAGGTAGACTGAACAATAGATTAAGTGAAAAATTATCTCGCGTCCATAGCGAGTGAATGATTAATGGTCTCTTACCTCCTCCTCTTCCAGGAGTGTGCGTATACCAGTGGTCGGTGGGCTGCAAGCAGCAATGCGCGAGGCTGGACTGCAGCAAGCTGGTGCCCTGCTCCGAGAGCCTGCAGTCCATAGCCTTGGATGAGCATCTCACGGAAGACAAGTGTCGGGTAAGTGGAGAACAAAATTACTAGCAAAGATGTCATAACGAAAAATCATAACATCATCTATACTAATATTATAAAGCTGAAGAGTTTGTTTGTTTGTTTGAACGCGCTAATCTCAGGAACTACTGGTCCGATTGGAAAGTTTCTTTCAGTGTTAGATAGCCCATTTATCGAGGAAGGCTATAGGCTACTTTTTATCCCGGTACGGGAAGTCGTTCCCACGGGATGCGGGTGAAACCGCTGGCAGAAGCTAGTTAAATCATAAAATCATAACGGAAAGTAGCGCGTCAACATGCGGGTGCGAGGGGGATGACGAATCTATGTACTCCCTTCTTATGCACTACTTCTATATACTCCCTTATGACTAACTCTTTGAACTCTCCCTATGTCTTCTACCTTTGTACAACACAACTTTGCAGGCTCCTATGAAACGTCACACTAGTTTAACAGTTCCAAAAACTTTGTCTCATAGGGAAGAGCTGGCAAGAAACTCCATATCCCTACTAATATTACAAATGCGAAAGTAACTCTGTTTGTCTGTCTGTCTGTTACGCTTTCACGTCTAAACCACTCAACTGATTTTAATAAAATTTGGTACAGAAATAGAGTTGACCTTGAGAAAGTACATAGGATAGTTTTTATCCCGGACTTTTGAAGAATTCTCTTGGAAACGCGATACAACAGAACTCTACTCGGGCGAGCCGCGGGTGGAAGCTAGCAGCAAATGACGGCTCCCGCTGTGGGTGCAGCATGAGGGAGTGTCAAACTCTTACTGACTGAAACCCACAAAGTTCCGCGGCAGGATACTTTTCTTCCTGCCCTGTTCCCAGTTATTGAGGGTCGGCGCTATATATTTCTTTCTTCCATTTCTCTGTCAGACATAGTACCAACAACAACTTCTTTCTTATCTCATAATCCTATTTCAGGCAGTCAATCCATCATTTCTTCGGTCTGCCTCTGCCTCCTTCCACATTCATACTTAACCCATTAGAGGTCAAACAAAAAGTACTTATATTATTTTGGAATTTTCTTTATTTTCATATAGAATTGGGAACAGAAAAACACAAAATACAAGAAAAATATGAAAATTCATAGTTTTCATGAAATTACAGGGGTGTACTCAACTGAGTACAATGACCGCCTGTGTATGCAGATTTTCGAATAATACTTTTTCGACATAAAGTGTTTTTAGGAACGTCATACACTGCCAAAGAACTCTCGAATGGCAAGTTACACGTCGAAGCTGTTTTTCTATTTTGACGGGACAGTGTTCAACTCCATCTTGAAGATGGCCATCGACTATTGATGCAGCATGGCGCGATTTATTCGTTCGTTGTATCAGCCGAAAGAGGCCCACAGCTGGACAGAGGCCTCCCCTCAGGTTTACCACATTGCTTGATCTTCAGCAACCCGCATCCAGTGCTTCCCGATGACCCTGGCCAGATCTTTCGTCCTTCTAGTCGAGGGCCTTCCAGGTTGTGGTCTCCACTAAAGAACAGCCCCATCGGCCATCTGTTCTGCAAGCTACATGCCTTGCCTATTACCACTCCAGCTTTGCAATTCTTCGGGCCAAGTCGGACTTTGGTTCTTCTGCGGATCTCCTCATTTCAATCTCGCAGAGAAACTCCTGGCATAGCCTCTCGTTGCACTTTTTTTTGAAACTGAGACTTTGAGCTTCCTCTCGAGGCTCATAGTTTACCGGCGACTATTATTGGTTCACCTTGGCGAAAATGATATCGTGCGATATGACTGCGAAACTCCATGGAACTACTATTACTCCTTGCATGAAAAGGCCACGCATTAGCAACTGCCATGTACAGTACAGCGATTCTGTCCAGTGAGACAGACTGGTAGAGTTCATCCACATGTCCCATATTGTTATTGTTTGTTTGGAATACCCCGATATCGCTATGGATACCTGCTCCTTCTTTATTCACACCACACCATTACACCATCTTTTGATTGTCCTCTGTGGTTCAATAGTGTCATAGTTGATTGCCATGGTACCCAGATGATATCAATAGTACCAGCTACGTCTCACGGTTGTCGATATGCTGCTGTATCCTTATTAGGACTCTCCTCTTCAACAGGCAATGCACATGTGTACAATATAAAACGGCTTCAATAACTTCTTCGAACCCCTTAGTAGCTTTTTATTCAGGAAAATGCTGCTTCTACACAGCAAGGAATTTGAAAAAATAATAGTTATTTTACTTACCTATGTTGTCATTGTACTCAATCGAGTACAGTCGTTTTTATATGAACCTAGTTTCATTTGAGTTACGAATGACTTATTATATTGTTATTTATATATTTATTTGATATGTATTTTGAAATAATCTTACGAAAAAAACAACTAAAAAGTAGCAATAATGAAAAAAAACGAAAAATGACAACTTACCTCAACAACATTTCGGAAGCACAACTTCAACTGGATTTTTTTGTGAAAAAAAAACACGCTACGCACATAATATTTTTCATATAATAAAAGGGTGTTATAATCAAGTAAAATAACAAGTTAACTACATTAACTTTACGAGATCTGTTATTTACACTTAGGAATATGACTGTACTCAATCGAGTACAGTGACTTCTAATGGGTTAACACGCTTTTCGTCCACAGTACTGAAACATGTCTCCTTCACCAATTACTCGAGTTTTCGTATCTATCCCTATAATCCAGTGGCAAGAGTGTTTACCTTTCATGAAGTGCTTACTGAAATGGACTACTCATCATCCTCCGAGCCTTTTCCCAACTATCTTGGGGTCGGCTTCCAGTCTAACCGGATTCAGCTGAGTACCAGTGCTTTACAAGGAGCGACTGCCCTATCTGACCTCCTCAACCCAGTTACCTGGGCAACCCGATACCCCTTGGTTAGACTAGTGTCAGACTTACTGGCTTCTGACTACCCGTAACGACTGCCAAGGATGTTCAATGACAGCCGGGACCTACAGTTTAACGTGCCATCCGAAACACAGTCATTCTGTCAGTCAGTCAGTCAGTCATAGAAAAGTTGCGTTGGTACTTACCTGAACTGGAACCGAACCCACACCCTCATACTCAAGAGGTTAGTTCTTTACCCACTGGGCCCCATGACTTAAATGGATTACTGAGACATTATTGATTAAAAATCTTGGTATTTTATTTCCAGGTGACAGCTCTATGCGCTTTGAGAGGCGAGCTGTACATAGGCACGGCGTGGGGCTGCGTCATCGTGGCCGACGCCACCTCGCTGCGGCCCCTCACCGTGTTCCGACCTTATGAGGAAGATGTGAGTATACCTAACTCCTCCTGAGCCTTTTTCCAACTATGTTGGTGTCGGCTTCCAGTCTAACAGGATGCAGCTGAGTTCCAGTGTTGTACAAGGAGCGACTGCCTATCTGACCTATTCTTGACTTGAAACTGGTGCAAGTAATCCAACGCAATTTTTTGAGGAAAAGGGACACCGACGTTAACTCTGTTATTTTATTTGAACATATTTTGTACACATAATAATACTATAGTGTCGGTTTATAAGATAGAATCTTATACAAGGTGTTGATTTGCATTTGTGCCATACTTCAGGAGGAGGACATAAAATACGTAAATAATCGATTGGAATTACAATAGACGGGAAATAGCTAATATGCACTGCTTTTTTTGTCATTGTAATGTCATAGTATTTTAGAAGTAATCCAATTTTATGAATGAAATTAATGAATAATCGTAGCGTATGCTTTGTGTTTGCGTTTGTGTGAGGGTGCAGCACGGTTTTAAGGCCAGTAACACACGCGCCAAGTTTAAATACGGCTAGATGACATTGACGGATTTCCGAAAAAAAAAAATCATAAATTTTTGTACCAATTTTTTGTTGATTTGGGTTGAGAATCATTAGTATAATTACGTCCTTGACTATGGCACGGATGCAAATCAACAGCTTGTATATAAGATATAATGAATCAATGAATTGATACCATGGTACTAACAGGGTTCAGATCCTAATGAAGTATTTGCCATATGGCCATATAATTTGCGTAATTGCATTAAAGTTATTTTCAACGTATATTTTACCTATGAAAATGCTTATAACAGTGTTACTAAACACCCATTCTCCTCTCTAGGTGCGAGTAATAATCCCCCTGCACCCGCACAAGGCAGAGGAGGCGCCGATGATAGCCACCTTCGGTCACGGATACCGGCCGCTGTTGCAGAGATATGCTCCACATGTAAGTATAGATAAAATTGTAATTAATTAGGTTTAGTTTTGTATACAGGGTGTTAGTGTGAACACCGTTATCCTTGAAACCAGAGGTTTGGTTTCACTTATAGAACGTAAATTAACTTAAATTAAGGCAAAAAAAAAATAACTTAAATTTTCACTCGTCAAGCTACAGTAGTAGGTATTTTTGCCTGTCCTAAGCCAGGAAAACTATGAAGGGAAGTTACATTACATCACAGGTTATTTGTATGTGTTTTATACGGACGGCCAGTGCTGCAGGTCACCGCCCTTTAACTCGCGCGCATAGTATCCATTTTACGAACAGTGTCGGAAAGAAACTTATTAAAAATTTTAAATGAAGGAAACGTTCATTTATTTTTAAATTCGGATAAATAAAATTATAATCAAGTCAACTACCTATGGTTTCAAGTATAACGGTGTTCACACTAACACCCTGTATATGTAAGTTTATATAAGACATATTTAAATACTTGCAAAATATATTTATTTCTTGTATTAACAACAATTCGTTGAAATTATATTTTGCATTACCGTAACGTCACAAGCCCCCACTCACAAACTTAAATGTTGTTCGAGTTTAAATCGAACACTCAGCGAAAATGCATAATTGCTTAGAAGGCAAATATCCACATTCGCTCGTTTTACCGAAATGTGGGACAGTTCGCACCAAGATCTCGTCAGAGAGACAACACGTTCTCATTACCAAAACCATACCATACCATTTTACCATATTTTACAAATAATTGTGTATAAGTTATATATTTTTTACCATTTCTTGTTACTAAGTGATATATAGCTAATTCCTTTATAATCCAAGACTTTAACTTTTACCATATCCTATAACTAGTAGGAAAGTGTGCTCGGTCACCATCGCGCCAAGCCAAGCTTTCTTCAAATGTATTCTATATTAGTATTTCTTTTTATGTAGGTATTATTAAAACAAAAAAATAGGGGTCCGTTTCTAAAATCTAAGCCTTATACCTACTTAGTTAGAACCTTTTTTAACACGGTCATCATGACTATTTTTGTCTACAAAGACAGTGATCCATTTAAATCAGTGTTTTAGTAAAAATGCAGATGGTTTTTAGCCATAATTGAGAATCATCGGTTGAGGAGGTCAGATAGGCAGACGCTTCTTGTAAAGCACTGGTACTCAGCTGCATCCGGTCAGACTGGAAGCCGACCCCAACATAATTGGGAAAAAGGCTCGGAGAATGAGGATGGACATCTGACTTAAAAAAAAAAAAACATATTTTGTATCAAAAGATTTTGTTATATATTTTTTTTTGTTATTTACTAATTTATTGAATGTTAATTACCTAAACTTTTCATGTACTTTTTTTCAGTCATCCGGCTCAACAAATACCCATAACGGGTACTATTGTCTACTATGGCAGACCCAGCACTGGCTGCCAGACTAACACCAACCAGCCCACCGCTGGACATAACATCTTGAAGTTAAACCCACTTTTGTGGGAGAGAGCCAAATGGGCTTAAATGACCCGGGGAGACTATATGGAGAATAGAAAGTAGCTTAAGTTGCGCTGAAAGTCCCGGTAAAATCGGTCCAACCGTTTCAGAGTTTAGCTCTAACAAATCGACAGATATTTGTTTTATGTTTTGGTACATTTACATCTATAGCGTATATGCTAAGTAAAAAACGGTTATTTTAATATTGTTACTGACACTCCAATTTTATTTATTTGGCAACTACACATAAAGCTTTGATCAAGTCTCGATATTTGCAACTTAAAAACTTCTCGTGTCCGCTTTGGTGAATTCTAAGCCTAACTTGCAATCTCATATTCATTTTATAATAAGTTGATGTTGACATCTAGGTAATACCAGTAATTAATACCTGCACTTAACATATCTCGAAACAACTGCCAAAATTTTCGTAAAAAAAAAGATGATTAGATATTTCATAAATTAAAAAAAAAGTTGTATTCAATGCACTTAAAATTAATTTTACATATTTATTTTCAATTCACACAATGGTTAGGTATTATTTCATTTCCTCAGAAAATATATTGAATAATATTATTTTTACCGTGTGTGAGCCGAGTCGTTTAGCGGACATTCCCAATATTCGATCTTCTTATTCTTATAAGCCTACTAAAGATAGGAATTTGACGTTTCTTGTATCGGACTTATGTATAAATTCTTCTCTCGTGAGCAAAACCAAAGATAGATCGAATATTGGAAACTATCGTAAGTAAACTTTGACTTGTAGAATACTCTCTGTGAGAGTATGTACTATGAAATTGTTTTTAAATAGACCGGCTCTTTTATTTTAAGTTTTATTTTTTTTAATTTTAAGGCAAAAATCCTATTATTGAATAATATTAAGATCCCTTAATGCATACAATGCTTCATCATCATCATCAGCCTATCGCAGTCCACTGCTGGACATAGGCCTCTCCAAGTGCACGCCACTGAGATCGATTTTCGGCTTCTCGCATCCAGCTCCTGCCAGCCGTCTTGCGCAAGTCATCACTCCACCGTGCCTGAGGACGTCCTACACTACGCTTGCCGAGGCGCGGTCTCCACTCTAGAACTCGTTTACCCCAACGGTTATCGGTTCTTCGGCTAATATGGCCAGCCCACTGCCACTTCAGCTTGCTGATTCGGTGGGCTATGTCGATGACCTTGGTTCTCTGACGGATTACCTCATTTCTGATGCGATCCCTCAGAGAAATGCCGAGCATAGCCCTTTCCATAGCCCGCTGAGCGACTTTAAACTTGTGAACCAGCCGTACCGACAGTGTCCACGTTTCGGCTCCGTAAGTCATGACAGGTAGGACGCACTGATTGAAGACTTTTGTCTTTAGGCACTGTGGGATCGACGATGTTAGGACTCGACGTAGCTTCCCAAATGCAGCCCAACCCAACTGAATTCTCCTATTCACCTCTATACAATGCTTACGAATAAGCAATCATTTATACTTTTTCGGCAGAGTAACTCGTTAAATATTGAAAATTTGACCCGTCAAAATAATTTCGTTTAATTTTGTCGTGAATTATGTATTATATATATCACACACCTAGATCTAAAGAGGGTTGAGTCAAAAATCTAGTTCTTGAGTTATGCACACTTACCATCAAATTCCTTAATTGAATACCTAGAACCCTTTTATCACGCACAGGAAAAGAGGGATCAGTTTTTCGTCTTTTCTAAAAAAAAGTGTTTTTTTAATAGTTAAACCTCTTTAAATCCAGATTGCCTAGTGCGAGTTTTGCAAGTTATTTTTTTCGATGCGAAGATTATCATACCATTGAATCACGTAGCACTTATCTTAGAATTGTGTATTTAATAAAGACTGTCATCAGTACTTGGTCGTATTACACTTGAGCTCACTTTTGCGAGTGAATTCATTATAAACCGGCAAAATGAAAGAAGAACTGATACCTAAATCACGTGACGTAGCATACGACTCTTTATTTCAATAGACTTATAATTACGTATCGAGTTGCGAATGCTGTCAAAACTCGGAATCAGCACTCAGGTGTGCGATATGTAGTTGTCGCCAAGCTCAATGTCGGCTTGCAACTTACTTCAGAGCCAACATAAAGTTTGGCGGGAATTTTGAATAAAATAAGGCTTTTTGTTAACTGTCTTGTTTGTCTGTGAAAATCAATGATGGCGCTAGTGACGTTGTCTTTAAATAGTATTATTTTGTGATCACCCAATGAGGTTGTGCCTTGGTTTGTGTTTAATTTCTAATTGTTTTTAAAGTATTTTTTTTTCACCTTTTGTGGAATATGTCCTACCTAATATTATAAACGGCTCCAAAAGTAGAACAACTATACTCGATTTGAATAGGCACTTAGTCATTCTTCATCTACACATTTTTGATATTTGAGAAGATCAATTGAATATTTTTTTTTAATGTGGGACATATTTTGCAAAAGTGTTACCACGCCCGAGCCAACAATATTTCAGTCCATACTTCATGAATGAAATTAATATCCAGCTTCTTCTATGTATTAACTAAAAATAATCTATAGTTCTTATAAATAATTAAGATATCATCTGTCTAGCCTTTTCCCAACTATGTTGGGGTTGGCTTCCAGTCTAACCGGGTGCAGTTGAGTACCAGTGCTTTACAAGGAGCGACTGCCTATCTAACCTTCTCAACCCAGTTACCCGGGCAACCCAATACCCCTTGGTAAGACTGGTTGTCAGACTTACTGGCTTCTGGTTTCTTCTTCTCTGCTGGCCATTGGTGTCTAAGACATACTTAGAAAGTACATACAAACTTAGAAAAGTTGCATTGGTACTTGCCTGACCTGGAATCGAACACACACACTCATACTTGAGAGGTTGGTTCTTGACCCACTAGGCCACCATAACTTCCTATTGATCAGATTAAAAAAAAAAACATTTTTCACTGTCGATATTCCACTATTGTTAAGAGCGCGCGCACACAAACTTTGATTTATGAGCCCAAATCAACTATCGGCCGACTAAAGTTTTGTAGTGTGCGCGGGCGCTTAGAAGTATTGAATCTATGATCTTATTTAGATCTCATTTTTAATATCTCTATGTATTATTTAAGTTATAACATGTAGCTGCTTATGATTTTGTAAAAATAAACTTATTAAGATGAAAATTTAGCTTGCCAGTGTTGCCAGCGTTGCCTGAAGTCCCATTTTTGGTGGGATAGTTTATGGCTTTTTAGCTCTCCTAAGGCCGTATACAGAAAGAAAGCTTAAGTTACATTTGCTTCACGTTGCTCCAATCTGCTTGCTATAAGTTCTTTTACTTCGTCGTAATAGAATAGAATCATTTATTTGCCATAAATATGTATACACATGTTTATGGCAAATAAATGATTCTATTCTATTCTATTCTATTCTATTCTATTCTATTCGTCAGCCTACCTCAATCTGTCTAATTTCTTTAATAGATTTTTAACCTTATCACAATAGCGGAAGATTAATGTTCGATTGGTAGTGACAGATTTCGGGTAGTTTGATTGACCAGGGGCCCGATTCTCCTAATTTTACTTAAGCAACATACGACTCACATTCGACTGCGATCCAATCCCGACTCGATTACGATTGAAGCGTATGTGGCATTCCGCTATTTTTTCTTTGAAATAAACGTTTTTATCCTTTTCTGTCATTCAATAATGAATCATTTTGTCTGCAAATGATTTACGATTGCAATATGATTGTAGAGCAAACTACCGTATAGAAAAAAATCACCAAAATAGCAGACCAATCGCAAACCAATCGAATGTCGTTGGAATACGATTGGTCTTATATTAGTAGCAGAATGCCCGATATGGTTAAAACTGCTATTGCGATCATATTTCGATTCGATTTCTATTCAATTTTGACATTATTAACTTAGGAGAATCGGGCCCCTGTCTGTAGCAGCTTTCTTTCTGTATACGGCCTAAGATATAATGAATATCTTGCTAAGATAGAAAACTATCATTACTGTAGATATAATCCAAAGCAGTGAATTAAAATATGTATTTCAATGATAGACTCCAAAATCCGCTAAATCGTAAAAAATACAATTCTCATCAAATGACTTCACCGCTCTGAAGTTGGCTACTAGTGACTTCAGGATAGTCTAATAATGGCGTCCAAAGACGATTTCGGCCACGGCGGCTGTTCTCATATAAGGAGATCAGGCAGCTGCGCAGGACATATGCCTAACTTCAGAGGGGAAAAGTTATTATGTATAAATGCATTTATTTGCAAAATCAGTGTGTTGTGTCTTCTGCTGAAGTTTTAATGTTTGTTTCTCATGTCCTTGAACATTATAATTGTATTTAAGTACTTAGGCATAACACCTATTTCATGTAGGTCTCTATGTATGTTGAATGGTTTGACGTATCGAATTTATAGGTGCATAATATATGTAATTATACCTATTCTATCGAAAATCATGTGTTTTCGGGAAACAAAGCTATTGGAATTATTTTAAAGGCAAAGTTCACCGACAACATAAAAGTCCGTTTTTTAGGGTTCCGTACCCAAAGGGTAAAACGGGACCCTATTGTTTTCGCTCCTCTGTCCGTCCGTCCGTCCGTCCGTCCGTCCGTCTGTCACCAGGCTGTATCTCATGAACCGTGATAGTTAGAGAGCTGAAATTTTCACAGATGATGTATTTCTGTTGCCGCTATAACAACAAATACTGAAAACTAGAATATAATAAATATTTTGGGGGGCTCCCATACAGCAAACGTGATTTTTTTTGCTCATTTTCGCTCTGGTACGGAACCCTTCGTGCGCGAGTCCGACTCGCACTTGGCCGGTTTTTCTTAAATTAACAGGGGCGCGATTCTACTAATTTTACTCAAGCGACATACGATTCACATCCGACTGAGATCCAATCACGACTCAATTACCACTGAAATTTGTTTTTATCCTTTTCTGTGATTCAATAATGAATCATATTGTCTGCAAATTATTTACGATTGCAATGTGATTGTAGAGCAAACTACCGTATAGACCAAATGGCAGACCAATCGCAAACCAATCGAATGTCATTGGAAAACGATTGGTCTTTTATTAGTAGCAGAATGTCCGATATGGTTAACACTGCTATTGCGATTCAATTTCTATTCAATGTTGACATTATTAACTTGAATCGGGCCCCTGTTTAATTTGAAACTGGAACAAAACTGGAACTTGGAAAACTGATGTTTATGTACTGAATCTCAAAAACACGATACAAGAGAATTAACTTAAAAGTACCTTAACGTCAAATTAAAGAATTTTTCTTAATCGTATAAATTCTAGCGATAATATTCGATACGTTAAAGTATTCGTGCTTAAACTGCTGAATTGAACAATTTATTTACTTAAAATATAATTATGATTCAAAACCAAAGATAAATAATAAACTTTTTCTAAGAATAACGTTGTTTTATTATATAAGTATTTGTACAATAGCCGTTTTCCCGCGGTTTCATCCGCGTCCCGTGGGAACTACTGCCCGTACCGGGATAAAATAAAATATAGCCAATGTTATTCGGGAAGAGAGTAGCTTTCCAACAGTGAGTTTCTAAAACGGCCCTATATTTTTTTTTAATTTATGGGTCATATTCAAAGAAATTGTATATTAAAACGTCCAACAGAGTTATTCTTTTTTAAAGAATAGCTACTGGCTAATTACTCTTAAAACAGAATAAACATTTATTTCAGCATTATGAAAAACAAAAATAACGCTCCATAATCCTCAATGAATGATTAATTTTAAAAGAAAACTACAACGTAGAACATTTGTTTTCATATAAGCAATACGTGTCCACATTCTTGGCGCGACATTTAAAAAACATTTTATTATTCAATATTAGTATTTTAACTGACAAATAATTTATTTCTTAGCAGAGCATTGTGGAACCTGAAGGAATTTGCTAAAATTATCATGAAATATAACACGCAGAATTCAGGAATAATTAATTAAAACATGTCTTGATTTCACTTCATTTCTGTTATTCCTGTCTGTTACATTAGTAATTTTCATATTTTTGTAGTAGTTATCAAAATTATTTTACCTAAAATATTAGCAACTGAACTGTCATAAGAATCGACGAATCAAAAATGTTCGGTAATTTTGTTAAGCGCAACAAGCACGAAATATTGTGGTGCAGTGATTATTCGACAATTAAAAGTTACGTATTACTGTGAGACTTTTAAAGTATCGGTAAATACTTTTACTGTTTTATAAATCAGCTTAGAATAAATGTATATTGACACTATCACTGTACTATACAAGTTTCGTATAAAGTAAGAATTAGCACTGAAAAAGAGATTTTTTTAGATTAGACATAAGCAATTTATTCATATCGGTTATCATATCGATTACTTTTTTGTGTGACGTAACAGATATGAACGGTTAAGGTTTGTTCACAGTGTACGTACCGAGATAAAAACGTATTTAATCAAACCTACCACTTTTCTTTTTATTTTATAATTTTATAAAGGTATCTTTACGAAAAGTCGACATGAACAGATTAAATAAAAATCAATCCACTAATAAAATATAAAACTCGAAAATGTTTTCTATCAATATACATTTATACAATCGATATTTGCAGGTAACATCATGTATTATAATGGGATAAGTTTGGGATAGTTGAGAAAAATAATTATACCTACTTACCTACCTACGGATGGCTTTAGTTCGGATATAAGAATTGCTGTGGGGTTCGTTTTAGAATATTTAATATTTATGTATTAAGGTTTTCTTTTCTTCACAGGCATTATGCCACTAACACCAGGTGAACGACAGCGAAATTATAGAGAACAATTCGAATACTACTATCTACTTATTTTCTTTTAAAAGTACGTCGTTATATACTGACCCTAATAATTCGTCTCTGTTACTTTTCCGTTATAATAATATAGCTTTCCTATCTGTTTCATATCTGTTTTTTACAATTTTTTTGAAAACGACCCTTATCCATTACAAAGAAACAACAATATTATACAATGATAAGTATTATACTGTACCGCGACTTAAGAGTACAATTACCTACTAATAAATCAAGATGACTAAAATTCATGAAAAATCTATTATCTGAACTCCACGCCAATTTATTCGTTATTAACCTGAATCAGTTACAGCACTTACGTAACACAAAATACCTTTTACACGCGAAAAAGCCAATGAAAAACATTACTACTTTTCCACCTTCCCAACTCGGGCATTCCTATACACTCGTATCAAGTTCATCTTTACTTGACAATTTTTTGTGACAATTTCAAATTTTTACATACATTGCTGGTTTTCCGGTAGAAACTTTCTGAATTTTGGGCCAAACCCCGCAATGTATTATGAAGCAATCAAATCAATCGTAGTAAAGTGAGGTGTAGACACGGCAGGACCGGTTTCGCGGACTCTGTCTGGCGGGAAAAATATGTATGGAATGCGGCTGCCTGATGTCGGCGATCGTTCCGAATCGCACCATGGGAGTGTCATTTAGTGAGGATACAAGTTTCGAGTGAGTTTTTGCATGTCAAATAGATTTGACGGAAATAAATTGTTCGGGATTGTTAATTTTTTTTAGGTACAGACCCTGTGGGATTAATATTTCGCTCATACCTATACAACTACCTATACTCTTAGATGACTTTAAAATGGTACGTCCAGATCTGACAAATATGCCTTTCGCGTGCCGGTCAGTTTGTTAATACCTTAACCTTTCTGAAATTACGCAATCAAAGCCTTACATTTACGCTCTAAAGTTTCGTTCATACATTTAACTATTGTGAAATTGTTTTTTTTTCAAACTGCTACTACACTAAACTGCTACTATACTGCTCCTCGGTAGCAGTCGTCGTTACAATTCCACGTCAGAGGCCATCAGGCGTCTTTAAAAAAACATGACACTAGGGCTTGTTAGGTGATTAAGTATGCAGCTCACTCGATAAGACGACGAAAAGAAAAATAAGACATGCGAAAGAGTACTAAACAATTACTGACTTTAGTCATATACAGCTACTCGAAGAGGTGTGTAAACTCTTGTGTGGCGCGCAAACAGTGTTTGCCTTATTTGGACGCACCATAAGGTTTTTAAATACATAAAATAGAATAAAATTATTGGCGGCGCATTATGATTACATATCTAAACATATTAAAATTGTGTAGATAGCTATGTGTACATACACACTAATAAAAAAAATTGTTTTATTCAAGGTTGTCACCATAAAACTACAAATGTATGATTCGGAACGTTTCGAACGCGTTCACTTCGCCATCGAAACGAATGAAGTGAACATCGCGAGCGAGAGTTCGACGCGAACTGTCAAACTTTTACTTTGTTATAACTTAAAATGCCGACTTATTTTCGTTAAAACAAACTTTATTTACTAATAGAACTAGTGAACAGTGCCTTAAACAATATTTTAGAAGTTATCTAGTTGTTTATAGTGTTTTATGTGTTGTATTTTGTGTTTCAAAGTTATGTTGTGAGTGGGTCAAAGTTTTGTGAATTTTAACATACTTTACTCGGATTTTCCGGCGAGAAAAGCGAATACAGCCCTTTCGAAGGTAATTTCTTCTATTTTTAACTCATAAATCTTTAATACGAGTTCAATTTCTCATTTTTTTGCTTACATTTAAGTTTCTTACTGGATGTCGAAAGTAGAACGCACACGCGGCATTTTTTACTCAAAAGTAAACATTGAGGTTTGTGACTTCGTGCAGAAATAAAACCTGTTTGCTCATTATTTTAGCGGGAAAATGGTTGTTTAAAAAGTTATTTCGAATTCTGAGTCAAATCCTACCGCCGACTGCAAACTTTTAGTCGGCCGATAGTTTGTTTGGGCTCATAAATCAGTATGACGATGAATGGTAATACGCACGTTACAAAGATCAGGTATTTATCCGGTATCAGATCGACCGAAAACTTTGATTGGAATCAAGATTTCTTTTATTTTTTTTTGAAAATCGGGTCAATTGTCGCCCGACTGTTCGGTCTACAGTGTGCGCCTGTGCGGGTCGGCCCACGCAATTTACGTAGTCCGCCGATTTCGATGATATTGACCATGTATGCTGTATATTGTTAACTTGGAGTTATTTTGAACATGCATGATCTCATGTTGTTATTGAAATATTAAACAATCTAAACTTAGTAACTTGTATGAGTCACTGAAACAATGATATTTTGGTTAATTTTGCTACTTCCAGAATGGAATAATTTAGTTGACAGATCATATAATTTAGGAAAAATTTTGACTGACATAAAAAATGAACCTGGTTGAACAGATTTTTATGCAGTTTTCAGCGTAGTATTTTTGGACTAATTTTTGTTTTTGCTGGTACCATGCCATATAATAAACACATTATTTACTACAGGTTGAAAACCCTATCCCAGTTCCCTTTGAAGAGATCCTGAAAACCCAAGAACCTATACACCTAATATTGTAAAAAAATCCTCATTAAAAAATTCCAACACTTTTAATGTTTATTTTTGGAAAATTTTAATATCTTCGCAGTCGTTGATTTTGTCAGTGTGTTGTTGAAGAAATAAAATTTGTAGTTTTGTTTTCTTAGTTACCTACTAATTCTTACTTATTAAAAAAAAAATGTTAAAGACAGACAAACTTTTTTAAAAAATACCTCAGTATACTAATCTATCTCAGTATACTAATCTATACCAATATGCAGGGGAAACATTTTTTCTCTGGCTCTGAATCTACTGAACCAATTGTAAAAAATCTTTCACTGTTGAAAAGCTACACTCTACCCGAGTAACATAAGCTATATTTTATCCCAATACAAGCAGAAGTTCCCTGGGTTGCCCGGGTAACTGGGTTGCGGAGGTCAGATAAAGCAGTCACTTCTTGTGAAGCACTGGTACTCAGCTACATCCGGTTAGACTGGAAGCCGACCCCAACGGCAAAAGGCTTGGAAGATGATGAGCAGAAGTTCCCATGGGATGCCGGTGAAATGAAAACAACCAGTAATATAATACCTTATTCTATCTTCTCTTATCAACATGGTCATTAGACATAAGTGAATGCAGGTACCTACATTATGCAGACATCTTAAGTAAGAGTCTGACCTCCTTGACACGGCTAGCCAAAGCTACAGATGTGTAGTATACGTATAAAACAACCATTTATTTCTATGTATAATTTATTCTGAACAACATTCCTTGTTGTTAAGGAGAATACTTGACTGAGTTAATGATTGTAAATACTTTGAAGCATTATTTTCACACAAAGTTTGATAAAGCACAAAAAATTGGCATCCAGTCTAACCCCAAAATGATTGGGAAAGGCCTATGCAGATGATGAAGAAATTTCAGAAATCATGATAAATTGGTCCCGGCTGTCACTTGAACATCTTTGGCAGTCATTACAGGCATTCAGAAGCCAGAATGTCTGACAACCAGTCCAAGGATTGTTAGGTTTCCCAGGTAACTGGGTTGAGGAGGTCAGATAGGCAATCCCTCCTTCCTTGAAAACACTGGTACTCAGCTGCATCCGGTTAGACTGGAAGTTGACCCCAACATAGTTGTGAAAAGGTTGATTTTTTTTACATTAACTGAGTAGGTAGTAAGGCCACCCATATTTTTAAAAACTTCCATAGACAAAGAGCTCATTCACTTTACACTTTATCACGTATAAGTAAATACTTCTTACACAAAGGGCTTCATTGTCGGCGCAATAAATGTAATAAATATTACATTATCTGTATTCTCTTGACCTCACTTTCTCAATTATCTTGTATGTAGGAAAACAATGTTATCGTGCAAAATACCTAAGTATTTATTATTGTGGACATTAAATATGTTATCCAAACTAATATTATAAATGCGAAAGTAACTCTGTCTGTCTGTCTGTCTTTTCTTCACGCCTAAACTACTGAACAGATTTGTGTGAAATTTGGTACAGACATAATTTTGAATTTGAGAAAGGACATAGGATAGTTTTTATTACAAAAAAAAAAATTCTTGACATGCAGCGCCATCTATTGGTCAAACCAAAAATGTGCCGGAAGTCACTATTCCGCGCGAACCAAATCGCGGGCAAAAGCTAGTTATTACAACATAAAAGTGAAATAACTTTCTTTTTTTAAGTAGATTATCTCCCTTTTACATTATTATAATCAGTCTTTATCGTTCTACTGCTGGGCTGCAGCCTCCTCTCACCTGAAGAAGGATTGAGCGCGCCACCACCATGCTTGTTGCTGATTTTTTTCGCTCGGAATGCGTTTGATTTTCCTGCGCGCGGAACAAAAATCCGCAAATGCAAAAGCGCTGTAAGAAAACATGCAAGTCTCTACCCGGCGAGCCGGGTAAACTTCTTTCAGTACCCGGATATCAGTCCATGTTCAGCGCCGATAGTGTCGCTTCCCAACAGTGAAAGAATTTTTCAAATCGGTTCAGTACTTTCCTAGCCTTGGTATAAACAAAAAAATATAGTCTAAAGGTGAGTACAGACTATGTAACATGTTCTATAACCTGTGTTTTATAACACGTCCACATTATGTAACCTTGTTATTCAACATTGCAACATATAACAATACTGTACACATTAGAATAACATTGCAATATAACAATGTTATATAACCACTGTCGTTTATCGTTCTTCAGTGCTATCCACAATGTCGACAATAAATAGTTATAAAACATGTTATTATAACATGTTTTATAACATTCAGTGTCCACATTATCTGAAACATGTTATATAGCAATGTTGTATAACATGTTATGTTACATAGTCTGTACCCACCTTAACGGTGATTATGCAACTACAATATTGTTATTATTTTAATATTTGGCATTTTATTACAAATACCTACAATTATTTGTAGCTGACGCAGGCTTACATATTGTGGTGAAATTTTAAGTAGGTCTGTGGACTATGTACCTACTGCTGTAGATTACGAATTTTTGAATGATTATATTGATGACGTCAATGACGTGCATAATTTGCGAAATAACTTTCATTCATTGCCAATAAATAACATTCATTTATTAGCGTATCATCATCATCATCTCAGCCATAGGACGTCCACTGCTGAACATAGGCCTCCCCCTTAGATCTCCACAAGTACCGGTTGGAGGCGACCTGCATCCAGCGTCTTCCGGCGACCTTTATTAGCATATATACTAGCTTCTGCCAGTGGTTTCACCCGCATCCCGTGGGAACCTCGGCACGGACCCGGATAAAAAGTAGCCTATAACCTTCCTCGATAAATGGGCTATCTAACACTGAAAGAAATTTTCAAATCGGACCAGTAGTTCCTGAGATTAGCGCGTTCAAACAAACAAACTCTTCAGCTTTATAATATTAGTATAGATATAATTGGTAAAATTTAGGATGAAATTTTAATCATCAGAGCACTTTTTATCTAGAACCAATGGTTCGACTGTGAATGGTGACTTGGAGTTGGGATGAGGTCGAAAGCTAGATTAGGTATTAAGTTATTCTTTGCAAATCTCAAAAATAAGGTTCCACCCCGGTCAAAGCTTTCATTTGGACATCTTTTTCAGTCGTTACGGGTAAACAGAAGCCAGGGGCCCGATTCTCCTAATTTTACTTAAGCGACGAACGATTCACATTCGACTGCGATCCAATCACGACTCGATTACAATGGAAGCGTATGTGGCATTCCGCTATTTTTTCTTTGAAATAAACGTTTTTATCCTTTTCTGTCATTCAATAATGAATCATTTTGTCTGCAAATGATTTACGATTGCAATATGATTGTAGAGCAAACTACCTTATAAACCAAAATCACCAAAATAGCAGACCAATCGCAAACCAATCGAATGTCGTTGGAATACGATTGGTCTTATATTAGGAGCAGAATGTCCGATATGGTTAAAACTGCTATTGCGATCTTATGCGATTCGATTTCTATTCAATTTTGACATTATTAACTTAGGAGACTCGGGCCCCAGAAAGTCTGACAACCAATCTTTTCAAGGGATATCGGATGACCCAAGTTTGAGGAGGTCAAATAGGCAGTTTATATGGCACATTAGTACTCCGCTGCATCCAGTTCGACTGGAAGCCGACCCCAATATACTTGGGAAGACTAGACAGATGATGTACTCTACAAAAGGTCATTTAGAGAGTAAAGTAGGTGGTTAGGTACATCACAACAGCATGACATCAGAAATGATGCAGTCATGCCCACAAGGTTGCATGACGCTATGAGCGCTTAATAAGGGGCATCACAATCATATTGTTTGACTTATAAAAGAAAAAAAAATGGTAAAGTTTTCGATTTTTTATGGCTATGTACACAATAAGAAACATTCCGTGTTTCGGAGGGCACGTTAAACTGTAGGTCGCGGCTGTTATTTGAACATCTTTGGCAGTCGTTAAGAGTAGTCGTAGTAGAAGCTAGAAAGTCTGATATCCAGTCTTATCTAGGGGTATTAAGTTGCAGAGCAACTAGGTTGAAGAGGTCAGATAGGCAGTCGCTCCTTGTGGCACACTGGTACTCAGCTGCATCCGGTTAGACTGGAAGCCGACTCAAATTGGGAAAATGCTTGGCAGATGATGGATGATTCAATAAAAAAACATTCGCCATGCCAATCCCATCTATTTCTGCTTTAGAGTTTTATTATAACTTTATCATTAACTAGCCGTTTTCCCGCGGTTTCATCCGCATCCCATAGGAACTACTGCCCATACCGGGATAAAATATAGCCTATGTTACTCGAGAAGAGTGTGGCTTTCCAATACTGAAATAATTTTTCTATTCGGTACATAGTTTCGGAGCCTTTAGCGTAAAAGATTTTCACCAATTTATTAAAACATATTCTTCAAAAAGGGCGCGTAACTTTTCAAAATCCCTACAGACATCATATCTATTCCATAGACAACAAATTAAGGTGTCAATACACTGATATGACCGCTTGCGCCGCTTGCCCACTGACCCGGCAGTACTGTTAGAACAGGTTCCGACGCACAGACCGTCTGCCGACGATTGCATACATGCACTTATGTCTGGTAGGGTAGTAAATAGGGTTATGTATAAACTAAGAGTAACACTACATATTGGATAAGAGTTATCTTACAAGTTACTAGCTGATTTCCCGCGGTTTCACCACGCGTCCCGTGGGAACTACTGTCCGCATCGGGATAAAATATAGCCGATGTTACACGGGAAGAGTTTTCCAACAGTTAAATTATGTTTCAAACCATTACTTACAGTAGTTTCGGAGCCTTTAAGAGTAAAGTCTATTTCACGAAAGAAGTCCCGCGGAAAATTGTGGAACTATATATTTTTGTACATATTTATTGACTTATCGCATAGACACTGGGCTGCGTCTGCGGGACTTTTTCGTGAAATGGACTTACTCGCACACTGCTAACTTTTAGTCAGCCAACAGTTTGTTCGGGCTAATAAAACAGTATGAAGATGAATGGTAATACGCATATTGCAAAGATCAGGTACAAAGCCGACTCCAAACCGACTGAAAACTTTGATTGAATGGACGATTTTCTTTAAAAAACTTTTTTCTCACTGTCGGCTGACTGTTCAGTCTGCAGTGTCTATGGTAATTGTAACATTTTGGCGCCAACGCCCAAATATGGCGGAAGGTCAAACAGCTGACTTCTAAATCTATTACAGAGAAAAGAAACAAGATAACCTCAAAACCTTTAAAACTATGAGCTCATCTTTTTTTTTTTTTTTTTTTTTAATTAGCCTATGCTGTCCCACTGCTGGGCAAAGGCCTCCCCCAAGGTCTTCCACTTTTCTCTATCCATCGCTGCTTGAGGCCAGTCCGAGAGGAAGCTATCCAAGTCTTCCCTCCAGCGTTTCCTTGGTCTCCCTCTCGGACGCCTTCCATCCTCCGGGATCCACTTTGTGGTAATATTGGCCCACTTGTCCGGGTGCATTCGACAGATGTGACCCGCCCAATCCCACTTCAACTTTGCAGACTTATTGCCCACATCGAGTATGCCCGTCTTGGACCGGATAATGGTGTTGCGTATCCGGTCGCTAAGCCGTATGTTGAGCAGGCTACGCTCCATGCTTCTTTGGCATACTTTTAGCCTGGACTTCTGAGATTCGGTCAAAGACCAAGTCTGAGCGCCGTAGGTTAGGATGGGCAGAATACACATGTCGACTAGTTTTCGCTTCAGCGATAAAGGGAGCTCACCCTTCATAAGCGACTTCATGGACCAGTAGCTCTTCCAGGCGTTTTCGATCCGTCGATCGATTTCCTTGTCTTGCCTGTTTTCGAAGGACACTAACTGGCCCAAGTAGATGTATTCGTCGACATGTTGTATCTCTTGCCCATCTACCTCGACCCTACGTTTCGCGCTATTAGTCATTACTTTAGTCTTTGACCGGTTCATCACAAGCCCGACTTTGAGGCTGGCGGAGCTCAGCTCTTGGAGCATCTGTTGCAGCTGTTCTGCCGACGGTGCGAATAGGACAATATCATCTGCAAAGCGAAGGTTAGTGAGTGTTTTACTGCCGACTCGGATACCCTGCGATATCCAGGGGTCGGCCAGTTCCTTAAAAACCTCTTCGAGTGTGCTGGTAAAAAGTTTTGGTGAGAGCGGATCACCCTGCTTGACACCTTTATGTATTAGAAATTTGGTGCCTGATGTGTCTAATTTTATGTTGGCGGTGCTATTGCTGTATATGGCCTTCAAGAGGTCTATGTACGTTTTTTCTATGCCTTGGTCTTCTAAAGCTGAGAATATTGCTGAATGCTTTATACTGTCAAAAGCCTTTGTATAATCTACGAATGCCAAGTACAATGGTTTCTGGAACTCTATGCGTTTTTCTATAATTTGGTTAAGTGACTGGAGGTGGTCTGTTGTGGAAAAATGAGGGCGGAATCCGGCTTGTTCTGCTGGTTGATGGGAGTCTAATTGAATGTCGATGCGGTTGTGAAGGATTTTGATGAAAGCTTTGTAAATGTGCGAGACTAAACTAATGGGCCTGTAGTTGTTTATATCGGCTTTGTCTCCTTTTTTGTGAAGAAGTATGATGTTCGAGTGGCACATCATGTCTGGGATCTTGCCGGTTTTCAATATGTTATTGAATAGACTAGTGAGGTGTGGAATAAGTGTAGCTGAGCCGAGTTTTAAGGATTCAGTAGTAATGCCATCTTCTCCAGGACTTCTACCATAATGCATCGTTTTAAGGACTCGGTGGACTTCGGACCTTGAGATAGGTGTAATGTCGTCCGAGTAGTGGTATGTAAGGTCTGTGCTTGTTTGCCGATTATCGGAATATAGGGAACTATAAAATTTTGTGCATATTTCTATGATCTTTTGTCTGCTGTGTTGTTTTGTGCCAGTTTCGTCCTTTAGACTATTGATCCAGGCTTTGCTTTTTGAAATACCTTGTTTAGCAACTCTTAAAGATTGCTGTTTCTCTAGTGCAATTTTAACTAGTTGAGTATTTTGAGTTCTGAGGTCTTTTCTAATGGCTCTTTTAACTTGTTTGTCTAGTATTCTGTGATGTTCTGATCCTATTTCGTACGTATTTCTCTGGTCTATTAGTCTTTTTGTATGCATGGTAAATTTTGAATTCTTCTTTTTGTTTATTTTTATACTGTTACAACTTTTTCTGATGCCCGAAACTATTTTCTGATATTGCTCTTCTACGTCGGTGACATTAAGATCTAGTTCTTCGAAATTATTTGCCAATGTTAAGTTAAATTGTTCGCCATAGTTTAATAGGACTTCTTTATTTAGTTTCCTAATATTCTGTGCTTTAAATATTCGTGCTCTATGAATTTTTAAATTAAATTTGAGCTTAGTACGAAGTGGTCTATGATCTGAACTATATTTTATCTTGTTGATAACACTAACGTCTGTTAATATTTGTCTATCGGATGTTAGTATGTAGTCAATTTCATTCTTTACTCGGTTATTTGGTGATGTCCACGTCCATCGTCGCTGTTCTTTTTTAGGAAATAGTGTGTTAGCAATGATAAGGTTTTGGCCAAATGCAAATTGAATTAGTCGGGTTCCTCTTTCATTTCGCGTCCCTAAACCATGTGGTCCTAAAATTGTTTCGTTGTCGGATTCTTGTCTTGTACCGATTTTTGCATTGTAATCGCCCATCTTATCGAACTCATCTTATCGAACAAATATTTGAACAATGCCAAGGCTGTTGATAATTAGCTTACTGAGATAATAGGACCGTGTTAGGTGCACGTTATGTATTTTGTAGAATTGAGTTGAAAACACTGGGTAAAACCAAAACATAGAATTTTCATGGATAAGAAGAATACAGTTGAAGTTTGAAGTTTAGTTCCAAAAGCAGGCGAAATTACACAGTTTCGTGACTATCAATAAACATAGTTTTAGGAGCAAACTGGTTACTCAGATGTGCCCGGTTGGACGGGGAGGCGACCCCAAATAATTGGGAGAAGGCTAGGCATGTGATGAAGATATCGCTACTATTTCTCGTTCTTACAGATAGACCGCAAAAGTAACCTGGAACAGCCCTTCTCAAACAGAATTTTACGATCACCCTTCTCAAAAATATCAACTTTACTTCACGTACCTACTAACTTTGAATGTATTGTCATAATTCTAACGTTTTGTTCGCTAGAGAGTAAAGTAAACAAGGAGAGATGATGTCAACCTTATCAACTCAAGGTCGCGATTAGCCACGCTCCATCATATTGTAGCATAGAGTTTATATGCAGAAGGTTTACATACAATACGATAGTTTATTTACGGTGCACCGCATTTCATTCAAATTGTTTCAGTAGTTTTTACATAGAAAAGCGTGGAAGACAGAAGTGTTAGAGTCTTCTCAAATCCGACTGACGGCCTCTGACGTGGAATTGTAACAACAACTGCTATTGAGTAGCATTCGAGGACGCCGGCGACACTTGTCCCTGGCACGGGGGTGTTACACCGACAATTTCCAGACTCCAAGCTGCTAAGATGCGAAAGTCTAAAACCCACAAAGCGATTTCGGCCCAACCCGGGAAGCGAACCCGAGACATCATGCACCGCAGTCGCGCAATATGACTACCGTGGATCACTATGGACCAAGGAAGCAGTAATATAATATTATAGTAGGTAATTTTTCTATGCCCTGGTACCACATTGCTAAATAGTTACTCCTCTAAGTAAGCTTTAGGTCCAGAAAAACATGTCAATTAACTAATTTAATTAAAAAAAACTAAAAGTTACCGCCACAAATAACTTTCCGCCATTTGCAAAACTTTTGAGCGGGAAAGTCATTTTATTGTCTGAATTGCGATATCTAACATTATTTTATATTGCAACACTGCAGTTTAGCGTGATTTACGCAATCACATGTGTTGTGTGTGGTTGCGAATTTCCAACATAAACTGCCTTTCGACTTTTACAAATTCTAAATTATTTGTCTACTCTAGAGAGTATAGACTCCATAGTCCACATTTTTTTTGACAGAGGGAAAATTCTCATGGACTTCCCTCCACCTGGGATCGGTGGAGGGGGTGTGCCGGACTCTTACCGGCTAAAAACCCACCCAGTGTTGCCTTCTATTACCTATTGTCGAGGGCACGGGTACCGCCAAAGCATTTTTCCGCACCCCTGACAGGTATTGGCCCGCCAGATGTTCAAAGGCGGGCCCCGTCACCCTCTGTGGCCGTCACCCAGCGGCCACAGTAAACTCCACTAAGAGAGGCGCGCGCAACACAACGCCACCGTCTCGAGGCCTGTTTCCGATCGGACGACAGACGCCCCTAGTCTGACGCCCGCAGTCCGCAGTCCACCTGAAAAAAATGTGTCGTGTTTAAATCTTTCTAGCGCTGAATAACTTGCCTTCTCATTATTTTCGAAGGTTATTAATACTGGTTACCGGAATAAATAATTCTTCCCTATAATACATCCTTCCTATAAGGCTATTAGCTATTAGCTACCTCGTTTAGACCGCACACACACACATATCTTCTACACATTCAAACTAATAGCAACCATTAAACTAACACTGCAAGTAATGTACCACAATTGTTTATTGTTCGTTTTAAGTCTTGAGTAAGATATCAAAATGTAACAACTACCCAAGGGGTGGAGACTTAGTGTCCTGAAATACAGACTTAACGTCTAGCTTAGGCACCAGTCTCCCACAGAATATTTAAATTATGATGTATTTTTAACATAACATGTTAAATGTACCAAACATATTGTGGTGAGAAATAATTATTTATTATTTATTTATTTTAAGGATAACGTAACTTAATATAGGACATAGTAATAATGAATACAGAGTAATCATTAGTCAATAAAACAACAACACATGTCCCATTTATATTTTATTTCCTTTTATCCTGGTTTCTTAAAATATATGGCATACAAAAACACTAGCTGCTTCCGTGGTCTTAGTCGCCCCTTGTGGCACACTGGTACTCAGCTGCATCCGGTTAGACTGGAAGCCGACCCCAACATAGTCGGGAAAAGGCTCGAGAGATGATGATGTTTCCCCGTTTTTTGTGCAGAATACTTAAAAAACATCTACATGTATCTTGCTATCCAAAAGCACAAAAATCCACAAAAACGAGACTTTTGACTAATAATAAAAATTTATACGTGTACCTAGACGACTTTTTAAGAAAAGATCTTGAAATTCGATTATCTTCAAACGGGTTAACTTTTGCCCAGTGTATGCATGGTCAAATTTTTCCGTATTGATCTATACTATCACCTCATGAAAGGATGCGGTCTACTTACAAGTAACCCTGTATATTATTATTACATAGTAATCATCTATACTAATATTATAAAGCTGAAGAGTTTGTTTGTTTGAACGCGCTAATCTCAGGAACTACTGGTCCGATTTGAAAAATTCTTTCAGTGTTAGATAGCCCATTTATCGAGGAAGGGTATAGGCTACTTTTTATCCGGGTTCGTGCAGAGGTTCCCACGGGATGCGGGTGAAACCGCTGGCAGAAGCTAGTTAGTCAATAAAATAACTCAATGTAGGGGAAAGTGGTCACCATTCGTACGTGGGGCACATTCGTGCAGTTAGTATAGCAGAAAAACTAAACGGCACACAAACACGCCTTTGCTTGTGTGCATAGACATACCGGCCGCCATATTGTTAGCGGAGTGGCGCGGCAGTCGCACCACGGTGTATCGGCTGACAAGACGTAACGTGTTTTCGCGCGCGGTGAGTAAATTTTTTAGTTAGGTGTAATTCGCAATTGTAAGTAGAATTGTTATGTTTTTGACAATATGGTGATGATTAATTAATGTTAATATTGTTTATTTTGACCTTTAATTGTTATATTTCTCAAACTAAATTAGAATTTGTATAAAGTTGTACTTTAATTTTGTGCAAGGTATGGGGGGGTGCTTTCGTACAGCCAAACAGGGGGCACATTCGTACGCGTACGAATGTACGAATACGAAGATTTTTATGAAATAAAATATGGTAAACTTTTAAAATACCAGGCAAAAAGCACACATGTCTTTCCTTGTATAAAGTATTGTTCTTCTAACAAAATGAAATATGTTTATTAAATAAGCCTTACAATTAATATTTTATTGCAGAATCATGGTGCGAAAATATAAAAAAAAGGGCACGCGTACTAAAATGGTACACGTACGTTGCGAAGAAACCGGGATCATCATGGTCATTCTTTTTCCCTGTTATAGAAGACATACACACTCTGTATATCAGTGATGTCGCCATGATCCTCCCTGATCCAGAACCAAGAGCGGGCTGTACAGCTAGAATGGCTAGACTTTTTACTTTTGCAGTTAATTTAAATAATTATAATGTGCAATAACTTCAAAAGTAACAATCAAAATGTATGATTACCTATTTTAAGTTTTAATTGTCAAAGACTGTACAACAATCTCATAAAAAATGATTGTAAAGAACTCATTTAGACTGATTGTAAATTTAGAATTATCAATAAGTAAACTAAGGATGAATGATTTAATGTTTTGTTATTTTTCTAAAGAAAGATTTATCGACTATAAATCAAGTCAAATATTATTGGGTTAGTTCTTTGAGAAATACATATTTTTATAATAATTAATACAAATTTAACGACTTTAATAGGCTTTTTAATTACCCTGTATGAATCTACCCCATGCGTATGAAAGTACCCCACCTACTGTACGAACGTACCCCGTACGTGGGGCAAGTTCGTACAAATATCTTATCGTAGAAAAATTACTATAATTCTATAACCTTTTGACATAATAGTGTCGGACTTTTTGGTAACAAACTACAATATATTTGTTATACTTAGGTCTATAAACTAGATAAATTCGATTATTAATCATTAATTAAAAAAATAAAATCTAAAAAGCGTACGAAGGGTAACCACTTTCCCCTATAGTTTTAAGTTTAATTAACTGAAATATGTCACGTTCAATACAATTTATATTACATATACATATTTCCTGTTATCCTGGTTTCTTAATATAGATGACATACAAACAAATGATTAATATTGTCGCATTATTTCCGTGAAGTAATATTAATTTTAAGTACCTAGTTTGTAAGCAGTAGACACGCCCTTTTTGAGAATTTTTGATGACATCAGAAGCAAAGTAAGTTAAGGAAAGTCGTGGTGGCCTAGTGGGTAAAGAACTGACCTCTCAAATATGAGTGTGGTTTCGATTCCTGGTCAGGCAAGAACCAATGCAACTATTCTGAGTTTGTATGTACTTTCCAAGTATATGTTGGACACCATTGACTATTGTTTCGAGTGGCAAATTAAACTGTAGGTCCCGGCTGTCATTGAACATCTTTGGCAGTCATTACGGGTATTCAGAAGCCAGTAAGTCTGACAACCAGTCTTACCACGGGGTGTAGAGTTGCCCGGATAGTTGGATAGAGGAGGTCAGATAGGCAGTGGCTCCATGTGGCACACTGGCACTCAGCTGCGGTTAGACTGGAAGCCGGCCCCAACATAAGATAGAATAGCATTTATTTTATATCTTCATCATCATCATCATCATCAGCCTATCGCAGTCCACTGCTGGACATAGGCCTCTCCAAGTGCACGCCACTGAGATCTATTTTATATCTTAGTATATGATAATTACATACAGGTCTCACAATATATAAAACAGTTTCACATATACTACCGTTGCTGGTGTAGAAATATTAAATTGAATTTAAAAACAAAAACAAAAAACTATATAATAATTATTCAACAGCTATACAATAGTGGGGAAAAGGTTCGGGAGATGATGATGGTGGACGTCTTTCGGCTGACACTACGATACTTAATGTGTTTTTGACGTATCTTAGAACTCAAAAGCAGAACTCTACGCAAACAAAATTGCCAACAGAACCTATTACAAACACACATTGTTTAAATATATTATAAACAGCTCAAAAATTACATAAGCCTTTTATTAAAAAAAAGTATCAATTTTCTCTGCGACCTAAATACTTGATCGCTTGTACATCAAGCGCGTTAAACGGAACGTGACAGAATGCGGTGTACGGCGCATGCGCGGAAACTAACATGGTGGAGTTGGTAAGATTTTAAATATCGAACGTACTTTTTGTTGTTGTTTATGATATGTTCCCTCACTGTTTGTTGGTGGTGCCCAATCGGTCAATATAAAAGAAATAACAATGGCCAGGCCAACAACTGGCGATGGCGTCCTAGCAGACTGGCCTATACGGCTATTCTCATTTAAGGAGATCAGCCAACTGCGCAGGACATGTTATAGAGCAAGCATTTGCTTGGAATGTGGTGCACTCACTATTCCTTCACTCTCATAGCGCGATACGACGACAATCCGACACCACCGGAGAGAGATCACAAGCAGGACCGACATTTACGTGCTCTCAGATGCACGGGTGTAGCAATCACCAACTTCCAGACTACCAGCTGCTCTGTGAAAGTTTTAAAACCCACAAAACGATTTTGGCCCGACGCGGAAATCAAACTCGAGACTTCGTGCATTGCAATCGCGCTAGGCAACTGCTAAGCCAAAGAGGCAGTATTGGAAGAAAGTGTACTTTAAAATTTACCTAAATACATATATGTATGATCTATTTTTTTTAACGACGTCAAAAATCATCAAATGTCCCCTCCCGCTGTGGGTTAGCAGCGGTGAGGGAGTGTCAGACTCTTACTGGCTAAAAACCGTCGTGTTCCGTCGTAGACCTTTTATGTACCAGGGCCGCGGTAACTCTTTCGAACAATCCCGCAGCCCCGGCAGGCCTTGGCCCTACTGGGCCCCGCTGGGGTTGTTGACAGCTCTTTGAGGAATGTATGATCTACCTTACAAGAGATTTCTCCGATATTCGTGGGGACAACAACATAAATAAATCAATTATAATATCTTAAATTATTTAGGGCCGTTCCCAATACTCTATTATATTTTATTTTGCTTACTAGAGATTTGACGTACCTAAGTAGTCTTCTTCTTCCTCCTGCCCTGTTCCCAATTCTATTTGGGGTCGGCGTAATATGTCATCCTCTTCCATTTTCCCCTGTCACTCGTCATACTGATACTTACTCCCTATTCATGTCATCTTTCAGGCAATCCATCCATCTTTTCTTAGGTCTTCCTCTCCATCCATCTACATTCATACTTAGCACACACTTTGTTGCATGCGTATCATCCCTCCTCATTACATGCCCATACCATGACAATCTTCTACTTCTCATCTTTTCTGTAAATGGCGCTACTTTCAGACTTCCTCTAATGTAATCATTTGACGTTAGTAGTATGGGGCTTTTTTCAATATTGTATCTCTATTAAGCAAATGAATATTGGAAACCGCCGTTAATCGATCTTGCACCGTTATCAATTTCACGGAATCAGAAAAAAATCTCTGTTTATTAATAATTTTCCAAAGGCCGTAGTGAGATCACCCAACTACGGTCATTATTTCAAACCACGATAAATACACTTCAAAACTTCACTGTTATTCGAAATGAGACCATATGACAATGAAAATAAGGCCAATAAATAAGTTTAACAATCGCAATATTGTTTGCTGGCAAATAGTGACGTAATTCTAACCGCCCGCGTTTTTTGCTTCCATTTTCCAAATTGGGCGCGATCGCCATTTAGTCTTTGGTTATTGGAGTTGCCAGTAATTAAATATTAAATTCCCAATTCATACTATTGTACCCCAGAGGCGCCTATTGGGGCCAAAGCCTGCACGGGCTGCGGGATTGTTCGCGAGTTACTGCGGCGCTGGTACATAAAGGAATTAAGAGGGAACATGGTGGATTTAAGTCAGTAATGCCCATTTTCACCAACAAATACCTAAATTTAGGGATCCCCTAAGAGCATTTAGGGAACACTTAATACGAATTCCGTTTTCACCAAAGTTTAAGTGTCCCTTATAACCTTTATTACTGGGGGAGCCCTCATTCTAGCTAGGTGACACTTAGTTAAGGAAACGTTAAGAGATTGTTGGTGAAAACGGGCATAAGAGTCTGACACTCCCAAACGCTGCACTTACAGCGGGAGCCACCATTTGATGATTTCCCACAAAGAAAACGGTGTATGTATGTCTCCAAAACGCCATTTTACTACTGCACAATACGCTCAAAATAGTATACAGTAATATTTAATTTGATAGACGTATTTATTCATTAAATGCATGCTTTGAAAGCAAGTATCTTTAAGGTCCGCTTAGCTAGGAATTTATCGCAACCTGATTAACAAATAGAGCTAACCAGTTTGTTTATCAAGTGTATTATAATGAGGGAGCAGTTGTTTCTTTGAGATAACTATTTGAAATAAAGAAAACTGGAACGTGACTCATGAACAATACAAAAGAGTATCGACAATAGATGATTCCTCGTCGTTTTACTGCTAGAACTACTGCCCGTACCGGGATAAAATATAGCCTACGTTACTCGGGAAGAGTGTAGCTTTCCAACGGTGAAAGAATTTTTCAAATCGGTTCCGTAGTTTCGGAGCCTTTACAGTACAAATAAAAAATGTTTCCTTTCTATTATATTAGTATAGAAGTATACTAGATGAAGTAGGTATGGTCTATTGAACCATTTTCCTGATGGTAACCTTATTCTATAAATAAGATTATTAAAATAAACCAAGTTATCCTCATATATTGATGTCGCTCTTATTCAGAACTTGACAGCTTATTGCCACGGTTATTTAAATAGAAATAAAATATTAATAACTTATAACCTAGTAAGAAATTAACCTTAGAATATCAAGGTAAGAACCACTCATAGTTATTTTTATCATAAGTGCAGTTATGGTCTCTGCACACAGCGGGCGCGGCGCGGCGGGACGGGACGGCGACGCGACGCTGAGCAGTTGTAATGTACTAGATATTACGGAGGCCGCCACACAGAGCCGTCCCGCTCGACGCGACGCGACGCGACGATCTAGTACATTGTGTCACGTCGCCGTCCCGTCCCGCCGCGCCGCGCCCGCTGTGTGCAGATACCTTAAAGAAACATGATAAACTGTAGGTCCCGGCTGTCATTTGAACATCTTTGGCAGTCGTTACGGGTAGTCAGAAGCCAGTAAGTCTGACGCCAGTCTTACCAAGGGGTATTGGGTTGCCTGGGTAACTGGGTTGAGGAGGTCAGATAGGCATTCGCTCCTTGTAAAACACTGGTAACCAGCTGCATCCGGTTAGACTGGATTATGCACTCATCTTTATTTTTATCACAAGTGCAGTAAAGGTGCATATTACATCAATATTGTCTTAGTAAGAATCCAAATACCTATAGCTTCTTAAAATAAAGGTGACATAAAAGCAAACAGATTTCGGTAAGTAGGTACAAAAACACCTGTCTTAATTCACCGAACAAAAAAAAAATGGATTTTGATTATGAACGGTGTAGAGATCCAGAAAGATTTCTGGTAGCTCTCCTACAGCGGTTATCGCGAATTAAAATGAGAAAATAACAATAAGTAGCATTTGTAGACATCCTTAAGTCTAAGTCAGAACCTATTAATCTAAGCGGGGCCAAGGCCTGCCGGGGCTGCGGGATGGTTCGAAAGAGTTACCGCGACACATAAGAGGCCTACGACGGAACACGACGGTTTTTAGTCAGTAAGAGTCTGACACTCCCTCATCGCTGCTAACCCACAGCGGGAGGGGGCATTTGATGACTTTTAGCGTAGTCTAAGTTAAAGATTTCTTTTTATACACAGTTTATTCGAAAACCCATTGGTCGAGAAATTATCTATTTATCCAGGAAAAGTCTGTAGCCACTGGCGGAAGCTATTATTTAAATAAAATTCTATAATAAGGTAACTGTGTCACATCTATACTAATATTATAAAGCGGAAGAGTTTGTTTGTTTGTTTGCTTGTCTATAAATAAGTATTTATTGTGAACTAGCTTCTGCCAGCGGTTTCACCCGCATCCCGTGGGAACTACTTCCCGTACCGGGATAAAAAGTAGCCTATAGCCTTCCTCGATAAATGGGCTATCTAACACTGAAAGAATTTTTCAAATCGGACCAGTAGTTCTTGAGATTAGCGCGTTCAAACAAACAAACAAACAAACAATCAAACAAACAAACTCTTTAGCTTTATAACATTAGTATAGATATTTACATTAGATTTGACTTTAATAAGACAATATTACTACCATTTACAAAACTGCTAATATTACGAATACTTGACACTAGACTCAAACGGACAGTAAAAAGGTCAAAACTCAAAATGGCCGCCGTTTCGCAGTATTCAAGCTACGGGAACAGTCGTGAGCTTAATAACATTCCAATCGTGTGTAATAATAACGCCTTGAGAAAATACCTGTTGCCTTGCCTTCGGTACGCTTCGAACAGTGCATACTGCAAACTTTTAGTCGACCGACAGTTCGGGCTCATACCTAAATCAGTATGAAGATGAATACGCACGTAACAACACGCATGTAGTACGCACGTAACAACGATCAGGATATTTGACAAGATTGCCCAAAAACTTTGATTCATCTTCCTCCTGCCGTTGTCCCATTTTTTGACGTGACAACGTCTTATAAATTGGTTTGCCGGGTGACACTTCAAGAAACTGCGTTACGCTCCGCTCACGTTATGCGCTCACAATGAGAGCGAGTGAGAGGCACGCGTCCCTTCCACTCGGGCATGGTTAGCCCGCCTAAGAGCGAGAGAGACAGACATAAAAAGTGAAAGGCACGCGTCCCTTCCACTCGAGCACAGTTAGCCCGCCTAAGAGCGAGAGAGACAGAGCGAGAGAGACTCAAAGTCGTTGTCACGTAAAACTTTCGCCCGTATACCGACTTTACAGGCAACCAATTTTTTTTTTATTTAGGGTTTTCTTCTTCCACACTCTCTATTTGCCGTCTTCTCACAAGTAACATTATTTCTAGCCACGTTGACTTTCATACTATCCATCCATCATTTCTTTGGTCCTTCCCTTTAAACTCCGCCCCTAAGACGACCCACTGACCCTTTATACTCCTAAAAACCCTCATTCCTGGGACGTGTCGCCAGCGTCCCCGAATGCTACTCAGTAGCAGTCGTCATTACAATTCCATGTCACAGGCCGACAGGCGGAGTTGAGATAACTCCGACACCAGGGCTTGCTAGGTGATTAAACTTGCAGCTCACTCCATAAGAAAACTCCTGAAAACCGTCCACCAACGAAAAACTTTGATTGAATTCACGATTTTCTTTAAATAATATATTGTTCCAACCATCGGGTCAACTTTCGGCCGACTTTTTAGTCTGCAGATTGCGGCTAACTGCCATTTGCATTCAATTAAACAGTTTGGCGCCTTTTCGTATTGTCTGTGCGTGCGTCACCTGTCAATTTTCAACCGAGCGACCTCCCAAACAGGAGGAGGTTCTTAGCGTTAGGTTAATGTACGTCATTTGCCTTGCTTTAAAATATTTAAGGTTCGGAACAATGTTACATATGGAATGAATGTTGACGGTCAAAGCCTAAAAAATAACGATGACAAATTATTTTAAATATTTAACTCTTAAACACGTTAGCCTAAACGTGTGGTGCAAAAGTCTTTTAATACTTGCATAATTTTCCAATTTCTTGTATTTTTTCTTGACTTCAATTTTCTAATCCAAGATGGGATTGTAATGTAAATAAAGGTATGATCTCATATTATAACAAAACTAGCCGTTTTCCAGCGGTGTCATCTGCGTCTTATTGGAACTACTGCCCGTACCGGAATAAAATATAGCCTATGTTACTCGGGAAGACTGCTTTTCAACAGTGAAAGAATCTTTAAAATCGGTTCAGTGATTTTTCTTTTTATGATATTAGAATAGATAAAGTTGTATGACACATCCCATTTAGTTTTCAAACACGTTTAAGAAGAACAATGTATCTAAAACAATTGTGGATATTTAGAAAGCGATAAAATGATAACTTTGTTTAAAAGTAAAAACCTTTGTGTTACGCGATACCATAGAGAACAATTGTGGCCCTTCCATTGTTGCCAGGTAAAAAAAAGAATACAATTTTGGGTAAAATGAGTGTATGTACTGTTTGAAATTCAGTATTGTTTACGTAATTTTAATTTAATGTTATATTGAGACTAGCTGAACCCCTAGGTTTTTCTCAGGTCCCGGGAGAACCACTTCACGCAATCGGGTAAAAAGTAACCTATGTCCTTTTAAGGCCTATAGAGGCCCCAGCGGGGCCCAGTAGGGCCAAGGCCTGGCGGGGCTGCGGGTTGTTCGAAAGAGTTACCGCGGCCCTGGTACATAAAAGGCCTACGACGGAACAGGACGGTTTTTAGTCAGTAAGAGTCTGACACTCCCTCACCGCTGCTAACCCACAGCGGGAGGGGTCATTTGATGATTTTTGACGTCGGTAAAAAAAAAAGGCCTATAGAGTCTAGACTACTTATATCTGTATTCATTTTTTATAAAGATCGGTTCAGTAGTTTTGTTTACCTTTTAAGTTTAAAAATAACTCGAAAATCGTACTAATATTAGGGGCTTATCTACGAAATGTGAAAGTCTTAGATGCTAACACGTTTGTTATACAATCAAACCAAAGCTATAAAGATTTGAGTGACATTTTGCAAAAGGACTTCAGAATAAACCTGTTTGTTGAGACGAGGAGCGTTCTCGATACCCATCCATCAAGTGACCGCGCCGAGCGTAGCTTAACCTTGATCAGTCTGTCAACTTGTATATCTTAACAATAGAGTCATTATATACCTACATCTATATTTCTATGGGGTGAACTAATATCTATATATAAAAATGAAACCCTCTTTCCGTTGTCACGACATAACATGAAAACGGCTTGACCGATTTGGCTGAAAATTAGAGGGGAGGTAACTTAGACCCGGAAGAAGGTTTTAGGATAGTTTTTGGTCACCATCCAGCTACGGGACGCGGGTGAAACCGCGGGCGAAAGCTAAATAATGAGGAAACATTTTTTTGTTTGTACTGAAAGAGTCTGAATTTCATGAAGCAATTTAAAATCTCCTTTCACTGTTGGGAAGCTACATTATACCTGTTTGACATCAGCATCACAACTCCCGAGCCTTTTCCCAACTATGTTGATGTCGGCTTCCAGTCTAACCGGATGCAGCTGAGTACCAGTGTGCCACAAGGAGCGACTGCCCTATCTGACCTCCTCAACCCAACCCGGGCAACCCGATAACCCTTACTGACTGTACTGTTAGACCTACTGCTAAGCTTACTGGCTTCTGATTACCCGTAACGACTGCCAAGGATGTCCAAAGACAGCCGGGACCTACACTTTATCGTGCCCAAGATATGCTTAAAAAGTATATAGGTACTGGAATCGGATCCACACTCATACTTGAGAGGTTGGTTCTTTACCCACTAGGACGTGGTGACTCTTACGTAACTGGATTGCAATCCTCACCGGGCTATGAGAGTGATGGAATAGGGAGTGCACCTGTGTCTGCGCGAATGCTGGTGCACTATAATATGTCTTGCGCAGCTGGCTGATCTCCTTAAATGAGAACAGCCGCCGTAGCCGAAATCCGTGGACGCCATTAACAATCCTCACTAAGTAGGCTTTCTTAAACAAAGACCCCCTTACTTATAAAAATCTCTAATCACCTTCTAAGCAACATTTTAACTAATCACTACTTAAAGCCTTAAGTAGTGATTAAATGTTAGTTAAGACATGCTTAAGCAACGTTTATTTTATTTTTATTTTTTTTTTTAATTAGCCTATGCTGTCCCACTGCTGGGCAAAGGCCTCCCCCACAGCCTTCCATTTTTCTTTGTCCATCGCTGTTTGTGGCCAGTCCGAGAGGAAGCTGTCCAAGTCTTCTCTCCAGCGTTTTCTTGGTCTCCCTCTCGGTCGCCTTCCATCCTCAGGGATCCAGTTTGTGGTGATGTTGGCCCACTTGTCCGGGTGCATTCGACAGATGTGCCCCGCCCAATCCCACTTCAACTTTGCAGACTTATTGCCCACATCGACTATGCCCGTCTTGGACCGGATAATGGTGTTACGTATCCGGTCATTAAGCCGTATGTTGAGCAGGCTACGCTCCATGCTCCTTTGGCATACTTTTAGCCTGGACTTTTGAGATTCGGTCAAAGACCAAGTCTGAGCGCCGTAGGTTAGGATGGGCAGAATACACATGTCGACTAGTTTCCGCTTCAGCGACGCTAAAGCAACGTTTATAAGTAAGAATTTTCTTAAACAGCCCTTAAGTATTACTTATTATTTAATTCACGTTTATAAGTAAGGCTGGAGTCTTTCAAACCCAGCCCATTCATTCCTGAGTTAAACGCATTCTAACAAATTCTTCAGCTCACAAACAATAATGTACAGATACGTCCAAAGCCGGGGCGTGTCGCTAGTTAAAAATAACTGTCAGTTAAGTCGTTAACGGCGAACACTTGAGCTATGAAGGAAATAATCTCCTCCGTGTGATGTCATGGCGGAAATACTGGAGAACTAACGTATTATAGTTTGGAGTAGTAAACCAACTGGAACCGCTACGTGCACTTATGTTTAGGCGAAAGACTGTCAGTTCCAGTGTAGGTTACCAGATAAAAAATCTGTCTGGAGAAAAGGCTTGAGAATGAAAATTCTAATATTGAGATATTTTTCATAAAAATACTTACCGTCTTACCACAAAAACTTTTAAAAGTCAGTTTAAGACTTGTCTAAAAAAATGTCAAATTATGACGTTGACATATGGTTCATTTTGCAGCCACAATTTTTTTTGACAAGTGTAAAACAGGTGGTTAAGTTTTTGTAGTAAGGCCATTAACGTTTAATATCGTTTTTATACCACTGCTAAAGGTATCAAATTAAGTTTGGTCTCTTCCAAGTAAGCATCTCTTCCGGATGCAGCTGAGAACCAGTGTTTTACAAGGAGCGACTGCCTATCTGACCTCCTCAACCCAGTTACCAGGGCAACCCAATGTAAGACTGGTTGTCAGACTTACTGGCTTCTGAGTACCTTTAACGACTGCCAAATATGTTCAATATCAGCCGCTTTCGTCTCCGGTTAGTTAAATTATCTAAGTTTTATAGTGATAGCCTATTGTACGAAGCTGTTAGTCATTTCTGGGGTACCTACCTAACATAGTTACGTGTGTAGTTACATGTATATCTATGTATGCCTCGTTCTTCGTATGTATGTGATTGCCTCGTTGGTCTAGTAGTCGCAAGCGCGGCTGCTGTGTACGAGGTCTCGATTCCCGGGTCTGGCCGAAATCGCTTTGTGGGACTTAAAAACTTTCACAAAGCAGCCCCGGAGCCTGAAAGTTGGTGATTGTTACACCCGTGCATTGGAGAGCACGCTAATGTCGGTCCTGCGCCTGATCTCTCTCCGGTCGGATTCCCGTCCCATCGCGCTATGAGAGTGAAGGAATAGAGAGTGCACCTGTGTCTGCGCAAAGCTTGTGCACTATAATATGTCCTGCGCAGCTGGCTGATCTCCTTATATGAGAACGGCCGCTGTGGCCGATAATCGACTAAGACGCCATTATTATTAGTATAGGAAGGGTTGATTGATTTAATAATTGCTCTTGTCATTAAAATATCATTAACACTTCTTCGTAATAGAGCCATTTTGAATCGAGTTGATTAATAATAATTATTCATATTGTTTTTAATCTCTCAAATTGAATTTTAATTACTCGATTGAAATGTTATGTGGAAATCTACAAATTCATAAACTATATAAAAATAAGTCCGGTTTTCCTCCCTGACGCTATAACTCCAGAACGCACGAACCGATTTCCACGGTTTTGCATTCGTTGGAAAGGTCTCGGGCTCCGTGAGGTTTATAGTAAAGAAAATTCAGGAAAAATTTCAACAGAAAAGCGGGAAAATCTTTTTTCACATACAGCGCCATCTCTATAAATATCATGAATTAATGTTACAAAAAAAAAGTACTAGGGAATCATAAGTGCATTGAAGACAGATAAATGCATTATTTAGCAACTTAATAATGTTCTACAATGAAGTAATGGTATTGAAATCGAATCATTGTTTGTCACGAATACTAGGGTAACAGAACTTAACAGAAGATATTCAAAATGATATCTTCAATATCATTTTTGTAATCGAAATGAATTCATTACTGTTGTAAAATGAAATACATTTTTTCCTTTTCTAATATAAAACAAAAAAAAATCTTTATCTTTTAATCACCAAACAAAATGTCAACATAAAAAAAACGCAGCCATCTGGTGGCGAAACGGAGTTCGCTGGGTTTGCTAGTTATTTATAATATTAATCAATTTTAATCGTTTGTAACAAAAAAACATGTCTAAAACTAATCATTATCCTGTTGATTGGCTTACTCCGTCCATGGATGGGCGACAATCTTGTCATGATGAGTGAATCCGTTTAAGAAGGTCCCAGTTGCCATTTGGATATCTTTGGCAGTCGTTACGTGTAGTCAGAAGTCTGACAAGCGGTGTAGGGTTGCTGGTAACTGGGTTGAGGAGGTCAGATAGGCAGTCGCTTCATGAGAAAAACTAGTAGGTCCTCAGCTGCCGACCCCAACATAGTTTGGGTAAGGCTATTACCGACTGCATATTAAAGTTATTAGTCATTGGTTTAATATCATATATCGTTCATTAAAGATTATTGTAATCTGCTTGACCACAGAGTATAGTATACTGATAACATTTTTGAGGTTAATACAAATACCAATTAATTAAATAACGATTAAATACCTATCAAGTATGTAGTTTTTGTATATATATACTAAAAGATTATCTGTAAGTATATGAAAAAAACATATAAAAAGTTTGTGTTCCTATAAGGTCTTCTGTGCAGCCTTTTACCTATGACTAGCTTCTGCCAGCGGTTTCACCCGCATCCCGTGGGAACTACTTCCCGTACCGGGATAAAAAGTAGCCTATAGCCTTCCTCGATAAATGGGCTATCTAACACTGAAATAAATTTTCAAATCGGACCAGTAGTTCCTGAGATTTGCGCGTTCAAACAAACAAACAAACTCTTCAGCTTTATAATATTAGTATAGATGTTGGGGTCGAGTTCCATTCTTAACCGATTTCAGATGAATGAGTACCAGTGTTTTAAAAGCAGCGACTGCCTATCTGATCTCCTCAACCTAGTTACCTGGGTTAATTATTTAAAGTTCAATATATAAAAAACTAGCTTTTGCTCGCGACTTCATTCGCGTGGAATAGTGACTTCTAGCAGATTTTTGGTTTGACCAATAGATGGCGCTACATGTCCAGAATAAATTTTATTTTTATATATTTTTTTGTAATAAAATCTATCCTATGTCCTTTCTCAAGTTTCAAACTATGTCTGTACCAAATTTCACACAAATCGGTTCAGTAGTTTAGGCGTGAAGAAAAGACAGACAGACAGACAGAAAGATAGACAGACAGACAGACAGAGTTACTTTCGCATTTATAATATTAGTTTGGATAAAAAACTATTTAGTCAACCCTTGGTAGGTTTTTTTTTTAACCCTGAACTCAATCAAAGTATTTAATAAGTGTGGTACCGAACAAATACCCAATCGTTGTTACGTGTGTACTTCCATTCATCTTCATACTGATTTATGAGTCCAAACGAACTATCGGCCGACTAAAAGTTTGCAATGTGTCTCTTAAACTTATGTTCCCTTGCTTTGCTTGCTTTTAACTATCATAAAATCTCCGCAGGGGAGGTCCCTTCCGGCTGAAACAACAGTAAAGATTAAAACAAAATGAAATAAACGCCATATTTGGTTGTAAAACTTAGTCTAAACATAGACGGGTGGGGCACGTGTTGGTTTCAGACATCTGTTCAGATTTAGTGGGTTCCGTATCAGTAAAATATTGATTTTATTTTGTTGTAACTGTTTTATTTATTTACTTGATTTTCACGACTTCAAAAGTCAATTACATGAATTAGAATAGACACATTCCTTGCCCAAGAAACTTACAGAAACAAATATGGTGGCCTGAACTGAAAAAAAAAAAACTGAAAAAACGAGTTGTACAGTACATACAAGAATCGATGTACCATACACCACTATTGCCTATTTAAAAAGTTGAAAAGTTTGTTTGTTTGTGGGTCTTCTCGAGGATGAACTACTCCGCGCACCTGTTGTGACATTCTGTAACACTTCATTCTTAACTTCGCATCTGAAATTCTGAATCCGCCGTGAGTTTCGTGATTGGCATTCTCTAACTACACTAGCGCTACTCTTGCGAGCGTGTTTGTGAGTTGAACTAAATTAAACTCGAGATTTTGACAGATAAAGTATGAGATGACTTTTAGAACGTTTTGAACCGAATGCGAAGTGAAATGCGAGTTGTTGTCTGAATTTTATAGAATCGACGTACTGTATAAAAAGATTTTCTCGATAAACAGGATAAACATACTCATAATATAATTTTTAAAATCAGTCTAGTAGTTAAGGAGATTAGGGCGACTTTCTTCTTTAATATTAGTTTAGAATTTTCGATGATGTGGTTGTTGCACCATTTCATAATTTTAGTTGATGCCACAGCTGCATAATTTTATTCAAAGAAAAGTATGAGTGCACTTATTTTGAGCCGACCTTCACAAAATAATTTGTATTGATAATAATTTTAAAACAGATATGTACTATTTTTATAAATAATCTATTATTCAGGAGTTACAACATTTTACTTAGAATTGTAGATAATAAAACTTTAATATTTTATTATCTTTACAAAGTACTTATCGCGGATTATTGTGGATTAATAAAAACATAAAATCCATGCTCATACATAAAGTGGAAACTTATATTGTTCGTTTGTTTCTTACCTAAAGGCTATGAAACTCTTGACCGAAGAAAAGACCGATTTGAGAAATTCCTTCACTGTTGGAAAGCTACACTCTTCCCGAGTAACATAGGCTATACTTTATCCCGGTACGGGCAGTAGTTCCCACGCTCAAATTTTAAGACAACTGGGGCCCGATTCTCCTAAGTTAATAATGTCAAAATCGAATAGAAATCGAATCGCAATATGATCGCAATAGCCATTTTAACCATATCGGGCATTCTGCTACTAATAAAAGACCAATCGTATTCGATTGACATTTTGATTGGTGTGCGATTGGTCTGCTATTTTGGTGATTTTGGTCTATACGGTAGTTTGCTCTACAATCATATTGCAAACGTAAATCATTTGCAGACAAAATGATTCATTATGGAATGACAGAAAAGGATAAAAACGTTTATTTCAAAGAAAAAATAGCGGAATGCTACATACGCTTCAATCGTAATCGAGTCGGGATTGGATCTCAGTCGAACGTGAATCGAATGGCGCTTAAGTAAAATTAGGAGAATCGGGCCCCTGAACTGTTTTTTTAGCCAGTCGTAAATATTTCAGACTAGGTACTTTTATCCTAGTGCGTGGAGTAGTTCCCAAACCTAGCCTTCTTATACCCAAGGGTTTTACTTGAGTATCATACTATGTTACGCACCTACAACTTTACATTCATACTAAGTTACAAACTGGTTGTAACAAATTAGCAAACGGGATTCCGTTTCAAGGTCAGTTCAGACATTAAAATATAGCTATACACGAGATTCGTGTACGGGATGTTGAGTTTTTTTTGCTTTTTCTGATCTTTGGACCTCCACAGACTGCAAATTTTTGATCGGATTAGAGTATATCTTCTATGTATATCTTGGACTTGATCTCTCTCCGGTCGTGTCGGATTGCCGTCCCATCGGGCTATGAGAGTGAGGGAATAGTGAGTGCACCTGTGTCTGCGCAAATGCTCGTGCACTATAATATGTCCTGCGCAGCTGGCTGATCTCCTTAAAATGAGAACAGCCGCCGTGGCCAAAATCGGCTGTAGACGCCATTATTTTACTTTGGACCTTGGAAGACTGTGAAGAACTTTTAGTCGGCTGTTAGTTTGATAGAAGTAGGTTGTGATTTGAACCTCTTTGGCAGTCGCTACTGGTAGTCATCCTCCGAGCCTTTTTCCCAACCATGTTGGGGTCGGCTTCCAGTCTAAGCGGATTCAGCTGAGTACCAGTGCTTTACAAGGAGCGACTGCCTATCTGACCTCCTCAACCCAGTTACCCGGGCAACCCAATACCCCTTGGTTAGACTGGTGTCAGACTTACTGGCTTCTGACTACCCGTAACGACTGCCAAGGATGTTCAATGACAGCCGGGACCTACAGTTTAACGTGCCATCCGAAACACAGTCAATGGTGTCTAAGATTACTTTTAGAAAGTACATACAAACTTAGAAAAGTTGCATTGGTACTTGCCTGACCTGGGATCGAACCTGCGACCTCATACTTGAGAGGTTGGTCCTTTACCCACTAGGCCACCGCAGTCGCTACTGGTAGTCAGAATACCAATAAGTCTGATCAATCTTACCAAGGGGTACTGGGTTGCCCGGGTAAAGTTGAGGAGATCAGAAAAGCAGTCGCTCGGTGTAATATACTGGTACTAAGCTGCATACGGTTAGACTGGAAGCCGACCCCAACATAGTTGGGAAAAAGCCTCGGGAGTAGTAATTCCCTCAGGACCCGAGTGAAACTGCAGTAAACTATAATAATATGTATGTAAACAATGAATATATCGTGGTGGCCTAGTGGGTAAAGGACCAACCTCTCAAGTATGAGGGCGCGGGTTCAATCCCAGGTCAGGCAAGTACCAATGCAACTTTTCTAAGTTTGTATGTACTTTCTAAGTATATCTTAGACACCATTGACTGTGTTTCGGATGGCACGTTAAACTGTAGGTCCCGGCTGTCATTGAACATCCTTGACAGTCGTTACGGGTAGTCAGAAGCCAGTAAGTCTGACACCAGTCTAACTAAGGGGTATCGGGTTGCCCGGGGAACTGGGTTGAGGAGGTCAGATAGGCAGTCGCTTCTTGTAAAGCACTGGTACTCAGCTGAATCCGGTTAGACTGGAAGCCGACCCCAACAGGATTGGGAAAAAGGCTCGGAGGATGATGATGAAACAATGAATATATCAGGCTACTACTTTCTTCAATGTCTCGTCGTGCCCTCAGAGAAATTGTCCTACTTTACATAGCATCACATATTTATTTCATTTAAAAACCTTATTTGTATTCAGCGCTAGTCTGGTTAACAAATGTCAGTATAGAAATTCGCGTTTTGTAAGCGATATATGTCATTTTATTGTCTTGCCAGTAGTTTTTTACGAGGCTGAATGCCGAAATTTGCTTGTCTCACACAATTTTTTGGCCAATTCTATACAGTTTTTGATGGCGAAAAAAATATATGTTAATCTTGAACATATTTCTGAGAACCCTGTTAATTTCAAAACACGTTTTCGAAAAGTTTTCTCGATACAAAAAAAATGTAAACTTACCTCTGAAATGATCTTCCAACAAAAATATCTGTATTACCTACTTATCAACGTACATTAATACAATTTGTAATTCATTATTGTAACTAATACCAATGGGCATTATGTGTCTGAAATAAATATATTTTTTATTTGATATTTTTTTTATAATAAAGTAGAGTAGGTATTAACGTGCTCAGCATAAAATCTACGTAAATATGTATTTGTTTTTTACAAAAAAAAAACTGTTACTGATCTAACAATGATATACCCCAAGATCTCCTAAATGTGATGTTACTACTTTCGATATTTTAAATAATAATAGTGTTGTAAATAACAGAAATTGAATATAAGTTTTTAAGACATTCAACATCTGGTCACGAATTTCAAGGAATTAATTGTATGTATTGACCCAAAGAACCAGTACCTAGTTTAGAAACCAGTCCGTATTATTTGAGTTTTTTTTATAATATTTGGAACTTCCCCCTTAATGAAATACATTTTTAAACCAGAGAAAATAATTAGGTATATATCTACCAGTACCTCTTGCCAGCGTTTATAACCCGCGTAATAGAGGAACTATTATAACTAACTAAAATAATTTTGAAATTATCACATTTATTCATATTCTCGACATTCATAAGTGCTCGTAAAGGCTTAAATGAAATCAAATGCCTTAGATTGGTTTTGACTTGGAATACAAAAAAAAAAACAACCCGCAACGCGACGGAACCCTAAAAACTTCCGCGATTATCTGAAATGTGACGGAATCCAACCAGTCACCGGCTGTCATTTGCCGCGCGCGGACGCCATAACGCGTTATTTAAATCTACTGAAAAGTGACGGAAACAGTGATTTTTTTCTATTTAGGTATTTTAAGTGTTATTGAAAGTGTAAATTTTAATTTTTGGAGTGTAAAAAAATAGTGTGTTTTTGCTAGTTTTTTTCGTGTGTGTTTGTGTGCGTGTTCGCGTGTTGCGAACTGCACTTTCTCCGCATACATTGGATTTGTGTGGTGCATCTGCTAATTTCTTTTTCGGATACTTTTGGCGTTATTTTTTTGGTCATCTATTCGTCATAGTGATGTATCGATCACATATTTTTTTTATCGATATCGATATTTTTTGAAAATTTTGACAGTCTTTTGTTGCAATAATTATTTACTGTCATTTAAAAATCTTTAGCAGCCGTTACGGGTAGTTAGAAGCCTGTAAGTCTGACAACCAGTCTTACCAAGGGTTTTGTGTTGGCCGGGTAACTGGGTGGAGGAGGTCAGTCGCTCCTTGTAAAACACTGGTATAATCATCGGCAGGGATATTGAGCCCTGACCTTCACCTGCGCAGAAGCGATTTATTGGTTTATTGCCTTATGTGTACAGTGCGCAAAGCGATCCCCACTCTTCCGCCGAGAGCTCAATATCCGTGCCGATAACTATACTCCGCTGTATACGGTTAGACTGTAAGCCGACCCCAACATAGTTGGGAAAAGGCTGATGAGTTATTTTCTAACTTTTAAATTACATTTGAAACGTGAGAACACTGAAGAGCGTCTGAATAAGTAATTAAAGCTAAACATAATTAATTACGTCATCTACAGAAATAAAGAACGTTACTTAGTTTTTTTCCTGTACCCCGCTTCCATTGGCATTCAGAAATCGGTTACAACAAACCTAGAGGCGTCTGACGTCATTTTAACGTATATTTTGTTGTAAAAAAATAAAGAAATAATTGGGCAAAAGGTCGATTGATAAGGTTGTAACACACTTGGTATTAAGTGAGTCATTGAGTAATCTGCTTGCCTACCTTTATTTTATTAAATTCATAAATTGTTTAACAATAGGCATATTATTAACGGACTTATTGTTACGAGTGTACAATGATACCGACTTCAAAAAAGGAGGTTCTCAGTTTGACCTGTTGTGAGTGTATTTGTGTGCGAGTACCTATCTCACGTTTGGCTGAATCAATTTTGATCTCAAATTCCAACTTGGTACCACCAATCAAACGACAGGAAATTAAGCAAAAATAACTAGTTTGAATATTGTTCTCTATAACGACTTCATAAAAGTTAGATCATATTTTTTTTCCGAAGCAGTCATCGTTAGTAGCGATTACTAAGCCAATGCACGTGTCCATTCAAGGTCAAAATCAGGATATTACAAATAACAAATGTCAGTTTTAAGTATGCAAAAAGTCGTGGTGGCCTAGTGGGTAAAGAACCAATCTCTCAAGTATGACTATGAGGGGTTCAAGTCCAGGTCAGGCAAGTACCAATGCAACTATTCTTAGTTTGTATGTACTCTCAGTATATCTTGAACACATAAGACTGTATTTCGAAAAGCATTGGAAACTGTAGGTCCCGGCTGTCATTTGAACATCTTTGGCAGTCGTTACGGGTAGTCAGAAGCCAGTAAGTCTGACAACCAATCCTACCTAGAGGTATTGGGTTTCCCGGGTAACTGGGTTGAGGAGGTCCGATATGTAGCCGCTCCTTGTAAAACGCTAGTACTCAGCTGCATCCAGTTCGACTGGAAGCCGACCCCAACAAGTCCATTAGACTGGAGGTCCACCCCGACATAGTTGGGAAAAGACATGGGAGATGATGACCAAAATATCCTTAGATTAGCGCATTCAAACAACAACTTCTTCAGCTTGATTAAGATCAAGCCTCATTTCCAAGGATTTACTTTATGGAAACTCCTACCTTCTCTATAAAACTCTTGAACACATAAGTGACTCGTGATAGCGCTTAGAAATTCATAACAAAGTATACATTAATAGCTATTGTGGTTATTATCACGTACAATACCGAGCTCTAATCGTTTCGGCCCTCGCTGTGAGGAGGCTCATGTTTCAAGAGTGTCAGTTATCAAAACAAAACACTCCACGCACGTGGTCTAAGTAGAAATAAAATGTATGCACTGTATCTGTTCAGTGTTATAAGTAAATAATTCTAGTTTTCAGTATTTGTTGTTATAGCAGCAACAGAAATACATCATCTGTGAAAATGTCAGCTCTTTAACTATCACGGTTCATGAGATACAGCCTGGTGACAGACGGACGGACGGACGGACAGAGGAGCGAAAACAATAGGGTCCCGTTTTACCCTCTGGTTACGGAACCCTAAAAAGAAAGTCGATGGTGATTTGTAACACGCTTTTATTAAGTCGACCTGTATGTAACTATGTAATTGAATCTAATTGAACCATCTTCCAAGGATCGTAGTCATAAAAATTGGCAGCTGTATGTAGTTCTGATGATAATACAATAAATATGGTACAGTCGAACTGATCTGTTGGTGGAGTCGGTAGATATGAACTGAAACTTTATGATGGAACATCGTATCATATCTGTGTTTGGACTTATTAGAAAATTCTTGTAGTGAATTTTATATAAGCGTGTCTTTCAACCATACAACTTATTCATTTTATCGATCCTAACAGCTGTGTATTACAATATTTTTCGCAAACGAAAGCTATTATTCAATTTCATGGTTTAATTCGTACGTGTAGTAGTGATGGCGTAACTTAATATTTTATCGATATATTTTTTATCTTGAAAGCACCACTGAGGTTTTTGACAAAATTAAATTCAGTATTCCTTATTTTTTTTTCAAAATACGTAATTTCCTCAGGTGGCATTTTAAAATTATATAACATTAGAACACACACGCATGAAATTAAGTAGCATTTTATCTTGTAGATAAGAAACACCTTCGGTTCTGTAGATAAGTTATCCGGCTCATTGGATGACGTCATGCACTTATCTGTGCACTAAAAATAAGTGGTCATGCTTAGCAGGTATCACGTAGACATATTGTCTTTGAGAAGTATTGTGTTATGGTAGAAACTAGCTATTTACCACCGTCCTGTAGAAATAAATTCCAGTACTAGAAGAAAATATAGCCTACTAGCCGTTTTCTCGCGGCTTCACCCGCGTCTCGTAGAAACTACTGCCCGTACCGGGATAAAATATAGCCTATGTTATTCGGGAAGAGTGTAGCTTTCCAACAGTGAAAGAATTTTTCAAATCAGTTCAGTAGTTAGTAGTAGGAGTATAGGTTAAACAAACAATTGAAGTGGCTACCTACATAATAAAGTCCACCATTTTGTTCAACCGATTTTGTGCAAACTTCACATAAACTATCTACTTAATAGGCCGAACAAAGCCTAAACATTTGGCTTGTTTAGGTGAGACCGTTCTTGTGGCAAAGCATTAGTTGTTATAAAATATATGTACATATGTAGATAAATAAAGATTTGTGTAAAGCAGTGGAGCAACAAATAACACAGCTGTACTTCGTCCGTTTGATTACAACTTTAATTATTCCTAATTTAGACAGGAATCAAGTTGTTTACACTCAATTTATTTTAAGAACGAGCTGCGAGTGGCCGTTTGATATTTGGCTAAATGCAATCAGTAATGGGATTTAAACTGTTTCGTTACTAACAAGCTTTGCATGCTATGTAGGTACTTGTGGAAATTTTTGCCTTTAGGTACCTTGATAAAATAAGAAACGAAAAAGTTGGATAGATTTAATAAGTGTTGACCTCTCCAAATACTTATGTATTGAGTAATTCCAAAAAAAAACTAAAGTTGGATTAATTAACTAAGTATTGTATTCAATCAGTACTTATAACAATCTCAGGAAGTACTGGCCCGATTTGAAAAAAAATATCCTGTGTAAAATTATTTCAGTATTTAATCTTATTGCCATTTCATCCAGGAAGGCTATAAGCTTTTTTTCCGGATGTTCCTGCTGTGGGAAGCTAGCTATACGTATTTTTTTACAAAATCCCAATATACTGACATACTGTTAAATTAATAAGAATTAAAAACCCAAGAAGACTATGCAAAAATAAGCGAATCTCCCTTGACCCCTTTTGTCAATAACAAAAGTATTATTATTTGCTATTTCTTAGCACCCTTACAATAATAAATTTGCACAAGAACCCCTTATGATGGCTTGCTAAGATTGTTAAAATCACCTGGCGTTACGCGCCCTATTTATAATATGGCGAATTTTGATCACCTGGCTCAATGCGGTTTACAATAACCGTTCGTTGTTTTGCGATTGGAGGTTGAATTTTGACATTAGCCTCATACAAGTTATGTCAAATTCCTTTTTCTAGTTAGTAAGTAAAACAACAGATCTGATAGAATATTTATCTTTTTCCCAGTAAAAACACATAGGTAGGTAGTGGTGAAGGGAAAAAACAGCCCCTTTTGTAAATTTTGGCGTTCAAAAAGTGCGGTTTTGCAGCCAAGTTTGAATAAATGAGTTTGAGTTTCCACTGGTAGTATCACTTGTGTCCTATAATAACCTATTGCCTTCCCCAATATAGGGGTATGTAACAATGAAGGAATTGTTAAAAGTGGACCAGTGGTTCCTGTTATTATGGTGTAGTCAATAGCAGCCACCTTCGGAGAATCAAAGCTGTAAAAGGGTCAAATGAAGCCATTTCAGAAATGCAAAGTTAATTGGCGGGAACTGGACTACGTAATAAAGTTCTCATTACTTATCTTCGGACAAAGGATGGAAAAACAATTGGAATTCTCAGACTACTGACCGTTTAAGGACATTTCAAAGTGTCAAAGACTCACGACGTTATTTGATTTAAATGCATGTTTGTAAAGGAAAATTAAGGATAATTTGTACATGGGTCAAAAGACATGTTATTCTGTTTCAAATGAAAGTAATTAGTATATTCTGCTTGCCTGTTTAATGTCGTTTCCATATCGTCATCTGTCCAGCCTTTCCCTAACTTTATTGCATGTCAAAGTTGGCACAGCCTTTTCTCAAACTAGGTAGATAATGAGCTTACAGATATATTTACAACTGTAATGGAATTTTTAAAATGACTCCAAAAATTCCAGATATTGACCCCAATTATATACTTAGAAAACGTTAGTACACGTCAGTTTACTACATGTAGTTTATTTCTGAACTTGATGATGATCGTCAAAAATATCATCATTTTTAACTAACATTAAGTTTCCGTCATATGATCAAGAATCCACCATAATATATCAGTATATCTTACAGTACATCATAATACGTCAGTACAGTACATATCGCCATTTTAACACCATTAGCCGCATTGTACGGCTTCTAATGCAATTCCTGCTGGCTCAATGTTACAACGGAATTGTGCTTCATCATTGTACCTAGAAACCTGTAATTCTATGTATTGAACTGTTATTTGGAAGGCATTTTATATCGGAATGTAATAAAGTCTAATTCTTACTAATATATTAAGAGAAAATACTTTTTTGTTTGTACTGTAATGACTCCGAAAATACTGAACTGATTGGCGAAATTCTTTCACTGTTGGAAAGCTACACTCTTCCCGAGTAACATAGGCTATATTTTATCCCTTTACGGGCAGTAGTTCCCACGGTATATAATTTTTGAATCAGTTCAGTAGTCGAGCCTTTAGGGTACAAATGAACAATTAAAAATGTTTCGTCGTTATTATATTAGTGTACTTACATCAAAACAAATGATTCACTTGCTCAATAACAATTTGTCACTGTAACCTACTAAATCAATTGGAACCAACTATCGTGAGAAAATATCGACTATTCGCAACACTAGTCGTCTTCATTCCCAGATTGTAAATAAACAAAAAAAGCTATTATTTGTCTTTGCTTGCACCTAGGGCTGCCATCCGTCCGGGTTTCCCCGGATTTGTCCTCGTTTGGAGGCCGTCCGGGGACCGTCCGGGCGGGGTTTCAAGAAGTGTCCGGGGAAAACCCGGACACTTTTCATGTAAGGGAGCACCTCATTGAACTTAAGTAAATGGATTACAAATTAGGTATTATTTTGTTTAACAAAAAATCGTACTTATTCGGGGAAAATAAGCGATTCACGCCAAATGTCCGGGTTTTTTTAATGTTTGTCCGGGTTTGGCGAAATTCGAGATGGCAGCCCTACTTGCACCCCGTTTCTGTAGCTCCATTGATTAGCAGAAATTAACCGTCGTACCTACCACAAAAACTTTTAAACGTTTATTGAACACTTGTCTAAAAAAATGACAGATTATGACGTTGAAATAAGGTCCATTTTGCAGCCTAACTTTTTTTAGCCAAGTGTTCAACAGATGTTGAACTTTTTGTAGTAAGGCTGTAATTATTCACTTGGGAATAAAGTAAATTGACGGATAAGTCATTCCTAAAAGGTATTCATCATCCTCCGAGCCTTTTCCCAAACTATGTTGGGGTCGGCTTCCCGTCTAACCGGATTCAGCTAAGTACCAGTGCTTTACAAGAAGCGACTGCCTATCTGACCTCCTCAACCCAGTTCCCCGGGCAACCCGATACTCCCTTGGTTAGACTGGTGTCAGACTTACTGGCTTCTGACTACCCGTAACGACTGTCAAGGATGTTCAATGACAGCCGGGACCTACAGTTTAACGTGCCATCCGAAACACAGTCAATGGTGTCTAAGATATACTTAGAAAGTACATACAAACTTAGAAAAGTTGCATTGGTACTTGCCGACACAGGTACAGACAGAGGTATTTATTCTAATGTTTTTGAAAATTTTTATACTATACTTACGATAGACAAAAGTACAAATGATTGATCTCAAAACGGTTTTGGCACAGATGTGATAAAATAAATAAGTAGGTACATAATTTAATTTACATGGTGTCAAGATGACAGCATGACCAAAAATAACCTTCAACTTTTTTCAAACGAATACAAATGAGTATAGAGCAATGATTTTGGTATAGAGAGACAACCATTATTTTTTTTCGTATTTCTGTACTACTAAATAGAGACTAAACAGTAGTGTTTGCACCCTAATGTTTGAATTGCAAAGGCTCCGAAACTACTCACCCGATTTGAAAAATTCTTTCACTGTTGGGGCGCTACACTCTTCCTGAGTAACATAGACTATATTTTATCCCGGTACGGGCAGAAGTTTCCACGGGACGCGAATGGAATCGCGGGAAAACGGCTAGCACTAATTACATCGGTCAACCAATCTATCAAAAAGGTATTGGGTTCCTAAATCTATGACCATATTAATGTGTCTTTTTTTCTTCTTACAATTTACATAGTAATAAAATTACGTCTACATTGTAACTCCGCCGTGCAAACAAAAAATATCATAAAACAAGTTTGCTTAGAGTCTGCCATTTTAAAAACACGGGCTATCTAACGACAATGGGATTGTTGTGAGAAAAGATATACAGTAGATCCAGTTTGTTACAAAGTTATATTAAGCCAAGGTACAGACTACAGGTAGGTACACTTTAAGTTCAAAGCACCGAAGTTTAATTTCAAACAAAAACAAATAAAGAAGGATAACAGTTTCGGTTAACCTAATATTTCCTAGTCATCTACCGAGCCTTTTCCCAACTATGTTGGGGTCGGCTTCCAGTCTAACCGGATGCAGCTGAGTGCCGGTGTTTTACAAGGAACGACTGCTTATCTGACCTCCTAAGCCCAGTTACCCGGGTAACCCAATACTCCTCGGTATGACTGGTTGTCATACTTACTGGCTTCTACCTGAAAATGTTCAATGACAGAATTTCTTACCGAATACACAATCAATTATTCGCATAAAATTTTAATTACCCACAAACTTTTCTTTTAAAAGCCAGACATTTCTTAAGAAACTATGCCTTATAAGCCTTCTGTCATACATTTGTATAGTGGCGTCAAATTTTTAAATTCCGAACACAGTGTGACCTTGAAACGTAATCGGCTTATTGTGCCCGCGCCATTCTTGGAACTATTGTAACCTAATTTGGTGTTATTTTTAAATATTTTACGGTTGAACGACTTTGGGAAAGGGAAACTGGTCTTTTGGGCCACCCCCAGTGTTTGAGAATTTTTAGTCTGTGGATGAGTCATGAAATAAAAAGTTAAGAGTTGTTTTTTTTAAATTAGGTATTTTACGTTTAAAAATACCTACTTAAAATATTTGTTGATATTTGGTATTTTTATAACCTAAGTTTGTATATTATTGGGTTATTATTTTTGATAAACAGAATAATGATAGTCTACCTCTCTCTACTAATTAAAATATTATGAAATCAAATCAAAGAAGAATGACAAGGCCTTGTACTATTATGTAAATAGAAAAATAACTTTGTTGATATTTCTACTAAGTTTGTAACTTTTCAGCTTTTCAGTTAATTTATTACGCTTTTACGATTATAGGAGTAAAGTTTAAGTTTCAAAAACACATATTTTTATTGTTGGATTCTTCTTATCTAAGGCACAGATTAGCCAGGCTCTTTACCCACTTAAAATGTCTTGAATGTTTTTAATTACCTACCTGTGTTAACAGTCTAATTTATGCCGTATACTGAAAGATTTATTAACTCTATTAAGTCTACCTATAAAACGTGTAGTTTATGTAATGTAACTATTAATAAATCTATGTTCTCTTTATCATGTAGCTTGCCGGAAGTTTGTCGTAAAAGCAGATAGGTAAAGTTGGCGCCAATATACCACTAGATAAAGTGACATATTGCAAACTAGCCGTTTACCTGCGGTTTCACCCGCGTCTCGTAGAAACTACTGCCCGTACCGGGATAAAATATAACCTATGTTACTCGGGAAGAGTGTAGCGCCCCAACAGTGGAAGAATTTTTAAAATCGGTTCAGTAGATTCGGAACCAAAAAATGATTCTTCTTTACTATATTAGTATAGAAACTATCTTCAAGTTTGACAGGAATTTGATATTACTTGTGCAGGGCTAATGTCAAAATTCTATCTGGCCTAGTAAAGTCGTGGTGGCCTAGTGGGTAAAGAACCAACCTCTCGAGTATGAGTGTGTGGGTTATTCCAGGTCAGGCAAGTATCAATGCAACTTTTCTAAGTTTGTATGTACTTTCTAAGTATGTCTTAGACACCAATGGCTGATAAAAAAGGTGAAGGAAAACATCTTGAGGAAACCTGAACTATAATGTCTGAAATCACCAACCCGCATTGAGCAAGCGTGGTGATTAATGCTCAATCTTTCTCCGTGTGAGAGGAGGCCTGTGCCCAGCAGTGGGACGATAAAAAGGCTGTAACAGAACAGTAAGCATATCAACAGATAGTTTGAATATTGGGATCGGCTGTAAGCGTATCGGACCTACAACGACTCCCATTGACGGTTGACCTTTGAAAAATGACGTAACCATATTATAGAGTGATGACTAAAAGAAATAACAGACTATATTAGTCACGTTGTAGATTTTCCCAGAATTTTCTAGTTTCTCCCTTAGTTTGAATGAGTATTTAACCATTTTTATGGTCATAAGCACCACTATTAACGTTTTAGAATACCTGAAAACTTTTAGTCGGCCGATAGTTGGTTTGGGCTCATAAATCAGTATGAAGATGAATGGTAGTGCGCACGTTACAAAGATCAGGTATTTAGCCGGTATCAGACCGACTGAAAACTTTGATTGGGATTTTAAAACACCCTTGTAAAAGTAAAGTTGTTTCGTTACACTGCTTATAACTTAAGAATAGCTGAAACTTTCAAGCTAAAAATTAGAGTGGAGATAGCTTACTCCACCATCCGGCTACGGGAAGCAGTTATCTCGAGAAGCGGGTGAAACCACGGGCAGAAGCAAGTTCTATTTAAAAGGCCATGACGAAATAAATTCGTTGAACTAACAACCAACATACGGTTAGCACATGTTAGAAACGGCAAAAAAAACTTTCAAACTTAGAATAAAATCCTTCCCGCCAAAAAAATCGTCGCCATTTTTTATCACATGTTTATTTTTTTACTCTGTCCCACGAGTAATTATAGTTATGCCAGTCTTCGGTTTGACATGGAGAACAAAATGACTAGCGGAGATGTCATAACGCAAAATCTCCTAAGAAAGTAGCGATGGGGACAAAAAACGTTACTAGCTCGTCCTTTACACGTCTTGATTGTAACTCGCACATTATTTTCACCAATAAAATCACCAATCAATTAAGACCAATCTTTGACAGATTCAGGATTCCGAACGCCTCGTCAGTTGTCCTACTGATCACACCTATTTTACGTTGCTTGAGCTATAAGTAAGAAGGCGCCTGACCTTCCTACCTTCCTTATGGCATCTCCGCTATCTTTCCTTCCTTCATGAGTTTGACATTATGAAAATCGATCGATTCAAACGGTGGTCAGTCGAGATTATTTGCAATTCAAATTATAGATGCGTTCACTGTGAGATAACCGATTTTTTGTTGTGAAAACGTTATTTGTTTAAAGTAATATTCAAATTAGTTTTTTTGTAAAATTACGAAGAGCGAAAAATATTACAATGTTCGATAACAATGGTTGTGTAGTCTCATCATCTGCCGAGCCTTTTCCCAACTATGTTGGGGTCGGCTTCCAGTCTAACCGGATGCAGCTGAGTACCAGTGTTTTACAAGGAATGACTGCCTATCTGACCTCCTCACCCCAGTTACCTTGGCAATTCAATTCCCCTCGGTAAGACTGGTTGTCAGACTTACTAGCTTCTGACTACCCGTAACGACTGCCAAAGATGTTCACGAGGTCTTGAAACGAAGGGACGCCATTAGTAAGCGCCTTTTAACATCAATTACCAATTCCAAAGCGCCAAACGCACTTAGTAATCCAAGATTAACTTGTAAAAGTGCTACATGTCTAGAATATGTTATCGAGACATGTATAAATGTAAACTTAGAGAAAGTTATGTGAATGGAGCCAGCATTGTTGTCAACTGTCGCGTCGCTTGCAACTTGCAGCTAGCATTTTAAAACATCTTTCGCTTGATAAAGTTAGTGATCGAATCGTTGCTAGGCAACCGAAAATGTCAAAATTGTTTATTAAATGTCGATAAACTGTAGGTCCCGGCTGTCTTTAACATCTTTGGCAGTCGTTACGGGTAGTGAGAAGCCAGAAAGTCTTCCAAGGGGTATTGGGCTGCTCAGAAGACTGGGTTGGGGAGGTCAGATAGGCAGTTGACTCTTGTGGCATACTGGTACTCAGCTGCATCCGACTAGACTGGAAGCCAACCCCAACATAGCTGGGAAAAGGGTCGGGAGATGATACCCTCCGAAACTACTGAACCGATTTGAAAAATTCTTTCACGTTGGAAAGCTACACTCTTCCCGAGTAACATAGGCTATATTTCATCCCGTTACGGGCAGTAGTTCCCACTGGACGCTGGTGAAAACCGCATGAAGTATTAAGCAATTTTTCAATACATTTGTAATGTAATGTACACTAATATATTGCGTGGAAACCCATTGAATAACTGTGTTATATTGACAAAAGGTATCTTGAAGGAGCGGTCGCTATTCTTATCTTTTATTTACTTGTAACTGATAGCGATGTGATACTTACTTTACTAATAATATTGCAGGTAAATATGGAGTGCAATTGTAGACTTTTTCCTTATGTTGGTCATATTGTACAATCACTATTTAGCAATTCCAATAATAAAATCATCCTAGACCTGCGTCTGCTAATCAAAAAAAAACTTTTTACAAAAAAATAAAACCGACTCCCAAAAACACTGAAAAGCAAAAAAAAACTATTTTTAGGTGCATCGGCCTAGAAGTCAGTGTCTAATGGATGTAACTAAGTTTATTTCGCCACCGACTTCTAGGCCGATGCACCTAAAAATAGCTTTTTTTTGCTTTTCAGTGTTTTTGGGAGTCGGTTTTATTTTTTTGTAAAAAGTTTTTTATTTTTAGCTTTTCAGTGACAAGCATAGATGTCACTATCCGCATAAGTGGAAAGTTCTCATCAATACGAACAATATAGGCCCAAACACAAAGTAGTTTACATATTCAATTGTCGAGTTCCCTCGACCTTCGCTGGTCTCCATCATCAGGTCAGCTTCAAACCTTTACTGTTGCAAAGGTCTCGTCAATACGAACAAAATAAGCCCAAACACGAGGTAGTTTACACATTCATTGTTCAAGTTCCCTCGACCTTCTCTGGTCTTCATCATCAGGTCAGCTCCAAACCTTCACCATTGCATAGTGTTATCAGACATACGCCTTAGTGTCAAGTTTTTACCCTACATATGCCTACAATTTTCGAAAGTTGCCCTCGATTTCTCAGGGTTTTCATCATCAGATCCTGACCTGGTGACTATGGGACCACCTGGGAGGTAAACCCTATCAAACAAAAAAAAAATTTGCAAATCGGTCCAGGCGTCTCCGAGTAATCGGTGAACATACATAAAAAAAAAAAAAAAGATCCCGACGAATTGAGAACCTCCTCCTTTTTGGGAAGTCGGTTAAAAAGTGCTGATTTTAAGCCTCTACAATCTACATAGTTTGATTAAATATTTTTTTACATATTTCTTAATTTTTACGTAATGCATATCATTTGAACATCTTTGGCAGTCGTTACGGGTAGTCAGAAGCCAGTAAGTCTGTCACCAGTCTTACCAAGGGGTATTGAGTTGTCTATGTTACTGGGTTTAGGAGATCAGAGTGCCTAGTGCGAGTTTTGCAAGTTAATTTTTTCGATGCGAAGATTATCATACGATTGAATCACGTAGCACTTATCTTAGAATTGTGTATTTAATAAAGACTGTCATCAGTACTTGGTCGTATTACACTTATAAGCTAGGGTATGATCTCCTAGCTTTCATCAGAAATAAAACGTCAATTCGTATCACAATAACTTCTTGTATTCACTTTTAAAACACCATTTTAATAACAATCGTAAGAAAACATAGTTTATCAGTTAACGAAGAAAGCGCGCGCTCTATCTGTCAAAATCTTCATAGGGTTGTCATCACGGTGGCAGCAGTGTTGCCTGTATAAAATAAAAGGATCTAACATTCGGCCTTCCTGACCTTAGTTTGTCCTCAAACTATACCCTTGGGTAATTATAAATAAGTTTGATTCTAGTTGCCCATTCCAAAAGTAGCTTCCTATGGAGAAGAACGGGCAAGAAACTCCATGGTTACTCTTTTTAAAACATAATATGTATAACATTTGGTATGTATTGATACATACGATAATAACATAAAAAAAAGAAATGCTTACAATATTTTACGGCTGACTCTGAGAAAGTTATACAATGCAAGTTGAACTAGGAATAATAACATGTGCCACCTATTGGCCACTAAACAACTTTCCAATAAGTCGGATTTAACACAATTACTCTAATTTATTAATCTTTTTATATTCTACATTTGTTACCATATCTTCTCATAGCTTCACTGGCCAAGCACTCTCACTTGCCAGTCACTGTACAACTTAAGCAATATGACATCACTTACTACATTGTACGCTTACAGGCCAAGCACTCTCACTTGCCACCTGCTTCTCTTTACTGTTGCACAGGCCAAGCACTCTCACTTGCCACCTGCTTCTCTTTACTGTTGCACAGGCCAAGCACTCTCACTTGCCACCTGCTTCTCTTTACTGTTGCACAGGCCAAGCACTCTCACTTGCCATCTGCTTCTCTTTACTGTTGCACAGGCCAAGCACTCTCACTTGCCACCTGCTTCTCTTTACTGTTGCACAGGCCAAGCACTCTCACTTGCCACCTGCTTCTCTTTACTGTTGCAGAGGCCAAGCACTCTCACTTGCCACCTGCTTCTCTTTACTGTTGCAGAGGCCAAGCACTCTCACTTGCCACCTGCTTCTCTTTAACTGTTGCAGAGGTCAAGCACTCTCACTTGCCACCTGCTTCTCTTTACTGTTGCAGAGGCCAAGCACTCTCACTTGCCACCTGCTTCTCTTTACTGTTGCAGAGGCCAAGCACTCTCACTTGCCATCCATACCTTCCAGCCATCTCTAACTATGACTGCATCGTGGCCTACACTCCCACTTGGAGCCATCCATGCCTTCCAGCCATCTTTAACTATGACTGCATTGTGGCCTACACTCCCACTTGGAGCCATCCATGCCTTCCAGCCATCTCTAACTATGACTACATCGTGGCCTACACTCCCACTTGGAGCCATCCATGCCTTCCAGCCATCTTTAACTATGACTGCATTGTGGCCTACACTCCCACTTGAAGCCATCCATGCCTTCCAGCCATCTCTAACTATGACTACATCGTGGCCTACACTCCCACTTGGAGCCATCCATGCCTTCCAACCATCTCAAACTATGACTGCATCGTGGCCTTCACTCTAACTGGAGCCATCCACGCCTTCCAGCCATGCTAACAAATCGTCAACAATATAATTGCATAAACTCTCACTACGATAAACAATTTCTTCGAATCTTTTAATTTCATTTCTTTTTGAATCCAAACTGTGACTTGTGTACCATTGCCATTTTAACAAATAGGCAACCATATACTTGCACAAATTCTTACTACGGTAAAGAACTTCACGTCTAGTATTTGGACTTGTATACTTTATCAAAACATTCAAGTTTAACAGAGTAAGTTAATCTTACTACCACTGTGACTGCAGCGAGGAATTCACTCCCATTTGGAGCTATCTACGCCTTCCAGTCATGTTAACAAATTGACATCAAGGTCCTTCTATCAAGTCTCTCGACTTATGTACCTTATCAATACATTCAAATTCAACCATTACAAGTCAACATCAACGTATTGGCATCTATATACATACTTATATAATTTCCTGTTTCAATAATCAACTTGTTTTATATCTAGTCTCTGGATTTATATTCTTTATAAATACATTCAAATTCACCCATTACAAGTCAACATCAACACATTGGCATCAATATACTTAGATCATTTCCTATTTCAATAATCGACTTGTTTTATGTCCAGTGTCTAGATTTAGATTCTTTATAAATACATTCAAATTCAACCATTACAAGTCAACATCAACACATTGGCATCAATATACTTAGATCATTTCCTATTTCAATAATCGGCATGTTTTATATCCAGTCTCTGGATTTATATTCTTTATAAACACATTAAAATTCAACCATTACAAGTCAACATCAACATATTGGCATCTTTATACTTATTTAATTTCCTATTTCAATAATCAACTTGTTTATATCCAGTCTCTGGATTTATATTCTTTATAAATACATTCAAATTCAACCATTTCAAGTCAACATCAACATATTGGCATCTATATACTTATATCATTTCCTATTTCAATAATCGACATGTTTTATATCCAATCTCTGGATTTATATTCTTTATAAATACATTCAAATTCAACCATCACAAATCAACATCAACATATTGACATCTATATACTTATATCATTTCCTATTTCAATAATCGACATGTTTTATATCCAATCTCTGGATTTATATTCTTTATAAATACATTCAAATTCAACCATCACAAGTCAACATCAACATATTGGCATCTATATACGTATATCATTTCCTATTTCAATAATTGACTTATTTTATATCCAGTATCTGGATTTATATTCTTTAAAAATACATTCAAATTCAAGCAGTACAAGTCAAAACCAACATATTGACATCAATATACTTTTATCATTCCCCATTAAATAAACAATTCTCTATATCCAGTCTCCGGACTTGTGTACCTTATCAATACATTCAAATTCAAGCAATACAAGTCAAAATTAACAAATCAAAATCATCAAATCATGTATATAGTTCCCCATCAAATAAACAATTCCTTATATCCAGTCTCGGGACTTACCTAGGTACCTTATCAATACATTCAAATTTCAATATTACAAGTCAATATCAACATATCGACGACAAGAATCCTTTATATCCAGTCTCTGGATTTGTGTACCTCATTCAAATTCAAGCAGTACAAGTCAACATCACCATATTGGCATCAAGATACTTATATCATTTCTCATTTCAATAGAAAACTTCTATTATACAAAGTCTCTGAACTTCTGTTCCTTATTAACACATTCAAATTCATCAGTATCATAATTCAAAGTACAAATCAATATTTACACATTGGTTCTGCTTATATAATTTCTCATTACAGTACACAACTTCCTTCTATCCAGTATCTGAACTACAGTACATTAAAACAACATTACATACAATATACAATTTCTTAATATCTAGCCTTAGATTCATAAACTGCGACACTACACTTGTATTGATCTTCAATACAATATACACTTTCTCAATATCTAGCGTCAGATTTTTATACTTCATCATTACACTTGTATTGATCTTCAATACAATATACACTTTCTCAATATCTAGCGTCAGATTTTTATACTTCATCATTACACTTGTATTGATCTTCAATACAATATACACTCTCTCAAACACTTGTATTATACTTCATCATTACACTTGTATTGATCTTCAATACAATATACACTCTCTCAAAATCTAGCGTCAGATTTTTATACTTCATCATTATTAATTTCTTAATATCTAGCCTCAGATTCATAAACTTAATCATTACACATGTATTGATCTTCAATACAACATACAATTTCTTAATATCCTGTTTTAGATTTATATGTATACTTCATCATTCCGCTTGTATTGATCTTCAATACAATGTACAATTGCTTAATATCCTGTCTTAGATTTATATACTTCATCATTACGCTTGTATCGATCTTCAATACAATATAAAATTTCTTTTTAAGGACTTGGTTTCGAAAAATTGAGAGTTATGAGAAATATACACGGCTTTTTAAGTATGCTTTATAAATATTGATTAATAATATTATCATGAGTGGCTCCTTACACAAAACCGGCCTTACACAATTCCTTCCGTGTAAAACAGTATTAAATTCAGAATCATAAGTGACTTTCGTAATTATCAATATCATCAAACTGGTCAATATACAAATCTCTCAATTTATTACATCTTCTATCTCTGTCTACAATATATATGTATACATATTTTATCTTGTTTAGTGTTCATTAATCATCAATATGATCAAGATAGCTATTACACATTCTTTAGTCAGTTTCTCTGCCCATCTCTTATTTATATTCGTTATCTCACAACTAGTACCATATATCTTGTCTAATCAATACTCAATTCTTTATTAGCATTCCAGTTCCTTGTTTTTAATAATTAACAACATAATAAAACGAGAAATGTACCTACAAGTAATTACATTTTTTCTCTGTCCATCTCTTATTTGTATTATAGCAATGCCTATGGTTAAACTAAATCAATACATGTCTTCTATTATTATTATTTAACAACACAATCAAATTCAATCAGACCACTACAAGTTACAATTGTTACAACATTACAATTGTTTCTGTTAATCCCTTATTGTAGTGGTTAAAAAATATAAATACATAATATCCACTTTCTTCCTCAAGTCGTTTGTTTTCAGCAACAAACAATAGAACCAGCTAAAACAGTACATAGTGCATACCTTCAAACCTCTCAATTTATCAAAAGTTTATTTATCTAGTCTTGTTTCAATAATTCAACAATATAACCAAACTGAAATATTATGAATCTTTCAATTTATTTCACATTTCAATACAGAGGCTCGTAAGAATTAATAACAGATAATCAAGGTAGAAATTTTATAAATCTTTAATTTATTCATTCAATTTTCTTCGTCTGGTATTGTTTTATTAATTAACAATTCATTAAAATCACTACACTTCTCAATGCAAGCTTTTCTTTTTAGTTAATACCATTTAATCAAATTATAACTGTACAAGTTGTAAAGTGTGAGTGGAAAAGCCTTCTGCTCCTTTGGAACTATATCCCTGATGAGGGATACGAAAGCAGAATTGAAGGTGGTGCCGTAGTAACAATTTTAATATAAACAAAGTAACAACAAAGTGCCCCTAGGCCTAGTTTGACTCATGGTTCTTTGTAAATTATTTATGTTGCCTTAAAGTATTGCCTTCTTAAGCTGTGCCCTAACAGGGCCTATAATGATACCTACTTAGTTTTAAGCCTCGTCAACATCAATTCTAACAATATGGAATGCAAATAAATATATTTATGAATATAAACATAACCAGATGTCATCATCTTTAAATATAAGTTCCAATAACCATATAAATTGTTCTTTATTTTTATCAGTCAGTTTATTCAATTAATGGTTCAAAACGAATAAATACTAAGCAATGCTCTTTCTTAGTTGTTGACTGTAAAACACTTGTGGTTGTACTTACTGACTTGTTAAGGATGTTATTGTCACTGCCACTGAATTCACTCCTCTGATCCTCCACAATCTTGGTTCCTATTTTATAAGTGGTCAGAATAGACTCACAACATCAATCAAGAAAATCATCATAAACTGTACATGTAATTTTCTGTGAGAGAAGGTCTAACATACAATATGTGCTGAAATTTAGTCTCAGAATAAAATGTCTAACCTCCCAGGAAATTACAAGATTTCCTGTCATAATGAGAGTACCTATTTTTGTGTTTAGAATATTTAATATGAATATTATCAGGTATGCATAAGAGAGTATAGAGAGAAGTGTTAACTCGTATTGTCACCATCCATAAAAATTCAGGTTCAGTTTATCTATATGTTTTACTGAGTGCCCTGGTATGCATTCGACTTTTTAATGGGCTAGGACAAAATACTTATTAATTGCCTAATCTTTTATTCTTTAACCGTCTCACATACTTCTTTTTCAGCATAGTATAATGTATTCTGATGGTATAGCTCCTGTGTAGTATCAGACAATTTTATGTCTAACTAATGTTGTTTCGTTCCATCTCAGACCTATCTCTTATTGACGCAATCGCCATATTCATTTATTAAATTAATAATAATAGACCACTTTCCGTTCAGATTTCAAAGCCAAAATTTGTTTATTTTGTATTTATTTGATTCTTTTATACATATCTTTAAGCACTTCAGGTTATTTTGAATGGTTGAGGAAACCAGATTGGTCTCAGCATCAAGTGGTGGATTCCAAATTAAAATGAAATCTTTCAAAAAGAACATATCTGATCCGGCTACTCAGATTACTGACACTACTGAGTTATATTTTCTTCTGATTAATTGACACTACTGAGTTATATTTATTTATTATGCTTCAGTCTGTAAAATCCTTTAAGTAAATAATATTTACTACAATTGCTGCATCTTTACTGTGATTAAACTATCCCTATTGTGTTACAGTTCTATAATGTACCTGTTAGCTGTAATGTCATCCAACATTCAGATAGAATAGGCAGTTTAACTTTTTCTAGGTGAGACAATTTACAGTTAATAATATGGAGAAGATCATTTAAAAAGATTACCATTTTTATAATTTTCACTTTAAAATAAAACATGCATCTTAAAATAATAACAAGCAACGATATTTGCTTGGAATGAAGTTTTACTTAACAATGATGTATGTATTGGCAGAACCAACATATTGGTAAAACATACTTACTGTCTGAAACATACTGGCTTGAAGCATTTAGTTTCATATAGTTACTTCATTAATAAAAACCAGTTTAGTGTTTATAGTTCTTTAAAGTATTTGATTATCCATTATTAATACCTGTTATCACCGCTTGGGATGTACTTAGAATAGTCAAGAGCTGTGTCCAACGGTTTTTGTTGGTTGTCAATTAACCAATTTATTTTCTACTTCTATTTGTAAGTGATTATGATTATTTCAATTATTGTTTTATTGGCTTTATAACGTGAATATCCTATTATTATATCCTATTTACTTATTTTTGTAGGTACTTCCTTTATCTATTTCAGTAATGTATGTAAATAATGCATTAACACCAAATTGTTTGGCCATCATCCCCATGAACTATGCAATTAGCTTTACTTGCTTTATTTACTCTTTTCCCATAAATATTTTATGTATTCAATGTGTAGCAAAAATAACACCATACATAATTACTCAGGATAAAAATGTTTACCTCAGAGTATCTGCCATGTTCCCAGCTGGTTTATGGATGTCTAATTAAATATATTGTTATACATTTACTCACCTTAAAAATGCATGCATCAAATGGACCAATAGCAAGCTCTGTTTACATCCATGCAAAACTACACTTATGTGCAAATTTATATTTTGAATGGCACCCATTATGTACAACAAAATATCTATAACCTAGAGAAAACTCAGTACCAAAGCTCTGAAATGTCAGCTCAAATAGTTTTTAGTATATAGAGCTAAATGTTTCTGGTTTTATATTTGTGTGCCATGACAAGTGGCAAACATGTTTTAAGCACATACCTTTAATAATTGTAATATTATCCTACATGCATGCACCTGCGTATGTATGCATGTATACACATGTTTAGGCAATTAAATGATTGTTTTCTATTCCATGGATTAAATTGGAATGCAAAAAAAAAAATTATTAATGCTTATACCTGAGTGTCCAATGTCTCGGGTACCTGGTAAAATGTTTCATCACGGCGGAGGTGTCTAATCGCCATCAGGCGTAGTGTGTGTCAAGCAGTAATCTACACACAAGAATCTTGTCTGGTCGTCGTCATTATTGGCTCCACAAGTCTTTCGCAGTTATACCCTCATCATGTCGCTTTGTTTTCCTTGAGTAGAAAAGTCCTTGATGCATTATTGCGATTGAGCAATCAGTGCTGTGGTCATCTCGTCTTCGTATAGAAGTGTTTCGCATAGTGTGGCGTGATCATTAATTTTATTGTATTCGGAGCATTCGCGCCCCATTGGTAATTAGGCGTTTTCTGTTCTTCCCGCTTCTGATATAAGCTAGGGTATGATCTCCTAGCTTTCATCAGAAATAAAACGTCAATTCGTATCACAATAACTTCTTGTATTCACTTTTAAAACACCATTTTAATAACAATCGTAAGAAAACATAGTTTATCAGTTAACGAAGAAAGCGCGCGCTCTATCTGTCAAAATCTTCATAGGGTTGTCATCACGGTGGCAGCAGTGTTGCCTGTATAAAATAAAAGGATCTAACACACTTGAGTTCACTTTTGCGAGTGTAATCATTATTAACCGGCAAAATGAAAGAAGTAATATCTAAATCATGTGAATCATGTGTGATCATACGACTGTTTATTTCAATAGACTTATAATTACGTATCGAGTTGCGAGTGCTGTCAAAACTCGGAATCAGCACTCAGATAGGCAGTCGCTCTTTGTGACACACTCGTACTCAGCTGCATGCGGTTAGACTGGAAGCCAACTCCAACATAGTTGGGAAAAGACTTGACTAATGATGATGATGTTTTCATTACGTAAACAACCTTTTTTAAACCAAACCAGTTATTCATCGATACTTTTTGCGTTCATGCGCCGAGTCAGCGTCACAAAAACGTTCCGTTGCACACAAAAAACTGCATTATCTGCACTACAATATATCTACATATACGTATATATCTACAGGGCCGTCCGTTCCACATAATTTATTTACTAACGGCCATTGAACTCCGGTCTCGATAACGTTAACATTGCAAGTAATAAAACGAAGTACACAAATACACAAATAACAGTTATATCGATTTTGCTTGGAGAACATAATGACTAGCTGAGATGTCATAACGCAAAATCTCCTAAAAAAGTAGCGGCAACATGCAGGTCTTGAAGTGACGAGGATCGTTACTACACTCGCGAGCAAAAAAATGGAATCACCCCCATGCGTTATACAAATACAACGATTGCCAATGATACAATATTTACAGTTAAATGGTTATGATCTCGTTTGAAAGTCTATACTTTTAGCTTTAAATCAAGGGTAGAAACAAAAAAAAACATTTCCGTATTTCAGGAGTTAATCATCTTTATTTAAGACAGCAACGAAAATCAGGCGAAAAATAAAATTGAGCTTAGCTGAAAAATTGGTCGGGAGTGTAGCTCCGCCCTTAAACGCCTTCTATTTTCAAAATAAAATGACCAATCAATGTAGACCAATCTTTGACAGATTCGTTTTAATTTGACAACTGTTCTAGTAACTGATCACGACTACCATACGTTGCTTGAGCTACAAGAAGGCGCCTGACCTATCTTCCTTATGGCATCTCAGCTATCTTTCCTTCCTCATTTGTCACCATCTGGATACGGGAAGCAGTTATCTCTGGAAGCGGGTGAAACCGCGGGCAGAAGCTAGTTTTAACAGATAAAAAATTATTGATCTCTCTCCGGTGGTGTCGGATTGTCGTCCCATCGCGCTATGAGAGTGAAGGAATAGTGAGTGCACCTGTGTCCAAGCAAATGTGCGTGCACTATAATATGTCCTGCGCAGTTGGCTAATCTCCTTACATGAGAACAGCAGCCGTAGTCGGTAATCGGCTAGGAGGACATCATTATATTAAACTAACCATGTAAACGGGTATTCTTATATGTCGTAGGAAGGTATCAATGCTGCTTAGATCAGGCAATTTATTTACTAAATCCTGAAACTATGAACTACTCCTACACCAAACATATAGGTACCAACCTTACCATTCAGACTCACAAACAATTAAAAAACGCACACAAAAGCGATAAAGAGAGCACAAAAAAATAAAAATAAACGCAATCATAATACACGAGCCATATCGCCTGCTCATTGACCGTACGACCGACAACGAACCGTCAAATGCGCGTGCCAAGCTATTATGTACTATACTAGCGACCCGCCTTGGCTGTTGTTACGGGTTGTCAGAAGCCAGTAAGTCTGACACCAGTCTAACCAAGGGGTATTGGGTTGTCCGGGTAACTGGGTTGAGGAGGTCAGGCAGGGCAGTCGCTTCTTGTAAAGCACTGGTACTCGGCTACGTCCGGTTAGACTGGAAGCCGACCCCAACATAGTTGGGGAAAAAGGCTCGGAGGAAGACTAGCGACCCGCCCTGACTTCGCATGGGATAACAGTAGGGGTCGCAATACCGAATCATTTAAGCAAAACCGGTATTTTCGGTATTGGCTTCAGACTAATACCGATAATCCGGTATTTTCGATATTTCCGGGATTTGTTGAAGTTTATTTGTAAACGCAAACTATTATGTCATTCGAGTTTGACATTTCTGTGAAAACGTTACTCTATGAAATTGTCTCGGTCTTCTGTGTTCTGCCGGCATCAAGACAATACTGTATTTTACTTTAAACGTATTAAATCCCTGGTCATCCTGAAATGTCGTTTGTTTTCTGCCCATAACCCATCAGGATTAAGATAAAGTTAGCAAAGGAGATCATTCTCGTCGATCAGTCTCGAACATTTTGTACCCAAAACTGAAAGTGCCGGCCAGAGAAAAAAAAATAGTAGATTCTCGTAGAGAATAATGCCCTGAAGATTTTTTACTATTACAAGAATCGTCTACGATTAACCCTCAGGCTGCTACTGGGCTTTGAAAATACAAAAATCCCACTATGTTTGGAGCATCACATTATGTTTCCTAAACTCGAGAAGGCAGGCGCTGCCTTTAAGCGACTTCGGTCCAATGTGAGGGGCCCAAACGCCTCCTTTTTTTTTCTTTGATGGAAAGTCATCAGATGACCCTTCCCGCTGTGGCTTAGCAGAACGTGAGGGAAAGTCAGACTCTTACTGACGAAAACCCATCATGTTGTTTTTTTTTTTTAACGATGTCAAAATTCATCAAATGACCCCTCCCGCTGTGGGTTAGCAACGGTGTCAGACTCTTACTGACTAAAAACTGTCGTGTTCCGTCGTAGGACTTTAATGTACCAGGGCCGCGGTAACTCTTTTGAACAAGCCCGCAGCTCCGGCACACCTTGGCCCTGTTGGGCCCCGCTGGGGTTGCTGACATCTCTTTGAGGAGCGCGTGGAATAACGCGCGCCGACACGGGTCTGTTGTTTTATTAACTAGACATGAGCGATGAGCCACCCGAACTCAACGCCCACAGACCTATGCCCACGGTGGCCGGGAGCCGTCTCGCGACACCCGGCGCCCGTGGTGTCTACCTGGTCCAGCGCGGCGGCCGGGATGAGAGGTGCGAACTCTCTGACGTTCCGCCGCCTCTTTCTCGAATATGGCTGCTTCGCAGAAGGAGGCGACGGCATCAAAACTCAGATAGCAGTCTGGGGGTTAACCGAAGACGTTCCTTATAATTGTAAAAAATCTTCGACAATAATCTAGGATATTTTCGTCAGTAAGAGTCTGACTTTCCCTCACGCTGCTAAGCCACAGCGGGAAGGGTCATCTGATGACTTCCCATCAAAAAAAAAAAAGGAGGCGTGTGGGCCCCTCAGATTGGACTGGAGTCGCTTAAAGGCAGCGCCTGCCTTCTCCAGTTTAGAAAACATAATGTGATGCTGAAAACATTGTGGGATTTTTTGTATTTTCAAAGCCCAGTAGCAGCCTGAGGGTTAATTGTAGACGATTCTTGTTATAGTAAAAAATCTTCAGGGCATTATTCTCTACGAGAATCTACTATTTTTTTAATCTGGCCGGCACTTTCGGTTTTGGGTACGAAATGAATGATGTCCTTTAGTATAATATAGTCTGCGGAGGAATAGTAAGTAGGTACCTAACCAAAATGAATTTATCTTCTAAATATTTATTTTACTAAAACCGAAAATACCGAATATCTCGGTTTTTGTGAAATGAATACCGGTATTAATTAGACCTAAATTTGGCTCGGTATTCCGGTATTTTCGAAATTCGGTATCCCGGTTTTGCGACCCCTAGATAACAGTATTTCCCCACTATTTAATGAATGTTATTATACATCTTAACCTTCCTCTTCAATCACTCTATGTATTAAAAAAATCCGCATCAAAATCCGTTGCGTAGTTTTAAAGATTTAATCATACGTAGGAACATAGGGACTAAAAAAGCGGTCCGGTGGTGTGACACCACCGACATCACTGGTGTCGGATTGTCGTCCCAACGCGCTATGAGAGTGAAGGAATAGTGAGTGCACCTGTGTCCAAGCAAATGCTTGTGCACTATAATATGTCCTGCGTACGAAGTTGACTGATCTTATATGAGTAGGTGATCTTCACACTGCCCCGCATCACGCTGCATCTTGCGTGTCGACGCACCTACGCGCGTTCCTGCGGGAGTGCAGATCTGCATCATCGTGCGGGTTTTTCGCGCACTCACGCGCGTAGGTGCGTTTTGTAGATTCACGCACGGCGGCTTTCATCGAGTTCCATTTTCAAATATGCACGTCACGCCCATTCAAAATCACGCGCGTCACTGCGGGATTCAGTGTGCCATACCTTGCGTCTCGCCCCGCACCTACGCGCGGGGGTGCGTGTTTCTCCGCATGTATGTGCGTGATCCGCATGAACGCGCGTGGATGCATTTTCAGTGTGTTGGACTATGCGTGTTTTCCATACAAACGGAGATATTTCCATACAACGGAAAAAAACGCATCCACGCACTACGCTGTATCATGCGGGGCAGTGTGATAATCGCCGTACAGCCGCCGTAGCCGATAATCGGCTTAAAGGACATCATTCTTTCATTATGCCTATCGAATCACTAGAAAAACACGCTTTTAAATGCACGTAAAAATCATTACAAGACTTTTAACGAGTCTGAACACAGCTCATCATCAGCCAAGCCTTTCCTCAACTATTTTGGAGTTGGCTTCCAGTCTAATCGGATGCAGCTGAGTACCAGTGTTTTATAAGGAGCGACTGCCTATCTGACCTCCTCAGCCCTTTTGGTAAGACTGGTTGTCAGACTTACTGGCTTCTGACTATCCGTAAGGTCAGTCTGAGCAGAGTTTCGGTCATTTTTCATTCGTATAGAGAACAAAGTCAATTGTCAGTATTTAGCGTACATTTAATTAAAAAATCTCGACAAAAGGTAGCTTTGTGCGCACGCGCATGACCGTGAACTAACGGGTCGCGTGCCATTGCCCACTAAACATAACATTACTTGTATAATTGTATGTGCTATACTCTGAAATTATACATTATGCCATCAAAAGTGTGGCCCGGTGTGCGGCACTGTGACGCACACAAATAGTGTTGCGATTGGATAACAATTGAATCGCAATAGCAGTTTTAACCTTATCGTGCATTCTGCAAGTGATGTAAGACCAATCGTATTCCTATGACATTTCATTGGTTTGCCATTGGTCTGCCATTTGGTCTATACGGTAGTTTGCTCTACAATCATATTGCAATCGCAAATCATTTGCAGACAATATGATTCATAATAGAATCACAGAAAAGCATAAAAACGTTTATTTAAAAGAAAAAATAGCGGAATGCCACATACGCTTCAATCGTAATTGAGTCGTGATTGGATCTCAGTCGAATGTGAATCGTATATCGCTTAAGTAAAATTAGCAGAATGGAGCCCCTGGTGTACTCGCTCTAGCAAACAATTAAAAACTGCGTGCGAACATTAGTAAAATGTCCGCGAAATTGCAACCGCCGTGCGAACACATGCTAGTTGTGAACTTGCCACATAGAGTACACATTTGTTTGGGAACAATTTTGGTGGACTCTCGCTATGACGTTTTCCTAAACAGAGATGTTTGATAATTAATCGATGGTCATCCATTCAAAAATCTCCAATTTTAATAATTTACATCGAAAAACCACCATTATATTTTTGCGCGCTAAATTTTTTCACTTATTTTATAGGTACGTGTAAAACTTAACTTAGTGGAATCTAAGGTAACTAATTTAACCATCCTCCAAGTACACAACTGATAAAACCCATAATAAAATTAATGTTTACTCTTCTGTAAAGTTAAATAACTCTCATACACGTCATTATAAGACAAATAGCAGTATTTAACCAAATGTTTGAACCACTCGTCAACCTTAAGAGGAGTTGTCATGACCGGATATCAATGGTTGAGTCAATTATCGTGTTATTCATAATTGCGGTGACTGTAGCTCCATCTTTTGTGTATTAGGGTAAACTGTCGAATTGGAAGGGAATATGTATGTAAAGGGTACACCAATCTTTTCTGCAGTTGACAGCTGTCAATTTTCAAGGGAAAATAGCATTTCTTATCAACTGCACCAAAAAATGCTTAGACCATATATATTTTTAAGAAAAATATATTTAAAACGTGGTCCTATTTGACTTATAAAATGTCGATTATCGATCGATCATTAGGTAAAGCAATGCTTAGCATGGTTAGTGGAGGGGTGACCGTCTATGCATGCTTTCATGTGCACGTTTTCATGTGATTGGTTAAGGTTAGACCGTTAGACATGTTTACACAAGTATTCAATCATCGTTGTATCAGAAACTGCCAACAACAATAAATGACGAATCGACAATAATTAAATACCAAAAAACGCCAAAAGTATCCAAAAACCTTTCAAAATAATCCTAACACCAAAATCTATTACCAGGCACCAAAAAAAGAAACATAATTAATCTGTGGCGTTCAGTGTTGCAAACCTAATGAGAACTTTGTACTAAGTGTTGCCGCATCACAAAAATGCAGCGGCAACTGAGCAACGTTAGCGTTTATTCGTACCAGGATTACCAGCCTTCTAGAAAATATGGTATGTATTAAAATAAAACATAGCGCATATGTAAATTGCAATGTCAGTCTTAGCAGGCTCTTGTGATCAAAATTTTTTGCTACGTGGGACCAAGCCAGAAGAGTGACATTAATAGAAAAACTAGCTAGAAAAGTTAGTGACCCTTTGAAAACTTCTGGGAGGGCCTCAATCCCATGATTTGGGTGACCATTCCTTTCGACGACCGTCAACCTTGCAGAGTAATTCTTATCCCAGCTTCAAATTGTTTAGCAATATTTAACTATTTGACCAGAAGATAAATAAGTAAATGCATTTAGAAGATTATCGACAAGCAATGACTTAACTTGCGCTAAGCGAATCAATCCTCAAGTTCTTGGGATGCGTCGCGCGAAATCGCAGATTTTTATGATGCGACATCGAATAGCAGTTTTCTGTACAAGTCCCAACCTATTCACTCTAGACCTGAAGATCCCTAGATTGTCAGTATCATAAAACACAGATTTGGCCAGGAAATTTCCTATTTTTAATAACAGAACCCGCACACTTCCGTCTTTTGGGTCGGTCCCAACCATCGGGTCAACTTTCGGCTAAATGTTTACTCTTGATGTCCCCAAAAACTACCAAAACTGTAACAACCTTTTTAATTTTAACCTAACCATATTTATCTTCTCCTACCAGGGCAGCAGTATGAGCCAGGAGGTTATGCGGCCGCGATACAGCAGAGAACAAACATGACTCAACGCGAAGATGCGCTGAAATTCGAGCAGGGTCGCATCAAGGCCCTCCAGGAAGAACGACTGCACATACAGAAGAAAACATTCACGAAATGGATCAACTCGTTTTTGCAGAAGGTATTTATTTATTTTTTTATTAATTAAAGGTTTACTAACAGCTTCTGTGTAGAAGAAAAAGCTTAGAGTAGGTACAGATTTTGTATCACATTCACCAATTATAGACTAACCAACTTATAGAATAGAATCTGGAGCTGTTACTAGCTGCTACTGTTACAGCCTTTTTATCGTCCCACTGCTGTGCACAGGCCTCCTCTCACACGGAGAAGGATTGAGCATCAATCACCACGCTTGCTCAATGCGGGTTGGTGATTTCAGACTTTATAGTCCAGGTTTCCTCAAGATGTTTTCCTTCACCTTTTTATCAGCCATTGGTGTCCAAGATATACTTAGAAAGTACATACAAACTTAGAAAAGTTGCATTGGTACTTGCCTAACCTGGAATCGAAACCGCGCCCTCATACTTGAGAGGATGGTTCTTTACCCACTAGGCCACCACGACTTTTTTAGATTGAGTACTTAGGTAATATTAGAAAGCAACGCCAAAATATACAAACCAAAAAACAAACACGTCTAAATATCATTTCACATTCTTATAACTTTTTTTTTGGTGGGAAAATCATCAAATGTCGGCTCCCGTGTGGGTGTAGCGTGAGGGAGTGTCAGACTCTTACTGACTTAACCCCACCATGTTCCTTCTTAAGCCCTTTATGTACCAGCGCCGCGGTAACTCGCGCGAACAATCCCGCAGCTGCAATTTTTAATTCCTTACTGTTCTGAATATCTAAGACTAGCTTCCGCCAGCGGCTTCGCCCGCGTGGTGTGTTGATAAAATGTGTATCTCCTATCTACATACCAAATTTCAATCAAATTGGTCTAGCCGTTTTTGCGTGATTGAATAACAAACATACATCCATACATTCTCACAAACTTTCACATTTATAATATAAGTAGGATATAAGTAGGATAGGAAGTAGGATTATAATATAAGTAGGAAGTAGGTTTATCATATTAGAAAACTGAAGAGGTTGATTGTTTGAACGCGCTAATCTTAGGAACAATCCTGGAACAATTGTATCGGTTTGATAATTGTTTCAGTAGACGGTAAGTTTATTTCCGTCTTCGAGGCTCTATAAACGGGCCATTCATTAGATAGCCTAAGAGAAGTGAAGGCTAATGATTATTCTGCGGGATTGTTCGCGCGAGTTACCGCGGCGCTGGAACATACGCGGCCTACGACGGAACACGACGGTGTTTAGTCAGTAAGAGTCTGACACTCCCTCACCGCTGCTAACCCACAGCGGGAGGGGTCATTTGATGATTTTTGACGTTAAAAAAAGGCTAATGCTAAAAGGTTAAAAATAGGCTGTTATTTTTATTCGGGTTCGTGAAGTAGGTCCTAGATATGGGTGAAACCGATGGCGTACCTACTTACAGTATTTTTCTCATAAAAAAAGATATATTTAATTTGTCAATCCAAGTATAATTACACTAGTTTACATGACTTTTGTTCATGAAATGGAATACATACGGTTACATTACTTTGGGTAATTACATCTCGGAAAAAATATTTTTAAAAATCCAGCACGTCAGGTTTTTGAAATATTTATTAAGAAGATTTTTACAAAAAACACATCTAAATAAACGATAGACAGTTAAAAATGGGTAATTTTTGCTCTTTTTTTATAAATATTTTCATCTGTATCTCTCACAACAGACCAACAATAGTCCCCTAGCATGTTTTCGTCCCAAAAACCTTGATAATTTTGCTCAAATAATTTTAAATCTTGGTGAAATCGCTCACCGTGTTCATCACTCACACTACCAAGATTTTCTGGAAAAAAGTCTAAGTGGGAATGCAAAAAATGATTTTTCAGTGACATATTTACACCCATACGCTCATAATTATGCAATAAATTTTCAACGATCTCTTTGTAATTATCACTTTTTTTATTGCCTAAAAAATTTTTAACGACACTTGAAAGAGTTCCAGGCTGCTTTTTCTACATCGGTTAAAAGACTCTCGAATTTTGTATCGTCCAATATTCTCCTGATTTGAGGACCCACAAATATTCCTTCCTTTACTTTAGCCGCAGAAAGATTCGTAAATACAGAGCAGAGATATTGAAATGCAGGCTTGGACTTATCCAAAGCTTTGGTAAAATTTTTCATCATTGGTTTACCAAATTTCAGTGATCTATTTTTACCTGAATACCAGGAGCTGAGGACCAATCTGCAGTTAGTGCAAATCACATGAGGAACCCAATTTTTATCTTGATTTGACACCGGAAATCCAAAATATTGTAAATAGGCTTCTTGCAATGGTTTTGTTAAAGGGAAACCACGATTTAACTGAACAATTTTCCCACAAACATAACAAAATCGATCTGGATGTAGTTTACACACTCTAGATGACATTTTTATATAAAAATGAGACTTTTGATTCACACAGTTGTTTACAAAACAGAACGATAAACGCATTTAAACAATTGCGGGTAGATAAAAAAAAAGTCATCGATATCTCCGAATTATGACGTGCTACGAAAAATAAAAAAATATTTTTTTAGTAACCGTCCATAGCCTACTTAAATAATGTAGGTTTCATTTCATGAACAAAAAAAAATTTTTTTTTTGTAAACTAGTGTTATAGGTATTGACAACAAAGTGTAGGTTTATTGAGATAAACATTGGTGCAGCGGCAATGACGAATTATTGACACATCAGTTTTAATAGAATATTGTGTCATGCATGTATCATGTTGTTTATTTTATATGTACTTATATGGTTAGTCACGTTTTGAAAATTGTTAATACTTTGTTTGATTATATGACGTGACACACATTTTATTATCAAGGACTAGCCTTTTTCTCACAGTTTCGCCCGCGTCCCGTGGGAACTACTGCCCGTACCGGGATGAAATATAGCCTATGTTACTCGGGAAGAGTGTAGCTTTCCAACAGTGAAAGAATTTTTCAAATCGGTTCAGTAGTTTCGGAGCCTACAAATCCTCTTGACAGTATTAAGTAGATCAAGATAAACAAATCCATTGAGCTGTATTAATTAGAAAAGAATCAGAAAGATACAAAATAGATTTCTTCTTAAATCAAGTTAGAGAAAACGCAATATCTTCGTAAACTTGATAATAAATGAGAAATAATCGCATTGTTTTCAATCAATTATCATGAATTATACAAGTGATTAATTATTTATTAACACAAAGAGAACGTCAATTTGATCTTAATTAACATTAAGTAATTACTATCTATACTAATATTATAAAGCTGTAGAGTTTGTTTGTTTGTTTGTTTGAACGCGCTAATCTCAGGAACTACTGGTCCGATTTGAAAATTTCTTTCAGTGTTAGATTGCCCATTTATCGAGGAAGGCTATAGGCTACTTTTTATCCCGGTACGGGAAGTAGTTCCCACGGGATGCGGGTGAAACCGCTGGCAGAAGCTAGTAATTATATAAAGCAACATTGAATCGAAATCGCGAAACATTTTTTCTGTGTTTGTTTATACCTTCATGGCTCCGAAACTACAGAACCGATTTGAAAAATTTTTCAACTATTGGAAAGCTACACTCTTCCCGAGTAACATAGGTTATATTTTATCCCGGTACGGGCAGTAGTTCCCACGGGACGCGGGTGAAACCGCTGGCAGAAGCTCATCATCCTCCGAGCCTTTTTTCCCAACTATGTTGGAGTCGGCTTCGAGTCTAACCGGATGTAGCTGAGTACCAGTGCTTTACAAGAAGCGACTACCCTATCTGACCCACTCAACCCAGTTACCCGGGCAACCCAATACCCCTTGCTGCTACAGAGCCGCTGGCAGAATAAGTCTGCAATAAACAAATGAATGTATTAGATAAAGTATTGCATGAATAAGTCTGACATCACCCAAGGTTAGAATGTCGGAAAGCAATTGATTTATTATTGTTATTTATCTAAATAAACGACTTTACAATTGATTTATTTAGTTAAAAATGTCTTGATTTCATTGTTTCTATTGTGTTTTAAATTGAAATTATTTAAATGAATAAGTTTTCTTTTTTCTTAGTTTGAAGTTGCGGCAAAACGTGTAATAAATTGACAGATGAGAAATATGCTAAGTTGCACCTTTACTATAACGATAACCAAACCATAACCAGCCGTATACTTGCCGCCCATTGGTCTTATCGGCGATTTGACAGCTGGAAATAGTTTGGAAACTTCTTCCCATACCCGGATAAAAACCCATATTCCATATTCAGCGCAGATATTGTAGCCCCTATCAGAAAAAATAAAATAAAATCTTACCTCTTTAAATATTAGTATAGATGAAAGTTTATCAGTCATCGCAAAACAATCTTTCTCTGCCTGGACGCCAAAATTACTGAACCTGTATATTATAAAAGTCATGTAGGCTATTTTTTTCGGGGTACGGAAGGTACCGATACGGAACCATGGAGATGCGGGTGGAACTGTGTGGAATGCCAGGTTATTATTAGTATTCAGTGGTTATTTATAAGGGGTCATTTAGTAATAATTATAAACTAAAAACATTTTAAAATAACACCTTCTTTCATCTTTCCAGGCTCGCATGGAGGTAGACGACCTCTTCGTGGACCTGGCAGACGGACGGCGTCTTCTCAAACTCTTGGAGATCATCAGCGGAGAACGCCTGCCTCGCCCCAACAGTGGGAGGATGAGAGTCCACAAGATTGAGAACGTCAATAAGAGTTTGAGTTTTTTGCATACGAAGGTGAGATTTTACGTATTTTGGTTGTTTTTCGCTTTACTTTTTTGACTGTGTTTCGGATGGCACGTTAAACTGTAGGTCCCGGCTGTCATTGAACATCCTTGACAGTCGTTACGGGTAGTCAGAAGCCAGTAAGTTTGACACCGAGGGGTATTGGGTTGCCCGGGTAACTGGGTTGAGAAGGTCAAATAGGCAGTCGCTCCTTGTAAAGCACTGGTACTCAGCTACATCCGGTTAGACTGGAAGCCGACACCAACATAGTTGGGAAAAGGCTCGGAAGAGGAGGAGGGAGTTGTTTTTCGCTTTAGAGTACGCGCATACTGCAAACTTTGTGTCGGCCGATAGTTTTTTTACGCTTGTAAATTAGTTTAGAGATGAATGGTAGAACGTAAATCACAAAGATCAGATATTAAGTCGGCATCAGGATTCAGGCCGACTCAAAACTATGATACAATTAGCAATTTTCTTAAAAAAAATACAATCATAGCGCCAACTGTCGGCCGACTATTTAGTCTGTCATCATCATCATCATCATCTCAGCCATAGGACGTCCACTGCTGAACATAGGCCTACCCCTTAGATCTCCACAGATACCTTTTAGGCTGTAGTGTGCGGGTATTCTAAATGTGCCGTCGAATCACAAACTACTTATTAAAAATAACACTGTTTTAGTCTATTTATTTATCAATTTCCTGTGCGTTCTGTACGTCAATTTATTAATACTTTTATCTATAAACGCATTCTTTAAAAATACTTGTACCATAAAGGATACAGCTCACTGATAATCCATATCTTTACTTCTGTACTTAATACATATAATGAAAGAGGATTATTTTTTTTTGTTTGAACTCTAAAAGCTCCGAAAGTACTGAACCAATTTGGAAAATTCTTTCACTGTTGGGGCGCTACACTCTTCCCGAGTAACATAGACTATATTTTATCCCGGTACGGGCAGTAGTTCCGAGTGAAACCGCGGGAAAACGGCTAGTTGGTAATATATTATTATTTTTTCATGAAACATGTGTCGACTGGTCGACATTGCTAAGCCTATCCATAGATAAGATAGAGTATCTGTACTCTTTGGTCGATAACTTATGTAATTTGTTCTTTAGTACTTATATACTTATCAAATCAAGTATCCGACTAGCCAATTCCCAACTACGTTGGGGTTGGCCTCCAGTTTTATTGAATGCAACTGAGGACTGTGCCACATGGAGTGACTAGGTAGAATGGAGTAGCTTAGCTAGGAAAAAAAATTTTGGTTTGACCCTAAAGGCTCCAAAATGATTTCACAGTTGGAAAGCTGCACTCGTTTCGAGTAACATAGGCTATATTTTATCCCGGTACAGGCAATCTTTTCCACGGGACGCGAGTAAAACGGAAGGAAACTAACGAGTAATTTATACGTCAGAATAACACAGACTACTTCTTTTTCGGGAAGTAGTTCAGGACACTAGAAGCTATCCATCCTCCGAGCCTTTTCCCAACTATGTTGGGGTCGGCTTCCAGTCTAACCGGATTCAGCTGAGTACCAGTGCTTTACAAGAAGCGACTGCCTATCTGACCTCCTCAACCCAGTTACCCGGGCAATCCGATACCCCTTGAATAGACTGGTGTCAGACTTACTGACTTCTGACTACCCGTAACGACTGCCAAGGATGTTCAATGACAGCCGGGACCTACAGTTTAACGTGCCATCCGAAACACAGTCATTAGAAGCTAGTAATACATAAAAGCAACATGGTTGTGTACGAAGAGACCTCGCAAGTGCTGTCTTGTGTAGGCTTCGAGAATTACGCAATTATGTTACATTCATATTATGTAAACTAGCTGATTCTAGTAGATTTTGTTAGTTTCCTGAAATTATTAGGTACCTACATGTTGTAAACTTACTGCTTAATATTAAGACTGTTGATGTGTGCTTGCTTGAACGTGCTAATCTCAAAAAGAACTAGGTCGGTTTGAAAATTCCTTTCACGGTTGGGAAGCTAAACTATCTTCTAGTGACATAGGTTACATTTTATCCGAATACGGGGAAAAGTTCCCATGGTATGAGTAAAAAACCGCTGGTGGAAACAGTTTACTTAATAATTAGCTTAAATTAGTAATAGATGCTATATTTCTGGAATAATTAGCTACACTATATGAACGTAACTTGAACACGGCTGAACCGATGTGACTTTTTTTCAAAATCAAAATCAAAACTCATTTATTCAAACTTGGCTGCAAAACAGCACTTTTCGAACGTCAAAAAAGAAATTACAAAAGACAGCCCCCAAAGCGCCCACCCTTCACCACTTCCTATGTGTTTTTGCTGGGAAGAAGAAGTGGCGCAACAAACTCCCCAGCAATACATGTCTGTCTGTAGGTTAAAAGAACCTTTCAACAAAGTACAGTGAGTATATTGCAGTATGCAATACGCAATATTGTCATAAAATACAATTACATTTAAAAAAATGATTTATAAAATCCACTACATGCTAGCTAGCACGCACCTGACTGAAAGTTAGTGAGACCTCAGAAACAATAACCGGATATAGGATACTTTTTAGGGTTCCGTACCCAAAGGGTAAAACGGGACCCTATTGTTTTCGCTCTTCTGTCCGTCCGTCTATCACCAGGCTGTATCTCATGAACCGTGATAGTTAGAGTTGAAATTTTCACAGGTGATGTATTTCTGTTGCCGCTTTAACAACAAATACTGAAAACAAGAATAAAATAAATATTTTGGGGGGCTCCCATACAATAAACGTCATTTTTTGCTCTGGCGTTACGGGTCTCAATCCTTCGTGCGCGAGTCCGACTCGCACTTGGCCGGTTGTGTTATCCCAATCCGGTACGGGAATTGATTCCCTCAAGCCTCGGGTGAATCCACTGGCAGAAACCAGTAGTATAACAAAATTGGTACATCTATACTTCTATACTAATATTATAAAGAGGAAAACTTTGTTTGTTTGTTTGTTTGTTTGGTTGTAATGGATAAACTCAAAAACTACTGGACTGATTTGAAATATTCTTTCACAATTCGAAAGCTATATTATCTGCGAGTAACATAGGGTATATTTTATCCCGGTGCGGGCAGTAGTTCCCACGGGACGCGGGTGAAACCGCGGGAAAACGGCTAGTTTTAACATAAAATCCATGTTGACAGAATCCAGTAGTAACATTTAACAAAATCACCAGTACTTAACCCAAACTCCATTTCATTCCAGGTGCGCCTAGAGTCGATAGGTGCTGAAGACATAGTGGACGGCAACCCGCGCCTGATCCTCGGGCTGGTATGGACGATCATTCTGAGGTTCCAGATCCAGGAGATTGAGATTGATGTTGTGAGTATTTTATTTTTACCATATTTATTTTTCAAAAAATATGTATGAACTTTTTACGAAATTTCGAAAAAGAAGCCTTGATTAGAGGTAGATAAATACGCATTAGAAGTTAATACTATAAAGTGTAAAAAAATACTCGTTGTTGACTGGGAGCTTGCCCAAGAGGTAGACAGCATGGTCACGATGGTTGGAGATGCTTATCATTTATTGTCCAAGATGCAGCTAGCCCTTTGGTCATGAGAAGCGTGAATTAGCTGCTTTGACAGCTTATTCAAAATCTTTTAGAGGGTATTCATATAAAAACAGCTTTTATTCTGCTATTGTCTATTGTCTAATCGCCAGAGGGAGAATGAAATTTCATGGGAGTGGCTTTTGCCAAGCTGTAGGGCACTGAAGAAGGGAATAAATAAAATAAAAATAGTCTGTGAATGCTGTCATTTAAGAACTCAAAAATAATATGAGCCGCTAAACTTATACGTCGGGGTATCGCTAAAACTAAAAATTTCATGAATACTAAAGTTACACTCCGACCAGTGGCGTGCCTAGGGTTTCAAAATAAGGCATGCCGATAAAAATTTTAACCGATTTCAAAAAAGAAAAGAAGTTCAGTTTTCGACTGAGTATATACGTAGTATCATTACATAGATATGTAGTATAGATATGAAGATATGTAGTATCACTATATATAAAACAAAGTCGCTTTTTCTGTCCCTATGTCCCTTTGTACGCTTAAATCTTTAAAACTACGCAACCGATTTTCATGCGGTTTTTTTATCAGATAGAGTGTTTAAAGAGGAAGGTTTATATGTATAATAACATCCATTAAATAGTGGGGAAATACTGGCAATCCCATGCGAAGCTGGGGTGGGTCGCTAGTTTTTTCATAAACTACTGGTTAGGTTAGGTTCCAATAACAATCCAACTAGTTTTATACACTGATCTATTAAATTTTCGTTTATTCGATTTATTAGTCTGAGAAATACACAGATCTGGCGTCGATTTTAATGAAGAAATTAACTGTTTTTATCTGAGCAAAGTATTTTACCTTATCTTCGCCAATCAAAACTTGGACGCATAATAAATCCTCACAAGGTACAATTACCTCGACTGTAAGTCACCAAAACAATTAGTTCACTGAGCAAATCTAAGAATACACACAAAAAATTTTAACACAAACAACTTTTCTTACACAAAAGCCTTTCCCAAAACCCTCTACCACCCTCTAGCGTGCTAAGAAATAACCACGATTCTAACTTATCTTCTCTCCTCAGGACGAAGAAAACGAGTCCTCAGAGAAGAAGTCAGCGAAAGACGCGCTCTTACTCTGGTGTCAGCGCAAGACGAGCGGCTACCACGGCGTGCATATACACAACTTTACCGACTCCTGGCGCTCCGGGCTCGGGTTCAATGCCCTTATTCATGCTCATAGGTAAGTCCTTACAAGTTTCCAAAGGCCTCTTGAACGCCAACAGGCCCAAGGCCTGCCGGGGTTGCGGGATTGTTCGAAAATAAGGCCAACGAAGGAACACGATGGATTTTTAGGCCTCTTGTACACACACGGCACGGTTTTACAGAGGAAATCTACGGTAATTTCACAGTATGTAAGCATGGCGGTTAGGTTTGTATGGGTGACTATAAAAAACGCAAATGCGCCTTTCGTTCCAAAAACGTGCCGTGTACGACAGGCCTAAGAGTACCTTTGAAAACTAAACTGTCGGCCGATAGTTGGCCGATACTTTGTTTTCCCCGCAGACCACAGACTTTTTATCGGCCGATAGTTTAGTCGGGTTGGCCTGCTAGTACGCACACCGAGCCAACTAAACAGTTTAGTCGGTGATGAGAGCGCAGACTATCGCAACAGTCTGCCGACTAATTTGCTAGTTTCTAACCAACTGGTGAAAAGAGTGGTCGCACCGCACAATGAAAATTAATAAAACATTGCATAGAAATGTTATTATTGCTCTCATACACCGGAGAAGGAAAATTAAAAAGAGAGCCCGAGAGTATTGGGTGCATCCTATCTTTAGTGATAGATTATTAAATGGAAAATTCTACACTATGCGTTCCAAATTACTCGATTATGTAAAGTGCAGGGCGTTTTTCGACTTCCTCGATCAAAGTTACGATCGAAGATTCCGAAATAAGTGACTGAGAATTGGGCGACGCCATTTTACAAAACACGCGCGACCGACCATTCGCTGTCAAAGCTCGGAGCGAATTGAACTATCGGCTTAGTCGGCCAACTAAAAAATCGTCAAGTGTGCGCGTGTGGTAGGGAGCCAATACTGATTATACGGTCGGCCGATAGTTTGCCGACAGATTAGTTTGAATTGAATCGGGAAGCCCATCAAACTTGTTTATCGGCCGATACCAAATCGTCATAGTGTGCGCACTTGTCTACATCTGCGTACTGATTAAGAGCCCGACCAAACTATCGGCCGATAAAAAGTCTGTGGTCTGCGGGGGCTCTAACAGTTTTCAGTGTTCGGAGGCTTTCAGAGGCTCTTAGAGTACATCTTGGACACCAATGACTGTGTTTGTATGTATCTTAGTTGGTAAGTCTTAATAGATAATAACCAAAAACTCTTCATTACAGACCAGACCTGTTCCGCTGGTCGGAGCTGCCTTCCTCAGACCACGTGGAAACCCTCAACCACGCCTTCGATGTGGCGCACAAACACCTCGGCATACCGCGGCTGCTTGATGCTGAAGGTAACGAGTTAAGAACTTTCTAGAAAATTAGGAAAAAAATGTGCTGAATATTCAAGAAATTCAGAACAAAGTCTGTTGCTAGAATTTAAAAATTAAGTATAAATAGTAGAAATCGAAGGAAAACATCTTGAAAAAACCTGGACTTTACAGTCTGAAATCGCCTTGAGCAGCTGTCGTGTTGACAAATGCTTACAAAAGTTTTATGTTCCGTATGAGAAGCGGGCATAGATTTCACGTGGGACAATAAAGAGGTTGATGATGATAAAATTTTCTAAATTTCTCCAATTTGATATTCCTATAAAAACGTAACAAATATGGTTTTGAGATTTTTCTAGTACGTTTGTGTTCTATGACGATATGACTTGCCAATATAACTATTTACTAAAATTATTTTTTTCGTATTAATAGGGTTGCATAAAAAAATATAACTTAACATAACTCTCTTCAATTTAAGAGCCCAGCTCTTGTCGGTGCAGCTCCTTCCATTTACGCCTATCTAGCGCCAACTCCTGAACTTCCTTATACGTCACAACATTCACCTTAACATAACTAAAAAGTGTTAAAAATCCCTGTTAATAAGTATGCATTAACCGTAGTATTTAAAGTTCTGATTAAAATAAAACCTCTATTCTCCAACAGATGTGGACACCAGTCGTCCCGACGAGAAGTCGGTGATGACATACGTGGCGTCCTACTACCACACCTTCGCAAGGATGAAGAATGAACAGAAGAGTGGCAGGAGGATCGCTAATGTAAGTTGTTTATTATATTTTTGATTGTTATTTAAAGCTTTAAATAATATATGCGACAGCCATATTTTTTCGTTCTCTTTACTATTTTCTCTGTTCTCCTTTTCACTTTCTTTCATTTTCTACGTCTTTCTATTTTTCTCCCTTTACCGCCTTGTATCATTTCAATTTTCTATTCATATCTATTTCCCTAATTTTGAATTTGCCTCTAACTCTTTTCATTAAATATCTGACGGATCTATCTTCATTTGCCTCTCCTTCATTATTTTTTCTGTTTCTCTCATCATTATTCTTCGCTTCATTTCCCTATTAACCTCTCAAGTTATTTTACTTTCCCACTTACCTTCAATATCTCCCATTTTTCTTAATTTACCTCTCCCCTTTTTTCTCTCTCACTCTCACCTACTTTTACCTACTATCCACTATTTATTCTTAATTTTTAACGTAATTCCTTCCCCTTCAGATCATCGGCCAAATGATGGACTGCGACGACCGCAAAGGAGAGTACAGCAAGCTGTTCAGCGTACTCCTGGAGTGGATACTCCTGAAGATCCAGGAGTTGAACGGCAGAGAGTTCCCCAACTCACTGGATGGGATACAGCGGCTGTTGCTCGCTTTTAAACAGTATAGGACTGTTGAGAAGCCGCCGAAGTAAGTTAAAATCATTTTTAGGGATCGTTGTTAGGGGGATCCCTAATTGAGCACTGCCTCTTCTGGTCGTGGGGCGCAGGGGGTTGAGAGAAACAACGGTGTTCAGATACCGGATATATTTCGCGTAAACCCCCAGATAGAACCGTTCACTCGGACCAGTGCGCAGTAACTGTCCGTGCCTCGCATACTTCACGCTCACACAAGTTTTTGCTTACCTTGCACTCTGCCATACATACTTACATGTGTCCCTACACAGTTTTTAAATATAGTTTCATTTTTACCCACGACGGAACGGAGCAGGTATATGCGTTTAGGGTGAGAGATGTGCGTTTGTGTGTTTGTGTGTTTGTGTGTTTGTGTGTGCGTTTGTGCAAAGTAATGTTCCCACATATCTTCTAAACTAATGATCTGATTTTGATGCGGTTTTCAATAAAGGGTTTGTGTTCGATGAGTTCATGTTCTTAGATAGGTGTCATGGCTGTAACTCACTAGGGGGCGCCACAATATTAGTCCAAACAGCAAAGTAATGTTCCCACATATCTTCTAAACTAATGATCTGATTTTGATGCGGTTTTCAATAAAGGGTTTGTGTTCGATGAGTTCATGTTCTTAGATAGGTGTCATGACTGTAACTCACTAGGGGGCGCCACAATATTAGTGCAAAAGAGCAAAGTAATGTTCCCACCTACCTTCTAAACTAATGATCCGATTTTGATGCGGTTTTCAATAACGGTTTTATGTTCGATGAGTTCATGTTCTTAGATAGGTGTCATAGCTATTAATCACTAGGGGGCGCCACAATATTAGTGCCAAACAATGTTACAATATGATCAAAACGTCCGATTACAATTCTGTTTCCATCAGCAATGTGTACGTGCTTAATGCATGTTCCCAAATAATAAAAATTACGCCTGTAACTCACTAGAGGGCGCTACAATATCGGTGCAAAATAATATTGCAATAACATATTATATAGACTATAATTCGTATATGTTCTCTAAAAAGTCTGAAATAAAATTAAGCAAAATTAAAAATTTTGAAAAAACCCCCGACGGTAAAAATCTTATTGAAAAATAATAAAATAACTCAAAACCCCCGACTTAACCCAATTATATAGGAATAACCGTCGGGGGCTGCCTTTTCTATATGAAATTTCAACAATTAATTGAGTGTATTTTATGTCATCGTTAAACATCTACAATTCTTCAATAATTGTATTCACGACACTAGAATCCTTTAGCTGGTTTAGTGGCAGCTCCCGACGGATATTCCTATATAATTGGGTTAAGTCGGGGGTTTTGAGTTATTTTATTATTTTTCAATAAGATTTTTACCGTCGGGGGTTTTTTCAAAATTTTTAATTTTGCTTAATTTTTTAGTTCTGTAAAATCAAAAGTATGTATATGCACCAATGGGGTGGTGACAGTATTTTAAGAAATAAAAGGTCTTACTACACCTATACTTACCTAAAATAGTTTCATTTCATTTTAAACATACTTACATGTAATTAACCAGTTAAAGTTAATAATGATATTACACTTGCTTTGAATTTAAAACCTCCTTCCTACTTGTGCCTAAATTGCATTTCTTGACTATTGTAAATACCATGTAAATACCTACTTTCGAACAACCAATGCGTAAACAGCCAAATGGCTAACTTCATGATTCATTTTCTAATTGAATTTCCAAAATTTCATTCTGACTTAAACTTTGACTCAAAATTAAACTCCCTAACCAGACATTTTCCATTTACCTCTTTATTTACAACAAAAATATACACCTTTCTCAAAATTAAACTTACCAATATATTTCAACCAACAGATACAAGGAACGTTCAGAAATCGAAGCCCTATACTTCGACATTAACACCATGCAGAAGAGTCTGACGGGTGAGGCGTGGACTCCTCTAGAAGGACAACTGCCACAAGACCTGGAGAGAGCCTGGCAGCATCTGGAACAGGTGAGGGTGATGGGGAAACTGGTAAAATGATGACGTGAGGGTTGAATTTGATGAGGGGTTGTGGTGTAGTCCACTTACACTTACTTGGTGTAGTACAGAAAGCACTTAAGTGAAGATAAACAGTCTTGATATGTTTTTAACCGACTTCCCAAAAAGGAGGAGGTTCTCAATTCGGCCGGAATGTTTTTTTTTTTTTTTTTTTCTATGTATGTACATCCATTACGCCGAGGTTTATAGACCGATTTACGTGATTCTTTTTTTGTTCGACGCGGAATAGCTGCCAGTTGGTCCCATAGTCATCAGGTCAGGATCTGATGATGGAAACCCTGAGAAATCGAGGGCAACTTTCGAAAGTTGTAAGCATACATAGGGTTAAACCTTGACACTCATATGTATGTCTGATAGCACTATTCAACAGTGAAGGTTTGGAGCTGACCTGATGATGGAGACCAAAGAAGGTCGAGGGAACTCGACAACTGAGTCTGTAAACTACCTCGTGTTTGGGCTTATGTCATCTATACTCACCATACCACAGAGAGAGAGGAAACATTGATTATTTTTTTGTTTCCTAAAGGCTCCGAAATACATGAGCTGATTGGAAAACACACTCTTTACACTTTATACTCTTCCCGAGTGACATAGGCTATATTTTATCCCGACAAGGGAAGAAGTTCCCACGGGTAAAACCGCGGGAAAGAAGCTTGTTTAAAAATTAAATTTAGCTTAAAATCAAAATAACAATTTACTTAATCTATCGAAGCATTATTTTAAGCAGTAGGTACTTAATTTGTTTAATATGTAGTTGTTTATGAAATCGTGTTAACGTCAGGATCGTTGTCACTCCTCACCGATCCTCTCGAAATACATATAGAGAGTTGCTACCTAATTGCTACCGGCTACCAAAAGTTGCTACCACATGCGATATTATACTCACTTAAATGTACATTTTTGTTGACAGGCTGAGCACGCTCGTGAGATCGCTTTGAGAACTGAATTGTTACGACAGCAGCGATTGGAACAACTTAACTACAAGTTTAACACCAAAGTAAGTGCAACTTCATTTTACAAAATGAAACTAAAATATCATCATCTTCCGAGCCTTTTCCCAACTATGTTGGGGTCGGCTTCCAGTCTAACCGGATGCAGCTGAGTACCAGTGTTTTACAAGGAGCGACTGCCTATCTAACCTCCTCAACCCAGTTACCAAAGCAACCCAATACCCTAGATAAGACTGGTGTCAGACTTACTGTCTTCTGACTACCCGTAACGACTGCCAAAGATATTCAAACTCTCTTTCTCTAGCTCTAGCTATTGTAAAAAAAATATTTTTTTTAAAGAGTCTGTCTATGGAATTTCTTGCCAGTTCTTCTCCATGAGAACCACTCGTTTGGAACCGTGCTTGACGTTTTGAAAGAGCTGTTATAGGCCTATTTGAATTTAAAAAAATGTCTTTGACGCTTCTAATCTCCCCTCTTCTCCCACAGTCAGTCCTCCGTAAAGGCTACTTGAAGGAGATGATACAAGTGCTGTCGGACCCTCGCTACGGGTCTAACCTAGCTCAGGTAGATGCTACTGTGAAGAAACATGAAGCCATCTCCGCTGATATACTGGCTAGGTAAGTTATTTTATGTTAGTGGACCTCAAACGGCGCAAATATAGTAGCCTTATCGGGAATTACATGTTTGAGCCGTTTGGGGTTGAAACTCTCGGGCCGTGGGGTCCGAGTGCTCACGCGCTTGCGAAGGAAATTTCTAAGCGCCTTGTTGACACTTCTCGTGACCCAAGGGCTGGCTTTTATTTCGCACAGAGGTTGAGCATTGCCATCCAACGTGGCATTGCTGCCAGCCTTTTGGGTACATTACCCAGAGACAGCGATGAGGAGCAATTTTATGATGTATGTATGTATATATAAGTTTACTAGCCGTTCCCCGCGGTTTCACCCGCGTCCCGGTGTATTTTTTGCCGCCCTGGTACATGGTGAGCAGTAGCGTCTACACTCGGTATTGGTATACTCATATAAGTTATGCTACCCTGGTACATGGTGAGCAGTTGCATCGAAATTTCGTTATTGGTATACTTATACTCCGGTAAATTCTGCTGTCCTAGTACTTTACTTTTGTGGTTCTGCGGCATTCCGTAAGTTGGTTTTTGTCTAATCACTCCCGTCCCGGGAATCAGGGGTGGACTACCCCTAACATTTAGGGGGATGAAAAATAGATGTTGGCCGATTCTCAGACCTATTCAATACGCTCACAAAATTTCATGAGAATCGGTCAAGCCGTTTCGGAGGAGTATGGGAACGAAAACTGTGACACGAGAATTTTATATATTAGATTTTAACTTTTTAAAATTAATGTAAATTTTATGTTTAGAATATGAGAAAATGGTTTGTACTATCGAAAGGAAAATAAATGTGGGGTGATTACTGGAACAATTTTTTTTATGTATTCATCGCACTAACAAAAATAGTGAAATGTATTTAGAAGAAATTAAATTTTGAAATACTTTCTAACTTTATCCTCGTAACTGCTGCAATTTCTTTGAAACTATGCAAAAAAAATACGTGTGGCACTCGGGGACTGCCGCGGTAAAGCTATTGCATAGCGTACAATACGTCTAATCGCACGACACACAGCGCCGTGTCGAAGACTGCCGAACTAACACGACGTTAGATGATGCACGGCCTTGCCACACCTCCGTGCCCGTCGGAGTGGGGAGCGTGAGGTTTTTTCGTTACGGAATTTCTGGATTTGGTCCCCGCGCTCAAGGCCTGCGATAGAAGCTATGCAATAGCTTAAAAAAAACGTGAAAATTTCATCCGCAGTTTCACTTTTGGGAAGAAAGGCTATATTTCGTCCGGGTATAGGAAAAAGATTCCCCGGGAAGCGGGTGAAACCGCAGGGTAACAGCTATCTAATATGAAATCGCCAAGACTGCATTTTTCAACCTTCTTGGGTTGGAATAATACCAGATAAAACAAGATTTCGGAATACGATGTTTCCTATCTCTAGTAAACACATCAACAGTTAAAAAGGTTTGCCAAGGGTATTTTATGAACTTATCTTTCTCTCCAGAACCGAACGTTTCGAGGACCTATCAGCCATGGCGGCAGAACTAGTTCGCGAGAACTACCACGGCGCAGAAGCGGTGTCCCGCACGGAACAAGCAGTGTTGGGCAGGTGGAACGAACTCCTCGAACTGCTGGAGAGGCACAGGTCTTCACTGAGAAAGCTGGCGCACCTGATGGCGTTGTTGAGGGAAGCTGATACTGTGGGACATACGCTGTCGGAGATGAAGGTGAGGATAATGATTTTGGTTGAGTTTCTAGCAAGACTTTTGTAAAAGAAAGTTTTGTAAAATGTTGCAGAATGCTGAATTAATATGATGCTGAAATGGATTTATTTGACAGTTTTTGTAATTTTTATTCCTGGTTTTTTGTCTTGTGTCAATGAATGTTTTAGTCGCGTTTTCACTAACGGACATTTTGTGGGATCAAGTCGCCCGATTACGTAGTTGTCTCTGTGAAAATTGTGGAAAAATGTCCCGTTACATAAAAGCCAGTCATGATCAGTATGTCAATGAGTTTCTTGTTAAGGTGAGTACAGACTATGTAACATGTTATATAACCTGTGTTTTATAACACGTCCACATTATGTAACCTTGTTATTCAACATTGCAACATATAGCAATACTGTACACATTAGAATAACACTGCAATGTAACAATGTTATATAACCATTGTCGTTTATCGTTCTTCAGTGCTATCCACAATGTCGACAATAAATAGTTATAAAACATGTTATCATAACATGTTTTATAACATTCAGTGTTCACATTATCTGAAACATGTTATATAGCAAAGTCGTATAACATGTTATGTTACATAGTCTGTACCCACCTTTAGATCGCAGGGTATCGACTAGCGACAAATATCCTCTAGTTTTTCGATCGCCAGATATGTTTAACGTTAAAACAGCTTTTGTATAAAAAATATGCCAAATCGCCATATTTATTCCTAAGATAGAAGTTAACTGATCGGCCCTAAATAATCTTATTTTACTGCATCATTTTTTTTTGGTCATGTTAAATGTTATAGGTGTCTCAATTTTGTGATCTTTTTACACAAAAAACCAATAAGCCCTTTATATCCCTATTCTATATCTACCCCCTCTTTTTCCCCAGGCCCAATTCCAATCTGAAGAAGTAGGCCGTCATCTAGTAGACGTTGAACGGCTTCTCCAAGCTCACGCGCTCCAAGAGCTTCAGCTCGGCGCCCTGGACGAGAGCATCCGCCGCCTCGTGCGGCACGGCGCCGCTGCTGAGGGAGCGAAGCACCAGCTCACTGCACAGTTGGAGCTGCTGCAGCAGGAGTATGACAGGTGAGAGGATCTTGAAGGTCTAGGGAGTAAGCTTGCCAAACAGACACCTTCAAGAAGACACTAGGAAGTTGGAAAGTGAGTCTTGTTAAGCCAGGTCAGCTGTGCACTCTAAGGAGATCAGCCAGCTGCGCATGGTATATTATAGTGCATAAGTATTCGCACAGACACAGGTGCATGATCTGCTTTGCCTGATTTGCCTTCTAGAGGTAGAAGATTGACATGACAAATGTCAAATCAATCAAAATTCTTAAATAAATCTGTTGGATTGAATATTGCGAACAGTCGTAGTCGTATTACTTATCACCGTATTCTAAGACACGCATAAAATTGCCGATTTCCGTAGTATTAACAGTATATATATTTTGTTTCCAGTCTGGTAGCCGCCGCTAAAGACCGTAAGGCGAGGCTAGAAGACGCGAGGAACCTCTACCAGTTCTTGGAAGACCATGATGAGGAAGAAGGTAAAATATTTATATTTATTTGTAGTCATATTGTGTGTAATCACAATCATAAAGTGTTACTGTTTATTTTTCTGGGTAGGCACTAATCGGCCTGATTGCCCGACTAACAAAATAAGCTTATGTTTTCGTGCATATCTTATATGTATAATATAAGCATGTATGTCTGTTATCGTAGGTAGAGGTTTAGAATTGTTTAGAATTCATTCAAATCCTGATTGGACCTTTTACAAAATTATGTAACGAAAATGCATACATGATACTAAGATCGAAACACTCGTCCATTTTTTTTTACCTGACTGCCAATAAGAGTTTTCTTTTATCAAGTTATTTTACTGAAGTTATCAAATCAAAAAAATCAAATCATCTTTATTATCAGGCATCAAAGGCCCATAGATAAATACCTTAAAAACTAACAGACATATTATATTGTACAAACATTGTTAGTATATAAAAAAATCTTACTATGAATAAATGTTATGTTACTATTTTTTTCTTAAATAATACCTACTAACTTAACATCCATTTTCACAGGCTGGGTAACAGAAAAACAGCGTATCTGCCGCACCGACGTGGCTGCCAAGGAGTTGAGAGCTGTGCTCGCTTTGCGTCAGAAACATACTGCGCTGTTACACGAACTGAGAGCGAGGGACCATGTGTCACAGAGACATAGAGCTAAGGGACAGAGGTAGGTGTTTCTATATCAGGGAGAATACATCATGGATACTGTATTTTTAAGCCCTATTTTCTGGGGATGTCATATTTCTTTCTTATTTTTATACGGAGTATTATGTAGCTTATGTATATCTTCTATATTCTTTTCTCTTATTTGCTTCCCCTAAGGGGGGTACCTTTATGAACTCGCCCTGATGTGTATACTTCCATTATATTCCTACTTTGCCTATACGCTTTTATTTGCTCCCCATATACACCTTATGTATTCCCTGATTAACTCCCTCTGTGTACTTCTTTATTTACTCCCCCTATATACTTCTTTATTTACTCCCCCTATATATTATACTCTCTTACGTACTCCTCCTGTATACTCCCTTTTTACTCCTCGAAGTACTTCCTTCTCTGTTCGGAGCCCTAAACACCAATTTCTTCGACCCGTTAATCGGTGATCTCCTATTTTGAAAGCTCTTAATATTTTTATGGACTTAATTAATAATAGGAAACTAATAATATTTTTTGTTAACAGCCTAATCGACGCCAAGCATCCAAAGTCAGCGGAAATAGAACGCCGGCTGACATCCCTGAACAAGCAATGGCAGGTGCTGAGGGAACTGGCCGATGCCAGAGAGAAGCAGCTGGCTGATGCTGCTGAAGCTCATCAGGTGAGATCTTAGACCTTGACTCGTCGATCACAGCACCTGAAAAACACCTATTAATGATAAGTCTTGTTTTGCTGGTCATTAGCACCGAGGCCCGGTTTCAGTGCTTACCGAAAAACTGTCAGTTAGTTAACTGATTGTTAGTGGTATCTGTTAGATAAATTCTGATAGATTTCTGATAATTAGTACCAGATATTTATATCTGAGACCAGTACGTCGATTCTATAAAATTCAGACAACAACTCGCATTTCACTTCGCATTTCACTTCGTATTTCACTTCGCTATTCACTCTCACTTCGCATTCGGTTCAAAACGTTCTAAAAGTCATCTCATACTTTATCTGTCAAAATCTCGAGTTTAATTTAGTTCAACTCGCAAACACGCTCGCAAGAGTAGCGCTAGTGTAGTAACTCACGGCGGATTCAGATGCGAAGTTTAGAGTGAAGTCTTATAGAATCACACTGCTGGTTGTTGTTTAATATATAAATAATCCACCTTTAAATTCTTATATTACTATCATAGTGTAGTCGAATTTTATTTCTAGTAACTGTGGTTTTATTCAACTGGGAAACCAAAACTTATGATTTATCTGTCATAGAAGTTCCTGATAAGCTATCAGAGATTTTAACGGTATCCGATGAAACTGACCATTGTCATTGTCATTAATTCTACATCAAAAACCTTTTTTTCTAGTTCTACGGCGACGCCAACGAATCAGAGTCCTGGATGAAAGAAAAGCGCCCTCTAGTGGCGACAGATGACATGGGACGCGACGCCCCCTCCGCCGGGGCCCTACTGGCACGTCACAAGGCCACTCATGAAGAGATCAGAGCTTATAGTGCTGAGTTAGATACTCTTAGTGCCCATGCGGCCAGGCTTCATGCTGCTGGCATTACTTGCTTACAGGTTTGTTAAAAAAAATGACGAAAAAATTGGTAAATGGTCATCATCTTCTGAGCCTTTTCCCAACTGTGGAATGTTGGGGTCGGCTTCCAGTCTAACCGGTTGCGGCTAAGTACCAGTGTTTTACAAGAAGCGATTGCCTATCTGACCTCCTCAACCCAGTTACTCGGGCAACCCGATAGCCCTTGGTAAGACTGGTTGTCACTTCTGGCTCCTGACTATCCGTAACAACTGCCAAACATGTTCAAATGGAAGTCGGGACGTACAGTTTATCGTATGTCGAAGCGCAGATATGCGAAACACAATTGATTTTCTATTGTTCTATAGTGAGCTGCATACAAACAGTTAAAATACATGAATAATTTAAATACTCTTATTTTCCCCCAACAGCTCCCCACAGAAGTGGAATCCACCCCAGCTATAGAAGAAGAGGAATGGGTGAACGAGTCCCGACTGGTGCCCACTGAGGTCTGGGAGGAAGAACCCGTGGAGAGACTGGAACATAGGACCGTTACTGAGGAGAGGAGCGTTCCTCAGGTAGGTTTGAATCATCTGCCCAGCCGTTGCCCAATCCAGTCTAACTGGATGCAGCTGTGCCACATGGGCTAATCTAAGGACGAAGGAATTACTGGTCCGATAAAAAAAAAATAGTGTTAGATAGTCTTTTTATCTAGGGCTGCAGCGATGCTAGACTATTTTTAATACAGGTGCATGAAGTGGTCCCCTCAGACCTCAGTTGAACCCGTGAGGAACAGCTGGTGTGACATATAAACGTAGAGAAAGAAGGAAAATTATCACTCCATTATATATTTTGTGTTCCTCTCAACAAACATCTCATGCGCAAAGTTGCGCAATATAAAACTACCTTTGCGCAAGTTTGTGCAGCAATACACTGACGTTGCGCAAAGTTACGCAGCAACATACTGACTTTGCGCAAAGTTGCCCAGCAACACATTGACTTTGCGCAAAGTTGCGCAAAAACACAGTACCTTTGCGCAAAGTTGCGCAACAACATTGAATTTGTTATTAAAATAAATTAACTTAATATGAATTTCTTCAGGTAAAAGCCCTCTACGCGTTCACGGGACAAGGCATATCCATGCAGAAGGGTGAAGTGATGTTCTTAATGAACAAAACGAACCCGGACTGGTGGTCGGTGCGCAAGGCTGACAGGACTGACGGCTTTGTGCCCGCCAACTATGTGCGGGAAATTGAGCCGAGAGTTGTGCCGGTGAGTGTTTTTTATTATTTTACGACTTTAAATCTATTAATTTTAATACAATATTTTAGGTATAATATTTATGTTACTAAATCTAAGTGAAATTACTGTAAATAAATGGTTTATGATTATAATAATGGCTGGACTTTTCCAAAAAAATCTCAAAAAAAAAAACCATGTACTTGATGTCGCGAGTCCACAGCTAGCATGTGTTTGCACACAGCGGTTGCAGTTTCGCGGACATTTTACAAATGTTCGCACGCAATCATTTAATTACCGGTATCGTTATTCATGTATAGTATTTTCTATGGGTCTTAGATTCCTGAGTAATATAAATAAACAAAAAATAGTCACATTTTAGCCATCATCGTATATAGAAACACAAATTAATGTTAACTTTTTACTTATATCTCCTCCTTTTTAGGTCCAAGTACGTCGCCCCGAAAAGGTCCGCACAGTCCAACGTGTCAAGAAGACAGTGCTGGTCAAGCAGGTGGTCCCCGTGAAGCGCAACAAGCCCACCGCCCGGCGAGCCAGCAGGGCCACCATAGCGCCGCCCAAGACTGCCAGCGTCGAGACCAGGATGGCGGAGATACAGAAGGATTATGGTAAGAGTCGTGCTCAGAGTAGGGAGACAGTAGGCGAGCCAGCAGGGCCACCATAGCGCCGCCCAAGACTGCCAGCGTCGAGACCAGGATGGCGGAGATACAGAAGGATTATGGTAAGAGTCGTGCTCAGAGTAGGGAGACAGTAGGCGAGCCAGCAGGGCCACCATAGCGCCGCCTAAGACCGCCAGCGTCGAGACCACGATGGCGGAGATACAGAAGGATTATGGTAAGAGTTGTGCTCAGGGTAGGGAGACAGTGCTGGTCAAGCATAAAAGAAATAGCTGTAATGCAACCGAACCTGTACGAGGTGTTTCGCCCCCTCCCCCCCCCACGGGCCATCCTCAAGAGATGTTGACTCGTTCGATGTTGGAGATGTTGCTGATGCCATAATTTATCACTTCAAAGGACTTTTGTCTTTTACCCTAAAGGTGAAACATATAACTTCTTGTAGATTTAAAACTGTTGTTTAGTTGATGTTTACTCTGACCCCAAAGCATTGAAAGTGGTCCAAAAATCACTTGAAAAATACTAATTTATCTTCAATTGCTTCCAGATGAACTCCTAACTCTATCAGCTGCCCGTCGCGCCCAACTCGAAGATGCCATCAAACTATACAGCTTCTTCGCTGAATGCGATGACTTCGACAAGTGGATCAAGGATAAGGAGAAGATGTTGAGAGCTGATGATGCTGATGACAGCGTTGATACTGCTAAGAGGAAGTATGAGGTGGGTGAAATTGGACATTATTGGTGTGTGTTTAAGGTTTAAAATTGAGTGGCTCTGAACATGCACCCATCATCATCTCCCGAGCCTTTTCCCAACTATGTTGGGGTCGGCTTCCAGTCTAACTGGATGCAGCTGAGTACCAGTGTGCCACAAGGAGCAACTGCCTATCTGACCTCCTCAACTCAGTTACCCAGGCAACTCAATACCCTTTGGTTAGGCTGGAGTCAGAATTTATGTCTGACAACCCGTAACGACTGTTCAAATGACAGCCGAGATCAGATACAGTTTATTTTGCTTTCCGAAGCATGGCCATTAGTGTCCACGATATACTTAGAAAGTACATATGTACGAACATCACTCCAAAAATTTTCCAAAAAACTTGTATAAGAACAAGAAAATTCTCCACCCAGAAATTCGTGACGGACCTATCAGCGGCCTCAAAACGTCTGGAACACATCGACGCTGCTGCTGAAGAGTTGGTGGCTGCTAACCACAGCCAGGCTGCCAAGGCCACTGCCAGGAAACAGCAGCTGCGCCAGCAGTGGGACCGGCTGCTAAGACTCAAGCAGCAGAAGGAGAAGAGCTTGGAAGGCGCTTCTAGGTAACGGCCTTGATATTTTGAAAGGGAAATACATAAAGAAATGAATTTTCAGACTACATGAAATATTGAAATGACTACATAGAATGAGCTAATGACTAAATAAATATTTAACAAATAAAGTTCTGCTTTAGGTCCGACTGCAGAATTTTATTTTGTGTATTTAGTTTTGCTATAAGATTCTAACCACAAACAAGTCTTGAACTTTTTAATGTCAAAATCACCCCCCTTTTCTCCCATTCTAACATCTCCTTTAACCCCCCAGCGTGGAGCTGTTCAGCCGCACCTGTGACGAGGCCCTGGACTGGATGGCGGAGAAGGAGCAGCAGCTAGCAGCGAGCTCCGCGCCCCCCTCAGACCTGCGCACGGTGCAGGCGCTGCAGCGCCGTCACGCGCAGTTGGAGAGAGAGTTGGAGCCAGTGAGGGAGAAAGTTAACACGATTAGTCTTTTGGCGGATTCGTAAGTCACTTTTTTTTATTAACCGACTGAAAAAGAGGAGGTTCTGAATTTGAGCTGTATGTATGTGTGTTTTTATGTTTCTGTCTGTCGATTACACTGGTCTAGAAATTATCTTTTTTTTTCCAAATGTGTATATATAAAATTTTTTGTAGATATTTGATACGTAATCGAAGTCCAGAACATAAAATAAATTGCACTAGCACGTCGGGATTTAAGGAGAAGCCAGAAAGTCTAACAACTTGTCATGCTAAGGGGTTCATCATCATCATCATCATCTCAGCCATAGGACGTCCACTGCTGAACATAGGCCTCCCCCTTAGATCTCCACAGATACCTGTTGGAGGCGACCTGCATCCAGCGTCTAAGGGGTTGCCCCGGCTTAAAAAAAATATGTCTTCGTTGCAATTAACATAGCCTTTTGTAATTTCATGCAGCCTTATTAAACGATATGAAATGGATGATGAGTAAGAATAATTTTGAAATATGTATGAACCCGCTTCCTGAGACAACTTCTTACCTGACCCAGATAAAATGTAGTCTTTAGCCTCAATTATTTTATTACTAGCTTCTGCCAGCGGTTTCACCCGCATCCCGTGGGAACCTCGGCACGACCCCGGATAAAAAGTAGCCTATAGCCTTCCTCGACTAATGGGCTATCTAACACTGAAAGAATTTTTCAAATCGGACCAGTAGTTCCTGAGATTAGCGCGTTCAAACAAACAAACTCTTCAGCTTTATAATATTAGTATAGACATGAGATCCCCTTGAGATTATCTTGTTCAAAACTCACTTTACACTATAGTACACATATACATAGAAATATATTCTTTAAGAAATCCTGGACCTAGACTTCAACGTCTAGAATCGTCAGTCCCCGAACAAGGGTCGTGATTAACGTTCATTCATTCTCTCTATGAGAAGTTCTGCTGGAAGAAAATGAACAATAATTGTGTCTTCTTCTAGCGTAAAATCCCAATACCCGAACGAGCGTGGCAACGTCGAAGGCAGACAGAAAGAGATCCAGCAGATGTGGGAGAGATGCCAGGCTCAGGCCGCAGACAGGAGGAGTCGGCTGGAGTCTGCTGTGGGGCTGCAGATCTTCGGCAGGAGCTCTGCTACTCTCACACATTGGATGCAGGTGAGATAGATAATGTTGAAAGGTTCTTGTAACCTTCAGACTGACATGTGTTGCTGGGGAGTTTGTTGCGCCACTTCTTCTTCCCAGCAAAAACACACAGAAAGCGGTGCAGATTGGGCATTTTGGGGACTATTTTTTGAATATTCCTGATGTTCAAAAAAGTGCTGTTTTGCAGCCATGTTTCGATAAATGACTTTGAATCTAAAAACATTAAAATAAAACTACTTTTACGGATTTTATCGCGGTTATATTAATATTATTTAATCCCGACGTTTCGGATCCTTTACGGCATCCATGGTCACGGGCAGACTAAGGTGTTGGTCGTCTTGATATATTAGTTACAAACAGCTACCCTACATTTTGTTGATTATTATTGACAATCCGATTCACGCAAAACGAGCTCACTGTATCCTTAGGTCTAAAAACATTATAATTATGGCACATCAACAACATAAACTGTGCTTTCATTCAGTACAAGCGGTATTTTCCCTTGAAAAATTACAGCTGTCGTGTGTTATTTAATCACCTCCAAAGGATCGTTGCGTCATGAAAATTGTCAGCTGTATGTAGTTCTGATGACAATACAATAATATGGTACTGTCGAACTGATCTGATGATGGAGCCGGAAGATATGAACTGGAACTTCATGATGGAACATTGTATCATAGCTGTGTTTGGACTTGTTAGAAAAGCCTTATAACGAACTCTGACCTCGATTAATATTAATTTTTATAAGCTTGTTATTAAACTACTTCTCTTTAATTAACAGAAAGTACGCGAGCAGCTAGCACAAGAAGCGACCGCTAAGGACGTGGCGACGGCTGAAGCGTTACACAAACAGCACCACGAACTCATGGACGATATCAAAGCGCATGATGATGAGTATGTATTCGTTTTTACAAGCTTTTATTTAACTTGCAATGTATGTATGTATGTAACTATGTGTGTTCGGGTGGAATTTTACAACTCAATTTTAAGGCACTTGCCCTCAACCGATTGAGCTGAAATTTTGCATACATGTTTAGTTTGGATGACAATGCATGTTAAGCTATGTGAAGTCATCCTAAATTCAACATGGCTAAATATACAAGATGGCGGACTAGTTATTTTTAAGGTAAGTACCTATACAATATGGGTATCAAATGAAAGGGATTGACAAGTAGAACACGTTGCACTTTACGAAATAAAAATCCAAGATGGCCACCGCTACAAAATGGTGAATAACCTATTTTTTTCAATTCCATCCATATGGGTATCTAATGACAGGGCTTGACAAGTAGAATAAAGTGCACTTTACCAAATCAAAATCTAAGATGACCGCCGCTACAGAATTTAGACTTAGGAACTTACCAGGTGAAAACTAAAAAGTATAAAATAAATTGAGGTAAAAAAATCTTTAAAAACAAGCTTTTATTTAAATGCGCTAAAAAGAAAAAAATAAACTTTTACTGTAACTTTACTGTCAACTTATAACGACATTTCAAATTTAACATATTTGACATAATTTATATGTTTTAAAAGCTTGTCGTGATTTTACTAAGAAAGTAGTAAGTAAAGCTTGTTTTTAAAGATTTTTTACCTCAATTTATTAGTTTACTAAATTAATATGTATTATATACTTTTCTAAGTTTGTATGTACTTTCTAAGTATATCTTAGACACCATTGACTGTGTTTCGGATGGCACGTTAAACTGTAGGTCCCGGCTGTCATTGAACATCCTTGGCAGTCGTTACGGGTAGTCAGAAGCCAGTAAGTCTGACACCAGTCTAACCAAGGGGTATATCGGGTTGCCCGGGTAACTGGGTTGAGGAGGTCAGATAGGCAGTCGCTTCTTGTAAAGCACTGGTACTCAGCTGAATCCGGTTAGACTGGAAGCCGACCCCAACATAGTTGGGAAAAAGGCTCAGAGGATGACTAAATTAATATGTAGGTTTTTGTAATGAGAAATAATTGTTTAATAAAGTTGTTGCACAGGTTTTTATAGTGAAAAGTGGATGTATAACTTATGTATACTAAATATTTCCATCGGTTAAGTAGTTTTGGCGAGACAGTTACTCGCAGGAATTTTATAAGTGTGCTGTTCTGGGATAATATAAGCCTACTGTTCCAGTTTTCAGCAACAGGGTAATAAGTATTCAATGTCCTCTCTCGGGTTTTAGACTGTCTGTGTGAAATTTCAGTAAAATCGGTTCAGTAGTTTTGGCTCCAAAGACAGTTTCTTTTGAGTATATCAGAGCAGGGATGAAATAACTGAACGAAAATTCTAAGAAGGGCCCACATTCTTAGTTAAGTTGCAGTTATTTTTAATTCAATTGCTTAAAATAAAATAAAAAACAGTTACACTTTCCGAAAACTCGTAACAAATCGTAATATTTCTCTTTAACTTAACAATATATTTTATATTTCCAACAGATACAAAGAAGTGATAGGTCTCGGCAAACAGCTGTTGGCCAACAATCCTTCTCTCACCGACGTCGCTGACAAGATCAAGAGCTTAGAGAATGATCACCAGGCTGTTGCTAAAGGTAATGTATTATATGCTTTGTGTCTGTAGTAATAAGGTTTAATCTAGTTTAGCAGTTGGCCTCGTTGATAATACGAGAATCAAAAGTGTTTTTCCGTCTGGTACTAAAGGTGTTGTTTATTACATAAAATATACCTATGTATCGCAATAGAGTCCAATTTTTTTTACGATGGAAAAGATCATCAAATGAGGTGAGGGAGTGTCAGACTTTTACGGACTAAAAATCCACCGTTTTGTTTTCGAAGGCCTTTAACGCGGTAACTCTTTCGAACAATCGCGCAGCCCCGGCGGGAGTCCAATTTAGCTAACAAATAAATGATAAGTCCTTGCGAAAAATATCAATTGCAACCCAGTACCAAGACTGGTTGAGTCTTTCTAACTTTCTAACGATCTAGACACACGGCAGTGTGTCCGCCAAGTTCGAGCAAAAAAAGCGATACACCGGCCGTGGGTTATATTACACGAACCATTTCGGGCCAAATTCGACCCCCCTATAACTCAAAATCTATTTTATTTACGCATATCAAATTTCTAGTATCTGTTGAGACCCCCTCACTTATCTAAAATACAAAATTTCATTAATATACCTATTGTAGGTCTTCAGATATTGACGTCAGAAAATCGCTATTTTTACTATACACTCACTGACTCACTCACTCATCAAAAACCTAGACCACTTCCAATGGTCGTATTGACTTGAAATTTGGCATGGAGGTAGGTCTTTATGTCAAGGTAAAGGAAAAAATCTGAAAATGGCCAAGTGTGAGTCGGTTTCAAAATAATGAATGTGTAACTTTGATCCACGAACATAATATATGATAACATGTCATGTCAGTCAGTTGGTAAATCTAGTCCATTTAGTTATTCTAGTTCATTTCTTTGTAAGAAGCATAGTGCATATTCAAAAATCTGAAAGATAGTATAAATGAGACATTTTCTTAACTAACTTAATCATAAGAAAAAAATAAAATAAACAACCTTACAAAAATAAATGAAATCCCACCCAAAACAAAAATGTGAAAGACTGCCAAGTTCGATAATATAGGAATGCTTCACCTATAAAAGAATGGAGATCTGAATAAGTACCAAGTTCCATACACATACCTCAGTTAAAAATAGTTACTTTTTAATGATGTTACTTGGCAAGTTTTAATAGAAAATTAAATACTTGATTCCCTGCGTTTAGTAGGTTTTTTAACAAGATGTGTGAAAACTTGCCAAGTAACATCATTAAAAAGTAACTATTTTTAACTGAGGTATGTGTATGGAACTTGGTAGTTATTCAGATCTCACTTCTTTTATAGGCGAAGCATTCCCATATTATCGAACTTGGCAGTCTTTCACATTTTTGTTTTGGGTGGGATTTAAATGACAGTGTGAGACAGGTGTCTTGATATTCTTATTTGTAGTACGACTTCTGCTTAGTCTCCACTTGAAATGTGTATTAAATAATAATAGTATGATTTCTCCACAGAATGGCAAGAAAAAGACGCGTATCTCAAGCAATTAGTGCAACTGCAGAGCTTCAACCGCGAGTGCGATCAGATCGACGCCTCCACCGGCGCTCATGAGGCTTATCTAGAGTATAAGCAGTTTGGGGTGAGTTGCTTGTGTATTTTTTTTATATCATCATCTTCCGAGCCTTTTCCCAACTATGTTGGGGTCGGCTTCCAGTCTAACCAGTGTATATTTTTTTATAACGGAATGAAAAACAATGTACATTTTGTTATATTGCTATACAATCTCCATGTACAAATATTCGCAAAAAATAAAGAATGTGCCCGATTAGCCTGCTGGCTCTTGGACATTTTTCATCACAATAAGTTCACGCTTTTCAGTTTTTAGCTATTTTATCAATAAACAAGGGATCTCAGATACAAAATAACAGAATATCTCGTGTTCCTTGAAATTAAAATTAAAAAAAAAAATCCATCACTTTTATATATCAATTATTTACGCTTTGTAATATAAAAAAAAATACTGTAAGAATTTGCATCATTCTGCACTTCAAAACATGTTTTTCAGGAATTTAACTACCCCTTTATTGTTTCAAAGTTTTGTCTTCTAAATACAACCTACATTTTTATTAGAACACACTAAACCATTTCCCTTCTTCCACAGTCATCAGTAGACGAGGCCGAAGCACTAATCAAACGACACGAGGAGTTAGAAGCAAGACTTGCAGCTCAAGATGAACGTCTAGCTGCCTTCTCACAGAGGGCGGAGGCGCTTGAAAGAATACCGCATTACGCTGCGTCACAGTAAGTGGTTTTACTTACTTTTAGTCATTTTTTTGTAGGTTTAAGTCACTTTTTAGTAGGTTGTAGCCGCTTTTTAGTAGGTTTTAGTCACTTTTTAGTGGGTTTTAGTAAGTCTTCAATACACATTTAGTGAGTTTTTTGATAATTTAAGTGACTTTTGCATAGTCTTGTAGTACCTTTTTCATGCTTTCGTGCGGTCAGCAACGGCCGCCGTTAACTTTGAAACGTACTTTAGTTAAACTATAAAAAAAGACAAAATACGTACTCGATATTTAAGGACTATATAGTCTAAAATCAAAAAGCAGGTGGTAGGTAACAGTCTGTCCAGAAGTGGGACGATAAAAAGACAATGATAATCAGCAAAAATATCAACAATTTTAAATAAATTTCCTTCCCCCAGTATCGCAGCCCGTCGCGCGGCGGTGCTGCAGCGCCGCGACACGGTGCGGCACGCGGCCGCCGAGCGACGCCGCGCGCTGCTCGCTAGCTTGGCGCATCAACAGGTCAGATTATACATACATATTAATATAAGGTTAAATAGGAGGAGAAAGAAAGTGTGGGTATAAGAGTAAGAAAGCTATAAAAAAGATTGATTAACATTTTTATACTTTACTAGCTTCTGCCAGCGGTTTCACCCGCATCCCGCGGGAACTACTTCCCGTACCGGGATAAAAAGTAGCCTATAGCCTTCCTCGATAAATGGGCTATCTAACACTGAAAGAAATTTTCAAATCGGACCAGTAGTTCCTGAGATTAGCGCGTTCAAACAAACAAACAAACTCTTCAGCTTTATAATATTAGTAAGATGCAATGCTAGCTTTCACCAGCGGCTTCACCCTTGTGGTGTGTTTATAAAAAGGTATCCTATGTGTTAATCCAGGGTATCACCTATCTACATAATATCAAATTTCAACCAAATCGGTCCAGCCGTTTTTGCGTGAAAGAATAACAAACATACATCCATACATTCTCACTAACTTTCACATTTATAATAGTAGCAGGATATAGTAGGACAACATAAGGCTATCATAAGCCCATTTTCACCGACATGAAAATTCATAATAATATATATAGACGATAGGCATGTGATGCGGAGGAATGAGAATCATGTTGTGAGAAAGATGATGAGTATGAACGTGGACGGATATAGTGGAAGAGGAAGACCAAAGAAACGATGGATGGATTGTGTGAAAGTAGATATGGTAAGAAAGAATGTTACTTGTGAGATGACGGCAGATAGATGAGTATGGAAGGAGAAAACATGCTTCGCTGACCCCAAATAAAATTGGGATAAGGGCAGGAGGATGATGAAATGAAATGAAAATATTTGAAATGATGTATAGACGATAGAAAACCAATAGTCCTATGCCTTAATTTTTCTTGATTGCTATACATTTTTTTGTCTTACAGTTTGTCGCGGCAACAGAAGAGTTGCAAACATGGATTCAAGACAAGACAAGAACGGCTAAAGACCAGAGCTATAGGTAAATACGAGTACATATATTCAAAACTAATTTTCTTTCTTTGATCTGGTGTCTTTAAACCTTTATTTAGGTATATTCATGAGTTTTAAACATACTGACGGTTGGTATTTTGACATATGTAGATTTAATATGTACCTAATGTAATTATTATCTTTATTTATATCAGACCATGGATCCATAATAATAAATATTATAAACTATAATACTATAAAATAAAACTAAATTAAATCTACGTTTACTACACTGAAATTATAATAATTGCTATATATTGTATATTATTTATATATTGCCTATGTAAATAAAATATTACTGAAACATAATTTTGACATATAAATTTACCGATAGATAAGCTATATAAATACGCAGTTAAACATAAGTATGTTGTTTGTTTCACAGGGATCTAGCGAACTTGGAAAGGAAATTACAAAAGCACGAAGCCTTCGAGAGAGAACTACAAGCGAACGAGAAACAACTAAGAAATGTTGAAAGTGTAAGTAATACGTATTTTCTATAACTAATTAACTAAACATACACCGTGACTTTTTAGTCGTCTTAAAACGGCAGCCAACTTCATGTATCCAATGACTAGTAAACGTTCATAGAAAAAAAATGTTATTTATGAGATTTGAATAATTAAAAAATAAAAATAAATTCATTATTATGACGCATGACGTAGATAATTTTGTCTCGTAAAGAATGGAGATGGAATCGACTCGAGCGCTTTGAAGGTATCTACTTTCTACCGTTTGATACGTAAACATTATTAACAGGATGTTTCTTATTTCTAATGTATAATTTATTTTTCTTTGCACCCATTATCTTAATTAATGCTATAAAATTAATAATCATGTCTAGTGGTATTTTAGGTCGGATACATTGAGTGGACCACCTTTGTAAGACGACTAAAAAGTCACGGTGTATATGTAATATATGTAGCCATTTCTTATTTTTGATCGTTAGGGAATTCTGAATAATCTAAGTATCAAAGAAATCACTTCAAAATCCAATAATTACAGAATTGAAGTAAGACAAAATTACAAAGTATGTAATTCTAAAAGGCATAACTGTTTTTGTAACAAAATTCAAGCAGAGACAACAAATTAATAAAAAAGCGAGTCTGACAAATACTACACTGAAAATCGCATCAAAAGCGGTTTAGCCAAACGCGAGATAAGCCTAATTTATTTGAAGTTGGTTAAAAATTACATACAATTTGTATCTTACTTACTATAGTTTTAACCATTCGAAACTTAACAATCTTCTTCCTACCCCAACAGATCGGCCAATCCCTCCAGAAGTCAGACCCGTCCCGGGCGTCAGAAGTATCGGAACACCTGTCGGGGCTGCAGACCGCTTGGGAGGAGTTGGTTGCTGCTTCTAGAGATAAGGGCAGCAAGCTAAGACAGGCTGCGCAGCAGAGGAAACATAGGAGGTATGGATGATTTTATTAAATAGATATATTTTTAATTAATATATAAAAAAAAATATTGGCAAATGTTACGGAGCAAGTAGATATTTGTGCAAAGGTTCATTTAAAAAAAAACAATTATCTCTCTTTTGGCTTTACCATAACGAGGCCTTTAATTACATACATACATATGAATGTTCAGGTCCGGGATGAAACATAACCTATGTTCGTTGGGAAGAGTGTCGCTATCTAACTGTGTAATTTTTTTTCAAATCGGTTCAGTAATTTTGGAGCCTTTAGGGTGGAACACAAAAAAATGTATCCTCATTATTCTGCCAGTATGGAAGATATGTGACTCCAAAGTTGCATCAACGTACATCCAGCAGTTTTTACATGAAAGAGAAATAAAAATCTATACATAAAGGCCTATATGTTATTACCAACAAGTTTTGCCGAAATCCATTCAACCATTTGCGCGTGAAGAAGTAACGAACATGCATAAATATTTTCGCCTACATAATTATAGTGTAATAAGTGTTTCGTTAACAAAGTCTAATTATATATTTTACGTTGTCTATTCTTCATCAGATCTGTAGAAGACGCGAAGGCACGTCTGATAGACTTGGAGCGAGCTCTGAAGAGTGAGGAGATCGGAACCGACTTGAGGAGCTGCAAGAGACTGCTCAACCAACACCAGGTAAGTCAATCTGCCTAGTCTTAATAAATACACCGTGACTTTTTAGTCGTCTTACAACGGCAGCCAACTTCATGTATCCATTGACTAGTAAACGTTCACAGAAAAAATATGAGATTTGAATAATAATGGAAGCCGACCCCAACATAGTTGGGAAAAGGCTCGGAGGATGATGATTTCTTATTTCTAATGTATTATTTATTTGTCTTTGCACCTATTATCTTAATTAGTGCTATAATTAATAATCATGTCTAGTGGTATTTTAGGTCGGATACATTAAGTGGACCACCTTTGTAAGACGACTAAAAAGTCACGGTGTATACTCTTTTATACAAAAAGATTTTTTCTAATCGGGCTATTAGGTCCTGAGATTACCGTTAAAGCGAACTAGTTTTTGAACTTACTAGCTTCTGCCAGAAGTTTCAACTACTTTTCGTACTCAAAATCAAAATCAAAAGTCATTTATTCAAACTTGGCTGCAAAACAGCACTTTTCGAACGTCAAAAAATACAAAAGACAGCTCCCAAAACGCCCACCCTTCACCACTTCCTATGTGTTTTTGCTGGGAAGAAGAAGTGTACTCGAGGTACATCTACATTTTCTGATTATGACCCACCTACTAATTTTCCAGCTTTCCCAAACAATAGGGTATTACATGCATTTTTGAAATATATCTTAAATAAATTCTTTAGTCTTAATATATCTCTAAAAAATTAAAAATATTTTTTTTTCTCACGTTATGTACGAATATAAATTAATTGTTTTATCATAATTTCAAATTTCGCGCGTATTTCGCGAAAACGCGGCACACAACGGACGCCATGATTGTTTTTTGGTCATGACGTCATTACGTTAGTAAACAAACTACAGCTGTCAGTAATACATATTTTGATATGTATTGAAAATTTTAATAATGAGTAATTATGCTCCGTATCGTTGGTGTGTTGTTTCTGAATGTGAGAACACTAGTGTAAAAACACCAGACAAATTATGGATTCAAGTACCAGTGGATATAAATACTGACACTGATATATGACACTTTGGTTTACTACCGTAATGACGTCATTAGCATGGCGGCGACATTTCGTAGTGTTCAAAGACAGATAAAAAAACCTAAAAACTTTAAACTGCAATAAAAAATATATTTATGTACCTTACGAAGTGAAACTAACATTTCCCGATTGCTTTTCCTCTAAACAATCATTGTAATACACTTTTAATTTTTTTCTCATCTAGACTAAAATACCCTATTATCAAATCGGTTCAATAATATCGTAAAACCAAAAAAAAATATTAGTATAAATAACATTTTCAATTTTTTCTTTGTATGATCAAATATGTTTTCTTTCCCCAGGCCTTAGAACAAGAACTATCCCTCTGGGAGTCAAAAGCGACTTCTCTAGCGGCTCAAGGCGCTGACCTGGTCTCCGGAGGTCACTTCGACGCCGCCGCTATAGAGAGGGAGTCAGCCGCACTACTGCAAGCCGTGAGGGCGCTGCAACCACCTGCGGCGAGGAGGAGGCAGGCTTTGGAGAGTAGTTTGCAGTGAGTGTTATTGGAAATATATATATCTCGTTGTCTTTTATTTATTTATTTGAATCAGGCATCTAAGGCCCATAGAAAAATACAATACACAATATTATAACATTAAAACATACACTAATACATCTTATATATATAAAAGAAAGTCGTGTTAGTTACTCCACTTATAACTCAAGAACGGCTGAACTGATTTAGCTGAAAACTGGCAGGGAGGTAGTTTAGAGCCAGGAGAAGGACATAGGATAGTTTTTATTACAAGAAAATGAAAATAAAAAATACAATTTATTCCGGACATACAGCGCCATCTATTGTTCAAACCAAAAATCTGCCGGGTGCCCTATTCCACGCGAACGAAGTCGCGGGCAAAAGCTAGTATTTTATATAAGTAACTTAAAACTAATGCACACGAAGTGTCGGCGTCGTGTTACGCTGCGAGGTGTCACGTAGCCATCCTCGGAACCTCCGATAGACGACACCTTTCGGCCAAAACTCTTCCTTGAGGAATGTCTTGATGTGATGAGTTGGAAGTCGCACCATGAACGAATTGAAGTTCGTATTGTGGAAGGTCATTTTTAGGGTACCGCGCGAAGAGTTTTAAAGTACATGAAATATTAAATGGAATCTAATTCAATATTATAAAAAAAATGTGATCGCTGAAAATCATTGTGCAATGTACAATATTAACTCTACATGGACTAGTTCGTAGCTTAATTAATAGTCTAGGCTGCCCATAAGACTTTGCTGTCTATCTATCTGTCACTAGGCAGTATCTCATGAACAGTTGAAATTAAAAGTTTCAAATATTATGTATTTCAGTTGTCGGTATAACTGGGAGAAGGGTGGAAAATCACGTTTGTTGTATAAAAACCCTCAAAATATTTATTTTATTTCTAATTTTCAATACAAAAAATATAAACAACATAACTACGACAAACGTGTTTTTTTTTAAGGTCTTATAGGTAATGGCACGTAATATATACCTGCTTTTTAACTTTTGTAAACCTCCCACAGACTACACAAATTCGCAGCAGAAGTAGCGGGTGAACTGGACTGGCTCTCAGAGCGTTCCGCAGCCGCCTCCTCCGAGGTCATGCCAACAGACCTCCACGCAGCTCAGACAGCTCAGAAGAAGCACGGCAAGCTGAAGGCGGAGCTAGTGGGGCGCAGACCCTTGATCGAGAGAGTGATAGCTCATGGTACTGCACTCGTGGAGGAAGGACACCCGCAGAAGGAGAAGGTGGGTTTTTGAGGATATTTTAGCAATTTTCTGCAACATTTCGATGTCCCCCCCATTTTGAAAGGGCCTTCAGTGTCTGAAGGGACCATCTAGTCGTCATATTTTTGGAATTTCGAAAAGCAACTTGGATTTTTGACAACGATTTGTATATAAGGTGCCATTATTGGCTATGAATCTAAAGCCTCTCTTAACCGACTTAAAAAAATGGGAGGCCCTATTCCACTGCCCTAATTTTGGTTAGTCAAAACATGAATTTACAAAAGTGACACACATGAGTACGGACACTGGGTTCAGCCATTTGGTTATGAAACTAGTTTCTCTTAACCGACTTCAAAAAAGGGAGGTTAGTCAAAAGTGAGCACATATAATATGAATGGATCGTTTTGTATGTATAAGAGAGTATGATGTGAGAAGAAGCACGGCAAGCTCAAAGCCGAGCTGGTGCGGCGCAGACCCTTGATCGAGAGAGTGATAGCACATGGTACTGCGCTCGTGGAGGAAGGGCATCCTCAGAAGGAGAAGGTGGGTCATCATCTCCCGAGCCTTTTTCCGAACTAAGTTGGAGTCGGCTTCCAGTCTAACCGGATGCAGCTGAATACCAGTGTGCCACAAGGAGCGAATGCCTATCTGACCTCCTCAACCCAGTTACCCGGACAACCTAGTACCCCTTGGTTAGACTGGTGTCAGACTTACTGGCTTCTGACTACCCGTAACGACTATCAAGGATGTTAAATGCCTTACACGTGCCTTTGGAAACATTTCCCTCAAAATCGCTGTCACTCCTCTCCTATCCCCTCGAAATACATCTAGAAAGTTGCTACCTAATTGCTCCCAGCTACCAAGAGTTCTGTTTTCCTGTCCATTTTGAATGAATAAGGTTTTGATTCCAACATTTTCACCCACAGATCGAAGCCCTCTGCTCAGAACTCGAAGCTGGCTACAAGGCTGTCTCCTCAGCAGCCGACAGCCGAGGCCAGGCCCTGGAGTCAGCTCTGAAAGCTCAGCAGTTCTTGCATGAGGCCCTGGAAGTGGACGCATGGTTGGCGGACAAGGCTGCCGCGTTGGCTCATGCTGATGTGGCTAAGGATAGACATAGGGCTACGCATTTGTTGACTAGGCATAAGGTGAGTAATTTATTTTTAATGAAGATAAATAGGACATCTATACTAATATTATAAAGCTGAAGAGTTTGTTTGTTTGAACGCGCTAATCTCAGGAACTACTGGTCCGATTTAAAAATTTCTTTCAGTGTTAGTTAGCTCATTTATCGAGGAAGGCTATAGGCTACTTTTTATGCCGGTACGGGAAGTAGTTTCCACGGGATGCGGGTGAAACCGCTGGCAGAAGCTAGTATGAAATAATCAAATTGGAATATATATTAAAAAAACTGCTTCTTTAGTAAATAGAAGTAGTAATAATGTACATATTTATTAAGCATACTTAAATGCATATACTGCACCAAAAACATTTTATTTAAAAAAGTTCGCAGTCTGTTTGTTTGGGCAAATTTTTGAAATAGCAGGCCCGATATTGACGCGGCTTATACTAGCAGATAGCTTGTCACACAAGGAGTGACTTAAGCTATTTTAAAAGAAGTAATCGCCGGAAACATATAGTAACATACAAATATTAAAAAAAAACATTTTTTTTCTTACCAGCCACTACCTATATATACCTAATCGCAATTAATTTTAAGTTCCAAACGATGTCTGTACCAAATTTCACACAAACCGGTTCAGTAGTTTAGGCGTGAAGAAAAGACAGACAGACAGACAGAATTACTTTCGCATTTATAATATTAGTTTGGATAAATAAGCCAAAACATATTCTCTTTATCTTCCCAGGCCGTGGAACTTGAACTCGACACATACGCAGCGATCATAGCAGAAATGGGCCACGTGGCCACATCCATGGCGAACGGGGGACATCCGGAAGGCGAGGTGTTGCTCGCGAGGCATGCCTTGTTGGCTGACAGCCTCGCGAGGCTCCAGAGACTGGCTGCTCAAAGGCAGAAGGCTCTCGTTGAGTCTGTTTGCAGGTAAGTCATATAGAATAGGCATGTGGATTAAAAAAAAGGAATTTAGTAGTCCGTCTTTTAGATAACCCTAAAATAATAAATACATATAATAAAGTATTTATATATAGAAATGAAAATACAAAGTTTTAATGAATAGCGAAAACAAAATGAATAGCGGAGATGTCATAACGCAAAATCTTCTAAGAAAGTAGCGCCACAACATGCGGGGGCGAGTGACGAGGAACGTTACTAGCTCCGCCGTTATAAGCATTCTATAGAACCAATTATTTTTGATCATCAATGTCTCAACCCCAATCTTTGACAGAGATATGACGAGGAACCCGAACGTCTCGTTAGGGTCGGTTCATATCTAACGGAATATGCGTCGCGTATCGTCGGTCGCGTAACGCCAGGACTGACAAATATACGGTAAAACATTCAATCATTCACACCTAACCGATGATGCGTTAGTGCGTCGATCATACATTTTACGATACGCTCGACGCATTTTCCGTCAGATATGAACCGACCCTTAGTTCTAGTAACTGATCACGGCTACCGTATGTTGCTTGAGCTACAAGAAAGCGCCTTCCTTATGGCATCTGCGCTATTTTTCCTTCTTCCTTTACAAATAATTGTATTCTTCCACAGATATGAGTATTTAGCAGAGAGTGCTGAGTTAGAGAGCTGGATACAGGAGAAGTACGCTGCAGCTTCCAGCGAGGACTATGGACAGGATTACGAGCATTTACTGGTGAGTTCTGGAATATTCTGGAAGATATTCTTCTATAGGAACTTGGTAGTTGTGAACTGGTTGGATTGGATTGCGACTACTAAGTTCTTGAAGGATCTAATGCTTGCTTCATATAAAGAAGAAACTACATATTCGTTTTGCTAACGAATGGTAATCTTTTGACGTCTGTTCTATGATGTCAACAAGCTACCTTATGTGTTACATAATCTACACTAATATTATAAAGAGGAAAACTTTGTTTGTTTGGTTGTAATGAATAGGCTCAAAAACTACTGGACCGTTTTTAAAAATTCTTTCACCATTCGAAAGCTACATTATCCACGAGTAACATAGGCTGTATTTTATCCCAGTACGGGCAGTAGTTAACACGGGTAAAACCGCGGGAAAACGGCTAGTATTATTTATTTTTCTTGTGTCCTTGCACTAGCTGTCTGGCATTATCCTGAACAGAGTCTATTTGACACGATAATATTTTGTTTTTATGCAGAAAACTGCACATCAAGCTACTAAAGTCTGTCAAATTCGTTTAAAAGATTTTCAACTTTATTTACTCTAGTCGTTTTTATTCTAGTCCTCTTACGTCAGCGTGTTGTGCTGTGTAAATCAATTAATATTCTTTCTTTCTGCTTAGTAGCAGTAGATACAATACCACGTCAAAGGCCGTCATATATTCCCCCTCAGACATAATAAATTACCCCCCTTTTTCCCCACCAGATCCTCCGCTCCAAGTTCGAGGAACTCCGTCACCGCGTGGAAAGTGGAGCTGAAAGGTTCAACCAGTGTGAGGAGTTGGCCAAGAAGCTGCTGGCTACGGAGAGTCCTTATATCGGAGACATTGAGAAGAGACAAGAGGCTCTAGGGTAAGTTGAACCAAAAAACTGCTTTTTTAACTTTTTTTTAACGACGTCATAAATCATCAAATGACCCCTCCCACTGTGGGTTAGCAGCGGTGAGGGAGTGTCAGACTCTTACTGACTAAAAACCGTCGTGTTCCGTCGTAGGCCTTTTATGTACCAGGGCCGCGGTAACTCGCGCTAACAATCCTGCAGCCCCGGGTTGTTCTCTGCCTGTGTTTAAAAGTAGTTTAAATGATTTGACCAAAATGTGACAGATTTTTGTGCATTATTTTATGCAGGAGTTAGAGTTCTGATGGTCAGGGGCACACGAACTATGTATATTTTACGATTACGTCTATGCAGCACTTAGAACTCATTCGCGTAACGTTAAAGTTATGACTTACTAGCTTCCTCCCGCAGCTTCGCGTAGAGTTCGGTTATGTCGCGTTCCCAAGGGAACTCTTCAAAAGTCCGATATAAAATCTATCCTATGTTCTTTCTCAAGGTCAACTCTATCTCTGTACCAAATTTCATTAAAATCAGTTCTGTGGTCTAGACGTGAAAGCGTAACAGACAGACAGACAGAGTTACTTTCGCATTTATAATATTAGTAGGGATTATGTAAAATGTCTAAAGGAGAATAAAAAGTAATCGTAAAGCGTTAATCATCATAATACCAATTCCAGAGAATGGTGGCAACGTCTAATCGAGCAAATGGAATCCCGGGCCTCCCGTCTCCACGCAGCCGGTGAGATCCACCGCTTCCACCGCGACGTTGGCGAGCTGGTGTCGAGAGTAGCAGATGTGGTGCATGCTGTGGTGCCTCCTCGGGACCTTCGTGCCGCCACCGCTGCTCTGCGGGCGCATGATAACACGCTCAACCAGCTGCTGGCTATTGATGCTCAGATGCAGGTAGGTGACTCTACCCCCTCATTACCAGGTGACTCCCCTGCATTACCAGATGACTCCCCCCTCATTGTCAGATGACTCCCCCCTCATTACCAGGTCACTCCCCCCTCATTACCAGGTCACTCCCCCCTCATTACCAGGTGACTCCCCCCTCATTACCAGGTGACTCCCCCCTCATTACCAGGTGACTGCCCCCTCATTACCACCTGAGGACCCTGCCTTTCTGAAGTTTGGCAAGCCCAATAACCAACGTCACTGTGATGGCTGTTCACATATCGCGTGTGTCGTACCTAATCACATTAAATTAAATACGTTAATATACTGCTTAATATATGTCGATTAGCACAAAGAAAAAAATAAAATATCTATACTAATATTATAAAGCTGAAGAGTTTGTTTGTTTGAACGCGCTAATCTCAGGAACTACTGGTCCGATTTGAAAATTTCTTTCAGTGTTAGATAGCCCATTTATCGAGGAAGGCTATAGGCTACTTTTTATCCCGGTACGGGAAGTAGTTCCCGCGGGATGCGGGTGAAACCGCTGGCAGAAGCTAGTGTAAAAATAAAACAAAGTAAATGGAGTAGAAATGTGCGAGAAATAGAACACCACATAAGAGTCAGTCATCACAAACAACGGAAATTCTCCCTTGAAAACTGACAGCTGTCAACAGATCAAAACATTCAATACTCCTCCTTAACTCAGTTTTATACATGATGTTGTAAATTATGAAAACGAAAAATGACTCTTGTGGCTAAACTACTGAATGGATTAGGTTATTTCTTTTACAATTCGCCATAGAATAGCATAAAGTATATGTGATAGGATGGAATGTGCTTATGTCATCATGTTCCTTCTTAAGCCCCTTATGTACCAGCGCCTAAACCGGTCTAAAGACTTGACTATTAACCACCATATTCCCTCACCAGGTCCTGCAAGAAGAAGGCAACCGTCTCCGCAAACTATACCCTGGTGGCAACGTCCAGCAGATAGAATTGCAACAAAAAGCGTTGGAAGAAGCCTGGGCGATGCTGAAGCAGGCCTCTGATGAGAGGAGACATATGTTGCAGCAGCATTTGGCTTTGCATCAGTTTTTGACGGAGGTGAGTGAACTAGAAATAGGTAGATTGATTAAAGTATTTAACTAAAGGGTGTCTTCTTAAAAAATCTTGAAATATGTAACTGTTACAGCCTTTGTATCGTCCCACTGCTGGGCACAGGCCTCCTCTCACATGGAGAAGGATTGAGCATTAATCACCACGCTTGCTCAATGCGGGTTGGTGATTTCAGACTACATAGTCCAGGTTTCCTCAAGATGTTTTCCTTCACCTTTTAATCAGCCATTGGTGTCCAAGATATACTTAGAAAGTACATACAAACTTAGAAAAGTTGCATTGGTACTTGCCTGACCTGGAATCGAACCCGCGCCCTCATACTTGAGAGGTTGGCTCTTTACTTTTAAACTCAGTTTAAAAATAAAATGCACCTAAATGCTTCGACAGTTGAATCATTGGTTTATTGTTTCATTTATTTAAATAAAAAAACATGAAGGTTAATGTAACTGAATGGAGTATTCTTATTTACAAATAGGAGTAGTTTTACACTAAGCAAAGTATAAGTTTAAAAGAATACATTTAAAAATGGTTTTATCGCGATCTGCATTTTTTTTTATAAGATGTTTTTTAAGCATAGAATTTCAGATACAATACTACTAAACTATATTTCTGCTACGAACTGATTTCTGGGAATTTTCCGTATAGCTTTCTTTACATTTCTGTTGTATATTAAAATGACCTTTCATTCGCAGGTCCGAGACTTAACATCCTGGTCCGTAGCCCTCCGTTCATCAATGTCGCGGGCCATCCGCGTCCGCGACGCTGTCTCCGCGCAGGCCGCCCGCGCGGAACACGATGCCGTCCGCGCGGAACTGGACGCGAGGGACTCGTCGTTTAAAGACGCGCTACAGATGGGAAGAGATTTGGCGGCACAGCATCCGAATGCTGCGGTGAGTTTTGATGTTTTTTTTAAATATGATTTTTGAGTGTTTTGTAGTGTTTGTATGGAAAATCTTCTTCTTGCTCGTCTTGCTGTGAAGTAAGGTTATTGAAGTATATTATTTCAATAAATTGTGTGTTTATATATAATAATGTGAGCATACAGATAATTGCATCGTCAAATATTTAAAAAATAATATCTACCGCCTGCTTTTGAATTTTTTTACGATTGTTGTAAAAATACTAGAAATTTCAACAGTTTTGGTATTTTTATAGGCGTTATCTCCTCATCACTTGTTCTAATGATTTACCTCAAAATCATGTTAAAATATCAACAACCTTTACTTTACTTTACATACGGCCAGTTTCTTCATCAAAAGTTAAAGTTAAAGTTATGGCTAAAGTAATGTCTAAAGTAAAAGTAACGGTTAAATTCAATTTTTCTATGAATTTTGCTGTCAGTTTAGCCTTGAAAAAACGAATTTGACAGTTACTTTTACTTTAGACATTACTTTAACTTTAACTTTTGATGAAGAAACTGGCCGATACTAAATTAATCAGTAATTCTCACCTTTAAGCACTAAGATTTTACTTTCAATCTAAATGCCTTTATTTATATAACCTTATATTACCCCTTTTTTCAACACAGGAAGTAGAAGAAAAATGCGAGGCGTTACTCGAAGAGAGAAACCGTCTTCACGGCGCTTGGGCGGCCCGACAGGTGGCGCTAGACCAGCTGATAGATCTCCACTGCTTCTTGCGAGATGCCAAGCTGTTACACGATCTCTGTGCAGCTCAGGAGGCTGCGTTGAGTAAGTTTGTTGGTTTGTGGACAGCGGGACAGGTGGCGCTAGACCAGCTGATAGATCTCCACTGCTTCTTGCGAGATGCCAAGCTGTTACACGATCTCTGTGCAGCTCAGGAGGCTGCGTTGAGTAAGTTTGTTGGTTTGTGGACAGCGGGACAGGTGGCGCTAGACCAGCTGATAGATCTCCACTGCTTCTTGCGAGATGCCAAGCTGTTACACGATCTTTGATCGATCATTTAATTTTTACCTATGTTTTTACAAATAATAAATACTTTGAAATACTTTGACTTTGACTCAGGAGGCTGCGTTGAGTATGTATTTGTTTAACCGACTTCCCAAAATGAGGAGGTTCTCAATTCGTCTGGATCTTTTTTTATGTATGTTCACCGACTACACATAGACGCCTGGATCGTTTTGCAATATGTATTATTTTTTTGTTCGATAGGGTTTACTTTCCAGGTGGTCCCATATTCATCAGGTCAAGATGGCGGTTCAAATTTGTCTTTAATTGAATTTAATTTATTTCAGACAACTAGGGCTCATAGAAAACATTGTACATAAATGATAAACATAAAAAAGTTACTGTATTTTTTTTTGTAATAGTAAAATCGCAAATTACCAAGAAAAAATCTATTTCGTTATTTAATGAACTTATATAAATAAATTAGTAATTGTTAATAAACTAAAAAAAAAGGAAAAAACTCGTCCAACAACGAACAAACTTTATTTTTGTAATAAAATCTAATGTTCTATATTTATTTTACAGGTACTGAAATATCACAAACTAGCAGTGTAGAAGAAGTTGAGAACCAGCTGAAAAAACACGAAGCCTTCGAAAAATTACTGGCAACTCAGGTAAGTGTTGAAACACATAAAAAAAGCAAAAATGTTTTCGATCGTAGGTGTAGAAATATTATCAAAAATTACAATACAACAATATAGGAATTGTTACACTTGTACAACCCTTTTTTTGTTTTATTTTGTAGTTGTGTTAACTTTATGATTTTTTTGTATGGTCGTTCGACCACTTCGTTACGTCATCATGCTTTCTTAATACCGGTCAGCATACAGCCCTTTGTGAAAGAAATGAAGAAAAATGTTTTAATTGACACATTAACAAAAACAAAATAAAACAAGAAATAACACAGATAATTGAATAAAAATAACAAGTAAATAACTAAAAATATAAAACATTTTGTGCCAAAAAGGTCACAGCTCAGCATATAATCAAGTGTCCAGACTGTAATACAATACTGGTCCCCTAAAGCTGGTTTTCAGTTGTACAAATAAGACCAATGCCCGTTTTCACCAACAATATCTTAACGTTTCCCTAGCTAAGTGTCACTTAGAATAAGGGCTCCCTCTATACTTAAAGGTGATAAGGGACACTTAAACTTTGGTGAAAACGAAATTCGTATTAAGTATTCCCTAAATACTCCCTTTTAGGAACTTGTTGGTGAAAATGGTTATAATTGTAATATCCCCTCTCCCTCCCAGGACGAAAAGCTAGCGACCCTGAACAGCCATGGAGACAAGCTGCTGCAGCAGAACCACGTGGAGAGTCAACGCATTGCTGACGAGCTGCAGCATATCAACGAGAGAAGGAAGAAGGTATGTATACTGCACACTGCGTAAAGTGAATTTACCTATTACCTATATTTTAACCACCACCCTCTCCCCAGCTATAGAATGTATTTTGGTCTTGTTAAAACTTATCTCTTAAGCCCAAGTCATACCGGAATGGTAGTGGAATAATTTTAAACTTTAACTACATACTTAAAAGACCAGTATTGAGGTACCCGGTTGGATATTAAATAAAATGCTTGATGACACTAAAGTTAATATTTATTTTACGTTACACAGCACTACAGTTCACCAATACGAAATTGTTACAGACACATATACGATATAGTTATATAGTAATTTAGAAACGACCATTAGGAACGATAATCTCTACCAGACTGAAGTATGGGATCGGGAAAAATGCACGCGACACCTTACTATACCCAACTATTGACGTACATAGCTACGTATGTGTGTGTCCTTACAACCAGTATGGCTTGAAAAGGTCACGCGGCCACCAGCAGAAATATCAACAAGACACGCGAGACGCCGCGCCGCGGGCGGCCGCTGCCATTGCGGTGTAACTCGGGCCTTAATATTGAAGTTGTATTTGACGCGCTACGTTGTGTGAATAACGTCGTATTTTACACATATTTTTGTCAACACAATATTAAATATATTTCCTCTCCCGCAGCTATACGCGGCTAGTGCGTCTCGTCGCGCAGCACTAGCGCGGTCGCGTGCGCGGGCGCAGTTCGCGCGTGACGCGGCGGAGGCGCGCGGCTGGGTGGCCGACAAGCTTGCCAAGCTCGCTGCTGAACACCAGCATGGTATGTAGCTATACGCAACCAGAATATTTGCGACTGCCTCGTTGGTCTAGTGGTCGCAAACGCGGCTGCTGTTCTCGAGGTCTCGGGTTCGATTCCCGGGTCGGGCCGAAATCGCTTTGTGGGTTTTCTTGAACTTTCACAAAGCAGCCCGTAGTCTGGAAGTTGGTGATTGATTCACCCGTGCATCGGAGAGCACGTAAATGTCGGTCCGGCGCCTGATCTCTTTCCGGTCGTGTCGGATTGCCGTCCCATCGGGTTATGAGAGTGAAGGAATAGTGAGTGCACCTGTGTCTGCGCAAATGCTCGTGCACTATAATATGTCCTGCGCAGCTGGCAGATCTCCTTAAATGAGAACAGCCGCCGTGGCCGAAATCGGCCGTGGACGCCATCATTTGCGCAACGAGAATATTTGCGCAGCCAGAGTATTTGCGCAACAAGAATATTATTAAATGGTTGTCTTCAAATGCGCTCCGACACGCTTCCAGCGGTATGCGCTGGGCCTTTGACACTTAACTAATATTAATTTGATGATATATTTACTCTTTTTTCGGACAACCTGATCTATACATTCAAAATTATGTACAAAGTATATACTCGTGTATATCGTACTTACAAAGATAGATGTTATTAAATACTTTATTTATTCACAGGTGAAGTCACAAACTTAGAAGATAAAATCAAGAAGCTACAAAAACACCAAGCCTTCACCGCCGAGCTGGCAGCCAACCGAGCTCGTCTGCAAGAAGTACAGCAACTAGCTGTGGAACTGAGTCCTGATGCTGAAGTGGAGAAACAGCTGCAGCAGCTGCAGGCTGATTGGCAGCGACTGGAGACTGCTACTGAGCAGAGAGGTGGGATATGACTGAAGGGGAAATTAGTTTCCTACTCAAAACTCTTTTATTCTTTGATTGCAAAGCAGCACTTTTGAACGTAAAAAATGAACTCCCAAACAACACATGTCTCTCACTACAGACAAACATGTGTGGATTAGAAGTAGTACCCTTTCAATAGAAATAAATAAACGTATCTTTATATGCATTGGCATATAGCGAATGTATTGATGAATATAATATGCAATATTGACATAAAATAAATGTAAAATACTGAACAGTCTAGATTACTACCGAACATATGCTTGTTTTTCTATACTAATATTTTAAAGAGGAAAACTTTGTTTGTTTGTTTGTAATGGATAAACTCAAAAACTACTGGACCGATTTTAAATATTCTTTCACCATTATTATTATTTTTTGCGAGTAACATAGGCTATATTTTATCCCGGTGCGGGCAGTAGCTCCCACGGGACGCGGGTGAAACTGCGGGAAAACGGCTAGTACTATATAAAGAGATACTTAAGAAATTTTTATCGATTCATATAAAAAAAAATACGGACTTAACCCCAAAGTTTTTGTTGCAAAATTATATTCCCAAAGACATACTTTAAGAGTACTGCTAACTTTTAGTCGGCCGATAGTAAGTTTGGGCTCATAAATCAGTATGAAGATGAATGGTGGTCCGTACGTAACAACGATGAGGTATTTGGCCAATATCAGACCGACTAAAAACTTTGATCTTGAATCATAAACTTGAATCGTGAATTGAAGATTTTCTGAAAAAAAAAAGAGAAACAAGTTTTTCCTACCATTGAGCCGATTGTCGGCCGACTGTTTAGTCTATGCGGGTACTCTAAATTCTCCCCAAAACTTACCTTACTCCCCTTTACCCCCCCAGGTCGCGGCCTAGAAGAAGCTCAAGACATCTTAGAATTCAACCAGCATCTCGACAAGATAGAAGCCTGGATCCGCGACAAGGAGATGATGGTTCAAGCCCACGAGTTGGGCAGGGATTACGAGCACTGTTCCGCGCTGTTGAGGAAGCTGGATGATATGGACAGTGATATGAAGGTCGATGATAAGAGGGTCAAGAGTATTTGTGCGTTGGCTGATAAGTTGTTGCAGCAGGTGAAAATTTGTCTTTTTATTTATTTAACTACGTCCTGTATTCGTGTGAATAGTTTTTACATGGGACTTCTCTCTGTAGTCGGGTAAAATATAAAAGAAAAATTGAGAATTGTAAATGCTTCTATTTTTAATAGAGTTTCTATGAAGTTTCTTGCCGGTTCTTCTTCGTGAGACTTTTTGTGAGAATTTGTGATAAGTCTACCTATATGAAAAAAAAAGTTCATATAAAAAAAAATATATATTTCGACTTTGATATAGCCTATGTTACCGGGGATAGTGTAGCTTCATAAAAGTGACAGAATTTTTCAATTCGTTTCAGTAGGTTTGAAACCTACAAATCAACAAATGTTTTCTCTTTAAAATATTAGTAGGTATAGATAATGTTTATAAAACCTTCATTCCCATAAAGTATGGTCAACATATTTTATGACCCTCGCTCCACATTTTTTGTGGTTGTAGGGAAATAATTAGATGACTAATCCCGCTATGGGTGCAGCGCTCGGGAGTGTCAGACTCTTACTGACTAAACCCGCCATGTTCATTCTTAAGCCCTTTATGTACCAGCGCTGCGGTAACTCTTTCAAACAATCCCGCGGCCCAGGATCCTCCTCCCTTCCTTAGAGTCCATTCTTTATAAGCTTATACAGAAATATTGTCAATTTAATTGTTAATTCTTCCCCCAGGGTCCAACCCAGCAAGCGGCAGCAGTATCGCAGCGCCGCGACGCGTTCCTCGCGAAGTGGCGCGCACTGTCCGGCGCCTTACAGAAGTACCGAGACAACCTGTCTGCTGCGCTCGAGATACACTCGTTTAACAGGTATGTTTGTAGCTAATATTGTATACTCATCGATTGAATTATATGTAAATAACTTTGGTTTATAGAACAGTAACATTTTAAATAGCTTCACGTAAAAAAAAACCTTTTGACAATGAAAGTCGTATTTTGTTTGATCTCTCTCCGGTGGTGTCGGCTTGTCGTCGTATCGCGCTATGAGAGTGAAGGAATAGTGAGTGCACCGCACTCCAAGCTAATGTGCGTGCACTATAATATGTCCTGCGCAGCGCAGCTGATATTTGATGTTATAATATTTAATTATATGAGACTAGCCGTTTTCCCGCGGTTTCACCCGCGTCCCGTGGGAGCTTCTGCCCGCGCCGGGATAAAATATAGCCTATGTTACTCGCAGATAATATAACTTTCTAATGGTGAAAGAATATTTAAAATCGGTCCAGTAGTTTTTGAGTTTATCCATTACAACCAAACAAACAAAGTTTTCCTCTTTATAATATTAGTACAGATAAAGCTGCCGTAGTCAATAATCGGCTTGAAAGACGTAAGTTTTTTGTAATTAATTCTTATAACCTTTTTTTTAATAAATAAAGATTTGCTTGGAAGCTTCATATTTACAACAAAAATAAATACAGAAATATTTTAATTAATGTTAATATTTACATTATTTAAAATGTTATTAATGAAACCTAAAAACTTACCACTTTTTATGTGACTTTTTATTTATAACAATAAATTGCGGCGACGGTACCCCGAGCAAATGACCTTGAGCCTCTGCGCCATACAAACTCGGTGCAAGAAATACGTAGCGAGAACGCTCATATTTTGGTTTAAAATGTTTATAAAATAAAATGTTCGTGTTTTGAAAAAAAATAAAATTACCATAATGTTCGTTATTAAATTACCTATCTATTAGTTTAGGTAGCAAACAAAAATAATAGTTACTTTACGAAGAGATGCATCTTATTAGTGATTATTTCTCATTTCTGTGGTTTCGTTGTGACCCTCTAACTAATTAAACATTACGATACTTAGAAAAAAAAGAAAACTACCATTTTGGAGTCAAGATTAGAAATTTAATGTATTTTTTATTAGAAGGTATTGCTATTGGATAAAGAGAAGTTGACTCCGAAAAACTGCACAAAAAACGACTGCCGCTGCGTTTTGCACGAGAACGCGCCTTAATCCTACTTCCTACTTATATTATAAATGTGAAAGTTTGTGAGAATGTATGGATGTATGTTTTTTATTCAATCACGCAAAAACGGCTGGACCGATTTGATTGAAATTTGATATGCAGATAGGTGATACCCTGGATTAACACATAGGCTACTTTTTATCAACACACCACGCGGGCGAAGCCGCTGGCGGAAGCTAGTATAATAATAACAATTACTTTATCAACTGAGACATTATTCAAAACAGTTATTTATTTCTAGAACTTATTTAGTATGTAAGACAGTAGAAAGTTGATTTTGAATTCGATAAAAAAAAAAAAAATTGAATATCCCTGCTAGGAAAAATCTAAATTTTCTTTTTATACCACCATATACTTCAATACTCCAAAAATACTAAAATACCCCCTTCCCCACCCACAGAGACGTAGAAGACACAGCAGAACGCATCTCCAAGAAGGCCACACTCTTCAGCAGCTCGGAGCGAGGACGCGAGTTGGCGGCAGCTCACGAGCTCAAGAGGAAGCATCTTGCGAGAGCTGCGGAGGCTGGAGCTATAAGAGATAAGATACAGGCTTTGGAAGGGGAGGGCAAAGTGCTGGCTAACAAGTGAGTGCTCTAATGACTACATATTTAAATGGCAGATGGATAAAAAGTTTTAACATATTAATTTAATTTAATTTATTTTCAAAAATCGGATAACAAAAAATCCATAATATTAGTAGCATATATATGACCGAAAAAAAAAGAAAGTTTTTATCGACCCATATTTCAAAAATCTAATTATTTGCAAATGTGATATTAGGGCGCTTAAATATCCAAAGGACAAAGTATTTTATGCCCTAAATATCGGATAAATCTAAATAGTAATAATTGATTCTATTTCTTTGCCAACCGATTCGATATTGTAAAACAATCGATCAATGTTAGGTTGAATCACTTATGAACTGCCATTTTTTTTCTTGATGAACAAAAATAAAACTTCGAAAAAAAAAGCAAATAATAACCTATTGTGCCACCGCGTCTTATGTGCAGTCACTTTTCAAGAAAATAATATTTTTTTGTACTGGCTGACAATGTCAACTTCACCAAAAAGGTCAGACTACTATACTCACAACTTTATAAACCTCCTTCCTCTCAACCTCTCCAGATACCCCGAACGCTCCCAAGAGATAGAGACGAGCCTGCAGAGCCTCCGCGAGGGTTGGCAGCAGCTGCAGCAGCTCGCCGCTAGACGCACCGCGCTGTTAGACGACGCCATCGCTGAGCATAAGTTCGATGACAATCTCAAGGTGAGTTGGTCATAGACCCCAGATACCCTGATCACAGCATAAGTTCAATGAGAATCTTAAGGTGAGTTTCATATCATCATCGTCCCACTGCTAGAATACGGCCTCAAAGCATTATAATATTACTCTAATATTTTTAGGGTTCCGTAGCCAAAATGGCAAAAACGGAACCCTTATAGTTTCGTCATGTCCGTCTGTCCGTCTGTCCGTCTGTCCGTCTGTCACAGCCGATTTACTCGGAAACTATAAGTACTACAGTGATGAAATTTGATGGGAATATGTGTTGTATGAACCGCTACAAAAATATGACACTAAATAGTAAAAAAAAGAATTGGGGGTGGGGCCCCCCATACATGTAACTGAGGGATGAAATTTTTTTTTTCGATGTACATACCCGTGTGGGGTATCAATGGAAAGGTCTTTTAAAATGATATAAAGTTTTCTAAAAAACATTTTTCTTAAAGTGAACGGTTTTTGAGATATCAGCTCTCAAAGTCGTAAAAAGTATGTCCCCCCCCCTCTATTTTTATAACTACGGGGTATAAAATTCTAAAAAAAATAGAGGTGATGCATGCTAATTAACTCTTTCAACGATTTTTGGTTTGATCAAAGTATCTCTTATAGTTTTTGAGATAGGTTGATTTAACTGTAATTTACGGAACCCTTCGTGCACGAGTCCGACTCGCACTTGGCCGGTTTTTTTTGATGTCTTCCTGTAACTCCAGAAGTTTTCACAATTTAATGTTTTAAGGCAAAATATAACAATATATCGAAGTTAAAAAAGGATATAAAAAATGTTTTGAGGTATATTATAACCTCAATCGATAAGATCACACCGCATATAGCATGTACCTGCGGTTTCACCCGCATCCCGTGGGAACTACTTCCCGTACCGAGATAAAAAGTAGCCTATAGCCTTCCTCGATAAATGGGCTATCTAACACTGAAAGAAATTTTCAAATCGGACCAGTAGTTCCTGAGATTAGCGCGTTCAAACGAACAAACAAACAAACTCTTCAGCTTTATAATATTAGTATAGATAAAAAAAAAATCTTTTGAATATTCTACTATAGGCCGACCATTTAACTCGCGTATCGCCTGCGCGGTAAGAAGGGGGCGGGGGCGGGTAACGCTAGACACGGAGTCAATAATCCAAAGATTTATCTCGAGATAGACATTGTTGGTATCCTTTTTTTTAAGTATTTATTTTTAAGTTTTACAAATATTTTATTAATAGCTTTTTAGGTACAAAATCATAAAAAAAAAATAATTAACTCCGTTTAAGAAATATTGAACCACGGATAAAAGTTATATAGGACTATTCATCACTAATATCCATATCGCTTGAATCATCACTGTCTGTGTAGCTTGAGGAGTCAGAATCTTGCAAATTAATAATAAATCGGTCCATCTCTTCATCAACGATACGATCGTGCAGACAATATTCATTTTCAATAGTTTGTACATGTTTATCGGAATTAACCCATTTTTCTACAGAGTATTCGGCAAATAACTGTTCTAGTGTATTTTTCTTTTTGTCTAAATTAGAATCAATTTCAATTTTTGCGAGCTGTCCTTTGATATCCCCCCAAACCAATTCGATTGGGTTCAAGTCTGGGTGATATGGAGGCAGTCGTAAGACTTCATGACCTGCCGCCTAAAATTTCATCTATTTTATAAATATTTTCTGTCGCGTATTGTTTAATTAAATTCAATAAATCACATTTTCTTAAAGACGTATCAAATTCGACATTGTGTCTTTGCAGCCAGGTCTGCATGACGGCTTTTGTGGATGTCATTGTAGGCTTTTTGTCCTCTTGTACCGAGTGGTATGCGGCATTATCCATAACAATAACTGATCTTGGCGGTAAATTTGGCAACAGCTTTTCTCTAGTCCATTTGCTGAAGTTTACAAAATTCATATCGCTGTGATAATCTCCGGTTTTGCTTTTGGATTTAAAAATTAAAAGAGCTCCATCGATAAATCCGGCTTTTCCACCAGCATGTACGATAATTAAACGTGGCCCTTTGCCAATATGCGACAGCACCCCTCGTTCTTCATTGGATTGCCAACACGCCGGTACATTTAATGACGAATTGACATATGTTTCATCGAGGTAAACAATGTTTCTTTGATCTCTTCTGTGCTTCTTTATCGCATTAAGATAACGCCACCGCCACGATACGATGTTTGGTTGTTCAATCAGTAATTTTCTTTTTGATTGACATTTCTTAAATCGAAAGCCAAGTTTATGAATCAATGTTCTCAAATATTCTCGGCCACAATTTAAAATTCCTTCTTCTCTGAGTTTCGCATTCAAAGTTTTTAATGTAGGAACCTTCTTATAAACCGTATAAAATTGAGTTATTTTTCTTCTAACAACGCCCTCTGTAAAACTGTCAACTTCAATTTTTTTCTTTCGGATCTGTGTATTTTTTTTTGGTGATTTAAAATTTACATTATTTTGTTCATCTTTTAGTTCATTTCCTTCTTTTATTATTTTACATATGGTAGTCACCGAGAGTCCTGTAGCTTTAGCAACAAGTTTGTTTAGGTTTACGTCTTCAAGATACTCTGTAGAATTATGATCTTGTTTTCTGGCTTTAAAATAGGAATATACATTGTATGCTAATTGTTTAGCTTGCTTGTTAATTTTATTCGCAAAACTGCAAGAGCGATTCATCTTGAGATTTATCTTGGCAAGTCGTATACCTTGTGCGTTTATGTCCAAGCGTCCGTAACAAAAATGACAACCGCGCGCTGCAAGCACAGCCAGCGCACTGTTGCACTTGACGTAAGCTGTCTGCTCCGCGCACCCCTTTCACCCACCCGCTAACATCTCCCCTCGCTCCCTTCTTACCGCGCAGGCGATACGCGAGTTAAACGGTCAGCCTATAACTGTCGAAGCATTCACCTTAATGTTATCAAGATACAACAATCATATTTTGAAACCGTCGCATTTTTCAACACTTTAAAAAGTACACTCCAGTTCAGTCTACTTAATTTTTGTACTTCTTTGTTGTCTGATTTCTCTCTATCTATACTTTTGATCAATGAACAATTTACATATTTTTTTTATTTATTGAAACTAATTTGAACTCTATTGACTTATTACAGGAACTAGAGCTATGGGTATCGGAGGCAGTGAAGCGCATGGACGAGACCGGCGCCCCAGAGACCGTGTCTCATGCTGAGGCACTGCTCGAGCTGCATCATGAGAAGAAGGTGAGCTTCATGTTAATATTACAGGAACTGGACTTATCGGAGGGGTTACCAGAATGGACAAAGTGAAGAATGAGTATATCAGAGGAAGCCTGAGAGTAGCGCCAGAACAGAAAAAATGAGAGGTCAGCGTTTGTCGTGGTATGGGCATGTGATGAGACGGTGTGATACGCATGCTACAAAAAGTGTGCTTAGTATGAATGTGGAAGGATGGAGAGGCAGAGGTAGACCGAGGAAAAGATGGATTGATTGCCTGAAAGAGGACATGAAGCAGAAGGGAGTGGATGTAAGTATGACATCTGACAGAGAGGAATGGAAGAAAAAGACATGTTGCGCCGACCCCAAATGACTTGGCCGCAGGAAGATGATGATGATGATGATGATATGATGGAGCTATCGGAGGCATCATGAGAAGACATGCGTACCTTACCGTTACAGCCTTTTTATCGTCCCACTGCTGGGCTGCGGCCTCCTCTCACACGGAGAAGGATTGAGCATTAATCACCACGCTTGCTCAATGCGGGTTGGTAATTTCAGACTTTATAGTCCAGGTTTCCTCAAGATGTTTTACATACCTTAAAGGACAATGCCAGGGTCTGGGCTCAAAGTTTGTCCAGCAGTGGGAGTAGTTCCAGCTGGTTCCATAGTGCACTCTAAACACGAAATCCAAATATTTTTGAAATCGGTCCCAGAGGTCCCGAAAAAAACCGGTTCAAATGTTCTCCATAGATAGTCACTTAACAAAGGCTGAGCCATTTGCCCAGTAGTGAAAGTGGTCGAAATAGGTTCTTTACTGCACTGTTAACACGAAATCCAAATATTTTGGAAATCGGTCGCAGAGGTCCCGAGAAAAACCGGTTCTAATGTTAATCTTGAACAGTCACTTTATAAAGCCCAAGCCATTTGCCCAGTAGTGGGAATGGTTAGAATAGGTTCTTTATTTCACTGTTATCACGAAATACAAATATTTTGGAAATCGGTCGCAGAGGTCCCGAGAAAAACCGGTTCTAATATTTAAACTTGAACAGTCACTTTATAAAGCCCAAGCCATTTGCCCAGTAGTAGGAATGGTTAGAATAGGTTCTTTACTTCACTATTAACACGAAATCCAAATATTTTGGAAATCGGTCCCAGAGGTCCCGAGAAAAACCAGTTCTAATGTTCAACTTGAACAGTCACTTTATAAAGCCCAAGCCATTTGCCCAGTAGTGGAAATGGTTAAAATAGGTTCTTTACTTCACTCTTAAGGCGGAATCCAAATATTTTGGAAATCGGTCGCAGAGGTCCCGAGAAAAACCGGTTCTAATGTTAGCCAGCCATTGTTAGCTAGCCATTATAAGCAGCCACAATCCTAACAACCTCTTTTCTTGAAATAACATTCAGATAGTTAGTGGTTTCACTGTTAATAGGATAAAAAAAAAACAGGAATAGACGTTTAAAGGAAATTGTTGTTACTCTTGCTTTTCAGTCTCTATCTACCACAATCAGTCCTAAGTTCGTGTAGCGTCATGCAATTAATATCCGTAATGGCAATGGAAAAATCTTATCAAGACGAATAAAATAAGCTCGAACACGAGGTAGTAAATAGATACCGTTGAGGAGTTCCCTCGTCTCACTGTCGTCTCCATCGTCAGGTCAGGTTTTAACCTCCACTGTTTTGTGGTGTCGGAGACATATACCCGAATGACAAGTTTTTATTCGATATGTGCTTACAATTTCCGAGAGTTCCCTATTGTTTTAAGGTTTCTCTCACCAGACCCTGGACCGAATAACAAAGGAACCATTTGGAAAGTAGATCCTTTCAAACAATAAAATGATTGTTTAAATCGGTTGGTAAACGACGGAGCTATGCACGTACAAACGTAAAAAGAATACAAAGTAACTGAGAAACTCCTCCATTTTTTGAAGTCGGTAAAAAAAATTCCCGTTCAATACCTCGTATTTGTTGATTAATATTATAATGCATTTCAATTAAGATAATAAAAGTGGAATAGTTAAGAGTTCGTAAGCATATTTTTCGTAATATTGAATAAGAGTCAATCCAGTTTTTCTCAGGACTCCTGGGATAGATTTCGAAATATTTCGGACTGGGACCTATTATAAGCCTATGGAACATAATACACTATGCAGTTACCGTGGACAACTCTTGAGCCCAACTTCCATACAAAGAATAGCATTGTCCTTTATCTAAATATCAATAAAAAGCCTTGTTTTGCATAGGCCTTTGAAGCGGTTTCTCCCGCGACCCGTTGGACTACAACCAGGATAAAATAATGTCTATGTTACCCGGGTATAGTGTGGCTCCCTAACATTGAAACAGCCTTATACCTGTTAAGTATTCGAAGCCTTATAATAGAAACAAAGAATTAAAAAAACAACCTTTTTATTGCCGTAAATGATAAGATCACGCCTTACATCTGATATTAACACAGGTAAAGTATCAGTTATTTCCCAAATCGTTGTTATGGCAGCGACTACGTTATTATTTTGGTTTTAAACGTTCGTTTTCTCAGGTTTTAATTTAAACCTGGTATTTTTAGGATCTTACGGGCTTAAAGCCAAAGCCTAATAATATATAATATATAATACTAATACTATTGAGTTTGGGAAGTTTGCTGGTTGTTCTGTACTGCATTAAAATTATTGTCTTATTATTGTGTTACTTATTTATTTCTTTTAGAATATTTTCAAAATATTTTTTTTGCAGTCCTTTACTTACTAAAGTTCACAATTATTTCTTACCCCTCGCAGGCTGAAATCGACGGTCGTCAGAAAGCAATCAGCTCGCTACAGAAAGAAGCTGAGCAGGCGCCCGAGAAGGCGAAGAGGGTCGAAGCCCTCGCCAGCACGTTGGACAACGCATGGCTTACTAGGAAACAGTATTTGACTCAGGTATGTAAATGTTTTTAAAGAACCGCTGTTTGCTATGTAAAATCACTATACTCCATTTGACTAGAGTTAAACAATCATGATACTTATTACATAAATACCTAAATATTAAACGGAGTTTTAAAATAAAAAGTTCATGAGATGGCTATATGTACATATCACACTCAAGAAACTTTTTCCTGTAATCGGTTAAAAAGAAGCATATTTAAGTGTTACCATTGTATTACGTTATTATGTATGAAATTGTTTGTTATATATGTAAATACCATAAAAAATGACTGTCTGATGGTATCTGGGCAAAGATAACCAAACCATAACCGGGTAATTTGACCAATGGACGGCAAATTGACAAAAATGAGTTATGATTTGGTTATTTTTATAGTTACATGGTGAAAACCATCCTTATATTACATACAACTTATCTTTCGAATATCAAAAAAGATTACTTACAAACAACCATTTTTATCGTAGTTGGGTAAAAAAAGATATACATGAAGTCTAAACACAGTGAATATAATGTTGTCTCTTTCTCTCTTAGGCCCATCAACTACAACTGCTGAAGGAGCAAGCGAGACAGACAGAGGACTGGCTCGCTTCTAAAGAGGCGTTCCTGAACAATGATGATCTTGGAGAGAATTTAGACGGTAAGTTATATTTGGATTTATTTATTTCTGATATATTATAACTGGCTATACCCGCATCCAGTGGGAACTACTTTACGCACATTGATAAAAAGCCAATAGTCTTCTCCAATTAATAGGGTATTGAACACTTAAATATTTTTTCAAATCAATTCTGAAGTTTCTAAGATTAGCGTGTTCAAGGCAGCCAGTTAAAAAGTAGCTTATATTCTTTCACAAATTCGAGACTTCATTAAAATCAGTTGTTTTGGCTTGCAATCCCGAAAGATACCCAACTATGTTGGGGTCGGCTTCCTGACTAACTGAATGCAGCTGAGTACCAGTGTGCCACATGGAGCGACTGCCTATCTGACCTCTTCAACCCAGTTACTTGGACAAGCTAGTAACAAAACAAAAGATGAATCATGTCTCAAATTTAATCAACATTCTTCTCCACCTTCTCCAACAGCCGTAGACACTCTGATCCGCAAGCACGCAGAGTTCTCCAAGCTGCTGCACAGCCAACTGGGAAGAGTCGACGAACTGCAGAAATTCGCTGCCAGCATGCTGCAAGATCATCACTTTGATAGAGAATATGTTGAGAGGAGATTGAGAGAAATACTAGCGAGGAGGGATAAACTTGTGGTGAGAATATTTTTAATATTTACTAGCTTCTGAACGTGGTTTTACCCTCATTCCGAAAGGACAACTTTCTGGACTGGATGAAAAGTAGAAAGAATACATTATTCTGATGTCATCATCATCCTCCGAGCCTTTTTCCCAACTATGTTGGGGTCGGCTTCCAGTCTAACTGGATTCAGCTGAGTACCAGTGCTTTATAAGGAGCGACTGCCTATCTGACCTCCTCAACCCAGTGTTACCCGGGCAACCCAATACCCCTTGGTTAGACTGGTGTCAGACTTACTGGCTTCTGACTACCCGTAACGACTGCCAAGGATGTTCAATGACAGCCGGGACCTACAGTTTAACGTACCATCCGAAACACAGCCAATGGTGTCTAAGATATACTTAGAAAGTACATACAAACTTAGAAAAGTTGCATTAGTACTTGCCTGACCTGGGATCGAACCCGCGCCCTCATACTTGAGAGGTTGGTCCTTTACCCACTAGGCCACCACGACTCTTACATTACATATACATTATTCTGATGTATGTGTTGTATTCCTGCCAAGTTTCATCAAAATGCTCCCAGTAGTTTTAGTGTGCAAGATAAACAAACATTCATACATCCATTTAATTTTTTTTTCCTTACCCGCATAAAATTTGCGTTACCCGGGGATAGTGTAGTTTCTTAACAGTGAAAGTTATTTTGAAGCCTAACTGGTTACGAATAAAGTGTAAATTAGTTATCTGCTAGTTAAGGGTCCGTTCAGATAGACCGGGTCGGAGAGCAACGGCGCGCATTTTTCTTTTCACACAGACCGGAGCCGATCGGCTGCGCGAGCATTAAAGAGCATGCAAACGGAGCCAAACGTCAAGAAAAATACACGATCGGAGCCGGTCGGCTCCTCTTATTATTTCACACCGAACGCATTCGAGCATTCTCAATGACAAAAGCAGTGCGCATGCAACAATAAACCTTACTTCAAATACTAAGTACTCAATTTTCAACGTGTTAAGAATTTGCTCTGCTCTCCGACCCGGTCTATCTGAACGGACCCTAATGCTATCTTGCCAGATAAAACTGTTTATAATTTCTGTCAGAAATTGCATGAAACCAAGACCTGTTTCCGAGTCGACGTCAAAATTCATCAAATGACCCCTCCCGCTGTGGGTTAGCAGCGGTGAGGGAGTGTCAGACTCTTACTGACTAAAAACCGTCGTGTTCCGTCGTAGGCCGCGTATGTAACCAGGGCCGCGGTATCTCTTTCGAACAACCCGCAGCTGTTTCCGATTTCTCTGAAACCAAAAGTTATAGGTAGTCTATCTGTGACATAACCTCCTGACGAGCTATCAGAGAATTTATCAGTAACCGATGAAACTGACCATAATTTTCTTATTAAATATTCTCTATTCTATCTCTAGGAGTCATGCAAGCAACGTGGAGAGACTCTGGAACAATCCCGACAGTTGCACCAATTCTTACGCAATCTGTACCACGAGAGAGAATGGATCTCTCTGAAGATGCAGATAGCTAATGATCAGAATTACAGGTAAGATCTACCTACAATTTGTTCACTATACTTCATTTGAGTAGCTAACTAAAGGTAAAAAATCTTGACAGGACTTTTTACATTCTCTAATAATGGGGTCCACGGCCGATTTCGGCCACGGCGGCTGTTCTCATTTAAGGAGATCAGCCAGCTGCGCAGGACATATTATAGTGCACGAGCATTTGCGCAGACACGGGTGCACTCACTATTCCTTCACTCTCATAGCGCGATGGGACAAAACACAAATACATGTTTTACTGCCTCGTTGGTCTAGCTGTCGCAAGTGCGGCTGCTGAGCATGAGGTCTCGGGTTCGATTCCCGGGTCGGGCCGAAATCGCTTTGTGGGTTTTAAAAGACTTTCACAAAGCAGCCCGGAGCCTGGAAGCTGGTGATTGATACACCCGTGCATCAGAGAGCACGTAAATGTCGGTCCTGCGCCTGATCTCTTTCCGGTCGTGTCGGATTGCCGTCCCATCGGGTTACGAGAGTGAAGGAATAGGGAGTGCACCTGTGTCTGCGCAAATGCTCGTGCACTATAATATGTCCTGCGCAGCTGGCTGATCTCCTTAAAATGAGAACAGCTGCCGTGGCCGAAATCGGCTGTGGACGCCATTATAAAGGCTAAACAATCTTGACAGGACTTTTTACATTCTCTAATAATGGGGTCCACGGCCGATTTCGACGATAAAAAGGCTGTAACAGAACAGAAAAATACAATTTTAATATACAATGACTTACTAACTAATTAATCTTAGGTATTAACATTTCATAACATCATTTTAAACTGAGTTTAAAAAATACAAAATCATATTAAAATTTGTTTGTCTTTATTTAAGTGCTTACTCAAATGAAGTATGATTTGTATAAAAAAGTATAGTATAAAATAGTTTTCACATATATTTTATACAGTATTTAATCTTATATTTTATTCGCAGAGAACTATCGAACTTACAAAGCAAGATACAGAAGCATGCTGCGTTTGAATCAGAACTGGCGGCCAACAAAGGACGTATTGACGATGTCGCTAACCATGGAGAAACTCTTATTGGTAAGTTATATTTACACGCTTATATTAGCTTCACTTGTAACTACGTATGTAAGAAAATCTTGGAATCTTAATGTGACTCACTTCCCGGTCTTCGATTAGGACGAAATATTGCACACGCTCTGAGTTCTGATGACAATTAAATACATGACTAGCGTGTTTTTTAATTTTTTTTTACTAGTCAAATTGTTAATTTTATAGACTGAAATTTGATTAAATTGTTTTAAAATGTAATTAATATAAATTAGTTATGATTTGTATAGAATCCCGTCCCGGTAGAATTTCCCGTAGTTTCACCCGCGTCCCGTGGGAACTACTGCCCGTACCGGGATAAAATATAACCTATGTTACTCGGGAAGAGTGTAGCGCCCCAACAGTGAAATAAAAGTTTCGAAATCTTTACATACTTATAAAACAAGTTATTTGTTTAAGTGAACAATTGTTTTATGAACAACAGACATTTATGATGTCTATTTACATTTTTTTTAAATTGCAGAAGCCAAACACTACGCCTCCCAAGAAATTGCGAAGCATGTGGAAGAACTAGAAAACCAATGGCGAGAATTACAGGTAAATTATAAACATGTACTTTATGTACTTCCTTTTATACTCCTTTATATGTGTACACTTCCTTCATCCTCCGAGCCTTTTTTCCCAACTATGTTGGGGTCGGCTTCCATTCTAACCCGATTCAGCTGAGTACCAGTGCTTTACAAGGAGCGACTGCCTATCTGACCTCCTCAACCCAGTTACCCGGGCAACCCGATACCCCTTTGTTAGACTGGTGTCGGACTTACTGGCTTCTGATTACCCGTAACGACTGCCAAGGATGTTCAATGACAGCCGGGACCTACAGTTTAACGTGCCATCCGAAACACAGTCATTGATGTCTAAGATTTACTTAGAAAGTACATACAAACTTAGAAAAGTTGCATTGGTACTTGCCTGACCTGGAATCGAACCCGCACCCTCATACACGAGAAGTTGGTTCTTTGCCCACTAGGCCACCACGACTTTTTTCCCCCTATATTCAAACGACAGCACATAATACTATCTCAATTTGTCAAATGTCTTCAATAGATTTTCAACTTTATCACAATAGTGGGAGGTTAATGTTCGATTGGTAAAATTTGACAGATTCGGGTAGGTTGACCTGTTGGCGTCTTTATAAATAAAATCCTCTAGTAGTCTAGTATGTCTCTGGAACATCATCAGGTGATATAAATCTTTCCTTGCAGACAGTAAATTGGTTTCGTGGTGGATATAGTTGATTTCAAACACCTTGTTTTGTTCCCAGTTTAAAAAGGTTATTGGCTGTTAATGAAATAACATCGGGAACTCGGACCCTTACAGTGTCGCCCTCGCACCGCGTAAAATAAATATTATCAAATTGCCCAACTGTCATGTAGCAATATAATAATGCCCGTGCAATGTGATAAATAATGAAGTTAAGATAGTTATTAATCACTTGGCCCGAATAACATATACAAATACTCATATTAAATTCCCTTTTCTAGGCAGCAGCAAAACTCCGTCGCTCCCGTCTCCAAGAAGCCTACCAAGCCCGAGTGTACCTCCGAGGCCTCGACGACTTCACAGCCTGGCTGGACGATGTAGAGGCTCAGCTGCTGAGCGAGGATCACGGTATGAGTAGAGCTTAATAGCTATTCCTGCAGTCGGATAAGAAGTAGCCTATAGCCTTCTTCGATAAATGTCTTACACTAGAGGAATTTTTCAAATTAAACGGTACGGTATTTATTTGGGTCAAGATTAGAAATTGAAATTTAAGTACCTTCCTGTTGTCAGATTGATCTGAAATTTGGTACACACCTTTAATTCCGATGACAATACAATATAGTAATATCAATAACATTGTAAATCTAAGATGGCCGCCGGTTTCCTGCCGGGGCTGCGGGTTGTTCGAAAGAGATACCACGGCCCTGGTACATAAAAGGCCTATGACGGAACACGACGGTTTTTAGTCATTAAGAATCTGACACTCCCTCGCCGCTGCTAACCCACAGCGGGAGGGGTCATTTGATGATTTTTGACGTCGTTAAAAAAAAAAGATGGCCGCCGGTACAAAGTATCGGATTACATATTTTTCCACAACCCCCTCAATATGGGTATTAAATGAAATGGCTACACAAGTAGAATACTGTGATTATGACAAAATTTAAAATCCAAGATGGACGTCGATACAAAATGGCGTATTAGGTGAAGGCTTGAGTAGTCGTGTCTAGAATAGTTGTGTCCAAGATTGTGTGACGGTAGAAAGACAGATAAAAAAAATAGGTGATTAGGTACCCACGGATTTACGAAAGGATTAATAAATTAATTTATTAATTTACCCCAATGTCTCGATTAATATCTTTAAGGCCCAATTACTGGAATCCCAAAAATTGCAACATCGACAAAATGTTATGTAAAATGTTATGTTATGTTATTCTATTACTCAATTTTAATTTATATTTTTTATAGTTACCCTTGTTTTTTTGATCTCATGATGTTCTCACAAAATATAGTTTTATAAGTTGTAAGTATTTCTAAGACAGTTGTTATTGTTAAGTGTTTTTTTTTTGTATATTTTTTCTAGTTTAAATTCTATCATTATTTAGCGTATGTTGGTAAACCTGTAATTGGCGACTGTGTAAGTCCTAGTAATAACAGAAATTGTACTCTATGCTTTATCTACACAGAAGCTGTTGGTAAACCCTTTAATAAATAAATACCCCTATACCTTCTCATCTTCAGGCAAAGACTTAGCATCAGTAACAGCCCTGCTCAAACGTCACTCGCGCTTAGAACAGCAAGTGTCAAGTAAAGCTGACTACGCGACACAACTGGCTGATAACGCGAGACAACTGGCTGATAGCAACCATTTTATGGCTGAAGAGATTCTGAGTAAGGCTGATCAGGCTGTTAAGAGGTGAGTTGAGATTTTGAACCAAAATTTAGATTTTACTTTAAGCGGAAAAATTTGGTTTTTGTAACCATTATTTGCTTTTTATATCGACAACTAGTTTCCACTAGCGTACTGTGAGAACTACTTCTCCTTCCCCGATCAACGGGCTAGCTAACACTGAAAGAATGTTCCAAATCCAGTACCTAGTTCCCGAGATTAGCTTCAGGTTTACAGAGTTTTGCCAACCTGCTAGAGGATAGTCTATCTTCCCAACAGCGCTTTTTTACAAACATTCAAGAACGATTTCTCTTTATAATCATCATCATCTCCCGAGCCTTTTCCCAACTATGTTGGGGTCGGCTTCCAGTCTAACTGGATGCAGCTGAGTACCAGTGTGCCACAAGGAGCGACTGACTATCTTACCCCCTCGACCTAGTTACCCGGGCAACCCAATACCCCATGGTTAGACTGGTGTCAGGCTTACTGGATTCTGACTACCCGTAACGACTGCCAAGGATGTCCAATGATAATATTAACTATTAATGTCTTTCTCTAAGGTACCGTCAACTACAAGAGCCGATGCAGATCCGTCGCGACAACTTAGAGGATGCTGCGTTGTTGCACCGATGGGACAGAGATGCCGATGAGGAATTCAGATGGTAAGTAATAAATACCTATAGGATCTTTTGATTTTTACTTACAGGACTGTCTGTCTCGACGATCTAGCAGTTGCCTAGCGCGACTTCTGTGATTGTGTTTCTTCTGTGATTTCCGGTTCTGTTCCCGGGTTGGCCCAGAGTCTTGATGAATTTTCATGATAATCTCGTGCATTGGAGAGCACGTCAATGTCGTGATCTCTTGCCGGTGGTGTGGGATTGCCGTACCATCGCGCTATGAGAGTGAAGGAATAGTGAGTGTACCTGTGTCCAAGCAAATGCTCGTGCACTATAATATGTCCTGTGCAGCACAGCTGATCTCCTTATATGAGCACAGCCTCCGTAACCGATAATCAGCTTGGAAGACATCATCGTAAAGTAGCCTTTATGTTATTCTCTTGCATAAGATATATTACTGCCGTTTCATCAAAATCGGCCTATATGTTTGCGCGTGTATAAGTAACAAACATATACACAGTTTCTTTCGCTTTTATAATATGAGTGTGGATTTCACACAGGTTACGTGAACGAGAAGCAGCAGTGCGCCAAGAGGACGCGGGTTCGACGCTCGCCGAGTCACAGGCGATGCTCAAGAAACATCTCGCTTTGGAAGCTGAACTCCTGGCTAGGTGAGACTTTGTGGCTTTAAAATATGAATATTAGTTTTGCCAATATATTACTGTTGTCCTAATTTATCTTTTGTCTTTTTTGCAAATGTAGTGTCCTATGAGTATGTTTATAAAAATCTTCTTATCGAGTTAGTTGCAAGTTTTATAATGCAACAGGCTTTTGTGCCAGATTATTATCTGACTTTTAAAAGAAGATACTCATTCTCAAATCTGTTTGATGGTCTACCCAAATAATATGTTGATACCCGTTTTGTATATAGTTTTTGGCAATGCTATATTACAAGGTATCTTTTTACGTGTTTCAAGCCGCAAAAAACTACAATATTTTTAAATGTTTTTTTAGTACTTATTTTCCCTCATTTTTGTCCTCAGAGAACCAATAATAAAAGCCCTCATAGGGCGAGCAAGCCAACTCTCCCGTCGGGGTCACTTCGCGTGGAGCACCCTGGAGGCCCGCGCCCGGGACCTCAGCGCAGCCCTGCGAGCGCTGCTGGATGCCGCTGCTGCCAGGACTGCGCATATACGCGATACTGCTGCGCTGCTGCAGGTAAGCTCATCATCATCATCATCCTCCGAGCCTTTTCCCAACTATGTTGGGGTCGGGTCCGGCTTCTAGCTGAGTACCAGTGCTTTACAAGAAGCGACTGCCTATCTGACCTCCTCAACCCAGTTACCCGGGCAACCCGATACCCCTTGGTTAGACTGGTGTCAGACTTACTGGCTTCTGACTACCCGTAACGACTGCCAATGATGTTAAATGACAGCCGGGACTTACAGTTTAACGTGCCGTCCGAAACACAGTTAATGGTGTCAAACAGCCCTTCACACGGCAGTCCAGTTTTGCGGGACCGGCATTTTACTGGATCCTGCAAAAACGGACGCTGTGTTCAAACTGGACTGCCATGTGAAGGGGCAGTAAGATATATTTAGAAAGTACATACAAACTTAGAAAAGTTGCATTGGTACTTGCCTGACCTGGGACCTGACTTATCTTAAACCGTAATAATTACCTTATTAACCTGATTCTCCTCTTTCCAGCTGCTCTCAGAAATATCAGAAGCTGAAGCCTGGCTGCTAGAACGCCGCATAGTCCTCGTATCAGGCGACGTGGGACGCGACGAGGAGTCGGCGCTAGCGCTGGCACGCCGCCTGGACGCCGCGCAGCGAGACCTCACAGGCGCTGATGCTACGCTTGCTAAGCTGGATAAAGCTGCAGCTGGGTTGAAGGTAGGACCATCATCATCATCAAAGGACCATCATCTGTGCTGCTTCTTCCCAACTATGTTGGGGTCGGCTTCCAGCTTAACAGGAGGCAGCTGTGTACAAGTGTGCCACAAGGAGCGACGACCCTATCTGATCTCCTCAACCCAGTTGCTAGCACCCCAATAAGGGGCTAAGACTAGGTAAGATATGATATTGAAATAGAACCGATGAATGGACCGTGTGAAAATGGACATGGCTAGAAAGAATGTTACTTGTGAGAAGACGGCAGATAGAAGAAGAAACGATGGATGGATTGTGTGAAAGTCGATAAGGTTAGAAAGAGATGCAGACGCTACCCTCGCCAAGCTGGATAAAGCTGCTGCTGGGTTGAAGGTAGGACCATCATCTGTCGCTATGGTTAGAAGCTATGGTAAGTCATGGTGCCTGGACGCCGCGCAGCGAGACCTCACAGGCGCTGATGTTACGCTCGCTTTGCTGGATAAAGCTGCTGCTGGGTTGAAGGTAGAGTTGGCCCAAGGGCATTTGTCAAAAAAAGTTGTGGTAAAAAGTAAAAATCAAGGAAAACGAGAAGTTTTTTGATTCTCCATGAATAAATCAGCCAGTACTCATCCTCCGAGCCTTTTTTCCCAATCCTGTTGGGGTCGGCTTCCAGTCTAACCGGATTCAGCTGAGTACCAGTGCTTTACAAGAAGCGACTGCCTATCTGACCTCCTCAACCCAGTTCCCCGGGCAACCCGATACCCCTTAGTTAGACTGGTGTCAGACTTACTGGCTTCTGACTACCCGTAACGACTGTCAAGGATGTTCAATGACAGCCGGGACCTACAGTTTAACGTGCCATCCGAAACACAGTCAATGGTGTCTAAGATGTACTTAGAAAGTACATACAAACTTAGAAAAGTTGCATTGGTACTTGCCTGACCTGGGATCGAACCCGCGCCCTCATACTTGAGAGGTTGGTCCTTTACCCACTTGGCCACCACGACTCAATCAAATCAGCCAGTACTATGTACACCTTAACTGTTACATGTAAAGACTATTAAAATTATTATTAAAATAGATTATTTAAGTAGTTTATAGCATCTATGTAAATAAATCTGATAATAACATAATTTCCTTAAAACCGTTATATGTTTGTAATGTGGCAGCTCTTTGAAATAAATAAAAAATGTATTTGAAACTATTATTTTAAAAATATTTTTGGTATGGTATATAGATGCCGCTCACACATTTAAATTCCCTTTTTTTTTTAATAACTAGCCGTTTTCCGGAGTTTCACCCTCGTCCGGTTGGAACTACTGGATAAAATATAGCCTATGTTACTCGGGAAGAGTGTAGCTTTCCAACAGTGAAAGTATTTACAACAAACACAAAAAAATCCTCTTTTTTACCAAAATTTACCAAAATATTCATCCATTTATTTATATTACCTTTTTAAACAGGACCGGCCAACCATAGACAGTGAACAACTTCAGAAGAGAATAGACGAACTCAAAGCTACGTACGAAGACATGAAACTATTGTCCGCTAAGAGACAACAACGATTACAGCAGAGTTTGAAGTATTTCAAGTAAGTAAACCCAGGTTTCAAATGTGTATTTTGCGACTGTGGTACGTTAAAAATACCTATAAAATGTTTTTCTTTTATGTTTTACTTAACTTAATCCTATGAAATGTTTTTCTTTTATGTTTTACTTAATTTAATATTGGATATGAGGTGTGATCATATCATTTACGGTGTTTATTTCAAAGTATTATTTTAGGTTGCAAAAAGAAGGGCGTTATAAGTTTGACAAATAGGGGTGTCTTTCCCGTTTATTATAGAACTTAAACGACCAATTTCGTCCCGATTTTTTTGTTTTATCCAGCGTTAGTTTCAAGACATGTTTCGTGAAAATATTTATATTGAGCCATTTCTTAATTCATGGCTTAGTTTGTAATACTCTGATACTCTGCTTATCAGTATTTCTGTCGCAAGAATCGTAAATGTGACAGAAATATAATGTTTTTGACCAGTTCTTAAGATGAGTCGCGGTAGTTACTACTTTTTCATCCCACCATCTCGGAAAGAGTTGTTTTACCCTTTGATATCTGAGCGCAAAAGCCGTTTTTATCCTCTAGAGCGGCAAAGTGATTTGAAATTAGAACATCGTGTGCAATACTCTATTTGTGACAATCTTGATAAGACTTTTCAAACAAATACGTATTAAACAAATAAAATACTGCTTAAAATAATTATTCAATTAATTAAGTAATTTTTATTATTGTTTTTTACAGAGATTTTTAACCTTGTTTCATTTTTAAACTGAGTTTTCAAATAAATGAACTTTAATAGGTACTTCTTTTTAATTTGATACTCATATGTGCGCGCCATTTTGTTTTTTTGCATTTTGTAATTTCCTCGATGAAGTGGGATAAAATTATTATTTTTTATTGTTTTTAAGGTCGATTTTAAACCTCATTACATTTTTAATTATTAATATTAATAAATATAAATAATTTTAGAATCCTTCGCTTGCTCGGTCATCAAAATTGAGCCCGCGGTTAAAAAGCAACTTTGCACTCTTGTATAACAAATAACTATTAAAGCGCTAATGAATACTTTGGACTTGTTTATTTTTTCCATAAAACTAACCAACTCCTTTCACTCAGGTTCGTCCAAGAATGCGAAGAAGTCCAGGAATGGATCAGCGAGCAGATGACGACGGCTGCCAGCGAGGAGTACGGGCTTGATGTGGAGCACGTGGAGACTCTGCAGCAAGCCTTCGATAACTTCCTCGCACAGCTACAGGGTGAGAGAGAGAGTTAGAAAGGAGAATGAGAGAAAAAGAGAGTGACTTTTACGTAGTTGAATGGTGACTGATGGGTGCATTGAATGCAACCCGAAATTTGGAAATAATTAAAAGCATAATATACACCAATAAGCATAGAATATTATGTCATAAAATAGATACTAAAATGCACGACACCGAAGACCTTTAGCTGAAAATTGTGAAACCATTTTTCTGTTTGTTGATTATTGCAAGAGCAAATTGTAATTTATTTATTCCTTTTATTTTATTTATAATTTAACATTTTTTTTATAAAGAAATAATTAGCTCTACACTTACAGGACTCATTTAGAAACGCAAATTCTAAACCAGGTTGTCTACGTAAATGCTCGTGCGTTAAGAAGACACATAGGAAGTGGTGAAGGGCGGGCGTTTTGGGGGCTGTCTTTTATAAATTTCACCTTCAAAAAATGCTGATTTTCAGCCTACTTTGAATAAATGACTCTTATATTATCCTAGACGCCAATAAAATATTTTTTTCTTTCCTGCACAGCTAACGAGGGCAGGATCGAGGGTGTCTGCGAGGCAGGCACGGTGCTGCTAGAAGAGAATACCCCTGAAGCTGACAGGGTCAAGCAGAGGATCGATGACATTAAAGGGTTGTGGGACGATCTGAAGGAACTGGCGCTGGCTAGGCAGGAGGTAAGGAAGTTTAATATTTAACAGTAATTTAAATAAAACTACTTTTACGAGTCTTGTCGCGGCTACATTCGTCAGGATTAAATCATATTAATATAACTGCGATAAAATCCGTAACAGTAGTTTTATTTACATGTCTAATATTCGCGTAGACGTCAGAAATCAATATTACACAGTAATGTTAGCAAAAATAATCTGGTCTGTTCCAGTTGTTTTTTATATTTGAACTAGCTTCTGCCAGCGGTTTCACCCGCATCCCGTGGGAACTACTTCCCGTTCCGGGATAAAAAGTAGCCTATAGCCTTCTTCGATAAATGGGCTATCTAACGCTGAAAGAAATTTTCAAATCGGACCAGTAGTTCCTGAGATTAGTGCGTTCAAACAAACAAACAAACACTTCAGCTTTATAATATTAGTATAGATAAAATGAAAATGTAATTTTACGATTGAAAAAGTTATTAATTTTCATAAATAATTTTAGCAATTATTATAATAAAGCAGCATAATAAGTACACAGCTTGATGTGAAAAATCTGTGACGTAAGCGTTTTTTGACATTCCATTAAAGCTTCCGCTGTAGTTTCGTCTGCAAACCGAGGGAAATACTTCCGCATGTTACTGCGAAGTTTCATAAAAATCCAACCAGTAGTTTAAGCGTGAAAGAATAACAAACATACAGACATGCTACTAATATTATAAACGTGAAAGTCTACACATAAGGGTATATATATATACTAGCTTCCGCCCGCGGCTTCGCCTGCGTAGTGTGTTGATAAAAAGTAGCCTATGTGTTAATTCAGAGTATCACCTCTACATACCAAATTTCAACAAAATCGGTCCAGCCGTATTTGCGTGAAAGAATAACAAATATACATCCATACATTCTCACTTTTCACATTTATTTTATTAGTAAGATAGTAGGATATTTTTCTAATACCTCTTTTCTCCCCAGGCCTTAGCGGGAGCCCGTCAAGTCCACGAATTCGACCGTTCCGCCGAAGAGACAGCGGCCTGGGTCGGCGAGAAGGAATCCGCCCTCGGCAGTGAAAGTGTACCACCGCGGTCTTTGCATGAGCTACATGCGCAGAAGAGGAGTTTGGATGCTCTCAAAGCTGATTTAGATGCTATTAAGGCTGCGCATGATAAGTTGCAGGTGGAGGCTGAGAGGTACGTCATTTTTTATAACTTGACTTTTTCAAGATTTTGTATCAATATTACCTAAACTCAATGAAAACCTGTCATTGGCTCTTTGTCTTTTTAGCCATTATCTATTCTTTTTATTTGTCTTTTTCCTAGAAGAAATAACCGATTCGTTGACGTGCGATTAGAGTCAGAGATGGTCACTCATTTACAGACCGACCGATCGCTACTTAACCTAATGATCGTCTCGTGCGGCTGTTACTTAATTAAAAGTTTAAATATATCAAATAAATAATATAAAAAAAATGTTTTTTATGCTTTCGTACCCAAAAGCAAACGAGACCCTATTACTAGGATTTCGCACGTGCCACATTTACGGATAAATAAATATATATAGATATAATCATCGGCAGTGATATTCCGCCCTGACCTTCACCTGCGCAGAAGCGATTTATTGGTTTATTGCCTTATGTGTACAGCGCGCAAAGCGATCCCCACTCTTCCGCCGAGAGCTCAATATCCGTGCCGATAACTATACAGAAGAAATAAATACTGAAAACTGATATAAAATACATACAATTAATGTAACTCTTGTCTTTTTTATGAATAATGGTATGTAAACCTACGTGCGCGGGTCTGACTCGTATTTGGCCGGGTTTTTTCACTACCAATTTATTTTTTTCACCCACAGATTAGGCACAGCCTTCCCAGACGCCAAAGAGCATGTGACAGTCAAACTAGAGGACGTGACCGAAGCCCTAACAGCCCTCGTCCAGCGAGCAGACCAGTGCTCTCAACAGTTAGAGCTCGCGGCACAGCTGCAGGCCTACTTCGATAGTTATCAAGAGTTGCTGTAAGTTTATTTTATTTATAACACGCTTATATTAACTTCACTTGTAACAATGTATGTAAGAAAATCTTGGAATCTTAATTTGACCCACTTCCCGGTCTTCGTGACGATACAATCCGTCTTACCACAAAAACTTTTAAACGTCAGTTTAAGACTTGTCTAAAAAAATGTCAAATTATGACGTTGACATATGGTTCATTTTGCAGCCACAATTTTTTTAGACAAGTGTAAAACAGGTGGTTAAGTTTTTGTAGTAAGGCCACTAATGTCTAACTAAGAAACTTTGCTGTGTTAGTATAGGGTTGCCCTCGATTTCTCAGTGTTGCCATCATCAGACAAGACCTGGTGACAATGAGACCATTTAAAAATAACCTTTCAAAAATAGAATAATTGTTGAAATCGGTTGATAAACGACGGAGATATGGGCGAACAAACATCCTCCGAGCCTTTTTCCCAACTGTGTTGGGGTCGGCTTCCAGTCTAACCGGATTCAGCTGAGTACCAGTGCTTTACAAGAAGCGACTGCCTATCTGACCTCCTCAACCCAGTTACCCGGGCAACCCGATACCCCTTGGTTAGACTGGTGTCAGACTTGCTGGCTTCTGACTACCCGTAACGACTGTCATGCCAATGTTGATGTTCAATGACAGCCGGGACCTACAGTTTAACGTGCCATCCGAAACACAGTCATTGGTGTCTAAGATATACTTAGAAAGTACATACAAACTTAGAAAAGTTGCATTGGTACTTGCCTGACCTGGAATCGAACCCGCGCCCTCATACTCGAGAGGTTGGTTCTTTGCCCACTAGGCCACCACGACTTTTACAACATGCGAACAAACAGACATGCGAATTGGGAACCTCTTTTTTGGGGAGTCGGTTTAAAATACACCTGTACCTACAATACCTACACGCCTCTAAAACCACCATTTTCTTACCCTCAGAGCCTGGACAAACGAGACCCTAGCCCGGGTGACGGCGCCGGACTTAGCGACCGATGTCTCGGGGGCGGAGCGCCTGCTGGCACGACACCAGGACATTAAAGTGGAGATAGAGGCCAAAGAAGAGGCCTTCCAGACTTTGTATAATGATGGTGAGTCTTAAGCACCTGTAATAGGTCTGTATAATATAAAAACCTTTGACTTTGACTTGACTTTGAAACAAACGAGACTCTAGCCCGCGTGAAAAGAAAAATAAAAAAATTTACATCTATACGGATAAGTAATGTATGACAGAAAAATTCTGTAAAGAAAGAAATATGCAACATGAAGGGATAACATAATTATTTTTAAATAATAAGTGACGACACAAATATTGAAAGGCACATATTAAAAGTTTTGTGGCTTTAAAAGTCAATAAATGTAAATGTGCAAAGTTTTATTTTGTGTCTTTCAGTGTTTTGTGAAGTCGGTTTTTTTTTTGTAAATAGTATTTTTTTTATTTTCTAATTCATCATATAATCTCCTAAGAAAGTAGCGTGACAATATGCGGGGCTTCGGGAGGCACCCGAACACCCAAAATCTTCGACGGATTTGGCAAATAACCCGAATTCCATTTAAGTTCACTCGTAACTAATTGGTCATGCCCACCGTACGTATTTGACCTATAAGAAGGCGTCTGACCTACCTGCCTTATCTCTGCTCATCTTTTCTTGCTCCGTGACTCTAATAATATAATAATTCAAAGTAATTTCTAATACCTCCCATTTTCCTACAGGTGAAAAGTTAGTAAAAGAAGGCCACTTCATGTCAAGCGAAATAGAAGACCGCATGTCTATCCTTCGCTCCCGTCGCTCGCACCTCGACGCCGCCTGGAGCAACCGCGAGCGAATATATACGCAGCATCTCGACGCTCTCGTGTTTAAGCGAGACGCCGATGCTCTGGATAACTGGATTACCAACAGGTTGGTTTAAGAATAATCTAGATAGTTCTAATATCCATACTTCGCTCTCATCGCTCCAATCGCGAGCGAATATATACGTAGCATCTCGACGCGCTCGTGTTTAAGCGAGACGCCGATGCTCTGGATAACTGGATTACTAACAGGTAGGTTTAAGAATAATCTAGAATTTTCTATGCAAAATAACCTTGCAATTCTGATAGGCATTTGATGCATCAGTCAGTCTGCGCAGGATTGTTTTGTTAATATAATTTAATTTTTTTGACTATTTGCGAACTTCAGACAAATAAAGCTTTTCGACAATATTTGGAAGTCAAAATGACTTAAGGTGTCAAATCTTCCTAATTTTTTCACATCTATGTGGCTTCCAGTCTAACTGGATGTTGACCAGTGTGCCACATGAACTGACTGGCTATCTGACGTCCTCCTCATTACAGTTATTAGAAACACGATCCCTTGGTCAAACTGGTTGTCAGATTACCCGCCGTAACGACTGCCAAAAAGATCAAATGACAGCTGAGACCTACCAATTTAACGGAGATCGATCTTAGCGACAAGACCGTTCATTATCTCACTTACTTAAATTACTTTTAAGATGAAAATATTAAAATTGGTGTAAAAGATAAAAAGATAAAAGATAATTTATTTTGTTAAAACATGGGTATATGTTTACAAACCAGAGGTATTGTTAAAACATGAGGTGTTGAGATTAGGTACGTAAAGTTAGAGCCATACATGTTTTGCCTGTGAGTGGCGTACAAAATGTTTACATAAGTAGGCAGGGATTAAGTAGCGAATATCAAAAACGAAACGTCACAATATAAGTATTAGGCATCATTTAGGAATTTATTAAGTGTGTAAAAACATTTCGTAATAAGGAACTCTTTTAATTTTAATTTATTTAATGGTAGCTCCTTTATACATTTTGGTATTTTGTTATATAAAACAGGCGCTAGGCAGAATACACTCTTATGCATCAGTGCAGTGTTGCATGGCACAATGCACAGTTTGTCTTTGTCTCTGCGAGTACCTAATGAAGTATTATCATTCTTTTAATTTCAGAGTGCCCCTAGTCCGTGACGGCAAGTACGGTGAGAGCGTCGCCCAAGTGGAAGAGCTGATCAACCGACACCGCGACTTAGAGGAAACTATCGATGCCCAGCGCGACAAGTTCAACGCGCTCAAGAGAATCACTCTAGTGAGTAAATATATATAAGCTAACAGTAGAAAAACATAAGAAACACACGCTTTTATATAATGTACGACTCAAGAGCTTTCTAACAAGTCTAAACACGGCTATGATTTGATACTCGAATCATCCTCTCCCGAGGCTTTTCCCAACTTGGGGTCGGCGGATGCAGCTGAGTCAATATACAATATGTATATTTAGACGAGGGACTTATTGAAGGAGGGTGGTCAGTGTTCGATTCTCGTCCCAAATATGTAAAAAAACTATGACCTTAATTTTTCACCTAATTGTCCGATAAAATACAGTATTCATGGACACAGAGCGCAAAGCGAACTCGGAAATAGTAAAATGCCTACATAATCACGCGCCAAACACGTGCCTCTCCTGTTGATAAGGAAGCGAGCGCGCAAGCCCCGCCCCTTTCCTTTGTTATGTAGCCGACTAGTTCCGAAGATGTACCATCGGCTCGTGCGCACCCTGTCGCGCCCCCGGCCTGCTGACCGCCAGTCGAAGCGAACCCGCCGCCGCTTCCGCATTGCGTAAACATCCCCGTTTACCAAATTTACGTAAAGTGCATTTCCCAGTGTTAGGTAGTGTGTGTAGTGTAATAATGTCGTCCCGGTATTCAAATGAAGAATATTGGGATATGGTTTGTGCCTACACGTTATCATATGATCGTGTGCGAGCTGCCTTTAATTTGTACAGAGAAATGAACATACCAACATGACGGAGCACCCCCGCACTATCAGGTGCGCGTACGTGAGTACCTAAACATTCATTTTGGTGACAAGTGGATAGGTCGTGGCGGGCCCGTGCCATGGCCCGCACGCTCGCAAGATCTCACTCCGCTAGACTTTTATTTGTAGAGTGAGGTAAAAATAATGTTTATTCTATGGAGTACTTCAATCGCGAAAATTGAAGGAACGAATAACGAACGCATTTAACAGTGTGAGAAGTGATCCGTGCTTCCTTAACCGAGTTAAAGACAATATGCGAAAGCGTGCCGAACTGTGCATAACGCGGGGAGGTGCACATTTCGAACAATTTTTAAGATTAGTCTAATTACTTCCTTAAGTGCAAAATCGTTGTAAATACTCAAATTAATCGTCGTAAATGCTCAAATTATTAATCGTTGTAAAAAAAGGTGTGATTCAGTTTTTTAAATACGTCAAAAATACGATGGTGCATCGCGTCTTATGAAAAATTGCATTGCAGAATGTTTATTGTTTGATGTACCTAGATATTTTTGCCTGACCTAAGCCAGATTTAAAGTATGAAGGGAAAATGCATTCATACCTACGTCGGCGTCGGCCATTGATAATGCCGTCGCGCATATGTTCTGCGATAAGCGCAAGGGTGTCGAAACGTTGCGAAATTTTTACGACTTTTTTGGAACGGCTTTGTTCGTCATTAATCAGGGGTTTTTTATTGTTTATATGTTTGTTGGTGAAGTCTATGCCTAAACTATTGGGGGTTTGAATAAGTCCCTCCTTTAAATATACATACTGTATATATTAACAGTATGAAAACATAAGTAAAACATGCTTTTATTAATGCTCCATCAAAGGCCTTTCCAACAAGTCCATCATCATCCTCCGAGCCTTTTTCCCAAGCATGTTGGGGTCGGCTTCCAGTCTAACCGGATTCAGCTGAGTACCAGTGCTTTACAAGAAGCGACTGCCTATCTGACCTCCTCAACCCAGTTACCCGGGCAACCCAATACCTCTTGGTTAGACTGGCGTCAGACTTACTGGCTTCTGACTACCCGTAACGACTGCCAAGGATGTTCAATGACAGTCGGGACCTACAGTTTAACGTGCCATCCGAAACACAGTCATTGGTGTGTAAGACTTACTTAGAAAGTACATACAAACTTAGAAAAGTTGCATTGGTACTTGCCTGACCTGGGATCGAACCCGCGCCCTCATACTTGAGAGGTTGGTCCTTTACCCACTAGGCCACCACGACTTTGTTTTTTCTTCCAACAAGTCCAAACACATTATATTAAAAACTGGTTAAATGTAGCTAGTTCCATCATCAGATCAGTTCGACAGTACCATATTATAGTATTGTCATCAGAACTACATACAGCTGCCAATATTCATGACGCTACGATCCTTGGAAGATGGTTAAATGAGATTTCATTACATACAGGTCGACCTAATAAATGAGTGTTAAAAAGCATAATACAACTTTCTTAAAATACCTTTTCCATGTTTTTCTACAAATTATAACGTAACTCCTCACTCCACAGGTGGAACAAGCCTTCGCAGAACAGCGCAACGAAGAAGAACAGGCTCGAAGACGATCAGCCGAGAGACAGGAGGCGGAGCGGCTGCAGCAATACCGCCGCAGGGAGATGGAGAGGATCACCGAGGAGAGGCGGAGGGAGACCGCGCCCGTGCCCACTGTTAGAGAGGTGAGGAGAAGATCAGCCATAGGAGGACATGATGGCAGCCTGGCTGATTATCAGCCAAGGTGGAAGTTGTCTTTAAGGATATCAGCCAGTGCAGGAAATAATGTCGTCGAGGCTGATTGTCAACCAAGATGGCTGTTGTCTTAAGAATATCATCAAGTGCAGGAAATAATGGCGTTGTGGCTGATCGTCAACCAAGGTTACTGTTCTGTTTATGGAAATCAGCCAGCGCAGGACATTATAGTATCCTGGCTGATTGTCAGCCATGGCTGCTTTTTTCTCTAAAAAGGACATAATTGCATCCTGGCTGATTATCGGCCACTGCTGCTTTTCGCTCAAAACAGATCAGCCAGTGTAAGGCATAATAACCCCCTGGCTGATTATCACCCACGGTAGTATCACCCACGGCTGTTCTCTTGTAAAAAAATATTTCATTGTTGTCAAGCTACACTATCCCCAAGTAAGCTATATTTTAGTAAGCTATATTTTAGTAAGCTATATTTTAGTAAGCTATATTTTAGTAAGCTATATTTTAGTAAGCTATATTTTAGTAAGCTATATTTTAGTAAGCTATATTTTAGTAAGCTATATTTTAGTAAGCTATATTTTAGTAAGCTATATTTTAGTAAGCTATATTTTAGTAAGCTATATTTTAGTAAGCTATATTTTAGTAAGCTATATTTTAGTAAGCTATATTTTAGTAAGCTATATTTTAGTAAGCTATATTTTACTCACATACGGGAAGTAAGTCCCCCAATCACCCAATAACTTATATTTCTATATTTCCAGGGCGAACGACTCCAAACTTCAGTGGCTCCAGCATCGTCAGAAGAAACCTTGTCTCCAGCACCACAGTTTGACCGACTGCCGAAGAATGAGCAGCATGTTAAGCGGGCTGAGAGTATGAGCGTGAGTATTTGGCTAGCCACTTCCTTAATTGCTTCCAGTCTGATTGGATGCAGCTGAATACCAGTGTGCTACATGGAGCGACTGCTTATCTGATCTTCTCAATCCAGTTACCCGGGCAACCCGATACCCCTTGGTTAGACTGGTGTCAGACTTACTGGCTTCTGACTTAACCCGTAATGACTGCCAAGGATGTTCAATGACAGTCGGGATGTACATTTTATCGTGCCATCCGAAACACAGTCAATGGTGTCTAAGATATACATAGAAAGTACATACAAACTTAGAAAAGTTGCATTGGTTGCCTGCCCTGGAATCGAAGTCATACTTGAGAGATTTTTTCGATATTACTACCATATACTCGTCAATACCATAAAAGATTTTAACAAAAACATCGAGAAAGGGAAGGTCGAAGGAAAGAGAGGAAGGCTTCGTCCAAGGTATAGCTACATCAAGCAAATTAAAGAGAAGGTGAAGGTTGTGACGTATAAGGAAGTTCAGGAGTTGGCGCTAGATAGGCGTAAATGGAAGGAGCTGTAGTGCTATTCTATAAGACTTCACTCTAAACTTCGCATCTGAATCCGCCGTGAGTTGCTACACTAGCGCTACTCTTGCGAGCGTGTTTTCGAGTTGAACTAAATTGAACTCGAGATTTTGACAGATAAAGTATGAGATGACTTTTAGAACGTTTTGAACGAATGTGAAGTGAGTGTGAATAGCGAAGTGAAATGTGAAGTGAAATGCGAGTTGTTGTTCGAATTTTATAGAATCGACGTACAGCACCGACAAGAGCTAAGCTCTTAAATTGAAGAAGACTACCGTATAATTAGATTTTCAAGAGTATATTTTGACACGTATATGTTTTTACAGTAACCCTGCCTATAACTAATCAATCATCCTCTCCACAGGTGGTTAAAACACCCAAGCGTACGCCGTCGTTCACGACGCGTCGCCGCACGCAGAGCTTCCGCCGCCACCGCCGCGGAGACATCGCTGAACTGCCGCCCGTTGAGATTGAGGGTAAGTCGATTATTATCAAGAAGTAGGATTCTTCTAGATGTTGCTATGTTAAGTTTTATGGTATTCGGTTAAGGTAAATTTGTGAAAATTTAATCGAACAATCTGTCCAGCTTTGACGAGCTCTTTTCCGTGAAAGAATACTTCAAATCTGTCCACAATAGGGTATTTTAGTCTAGATGAGAAAAAAATTAAAAGTGTATTACAATGATTGTTTAGAGGAAAAGCAATCGGGAAATGTTAGTTTCACTTCGTAAGGTACATAAATATATTTTTTACTAGCTTCTGCCAGCGACTTCGTCCGCGTTAGATTCGGACTTTGTGCAAAGAAAGGAAGAAATAATAATCACCAGCCTATTACTACTTAGCTTTAACCACTAAGGCTGCACACGCGACGGAAGCTTAAAAAATGGAGTAACTTCTCCCGATTTCCCAACATTTCCCATCACTGCTCTGCTCCTATTGATCGTAGCGTGATGAAAAGTATCCTATAACCTGCCCAGGAGTATGCAGAATATTTGTGCCAAGTTTTATTAAAATCCGTCGAGTAGTTTTTGTTTCCATAACGAACATACAGACAGACAGACAGACAGACAGACAGACAGAAAGACAGACAGACAGACAGACAAAAAATTTACTGATTGCATTTTTGGCATCAGTATCGATCACTAATCACCCCCTGGTAGATATTTTGGAAATATATTTAATGTACAGAATTGACCTCTCTACAGATTTATTATAAGTATAGATTGCAGTTTAAAGTTTTTAGGTTTTTTTATCTGTCTTTGAACACTACGAAATGTCGCCGCCATGCTAATGACGTCATTACGGTAGTAAACAAAAGTGTCATATATCAGTGTCAGTATTTATATCCACTGGTACTTGAATCCATAATTTGTCTGGTGTTTTTACACTAGTGTTCTCACATTCAGAAACAACACACCAACGATACGGAGCATAATTACTCATTATTAAAATTTTCAATACATATCAAAATATGTATTACTGACAGCTGTAGTTTGTTTACTAACGTAATGACGTCATGACCAAAAACAATCATGGCGTCCGTTGTGTGCCGCGTTTTCGCGAAATACGCGCGAAATTTGAAATTATGATAAAACAATTAATTTATATTCGTACATAACGTGAGAAAAAAAAATATTTTTAATTTTTTAGAGATATATTAAGACTAAAGAATTTATTTAAGATATATTTCAAAAATGCATGTAATACCCTATCTAATATAATAGTTTCGGAGCCTTTAAAGATGTATCCTCTTTATTAAAAAATATTATTATTTGTCCTGCAGGTTATCTAGAACGCAAACAAGAAGCCGGCTGCGGCGGCAAACGAGCCACAGTGCGGTCCTGGCGAGCGTACTACTCCGTGCTATGCGGACAGTTGCTGTGCTTCTTCCGCGACGAGCTCGACTTCGCCAGCGCCAAGGCCGCGGCGCCGCCTCAAGCTATACTGAATGTTAGTGAGAATTTTGCAGGATAAAATAACTAGCGCAGGTGCCATAACGGAAAATCTCCTAAGCAAGAAGCATCGCTAAAATGCGTCTTCGAGGAACGAGGCACTTCAATAGCTCCGCCCCGATACCTACGCCTTCTTTAGAACCAGCCTATTATTTTTTCACCCGTCAATCATAACCAATCTCAAAGAAGCTATTCCCCTCGGTTGTGCCCGCATTCAAGGGAAACTTTCCGGGGAGCTTATGTCCTAAGCTATTTAATATCTGAGTTCGGAAAGTTTCCCTAAATATTTTCAGGCTCTAAACTAACTATGCTCAAAATCTTTTTTTCGAATTGAGTTTTATGTTTTTAAACAAAAGCTTAACATTTGATTTCGCATTTGTAATTGAAGTCATCCATCATCCTCCGAGCCTTTTTCCAACTATGTTGGGGTCGGCTTCCAGTCTATTTTATTTATTTATTTATTTATTCGACTTACACGGCTTTAGCAGCCAATTACATAAATCGTAAACTTAAATTTAAAATGAAAAAAAAAGAACTTAAAAATACAGTTAACTAAAGTATAAAATAATATTAAAAAAAAATAAAATAAAATGAAAATAAAGTAAAAAAACACGTTAGTAACGAATAATAAAATTAGAAATTGTTTTCACAAAACTTTAGGCATACTCTCATTATATGGACAAATTTATCTTCAAATATATCGCAGTCCGGGTTGGCTTCAACGAATTTGTTGATCGTATTCAACACGCGCGGTACGGGAGCCGTAGCGCGGGCTGCGGTTCGACACGGAGGCACGTCTAACAGACGATGCCTTCTGCTGCGGAGATAATTATTCGGCGTGTATAGTCGAATCAGCTCATTAAGGATATCAGGTGCATCTGTCAAACCTTTACAAATTTTGAGCATAGTTCCTATCTGGTCACACTCCCGTCTTACCGCCAACATGTTATACCCCAAACATCCCAAAAGGAACTTGGTAGGGTAAAGGTAAGGATAGTATCCGAATGTTTTCCTGTAGAGAAACCGCAAAAATGCTTTTTGCACTTTTTCTAAAAGAAGTACATACTTGGCTTCATGCGGATTCCATACAGAAGAACTGGCTTCTAATTTAGTTCGTACTAGTGCACTGTACAGAAGCTTTATGACGTTTTTATTATTAAATTCACGGGCAATGCGGAGTACAAACCCTAACCTTTTAAAGGATTCATTGGCAACCGTTGAAATATGGTCATGGAAAGTTAGCTTCTGGTCAAATGTGACACCCAAGTCTTTCATGTTATTCGATCTTATTATCTTAGTACCATTTATTGTATAGTCAAAATAAATTGGATGTCGCATTCGACCAAAAGTCACTACACAGCATTTAGACAAATTGAATTCCATTTTATTCTGGACTGCCCACTCGTGTATGGCATTTATATCGCTTTGCATGGCTTCACAATCCGAAAGAGAGTCAACCGCACCGTAAAGCTTAAGATCGTCCGCGTAAAGGAGACTTTCTGCGAATTTTGGGACAGATGGTAAGTCATTGACCATGAGTAGGAAAAGAAGAGGCCCAAGTATTGATCCTTGACTTACACCGGAACGCGTATGGTAGGGGTGGGAATCGTAGACACCAAGCCTTACAAATTGCTGACGGTCCCGGAGATAGTCGGCTAGAAGTCGGAGTAGATTAGGACAGAACCCAATGGCACTAAGTTTTAAAAGCAAGATGTCATTATTGACTCTATCGAAGGCTTTACGAAAGTCAAAATAAAGCACGTCTACCTGGCGTTTTCTGTCAAGATGTTTTGATATGTACTCAGTAATTGTCTGGAGGTTGGTATTGACAGACCTCTTGCATCTAAAACCGTGTTGATTATTACGTAAATGTTTTTCAACTTGCGAATATATTAACTTGTGAAGAACATTTTCAAATATCTTTGCAGGAGATGATAATATAGCTATAGGTCGATAACCTTCGACTGCTGATTTATTACTAGTTTTAGGTATGGGCGTGACACGTGAAATTTTCCAGTGATGTGGATATATACCCGTATTTAGACACAAAGATGTGACATAAAGGAGCAGAAAAATGTTCTTTGAAATGTTTCAATATAAAAGCCGGAATACTGTCAGGTCCTATTGAACTAACCGGATTCAGCTGAGTACCAGTGCTTTACAAGAAGCGACTGCCTATCTGACCTCCTCAACCCAGTTACCCGGGCAACCCGATACCCCTTGGTTTACGTACCCGTAACGACTGCCAAGGATGTTCAATGACAGCCGGGACCTACAGCTTGACGTGCCATCCGAAACACAGTCATTGGTATCTAAGATATACTTAGAAAGTACATACAAACTTAGAAAAGCTGCATTGGTACTTGCGTGACCTGGAATCGAACCCGCGCCCTCATACTCGAGAGGTTGGTTCTTTGCCCCGGCCACCACGACTCTTCTTTAGGATTTGTTATATGAAGTAAGGATTGAAAAGAGAATCCTATACGTAAAAACTAAGTTAAAATGTAATGTTATTTTGTAATGTTTCAGGCTCGTTGCGAACCAGCGGGTGACTACACGAAGCGAGCGAATGTGTTCCGGCTGGCGTGTGCCGACGGCGCAGAGTATCTGTTCGCTTGCTCTTCTAAGGATTTGATGAAGGTAAACCATAAATTTTTCTAGGTGATGATGATGTCCACCAAATCAGATCAAAAATCATTTATTCAAAGTGGGCTCAAAAGCAGCACTTTTCGAACGTCAGAATTACATGAGACAGCCCCAAAATTGCCTACTCTCCATCACTTCCTATGTGTTATTCTCCTAGCCGATTAATTATCGGCCGCGACGGGTGTTCTCATATGAGGAGATCAGCCAATTGCATAGTGCAGGCACATTAGCTTGGACTGCGGTGCACTCAGTATTCCTTCACTCTCATAGCGCGATGCGACGACAAGCCGACACCACCGGAGAGAGATCACAAGCACCACCGACATTAACGTGCGACACGATACACGACGGGTGTATCAAACATATTATATCACGCAGTAATAGCTTCCTAACCGTGAACGAATTATTCGGAGACTTTTAGGGTACAAAGAAGCAAAAAATCCTCTTATAAGTTAGTCATCTTTGTCTAATACTTTTCATAATTTCTTCACCAGGACTGGGTAGCCAAACTGTCCTTCCACGCCCAGTTGCCTCCAGAACTACAGCTGACTCCATACTCCTCAGTTCCACCTGGAGAGTCTCCAACCGCCGAGATCAGGAGAAGGTTACATGAGTAAGTTTATAAGTACCACCAGTGTTGTCTTTAATTTTTCTTAATTAATGGTTTCTTCAACCAAAATTAAGCTACATAAAATATATAACCACATATCGTTGTAAAACCTTCAGACACTACCACAGCCTTGATTTCACTTCGAAGTAAAGCTTACTTTAAAAAATATCAAACAGTTTCTTCAACAAAAATCATCCTAGACAAATTCCATCATGACAGATGATCATAAAACCCTGATACACTACCTCAGCCACAAACGAGTGTCAAAAGACAACCACCATAAAAAAAATACCACAGTTTCTTTCACATAAATCGTCCTACAGAAATGTTATTAACGTACATCATCATAGAACCTTGAAACACTGCCACAACCTAAAAATCAACCTTCTACTCCTCAGGAATGCGGAGTCTTCATCATCAGCCCCATCATCTCCCGAACCTGAGCGCAAGCCACGCACACAGGCTGAGATCTTACAAGAACATAGGAACAGTCAACAGTCGCAAAGGACTTCTGGAACACCTGAAAGACATATTGGTGAGTCCTTGTCATTTGAACATCTTTGGCAGTCGTTACAGGTAGTCAGAAGCCAGTGAGTCTGACAACTAGTCTTATCAAGGGGTATTGGGTTGCCCGGGTAACTGGGTTGAGGAGATCAGATAGGCAGTCGCTCCTTGTAAAATACTGGTACTCAGCTGCATCCAGTTAGACTGGAAGCCGACCCCAACATAGTTGGAAGGCTAGGTAGATGAACAGTTCTTGTCAAAAACCGCTCTGAAACGAGGGTTTTCTAAAATGGCGTCCACGAGGTGGCAGCACCGAGTCGTCAGGTCCAGGTACCTGTCAAAGCGCTTATCTTTACTACGAACCGTGAACGATTTTAGTGTTTTTTTTTTATTTTATAATTAAAACAGTCCATTATTGTTTTACAATTAAAATACCGCCGATAAAAAACTAAATCATATAGTGTAAACAAATTCTAGTAAATTACGTTATCTACCTTTCAATGAGCTTTTCCTTAGTACCAGTACCTAAGTTTTGCACCCCTCTTTCTGAGCTCAATTTTTAGTTCGGAAACCTTTTTCTGACATTAGTCCATAATAAAATCAATAACACTTCCAATATAACAGAATTTCAATAAACAATAAGTTCGGCACCTACAATTCCATACTATTTGACAGCTGTTTGGACCAGACGCATACGTGGCGCCACTCGGTGGCAGAAAAAGAAGAGAAAACCCTCATTGGCTTCAAATTAGTCGAAATGCATGCACATAACACAAGACCTTTCGTTAAATAACTTTGCCATTCTAAATTCAGCTACTTGATGCCTCAAACATACTTTTTTTTTAATATTAATTTTTATTCTTTAACGGAATTTAAAAAAAATCTTTATTGACATATGAGGTTACAAAATCATATTAAGTCTCTGAAACCCAAACTAGGAAATATGTCTGTTATCTTCTGTGGTTTACCACAAAACAATTTTAAACTAAATATCAGTAATTATTAATTCATATTACTATCAATTTCATCTTAATTACTTTGTTCATCTTCAATTAGTTGTATTTCTCAAGATATGCACTTATGTGTCTTTAAGAAAACCACCAAGGGGCCGTTCAAGTATTACGTAAGCAGTATAGGGGGGTGGGAGGGGGTCTTTGTTTTGCTTATTTTGGATGACATGGGGGGTAGGGGAGTCCAGATGATGATTACGTCATCGATAGTTATTTCCTCTTTTACACGAATGGCAACCCTCACATTGTCTATGCTTGAAAACGAAAGCATTTTCGGGGATTCCCGCAAATATACACGCATACGTTTAGGCACTCGCTTTAGAATCGATTCGGGGAATTACCGCACGCTGTTCACTTGTCTAAATTTCTTCTGTCAGTGTGTTGCTTTGTTCGGATACTATAACATTATAATTATAATATAAAAAAAAATACATTTTTAATTGAAAAATGTTTACGTAAGCATGGGGGCAGAGGGTAAAAGCTTTGCTTACTTTTGCTGACAAGGGGGATGGGGGGGGTAAATAATTGTAATAAATCTGCTTACGTAATATTTAAACGGCCCCCAAGTAACTAGTGAGACAAATCAATAAACAAAAGTATTTAATAGATAGTTCAAACTCCCTTTTCCATAGTAACAAACGTATTTATTTCATAAATAGCTTTGCACATTGATTTCCACAGTTTTCTAACTAAAATAAAATAGCTGTATAAACAAATATTTTAATATAAAATCATGTTTGTCACATCAGAATCAACGGTACTACCATCCTTGCCACCAAGACAGCCACCTCAAGAAGAAGACGCCACTGAAGTCGTTTTAAGGTAAGAAATACTGTAGTAGATCTACTAATATTATAAATGTAAGTCCGTTTGTTTGCTGCGCTTTCACGCAAAAACTACTTAACAATCATCATGTTACTTTATACACATATTCTTGGCGGTACTAGAATGAGTATTGCATACTTTTTATCAAATAAAAAATATTATTGGATTCAATGCGAGTGAAGCCGCGGGTAAAAGCTAGACTACTACAAGCTGTTGATTTGCATCCGTGCCATATTCAAGGATGTAATTATGCTAATGATTCTCGACCCAAATCAACAAAAAAATTGGTACGTATTTTTTTTTTCTTCGGAATTCCGTCATTCCGACATATAGCCGTATTTAAACTTGGCGCGTGTGTTACTGGCCTTAAAACCGTGTTGCACCCTCACACAAACGCAAACACAAAGCATACGCAACGATCATTCATAATTTTCATTCATAAAATTGGATTACTTCTGAAATACTACGACATTACAATGACAAAAAAAACCAGTGCATATTAGCTGTTTCCCGTCTACTGTAATTCCAATAGATTATTTACGTATTTTCTGATCTCCTCCTGAAATATGGCACAAATGCAAATCAACACCTTGTATAGTGGGCACTATGAGCCTGCCCACAATCCTTTACTTGTGGAATCAAAATCATTTGTTGAAAGTAGGCTAATTAGATTAGCACATTTTCACGTCAATATATACTTTGGACAGCATCCCTAGGCCTAGGCCAGTGGTTCTTAACCGGTGGTCCGCGGACCACTGGTGGTCCCTGGAGGCATTCTAAGTGGTCCGCGAAGCATTGCTTCGCGACGTTGCTATACGTTGCCTAACTTTATTTTTAACGACTTATCTATGCGAACAGGGGTTTTCGAATGGACGTATAAGATATTCATCTTACTTGCTTGTCTAACAGAAAAAAAAAATGTTTGGGCTACATTTTAAGTAATTTTGGCTTTGAGTCTTAAAAAATAATTGAAATTTCGCTCTCGCTTCGCTCGCGTATTCAGAAACTATGTGCCCTTATATTTGCATTTGTCAACAAACAAAAAGTTAAGTACGTTTGGGCCACATTTTACGTAATTTTTTTGGTTTGAGTCCGAAAAAAAGTTCGCGCTCGCTTCGCTTGCGCTTTTGGAAACTAATGTAGGCAATTGTTTATCACAAACATCTCATTACATTAAAATCTATAAATTTTTGTTTTTAGCTAAATAATAAAGAAATGAGTGCTAATTATAAAGTGTGCTTGTATTCTTTATCAAAGAACCCTCAATTTAGGTAAACCAATGTGGTGGTCCCCGGCAAGACAAACTTTTGGTAAAGTGGTCCCTCATGCCAAAAAGGTTAAGAACCACTGGCCTAGGCTCTTTCAAGAAGAAACGGCGATGAACTTGCTTCCCAGCAAGTTACACTTATGTACTCCTTTATTTACTCTATATGTACGTTCTCCCTTATGTACTATCGATCAATAACATTTACGATTCGACGATTTTGTCAAAAAATTGTTTGAAACTGTTAAAACAATAAATACAACCTCTGCCTGTCACAGTGTAAACTTTCGACCATCTTGTAGTTGATTGTCTCTAAGAAAATTTGGTTAAGATGGGTCATAAAAGTGTGTGATATTACTACTCATACACATATTATTTACTAGCTTCCGCCAGCGGCTTCGCCCGCGTGGTGTGTTGATAAAAGTAGCCTATGTGTTAATCCAGGGTATGACCTATGTACATACCAAATTTCAATCAAATCGGTCCAGCCGTTTTTGCGTGATTGAATAACAAACATACATCCATACATTCTCACAAACTTTTAAGTAGGAAGTAGGATTATATTTACACTCTTATGTACTCCTCTATATATTCCCTGCCCTATATATCGGGTGTGTCGTCCATAATCACATTAAATGAAATGCGTTAATATACTGGTTAATATATGTCGATTAACATAGAGAAAAAAGAAAAATACGCAAAAATAAAAAAGTGATTTTTTCGAACAAAGTAAATAGAATAAAAATGTGCGAGAATCAGAACACCATTTTAGTAAGTACATTGCACTGACCTGTATCACGGTAAAGATATGGACAGTATGGAAACTAAGCCTGTTTGCGGACATAACTACCTACGCTCCGTTGAAGCAATAGGGTTGTCACTTTTAATGATACACATTTTTTACTTTTTGGTTCTGTAGTGATCAATCATCGAATTTAATTAACTACCTAACTAGCTTACAATACAATTTAAATAGGTAATTTAATGGCTTTGGTTAATCTCAGCAAAAAACGATAGTTTGAACACGAAAAACATATAATATTTACACAACAACTTGTTATTACTAAATTATAGCTTTATATTAGATCTGTAACTTTTATAATTACGGTGGCGTAACCTTTGCAAGTTTTGGCGGGAGTAAGCGAGCCGAGTTTGGACGAAAATGTTTCGGGCGTTAGTTGGAGCGGGCGCGCGGTTGTCGCCGCACCACCTCGCGCGCGATGGCGCGCAGACAAGGCTCAAGGACTTTTTACACAAATACATAATTATCAAACAAATAAACTACTGATTAAAATAATCTTCCAATTGATTAAGTAATTGTTGTTATTGTATTTACACTTATTTTTAGCTGTTCTTTATTCATAAACTGAGTTTTTTAAATTAAAAGACTTTAGATAACTACCTAAAAAGCTGGAGTAGGTATAATAATTAAAAACCCATTACATAAAAAATACCTATTGTTCATTTATATCTACAATATATTAACAGAAAAATATTTTCGTCTGCTACGGCACGTTCGAAATTCTTTGTTTATTTATTATTAAATTTTGACTGCACTATCGTTTTAAGCGCCCTCAAAAACCAGGAAAATAATACCCATGACGAAAAAAATTATAACTGTTGCAGCCGCCATCTTGGATTCATGTTTTGATTGCACTATCGTTTTTAGAACCCTCAAATACCATGAAAATAACACCCATGACGAAAAAATGATACCTGTTACAGCCGCCATTTTGGTTTTACGTTTTGACTGCACTATCGTTTTAAGCACCCTCAAATACCATGAATATGACACCCCTGACGAAAAAAATGATACCTGTTGCAGCCGCCATATAGGATTCACGTTTTGACTGCAGTATCGTTTTTAGCACCCTCAAATACCATGAAAATGACACCCATGACGAAAAAAATGATACCTGTTGCAGCCACCATCTTGGATTCAGGTTTTGACTGCAGTATCGTTTTTAGCACCCTCAAATACCATGAAAATGACACCCATGACGAAAAAAATGATACCTGTTGCAGCCGCCATCTTGGATTCACGTTTTGACTGCAGTACCGTTTTTAGCACCCTCAAATACCATGAAAATGACACCCATGACGAAAAAAATGATGCCTGTTGCGGCCGCCATCTTGGATTCACGTTTTGACTGCAGTATCGTTTTTAGCACCCTCAAATACCATGAAAATGACACCCATGACGAAAAAAATGATACCTGTTGCAGCCGCCATCTTGGATTCACGTTTTGACTGCAGTATCGTTTTTAGCACCCTCAAATACCATGAAAATGACACCCATGACGAAAAAAATGATACCTGTTGCAGCCGCCATCTTGGATTCAGGTTTTGACTGCATTATCGTTTTTAGCAACCTCAAATACCATGAATATGACACCCATGACGAAAAAAATGATGCCTGTTGTAGCCACCATCTTGGATTCACATTTTGACTGCAGTATCGTTTTTAGCACCCTCAAATACCATGAAAATGACACCCATGACGAAAAAAATGATACCTGTTACAGCCGCCATCTTGGATTTACGTTTTGACTGCACTATCGTTTTTAGCACCCTCGAATATCTTGAAAATGGGTGATGGGTGTCCTATGACGAAAAAAATTATACGTATTTCGGCCGCCATCTTTGATTTACATTTTCTACAACTATTACACTATCGGCTTTAAATATCCTCATAACCGCCGCATCACAGTTAAAATATAATTATTTCGAACAACCCGCAGCAATAACAATAAATAAATCGTTCGCTCGCGGCATTTTCGGAAAAAAAAATAAAATTGAACGCGACCACTCGTCTTGACACGCGTTACTGAGAGCACCGCGAGATCCCCCCGGAGCCTCGTCGGTGTGCCATGTTTGTGTGAGTGAGTCGTTTCGAACGTTTGTTCGTAGTTTCCGAACTGCTCTACATATATTTGAACTGTGCCTGTATTGTAGGAGCGGCAACGTCGCATCGCAACAATATGGCGGCGAATCAAACGAGGCAAACTTAACATCTCAATCGTCTTACAATCACGTCACAAAACTTTTATTTTGATTATTCATTATGATTGTTATGAATCACTAGATTTAAATTCACTTTGATTTAAATTGTCTCTTATCAACATAGCACTCAAGTATTATTGAAATTAATTTTAAATAGGTAGATTTGTCCGCCGTTGACATCAATACAACGCTGATAGCGTTTTGTTGGCATTCATCGTAAATAAGCACCGTGTCGGTGTATTCCGCGGCTGTGTAATTCACTCGCGGCATTGTTTATTTACACTGATAACAAATCACAAATAAACTAAAATGGCGTCCACATTCGCATACACGATATACCGTTCACTAAAACAAGTTTTATTTACACTGATAACAAATAATAAACAAAAACAAAACAATAAAATAGCCTTCACTTTCGCAGAAAATAATAATTCTATCACAAATACACGTTTTATCGCTAAAACAATATTCTCAAAGAAACCGGCGGGAGAGGCGGCCATGCACTAAACGTAAACAGTTCACACACACGTTCCCGAACACGGAAGTTAGCAAAAAATAAATCTTAGTCAATTGAAAGCTTTAAGACCCTTTAAAACATGTGTCGGCTGGAAAAATCAAATAAAAATGTAAGAATTACGCATTATTTAGCTCTGTTAAATAAAATAGTTATTACAGTATTTTATTGTAATTATTAATGAGTAGAAAACAGCATTTAAAACCTTAATAGTGCTAAATTGGTATCTAAAGTGCTAGGTTGGCAGCAATGACACAATAAACTATTTCTTTTCTTTTCGCTCATGACGTGAACGTATGACTATGGACCTTACTGCTATTAAAATAAGTTTGATTTTGCCTTGTCAAATATTCTTTCCTCTTTCATCTAAAGGTTTTGCTAAGAACGGCAACCTTTATTTTGATAGCTAGCCGGGGTCATTGACCCTTGCGTACTTTATCTCTGCTTTACACATGATGTTCAAAATTATAAAAACGAAAAATAATTCCTGTGGCTAAACCACTGAATGGATTTGGTTATTTTTTTTGGAATTTGTTATAGAATATGTTAAAGTATATGTGATAGGATTTAATGTGATTATGAACGACACACCCGATATAAAGCATTATATTGTAAAGCATAATTTGTCATCTCGTCTACATCAATACGAATAACTATACCTGTAATGATAGTGATGATGTTGTTGTATAAATAAATTAATAAACTATATTTTTTATCTTGCAGGAATCAGGAACAGTCTCAGTCCAGCTCTTGGGGTAGGTCGCGGTTTTCAAACGGTCGTGACATCAACTCAGAATTTATAAGATCACAACAAAATGGTAAGTACATATATAAACACAAAATGTAATGTATACTTAGGTACTCCGTTTGAGTAGGTAATTAACTAAAGGTAAACAATATTGATAGGACGTTACACAAATACGTATTAAACAAATAAACTAGTACTGCTTTAAATAATGATTCAATTGATTAATAAGTAATTGTTATTATAAACATTGTTTTAGCAAGATGCATTTCCTTTTAAAATCAAAGTCATTTCAAAATTGTTTATATTCCGTTAAATACCTATCTATGCCTAAATAATATGTGTTTAACTAAAATCTCAGTAAATTTTATATTTTTGAGTGAGAGTTAGTGGTAAAAAAATATTTATATTATACTATAGATTGTAAAAGTAAATTTATTTCACACTTTTTTCATGTTTTGTGATGTTATCGCACTATGTTTTGTCCTTGTGATTGGTTGTATTCGTCCAAATTATTTTAAGATTTTTAATTGGTTAAATTATGGTATTAATTACAGTCACCCCACTATTTGGGTAATCTTCACATTAATTTAAAAAACTTTCAAAATTCACCTTTATCATAGTAACCACACGTTCGATTATCTTTACACAGCATTTAACAGAATTTACCCTCAATTTAACGACTCTCACCCTATTAAGACAAGGGTAAAAGTCAAACTTAACAACTAATTCATTAATAGCCGACCACGGAGCTCCGCCTTTACCCCTCTCCGGGCCCCCCGATCGCCCTCCATTGCCCGAAAGAGCGCCGAACTTACCCGAACGAGGCCCGAACTTGCCCGAACGAGGCCCGAATTTACCCGAACGTCATTCAACTATAGAAAGAACAAATGCGCAAGGCGAGAAACAATCGGTGTCGGCTTTAGTGAACAGCTATCAGCAAAGGATGACGGGCAATTGGCAAGGCAGAGATGGCAATGGCAATAGGGCCAACACGGGGTCGTGGCAAGGGTCAACACAGAATAATAACTGGCAGAGTGTTGAAACGACGTCGCATTTTTACTCTACGAGTGATACCGGTCAGTTGGTTATAAGGTCTGAGTGGTACTTTGGGTGTTGGGTTTTTTGGTACTTTTGAAAAATAGTGACAAACACATCTGAAAGGTTTTAAACATAGTCGAAAAAAAATCTTGTTTCAGTAGCTCAATGTCAAAACCCAACTGCAAGCATCTATTAATTTAAATAAAATATCAATAGTCTCAATAACTTAAACAGCTAGAAAATCTTGAAGATATATAATTTTAAATGAGAAACCGAGTCTTTCATTCCTTTTGCAAAAATCTATTGTGTTTTGTTTGTATTGTTATGTAGGCATCAAATAATTATATGCCATTCATTTATTCGTTAAATAAATAGTTAACACTATCCCCATCTCTAGTACCAAATGACGCAATTTTCTCAAAAGTACCACTGTGACCTCGGAGTATCAAACAGCAGGTTGTGGAGCTTGGTAGACACTAACAATTAGCTCCTAACTGTATGTGCTATATTATTATTTTAAACCAACCTACTCTATCTGTTATATTGTATTAAAGCGACCTTCTGTAATTATTTTTCATGCTGTATGGAAAGCAGAAAAATCTTTTTATTTCTTCATATTATATAATTATTATGTTTTCGTTACTTCTGATCATTGTCTTCAAAATTCTATAGTTATATTATTTTCCTATGTTTAAAATTCTCAGTATTAAGTTTATCGTTTATATCTACTTGGCCATAAGAATTGTAGTTTAAGCTTATTCATATTTACTTAAATAGTATATAGAAGACAAGTTTTCCCACGCTAACATAAGTAAAATTATTTGTCAGTAGTCATATAATAAACTGGCAAATGTTATGTTATATCAGCAAATGGGAAAACAGGTCTTATAGGTGTTTTAGCTGAATATTGAAACGCCCGCGTCGATATTAAGTTACGTTTTAAACTCTGTCACCTTATTATAAAACGTAGTTTTTCAAAACTACCGGTTTTAGTGTCAAACTTAGCACTAAAACCATTGCATCTGATGTTAATATGTATTAGTAATTAACAGATATAATTCGGCGTGGCGTTTAAATATTCGGTCACCAGCTTTATGCAAATAGGTTGTTTTTTAAATTAAAAGTGATTTGTATCATTTAACTATGACGATAACCAAACCATAACCAGCTGTATACTTGTCGCCCATTGGTCAAATCGGCGATTTGACAGCTGAAATTGGTTCGATTACCTTTATAGTTACATGGTGAAACTCACCGTAAGCTTTATGTAGATTATATTCTAACCAAATGTTTTATATTTCACACGCAACCAAGGAGCAAGCCATCTACTCTACATATTGCATCGCGTGCAATGTACGATTATCTAACTAACCTTGTTATTTTTATTAAGTATCTTGTTATTTAAACTGCCAGCTAATTTATTACTGAACTCATTTTCTAAATATCGCACTTTATAACTATTCGTTTTATGTATGCAAATCATACGCTGCTGTCTGCTTAAACACGCAAAATTTGGATTTGTAACAAAATACATACGTGCGATGCTTGAATTTATATCTAACAATTATTATAATAGGCTTTAAATCACTACCATTTAATCATCATTTTTAATACATCACAAGGCTATTATATTTATCTATTTAGTTAACAAAACGTTGTATTGTAAAAAAATATGACTTACGCTTTATACTTTTTTTAGGTTAATTTACCTAATTTTTATCTAGGGTAATCTTCATTAAAAAAACGTGCACCTATACGAAATCTTGGTTTTAATTCATGTATGTTTCAAAAGGTTTTAATGACTGGAATATGTTACTAGCATCAAAATGGAAAGTCGCAAAACCAATATTTCGCACGTGGTGCCCGTTTTTTTTTAGAAAAGAGTGTAGTTATTGTGTATTTTTAATTATTTTTAGTTAGTTAAACTGTTTGTCGTTTTTCTGTGTGCTTTTGTTTTTCTTGTTTTTGGGTGTTGGTCTATTTATTTTTCATAGTTTTTCTTGTGAATAAAGTTATATTTTGGCAATAAAGATTTCCTCAATTTACTTTTAGATTTTAATAAATAGAATGTAATTTAGCTATCGTAGACATCAAAATTCATACCTTTTTCTAAATGACGCTTTATCTTACTATACGTATTTTGTAAATTAAAATTCAGTAATTTGATCTTAAATTACATAATCCTTTGGGTTTACCAAATCTTATTGCCAAAATATAACTTTATTCTCTCTTCCATCATTTAAAAACGTAATTTTTTCATAGAATTAACGTTGTATTATATTTTCTAGCATACGGCAGTAGTGGAAGCAACACCCGGCCAGCTTCTGTCGCCGGCAGCGGCGGCTCGCCAGCGCTTGATCAGAGACCAGCTTCTAGGTAAATAGAACTCTTTGCTATGTTATACTGGCTGTTATATGCGGTTTTATACGGGTTCTGGGAGGAATATTGCTCGTAACATAACATAAATATATAATACCAGCTTCTGCCAGCGGTTTCACCCGCATCCCGTGGGAACTACTTCCCATACCGGGATAAAAAGTAGCCTATAGCCTTTCTCGATAAATGGGCTATCTAACACTGAAAGAAATTTTCAAATCGGATCAGTAGTTCCTGAGATTAGCGCGTTCAAACAAACAAACAAACTCTTCAGCTTTATAATATTAGTATAGATTAGTATAGATGAGCTGAACTGCTTTCTGTTCTTGGATAAACATGACCTGACCTATGTATTTTCTCAGGCTTGGCTATATGTACCTAAATAAGATTTTATTTAAATCGGTTCAACGTTAGACGATGGCATTGTGTATAGCCATCGACTTAGTCTTATCTCATATCGTTTTTAAACATGGATATCTCTCAATTGGAATAGCTGTCAGTTGAACATCTTTGGCAGTCGTTACGTGTAGTAAAAATCCAGTAAGTCTGACAGCCAGTCCTTACCAAGGGGTACTGGATAGCCCGGGTACCTGGGTTGAGGAGGTCAGATAGGCAGTCGCTCCTTGACTATCTCAGCTGCATCCGCTTAGACTGGAAGCTGACCCCAAACACTGTTGGGAAAAGGCTCGACAGATGATGACATGGATGTCTAGCAAAAAAACAAGATTTCAAAATCGGCCTACAGTTTAATTTTTGTCAATCTGAAAAAGTTTTAGTTACCTCTTCCTCTCTCTGATACTAATTAGTTTCTGTCAAATTCCGAACCACCATCTTTGGAAGTCGGCTTAAGTGATTTTTTCATTTCCACCAGGTCATCGGGCGAGTCAGAGCTGTCAGTGAGCGGAGTTTCGAAAGAAAAGAAAGACAAAAAGGGCGTATTCATCGGCCTATTCAGCAGAAAGAAGCGACCACAGAGTCATATGTAACTCTATGGTCGACAAACGTCAAATTATTGAACTAAAATCTGATTGATAGATTGATAAAAACGAATTGATGGATTGATAAAATATTTTTTGACACATAAAATTAATTTTCAATAATTTGACGTCTCGTGTGTATATATGAGTATATAAAAGTATATACAGAAAAAAACATACAATTATTTTTTTGAATATTTTTAAGTCATTGGTATTACTTAGTCGTTCCAAAATCGTGCCTTTTTCGAAAAAATAATGTTATCGAAATACATATTTTTGTCGTTTTAATGTTTTTTTTCTTGTGTTTAATGATTTGTGTTATATTTTGACGTAAAATTCAAAATGGCGGGTTTTTTGCTATATTACACAAATCGTTGAAAATAAGATAGATTTTAAGTACATATTTATGTAGGAAAGTGTCTTTTTTCTTCATTGTAATCGTAAATATTATTATTATATTTATATATATTTGTTAAAACATTCCTTATGACCGCGATCTTAGTAGGAATTGATATTTAAGTAAGTATTTTGACAATTAAGAAAAGTATTACATATTAAATTACCATATTTTAACTGAATCATTCTATTAGAGCAACTTGTTATTGCAATTGTTAAATAAAGTCATATATTGTTATAACATTGAGGTTAAGCAACCGCTGGTGCGGTCGCGAATTGGATGGGTGACCTAGGATCGTGGAATTTTGTCACAAATTGGGACCAAATAGTTAAGTGGTCCAATTTAAGTTGCGATTTTAAAATGTATCTTTTAGCTTTGTCTTTTACGGGCTAAGCAAAGATAAAGGTGTACCTTTTTATCTTTTGAAAAATATATTGAGATTTAAAACGAATGTGACATTCAAAGTTGACAATAATAAAAATCTTAAGTATTTTTTTGAGTTACATTTTAAAATCGCCGCTAAAATATCGAAAGCAATCATTTAAATACAATATTTTACAGATTTTTAGTGTAAGTAACATTTATTTTTAAGCATTATTTTATTATATTCATTAAATTCGGGGAACGAAAACTATGAAATTAAAACACAAAAGAACGAATGAACCATGTAAAGCGAAACCATTCAATCAATCTTTCATTCATTAGATTATTTGTCAAATTCAACTGACAGCCTCTGACAATAAGTTATATTTAAAAAAAAATTGTAAGCGGGTGAGAACCCCTTCCATTTTGAAGTCGGTTAAAACATGTACCTACCTATTGAGTTTTCGTCTCCGGACTATCATCATAATATTGTTAAAAAGTTTATTTCTAGCATAATGTAAGTTAAAACATTTTTTGTTCTGTACTGTGAAGTTTATAATAAAACAACGCTATTATATGAATTATATCGTTTTATTTTAGTATCCCAAGCATATTAAATATAGGAAAATGAATTAATTGCAAAAATTTAGGCTACTCCGCAGATCAAGCTACACCAATTACATTTTTTCCCTAATCAATATTGGACCTTATACTTTTAACATAAAGTTGTAAATCTATTAAAGTTTGACAGACTGAAATTAATAGCTTGATACATTTCTTGACAAACCATGGATGGATTGCCTGAAAGATGACATGAATAGGAGGGGAGTGAGTGTCAGTATGACGAGTGACAGGGGAAAATGGAAGAGGATGACAATTTTATTTGGGGTCGGCGCAACCCCAAATAAAATTGGGAACAGAGCAAGAGGAAGAAGATATTTCTTGGCAAACATCTCATCTGAAGTCAGCCATTTGAAGCCTGAGGCATGTGCAGTAGTGTTTCGTTGGTATATTTTGACTATTGTAAAGTCACTAGTAAGTAGCTAACTTCAGAGCGGTAAAGTTACGGGAGAAGACTAAACTTGTAATAAATTATATTTTTTATAGAAGATGTCTTCGTCAAAGTCGGTTGAAGACAGGTTATTAGACTATTTTTTTAAATTTGTTATAACTTAAGAGGGTGAGAGCCTGGAGATCTGTCATACAGGTCCCGTACCCACTATGGACTCCAGCTGTCACAAAGGTGACAAACCTGATTTGACATATGACATGAACCAAACTGTACCTTTTGGAGAGAAATAAATCATTATATTATATTATATTATTACTATTTACATATAAATATATCTTTAAAAAATACAACGTTAGAAACCTATACCTACATACATAAAAAATAATCCCTATATCCCTTGGTCATGCCATCACGCGTGAACGGCTGGACCGAAAAAGCTGAAAATCTGAGGAGAGGCAGCTTAGACACGGGGGAAGGGTATAGGATTTTTGTCAACATCCGGCTACGGGAAGCAGTATATCGGGACGTGGATGAAATCGGGAGCGGAAGCTAGTTCAATATAAAAATCATTAAGTAGTGAAAAAGCTTGCATATTATACTAAAAATTAAAGCTTAAGAATCAGCATAAGAAGCAATAATACCACTATAAAGAGGATTAGGGTTCAATGGGTTATAATTAGCGCCATATCTCCTTACAACTTCAATATTTCCAGTTTGAAATACCAGTTCTAATCCTGCTCTCATTTGAGCTGCCTGCACTGAATCGGGATTGATATTCGTCCCTGCTTTATTCTTGACATAGTAGCTTATATCCCCTTGGGGGTCCATTGGGACCCTTGGTAAATACATACGTTGATAATGTACAGATCTTTTGATAATTTTATGGACCTTTTCAGCTTTTTTGTGTTTCAATTCGTGTATTTTGTGAAGGTGAGAGAGTAGTTTGGACTTCTCGTGACGTGGTCTGTGCGTGTTTATATAAGTGCGGACAACTTGGATTGGTTTGGGTATATGAATGTGGACGGCCTTCTTGTTGAAAAGAGAACGTTTTTGGACCGATTTTGGCTCGTTTAACGAATTTTTTACTTCGAAAACGGCAGGTTTTTTGCTAAAACTCTTTTTCATTGGATTAGAGTTGTCCCAGACTTTGTATTTTATGTAGTAGTTCGCTAGGTTTGATAATGGGTCTTCTGTGTAACGTCTTTTGAGGGATCTAATTTTAGGGTCCGTATTTTTTAAATCTTTAGCCATTTTCGCGAATAGACGAAGGTTTTCGAACTTTTTTCTGGTGATCGGAGATTTTTTTATTAATGATTTTGAGTTTGAATGTCTGTTAATATGATTTGATGTGGTTTTGCTGTCATCAATTGATCGTTTTCTGAAAGATTTTGTATTTATAACCGACACATCTGAGATAGGATAATGAATTATAGACTCACTTTCCAACGGTCGCTTTTCAACCGATTTGACAGCGGTCTTCGGATTATTTGACACTTGAATATGATTTGACAGTTGGCTGTCACTGTCAGATATCGAACGCTTGTCAAAATGCTTTTCATAATGGTGTTTTTCTTCCTTCTTTTCGGCCAAATGTTGCAAACGTTTTTCGACAATTGTTTTAACTACCGTCTTTATGTTTGAAAGTCTATGTTTTATTAATTTTACTAAAGGTACTGGATATGTTACTTCGTGTAATGGTTTGGTGGGAAAATAGTAAGTGTAGTCTGTAGATCTTTTAGTTCTTGTGGATTTTTGTGGGGAAGATTCGCTAGGGGAAGTATTAGCAGATGTTATGAGGATTTCTGATGATTGTGCTGGCACGCTGTCAGGAGTCATAGAGCCAGATGGCGATGGAGGTGATGAGGAAGAACCTGTAATAGAAATTGGGATTTACCATGGTGGCCTTTTTATGTAGGATCAACGTCGTTCGATGTCGATCGACTGGTCTAATAGCTTTACTTTACTGGTCTAATAGCGGGTGACGTGACGGCGGCGTCTACTAATCCATTCTGCCATCGATCGATGCCGTCGATCGACGATCGATCAATTGGTGTCATAGAAACTATCGATCGAGGTCTACTAATCCATTCTGCAATCGATCGATGCCGTCGATCGACGATTGATCGATTGGTCTAATAACACCCTCATAAAGAACTCACCACTAATATTCAGCATCTGCTGCACCATCTCAGGTATCTCCAGCGGGTACCGACAGCGCTCCGTCGCTGGCTCCGTAGAGTTCATCTGGATACAGTCTCTGAACGACTTGTTCAGCTCCTCTGATGAAGGGACCAGGGTTTGGGGTGAGGGGACCTCGGTTGTTGGAGCTGGGGGGAGAATTGGTTTATTTATACTTTTTATTCTCAGCCAAAATCGTTTTTTTTTAAAGTAACAGCTAGAGAGAAAAGTAAGTACGAGTTACGAGTATCGAGATTGTCTCGAAGTTAATTGACGAATAGAATTATCCTAACACTAAAGCTGGTTTTGAAAACTACGTTTTATAATAAGTGGGAAGAGTGTTTGCTTGAACGCGGTAATCCCATTCAGTCGATATTTCGCTGTTGATGCGCAGGCACGACTGGGTAATGGATGGCGCACCGTTGGCGACACCGTGCTGCGGCACGACGTCGTGCCGTGTTACGGCGCCGGCACCGCGCCGTGGACATGGGGCCACGGCCTTAGGTTTAGCTTTTCTTGGTACCTGAGCTATGTAAAACATTTTTCCTGGGATTAGCTGAGTTCAAGCAAACAAACAAAATTACACTTCAGCTGTATTAATAAACTTCTTCTTCTTTGACGAGAACGAATCTTTAAGAGAGGTTCGCATTGTAATCACGTGCCAAACAAAAATAGCTCTTACATCTAGTACTAGAAGGTTCAGAATGCGTGATCTCTGGCTCGTAGCCGCTGAGGTACGCCAGCCGGTCGAGGAACCACGCCAACTTGAGGATCAGCTCATTCTCTTCCTGTTCATCTGTCTGTAGGATTGAGAGGAATGTAGTTAGACTAGAACAGTGGCGGATTTACAAATTTGCCGCTAGTAGGCCATTCAATTTTTGCCGCCTCTAATGATTGTGAACTTAATGATATTTCTGTCAGTTACTAGATTATTTTTGCAACCCTCTATGTACCGAAGAGTTTAAAATGTTAACAAATTTTATATGACAGCGACTTTGAAGCGTAAAACCTCTGTAACTTTTAAACGGCTCAATCAATTTTCATCAAACATGTCTAAAAACAATCGCCCGTAAAACACCTGTAGTACAAAAAAAAACTAAATTGAAATCGGTTCATTCGTTGATGTTGCTATGATTCAGTGGCGGCGTAGCATCGGGTGGCACCCGGGCGGACTACCTATTGAGCACCCCCCAAAAAAAAAAACGACAAATGTAAAAACGTTACTGTTCCAAAACTCAATAATTTTGTACCAAAACGAGTTTAAAAAACAACCGTCGCAAAGTGAAAAAGTCGCGAGCGAAGCGAGCGCGAACTTTTTTAGTTTTGGGGTACAAAAATACCTACCCAAACAAGTGTGGAAAAAAACCACTGCAAAGAGAAGAAGCCGCGAGCGTAGCGAGCGCGAAATTTTTGAATTTTGGGTCGCAATAATAGCTAAAGAAATCAGAAAATAGTCACTGTCAAGTGAAAGGCGCGAGCGCAGCGAGCGCGAAATTTTTTGAGTCTTGGAACACAAAAATACTCAAACAAATTTGAAAAAAAAACAGTGTAAAGTGAAAAAGCTGAGAGCGCGTAATTTTTTGAGTTTTGGGACACAAAAGTCCTCCACCTCATAAACAGCTTAGAAATCGTCAGTGTAGAACGTCAGTTGTTTTTGCTACTTCGGTGCTTTAACATTTTGTTAGGTTGAGGACTCAAAGAGCGCAGAATAAACCAGGAATTATGAAAAAACCGCGAGCGAAGCGAGCAGATTTTTTATTTTATTTTTATTGAAACGCTATTGGAATATTTTAAAATTCATAATCACGTAAGTACCTAAGTATATATTATAGTGCGTTTATTAATCGTTTATTTATATATGGATTGTGTACCCATATACTTAATTATAAAAAAAAAACCTGTAAACAAAATAGCTTAACTTGCCGCCCCTCTAAATCTGCCGCCCTAGGCACTGGCCTACTTGGTCTATTGGTAAATCCGCCACTGGGCTAGAATATAGTAAGTCATCTAACAGACAGACGTGTGTTGCTGAGGAACTTGTTGCGCCATTTATTCTTCTTATGTTTTGATTCGAAAGAGTAATCGAAAAAGTTAGTGGTCGGTGCAGCATGTTTTCTCCTTCCATACTATTCAAGTTCAATCCCAAAAAAAAACCATTATTGAGAATATGAGAGCAAAAAAATCACGTTTGTTGTATGGGAGCCCCCCGAAATATTTATTTTATTCTAGTTTTCAGTAAGTACCTACTTATTTGTTGTTTTAGCGGCAACAGAAATACATCATCTGTGAAAATTTCAACTCTTTAACTATCACTCATGAGATACATATACGATGCCTGGTGACAGACGGACGGATGGACGGACAGACGGACGGACGGACGGATAGAAGAGCGAAAACAATAGGGACCCGTTTTACCCTTTGGGTACGGAACCCTAAAAACAGCCTCCAAAACAGCCATCCTTCATCACTTCCCATGTTTTATTGCAAAGAAGTGGCGCAACAAACTCAAACATTGTCTGTCTGTTTATAATGTCGGGACACCTTTTGACACACGGTCGGTTAGCCCCATGCTAAGTTATTAATTAACTTGTGTTATGGGCGCTAACACAACTGATAAACTACATATAGCTACACATATACATATTTATAAATACATATTATAACACCCAGACCACGGCCAACAAGCATGCTCATCACACAAATGTCGACCGAACCGGGAATCGAACCCGGGACCTCAGGTTCGGCAGTCCGGCGTGGTGATCATTGCGCCATCGAGGTCGTCCGTACCTTTCTTTACGTTGTTTTGCGATTGAAAGACAGAATTCACCCCGATCCGTAAAAATTACGTAGGTACCTAACTTTCTCAACTTGTAAGAATACTATAAGCGACATACAAAAGGGTTTTACATTAACGTAACCGCGGCCCTGGTACATAAAAGGCCTACGACGGAACACGACGGTTTTTAGTCAGTAAGCGTCTGACACTCCCTCGCCGCTGCTAACCCACAGCGGGAGGGGTCATTTGATGATTTTTGACGTCGTTAAAAAAAACTACTTACGTAAGAAAAACTTTCAAAAGCAAAGACGTCTAATACGGAGCTTATATCAATATTCAATCCCCAAAACAATGGATAGATACGTTATAGAAATCCCCTAATAATCACCTACCTTCTGATACTTCTTAGCGTAAGCAAAGTCTTGCAACCGCCTTGTAGCATCCAGAGCCAAGGATGCAAATCTTCTAATATTCTCACTAGCATCCGTAACTTCTTCACAGGACATCTTTCTACGACTGTTCAGGATAAAGCCCCTAGACTCCGAAGGATACCTATACAAGTATACTTATTAGTTTTAAATTATTATAGTAAAAAAGTCGTGGTGGCCTAGTGGGTAAAGGACCAACCTCTCAAGAATGCGTGCGTTGGTTCGATTCTAGGTCAGGCAAGTACCAATGTAACTTTTCTAAGCTTGTATGTACTTTCTAAGTATATCTTGGACACCGATGACTGTGTTTCGGATGGCACGTTAAACTGTAGGTCCCGGCTGTCAGTAAACATCTTCGGCAGTCGTAACGGGTAGTCAGAAGCCAGTAAATCTGACAAGCAGTCTTATCAAGGGGTATTGGGTTGCCCGGGTAACTGGATTGAGGAGGTCAGACATCAGTCGCTCCTTGTAAAGCACTGGTATTCAGCTGCACCCGGTTAGACTGGAAGCCGATCCCAACATATTAGGAAAAAGGCTCGGAAGATGATGATGAGGTTCTCTACTTGTGCAGACATGCAGTTCCGGGAAATGATTTAATGTTATAATATTTATGTATTTTGACACTGCCTCGTCGATCTAGAGGTCGCAAGCGCGGCTGCTGGGCTCGAGGTCTCGGGTTCGATTCCCGGGTCGGGACGAAATCGCTTTGTGGGTTTTCTTAAACTTTCACAGAGCAGCCCGTAGTCTGGAAGTTGGTGATTGATTCACCCGTGCATCGGAAAGCACGTTAATGTCGGTCCTGCGCCTGATCTCTTTCCGGTCGTGTCGGATTGCCGTCCCATCGGGTTATGAGAGTGAAGGAATATGGAGTGCACCTGTATTTGCACAAATGCTCGTGCACTATAATATGTCCTGCGCAGCTGGCTGATCTCCTTAAAATGAGAACAGCCGCCGTGGCCGAATTCGGCCGTGGACGCCATTATATTTTCTACGGGCCTTAAATGCCAGATTTAAATAAATAAATAACAATACCTAGGTCTTGAAGGTACGGGGGAGTTGTCATAGTTGTTAAAGTTCAGCATTGGCATGGACCCATTAGTTTGAGAAGATAAGCTGTTGCTTGACGATGGTAGGTTGATCGAAGATGAGGTGTTTGATTCCTAGGATCAAAGAAACAGTATAGTAACTGCCTATAGCCCATTCACCGAGCCGTGTGCCAGGGGCCCGATTCTCCTAAGTTTATAATGTCAAAATCGAATCGCAATATGATCGCAATAGCAGTTTTAACCATATCGGGTATTCTGCTACTAATAAAAGACCAATCGTATTCGATTGACATTTGATTGGTGTGCGATTGGTCTGCTATTTTGGTGATTTTGGTCTATACGGTAGTTTGCTGTACAATCATTTTGCAATCGTAAATCATTTGCAGACAAAATGATTCATTATTGAAAGATAGAAAAGGATAAAAACGTTTATTTCAAAGAAAAAATAGCGGAATGCCACATACGCTTCAATCGTAATCGAGTCGGAATTGGATCTCAGTCGAATCGAGTCGAACGTCGATCGATCGTCGCTTAAGTAAAATTAGGAGAATCGGGCCCCAGGTAAACAAAGAACAACACTTTTTCAAGATGGCGGGTATAACCCGACCTATGACAAAACGTCACATTTTAGTGTAAAATGTTCGCGATATCTGTGGTCTACAATTTAGTAGCGTTCCATGTTTGACAGTCAAGTCTTTTAGGTTCTTATACATGTAAACGATTTAATACACATTTAATGAAGGTTAAGAAAATAATTTACGGCATTTATTATATTTGATTTCAAAGAAGTCTGAAAGGATTACATAAGTTCTACAGACATCGTTCTAAATTATCATTTTAGTATAGTTATCGGCCCAAATCTTGAGCGCTGACCTTCATCTGCGCAGAAGTGATTTATTAGCAAAGAACGAATCCCGAGTGACGGCTATGACGCGATGCGCTGCGGGCCAATCACCGCTTTAGTCCGCCCCCACGCCTCACTTCATACCACAAAAGGGACCCAATAAATTACTTCAGCGCAGGTGAAGGTCAGCGCTCAAGATTCGTGCCGATGATTATACTTCTCCGATTCCCGATTCTCCTAAGTTAATAATGTCAAAATTGAATAGAAATCGAATCGCAATATGATCGTAATAGCAGTTTTAACCATTTCGGGCATTCTGCTACTAATATAAGACCAATCGTATTCCAACGACATTCGATTGGTTTGCGATTGGTCTGCTATTTTGGTGATTTTGGTCTATAAGTACGGTAGTTTGCTCTACAATCATATTGCAATCGTAAATCATTTGCAGACAAAATGATTCATTATTGAATCACATAAACGGATAAAAACGTTTATTTAAAAGAAAAAATAGCGGAATGCCACATACGCTTCAATCGTAATTGAGTCGTGATTGGATCTCAGTTGAATGTGAATCGTATGTACTTATGTCGCTTAAGTAAAATTAGTAGAATCGCGCCCCAGGTTCAATCGGATATCCAGCAGGTTATTTTAGCTTACCCAATTAGTATTATTGTTCTCCTGACAGCCTTTCAGTTGCGCGCTGTAATCTTCTAAGGACTTCTGCAGCCCCTCCAGATACGAGCTGCCGTCGCGTACGATATCATAAACCTATGAAAAATATATACCTATTATGGTAAACAATTTTAATTAAGAGGTGGTCTTCAATGTTCATGTGTAAACAACTGACTCCTTGCGGATTTTGTAGAGATGTCGTCGAGACTGATGATATGTTGTGAAACTTTTGACTTCACGATAGTCAAAAAATTTTGTTACAGCCTTTTCATCGTCCCACTGCTGGGCTGCGGCCTCCTCTCTCACGGAGAAGGATTGAGCGTTAATCACCACGCTTGCTCAATGCGGGTTGGTGTTTTCCGACTTTAGGTATAGTCCAGGTTATGACGGCACTGCCGTCATATAGCGGCCGTAATACAGCGGTGAATGACGTCACCAGAACGTTGTCTATGTAAACAAAATGGGGCGGTTTCCTAGAGAGCGGTAACTGACGCCGTAACTTCAAAAAGCGGTGCCGCCATTTGCATGACGGCCGTCTTGACGGTGTCAGATAGTTTGGTGAACGTTTTATTGAAAGCGGTGAAGCTTTTTTAATACGTATTTGTGTTTTTTTTTCGGAACAACGTCAAAAATTAGTTACAACTCTTGGAGCAGCGAGGACGACGAAATTTTAATAGATTTCGGTCGTAACCACGAAGCAATACTTATATAATATAAAAAGTAAAGATTATAGAAAAAGTCAACTAAAACAGAATTGGTGTCGTGAAATTTGAGAAATATTAAATAAAACAGGTTAGTAAGTATTATACAACTAACAAAAAGTTTATGACGGTGTGTTAAAACGGCCGTGGAACTTTCCACATGTCATCACCGTAAAGACGACCGTCTATTTGCGTCCGTAATATTACGGCCGCTATATGACGGCACCGCTTTCCTAGGAAACCCAAGCTTAAGAGTCTGACACTCCCTCACGCTGCACCCACAGCCGGAGGAGTCATTTGATGATTTCCCATAATAAATAAAAAAGTATTTCGAACTTACTTTTTTCTCCATATAAGAGTGATGATCATATTCATTTTCGTAGCCATGGTCATAATGGTGACTTTTATGTTTCCGATCTTCCTCATGATGCTTACTATTCCCTTCAATATTACTGTAAAACTTCCTATCTTGCGGCGAATAATCTACTTTCTCGTGCCCATGATATTTCTTAGAATGCTCGTGTTTCTCAAACAAAAACTTTCTCACTTCCGGCAAATCGATCGTCCATGACGACACTTCCGCGAAAGCGTACGTCAGAATGAAAATCGCGAACGCATTTCGAAACGTCATTTCTCCCGCGCTTTTTTTGAAAGATAACAGCAATGACAGAACAAATCGAGTTTTCAAAAAAAAAAGAAGGGTTTAAATCATATTTTTTTTAAAGAAAACTTTTTGTTTTATTTAGTTCTTAATACGTGGTTTTTCACGAACACTTCGTTAAGTACTGTTTAGAAACAAACGGATGAGATTTTTTCTTGTTAATTGCAAGTTTCCCGCGGCATATATTGTCCGAGGTTGAATTGAGTAATACTTGGCATCGCATACTATTAAAGTACATTGACCTTAGTTCTTTGTTAGATAATTAACTACGCCCTGCGGTTTTGCCCGCCCTTAACACCGGGGTCACATCATTCTTAGTCTATGCTCAGCGGCATACGGTTAAACTGGAAGCTGACCCCAACATAGTTTTTGGGAATAGGCTAGGCAGATGATGACTGTAATATTTGCCCATTTATGAAGAAAAGCTGTTCTTTTTCTGTAAGTATTTCCCTCTGTAACAGGGCAAAACCACGGGAAACTAATAGTTCAAATAAATAATACAAGCAGCATATAGCTTCTGATCGCTAACTCGATTGGTTTTCCGTTCATACTGGTCAAGGTAATAACTTCAATATGCCTCAATATTGATTTATCCTCGTTGCTGTGTTTCGGATGGCACGTTAAACTGTAGGTCCCGGTTGTCATTGAATATCCTTGGCAGTCGTTACAGGTAGTTAGAAGCCAGTAAGTCTGACACCAGTCTAACCAAGGGGTATTGGGTTGCCTGGGTAACTGGGTTGAGGGGGTCAGATGGGGCAGTCGCTCCTTGTAAAGCACTGGTACTCAGCTACATCCGGTTAGACTGGAAGCCGACCCCAACATAATTGCGAAGAAGGCTCGGAGTATGATGATCTAGCTGTGCCATAGCGCGACTGCTGTGCACGAGGTCTCGGGTTTAATTTCCGAGTCGGCCCGTTAATCGATAGACGCGTGACACGTTCCTTAGCCCCGAGATCTCGAATCAATAATGAAAATTATTCAAGTGATCGAGTTAAATAAAACAAAGTAGGTATTTATTATAAAAATGTTTAATTTTATTCACAAAAATACAAACGAAATACACTGGTAACATAATTAAAGTCTAAAATTAAAATAACTACCTACTGTTTGTTCGTAACATATTAAAACAAGAAAATTCGGAGGAAATACGGTTTAGGTGTAGTATTTAAATACAAAAATAAATTTTGCTATAAAAATATAATGTAAGTAATAATTATTATTCTTAACTATATTTTATGATTGGGATACATTAACTTATACTACTATTAATTTGCAAAAAAAAGATTAGGTACTATATTTTGATAAAATACTTACCTTTTTACAATTCAAATCATGAACTCGGTGATAGAAAAGAAAAAAAAACAACAACCAATAAAAATGCTTCCCGCCAAAACAACTGTCAAACCATACATAAAAAAAAAATAAAATACGTTCGGATCACGGAGGAAGGAAAGATAGCGGAGATGCCATAACGAAAGTAGCTCAGGCGCCTTCTTCTAGATCAAATACGTACGGTGGGCATGACCTTAACGATCAGTTACGAGTGAACTAAGGAGGCGTTCGGGTTCTTTGAGACATCTGTCAACGATTTTTGGTACCGCAAAAATAATTGGGTTCAAAGATGGCGTGTAAGGGCGGAGCTAGTAACATTCCTCGTCCCCCGAAGGCCCGCATGTTGTCGCGCTACTTTCTTAGAAGATTTTGCGCCATGACATCTCCGCTAATCATTTTATTCTCCATGGTTCGGATACACACACTAGAAAAACACAACTAATATATGACGAATCTTGTCATAATCGCCATTGTAAGTAAAGTTACTATAGAATAGAAACTACGGTTGGCAAGGCCGGCATTAGGGGGCGCAGTGCCCGTACAAGCTTGCAAATGCCTGAAAAGCTCAATGTAGTTTCTCGCTGGTTCATGAGAAGAGCTGAGACTGGCTTCTGTCAAACCGATAGTCGAGTCTTTGAAGAGTAAGTTCTTATTTTCGTTGAAGGGGGAGAATATTTCTAAGTTGATGAGTTGGTTGCCTGAAGCCGCGTTGTAGCCGAAGTAGGTGTCTAAGGAGTCCAGTAGCGTGTTCAGGCTGTTGTATTGTGGGTCGTTTCTGAAAAAAAAATACATTGTGAATCAAAAACATAGGTATCTAGGAAGTGGTAGAGTGGGCGTTTTGAGGCCTTTTCTAAATTTAGACATTCAAAAAGTGCTGTTTAGCAGCCAAGTTTTAATAAAGGATTTTTAGTAAGATGTTAAGTTTTAAAAGTCATCTCCCGAGCCTTTTCCCAACTATGTAAGGGTCAGCTTCCAGTCTAACCCAGCTGAGTACCAGTGCTTTACAAGGAGCGACTGCCTATCTGACCTCCTCAACCCAGTTCCCCAGGCAACCCTTGAACTCCTTACCTCCTGGTGACGATCTCAGCGTCCACCACGTATGCCAAGAGACAGTTGTCATGAAGGGATATCAAATTCTTACTGGCAAATACCCCTCCTTTTTGAGCCCTTTTTGTCCTCTGTAACCCTTTCAAACCTGGTAAGACCCTCTTACCTTCTGGTGACGATCTCAGCGTCCACCACGTACGCCAGGAGACAGTTGTCGTCGATGTTGATGCCGGTGGTGGCGGCTAGTGAGTTGTTGCGGCAGAGGGCGCGGAACTGAGTCGCTTGCAGGCCTAGGCTGGTTAGGTGTGCTGGAAGGAAGAGAGAAGTAGATATAAGTATTTTTACAAGCTTTTATTTAACTTGCAATGTATGTAACTATGTGTGTTCGGATGGAATTTTACAACTCAATTTTAAGGCACTTGCCCTCAACCGATTGAGCTGAAATTTTGCATACATGTTTAGTTTGGATGACAATGCATGTTAAGCTATGTGACTTCATCCCAAATCCAACATAGCTAAATATACAAGATGGCGGACTAGTTATTTTTAAGGTACCTATACAATATGGGTATCAAATGAAAGGGATTGACAAGTAGAACACATTGCATTTTACGAAATAAAAACCCAAGATGGCCGCCGCTACAAAATGGTGAATAACCTATTTTTTTCAATTCCATCCATATGGGTATCCAATGACAGGGCTTGACAAGTAGAATAAAGTGCACTTTACCAAATCAAAATCTAAGGTGACCGCCGCTACAGAATTTAGACTTAGGAACTTACCAGGTGAAAACTAAAAAGTATAAAATAAATTGAGGTAAAAAAATCTTTAAAAACAAGCTTTTATTTTTATGTTTAAAGGCGGATAGGGGAATTAAATAGTTTATTGGTTTACTGTCAATATAGTTAATTAGTAAGGTATATTGCGTTGGGGATGTACAGACTATAGGCACTATAGACAAAAACAATTCTGGTTTGCAAAGTTAGATACATAATTTACCAATAAATTCTCCACTTTTTGCAAAGGTATAAATCGGATTTTTTACACAAAATTAAGATCTTAGCTCTAACGAAAAGCGCTAATATTATAACGACAAGCCGTTTTCCTGCGGTTTCACCCGCGTCCCGTGGGAGCTACTGCCCGCACCGGGATAAAATATAGCCTATGTTTCTCGCAGATAATATAGCTTTCTAATGGTGAAAGAATATTTAAAATCGGACCAGTAGTTTTTGAGTTTATCCATTACAACCAAACAAACAAACAAAGTTTTCCTCTTTATAATACATGTATGTATTAAGTATAGATTAAAAGTCCGTACGTGGATGCTTGTTCCTATTCCACATTTTGATGCAACTTAAGTAGTAACAGCATAGTTTTTTAGTCTATTAGGCTGTTTTTTATAAAATCATCCTCCGAGCCTTTTTCCCAACTATGTTGGGGTCGGCTTCCAGTCTAACCGGATGTAGTTGAGTACCAGTGCTTTACAAGACTGCCCTGCCTGACCTCCTCAACCCCGTTACCCGGGCAACCCAATACCCCTTGATTAGACTGGTGTCAGACTTACTGGCTTCTGACTACCCGTAACGACTGCCAAGGATGTTCAATGACAGCTGTTTTTTTAAAAGTGATGAAATAAATGAAAATAACAACAATCAACAATAATAAAAATATAATCTAAATACAAAGTATAGATACTCACTCGCCATACTCCTAGTGTTAAGGAAAGCGACATCGTTGTTAGGGTCGTTCAGACAAGCGAGCGTGCCGTTGTTGCCGAAGTACATATTCGTGTAGTCCCATGCGCAGGTCGCTGGAAGAAAAAAACATGTGATTATTGCCGATTGTCGGCCACGGCGGCTGTTCTCATATAAGGAGATCAGTCATCTGCGCACGACATATTAGCTTAGCTTTGCTCAGACACAGGTGCACTCACTATTGTAAAGGATAAGAAATGCTTTGCCAAATGCCTTTACGTATGAAAATAAATATTATGATATTAATGATAAACGACCGTAAAGCTTGGGTTTCCTAGGAAAGCGGTGTCGTCATATAGCGGCCATACTATTACGGACGCAAATAGACGGTCGTCTTTACGGTGATGACATGTGGAAAGTTCCACGGCCGTTTTAACACACCGTCATAAACTTTTTGTTAGTTGTATTATACTTACTAACCGGTTTTATTTAATATTTCTCAATATCACGACACCAATTCTGTTTTAGTTGACTTTTTCTATAATCTTTACTTTTTATATTATTTATTGCTTCGTGGTTACGAACGAAATCTATTAAAATTTCGTCGTCCTCGCTGCTCCAAGAGTTGAAACACATTTTTTTACGTTGCTCCGAAAAAAAATACACAAATACGGATTAAAAAAGCTTCACCGCTTTCAATAAAACGTTCACCAAACCATCTGACACCGACAAGACGGCCGTCATGCAAATGGCGGCACCGCTTTTTGAAGTTACGGTGTCAGTTACCGCTCTCTAGGAAACCGCCCCATTTCGTTTACGTAGACAACGTTCTAATGACGTCATTCACCGCTGTATTACGGCCGCTATATGACGGCACCGCTTTCCTAGGAAACCAAAGCTTTACCAATATTCTGTTTAAGAGTTGTTTTGCTTACAGATAGTAATAAGACATTTCTAAGAAATGTCAGAATTCTACCTCCAGGGGCCCGATTCTCCTAAGTTAATAATGTCAAAATTGAATAGAAATCGAATCGCAATATGATCGCAATAGCAGTTTTAACGATAACGGGCATTCTGCTACTAAAATAATACCAATCGTATTCCAACGACATTAGATCGGTTTGCGATTGGTCTGCTATTTTGGTGATTTTGGTCTGTACGGTAGTTTGCTCTACAATTATATTGCAATCGTAAATCATTTGCAGACAAAATGATTCATTATTGATTGAATGACAGAAAAGGATAAAAACGTTTATTTCAAAGAAAAAATAGCGGAATGCCACATACGCTTCAATCCTAATTGAGTCGTGATTGGATCGCAGTCGAACGTGAATCGTATGCGCTTAAGTAAAATTAGGAGAATCGGGCCCCTGAAAGCAAGACAGAATCAGTCAGAGTAACAGAATACCAGGAATAGTCGTAAAAGGACAAGTAGACCTGTCACAGGTCTACTAAGTAAACGAATTGAAACTTATAAAAATACAGCAATTTTTTTATTATACTTACAATTGTTACCGTTTATGTTGACACTGGTTTTGCAGGAAGTACACAGGACGGAAGAGTTGAAGCTCTGTGAAGTAAAGACGCCATTATTATTTTCAATCGCGACATTTTATTATTTCTGTTCTATATACTATTGCTTAGTAATCCAACTTGCACTTGGCCGATTTTGTTTAATAATACCATTTCATTAAAGTTGTCTCAAAAGGGCTTTCAGCGTGTTGGCTTCGGCCCCACGTTCGCCTCCCAAAAATCCGGGACTCTATAGTCCCCAGGTCTAGTAGTGACATAAAAATAATAAACTTCTTTATTCAGGTAACTGAGATCCATACATTAGGTACACAAGTTTAAGCGACTTCCCAAAAAGGAAGAGGTCATAATTCGGATGTGTATATTATAACACATTAACCGAAGGAGAAGTACTTCCTTACTCCAGTATTGGTCCCATAAACAAAATCACATCCACTTTAGATCCAAACAACACTTATTTATCTAAGAAAGTCCAAACAACTCACAGAAGACTCGGAGAGAGCATGCGACGCGTCAATAGCGCCTGGAGCGCACGCGCCGCCGAAGAACTCGCCGACAGCTGCCGCGTAGTCGCACTCCGAGGAGGACAGCACTCCGCGCTCCTGACCCACGCGGACGAAGGACATGTATGCTGTGAGGAGAGAGCATAATATAAAAACTCTTGCCCCATTTGGCACGTGCTTAGCCAAAAGTTATTAAATAAATTATTACACGAAGCACTTAACATTGTTCGAAAGAGTTACCGCAGCTCTGGTACATAAAAGGCCTACGACGGAACACGACGGTTTTAGTCAGGAAGAGTCTGACACTACCTTACCGCTGCTAACCCACAGCGGGAGGGGTCATTTGATGATTTTTGACGTCGTTAAAAAAAAGGTTACATTAGGGCATTCGTTGAAGGGGTAGTATATGAAGAAGTACGTAGGGGTGGTACACATACGGGGAGTACATAGAGGAGTATGTAAAAAAGAATATAAATGAGTTTATAAGGGGAATACTTAAGGCAGTTAATACATTGGGTAGCACAGAAGTACAAGGGTAAATAAAAATAAGATATAATAATTGTCACAAGTAAATATGGGCAAAGGGGAGAGTCTGTGGAGATCAAAGGGGGAGGCCTATGTTCAGCAGTGGACGTCCTATGGCTGAGATGATGGTGATGATGATGAAATATGGGCTGCGGATGCGATTCCTTCACTCTCATAGTCCGACGATAATCCGACACGACCGAAGAGACATTAGGCGTACGTTAGACATTAACGTGCTCTCCTGATGCAAGCTGAAGAATTCGTATTTGTTGGCTTGAACTCGCTAATCTCAGGATCTACTGGTCCATTTTGAAAAATTCTTTTTATATTAGATAGCTCATTTATCGAGGAAGGCTATAGAATAGACTAATTTTTATAAAAAATCGTGGAGAAGTTCCCACGGGACGCGATTAAAACCGCTGGCAAAAGCCAGTCTTAAATATATCAATGGTTGTCTTACCAAGGCCACCGTATTCAGGGAAGCAAGCATTCTTTCCGCGAAGGTTCTCATAGCGGGTCACGTTGGAGGAGATGACAGATGACTCCTTGACGAAGGCTGCTACTCTTGAGGCGTCATCAGGGGAGTTTTGTACCAGCTTCACTGGGGTTAGTTTGTAGTGCCTGGGGGAATGTTGAGAGGTAGTGAGATACAATTCATGTCTTATATCTTTGCAGTTCTGAAGGTAGCCATGTGAATCATTTAGCTTGCTGTATTGTCATGTTTTAAAATAAATATGATATTATTTTTACAATTTTATTAATAACTAGCTTCTGCCAGCGGTTTCACCCGCATCCTGTGGGAACATCGGCACGGACCCGGATAAAAAGTAGCCTATAGCCTTCCTCGATAAATGGGCTATCTAACACTGAAAGAATTTTTCAAATCGGACCAGTAGTTCCTGAGATTAGCGCGTTCAAACAAACAAACAAACAAACAATCAAACAAACAAACTCTTTAGCTTTATAATATTAGTATAGATGTACATGTTATTTAAAAAGAAACCGACAAACACACATGTGTTGCTGGGGAGTTTGTTGCGCCACTTCTTCTTCCCAGCTATAACACGTAGGAAGTGGTGAAGAGTGGGGCTGTCTTTTGTAAACTATGACCTTCAAAAAGTTTACTACTTTGCAAGTTTGAATAAATTATTTGAGTTTAATGCCAAAATATAATATGTAGTTACAACTGCTATTGACTTCTGTACTATCTATACTAATATTATAAAGCTGAAGAGTTTGTTTGTTTGTTTGAACGCGCTAATCTCAGGAACTAGTGGTCCGATTTGAAAATTTCTTTCAGTGTTAGATAGCCCATTTATCTAGGAAGGCTATAGGCTACTTTTTATCCCGGTACGGGAAGTAGTTCTCACGGGATGCGGGTGAAACCGCTGGCAGAAGCTAGTAATATAATAAAGAGGAAACCATATATATTGTTTGTTTAGAGGTTCCCTAGAGGTTCCGAAACTACCGATTTGAAAAATACTTTCTGCTGGAAAGCTAGAGGTACACTACTTCCGAGTCACATGCTACATTTTATCCCGGTAGGGAAAGAAGTTCTCACCACAGTGAAACCGCGGGAAAACGGCTATCAAAGGAAAAGACGTTAAAAAAGAAGGATACTCACTGTCTAGCCAAATACCCATAATTAGATGGCGCAGAAATGAAATCAGCTCTATCATCTTTAATATCAGCTAAGCACTCCAGCACACTGTTCCTCTGCTGACAAGCGATGCTGGGCTGAACACCCAGGGTATGAGCTGAAGTCCTGACCCAGTTGCACTTGGTTTGCTCCAGGGTGGAGATAGTGCACCAGCGACGGGCTGGCATGCAGGATGCGGTGGAATCGATGTCGCTGATTGTGCGGACTGGAAGAAAGGGGCAATTTTGGAGATGTTGGAGAAATTTTGGAAGTTTTACATGGTATTTTTGGAAAAGTTCTATACACAAAAGAAGAAAAAGGTTATTTACGGCTAAGCTTGAATTTTTTGAAGTTCCCTAGGCTTTTTGCTGTTTTGGAGAGTTTGGCGAAAACGTTTTATGAAGTTTTAAGATCTGTGTTACCGATGAAAGTTCTTGAGACGGTGGAATTGATTTAGGTAGGAGGCACATTTACTAAATGAATGATACCGGTGGAATGACATAATGTCAGATTCCACCGGTATCATGTCTGTGACTGAGGCATACAAATGTATCTTCTGAATAACTTATCAATTCAGATAATAAACCAATTCTCATTTGTAACATCGTTAACAAAGAAGAATGTAACCGTAAAATATATTGCGTCGACCCTAAATAAAATTGGGGACAGAGCAAGAAGAAAATAACATCGTTAATCCTTTCAAAGTAATCTCAGAAACTCCACAAATACTTACTGGCAGAAGTATAGTTCAGCAGCGAGATGGGGCTGTCCTGGAAGACTACCCTGGCGCTGGAAGAGCCTCCAGTGACCACGTTGAACAGGGTCGACTGCCAGCCGGTAGCGGGGCTGGAGCCAGCTGGCCACCACGTCTTGAGGCTGGTTAAGAGGGCTGCTGCGTTGTTGCTGATGGAGAAAGAGAGAAAGTATAGTTATTATTGATATGTGTGTACTTAATATAGTTTATGCTTTAAGGCCTAATTTTTATAAGGCTAGTCTCTTTTATAGACACTTATTTGATGAAGCTGCGTTTCATTGGGTCATGACATGATGTCGAAGTGTGTAAGTGGCCGCGGCCCGAAGCCAGCACCATAATGATAATTTTTCGTGTACCGAAATATTCATTGTGCGAACCACTTTGACGAAATCTCGCTATGCAACCAAAGAAACGATGAATGGATTGTATGAAAGTCTACATGGCTAGAAAGAATGTTACTAAAGAAGACGTAAGATAGAAGAGTACGATTCTATGATCATCATCCTCCGAGCCTTTTCCCAACTATGTTGGGGTCGGCTTCCAGTCTAACCGGATGTAGCTGAGTACCAGTGTTTTACAAGAAGCGACTGCCTATCTGACCTCCTCAACCCAGTTACCCGGGCAACCCGATACTCCTTGGTTAGACTGGTGGCAGACTTACTGGCTTCTGACTACCCGTAACGACTGCCAAGGATGTTCAACGACAGCCGGGACCTACAGTTTAACGGGCCATCCGAAACACAGTCAATGGTGTCTAAGATATATACTTAGAAAGTACATACAAACTTAGAAAAGTTGCATTGGTACTTGCCTGACCTGGAATCGAACCCGCGCCCTCATACTCGAGAGGTTGGTTCTTTGCCCACTAGGCCGCCACTGTCTAAGTTTAAGTACGATTCTATGATAAACTTATCAAATCTAAATCTATACTAAAATTGATTTAGCTGATTACAATAACGATTAAAAACTTACGTATTAGCAACAATAGCTCCCCAAGGCTGTCTGATGAAGGCACAAGGCGAGATAGTATTGCTCAACACCGCAGTTGTGAGAGACGCGAGGGTACCATTCGGGCAGAGCACTGAGAAGCTAGCTGAGTCCTGAGGGTTGCGGATCTGCGAAAGAATATTAATATTAGATTAGTAAATAACAGTCCTGGTGGTCTAGCGGTTAAAGAAAGCCTCTCGAGTATGTTTCTTTTCACGACAGCGGGTCATCATCATCTTCCGAGCCTTTTCCCAACTATGTTGTGGTCGGCTTCCAGTCTAACCGGATGTAGCTGTGTACCAGTGCTTTACAAGGAGCGACTGCCCTATCTGACCTCCTCAACCCAGTTTCCCGGGCAACGCAACACACTGGTTAGACTGGTGTCAGACTTTCTGTCTTCTGACTGCTTGTCACGACTGCCGAAGATGTTCAAATTACAGCCGAAACGTGAAAATTTAACGTGACTTCTGAAATACGGAGGAACTCGTCAACTCAACAACAACTTAGGGTCAATCCCCACTGAAAGAGCAGCGGCTGGCAGCGGCCGGCAGCGGCCGTAAATGCAAGTGCTCGTAACCGCGAGCGCGGCGGGCCGCGCGGCGCCGCGCTCTTACATTGTCCGTGCTCTTACGGCCACTGCCGGCCGCTGCTCTTTCAGTGGGAATTGACCCTTACTGTGAAATATTCGCGCACATGCTGCCAGGCGACATAGGCAACTGCAGAGCTGGCGTTAGCGTTGCTCCTCAAGCACTCCAGAGCTTGGATGTCAGGCCCGCGATGGAGACGCCCATGTCGATGGTGTAATGTCTAACATACCTTATCCAGGCCTCAGTGCCTTGTGTCTTATATGGTGGGCAAGCATATACGCAGATATAGGTGTATTCTTTACCACCTCATTCTCTAAGGAGGACAAAATCAACAGCAGAGAGAAATCAGGCGACAGCTTACCTTCCAACTCCACCTTCTCAGGGCATAAGAAGTGGTGAAGGGCGGGCGCTTTGAGGGCTGTCTTTTGTTTTTTGACGTTCAAAAAGTGCTGTTTTGCAGCCAAGTTTGATTTAATGATTTTGACTTACCGTTTACTGGTCAGATAGGCAGTAGCTCCTTGTAAAGCACTGGTACTCAGCCGCATCCGGTTATACTGGAAGCCGACCCCAACATAGTTAGTAGATAGAGCGAAAAGGCTCGGGAGATGATGATGATGCCTTACCGTGAAATATTCGCGCACATGCTGCCAGGCGACATAGGCGACTGCAGAGCTGGCGTTAGCGTTGCTCCTCAAGCACTCCAGAGCTTGGATGTGGCGGTTCTCGTTCCTCACGCCGGCAATGGAGACGCCCATGTCGATGGTGTAGCGTGAACAGCCGGAGTCGGGGCCGCAGCGGGAGCAGAGAGAGGGGAAGCGGGATTCTGGAATGAGGGGGATGAATTTATTAATAAGAATTCTACAAATATGATAAAAGTTCGAATGCGAAAGTAGCTATTTATCTATCTGTCGTGACTACTTGGGTATTTGCTGTTTCTTCACAAGAAAAATTATTAACTTAAAAGCGAGATGGCTTTTAAGAATAGACGTAAAAAATTGTTGTTTTCAACCCATTTGCCGATTGAAGACACAGAAACTGGATCACATATAAATGTTATATTCTATATCTATGCACTGGATTCTAACTCAAACGTAGGCTTGGAACTCTAAGAGAGGCTTTCCTGTTTGAACGCATTATTCTCAAGAACTACTTCGCTGATTTAAAAAGGATTTCAGTGTCAAACAGGCCATTTATCGAGTAAATCTATTATTATATTATAGGCTATAGTTTCCCCAGAAAGCTGATTACAAAGACATGATGACTCACTAAGATCAGCATCAACCGTGACATTGTTGCTCCACGCTCCAGGTCTGCAGCCGGATGAGAAGTACTTGCTGAGGGTTTCCACCTCCAGCTCTTCAGCGGTCTTGCCGGCTGTGTTGGCTTCGGGGCAGCGGTCTGTGCGGGCGGCCTATAGAGGTTGGAAGTTTATTAATATTTTTTTTAATGATCCTAGAGATGGGAGATTGAGCGAAAAAGGCCTATATTTTAAATATTTTTCGAAAATAGGTATTCTGATATTTGAGAAATTTAACAGGTCATGTCAGCGTAATAAATGGTATTATCATGTTGCATATGTGGATTTTTTGCGCGAGTTACCGCGGCTCTAGAACACAAAGGGCACCAGAAGGAACACAGGTAAGTTTTAGTCAGTAAGAGTCTGACAGTCTGTTGCATTCATAACGGGAGGATTCATCTTCATGATAGTTTCCCAAGATTCCCAGATTAGGGTCGGGAGACGCTTTTGTTGCTACAATTGTCTCTAGCTATGTATTTCTGAAATCTTAAAACTTTTTGTGCTATTCCCATTGAAAATCTACTTTTCTAACGGACAACAAACATTAACCAAATAACACTTGACAGGAGCCTAGCCAGGACCTAAGCGTCTCCTAAAAAGGCCTCATAAAAACCAGTTCCACTTACCAATTGCTCCAGATTCTTCAGCACGCGAGGAGACCACCTCAAGTCCGACTCATCGAGTCCAGGGTGGCAGTATACTCCTCCACTGAGGCCATCCAGGCCACGCGTGTGGTTTGCTGGCACCACTGCCACCGTCTCGAAGGCGTATGGGTCTGGAAGTTAGGGAATATAATAATTGTAAAAGTGTGTAAAAGTTTTGATGGGGAAGATTGAGTAAAAAGAGAACATAGTTGTGTTGAGAACGTCTTCCTAAGACGGTAAAAAATCTATACTAATATTATAAAGCTGAAGAGTTTGTTTGTTTGAACGCGCTAATCTCAGGAACTACTGGTCCGATTTGAAAATTTCTTTCAGTGTTAGATAGCCCATTTATCGAGGAAGGCTATAGGCTACTTTTTATCCCAGTACGGGAAGTAGTTCCCACGGGATGTGAGTGAAACCGCTGGCAGAAGCTAGTTTATTATATTTTAGAAAAAAAAATAAGAAATAGGTACAATAAGAATTTACATTCATAAATATTACATAGTTAAATGGTGCAACTCACCATTAGCGTAACAGAAAATATGAAAAATCTGTGACATCTTAGTTTCATACCTAGAGAGTAACCATTTTTGAAAGTTCAATAAAAGTATTGATTTTGTCTAGTTAAATCATTCTTACCAAGTTTGGAAGCATCTCTGACAGTAGCAAGGACTCTGTTATCATTGGGCTGCTGTTGAGATAGAAGCAGGGTTTCTTCTTCGGAGAAATAACCTAAATCGGCTTGTCCTGCTGCCAGTTTGAGAGCGCAGTCCACTCTGAAAATGATTGAAACAGATTTTAGAATGGGCAAGTTCATATTTTTGACCAAACATTAAATTCAAGTCATATAACATTAATCTAAGTATACTAATATTATAAAGCTGAAGAGTTTGTTTGTTTGTTTGTTTAAACGCGCTAATCTCAGGAACTACTGGTCCGATTTGAAAATTTCTTTCAGTGCTAGATAGCCCATTTATCGAGGAAGGCTTTAGGCTACTTTTTATCCCGGTACAGGAAGTAGTTCCCACGGGATGCGGGTGAAACCGCTGGCAGAAGCTAGTTTCAAAATAAACTTATATAGAGGACTAGCTTCTGCCAGCGGTTTCACCCGCATCCCGTGGGAACCTCTGCACGAACCCGGATAAAAAGTAGCCTATAGCCTTCCTCGATAAATGGGCTATCTAACACTGAAAGAATTTTTCAAATCGGACCAGTAGTTCCTGCGATTAGCGCGTTCAAACAAACAAACAAACAAACAAACTCTTCAGCTTTATAATATTAGTATAGATTGTTAAGCGCAATTTGAATTTCTTCTGTTTTTTGCAAAACGCTAAATTCAAACCCCATAAAAATAGAGGTTTTGTAAGTTTTTGAGGTTATAAGGAAAATCATGTGGATTTCGAAAATTCTTCTAGTAATAGAAGGTTAGCGTCTCCTTACTAATACCTATTATAAATGCGTTTGTTCCTTTTTGACGCATAAATAAATAATCTGCAGCAGGCTGGATTTTGATACTGTAACTTGGCTTGGTAGTCGTGGTGGCCTAGTGGGCAAAGAACCAACCTCTCGAGTATGAGGGCGCGGGTTCGATTCCAGGTCAGGCAAGTACCAATGCAACTTTTCTAAGTTTGTATGTACTTTCTAAGTATAACTTAGACACCAATGACTGTGTTTCGGATGGCACGTTAAACTGTAGGTCCCGGCTATCATTGAGGGTGAATTTCCCGGGACCAAAAATTGCGCGGCATCGATGAAATCGGTACTAAAAATCATGGTTATAATATTCTAATATTTTTTTCTAAGTAGGTGAAATAGTAATCTATGTGTAGCACTAAATATTTTGTTAATAGGATTAATTGGTTCTCCAAAAAAAAAAAATAAACCTCAAAATCTTTCATTGCCGTGTCTGTCCACACGTCACCTTGATGTTTACTAGACCTTATTGATAAAAATGTATTAGTTATTTATATTAAAACCTACTTTTATTTGATTCGTGAATAGTTAAAGTATTGTTACGGACTACATTTGTTCAAATATTTAAACAATACAACAAATGGTAAATAAAAAATAGTTTGTCCCAGAACTACCATTCATCGCCATGTCTTAAACATATTTGAGAATATTGCTTTTTCTAACGTTTTGCGTCCCTCCCGCTGTGCGCTAAATGGTGCATATTAGTGGACGTCAAGTGTTCAACGTGGAATCACGTGTGCAAGTGCCTGCGTTTTCGCGCCATAAATGTAAGTTTTCAATTTTTTTACTACTGGACATTTTTTCTTTCATCGCCGTGGATAGGTCTAACTTCTGTTTGAATAAGTTTGTCCTCTTAATTGATCATTCGGTACAATGCCATTTATCTTATGTTTATTTGTGACGTGTTAATTCCTTCTCCGTGTGAGAGGAGGCCTGTGCCCAGCAGTGGGACGATAAAAAAGGCTGTAACAGTAACAGTAACAGTTAATTACTGTGCATTATGAACAGATTTTTGGTATTTTGATGTTTTAGCCTTGATATTCATCGCCGCGCTCTCATTTCCGTGGTTTCCGTGGTCAAAATTTGCTATGGCAATGAAAAAAAATACATGGCAATGAAAAAATTTTCATTGCCATGCCTTGTAAAACAATTTCGTTTCATTGCCGTGGCCACATGTTTCATTACCGTGACTTATGTTTTCATCGCCACGGCATGATTAAGAAAAAAATCAATTTGTACTATACAGTCAACTATAAAAAGATATTTCCACGTTCACCTCACAAAATGATAATCTTACACACACACCACTCGACTTTCTCTGTCATTTGACACTCCATCACACAATAGACATTCAAACACGCACACACACACCATCTCACACATGCACACGGACTCACACGAACACACACACGTACACACCTCCACATACACACGCACCCACACTCACTTACTCACTCACTCACATATACTACAGTCTAATTATAAACATAATAATGGATTGATTCTTTCTAGAAAGCCAAGATGCCTAAACCGAAACTATCGGAAGAGGAGAGAAAGGAAAGAAAAAGATTGTCTGAAAAAAACCGACGTGAAAAGTTCTTTCATTGCCATGGACGCATGTTTCATTGCCGTGCATGCATGTTTCATCGACGTGGCATGAAAATTTTAATCTTGTATATCTCGTTGGCTTTTTAAGCTATCTACTAGATATTAAGTAAGAATACATATCTTATCAAAAACTTGAGTAAACACTATTTTTTCTTGTTCTGAAGTTGAAGAATAAAAAATCCACGGAAATGAAGATTTTATTGGACCTGTTGAAATTCACCCTTGAACATCCTTGACAGTCGTTACGGGTAGTCAGAAGCCAGTAAGTCTGACACCAATCTAACCAAGGGGTATTGGGTTGCCCGGTAACTGGGTTGAGGGGGTCAGATAGGGCAGTCGCTCCTTGTAAAGCACTGGTACTCAGCTACATCCGGTTAGACTGGAAGCCGACCCCAACATAGTTTGGGAAAAAGGCTCGGAGGATGAACTTGGCTTAGGTAAAAGCTATTTTTAATCCGGGTTCGAGAAGTAGTTCTTTCAGGAAGCTGGTGAAACCGTTGAAGAAATTCTAACTTCCTCCTACGCTTTAAGCTACATTTAATATGCACTTTCTACTTTTTTTTTTGCTTTACGACATTCGAGGGTCACCTACTAACATGCCAGCTATAATTTCTATTGAAAGAAGATAGTGTACCTGGATTCCACTCGCTGGCAGGTGACCTGGCTGTCATCTCTGCTGATGCTCTGGCAGGTAGATGATGAGACTGCTGTTGATACACATACACGGTCTGTGGACAAAGTATATTAGGTAAATGCAGAATACTGGTTATTTTATCGATACTAATTATACCTACCCACTAAAGAATAAAAAAAATATCGTTTGTACCCGGGTCCGAATCTACTGAACCGATTTGAAAAATTCTTTCACTGTTAGAAAGCTACACTCTTCCCGAGTAACATAAGCTATATTTTATCCCGGTACGGGACGGGACGCGGGTGAAACCGCGAGACAACGGCTAGTGGGTGTTTCTCTTTTTTCGTGCATATTACGCGTCCAGCCTTAAAATCGCTATTTGCTAATTGAATACCTATGTTTTTTATACAGGAAATCAAAAGTTATAAACTTAGGCTTTTCTGCATGTAATATTTACTGATGAAAATAACATAATTAACAAAATATAAATTAAAAACATAATTAATTCTCATTTCCTTCGGTGTCCATATGCTATCTTCCTTGATATATATGTACTTTATTCAAAAGTATGATTATTTATTGTGAATCAGTTACCATACTAAAAAACTACATTAAAAAGCTTAACTTTTTCATCTACAAAAACACAGTTTGCTCTGCAATTTTATATATTTTTTATTTCATATATTTTTCTCATTTTTTTTTGGTCATTACCATCGGTTTGGACGGATCTGTGAATTGTACTCTGCGTATTGCTCTTAACGCTGATACACCGACAACACAACCCGCGCACATCCCTCAGTCGGCCAGTAAACGTCTTTGCGAGTGCACGCATGCTTGTGATAATAAAATATGTTCGTGTAAAGTTGCGCAGGAGGTGATTATTCTGGAATTGTTCTCTCTCCTATCGTTGCCATAATTAAGTAAGTATTTATGACTTAGTTTATTATGTTACTAATTATAGATTCTAATAATAACCTTCGATTACTAAAATATTTAAGATTTCCGTAAGTTTGATATCCTATGAGATAAATTGAAAAAAGGATTGAAACCTCATTACCTTCTTCCTCACCACCTTCGTTTACCCTCGTTTTTTTTAGCGATGGTAATGAGATTAAAACGATGGTATTTAGAATCTATAAATACTTTAATTGCAATTTGTGCTTCATTTTTGTTTTTAACATAATTATAAGTAATTTTAATTATGTTATAAATTACCTTTGATAAACTTGTGAATCTACTTACGTGTAAGGTATTTATTTTCGCAGACGACCAAGAATTAAGAATGCCGAGAAAGACTAAAGACAAACGAGAGCACGATAGACTTCAAAAGAAAAAAAAATATGCAGCAATTAAGGCAGGTCCTGAAAAGTATAAAGAAGATCAGTGTTCGAATAGGCCGCAGTCACCGAAAGTCAAAAAATTATCTTGTCTTCCTCTTCCTTTAATTGATTGTCCTCCTCTTCCTCTCCATCCATCTACATTTATACCTAGCACACACTTTGTTGCATGCGTATCATCCCTCCTCATTACATGCCCATACCATGACAACCTTCCTTCTACTTCTCATCTTTTCTGTAACTGGCGCTACTTTCAGACTTCCTCTAATGTAATCATTCCTCACTTTATCAACTCTTGTCACACCACACATTCATCTCAACTTTCTCATTTCTGCTACATGTACCGTCTTCTCATCCCCCTTTTTCAGTGGCCAACACTCAGATTCATACAGGACGACAAGTCTAATCATAGATTTGTATATTTTCCCCTTCAATTTAAGAGGCATCCTTGGGTCGCAAATTACTCCTGTGACCTGTCGGTACTGTCGGACTGAAACTGATAGTAGTGCCCGCTGCACTTGTTAGCACATTAGCTTTGTTCCTCTATAGTTGTTGCAATCCTATTGCACCACTCGTCTGGTATTGTTTCCTCTTGCAACCACTTATTGAAGAATAAAGCCAGCTATTTCCATCCATCCATCTTTAATACCAATACCACACTTCCACTCGTATTCCACCTGGCCCTAACGCTTTTCCATTCTTCATTCCATTAACTGCTATTATTATTTCATTTTTTATTTAGTAAGGGACAAAAAATATACATATATACTAATTACATATTATTTACATTAAAAATAAAAGCTTCTGATTTTTTGTCTCATTATTCTCAAAGATTATGATTATTGTGTAGAAAAATAAGTAAAAAATTAAAAAAGGCAAGAAAAATACCCTTATCATAAGTATCCGATCATTTAGAAGTCTAATTTTAATTTCTTTATTTAGTTTATTGAATATAAAAATAAATCTTTCTTATCCAAGTATTTATCAGTCGATTCTTTTCATTTTCATAACCTTAACTTCTCGATTTTCCTCTGGAAACTATACAAAATCATTACCATCGTTGAAGTTCTCATTACCATCTCACTCCGAAAAGTTAACATGACTGTAATTCCATTGTTTTCTATCAAAGGAAGGTAGAAACTACACAAACTTGTAGGATTACCTATATTTTGACGATATTAGAAAAAAAACCAAAGTTATTTGACAATAATTTGAAATTTCTGAATATCACAGAATTTGCACGAACTACGCGAAACACCCTAGTAAGTACAGCATATTTGACAAGTTATTAGGCGCGAACTTTTAGCTGACATCAGAATTGCCAGAATTAGGTACCTAGTTCCCCTGGAACCTAAGAACGGACACACTGAACTGTCGGGGGGGGGGGGGGGGGAAACCGCGCAAAATCTCGATAGTAACAAATTTTCCTTCGAAGATAATAATTATTCATTACATAATGAATACTTTGATATCGATGTACATACTTATAGATTACGCCTATCAGTTTAATTGTCTTGGAACTAACCTTAAAATTCCGCAAACTAGTTTTTGTTCCAAAAAATATTTATTAAGTTTTAATAACAGTTCAGAATTTTTTCATTGTAAAAGCTTGTGGACTATAACATGTCCTGCGCAGCTGGCTGATCTCTTTATGCAAAGAACAGCTATCGTGGCCGACAATCGGCTTAGAAGGACATCACATCATCCTCCTGCCCTTAACCACTTCCAATTTTATTCGTGGTCGGCGCAGCAAGTCTTCTCCTTCCATACTCTTCTATCTGCCGTCATCTCACAAGTAACGTTCTTTCTAGCCTTGTCAACTTTCACGCAATCAATCCATCATCATTTTTTTTATAGGTAAATAGCGTTTAATAGCATCCACCAACAAGATGGACAGACGACCTTATAAAGGTCGCCGTCGACGCTGGATGCAGGTCGCCTCCAACAGGTATCTGTGGAGATCTAAGGGGGAGGCCTATGTTCAGCAGTGGACGTCCTACGGCTGAGATGATGATGATGATGATGATGAAGTAACGTTTACAGTGAGTGAATAAGTATTAAATATTAAGGATACTTTCAATTCAATAGTTCGACCTTCATTTGAGAAGCATGCGTTACCTATGTTATCATTGAATGTCTTTGTAACATAATCGTGATGATAAGATACGATAAAGACGCGCCCTGATGACTAAGAATTCATACATAAGAAAACCATATTTAACAGCATGATCAAATTCGTCTTCTTATCGAAATCGAATGAGCTTTTCTTGGGAAATAATCAAATGACGGCTCCCGCTGTGGGTGCAGCGTGACGGAGTCTCAGACTCTTACCCCCACACTCAGAGACATCACTCCATAGAAAATCTGCACTAAGGAACGGCTTAAGTAACCATTAACGGCCCTTTCACACGGCAGTCCAGTTTTGCGGGACCGGCATTTTACTGTATCCTGCAAAAACGGACGCTGTGTTCACACGTAGTTCAGTTTTGCAGGAAGGCCGGTCCCGCAAAACTGGATTGCCGTGTGAAAGGGCTGATCCTGTTTTTGACCATTCCTACGCTAGTGATCAGGCGAAATGGACGTGAATACTTTGCTAGTCTATTGGTATTATCGGCGTCGTTGGCAGCGAAATAGAAAATTCTGGATTCATCCTATCGTGACACAACGCGCGACTTTAGGTATTTTTGTAATTCACTTTCCCGCAAAAAACATTGTCCAGCAAAAAACCGCATGCAGGACGCCGTGTGAACACTGCTATAGAAATATATGTGTCATTAAACGGGATCCCGCTTTTTACTGGACGAACGATCCAGATCGACGGGAACAGCATTTTGCGGGATCCTGCATGCGGTTTGCTCGTGTGAACACTTGCATATAATATCTTTTGCGATCAAACGGGATCCTGCAAAAAATGGTATCCTGCAAAAAACTGGACTGCCGTGTGAAAGGGCCGTAAGTATGTTTCTTCTTAAGCCCTTTGTGTATCAGCGCCGCGGTGACTCGCGCGAACAATCCCGCAGCCCCGGCAGAAATTGGTTGCTTTAATCAACTAATCTAAATAGTCTTTTCCCAAATTTGTTGAGGTTGGCTTCCAGTCTAACCGGATGCAGGTGAGTACCAGTGTTTTACATAGAGCAACTGCCTATCTGATCTCCTCGACCCAGTTACCCGGGTAACCCAATACCCCTCGGTAAGACTGGATGTCAGACTTACTGGCTGCTGACTAACCGTAACGACAGCCAGAAAAACTCGTCTTCTATTAAAAAAAAAAATCTTTGTTTGTAGGTTACATAATACATATCTACTATTTTCGTATGATTAGTCATTTTTGTAACCTTGCCTTGGTTGCTAGAATCTGATTATCATGTAGCGTATAGATTAAAGATTATTAGAACAATATTTTGATGCCCCACTTTAATTTTTACAGCTTTTTAACGGAACTACCTATACAATACTGGCTGTTTCCCGCTTTTATACACTACGTCCTCTGGAAGCCTTTAATCGGAGATAGTGAAAGCATTGTTCAAATCAATTCAGTAGTTTCGGAACGTTAGGATACAAACTAACAAAGAAAAAAGTCAAATCCTTAAGTATAAAAGTAGAAAAGGTAGGTAAGAAATATTGTAGAACCGAGAATTACTTTCCGGTTAGACTGGAAGCCGACCTCAACGTAGTTGGGAAAAGGCTAAAGATGATGATGAGAGTCAGTAATTTTGTTCGTAAAACGTATAGGTAAATAGTTTTTTCCTTTTAATAGAAAAACATATTCGGCCGCAGCTAACTGGTCCTGTTTGGTTATAAGTAAATTACTTTATCTAAATACCACAATATTTGATTAACTTTGCCAACATACAGAGGACAGGTAGAGACCAAACGGAATTTCCTTATCATGTTTTTAAATCTGTGCAAAGATTACATGACTCAAATAACATTTCAGAAGCTGTTTTGTACATATGTAAAGTAACAAATATTATGAAGACGAAACATTTATTTGTTTGTGCCTTGAAAACTCCAAAACAACTGAATTAATTTGATAAATTATTTTACTGTTGGAAAGCTACCCTCTTTCCGAGAAATATAATAAAGCTATAATTTATGCCGGATACGGAAAGTGGTTTCCAATTGGGAATAAGAAGATTTGAAAAGGCGTAAGCATTTGCATAAAGATAAACATGAAGTAATTCTAAAATCTTTTTCTTGCCCTGTTTCCCAGATTTTATGATTCGAGCAATATGTTTTCCGCTTCCATTCCTCTTGTCAGTCGTCATAAACAACCACTTCCTTCTTATTCATGTCATCTTTCATTTCAATCTTTACAAAGGAACTCTTCAGTTTTATAATCTACTAGCTTTTGCCCGCGACTTCGTTCGCGTGGAATAGGGACTTCGGCAGATTTTTGGTTTGACCAATAGATGGCGCTATATGTCCGGAATAATTTTTTGTTTTTATATTTTTTGTAATAAAAACTATCCTATGTCCTTTCTCAAGTTCCAAACTATGTCTGTACCAAATTTCACATAAATCGGTTCAGTACTTTAGGCGTGAAGAATAGACAGACAGAAACACAGACAGACAGAGTTACTTTCACATTTATAATATTATAGTTAGGATTTACACCTCTTCTTCTTCTTTCGTGTCGATGACATGTCACAGTGAGACTACACTTCGTCAGCCCAATGTGCCGCCGAACCGAGAGCATACATGACAAGTTAGAGAATCTATACTAATATAGAGGTATATACAACTAGCCGTTTTCCCGCGGTTTCACCCGCGTCCCGTGGGAGCTACTGCCCGCACCGGGATAAAATATAGCCTATGTTACTCGCAGATAATATAGCTTTCTAATGGTGAAAGAATATTTAAAAACGGTCCAGTAGTTTTTGAGTTTATCCATTACAACCAAACAAACAAAGTTTTCCTCTTTATAATATTAGTATAGATGAGGAAAGATTTGACTGTGTGTTTTTTTGCATCGAATAGACTACGGATCCACTGAATCGATTTCGAAGCTACACTCTTCCTGAGTAACATTGGCTATGTTTAATCCGGATATGAGAAGAAGTTTCCCTAGAATGCGGGTGAAACCGCGGGAAAACGGCTAGTAATAAGTATAGATAGTAAGGAAGTTATTATTCAACAGCGTTAGTAAGTATTTTAAGAAGCACTTGAGTAAATTCTCTTTATCTAAAAGGAAATGATGTCATATACGTCTACGTTTCACTATGTCTACATACTGATTCATGATATATCGGGTGTGTCGTTCATAATCACATTAAATTAAATGCGTTAATATACTGGTTAATATATGTCGATTAACACAAAGAAAAAAGAAAAATACGTAAAAATAAAAAAAATGCATTTTTCAAACAAAGTAAATAGAATAAAAATGTGCGAAAATTAGAACACCATATAAAAGTCAGTCATTACAAACAACTGAAATACTCCCTTGAAAACTGACAGCTGTCAACTGATCAAAACATTCGATACTTCCAACTTTATCTCTGCTTTATACATGATGTTGTAAATTATAAAAACGAAAAATGACTCCTGTGGCTAAACCACTGAATGGATTAGGTTATTTTTTTTACAATTCGCCACAGAATATCATAAAGTATATGCGATAGGATTTAATGTGATTGTGAACGACACACCCTGTATATCTATGATCGATTATTTAAGTATAAGTGATGGCAAGATTCCACCGGTATGCGGCACTGTGACGCACACAAATGTATCTTCTGGTGTACTCGCTCTAGCAAAACAGTAACATTTGTAAAATGACCGCGAAACTGCAACCACCGTGCGTAAATACCACACAGGCTGTTAACTAATATAACGAGGTAAATATGATATACTTTATTATATTTTCCCTAAATGAAAATCCACTTAAAAAAATGGCAAGATCTGCATCCATACTCTTTTTCTCATCAAATGTAACAAAGTAGGTGCAACTGAAAACCATTACTAACTATTCTAACCATTACAATGTAAATGAAGGTGGATAAGACTCATCATCATCTTCCTGCCCTGTTCCCAAGTCATTTGGGGTCGGCGCAACATGTCTTTTTCTTCTATTCCTCTCTGTCAGACGTCATACTTACGTCCACTCCCTTCTGCTTCATGTCCTCTTTTAAGCAATCAATCCATCTTTTCCTCGGTCTACCTCTGTAACGACTGTCGAAGAACTACAGTTGACAGCTAGACCATCAGTATAAACAAACATTCCGATCGAAACTCAAAGAACTGACTACGTTAAGCATGGTTTAACCTTGAGAAACCCATGCGTAACTCAGTTCTTCCACCAATAACGATGCTCCCCATAAAATATTATTAACACCCATAAAAGTTGCTTATCGTTAAAAAGGGCGCGTACACCCAAACCATAGTAACAACTATACATTGATATAGCATCCGTTGAACACTGATAACAGTGCCTTATCGAGTACAATTCGATATTATCACCGGCTTGCTAAGGCCGATTTCTAGCACTCTACTGATCCGACATTTACAAATACTTCTAATTGAAGGCAACACTTAATATATATAAGATATCAATAAAGAGCTGTGGGATTGTTCGCGCGAGTTACCGCGGCGCTTGTACATAAAGGGCTTAGGAAAGAACATGGTATATTTTAGTCAGTATCGAGTAGTAGTAAGAGTCTGACACTCCCTCATGCTGCAACTACAGCGGAAGGGGTCATTTAATAATTTCCCATAAAAAAAAACAAAGAAATCAATACAGAGGAAAAATCTGTTATATGTTTGAGTATTTTGTCTTCTCTTCTTTATCGAGTGAGTTGCAGTTTTAATCACATAACAAACTAATGTCATAGTTTTCTAAAATCATTCTGGCGGCCTCTGACGTGGAGTTGTAACAATGACTATGAGCATTCAAAAAACGATATTGGAGAAGCAGATTTATCGATTACTAATAAGCCGCCATTTTTCTTATGCTTATCTATAGATTCTTTCATAAAAAAATATTATATAATACTCACAAGTTTGCGCCGAAACAGCAGCTACCAAACACGAGAACAGAAAAACTAATTTGAAACCCATTTTGTCACTTCACAAACACAGTAGGAATTAATCCTACACTTTACTTGCAAAAATCCGCTCCCGATCCGTACGAAGCGTTCGGCACTGTTCCCCACAATGGTTAATCTGATTTAAAATGTATGACTAGTTTATACCTAGCCTATCTTATCAGTATTTCGAAATTCAGAGTAAAGGTAAGGTGATATAATAACTAATATGTAGATAACGCGATAACTTCGCGTCGCCGAGCGATTTTGGTGGAGCGGTTTTATGGCGTCCCACAGGGAGCTATACTTGGGCTAATGGCCTTGAACAATTTTGTTTGCTTAAACTAACAGTGAACTTAAAGTTAGGATACTGTATTGAGTATTTTTAGATTGTAGTATTATGTATTAGTTAAGTTCGATCTTAACATATTTATGTGGATTAGTTTAAGCCATATACTTTGTATTTCAAAGTATTACACAATTTATGGAGTAATTTGTAATTTAATAGTATTTTCCTCTCAACTGGAATGATAAACTTACCGCATTTATATCAAAATAAACTTACCTATTATATTTAATGTAAAAAAAGCTTAAGAATTATATATTCATACAGTAAGTTGCGCTCGGTGTGAAATAATAAGAGTAGCCGACCGGCTCCGATCAAAATACATGATCTTGACGTTTGGCTCCGTTTGCATGCTCTTTAATGTTCGTGCAGCCGATCGGCTCCGGTCTGTGTGAAAAGAAAAATGCGCGCCGATGCTCTCCGACCCGGTCTATCTGAACGGACCCTTATATTCATTGAAAGATGCAATCTATAAAAACAAAGGAATTCCAATATGAGTAACAATTGACTTATTCAAAACAAAAATATGAGAAATCGATGTACGATAGACGGAAGTAAAATGTGTCACTATCCGTATTTTATTTAGTCATATCCTGATAGGCTAGCTTCCGCCAATGGTTTCATCCGCTTCCTAGGGGACCTAGCTCGAGGGACCTATGTGTACGTCCCGCACCCGGATGAAAAGTAGTCTTAGGCTAGCCGCTGATTGCAACTTTTCGTCACCGTGACTTTTTGTCACTGTCACCTGCTGTCACCCACGATGCGCTCACTGAATCTGTTCTTGGGTGACAAATCGCGTTCATTTTTGTATGCCGGCCGAGTGACAAAAAGTCACCAGTGAGCGGACTCTCATTGTAATATACAGGGCGAGTGACAGTCACGTCACTCCGGCACTCCTCACCATAATGAGCGCACTCAGTATAGTTTTCATAGCACTTGACTAAGTGACAAAAAGTCACGGTGACGAAAAGTTGCAATCAGCGGCGGGCCTTAATGTTATTTTCATGTGTAAATTATATAATTGCCAAGATTCCATTATAATCCATCCATACATACAAAGTTTCGCCTTTATAGTACATATTACCTAATTTGATAATGGCGTCCACGGCCGATTTCGGCCACGGCGGCTGTTCTCATCTAAGGAGATCAGCCAGCTGCGCAGGACATATTATAGTGCACAAGCATTTGCGCAGACACAGGTGCACTCCCTATTCCTTCACTCTCATAACCCGATGGGACGGCAATCCGACACGACCGGAAAGAGATCAGGCGCAGGACCGACATTTACTTACGTGCTCTCCGATGCACGGGTGAATCAATCACGAACTTCCAGATTACGGGCTGCTTTGTGAAAGTTTAAGAAAACCCGCAAAGCGATTTCGAAATATGTATATCAACATTACGTATGTGATGAAAAATACATATGTATTTTTACTTTTCACGTCAAAATTACAAAAGAAGGTACAGCACCCCCGAAACGACCCCTTTTACCACTTCCTAGTGTTATGGCTGGAAAGAAGAAGCAGTGAAGAATAAACACACAATTGTAATTATTTGATTTTACAAGTATAGAGAAAATTCATACACCGAAAATAATACAAAGGTAGAGAGGAGATAACTTGATTATGAAGAATCCTACCATTATCATTTTTCCTATCCTCAAAACAGAATTTCACTATAAAACAAAATACGTCATACCACATATTTGTTTAGAAATAAATCGGAAATAGGTATGACAGGTATGACTCCTAGTAAACCGGAATTAATTCTACAATTTCTTCGAATGAGGAAAAGTCATAGATTAGGTATGTACCTATAACGTTCTAAGAATCAATATCAGTCTTACGTAGTGTCAGGCAAAAATGAATCTTATTATAGTGGAGTAAGATTTAAATTGCGCATATTTTTTCGCGTTCTAGTCTTGAAAGAGTAATCTGAAATATATCCGTTGCCATTTACCAGGTGAGAAACAAAAGTGTTTGATGATATTCTCCTAGCCGATTATTATCAGCTACGGCAGCTGTTCTCATATAAGGATATCAGCCAGCTGCGCAGGACATATTATAGTGCACGAGCATTTGCTTGGACTGCGGTGCACTCACTATTCCTTCACTCTCATAACGCGATGCAACGACAATCCGACACCACCGGAGAGAGATCACAAGCACCACCGAAATTAACGTGCGACACGATGCACGGATGTATCTACCAACTTCCAGACTACGGGGTGCTTTGTGAAAGTTTCTAAAACTCTCAAAGCGATTTCGACCCGTCCCGGGAATGAACCAAAGACCTCGTGCACAGCAGTCGTACTATGTGACAACTAGACTACCGCTATGTAGGTACATCTATACTAATATTATAAAGCTGAAGAGTTTGTTTGTTTGTTTGTTTGAACGCGCTAATCTCAGGAACTACTGGTCCGATTTGAAAATTTCTTTCAGTGTTAGATAGCCCATTTATCGAGGAAGGCTATAGGCTACTTTTTATCCCGGTACGGGAAGTAGTTCCCACGGGCAGGGGCGGGCGGGAAACCGCTGGCAGAAGCTAGTTCCTTATAAACTCCCCTGTGTGAATTTTTTTGCAATATCGCATGGACTGGGCATCCAGAATGAATGTGAATGTATGTTACATATATTTTTTATAGACTGTAAAAACCACCACCACTGTGTAAAATCTATCAAAGATTGGTCTTTATTGATTGTTAATTTTATTTTGAAAATAAAGATCTATCTCGCATCCGCCTATCATCACCATCGCATATCTTAAAAGATTTTGCGTTGCGACATTTTTTTTTTAACGCCGTCAAAAATCATCAAATGATCCCGCTCTGGGTTAGCAGCGGTGAGGGAGTGTCAGACTCTTACTGACTAAAAACCGTCGTGTTCCGTCGTAGGCCTTTTATGTACCAGGGCCGCGGTAACTCTTTCGAACAATCCCGCAGCCCCGGCGTTGTGACATCTCCGCTAGTCATTTTGTTCTCCATGGTACAAACCTACACTTCTGAAAATTCCTTGCTACATACATTTAAGATAGCAACGCCATGATATCACCGCAAAGTTATAAGCCTCGTGTAAACACAGCGCTGATCAATACTTGCTCTAATCTTATCTCTTAGATAAACTCGCTAGGTACATTTGAATGTTAAAATAAGTTTGTATCATGATTCATGCCGCATTGGCCTTTGGACATTTGGTAGACTTTAATTCAGGTTATAGATGTTTTATCTCATAAAATGGTGAGCCATACTTGTATCTGTATGTCATTTATTCAAAGTAGGCTGAAAATCTGGACTTTTTGAAGGTCAACTTTAGAAAAGAGAGCCCCAAAAACCGGCCCTTCACCACTTCGTATGTGTTTTAGCTGGGAAGAAGAAATGGTGCAACAAACTCCCCAAAACAATGCAAACATATTATTGTGTTTGTATGAATCAGCTATTCGAACACTTTTGAACGCTCCTGAGCTTATGCATTCAAAGAAAATATGCATGTTAACAAAAATACACACACAGGAACGACTTACCTGCTTTGGCGCAAATACAACAGAAAACAATATTACGGAAAAAACTAAATATGTACGCAAGATTTATATACTTGGTGGTCAGCAATGTAGTGGATTAGGAGAAAAACTTGCTCGCACGAGAATAAATACAAAATATGAAGAGTATAAAGTATCGTCACTAATTAAACCATGGGCTACATCAGCAGAAATACTAACCGGATGTCAAAATGTTGAAGATTCACCGGAGAATTATATGATTCTCAGTATTGGAGAGAGCGATACAAATCCCACTAAAATTACACTTGAAATAGCTGCGTTGCTAAGCAAATTTAAGTATATAAATATAATAATTCTACAAGTAACTTATAACCCTTTTTTGAACGAGTGGAAACTAAATAATCTTTTAAAAAATATCTGTAAAAATTATAGTAACTGTACTTTTCTACCTTTGTCAAACTTTACAAGAAACAAAACCTTGTTTCTTTTAGATACATGTAAAAAAATTAATTATCAAATTGATAGTAAAGATTATATGGATAAATATCTTGTACCAAATTGTTGCCGTGAGCAAGCAAACTATGTTCAAGAAATAGGGCCCAAAAAAGGTACCATACCATTTTATTTTAAAAAAATTACTAAACCGAGAGATATTAATTTAGATGGAAAAGTACTCCCAAATGAGTCAAACCGAAGGTCTAATGCAGAACACAATAATTGTTATAACTTTTTTCGTAAATAACCAAGTTCTATCGCGAAGTTCAGCAACTTTACTGCACCAGAACATAGCAGGCTTACTAAATAAAAGAGAGTTAATCGAAGTATGTTTAAATGAACTTTGTAATAAAGACAGAAGTGTAGATATTTTGTGTTTTTCGGAGACGTTTATAAAGTCTGGTGATGAGTCAAATTTAACATTTAAAAAATATAATTTAGCTGCTTCATTTTCACGATTGGGAGCCAAGAGAGGTGGTGTATGTATCTTGACACATAAATCATTGGACTTTAAAAGCATTAATTATTTGAAGGAACTTTGCTGTGAAAAAAACTTTTTTACAAAAAAATATAACCGACTTCCCAAAACACTAAAAAGCAAAAAAAAACTAATTTTAGGTGCATCGGCCTAGAAGTCGGTGTCTAATGGATGTCCCTGAGTTAATTTTGCCACCGACTTCTAGGCCGATGCACCTAAAATTAGTTTTTTTTTGCTTTTTAGTGTTTTGGGAAGTCGGTTATATTTTTTTGTAAAAAAGTTTTTTATTTTCAGCTTTTCAGTGAAACGAATAGGTCACTATCCACATAACTAGAAAGTTCTCATTGATACGAAGAATATAAGCCCAAACTCGAGGTAGTTTTCATTTTCAGTTGTCGAGCTCCCTCGACCTTCTCTGGTCTCCATCATCAGGTCAGCTCCAAACCTTCACTGTTGCAAAGGTCTCGTCAATACGAATAATATAAGCCCAAACACGAGGTAGTTTACAGACTCAGTTGTCGAGTTCCCTCGACCTTCTTTGGTCTCCATCATCAGGTCGGCTCCAAACCTTTACTGTTGAATAGTGCTATCAGACATACATATGAGTGTCAAGGTTTAACCCTATGTATGCTTACAACTTTCGAAAGTTGCCCTCGATTTCTCAGGGTTTCCACCATCAGATCCCTGACCTGATGACTATGGGACCATTTGGCAGCTATTCCGCGTCGAACAAAAAAAGAATCACGTAAATCGGTCTATAAACCTCGGCGTAATCGATGTACATACATAGAAAAAAAAAAAAAACATACCGGCCGAATTGAGAACCTCCTCCTTTTTGGGAAGTCGGTTAAAAAGGTATTTGAATGTTGTGGGATAGAGATTCCAGCCTTTCAATGCATTGTTATATGTTTGTATAGAATACCAAAGTCAAACACAGTCGTTTTCTTTGATAAATTTGAAAATTTACTACATAAGCTTCAACTGAAAGATAAAAAGAAAATAATTATAAGTGGTGATTTTAATATAGACACATTAAAAAACAGTCCAGACTCCTCAAAACTTAAAGATTTAATGTCTAATTATGGGTATCAATTACATATTAATCAGCCAACACGACAAAATTCGTGCATTGACCATATCCTGAGTAATATTGATAACGCGGTAGGCACTACCCATGAACTTTTCCTATCAGATCATAATACTTGCCAAAAATTAACATTTCCAATACAAGAGCAAAAACCTAGTTTAGATTTCTGGTATACTATGGTTAGAGATTATTCAAGTGAAAACATCACAAAATTTAAACAAGCAATTAGATCTCTATCGTGGAGTGATATATATTGTGAAACCGACGCAAACACAGCATTTAACAATTTTCACGACATATTTACACTTTTCTATAATTTATGTTTTCCTCTGAAAAAAATTAAAACACAAGCTAACGTAACAACTCCTAAATGGATCACTAAAGGCATTAGAATATCATCTAAAAGAAAAAGAGAACTGAAAATGCAATGTCAACAAAAAAATAACAACAATATAAAAACAACATATAAAAAATACTGTAAAATATTAAAAAAATCCATGATCTTATCTCAAAAACTTACAAATTATAAATATGTATCTAGATCAAAAAATAAAAATAAAGCTACATGGAATATTGTAAAAAACAAAGTAGACTCTCTTAATTATAATAAACAAATAGAAAAAATTACTACTGACACAAATTCAACAATAACTAACCCTAGTGATATCGCTAATACATTTAATGATTTTTTTGTTTCTGTATCTAAAATACTCAAGCCCATAGAAACAAATCCTGGAAACAAAAGTGATTCAAATTCAATAATAAAAAATGATCATAGCTTCTTTTTAAAACCCTGTACTGCGGACGAAATCTTAAGAGTAATAAATTCATTAAACAATAAAAAATCTGTAGGTTATGATGAAATAAGCACAAATATAATAAAAGCTTCAGCAGCGATAATATCACCGGTATTAGCCTATCTAATCAACCTTTCTTTCGCAAATGGTGTCTTCCCAGAAAAACTTAAGATATCAATAGTGAAACCTCTTTTTAAGAAAGGATGTCAGTTGGATATAAATAATTATAGACCCGTCACCTTAATTCCCATATTGTCTAAAATCTTTGAAAAAGTTATGCATCGCAGATTAAATGATTTTTTCAATAAATTTAATGTAATCAATGAGGAACAAAACGGGTTTCAGAAAGGAAAATCAACTACATTGGCAGCATACTCATTAGTTAGATCTATTACTGAGAATATAGATAATAAACGAACAGTCACTGTAGTTTTCCTAGACATGAGCAAAGCGTTTGATCTTGTTAACCATGAGAAACTGCTGACAAAATGTGAACAATATGGAATTCGGGGTCCAGCTCTGGAATGGCTTCGAAGTTACTTAAATAATAGAAAGCAGTGCGTAGAAATTATAAATATGAATAAAAATTTCGTCTTGACCACTTACAAATCTAAATTCAAGGTAAATATAGCAGGAGTTCCCCAAGGTAGCATTTTAGGGCCTCTCCTGTTTCTGTTGTATATTAACGATATACCTAATGTTACCCAACATAAATGCGTACTGTTTGCAGACGACATTTCAATTGTTATACCAGATGATGGGAAAGATAATCACACTGAAACAGTACTTACTACTTTACATAAGATTTTTGATTGGCTAAATGCTAATAATTTACAAATAAATCTGTCAAAAACGAATTTCATACAATTTTCTAATTATAAGCAAGTGACACAAAAAATCAATTTAGAGTTCAATGGTGATCAGTTGACAAAAAAATGCAGTGCTAAATTTTTAGGATTAATTCTGGACCAAAACTGTAATTGGAAATTGCATATTGATACTGTCTGTAAAAAACTTAATAGATTTGTATATGCCCTGAAGAAACTAAGACAATGCGCTGATTCTCACACTGCCCTTACCGCATATTATGGGTATGTTCAATCTATTCTAAGGTATGGTTTGGTTCTCTGGGGTAATTCTACAGACATAAACAAAGTTTTTGTTGTACAAAAAAAGTGTATTCGTGCTATTTGCGGTGTTGGCCCACTCGAATCTTGTAGACCTCTTTTCAAAAAACTACGTGTAATGACTCTAATATCCTTATATATAGCTGAGATAGGTATGTTTGTTAGAAACCATCCTCACCTTTATCCCAAAGTTAGTGATGATTGTAAATTTAAGCAGAGAGATCCTACTAAATTAAGAATGGAAAGATGTAGAAGTACCTTACATAAGAAAAATAGTCGAATGATGGTAATTAACATATATAATAAAATTCCTAGAGAAATTAGAGAGCTACCTAAAGTAAAATTTAAAAAGAAGTTAAAAGCTTGGCTTATTGAAGGGTGCTTCTACACAATAGAAGAATATATTAATTATAGAAATTAGCTTTTATATATAAGCGTTATAGTTTTAAGCACAATTTATGTTATAATTTTCGCATGCCTACTGAAGGCGAGATATGTTGTGACTTTTTTTGTTTTTACCACCTCTTGTGTAAACCATATCTCGGCGAATAAATATTTTCATTTTCATTTTCATTTTTCATTTTCATTTGGTGAGATAAAACATGCCATGCCCTATTAAGCTATCCTTAGACTGCACAATATAGTTCCGCAATATTACGATATTGTGCTATTAATGCTTAGGGCTAATATATTATACAATTTATTTTTGCTGAACAAAATGTTGATTGCATCTTAATTATATAGACAGTCTAGGGATCGCCGTATAAAGTTGCGTAGAATGAAATTAAATACTTTAATTATCTGTGGTTTGAACGACGCCATCTTGTTCTTAGGGTTACTAGTATAATAATTATAAATTACCTTTTGATTAGTATTTACGCAACAGTTAAAGATATTAAGCTCAGGCAAATGAAAGGCAAAACGACAACCTCAATTTTTTTTTGTAAAGATACAAAATTTATATATGTTTTAACGTAAGCATTTATTAATATTAAATACTTATTTACTTTACCAGAGGACATTGGGATAGGGGGATAGGATTTTTTGCTTGCTACTAACTGTCTTTTGTAATATTTGTAATATTTGTATAGAAAAAAAAACAGTTCATAACTTTTAACTACGGGCAAAATTATCTTTATTTTCCACTTTAAATTGGAAAATCTAAAAACTGGTAATCGTATCAAAACGTCAACTGTCACTACCATGTTTTGTTGTTGGTCACCTCCATTACTTTACTAGTCTGTGGTTATTGATTGCAGCCGGCACATTTTCGGCATTTCATTACATTTCTATTATCGTAAAACTTTAACATAGAAGTAATTAACGGAAGTACTAATAAGGAACGAGAAAACATCGTGTAATCAGCAATGGATTCACCATCTACATCTTCCGCGCAAAACGAAAAAGAACAGCCGGAAAAATCGATCGAGGACGATGCCATAAAAAACTGGACTCAAAAAGAAAGATTTCACCTCCTTCAAGGATTAAAAGACTACGGCCGACGAGACATCGAGAAAATACAAGAATACGTTGTAACTAAGACTTTTGAAGAAACCAAAATCGCGGTTGAATATTTCACGAAAAAAGCGTTAGAACATCCGCTATTCGTCGAAAAACAGCAAGAAGCCAAGCAGAAACCTGCCAAAAAGCATCAAGCACCACTGACTGGATGGGTAAAACTGTTAACAGACTCTTTAAATATCAATGAACTTAGCACTGAGACTGCGACAGCTGTACGGATGATCGCAGACTTAGAAAACTTCCCACCGCCGGAATACACTGACAATATTGACTTTAGACAGGTTTATCATCAAATTGCCAACGCTATGGAGGGAAAACCAGTCAATCTAGACTTGGCGACCAGCGCTGTACTGCGCAAATGTTTCATTGAAACCGCATTGTCAAGCAAGGCATTTATTAAAACTGCTGCTTATAAATACCTCATTAATAATGTAGATTTGTCTGATAGAGAGATTAATACGTTCCCGAGACCAACAGAGGATCAGGAACTTGGTATACTCAGGCATTTGGCTTCGCAGCGCAGTTACAATCCTTTAAAAGTCCCGGAAGATTTCTTGAAGCCCTCATGTGAGGTTAAGTATGAAGATGAGAGTTTAGATAATGCTTAAAAAGTATAATAACTCCAATGTATACATGAATTGGACGTAATTTTGCATTTTAAATATAATCTGCTTGTGTAGTCGACAAGATTTCAAGTTCGATTCCCAGGTTGGAAAGAGAAGGAATAGAGTGCCTGTGCTTGCAAATGCTTGTGCACCATACTATGTCCTAATCAGCCACAGTGGCCGACAATCGGGACACTATAAACTTTTTGATAAAAAGAGTTGTATAATATATCTGTAAACTGGATTGATGAGGTCAGATAGGCAGTTGGTCCTCGTAAAACACTGGAAAAAGGTTAAGCAGGTAGGCAGAGATTTATGTAAATGTACTAAATAAAAAGTACCTCTATATCATTGTAGAGCTTTTTACATACAACCAAAGAAATGATGATGAGATTGAGTGAAAGTCGATATGGTAAGAAAGAATGTTACTTGTGAGATGACGGCAGATAGAAGAATCCGGAACGAGAATGACATGCTGCACCAACCACAAATAACATTGGGATAAGTGCAGGAGGATGATGATGAGGATATAGGAATACCTTACTAGATCTAAGTTGTTTATTTAAGTATTTAAACATGTATTGTGACATCTTTATTACCTATATATTGTCTTGATACAGTTTTTCAATAATAAATACCTTTGTAGACTGAATAACTGTTTTTTTTTTGCCCGACTATGCCAAAAAGAGTTGTTTTTTTTATAAAGTAGGCAGTCTCAATTTCATTCTTGCACACGAACCAAAGAAAATAAAATTTTTGTGAGCGTAGGTAGCGGGAATTGTCATTTATAACCACTATCATGGTACGAGATACAATGTATCGTAGGGCACGATAAATATAGGTCCCGGCCCCCATTTGAACATCTTTGGCAGTCAGAAACCAGTAATGGTCTCTGCACACAGCGGGCGCGGCGCGGCGGGACGGGACGGCGACGCGACGCAATGTACTAGATCGTCGCGTCGCGTCGCGCCGAGCGGGACGGCTCTGTGTGATGTCGTCCGTAATATCTAGTACATTACAACTGCTCAGCGTCGCGTCGCCGTCCCGTCCCGTCGCGCCGCGCCCGCTGTGTGCAGCGACCATAAGTCTGACGCCAGTCTAACTAAGGGGTATCGGGTTGCCCGAGTAAGGGTCCGTTCAGATAGACCGGCTCGGAGAGCAACGGCGCGCATTTTTCTTTTCACACAGACCGGAGCCGATCGGCTGCGCGAGCATTAAAGAGCATGCAAACGGAGCCAAACGTCAAGAAAAAATACACGATCGGAGCCGGTCGGCTCCTCTTATTATTTCACACCGAGCGCATTCGACAGACGACCTTATAAAGGTCGCCGGAAGACGCTGGATGCAGGTCGCTTCCAACAGGTATCTGTGGAGATCAAAGGGGGAGGCCTATGTTCAGCAGTGGACGTCCTATGGCTGAGAAGATGATGATGATGAGCGCATTCGAGCATTCTCAATGACAAAAGCAGTGCGCATGCAAAAATAAACCTTACTTCAAATACTATGTACTCAATTTTCAACGTGTTAAGAATTTGTTTTGCTCTCCGACCCGGTCTATCTGAACGGACCCCTTACTGGGTCGAGGAGGTCAGATAGGCAGTCGCTTCTCGTAAAGCACTGGTTCTCAGCTGAAACCGGTTAAAGATCTAAGAAGACTGGAAGCCGACCCCAACATAGTTGGGAAAAAGGCTCGGGAGATGTGTTGGCTACGGGACGCGGGTGAAATCGCGGGCGGAAACTAGGGTAGAATAAAATAAACTCCACATTTTCGTAAAACAACTGTTTACTATGCAAATTCACAGCAACCAGTTGTTTTATGAAAGCTGACGTTTTTCTTACGGTCCAAGTTCACTAATGTTGTCGGTAATTTGGGCCTTAGAATACCCTCATACTACAAACTTATAGTCGACTGACAGGGCTCACAAATCAGTATGAAGATGAATGGTAGTACGCACATTACAGAGATCAGGTATTTAACTAGAAAGACTGAAAACTTTGAATGGAATCAGGATTTTCTTCAAAAATTAGTTTTTGTCTATCATTGTGTCAACTATCGGCCAACTTTTTAGTCTTCAGTATGCGGGTATTCTAAGGTTAAGTCAACCGACAACAAAACGTCAGTTTCCCTTAAAACAACTGTTCCCTTAAAAAAATAAACCTGAAAAAAATATTTAAACAGTTGTTTTAGGAAAACTAACGTTTTTGCTATCAGTGAACTTGGACCTTAGGCGCAAATTATTAAATTAACTAAATAAAACAACTATTTAAATAAATTTCTCTTAATTTCAGTATTTTATAAACATATGGGAGTCACTAGCACAATTTCTCGAACACTTGGAATGGAGAGCAAATCACCAACAAGACAATACCTGAAAGAATAGAAAAAAATTAATGGTGTCTGCACACAGCGGGCGCGGCGCGACGGGACGGGACGGCGACGCGACGGGACGGCGATGCGACGCTGAGCAGTTGTAATGTACTAGATATTACGGACGACATCACACAGAGCCGTCCCGCTCGGCGCGACGCGACGCGACGATCTAGTACATTGTGTCGCGTCGCCGTCCCGTCCCGCCGCGCCGCGCCCGCTGTGTGCAGAGACCATAATACTATATAGTCGTGGTGGCCCGGGTAACTGGGTTGATGAGGTCAGATAGGGCAGTCGCTCCTTGTGGCACACTGGTACTCAGCTACATTCGGTTAGACTGGAAGCCGAATCCAACATAGTTGGGTAAGGCTGGATCACAGAAAAGGATAAAATGACTAGCGGCCTCCGCTAGTCATTTATGGCATCTCCGCCGGGAGGACTGTTTTTGCCCATAAATCTGACCACGCCTTCTTTGACCCGACTATTTTTTTGTAAATACCAAAATCGTTGACAGATGTCGCAAAGAACTAGTCTAAAATAAGACGAATCGTATTCCAATGACATTTCATTGGTTTGCGATTGGTCTGCCATTTGGTCTATACGTAGGGTTGCCAGGTGTTAGGATAAAGCAGGACATACGTAGGATTTTTGATTGCTTGTCCGGCCAAAATAAGCGGCATCCGGCCTGTTAGGATTTAGGTAGGATTTTTCAATTTCGAAATTCGCGCGCGGATCAAGATAGAATCATGCCGAACGAGTATCGGCGCGACGCGGGGCGCGGCGACCGGGGCGGCCGCGCGCTCGGCTAGCCGAGTTGACCTGAGAACAGCCGACCGCTGGACTGATTTATAATAAAGAAATATTTACTTGATTTTGCTTTTGTTTTATTAAAATGCAATCACAAAATCCCGGATTTCTATTTTTTTTAAGTAACACCAAAATTTTTCAAAAATGTGAGGAGTCCGGATTTTTCGACCGAATGTTAGGACAAAAAAAAAATCGTTTTACACTTTTTATAAAAAAATGGACAAAAAAAACAAGATGTCCGGATTTTATACCCAAATGTCAGGACAAACTCACAGGTCTGTCCGGCTTTTGCGTCTGAGGACCTGGCAACCCTATCTATACGGTAGTTTCCTCTACAATCATATTGCAATCGTAAATCATTTTAAGATTCATTATTGAATCACAGAAAAGGATAAAACGTTTATTTAAAAGAAAAAACTGCGGAATGCCACATACGCTTCAATCGTTATTGAGTCGTGATTGGATCTCAGTCGGATGTGAATCGTATGTCGCTTAATGGTCTCTGCACACAGCGGGCGCGGCGCGACGGGACGGGACGGCGACGCGACGCTGAGCAGTTGTAATGTACTAGATATTACGGATGACATCACACAGAGCCGTCCCGCTCGGCGCGACGCGACGCGACGATCTAGTACATTGTGTCACGTCGCCGTCCCGTCCCGCCGCGCCGCGCCCGCGCCGTGCAGAGACCTTAAGTAAAATTAGCAGAATCGAGCCCCTGACCTGTCATCATTATGGCATCTCCGCTCATCCTTCTTTCCTAGGAAAAGGCTAGGTAGATAATGTTGGAAAACTTACCAGCCACCAATATTGCATGTTTAGTTTATCGTGATGAGGATCTACGTCTGACGCGGTACCGACGATCGCACTTGCGGCAGCGCTTGAATGCTCCTGAACGTGATCGGCAACGGTACATGTAGCTGGAAACATACTGAAATTAGGGTCACGCCTGTTGGGCACACGAAAGTTTAACCTGTACGGTAGGGCTCCTCAAAGTGGGGTCATACTTAGAGGTCTGTTGCGTGTGTATCAGGGGTCCTCAACAGGCCAGTTTGTAGAGTGTAAACGTATTAAGAAATTGTGTAGTAAACTTAACGACACGCATTGTAGTTGGCGAAGCTACGAAGGTTTTTTTTCATTTCCAAAAGTATTTTTTGACAGGAGGACTTGGTTAAATAGTGAAAGTGTCCATAGGTAACTGCAAAAAGTTTAATAAACCCTGTTATACGGGAGTACGGCTCCGAAAATACTGAAGTGATTTGAAAAATTCTTTCACTGTTGGAAAGCTACACTCTTCCCGAGTAACATAGGCTATATTTTATCCCGGTACGGGCAGTAGTTCCCACGGGACGCGGGTGAAACCGCGGTCAACCGCTAGTATTATTATACAAATTTCTTTAACTGTTGGAAAGCTACACTCTTCTCAAGCAACATAAGCTATAGATAGGCTACCTATACTTTATCCCGCTATGGGCAGTAGTTCCCAAGGGACGCGACTGAAACTGTGGTCAACAGCTAGTACTAAAAACTACCATATATAGGTACTATACCATACCGTGATTTTCGTCCGCAAGAAGACTTTCTTCTACGGGGGCAGCGGCGTTTGCGTTTGGGCTTACAACAAGGCTTTCTCACGCTATACCGTCGATCGCATGGCCGACAACGCTTAAATCGCCCGCGTTTCGTTCGACACCGCGTGCTAAACAAAATTACAAGCTCAGGCTACATTTCAGCCGCGTATACGGCCGAAAATATGTGATAATTTGAGAGGCGTTTTTACGCGCAGTTGTTTGCGCGACTGTAAAATCAGCCTAAAGGCTTGGCATGGCACACATGAACAGTACGACAGGGGCTCAATTCTGCTAATTTAATTATCTGGAATTGGATATCAATTGAATCTCGATAGCAATTTTAACCTTATATGCTTCAATCGTAATTGAATCGTGATTGAATCTCAGTTGGATATCGTACATATGTAATCGTATATCGCTTAAGTAAAATTAGCAGAATTGAGCCTCAGCTCTTAAAGTTATAAAATGTCTTAGGCCGGCAACTCACGGACCGCTTGAAGCAGCCAGGAGGCGATAGCTTCAGGCTGCAACTGCACAATGAACTGCAGAGTTCTAGAGACGCACATATACGAACCGCTCGAGCAGTTGCAACTGATTCGGGCGGTCGACAGCTTGAAGCTGTCGCCCCTGACTGCTTCAAACGGTCCGTGTATTGCCAGCCTAATATAGGCCGAGTAAATATGAGATACGATTTAAGGTTCAAATTCGAATGCTTGGAGCTTCACCCGCATGCCGTGCTGTTCACGTGTGTCATAATCTTTAGGCTGACTTTATAAAAAGGCATTGTAAAAACCCTATCTCTTTTTAAAAAATGGTGTGAAAAAAACTGGATGAAAACTATTTACAGATTAGTTTATATCACAAAGTAATGAAAGATCTGAGGACGCTGCATATCGTAGTGTATGAAAAGAATTGTTAAAAAAGTGTATTTTTTTTAAATTAATGGGTATACTTCTATTAGGTCGACCTGTATGTAACTATGTAATGGAATCTAAGGTAACTAATTTAACCATCTTCCAAGGATCGTAGCGTCATGAAAATTGACAGCTGTATGTAGTTCTGATGACAACACAATTATATGGTACTGTCGAACTGATCTGATGATGGAGCCAGATGATATGAACTGGAACTTTTTTTTTGCATTTAAAAAAGCGCGTTTTCTAAAGCTTTCGAAACTATTTACAAATAATAATGTTTGTGACGAATTAGGCGCTCCCTAGACGGACAATTTAATTGCGCAATATTACGACATTTTGCCAATTAGGTATAAATTCAGGGTTCATATTCAAGATTGCGCAATGATTTTTAGCTTTAAATATTTAAATTGCAAAATATTTTCTTGTATAGTGCGCAATATTATTGTACGTCTAGGAGCCGCCTTTTAAAATTACTTACGTCCTGCACGATCTGCTGTAAAATGAAAAAAAAAAAAAACAAATTAGTAATTCTCTTCACGTGTTTTAATAGTGCCCTAACATAGAAACATTATAAATAGGAAATATTTTATTGTTTGTACTCCAAGGGCTCCGAAAGTAGGTACTGAAACGATTTGAAAAAATTTTTCTCTGTTGGAAAGCTACACTCTTCCCGAGTAACATAGGCAAAATTTTAGGTAACCCAGGTTCGCGGCAGAAACCGCGGGAAAACGGCTTGACAATAATATTAAAAACTAAGTATTTTTTTGGAGATATCAATTAATATCATTAATTATATCCTTACCTCCGTTTTCGTCGACATGGTGCCATAATCTGTCTGAAAAGTAAATATTATTTTAAAGTACCTATTATTACCAAAACAAAGAAGGCAGGCTGTCTATCTACTTACATCTGGCAACATTGGTGTACTTTACCTAACATAGGTATTTTAATTTATAATGGAAAAACTCAAAAACTACTGGACCGATTTGAAAAATTCTTTCACCGTCGGAAAGCTACACTCTTTCCGAGTAACATAGGCTATCTTATTCTATCTAGAAGTTCCCATAGCCATGCGTAGCGGTGTAGCCATATAAAAAATCCCATTTCCCCCCCCCCCCCCCAATATCAATGTATTTTTAAGGGAATAATGATGCATATTTAAAAGGATGCTCTGCTGCAGTTTAGGCCATCATCACATGAGAATTCCTTATACACTGCACATGTCATTAACTGTCACTGAACACAGAGATTTCGCCCTTTGCCAAACGGAATGTCACCAGTCAAAACATCTACAAATATACGTCTACAAGACTCCGTTTTTTTTCCAAATCACTTATATAAAGGTCAGAAAGACTCACCAAGTGTTGCGAAAAGTTTATCTCATTTGGAACAAAGAATTTGTATATCATACAGCCACCGGATTTAAAACATAAAACTAATTTGATTATTTCTTACATAAAGTATTTTGATTGGAAAATATAAAATCAGTGTACAAAAATGGCATTTAAACTATTTAATTCAACATAGAAAATTTCCTAAAATTTCTTTAAAACCGCACATTCTATATTTGAAAAGTCTTTGACAGTTGGTATTCAACTGTCAGGGTACTCAGGGTAAGAAGTCTATGGAAAATAAAGAAGGTTATTTACCCAAGAAGGCGGGAAGAAAGGAGACTGGTCTATATTACAGAGACACCAATTTGTTACAACTTAAGCCTCGTTGGAAGGGCACCGGGTCCTCGTCGAGGCTTTAGGCGGCGGCGACCTCTCGCATCCGGCCCTGGTTCAGGCCATGGTCCGGGGCGAGAGGGAATGGGATGCCGTCGCCTCCTTCTGCGAAGCGGTCATGCTCGAGAAAGAGGAAGCCGAACGCCAGAGAGTTCGCACCTCTCATTCCGGCCGCCGCGCTGGACCAGAGGTAGACACCATGGACGCCGGGTGTCGCGAGATGACTCCCGGCCACCGTAGGCGTGAGTCTGTGGGCGGTGAGTTCGGGTGGCTCATCGTCCCTCTGTCTGCTTAGACGACAGACCCGTGTCGACGGCGCGCCTTGTTCCACGCGCTCCTCAAAGAGATGTCAGCAACCCCAGCGGGGCCCAGCAGGGCCAAGGCCTGCCGGGGCTGCGGGTTGCACATAAAAGGCCTACAACGGAACACGACAGTTTTTAGTCAGTAAGAGTCTGACACTCCCTCACCGTTGCTAACCCACAGCGGGGGGGATCATTTGATGATTTTTGACGTCGTTAAAAAAAACACCCTCGTTGGTCTAGTAGTCGTGGTTCGATTCCCTCTTCTTCTCTGTCGATTCGCTCTTAGTAGACGGGTCGTGGTCACGTTGAAGCGTTCACCGAAAGCACTTTGTCGATGTTAATAATGATAAACTTTCATAAAGCCCTAGTCCCATCGCGCTATGAGAGTAAAGGAATAGTGAGTGCACCTGCGTCCAAGCAAATGTGCGTGCACTATAATATGTCCTGCGCAGTTGGCTGATCTCCTTACATGAGAACAGCCGCCTTAACCAATAATTTGCTAGGAAACTTAAAATAAAACCACAAAACTCCTCATAAATATTTTATAATAACATTATATCACAATTTCCTTAAAATAAATCATTGTTTGAAATTAATTTTGTAGCCCTTCGACGCTGGGTCTTGCTCCATTTGAAAATTTTCCGTAGACAAACCAAAGGGTTTTAGAATCATATTGCCTAAATCTTTGAGTTTTCCTAACATTTCGGTTTTGAGTTTTTCGTTTTTTTCCTCTATTAATGGGGGAAGACGGATGGTAGCCTGCCTAGCCTCCTTGTGATCTGGGTCTAATTCTAAGATCTTTTTAAAATCTGCTAGCGCTTCATCGAATTTCTCTGTCGCCTCGTATGATTGAGCTCTCCTGAAAAAAAAAATTAAGAAAAACTTAATAAGCATGATGAATGAAAAAAAGTAATTAGTCCGTCTTTTAGATAACCTAGAATTATGGACGGTAAGGAGGTCAGATAGGAAGCAGACCCCAACATAGTTGGGCAAAGACTAGGGAGATGATGATGATTTTTTTCTTTTCTCTCTCACACAAATAACAACGAAGATACAATACGATTGAATTTTGTGTTACGTCACTTTTGGGTACTACATAACCATCACGAGCTTACTCTCAACCTTGGCTGCGTTTTATCTTAGTAAATATATATTTTTTTGTTAAACTGGTTTGCCCTGGTAACTGGGTTGAGGAGGTCAGATAGGCAGTCGCTCCTTATGGCACACTGGTACTCAGCTGCATCCGGTTAGCCTGGAAGCCAACCCCAACATAGTTGGGACAAGGCTCGGGACATGATGACTTACACTATCAAATTCTAATTTTATCAAGATCTGATTTATCCAACAGAGAAAATTTTATATAAGTAATAATAACTTCTTCTTTTTCCGAGCCTTATTTCCCAACTATGTAGGGGTCGGCTTCTAGTCTCACCGGACTTAGCTGAGTACCAGTGCTTTACAAGAAGTGACTGCCTATCTGACCTCCTCAACCCAGTTACCCGGGCAACCCAATACCCCTTGGTTAGACTGGTGTCAGACTTACTGGCAATAAGTAATAATAACTCCTTACCTGATATAAGCTTTAAGATATTTATCATCCAGCTCGATAGCTTTGGTGCAATCTTTAACAGCCTGAGCATATTTCTGTAACTTCATCCGCGCTGCACTTCTGTTGCAGTATAGTATTGAGCGCTGCTGCGAAAACTGCAGGGGACAAGTTCGTAACCCTGAAAATTTTTAAAGGTTAAATCGGTATTACTTACGTAGAAAAAACACCGCACGAAAGGTTCCGTAGTATAAAACAGACGTGTTTTTTTGGGAGCCCCTTAAAATATTTATTTTATTCATGTTTTCAGTATTTGTAGTTATCAGCAACATTAATACATCGTCTGTATATAGCACCTTCAACGATACAAACGATGGTTATTTTATTGTCTATTAGATTACAAACTGGCTTGTATCGAAACGCGCGTATTCAAACCTATGGCGGGGAATTCCCGCGTCGTGTTTCTTACGTTAAATTGCAAATCATATATTTATTTTGACTATTTTATTTTAAGTATGGTTACCGGCACGGATATTGAGCTCTCGGCGGAAGAGTGGGGATCGCTTTGCGCACTGTACACATAAGGCAATAAACCAATAAATCGTTTCTGCGCAGGTGAAGGTCAGGGCTCAATATCCGTGCCGATAACTGTAACACATTTTTCCTTATAAATGTTATCACTATAGAAAGCTATGTATCTTAAGTCTGTCAAGTTTTGGTGTGCGTTACCCTGGCCAGATGTTGTCGAAAATGGTCATTTTAATCTTATAGATAATTAGTTGTGCGGCTTCTGTAATTGTTGCGCACATTTTTAAATTTGTTGCGCTTATAGTTTTTTAATTATTTCACAAAAACATTTCCTGCTGGAGTAACGTTACCCCAGCCAGACCTTTTTCTTTCTGATGGGAATATTTAAATAAATATTACCTATAAAATTAGTTGTCTAGATAAAGTAAATGTTGTGCCATATTTTGTATTTGTTCTTGCTTCGGTTGCGAAATTATTCAAGATTTTGCTGGGGTAACGTTTTCGGTTTTGCTAGATCTTTGAAATGGTTAAGCGGATTCTTATCAAATTTTGTACATGACTTCCTAGGAATTAGTTTAAATTTGTTCGGCAATAATAAAACCAAAATAATGCATATCTTAAAGGTTATTTCATTAAATGGAAAAACGTTTCAATTGGTCCCAGCACCCTCAATAAGAAGTCTGAAGACTTACTTTAAACGTTATTTTAAAGCTTGTAACTGCCTTCAAATGTATACGAAGTTTCATTAGCATCCTGTAAGTATTTAATAAGTTATAATGATATTCAGTTTTTCACGAGCACGGTCTTGATGCGCGCGGTGTTATTTGGCCACAGGATTGGATATATGAACTGAATGTTATCTCAATAATTAGTTATATAGATCAGGTGTATGTCAGTAAAATTTCAGCTCAGTACATTGGGTAATTAATGAGATAATGCGATTAAAGTCATTAGGAAGTGAATGACCGTGGTAACCCGACCAAGTTTAGGTGGTTACGAAAAAGCGAAAACGCAGAACATTATGCTATCTTTTGAAATGTTTAGTATAATACACCTTACAATTTCGGTACAGACGCGTACACTGTTAAATATACACTGTTAAATAAGACATACGTAAGTTTATTGTTAACTGAAAAAAACATTGTATATTATTTATTGTCTGTGATCATTACACATTCCAATATGTGTATATTTAAATAAAAACTGTAACTGTGTACTGTGCATACTGAAATCTATAATTTAAGTAAAAAATAAAAGAAAATTAAAAAAAAGCAAAATTACCATCTGTAATTTTTATCTGTGATTGTTTTTAAGTATAATATACTTTAAAAGTTCAATTGAAATGATTATTTTACCTGCCAATAAAAAATCTTTAAAAATCATGTAGTTTTTTTTTACTTTTGTACACGTCTGTACTAAATTTGTAATACTATACTACATATTTTAGAAGGTACCATTATGTTCTGCGTTTTCGCTTTTTCGTAACCACCTTAACTTGGTCGGGTTACCACGGTCATTCACTTCCTAATGACTTTAATCGTATTATCTCATTAATTATCCAATGTACTGAGCTGAAATTTTACTGACATACACCTGATCTATATAACTAATTATTGAGATAACATTCAGTTCATATATCCAATCCTGTGGCCAAATAACACCGCGCGCATCAAGACCGTGCTCGTGAAAAACTGAATATCATCATAACTTGTTAAATACTTACAGGATGCTAATGAAACTTCATATACATTTGAAGGCAGTTACAAGCTTTAAAATAACGTTTAAAGTAAGTCTTCAGACTTCTTATTGAGGGTGCTGGGACCAATTGAAACGTTTTTCCATTTAATGAAATAACCTTTAAGATATGCATTATTTTGGTTTTATTATTGCCGAACAAATTTAAACTAATTCCTAGGAAGTCATGTACAAAATTTGATAAGAATCCGCTTAACCATTTCAAAGATCTAGCAAAACCGAAAACGTTACCCCAGCAAAATCTCGAATAACTTCGCAACCGAAGAAAGAACAAATACAAAATATGGCACAACATTTACTTTATCTAGACAACTAATTTTATAGGTAATATTTATTTAAATATTCCCATCAGAAAGAAAAAGGTCTGGCTGGGGTAACGTTACTCCAGCAGGAAATGTTTTTGTGAAATAATTAAAAAACTATAAGCGCAACAAATTTAAAAATGTGCGCAACAATTACAGAAGCCGCACAACTAATTATCTATAAGATTAAAATGACCATTTTCGACAACATCTGGCCAGGGTAACGCACACCAAGTTTTGCCTGTTTTGTGGTAATAAATTCATAGGAAATTAGCAATATATTAAAATCAATTAGAAGATTGCATGCAATCTGTCTTCATGACATAAAATAATCTTCTTTCTTTTCAACCAATTTAGTACCTTATTGCGTTGGAATAGAGTTCATTTTCGTAAATATGTATATATTTTGAGAGTGCGCAATCTTGTTTAGTATATTACATCTGTGTAGGATTGAGAGCGACGCTGTGAACCATAGATTATAAGTGTTGTTTAGTATTAAGTTTTTTAGTGTTATTTCTGTTTATCTTGTTATAATAATTTTCCTTGTCTTGTTTTTGTGTGTATACGTGTGCGTCGGCGCAAAAATAAATTATTTTTCTTTCTTTCTTCTTCTTTCTTTCTAATCTAGCCGTTACCCGCGCTTTTCCCCGCGTCCAGTGGAAACTACTGCCTGTACCGGGATATAATATAGCCCTTGTCATTCGGGAAGAGTGTTGCTTTCCAACAGTGAGAGAATTTCTAATTCTTTTAGGGAAATTATGAGTGCAGCCACAAAAATATTTATTGGACACATGATTAAACTTCTAATTTTATAACTAAGCAACGGGGAAATGACATAGCCTATAATAAACTAATTCGTCTTTTTTACAACGCCAACTAAATATTCTATAGAAAGCTTCAAGTAAAGATCATCAATTATTGTGACTTGTCCTTTCTATTTATACATTGTCATCTAATTTACTAACTCGGCCACGTTTTTAGTATATTGCCATTTATAACCTTCAATTAAAAACATTGTATTAAAAATTGAAGTTAGTGACGAAAACGAATCGCTGCAAAACTGACTCCACGTAGTCTTGTCTGCCCTACCCCTAGAGTGCAATTCAAAACCGCGTAGGTGCGGAGGGGCGAGGCGGCCTGCGAGCTGAGGCGCAGGTAGTTTTAACGCTCGCCGCCGCGGCTGAGGCTGGCCGGCCAGCAAGCCGAAGCTGCGGCGGTGAGCGTGAAAACCATCTGCGACGATAAGCTCGCATGGGACCGCCGGAGCCACGGAGCACCGGAGCCGTGACAGAAGCGATGCTTGCTGCATGTTGCTTGCTTACATTTTAAACGTACTGAGTTAAAAAATTAGAAGCTAATTAAATATATTTTATGATGTCATTTAATAGTATTTTAGAAGGTTACTGTTAGAATGCATGCTACAAATTTAGATGCTAAAAAATAACCATCGAGCCGAGTTGTATTTAGATTGGCTTACTTAGAAGATAACTAGTGGCTAAAATAGTATTATTTAGATGCTCGTTAATTGTGGCTGACTTAGTAATTTAGAAGGCAAGATACATTTTTGGGGGCGAATAATGATATTAAAAAGAAGCCTGTTTAATTAGCACCCATTCTTTTATATATAGATGAAACAAGTAAGCACAAAGGTATAGAATTTAAAAAATCGGCCCAGTAGTTTCCGAGTTTATTCATTACAAACAAACCAACAAAAATTCAAATTTTCGTCTTTATTATTTTAACATAGCTTTCAAATTTCAATCTCTTAAGGTATGATTCCGAACGACGCTGCACGCAGCAGTGTTGCCGCAGCAGTGCTGCCTGCCGCGCTGATTCCGAGCAACGCGGCAGTGTCGCTCTGTTCGTGGTGATGCATTGTTGTGTATTCGTTAGTTTACTTAGAGTTGACAAGATGTCGATTGATGACCAACTTTTATTTATACTGTTGGAAGAGGAAGAAGCCTGAGTCAGAGAAATTCATCTTTTTGTTGTCAATTTACGTGTCAACATTCAAGTAAGTACTCTTGCTGCTGCGGCAGACGCGTCACTACTGGTATGTCGCGGCGGCAGGGTGACACTGACGCGCAGCAGTGCTGCGCTACATTGCTGCCGCGACATTGCTGCCGAGCTCGGAATCTAATCTCATATAAGCCAATAGAATTTGTACGGGGACCAGTAGTGTCGCGGCAGCACTGCTGGGTGCAGCGTCGATCGGAATCATACCTTTATCCCAAAAACTACATATGGATTGGTTATTAGAATCGGCAGTAGCTAGTAAAAGCATACAGAACCTACCTTCAGTATACTTCTCAATGCTCCTCTCATAATCACCAATCTTAAACGCTTCATTGCCACACTTCTTCAACTCCTCGGCTATGATCTTCCGTTCTTCCTTCTGGTCATCGGTGAGGTCCACTTCAGCGTCCTTGAGAGAAGTCTCGTCTATATCTGTATCGCTGTCTGCTTTGGCTCCATCGTCGGAATCCTTGTAGTCTCGGTCCAGGTCTTGGTCTTCTATGGTGTCGGAATGTGTTGGTGTGTCTGTGGAATGAGTAAGTTGATCGAGTTAGAAATAATAATAATATAAGAAATTCTCGTATAAGATCAGTCAGCTGCACTGGACATATTATCACATTATCAAAATCCAAGGCAACCGTATTCAAGTCTTAGTAATGGAAACTGGTACCATTAATATACAAAAAACCCAAGATGCACACTCAACGTCTCAAAAACATCCTCACCAAATGAGCGTGACATTCAGAATTGTGCGCTAATTTTCTTTGTCCTAGCCGACCACTTCGGTCGTAAAATTTTATTGCTTTAACTACAGTGCGTTGTAATAATGACCTTAAGCAATTCACGTAAAGTTGAACTTGCAATAATGTTTGCTTGTACCTTATAGAAAGAGACAGAATTAGTGTTCGGGGACACTTTCGAGCGTAACTTTTATTCGAGACTGTGCATCTTGGGTTTTTGAATATAAATGACTGGTGCTGAATGTTAAACAGATACCAATATCTAACTATTGGGATTGGGGAAAACCCATTGCTATCCTACTTATATTATAAATGTGAAAGTTTGTGAGAATGTATGGATGTATGTTTGTTATTCAATCACGCAAAAACGGCTGGACCAATTTGATTGAAATTTGGTATACCCTGGATTAACACATAGGCTACTTTTTATCAACACACCACGCGGGCGAAGCCGCTGGCGGAAGCTAGTATGAAATAAAAAAATCATTTAAAACTTGATAATCTTTCTTCATACAGTATTGAGGACAATAGGGCAATAAATAAAAACACTGACAGGCATAAAACTGGGAAATGGAATGGATTTCATGAATGGACATAGATTTGCTTAACCTTGATAGATCCACAAGGTCTTGATGTAGTCACAAGCTATTCTTGACTGTTCAGAGACAAAAGAACTTTGAAAGGAATTCCATTCTGATGAATAAGGGTTACTGTTACAGTTACAGCCTGTGTATCGTTCCACTGCTGGGCACAGGCCTCCTCTCACACGGAGAAGGATTGAGCATTAATCACCACGCTTGTTCAATGCGGGATTTCAGACTATATAGTCAAAGTTTCCTCAAGATCTTTTCCTTCACATTTTTATCAGCCATTGGTATCTGAGATATACTTAGAAAGTACATACAAACTTAGAAAAGTTGCATTGGTACTTGCCTGAACTGGAATCGAACCCATACACTCATACTCGAGAGGTTGGTTCTTTACCCACTAGGCCACCACGACTTATGAATAAGAGTGATTAATAAAATTAAAAAAACGTGTCTTGCACAATTGCAATTTTTGTTACAATACTATGAGATAGCATTTTCCTATATGACTCATCCGTGTTTTTACAATTATTATGGATACTGTATTTATAAACAAAGGGCTTAGTACTCTAGTACGTTTAATTAGTAAGCTTATTAACATCGAAAAATGATCATTTTCTTTAACGACTACGCCCAAGTGGATATGTAATAAAAATGATGGAAAATATTACCGCTTGTGTGTGGTGCGTCCCCGGAAGCCTTAGGGAAGTCTTCAGCGCTCGTGCCAGGACTTATAACAAACTCTTCAACCGATTCCGTGGTATTTAGCGAAGTTTTTAAGTCTTTTGTCAATTCATCTATTATTTCCTCGTTAGGTTGGCCCGTATTTTTTAACCTGTCCGACATTTTGAACTGTTGGGTTTATATTCTCGATGTTTTAGCAGAATTTAGTGGAATTATATTCGAGAAAAAAAGGAATATTAGAAATTTCTAATTATTTTGACTTCACAGTACGATGCAATTTTGACAAGTATATGCGGAAATTGCGTTCCAGTTTTCAGTTGTGGTATCTTGAACTTTTCGAGTTTTTCTGGAATAGTCCGGAGCTGAATATTATTATTATAGTGTAATGTGTGATTTTTAATGCATTGTTACGATAAAAATATGTCTTTATGGGACAAGGAGGGACTTTACAAGAAGGTAAGAAATGTGTTAAGTTAGTTAATAACAGAGTAATATAACTTAAGAGGTTTTTTCTCGATTATTATTATTATTTTGTTTAATTTATTACCTGTATTTCGATTTTTGTTAAAGAACCAACATATTCAGAGTTTTCGGTATGGAACTCAACATTTTTACGTTTAGTTATTTATTTGGAATCTAAAAAACTAGGAAATAAGAACTTTCCTGGAGGTCTATCTGAGATATTATAAAGTTAAAAGTAGAACATTTTATGTGAATAAGACCTATTTAATGCTGAATATTCAGGTAAAATAAAAACGTTTTATCATTTTACTTATTCCTATTGCAATAACAAAACGTGACGCCAACGTGAAAACGTCAACGTCAGGTGAAAAGTTTTTCCATTACACTCAGCAACTACAGCAGTATTTCTTGCAGAAATTCAAAACAATCGTGTTGATAATTAAGTTTTACCATTTTAAAAAGCCATTTATGATTTTAACTCACGTTGCGGAAGTGCATGTGTTATTTAGACCAAAATACCTATGCTTGTGTGATATTTGCCTTGTTATCATTTTGAACAAACCAGGTGATTTGACATTCAGTAAATTCAGTTCAAAGTCAAACACGGAACGCATCTTGTGTAACCTAAAAGTTGTAAGGTCAAGAATAAATTGTGAAATTATCATAATTTTATTAACATAAATCTGTTAGACGCTATCTCACTGAATTACTTAATACACAGGGGTGCGGTGCGGAGTGATTCAGCGTTTTAAAACCCTGCAGTGGCTTCGAAATAGGATAAAATGTTACGGAATTTTATGAAACATTTGTCAACGCGAAATCTGCGTTGTTCTTTCAAGAACTACGCTGTAACATCGAATTTCGCGAACCAGAGGAGCGTAGCGCCTTTATCGACGACCGAATTAGCTTTAAAAGACGAAAAGTAAGTAAATATTTATTGTAATTAGTCAATAACACGTCATATTTGTGATTTAGTGTTTGTTCCGTTACTTGTTGATTTAACGTCAATATTTGTGGACAAATATTAGAAATACCTGGTCATTTTGTACCTTTGCCAACTATTTCATACACAGATATTCATATATCACTCCTATCATATCTCTTTAGCATTTTCTTAGCTATTTTAAGTGTAGCTTTCTGGTTTACCTGTTGCTACTTAAACCCAAGTTCACTGACAACATAAATATTAGTTTTCTTTAAACATCTAAACAGTTGTTTAAATAAATTTATTAAATTATCCATAGCTTTTTACAAATAAAACAAATAAACACTTTATATTTCTTATTGAAATTAAAAATCAGTTGTTTTAAGAAGAAAGTCATATGTTGTTAGTGAAAAAATGTTTCCCCTTAATTATAATCATCGGCACGGATATTGTGACCTTCACCTGCAGAAGCAATTTATTGGTTTATTGCCTTATGTGTACAGTGCACAAAGCGATCCCCACTCTTCCGCCGAGAGCTCAATATCCGTTCCGATAACTATATATTAGTTTAAGCTAGCTGTGTCCCAGTCAAGTCGTGGTGGCCTAGTGGGTAAAGAACCAACCTCTCGAGTATGAGGGTGTGGGTTCGATTCCAGGTCAGGCAAGTACCAATGCAACTTTTCTAAGTTTGTATGTACTTTCTAAGTATATCTTGGACACCAATGGCTGAGAAAAAGGTGAAGGAAACCATCTTGAGGAAACCTGGACTATTATAGTCTGAAATCAGCAACCCGCATTGAGCAAGCGTGGTGATTAATGCTCAATCCTTCTCCGTGTGAGAGGAGGCCGCAGCCCAGCAGTGGGACGATAAAAAGGCTGTAACAGTAACAACAGTACAACAACAGTCATCATCATCCTCCGAACCTTTTCCCAACTATGTTAGGGTCGGCTTCCAGTCTAACCGGATTCTAAGTCTAACTGTACAACAACAGTATAAGTACAGAAAACAAAATACCTATAGTTAAACCTATTGAGAAATTAATATTATGTTAAAACAACGTATTTACTTGTTACAATGTTATCTTTAAGATATTGGTACTTATAAATAAATATTGAAGGTTGTTTATCAAGTTGATGATAATATTACAGATAATTATATTTGTAGTAAATACTCGAAAGTGTATAAGTACTCTTAAAGATTATAAAATGTTCTGCAACTTTAGTTATACAAGCTGTTGATTTGCATCCGTGCCAAAGTCAAGGACGTAATTATACTAATGATTCTCAACCCAAATCAATAAGAAAATTGGTACAAAAATTTTGTTTTTTTTTTTTCGGAAATCCGTCAATGTCATCTAGCCGTATTTAAACTTGGCGCGTGTGTTACTGGCCTTAAAACCGTGCTGCGCCCTCACACAAACGCAAACACAAAGCATACGCAACGATTATTCATAAATTTCATTCATAAAATTGGATTACTTCTGAAATGCTATGACATTACAATGACAAAAAAAGCAGTGCATATTAACTATCTAGACACACGGCAGTGTGTCCGCCAAGTTCGAGCAAAAAAAGCGACACACCGGCCGTGGGTTATATTACACGAACCATTTCGGGCCAAATTCGACCCCCCTGTAACTCAAAATCTATTTTATTTACGCATATCAAATTTCTAGTATCTGTTGAGACCCCCTCACTTATCTAAAATACAAAATTTCATTAAAATACCTATTGTAGGTCTTGAGATATTGACGTCAGAAAATCGCTATTTTTACTATACACTGATTCACTGATTCACTGATTCACTTATTCACTGACTCACTCATCAAAAACCTAGACCACTTCCAATGGTCGTATTGACTTGAAATTTGGCATGGAGGTAGGTCTTTATGTCAAGGTAAAGGAAAAAATCTGAAAATGGCCAAGTGTGAGTCGGTTTCAAAATAATGAAGGTGTTTTATACCAGGTGTATACCCCTAAGGAACTAAAGCGACCTAAATTTATCTATATTTATATAATATATCTTCGAATGGTACAAAGGTTTGTATTTAGTCAAAGTAAAGTAAAAATCTGCAAACGGCCAAGTGTGTCACTTTCGAAAATAACGAATGTGTAACTTTGATCAACGAACATAATATATGATAACATGTCATGTCAGTCAGTTGGTAAATCTAGTCCATTTAGTTAATCTAGTAAAAAAAAAAAAAGTCATGGTGGCCTACTGGGTAAAGGACCAACCTCTCAAGTACAAGGGCGCGGGTTCGATCCCAGGTCAGGCAAGTACTAATGCAACTTTTCTAAGTTTGTATGTACTTTCTAAGTATATCTTAGACACCATTGGCTGTGTTTCGGATGGCACGTTAAACTGTAGGTCCCGTCTGTCATTGAACATCCTTGGCAGTCGTTACGGGTAGTTAGAAGCCAGTAAGTCTGACACCAGTCTAACCAAGGGGTATCGGGTTGCCCGGGTAACTGGGTTGAGGAGGTCAGATAGGCAGTCGCTTCTTGTAAAGCACTGGTACTCAGCTGAATCCGGTTAGACTGGAAGCCGACCCCAACATTGTTGGGAAAAAGGCTCGGAGGATGATTAGTTAATCTAGTTCATTTCTTTGTAAGAAACATAGTGCATATTAAAAAATCTAAAAGATAGTATAAATGAGACATTTCTTTAACTAACTTCATCATAAGAAAAAAATAAAATAAACAACCTTACAAAAATAAATGAAATCCCACCCAAAACAAAAATGTGAAAGACTGCCAAGTTCGATAATATGGGAATGCTTCGCCTATAAAAGAAGTGAGATCTGAATAAGTACCAAGTTCCATACACATACCTCAGTTAAAAATAGTTACTTTTTAATGAAGTTACTTGGCAAGTTTTAATAGAAAATTAAATACTTGAATCATTGCGTTTAGTAGGTTTATAACAAGGTGTATGAAAACTTGCCAAGTGACATCATTAAAAAGTAACTATTTTTAACTGAGGTATGTGTATGGAACTTGGTACTTATTCAGATCTCACTTCTTTTATAGGCGAAGCATTCCCATATTATCGAACTTGGCAGTCTTTCACATTTTTGTTTTGGGTGGTTTCCCGTCTACTGTAATTCCAATCGATTATTTACGTATTTTATGTCCTCCTCCTGAAGTATGGCACAAATGCAAATCAACACCTTGTATAGTATATCCTGTAAGATAAACAAGCAACTATTTTTTACTGACTAAAGCCCAAATTCTCTCCATGGAGAGAATTAGCTGGACGGAAAGAGTTACTAACGAGGAAGTACTTAACAGAGTAGGAACTAAGAGGCAACTATTGCAAAAATAGAGAATAGGAGAGGAAAAATGATGGGACACCTTATACGTCACGACGATTTTATCAAAAACATCGTGGAAGGGAAGGTCGAAGGAAAGAGGAAAAGGGGTCGTCCAAGATATAGCTACATCAAGCAAATTAAAGAAAAGGTGAAGGTTGTGACGTATAAGGAAGTTCAGGAGTTGGCGCTAGATAGGTGTAAATGGAAGGAGCTGCACCGACAAGAGCTGGGCTCTTAAATTAATGATGATGGTGAAAGCCCAAATTCACTGACGACATTAACATCTGTCTTTCTTAAAACGACTATTTACTTTGTAATTTGGATTTGATAATTCATAGTAAACAGATGCTTTAAGAAATCCGATGTTTATATGTATTGTCAGTGAAATTGGGTGTTAAAATAAGAGGTTCTTAGCATGAATAAAAGTAGCCTATATTTCTGCTAAGTTTCATCAAAATGCATCCAGTACTTCTTGCGTTAAAGAGCAACAAACAGCCATACATATGTACCTACATAGAATACATACATACAAAATTTTGCATTTATAATATTAAGTTTTTTTTATTACTAAGTAATTTCATTAAATTGCTTAAAAAAATAGGTACTCAGTTATACATGTAATACGTATTTTTGTACGCGATTATATCACGTTTGGCTGAACCGATTTTGAAGCAGTATTGTCATATTTTGAAGAAGGTTATAGTTATCGGCACGGATATTGAGCTCTCGGCGGAAGAGTGGGGATTGCTTTGCGCACTGTACACATAAGGCAATAAATCGCTTCTGCGCAGGTGAAGGTCAGGGCTCAATATCCGTGCCGATAAACTATACAGGCATATTAATGAAGTTGGTTTAATTTTCTTTCCAGAGTGAAAGTCACGTTCGTCTTATACGACGGTAAACGACTAGAGACTGAAGCTAAGGTCGGCGACACACTACTCGACGTGGTTGTTAACAATGACCTGAATATAGAAGGTTATGGCGCGTGTGAAGGGACCCTTACGTGCTCTACATGCCATGTAGTCCTAAAACCGGACGATTATAATAGGTAAGTCAAAAACTAAAATCATTTTTATTCTAAACAGCACTGTTTGAACGTTTTTTTATATTTTTTATATTTTTCACTCATTTTTAATACATTTCTTTTGTAACTGCTTGAGTAATAGGTATGGGTAAGGTGTGTACTAGCCAACATGATTAACTATTTGAATTGATTTTATATACAAATTTATGTATACAATGTTGTATAGTGATATTTTAATATTTGTATACGGTTCATCAAACCATACAGACAGAATTGTGTTGCTGGGGAGTTTGTTCCACCACTTCTTCTTCCCAGCAAAAACACATAGGAAGTGGTGAAGGGCGGGCGTTTTGGGGGCTGTCTTTTGTAAATTGACGTTCGAAAAGTGCTGATTTTCAGCCTACTTTGAATAAATGACTTTTGATTTTTTGATTCGTCAAAAATTACAAAAGACAGCCCCCAAAACGCCCACCCTTCACCACTTCCTATGTGTTATTGCTGGGAAGAAGAAGTGGCGCAACAAACTCCCCAGCAACACATGTCTGTCTGTTTGTAGGTTAGAAGAACCTTTCAACAATGTTTTATGTATAAATTGATGAACAATGTGAATATTGCAGTATATAATATGTGGCATAAAATTACATTAAAAAATCTATAGGTACTAATATTATAAAGCTGAAGAGTTTGTTTATTTGTTTGTACGCGCTAATCTCAGGAACTACTGGTCCGATTTGAAAATTTCTTTCAGTGTTAGATAGCTAGTGGTTTTATAAATCACTAGCTTCTGCCAGCGGTTTCACCCGCATCCCATGGGAACTACTTCCTGTACCGGGATAAAAAGTAGCCTATAGCCTTCCTCGATAAATGGGCTATCTAACACTGAAATAAATTTTCAAATCGGACCAGTAGTTCCTGAGATTAGCGCGTTCAAACAAACAAACAAACTCTTCAGCTTTATAATATTAGTATAGATATGCTAGCTAGCACTCACCCTACATACCTTAAATATTCACGAAGTGAGGAAAGATGAGCGGAGTTGTCATAATGAACTCCTCCCTGGGAGCTCGAGGCTTGGGTACTCGCCAGAGTGCACGACTGGACGGCGGAGCAGAAGGCACTAAACCGGCGCCCAGACCCGACAGAAAAGGAAGAGGTACGTGAGGAGGCAAGGGAGGCAATAACTCTGCACTGGGCCGAAGATCTTGCCTCGGCAACGTATGGTCGCTGGACGCTGGATGCCATCGGGCCTGTCCTGAACGGATGGCTCGATCGGCGGCATGGGTGCCTTTCGATGCGTCTGGTGCAGGTGCTGTCCGGACATGGCTGCTTCGGATCGTACCTGCATCGGATTGGGAGGGAGGCGACCCCACAGTGTCACCACTGCGAAGCCACGGAGGATACGGCAGAGCACACACTCCAGGTGTGCCCATCGTGGGCTGAACCCCGCCGCGCCCTGATGGCAGTGGTCGGGAACGATCTCTCGCTTCCCAGCGTGATTGCTGCCATGCTGGGAGGTGAAGAGTCATGGGAAGCGGTAGCCTCCTTCTGTGAAGAAATCATGTCCCAGAAGGAAGCTGCGGAGCGCATGCGGGAGAACGATCCTCTCGCGGTGCCGCTCCGTAGACGAAGAAGGGGCAGAAGACGGCGAATACAACCTCCGTCCCCATCCACCCTGGGGGGCGATCAGCGGGCGACAGGCGCGGGGGCGCCACCGCCTGCATCACAAGGATCAACCCCTGCGCTCCGGCCATTATAAGGATCCATCCCCACTAGGGGGAGGAATGAGGGGCCTGCCGTAGGCGGGCAATCGCCGGTGGGGGACTGGATGCCATAGATTCCCAGACCCCCTCCACTCAGGCGAGGTCGGAGTGCCGCTGGGCCTTTTTAGTGGGTATACCGGGAACGTTTTTACCGGGGAGTCCCACATACCCCTCTCCCGTCCCCCGACGGGAAGGGGATGCGTAATAGCATTTTTAGGCCAGCGACAACAACAAAAAAAAAAAAAAAAAAAAAAGGTCAGACGCCTTATTCTAGCTCAAATTCGTACAGCGGGCATGACCAGAACGATCAGTTACAAGTGAACTAACGAGGCTTTCGAATTTTTTTGAGATATTTGACAACGATTTTTGTTATTACAAAAAATGGTCGGGTCCAAAAAAGGCGGACAAGGGCGAACACAGTAACGTTCCTCGTCCCCCTCACCCCCGCATGTTGTCGCTACTTAGGAGATTTTCCGTTATGACACCTCCGCTAGTCATTTTGTTCTCCATGGAGAGTTGAGAATTGGGTGTTATTACATTGTATGATCATCATCGTATCAGCCAATTGTCGTCCACTGTTGATCGTAGGCCTTCCCCAACGACCGCCAAAATTGAATGATAACCGTATAAAAATATACATATAACTACTAACTTCCGCTAGCGATTTTTTTTAGAACTAGCCATTACTCGCGGTTTCACCCGCGTCCCGTGGGAACTACTGCCCGTACCGGGATAAAATATAGCCTACTAGCTTTTGCCCGCGACTTCGTTCGCGTGGAATAGTGACTTCCGGCAGATTTTTGGTTTGACCAATAGATGGCGTTATATGTCCGGATTAAATTTTATTATTTTTATATTTTTTGTAATAAAAACTATCCTATATCCTTTCTCAAGTTCCATACTATGTCTGTACCAAATTTCACACAAATCGGTTCAGTAGTTTAGGCGTGAAGAAAAGACAGACAGACAGACAGACGGACGGACAGAAAGACAGACAGACAGAGTTACTTTCACATTTCTAATATTAGTTAGGATGTTACTCGGGAAGAGTGTAGCGCCCCAACAGTGAAAGATCGTTTTTGTAGTTTTAGATTTTATCCGTAACAAACAAAAACTAAACTTTTTTTTTTAATACCGGAAACTGTATTCTAGCTTATTTGAAATTCTAAAAGATTTCTGAGTTGTCGGATTTATATTTTGGAACAAAAAATACCGTATGGCATTTTTAAGTCTTTTTTTGTTGCGAAACGGGACGAGTTTTTGCTTGTAATAAATAATTATATGCAGAATCGTTTTTGTAAGTTTTTAAGATTCTTCTAACGTCACGTGACCCTACATATTTTAATACTAATAATAATATGCCCTCCGTTATGTCTGTATGTTCGCGACAAACTCAAAAACTGATGACCGAAGTTTCATGCAATTTTCAACACATAAGTAAAAAACCGGCGAAATGCGAGTCGGAATCGCGCACAAAGGGTTCCGTACCATTATTTAGAAAATGAGCAAAAACATCACGTTTGTTGTATGGGAGCCCTCCAAAATATTTATTTTATTCTAGTTTTCAGTATTTGTTGTTATAGCGGCAACAAATATACATCATCTGTGAAAGGACAATGCTATTCTTTGTATGGAAGTTGGGCTCAAGAGTTGTCCACGGTAACTGCATAGTGTATTATGTTCCATAGGCTTATAATAGGTCCCAGACCGAAATATTTCGAAATCTATCCCAGGAGTCCTGAGAAAAACTGGTTTGACTCTTATTCAATATTACGAAAAATATGCTTACGAACTCTTAACTATTCCACTTTTATTATCTTAATTGAAATGCATTATAATATTAATCGACAAATACGAGGTATTGAACGAGATTTTTTTTTTACCGACTTCAAAAAATGGAGGAGTTTCTCAGTTAGTTTGTATTCTTTTTATGTTTGTACGTGCATAACTCTGTCGTTTACCAACCGATTTAAACAGTCATTTTATTGTTTGAAAGGATTTACTTTCCAAATGGTTCCTTTGTTATTCGGTCCAGGGTCTGGTGATAGAAACCTTAAAACAATAGGGAACTCTCGGATATTGTAAGCACATATCGAATAAAAACTTGTCATTCGGGTATATGTCTCCGACACCACAAAACAGTGGGGGTTAAAACCTGACCTGACGATGGAGACGACAGTGAGACGAGGGAACTCCTCAACGGTATCTATTTACTACCTCGTGTTCGAGCTTATTTTATTCGTCTTGATAAGATTTTTCCATTGCCATTACGGATATTAATTGCATGACGCTACACGAACTTAGGACTGATTGTGGTAGATAGAGACTGAAAAGCAAGAGAAACAACAATTTCCTTTAAACGTCTAAGTATTCCTATTTTTTTATCCTATTAACAGTGAAACCACTAACTATCTGAATGTTATTTCAAGAAAAGAGGTTGTTAGGTTTGTGGCTGCTTAAAATGGCTAGCTAACAATGGCTGGCTAACATGAGAACCGATTTTTCTCGGGACCTCTGGGACCGATTTCAAAAATATTTGGATTCCGTCTTAAGAGTGAAGTAAAGAACCTATTTTAACCATTCCCACTACTGGGCAAATGGCTTGGGCTTTATAAAGTGACTGTTCAAGTTGAACATTAGAACTGGTTTTTCTCGGGACCTCTGGGACCGATTTCCAAAATATTTGGATTTCGTGTTAACAGTGAAGTAAAGAACCTATTCTAACCATTCCCACTACTGGGCAAATGGCTTGGGCTTTATAAAGTGACTGTTCAAGTTTAAACATTAGAACCGGTTTTTCTCGGGACCTCTGCGACCGATTTCCAAAATATTTGGATTTCGTGATAACAGTGAAGTAAAGAACCTATTCTAACCATTCCCACTACTGGGCAAATGGCTTGGACTTTATAAAGTGACTGTTCAAGATTAACATTAGAACCGGTTTTTCTCGGGACCTCTGCGACCGATTTCCAAAATATTTGGATTTCGTGATAACAGTGAAATAAAAAACCTATTCTAACCATTCCCACTACTGGGAAAATGGCTCAGGCTTTGTTAAGAGCGTGTACGTCAACCGCGCGCCATTTGGCCTAAAAAGGTACTTTTCAAACCACTGTTTCTCATTAACTGCTTATCCTATAACTATGTAAATTTTTAATAACGCAAGGTAATTTCACCGTTTATATAGTTAATTGAACATAAATTTCAATTTGTGTAGTTTAAATACTTAAAACCCATAGAACGTAACAGATGTTTTATAAAATTCCCGTTCAGCATCTATTTCGAAGCTTAAATTCATGTGAAAACAGTAACAAATCTAATCATATTTATTTTTTTACTCATAGACGAAATCCTCATGCCTATAGTTAATTGAAAACATTTTTTGATTTAGGTCTCTATCTTTCAGAAAAAAATATTTTAACAGTGTGAAAAATTGTGAATTTCAAATGCTTTTTTTACCTACCTATCTTACTTAATTTAATATAACAATTATTTACTATAGTAATATAACTCTTTCTTTAAAACATAAACTTTAAATTAAAATTTAATCTCTCGTTTTAATTTTTTTATAAATTATTTAAAAACGACTATAAAACGCTGCACGCGAGTCAACTCAAACCAGACCGCCGCAAGGCTTCCCAGAGAGAGGACGTGTCGCTCCGTCACATCGCGTAGGGTGAATAACCTCTGCCGTGGATACCGAGAATAGAGTATATTTCAAGCGCGACCAACAAATCTTGATACATTACTATTTTATTTAAAGCTCAATTTTGAAGCATATTTTTTTTATCGATTGAGTTGAAATTTTGTTTGAACGTTCAGTTTTAATGACAATGTATGATTCTATATCCGATATGGCGGTAAACCCAAGATGGAGAAAAAAATGTTTTTAATGCATTCCTACGATATGGGTATCAAATGAAAGGGCTTGCTATGAATAACTCGAAAAAAAATGTGTCGCGAGTCTTAATCCAATATGGCGGACTCCTTAGGCTAGAAATCACTTATTGCAGATGTATGTTACCAATCGAGCTATAGTTTTATTTATATGTTCATTTTGGATGAACCCAAATTTTGACTTTTGATCCCGAATAACTTTTGAAGCATATAGGAACGATGACTTTGATGAAACTTTATTTGCAATGGTAAACGCAAGCTCTTCACCAATATTTAGCTTTCCGGCAATTGTTGTTATTTGACCACAATTTTTCGGTCTGGATGGACTAGACCACTCATATAAACAATCGATTTTTCAAATCGGTCCAGGCGTCTTTGACAAATTGAGAACAATCAAATTGTGAACAATCACAAAACAATCTAATTAAAACCTCCTCCTTTTTTTTGAAATCGGTTAAAATACAGAAACTCTTAACATTGCCATTAATCATCAGTCGACTATTTAGTACTGTTAAAAATTGTATGTAATATACAGAAAGTCCTCAAAACCAAGGTTTTCATAGGTGCCCGATTTTTTTGCTAAAGAGTGTAAGTATTAACGACTTATTTTCATGCTTTCATATTTTAGTCATCCATAGACTTACACTATTTTCTCGCTATTAACTATTTACTAAATAATATATTTTTTGTTCTACCAATTTCACTCGAAAGGATCAAAATGGTTTGTGTGACTATACGTGAAGTATGATAGGCACGCACACAGCCGCGACGCTAGTCTGCGCGATTTTTTGCGTTGAATTACCTAAAGTTGACATCGCGCGGCGAGCGTAAACGCTCTTAAGTGACTATCTATGGAGAACATTTGAACCGGTTTTTTTTCGGGACCTCTGGGACCGATTTCAAAAATATTTGGATTTCGTGTTCAGAGTGCACTATGGAACCAGCTGGAACTACTCCCACTGCTGGGCAAACTTTGAGCCCAGACCCTGGCATTGTCCTTTCAGCTCTCTAACTATCACGGTTCATGAGATACAGCCTAGTGACAGACGGACGGACGGACGGACGGACAGAGGAGCGAAAACAATAAAAACCCTAAAAACGTTTTTGCTCATTAATAGTCTGGATTCATCCTAGAGTTTATTTTGAAAGTAATCGTGAATACAAACTGTTTTATGCCGGTGTGATTTTGGCCGAAGATTTTGCGTTATGATATCTCCGCTAGTCATTTTGTTCTGCATGATTTTATTCCTTTACCAGTTGTTGAAAGTAAATGTTTCAGCCTTTTTATCGTCCCACTGCTGGGCTGCGGCCTCCTCTCACAAGGAGAAGGATTGAGCATTAATCACCACGCTTGCTCAATGCGAGTTGGTGATTTCAGACTTTATAGTCCAGGTTTCCTCAAGATGTTTTCCTTGACCTTTTTATCAGCCATTGGTGTCCAAGATGTACTTAGAAAGTACATACCTCTACAAACTTAGAAAAGTTGCATTGGTGCTTGCCTGACCTGGAATCGAACCCACACCCTCATACTCGAGAGGTTGATTCTTTACCCATTAGGCCACCACGACTATAAATAAATAAATAAGTAAAGTAAATAATCCAATATTTATTTTTTTTCTATTTTTTCAGATTACCAGAAGAAGCCTGCGACGAGGAACGGGATATGTTAGACTTAGCATACGGTCTGACAGACACCTCGCGACTCGGATGTCAGATTACTCTAACCAAAGACATGGACGGTCTAGAAATTAAAGTACCAGAGACAATCAATGATGCTAGGAGTTGATAGCGTGTTTAGAACGGTGCTTGTACTTTGGAAGTTGCGCAACAGTTGCGCGATTGTTGGGGAACTGTTGGGCGATTGTTGGTTGATAGTTTTCTCAACAGATGGCTTATTGTTGATTGATAGTTTGATGAGAGTTGGGCTTATGTTGGTTGATAGTTGCTCAGCAGTTGCGCAATTGTTGCGCCATAACTGTAAAAATACTTCAATTGCAAGCACCTAGAATTCACATTTGAAAAAATAACATAACAATTTTGCAAAATATTTCAGAGGACAAGTTAAACTGTAGGTCCCGGCTGTCGTTTGAACATCTTTGGCAGTCGTTACGGGTAGTCAGAAGCCAGTAAGTCTGACACCCAGTCTTACCAAGTGGTAGTGGGTTGAGGAGGTCAGATAGGCAGTCGCTCCTTGTGGCACACTGGTACTCAGCTGTATCCGGTTAGACTGGAAGCCGACCCCCCAACATAGTTGGGAAAAGGCTCGGGAGATGATGACTACTATATAATATTGGCCTGCGTATTTTACCATAATATAAATTAAATAGTAAAAAAATTGTCTAACAGAACTGTAAAAAATATCTTGTTATTTTTTTTTCAAATGGAAATAATGTAAAGGCGAATTTGATTAATATCGACCCATTGACTATCAAAGTATTTATTTAGTTAAAAATAAATTATTTTAGACATATGGGTGTCGATGTTTTAGCTAGTAATTCCTTGGGGTACATATAAGTTATTAAAAATCTAGATTTTTTTTGAAAAATATTACTACTTAATGTAAAATAATTTTCAAAAATTCTAGATTGATTTAAAAAAACAGATTATTTTGATAAGTACCTCATAGTTTAGACAAGATTTATTTTTTCACAAAATATAGAAATTAAAAAATATATGTTACATATACAGGTTGTTACAAAAGTGACGTTGTGTAGTGTACTTTTATAACAGCCTGTATATAAATTATATAGTTGTTAAAATATAGATATTAAATTATTTGCTATTAAAACAAGCAGTGTTATAATTTTCGTTCATATACACAGAATTCACAGAAATTTTCTAAACTAGCTTCTGCCAGCAGTTTCACCCGCTTCCCAGCGAAACTACTTCCCTTATTATATTATTCGAATAAAAAGTGACCTACACGTTATTCTGATGTGTAGACTATACAAGGTGTTGATTTGCATGTGTGCCATATATCAGGAGGAGGTCATAAAATACGTAAAAATAATCGATTGGAATTACAGTAGACGGGAAATAGCTAATATGCACTGGTTTTTTTGTCATTGTAATGTGTAGTATTTCAGAAGTAATCCAATTTTATGAATGATCGTTGCGTATGCGTTTGTGTGAGGGCGCAACACGGTTTTAAGGCCAGTAACACACGCGCTATGTCTAAATACGGCTAGATGACATTGACGGAATTCGGAAAAAATAAATAAAAAACAATTACGTACCAATTTTTTTGTTGATTTGGGTCGAGAATCATTAGCATAATTACGTCCTTGAATATGGCACGGATGCAAATCAACAGCTTGTATTACTGCCAATCTTCATAAAGATCCATTCAGCCGTTTGCGTGTGAAAGAGAAACAAACAGGCATACATAAAAAAATTCTCGTTTATAATACATATTAAAAGTATTACAATAAATCATATAAAGTAACATTGCTTGTTTTAAATATTGTACCCATTTTAGAATAATTTTACAAATAGGTACCAATGTTATTTTCTTTAATATCACTCTTAAATGTGATTATAATATTATTTTGTTCTATGAATATTAAATTCCGTTATTCACACTGACTCGGGAATTGAATTCCAAGACTTTAGGCGCAAATTAAGGACCGATGAATGTAAAATTAAATTATTGTGTTAAAATATTCCTCTAGTAAACTCTAGTTTATATTGCCCAAAAAATAACAAAAAAAAAACATTTAAAACGTTAATTTTTCTTCAAACGAGTTTTTACTGTTGTTGCTGTTTTTTTTTTTTGTAAAAATTATACAGTTGTAGCCCGTTGTAAATTGCGTATGTTATTTTTTAAATTTATTTAAAGTGAATGCTTCGCCTGGAATGGTTGTGGGAAAACCGAAATGAAATGTTTTTGATGGTTTTAAGAAATTTCGAAGTTAACAAAAGTCATTAAAAATTACTTTGAGGTAAGTACCTTATTATTACCGCAAATGATAAGATTACGCCGTAAATCTGATGTTAACTTGGGTAAAACATAACAAACAACTGGCTGCTCGACTGGTTTGTATGTATTTACGTGAAACCGTTTTGGATCGAAGCGGCAGCAGCACGTGCAGTCACCCTCAGGGGCCCGATTCTCCTAATTTTACTTAAGCGACATACGATTCACGTTCGACTGAGATCCAATCCCGACTCAATTACGATTGATACGTATGTGGCATTCCGCTGTTTTTTCTTTGAAATAAACGTTTTTATCCTTTTCTGTCATTCAATAATGAATCATTTTGTCTGCAAGTGATTTACGATTGCAATATGATTGTTGAGCAAACTACCGTGTAGACCAAAATCACCAAAATAGCAGACCAATCGCAAACCAATCGAATGTCGTTGGAATACGATTGGTCTTATATTAGTAGCAGAATGCCCAATATGGTTAAAACTGCTATTGCGATCATATTGCGATTCAATTTCTATTCGATTTTGACATTGTTAACTTAGGAGAATCGGGCCCCAGATATCGACCGATTTCATGCAGTCGCTGCAAGTGCGGTCGGCAGTTGCAGTCGGCAGCTAGTTGGCAAAATGTACCCTAAAGTTTATAATGTTTAAAGAACAATGAGCGTTTTGGTCTACCTCTCCTCTAGCATTAAGTGATATATCAATAGAAAGCTTGTGTTATGTAGAGTATTTTCTTGTATGGCGGCGATTGTCATTTGTTAGTATTTAGGGAGTTAGAACGTGTTTAGTGAAATAATAACTATGTCTATAATCTGCTGTAGCTTCTAAAGTACTGACAATTTGTTAGAGGTTTAGTACGAAATGTTCTATCTAAAAAGGCCTTTCCAGTGATATATAATTCATTACTAGAGAAGAAATATAAAAAGTTGAAACTATCGATAATATAATCTAACATAAGCTCTGACTTGTAAAGTACATACTTATAATTGGTAAGTAGTATGTTAGTACAAAATGTAACGCTTGAAAAGACCTTTCAAATGATGTATGACTCATTACTAGAGGGGGAGTAGATCAACATCCAAACATTTCACCCATTGTCCTTATTAGGCGCGGTTGTTCGAAGCTTGGTTACGTCAAGGTTAGGGTTGAATTCTAGTTACAGTAAAGTGAACAGTTTAAATTCAAAAAGCGTTGTTGTACGTTAAAATTTCATAATAAAAATGTCAAATTAACCGTGGTCAAAATTGACATCAGTCAAATTTTAACTTTAACTTTACCGTAACGTTCGAACAACCGGGCCTAAGTATGTTATCAGAAAACTAATGTTATGGGCAGCTAAATTTATTTTCTCTCTGTCAACTAAACGTTGTATCTAAAAGTACAGAAGTTTGTGTTTATTTTATGAAAACGTTAACTTTTATAGAAACAAAAAATATATACGTATATACATAGTATGTAGGTAATTATGTTTTTCTTTGTTAATTTTTATTTTAGTTAAATGAATTTTATGCAACATTTTTGTGTTTTATTTTTATTTTTTTATCTCATCTAAGACTTGATGACTTGTGCAAGACGGCTGGCAGGAGCTGGATGCGAGAAGCCGAAAATCGATCTCATTGGCGTGCACTTGGAGAGGCCTATGTCCAGCAGTGGACTGCGATAGGCTGATGATGATGATGATGATCTCATCTAAGTAGTCTTTCCCCGGCTATGTTGGGGACTGCTTTAATTTCAACTGGATGCAGCTGAGTACCAGACCTTTCCAAGGAGCGACTATACAAGGTGTTGATTTGCATTTGTGCCATACTTCTGGAGGAGCACATAAAATACGTAAATAATCGATCGGAATAACAGTTGACGGGAAATAGCTAATATGCACTGCTTTTTTTGTCATTGTAATGTCATAGTATTTCAGAAGTAATCCAATTTTATGAATGAAATTTATGAAAAATCGTTGCGTATACTTTGTGTTTGCGTTTGTGTGAGGGTGCAGCACGGTTTTAAGGCCAGTAACACACGCGCCAAGTTTAAATATGGCTAGATGACATTGACGGATTTCCGAAAAAAAATTAAAATAAAAAATTTTTGTACCAATTTTTTTGTTGATTTGGGTTGAGAATCATGAGTATAATTACGTCCTTGACTATGGCACGGATGCAAATCAAAAGCTTGTATGACCTCCTCTACCCAGTTACTTAGGTAACCCGAAGCCCCGTGGTAATATTGGTTGTCAGACTTTCTAGCTTCTGATTACCCGTAACGACTGCCAAAGATGTTCAAATGTCAGCCGGGACCTACAGTTTATCGTGCTTTCTGAAACACGGAAGAACTCGTTATGACAAAATGGTCACCCATCTACGGACCGACCGCATCAAGCGTTGCTTAACTTTATGATCGTTCGTTCAGAAATTTTTATGAGTTAATTGGACTTTTATGATCAACTTCCGACATGATGATTTAATTAAAAATCATGAATGAAGTTTTTTTATTGGTAAACAGTAATGGATTTATTCAGAATGGATAAGGTAGCGGTGATTTTGATATTGTGTGCTTTTGCAGGTAATATTTTAATTTATAATTTTATTTCATATAATACCTACCTATTTTAAAAGGGCATGTTAATGTCGGTCGTGCTTGTGATCTCTCTCCGGTGGTGTCAGACTGTCGTTCCAACGCGCTATGAGAGTGAAGGAATAGTGAGTGCACCTGTGTCTGCGCAAATGCTCGTGTACTATAATATGTCCTGCCTGCGCAACTGACTGTAGCGATGGGCGTTGAATCAACGAACTAGTTGAATCAACGTTGATGTCACTTCAACGGGATTAACGTTGACCGTTTTCAAATCAACGCGTTGAATCCGTCAACGCGTTGAATTTGTCAACGAGTAAAAATTACAACGACGTTTACGAATTCAACTAGGTTGACGAACGAAACGAGCAACTGAACCCAAACCAAAATAATGTAAAATTATAAAAAATAAAATAATGTAAAAAGCCAAAATAATGTAAAAAATAAATAAATAATAATTAATTAATGTACATAAAAATCAGATGATCTTTTAAATACGCCTAAAATTTGTATTTTATAGCAAATTATTTAGTCAGTCCTAAGCCTGAAAAAAGTATAAAGGGAAGATCATCTAGAAAGTTTAAAAAAATGATATATTAACAAAAACGTTTAGCGTTGGCGTTGGCGTGTATCGTTGAAAGTTAATGATCGTTGATGCAAGTTGACGTTTGTAACACGTCAACTCGTTGACGAAATTAACTAGTTGATCAACTAGTTGACAAACGGAAATCAACGTTAACGTTTCGTTGACGGAAAAACCTTCAACGACCCATCGCTAACTGACTGATCTCCTTATATGAGAACAGCCACCGTAGTGATAATCGGCTTGGTCATCATAGATGAGACGATTTAGAAATAGGTACCTAATTATTAAAATTTCCTATTTTCAGTCTATCCTGCGACCTCAGTTCACGTACAACGCGTTGGGAAGCATTCAATCAGTAAAATACTAAACGAAGTTTTATACAAAAAAGACCCTATTTATGTCTACTTAGCGGAAAATAGACCGTCTCCAAAAAATAACTATTATTCAGAAGAGTTTTACAATAACAACGATTATGAATATGACAGAAGAAGAAACGACTATGACAGAAATGAATTTTTTGACATAAAAGACGTCACGAAGAAGAAAATGACAGAACTCAAAAATCAGATACTCAATTTGAAATTACTTGAAATGGCCAACAGGATGTCGGATAAATAATAATTGTTTTTATAGTAATTAAACAGATAATTACTTGGTGTGGTGATTTTTTCAGTCTCATCATCACCTGTCTAGACTTTTCCTAAATATGTTGGGGTTGGCTTCCATTCTAACTGGATGCAGCTGAGTACCAGTGTTTAAAGGCTCGTTTACACAGTGCGAGCTGCTGCCTGGCCAGTAGACAGCTACTCGGTTTGTCTACTCGTACGCCAGTAGCTCGGCTTGCCTTTGCTGTCTACACGACACCTAGCTACTGCCCAGTACGAGTCGTGTCGCGATGTCGAGTGAATATGTTTCATAAATGAAATATTATTGTCAGAAGACCATCTATCCGCAGCCAGTTCGAACTCGATTTAGTACACAGGCGTAGCACACAAAAAAACACGGGATTCACTCACAACTGCCCTGCTGGCACTGGCGAGCTACTGCCGAACGCGTCCAAACGATGCGAGCGACGCACGAGTCGCTGTCATGTGCGAGTTGCTGCCGGGCGAGCAGGCGAGTGAAAACAAAAAATGTTGAAGTAACTCGGATGCGAGCTACTGTCCAACTCGCACTTGCGAGTTACTCGTAAGTGACGTCCAAACAGTGCGAGTTATTGCAGTGCAGCTACTCGGCAGGCTGACTCGCACGCTAACTCGTACTGTGTAAACCAGCCATAAAGGCTCGTTTACACAGTGCGAGCTGCTGCCTGGCCAGTAGACAGCTACTCGGTTTGTCTACTCGTACGCCAGTAGCTCGGCTTGCCTTTGCTGTCTACACGACACCTAGCTACTGCCCAGTACGAGCCGTGTCGCGATGTCGAGTGAATATGTTTCATAAATGAAATATTATTGTCAGAAGACCATCTATCCGCAGCCATTTCGAACTCGATTTAGAACACAGGCGTAGCACACAAAAAAACACGGGATTCACTCACAACTGCCTTGCTGGCGCTGGCGAGCTACTGCCGAACGCGTCCAAACGATGCGAGCGACGCACGAGTCGCTGTCATGTGCGAGTTGCTGCCGGGCGAGCAGGCGAGTGAAAACAAAAAATGTTGAAGTAACTCGGATGCGAGCTACTGTCCAACTCGCACTTGCGAGTTACTCGTAAGTGACGTCCAAACAGTGCGAGTTATTGCAGTGCAGCTACTCGGCAGGCTGATTCGCACGCTAACTCGTACTGTGTAAACCAGCCATTAGACTCGTTGTCAGTGTTTCTGGCTTTGACTAGACTAGACTGCTGAGGCAGCAGAAATGACAAACGGGTCCCACTATTTAACGTGATTTTGGTGACAGATGGTCACCCATCCAAGGACAAACCGCATGAAGGGTTGCTTAACCTATTACAGATTCGCACATACGACTGTTAGGTACTCATCCTCCGAGCCTTTTCCCAACTATGTTGGGGTCGGCTTCCAGTCTAACCGGATTCAGCTGAGTACCAGTGCTTTACAAGAAGCGACTGCCTATCTGACCTCCTCAACCCAGTTACCCGGGCAACCCGATACCCCTTGGTTAGACTGGTGTCAGACTTACTGGCTTCTGACTACCCGTAACGACTGCCAAGGATGTTCAATGACAGCCGGGACCTACAGTTTAACGTGCCATCCGAAACAGTCATTGCTGTCTAAGATATACTTAGAAAGTACATACAAACTTAGAAAAGTTGCATTGGTACTTGCCTGACCTGGAATCGAACCCGCGCCCTCATACTCGAGAGGTTGGTTCTTTGCCCACTAGGCCACCACGACTTTTTTCGACTGTTAGGTAGGTACTATTTAGCAAAAATCACACTAAAGGTGAGTGTGCACCATTTAACTATACCTAACGATCATGAAACCATAACCAGCCGTAAAACCCATTGGTGTAATCGCTGATTTGACAACTAAAAAAGTAACTAACCTTGATAACTACGATCCGTGGGAACTACTGCCCGTACCATGATAAAAAATACCCCAAGTTACTCGGAAAGAGTGTAGCTTTCCAACAGTGAAAGAATCGGTTCAGTACTTTCGCAACCTTTAGAATACAAACAAAAAACTTAAAAACATTTCCTCTTTATTTCATTAGCACAGATTTCACGATACCAATTCATTAAAATCGTATTCCAATTTAACATTATTTCTTCTCAAACTATTAGCTTTCGCCAAGAGCTGTCTATTTAATTCCTTATTCATCAAAGCCATTAATTTTCGTCTATTCTTCTTACCCAAATCGTAATTTCTGCGTCCTATTTTGATTTTGTACATTTCAGATTTCTGTTTATCTAATTCAGATTTCGGATTTGTAATATATAGCATTCCGTTGTCATCAAATAAATCTTCCGTTTCGTCATTTGTTCTCTGTATGGTTGGTTCCGAGTTGGTTATTATGTAAACTTGTATATTTTGGCCTCTAGATCGACTGTATCTGTCTTCATTGCGGTCGATTCTTGAGTCTTGGTTATATTTTGAAATATATCGTCCTTCTGTTTTTGGGAGTGCTGAAATTAAGGGTTGCTTTAATTTTTTGTTAGTTTAGTTTGATTTAGATCACACTGCAGACTAAACAGTTGGCCGATAGTTGGCCCGATGGTAAGAGTTTTTTTTTTATAAAAAAAAAAACCCAAAAACTGTTTTAAAAAGGTTGCATTAGGTACTGATTACTGACGTAGGTACTTTCAGTTTTCTTTTTTTAATAATGACGTCCACGACCGATTTCAGCCACGGCGGCTGTTCTCAGGCTGTAGATCAGCCAGCTGCGCAGGGCATATTATAGTGCACAAGCATTTGCGCAGACACAGGTGCACTCACTATTTCTTCACTCTCATAACCCGGTGGGACGGCAATCCGACACGACCGGAAAGAGATCAGGCGCAGGACCGACATTTATGTGCTCTCCGATGCACGGGTGAATCAATCACCAACTCCCAGACTACGGTCCGTAGTCTACGGGCTGCTTTGTGAAAGTTTTTATTAACAAAACCCACAAAGCGATTTCGGTCCCACCCGGGAATCGAACCCGAGACCTCGAGCACAGCAGCCGTGCTCGCGACCACTAGACCAACGAGGCAGTCAAAATACTTTTTTAATACCTAATAAAAATAATTATTGTCAGTGTTGGCATTAATTATTAATTGCTAAATTAACTCACCTACAACACTAAATAAAAACACAAAGAAATATTTTAGTCTCCTCATTTCCGAAGTCCTCTGCCTGTAGGCTAAACATTTAGACACGTAACTTTTGAGAAAATAATTATTCTTTTAATTACTGTAATTCAAGCATGAAATCGAAAAGAGAAATCTATTTTGTTGATGAATTTTTCGAACACATCTTCATCATCGTCATCATCATCTCAGCCATGGACGTTCTCTGCTGGATGGCCTCCCCCTTAGATCTGCACAGATACCTTTTAACACAAGCACGCTGAAAAATCTTGACATAAAAAGGATCTCATCATCCTCCTGCCCTTATTCCAATTTTATTTGGGGTCGGCGCATCATGTTTTCTTCTTCCATACTCTCCTATCTGCCGTCATCTCACGAGTAACGTTCTTTCTAGCCATGTCGACTTTCACACAATCTATCCATCGTTTCTTCGGTCGTCCTCTTCCGCTATAGCCACATTCATGCCCATCACCTTCCTCATAGCATCAGGAAATAGTTGTCTTTATATGCCGGTAGAACCGCAAATATGTATATAGAAAAGTCAAAGATATTCCTGTTTCCCACACAACTAGCTAATTATGGGGTTATTTAAATAAAATTCTTGCAAGCGCTAAAAACTGTTTATTGAATATTCCGAATTACGGCACCATTTGACATTATCCGAACCATTTTCAGTTGTCAAATCGCCGATTTTTCTAATGGGTGGGAAGTAGGGCTGGATATGGTTTGTTTATCGTTATAGTTAAATGGTCCAACTGTGTCTTAAAATACAGAAATAATTGGCATTACTAAAGTATTTATTGATTAAGTGAGTTTTGCACATTGTACAACGTCCAACTTAACAAATTATAAAATACACATACACCTATTACAAATATTTCTAATTATCATAATCATGATATCGCCTCATAACATTAGCTTTAGCCAACAATTGTCTATTCAATTCTTTATTCATCATAGCCATTAATTTTCTGCGATATTTTTTCCTCAAATCACTGCTTCGGCGTCCAGTATTCAAATAATTATTACGTTTGGATCCCGAATCGCGCGCCATATTGGATATCGTGTCATACATTACACCATTCGCGCCAAAAAGGTTATTAAGTTGTTGATTTATTTTTATATCAGGATGACGTTTTGTAATAATAATTATAGGTATATTATGGCGACTGTGTTTTCTAAAGTTTGTGTTGTCGAAGTGTTGTTTTCTCTCGTTTCTTTCTCTCATTTCTAATGGTGCGTCGCGGTAACTTAGGTAGATTCGAGGGCTTTTTATCCGGCGTGGCAAAGCTTGTCTTGTGTCAGATTTTGATGGCAATTCTGTAAAAAAAAACAATTGAAAAATTATCTAGGTTTTGGTTGGCAGAACAGCGGTTTCAGCCGATTTGCGAGGGAACTTTCTATGAAAAAATTACTAGGCCTATACGTTGTCCTGATATCACTTGCTATGCCTTTTACCAACTAAGTATGTTGGGGTCGGCTTCCAGTCTAGGGGAGATGTTCCCAAAACGGGTAAGCTAACGAAAGATGTTAAATAAAATAACCAAGAACTTTACATGCGACTTGTTATTTGTACTCATAGGGTTGTTTATATAATAAACTTTGGAAAACATAAGATAGTCTTAGTAATCTTCTTCAATATTCTGAAAAAAATCAAAAAAAATAAACCCCTTCGAAATACCCGCTTTGCCCTCAGGGGGGTCCTAAAACGGGTAGCGCCTTTGGGCAAAGCAGGTAATGAATGAATATATGTGATAAATGAATTAAAAAACATTTAAAAAAATATCTTAGCCTCCTATTATCCAGGAAATCTTAATTGTTAATTAGTCTCCTTAATTATGTTAAACAGTTGTCTTATTTTGATCAGTCTAGATTACTCTTTTACGTCATTAAATGTTACATTTGAAATTATAATGCTACCAACAGATAATTTTGTTAAAAATCAAAGAAAAAATATTTAAATTTCTTTTTCTCGCTGTTCCTGTTCTTCTTCAGCTCTCTGTGGCTTTCTTTATCTTCGATTAGCTTTCTGTGGGATCAATTGAGGAAGTGCCCCTTATTTTATTGGTGTTACATGATGATTCTCAGGTTGAAGAAGGATTGTAGTTTGTGATGGAGTCTTGCATGGTGTTATAAAATCCTTAAGAATTTGTGTTTCTGCCGTTATAGTCTTGCATGGTGTTGAAAGTTCTTCAATATACTGGCCTACTGGTGTTGGAGTATGAGGTGGACTTATAGCTTCGTCAAGAGGTTGCGGTCCAGTTTCATAACTTCCACATCCCACGAAGCATTTAAAGTTTTTCTTTTCACCCAATAAAAAAAAACAAATTAGGTATTTTTTACATTTGGGTCAGATAAATAATGGCACTGGTCAGCTTAATACATATCATAAATTATTCCAGGGCAAATCGGATAGTCACCCGTTATGCCCCTACCCGTTTTGCCCAAAAGCACGTTTTAAATTTCAACTACCTTAAACATAAAATAGTAAACAAGGAGACCACTAATTATTCACAATTAATAAGCATATAACATGCAAAATGATAATACAAAACTACGAAAACCATATCTTACACCATATTTGAGTAGTTAGCACTAGCATAATTCGATTTTTTTTAATAAGTTCAGCGGAAAACTTTTTTTACGTCTTACCTCGAACACGCTCGCTCCAGGTGCGCGAGCCGACTGACCGTGATCGGCAGGGGGGTAGTGCGCCACTCTACACTCACAGGTTCACACTAAGATCTATAATATTCGAATGGCAAGGCCTACCCGTTTTAGGAGGGGTACCCGTTTTAGGAACATCTCCCCTAACCGCATGCAGCTGAGTACCATTGCGCCACATGGAGCTACAGCATATATCTGACCTCCTCAACCCAGTTACCCAGGCAAACCGATACCCGTTAGATACATAACTCAACCACCGACTGCGTCGAGAGTTGCTTAACTTTATCAATACGACTTTGCCTCAGCCACGAGCTCTCCAAGGAGGCAATTTAACACAAAAAAAAAAAACATACCACAAACAACTATAACAAAAACGAATAATAAATGAAAACTCTTCATATTTTCCACAACGCAAAGAACTAAGTATAGCGTTCACAAGATCGTGGGCCAAAATGACATTAAGACATAAAAAGGAGAAATAAAAAAATGATTGAATCGATGTCAAAGCGGCAAATTAGATTTTGGAAAAAGACTGCAATGTATTAAACTAGCTTTTGCCAGCAATGTCATTCGTCTTTTATCATGTCTGGCTTCAAGTTTAGTAGTTTAGTGCCAGTGGTTTACAAGGAGCGACTGCCTGTCTGATCTCTTCAACCCAGGGGCCCGATTCTCCTAAGTCAATAATGTCAAAATCGAATAGAAATCGAATCGCAATATGATCGCAATAGCAGTTTTAACCATATCGGGCATTCTGCTACAAATAAAAGACCAATCGTATTCGATTGACATTTGATTGGTGTGCGATTGGTTTGCTATTTTGGTGATTTTGGTCTATACGGTAGTTTGCTGTACAATCATTTTGCAATCGTAAATCATTTGCAGACAAAATGATTCATTATTGAATGATAGAAAAGGATAAAAACGTTTATTTCAAAGAAAAAATAGCGGAATGCCACGTACGCTTCAATCGTAATCGAGTCGGGATTGGATCTCAGTCGAATCGAGTCGAACGTCGATCGATCGTCGCTTACCTAAGTAAAATTAGGAGAATCGGGCCCCTGTTCCCAACTTTGTTGGGGTCGGCTTCAAGTTTAACCGGATGCAGCTGAGTACCAGTGGTTTACAAGGAGCGACTGCCTGTCTGATCTCTTCAACCCAGCTCCCAAACAACCTTTTCCGTATCCCGTGGAAACTACTTCCCACACAAGAATAAAAAGAAGCTTATTAAATAGCCTTTCTAGATTAATGCGCCATTTGACACTGAAATAACTTATTTATTTGAGGAAATATCGACTATTATTATAATTAAAATGGAAAACGTTTGTTCAAAGACACATTTGTTCACATACAATATTGGTATAGATCCGCATATTCTATACAGCTAGATTTGTACCATTTCACTATAACGATAACCGAAGAATTTTCAGTTGTCTAATCAATGGGCGGGAAGTATACGGCTGGTTATAGTTTGGTTATCGTTATAGTTAAACGGTGCAACTCACCCTTATGTACAATAATGCATAGTTCGGTACCACTAAACCGATTTCAAAAATTCTATCACTGTTGGAAAGCTACACTCTTCTCGAGTAAAACATTGGTATTTTATCCTGGTACAGGCTGTCACCCGCGTCCCGTGGGAACTCCACGGGACGCGGGTGACACCGATTAAGTTTTCTTTAAAATAAAACAAGACAGTAATAAAATAAATATAGTTTTTTTTTAATCTTCATACGGTATAAATACTCTTCCGACGCTCATTTTCAAAAGCCGTTCATTCAATTCTTGATTTAGAAAATCGTAACGTATTCTCGTCAATCCATCTTGACTTGGTTTTTCATTTTCACCAGTGAGAACAGACTTTCTACTAGGATAAGTGTTGCCATTATACAAAACATTCGTTCGGTAATTAAGCTTAGATTTTTTTGGTATTCTACCTTTTTTGTGAGACTTGATTATGTAAACTGGGATGTTTTGCTCTTTCCTTAACAATTTAAGTAAGCCTAGAATACTATTTTGGGGGTTATTTTGATGCGTTTGCCTTGTAAGTGTTGGGTTTAATAAGTTTTCTATTTCCCTTAGAACTGTGTTTGTTTTTTTCCCCTTTATTGATGAAAACACTGAAAAAAGTAGCACACATTATTGTTTGCTAAGCTTACAAGATAATAATGGCATCTAGGGTAGATTTTGAGCAAGACGGCTGTTCTCATATAAGGAGATCAGCCAGCTGCGCAGGACATATTATAGTGCACGCACATTTGCTTGGACACAGGTGCACTCACTATTAATTCACTCTCACTCTTTCACCGGAGATAGATCAGGCGCAGGCCCGACATTAACTTACTCTCTTATGACAGGTCATTGGTGGCGCCCAAGATAGGTATTTAGAATTAAAATTAATAATATTTAGGTTGGTAATTACATACAAACTGAGATTATGCACTTGGACCTGCCTGTCCTAGCATCAAACCAACACTCATACTCACTAACGGCCAGTTTCTTCATCCAAAGTTAAAGTTAAAGTAATGTCTAAAGTAAAAGTAACGGTCAAATTCGTTTTTTCAAGGCTAAACTGACAGCAAAATTCATAGAAAATTTGAATTTAACCGTTACTTTTACTTTAGACATTACTTTAGCCATAACTTAAACTTTAACTTTTGATGAAGAAACTGGCCGTAAATCAGCACGGCAGCAAACGCTTTTTTGTCCTATTAAAAAAATATTTAAAAAACCAATACCTGTCACAAAAATCACAATACTAAACACAGCGATATTACTTTTCATTTTATAAATAAAAATAATTATAAATTTTCACATAAATCTAAAAACAAACTTTCATTGCATTTTAACTTCTCAGGCCGTTAACTGAGTGAAAATGATTTTCCTTCGTGAAAATCATGGCGCGAAATTGCATTCTAATTGACATTTGACGTGACTGTTACGTAGAAGAAGTAACAATAATGGCGTCCTAGTCGATTGTCGGTCACGGCGGCTGTTCTCGTATAAGGAAATCAGCTGCGCTGCGCAGGACATATTATAGTGCACGAGCATTTGCTTGGACACATCTGCACTCACTATTCCTTCACTCTCATAGCCCGATGGGATGACAATCCGACACCACCGGAGATAAATTGTTTAACAAAAAATAATAAAAACAACACTTTTGGATCAAAGGTCCCTTTTGCTAGTATAGTTAACTATCTTGTGAATCGATCGATCATAAGCTTAAGCAAAATTTTTATGCACAAATAATAAAAAATCCAAATTTTAGATTAGCAAGTAGTTAAGAGCAATTACTAGTGTCCGATTTCTATTGCAGTTGGAATCGAATAAAACCAGTACGAATAAAAACAGTAAACAACTTATAGATTTTAATTTACATATATCACACACAGTTACTTAAAAGAGAATACATAAATGTCTATTTTTTTACAGAAACATCCAAAATTTAGGGCGAATAATAAGAGAACGCCTCAAGAAAAAAAAAATTACAAGATCTTCAGAAAAAATCGGATCTAAATAAAACTTAGAACTAAATAATAACTAACTTTGTACTATTCCTAATGTTAACGGTTTTTTAAATATTCATTTCTCCGAAACTACTGAACCGATTTGAAAAATTCTTGCACTGTTGGAAAGCTACACTATTCCCGAGTAACATAGGCGGGCAGTAGTTCCCACAGGACGCGGGTGAAACCGCGGGAAAAGAAAACTGTTAATTATTTGTAATTCTGAAATTAGCCATTTGATGCATCATGCATACATAGTAGTGTTATACAAGGTGTTGATTTGCATTTGTGCCATACTTCAGAAGGAGAACTTAAAATACGTAAATAATCGATTGGAATTACAGTAGACGGGAAATAGCTAATATGCACTGCTTTTTTTGTCATTGTAATGTCATAGTATTTCAGAAGTAATCCAATTTTATGAATGAAACTAGCTGTTGCCCGCAACTTCGTCTGCGTGGGCAATATAGAATAGTCAAAATACTACTTATCCCGTAGGTGCATTCTTTCACGTGACAGTATAATTAGGATTAGCACTTAGCAGTCGCATAGATTCATTGATCAAGGTTGTGTTGTGGATGTGACCATTTATCTAAACAAAAGAAGTAAAGTTTGTGACGTTGTGAATATCTCTGGATCTAGTCAGCCAATTTGGAAAATTATTACGTATGGTGCGTAAGTAATTTTCACAGGAAACAGCTATAATCTATGTCTATATGCTTTGAGTCTGACAAAGCTGTCATTTGTACATTTTCTGAAACTGCTGCGACTAATCAGAAGCCAGAAAGTCTGTCAGTCTTACCATGGATATCGTCTTGTGTAGTTGACTGGATTGAAGATAGGTAGATAGGTAGTCGCTCCAAGCAAAATATTGGTACTCAAACAGATTCGGTGACTGGAAGCCAACACCACCATAGTTGGGGAATAGCTGGATGGATGATAAAATGAGTCATCATCATCAGCAGGCGCATAGGGTAGGATAGTTTCACTACTGGGGAGAAACACTTGTATGACGGGGATTTTCTGTGCACTTACTCACTATGGTAAGGCTGACCCCACATTAGGCGTGCGCGATCCTCGGGCGTGTGAGTAGCGCGGGCGTCGCGAGCGCGCTGCGTGAACGTCGCGTTTTGCTGCCCTGCGGCATGTGTGAAGAGTGCAAGCGACGCGCTCGAATTGCGTTCTTACCCCTTCGCCCGCTATCCCCGCCGTCCGCTAAACGCCTTAGCAGTTAAACATCAAGGAGAGCGGCGCGTGCGCGCCGCGAGCGCGCTGCAAATGCCGCAGGGCAGCAAAACGCGACGCTCACGCAACGCGCTCGCGACGCACGCGCGGCGCCCGCGCTACTCACACGCCCGAGGATCGCGCACGCCTAATGTGGTGGCCTAAGCCGGGACTCCACCGAAATGTTTGCATTAGTTCACGAATAGGCAAAATGTACGTATCTGTGCGAGTCCACTTCATGTTTTCGTACTTGAAACCTGCAGTTTTGCCAAGATTTTCAAAATGTACGCTCGCAATTTGTCATTTCTTGGTGGAGCCGGCAAATCAAAAGAAACATAAGTGTTGTATAGTGTGCATCACTACCGCACACCGGGAAAATTTCGCTCCTGCGGAGGACGTTTATTTACCATATTTTGTGTCACACGTAAACAGGACGACAGTAAGTATCCACCGAAACACTTTCAAAGATCTGATGAACAAACAAATCAGACCTGACTTGGTCACCTGGGGCCAATCAGAGCTCTATAAAGCGATCATACGCTTTGGCCCCTACTGTTATTGTGGTTTCTGAAAATTTAATCACCTCATTCAACGATGAATGTAATTCTGATGGTACTATTAAGAACACTTGCTTAGCGCAGAAGCTGACGTTGGCAGGTCAAGTCTTTTGACTTCTCGAATAGGATACCATTGGTTTTTGTGCAATGCATTCTGGATTAGGATAGATAGGATATAGGTGGATAGGATTTGCAACAGAGAACAATTCTGTCTTTGTGATTAAATGACATCAAACGTAGTTTTATATAAAAGGTGTTTTTTTAGACTTGGCTCGGGTCTTACTGAGACTGTTCGTAATCGTGAACAGTGTATTTGCGATCAGAAGTTGAAAGTAAGCATGTCTCTGGTATGCGGCGCGTAATTTGTACGTTTTCAGACGCATAAAGCATTTTACGTGTGTATGGTATTAAATCGAGAAAGCTCCCATTTCTTATCTGCACTTTGTACCTGGGCTTGTTTTTAAAGCTTCAGAATCCTACATTACCTACCTCACGCTTAGCAGCGCTTGCGAGAGATAGATCCTCATTTCTTCTAGGATTAAGTTTACATATTTTGCATCAGAAAAAATAATTAAGGTCTACTTAATACTTCTCACTCAAAGTAATTTGTTTTAAGGCCACCACATTAGTGGAAGATAAGCTAAACTATGTTTATGAAAAAATACTGATATGAACTCCATCTGTAACTTTAAATGATAATTAATTGTTCCACTAAAGTCATCATTTTTGACATAATGTTCAAAAAATAATTTAGATGGCACCGTTTTAAATTTGGCTGAGAACTATTAATTTTCTTTTTATCAAGGTAATAATTATAGTTGGATTTTGATGTGGCACGGCAAACTGACAAACACTATTGAAATGTCTATCGAAAAATTACACTACGTGTTAAAATATGGTGAATTGCGGAAAATACACAACTCCATCTGTTGAAATAATAATCCTCTATAAAGAATGCATGGTAATATTGTCATTTACACCTCGCTCCTTTGACAAATTGGATGTATTTTATTTACCACAGATGGAGCTACTTTAACCTTGGCTAAACAAAATTTACATTTTTTTTTTCTTCCGAAGTTACTTATAAAGGTGTGATTTTCTGTGTAAAGATTAATAATAGGCCGATCAACTAATATAAGTACAACATTCAAATGTACAGTTTTGACAAATAGATTGCGTGTCGTAATATTTTACATCTTGAATTCACAAAATTAATCATATCTTTTGATAGAGTGAATCGATTTCGATGAAACAAAAACTAAGTAATACCCCAAGTTACGTAGAATTTTTGTATATAAGCATTGTCTGCATTTAATTCGTAGATTTTACGTGAATCGCGAACGAACAAACAGATAAACAGACAAACAGACAAACAGACAAACAGACAAAAATGACAAAAATGATGGAAATGGGTTCTGTTAGTTATCCTTTAACATGCTGGCTATTTTTTTTGTCAATTTCTTCAATGTACAAAAATTACTTTTCTACAGATTTATTATATGTATAGATGTATAGATTTATGAATAATCGTTGCGTATGCTTTGTGTTTGCGTTTGTGTGAGGGCGCAGCACGGTTTTAAGGCCAGTAACACACGCGCCAAGTTTAAATACGGCTAGATGACATTGACGGATTTCCGAAAAAAAAAAAACAAAAATTTTTGTACCAATTTTTTTGTTGATTTGGGTTGAGAATCATTAGTATAATTACGTCCTTGACTATGGCACGGATGCAAATCAACAGCTTGTATTTATAGGTTTTCATTTTATATCATTATCAAATCAATATTAGCCAAGTCGAACAAGCCAAACTTCTTGACAATATCTGTATCGAACAAATGCCCAATGTCAAATGCCTGGCTTCAGGATTGCAGGGCCCCGATTCTCCTAAGTTAATAATGTCAAAATCGAATACAAATCGAATCGCAATATGATCGCAATAGCAGTTTTAACCATATCGGGCATTCTGCTACTAATAAAAGACCAATCGTATTCGATTGACATTTGATTGGTGTGCGATTGGTCTGCTATTTTGGTGATTTAGGTCTATACGGTAGTTTGCTGTACAATCATTTTGCAATCGTAAATCATTTGCAGACAAAATGGTTCATTATTGAATGATAGAAAAGGATAAAAACGTTTATTTCAAAGAAAAAATAGCTGAATGCCACATACGCTTCAATCGTAATCGAGTCGGGATTGGATCGCAGTCGAACGTGAATCGAATGGCGCTTAAGTAAAATTAGGAGAATCGGGCCCCTGTATCGAACAAATGCCCAATGTCAAATGCCTGGCTTCAGGATTGCAGTTTTATGACGGGAACTATAGCAAAGATCTAATGGACTTTAGCTAAGGGGGGAAGGGGAGAGGGTGAAGATAGAAAGGAACCACTTTACTGTCCACGATGCAGATACAATAGGTAAATAATCTATACTAATATTATAAAGCTGAAGAGTTTGTTTGTTTGAACGCGCTAATCTCAGGAACTACTGGTCCGATTTGAAAATTTCTTTCAGTGTGAGATAGCCCATTTATCGAGGAAGGCTATAGGCTACTTTTTATCCCGGTACGGGAAGTAGTTCCCACGGGATGCGGGTGAAACCGCTGGCAGAAGCTAGTCTCTAATAAAGGTGTTATATTAGTAGCAGAATTAGCCCGCTAAGGTTAGAAGAACTATTGAGATTCAACTGACACATTATTAAATTAGCAAAATTGATTCCCAGGTAACAGTTTATTTGTTAAAGAAGACTAATGTTTATTTTGTCACTGAATTTGTTTCCCAATCTATATATAACTAACTTATGTATATATGTATATATCTAATAGTCAGTGGAAGGTGGTTTGGTGGCCAAGTAGTCCAGTGCTCGTTGTATGGCCGGCGGTATGGGCGGCGGCGTTGGGATGTGGTCTCCTCGAGCCACGAAGCCATTCTCTCCAGCCGTGTACAGGACGTTTATTATCTGTAATAAGAAAATGTGAATACAGATTGCATGTTTTGTAGTTTCTATATAATTCTATTCAACTGCCTCGTTGGTCTAGTGGTCGCAAGCGCGACTGCTGTGCCGGATTCGAAATCGCTTTATGAGTTTTAGAGACTTTCACAAAGTAGCCCGGACCCTGGAAGTTGGTGATTGATACACCCGAGCATCGCGGAGAGCACGTTAATGTCGGTCCTGTTTGTGAGCTCTCTCCAGTGGTGTCGGATTAACGTCCCATCCGACTATGAGAGTGAAAGAGAGAGTGCACCTGTGTCCAAGCAAATGCTCGTGCACTATAATATGTCCTGCGCAGCTGGCTGATCTCCTTATATGAGAATAGCCGCCGTAGCCAACAATCGGCTAGGACGCCATTACATCCTTAGGGCCAGCTACCTACCACCACTATGCCACCAGCTACCAAGTCTCTCCAGGGTCATACCTGTCCATCAGGTGCGGTGTACTGGTACTGCCCCTGCACCAGTAGGCTTGGCTCTCCCGCGCTGTCAGGCTGTAGACTGCCTTTCTGTTCGTGGAAGATGCCGCCCGCTGTGGAAAGAAGAGTTAAGAGGTTAAAGAGAATATAATATATATATATGTCGGAGATGGTCAATAGTACGGACACTAAACGAGACGCAAGCGCGCCATCTGGTGGCATTTCCGGTGAAACAACATTTTGGCGCGCTTGGCAGAGTCGTGGTGGTCAGCGTGGCGTCGGCGGAGCTCAGTCTTCGTTGAGTCTTCGTTGAGTCGCCGTGTGGCACACATCTCGAAACTGCCCTACGTCACGTCTAGTGTACCTTAGTGTTATTGCCTAGTGTTGTAGTACCGTTGTAGATCCATATTGTAAAGTGTGTAAAGTGTCTTTTGAAATTAAAGTGTAAAGGTTCTTCTAACCTAACAGACAGACATGTGTTGCTGGGGAGTTTGTTCCGCCACTTCTTCTCCCCAAGCCAAAACACATAGGAAGTGGCGAAGGGCGGGCGTTTTGGGGGCTGTCTTTTGTTCCGAATAATTTGAATAAACGTTTTTGAGTTGAGAGTTCTTTTTGAGTTATCTCTTTGTGCGATTACCCTAGCTGGTGTCGGACAATAGCGCCATCCTGATGTTCGCCCATCCGACATATATAATATAAATAAATAAATATTTTTGTGTGGATGGTCTTGAACATAAACGAGGATTTAGGAAACGACCAAAGAAACGATAGATGGATTGTGTGATAGTCGACATGGCTAGAAAGAATGTTACTTGTGAGATGTCGGCAAACCAATGAAATCAAATTTTCAACAGAGATATTTAGGGAGTACATTTAGCGAAGCTAGCAAACTAATCGAGAAGAAACTTGATAAAGAAAAGAATCATAATCGAAACACCGAAAATTCACGGAGGCAGTTTTCCTCAAAGACGGAGTCACACAGAAAAAAATGGCATTAATAAAAGAATTAAATAATTTAATTACAGGTCTGCAAAGCCCATCTATACGAGCCATCGTCGTTTGGTCCCTCGAAGTCCTGGCGGACGATCTGATCATCTTTCTGACACCAGCTGACTGATGATGCGGCCAGGATCTGTAATAACACATAAAAAAAATCTCTAGTTATAGCAATCATCTGCCTAGCCTATTCCCAACTCTATGTTGGAGTTGGTTTTTAGTTTAAGTTGATGCATCTGGCTGAGTACCAGTGCGCTACAAGGAGTAACTGCCTATCTGATTGTTGTAACATCACTAATTAGTAATACTAATTAGTACGTCACTAATATAATAACTTCCGCTATGATCTGTCATCTGTCTTTTTCCTTATCCTTCGTATGGGTTGACTATGTAACTGTGGTACAGTGAATGTGTGTTGTGAAATAAAACTCAAGTAACCCAAGATCAAGGACTTTCATTTATATTACATGGTGTCAGAAGTCAAGAAGAACTCAAGTCAAAAAAGTCGAAGTCTGGAAGACAGTCGGTCGCGAAAATGGACCAGTCGAGTTCCGAGCCATGCGGCGTGGGCGACCATAATGGCGTCCAAGGCCTTAACAGCAAAATAAAATCACTGCAAATTTCGTCAGATTCCACAAATAATAATGCGGAGGCGTGGAAACGCTGGTGGCAGCAGTTGGAGCTGTATCTGTTGGCCACGGGTTTGGATAAGGCACCCGAAAAGCGTAAGATAGCTATCTTGTTGCATCTCATAGGTGAAAAGGGCTTAAATATATTCAATACTTTCAACCTCACCATTGAGAAGACCACGCTTGCTGAAGTCAAGTCCAAATTTCAGAATTTTTTTGAGCCCAGAAGGAACATAACCATGTGCCGTCACATGTTCTTCACCAGAAAGCAACAGAAATCCGAGTCGATCGAGGGATTCCTAGCAGATCTGGAGAACAAAAGCCAAGATTGTGAATTTGGAACACTCAGGGAATCGCTCATCAGGGATATTTTCATTGCAAATCTGCATATGGATTTAGCGCATGTACGTCAGAGATTACTCCAGGAACCTGATCTGACATATCAGAAGATGCGAGAACTGGCAACAACACTGATCGTCGCACAGCAGGATGCTGAAAAAATTGTCAGTAGTTCCAACGTTGAAAAGTCAGAAAATGTCATGCATCTACGTCGGAGGAGCCGTAGTCGAGGGGATCGTCGACAGCGAGCTTCACCAGTCGGTCAGCAGGGTTCTGGCGCAGGGAAGTCTCCCAACCCTGAAAGGCGCTCGAGGACGTGTAGCCGCTGTGGGCAATCTCACCGCTACAAGTGCCCAGCGCAAGGAGTCAAATGCAGGTCATGTAAATCATTTGGTCATTTTGCTAAATATTGCTTCAAAAATAAAAATATCAGTCATTTAGAGTCGTTTAATTCAAGTCATAGTCATAATAATAATCAAGATTATTTTGTTGGAATTTTGAATAGTCATAGCTCCAGTCAAAGTCATAAGTCTAATTGTCATTTAAAGTCATATAACAGTCACTATAAACATGTCAAGTCAGCAAGCACACAGTCTCCACCACCACAATTTACATACATACATAGTCAGTCACAGTCAGGGAATGATTCCGGTGATGACATTGGTGTAATTCCTGAGAGATCTCACCGAGACTCATATTGTCAGTCTGAGAAATTAATTCTCAAGTCGTATTTCAATGATGATAATGGTGATAATGTCATGTCTGAGAGGTCTGAAAAGTACCTCGGTGATGAAAGCAGTCACCAGTCAGAGAAATCAATTCTCAAGTCATATTGTCATAATTCAAATAAAAGTTGTGATAGTCAAAGTGTGTATCTCAATGATGAGTACAGACACATGTCTGAGGAATCACCTCACACAATAACAACAGTCACATCACCATATCACAGTCAACAAGTCACATCATCATTTAGTCAAGTCAATACAGTCGAGTCAAAACATAAACATAACATTAACAATAGTAAACAGTCTTGGAACATAAATGTTAAAGTAGGTCATTCACAATTTAATTGTATCATTGATTCAGGAGCTGATCTTAACATAATGTCAAAACAAACTTTTGTTTCTTTAAAACGTCAACAAAGTCAAATGTCACTTGTCAAATGTCACATAAATGTCACAGGATTTTGTGGCAAGTCAATACCCATTATGGGAAAAGTCAATATTAAATGCAATTTAATATTAAATAATAACACTGTCACTGAAAATATAGTGTTCATAGTCGCAAATTTAGTATGTCCCAATATCCTAGGTCTTCCTACTTGTGAAAGGTTAGGAATAATTAAAAGAGTTTTTTCAGTATCTAAACAAAATTTTTGTCAACAAATTCTTACACAATATAATGATGTTTTTCAGGGTCTTGGCTGTCTACCTCCTGTCTGTCACCTGAAACTCAAACCTGATGCAGTACCATGCGTGGATCCTCCCAGGAGAGTACCATTTGCGATGCTTGGAAAGCTACGCGAGGAGTTGGATCGCATGGAGAGCATGCAAGTCATTGAAAAAGTCACTAAGCCTACAGAATGGGTGAATAGCATAGTAATTACGGTCAAAAGTTCAGGTCAGTTACGAATTTGTTTAGATCCTAGAAATTTGAATAAGAATATCATAAGGGAAATTTATCCAATAAAGTCAATTGATGAGATAAGATCTCAATTAGTAGGAGCTGTTTGTTTTTCTCATTTAGATGCATTTTCAGGTTTTTGGATGTTAAGATTAGATGAATATAGTTCTAATTTATGTACCTTTCAAACACCATTTGGCAGATATAAATATTTAAGATTACCTTTTGGCATAAATGCATCATCAGAAATATTTCAAAGAGTTATGATGAATTTGTTTGGTGATTTAGAAGGAGTCTTGATATTCATCGATGACATTCTAGTCTATGGTCCAAGTGAGTCTATACATAATGAGAGATTACATAAAGTAATGCAAAGAGCTCGTCAAGTTAATTTAAAATTTAACAAGTCCAAATGTAAATTTCTAGTTTCTGAAGTCTGTTTTTTGGGTTATGTCTTTAGTAAAGATGGTGCAAGGGTTGACCAAGAAAAAGTAAAAGCAATTGTCAATATGCCTATACCACAAAATGTCAAAGAATTGCAAAGAATATTAGGTATGATCAATTATTTAGGTCCTTTTATTAGCAATTTGTCAGAAAAAACTCAAATTTTAAGAAATCTTTTGAAAAAAGATGCAGTCTGGTCTTGGGATGAAAATCATAATAAATGTCTTAAGAGTTTAATAGATGAAATTACAAAGTCACCGGTTTTAGCTCACTATAACCCCAATATTCCATTAGTCTTGTCAGTAGATTCGTCTAAGTCAGCATTGGGAGCAGTCATTTTACAAAATAATAAACCCATTGCTTATAGTTCAAAAACATTAACCACAACTCAGTCTAGGTATGCACAAATTGAGAAAGAATTGCTTGCAATTCAATTTGGTTGTGAAAAATTTCATCAGTATGTATATGGTCATAGAGTCACAGTTCATACAGATCATAAACCATTAGTCTACTTATTTGATAAACCATTACATGATGTACCAGCTAGGTTACAGCGAATGATGTTAACTTTACAAAAGTATGACTTGAAAGTCATACATGTCCCAGGTAAACAAATGTTTATATCTGATACCTTGTCTAGAGCTGCCTTAAAAGATTATTATATACCAGAAAATGAGTCAGAAATAACTTGTCATGTCAATTTAATGTATTCAAATTTAGCAGTCACTAAAGATTATAGCACAAAATTGTCACAACATACTAATAAAGATGAAAGTTTGCAATTGTTAAAGAAATATTATTATGAAGGTTGGCCAAAAAGTAAAAGTAAAGTCAGTCAATTAGTCAAACCATATTGGAATATACAAGCTGAAATTCATGTCGTAAAAGATTTGTTGTTCAAAGGTTCAAAATTGATAGTACCACAGTCTATGTATAAGGAAATGTTGGATAAAATTCATGAAGGTCACCAAGGTATAAACAAATGTCTTAAATTAGCTAGAGATTCTTTATATTGGCCAAACATGTCAGTTGATATCAAAAATTTAGTAGAACAATGTCTTATATGTGCAAAATTCAAACCTTGTAACCAAAAAGAACCATTACAAAATTTTGAGATTAATAAGTATCCATGGCAACAAGTTGGTATTGATTTAATGTATATTGATAACCTTTCTTATTTAATTGTTACAGATTATTACTCTAAATACATAGAGATAGCTTTGTTAAATAAAAATAGTACAGCTAAAAATGTAATCACACATTTAAAGTCTATTTTTGCCCGTCATGGTATACCTTTGTCATTAGTGTCTGACGGTGGACCTCCTTTCCAATCTTTAGAATTCAAGAATTTTTTACATGAATGGGACATAGAACATATTATTACTAGCCCATATCATGCACAGTCAAATGGTCAAGCAGAAAGTTCAGTCAAAATTGTAAAAAATATGTTGAAAAAATGTAAAGAAAATTCGTCTGATCCTTATATAGCCTTATTACAATATAGAAATACACCTAAAAATAATTTACCATCCCCAGCACAACTGTTAATGTCTAGGAATTTAAGAGATAATGTTCCAAAGTCATATAAAAAATTAAAACCAAAGGTTGTAAAATTTAAAGATTACAAAGAATGTGTAAACAAGAATAATGTCAATAAGTCAAAATATTATAATAGAAATTCTAAGCCTTTGTCATTGTTGTATCCTAATGATCATGTCTACTTTAAAAGAAAACCAAATTATAATTGGGAACATGCCATTGTCAAGCAAAGGCTGGCAAATAATAGGTCATATGTCATTGAGGATGTCAATGGAGTTAGGTATAGGAGAAATAGAATTCACTTAAGGCATAAGTACTCTCCTATGCTATCCAACTCGTCGTCATCGTCGCAGGGGAGAGAGGATGGTGACAGTCAGAAGGCTGGACCTCAAGAACTCTCATCTCAATCCTCAAGTAGTCAAATTGTCACACGTTCAGGTCGATTTGTAAAGCCTTCTCGTAGGCTAATAGAAGAAATAGATTAAGTATATAATTGTAATCTAAATTAAGTCATAATTAAGTAAAAACCTTTGTCTATCATAACTATGTATAATAAAGTCAATTTTTGTCAAGTCAGTCCATAGTCTTAAGTCTATTGTTTGTCAAGGGTTAATTTAAACTTAACAGGGGGGATGTTGTAACATCACTAATTAGTAATACTAATTAGTACGTCACTAATATAATAACTTCCGCTATGATCTGTCATCTGTCTTTTTCCTTATCCTTCGTATGGGTTGACTATGTAACTGTGGTACAGTGAATGTGTGTTGTGAAATAAAACTCAAGTAACCCAAGATCAAGGACTTTCATTTATATTACATTTTTAACTCACTTTACTTTTCAACTCAGGTACCCGGATTACAAGATACTCCTTAATAAAACTTATTGACAGACTTCTTAGTGACTATCTGTAGAGACTTCCATACAACGTGGGTTTCGAAACAGGGAGGAGCTCATTCAAGCAGAGTACTGCAAGTGATTTTGTTACCCAAGGATACAGGCATGCCTTTTTTTTTTTTTTTGTTTCAGCTGAGTAAAATGCCTGACGCATACACACACCGCCCGGGGAGACGGTGAGGTTATGTGGGGCTTGCACCCACTAAAAACCTCAGCGTTTGTGCCGTCTTCTGCCTTTTAGAGAGGGGCCACGAGGACCAAAGACGACTTTCGTGACCTCTCGGCAGTGGCTGGCCATCTACTGGCGATCCATCTCAGCAGCAGCTCGTGCAATGCAGGTAGCAGGAGTTCCCCGGTCTGCTACCCACTGGCTGCTGCTAGGGCGGCATCTGGGCGGCGTAACGCGTCCGACGCCTGCCCACCCTCCGGCGACGAATTGGGTCCGCATGAGCGTCTGCCTCACGGACCCGCTCCGCCGCCTCCTTCTGCGATATTACTTGTTCGCAGAAGGTAATACAGGCATGCCTGCTTTACCTGCCTAGTGCGTTAGGGATGATTTATATTAGGCCGGGCCATGTACGTGGCTCGTACGGGGCACGGATGTGAAACGTTACATACATTTTGTATGAAGCTGTTTATATTACATTACACCGTGCATGATCCGTGGCCCGTCCGGGCCACGTACGACGCTCGTCTTTCGAATTTCGTAAAAGCCCGGACAAGGCACAGTCAAATATAAATCTATTATTATTATTATTCTTTATTGTACACAAAAAATATATAAAAATTTTTTGTTAAGAAATGGTCAGATTGCCAATTTGATTTTTAAATTCGCTTATTATCATAACTTCCATAAAATGAAAAGAGGTCTATGTAAAAAACTGATGACATTTAAAACCGCGCCAAAAACATTACTCAAATTCCTATTCATTATCACCTAAAAAACGCAAGTATATTTATAAACAATATTAGTGTAAATAAACGGCCCTATATCGCAACGTAGTTACAAAACGATTGCGTAAGACTTGTTAAAATTCTACATTTTTAAAGTGAGCGGTCGATTTAACAGCTCATGTCAAACTTGTCAACGATTTGCCAAGATGGCGGGGAAGTGGTTACGTGAAGTGGGAATTAGTTTTAACCACTTTTAACTAATGGTAAGGTCAAAGATTGACATCATAATCATTGCATAGTATCCGCGAGCGCTTGGGCCCGATTCTCCTAAGTTAATAAAGTCATAATTGAATAGAAATTGAATCGCAATAGCAGTTTTAACCTTAGCGGGCATTCTGCTACTAATATAAGACCAATCGTATTCCAACGACATTCGATTGGTTTGCGATTGGTCTGCGATTTGGTCCATACGGTAGTTTGCTTGCAATCGTAAATAATTTGCTTACAATATGATTCATTATTTAATCACAGAAACGGATAAAAACATTTATTTAAAAGAAAAAATAGCGGAATAAGCATATTGAGTCGAGTTGAGTCAATCGTGATTGGATCTCAGTAGGATGTGAATCGAATGTCGCTTAAGTAAAATAAGTAAAATCGCGCCCCAGATGCTGCATTCAAGCGGCTCCTGCCCAACCTGGGAGGCCCAAACGTCCCCTGCCGTAAACTCTACGCGGGGGTCATGCGGTACGGCCGCGGGCTGTACACTACCTGAACGTGCCCCAAAGGGTGATAGCCATTAGGCTAATCCGGGGGTACCGCACGATCTCCCGCGAAGCAGCTGGCCTACTTGCTGGACTGCCACCGTGGGATCTGGAGGCGAGGGTCTTCTTGCGCCTGTACGACTGGTGCGAGGAGGCTCAGCGCCGGGGGGAAACCCCGTTGCCGCGGCAAGTTGTCGCGCAGCGGGCGGAGCTCCGGCGCGATCTCATGGTGGCCTGGAGGGAGCGACTGTCGCAACCCAGTGCAGGGCACGCCACCATCGTGGCGGTAAGTCCCCTCTTTGAGGAGTGGCTCGGGAGGAGTCACGGCGCCCTCACGTACCGCATGACGCAGGTCCTCACCGGACACGGTTGTTTCGGGAGGTACCTGCACCGCTTCGGTCGTGAGGAGGCGCCCGGGTGTCACCATTGTGCGGACAGCCCCGAGGACACGGTGGACCACACAGTCCAGGTGTCCCCGCATGGGAGGGGCACCGCCGGGTCCTCGTCGAGGCTTTGGGCGGCGGCGACCTCTCGCGTCCGGCCCTGGTTCAGGCCATGGTCCGGGGCGAGAGGGAATGGGATGCCGTCGCCTCCTTCTGCAAAGCGGTCATGCTCGAGAAGGAGGAGGCGGAACGCCAGAGAGTTCGCACCTCTCATCCCGGCCGCCGCGCTGGACCAGGTAGACACCATGGGCGCCGGGTGTCGCGAGATGACTCCCGGCCACCGTAGGCGTGGGTCTGTGGGCGGTGAGTTCGGGTGGCTCATCGTCCCTCTGTCTACTTAGACGACAGACCCGTGTCGACGGCGCGCGTTGTTCCACGCGCTCCTCAAAGAGATGTCAGCAACCCCAGCGGGGCCCAGCAGGGTCAAGGCCTGCCGGGGCTGCGGGTTGTTCGAAAGAGATACCGCGGCCCTGGTACATAAAAGGCCTATGACGGAACACGACGGTTTTTAGTCAGTAAGAGTCTGACACTCCCTCACCGCTGCTAACCCACAGCGGGAGGGGTCATTTGATGATTTTTGACGTCGGAAAAAAAAAAAAAAAAAAAAAAAAGGTGCTGTAAAATCAAGTCTCGGCTAGAACACATCAGGAGATCGGGGTCGCATCAAAAATCATGAACAAAGAAGCAGGATATTGTTTTTCCAATTCATCTTCTCTCCCACTTTTATTCTAGCCTTTTCCCTCACTCATTCAATTCACTATTTGAGCTCGTCAACCCAGTTACTGAAAAACCCTTGATACAATTGGTTAAATATTAGGTTCGGCTGCCGTTAAAGACGCAATTTTTCAATATTTACTCACTTTTATCTGTAAAACAAATATTATTTGGACATATTACCAAAAAATAGTAAATATAAAAAAACAACTTCGTAATTAAATTATTCGAACCGTGAGAAATACCATGTAAACATCTTTGAAAGCAACTGGTTGCAACACCCGAATGTATAAATGAATCTACACAGAAATAATACCTACTTCAATATCTAAATACAATATTTTCTACATCTATTTCAATATTATTGTTTAAAAAGCGCTCTTCATCCTCTCCTCTAAAAACTAACTTTGCTGTGCCCGACAGGGTCCATAATTGTTTCTTTTAATTTTACCCACCAGCCTGTACACATTATGGTCTGCAATAAAGTTATTGAGTATTGAGTATTATCCTACTAATATTATAAACGCGAAAGTTTGTATGTATGGATGTTTGTTACTCTTTCACGCAAAAACTACTGAATGGATTTTAATGAAACTTTACAATAATATAGCTTATACATCAGAATAACACAATAAAAAAACAGAATAACACAATAAACATATTGTTCGAAATACTAAACCTGCGCAGACGAAGTCGCGGGCACCAGCTAGTAATCTATAGATGATATGCGTCGCGTTTGAATAGCTTTTTTACTAATAAATGGGAATTTGTTTAATTTACATAACTACTTTAATTGACGCGCATAGCCTGAAGGCAAAAGATTGGCTTAGAATAGAGTCTATAGATTTGAAATCTGATTAACATTAAGAGCCATTGCACACTACATTTATTGACAGGCAGACATGTGTTGCTGGAGAGTTTGTTGCGCCACTTCTTCTTCCCAGCAAAAACACATAGGAAGTGGTGAAGGGTGGGCGTTTTGGGGGCTGTCATATGTAATTTTTTTTTGACGTTCGAAAAGTGCTGTTTTGCAGCCAAGTTTGAATAAATGAGTTTTGATTTTTGATTTTGACTTGTATAAGTCATGGTGGCTTAGTAGGTAAAGAACCAACCTCTCAAGTATGATGGGTTCGATTCCAGGTCAGGCAAGTACCAATGCAACTTTTCTAAGTTTGTATGTACTTTCTAAGTATATCTTAGACACCAATGACTGTGTTTCGGATGGCACGTTAAACTGTAGGTCCCGGCTGTCATTGAACATCCTTGGCAGTCGTTACGGGTAGTCAGAAGCCAGTAAGTCTGACACCAGTCTAACCAAGAGGTATCGGGTTGCCCGGGTAACTGGGTTGAGGAGGTCAGATAGGCAGTCGCTTCTTGTAAAGCACTGGTACTCAGCTGAATCCGGTTAGACTGGAAGCCGACCCCAACATAGTTTGGGAAAAAGGCTCGGAGGATGGATGGTCTAAATTATGACAAGTTTCATGAAGGAAATATATTAACATAGATTATAAATCATATTGTTTATGATGAGAAGTTTGAATTATGACAGCTCGATATTTAATAGGAATGGTAAATTATCCGCTATGCGCCAGTATTATTAATGTTTTAGCGAGGATTGTAACTAATTGTAATTAGGTCATGGTCTAAACTATTAATCCTGATGATATTACATCTTATTCCTTTCTCGGGCAGAAAAAAATAACCAAAACTTTTGTAATTAGGAAGAGCAGTCAGCAAAATTAGTGTTGCAGATTTATTCGAGAGAGTTACCGCGGCGATGGTACATAAAGGGCTTAAGAAGAACATGATGGGTTTTATGGTCTCTGCACACAGCGGGCGCGGCGCGGCGGGACGGGACGGCGACGCGACACAATGTACTAGATCGTCGCGTTGCGTCGCGCCGAGCGGGACGGCTCTGTGTGATGTCATCCGTAATATCTAGTACATTACAACTGCTCAGCGTCGCGTCGCCGTCCCGTCACGCCGCGCCGCGCCCGCGCCGTGCAGAGACCTTTAGTCAGTAGGAGTCTGACACTCCCTCACGCTGCACCCAGCGGGAGGGATCGGTTGATGATTTCTTTGGTAAAAATTGAGGGTTTAGATAGTATGGCACACTGGTCCTCAGCTGCATCCGATTAGACTGCAAGATAGTTGGGAATAGGCTAGGCAGATGATGATTTCTAAAATGTCCGCGAAACTACTTACAACTTTTGTGCGCGAACAATTTTGGTTAAATCCAGTCTTAGGTGCGAAATCTGTAGCTTTGCTTGACCCGTTCGGCTAGAAAGTCAAGTTATTTAATGTAACCCAAATGAATGGACATTACCAAGATTATCAACCACACTGTAAACTTTTAGTCGGCCGATAATTTGTTGCGGCTCATAAATCAGTATGAAGATGATTGGTTAGTACGCATATTATTGCAAAGATCACGTAATTATGTGATCACGTAGTAAGTCTGACACCAGTCTAACCAAGGGGTATTGGGTTGCCCGGGTAACTGGGTTGAGGAGGTCAGATAGGCAGTCGCTCTTTGTAAAGCACTGGTACTCAGCTACATCCGGTTAGACTGGAAGCCGACCCCAACATAGTTGGGAAAAAGGCTCGGAGGATGATGACGTAATTAGGTGTATCAGACCGACTGAAGTCGTTAATTGTAATGTAAGTAAGATTTTCTTAAAAAAACAATTGACAGCTATCAGGTCAACTGTCGGCCAACTGTTTAGTCTGCGGTGTGCTCTATGTAACTCAAATGATTGGACAAAGTTACCAAGTTTAAGCAGTGATGATTAATTTGACCTACAGGTTACATAAGGTCGTCACCTGCCATAGTGTACAACTAGTTGTTTTAGAAAGTAATCTGTTCACTCTGATCCGCTAATATTATAAAGGTTACAAATATATTATCTGTCTAGACTTCCCAACTATGTTGGAGTCGGCTTCCAGTCTAACCGGATGCAGCTGAGTACCAGTGTGCCACAAGGAGCGATTGCCTATCTGAACTCCTCGACCCAGTTACCCGGGCAACCCAATACCCCTTGGTTAGACTGGTTGTCAGACTTTCTGGCTTCTGACTATCCGTAACGACTGTCATTTGTATAAAAAGTCCTATGAAGATTGTTTACCTATAGTTAAGTGCCTACGAAAATGGAGTCTATGTCTGTATATCTATGTCTATGTATGAATGTATTATAATCATCGGCAGGGATATTGAGCCCTGATCTTCACCTGCGCAGAAGCGATTTATTGGTTTATTGCCTTATGTGTACAGTGCGCAAAGCGATCCCCACTCTTCCGCCGAGAGCTCAATATCCGTGCCGATAACTATAAGTATCTATGGTATGATACAACTTTTTATCTGTCTTCATCATCTGGTTAAGCTGGAAGCTGCCATTTATATGTCTTGTAATTTCTCGAAGTCATTAATAAAATACCAAAAAAAGGGGAAAAAACTATAGGTTATTTACCTTATTATTTCATTACGATTACATAATATAGAAAAGGAAATTAGTAGATGAAATTGAAATATCATAGGTTATACCTATATCTAATTTTATCACTCAACCTTTCATAGAAAGAACAAAGTTCAGGTCAGATCAAAGATTATTTTTAATTGTTTTTTTTTTTGTTTTAATCTGACGGACAGACACGTCGTGTTACTGGGGAGTTTGTTGCGTCACTTCTTCTTCCCAGCAATAACACATAGGAAGTGGTGAAGGGTGGGCGTTTTGGGGGCTGTCTTTTGTTTTAGCTTTCGAAAACTGTTTTTTTCTGACTTAATTATCCTCAGAATGCAGCTAACATTTCAAGAAAAATAAAATATTTCTCTAGCAGAAATATTTACTTAGCCATTCATAAAAAAATCAACGGTGTCTAACGGACCCGAACTTAAACGTTCACCTTGAAATGTTTTTTTAGAAGTCAAAATAATGACTTTTATAATTGGATATTGAGTTATCTATCTTAATTAAACAAAGTTATTTTTTCTCACGGTTTTTTGAACGAAACTGTTGTGCGTATAGGTATAAATGTTGCCATCAATTTATTTTAATATAACCATACCATAGTTTTTATTTTGTTGTAAACCGGGGCGGTATCCGTAAGTCACTGAGATCATTCTACCTAGCTCTAAATTCGAAATCAAAAGGGCGCATACTTTGACAGCTAAACGTCAAGATTCCCGCCAAAATGTCGTCAGTTCGGAAACGTTGACAAAACAATAGTACAATAGAATCGTGAATGGCAGGCTGTGTGCCCTTTGTAAAACAATTTGATATATGAAGTAGGGTATTATTTAATGTCATCTAACATTGAAGATACAAAGTCTAAATATTTTGGGGGCGTCATTCTTGTTTGCATAGCACGCTTACGATCATGCATGCAATGCATTGTTTATGGCATCTACACTAATATTATAAAGATGAAATATCTTTCATTTGTTTGCTCTGTAAAGGCATCGAAACTATTAAATCGATCTGAAAAATTCTCTCGCTGTTGGAAAGCTACACTCTTCCCGAGTAACATAGGCTATATTTTATCCCGGTACGGGCAGTAGTTCCCACGGGACGCGTATACCTCGGCAAACATAAAATAAATAAATTAAAGACTTAAGTTAAACCTCTAACTACATTTAAGACATGTAAAACGTTTAACATAACTTCAAATGTTGTTCGTTTCTCACGAAATTGTCAATGAGAAGATTTATTTCTGACAAGCTGTTTCTCACGGTGTCATTCACGTTTTAAAGTCAGACTTTTTTAGGCTCTAATGGCCTTACTAAAAAAAAACTTTTAAATGTCTGTTGAAGACTTGTCTAAAAAATATCAGATTATGACGTTGAAATAAGGTCCATTTTGCAGCCACACTTTTTTTAGACAAGGGTTCAACGTTCAACTGATGTTTAATTTTTTGTAGTAAGGCCATAAGGCCATGCGCAATTTACTCGCGTCCCGAAGGAACGATTTCTCACACCCGTATAAAAGTAGACAACTTACTGAAATGTAGAACATAGATTAGTCTAGCTAGACTCAAGACTATTTGACTACTCATAACGACTGCCAAAGATATTCAAAAGATAGCCGATACAGGACCAAACATTACTTTGCACCATCGTGTGAGCTGCAGGTTTAATCACCTAACAAGCTCTAGTGTCAGAGTTTTCTCAAATCCGCCTGACGGCCTCTGACGTGGAATTGTAACAACGACTGCTACTGAGTAGCATTCGGGGACGCCGGCGACACGTGCCCTCCCAGGCACGGGGGTGGAACACCGCCAACTTACAGACTCCGGGCTACTTTATAGAATAGAATAGAATCATTTATTTGCCATAAACATGTACTGTATCTCAAAACTGAGTCATTAAGTATCCTTTTAGATATTTGAAATAATAATTAACAATTTTCGGATGTCTTTAAGCTCGTCCCCGTTTACTCGCAATGTCTTAACCGACTTCACAAAAGAAGGTTATTACATAACATGCCCAATTATAGTCAAAAGATAAGTATTTAGCAAACACTCGTTTTTGAAATGGATTTTAACTTCAACCTTGGAAGAGTAACGCTTCGTTTTACGTAATCACTTAGTTAAATGTTTCTTAAGCTGTGATTCCATTGAAATGTTCGCGCACATTTGCTCGCGAACAAATGCGTCGCGTCGGTAACAATGCGAGTCCACGGTAGCATGCGTTCGCGTTCCCAGTGGGGTCCAACAGGGCCAAAGTCTGCCGTGGCTGCGGGATTTTCCGCGCGAGTTACCGCGGCGCTGGTACATACCTAAAGGGCTTGAGAAGGAACATGGTGGGTTTTAGTCAGTAAGAGTCTGACGCTCCCTCACGCTGCACCCACAGCGGGAGGGATCATTTGATGATCTCCTATAAAAAAGCATGTGCCCAAAGGTTGCAATTTCGAGCATTTTGTTACTGTTTGCTAGAGCGAGTAGAGTACCTACACCAAAAGATACATTTGTGTACGTCACAGTGCCGCAGCAGTGGAATCTGGCCTTTAGGACTCTTGACATCGCAATAGAAGGCACACTTATTTGAGTAAATAAATTATAACTGTATTTGCAAATAAGCAAATATGTTTTTGAAAAAACCGACGTTTAATCTTTAAACCGAAAACTGCTCGTTACCTACTTAACCAAGGCCCCTTATTACATGAATTCTAACTTCTAAAACTACATATAAATGCAAAAATGACACTTCTGTCGCACTTTCACGCTAAAACTACTGAACCGATATGAATAATTCATTCACTGTTGGGGCGCTACACTCTTCCCGAGTAACATAGGCTATATTTTATCCCGGTACGGGCAGTAGTTCCCACGGGACGCGGGTGAAACTGCGGGTGCATCTAGTAGCATATATCTAGCGATGGCTCTATGTGATTTTGTGACCACGTCTCATGTAGGTTCAACTTCAAAGTAGGTTAATAATTAGTTACGTCTAGACACAATGACAAAACCTTGTAATAGTTGTAAATCATCAATTCCACGCGTCATGATTAAAACCTGCTAGATTATTTCAAACTAGCTGATTAACTCCGTCTCGAGGAAAATAATTCCTGTACACTTAAAAAGTATATCTTAGACACCAATGACTGTGTTTCGGATGGCACGTTAAACTGTAGGTCCCGGCTGTCATTGAACATCCTTGGCAGTCGTTACGGGTAGTCAGAAGCCAGTAAGTCTGACACCAGTCTTACCCAGGGGTATTTTGTTGTCCGGGTAACTGGGTTGAGGGGGTCAGATACGCAGTCGCCCCTTGTAAAACACTGGTAGTCAGCTACATCTGATTAGACTGGAAGCCGACCCCAACATAGTTGGAAAAAGGGCTCCGAGGATGATGAAATAGACAGACAGTTTTTTTTACTAGATATCTATACTTACCTACTATTATAATATTTAAGAATTCAGGTAAGACTTAGGACCCGGAAAAGACAAGACGAATTTTTGCTTAAAACCACTTATCTTGACATAGCTAAATGCTTAATCTTTTAATGTCCTTTCCAAGAATTTTAATTAACAAAAAAAAACGTTTGTTTAATTGTTAAATATTATTTGGCTATAAAATATTTAGCATTGTTAACATTTGCATTCAAATGTTCACATCATTATTTACCTATTTGGTACTAGCTTCCGCCCGCGGTTTCACCCGTGTTCTACGGTTGGGTAGGTACATCCATTGACATATATTCTAGCGATAGACAAGAACATCCATACAAATAATTTACCCGCATAGGTCGTCTTTTGACATCTTGTTGACGTATTGTGACATCTAGTCATCCTCATTGATGTTAATCGCAGAAGTGACATAATATGTTCGCTCGTATTTTGCCTACATTTTTCATTACTCAAAAAGTTTATATCTAAGTGAATTCAAAATCATGTAATATATCAAAAAGTTTATTTATATCTAAGTGAATGCAAAATCATGTAATGTATTAAAACCAGGAACTTATTTTTAGGGTTTTTTAATATTAATTACGATGTTTTTTTTCTTAAGAGGGCTTTCACAAATTTTCGCGAATTTAAACGCGCTGATATATGTTGTAGTGTTTTTACAGTAGCGAAATACATACGAGGTCATATTATTTTTTCTTGAAAGTAAGAACATACCGTGACAAAGTGAAGTCTGTTTTCATTGATATTTTACCTACTGCCAGTTTTATCTGTTTCTGCACGATTTTCTTAATCCATAATTTAAGATGGCGGGCGGGAACAAATTAATGCATATTTGTAAAATTGAATTATAAATGAAAAGTATGATATACAAGCGTTGTAATAGCATGAACAGCGTGTAATTTTACTAACTTGACTCTCGAATAGTTTATATGTGTAAGTTTATACCTTGATATGTATTTTCTATTTTATAATTGTCGTTTCATAGACATCCGTCTGCCGCAGGTGTCAAAATCGCTCTGATTTGCCATTTTGGGCAATGCATAGTCTGCAGTGCATTTCAGTGTGGTAAGCTTTTTGTTCGGAACGTTCTATCTAGTACGTAGTACATATATATCGATGGGTACATCCTATTCTACTAATCATTGAATGACCATAAACTACAGGTCTCGACTGTCATTTGAACATCCTTGGCAGTCGTTACGGGTATTCAGAAGGCAGTAAGTCTGACAACCAGTCTTACTAGGGGTTGTTGAGGAAGTCGGATAGGGCAGTCGCTCCTTGGGGCACACTGGTACTCAGCTGCATCCTGTTAGACTGAAAGCCGACACCAACGTAGTTGGGAAACGGTTAGGCAGATGATGCAGACAGACATAGATTTTTTTTCATAATTTGTTTTCTAGTTTTTGTCGTCAAACCGTTGAAAAGTCAAGGTGAAAAATTGACACAAATTTTTCAAGCATTGTCAAACTATGTATTTGAGGTAGTATGTGAGGAAAACCTTGTTTTTTAAATAAATTAAAATTAATCGTCAACTTTGACCTTGTTTAATTCAAGTTTTCCCATTAAAATACTTATTTAAATATAATGTTACTTAATCTTGTATTACGAAAAGACAAAAAAGTTAATTTAATTTTAAACTAGCCGTTTTCCCGCGGTTTCACCCGCGCCCCGTGGCCCGCACCGGGATAAAATATAGATAGCCTGTATTACTCGCAGATAATATATAGCTTTCTAATGGTGAAAGAATATTTAAAATCGGGCCAGTAGTTTTTGAGTTTATCCATTACAATCAAACAAACAAAGTTTTCCTCTTTATAATATTAGTATAGAAGTAGATAAAATTCTTTTGTTTGGTATTTTTTTAATGAGATATAAAATATAAATAAAAAATAATGGTGAATTTAAGCAAAAATGGTAGTGTTTCTATGCAGATTATTATTTTATAACTGTTAATAAAATTATGAATTTATGGATAGATTGAAATCTGCGAACATAATAGATATATTTTCGTCTATATTTACATGTGGGAAATACTTCGCGCACCCGGATAAAATGTGCCTTCCTCGTAGACCTTCCTCAATAAATAAGTTAAGTATCTACAACTGAAAGCATTTTTCATAAGGATTCTTGATATTCTTCTTGAGATTCTGGTATGAAAACAATTTTACCTACTCTCCAAATTATTTTTTTATAAGGCAATTTCCGTGTACAAAATATCCAGATCACATTTGAGAACAATCCTTTCTTTAAATTATCTAGGTATACTAATATTATAAAGCTGAAGAGTTTGTATTTTTGTTTGTTTGTTTGAACGCGCTAATCTCAGGAACTACTGGTCCGATTTGAAAATTTCTTTCAGTGTTAGATAGCCCATTTATCGAGGAAGGCTATAGGCTACTTTTTATCCCGGTACGGGAAGTAGTTCCCACGGGATGCGGGTGAAACCGCTGGCAGAAGCTAGTAAAAAAAAAAATGTCCCCCTGGTTTTATATCATTGCATAAAATAATCCCTAATCTTTTTAGGAATTTAGACGCGACTGCAAAAACTTACAATCAATAAAGATATTTTTTGTTATTTTATTAATTAATTTAATATCAAAATGGTTAAAGCCATTAAAATATTTAACGACATTAACTAAAACTAATAAAGGCGGGAAACTCATAAAAGCTGGCAACATCAAACAGTCCACAGAGGTTACAGGTCAATGAGTTCGGAATAAGAATATTAAAGCGATATTCAGATTATAATTATTACTCAATTTCAACACTTTTTTTTTTTTTTTTTTTTTATCGACGTAAAATCATCAAATGACCCCTCCCGCTGTGGGTTAGCAGCGGTGAGGGAGTGTCAGACTCTTACTGACTAAAATCGTCGTGTTCCGTCGTAGGCCTTTTATGTACCAGGGCCGCGGTATCTCTTTCGAACAACCCGCAGCCCCGGCAGGCCTTGGCCCTGCTGGGCCCCGCTGGGGTTGCTGACGTCTCTTTGAGGAGCGCGTGGAACAACGCGCGCCGTCGACACGGGTCTGTCGTCTAGGAAGACAGAGGGACGATGAGCCACCCGAACTCACCGCCCACAGACCCACGCCTACGGTGGCCGGGAGTCATCTCGCGACACCCGGCGCCCATGGTGTCTACCTGGTCCAGCGCGGCGGCCGGGATGAGAGGTGCGGACTCTCTGGCGTTCCGCCTCCTCCTTCTCGAGCATGACCGCTTCGCAGAAGGAGGCGACGGCATCCCATTCCCTCTCGCCCCGGACCATGGCCTGAACCAGGGCCGGACGCGAGAGGTCGCCGCCGCCCATCAATTTCAACACTAAAACGCATTTATTATTGTTTTGGCAATGAAAAGTGACAATGAGATAAGAAGACTTACAAAAAAAGTAGTTGAACTAGCTCACGAGCGACGGCTGTGTCACCCGCATCCCGAATCAACTGCTTTCATTAATGGGATAAAAAGTAACCCATTTTACCCTGATATTGTTAATGTTTTTTTTCAGTAGGTATGTTTCCCGCGGTTTCACCCGCGTCCCGGGATAAAATATACCCTATGTTACTCGCGAAGAGTTAACGTTATGGAACTCAAAGTCTGTATGTATTTTATTTTTTTTTTAATCATTAGTTTGTAAGAGACTGTTTGTTTCCTAAATAAAATAAATAAGAGTAGCTTTCCAACAGTGAAAGATTTTTTTTTATCGGTTCAATAGTTACGACAAAGATGAAAGATTTTCCGCATTATTATCGACTAGCTTCCTCCAAAAGTATCCTATGTTCATTCTAGTACTCCCAAGAACATGTGTACAAAGTCTCATGATGATAAGTTAAGTCGTTTTTCCGTGAAAGCGTAGCATAGCAAAAAAAAACGGACTTTCGCATAATATTAATATTATAAAGTTGAAGAGTTTGTTTGTTTATTTGCTTGAACGCGATAATCTCAGGAATCACCGGACCGATTTGAAAAATTGTTTCAATGTTAGATACTTAGCCCATTTATGCTTTTATCTGGGTTCGTGCAGAAGTTCCCTCGGGACGCGGGTGAAACCGCTTGCAGGAGTTAGTATTCGTATAAATTAGTATAGACTATGATAGATAGGCGTTGAAATTTAAGAAAGTTAGCGTGTCAGAATATCAAAACTAATCGATTATTAATTTATTACTGGTTTAATAGGCAAAAAATATAATTCATCATCAACTAATACTAGTATTATCCCGCGCTTTTACTCGGCAATATGTTTAACCACTTCACTATCCACGATGCAGACACAATAGTTTAATAATCCGTGAATTGGATCTTTGGCGATCGAGGAGTTCACTGCCCTCTCCGTTTGTCGCGCTCTTGGAGCGTCTCCCTCCTGGACACGATCTCCCGATAAGAGTCAGGCAGTATTTAAACAGACTCCGAACACAGGTCGGCCGGAGCAAAGACAATCGATCCAGGTTTCACGGGCGGGGCGGACCTTGGGTGCGAGTGCGGGGCTTTTTTTTTTTTTTTTTTTTTTTCCGACGTTAAAAATCATCAAATGACCCCTCCCGCTGTGGGTTAGCAGCGGTGAGGGAGTGTCAGACTCTTACTGACTAAAAACCGTCGTGTTCCGTCATAGGCCTTTTATGTACCAGGGCCGCGGTATCTCTTTCGAACAACCCGCAGCCCCGGCAGGCCTTGGCCCTGCTGGGCCCCGCTGGGATTGCTGACATCTCTTTGAGGAGCGCGTGGAACAACGCGCGCCGTCGACACGGGTCTGTCGTCTAAGCAGACAGAGGGACGATGAGCCACCCGAACTCACCGCCCACAGACCCACGCCTACGGTGGCCGGGAGTCAACTCGCGACACCCGGCGCCCATGGTGTCTACCTGGTCCAGCGCGGCGGCCGGGATGAGAGGTGCGAACTCTCTGGCGTTCCGCCTCCTCCTTCTCGAGCATGACCGCTTCGCAGAAGGAGGCGACGGCATCCCATTCCCTCTCGCCCTGGACCATGGCCTGAACCAGGGCCGGAGCGAGTGCGGGGCTGCTGTGCAGACCATGTCCCACCTCATCGCATGTCCACTGTGCCCTAAAACTTGCTCGCGGCAGGACTTAATGAGCGCATCCGGCCGTGCTCTCGCTGTGGCGGCATTATTGGGCTGACATAAGTGTAGTCTCAACATTATGACATGTCATCGACACGAAAGAAGAAGAAGAGTGTACCACATAGTACTCATGGGACAGGACGCTAAACCAACGCTTCACGCGGTCGATCCGTGAATGACCATCTTGTCATGACGAGCTTCGGAAGGCATGTGACATTTGTGACATTGGACCTTTTTTTTTTTTTTTTTTTTGTTGTCGCTGGGTAAAAAATGCTATTACGCATGCCCTTCCCGTCGGGGGACGGGAGAGGGGTATGTGGGACTCCCCGGTAACGACGTTCCCGGTATACCCACTAAAAAGGCCCAGCGGCACTCCGACCTCGCCTGAGTGGAGGGGGTCTGGGAATCTATGGCATCCAGTCCCCCACCGGCGATTGCCCGCCTCACGGCAGGCCCCTCATGCCTCCCCCGAGTGGGGAGGGGTCCCTATTATGGCCGGAGCACAAGGGGCGATCCTTGTAATGCAGGCGGTGGCACCCCCGCGCCTGTCGCCCGCTGATCACCCCCCGGGGCGGATGGGGACGGACGTTGTGATCGCCGTCTTCCACCCCTTCTTCGTCTGCGGAGCGGCGCTGCGAGAGGGTCGTTCTCCCGCAAGCGCTCTGCCGCCTCCTTCTGTGACATGACATCCTCACAGAAGGAGGCTACCGCGTCCCATGCCTCTTCACTTCCCAGCATGGCACCAATCACACTGGGGAGCGAGAGGTCATCCCCGACCACTGCCACTAGGGTGCGGCGGGGTTCAGCCCACGATGGGCACACCTCTAGTGTGTGCTCTGCCGTATCCACCTCGGCTGCACAATGGTGGCACTTTGGGGTCTCCTCCCTCCCAATCCGGTGCAGGTACGCTCCAAAGCAGCCATGCCCGGACAGCACCTGCACCAGATGCATCGAGAGGCAGCCATGCCGCCGATCGAGCCATCCATCTAGGACAGGCCCGATGGCATCCAGCGTCCGGCGACCGAACGTTGACGAGGCAAGGTCCTCGGCCCAGTGTCGAGTGATTGCTTCCCTCGCCTCCTCACGCACTTCTTCCCGTTCGATCGGGTCCGGGTGCCGGTCTAGCGCCCTTTGCTCCGCCGTCCAGTCGTACACTCTGGCGAGCACCCAAGCTTCGAGTTCCCAAGGAGGGGCTCCCGCCAGAACGCACGCCGCCGCGAAGCTCACTGTGCGGTATGCCCTCGCCACCCGCTGTGCAATGGCCCTTTGTGGCCTTCGGATGGCAGCGGCGTTCCTCCGACCACACAGTGAGTCTATGTGACATTGGACCTGGCCGTCATTTGCACATCTTTTACAGTCGTTATTTATAGACAGAAGTCGAAAATCTGATAACCAGTCTTACCAAGGGGTATCGGGTTGCCCGGGTAACTGGGTTGAGGAGGTCAGATAGGTACTCGCTCCTAGTAAAACACTGGTACTCAGCTGCATGTGGTTAGACTGGAAGCCGACCCCAACATAGTTGGTAAAAGACTAGGCAAATAATATTTTCGATTATTTTAATTCGTGGCTAATTTTCGAGTTAAAGATTAACAAACATACTTTTTTAAAATTTATAGTAGGTAGGCTTGTGTAAATCATTAATATTTCATATCAGAGGTGCGTCTCATACATAAATATATATTGATTGATGAATAATTAAGTGCTTAATATGACAATGGCGATTTTGACATTGTAGAGCTAATGGTGAAGATGATGTCCTCCTAGCCAATTGTCGGCCACGGCGGCTGTTCTCATATAAGGAGATCGGCCAGCTGCGCAGGACATATTATAGTGCACGAGCATATGTGCAGACACAGGTGCACTCCCTATTCCTTCACTCTCATAGCGCGATGGGACGGCAATCCGGCACCACCGGAGAGAGATCAGGCGCAGGACTGACATTAACGTGCTCTCCGAAGATCGGGTGAATCAATCACCAACTTCCAGATTTATGTTGATCAAACATTTAGTTCAGAAGGCTTTACACTTACAAACTTTTGCATTTTCAATATAAGTTCCGACTTAGGATAGTATTTAGAGACAAACTACACAATCTAAATAGCTTATTTAGTTAACATTAGCATAAATAAATAACTCAGATTGGGTAATCGTCAAATATTTGAACTTGAAACTCAGTTAGCATACGCATCAAGTTAAATAATTCATAAATGAATTTAAATAGATTCATGCGTAGATATTTAAGATAATAATTCGTCATCTACATATACATAGGTAGGTATTCTACAGTATTCGAAAATACTGAATACTGAATACTGAATACTGAACCGATTTGAAAAATGTAGCAAGCTACTCTCTTAGAGTAACATATGGCTGTATATTACGCGGGTCCGGGCAGTAATTCCTACGAGACGCGGGTGAAACTGTGGGAAAACGGATATTGTATATTGTAAAACTGAAGACACTTTGTTTCAACGCGCTTATTTAAGGAAATACGGTCCACTTCAAAACATTCTTCTGTTAAGAGGACGAATTGGAATTTTTGGCGCCAAGGATCTCAATTTTTCTCAGTAAATACAAAACGGATCAAAATACAATTTGGTTACCTGAAAGTTCATGATATAAACCTTATTTTGTTAGACGTCAAAACATGATTAGGTAACTTTTATAACAGAGAAAAATATATCAAACATACCTCTTTTTAAAAAGAGATTCACATATTATGGGCAAACGGGACCGATTTAAGCCTCTTAACTTTTTTAGTAGTTGAGTATATACATACTCTTTAAAATTGTAGAAGGAATTTTTATCAAATTATCATTTCTAAATAATAAAATTACAAAACCATTTTGTCGCTTACGACTTTTAGTTATAAGCTAGCGCGCGTATTGTTATCCTCGCCCCGCTCAGACGCTCCGACCCCTTTTGGCGCCTTAGATGCGCGTGCCGGTTATGGAATTATTGTTGACCAATTCCTCGCCTTAAATAGCCCATTTATCGAGGAAGGCAAAAGGCTACATTTTATCCGGTTACGGGCATTAGTTCTCACGGGATGCGGGTGAAACCGTTGGCAGAAGCTATTAACTTAATATTTACTTAAACATTTGTTAAATATTTCACATAGGTTAGGTTAGGTTTATGCATTAATAAACTTCAAACAAGTGCAGAGGAAATTGAATTTTTAATATCTGTGGCGCAATTTAAAATTCGCTTAGGAAATTAATTAATGTCGGTCTTAAGTTTATTTAAGACTAACTTCTGCCAGCGGTTTCACCCGCATCCCGTGGGAACTACTTCCCGTACCGGGATAAAAAGTAGCCTATAGCCTTCCTCGATAAATGGGCTATCTAACACTGAAAGAATTTTTCAAATCGGACCAGTAGTTCCTGAGATTAAAGTTAAAGTAAAGTAATCTTTATTGTATTGACTGTGTAGGTTACAGGTGTTAGGTACATAGTTACAGTACAACAATCAGCCCGTTTGGGCATACAATAATTAAAGCCCATGCGGGCAGCTACATTATTATTTATTACATTTAACAAATTAATACATTACAATTTATCATTAAATCTAGAAATTTTGTTATTATTATAATTTATTACATACATTCTAATTACTTATTTTCTAAGAATTCCTTAATTGTATAATAACATTTTTCTGCTAACCATTGCTTTAGTTTTATTTTAAACAATCGTAGTGGAAGTTGTCTGAAAGTTTGGGGTATTCTATTATATATTTTTACACACATAAACATGCAATTTCTGTGGAACAGAGTGGTTCTGCATTTTGGTAAAACAATCTTGCTAGGATCTCTTTTGCTGAATAACGCGTTCAAACAAACAAACAAACAAACTCTTTAGCTTTATAATATTAGTATAGATTTTTTATCGATAACTAGCTGTCCCGCGGTTTCACCCGCCTCCCGTGGGAACTACTGTCCGTCAGGGGCGTATTTAAAGATTGCGCGCCCTGGGCTCCTGTAGTTTTCCGCCCCATCAAGGAATGAAAGAAAACAAAAAAATATATATTTTATAATATATATATATATATTTTCCGTGTACAAAATTCACATGAAATACTCAGGTCTATTGTCCCTTTAAGCAGTGAAAAAATCAAACTTCTAAGTTAAGGCGATCAAAAGATACAGCAGTTTATAACGACACCTTAGACGAATTTCCGTCACACGCTAGGGAATCAAAACCTACAAGGTACTTCCCGTGAACACAGAATCTTGAAATTCGGCACGAAGCAACGTTATATAGTACAGATAAAGGAAAAATTGCGAAAATGATAAATTTGAAGTTACATAAAATATTAAAATATTATTTTTGCCCACATGACATAAAATATTTTTTTAATAAATATAAACTTACTACCTACCCTTTTTCACATGAACGCGTAGAGATATTAAAGTTGAAATTCATATCAAACACTTCTTAAATATAATTGCCTTTAAACTGTGAAAAATTCTAAATCATTCAAAGGTCATTGGGCACCTTAGTATGGAAACCATACCCACGGCGGACACGAACGAAATATAGCCCAGTATAATGATATAAGGCTCTGATTTACTATGACATTAGTCGCATCAATGTGAACCATTAGAGAAAATCAGGTTTAAACATCAAATATTTTCCTAATTTCAATGGGGAATTTAAACGACCAAGTTTGACGGATTTGAGAAATCATTTCTTTGTAGTGAAAGAGTATACTCGCCGTTTATTTCCATTGTCATCAGGTCAGGATCTAGATCTGAGAAATCGAGGGCAACTATCAGAAATTGTAGGCATGCATAGGGTTAAAACTTGATTCTCGGATGTATGTCTGATGATACTATCAAACAGTGAAGGTTTAGAGCTTACCTGATGAAGGACGTAAGAAAGTCGAGAGAACTCTTCAACGGTATGTTTTAGTTACGTCGTGTTACGACTTCTAGACCGATGCACCTAACATCTTCTTTCTTGTTGCTTTTTTATATGTTTGAAGTTGGATTTGTTTGTAAAATGCTTTTTAAATTCATTTTGATAAAGACCATTATGACCATTACGACCCACCATTACAAGTTACGACTGGGAATGTGGGTATTGAGATATATAAACTAAATGAGCACTATTTACAAAATAAAATAAAGCCGACTTTATAAGACAAAGTAAGGGACAGAATTACACTTTTGTCAAGGCTCTAGAAACGTAAAGCCAGCAGCCCCGAATCCTACTCTCTAGCAGTCGTTGTTACAATTCCACAGTTACAAGTCGTCAGGCGGTTTCGAAAAAAACCTGATACTGGGGCTCGTTAGGTGATTAATCCCTCAAAAATAAAAGATCCCATTCCTGCAATGGCTGCTTTAACCCAAGTTAGTAGTGAATTCTCATCACCTAAAATAAAATAAGCTTGTGTTGGACACAAGGTTACTGCATAATTGTAAAGGAGTTCCCATAACTATATCTGATCTTTGCTATCGATCCCGCAATGGCAGTCAAACCTATCTATGTGGAAAGTCTTCGCCAATACGAATTAAATAAGCCCAAACACGTGGTAGTTGCAACATACCGTTCAGGAGTTCCCTCGACTCTATGTGGTCTCCATAATCAAATCAGCTCCAAACCTTCACTGTTTACCAGTACCCTCAAAAATACACTCACATGTCTGGTTTTAACTTGATGCGTGCCTACAATATTTAAGAGTTGCCTTCTTTATCAGGGTTTCCAGATCCTCATCAGATCCTGGTCATCCGAATTGGCATCTTCCTTCTTTATGAAAAGTCTTCAACAATAAAAACTAAAAACTACTAACTATTTGTACGGAACCCTCGGTGCGCGAGCCCGATTGGCACTTGGCCGGTTTTTTTTTTCTTTAGATTTCCTTCAAAAAAATACCGAGGCGGAAAAAATTAGACTATTCCACCGGTTCAGAAAAGAACAAAGGCCGGCTTTCATACTTTAAATCAAATTTCTTAAGACATGAAATCAACATGTGGAAAGGTGGCTCAGGGCCGTTCTGGGCTTACTTCCTAAAATATTGTTCTGTACTTTTTTAATCCTCCAACCTAAAGCCCAAGGGCGGCCTGCCGGCCGCCCCTGGGCCGCCCTTCGCCGCCTGCCGCCCCGGGCTGTAGCCCCTTTAGCCCTAGGGTAAATACGCCCCTGCTGTCCGTACCGGGATAAAATATAGCCTATGTTACTCGGGAAGAGTGTAGCTTTCCAACAGTGAAATAATTTTACAAATCGTTCATTTATTATCGGAGCCTATTCATGTCAAATAATCTTTCCTCTTTATAATATTAGAACTTAGAACTTATTTGTGTGTTTTCGCGGATTTTAATAATTCCGTCACGTACCTAGGTACAAATGTAAAATTACTTAGGTAGGTATGCATGCAACGTGAATAAAATATATTTGTGAATAAAAAGTTCATTTTTAATTCTATTCTAGTCTAGAGAAGTTAGGTAGTTATCAGGACAGGTAGGTAGGTATACTTAGCTGTAACATTTAAGACTTTCATACATTATTAAGTGTTCAAACTCATTTTTTTTATATTTCAAATAGGCCTATGTTATTATGACACTACCTATCCTACTATAACATGTAGTACATATATATCGATGTACTATAAAGAACATTACCATCTAAAATTAAATTGTTTTTTTTTTACACTTCGGTATCGGGCTACAGTGATAGGGGTCATTTTTAACCGACCTCCCAAGAAGGAGGAGATTCTCAATTCGTCAGAATCTTTTATTTTTTTACGCCTGTTAGGTACTTTCCACCTATTTACTTGTAAGATGGTCTCTAGACCGAATATTGTGCAATAATATTGACCGTCTAGGGAGCACCTAACTTTAGTTTTTTTAATGAGCTTTAATTATGCAGTTAATTTTTTCGAAGTAAAGTAATATTGATTTTAATATTAAAAATACAAATAATTTTTATGTGTTTTAGATGTCATAACTGGGAATCGAACTCGCTGACTATTTGTTCGTGGACACTGGCACGTCGTGTTTGCCTTTATGTTAGGAATTTACAAGGTAGTCGTAAAATTTTGTAACCATTCAACTAAATTATCAACGGGTTAAGTAAGTACTTAAGCTTATATCTTGGCAATAAACTCTGTTATAAGAACTTATAGTAGGGGAGGTGAGAGTGCTAAATCGGGAGTGACTCGAGCGTCAATGAGACCTATTAGATTGCGAAGCTTAGATGATAAGAAGAAAAAAATGTCCTGACATACACACACTTTCATCGGTGGGTGGAGCGGCTATAAACTTTCAAAAATGTAAAAAAAAACAGTTGCATGGACATACTCGAGCGCGTCAGATATTAATAGCACGCATGTCCTACGTCATTTTGAAAACATACGTATATTAATCTGACTGTTTCCATGGTGGGGGTGGTCGTAGGTAAGGGTTAAAAATGGGAAAAAAAATAATTTTATCGAGCGCGTCAGATTTTCAAAAGGGGTGTTAAGTGAACCAAACCGAAGGCTCTTATGCAATAATCTGACGATTTAGACGTGACCTTAACTCGTGGCCATTATTTGAAATTGCAAAAAAAAATCGCCATTTTGAAATACTCGAGCGCGTCAGATTAAGATATATATGGTTCATTTATGTACCCTTAACGTAATCATCTTATAATCTGACGATTATCTGGAGGGATTCGCTTAATCTGACAATGGAAAGTTTTTTTGCAAACCTTTTAACAAATTGAAGAACTGAAAAAATTGTATTTAAATAAACCAGTATGTATTCTTTCAAGTACAAAACTTTTATTTATGAGCAAATCAGTATGAAAAACATAAAGGACAATGGACACAAATATATGGGACTTGGTATACTCCACCAATAGCAATGTCATACATATCATTGTATAGGCCTTTTTATCTAGAACAACCTTTAATATGACAGCTTTGTTGACATGTTTGCCCGTCCTGACATATAGATCAAAAATTGTGCAATAGTTAAAACTAAATAATCCATTGATATCTCAAGTTTTTGAAGGAAAAACAAAGTTCCAGTAAGTGTAAGTCTCCTGAGTCCTACCCGTTAGGGTCCATAATTGTTACTATAATTTTGCATTTCAACCTTATACTGTACTAACTGGATATTGGGCGTAATGATAAACCCCACCAATAGCAAAGTCAAATATATCGTTGGATAGGTCTTTTCAATTAGAACAACATTTACAATGACAGCTTTGTTCTAATGTTTGTCCGTTCTGAGATTTAGATAAAAAACAAATTAAAACTAATAATAATCAATACTGTAACCTGATTTTCTTTGAAAAATTAACACCAATGTCGATGTTTTTTTAATTTTGTTATAATCATTATTTAAGTCGTGGTGGCCTAGTGGGTAAAGAACCAACCTCTCAAATATGTGGATCGATTCCAGGTCAGGCAAGGACCAATGCAACTTTTCTAAGTTTGTATTTACTGTCTAAGTTTATCTTAGACACCAATGTCTGCACAGCAAGTACTTAGTACTTACAAGACATACACGTAGTAGCACTTTGGCATTCCTTTAAAAACTTGAGATATCAATAGATTATTTAGTTTTAACTTTTACACACATTTTGATCTATATCCCAGAACGGACAAACATTTCAACAAAGCTGTCATAATATTATAATATATCATTCATCCCCCGAGCCTTTTCCCAACTTTGTTGGGGTTGGCTTCCAGCCTAACCGGATTCAGCTGAGTACCAGTGCTTTACAAGAAGCGACTGCCTATCTGACCTCCTCAACCCAGTTACCCGGGCAACCCGATACCCCTTGGTTAGACTGGTGTCAGACTTACTGGCTTCTGACTACCCGTAACGACTGCCAAGGATGTTTAATGACAGCCATCCATATTAGTGTAGATTATTTTAGACCCAAAATGTACCAACGCTTATTGCAAATGAATTGAATTGAAAAAAAAAGAGAGAGGAATAGAAACCTGGGAGGAGAATACCGGCATCACGTAGCTGCACGCTATAAACTTTATCTATTAATTTTCCTTACTTCGGCTTACGGGAATCGTCAGATTATATATTTTTTATGAACGTTGAATTATTCCCTTCAAAATAAAAAAAAAATAGCCGCGCTCGAGAAAGTCAAGATGACGTTTTTTTTTTACAAATTTGTAACCTTCCTACTTCTTATCGTCAATCGAAAATTGTCAGATTATTGGAATATACACTTTTTAGCATATAACTAACTTACCCAATCTTAATCTGACGCGCTGGAGAATGTCAGATGATAATTTTTTTTTTACTAATCTGATCCTTTATTCTAGACGCGCGGCTGCATATACAGGACTAATACTTGGTGGAGGTGTTAAATGGGGTAATAGGTACCTCCCTATATACTAATCTGCCGCGCTTGAGTAAATCCCAAAATCCCTTCTAGGGCTCCCCTACCATTAAATTAACGGATCTAGCATTTTAGTATCTACAAATTACTTACCATTAATAACGTTGCTGAGAAATGCATTCTTGTTTTTTCTAATTTTATAAAATAAACTAACAAAGAATAAAAACTTTTTCGTTACAAAAAAAAAATCACAACTTTCTAACAAAAAAAATTAAATAAAAAAAATGAACACGCGCGCGTTTTCCCGCAAATAATTGACAGTTATCAATTCGTTCCGGAATTGATTGCGCGGCGTTCGCAACGCGACTGACTGCAAGGAGGTTGTAACAGGTTGTATATTTGCCATGAATTGTGATGACCTCTGACCTATTGTGCTGTTCAGTGTTTGTTTATTAGAAAGGGAACCGTTTTCATTATGTAATTTGAAGGTGCGAGATTTTGGCAATTCGTTTCAAGCTTTTAGGTATATTTAGTATTTAAAAGGGTCAATGTCATGCCGATGCTTTTGTAACCGACTTAAAATAAAAGAGGTTCTCAGTTTGACCTGCGTGTTTGTGCGTGATTACCTCATGTTCGGCTGAACTGATTTTGATGCGGCTTTCAGCATGGTATTTGTCAGATTTAGGGGAAGGTTTTATGTATATTATTAGGTAAACTTGTGGTTTCTTGTTCTTGTAAGGAATTTATATTGCGCATTACCTTTCCGGATTTACGGACGATTTATATAAAAAAAAATTTGTTGGCGAATTGAAAAAAGTTTAGTAAAAAAATCAGTACTTTTTTTATTATTTTATATGTATAGTAATGTGAATTATTTATGTATTGTATTTTCTATGGGTTCTAGTAGCCTGACATAGAGAAGCATATAAATGAAATAAAATTTCTAACCTACAACCACAACGAGAGCGGCATTTTGTGATTTCCCAAAAGGTACCTAAATACCCCATTGTTTGTTTTAAAGAAACGATACTCAGGTACCCATTTTACATACCTACCGACGAGTTACCTTGTTAGGTACTTAGTAGACTAATAGGTACCGTAAAACCTGCTAGCTTTGCCAACGATTGCCGACTTTGCCATAGCCAACTTCTGAGAGAAAAAGTGTAGTTATACCTTAATATCAGTTTTTTGTCATGTATGCATGCCTTTATAATAAAATTTATAAGTTAAATGGCAACACCGAATGAGATGTGGCAACCCAGCTTGTTTTAGAGATGTCATTTTCGGCGGTTACTTTTTTCGAATGTTGGTGGCGTAAAACTTAGTGCTCCGGAACTTTTACAAAAACAAAAGGGAAAAGCATTGCCTACGTAAGTACATTTTTGATATTATGTTAGCATAATGTTCTTTATCTACATAAAAGCTGATTTACTGTGCTACAAGCTACCTGTAGTTCGCAATTGGTATTGGTAAATTCAACAACCCCAATCACAACGTCTGTGATGGTAACTTTGCCAAATTTTGTAGGAGTTTAGGGCTGTCACAAAATTTCTGATGAATATTTTAATAAAATTGTCATTGTAAGTACCTACTTATAATATAATAGGTAGGTACCCAGGTATGAAGTACTCAGTGCATGTGCTTAAATTAAGGTTGTTTTACAAATGTTAAACAGGGTGTTGGGTAATTTAAAAAGTATTTTTTTGTGTTGGGTCAGTTAGAATTAAATAAGTAAAGTGATTTAGTTATTTGCGCAAGTACTGTATGGCGTTGCAATGTCAGAATACTTTCTATTACCTACATGCTTTTTTTCTTTTTCATTACTTGCATTTACTTTTTATACTTACTTGCAATTACTTGTATTTTCATAGTAATTTCATAACTCCGTAAATGATCCAAAATGATTTGACTAGACACTGTTTAACATTGATGGGACGTGTATGAGTTGTTAAATGTTGTAGTCTCTATCCAGTTTACCTAGGTTAATTTCATAAATACCTTGTATAAAAAGTATTGACTAAATAAACATTTAGTTTTCCTTTTTTAGAAAATGGACAAACGACGACGCCGACCTTTGTTAGGAAACAGAGCATATAAAGAATATTCGAAAGAAATGTTAGAAGTTGCTGTGGACTTAGTTAGCAGAAAAGAAATTTCGTCCCTTGAAGCTGAAAAACGATTCCACATACCACGCAGAACTATAGACAATAAAGTGAAAAATAAGCATAGTAAGAAGCCAGGCGGACAGCAAAGACTTTCTGAAACAGAAGAACAAAATATTGTTAATGTCCTGAGAGCAGCAGGTGATTTCGGAGCCCCTCTATCTCGTTTCGATCTAAGTCTCGTTGTGTTCAACTACCTTAAAGGTAACAATCGAGAACATATTTTCAATAATAAACCCCCAGGAAAGTGGTGGATAAAAAAGTTTCTCGTCCGACACAAAGATAAATTAACAGTAAGAGCTGCACAAAATATAAAACGGGTTCGCGCCGCAAAAACGTCAGATGAATTCAACATTTATTTCGAAAATTTAAGAAATACTTTACAAGACATACCCAAAAGTAATATACTCAATTATGACGAAACCAATTTATCGGATAATCCTGGATCGTCCAAGTGCATCTTCAAGCGCGAAGTAAAGTATCCTGAAAGAGTACTCAATCATACCAAAGGCAATATCTCAATAATGTTCGCAGCGGTGGCAGATGGAACACTCTTGCCTACTTATACCGTTTTTAAGGCAGAGCATTTGTGGACCTCATGGTGTCAAAATGGACCAAGCGATGCCCGATATAATCGGACAAAATCTGGCTGGTTTGATGCCACCGTGTTCGAAGATTGGTTTCAGAAAATAATCATACCATGGGCTGAAAAACTTGAAGGGCCAAAATTAATGATTGGAGACAACCTTTCAAGCCATTTAAACATTAATATAATACGTCTATGCGAAGAAAAAAATATAAGGTTCGCATTTTTGCCACCCAATTCCACACACCTTTCGCAGCCCTTGGATGTCGCATTTTTCGGCCCGCTGAAAAAGCAATGGCGCAAAATTTTAACCACCTACAAACATGAGAATCCGTCAGAAACTCAACTCAATAAATCTCATTTTCCAGTATTGCTTAAATCTTTAATACAGGCAATAGAGATAACCAGTAAAGAAAATATCATCTCTGGATTTAGGGCTACCGGGATAGTACCATTTAACCCTCATAAAATATTAAGAAAACTTCCTGACTACGAACAAGAAACTAATTATAGCGTTGACAACGCGCTTTTAGACTATTTAAAAGAAAACCGGTCAGTAAATCCTCTACGAAAAACCAAAAATAAAAAAGTCAACATTACACCCGGTGCTTCAGTTTCGTCCGAAGAAATAGAATTGTTGATCTCGAATAAAAAAAGTAAGAAACTTTCAAATAAAACAACAATCAAGGAAAAGCGTGAGTTTGAATCGGAAACGCCACCTGAAAATGAAATGACTACTGCTTTGTTACCTTCACTAGAACCTGAAACAGAAAATTATCATCCTTGGTTTGCATCTGAAAATGAAACTGCCGCTACAATATCTGCACCAGGTCCTGAATCTACTGTTAAGTCAGATGGAAAAAAAGTAACAATATTATCAGAAATCAAGTATAGTCCACTGAATCGCGCTTTCTATTTGGATAAAAGTAATCTTACATTACACAAAATAGATAAAACTCACATTGTATCACCTAATTTGTGTATTGATAAAAATCTTAATATTGTCCCAGAACCATCTATTGATTATAATAATCCAGTACCATCCACCTCTGCAGAAATGTCTCACATGCCTTTAGCATGTAATAGAAAAAGGAAGTTAGTTCAAGAAACCGAAGAAGAAACCGATGAAAGCAATGATGATTATTCTTTAAGAGATTCTTCAGATGAAGGGCCATTCTTTTCTGAATCAGAACCAAGTGATATGGAGGATGATACTGTACAAAACAAAAAAACAGACAAAAATGATACCTTAATGCATCAAATTGGCAGTTTCCTCTTAGTAAAATTTCGTGGCCTAAAAATAAATAAGTTTTATGTAGGCAAACTCTTAGAACTAACTGAAGGTTCCGGAATGCTTGTTAAATTTATGAGGAGGAAGGGGGATTTTTTTTCCTGGCCAGACGTGAATGACGTTGGTTTTATACTAGACTCAGATGTGGAGCTGGTATTGACTAACCCTCATGAGGGTCGTCGAGGGAAATTCAAATTTGACAACATTGATTTTTCTAAGTACAATGTCCAATGAATAACTAGGTACCGACATGGTACAACAGTAGATTTAAGCTTTCCATTGTTATTTTTTAATATTTTATATTGTGAGGTAATTCAAATTTCCTTTATGAATAATTTATGTTTATGTCGTTGATTTCTTATAGTTAGATATACATTTATATCTTTGACTGCCATGGGAACATTAGAGACTGATTATGATTAGTTATGTTTGATATTGCTTTTTTCTAAATAACTAAAGAATTGAAAGATTGCTACGTGATGTTATGTTAATATACCTATATATTTTTTTTTATTTATTTTGTAAAACACTTCAAGTGAAGAAACTAATTAGAAGTTAAATATGATGGCAAGAAAGCTGATGTTACTATAATTGTTTTTTTTTATATTTTTTATTAAATTTTTCCTACTTCGAAAACATTTTTATTTGACAACCCTAACCCTAGCTGCTTCTTAGTAGGAAATATTTTGGAAAGGTTGGTGAATTTGCCACCTTATAGAGTAAAATTGCCAGTTCTTAATAATAATAAAGATTTTGCTTTTTTTTACGGCATACAGGAAGAGTGCAGATATATTACTTTTTAACCTCATTAGTAACTCCATCTCTTTCATTTTTTCTTTCTTATGGCAAATTTACCAGAAGTGACAGTTAACTTTGCCATATTTGTTTTTATGCCTAAAATATTTCAATTTACAAAAATGAAACAGATATTTAGTAATAACACAAAGGGAAATGCCCATTCTTGGCCAAGTACTTGCCCATCTATGTGATAAATACAATAAAAATACTAAATAATTAATTTAAATCTTGCGAGTATTTATCTGATAAAAAAACCCCGGAAAAAAAAGATGAAATTATACAGAACTCAGTTGTTAAAATACTTCCGCTTCCGCTGTAACGATCATGTCAGTCTTGTCAAAATAGAGAATTAGGGATTGAAACCCATATTGAAAAAAGTCGATTTATTAAAAACCGGTTCTAGAAAATCGTTTTTTTTAATATTTTCTAATAAATTAAAATAAGATATTTGTAAATATCTATTCACTGTATTGTTATCATTAAACAAAATGTTTGGTGATTGATGTACCTTTAAACACGATTTTATGGGACTCCTTTCAAGGATTCCGTGTTTTCGGTTTATGACAAACATAGATTTTTCGATAAATTGATCCTACGTCCCATCCCTAATGCTCTTGTTTGTTGACGTTTACGTACGTTGGTATTTCACAATTTGGTTTGTGCTGTGCTCTTACGACTTGTGTCTTTTCTTACTGCGTTTCTGATATTTCGACGAATGTTTACGATTGTGGACCCCGTACCCGCCCCCGATGACGACCTTGGCTTTACATTGGATTCAGTACTGGATATTTTTTAAGTATTGGATTGAATGAAAACTTAAAAAATATATGTATGTATTTTTAGCATTATTTTTTGTTTACAGTTTGTGATGTTCCACCAAGTTCTATGTAAAATTTTTTAGTTCTTTCGTTATCTACGATGTCAACTCTAATGCCTACAACTTGTTTCTTTCTTGGGCACTACTTGGCCAAACCTTCTTTATCAAATGGGCATTTCCCTTTTCATGAAATTTACTATGTCTAGGTGTAGGTTACTCATTACGTTTTCATACAATTATATTTTTGTAAAGCGTATCAAACATTTTGACACATGAAAAGGTGGCAAAGTAAGCAGGTCTTACGGTAGGTATATAGCTAGTAACTAGAAATACCTAAAGAATTTGATCTTTAGTTAAGTGTCTGCTCAACTGGAGAAGGTAAGTAGCTACCTATGTTGTTTTCTAACAATGTTTTTGGTTTTTTATTTTATTATTAGTGAAACAAAATGACTAGCGGAGGTGCCATAACGGAAAATCGCCTAAGAAAGAGCGCCAAAATGCGGGTGAGCGAGGAACGAGAAACGTTACTGGGGCCCGATTCTCTTAAGGCGCTACCTCGGAATTCAACAATTTTTTAAAGTTAATTTTAATTTAAGAATACTTGTTTGAATTATTAACTTTTTATATGTGTTTGTTGACTATAGTACCTAGATTAATCCGAAGACAAAAACATAAAACAAGTAACTTTTCTCGATAGAAAAAAAATCAGAACTTACCTCTAAAAATAACATTTTATGAATTCTATGTCGTAGTCATGTACTTTCTGCCACATTAAAATAATGAAGAATGTAGATAATATCTTATTAAACATTAATCAGAAATCAGTTTTTAAAGAAACATAAAATTGAATTGAATTTTTAATAAATTTTTATTTAGTATGGCGCTTACGTTATTTTTTTTCGAGCAGGTTGCATGTTTCCTCTCTCTATCTATTTACGTTGCTATCGCATAGTTCTATCCCTCTCAACCATTTACCCAGTTCGCCCGTGAACATCGCAACGAGGTATCCTCTTAAGTTAACAATGTCAAAATTGTATAGAAATTGAATCGCAATAGCAGTTTTAACGGGCATCGGGCAACGCATATCGGGCATTCTGCTACTAATATAAGAAACGATGGATGGATTGTGTGAAAGTAGATATGGTAAGAAAGAACATGTGAGATGACGGCAGATAGAAGATAATGGAAGGAGAAAACATGCTGCGCCGACCACAAATAAAATTGGGATAAGGGCAGGAGGATGGAGGATGGATGGATTTGTTATTCCTATCTATACTAATATTATAAAGCTGAAGAGTTTGTTTGTTTGTTTGAACGCGCTAATCTCAGGAACTACTGGTCCGATTTGAAAAATTCTTTCAGTGTTAGATAGCCCATTTATCGAGGAAGGCTATAGGCTACTTTTTATCCGGATTCGTGCAGAGGTTCCCACGGGATGCGGGTGAAACCGCTGGCAGAAACTAGTAAAAAATAAAATGTAACGTATCCTAAATCTATGTCAGATGGTTACATCTGCCTAGACTTGTCTCAACTATGTTGGGGTCGGCTTCCAGTCTAAACGGATGCAGCTGAGTAGGTAGCTACCAATGTGTCACAAGAAGCGACTGAATTATCGTACATCTATGCATATAACAATGTTATAGGTCATTTTTATTAATCACCAAGCGATTCGAACCGAAGAGGCGTTAGGAAAGATTTTTTGTAATACCTACAATTATCAATTTCTTACTTGAAACTCCAGTTATTGATTACAATATTTGACTAAAAATAGCTTTTGTTTTGTTGTCTCGCGCTTTTGTCTAGACCTGTGACCTGTTTTGTGTGTACACATTTTTTCCAGCGATCATCTGGCGTTTGACTGAAAAGATTTTGATAAGGTTAAAATAAACAGTAAAAAAACTCGATACATCGACATCTAGCGTGATATAAAGATATTCAATTTTTTTGGAAGTCGATTTCATCAGTCGAATATCAATCAGTGATTCCCTCGGGGATAAAAACTTGAGGCACAACGAGTAGTAGAGAAATGTGTAAGTATTAAAATAAAACAAAAATTGGCACGTCCGTACATTATATTTACAATATTTATTTATATTTACATTGAATACAATATCGTAACAAATTCTAATTAAATTAATAAATAACATTGCGATACAAAACTTAAAACCATTCTCAATATTCTACCTATGTATTGATTTGCTTACAAGATATATCGGGTGTGTCGTACCCAATCACATTAAATCCTATTACATATACTTTATGATATTCTATGGCGAATTGTAAAAAAAAATAAGCAAATCCATTCAGTGGTTTAGCCACAGGAGACATTTTTAGTTTTCTTAACTTACAACATCATGTGTAAAGCAGAGATAAAGTTAGGAAAATCGAATGTTTTCATCAGTTGACAGCTGTCAGTTTTCAAGGGAGAATTTCCGTTGTTTGTAATGACTGACTGGTATATGGTATTCTAATTCTCGCACATTTTTATTTTATATATTTTGTATGAAAAAATCTTTTTTTTATTAATTTTGAGTATTTTATTTTTTCTTTGTGCTAATCGACATATATTAACCAGTATATTAACGTATTTAATTTAATGTGATTTTAGGTACGACACACTCGATATAATTTTGACATTAGCCACATACAAGAAATGTCAAATTCCAATCTCCAGTAACCAAAATAACATAAATAGAATATTGGAAACGGTTAATAATTAACTATAATATAACACGTATATAAAGCACTAAATTATTGCTATACAAGTAAATAGAAGTCTAGATTTCACAACAGAATACAGGGTCAAATGAAACAGGGGTCAATTGAAACATTACTTTTGACAGATGTCACGTCACTTTACGTTCCTTTTATAGCATAGATTTTTTCCACATTATTCAGTCAACATTTTAATTTAGCGTATCGAATATAGCGTGTCGAATATAGCGTGAACTATACGCCATTTGGGTAGGTATTTAACTAAAGGTAGACAATCTTGACAGAACTTTTTACACAAATACATGTTTAAAAAAACACTGTTTAAAAAAAAAATGTTATATTGATGACATAATTTTTATCAATGTATCTTAGATTTTATTGCGGATTTATATTTTTAAATAAACGCCTAACCAAATAAAATTCGTTTTAGTTAAATATCTACCCAAATGGAGCAAAGAATTTTAATTTATATTAAAAAAATAAAAACAGAACCATATTCTAGATTAGGCTCCAAAGAATAATAATATCTATCCATATTTGCAAAAATAAATTAATTTGAGTAAATACAAATTGATACTTTGATCATCCGGCTCGATTTGAATACAGAGTATTTTTGTTCCAAAATGGTTGATATTTCTTATTTGTCACAATCTGCCGCTTGTCCTATTTTCTTTGATTACTTATAAAGATTGAAACTAAAAAACTCGATTCAGGTCAAATTCTCAGTCAGTTAAGCATATGACATTCAAAGTCTAACTGTCATTTTCAATAACTGTTAAAGTATTATTTTCAATCTATGGATAAACTTCATCCTGCTGTTCAACAATCTATAAAATAGGCAGTAAACAAAAAAAAAGACTAAATTATTACAAAAAATAAAATTTGACACAACGCTTTATAAAAATTAAAAATAATGTTAAAAAAAACATATGACATTGAGGTTGTTATAATTATTTAAAAAAATAATAATAATATCGTAGAGTATTTAAGACTATCATATTAATTCGATATAAATACAAAAATATATTAACTTAATAATTGTGGGCCGTATTTAATCATCAGTTCAGAACTTCTATCTGAGGAATAAATATGGCGGTTATACAAAAGCTGTCAAAACGTCAAACATATTCTACAGATAGAAGTTATATGGCGATTTGAAACTCGGCCCTAGTAAAGAAATGACACAAAGAAATGAGATAAGACCTGGTGCCCACTGATGGTAAAGAAAGTAATTTTTACCAAAGAAAACTAGATAACTTAATACTATGGAAATAAAGTCGAAATTTCAGGCCAACAACTTTCTTTCCATATTAATAAAGCACTACATTATTGCTATACCAGTATATAGAAGTCCAGATTTCACAACAGAATCAAGGTTCAAATGATACAGGGGTCAATTGAAACATTACTTTTGACAGGTAGTCACGTCACTTTGCATCCCTATATATAAATAAATTAATTCCAGCAATGGGACTCAGGCCTAAAAAAGGCAGTTTTTAAGCTGAGCATTATTCTAAAAATTACTAACATTTAAAAAAACACATAAAAGGCACTTAATATTATCACAAAAAGAGGTGTTATAGTCAATACAAATGAATTAAATATATAAATATAGGGTGACTGGTAATTAATGAACAATACTTGATCACGTGATTCTACTCATGATTACAAACAACTTTCTCAAAGAAACTCATTTCTAAATCTTTTTTTAATGACAATAGCAAAACAGCTGTCAAAAACTTGAGTCTTGATGCTTCGTGTGATAAAACTAGTCATCATCTCCCGAGCCTTTTTCCCAACTATGTTGGGGTCGGCTTCCAGTCTAACCAGATGCAGTCGAGTACCAGTGTGCCACAAGGAGCGACTGTCTTTCTGACTTCCTCCACCCAGTTACCTGGGCAATCCAATACCCCTTGGTAAGACTGGTATCAGACTTACTGGCTTCTGAGTACACGTAACGAATGCCACAGATGTTCAATGACAGCCGGGACCTACAGTTTATTGTTCCCTGCGAAACACAGTCATTGGTGTCCAAGATATACTAAGAAAGTACATACAAACTTAGAAAACTTGCATTGTTACATGCCTGACCTGAAATCGAACCCACACACTCATACTTGAGAGATTGGTTCTTAAACGAATGCAAGTAAAAAATGAGTTTCTTTGAGAAAGTTGTTTGTAATCATGACTATAACCACGTGTTCAAGTATCGTTCACTAATTACTAGTCACCTTATAAAAATAAAATTATAAATTATTTCACAACTTTTAACCCAGGATAATTACGATAGTTACAATTTATTTCAAACCTAGAATAATGCTGTGAAAGAGCAAATTTCCGACTATGGTACTTTTAGAATCTGATTATCTGCTTAGACATTTCTCAACTATGTTGGGGTCGGCTTCCAGTTTAACCGTATGCAGTACCAGTGTGCCAGATGGAGCGACTGCCTATCTGACCTCCTCTACCCATTTACCAAGCAACCCAATAATAAAACTGGTTGTCAGACTTACTGGCTTCAGACTACCCATAACGACTGCCAAAGTTGTTCAAATGACAGCCGGGACCTACAGTTTAACGTGCCATCCGAAACACAGTCATTGGTGTCTAAGATATACTTAGAAAGTACATACAAACTTATAAAAGTTGCATTGCACTGACTTGGAATCGGAACCCATACTCATACTTGAGAGGTTGGTTCTTTACCCACTAGGCCACCCGGACTTGGCTGGTCAAAAAATTAACACAGTCGAAAATTTGCCCTTTCACCCCAATCGTAGCTACAATAAGCTAAATTTTTTACATTTTCAATTATAATTTTTTTTGGTATTTTTTTCCAAAAATTTTTGATACCCTATCTAATTTTCGTTATAAAAAGTTTAATTTATAATAACCTAACTAAATCATTTGCAGTATTTACAAGATTTACATCAATCTATGAATATTTTAAAATTACATGAATATGGGACCAGCCATTTATCAATATCATCATTATTTTTATTTATTCATTTACTTTTACATACACAACCTATTTACAACACATAAAATAATAATATTTTTATTACATTTTTTTTTGTAAAAAAACCAAACTTTTTTTGTTATTTTTGCAATTATTTATTTATGAATTCATTATTTCTAGTATGGCGGGTGTTTAACTACTAAATTTAACTAAAGGGTTAGATTCTAACTAGCTTTATGCCCATTTTCACCAACAAATACCTAAATTAGGGATTCCCTGAGAGCATTTACGGAACACTTAATACGAATTTCGTTTTCACCAACATTTAAGTGTCCCTTATCACCTTTATTTTTGGGGGAGCAATTATTCTAAAGGTCGCCGTCGACGCTGGATGCAGGTCGCCTCCAACAGGTATCTGTGGAGATCTAAGGGGGAGGCCTATGTTCAGCAGTGGACGTCCTATGGCTGAGATGATGATGATGAAATATTCTAAGTGAGGGAAACGTTAGGAGATTGTTGGTGAAAACGGGCATTAGACTCTTTTGAGTCTTTCTGTATATGTATATATTTGCTTACTAGTTCATATTCATAAGTATGGTGTTTTATTTCACGATAGCAGGTGAGACAATGTTCATGCACATTATGTTTGTATGCATAAGTTCGGGAGGGCTCAATAGTGGCCGAGTCGCCGAGTCAAAAATTTCAGTATATTAACATTTTTTTCAATGGCAACCTTTGTTTTAATTTTTTCTGGGTATATGGCAAGACCAATTAGAGAGATACTTATTTATTTTTTTCGGAGAAATAAATCATATACCTCAAAATACTGAAACGTTAGTTGACTATTGAGAAGTCTTTAAAATCGAGTAGCGTTTCAGTATTCGTTCGATAATAATTTAAATTGTCAAAGGCAATAGTCAATTCCTAACTAGGTATTTATATCGGGTGTGTCGTACCTAATCACATTAAATCCTTTCACATATACTTTATGATATTCTATGGCGAATTGTAAAGAAATTAACCTAATCCATTCAGTGGTGTAGCCACAGGAGTCATTTTTCGTTTTCATAATTTACAACATCATGTGTAAAGCAGAGATAAACTTAGGAGTATTGAACGTTTTTATCAGTTGACAGCCGTCAGTTTTCAAGGGAGAATTTCCGTTGTTTGTAATGAATGACTCTTATACGGTGTTCTAATCCTAGCACATTTTTATTCTATTTACTTTGTTTGAAAAAATCATTTTCTTCTTTTTAATCGACATATATCCCTAATCAGATTCAGATTAGGTAGGACACACCCGATATAAACGCGAGTCTACGTGCATTTAACTGTCTATTTTTTATACTAACTGTACAATATACAGATTCATGATTATAATCTAAAACTTGGTTATTTTATTTCATAATAATGACCTTACAAATAAATTGTTATTAAAGTTCTTTGTCAAAATTACACCTTCAAATCTAGTCAAATTCAATACTCCTATTGAACCGTCAAAATTGTTACTTTTTATGCAATTTTTATGTATGTCTTAATATGTTTATATCTTCTAAGAATATAAAAGAAAGTCGCTTTTTCTGTCCCTATGTCCCTTACGTAGCCGGCGACGTCGCCATGGCGTCTCAATGAGGCAGGGCTCTAATTAGAACCGGCTACGTATCCAAGCAGTTAATATTGAAATGTATGGAACCTAACTCACTTGGCGACGGTTTGGCAACGTCGCCAAATTGGAAGCGTGGCCACGGGCTACAGTTCCCTACGTGGCTTCTGGCTACTCTGGCAGCTTGGCGACGTTACCGCGGTTGCCACTATAAAGTGCACCTCCCTCACTCAGTCGCCAGTGTGGTTGCCAGTGAGCCACCATTTTGGATGCTCGCTCGAAATATAGTACTTTGATTGATGTTGTCAATAATGACGTAAACAAACTGACTGTCGAGACGCCGTGGCTACTCGACTTGGCGACCTTCGGATGCCAGAAGTAGCCAGATCTGCGTCGCTGGTGACGTCGCCATGGCGTCTTAGTGAGGCAGAGCTCTTAAGCTTAAAAGAGGGGAGGTAGCTTAGACCCGGGAAAAGAACATAGGATTGTTTTTATCACAAAAACCGCTGGCTGAACTTTGTAGACTACATTATTGACAAAAAACTTTAACAAAATGACCTTATATATTAAAAAGAAAATCTAATATTATAAGTTAAAACCTCTAAGGTTGTCCAGCCTCCTCTGTAGGTCATCAACGGAGTCTTTAGAAGCGGGTTCAGTCGTAGACTTCCGTCTTTCACCACCGGGGGCCATTTGGAAGCCGGTGGCGGTCGTCGACTTTCCTGGACTTTCGGCACTGAAAACAAAAATGTTTGGTTAGAAGGAAGATTGAAATTTGAGTGAACTATATCAGAGAGCTCGTGGCAAAATAATAGTCGCACGAGTCGTACGATCATAAGGTTAAGCAACGCTTGGCGCGGTCGGTACATGGATGGGTGACCATCTTGTCATGACAGACTTCCTCTGTGTTTCGGATGGCACGTTAAGCTGTAGGTCCCGGCTGTCATTGAACATCCTTGGCAGTCGTTACGGGTAGTCAGAAGCCAGTAAATCTGACGCCAGTCTAACCATGGGGTATCGGATTGCTCGGGTGTAACTGGGTTGAGGTGGTCAGATAGAGCAGTCGCTACTTGTAAAGCACTGGTACTCAGCTGAATCCGGTGAGACTGGAAGCCGACTCCTACATAGGAAGCGGCTAGGCAGTTGACTCACCTGAAGTAGTCAGTGCTGGCGGCGAGGCCGCTGTCCACATTGCTGTTGCTATCCCTGCTGTACAGCCAGACGCCGCCGGTCAGCTTGTGGTCCCGCACTTGGAAGTCGCTGTTGTAGAGTCTGGGGGGACGGGTGAAGTCCACGTTCAGTTGTTGGCCTGGAAAAATAGATATTAAATCTTAAAAAAAAATCATACAAAAATCCGAGTTAAAAACCGCCTCCATTTTGGGAAGTACTTTTAAAAAGTCGGATTTGAATTGAAAATTCTACTTTTCTAAGTTGGGTTAAAAAGGGAATTACATATAAATTAAAACTGTCACAACTGTGACTACATAATTTTGATTCAGCCTTTGCTAAATGTCATTTCACCTTTCTCTGCATCTTGCATTAAAACTATTGCTACTGTGTCTACACTGCAGGAATGTTTAAAAAGAATTCTAATTGTGTCATTGCATCATGTCAATAATCGTCACTTTAATCATGTGATGTAAGTATCAAAACTGTGTAAACTACAGGTACAGTAAACTAGTTTTTTTGTGAGTTCTAGTCTAGTACAACTTTTTGTGACAATCGTCAAGCTATCGTCATATGTTATCGATTGCTTGCATATTGAATTAGGATATCACAACTACTATATACACTTAATTTGACTGCCTCGTTGGTCTAGTGGTCGCAAGCGCGGATGCTGTGCTCGAGGTCTCGGGTTCGATTCCCGGGTCGGGCCGAAATCGCTTTGTGGGTTTTCTTAACTTTCACAAAGCATCCCGTAGTCTGGAAGTTGGTGATTGATTCACCCATGCTTCGGAGAGCACGTAAATGTCGGTCCTGCGCCTGATCTCTTTCCGGTCGTGTCGGATTGCCGTCCCATCGGGTTATGAGAGTGAAGGAATAGTGAGTGCACCTGTGTCTGCGCAAATGCTCGTGCACTATAATATGTCCTGCGCAGCTGGCTGATCTCCTTAAATGAGAACAGCCGCCGTGGCCGAAATCGGCCGTGGACGCCATTATTACACTTAATTACTCGTCGCTTGCTGACGTAAATTCTTTACAAATATGGGAAGCAATCGCCAAAACACTTACCAGGATGCAGCCTATCGTCTTGCCTAAGTTCACCGAAGTTCGCAATATCCACATTGTTGTTGGCTGACCACGCGTTACCGCGCACACCTTCTCCCGCAGCTGGATACCAGGGTTGAGAAGGTTTCGGCTTTGTCACGGCTGGGGTTGGTACTGCTTCCGCGATCGCTACTGGTTTGAGTTTTTGTGCTGAAAAGAAATATAATATTATTGTTTTAGCCATTTAAGTTTGCGTTTCTGAAGTTAATAGTGAAGCCTATTGACTAATTGGGAATTTGTTAATAAAGATATTATAGAGTACTTTATCCTTAGTATTATTTACGGAAGTGCGACGTCGCACTTTCAAGCTAAAAAAAATATGACATCTCTAGAACCATTTTTTTATCTATTTGAGTCTCGTCGGTACTGAAATATGTGAAAATCTCTTACTTAGATGATCCAAGCATGCAACATTTAAACTTAATTTTAAAAAAAAGTGTATAAAACGTCTGCCCGTTACCATGGATACTGTAAAGGATCCGACACGTCGGGATTAAATAAGATTAATGTAACCGAGATAAAATCCGTAAAAGTAGTTTTATTTAAACGTCTAATATTCGCGAAGTGTCAGAAATTAATAAAAAGTGTATAATGACCGGTATTATGAAAACGCCTGAGAAAGGACACTGCTTTTAACTTGATGGAAGTATATCCCTCAAGACTTAGGCGGAACTGCGAGGAGCTGAAAGGTACCTGGTGCAGCATCAGCCTGCCTGGCGTCGTCATCATCCAGCAGTTCGAGTTCAGCCAGCATGCGAGCCTCGCCGTCGAACACGAACTCGCGCTCCGATATCTTGCGTCCGGCGGCCGGGGACGGCGGCACTGGTAGCTTGGCGGCTGCTAATGTTGATAAAAAACATATTTTATTTCTTGGACAACAATGACTGATTAAAGGTGAAGGAAAATATGTTGAGGACACCTGGACTATAACCCTCTTATTATAAAACGCGGTATCAAATAAGTATCGGCTTTTGTACTACCTTTAATCCAGCTTTAAGTACGACCTTGAAAAAACGTTATTACAAAACGCAGTTTATCGCAAGTCCTATTACTATCTGTAGTACAAAAGATAAACCATCGAGCCCCCTAGTTTAACTGCAGTACTTAGTCGACAAACGTCAAATTCCGACATTATTTACTTTTGAGGTTATTTGTTTTGTGATGAAAAAAACGAAAGTGGATATAAATATGTGTGATTTGGAATACTTGGATGTGTTAGAATACTATTGAGAGTGTCCGGGGACCCAACAGAGTGCGTCATCGAGAAAATCTCTTCAAATTACCTGACGACAATTTTCGATATAAATATCGATTTACGTTTTTCGAAATAATACGAACAAGATTCGGAACAAGATTGTGTGATTGTGTTTCCAACATGTATCAGTGCGTTTGACTGTATAAATAGACATCGGAATAAAAGATAGTTTTCTACTTTTATGTTGTTTCCTTTTTTTTGTAATTTAATGCACACGATATACTGTGTACCTATAATTTATTGTGCATTTAATTTTGAAGAGGTTCTAATTAGATGCACAACGTCTTATTTAATCATTTAAATCGGGATGAAAATAATCCAAGTTATTCCTAACCTAAAAACAAAACATAACTCGCGCTGACGTTCCGTTATACGCGCAAACTCGATAGTTGTTTAAAAGAGAATAATTGGATCGTGTATATCGTTAAAAGATACTAGAAATATAAAATTACCTTTAAATAATAAAACGTAATATTTTCAACCGCATAGATATTTGTTTTATTATCATAGTTATTTATTTTTCATCAAAATGCACTTAATAAAATAATGTAAAAAGGAACGGCGCATAGAATTCGGAACGATTGAACGAATGATTTAAATATTTGTTGCTTATAATCTGTGGATATTATTCAAACCACAGACAAATCGAAGTACCAAACAGTCTTCTCTTAGTCTACGTTTTGTAATAAGGATGTAAAGACTATCGTAAGTACCGTAACAAACCAAGACGTCTTCAGTCTGGTTTAAACCACTACTTGCGGCAGTTTTTATAATAAGAGGATAAGGGTCCGTTCAGATAGACCGGGTCGGAGAGCAGAGTAAATTCTTAACACGTTGAAAATTGAGTACTCAGATGCATGCGCACTGCTTTTGTCATTGAGAATGCTCGAATGCGCTCGGTGTGAAATAATAAGAGGAGGCGACCGGCTCCGATCGTGTATATTTTCTTGATGTTTGGCTCCGTTTGCATGCTCTTTAATGCTCGCGCAGCCGATTGGCTCCGGTCTGTGTGAAAAGAAAAATGCGCGCCGATGCTCTCCGACCCGGTCTATCTGAACGGACCCTAAAGTCTAAAACAACCATTTCGTAATGATGAGTTTCTCCGTGTTTCAGAAGGCACGATAAACTAGTATGTACTTTCTAAGTATATCTTGGACACCAATGACTGTGTTTCGGATGGCACGTTAAACTGTAGGTCCCGGCTGTCATTGAACATCTTTGGCAGTCGTTACGGGTAGTCAGAAGCCAGTAAGTCTGACAACCAGTTCTACTAAGAGGTATCTGATTGTCCTTGTAACCAGCAAAAACACAGGAAGTGGTGAAGGGTGGGCGTTTTGGGGGCTCATCATCCTCCGAGCCTGTTTCCTAACTATGGTGGGGTCGGCTTCCAGTCTAACCGGATGTAGCTGAGTACCAGTGCTTTATAGTTATCGGCACGGATATTGAGCTCTCGGCGGAAGAGTGGGGATCGCTTTGCGCACTGTACACTTAAGGTAATAAACCAATAAATCGCTTCTGCTCAGGTGAAGGTCAGGGCTCAATATCCCTGCCGATGATTATACAAGGAGCGACTGCCTATCTGACCCCCTCAACCCAGTTACCCGGGCAACCCAATACCCCTTGGTTAGACTGGTGTCAGACTTACTGGCTTCTGACTACCCGTAACGACTGCCAAGGATGTTCAATGACAGCCGGGGCGTTTTGGGGGCTGTCTTTTGTAAATTCCTGACGTTCAAAAAGTGCTGTCTTGCAGCCAAGTTTGAATAAATGATTTTTGATTTTGAACTGGGTTGAGAAATAAGGAAAAAATTGGTTGCCTGTAAAGTCGGTATACGGGCGAAAGTTTTACGTGACAACGACTTTGAGTCTCTCTCGCTCTTAGGCGGGCTAACTGTGCTCGAGTGGAAGGGACGCGTGCCTTTCACTTTTTATGTCTGTCTCTCTCGCTCTTAGGCGGGCTAACCATACCCGAGTGGAAGGGACGCGTGCCTCTCACTCGCTCTCATTGTGAGCGCATAACGTGAGCGGAGCGTAACGCAGTTTCTTGAAGTGTCACCCGGCAAACCAATTTATAAGACGTTGTCACGTCAAAAAGCCCGGCACCCCGCATACAACCCGCATCTCTTGCACGTGGTGATTAACGCTCAATCCTACTCTGTGTGAGAGGAGGCCGCAGCACACACGTGAGACTACACAATGGCTGATAAAGATGTTCCACTGACCTTCTTTCCTCTCCTCCTTGCCAGGAGTACCACTGGTACCCCCAGGGCCAGCCAGCAGTTCCTGCAACTCCTCCTCCAGCTCGGCTGCGTCAAAATCTTCTATGTTGGTGCCTAATGCCTTCTCTACTTCACCGTATTGCTCCATTACCTAGAATAGTGAGTTATTGTTAGATAGTAACTTTGTATTTGAACTTGCAGTTATTATAAGTTTATTCTTATAGTGTAAGTCAAATATTTTTAAGTTTATATTATCTTCATTTGATGTACTTCCCTAAGTCGTGGTGGCCTAGTGGGCAAAGAACCAACCTCTCAAGTATGAGAGCGCGGGTTCGATTCCAGGTCAGGCAAGTACCAATGCAACTTTTCTATGTTTGTATGTACTTTCTGAGCATCTCTTAGACACCAATGGCTGTGTTTCGGATGGCACGTTAAACTGTAGGTCCTGGCTGTCATTGAACATCCTTGGCAGTCGTTACGGGTAGTCAGAAGCCAGTAAGTCTGACACCAGTCTAACCAAGGGGTATCGGGTTGCCCGGGTAACTGGGTTGAGGAGGTCAGATAGGCAGTCGCTCCTTGTAAAGCACTGGTACTCAGCTGCATCCGGTTAGACTGGAAGCCGACCCCAACATAGTTGGGAAAAAGGCTCGGCGGATGATGATGTACTTCCCTAAGTACTCACTAATGTGTTCCTCTTTTAAACTTGCTTATGTACTATCAACCAATGACATGCACTGTAAAGGGGGTAGTTTTTATTGTTTTGGCAGTTTCAAACGAGTTTTCGACCAAGTAGGTCATACATATCATTGGTCGATAGTACAACCCCCATGTACTCCCCCCCAACTTCCTTAACTACTCCCCCTGTGTACCCCCTTAACTATATCCTAAGTACTCCCCTTACAAACTCGCTTATGTAAAACTCCTATTAATTTCCTTATCTACTCACCCTATACGTCCTTGTCTACTACTGCTACCCCCGTGTATTCCCCCTATATACTCCCGTATGTAAGTTAATTTTCAGCTATATTGAATAGTTAGGTAGCGTTACTGTTACTGTTACAGCCTTTTTATCGTCTCACTGCTGGGCTGCGGCCTCCTCTCACACGGAGAAGGATTGAGCATTAATCACCACGCTTGCTCAATGCGGGTTGCTGATTTCAGACTATATAGTCCAGGTTTCCTCAAGATGTTTTTCTTCACCTTTTTATCAGCCATTGGTGTCTAAGATTACTTAGAAAGTACATTCAAACTTAGAAAAGTTGCATTGGTACTTGCCTGACCTGGAATCGAACCCATACCCTCGTACTCGAGAGGTTGGTTCTTTACCCACTAGGCCACCACGACTTTTTTTTTTTAGGTAGCGTGCCCACAACAATTTTTGACGGTACTAAAATTAAATGATTTAATTACTATGTTATTACAATACAGCATAAACTGACCTCTTTCAAATCATCCATGGTATCATGAACGGCGTCTTCCTCCATTCCGTTCTCTTTCAGATTGCGCTTCATTGCATCTGAACTGGATCTGAAACAAATATATCATATTAGATTGTTTTAACGTGCTGATCTCAAGAACTACTGAAATATTCTTTCAGTGTTAGATAGCCTATCTATCAAGGAAGAATTCTTAGTGTTAATGAGTTTGTAAGGGGTAATATCTCAATCCGTGGAACCGCAGGCCTTCGGAACCTATTTTGAACAAAAAAAATACCCAATGGAAACCTACGTTATTTATGAGATCTCTGAGTACATAGGCTATATTTCATCCCGGTACGGGCAGTAGTTCCCACGGCACGCGGGTGAAAAGCTTGTTTTATCATAATACACCCTTATGGACTGCTCTGACTGACCCTTGGAGCGACTGCCTGACTTTCTCAATCCTGTTACCCGAGCAACCTTGTGTCAGCCTTACTTAACTAGTATTATATATCTATACTAATATTATAAAGCTAAAGAGTTTGTTTGTTTGTTTGTTTGAACGCGCTAATCTCAGGAACTACTGGTCAGATTTGAAATATTCTTTCAGTGTTAGATAGCCCATTTATCGAGGAAGGCTATAGGCTACTTTTTATCCGGGTCCGTGCCGAGGTTCCCACGGGATGCGGGTGAAACCGCTGGCAGAAGCTAGTGTATTATATAGTTTACCTGTAAGTATGCACAATGGCGGCGTTAACGTGCACGTCCCGCATCTGTTGCAGCAACTGTTGCACGTTCTCTAGCGCCGCGTTGCAACGCTCTAGACGTTGGGCTGTCTTGTGTTTGCGACGGAGGTGGTTCTTGGCCTGGAAGGACGGAAATAAGCGTATTAATATATCTATACTAATATTATAAAGGTGAAGAGTTTGTTTGTTTGAACGCGCTAATCTCAGGAACTACTGGTCCGATTTGAAAATTTCTTTCAGTGTTAGATAGCCCATTTATCGAGGAAGGCTATAGGCTACTTTTTATCCCGGTACGGGAAGTAATTCCCACGGGATGCGGGTGAAACCGCTGGCAGAAGCTAGTGTATGTATATGAAAAAAGTCGTGGTGGCCTATTGGGTAAAGAACCAAACTCTCAAGTATAAGTGTGTGTTCGATTCCAGGGTAGGGCATGTAGCGATGTAACTTTTCTAAGATGGTATGTACTTTCTAAGTACATCTTAGACACCACCTAACTGTATTTTGAAAGACACGATAAATTAGTCCTAGCTGCTATTTGGACAACTTTAGCAATTATTACGGGTAGTCAGAAGCCAGAGAGTCAGACATCCTGCCTTGCAAGGCATATCAGGTCGCCTGGCTAACTTAGTTGTGGTGCTCAGATAGTCAGTCACTCTACAAATATTGGTTTTCATTGGTTTTCACAGATAAACGCAGATGGCAGCTCTGAAGGATATTGAGAGTACTGATTTTTCCCCAATTCTTTTATCTAATGACGCTAATGAAGCAGCCGACATGTTAACAACTTTATTGACTCAAATTATTGACAAGAACACCCGAATCTCCAAAGTCTCTCGTAAGAACCGTAACATCAAGCCCTGGATCTCGCCGGGCTTACTTCGCTGCATAAGAAACAGGGATAAAATGCATCTCACTCTAAAAACACATCCGGATAACCATATACTTAAAGTAACGTATTCTCGCTATCGCAATTTCTGTAATTCTTTGCTCCGGAAGCTGAAAATACGCTATGAGAAAACTGAATTTATGAAAAGAAAAAACAACTCCAAAGCTACATGGGATCTAATTAAAACTCTAACGTACTCGAAATCTTCATCACCTCCGCTGAAAGAATTGCAGCAACTCGAACCTGACAAACTAGCATCAGCAAACAGAGTCAACCATTACTTTGTTAATGTTGGCAAAGACCTAGCCATAAATATACAACAGGTTGCGAATATACCAGTTCACCAGTCAAGTTTAGTTTCGACTTGTGACTCAATGTGTATCCTGGAAACCGATGACCTCGAAGTAGAACGAATAATAGTGAACTTGAAATCAAGTTCTGTGGCTGGGATTGACGGAATTTCTGGCCATATATTGAAGTCAACTCGCAAATTTCTAATCCCCTATATCACTCATATTTGCAACCTAGCGATAACTACTGCTGTCTTCCCAGACTGTTTCAAAATAGCTCTAGTACATCCTATTCATAAGGGTGGGGACAGAGGCAGTGTCAAAAACTATAGACCTATATCCATTCTACCAACCATTTCGAAGATTCTGGAGAAGATACTAAACAATCGTTTGCTTAAATTTCTAAATGCACATCATCTACTCTCCGTAAACCAATATGGCTTCAGAGCTGGAGTTTCAACAGAGGATGCGGTTATTGCACTTTCTGAAAAAGTTACTCAACTCATGGATAATAAGCAGCGGTGTATGGGCTTATTTCTAGACATTTCGAAAGCTTTTGACACTGTCTCTGCGCCCATACTTCTGTCGAAACTGGAACGCATGGGAATTCGCGGTCTTGCACTTGACATCTTCTCAAGTTACCTGGAAAATCGTTTCCAACATGTTAAATTAGACGAAGTAACAAGCGATAAAACTAGGATAGAATATGGGGTGCCGCAAGGCAGCATTCTAGGTCCAACCCTATTCCTCATCTACATTAACGACCTGTGTTCACTTCCCTTAACTAACTGTTTCATATTTACTTATGCTGATGATACAGCCTTACTTGTTCATGGGAATGATTGGTGTGAAACAGAAAAATATGCTCAGATGGTGCTAGACATTGTTATGAACTGGTTTAATAATAATTTATTAACTTTGAATGCAGAAAAAAGCAAGCTTATTTCTTTCTCCCTAAGTAATAGAACTCAGCCAAGCGTATTACCTATTGTTAAAGTACATAGTTGTTTTCCAAACTCCAGCTGTACCTGTCCGACTCTGGCCTCCACCTCATGCATAAAATACTTAGGCGTGCAAATCGATAAACACCTCAACTGGTACGGTCACATAAATAATCTTGTAAACCGAACACGCAAGCTCATCTCTATCTTTAAGAAACTCCGTTGTTCAGCTGACACGCAAACACTTATGATGGTTTATTTTGCACTCTGTCAGTCTCTTCTACTGTATTGTTTGCCAGCTTGGGGTGGCACCTGCAAAACACACTTATTGAAATTAGAGAGAGCTCAGCGAGCAGTCCTTAAAGTGATGTTCTGCAAGCCCTACAGATACCCCACTGTCGAACTTTATAGAGAAAGCAAAGTCTTGACAGTGAGAGGACTATATGTGCTGCAGTGTGTACTAAGGAAACATCGGCTGCCGTATCAACAAAGTACTAAACGTCGCGCAGACATCGCCGTTCCACCAGTCAGACATAAAACCACCTTCGCAAAACACCAATTCCCCTACTGCAGCTCTGTCCTGTACAATAAAATTAATAAATTTCTCCATATCTACAGTTTCAATTATCATAAATGTAAAACCATAGTTAAAGAATGGTTACTTGAGAAGTCATATGATGAGACCGAAAATCTTCTGTTCCCACATTCTTAAACCAGGCCTCCTCTTATTTCGAGCATCTATAAACCCGGACATTCGTACACACTGCTCACTTTCACGCATCTACCACTACCACACTCACCAATACACACCTCGTCATACACACTCAGTACTTTCACATTACTTACTCATACACTACACTTAAACTTCTACCACGAAACTTACTCTCACTCAATCACACACTCTACATTTATCATTTATTACTTTCTACTTACATTAAATTGATTTAAATAATTTTTGTTTTGTTATGTTCAATGAGTTACTGGTGAAAACAGTTTTTGTATAACTTTTTAACTCCAATGCTTACCTTGTGGAATCACTGGTACCCAAGTCACAGGCTATAAACCTAGTTTGGGAACCAGGAGATAATACTTTTGAACATTTTTGTTGTACCATACTACTGCACTTGTAACCTATGTAATCATTTTTACTGGAAATAAACATTATTATATTATTATATATATATTATATTATTATTTATCGAGGAAGGCTATAGGCTACTTTTTATCCCGGTACGGGAAGTAATTCCCACGGGATGCGGGTGAAACCGCTGGCAGAAGCTAGTGTATGTATATGAAAAAAGTCGTGGTGGCCTATTGGGTAAAGAACCAAACTCTCAAGTATAAGTGTGTGTTCGATTCCAGGGTAGGGCATGTAGCGATGTAACTTTTCTAAGATGGTATGTACTTTCTAAGTACATCTTAGACACCACCTAACTGTATTTTGAAAGACACGATAAATTAGTCCTAGCTGCTATTTGGACAACTTTAGCAATTATTACGGGTAGTCAGAAGCCAGAGAGTCAGACATCCTGCCTTGCAAGGCATATCAGGTCGCCTGGCTAACTTAGTTGTGGTGCTCAGATAGTCAGTCACTCTACAAATATTGGTTTTCATTGGTTTTCACAGATAAACGCAGATGGCAGCTCTGAAGTGGAACAAAAGTGCTTTATTTTATTTTGTATTTTTCGGTGTTTTAAATTAATAATTGATGAAATTGAATTGTATAATTGTAAAATAAATTAATAATAATTAAATTGTAATAGACAGCTGTGTTGCTGGGAAGTTTGTTCTTCACCGCTTCTTCTTTCCAGCCATAACACTAGGAAGTGGTGAAAGGGTTTTGGGGGTGCTGTCATTCTTGTAAAATTTTGACGTTAAAAAGTGCTAATCGTATTAGCCTATTTTAATAAATGATTTTGACTTTGACTACATGGCACATTGGTACTCAGCTGCATCCGGTTAGACTGGCCACCGACCCCAACATAGTTGGGGAAAGGCCCGGCAGGTGAAGATACTCACAGCCAACTTATTCCCCACAGTAAGCGCGGCTTTAGCATCGGCCTGCGCCGCCGCCGCGTCCCGCGCCAGGCGCAGGGCTTCGCCCTCCAGCCGGGTCTCCGCACACATCAGCTTGACGAGCGCCTCGTCTGTTTCTGTCACTGGGGATACTTTCTTGTCGGGCTCCGCTGTTGAAGATTAAATAATAGCATAGTTGATATTAAGAAGGAAAAGAAAAGTGGTATTTTTATGTAAAAGTTAAGAACTGGCCCGAATTAAAGAATCGCAGTCAAAATTGTGAAGCTCCTCTCCTTTTAAAATGAAAATGATATACACATATATTTTTTTTAGATAAGTAGGTAAAGGGCCGTTCAAATATTACGTAAGCAGATTTATTACAATTATTAACCCCCTATTCCCCTTGTCAGCAAAAGTAAGCAAAGCTTTTACCCCCTTCCCCCATGCTTACGTAAACATTTTTCAATTAAAAATGTATTTTTTTTTTTATATTATAATTATAATGTTATAGTATCCGAACAAAACAATACACTGACAGAAGAAATTTTGACAAGTGAACAGCGCGCGGTAATTCCCCGAATCGATTCTAAAGCGAGTGCCTAAACGTATGCGTGTATATTTGCGGGAATCCCCGAAAATGCGTTTCGTTTTCAAGCATAGACAATGTGAGGGTTTTTCATTGCATTCGTGTAAAAAAGTAAATAACTATCGATGACGTAATCATCATCTGGACTCCCCTATCCCCCATGTCATCCAAAATAAGCAAAACAAAGACCCCCCCCCATCCCCCTATAGTGCTTACGTAATACTTGAACGGCCCCTAATAGTCAATTTATAAAATGCTTCGCTGGTGGTCCACAACTAACTTCAGTACCTATCAAATCAAATTGATACTGAAAATGTTACTCTTTTAATAAACTCACCCAATTTAACGATGTCTCCCTTCTTAACAGTGCCCTCCTAAGCAACTAGGTACCCCAGTATAATATATAATAGGTATACCATATACGCAGTAAATATATCACTTTTATACAGAAAAAGTTACGCTCAACAAACTTACCCAATATCATCATCCTCCGAGCCTTTTCCCAAACTATGTTGGGGTTGGCATCCAGTCTAACCTGATTCAGCTGGGTACCAGTGCTTTACAAGAAGCGACTGCCTATCTGACCCCCTCAACCCAGTTACCCGGGCAACCCGGTACCCCCTGGTTAGACTGGTGTCAGACTTACTGGCTTCTGACTACCCGTAACGACTGCCAGGGATGTTCAATGACAGCCGGGACCTACAGTTTAACGTGCCATCCGAAACACAGTCATTGGTGTCTAAGATATACTTAGAAAGTACATACCAACTTAGAAAATTTGCATTGGTACTTGCCTGACCTGGAATCGAACCCGCGCCCTCATACTCGAGAGGTTGGTTTTTTGCCCACTAGGCCACCACGACTCAATAACTAAACAAACTTACCCAATATAATGACAATAATTAAACTCATTTATATTCCGTGACGTTCCCGGATCAGAATAGGACGTCCCCATCTCTCTCCCGTGGTTGTCGTAAGAGGCGACTAAGGGAACCTAAAGGCCAGTGCATAACATCTGCACTTTGGGCCACCCGCACGGTGACGGGTAAATCACCACAAAAGCATTCCCAAAGAGGGTTGGTGTCAGGCAGGCGGCCGACCATAAAACTTAAGCCGAGAGTTCTGCAGCATGAGGATGGAAGGAGAAAACATGCTGCGCCGACCCCAAATAAAATTGGGATAAGGGCAGGAGGATGATGATGAATTAAACTCATTTATCTGCATTTATCTGCCATGTGCATATTTATCACTTTAATACTGAAAAAATACTTTTTAACCAACTCACCCAATTTAACGACGTCCCCCTTCTTAACAGCGGCCCCCTGAACGACCAGGTACCTGAGTATCAGTTCAAATGTCTCTCTACCGTGTGCCCAGTCTGTGTTCCTCATCAGCTCCTCAATGGTACCCATGCGTTCTACACCGGGGGGATATTTACCCAACTTTTATACAGAAAAAGTTACTTTTTAACCAACTCACCCAATTTAACGACGTCCCCCTTTTTAACAGAAGCCCCCTGAGCGACCAGGAACCCGAGTATCAGCTTAAACGTCTCTCCACCTTATACCAGTCAATATTAGCACAGAAAAATAGCAAACTCACCCAATTTAACGACGTCCCCCTTTTTAACAGCGGCCCCCTGAGCGACCAGGTACCCGAGTATCAGCTCAAACGTCTCCCGGCCATGTGCCCAGTCTGTGTTCCTCATCAGCTCCTCAATGGTACCCATGCGTTCTACACCCGGGGGGTATTTTTGAAGGAATTCTGTTGCTTGCTCCTGTAATGAAGAGATTGAAGGTTATAATAGAGGTATGAGTTATGAATTTTTACTTTGGAAACTATGCTATGCGTTAATCGGAATATCTTAAGTTCGAAAAAGGCTGTAGGCTACATATATTGTTTCAAAGAATTACTTTATATTTTTACAAAATTATATTAATATACTGAAAGATTTTTTTAAATCCGTAAAGTAATTCTTGAAATTACCACATTCTAGCAAACAAAATTATATCATCAAATGACCCCGACTGCGGTGGATGCAGCGAGAGAGAGTGGCAGACTCTTACTGACTGAACCCCTTTGCGTACCAGGGGCCCGATTCTCCTAATTTTACTTAAGCAACATACGATTCACATTCGACTGCGATCCAATCCCGACGCGATTGCGATTGAAGCGTATGTGGCATTTCGCCATTTTTTCTTTGAAATAAACGTTTTTATCCTTTTCTGTCATTCAATAATGAATCATTTTGCAAATGATTTACGATTGCAATATGATTGTAGAGCAAACTACCGTATAGACCAAAATCACCAAAATAGCAGACCAATCGCAAACCAATCGAATGTCGTTGGAATACGATTGGTCTTATATTAGTAGCAGAATGCCCGATATGGTTAAAACTGCTATTGCAATCATATTGCGATTCGATTTCTATTCAATTTTGACATTATTAACTTAGGAGAATCGGGCCCCAGGGCTGTGGTAACACTTTCAAAATCACGCAGCTCAGGCAGGCTTCGGCCCTTTGCAGCCCCGAAAAGCCCACTCATCCACTCACAAAATGTTGCTTAACTTCGGTAATCGCGGTATTTAATATACAATTATACATACTTTAACAGCGCTCTCCAGCACAAGCCGCTGCGTAGCCTCAATGCTGGCTCTGGGCAGGCCGTCGTTGTCCACAGTCTGTCGCGCCGGCATGAGCGACGCCACCGCTGTGAGCGCGAAGGCTGCCGGCCTGAACGCCAGCCGGGCGCCCCACTTCACCCAGCCTTCCGGTCCGTTGTGGAGAATCTGCTGGTATTTTGATAGGGGGCAGAGGTCACCGTTGCTGTGGAAAAGACGTTTAATGATGATAAAATGCAAAAATTTCGTTGTGGTATTAGTTAACTTAAATATTAGTACAAGATGGTCTCTGTCTTTGTTGTCTAATTTAACCCAGATATTTAAGTGAATACAAAAAGACTTTAATTTGAACAAAGAAATAAAATATATTTTTTCTCCCCTCTTTTTTAATTATCGAATGATTCATATACGGATTAGATGTACACATAGTACATATCGCTGCTTTGCATGAATACCTGCACAAACCAAAATACTGGATTATAACACAGTGACTTGCAAAATAAACCGTATTTTATGGTCAGTAAGACTCACATTCATTCCTTCCTTTCGATTTATATATTCTACTCTTCTAATTATTAAAAACATGAAAAGTTACGACAGTAAATATCTTGTTTAATTTTCAAATAGCTACCCTGATAAATGTGTTCTTGGATTGTGCGGTTATTCGTGCAAAGCAGCGATATTTGTTTTTTTTTTTATCTAATACCTATGACAAGTTTTTATAGGCAAAGTGCAGGAAATACAATAACCATTTAACTTTGAAAATGGAAACCCCAGTTATAGAAACCTTCAAGTACTTAAGGGCATAATGTTATTTTATATTATTGCTTGAACAATGACATGTATGTCCATATCCAATAGATTTGTGTGAATATAAAACAATAAGGTGTATTTTCAAAATATTATGTCATTCAACCTATATGGTGTTCATTATAATAGGTCGTAGAAGTAAAGTGATTTCTATATTCTGATTATTAATATGTACAGTCAGTGATAAAAGTCTAGTAACCCAATCAATATTATTAAAATCTTAAAATAAAATCAATTGAGATTTAATCAAATTCGCAAACATAAGTATGCATTGGTGTAAGTCTGCTGCTAGAATGTGGCATTTTACAAATGTTTGCACATAACTGGTCAGTTTGTTAGAGAGAGTAGACCAGAAGATAGCATCACAGTGCTGCACATAAGACGAAGACATATTTATATGATAGTATTGATGAACTAGCAACCCGCTCCGGCTTCGCACGGGATAACTGTATTTCGGCACTATTTAATGTATGTTATTATACATATAAACCTTCGTTTTTAATCACTCTATTCATTAAAAAAAACTGCATGCAAATCGGTTGCGTAGTTTTGAAGATTTAAGCGTACAAAGGGAGATAGGGACAGAAAAAGCGACTTTGTTTTATACTATGTAGTGATATACAGTAATAGTGGATTCTTCCTATTTCCCCTGGCTTATTATGTTTCTAGAGATATCTTATGATGTCTGTAAGACCTTAATTAATTCAGATTTTCTTTGTTGTACATACAAATGTATATAAGATTTAAATATTGATCTAATGATCACACAAAATATATACTATAAGTTGTCATGGTCACGTTTTCGACGTCACAAATGACTAGAATTAAAGTTTAGACATTCTGAATATAATTAAAAGCCATACTATTAAAATATAATTACCATTTATTGCAACATACATCTATATTAATCATTTTCACGACTTTTCATTCTTTGTTTACATTTGTAATAAGCCTGTCAATGCTTGAAAAACTCGGCAAAATGGTATTAAAACCTGCTTAGAGGATTAATACTGGATTAAAGAACTTGTAGAAAAAAAAAACACGCTTACCGATACAATTCTTCGACGACTATGTCCAAGCATGCTGGGGTTCGCCCTTTTCGATTAAATGCTGTCTTAGCGTCTGCAGCCGACACTATAGGGTCCTTCCTACTCCTGCACCATTGCCGCAGCATGTCCGACCAGAATTTCATCTTCATATCCCAAGATTCAGGGTTCGCAGCTTTAATACGAAACGGAGCGAATAAAGCGTTCATACGGACGTCGTCAGACCAACACTGCGGGAGGTCAGCCTCCGGTATTCCACAACCTGGTAGACCCATTATTGTTTAACAAATCTATTTTGACGGTTATACTTTGATTTTTGTTGTTGAAAAACTGTGATTTTTGTGATTTAAAAAAATGGGTGACTTCCGCACACAATGGCGTGCGAAAAATTTTGACGTTTGATCAGCAGGGATGCCAGACACCACAGAAGCAATATTTTTTTTTAGGTTTGCCATGAATTTGAGTAGACGAAATAAATTCCAATTACAATTTTAATTCTTTAATTGAAAACCAAATGACTTAAAAATATCAAAAAATATAAATGCTGTCTTAAAAATTTTCATCCAATGATGACTTTTTAAAATTATATTGACATAAAAAATACCACTCAAGTTTATATTTACAACTTGCAACAATAACAAGAAACGTCAACAAATTTTGATACATTCGAAATTTTGGACCATTTTTTATCTGTGTCTGCGTTCGTGATTATTTCGCGCAGCGTTATTCGTTTCGGGAAACGGTATTTTCCCAAATATATCTTCATTGTTTTACTGTTCCGTTGTTACTAGTGAACTTAGCGAACTATCTTCTATTCTCTGCCGGTAAGTTTTAGAAGCAAACACCGAAATTTTTTCAATGAAAATCACATAAGATTTGGTTGGTCACGACACACATAATCTAAAAGTCTCATCTTGAGCGTAAATTGCTTTGCTTGACCAAGTTTCGTGTCTTAAAAAGTAGTATTGTCGGCATTGTAGGTATATTACATCACGTTAGTGTGTGAAAACTTTATTTATCCTTATATTTGTTCGGTTCGAGAGTTGCGAAACTGGTTTTGCTGAGCACTTAAAGTAATTACTATAAGTGTGTACCTACTTTAAGTGTCGAGTTGTTATTCTCGCAGATAAAAACGACATTAGGATGAATGAATGTTACCTTGGACTGTAAGATAAGTTCCTTTGATGTTCTAGATACTTTTTTTTTTACCATAGTGGACTAGTTTGTTAAGGATTTTCTTTTTACAAATATTTTCTGGGACCTTTTTTCATTATATGGTATAAAAAGTTAATCAAATATTACTTACATATAGTGTAGGTAAGTCCATTATTATGCACAATATAATAATATATACCTTTTCCAAACTCTGTTGGGGTCGGCTTCCAGTCTGCAGCTGAGTACCAGTGTGCCACAAGGAGCGACTGCCTATCTGAACTCCTCAACCCAGGTCTTGGCGTCCAGGATATACTTAGAAAGTATACACAAACTTAAAAAAAAGTTGCATTACTAATTGTCTGACCTGGAATCGAACCCTCACACTTATACTTGAGAGGTTGGTTCTTTGTCCACTGGGCTACCATGACTACAAACAACCAGTATAGTCCTAAAAATAAAGGTTTTATTCTATCAAAGGATCTGTAGGTCAAATTCATATTATTTACACTATCCAACTTTAATTTAGATTTAAACTTTTTTTGCAAAAAAATCTGTATATTGTTAAAGCATTTTTTACGCCCCCTGATCAAATCAATTTTTATCTATGTATGTGCTTAATCATGATTTGAATAATGCCAGATATGATGACACATTATGACGAATCTATACTAATAGAATACAGAGGAACCATTTTTTGTTTGTTTGTCTCATAAAGCCTCCGAAAATATCGAACCAATTTGAAAAAATATTTCACTGTTGAAAAGCTACACTAAAAAAGGCTCGGAGGATGATGTTGAAAAGCTACACTCTTCCCGAGTAACATGGGCTATATATTATCCTGGCAGGAGTTCCCATGGGACAGGGGGGAAAACAGCTGTACATACATTTTTTATGTGGACAAAGTCACAGACAAAGTCTAAAATAAATCAAGTCATACTTGATTGATCATCAACCAAATAAACTTTATCTTTCTGACTACTCATACTTTTATGACATACTAGCCGCTTTCCCGCGTCTTCACCTGCATCCCGTGGGAACTACTGCCCGTACCGGAATAAAATATAGCCTATGTTACTCGGGAAGAGTGTAGCTTTCCAACAGTGAAAGGATTTTTCAAATTGTTTCAGTAGTTTCGAAGCCTTAGTCTTTCCAGTCTAAAGGCGGAAACACACGACGAACAAATATGTCTCTAACGACTCGTAAGTGTGTTTCCGCCTTAACCAAGGGGTATTTGCTTGCATAAGTAACTGTGTAAAAAGTTGTGGTGGCCTAGTGGGCAAAGAACCAACGCCTCGAGTATGAGGGCGCGGGTTCGATTCCAGGTCAGGCAAGTACCAATGCAACTTTTCTAAGTTTGTATGTACTTTCTAAGTAAATCTTAGACATCAATGACTGTGTTTCGGATGGCACGTTAAACTGTAGGTCCTGGCTGCAATTGAACATCCTTGGCAGTCGTTACAGGTAGTCAAAAGCCAGTAAGTCTGACACCAGTCTAACCAAAGGCTATCAGGTTGCCTGGGTAACTGGGTTGAGGAGGTCAGATAGGCAGTCGCTTCTTGTAAAGCACTGGTACTCAGCTGCATCCGGTTAGACTGGAAGCCGACCCCAACATAGTTGGGAAAAAGCTTGCGAGATGATGATGGATGGGTTTCGAGTACTCTATGATACAATCAAACAAACAACCAAAAAAACTTTTTACTTTTATTATATTAGTATAGAAATGACGCGTAGTTTCTAGTACATCTACATATATAACACATTTATTTTTAGAGATAACATAGTATAACAGTGACATATTGAACAGTATCTTATCTACAAATCAGATTTTTGTACACACATGACTACAACAAAGACCAAAGATAAAGTAAAGAAATTGTGCAGATGCGACACTGTTTTCTGTTTCAATGGAGGTTTTATTTTTGAGACTTAAAAAAAATGATTTACGTTTCGTTATCATCATCATCTCCCGAGCCTTTTCCCAACTATGTGGGGGTCGGCTTCCAGTCTAACCGGATGCAGCTTACGGAAGCTTCCGGAATTACGTTTCGTTAAACGACCTGAAAATCATATAGGTAACGTTAATAAGTAATGACGTTCCGTTCTTTGTAGTTTAAGAAAATAAAAATAAAATCCTTCATTGCATAGGTTTACAAACAATTCGGATAGCGTGAAATAATAATGTCATGTATGTAATATTTAATTTATAAAGCTACTTGCATCCACGAAGACGCTCAAACTGAGCGATAAGTTTTTGCCATGCGTTACAAAAAATGAACGAAATTACGCGAAAAAACGCGCTAGTCTGGTAAACATTTTCTGGAATATTTGTTTTTCACAAAATCATATCTTGATGTATAGGCTGCCAGTGGGGCCCAGCAGGGCCAAGGTCTGCCGGGGCTGCGGGATTGTTCGAAAGAGTTACCGCGGCCCTGGTACATAAAAGGCCTACGACGGAACACGACGGTGTTTAGTCAGTAAGAGTCTGACACTCCCTCACCGCTGCTAACCCACAGCGGGAGGGGTCATTTGATGATTTTTGACGTCGTTAAGAAAAAAATGTTTAGGCTGTCAACAAAACTATGAAAGTTATTTTATTTCTACACTTAATATATCTATACTAATATTATAAAGCTGAAGAGTTTGTTTGTTTGAACGCGCTAATCTCAGGAACTACTGGTCCGATTTGAAAATTTCTTTCAGTGTTAGATAGCCCATTTATTGAGGAAGGCTATAGGCTACTTTTTATCCCGGTACGGGAAGTAGTTCCCACGGGATGCGGGTGAAACCGCTGGCAGAAGCTAGTTAGAGTATGTATTGACAGAATTGCCTTCTCCATACATTGAACAGAGTGTGACAAACAGACAAACGGAGCTACATTCACATTAATTATTTCCATAGAACACAATTAACTTACTTCTGAGTATATCATTGACCGCTAAAATCAATGAAAATAATATGAATTATAAAGTATGTCAATGACCCAATTAAACACAGAGGTGACATTTAATTCAAGTACAAATACTTTTTTTAATAAAGGGTAATAGTCAGGTAGATATAGGTTTCTCATTTTAATTTATTTTCTGAAAACAAAAATAAGGTAAATCACAATGTCTGTAGTTATTTTTGTTTTTTTTTTTTAGTTTAAGGCACACATTATTTTACTACATTTTAGGACTTTCGAGTTCGATTCCAGGTCATGCAAGCACCAATACAACTTCTCTAAGTTTGTATGTAGGTTCTAAGTATATCTTGGACACCAATGACTGTGTTTTGGAGGGCGCGATAAACTGTAGGTTCTTTTTTACAAGGAGCGACTGCCTATCTGACCTCCTCAACCCAGTTACCCGGGCAACCCAATACCCCTACGTGAGACTGGTTGTCAGACCTACTGGCTTGGGCTGCGGGATTGTTCGCGCGAGTTACCGCGGCCCTGGTTGTCACGTTTTCGTGTGGACGGTTTAGATTTTAAATTAAACCCCACATTGTGAACATAAAAATTTATTTCAAGGTCGCGATTCGAATGCCCGTCAGCAAAATTAATTTCGTATATGGAGGTAAAGCGCGCTAGCACTGTCCTGGCTTCACGTGGAGAGAAGTCCGTTGATGACGCTCAGCCGAGGAGGCGCTTCAGGGTGGACGACCCGCAGATGGTGATGCAGTATGGTAGAGGGTAATCGGTGCACGGTGCCTCTCGGTGCCTGTCGACGTTCGGCCAACGGATCAGCCGTGGCCCGGAGTTTAAGCCGAACTTTGAACCCGAACTTTGGACCCTGGAATTTACGTCCATTCAAATAAATGTCCATTTCTGATTGTCCTCCTCTGACTGTGTTTGCCGCGGAAGCAGGAAGCAGAAGCTCAGTGCGCTTAAGGCGAATGTGTGCAAATTCACAGTCAGAATCGGAGTTTACAGAGAACAGCTGAAATGTAATTTTATATAAAAATGTATAAAACATATAAAAAAAAAATAAGATGCAGGGATAAGCAAATGAAAAGAATAACCCTGACTGCTTATGATGATAAAAAAAAGGCTACTAATGATGCTTCAATGTGCAAAGCAAGAAAAGATGAAATCTGCAAGTCATTTGCCAACGGTCACCCAATAGGTGGGTGGTAGCAATTACACGAATTGTTCAACACTTACCCAATACGGGGAGATGCACTGATTCTACAATATAGAGAATAAGTTAAACGAAGTTTGAAAAAATATGTTTTCAAAATTATAAAATAAAACCGTTAAGACCACGATTAACGTCACGCACTAAGGACTGGCAAAAGTGAGTACTTGTAAGGAGCGCGTGAACGTGTGTCTTCTGTGATGATATTTTAAAAATGGTCGGTTCGCTAAAGCAGCTAACCAAACTCACGGAACACGCCCGTGAATGAGTAGCGAACGAATCCGATTTGCATTGGTACAGCAGTTCAGGTAAAAGAATCGAAACCATATCACAATGACGTGAAGTCCAATTTGGCTCAACTTGCCGTTGCACCGATACAGATAATGACTACGTACTGTTTGTTTTTAAGTTTTGACTAAGTTACAATTTTTTATTTCTAGACCAAAGTTGTTATAATAAATATGAATTTGAAAATACGTTAATCAGTTTAGTAAAAGAAATAAATAATACTTAATTAACGAAACAAATAATTGTACGCGTTTCTAAACGCAACCGAAGGTAGACATTACATTTATTTATTTATTTTTCTACCCACCTTGTATTAATATTTTGATTAAAAACAAAAAGCGAGTATTTTAAAACGTTGACATTAACGTACAACGTTACATGGTACACACAGCAAAATAATTAGCTGGGCAGGCAAGTGGCTCCACCCGGCGCGGCGCGGTGGTATTAAGAGAAACATACATGTTAGTGTGCGTAAAGTTCACGCGTGTATTACTTCGCCTGTTTATTGCTGCGTGTACATAAAAGGCCTACGACGGAACACGACGGTTTTTAGTCAGTAAGTGTCTGACACTCCCTCACCGCTGCTAACCCACAGCGGGAGCCGTCATTTGATGATTATGACGTCGTTAAAAAAAAGACCAACTGTTACTACTGACAAAGATGTTCAATGACAGCCGAGACCTACAGTTTGGTCTGAGCAGAGTGCTGATTCCGAGTTTTGACAGCATTCGCAACTCGATACGTAATTATAAGTCTATTGAAATAAAGAGTCGTATGCTACGTCACATGATTTAGGTATTACTTCTTCTTTCATTTTGCCGGTTAATAATGATTACACTCGCAAAAGTGAGCTCAAGTGTAATACGACCAAGTACTGATGACAGTCTTTATTAAATACACAATTTTAAGATAAGTGCTACGTGATTCAATGGTATGATAATCTTCGCATCGAAAAAATTAACTTGCAAAACTCGCACTAGGCACTCAGGGCGTAAAAAATGCTTCTACAAGGAGCGACTGCCTATCTGAACTCAAGTAGGTATAGTTAATATAAAATTCAATGTCATAGTTTTTAATCTTTGGCCCACTTAGATTATTTTGAAGATCGCTAGTACAGCGTTTTGTTATCGTAAATAAGTAAGTATATCAGTGTTGCATTGTGTTTCAATCAGAAACGTCTTAAAGACGGTACTGAAGAGATTGTTATTAAAATTTTTATGTAAAATAGTGTTCAGAAATAGATATGTAATGTGTATTAAGTGAGGATTTTTGTGGTGTATTTTCTTACAGTTGTGGTTCAAACTTTGTACTGACTAGACGGTTGTGATATTGAAAAGCGGATATAAATAAATACTAATTAGGTACCTTTTTCTTGTAAGTATATCTATACTAATATTATAAAGCTGAAGAGTTTGTTTGTTTGTTAGTTTGAACGCGCTAATCTCAGGAACTACTGGTCCGATTTGAAAATTTCTTTCAGTTAGCCCATTTATCGAGGAAGGCTTTAGGCTACTTTTTATCCCGGTACGGGAAGTAGTTCCCACGGGATGCGGGAGAAACCGCTGGCAGAATCTAGTATTAAATAGATATATTCTACAATCTTGTCAGGCTAAATAACATCCGGACACTTGATCATAAGCAAGGCACGGTCGTTGCCTGACTAGGTGATCATCTCGTCATAACGAGTTCCGCCGCGTTCCGGAAGGCACATCTCTGGAATCTTGGGGGAACATCTTTGGTAGTCCTGGTAGTCAGGAGCCAGCAAGTCTGAGAAACAGTCTTAACAAGGGTATTATCAGTTTCCCCCCGCATCCGGGTCAGCCGTATCGCGTTGCGCAGAGAAATAAAATCAAAAATCATTTATTCAAACTTGGCTGCAGAACAGCACTTTTCGAACGTCAAAAAAATTACAAAACACAGCCCCCAAAACACCCACCCTTTACCTTTTCCTATGTGTTATTGCTGGGAAGAAGAAGTGGCGCAACAAAGTCCCCAGCAACGCATGTCTGTCTGTAGGTTAAAAGAACCTTATCGTCAATTCCCGACATCGTGTCTCCTTTGACAGGTCCTTATATTTTTCGTTAAATAACTGTGCCACTCTGAAGTCAGCCATTTGCCGCCTCGTGCATGCGCAATAGTATTTTTTGTTCGTACATTTAACTATCTTCACGTTAGAATCCTTTAACCTTGGACTTTTTTTTTTACCGACGTCAAAAATCATCAAATGACCCCTCCCGCTGTGGGTTAGCAGCGGTGAGGGAGTGTCAGACTCTTACTGACTAAAAACCGTCGTGTTCCGTCATAGGCCTTTTATGTACCAGGGCCACGGTATCTCTTTCGAACAACCCGCAGCCCCGGCAGACCCGCAGCCCCGGCAGTTTAACTTTGGACTGGCAAACTTATTTAACGAAATCTGTCGTAAGTGATGATGGTACTCAGCTGCATCCGGTTAGACTGGAAGCAGACCCCAACATAGTTGGAAAAGCTAAGCTGATGATAAAATATCCTAAGAGATAAGTCCTAATATTCCACCTTCTCTCCCAGGTCACACAGGATGACAGCGGGGCGGTGACATTGACAGTTGACAGCCAAGAAGAACTGTCAAACCGGTCTGCTGTGGCGGACTACGCCCGGTATGGTGTTAGGTAAGTTTTCACTATGGCCCTTTTCTTATTCAGCACCAACAAAAAGACACAAAGATATACAATACTAGCGACCCTCCCCGGCTTCGCACGGGTGCACTGCTTGCTTGCAATGCATGTCGAGGACTTCGTCACTCTATCTATTAAAAAAAAACCGCATCAAAATACGTTGCGTAGTTCTAAAAAAGATTTAAACATACGTAGGGATAAAGAAAACGACTTTGTTTCATATTAAGTAGCGAAGATAACAAAAGGTGGGTACAAAGATCGTAAATTGCTACCTACAATATCAAAGACTAGCTTCTGCCAGCGGTTTCACCCGCATCCCGTGGGAACTACTTCCCGTACCAGGATAAAAAGTAGCCTATAGCCTTCCTCGATAAATGGGCTATCTAACACTGAAAGAAATTTTCAAATCGGACCAGTAGTTCCTGAGATTAGCGCGTTCAAACAAACAAACAAACTCTTCAGCTTTATAATATTAGTATAGACTAGCTTCTGCCAGCGGTTTCACCCGCATCCCGTGGGAACTACTTCCTGTACCAGGATAAAAAGTAGCCTATAGCCTTCCTCAATAAATGGGCTATCCAACACTGAAATAAATTTTCAAATCGGACCAGTAGTTCCTGAGATTAGCGCGTTCAAACAAACAAACAAACAAACTCTTCAGCTTTATAATATTAGTAATTAGTAAGTATAGATAAAAAGGAAAACAGTAAGAACATATTTTGCCCAAAATGCCATATTTGGCGGTATAGTTATCGGCACGGATATTGAGCTCTCGGCGGAAGAGTGGGGATCGCTTTGCGCACTGTACAGATAAGGCAATAAACCAATAAATCGCTTCTGCGCAGGTGAAGGTCAGGGCTCAATATCCGTGCCGATAACTATAGCACTCTCGTTGTTCTAGTAGTCGCATAGCGCGACTGCTGTGCATAAGGTCTCGGTTTCGATTCGAGGGCGAAAATTGCTCTGTGGGCTAAGAATCTTTCACAAAGTAGCCCGGAGTCTGGAAGTTGGTGATTAATACACCCGTGCATCGGATAGCACGTTAATGTAGGTCCTGCGCCTGATCTCTCCGATGGTGTCGGATTGTCGTCCCATCGCGCTGTGAGAGTGACGGAATAGTGAGTGCACTTGTGTCTGCGCAAGTGCTTGTACACTATAATATGTCCTGCACAGCTTGGCGATCTCCTTATGTGAGACAGCCGCCGTGGCCTACGATCGGCCCGGAAGCCATTACTATTATTATTATTCATTACACTAGCGTCCCCGCTACGCAAAATCACCCCAGTATTCCCCGATGCCGGGGCCCGATTCTCCTAATTTTACTTAAGCAACATACGATTCACATTCGACTGCGATCCAGTCCCGACTCGATTACGATTGAAGCTTATGTGGCATTCCGCTAATTTTTCTTTGAAATAAACGTTTTTATCCTTTTCTGACATTCAATAATGAATCATTTTGTCTGCAAATGATTTACGATTGCAATATGATTGTAGAACAAACTACCGTATAGACCAAAATCACCAAAATAGCAGACCAATCGCAAACCAATCGAATGTCGTTGGAATACGATTGGTCTTATATTAGTAGCAGAATGCCCGATATGGTTAAAACTGCTATTGCGATCATATTGCGATTCGATTTTCTATTCGATTTTGACATTATTAACTTAATCGGGCCCCTGTTAATATTGAGTTTCGATCGTAAGACAGAGTGTATTAACATAAAAGAATAATAATAATAGCAAAACAAAGAAATTTATAACAAGATAATTGGTAATTGGTTTTATCAAATTTGCGTATCAAAATGCTAATCTGTAATTTTGTGAATCATTACTTTGATTTTCGCCTTAATTCCTAAAAACTCCGTAATTAATTCAGAGATGGCGCTGTCATGAGTAACGTTCATGAATGTAACATACACATACAATAGTGTTCGATATTTAAATATGTTGTAAGTTTATCAGCTTATAATTCATACATAAGGCAATAGATGGCGTTACTAGTACTAAAAGAAAATAGACTCTTAACGATGTTTCGTTTCGTGTAGAGTGCATTTCTTACATAGTCGTGACGTCACGAGCCCCCACTCTGAATATTGGTTGCGTTATATTATATCTCAGAAAATATTTTTATGTTTTGTTAAAATAAAAAATAGATCTACAATATTATTCGCCAATCTAAAATGTGGACTAATTAGAATCACAATTATTTAGGGAAAAAAAGTCGATGCTTTCCCCGCTGTCGATTCTGACAGGTCGGCATTAGACCATTAATCAAATAAGTAGGTAGTACATAGTTTGTTTATTTTGTAGTGCCCTGTTCTTCTCCTCACTTTCCTGTAATATCCTGTATCCTTCTCTCGCAGGCTTTCCGGGCCGAAACATTAGAAGTTTGAAGTCCGCCAGAAACTCTGTCTGTCTTCTAGCGCGCCTTGTGAGAACTCACCTTTATTTCGTAGTTACCACGTAGTTAAAAGCGGGTGACCTACGCTTGTGTGTGTAAATGTCTCTTGTAAACAGTTGTGAAGCTACCTACTAACGTTCGTAAAATGTCACTCACACGCATGTGCTCATCATCATCTCCCGAGCCTAGCCCCAACTATGTTGGGGTCGGCTTCCAGTCTAACCGGATTCAGCTGAGTACCAGTGCTTTACAAGAAGCGACTGCCTATCTGATCTCCTCAACCCGATACTCTTTGCTTAGACTGGTATCAAACTTACTGGCTTCTGACTACCCGTAACGACTGCCAAGGCTGTTCAATGACAGCACACGCATGTGCTGGATGCACGACACTCAGTACTGACAGCACCGGTAGCGCCGTTAAAAGCTCGTCGATGCTCATGCGTGTGTGAGTGTCATTTTTACGAACGTTCGTAGGTACCTTCACAACTTTATTCTGTGTATTGTGTTTGTATGTCTCGGCGACTCGACCACTACTGAGCACTCCCGAGCTTACACATACCAAGACAATGTGCATGTACATTGACACACACAAATATGCCTTATCCGCTTTCGTAAGATGAACCATCTATTAGGCGATTAACACACGGCACCGCGCACCGCCGCGGAGGGCGGTGGCGCTCGAACAAAAGAGCACCGCTCGAACGCGCGGTCAGGCGGTGTATGTGTGTTAGGCATCAACGGATTTAATACAGGTCAATGCGACATGAGATCCGTTTCACCGCCTACCGCGGCGGTGCGCGGTGTCGTGTGTTAATCGCCTTACGTATATTTAGATTTTGGTTTGATGACGTAGTAATACCCTATTTTGTTGTAGAATCATAATTTTACCCTTGTATCGTGTAGATTTGTAGATGATGTAGTTTTAAGGGTAAATTCAGACCAAGCGAACATTTTTCATCGACATCCATTCAGTAGTGAAAAGTAGAGGAATAAACATCCTTACGTACAAAATTTCACTTTTAAAATAATGGCGTCCAAGGCCGATTTCGGTCACAGCGGCTGTTCTCATATAAGGAGATCAGCCAGCTGCGCAGGACATATTAGTGCTCGAGCATTTGCGCAGACACAGGTGCACTCACTATTCCTTGACTCTCATAGCCCGATGGGACCAACGAGGTAGATGTTTATAATATTAGTACATGTATTGATACTGATATTTAAATTAAAATACTGTCAATGATCTTGGGTCAAGGGTATATTTAATCAACGCCCAAAAAATATGTATCACGTACCTACTTTTTGTCGATAAAATTATAAACAATTTTAAGCAGACAAAACAAGAAGAAATAAGATATATTTTTTATGCTCATTATCTGTATGAAGATGCGCTTAGTAATAATCTAGAAGGTATAAAATCATATAAAATATAACATCATATGCGTAGCCTTTCCCAACTATGTTGGGGTCGGCTTCCAGTCTAACCACATGCAGCTGAGTACCAGTGTGCCACAAGGAGTGACTGCCTTTTTTTTTGGGAGGGAGAAATCCTCATGGACTTCCTCCGCCTGGGGAGAGGCAGAGGGGTGTGCCGGACTCCTACCGGCTAAAACCCCCCTGTGTCCTCCTTGCACGTGGGCGCGGGGCCGCGGGTATCCAAATTCTTCCGCAGCCCCGCACTAGTGCTGGCCCTCGCTAGGGCCTCATCTCTTGCACGGGATGGTGAGGTGTTCGCCTTCTCGTGCATCGCCTTAGGGGCACGCGCTGACACACGCGCGTGCCACTGCCTCGGGTCCACTGGGTAGGGGCGGGAAGTTCCCCAAGTCCCTTGCCCTTGAACCCATTCATGAGGGGCGGAAGAGGGCGTTGTCCGCCCTGCTCCTGCGCCCGGTGCGCCTTCTGCGACCGGGGAAGGGAGTCAAAATCTCCTTCTCCCGTTCCGCAGATTCCTTCTGCGACATCACTTCCTCGCAAAAGGAAACCACCGCGTCCCACGACTCTGCTCTGCCGACCATCCTCCGCACCACGGCCGGCAGCGACTGATCGCCTCCGATTTCGTTTGTGAGGACACGGCGCTGCTCCTCCCAAGGAGTGACTGCCTATCTTAACTTCCAGACTCGGGCTGCTTTATGAAAGTTACTAATAGCCAAAAAAACGACTTCAGCCTGACTCTTAAATCGAACCCCAGACACCAAGAATTAGCTGTTTTCCGCGGTTTAACCCGCGTCCTGCCGAAACTGCTTTTCGTTACCGGGTAAAAAAAAAACATACCGGCCGAATTGAGAACCTCCTCCTTTTTGGGAAGTCGGTTAAAAATATGGCCTACCTATCACTCTGGGATAATATAGTTCCCCAAAAGTGAACGTCCTCATATTGGAAACGTCAAAAAAGTCAAGGTCCTCTAAATACCTTCACAAGCAAATAAATATTTTGAGTTTTTTTATGATTTTTTCAAATTCACTTCAGTAGTTCCATAGCCTTTAGGATACATACAAAAAATCCTCTTAATAATTATTACGTAGGTATCGATATCTGACATAGTAAATCAATCAGCTATTACCAGATATGATGTTGTATATAACTGATATGGATACGTCGGAGGTCACATTCACACATGTGTAGCAAACGTGATGCAAACGGGATTGAACCGGTAACCTTACGGGCAGGATCACGTGGTAGGTCTCAAGGGTCATGATAATGAGGAACTGGAGAACTTTTTGGTCCCATTGGCGTGGTCTATTTTTTTAAGTCGAGAAATTGGCAAGAGGTACAGTCAAACTCCAAAATCGTGGTGGCCTAGTGGGTAAAGAACCAACCTCTCAAGTATGAGTGTGTATTCGATTCCAGGTCAGGCAAGTACCAAAGCAACTTTTCTATGTTTGTATGTACTTTCTTAGTATATCTTGGACACCAATGGATTGTGTTCGGAGGGCACGTTTAACTGTAGGTCCCGGCTGTCATTGAACATCTTTGGCAGTTCCCGCGAGACGCGGGTTTCACCATATACGGCTAGTATTTTTTTAAATGAATTTACTTCAATATTGCATATTGTGTACAGCAATACATTCATTGTATAACAAAACATTGTTGAAAGATTCTCCTAACCTACAGACAGACATGTGCTGGGGATTTTGTTGCGCCACTTCTTCCCTCCAAGAACAAATAGGAAGTGCCACTTCCACTCTTCACCACTTCCGAAGTGGTGAAGAGTGGGCGTTTTGGGGACTGACTTCTGTAAGTTTTTGCGTTCAAAAAGTGCTGTTTTGCAGCCAAATTTGAATAAATGATTTTGAGTTTTATCGATCAACGCATGCGGCTGTTACTTTTGCATTAACATATCTTACGAAACCCCTATGAATACAAACATAAATAAAAAATTATGCACATTGCGCTATTCCATTATGCTTGTCTATGAAGTAATTCTGTGCCAATTTATGAGTCTATAATTAGAGCTATAATTACCCTTATCCGTAAAAGTGTAGGCCATCAATATTTTACTTGCTTAAAACAATAAAACCGGTGTGAATACTATTAAAAAGGTTTTCATGATAATAGTTAATTTTATCCTTCATCGTCCGTCCATTTAGTGGAGGGCTGCCCATGCTGCATCTACTAGGCCTTTTTAAATATGAGCCCCTCGCGCGTTGTTCCACGCGCTCCTTAAGGAGGTGTCAGCAAACCCAGCGGGGCCCAACAGGGCCAAGGCCCGCCGGGGCTGCGGAATTGTACGAAAGAGTTACCGCGGCCCTTGTACATAATAGGCCTACGAAGGAACACGATGGACTTTTAGTCAGTAAGTAATAGTCTGACACTCCCATACGCTGCTAACCCTCAGCGGGAGGGGTACATTTGATGATTTTTGCCATCGTTAAAAAAGACCTTCGGAAAATAGCTTATTTTCCTAGTTTTCAGTCACTAGCTTCTGCCAGCGGTTTCACCCGCATCCCGTGGGAATCTCGGCACGGACCCGGATAAAAAGTAGCCTATAGCCTTCCTCGATAAATGGACTATCTAACACTGAAAGAAATTTTCAAATCGGACCAGTAGTTCCTGAGATTAGCGCGTTCAAACAAACAAACAAACTCTTCAGCTTTATAATATTAGTATAGATTGGGAATTCCTGTTTACAAGGCATTTGTTTATCACACCAATCGGTCATCATGTCTGTGCAAATATTTTGCAAGAATCAAATTGACAACATGACGTACATCAATGAATAGGACACGATTTTCTACGTCATAAGACACACCCATAAAAGGGTAAATATTTATCCAAATCTATACTAATATTATAAAGCTGAAGAGTTTGTTTGTTTGTTTGTTTGAACGCGCTAATCTCAGGAACTACTGGTCCGATTTGAAAATTTCTATCAGTGTTAGATAGCCCATTTATCGAGGAAGGCTATAGGCTACTTTTTATCCCGGTACGGGAAGTAGTTCCCACGGGATGCGGGTGAAACTGCTGGCAGAAGCTAGTACATTATATATCTAGCTAGCTCCCGCCAGCGGTTTCACCCGCATCCTGTGGGAACTACTCGTACTTCGCATACCCAAAAAAAGAGTAGCAGTGTTTTACAAGGAGCGACTGCCTATCTGACCTCCTCAACCCAGTTACCCAGGCAACCCAATACCCCTTGGTAAGACTGGTCGTCAGGCTTACTGGCTTCTGTCTACCCGTAACGACTGCCAAAGATGTTTAAATGTCAGCCGGAGCTTTGCGCGAACATACATCCTAACCTGAGAACCTCTTCTGGGAAGTCAGATAAAAATAGATGTATTTCTTTACTCGACGTTCTATTATTATGCTCTATTATTATATTTGAACTATCTAGCATATGCTAATAACATTGTTGTTGAACGCGTAACTAAACATAGTATCTCAACAATTGTTGACATTAATAAATCTATTCTAATCTAGAGTTCACATCAAATAATCGTCTTGGCAGTCGTTACGGGTAGTCAGAAGCCAGTAAGTCTGACACCAGTCTAACCAAGGGGTATTGGGTTGAGGGGGTCAGATAGGGCAGTCGCTCCTTGTAAAACACCTGTACTCAGCTGAACCCGGTAAGACTGGAAGCCGATCCCAACATTCATCATCAGCCTATCGCAGTCCACTGCTGGACATAGGCCTCTCCAAGTGCACGCCACTGAGATCGATTTTCGGCTTCTCGCATCCAGCTCTTGCCAGCCGTCTTGCGCAAGTCATCACTCCACCGTGCCTGAGGACGTCCTACACTACGTTTGCCGAGGCGTGGTCTCCACTCTAGAACTCGTTTACCCCAACGGTTATCGGTTCTTCGGCTAATATGGCCAGCCCACTGCCACTTCAGCTTGCTGATTCGGTGGGCTATGTCGATGACCTTGGTTCTCTGACGGATTACCTCATTTCTGATGCGATCCCTCAGAGAAATACCGAGCATAGCCCTTTCCATAGCCCGCTGAGCGACTTTAAACTTGTGGACCAGCCGTACCGTCAGTGTCCACGTTTCGGCTCCGTAAGTCATGACAGGTAGGACGCACTGATTGAAGACTTTTGTCTTTAGGCACTGTGGGATCGACGATGTTAGGACTCGACGTAGCTTCCCAAATGCAGCCCAACCCAACTGAATTCTCCTATTCACCTCGTCCTCAAAGTTGTTTCTACCTAACTGCAATGTCTGCCCGAGGTATACATATTTCCGAACAACTTCGAGAACGGCGCCGTGTATCGCAATCGGTTCCGGTAGAACATGTTCATTGAACATGACCTTGGTTTTGTCCAAGTTCATCCGTAGGCCGATGCGTAGAGAAGATTCAGCCAGGTCGTTCAGCATCTGTTGTAGGTCCTGCAGCGTTTCCGCCATGATGACGATATCGTCAGCAAATCGCAAGTGAGAGATGTGTTCGCCATTGATGTTGATGCCGCGTCCTTTCCAGTTCAGCGTCTTGAACATATCCTCCATTGCATTAGTGAACAGTTTCGGGGAAATAACATCCCCTTGTCTCACTCCTCGATGCAACGGTATGGGCCTTGTTTGCTGATTCTGTACTTGGACGGACATAGTAGCGGCGCTGTAGAGACATCTCATCACTTGGATGTATCGCCAATCTACTTGACAACGCTGCAGGGACTCCAGAACAGACCAGATTTCAACCGAGTCAAAGGCCTTCTCATAGTCCACAAATGCTAGACACAGGGGCTGATTATACTCTTCGGTCTTCTGTATAATCTGCCGCATTGTGTGGATGTGGTCTATGGTGCCGTATCCGCTCCGAAACCCAGCCTGCTCCGGTGGTTGGAATTCGTCGAGTCTTCGCGCAAGTCGGTTCGTGATCACTCTTGAGAACAGCTTATAGACGTGGCTTAGGAGGGAAATGGGTCGATAGTTCTTCAGCTGGGTTTTGTCTCCCTTTTTAAAGAACAGGACGACAACACTCCTACTCCACGCCTCTGGAGTTCTCCCTTCAAACAGGACGGCATTAAAAAGCTTCTGGAGCTCCCCCAGTACGGGCTTTCCTCCTGCTTTTAATAGCTCTGTTGTAATGCCATCCTCGCCAGGGGCTTTTCCATTTTTGAGCTGTCTCAGAGCGATCTCGATTTCGCCACTGCTGACTTCTGGCAGGTCTTCGGTGAAATGGCGTGTTAATGTAGCTCTAGAATCCTCATTTCCGGGATCAGGTCGAGATGCATGCGATGCGTATAACCGGCCATAGAAATTTTCCACTTCCGAAAGGACTGCCGGCACCGAAGAAACGACTTCTCCACTTGTTGTGGTCAGCTTCGTCAAGTGGCTTCTTCCAAGAGATTGTACGAACACCTTTGACCCCCGATTCAGCTCAATTGCTCTTTCAATGTCAAGAGTATTGGAGCACCGGAGGTCGCGTCGTACGTGCTTGTTGATCTCTTGGTTTAGAGCCCGCTTAGCTGACGAAGTGACAGGCGGGTTTTCACGTCGTTTCTTCATAAGCTCTAATGTCTCTTCCGAAAGCTTTGATTTCTTGCCCTTACGCTGCATGTTACAGAATCTCGAACCTTCCTCCCTGAGGATCCGAACCACATATTCGTGGTTCTGGTTAACGTCTGTTGTGGTTTCCACGGCGGCAAATCGGTTCTCCAAATTTGATTGGAACGTTTCAGATCCTGTCATGGTTTGGAGCAGTGTTGGTCGGAGCCTGGCCTTCATCAGACGGGAACGTTCGGCCTTGAAGTTGATATTCAGAGAGCCTCGGACAAGTCGGTGATCGCTACCGGTATTAAACCTATTGATCACGGAGACGTCTCTGAATATGTGCCTCTTGTTCGTCATGATGAAGTCAATCTCATTTTTAGTCACAGTGTCGGGGCTTTGCCAAGTCCACTTCCTTTGGGGCTGCTTTTTGAAAAAAGAGTTCATCAAAAAGAGCCCCTCGCGTTCGAGGAAGTTGACGAGCATTTGCCCCCTATGATTCCTGCTTCCAAATCCATGGGATCCTACTGCCGATTCGCCGCAAATCTGTACTCCCACTTTAGCGTTAAAGTCCCCCATGACAACGGTGTAATGGGTCTTTGTAGTGAAGTGGAGGGCCCTTGATATATCATCAAACATATCCTCCACTTCATCGTCTGAATGTGTCGAGGTCGGTGCGTACACTTGCACTACCTTGAGGCTATACCTGTCGGTGAGCTTTAAGATAAGGTACGCTACCCTGTTCGACACACTAGACACCTCCACAACGTTATCAGCTAGGGACTTATTAACCAGAAACCCAACGCCACCTTGGGATTGTTGGTCTCCCTCTCGGAAGTACATTAGGTGACCTGATTCGAGGGTTATGGTGTCCTCCCCCTCTCTTCGAACTTCACATAACCCTAATATATGCCACCTAATCTTCCCAAGTTCCACCTCGAGTTGCGCCAGATGCGAGTCAAGCCGTAGCGTGCGGCCGTTGTACGTCGCAAGAGTCAGTTTTGTTTGGTGGCCTCCCGTAACCCGGAGATTCTTCGCACCCCCTGTCCCGCCGTAACCACGGTCGCCACCGTGACCGGGAATAGCGGAACTGCCGGGAACTAGGGGCCGTGGCTTTTTTGTTCTGCACATAGAGGTATTTAGCCTACTGCTATCACGCTGGCCAGACGGGTTGATAGAGGGTTTTTTCCGAGTTTTCCTTCTCTCGCACTGGTGTTCGGTGCATTTCTTACTCCATTAGTCGACTTCTACGACACCCACTGGAAGAAGGGGTAGCGACATATGTATTCTTAAGCCGTCGCTACACGGCATCCCAACATAGGCTCGGAGAATGATGAGTTCACATCAGATAAACCATGACTATAATTATCCGCCTAGCCTCTTCCGTACTTTAGGATGAAGCTGAGTATATTTCGATAATAGCTTCCAAGCACAGTTAATCTACCGCACCTCAGCCACCTGTTGGTACTTAAAAATGGTTAGTCGAATCGCTCTGTGGGTTTTGAGCTGCAGCCAATCTTCCATTGGGTGTTGCTGGTCATTGATACAACCGTGCATCGGAGAGCACGTTAATGTCAGTCCTGCGCCTGATCTCTTTCCGGCGGTGTCGGATTGCCGTCCCATCGCGCTTTCTCCGGTGGTGTCGGATTGCCATCCCATCGGGCTATCCGAGCGAAGGTGAAGGTGGAATAGTGAATGCACCTGAGTCCAAGCAAATATAGTTATCGGCACGGATATTGAGCTCTCGGGGGAAGAGTGGGGATCGCTTTGCGCACTGTACACATAAGGCAAGAAACCAGTAAATCGCTTCTGCGCAGGTGAAGGTCAGGGCTCAATATTCGTGCCGATAACTATACTTGTGCACTATGTATAATATGTCCTGCGCAAGTAACTGATCTCTTTAGAGTCTGCCGTGGAGATACCATGATAATACTGATTCTAGTCCAGATTAGGAGGATTTCCTTTGATTGATAAAAAGGTGCTCTCAATGATGACATGGCTTGAAAAAATGTCAATGGCCTTGTTACCTTTTGACTTCACCTCTTCGTTCTTGAGCTAACCTAACCTCTATACCACCTTAAGAATTTATGTCCATATCCAATTCCAATTATAGACGAAAGATAATTTCAACGATATCTTCACGTGATGTTAGACATTTCACACGGTTAGAACAAGACTTTATCTGCTAAACACGTGATCTTACCTTGGAGATCGGTCAGGGTTGAGGAGTTGTACGGGCCAGTGACCGCGAACCTGGTTCACTAAGGGCTCCAGAAGGAACATGGGAGGATTTTAGTCAGGAGTCTTACAGCGAGATTCTACTTCTGTGCAGCACTGTGACACACACAAATGTATCTTCTGGTGTATTCGCTCTAGCAAATAGTAACACATTGCGTGCGAACATTTGTAAAATGTCCGCGAAACTGCAACCTTTGTGCGCGAACACATGCTAGCTGTGGACTCGCGACATAGCTTACAAATATTTGCAAAGGAAAGAGTCATTTAATGGTCTGTAAAAATAAGGATAATCAAAGGTTTAGGTGGCGGTGAGAAATGTATCATTTACTACATACTTACAATTTTAACAATACATCTATACTAATATAGTTATCGGCACGGATATTGAGCTCTCGGCGGAAGATCGCTGTGCGAGTGTGTGTGTGCGAAGAGTGGGGATCGCTTTGCGCACTGTACACATAAGGCAATAAACCAATAAATCGCTTCTGCGCAGGTGAAGGTCAGGGCTCAATATCCGTGCCGATAACTATATTATAAAGAGGAAAACTTTGTTTGTTTGTTTGGTTGTAATGAATACTTAGTAGGCTCAAAACTACTGGACCGTTTTTATTAATTCTTTCACCATTCGAAAGCTACATTATCCACGAGTAACATAGGCTATATTTTATCCCGGTACGGGCAGTAGTTCCCACGGAATGCGGGTGAAACCGCTGGCAGAAGCTAGTACATGTATACAGAAGCGGATGAGAATGGCTGAAGATCAAGCAAAGTGACAAACATTGGGGGAGGCCCTTGTCCAGCAATGGACGTCTTTCGACTGACACGACGCGACGTCGCAACAAAATACTCGTATACAACTCGGAAAGGATAGGGCTATCATTCGAGTTTCCTAAGTTTTTAACTTCATCTATACTAATATTATAAAGCTGAAGAGTTTGTTTGTTTGTTTGAACGCGCTAATCTCAGGAACTACTGGTCCGATTTGAACATTTATTTCGGTGTTAGATAGCCCATTTATCGAGGAAGGCTATAGGCTACTTTTTATCCGGGTTCGTGCAGAGGTTCCCACGGGATGCGGGTGAAACCGCTGGCAGAAGCTAGTTGAATATATGCCGTCTTACCACAAAAACTTTTGAACGTCAGTTAAAGACTTGTCTAAAAAAAATGTCAAATTATGACGTTGACATATGGTTCATTTTGTAGCCACAATTTTTTTAGACAAGTGTAAAACAGGTGGTTAAGTTTTTGTAGTAAGGCCAATGGCATTTTAGGACAGGGTTTTCAAATATGGTGCGGGGAAATCCCCTGTTTGTATTTCTTTCTTTGTTTTTCCTTGCACAATGCGCTGCTTGATAGTTCTACTAGTTGTAATTGCTGTTAATTAGTGTAAAATACCGGTAATACGATATTTCTGAAGCCAATATGTTGTCAAACTAGATGCCCCTCACGGTTTTACCCACGTTTTGGGCAAACCAAATAAAAGGCCGCGTTTTGGCTCTAGATTAACCTGTGTGGCTATCCGAAACGACTGTCAAAGGTGTTCAAATGACAGCCGGGATCCGCCAATTTAACGTGCCCTTTTTTTTTTACCGACGTCAAAAATCATCAAATGACCCCTCCCGCTGTGGGTTAGCAGCGGTGAGGGAGTGTCAGACTCTTACTGACTAAGAACCGTCGTGTTCCGTCATAGGCCTTTTATGTACCAGGGCCACGGTATCTCTTTCGAACAACCCGCAGCCCATTTAATGTGCCCTCTCCACGTAGGAACTCGTTACGACTGATAAAGATGTTCATATGAGAGCCGTATTCATCATCATCATTAATTTAAGAGCCCAGCTCTTGTCGGTGCAGCTCCTTCCATTTACACCTATCTAGCGCCAACTCCTGAACTTCCTTATACGTCACAACCTTCACTTTTTCTTTAATTTGCTTGATGTAGCTATATCTTGGACGACCTCTTCCTCTCTTTCCTTCGACCTTCCCTTCCACGATGTTTTTGATATTATGTTTTTGATATTTGAGCCGTATTCATACCGTTTCAAAATTCGTAACAAAATTTCGAAAATTCCCGTTGTATCTCTTTGGTGTTTAAAATTAAATCAATACATTAACATATAAATAAAGTGAATTACTTACGTCCTACTGGGCGTCACGTCGGGGTCTAGAGTTCAACTCTTTAACTATGCAAAGTTCTCGCAAGGTGGTGAGAATTTAAAACTGAAATATTTAATGAATGAAGTACGTCTTACAATTATTTTGTAACAGCTGTCATTGAACATCTTTGGCAGTCGTTACGGGTAGTCAGAAGCCAGTAAGTCTTTTTTTTTTTTCCGACGTCAAAAATCATCAAATGACCCCTCCCGCTGTGGGTTAGCAGCGGTGAGGGAGTGTCAGACTCTTACTGACTAAAAACCGTCGTGTTCCGTCATAGGCCTTTCATGTACCAGGGCCGCGGTATCTCTTTCGAACAACCCGCAGCCCCGGCAGGCCTTGGCCCTGCTGGGCCCCGCTGGAAGCCAGTAAGTCTGACAACCAGTCTTAGCTAGTGGTATTGGGTTGTCCGGGTAACTGGGTTGAGGAGTTCAGATAGGCAGTTGCTCCTTGTAAAACACTGGTACTCAGCTGAATCCGGTTAGACAGACGATCCGAAAATCACAACATAGCTGGGAAAAGGCTCGAGAGATGATGAGTTAGTATTCAGTTGGTTTGGAAACTTTAAAAATAAACAAAAATACCGACCAAATGCGAAACAGTTTCGCGTACGAATTTTAGTACATATTTGTTATTATAGCGGCAACAGAAATACATCATCTGTGAAATTTTAACTGTCTATCACCATTGACAGACAGACAGACGGACTGCGAAGTTTTAGCAATAATAGTTTACCGATTTACCTCTTGGCTACAGAACCCTAAAAACGACATAACTTATCAAACGGCCTAAATCTCCTGAAAAAAAAAATACGCATGGAATAGTTATGTCAAACCAGTCATGCATCGTTGTCTTGACCGAATGCACAGAGCTAGTGTGTTCGTGATCGTCACGTTAAGCATTGATAACCGCTGCCATACATGCGTGCGCGCCGATTCCAAATACGAATAAAGTACGCTAAATACCTCATTCGAGGCACGACCGCCGCGCGGGACGGTCCTGTCCATGATCGCGACGGATTTTCGTATTCTAATCGAATGTTGGTGGATATTATTTTATTATTGCATATTTTTAAATAAAATTGTTGACTCTATTATACGTAGACTGTTGAGTGGTATCGCGAACTTATGGGATTTGGACATAGAAGATGATTGAAGTGATAATGCTGTGATTTTACAAAAACAATTTAGTTTAATTTATTTATTTATTCAACCTGTGATATTTAGTGTGATTTAGTTAATTGTTTTAATTCAAAATGACGACGGAACAAGCAGGAGTGATTACTATTCATCAAGTAAGTTTTATTTTTGGATTTAAATTATAACTGTATAGTGTTTTAGGTCGCTTTAATTATTTAGGCAAATGAATACGTCGTAGGAACGGTTGGAATTTCTCAAAACTAGCCCAAGTTAATATGTATGCCATCAGCTGTATATCAGTCCTGTCAAATTAGTCCGGACTTTTAGACTTAGTACAGACTTACAGACAGACAGTCAGACAAATATCGAAGATAAGGACCTCTCGCGTCATATCACCTTTGTATCGTGGGGACAACTTTCTATACCCGGATAATATATTGTATACTAGCTTCCGCCAGCGGCTTCGCCCGCGTGGTATGTTGATAAAAAGTAGCCTATGTGTTAATCCAGGGTGTCACCTATCTACATACCAAATTTCAATCAAATCGGTTCAGCCGTTTTTGCGTGATTGAATAACAAACATACATCCATACATTCTCACAAACTTTCACATTTATAATACAAGTAGGACAAGTAGGATTTATCCTACTCGTTATTCTCCGTGTTTCCAACCGCAATGTTTGGTACATAGACAGTCTAAATCCTGAGAAAGGTCATAGGCGTAAGTATTTTCCTTTCTGACAAACAGTCTTACCTAGAGGTATAGGGTTGCTAGTAGCTGGGTTGAGGAGATCAGATAGACAGTCGCTCCTTGTGGCACACTGGTACTCAACTGCATCCGGTTACACTGGAAGCCGACCCCAACATAGTTGGGAAAGAGGCAGATGATGAGTGAAGTAGTAGTCGTGGTGGCCTAGTGGGCAAAGAATCAACCTCTCGAGTATGAGGGCGCGGGTTCGATTCCAGGTCAGGCAAGTACCAATGCAACTTTTCTAAGTTTGTATGTACTTTCTAAGTATATCTTAGACACCAATGACTGGGTTTCGGATGGCACGTTAAACTGTAGGTCCCGGCTGTCATTGAACATTCTTGGCAGTCGTTACGGGTAGTCAGAAGCCAGTAAGTCTGACACCAGTCTAACCAAGGGGTACCGGGTTGCCCGGGTAACTGGGTTGAGGAGGTCAGATAGGCAAGCCGACCCCAACATAGTTGGGAAAAGGTTCGGAGGATGATGATGAGTGAGAAGTATTTTATACGGAGGCAGGTGAACCCGCTGGTGGAAACTAGTGTTGTAAATAGTCATAATGTTTGATTGTAACGTCACATACGGTCATGAGGTGATGTTATATTTACTCATTATGTGTATTGTTTAACTGTTGGTTAACTCAAAGTTGAAATAAACATTTGTGAGAAATAATACCATCTGTTCCGGGTTCATTTGATTGTTAATCTACACTAATCCATACTAATATTATAAAGAGGAACCATATGTTTGTTTGTGCCGTAAAGGTTCCGATACTACTGAGCCGATTTGAAAATGCTTTCACTGTTGGAAAGCTACACTCTTCCCGAGTAACATAGGGCTATATTTTATCCCGGTACTGGCATTAGTTCCCACGGGAAGCTGGTGAAACCGCGGAAAAACGGCTAGTATGTACTATGTGTAGATTTCTGAAAACTAGAATAAAATACTTACACATTTTAAGGTATAACAAACTAGATTTTTTGCGATTTATGAACTTTTTTGTTTTCCCTTGGTTTTCTTGTATATTATATTTTTTATTATTTTCAACTCGCATCTATAAAACTTTTTGATAGTAAAAATTTTCGACGTCGCGTCGCCGTGTATTTGCATTGATAATTTCAGTAAATATAAATATTTAACAGCTTGAACAAAGGGGAATAAATCATTCAGAATAAAGACTTACGAATAAAGAATAAATTCTTGATGATACAATAATATTTGATGTTATCTCATGTCTGAACAAAGGTCTTTTCATACATAGCCCAAGAGCTAGCGACTGTCAAACCTCCACTATTTTATAATTATATATATTTTTTTAACGACGTCAAAAATCATCAAATGACCCCTTCCGCTGTGGGTTGGCAGCGGCGAGGGAGTGTCAGACTCTTACTGACTAAAAACCGTCGTGTTCCGTCGTAGGCCTTTTATGTACTAGGGCCGCGGTAACTCTTTCGAACAATCCCGCAGCCCTGGCAGTCCTTGGCCCTGCTGGGCCCCGCTGGGGTTGCTGACATCTCTTTGAGGAGCGCGTGGAACAACGCGCGCCGTCGACACGGGTCTGTCGTCTACAAAGACAGAGACTGATAAAGACTGAAATTTAAAAAACTTTGTTAAGGTTATTTTTAAATATCTTCCAAAGCAACCGACAGTCAAACTTCGTAGTCATACCCACTGTAAGGTAGATGCACGCACAAAGTTTCAGCCTTTTAGTATATACTACAGCTGTCATTTTAAGACCTATACCCATATTTCTTCTTCCTCCTGCCCTGTTCCCAATTTTATGGGGTCGGCACAATATGTCAGCCTCTTCCATTTTCCCTGTCACTCGTCATACTGACACTCACTCCCTTCCTACTCATGTCATCTTTCAGGAAATCCATCCATCTTTTCTTAGGTCTTCCTTTTCCTCTCCATCCATCTACATTCATACTTAGCATATACTTTGTTGCATGCGTATATTTTACAATATGTATACCCATATTTGCATAATTCTATTCTGTGAAAATTACAGCTGTCTTTCTAACACGGTTCATGACATACAGCCTGATAACAAACAGACAGCGAAGTCTTGGACATTTTGTCCTTTTCGAGTATGGAATTGGAACCCTAAAAATACATATTTTTAAAATCGCTCCGTATTAAAAAAGACGCAATTCTACGAATAAATAATCGTGGCCATTTATAAATAAGTACACAAATATGTGACATTGCATAATTGCATTATAATATGCACTATAAAATTCCTAATATTGCTATGCGGACATTGCATAATATATTGGCAATGTAACAAAATTATTGATAACTCAACACGAATTCGATTAATGATGGACAAACATACAAATACATAGGTATTCTCTATACCTACTTGCTGACTAGCCGTTTTCCCGCGGTTTCACTCGCGTCCCGTTGGATCTACTGCCCGCACCGGGATAAAATATATCGGGTGAAAGAATGTTTAAAATCGGTCCAGTAGTTTTGGAGTTTATTAACCGACTTCCCAAAAAGGAGGAGGTTCTCAATTCGGCCGGTATGTTTTTTTTTTTTTTTTTTTTTTTTTTTTTTTTTTTTTTTTTTCTCTATGTATGTACATCGATTACTCCGAGGTTTATTGACCGATTTCCGTGATTCTTTTTTTGTTCGACGCGAAATAGCTGCCAGATGGTCCCATAGTCATCAGGTCAGGATCTGATGATGGAAACCCTGAGAAATCGAGGGCAACCTTCGAAAGTTGTAGGCATACATAGTGTAAAAACTTGACACTCAGGTGTATGCCTGAAAGTACTATTCAACAGTGAAGGTTTGGAGCTGACCTGATGATGGAGACCAGAGAGGGTCGAGGGAACTCGACAACTGAATATGTAAACTACCTCGTGTTTGGGCTTATATTATTTGTATTGACGAGACCTTTGCAACAGTGAAGGTTTGGAGCTGACCTGATGATGGAGACCAGAGAAGGTCGAGGGGACTCGACAACTGAATATGTAAAATACCTCGTATTTGGGCTTATATTCTTTGTATTGATGAGAACTTTCCACTTATATGGATAGTGACAACTATTCGTATCACTGAAAAGCAGTAAATAAAAAACTTTTTTACAAAAAAATTAAACCGACTTCCAAAAACACTAAAAAGCAAAAAAAAAACTAATTTTAGGCGCATCGGCCTACAAGTCGGTGGCAAAATTAACTTAGTAACATCCATTAGACACCGACTTCTAGGCCGATGCACCTAAAATTGGTTTTTTTTTTGCTTTTTAGTGTTTTTGGAAGTCGGTTTATCCATTACAACCAAACAAACAAAGTTTTCCTCTTTATAATATTAGTATAGATGTAATAAAGAGGAAAAAAATGTTTGTTAGTTTGTACCCTTAATGCTCCGAAACTACTGAACCGATTTGAAAAAATCTTTCCCTGTTGGAAAGCTACACTCTTCCCGAGTAACATAGGCTATATTTTATCCCGGTACGGGCAGTAGTTCCCACGGGACGTAGGTACAACCGCGGGAAAACGGCTAGAAAATGGTAAAGAGACACTAAAGTAGGTATAGTTCACACCAATCTTTTTGTCGTCTCGGAATACTGTTACAGCCTTTTTAACGTCCCACTGCTGGGCACAGGCCTCCTCTCACACGGAGTCGTCTCGGAATATTGTGCAAAAATCATTTTTAACACACTTTTATAAGCTCGACTTGGGGCCCGATTCTCCTAAGTTAATAATGTCAAAATTGAATAGAAATTTAATCGCAATATGATGGCAATAGCAGTTTTAACCGTATCGGGCATTCTGCTACTAATATAAGACCAATCGTATTCCAACGACATTCGATTAGTTTGCGATTGGTCTGCTATTTTGGTGATTTTGTTCTATACGGTAGTTTGCTCTACAATCATATTGCAATCGTAAATCATTTGCAGACAAAATGATTCATTATTGAATGACAGAAAATGATAAAAACGTTTATTTCAGAGAAAAAATAGCGGAATGCCACATACGCTTCAATCGTAATTGAGTCGTGATTGGATCTTAGTCGAATGTGAATCGTGTGCCGCTTAAGTAAAATTAGGAGAATCGGGCCCCTGTATATAACTATGTAATGGAATCAAACCATCTTCCAAGGATCGTAGCGTCATGAAAATCGGCAGCTGTATGTAGTTCTGATGACAATACAATAATATGGTACTGTCGAACTGATATGATGATGGAGCCGGAAGATATGTACTGGAACTTCTTGATGGAATATCGTATCATAGCTGTGTTTGGACTTATTAGAAAAGTCTTGTAATGATTTTTACGCGCATTTATAAATGCTCGTTTTTCTATTGTTTTTATTAAAACGCATATATTAGCTTCACATAGGGCTGCCATCCGTCCGGGTTTCCCCGGATTTGTCCTCGTTTGGAGGCCGTCCGGGAACCGTCCGGGCGGGGTTTCAAGAAGTGTCCGGGGAAAACCCGGACACTTTTCATGTAAGGAAGCACGTCATTGAACTTAAGTAAATGGATTACAAATTAGGTATTATTTTGTTTAAAAAAAATCGTACTCGTTCGGGGAAAATAAGCGATTTACGCCAAATGTCCGGGTTTTTTTAATGTTTGTCCGGGTTTCGCGAAATTCGGAATGGCAGCCCTAGCTTCACCTGTAACTACGTATGTAAGAAAATCTTGGAATCTTAATTTGACCTACTTCCCGGTCTTCGATTAGGATGAAATTTTGCACACGCTCTGAGTTCTGATGACAATACATGACTAGCTAAGAAACGTTACAAAAATCGTGTTTTTTAGTTTTTTAAACTTTGTATTTTATTTAAGCTATAAAATTGTTATACTGTCTAACATTTATTACACATTATACAGTGTATTGTTTAAGTGTTTTACCAATAAAAATTATAAAATTTCCGGCATTTATGCTGACCTTGACATTCACCTTGAGATAATAAGACGCTATGATACAACCATTTGTAGGTACTTATTACACCGGTTTATTCTTCTTACACATACTTACGAAGTTATTTATATTGGTCGAAGTAATAACAGCAAGGTTGGAAGTCAAATCTTTCTACCTCTGCCTTTTCCCAACTATGTTGGGGTCGGCTTCCAGTCTAATCAGATGTAGCTGAGTACCAGTGTGCCACAAGGAGCGACTGCCCTATCTGACCTCCTCAACCCAGTTACCCGGAAAACCCCGGGTAAGACTGGTTGTCAGACTACATTAAAACATTAGAATAGTTTCTAGGTAGTAGGTACTTAGTAGTTCGTAGTCTGTCAGTAATATCATAAAATTCGTTTGATTTTTTTTTATTGAGGATTTTTTTTTTATGATTAACTAGCTTTTGCCCGCGGTTTCACCCGCGTCCCGTAGTCGGATAACCGTGACAAAAACTATCCTAAAACCTTCTCCCGGGTCTAAGTTACCTACCCTCTAATTTTCAGCCAAATCGGTCAAGCCGTTTTCATGTTATGTCGTGACAACGGAAAGCGGGTTTCATTTATATATATATATATAGATTATTTTAATTGTTTTATTATGTTTTATGTGTGCTCCTTTAACAGGCAAGCATAGCTGTGTAATATTATTATAATAGTTTGTATTTATGTTATACTAGCCGTTTTCCCGCGGTTTCCCCCGCGTCCCGTGGGAGCTACTGCCCGCACCGGTATAAAATATAGCCTACGTTACTCGGAAATAATATAGATTTCTAATGGTGAAAGAATATTTAAAATCGGTCCAGTAGTTTTTGAGTTTATCCATTATAACCAAACAAACAAACGAACAAACAAAGTTTTCCTCTTTGTAATATTAGTACCTATAGATGTTGTTGTTGGTGCACCCAAATAAATAAAAAAAATATTTGTCGAAGTAATTTTGGCAAAAAAGCATCATCTCCCGAGCCTTTTCCCAAGTATGTTGGGGTCGGCTTCTAGTCTAACCGGATTCAGCTGAGTACCAGTGCTTTACAAGGAGCGACTGCCTATCTGACCTCCTCAACCCAGTTACCTGGGTAACCCGATACCCCTTGGTGAGACGTAGACGGTGACGGTGAAGGTAACTTGTGTCAGACTTACTGGCTTCTGACTACCCGTAACAACTGCCAAGGATGTTCAATGAAAGCCGGGACCTACAGTTTAACGTGCCATCCAAAACACAGTCATTGCACTTTTTAATAATGTCTGTGTTAACTTTAGCGAACTTTTCACGAATTTATTTGTGGAATGACATCAATTTTACTAGTTATATCTTCGGTTGTGGTATCTCTAGATAAGGCAGTGGTGAAAAGTTAGATAATCGTGAAATTCCTATCATACTTATCTTTTTTAAAACTAACATACGGCCGGTCATCATTGTACAATGATACCGTATCTTTGCAATCTGGTATCTATTTCCTTAACCATCCCATCGCGCTATGGGAGCGAAGGAATAGTGAGTGCACCTGTGTCCAAGCAAATGTGCGAGCACTATATGTCCTGCGCAGCTGGCTGATCTCCTTTTATGTGAACAGCCGCAGTGGCCGATAATAAAATCAAATCAAATCAAAACGTATATTCGCGTTCGTGACGCACAAACAAAAACGAATATACATATATAAAAGCTCACAAAAATAAAACAAAACAAAACAGGAATGAAAACTAAAAAAAGAAGAGAATGGAAAAAGGAAAATATGCGTCACAATCACGCGCAATGGCCCTCGCTCAGCATATGCAGCGACCCTATGCGAGACAGAGTCGCGGCGCTGGTTTTCAGCGATGGCCAACACTAACATGTGACGTCAATCGGTGTGTAACCTTAACTAAGTATATACATACTAAGTGTGTAATATATATTTATAAAAGATGATATACTGCTTTAAAAACATACTAAAAACATAATCGACTAGGAGGACATCATCGTCACCGTCATTTCCACAAAAAATGCTCTCTGTCTAGCCTTTTTCCATATTGAGGCTGTATTAATCTATATTGTGGCGGCCTCTTCTCATACAGAGAAAGAATAAGCGTTAGTCACATCATCATCTGCCTCGCCTTCGCTCCCAACTATGTTGGGGTCGGCTTCCAGTCTGACCGGATGCAGCTGAGTATCAGTGTTTTACAAAAAGCCTACCTCCCAACCCAGTAACCCGGGCAACCCAATACCCCTTGGTAAGACTGGCTATCAGACTTACTGGCTTCTGACTACCCGTAACGACTGCCAAAGATAAAGATAAAGAATATTAAAATATAAAGATATTCAAATGACAGCCGGGACCTACAGTTTATTCCGATATTACCATAAGGCGGGTTGGTGATTTCAGACGTAGAGTCCAGGTTTCCTCACTATGTTTTCCTTCATTATTTGTCAAGGATTCCTAAGAATGTACACAATGAAAAGTTGTTGCTCTCTTCAAGTGAACTTTTGACCAGACAGTCGAAGGTCATCGACCCTTTATCAATTGTTTTAACATTGTAAAGCAAATAATTAATTTGTTGTTTTATTGAGGTCGTGTACCTTATGAACTTAGCACCCTCGGTAATATTTTTAAAAAGGGGGCTCGTGGCTAAGTGACAGCCGCACGGACGAATCAAAATTTTGGCAAAGCCGGGTGTGATAGATCCATGGATAGGTGTTACTATTACTGTTACAGCCTTTTTATCGTCCCATTGCTGGGCACAGGCCTCCTCTCACACGGAGAAGGATTGAGCATTAATCACCACGCTTGCTCAATGCGGGTTGGTGATTTCAGACTATGTAGTCCAGGTTTCCTCAAGATGTTTTCCTTCACCTTTTTATCAGCCATTGGTGTCTAAGATTACTTAGAAAGTACATACAAACATAGAACAGTTGCATTGGTACTTGCCTGACCTGGAATCGAACCCACACCCTCATACTCGAGAGGTTGGTTCTTTACCCACTAGGCCACCACGACTTACTAGGCCACCACACGGCCATGGATAGGTGACCGTCTATGTAATAACGAGTTCCTCTGTGGATAGATCTCGACTGACATTTGATCATCTTTGGCAGTCTTTACGTGTAGTCAGAAGCTGGGAAGTCTGACAAGCAGTCTCACCAAGGGGTATCAATAGGGTTGCCGGGGCTGCGGGTTGTTCGAAAGAGATACCGCGGCCCTGGTACATAAAAGGCCTATGACGGAACACGACGATTTTAGTCAGTAAGACACTCCCTCACCGCTGCTAACCCACAGCGGGAGGGGTCATTTGATGATTTTACGTCGATAAAAAAAAAGGGGTATCGATAGGGTTGCCATAACTTCTAGAAATTATTAGGGGACGTTTTCGTTTCCGATGCCCAAAGCCCGACAAGAGGCTTCTCTACTCCACCATACATATTATCAGGTATTTGTAAATCTATTGTAATCTTATATAAAAAATATGAAATAAATTAAATAAAAAATCAAAATGATTGAATTAAACTTTTTATTTGAAATGTTCCATGTTGACAATTTTTAATCAAATTACCTACTTATTTATTTTTTCGCCCAGCCACTCGCCTCTATTTCTCTCTATTCTTGTTTTTGTCGAAATACGGGACATGTAGTTTGTAGTAATACGGGACGGGAAAGTCCAATACGGTGACAGTTCCGTATATACGGGACGTATGGCAACCCTAGGTGTCAAGCCACCCTGGGTCATTGGGTTGACGATGCTAGATAGGCAGTCGCTCCTTGTGGCACACTGGAACTCAGCTGCATCCGGTCCTGGAAGCTGACCCCAACATAGTTGGGAAAAAGCTAGGCAGCTGATGATGGTCTCCCATCCACTGACCGACTGCGCCAAGCTTTGCTTAACCTAAAGGTGAGTATAGACTACAACATTTTGTGGAGCATTTCTGTGTAATGTAACGTTCTAGCGAATGGTACAATACAGGCTTTTGCTGACTGAGCTTTTGCTCAGTCTCCAAAGCATTTCCATGTAATGTAACGTTCGTGCGAATGCTCGGCGTTATGTTACGGGTAAATGCTCACAGTCTGTGCGTCTTTCGTCCCTCTCCTTCCGCGTCACCCCGCAACCGCGCATCGCCCGCACTCGATAAAGGATGATACACTAGAACATCTCATAGAGCGGCTCGTTGGTCTGTAACAAGTAAATGTTGTAGTCTTTACTCACCTTTATGATCGATCGACCCGTGCAGCTGTTAGTGAACCAGTTAAAATGTAATTTGATCTATTTTTCCTACACCACTCATAATAATTGGGACCATTAATTGTTATAAATTTTTATTACTTTTGGAATAACCCAGTTAATGTCCTAAGTAATGAATATGTCCTATAATAGACCTCTAACAACACATACTATTACGTATATCCCGCGGTTTCACTTGCATACTGGAAAACCATGAACGGAAGGTTGTACAGTCAGCACCAAAAGTCGATGAACAGAATCAACATGACAAAACACCTGTTCACAATAAAATGCCATAAGTTATAGTCGCAACTAGGAAACAAAATAGCCTGTACACCAGAAATTTACAAAAGTCGTTAAACACGAGTATTTCAAAAGTATCTGTGCACTAGTATTCCTAAAGTCGCTGTACACCATCAATCCAAATGTCGCTGAACTTCATTGTATCAAAAGTCACTAAACAGCAGTAAATACAAAATTAGGTTAACAAAGTATATTTTTAATGTTGCCGTGTGTTAATATACTTTTGACGCTTATGTTGTTCAGCTACTTTTGGGACAGTGCTTGCTTGACCTTAATAATGTATGTTAACACGTTAGTATCTATTTCAATACTTATTTACAAAGCAATTATATTTTATTGTCAGTCATCTTACTAATCTATAATATGAAATAACATAAACATAACTGTCATGATCTACGAAGCGATTATAGTGATGGTACTTACTTGTAATTTACTTTGCGCGAATCTTACAAAACCTACCTCCATTTAATTTTTAATTTATTATTTCTATTCACATGACTTGTGATAATTTTAGTCTAGCGTATGATTGTCATAGTCTGAACTAATTGAAATGTTGTGTAAGTGCATAGTTGTTTATTTATATTATTGAGATACATCAATCGATAAATATCACAATAATACCGTATAATGTGCATATTACGGAGCATAAACGTCACAGAAGTCTCCTATCTCGATTAGTTCTCCAGCCTCTCCAGGGCCACCAGAGCACATCCAACCCCAAAACACACCAAAGTCACTTGCGCGGTTATCGATTATATTACGTTCTGCATATCGAGTACTATTTATACGCCAGAGAGACATACGACCATTTTCAGTAGAATGAAATGTTTTTTCATCCGAAAGCCAAGAAGTTATTTCTAAAAGAGTTATGTTAATGAAAAGAGTTATGTTTATGTTATTTCATATTATAGATTAGTATGATTACTGACAATAAAAAACACTGTAAAGCAAAAAAAAACTATTTTTAGGTGCATCGGCCTGGAAGACAATGTCTAATGGATGTAACTAAGTTTATTTCGCCACCGACTTCTAGGCCGATGCACCTAAGAATAGTTTTTTTTTTGCTTTACAGTGTTTTTGGGAGTCAGTTTTATTTTTTTGAAAAAAGTTTTTTATTTTTAGCTTTTCAGTGACAAGCATAGTTGTCACTATCCGCATAAGTGGAAAGTTCTCATCAATACGGACAATACAAGCCCAAACACGAGGTAGTTTACATATTCAGTTTTATAGTTCCCTCGACCTTCTCTGGTCTCCATCACCAGGTCAGCTCTAAATCTTCACCATTGCATAGTGTTATCAGACATAAGCTTTAGTGTCAAGTTTTTACCCTGCGTATTCCTACAATTTTCCAAAGCCGCAAATTTGCCCTCGATTTCTCAGCGTTTCCATCATCAGGTCCTGACCGTGTGATTATGGGACCACCTGGGAGGTAAACACTATCAAACAAAAAAAAAATTTGCAAATCGGTCCTGGCGTCTCCGAGCAATCGGTGAACATAAAAAATAAAAAAAAAGATCCCAACGAATTGAGAACCTCCTCCTTTTTGGGAAGTCGGTTAAAAATATATTTACAAAGCAAATAAGTATTGAAAAAGATACTAACGTGTGAACATACATTATTAAGGTCAAGCAAGCACTGTCCCAAAAGTAGCTGAACAACATAAGCGTCAAAAGTCTATTAACACACGGCAACATTAAAAATATACTTTGTTAACCTAATTTTGTATTTACTGCTGTTTAGTGACTTTTGATACAATGAAGTTCAGCGACATTTGGATTGACGGTGTACAGCGACTTTAGGAATACTAGTGCACAGATACTTTTGAAATACTCGTGTTTAACGACTTTTGTAAATTTCTGGTGTACAGGCTATTTTGTTTCCTAGTTGCGACTATAGCTTATAGCATTTTATTGTGAACAGGTGTTTTGTCATGTTGATTCTGTTCATCGACTTTTGGTGCTGACTGTACATACAGTTATATATCGTATCGTATATACAGTTATATATCGCCGATACATCCTGAAATGGAAGTCAGCCGTTCAAATATTACGTAAGCAGATTTCTTACAATTATTTAACCCCCCATCCCCGTTGTCAGCAAAAGTAAGCAAAGCTTTTACCCCCTCCCCCCATGCTTACGTAAACATTTTTCAATTAAAAATGTTTTTTTTTTATATTATAAATATAATGTTATAGTATCCGAACAAAACAATACACTGACAGACGAAATTTAGACAAGTAAACAGCGCGCGGTAATTCCCCGAAACGATTCTAAAGCGAGTGCTTAAGAGCGTGTACGCTCGCCGCGCGATGTCAACTTTAGGTAATTCAACGCAAAAAATCGAGCACACTAGCGTCGCGACCACTCGCGGCTGTGTGCGTGCCTATCATACTTCACGTATAGTCACACAAACCATTTTGATCCTTTCGAGTGAAATTGGTAGAACAAAAAATATATTATTTAGTAATAGTAATTAGTTAATAGCGAGAAAATAGTGTAGGTAAGTCTATGGATGACTAAAATATAAAAGCATGAAAATAAGTCGTTAATACATATATCTTTTGCAAAAAAATCGGGCACCTATGAAAACCTTGGTTTTGAGGACTTTCTGTATATTACATACAATTTTCAACAGTACTAAATAGTCGACTGATGATTAATGGCAATGCAAAGTTTCTGTATTTTAACCGATTTCAAAAAAGGAGGAGGGTTCAATTAGATTGTTTTGTGATTGTTCTCAATTTGATTGTTCTCGATTTCTCAAAGACACCTGGACTGACTTGAAAAATTGATTGTTTATATGAATGGTCCAGTCCATCCAGACCGAAAAATTGTGGTCAAATAACAACAATTGCCGGAAAGCCAAATGTTGGTGAAGAGCTTGGGTTTACCATTGCAAATAAAGTTTTAAGTTATCTATCCTATATGCTTCAAAAGTTATTCGGGATCAAAAGTAAAAATTTGGGTACATCCAAAATGAACATATAAATAAAATTATAGCTCGATTGGTAACAGACATCTGCAATAAGTGATTTCTAGCCTAAGGCCTTTCTAGCCTAAGCCTATTCATAGCAAGCCCTTTCATTTGATACCCATATCGTAGGAATGCATTAAAAACATTTTTTTTCTCCATCTTGGGTATACCGCCATATTGGATATAGAATCATACATTGTCATTAAAACTGAACATTCAAACAAAATTTCAACTCAATCGATAAAAAAAAATATGCTTCAAAATTGAGCTTTAAATAAAATAGTAATGTATCAAGATTTGTTGGTCGCGCTTGAAATGTACTCTATTCTCGGTATCCACGGCAGAGGTTATTCACCCTACGCGATGTGACGGAGCGACACGTCCTCTCTCTGTTAAGCCTTGCGGCGGTCTGGTTTGAGTTGACTCGCGTGCAGCGTTTTATAGTAGTTTTTAAATAATTTATAAAAAAATAAAAACGAGAGATTAAATTATAATATAAAGTTTATGTTTTAAAGAAAGAGTTATATTACTATAGTAAATAATTCTTATATTAAATTAAGTAAGATAGGTAGGTAAAAAAAGCATTTGAAATTCACAATTTTTCACATTGTTAAAATATTTTTTTCTGAAAGATAGAGACCTAAATCAAAAAATGTTTTCAATTAACTATAGGCATGGGGATTTCGTCTATGAGTAAAAAAATAAATATGATTAGATTTGCCACTGTTTTCACATGAATTTAAGCTTCGAAATAGACGCTGAACGGGAATTTTATAAAACATCTGTTACGTTATAGGGGTTTTAAGTATTTAAACTACACAAATTGAAATTTATGTTCAATTAACTATATAGACAGTGAAATTACCTTGCGTTATTAAAAATTAACATAGTTATAAGATAAGTAGTTAATGAGAAACAGTGGTTTGAAAAGTACCTTTTTAGGCCAAATGGCGCGCGGTTGACGTACACGCTCTTAAACGTATGCGTGTATATTTGCGGATATCCCCGAAAATGCGTTTCGTTTTCAAGCATAGACAATGTGAGGGTTGCCATTCGTGTAAAAAAAATAAATAACTATCGATGACGTAATCATCATTTGGACTCCCCTACCCCCCATGTCATCAAAAATAAGCAAAACAAAGACCCCCTCACCCCCCTACAGTGCTTACGTAATACTTGAACGGCCCTCATTGGCAATATTTTTACGTGTTCTACTCTTGATTGACTATCATTTTTAACCGACTTCCCAAAAAGGAGGAGGTTCTCAATTCGGCCGGTATGTTTTTTTTTTTTTTTTTTTTTTTTCTATGTATGTACATCGATTACGCCGAGGTTTATAGACCGATTTACGTGATTCTTTTTTGTTCGACGCGGAATAGATGCCAATTGGTCCCATAGTCATCAGGTCAGGGATCTGATGGTGGAAACCCTGAGAAATCGAGGGCAACTTTCGAAAGTTGTAAGCATACATAGGGTTAAACCTTGACACACATATGTATGTCTGATAGCACTATTCAACAGTAAAGGTTTGGAGCTGACCTGATGATGGAGACCAAAGAAGGTCGAGGGAACTCGACAACTGAGTGTGTAAACTACCTCGTGTTTGGGCTTATATTATTCGTATTGACGAGACCTTTGCAACAGTGAAGGTTTGGAGCTGACCTGATGATGGAGACCAGAGAAGGTCGAGGGAGCTCGACAACTGAAAATGAAAACTACCTCGTGTTTGGGCTTATATTCTTCGTATCAATGAGAACTTTCTAGTTATGTGGATAGTGATCTATTCGTTTCACTGAAAAGCTGAAAATAAAAAACTTTTTTACAAAAAAATATAACCGACTTCCCAAAACACTAAAAAGCAAAAAAAAACTAATTTTAGGTGCATCGGCCTAGAAGTCGGTGGCAAAATTAACTCAGGGACATCCATTAGACACCGACTTCTAGGCCGATGCACCTAAAATTAGTTTTTTTTTGCTTTTTAGTGTTTTGGGAAGTCGGTTATATTTTTTTGTAAAAAAGTTTTTATCATTTAGGCTCATAAAATAGAGAAAAGTGTATAAATATTGCCAACTAGCCGTTTTCCCGCGGTTTCACCCGCGTCCCGTGGGAGCTACTGCCCGCACCGAGATAAAATATAGCCTATGTTACTCGCAGATAATATACTTAGCTTTCTAATGGTGAAAAGAATATTTAAAATCGGTCCAGTAGTTTTTGAGTTTATCCATTACAAACAAACAATGTTTTCCTCTTTATAATATTAGTATAGATGAATTCCATTTCAGGCTGTATATCGGGAAAGGCTACAGGCTTTATTTATCCGGGAGCGTGAAGTAGTTCCCACAAGACGCAAGCTAAACAGCTGGAACAGCTGCTTACCTAACTCATATGCCGAAATGACAACCTGCCTGTGTGGGATTACCGTCCCATCAGGCTACGAGAGTGAAGGAATAGGGAGTGCACCTGTGTCTGCGCAAATGCTCGTGCACTATAATATGTCCTGCGCAGCTGGCTGATCTCCTTACACGAGAACTGTCGCCGTGACCGACAATTGGCTATATAAAAACGAGGCAGTGACTGCAGTCACTGCCTCGTTGGTCTAGTGGTCGCAAGCGCGGCTGCTGTGCTCGAGGTCTCGGGTTCGATTCCCGGGTCAGGCCGAAATCGCTTTGTGGGTTTTCTTAAACTTTCACAAAGCAGCCCGTAGTCTGGAAGTTGGTGATTGATTCACCCGTGCATCGGAGAGCACGTAAATGTCGGTCCTGCGCCTGATCCCTTTCCGGTCGTGTCGGATTGCCGTCCCATCGGGTTATGAGAGTGAAGGAATAGGGAGTGCACCTGTGTCTGCGCAAATGCTCGTGCACTATAATATATCCTGCGCAGCTAGCTGATCTCCTTACACGAGAACTGTCGCCGTGACCGACAATTGGCTAGGACGCTATTATATATATCTGCATTCTAGAAACAGGTGTTTCATCGTCATAAATAAAACAATTATACAATATGTTGTTTTATTTTATGGACTTTAATATAACCCCAACTATATTATCTTTACAAGCTACAATTAATTTTCAAGTTCGATAGATAAGATCCATGTAGGTATATGACACTAATATTTTATATAATACGGAATATTAGTACGTCTTTGTTTTTGTTCGGTGATGTTCTGTGAGTGTCAGAGTGTTTAAATATTGACGAAAATGCTGTCTAATAAAAAGGAAAGGGTGCATACAAAATCACGGGTTAGTAGTCAATTCGCCCGAATTTCATCATCATCATCATCTCAGCCATAGGACGTCCACTGCTGAACATAGGCCTCCCCCTTAGATCTCCACAGATACCTGTTGGAGGCGACCTGCATCCAGCGTCTTCCGGCGACCTTTATAAGGTCGTCTGTCCACCTTGTTGGTGGACGTCCTACGCTGCGCTTGCTAGTCCGTGGTCTCCACTCCAGCACTTTTCGAGCAATATGAATGAATTTAAATGGCACTCGTCACCGTTTCTTGTTCCCAGTCATAACATTAGGAAGTGATGAAAGGAGGACGTTTTGGGGATACTGTCTTATGTAGTTTGACATGAAAAAGAGCTTATTTAATTAATAAATATTCTTATTATTTGCGTCGTTCTTCCGATGGGCAAAACATACTTCATTAAATAGGCGTGTTGATTTGATAGCGTTAAAAGATTGTGATTAATTAGTGCGTCTTTTTTCCAATAAGCAAAAATCTTTTTTGCTTTCTTTGTTTTAACAAACGTTAAAAACATACTAAATTATGAAACATTAAAAAGTTGGGAGTAGGGGCTTGGGACGTCTCATCTACGTGAACATACCTAGAAGTGACTTAACACAAAATTCAAAAAATAGTTTTTTCTTTGCTATTTATTTGTGAGAGGAAATACAAAATATGTGTGATATTTGAGGGTCATATAAAAGATGAACTAATTATTTTTCTTCTGGAAACTTCTAAGAATGGCGATGCTTATATTTGTTGATGTATTGTTTCAGATGCGATTGCACCGGTGTGAGGGCTGTTTAGCGGCGTGCGGACGGCAACGCCGCTCCACGCCGCTCCCTGCCGTACCCAAGAGTTTGGCCAGGTAACTATCCGCCTAGCCTAGACATTAGCCAGGCGACTATCCAGCTAGCCACGTCATAGTATCTGGCTCTGTTCCTTGTCTTACTCAGGTATTAACTATCTGCCTGTGGTGAGGTTAAGATTACCCGGATGACCTCAATTAACGTAATAAGAACTATCCGCATATCCCAGTCCTAATACGTCACGTCGTTCCCTGCCTTCCCCAGGAGTTGAGCCAGGTAAATATCCGCATACCTCGACTTATGGCCAGACGACTAATCGTAGAGACCCATCTCTAAATGTGGAGGTCTTTGCTTCTAGACCAATCGAGGACAGCCAGAGAACAGACCGCCTATCCTGAGATCCTTCCCTTAATCCAAAATTTTCGAACACTCCTTACTATATATTTATTTTTTAGGACTTATTATATATTTATCTATACTAATATTATAAAGCTGAAGAGTTTGTTTGTTTGAACGCGCTAATCTCAGGAACTACTGGTCCGATTTGAAAATTTCTTTCAGTGTTAGATAGCCCACTTATCGAGGAAGGCTATAGGCTACTTTTTATCCCGGTACGGGAAGTAGTTCCCACGGGATGCGGGTGAAACCGCTGGCAGAAGCTAGTTATTTATATATATTTCGTCAAATAACGTGCTGTTTGACGCCCTGTGCACACGTAGCAGATTTTGTGTTCGTTCGTACATTTTGCTTTCATGAACTTTGGAGACGAAAATTGTAAGTACATATAGAAAAACTAAACATGTATCTTCTGCTTTTAATTCCAGGAGTAAAATACTAAACCGAGCGCGTCGCGCCCCGTACACCGCCCCGATGAGCAAGGACAACTGTGTGAAGATGGAGGACGCTCCCCCCACGCCGCCGGACAACGATGCTCCTCGTAAGTTATACTAAAAATAATTTGTTACAATAGGGTTGTTTCCAATTTTCGAAAATCTATTTAAATAGCTTCTAAATAATTTAAAGATCACCCCTCCTATAATTTTGCGTCTTAAATCTCTTTACTTTTTATTTATTCGATTTTTTTCTATTTTTCTTAAAACATTGCCCAGAAAACGCTCGATCACGTGACTGTGACGTCAGAGTATACTATGTGTTCCTTTACACCTTAACGCACATATAAAGAGAAGAAACTAATTAGAAAGAACTCATCGATTTTTAAATTTTAATAATGTACTCTTATAATATGTATAGATACAAAAACAAATATTTTAAACATTTAAATTATTTTTAAACATTGGGCACAAAAGAAAATACCTGTAATGTTTTGAGTTGTGTACGCGGTAAAATAAAACTGTACAAAGGAACGTAACGTTTGTGTTTGTTATTGAGGTTATATTTGTGTCATCTTGGTTATTAGCAAAGAATTGAGCGACAATAAAACTATCAGCTTTCATAAATCCTTTCTCCATAATTCTTTTCTAGCTTTCTTTCGCTCAAATACAAATAAAAACTGAAGAAAACAACACATCAATTCCCAGGTTATACCTGTCATAGACTGTCACTGTCAAATACTTGTCATTGTCAATGTAAAGTGACGACATCGGACTCGATTCGCCGTTTTCAAGGTCGTGACGTAATAGACGATAAATTTAAATTTCATAAATTATTTTAAAATTATTAGGTCAGTAATTATTAATATAATATAGCTTATCGTGTTTCTAGTTTTGTGAACTTTCGTTGCATATACCTATTTTTAATTGACTGAATACTAGGAAACAACCCTATTCCACGTAAGAGGCCGTCGAGAGGACTTCACTCTCATAGCCGGATGGATGGATGACAACAATCCGACACCAAATGCAAATATGCTTGTGCACTGTAATATGTCCTATGCAGCTGGCTGATATCCTTATGTGAGGACAGCCGACCCCCTAGCCGGAGGAGATCATCATCATGAAATTATTTTCCGCAGCGATGACCTGGATCTTCATGGACATAGGCAGCACTCATAGAAAGACGAACCGTCGTATATACAACCTTTCGCATTACTGGCTGTCCTGGGAAATTTAAACCTACCCGGCCAAATATGGTCTATGTCACTCGAAGATGGTCCAGCTTTCTAAGTGAAATATTTTTTCAAATCTCTCATTTTTCTATTTTTTCAGTTGTTTCAGAGCTTTAGAGCACAAACAAAAAAATGTTACCTCTTATATCAGTAAAGATGTTACTCTGGGATATTGTAGCTACCAAACAGGGAGAGCATTTTCCAAACAATCAAACAGTAAAATGTTTTCTCTTTATTGTATTAGTATAGATATAATTTTGCCTATCATCCACCTAACCTTCTTCCTAGGAAGTTCCTACTCAAAACCAAAATCAAAAGTCATTTATTTAAATTAGGCTGCAAAACAGCACTTTTCGAACGTCAGAAATTTACAAAAGACAGCCCCCAAAACGCCCGCCCTTCACCACTTCCTATGTGTTTTTGCTGGGAAGAAGAAGTGGAAAGACCCCAATATATGTAGTTAAGACTTCCAGTCTTTTGCTAAATAACTTATAAATATTCAATATAGTATATTGCTTTCTCCAGCGATGCCCTGGTTCGGCATGGACATCGGCGGTACCCTCACGAAGCTGGTGTACTTCGAGCCTCGGGAGACGAACCGGCGCGAGCTGGACAAGGAAACGGAAGTGCTGAAGAATATCAGGCGATATCTTACAAGGAACTCAGCTTATGGAAAGACTGGCAGACGGGATGTACATTTACAGGTGAGAAAGAAACACAGGACACGAATAATATTTGAGAGAAAAAACTAAAAAAACAAGGCCCTTCTGGTTGTCGGACGAATATCGTAATCATTTATATATATTAAAAATCTCTAAATATGAGGCAAAAGATTCTTACACTTACATAGGTAATTTTGCCTCCATTTAGTTTATCACATAAAAATCAAAAGAGTAATCTAAGAATGTCTTTGTCATTCTTCTCCATTTTCAGCTCTTTTTAGAATGGACAACTCATTTCAATATACATTTTTTTCTTCTATAATAAAGTGAATTATTTGAATTTAAACTGGAGCTAAATTTATAAATATTATTTACTACATAGTATTTATTACAACAATGTCGTTTCCTGTAGTCTGCCCACTGACCTCTATATTTACCACTGGACCGGCTGTTCCGTACGTTTGACAGCAATTTTTTTGTGCCCATTTGAAGCGCCAATATCGTCTAAGCGAGTGTCCACAGAACTAATTTTGACGTATAATTTCAAATGGCTGTGAGAGAAGTGTTTGTTCATTGGTTCACTGTAAAATAATTTTAGTACCACGGACACTCGCTACGTCTAACAGCGCCAAAATGGCGATTATCAAACGGGCACAAAAGCACGTTGACAGCAGCCGGTCCAGTGGTAAATATAGAGGTCAGTGAGTCTGCCCCTATGTGTGCGTATATCTTTAAAACTACACAACAGACTTTGATGCATGTTTTATACATAGAAAGAAATATGTTATTATATTAATCAATACCCAAAGATATGGGTCCTTTACATAAAAAATCACCACATCACTTCCTTAAATCTACCATAAAAATTGACAATAAAAGAGTGCGGAATGTAGGGCCAATAGGAATCAATAACATAAGTATATTGCAAACAGACAGAATTATAAGCACAGACATACAAATATGGATTGAAAATCAGTTATAGCAAAATCTGCCACTGTATCATCCTCATTCTCCGAGCCTTTTTCCCAACTATGTTGGGGTCGGCTTCCAGTCTAACCGGATTCAGCTGAGTACCAGTGCTCTGCCACTGTATCAGATTATAATATTTATCCCGTATAGGCCGCAAGGAGTCTCCACTCAATAATAAATACCTCCTCTTTACAGATGGATAACGTAACAATCCGCGGTCGTCGCGGCACCTTACACTTTATAAGGTTCCCCACGTCGGAAGTGGGGGCGTTCCTCCAGCTGGCCAGGTCTAAGGGCATGGCGGACCTCGTCAACACTATATACGCGACCGGCGGCGGCGCTTACAAGTTCGAGGAGGACTTTATTAAGGTGAGAACATCTCTCTTTGTATGTGGGTAACGTAACATACCGGTAACACTTCATATGGTTCCCTCCAGCAGAAATAGTGGGTTGCTTCAAGTTTGAGGAGGATTTTATTGAGGTAAGTTGTCTTCTAGGTGCCAAGAACAAGGTAATTGGTCATTTAGGTACTAAGGACAAGGTATGTGGTCTTCTAGATACCGAGAACACCCCTCTCAGCAGATGGGTAACGTAACAAAGTCAAATTATTTATTTCATTTAGGCTTTCACAAGCACTTATGAACGTCAAAAAATATAAATAAAGTTGATTCTAGTTGCCCATTCCAAAAGTAGCTTCCTATGGAGAAGAACGGGCAAGAAACTCCATGGTTACTCTTTTAAAAATAATAGGTATTACAGTTTGTATGTATTGATACATACTATAATAACATGCGAAGATCACGTAGAATCACAATAGACAAAGAATATGAGAATAAAAAAAGGTTAAAATGCTACATGGTGTTCACATTTACAAATGTTTATATTTTTGTACAAAGTTACAAACAAACAATCAAAAGAAGAACACAATTTTACTAGCGGGTGTAATTTTAAATTCGCAATAATTTGATACTGCCAGTGCGTCCTATGGAGCAGGACCAGCATGTTTCCAAGCATTTTTATCTTGAATATAATCTTCTAATTTATAATATGCTTAACAATAACAATACACTTCATAAGGGTCCCCACATCAGAAATGGGGGCGTTCCTCCAGCTGGCCAGGTCTAAGAGAGTCAAGGGGGTGTTCCTTCAAGTTCGAGGGTAATTTTTAACCAACTTCCTAAAAAGGAGGAGGTTCTCAATTCGTCGGCATCTTTTTTATTAAGGTAAGCTGTCTTCTAGGTACCGAGAACACCCCTCTCTCTTCGCAGATGGATATATGATATTAGTACAGAAGAAATGTTTCCACCAGCGGGTTCACTCGAGAACTACTTCTCGTCCCTTCTAGTACTGAATTTGTGAAATTGGACCAGTGATTGAGACTATCTGTATAAATAAACAAACTTTAGCTTTATAATATTCATCATCATCATCATCTTAGCCGTAGGACATCCACTGCTGAACATAGGCCTCCCCCTTATGGCGCATCCACACATGCCCGGCGGCACGGCCGGCGGCCGTGCCGCCGGCATTTGCCGCATCTCAGCCGCGGCACGCGCGGCTTTTGGTTGCCGGCGGCAGTTTGCTTGCGGCTTCGATACGCCGCCAAAAAAAGCATGCAGGCCGCCGTAAAGCCGGCGGCCTGCATTCAGCGGCAAGGCGGTCTGAAACCCGGCGGCATGTGTGTATGCGCCATTAGATCTCCACAGATATCTGTTGGAGGCGACCTGCATCCAGCGTCTATAATATTAGTACTTATAAATCGCCATTTCTCTATTACTAGATTCTGCCAGCGGTTTCACCCGCATCCCGTGGGAACTTCGGCACGAACCGATAAAAAGGCTTCTTCGATAAATGGGCTATCTAACACTAAACTACTCTAATAATTTTTCAAATCGGACCAGTAGTTCCTGAGATTAGCGCGTTCAAGCAAACAAACTCTTCAGCTTGTATAGATAATATTAACTCATCAGAGTATACAAACATTTTTTATTTTATTTTATTTTATTTTATTTGGGAAAACAAACGATACCACATTACATAGTTCTTATAAAAAGTAACAAGAGGTTGTTTTAAACAAAATCAATGCAGTAACAACAACATTTTCCACATATTAACAATAATTTTGAATCAATTTAACCGACCCTTTCCCAGGTTTTCAATTCAGATTTTTTTACTTTTACGTTCCAAAAAACTCCAATTTAATTAATTTATTTTCTCCTCTTTCACAGGAAGTAAACATGCGCCTAAGCAAGATGGACGAGCTAGACGCTCTTATAGCGGGTGTCCTATTCGTGGACGGCATGAACTCACAGGAGTGTTACTACTGGGCGCCGCCCGACGAACACGCTGTACATACGCATGTTAGTGATTCGGTAAGATTTTATTATTCACTGCTTTGCATTTTTCCCATCACCAATATCATCATCATCATCATCATCTCAGGCATAGGACGTCCACTGCTGAACATAGGCCTCTCCCTTAGATCTCCACAGATTCCTGTTGGAGGCGACCTGCATCCAGCGTCTTCCGGCGACCTTTATAAGGTCGTCTGTCATCCACCTTGTCATCATCATCATCCTGCCCTTATCCCGTACTCGGCGCAGCATTTTTTCTCCTAACATACTCTTCATCTGCCGTCATCTCATAAGTAACATTCTTTCTAACCATATCTAGTTTTACTCAATTTTCTAAGTATATCTTAGACATCAATGACTGTGTTTCGGATGACACGTTAAACTGTAGGTCCCGGCTGTCATTGAACATCCTTGGCAGTCATTGTGGGTAGTCAGAAGCCAGTAAGTCTGACACCAGTCTAACCAAGGGTATTGGGTTGCCCGGGTAACTGGGTTGAGGGGGGTCAGATAGGGCAGTCGCTCCTTGTGGCACACTGGTACTCAGCTACATCCAGTTAGACTGGAAGCCGACCCCAACAAAGTTACTTTCACGCAATCCATTGGCCATCCATCGTTTCTTTGGTCTTCTTCTTCCTCTATATCCGTCCACGTTCATGCCCAAAACTTTTCTCACAACATGACTTTCATTCCTCCGGACAGTCGGTTTCCACGCAGTTGTTCCATCCTATTTCTCCTGTCCTATTCCCAATGAAGAATGGCGAAAATGGACCCATATGATTTAAAGATCATTTATTTGCAAATCTATATGAATTTAAATAACAAGTTTGGTAGAGGATTATATAAAAAATATTGAGTTTTTAGCTCATGGGAATTAAAAGTTAGAAATAAACTAAATCTATTAAAAATTAGATAACATGCAGTTTGCGAACGCAACGTGTGTCACTGATTACGTTCCTATCTTCATAGTTAATTATTAAGTAGATTCATCGCCATACACTTGTGGACGTCTACGTTTGGCAGTTATTATTTTCTTGTATTTTTTACTTAAAAAAATAGAAACAGAAAAATACATACAAAAAATGAATAAGCAAAGTACACATTTAGTAAATAATAATTACAGCGCTAGCATGTTGTATTGCTAACCTTTTTGTGCGAACGCAAATTGGAACGTTTGTGGCTAGAGGCTGCTGTCAGTGCTGTGTTCTGTCATTCCATGTTTGGTTTTGTTTTCAACGGCTAACTTGGGATTTGAATGCGATTTTGTGGATTACTTCTTGACGACTTGGCTTTCTATTTGGACTGACTATTCTGCATAACGACTACCGTATTTATCTTTGGATTCCGATTTGCAAGTGATTTGGACTTATTTACCGTGTAAAATGCGTTGTGTCAATTGCCAATTACGCATTGCACGATTACGAAGACATCGTGTATTGGATGAAAATGCTCAGATAATTGAGAAAGTACATGGTACATGGGTCATGCCAGACACCAGAACTATGATTCTGCGCCAGCTTCATTCTTGGACAATCTTTTAATTAGGTAAATAATATTTGAAAAGGTTGTCTAAAAATGCAGCTAGTTCAGAAACAGTGATGGTAGGTATGTAAAAAAACATAAATAGTTGTATTAATAAATACATTATCCTCTTCCTTCTATGATGTGATAAAAATTAAATAAAAGATGTTTTTTTAATAATGAGTACATTGTTTCATTTAGTAAACATGTTTTTATGTAATAGTTTAACACCTAAGTATATGTTTTTACCCACACTGCTGCTGAGCTACAACGTGACGCCTGCGCTACGTTGTTGCGGCACGCTGCGCTAACGTAACGACACTACAATAAAATTGTGCGACTTCTCCGCTGCGGCGCAGAAGTCGCACAATTGTACATAACTGCAGTAACGCGGTGCATGCGACGGGCACCTGCAGGGCTAATGCTGCGTATGCATTAACCCTCAAGAGTCAAGGGTGACAAATCAACATCGAGCTTTGCTAGGCTGTGCTATGTTTGGTCAACTAAACAGAACTTGCCTCGCACAGCGCTGCACAGCATGGTTTGTTTGTATCCTCATTAAAATATTAGAGACGGCCGAGTTAAAAAAACAGCACAGCTCGATGTTGATTTGTCACCCTTACACTGATGCCGTGACAACGCGACGCCTGCACAACGTAGGTAGTCGCGGCGTCTGCGCTGCCCACACTTTTATCGGATGCCTACGCTGAACAAACAGTGAAGGCGATCTTTAAGACATAGTTCATCTAGTTTAAACCAGGTCACCAAGTTCCTAGTTCACAAATATTATTTTCGTTTTGAGATTTTTAGGTTATAATCTTCTACCTTGCATAACTTTTTTCTTCCAACTTTTGCAACTCATTATCCATTTGCTTTTTTGTTAGTTTTGTATAGATCTACAAGTAGTACTAAGTTTCAATTATGTACGAATCTTATATCAATGGGTCCCAGTTTACATACAAGTTCGCCATTCTTCTTTATTTGTAGTCGACACAATATGTCTTCCTCTCTGTAACTCTTCATACTGCCCAGTCTCATCTCTCGAGCCTTTTCCCAACTATGTTGGGGTCGGCTTCCAGTCTAACCGGATGTAGCTCAGTGTGCCACAAGGAGCGACTGCCTATCTCACCTCCTCAACCCATTTACCTAATCATGACATTGTTGGTAATACTGGTCGTCAGACTTTTGTCTTTTGACCACAAAGATGTTCAAATGACAATCAGTACCCACCAGGGGCCCGATTCTCCTAATTTTACTTAAGCGACGATCGATCGACGTTTGACTCGATTCGACTGAGATCCAATCCCGACTCGATTACGATTGAAGCGTATGTGGCATTCCGCTATTTTTTCTTTGAAATAAACGTTTTTATCCTTTTCTATCATTCAATAATGAATCATTTTGTGTGCAAATGATTTACGATTGCAAAATGATTGTACAGCAAACTACCGTATAGATCAAAATCACCAAAATAGCAGACCAATCGCACACCAATCAAATGTCAATCGAATACGATTGGTCTTTTATTAGCAGCAGAATGCCCGATATGGTTAAAACTGCTATTGCGATCATATTGCGATTCGATTTCTATTCGATTTTGACATTATTAACTTAGGAGAATCGGGCCCCGGTTAATTCTGTCTTCTGTAACACAGAGGAACTTGTTAAAACAAGATGGTCACCGCGGGGGTTCCGGGATTGTTCGCGCTCATTACCACGGCGCTGGTACGTACGCGGCCTACGACGGAACACGACGGTGTTTAGTCAGTAATGGTCTTACTACAAAAACTTAAACGTGTGTCAAACACTTGTCTAAAAAAAGTGTGGCAGCAAAATGGACCTTATTTCAACGTCATAATCTGTCATTTTTTTTGACAAGTCTTAAACTGACGTTTAAAAGTTTTTGTGGTGAGACGGTACGCAGCGGGAGGGGTCATTTGATGATTTTTGCCGTCGCTAAAAAAAAAAGAAGGTCACCGTGGAACTTTTAGTCTATTGTGCTTATTTTATAAAACTCTATAACCTTATAAAAGTTTTCCGCATACAAAACAAATTCAGTGGCAAAATATATATAGCTGCATCCACTAGACACGAACTTTTAGACATATGCCCCTAAAAAATTTTTGTTGCTTTTCATTGCTTTCTGGAGAAGGTTTTTATATTTTTTTATTTATTTATTTATATGTTTGAAATATTTTTTTCATGTACATTATTTCTCTTCCAGCCGCCCTACTCAGAAGCAGCCCTAAGCGTGTACGTCCGGAAGCCGTTCGACTTCTCGGAGCCCTACCCCTTCCTCCTCGTGAACATCGGCAGTGGAGTCTCCGTGCTGGTCGTCAACGCGCCTGATGACTACTACCGCGTCAGCGGGACTAGGTGATTAAACTGTCTCTTAGAAATAGATGATGATTAGAAATAGATTATTGTAATTTTTGTACCGTTATATCTCCGAAACAATTGCAGGTAGGAAAAAAGTATTATATTAGTTTAAAGCTAATTTTAATAATCTACAATTTTACCGAAGATGTTATTATGATAAAACTTACAGTTTTGCTGGAAATCACAAAAAAACGCAAAAAAAAAATCATATTTTTTTAACTTTGACCTTGAATATTTTCTTTTTGCACACAGGAGAAACATGGGGAACTTTGAAATTTCATTTATAAACGAATTAACCAATTTTCAGCTTGTTGTGAATTAATGTAACTTCACACTAATTTTTTGGTCTAATTTGACTGGACTATTATTTAGACACACAAATTGTTGCTTTTATAATATTAGTAGTACAATCATAGCACTTAAAGTCAAAGTTATTTCTTTTTATTTCAAATAGAACCATAACAGCTCTTTCGAAACGTCAAACTAGTTGCACGGTTCCAAAGAGTTGGTGTCATGGAGAAGAACCTTTCACAAACTATTCTTTACAATAGTTTTCAAGCTATTCCTAAGTAACCATAGTATTTCTTGCCACTTTTGGAATGGGCAACTGGAATCAAACTTATTTATATTTTTGACGTTCATAAGTGCTCATAAAGGCCTAAATTAAATAGATGATTTGACTGTTATATGAAAGTTATGCAGTGCAAGTGAAGCTTATAAAATAAACTTTCTTTCTTTCCGTTCATAAGTGCTTGTAAAGGCCTAAATGGAAAACATAATTTGACATATTTATTTTAAAAATGATGCAGTGCAAATAACTTTAATAAACTAATCTTTCTTTCTTTCTTTCCCCAGCCTCGGCGGCGGCACATTCCTCGGCCTCTGCTGCCTCCTAACTGGGTGCAGCAGTTTCGAGGAAGCCATCCAACTGGCCGCCTCCGGAGACAACACCACGGTGGACAAGCTGGTGCGAGACATATACGGCGGCGACTACGCCAGGTTCGGCCTGCCCGGCGACCTGGTAGCCAGCAGGTGAGTTTTCATCCGGCTAGGCGGATAGTTGAATGTAAGAAGAGTGGTTGATTAAATATGAAGATATTTGGGGGACTACACTGCTGTCGATGAGTTACAGCAAACAAATCACTACATGGTACAAAACAAAGTGGCTTTTTCTGTCCCTATGTCACTTTGTACGCTTAAATCTTCAAAACAATAAATTAAATAGACAAATTAACGTCATGATGTCACACATAAATATCGCCTTAGTATATCTGGTATGGGTACCATTGACTAGACTTTTAAAATTACTTTATCTTTTTTCAGTTAGAAGTATCCTTTAACATCTACAGATGAAATCGTCCATAATTGACTTGTTTTCAATATAAATTGTACATACCTAATTGTAATTTCTTATGACGCGTACTACATTTGGCACTATTTTTCAGCGATATTCTTTATATGTACTCTGTATACATTTTATTAAAATAATGAATGATTTTTCTTTACAGTTTCGGCCAAATGTGTTCAGCGGAGCGTCGTGCCAAAGTATCCCGAGCAGACCTCGCCCGAGCATGCGTCGTCACCATCACCAACAACATAGGCTCCATCGCCCGCCTCTGTGCCTCCAACGAGCATATCGAGAGGGTAACTATCCGCCTAGCCGCTTCCCAACTATGTCGCCGTCACCATCACCAACAACATAGGCTCCATCGCCCGCCTCTGTGCCTCCAACGAGCATATCGAGAGGGTAACTATCCGCCTAGCCGCTTCCCAACTATGTCGCCGTCACCATCACCAACAACAGGCTCCATCGCCCGCCTCTGTGCCTCCAACGAGCATATCGAGAGGGTAACTATCCGCCTAGCCGCTTCCCAACTATGTCGCCGTCACCATCACCAACAACAGGCTCCATCGCCCGCCTCTGTGCCTCCAACGAGCATATCGAGAGGGTAACTATCCGCCTAGCCGCTTCCCAACTATGTCGCCGTCACCATCACCAACAACATAGGCTCCATCGCCCGCCTCTGTGCCTCCAACGAGCATATCGAGAGGGTAACTATCCGCCTAGCCGCTTCCCAACTATGTCGCCGTCACCATCACCAACAACATAGGCTCCATCGCCCGCCTCTGTGCCTCCAACGAGCATATCGAGAGGGTAACTATCCGCCTAGCCGCTTCCCAACCATGTCGCCGTCACCATCACCAACAACATAGGCTCCATCGCCCGCCTCTGTGCCTCCAACGAGCATATCGAGAGGGTAACTATCCGCCTAGCCGCTTCCCAACTATGTCGCCGTCACCATCACCAACAACATAGGCTCCATCGCCCGCCTCTGTGCCTCCAACGAGCATATCGAGAGGGTAACTATCCGCCTAGCCGCTTCCCAACTATGTCGCCGTCACCATCACCAACAACATAGGCTCCATCGCCCGCCTCTGTGCCTCCAACGAGCATATCGAGAGGGTAACTATCCGCCTAGCCGCTTCCCAACTATGTCGCCGTCACCATCACCAACAACATAGGCTCCATCGCCCGCCTCTGTGCCTCCAACGAGCATATCGAGAGGGTAACTATCCGCCTAGCCGCTTCCCAACCATGTCGCCGTCACCATCACCAACAACATAGGCTCCATCGCCCGCCTCTGTGCCTCCAACGAGCATATCGAGAGGGTAACTATCCGCCTAGCCGCTTCCCAACTATGTCGCCGTCACCATCACCAACAACATAGGCTCCATCGCCCGCCTCTGTGCCTCCAACGAGCATATCGAGAGGGTAACTATCCGCCTAGCCGCTTCCCAACTATGTCGCCGTCACCATCACCAACAACATAGGCTCCATCGCCCGCCTCTGTGCCTCCAACGAGCATATCGAGAGGGTAACTATCCGCCTAGCCGCTTCCCAACTATGTCGTCGTCACCATCACCAACAACATAGGCTCCATCGCCCGCCTCTGTGCCTCCAACGAGCATATCGAGAGGGTAACTATCCGCCTAGCCGCTTCCCAACTATGTCGCCGTCACCATCACCAACAACATAGGCTCCATCGCCCGCCTCTGTGCCTCCAACGAGCATATCGAGAGGGTAACTATCCGCCTAGCCGCTTCCCAACTATGTTAGGGTCGGCTTCCAGTCTTAACTGGATGCAGCTGAGTACCAGTGTTTTACAGGACCAGGACCGACTGCCTGTCTGACCTCCTCAACCCAGTTACCCCGTGGTAACACTGGTGTCAGACTTACTGGCTTCTGTCTACCCGTAACAATTGCAGAGGATTTTCGATGACAGCCGAGACCACGGAGAAAGGAAATATGAGCGGAGATGCCTCAAAACAAGTTGGTCAGGCGCCTTGTGGCTTAAATTCGAACGCTGGGCATGACGACGATCACTGACGAGTGAACTTACGAAGCATTTAAATAAAACCACTCTTACGGTATTTTATCGCGGTTATCTTAATATTGTTTAGTTTCGACGTTACGGATCCTTTACAGTCTCCATGGTCACGAGCAGACTAAGGTGTTGGTCGTCTTGTTATTATAGTTACAAACAGCTACACTACATTTTGTTTATTATTGACCGCGATAAAATCCCTAACTGTTACAGCCTTTTTATCGTCCCACTGCTGGGCTGCGGCCTCCTCTCACACGGAGAAGGATTGAGCATTAATCACCACGCTTGCTCAATGCGGGTTGGTGATTTCAGACTATATATATAGTCCAGGTTTCCTCAAGATGTTTTCCTTCACCTTTTTATCAGCCATTGGTGTCTAAGATTACTTAGAAAGTACATACAAACTTAGAAAAGTTGCATTGGTACTTGCCTGACCTGGAATCGAACCCACACCCTCATGCTCGAGAGGTTGGTTCTTTACCCACTAGGCCACCACGACTCCAAAAATCCGTAAAAGTAGTTTTATTAAAAAAAAATACTAGTTTAAAAAAAGTTATACCCAAATGACGTAAAACGTAGTTAATAATAATATAAATAAATAATGTCAGGACACCTTTCCACACACGGTCGGTTAGCCCCATGCTAAGTTATTAATTAACTTGTGTTATGGGTGCTAACACAACTGATAAACTACATATAGCTACACATATACATATTGTAACACCCAGACCACGGCTAACAAGCATGCTCATCACACAAATGTCGACCGAACCGGGAATCGAACCCGGGACCTCAGGTTCGGCAGTCCGGCGTGGTGACCATTGCGCCATCGAGGTCGTCAATAAAAATATGTAATCTTCACAGGTGGTGTTCTGCGGTAACTTCTTGCGAGTGAACCCTCTCTCTATGAAGCTGTTGTCGTACGCGATGTCGTACTGGTCAAGGGGGGCGCTCAAAGCACTGTTTCTGGAACATGAGGGGTGAGCTATATTCAAAAATAAACATTGTATTATTTGCATGCGACTTAGCTTTAAAAAATGAGGAAAATACATTCGGGTAAATCCCATATTCAGGGTTCAATTGTATATTCAAAAAATAATGCAGATATGTTCTCTTCCTTTCTGAACCATACATTTTTTTGCACACTGCTTAAAAGAATATCCTGTAATTGTTCCAGCTATTTCGGCGCCGTGGGTTGTCTCCTCCACCTGGATTCCCGCTCGCGTCGCCGCAAGCCCGCCGCGCCCGACGCCGCCCGCAGCTGAGTACACACACACACACCGCACATACACACACACACCAACAGACAATATGACCTGACCTCCTCCGAGCCTTGTCGGCTTCCAGTCTAACCGGATGCAGCTGGGTACCAGTGTGCCACAAGGACATATGACATAAACATGTGACTTGACCATGGAGAACAAAATGACTAGCGGAGATGTCATAACGCAAAATTTACTAAGAAAGTAGCGACAACATGCGGGGAGAGGGCCTTCTTTAGACCCAATCATTTTTTGTTTTAAATAACAAATGTGCGACATACAGGAATGAATTTTATCCAGTGCGCAAACTTTGTCAACTTATAGTTAAATAAGTTTTATAGATACGTATATTTTTATTTTGTCGTGTTTTAGTACAAAAAAGAAAAGTTATTGATATCGAAAGATGTTTATTTTGTAACCGATTGTACGGTCACAGTCGTCATAGTAGGCACGGCGGCAACGCGAAACCGGTTTACTGACGCGAGCGCTGCTCCAAGCGCGTAACAATAGTTGGTATTCATATTTTGCTGATTTTAGGGCGGACAAAAAAAAATACTGATGATGCAGATATGTTCTGTTAATGATTCTGGACCACCAGTTTTTTTTTTGTACACTGCTTAAAATTCATTCCTATATATCTCAAATAACATCTCGGTTCACTCGTATCATTTTGGTCACGCCCACTTTACAAATTTGAGCTAGAAGAAGGCGCCTGGCCTACATGCTTTATGGCATCTCCGGTCATCTTTCCTTACCCATGGTCTAACTAAACGCACTGTAACAGAATTTTCACACTAGCGGATTTTCCGCGAGGCAACGCGAATCATACGGGCGGTGTATGAGCAAATAATTGACAATTACCGGTTCAAAAGACGACGCATTTTTTGCTGAGCCGAAAAACGGCAAGAGCCGAGCGAATAATCCGCTAGTGTGAAGTCACTGAAAATATTATTAATAATGGCCGATTTTTCATCAATCATCAGTTGACTTCTATCTGAGGAATAAATATGGCGGTTTGACATATTTTCTATACAAAAACTGTCAAAAACGTCAAACATATTCTACAGATAGAAGTTATCTGGCGATTTTAAAATTCGGGCCTAAGTGTGGATTCCAATAATCGATCCTTCGTTTGTTTGCGATTGGAGATTGAATTTCGACATAAGCTTCTTATAATTATGTCAAATTTCAATCTGTAATCGCCAACAATCGATTGCTCATTGAAATTCGCAGTAAAGCAATCAAAACTGTAATGTAATGTGCGTTTTAAAGACGGAAAAGCGAAAAAGTGTGTTTTTAAACATAAATCAAATGATAAAATCATATTATATTATTATAATTATTACCTAGAAAGCAGTTTTTATAGATATTTATTATTATTTATGTATATACTATACTAATATTATAAAGCTGAAGAGTTTGTTTGTTTGTTTGTTTGAACGCGCTAATCTCAGGAACTACTGGTCCGATTTGAAAATTTCTTTCAGTGTTAGATAGCCCATTTATCGAGGAAGGCTATAGGCTACTTTTTATCCCGGCACGGGAAGTAGTTCCCACGGGATGCGGGTGAGACCGCTGGCAGAAGCTAGTGTATATATAAAATAGTTCGTATATGACGGTTGTTTATATTTTTGCAAAGACGTGTTGTTACGGGAGGGTTTTATTTTGCAGGCCTTTAATTTATTTTTTGGTTCCTATAAGAAAATAAATCAGGTTTTCAAAAAATTTAAGCGTTTTTACACTAGCGGATTTTCCAAATACCCGGTTATATAATCTATATACTAATACATAAAAGAAGGAAACATTTTTAGTTATAGTTGCGCAGAAGTAATTTATTGGGTCCCTTTTGTGGTATGAAGTGAGGCGCGGGGGCGGGGTAAAGCGGTGATTGACCCGCAGCGCATCGTGTCATAGCCGTCACTCGGGATTGGTTCTTTGCTAATAAATCACTTCTGCGCAGATGTAGGTCAGAGCTCAAGATTCGTGCCGATAACTATAGTACCTTAAAGGCTAAAACTACTGAACCGATTTGAAAAATTCTATTCTATTTCACTGTTGGAAAGCTACACTCTTCCCGAGTAACATAGGCTATATTTTATCCCGGTACGGGCAGTAGTTCCCACGGGACGCGGGTGAAACCGCGGGAAAACGGCTAGTCGTTTATACTGGTTGTTGTTAGTATGTGATGAATCGAGCGGGAATTCCGCTAGTGTGAACATGTTTTTTAAATAAAAACGCGCGACAAATCCACGCTGAAGCAACTTTAATATTAAAGTTATTGTTTTTGCAGTAATAAATCAATTAATTCTGACAACTGTTTTTAAATTAATACCATTTTAAAATGACAATAAATATCATGTTTTTTTTTTTAATATCAGTGTTTTAGGATAATTGCATAAAAATACGGACAATCTTTTTCTAATGCTTATTGTTATTTTTTGTCACCAATTTCTTTCTGTTTTTCCTCGGTGAGCGAGCTCGACTCGCACTTGACCGGATGTTTTAGACTTTTGATATTTACTATCATTCCTGTTAAGGTGCGTATATACGGGCTATTTTTTGTGCGATAATATTATTATTGAGTGCCAATATTTTACAAAGAGCGACTGCCTATCTGACCTTCTCAACAACCTGGGCGGGCCGAAACACAGTCATTGGTGTCTAATATATACTTAGAAAGTACATACAAACTTAGAAAAGTTGCATTGGTACTTGCCTGACCTGGAATCGAACCCGCGCCCTCATACTCGAGAGGTTGGTTCTTTGCCCACTAGGCCACCACGACACAACATTGCAGACACAAATTGCACAAAAATAGAGTCCGTCTAGACACGCCTTTAAAAAACATAATTTTGTGGGCCTTAGATGCAAACATTGAAAGAGAAAGAAATATGCTATGTGCCTTTCCCTCTAACATATTTCAATATAAAATGTAGATAAAATAAATATGTGTTAATCATATTAATTCTTTGTGAACTCGTATCTCCCGAATTATTCTCAGGCCCGTAGCTTCCTAATAGCATTTATTTAGTAATTTTACCCCAATGTAGGACTCGACTAACAATTGTAGACTTTTTTGTGAAACACATACAGCCTCAATACAAAAACTTAAACATCTGTTGAACACTTATCTAAAAAAAATGTGGCTGCAAAACGAACCTTATTTCATTTAACGTCATAGTATGTTATTTTTTTAGACAAGTGTTCAACAGATGTTTAAGTTTTTGTGGTACGACGTATAAGGTGGTAAATATTGCTTACAGAATATCTATACATACTAATATAATTAAGAGGATATATTTTTTGTTTGTGGGTCCGAAGCTACGGAACCAATTTGAAAAATTCTTCCACTGTTGGGGCGCTACACTCTTCCCGAGTAACATAGGCTATATTTTATCCCGGTACGAGCAGTAGTTCCCACGGGACGCGGGTGAAACCGCTTGTGAAAACTAGTAATATATTTTGTAAGCAATGTTGCAAGCCTAAAGAAAAAATCTTCTGGCACAAATAATTTTGTGTAGATAATTTTTGTTTAGGCCGTTTTTCAATCATCAGTTAACTTCTATCTGAGGAATAAATATGTCGGTTTGACATTATTTTCTATCTATACAAAGGCTGTCAAAACTTCGAAACTTATTTTTCATATAAAAGTTATATAGCGATTGAAGAATAAGTCCTAAATTATATTATTTTTCTTTGTATGCAAGTGTTTGTGTGAGTAGAAATTTTGCGTTTGACGCTTGGGTTGCTAGTGTAAAAAATGTTTTATGTTCTGTTCTTTTATTTTATTATTAAAAATATGTTGAGAACACAAAATGTGTATTAATATTGTCAATTCGAATTCGGTTTTGAATCTTTTTCAAACTTGTCTATGTTTTCAAGATGGCCGTTTCTAGTATGTAACTATTTATAATTTCTTATCAGTGACAATATATTATTTTATGTACATATCTTTATGTAATAGTGGTTAGGAGTTTTTAATTGTTTTCAATGTTAATTTAATATAATTATGTATTTTTAAATCAGTGGTGGGTATGACTTTTTTGTTAATTTGTAATAGAGAACACATATTATTTAAAAAAAAATCATCTATTGGTCATTGGTGTTCAAGATATACTTAGAAAGTACATACAAACTTAGAAAAGTTGCATTGGTACTTGCCTGACCTGGAATCGATACTTGAGAAGTTGGTTCTTTACATTATATTATTTAAATAAAATGTTATTTTTTCTAATTAAGTTTTTTAAAATAATATGTGATCTCTTTTAAATTTATTTTTGTGATATGATTATTAAAATTATGATTTTACGAATATTATCCTGGGTAGGAAGGGGGTAATATTATAGTTTTAGATTCTTTGTTTGTGACACATTTTTTTTGATATATGGCAATTCCTTGATTGACTAAATCTCAAACTTGTTGGTTGCTATAGTTATCGGCACGAATCTTGAGCGCTGACCTTCACCTGCGCAGAAGTAATTTATTGGGTCCCTTTTGTGGTATGAAGTGAGGCGCGGGGCGGCGGTAAAGCGGTGATTGGCCCGCAGCGCATCTCGTCATAGCCGTCACTCGGGATTGGTTCTTTGCTAATAAATCACTTCTGCGCAGATGTAGGTCAGAGCTCAAGATTCGTGCCGATAACTATAATGTCAATTGACTAAGGGTCGGTTGGACCGTTTAACTATAACCAAACCATAACCAGCCGTATACTTGCCGCGCATTGCTCACATCGACGATTTGACAACTGAAAATGGTTCGGTTATCGTTATAGTTAAATGGTGCAACTTAACGTAGAAGGAAGGTATACTTGTTAAACGTATATCTTGAATTTTAAGACTCTTGAAAGCGCAAAACAATCATATTTTTACACAAAATACATTTTATTTCATTTGCGATATTTGTAATTTGTAAACTGGTTGTTAATTGTCGAAATATTGTTTTTAAATGTTACTTTAGTTGTCAAAACTCTTTTAAATTATGTTCTTATGTGACAAACGAGTAAAAATTTTTTGCTCTTGCCTTTATACTGAAAATAACAATGTTATAGAATTTTGATAATGTTTTGTCATACCTCGATAAAAAGCTGGTAATTTATTGACCAAGTTGTTGTAATCTATAGGCCAATATCGGGGCGAAGCGTAATCTCAAAATTTGCGGGAACTTGTCACTTGAACCAAGGTCACCGACAACATATAATTTGAATAGCCTTTTCCTATGTTGGGGTCGGCTCCCAGTCTAACCGGTTGCAGCTGAGTACCAGTGTGCCACAAGGAACGACTGCCTATCTGACTGACAACATGAGTCTTTTTTTTCTTAAAACAATTGTTTAGGTACTTTGGTGTAGTAAATAGTGGTTTTAAGAAAACTGACGTTTTATGTGGTCGGTAAACTTGCGTCAAAAATGACAATTCTGCATATTTCGGGGTTACGTTAAGCTTCCAAGGTTTTCTGCGGTCTACATTTTTTGTTTTTAATATTTATTTTTTATGATAACTTCACTGATCGCAGTATTTTAATATTAATTTTTTGAGTTTATGTTTTTAATGCGTGCGAGGAGTAGAAAATATATTAAGGGCTGATGAATATTTTATATGATTAGAAATAAATATATGATATTATAGTTTTCGTGTTTTATTTTTTGATTACTTGCTAAGGTGCTAACCTTTTCTTATGTTAAGGTTGGCTTCTAGTTTAACCGGATGCAGCTGAGTACCAGTGCTTTACAAGGAGCGACTGCCTATCTGACCTCCTCAACCCAGTTACCCGGGCAACCCGATACCCCTTGGTTAGACTGGTGTCAGACTTACTGGCTTCTGACTACCCGTAACGACTGCCAAAGAATTTGTATCGCATATTAGTCCCACGGGGAGGAACAAAGAAAAAGTAAATTTTAACGAAAATATGGTTTATTTTATTTCCTTCACATATTTACATTTCTTTATACACCTAACTAATCTTATATTACAGCTTAAGACTAATAAAACGCATAAAAAAGCGCGAAAGTACTTCCCGTACCAGACAAAATGTAATCTAAGAATTTTTCATATCTGTTAAGTTGCATGATAAAAGAAACATTAACTCAGGCCTTTTGATAGATCATTAAGTAAATTAAAACTTACAAAAATATACATTAAAATGTTTTCTAAAATTTAACTTGGGCCTTTTGATAAAACATATGAAATTAAAACTAATTGGATAATTAAAACGAGCGACAACGCGAATAAAACTTTTGTAGACAGTTTTAACGAAGCAATTTCATAAGTATTTTTATTTGTTAACGTACACAACAAGGTCAAAATAATAAGTTCATAATGAACTTGCGAGATGGAAACAATAAACTATATAAGGGCTATTACGCACTGTCGACTAGTCGGCGGCGACTCAATCCCTCAGAAACATAGGAAGCTAGGCCCGGGCAACCGGCGACCAAGTGCGTAACACCTTATTTAAACTAAATGAAAGTCACAATAGCTATCGACTCGGTCACCAGCGACTAGTCGACAGTGCGTACAGGCCCTAAATAAAGATATTCATTCTAATATTTCCTTCATTAAGTATCATCATTAGGGATCCCCTTGACTTTGAGTAAACATAGTGAATGAAAAAAGTAATTAATCCGCCTTCTAGATTACCCTAAAATAATGGACACGATTTTAATATTTTCTCTCACAAACAAATAACAACGAAGATACAACACGAGCGAATTTTGTATTACGTCACTCCCAAGTACCAATTTTACGTACACGTGACGTTTCGAGCCCCGACTCCCAATCTTCAATGCCTTATATTATATATCTTAGTGAATTTTTAGTACAAAATAAAATATGCGTGTCCAATATTTTTTTACAATGCAAAAGTTGCTATTTTATTAACTAAAGCAATAGTAATATATGTTTTAAGTAAAGAATAACACCCATAATCCATATAACGACAGGTAAGTTAACTTATAAACAGGAGTACACATTTCTAAAGAGTGACTTTAATATACTCCATTGAGTAAGCACTTAGCTAAAGATAAACAAATCTTGATAAACCATTTTATTGCAAAACTCAGTTTAAAAATAAAATTTTATGTACATGCAATAAAAAACAATAACTTAATCAATTAAAATCTATACAAGTATATAAAGAAGAAAATCATGTTAGTAACACTACTTATAACTCAAAAATGGCTGGACCGATTAAGCTGAAAATTAGTTGTGACGTAGCTTAGAAGTTAGAGAAGTACATAGGATAGTTTTTGTCACCATCCGACTACGGGAAGCAGTAATATCGAGACACGGGTGAAACCGCGAGCGGAAGCAAGTATTATATATAAAAAAATGGTTTATTTAGTATATATTGCTGGGGTTTTCAGTCGTCGCCGCTCGAGTCTTCGCTGTCGGCTTCCTCGATGTTCGTGAAGAAGGAAGTCAAGGCCTTTAGCATCACACCTGGAACATAATATAATAATAACATATCTATAATAATAATGGCATCCAAGGCAGTGTCGGCCACGGCGGCTGTTCTCATATAAGGAGATCAGCCAGCTGCGCAGGACATATTATAGTGCACGCACATTTGCTTGACTGCGGTGCACTCACTATTCCTTCACTCTCATAGCGCGATGCGACGACAAGCCGACACCACCGGAGAGAGATCACAAGCAGGACCGACATTAACGTGCGACACGATGCACGGGTGTATCAATCACCAACTTCCAGACTTCAAAGGCTTTGTGAAAGTTTTTAAAACTCACAAAGCGATTTCGGCCCGACCTGGAATCGAACCCGGAACCTCGTTCACAGCAATACCACTAGACTAACGAGGCAGTTACATATCGCACCTTTAAAACCAAAGGGTCACTTCTGCAATTTTTTGTGAAAACGACTTAAATATGCAGAAAAAACCGCGATAATCGACTTTATAACCTCAGCAAGAACGGTGAAAATTGCATGAGAAACATTGTTTTTAGGAAGGGTAGGTCGTTACGGTTTTTCGCCTTTTTGGTCAGTTTGCTTGAAACGTAACGACTCATCTTGTCAGTAGTGCTTTGAAAGCCAACGTGTGCCCTTGCGCATTTGAGATGGAGAGGCCCTACGATTAGTAATGACTTTTTGTTTACATATTACTCGCAGTATTAATGTCACTTATAGACAAGAATCACGGTTTGGTTTCCAAATCTTTGTATTTATTTGCAACATAATGTGGAAACATAATGTCACTTTCTTGCTTAAATGACATTATGGCATAAAACTTTTCTTTTCATTGTAACCAAAACGTCACTTCTGTTTACAAGTAACATTATTTTTGTAATGATTGGTATTTATATTTGTAACAAAAAGTCACTGTCTCTCATCTGTTTTTATACTTCAGAAACGGGCCATTCGAGCTATATATAATATGGGACCTCGCGAATCACTGAGAGAGTTTTTTAAAGAAATCAATATTCTCACGTTGCCTTCTCTCTATATTCTTGAAAACATCATGTTTGTACGAAAAAATTTGCACCGGTACGAGGTAAAAAGTGACATTCACAATATTAATACTAGAAATAAGCACAAAATAGTCGTCCCAAAATTTAGATTAAGCAAAACAAACAAATCATTTTTAGGGAATAGTGTTCGCTTTTACAATAAGCTACCTAAATGTGTAACAGACCTTACAGATAAAAAATTCAAGAATGTCGTCAAGTCTACTCTCATTAAGAGAGCATACTATAAAATCAAAGACTATATTGACGATAAGGATGTATGGCGTTAGTCCTACTTTGCACGAGTGGCCTCCCTGGCGACTGGCAGGTTGTCTGGGAATATCTTTGTACTCATTCATGTTTTCGTTCTTATCAAGTCTTTATTTTTTTTTTTGCTTTATATAACTTGGTTTGTTCAATTCATTAACTTCTTAAAATTAGTTTGTATAATAATTTTCTCATATAATTAAAATTAATCAATTAATTCCTAGTCCAACTTGCATTGTATAACTTTCTCAGAGTCAACCCTTAAAATATTGTAAGCACTACATACCAAATGTAATACCCATTATGTTTTAAAAAGAGTAACCATGGAGTTTCTTGCCCGTTCTTCTCCATAGGAAGCTACTTTTGGAATGGGCAACTAGAATCAACCTTATTTATAATTTTTGACGTTCATAAGTGCTTGTAAAGGCCTAAATGAAATAAATGATTTGATTTGATTCACTTTTGTAGCCTTCCCTCAGTTTACGGCTTGTTTCTCAAAAACCCCTTCTTGTACTTATTTTTTAATATTCAAGATTGTTCGTGAAGAAACTATCGATTTAAGACTATAAGAATGGCCTTAACATTCTGAAACAGTACAAAGTTATAAAAGAAATACGTCAAAAAAAAACGAAAAATGCTCTTCCTGCAAAGTTGGAAAACATGCAGAAGTGACCCTTTGGTTTTAAAGGTGCGATTTGTTTCTACTTACAACCTAGGGAGGAAGGAAAGATGCCACGAGGAAGGTAGGTCAGGCGCCTTCTTGTAGCTCAGGCAACGTACGGTAGCCGTGATCAGTTACTAGAACTAACGAGACGTCCGGGTGCCTTGTCAAATCAAAACCAATCTGTCAATGATTGGTGATTTTATTTTGAAAATAATGGGTGGTTTCCATATAAGAGCGGAGCTAGTAACGTTCCTCGTCCCCCTCGCCCCGCATGTTGTCGCTCTACTTTCTTAGGAGACTGCGTTATGACATCTGCGCTAGTCATTTTGTTCTCCGTGTTACAACCAAAAGTATGGGAATCTATACTAATACATATTATAAAGCTGTAGAGTTTGTTTGTTTGTTTGAACGCGCTAATCTCAGGAACTACTGGTCCGATTTGAAAATTTCTTTCAGTGTTAGATAGCCCATTTATCGAGGAAGGCTATAGGCTACTTTTTATCCCGGTACGGGAAGTAGTTCCCACGGGATGCGGGTGAAACCGCTGGCAGAAGCTAGTTATATATATAAAAATGAAACCCGCTTTCCGTTGTCACGACATAACATGAAAATGGCTTGACCGATTTGGCTGAAAATTAGAGGGGAGGTAACTTAGACCCGGGAGAAGGTTTTAGGATAGTTTTTGTCACCATTCGGCTACGGGACGCGGGTAAAACCACGGGAGAAGGCTAGTTATAAAATATTTATGTATTGTGATTTCTATGGGCGTTACCCAAGCAATCAGAGACATTTAATGATTACTTAAGTCACTCCTTAGTGACAGATTCTCATAGAAATTCTGCTTTAAATAAATATAATTATTAATAAATTCTAATTTAAATAAATAAAATTAAATACCTTTTCCTTCCGGTTCCTTCTCCGACTCTTCCCATGCGATAAACCCGTCTAATGATATAATATATTGTTCGTGCAGATATTGGAATATCTCTAATGTTAATCCTGAAACAAATAATAAATATTAGTACAGTTAGAACATCTTTGACAGTCGTTACGGGTAGTCAGAAGCCAGTAAGTCTGACAACCAGTCTTACTAAGGGCTCCCACACAAAACTGCGCTTCGAATTTGCATGTACGTAAATACGTGTCCTTTATTTTAGGGTTATCTTAACGATGGACGAACTAATTACTTTTTTTCATTCTTCAAGCCTATTTATAATATTAGAGTAAGATTCCAGCACCCCCAGACCTTACTTATTTTCTTAAGGACAAAACATACATGACATAACATACATCAGGTTGGTATTAGTGTATAGTGATCGCACACATTATCTGTTAGCTTAGACCGAGGGCCCATTTTCAGGTACCAGGTGCTACTGGTACGTAATAATGGTACTCACTTTACTTACAGTCTGAGGTCTGATTTTTACGTATGTTGTAGGAAATGAACTCCCCAGCAACACAAATCTGTCTGTACGGTTTATAAGAACCGTTAATATTCAAAATATTATTATACAAAATTATAAAATAATATTATTTTAAACACATACCTTGTGGGTGTTCCAACCTATGTATAAGGTGTTGTATACCAAACAGACAGCTAGCTTCCCTCGCCTGCTTGCTTTCACCAAACTCGTTGATAAGGCTCGCATATTTAGTCATGCGCTCCTGGTTAAACTGTGGGCCTTCGCCCTCGGGCCCGAAGAGGGCATACTCGCATATAGCTTGGATTAGGGCTCGAATGAACCAATCCTCGTTGGCTGTGTTGCCGAACTTATCCTAGAAAAATTAATAGTTAAAAAAACTAAAAACACGCTGGTCATGTATTGTCATCAGAACTCAGAGCGTGTGCAAAATTTCATCTTAATCGAAGATCGGGAAGTGAGGCAAATTAAGATTCCAAGATTTTCTTACATAAAGGATGTTTCGTACCTAATCACATTAAACCAAACACGATAATATACTGGTTTAAAGAAAAAAAAATACTCAAAAATAAAAAAGGATTTTTCAAACACCATTTACGAGTCAGTCATTAAAAACAACGGGAAATTCTCCCTTGAAAACTGACAGCTGTCAACTGGGGCCCGATTCTCCTAATTTTACTTAAGCGACCTACGATTCACGTTCGACTGCGATCCAATCACGACTCGATTACGACTGACGCGTATGTGGCATTCCGCTATTTTTTCTTTGAAATAAACGTTTTTATCCTTTTCTGTCATTCAATAATGAATCATTTTGTCTGCAAATGATTTACGATTGCATTATGATTATAGAGCAAACTACCGTATAGACCAAAATCACCAAATTAGCAGACGTCGTCGTTGGAATACGATTGGTCTTATATTAGTAGCAGAATGCCCGATATGGTTAAAGCTGCTATTGCGATCATATCGCGATTCGATTTCTATTCAATTTTGACATTATTATCTTAGGAGAATCGGGCCCCTGGTCAAAACATTCGATACAAATGAAGATGTCTTACCTGAATCCATCCTTTGATACATTGGCAGTCCTCATCAGATTTCATTAACTGTATGAGTTTGCTCTGAGTTTCGGCTGGCGATAATATTTCCTTCGTATCTTCGCTGACCTTGGAGTCTCCTTCCAAGAATTGGAACTTATTGTCTTCCAACCATGTTGACACCTGAATGAAATATTTTAGTTATAAGTACAGATAAATTTAATATTGCGACTCCATCACACACGGGCGGTTAACCCCATGGTAAGCTATATACAGTTGAATCCGTTTATAATGACATCGAAGGGACTTTACAAAAAGTCATACTAACCGGACGTCATACAAAGCATTTCGTTGAAATTGAAAATAAAAAATACCTCCTCATTTTGTCACTACCTAGGTACATATTTATTTAACTAGACAAAAATATAAGACAGATAAAATTGAAATAATATGCAATAAGTACACATGTTTGTACATTTTTCTCTGAATTAAAACAAATCGTCAAATATCACATGACTCTCCCGGTAATTGTTAAAGGTAGGATGCAGATCATTCGGTTATAATGACGCATTTTTAACAAAAAGCGTCATAGTAAGCGGCATGTCACTGTAGGCGAAGTCATTATATCCGACTTTTTTAAAAAGAACTTTATATGAAAACCAAACTTCGTAGTGAAATTACGTCACTGTAAACGGATGGTCAATATAAGCGGAGTCATAATAAACGGATTCCACTGTATTAGCTTGTGTTATGGGACTTATGGGTGCTAACACAACTACATACTACTGATAAACTATGTAAATATATGTATTTTACTTTCATATAGTTTAAATACATATTATAACATCCAGACCACGGCCAACACAAATGCTCAACACACAAGTGTTGACCGTACTGGGAAGCGAATCCGGGACTATAATTTCGGCTGTCCGGCAAGGTGACTATTGCGCGAACGAGGTCGTCATCTATACTAATATTATAAAGCTGAAGAGTTTGTTTGTTTGAACGCACTAATCTCAGGAACTACTGGTCCGATTTGAAAATTTCTTTCAGTGTTAGATAGCCCATTCATCGAGGAAGGCTATAGGCTACTTTTTATCCCGGTACGGGAAGTAGTTCCCACGGGATGCGGGTGAAACCGCTGGCAGAAGCTAGTAGGCTATATTTTATCCCGGTACGGGCAGTAGGTCCCAATTCACGAGGGTAAAAGTCTAATGAAAAATATTTGATGATGCTTACAAGGTTCTCATCCATCCATTGCTTCACTTGAAGACCAGACTCTTGCCATTTACTGGTAACGAAGGAAGGTCCCATACTTTCCTTCAGATCCCTTACAATTGCTTTCAAAAACAGATGTCCATGGTTTGCTGAAATTATGCTTTCAGACACCTTGAATAGCTGTCCAAATGTGATATGCTGAAAATAAATAATATTATTCATATTACAGAATGTTAAGATTGTCAAATGTCTTCAACAGATTTTCAACTTTATCACAATAGTAGAAGGTTAATGTTCGATTGGTATTTGACAGATTCGGGTAAGTTAACCTGCTGGTTGTGTCATCAGCTCTGGCTGTACATATCATCATTTGAATAGCCGTTTCTCAACTATGTTGGGGTCGGCTTCCAGTCTAACCTGATGCGGCTGACTACCAGTGTTTTACGTGGAGCGACTGCCTATCTGACCTCCTCAACCTAGTTACCCGGGCAACCCAATACCCCTTGGTAAGACTGGTGTCAGACTTACTGGCTTCGGGCTACCTGTAACGACTGCCAAAGGTATTCAAATGGCAGGCAGAGCTCAGATCTCAGATAGGGCAGTCGCTCCTTGTGGCACACTGGTACTCAGCTGCATCCGGTTAGACTGAAAGCCGACCCCAACATAGTTGGGAAAAGGCTATGACTATTAAGATGATGATAAAAAGTCATTTATTCAAAGTAGGCTGAAAATAGGCACTTTTTGAACGTCAAATTTACGAAAGACAGCCCCCAAAACGCCCGCCCTTCACCACTTCCTATGTGTTTTTGCTGGGAAGAAGAAGTGGCGCAACAAACTCCCCAGCAACGTGATGATGATAGATTTATCACATACCTTATTTTCAATATGCGGTGCGATAATCTTGCCCAAATTATCGTACAACATAGGTATATCGATATACAGATCCGGGGCGAATTCTAACATATCCTTGATGCCCGACACGAAATTGTCAGCAGATATTGTGTTCGATGTCACTAAGTTGAGCAATGCCTTTGAGATGAGGCCGATTTCTTTCGCTGGTCTGAAATAAAGAAAAAAGGGATTAAGTATGAGTGGTTTTATAGATTAAGTATGAGAGCAAACATATAAATGTAGAGGTATATAGTTCCACAGTCCCTATATAAATAATCGTAACTGCAAAACCTCTACAGGAGAGCAATTGTAAGTTTCCAAATATTTTTTTATTGAACCTTGTAATCCAATCTATACCAATATTATACAAGAAAAGTTTGTTTGTTTATAATGTCAAACTCAAAAACTACTGGACCGATTAAAAATTACTTCACCATTAGAATGCTACATTATTTTATCCCGGTACGGCAGTTGTTCCCCCGGGACGCGGGTGAAACCGCGGGAGCACGGCTAGTAGAAAATATAGGGTGACTGAATTAGTGGCCGATACTTGAATATGTGATTCTACTCATGGTTACAATGGTTGATGCAGTAGTTCCCACGGGATCCGAGTAAAACCGCGTGAAACAGCCACTATATTATTACAGAATATACTAATTGTATAAACTTACTTTTCCACAGCAATATTAAGTATTTCCCCGACCACAGCGGCATGATACTTCACCGGATACAATTCCTTCACATCGGCAGCCATCTCCTCGTGGTCAGAGTTGATGATGCACTGGTCCAGCATGGACTTGACTGCCTTGCTCTTGTCTTCGGGAAGTGGTTCCTGGGTGACGGAGGGGACCGGAGCTGGTGATGGAGCAGCTCGGGTCGTGGAGTTGGAACGGCTGCTGCTTTCAGTTGTGTCTGTATAGATAGATATAATATTTTATTAGGTAAATTTTTTACAGTCTTGATATTAGAACTAATTGAAGTAGGTAAGTAGTGGTATGTTGTGGATAAAGAACCAACTTCTCAAGTCTGAGTGTGGGGTTCAATTCCTAGTCAGGCAAGTACCAATGCAACTTTTCTAAGTTTGTATGTACTTTCTAAGTATATCTTGGACACCAATGACTGTGTTTCGGATGGCACGATAAACCATAAGGTCCGGTTGACACTGAAACATGTTTGGCAGTCATTATGGGTAGTTAGGAGCCAGAAAGTCTTATATTCGATTGTACTACCCGTGCCTAGTGTTGCAAAAAAACCGTTTTTTTTCTAATGTGAAGAAAAACCTTGAAAAAAAACCTGATAAAAAACTGTTTTTTTTTCTGGGCCTTTTTGTTCAAGAGTATAGTAACTCTAAAATTGTAAGGGCATTTACCGTTAAACATTAATACTTAAGATTACGTAATAGAGTCTTAAGTTTATTCTTGAATCTACGGTACTTTTCTGATAAAACAGTACCAACATCTCATAAAAATATTGGCAACATTCATTGATATTAACTCAATGAAAGGGAAATTTTGAAAATTGAACTAAAACGTAGGCTAGAAAAAAAAACAAATTTAGAAAAAAAACAAATCGTTTTTTTTTTTCATTTTACATCACTACACGTGCCGATAAAGAATGGGATTAGAAATCGCGACAGCTGTATTTACCTCTCGCTCATACACTATAGCACATGAGCGAGAGGTGAATACAGCTGTCGCGATATCTAATCCCATTCTTTATCGGCACGGGTTGTACTTGAAGCCGACCTCAACATAGTTTGGAATATGCCTAGCCTTTTTTAAAAACTGCCAAAGATATTCAAATAAAAGCGTAAGCCTACCGTTTATAGTACCCTCCGAAACCAATAATTAAAAAAAAAATTGCATGTCGTATGGATGCTAATATTAATTTAAAAACTTACTCAAGTCTCTGGAGTTGAATGTAGACCTTTCTATCGACGCTCCCTTCGAGTATTTCGGTGTCAAGTCTTTGTTATCTGAAAACAAAAACATACAATGTTTAGAATATTGCTACGGTAACCAAAATAATGAATGATTTTATAAGAAACTGGTGTGGTGGTTAACAATCATGATCATTTTTACGCAAATACATATTCAACTTATAATGGTTATAATTATACTAGCTTCTGCCAGCGGTTTCACCCGCATCCCGTGGGAACTACTTCCCGTACCGGGATAAAAAGTAGCCTATAGCCTTCCTCGATAAATGGGCTATCTAACACTGAAAGAAATTTTCAAATCGGACCAGTAGTTCCTGAGATTAGCGCGTTCAAACAAACAAACAAACAAACAAACTCTTCAGCTTTATAATTATAATTATATTTAAACTGATTATCAATTATGTATGTATGTATAAAAATATGTTTTGTCACCCTTTTGTCATCAAATTGATCTAAAATATGATAATTTTGTACGGACAATATTTATTTTCAATTTCCATACAGTAAATACATTTAAACTAACCTCTAAGAGTAGCAGGATCAGCCTGCACGTTCTCCAGCACGCTGTACATGTTCTTGCTGATGCTGATCATGGAGTTGCTGCTCGGAGTCGCACTCTTCGCGCCGGAACCGAAGTTCCACGCCGACATGTGAGGGGCTAGCTTTATGTTGGTTAAGTTCTGAAAATTAAAGACAAATATTGTTATTTTAAAACAACAGGTGCTTAAAAAACGTCACACTAGTTGTACGGTTCCAAAAAGTTGATCTCTGGACTCCAATTACTGTGTTTCGGATGGCACGTTAAACTGTAGGTCTCGGCTGTCATTGAACATCCTTGGCAGTCGTTACGGGTAGTCAGAAGCCAGTAAGTCTGACAACCAGTCTAACTAGTATTGGGTTGCCCGGATAACTGGGTTGAGGAGGTCAGATAGGCAGTCGCTTCTTGTAAAGCACTGGTACTCAGCTACATCCGGTTAGACTGGAAGCCGACCCCAACATAGTTGGGAAAAGGCTCGGGAGATGATGATGACATACCTTTTGGCCAACAGCCTTCAGTTTGTTTATGTCAACAGGATAGTTGGTAGTCCTGGGAGACTTCCAGGCGTTGTCGGTGAAGGAGGTGTTGGGGTTCTTCCTACGGCTATCACCGCACTTGCCATTACAGCATTGATATACAAATACCCAAGATGAACAGTCTCGAATAAAAGTTACGCTCGAAAGTGTCCCCGAACACTAATTCTGTCTCTTTCTATAAGGTACAAGCATACGTTATTGCAAGTTCAACTTTACGCGAATTGCTTAAAGTCGTAATTATAACGTACTGTAGTTAAAGCAATAAAATTTTACGACCGAAGTGGACCGAAATGAGCGCACAATTTTGAATGTTGCGCTCATTTTTCGATGTTGAGTGTGCATCTTAGGTTTTTTGTATACAACATGTAACGTAATTAACGCACACCCTCAAACACCCTAATTTTTAATTTAACATGTATATGCATTGTTATTTACTAAATTAGTTATACCAATTCTTGGAGAACTTTTTGGTCATACGCTCGACTCGACACAACATAACGAAACTACGGAAAAAGCCGACAATACACGAAGTCTTATTACTTTGAGTTACGGTCTATTTGAATTTGTTTTGACTGTACTGGATTAATATGACAATAATTTCCGTAGTTTTAATTATTTTTGGGATAAAAAAATACCTATATTAAAAATGATATAAATCGATTCAGTAAACGATTCTGAACAAACTAATTTCAGAATGTGCGTTAATTAAGTTACATGTTGTATATGTATATGCATTACAGTATATATTTTTACAGTAGTTATGAAATCTACACATACCTTTTGGCCAACAGCTTTAAGTTTATTCGTGTCGACAGGATAGTTGGTAGTCCTGGGCGACTTCCAGGCGTTGTCGTTGAAGGGGCTATTAGGGTTCTTCCTCCGGCTGTCTGTTCGCTTGCCGCGGCCGCCGTCGTCGCGACGGAACCCGCCGCCGGGACTCGCGTTCATTAACTGGAAATGTGTAAAATAGTTTATTTATTGGACAAGAAAGTGTGCAGAACTAAAACTAACTAAAGCTTGGCAAGCTCTTTAAAGATCTCTCATGGTCCATGCGGGTATGCGAAGGACGTTGACTGTCAATAGTGTCGTTACATAGAGTTATACATAATTAAAAAAAATAGAAAATCTATATTTAGGGAATAGAAGGAGAATAGAACATCGATCAGATTGCTATCCGAATGTGTCTAGAGATTTTGAAATCAATTTGTATCTGTGATTTTATTGTACCACTAGCTTCTGCCAGCGGTTTCACCCGCATCCCGTGGGAACTACTTCCCGTACCGGGATAAAAAGTAGCCTATAGCCTTCCTCGATAAATGGGCTATCTAACACTGAAAGAAATTTTCAAATCGGACCAGTAGTTCCTGAGATTAGCGCGTTCAAACAAACAAACAAACAAACAAACTCTTCAGCTTTATAATATTAGTATAGATGAAATTAAGGGCTCGGCGCAATGTTTTTTTAAACAAATTTTGCCATTCACGTATTAGTTACAACGCCATCTAACATTTTCCTGGGAACTATTTTTGCAGCCCATCTCCCGGGACCCACGCGACCCTGAAAAGTGTCACAAACACGCTAGCCAGACGAAAAGTTAAAGTATTTTTACAAGCTTTCATTTAACTTGTGCAATGTATGTATGTATGTATGTATAATCATCGGCAGGGATATTGAGCCCTGACCTTCACCTGCGCAGAAGCGATTTATTGGTTTATTGCCTTATGTGTACAGTGCGCAAAGCGATCCCCACTCTTCCGCCGAGAGCTCAATATTCGTGCCGATAACTATATGTATGTAACTATGTGTTCGGGTGGAATTTTACGACTCAATTTTATTATAAATTTCAAATAGGCCTATAAAAGCTCTTTCGTAACTTCCAGCTGGTTACACGGTTCCAAAGAGTGGGCCTCATGGAGAAGAACCGGCAAGAAACATTATGGAAACTCTTTTCTGTTGATGCTGGGCTGCGGCCTCCTCTCACACGGAGAAGGATTAAGCGTTAATCACCACGCTTGCTCAATGCAGGTTGGTGATTTCAGACTATATAGTCCATATATCCGTATTTTTTTTTTTTTTTTTGATTGGTGTCCAAGATATACTTAGAAAGTACATACAAACTTAGAAAAGTTGCATTGGTACTTGCCTGACCTGGAATCGAACCCACACCCTCATACTCGAGAGGTTGGTTCTTTACCCACTAGGCCACCACGACTTTTTTCTGTACCATTTATTATTACTAGTACAAAATAATATACTTAAATTACCTCTATATGCCGCTGTTGCTGCTCAGCCTCTTTCTGTATCTGATCCATGGTCTTCGGCTGCGAGTCGATCACGCTCTTCGCCACCCAGCGACGTTTCCTCAGCTCAATCACATCTTGTATCATGAACCTGGGTGAAAAAACAATATTATTATCGGAATTTCAGATTTTTTGGATAGTAATTTTTAAATAGTTTGAAACTTATGATTGTTTTCTTAGTAGCTTATCTATATATATATAAATGAAACCCGTTTTCCGTTGTCACGACATAACATGAAAACGGCTTGACCGATTTGGCTGTAAATTAGAGGGAAGGTAACTTAGACCCGGGAGAAGGTTTTAGGATAGTTTTTGTCACCATCCGGCTACGGGACGCGGGTGAAACCGCGGGCGAAAGCTAGTTTATTATATTTTTTAACTCAATTTTAAGTAAGATTTTCATATTTTTTATTTAGATGTTGAAAATGTTATTTTTTATTTTTTTCTACATTTTTACGCCTGACAGGCCAAACATGCTGGGTTTACTTTGTATTTTTTATCAACCTGCATAATTCTACGTATACTTATTCATGTTTATACCTTACATACGCCACACTTAGTATAGATTTCCGTAGTTTCCCGATTCGAGTTCACACCTATCCCAACCACATCAATTCAGAAAAAAATAAGTTCTTCATTTGAATTTTTTTAAGCTTTCAGAACGATTATTTCAGAAAATATAAACATTATCAAATAATTATTTCAGCAAACTACCTATTCATTATTAAATACTTATTCAAAGATATATCACACAACGTAGAATTGGAATGAAAAAAGTCGTGGTGGCCTAGTGGGTAAAAGACCAGCCTATCAAGTATGAGGTCGCGGGTTCGATCCCAGGTCAGGCAAGTACCAATGCAACTTTTCTAAGTTTGTATGTACTTTCTAAGTATATCTTAGACACCATTGACTATGTTTCGGATGGCACGTTAAACTGTAGGTCCCGGCTGTCATTGAACATCCTTGGCAGTCGTTACGGGTAGTCAGAAGCCAGTAAGTCTGACACCAGTCTAACCAAAGGGTATCGGGTTGCCCGGATAACTGGGTTGAGGAGGTCAGATAGGCAGTCGCTTCTTGTAAAGCACTGGTACTCAGCTGAATCCGGTTAGACTGGAAGCCGACCCCAACATGGTTGGGAAAAAGGCTCGGAGGATGATGTAGAATTGGAATGAAATAACGACTCTCTACTTTTCGCGTAGGGTACTCTAACAAAACATTTTCTTTTCCACTTATATTTTTTGTTGGAGTGATTGATATACATCATCATCATCATCATCATCATTTTCATCATCATCATCTCAGCCATAGGACGTCCACTGCTGAACATAGGCCTCCCCCTTAGATCTCCACAGATACCTGTTGGAGGCGACCTGCATCCAGCGTCGACGGCGACCTTTATAAGGTCGTCTGTCCACCTTGTTGGTGGACGTCCTACGATGCGCTTGCTATACATATTGGTACCAAATTTCAGCTCCAACAGAAAGATAGACATGACGAAACTATAATTATATAGGATTCCTAACTACGGAACACTAAAAAAGTGAAGAAAACTTACCTCACCCTGCTGCTAATCTTATTACTCTTTCTATCAACAATTTCCTGCATTTTCTTGAACACATTGTCGAGTTGTCCCTTCACCTCGTTCTCGACTTGCTCTCCGATGGTGGTGAGGAGTTTACAGAGACATTCCAGTTTCTCTTCCTCGACCTTGTCTATTAGGTACTTCATACAGTAGAGCATGATTTTGGATGTCAACATCTTCAATTTGTAGAGTTCACCTGGAACAATTATAAATGGCAATGTAATTTCATATAGATACTAGCCCTTTTTCCGCGGTTTCACCCGCGTCCCGTAGCCGGATAGTGACAAAAACTATCCTAAAACCTTCTCCCGGGTCTAAGTTACCTCCCCTCTAATTTTCAGCCAAATCGGTCAAGCCGTTTTCATGTTATGACGTGACAACGGAAAACGGGTTTCATTTTTATATTTATAGATAGGTATAGATACGAACATGTGTTTTGCATTTTTTTCAACAAATAATAAGCCATAGTACATGGTTTTCATCGCATTGATAAATACTATAAGTAAGAATAAGAATAATTGAATAAGGTAATGTATCTATTCAAAAGAAAGTTATGCAAAATCATAATATATACAAGTTCGCAGCTATTTATTTAGGCGAATACGCAAAAAAACATACAATGAGAGAAAGAAAGGAAATGTGTCTTATTGCGTAATTGAAGACGCATGCAAAATATGAATATAGGTAATAGGTAAATTATCAAGCACTAGCTTCTGCCAGCGGTTTCACCCGCATCCCGTGGGAACTACTTCCCGTACCGGGATAAAAAGTAGCCTATAGCCTTCCTCTATAAATGGGCTATCTAACACTGAAAGAAATTTTCAAATCGGACCAGTAGTTCCTGAGATTAGCGCGTTCAAACAAACAAACAAACTCTACAGCTTTATAATATTAGTATAGATACTGATTAAACCCCACCAGCCAAAAATAAAGACGACTTGAGAAACTCCTGCTATATTTGTAGTTGGTTGAAAATGCATATAATCAGGGTTAAAATAGTAAAGGCACGGTGGAGTGATGACTTGCGCAAGACGGCTGGCAGGAGCTGGATGCGAGAAGCCGAAAATCGATCTCAGTGGCGTGCACTTGGAGAGGCCTATGTCCAGCAGTGGACTGCGATAGGCTGATGATGATGATGATGATGATGAAAATAGTAAAGTAAGTAGGTAGAAGGTGAACTTACCAATGAATCTGACATTGCCTACGGACCTCATCCTCACTCGCCTGTTCTCTTCATCTATCATCAGCGCTAGCTCCTTCTTCTTGGTCTGTAAATATTAATATTGTAATATTTATCTTTATTTTATAAATCACTACATAGAATAAAATAAATAGAATAAAAAAGTCGCTTTCTTTGTCCCTATGTATGCTTTAATCTTTAAAAGGATTTTGATGCTGGTTTTTTTTTTTTCAATAATAACATCCATTAAATCCTACTTATATTAGAAATGTGAAAGTTTGTGAGAATGTATGGATGTATGTTTGTCATTCAATCATGCAAAAACGGCTGGACCGATTTGATTGAAATTTGGTATGTAGATAGGTGATAACCTGGATTAACACATAGGCTACATTTTATCAACACTCCACGCGGGCAAAGCCGCTGGCGGAAGCTAGTAATGTATAAATACTGTTATTTTTAATTTAGCGTTGCACCCGTGCGAAGTCGGCTGTCATTGAACATTAGTCATTTAGACGACCGAATTTAGTGAAGTGTAATAAGCCCTTAACCAAGGGGTATTGGGTTGCCCGGATAACTGGGTTGAGGAGGACAGATAGGCAGTCGCTCCTTGTGGCACTCAGCTGCATTCGGTTAGACAGTAAGTCGACCCCAACATAGTTGGGAAAAGGCCCGCGAGATGATGATGATAACCCGTGCGAAGTCGGTACGGGTCGCCAGTAATATTATAAAGATAAAAATATTTTTGATTGAATATTCTTTCACCATTATACCATTATACTTTTGTGAATAAATAAATAAAATAAAAAACTTACAGGATCGGTACAAGCCGCTAGTTCACTTTCCAATTTCGCTATCTGCTCATCCACTTCGTGGGTCTCAAATTGTTTTTGACATTTAGTAATAATGAGAGCGCGGAAATTAACACACTGATCTGGTGTACTCGGGTTATCCGCAGGGACCTGTAAAAAAAACAATATTATAAAAGATATAATACAATAAAATATATAGTCACTAGCTTCCGCCAGCGGCTTCGCCCGCGTGGTGTGTTGATAAAAAGTAGCCTATGTGTTAATCCAGGGTATCACCTATCTACACACCAAATTTCAATCAAATCGGTCCAGCCGTTTTTGCGTGATTGAATAACAAACATACATCCATACATTCTCACAAACTTTCACATTTATAATATAAGTAGGATTTATTCAAAATAGGCTGAAAATCGGCAATGTTTCGGAGGGCACGATAAACAGTATGTGTCAGTTGTTATTTGAACATCTTTGGCAGTTGTTACGGGTAGTCAGAAACCAGAAAGTCTGACAACCATTGGATGCTTGGGTTAAGGAGGTCAGACAGGCAGTCGCTCCATATGGCACACTGGTACTCAGCTGCATTCCGTTAGACTGGAGACTGACCCCAACATAGTTGGTAGTAAGAGGCTCGGCAGATGATGTACTGTTTAGCATCACAGTCACACACACACAGTTGTATAACAGCCATTTCCTAATATTCTGTCTATTTGTTGATTAGCTTACTATGGATACATACATCTATACTAATATTATAAAGAGGAAAACTTTGTTTGTTTGGTTGTAATGGATAAACTCAAAAACTACTGGACCGATTTTAAATATTCTTTCACCATTAGAAAGCTATATTATCTGCGAGTAACATAGGCTATATTTTATCCCGGTGCGGGCAGTAGCTCCCACGGGACGCGGGTGAAACCGCGGGAAAACGGCTAGTATTTTATATACAATATAGAATCTTATCATTGGATCTGTAATTTTTAGATTTAGAAGGTTCTGTTTTGGGGGTCTTAGGCAGTACTCTGTAATCCAACAAATTCAATAGTCCAACATTGCCCTGCAAAATGTTTTTCAGTTTACCACCACTCTGTAATGTCAAATTTCTATCTCTTGTGAGAAAATCAACAAATAACTAGATAGAATATAGGAAACAGTTATAATAATACCACAGCTTACCTTCAAAACAGACAACTTATTACACATAGCGGCATAAGCCTCAGAGAAGTTGGGCTCATCGATAGCCTTCTCAAACACCAGATCTATGACGCCTTCTAACCGCTTCTGGTTATTGATCTCCAACGTTTTGACTCGCTCTAGAAGAGTGTCAAACTTCTGAGGAGTCAGCTTGTTCAATATGCCTCGGAATTTCTTGTAGAGCTCCTGTAAAATAAATTTGTGGATATAAGAATATGAATGAGACTTATTTGAACACCAGTCTAACCAAGGGGTATCGGGTGGCCCGGGTAACTGGGTTGAGGTGGTCAGATAGAGCAGTCGCTCCTTGTAAAGCACTGGTACTCAGCTGAATCCGGTTAGACTGGAAGCCGACCCCAACATGGTCGGGAAAAAGTCTTGGAGGATGAGATAGTTGGATACAGAGGAAGGAAAGATATAGGCTGACCGTTTAACTCGCGTATCGCCTGCGCGGTAAGAAGGGAGCGAGGGGAGATGTTAGCGGGTGGGTGAAAGGGGTGCGCGGAGCAGACAGCTTACGTCAAGTGCAACAGTGCGCTGGCTGTGCTTCAAAGAGTAAAGTAATATATAGGGAAAAGAGAGCCCTCTTACGTGATAATCTTGCAAACCAATTTGACAATGCGCCATCTCTCTCTAAATTGGCCCCGAACTACCTACATAGCTATAGCTACAAAAATATATATGCATCATATTCATAACATTTTCTATTAGGTAATTAGCACCATGTAACTATAACATTGGTTATCGTTATAGTTACATTGTGCTACTTACCCTAATAGAAAATGTCATCGTTAATATAGTAAAAGGTCGAAGGAAAACAAATAATTATTATGTATTATTACTTTTTATACGCGTGTACGCAGAATGCAAAAAACCGCCATATTGATATTTGTTATGATCGGTTTTGTTAAGTTACTTGGAATACTGACACCAGGTCTTTTTAGATTAAAATTGATATTTGTGCTTTTTCAAACCGTATTTAATTTATTCGCCTATTTTATCTTTTTTTAAAGTGTCTAATATTTTCCTCATACTTTTCTCTAATTAATATTGCATAAATAATTTTATATTAACAAACAAAAACGATTATAGTGTAGTGCCATCTGTTGGTAATTTAAGGTATCTTTTAGATAGTAAATAGTTTCCGGGCCAAATAAAAGGTGGCGACTCTTCATTCACTTAGCTGTCAAAATGTACGGAGTGTCTCCCCCCTGCTGTGCTTGCAGCGCGCGGTTGTCATTTTTGTTACGGACGCTTGGACATAAACGCACAAGGTATACGACTTGCCAAGATAAATCTCAAGATGAATCGCTCTTGCAGTTTTGCGAATAAAATTAACAAGCAAGCTAAACAATTAGCATACAATGTATATTCCTATTTTAAAGCCAGAAAACAAGATCATAATTCTACAGAGTATCTTGAAGACGTAAACCTAAACAAACTTGTTGCTAAAGCTACAGGACTCTCGGTGACTACCATATGTAAAATAATAAAAGAAGGAAATGAACTAAAAGATGAACAAAATAATGTAAATTTTAAATCACCAAAAAAAAAATACACAGATCCGAAAGAAAAAAATTGAATTGAATCCAATGAAGAACGAGGGTTGCTGTTGCATATTGGCAAAGGGCCACGTTTAATTATCGTACATGCTGGTGGAAAAGCCGGATTTATCGATGGAGCTCTTTTAATTTTTAAATCCAAAAGCAAAACCGGAGATTATCACAGCGATATGAATTTTGTAAACTTCAGCAAATGGACTAGAGAAAAGCTGTTGCCAAATTTACCGCCAAGATCAGTTATTGTTATGGATAATGCCGCATACCACTCGGTACAAGAGGACAAAAAGCCTACAATGACATCCACAAAAGCCGTCATGCAGACCTGGCTGCAAAGACACAATGTCGAATTTGATACGTCTTTAAGAAAATGTGATTTATTGAATTTAATTAAACAATACGCGACAGAAAATATTTTTAAAATAGATGAAATTTTAAAGGCGGCAGGTCATGAAGTCTTACGACTGCCTCCATATCACTCAGACTTGAACCCAATCGAATTGGTTTGGGGGGATATCAAAGGACAGCTCGCAAAAATTGAAATTGATTCTAATTTAGACAAAAAGAAAAATACACTAGAACAGTTATTTGCCGAATACTCTGTAGAAAAATGGGTTAATTCCGATAAACATGTACAAACTATTGAAAATGAATATTGTCTGCACGATCGTATCGTTGATGAAGAGATGGACCGATTTATTATTAATTTGCAAGATTCTGACTCCTCAAGCTACACAGACAGTGATGATGATTCAAGCGATATGGATATTAGTGATGAATAGTCCTATATAACTTTTATCCGTGGTTCAATATTTCTTAAACGGAGTTAATTTTTTTTTTTATGATTTTGTACCTAAAAAGCTATTAATAAAATATTTGTAAAACTTAAAAATAAATACTTAAAAAAAAGGATACCAACAATGTCTATCTCGAGATAAATCTTTGGATTATTGACTCCGTGTCTAGCGTTACCCGCCCCCGCCCCCTTCTTACCGCGCAGGCGATACGCGAGTTAAATGGTCGGCCTATAGCGAAGACGGCATAAGGAAGGTTGGTCAAGCGACTTGTAGGTCACGATAATGTAGGTAAAGTTAAAGAGAAATCATTTGATTTCATTTAGGCCTTTACAAGCACTTATTAATGCCAAAAATAGAAATAAGTTTGATTCTAGTTGCCCATTCCAAAAGTAACTTCCTATGAAGAAGAACGGACAAGAAACTCCATGGTTACTGTTTCTAAAAATAGTATGGCATTGCAGTTAGTATGTATTGATACATACAATAATAGATAATAGTATGTAAAGATGGATCAATCCTTCACTGTGTGAGAGGAGGCCGTACAACATACGTGAGACGTTACAAAGATGATGATAAAAAAAAAGATAAAAAGTCATTTATTCAAAATAGGCTCAAAATCAGCACTTTTTGAACGGCAAATTCACAAAAGACAGCCCCCAAAACGCCCACCCTTCACCACTTCCTACGTGTTATTGCTGGGAAGAAGAAGTGGCGCAACAAACTCCCCAGTAACACATGTCTGTCTGTAGGTTAGATATCTCACCTGAGTCTTAGCCTCTTCCTCATCAGCAGTCTCCTTGCCGAACCTGGTGGGTTTCCATGCGGAGTCCACCTCATTCAGCTTGACTGCCTCCCTCAGGGACTGGTCACATGATGATGATGATAGAGGTATATCTCACCTGAGTCCTAGCCTCTTCCTCATCAGCAGTCTCCTTGCGGAACCTGGTGGGTTTCCATGCGGAGTCCACCTCGTTCAGCTTGACTTCCTCCCTCAGGGACAGGGAGACCCTGATAACGGGTTTGTGAGGACTGCTGACGCTCTGGCTTGGACCTAGCTTGACGCTGCCCCTGCCTGAGTAGTGAAAATAAATATTAATTATTTGATTTTGGAGGTAACATTACAATAGGGGGTTTTCTTTTTGGGAATTAAAAAAAAACTAGTTCCAGCGAACTTGACAGATGGCGTTGTACCTACAAAGTTTCTGGCAATAAAGTCATTAGGTAAAATTACTGATTTCTGAACAAATTGTTTTCAAAATTACATTCGAATAAGAATCTGACTGACTTCTTTTAGCCTTTTATTCCATACTAGCTTCTGCCAGCGGTTTCACCCGCATCCCGTGGGAACTACTTCCCGTACCGGGATAAAAAGTAGCCTATAGCCTTCCTCGATAAATGGGCTATCTAACACTGAAAGAAATTTTCAAATCGGACCAGTAGTTCCTAAGATTAGCGCGTTCAAACAAACAAACTCTTCAGCTTTATAATATTAGTATAGATTTATATTTATTATATAATTATTGTTGATGTCAAGAACGTTTCGTTTTACGGACTCCAAATTATACGACTTATATAAGACAAGATTTTCCGTTTCTTAAAGTAACGTACCAATATCAGCGCCATCTGACCAGCAGCTAAGAAAATATATTATTATTATATCTAGCCTGTAGTGTCCCACTGCTGGGCAAAGGCCTCCCCATCTCGCTTCCACTCTTCCCGATCTTTCGACCGTGTCCACCAATCCGGACGATAGGCGTCTAGTTCGTCACGCCATCTCTTCCGGGGCCTACCCCGCCTGCGGTGTCCATCCTGAGGTGTCCACTGGGTGATAATAGTGGCCCATCTCTCCGGATGCATTCGGCTGACGTGTCCGGCCCAGTTCCATTTTAATGTCGCCGCCTTTTGGCCTACATCAGCGACTCCTGTTTTGGAACGTATCACGGTATTCCGTATGCGATCGGTCCGTTTAATGCCTAAAAGGCTACGTTCCATTGCCCTTTGGCAAACCTTGAGCCTGGACTTCTGACACTCGGTAAGAGACCAGGTTTGCGCACCGTAGGTTAGGACGGGCAAGATACACATGTCGACTAACTTTCGCTTGAGTGAAAGGGGAAGGTCCCCTTTCATGTATTGTTTCATGGACCAGTAGCTTTTCCAGGCATTCTCGAGTCGGCGATCTATTTCCTTCTCTTGCCTGTTATCGAAAGAAACTAACTGGCCCAAGTAGATGTACTCGTCGACATAGTGTAGAGCTTGCCCATCTACCTCGAGCCTACGTTTAGTGCTGCTAAGAAAATAATTTTTAAAAAATATATAGAAAGGAATATATTACCTGTAGGTGCTTTTCTCGAATCCTTCTTGGCATCACGAGGAGTGTTACCCCTGGATCCCATACCAGGGCTCTTGGCAAACGAAGGAAACAGGGAATCATTGATCGGTCTCGAAATGGGCATGAATGGCTGCGGGTCCTGCATCGGCGTGGTCTGAAAAATAAATACAAACATATTAAAACATGTGGCATAGTACTAAAAACACTGGTATAACAGCCGCATCCGGTTAGACTGGAAGCCGACCCCAACATAGTTGGGAAATGGCTCGGGAGATGACAAAAACATATGGCCTAGTGGGTAAAGAATCAAGCTCTCGAGTATGGAAGTGCGATCCCAGGTCAGGCAAGTACCAATGCAACTTTTCTAAGTCTGTATGTACTTTCAAAGTATATCTTGGACACCAATGACTGTGTTTCAGAGGGCACATTAGACTGTAGGTCCCGACTGTCATTGAACATCTATGGCAGTCGTCAGAAGTCTAAGTTGTAAGTCTGACAACCGGTCTTACCAAGCAGTATTGGGTAGCTAATAAACTGGGTTGAAGAGGTTAGATAGGCAGTCGCTCCTTGTGGCACACTGGTACTCAACCGCATCCGGTTAGACTGGAAGCCGACCCCAACATAGTTGGGAAAAGGCTCGACAGATGATGATGACTTTGCATTAAACAGAACTGTATAGTTACCCTGATAAGATGGCAGTTTTCCAAAGTAGAAATATTACTGGGTTTGTTCTTAGAAAGTGGATCATCCTTTATTTGTTTGAGTAAACTAATATCATAGTACTTCTTGCCTCCAGTATTGAGTGGTGACCATTGATCTGAAAGATATAGTTAATTTTAGTATACATAGATTAGATGGATGGACGAACGAGGTGGACAGACGACCTTATAAAGGTCGCCGGAAGACGCTGGATGCAGGTCGCCTCCAACAGGTATCTGTGGAGATCAAAGGGGGAGGCCTATGTTCAGCAGTGGACGTCCTATGGCTGAGATGATGATGATGATGAGATGGATAACGGTTCTTTATAATGGAGGTAGGAAATAAGGAATATCTCTATCGCATTAAGGTTGGCTGTAAGAGAACCCAATTCTGGGTTAAGCTCGCCATTGTACATAACTGTCTGTATTCCTTATCTATACTAATATTATAAAGCTGAAGAGTTTGTTTGTTTGAACGCGCTAATTTCAGGAACTACTGGTCCGATTTGAAAATTTCTTTAAGTATTTATAGCCCATTTATCGAGGAAGGCTATAGGCTACTTTTTATCCCGGTACGGGAAGTAGCTCCCACGGGATGCGGGTGAAACCGCTGGCAGAAGCTAGTGTATTTATGTTTAGTGTGCAATAAAGAATAACAACGTACGATAGGCGTGATCAGTTACTAGAACTAGTGAGACGTTTGGTTTTCTTGTCAAATCAAACCTATATCAAAGATTGGTATTAATTAGGGCTACCGCGTATGAAATCGCCGCTAGAGGCGCTAGTGTAGCGTGAGGTAGTGTTTGTTTACGCGCGAGGGTTTATATTTCTAATTAAATTAATATTGTGAATATTTAACAATACTTTAGATTAATTTATGGCAAATACAGATCAGGGTTCTATAAATGTCACTGCTTTGACACTCTTTAATCTTTCGGAAACTTGTGTTCGCATTTCTTTTTCGAGCAAAACGGCACTGCGCAACACTGTGGCATCGCCAATACGTTCACACTATAGTTCTATTGTATTAAATATGATCTAATATAATCATCTAATGTAGATATAAGTTTTAGCGCTCATAATACGAACTTTGATTGCCATAGTTTTAGACCTCACGCTACAGTTGCGCCATCTGGTGAAACAAAAAATGGTAGCCCCCATTGATTGGTGGTTTTTAATTTTAAAGGAAAGGGCGGGTTCTATAGTGTAAGGGCGGAGCTAGTATCGTTCCTCGTCCCCCTCGCCCCGCATGTTGGCGCGATACTTTCTTAGGAGATTTTGCGTTATGACATCTCCGCTAATCATATTGTTGTGACTGCCTCGTTGGTCTAGTGGTCGCAAGCGCGGCTGCTGTGCTCGAGGTCTCGGGTTCGATTCCCGGGTCGGGCCGAAATCGCTTTGTGGGTTTTCTTAAACTTTCACAAAGCAGCCCGTAGTCTGGAAGTTGGTGATTGGTCCACCCGTGCTCCGATGCACGGGTGGATCAATCCAATGCACGTAAATGTCGGTCCTGCGCCTGATCTCTTTCCGGTCGTGTCGGATTGCCGTCCCATCGGGTTATGAGGGTGAAGGAATAGGGAGTGCACCTGTGTCTGCGCAAATGCTCGTGCACTATAATATGTCCTGCGCAGCTGGCTGATCTCCTTAAATGAGAAATCGAAATCGGCCGTGGACGCCACTATTATTATAATCATATTGTTCTCCACGGGTTAGACAATTGTACTCTATGTATAACGATAAGTTTATGTTTACTTATTGTAAAATTTTAATTATTAATTAATAACCTATAACAGGCATTGTAAACAAGAATTTAATTTATTTATGTTTTTTTATGTTTGTAATGCTGTTGGTTTGCTATAAACAAATAAATTAATTGACATACCTTCGCTGTATTTGTATTTAGGCACGGCGGCAGCTGGTGCTGCTGTCTCCGACTCCGCAGTATCTTCCGGTGCAGGGTTCGGTACAGCCACCTCATCACCAGGGTGTGTTTCCTCACTTTCTACATTAACTACATTATCAGTCTTATTTCTACCGTTCTCATACGACTCGGCTTCCTTCGCCATTGTGTCAGACACTTTATTAGAATTCTTTAAAACTGTTTCATTTTGATTAATGTCTTCGATATCAGTCTCTGTTTTTGTGATTTCAGTTGCGTTTCCGTTGTCAGGATCTAATGGAGAAAACTAAAATATTGAGGATATAGATTCAATTATTTGTTTCTTTGTAATACTGATAGCTGTAGGGAATAAATATTAGTGAGTTCTATTCCAGGTCAGGCAAGTAGAAATGCACATTTTCAAAGTTTATAAAGACTTTCTAAGTATATCTTGGACACCAATAACTGTGTTTCGGAGAGCATGATAAACTGAGTGCCTAGTGCGAGTTTTGCAAGTTAATTTTTTCGATGCGAAGATTATCATACTATTGAATCATGAGCAATTATCTTAGAATTGTGTATTTAATAAAGACTGTCATCAGTACTTGGTCGTATTACTGTTGAGCTCACTTTTGAGAGTGTAATCATTATTAACCGGCAAAATGAAAGAAGAAGTAATAGTTTCAATAGACTTATAATTACGTATCGAGTTGCGAATGCTGTCAAAACTCGGAATCAGCACTCTGTAGGTATTGGTTGTCATTGAAGATCTTTGGCAGTTGTTATGGGTAGTCAGAAGCCAGTAAGTCAGAGAACCAGTCTTACTTAGAGGTATTGCGTGCTAATAACTGGGTTGAGGAGGTCAGATAGACTCGAAGAATGATAGACCAGGAATGTAGAACCAAATAAAATATCGAACCTATAAAATATTGAATAATACAAACCTGTGGTGTAATAACATTAATATCTTTCATATTTATTTCAGGTTGACTAGTCAGCACACTGGATATATTCTGAGTAAATAACTTGGGCTTCTATTGAACTTGATAGATTTTTTTTATTCTGGTGCCCAGCTTTTTGGCAACCTTTTCAATGCTAGTAAATAGTATGGCAGTCGGCAGTAGTTTCTATAAAGAGCTCACTTGTGGTTGGTTCCGAGTTCGATGCTACAACAGCAGGTTTCAGCGTCTAAGGATAAAAGATAAAAAGTCATTTATGCAAAGTAGGCTGAAAAAGACTTTTTGAGGGTGAAATTTACAAAAGACAGTTCCTAAAACGCCCGCCCTTCTCCACTTCCAATGTGTTTTTGCTGGGAAGAAGAAGTGGCGCAACAAACTCCCCAGCAACACAATTCTGACTTTATGGTTTGAAGAATTGGTTTTATACAAAATATTAAAAACATTATTGTAAAAAATTGTATACCTACTTAAATTACTATATGGTTACTTGTTTCTTTGTTTGCACATATTTCCATCTATCTACCTATCATCCATTTGAGTAGGTAAACTATCTTGGTAGGTATGACTTTTTACAAAATAAAATATTTCTAAAAATACAATAAATAACAACAATAAATCAATTGAAACATTATTTTCAGCAGTAATTTATTAGTTTAATGTGTATTTGTGAGAAATTCCTATCAAGATTGTTTATAAAGCAGCATCATCTCCTAAACTATGAACTGAAATAATTGCTGTGAAAAATTAAATTTGATACAGATTAATTATATAATTCATACATTTTTGATAAGTAAATACTTAAATATAACTACCATATTTTATTTCCATTGTATGACGGTACACATACACAATTATTTATAGGTTGTGTGTCCCAGCTCAGGAAACTTGATATTTTTCATAACTTTTAGGTTGTTTTAAGATTTGGTCTCAAGTAACATAATATTTTTCATAAATTGAACAGGTTCATTAACATATGATCGTGTAATGACCAAAATCGTAGTTGTCAACCTCTTTTGACGAAACCATACTGTTATTTAATAATCTGGTCGTAAATTACTATAATCGGGTATCACGGTCAAGTTTCGACAAGATCGGCCGAATAGACATAGGTTTTTACTTAGTATTCTAGTTTTTTCACACTACAGTTACGAACGGGAATAATATTGGCTCGATTCCATACGGACTGTTAGTAATATTACTATCCTAGGTCTAGAAAACCCACATGGAAAACGGCTAAATTCAATGTCTACATGTGCGGTCAGGAACGGAGGAATGGTGAGATTTAGGTACTTACTGCGACTTGCAACTCGCTTATTTCACTGTACACTGCACGTTTTTATTGTTCTGAGGTTTTTGAAAGTTTTAAGTAAGAGTTTTTGAATACGCGTGACGCACTCAATGAATGACCGATGACGTTCGGTCGCGGACTGGTTTTTGGCACTTGGCAGCTGGCAGCGGAAAAAGGTAGGGATGGACAGTTGTGATAGGGATGCGGCTAATTTCGATGTTTACCGGTTTTAGTGAGAAAATTAAACGCAGCTTAAACATGGGGAAAGTACCTAATGTACCTTACAATACATTACTTCAAACATCTGCGATACGTAATTATAACTATACGATATTGAAATCAAGAGTCGTATGCTACATCACAAGATTTAGATATTACATCTTCATTAATTTTGCCGGATAATAATGTTTATACTCATATAAGTACCGATGACAATCTTTATTAAATAAACCATTCTAAAATTAGTTCTACGTGATTATGTGGTATGACACTTTTATTTCTAGAAAGTTAAGTTGCAATAAAAAACATAATCCTGTAATGTTTTGATATATAGGTACCTTCTATTTATACCATGCCCTTAGTTTTGTTTTAAACACGCTTTAATTAGGTCGACCTATATGTAACTGGTTACCTAATGGAATCTTCCAAGGATCGTATGATCGTATCGATTATCGATGTCAAAATCAATCTGTCAAACTGGGGCCCGATTCTCCTAATTTTACTTAAGCGCCATTCGATTCACGTTCGACTGCGATCCGATCCCGACTCGATTACGATTGAAGCGTATGTGGCATTCCGCTATTTTTTCTTTGAAATAAACGTTTTTATCCTTTTCTATCATTCAATAATGAATCATTTTATCTGCAAATGATTTACGATTCCAAAATGATTGTACAGCAAACTACCGTATAGACCAAAATAGCAGACCAATCGCACACCAATCAAATGTCAATCGAAATGATTGGTCTTTTATTAGTAGCAGAATGCCCGATATGGTTAAAACTGCTATTGCGATCATATTGCAATTCGATTTCTATTCGATTTTGACATTATTAACTTAGGAGAATCGAGTCCCAGTCTCACTATACAAGCGGAATATATGCTGAGCATACGATACCTATTTAGTGTGTAAATTATGAAATAAAACCAATTTTAAGTTTCATGTTTTATTTTATTTAATACCTTAAAAAACATGGTCCAATGAAACATACCTACGTATATTTTTTACATTCAGTCAGCAAAGTTTAAATAATATATTTTCCATATACCTAGGTACATATTTTTACAAAAATTATATAAAAAAAAAACATTTCGTCTATGATCAATAAAAAACAGCTAAACAGTTTACGGTCATTCTAAATATTCTAAATGTTGATTTTCTTACTAGAAATATAATTTTGACATTAGCCACGGACTAGCAAGCGCAGCGTAGGACGTCCACCAACAAGGTGGACAGACGACCTTATAAAGGTCGCCAGAAGACGCTGGATGCAGGTCGCCTCCAACAGGTATCTGTGGAGATCTAAGGGGGAGGCCTATGTTCAGCAGTGGACGTCCTATGGCTGAGATGATAATGATGAAGTATTGTCAAATTCCTATTTCTAGTTAGGAAAACAAAAGATAGATAAGATATTGGGTACGACCGTTAGGGTGCGTACACGGTGCATGTAGCTGGAGTAAGTTGACATGCGCGAGTGACATAAGCACGCGGGTGGGTATCTTGCTTTGGTACATGCGCGAGTCGCTAGACCCGCACGTTTTACATGTAACCTGCGCATTTACCTCAACATGTGCAAGCTAAGTACTTGCACCGTGTAGATGTCCGTTCAGATAGACCGGGTCGGAGAGCAGAGCAAATTCTTAACACGTTGAAAATTGAGTACTTAGTATTTGAAGTAAGGTTTATTTTTGCATGCGCACTGCTTTTGTCATTGAGAATGCTCGATTGCGTTCGGTGTGAAATAATAAGAGGAGCCGACCGGCTCCGATCGTGTATTTTTTCTTGACGTTTGGCTCCGTTTGCATGCTCTTTAATGCTCGCGCAGCCGATCGGCTCCGGTCTGTGTGAAAAGAAAAATGCGCGCCGATGCTCTCCGACCCGGTCTATCTGAACGGACCCTTAGTATAAATTCTGTAATGTGTGCTTGGTAACTTCATTTACTGGGCGTCTTACAGTCACATATTTTATTCAATACATTTAAAAAATCATTATTATATTGCTTTCAATAAACATTGAGCCAGTAGCATTGAGCTCTTACAATATTACCTACTAGCCGTTTTCCCGCGGTTTCACCCGCGTCCCGTGGGAGCTACTGCCCGCACCGGGATAAAATATAGCCTATGTTACTCACAGATAATATAGCTTTCTAATGGTGAAAGAATATTTAAATCGGTCCAGTAGTTTTTGAGTTTATACATTACAACCAAACAAACAAACAAAGTTTTCCTCTTTATAATATTAGTATAGATTGTAAAGTTATATGTTGGCTCACCCGCTTTCGAGAGATAATTATTAAATAAATACTTGATACTTACAATTGTTCGATCTTGACTTTATTTAAATATTCTATTCTGCTTTTTGTGATTCTTATAGATAGACTAGTTTTTTTTTTTTTTTCACACATTTCACATCTGCCATCGGCTATTCAGCCATAATCAGATTTTCTGACTTGATTTGTGTTTCAGGAGATATTTCAGTAAATATACTCCTCCAATTGTCATAATGTTCTACCCATAGACTAGTTTTGACATAGAAAATATTAACGTAACGGCCCTATTCTGTAATTAATTACTATTTTTTACTCCCGATGCAAAAAGAGGGCTGTTATTGTCTGTCTGTAGCAACGTAGCTATTAAATTGATAACCCGATTTTGATGCAGTTTTTTTAGATGGATGTTTTATCAAAATGGGATCAGTTTTTTTTTAATTTCAGTGAAACATAATACTCTTCGGAAGGTAGCAATATACATATTTAATTCTTGTTATTATTTTCATATTATGTACCTTTTTACATAATATATTTGAATTACAAAATGCAGATTAAAATATTTTTGACTTTGACTTTGAGCCTCTACATACAGCAAATTGAAATAAAAACCCTGTATTTATATTATGCTAGCCGTTTCCCGCGGTTTCACCCGCGTCCCGTGGGAACTACTGCCCGTACCGGGATAAAATATAGCCTATGTTACTCGGGAAGAGTGTAGCGCCCCAACAGTGAAAGAATTTTTCAAATTGGCTCAGTAGTTTCCGGGCCTTTACAAAACAAACAAAAAAAATTTTCTTCTTTATTATATAAGTATAGATAAAATCGATATTTAGAATACAATATTGTTTAATATTAATAATTTATTTACAAAAAACATTGGCAACTCATTCAGTCATTTCATTTCTATTTGATAATTCGAAAAACAAGATTATTTTACAAACATTCAACTTAGTCAAAAAAAGGGTAATAAAATATTTGAAAATTATAACAAAAAATATACTTAAAACAGAATATAAACAACTATTACGTCTTATATTGATTTACTTAATTCATTTTTTTTTCAAACTTCATTTTGGCTTTTTTGTTTCTTAAAATGGCACATTTATTACGTTACATAGATTGCGTTAAAATAAATAATATTTTTATGCCCAAAATGATTCAAATCTTTTCAAGCAAGTTCACCAACAACATAAACGGCAGTCTTTTTATAATATTTTTTTACTTTGAATTAAAAAAAAAACGTATGTTGCCAGTGAAATTGGGGATAAGGCGATTAACACACGGCACCGCGCACCGCCGCGGAGGGCGGTGGCGCTCGAACAAAAGAGCACCGCTTGAACGCGCGGTGAGGCGGTGTATGTGTGTTAGGCATCAACGGATTTATTACAGGTCAATGCGACATGAGATCCGCTTCACCGCCTACCGCGGCGGTGCGCGGTGCCGTGTGTTAATCGCCTAAGATTTACCTAAGTACAAGTTGTATTTAGGTACATCTATTTATCTATTTGTATATTATACAACAAATAAATATCGTATAATAGGTATCATGGACTGTATCTTTAGGGCCAAGACTTCACCAGAGCAGAGCGAAGAAGTTTTTACACAACCAATAGAATTTCGTTACTCAAATTTATTCAAATATATCGTCTCCTCAGTAATTTCCCTGAATGGAGACATTTCATTGGTTGTTCAAAAACTTCTTCACTCCGTTTTAGTGGAGTTTGTACTTTAGGAGCGAAATCAATAAACTATTTATCAGTAGATTTAGTTATACTCTATCCACGGAAGCAAGAGCTAAAAGGTAAACAAAGAATGACTCTTTTTCAAGATGGCTGTATAACCCGACCGATGACAAAATCACAGATACTGCGAACATTTTGCACAAAAATGTGGCGTTTTGTCATAGGTCGGTTTATACCGCCATCTTGAAAAAGTGTCATTCTTTGTTTACCTTTTAGCTCTTGCTTCCGTGGATAGAGTATAGATACTATAACTATATAATAAGAAGGTATAGGATTTAAACTTTTTTGGAAAATCATAGTTTGTTCGGTTTTATCTTTGAAACTTATACATTTGGTATCACAAATAATAAAATAAATACCATAAATAACTAGCATTACTACTACTATTATTTATTATGTAATAGAATATTTGTAAACATGTTACTTTTTAAAAAGAGTGTCTATGGAGTTTCTTGCCGACTCTTCTCCATGAGACCAACTTTTTGGAACCGTGCAAATAATTAATGTGACGTTTCATAAGAGCCTGCAAAGGCCTATTTGAAATAAAAACATTTGACTTTGACTAGGAACCCCAAAACGCAATTATTCCCTCACAAAATCAAATCTACCAAATAAATATTTCATTAATTTCTACCATTATTTACACGATAAATCAAGAACTGAATTAAATGATAAAACAGTGAAAAAAGTACCCTTCATACATACATAAATATACTTACAAAAAATCAATCAATAATATCTACATACATACTTCTATAGACAAGTGGCGCCATCTCTTATCGCAATCTGTTACCTGTCAACCTTGTCGTCGCCGTTGAGTGGTACCGTCGTGTGATGGTAGATGGCGTTGCTGTGCTCTTGTAGCATCTTCTCGCCCTCTTCTGGGATACCTTCTGAAACTTGTTTGTCGGCTGTAAGGGGATAGAAGAAGTTGGTTAAATAGTTTTTAGGATACATACTTTTTAGGTCAGATAGGCAGTCGCTCCTTGTAGAACACTGGTACTCAGCTGCATCAGGTTAGACTGGAAGGAGACTTATGACCGATCGATCCGGAAGGCCTTGACTTAGCTACAAGCTCTTTAGTTATAGTTATGTGATGTCACCCTAGGCGATTATCGGCTACGGCGGCTGAGATCAGCCAGCTGTGCAGGACATATTATAGTGCACGAGCATTTGCTTGGACTGCGGTACACTCACTATTCCTTCACTCTCATAGCGCGATGGGACCACACTCCGACACCACCGGAGAGAGATCACAAGCACCACCGACATTTACGTACTCTAGCTGTAATTACGTAACTTTATTTTACAGTAAGTAAAAACCATCCTCTCGAGTATGAGGGCGCGGGTTCGATTCCAGGTCAGGCAAGTACCAATGCAACTTTTCTAAGTTTGTATGTACTTTCTAAGTATATCTTGGACACCAATGGCTGATAGAAAGGTGAAGGAAAACATCTTGAGGAAACCTGGACTATAAAGTCTGAAATCACCAACCCGCATTGAGCAAGCGTGGTGATTAATGCTCAATCCTTCTCCGTGTGAGAGGAGGCCGCAGCCCAGCAGTGGGACGATAAAAAGGCTGTAACAGTAACAGTAATCGTTAGAAGGTACAAACCTGATTTCTCCCTGCTGACCAGCACAAACAGGCCAGCGTGTATAGCCGACGCCAGAACGGCCACCCCGCCCAAAACACGGAAGGCACCGCGGCCGCCCGCCCAACTGTATAACTGCCCGCCCACTAGCGAACCTATTGCGAACCCTGTGGATGGACAGTTATAATTTCAGAAAATAAAAGAAAAAAAAAAATAAAAATAGGAAGTGAAAAACACAAAAATATTTTTTTTTCCTAGTCTTTTATCCACGACTTCATAAAAACTAAAGTAATTGTGCTTCGACGTAAGTTCATTCCATCATCTTCCATAATCTTAGAAATGGCTTCACACAAATGTAACTTGCTCCTCCCAAAGTTAACTAATTACACCCAAACTTTTAACAAAATCATTTAACAAAATCCCAAAGTTAACTAATTACACCCAAACTTTTCCAACATTCACTAACTTCACCCATCCCTAAAATACTTCAACCGTACGTACTTAACTTCACCCGCACGTAACAACTGTACCCCAACTTCACCCGCACGTAACTAACAGTACCTAAACTTCACCCGTACGTAACCAACTTCAACCGCACGTTACTAACTGTGCCCCAACTTCACCCGCACGTTACTAACTATACCCCAACTTCACCCACATGTTACTTACTCCAGTCGTATGTTACTAAGTTCACCCACATGTTACTAACTCCAGCCGTATGTTACTAAGTTCACCCACACGTTACTAACTCCACTCGTATGTTACTTATTCACCCGCATGTTACTAACTCCAGCCGTATGTTATTACTTCACCCGCATTTTACTAACTCCACCCACACGTTACTAACTCCACCCGCATTTTACTAACTCCACCCACACGTTACTAACTTCACCCACACGTTACTAACTCCACCCGCATTTTACTAACTCCACCCACACGTTACTAACTCCACCCACACGTTACTAACTTCACCCACACGTTACTAACTTCACCCACACGTTACTAACTCCACCCACACGTTACTAACTCCACCCACACGTTACTAACTTCACCCACACGTTACTAACTTCACCCACACGTTACTAACTCCACCCGCATTTTACTAACTCCACCCACACGTTACTAACTCCACCCACACGTTACTAACTCCACCCACACGTTACTAACTTCACCCACACGTTACTAACTCCACCCGCATTTTACTAACTTCACCCACACGTTACTAACTCCACCCGCATTTTACTAACTCCACCCACACGTTACTAACTTCACCCACACGTTACTAACTTCACCCACACGTTACTAACTTCACCCACACGTTACTAACTCCACCCGCATTTTACTAACTCCACCCACACGTTACTAACTTCACCCACACGTTACTAACTTCACCCACACGTTACTAACTCCACCCGCATTTTACTAACTCCACCCACACGTTACTAACTTCACCCACACGTTACTAACTTCACCCACACGTTACTAACTCCACCCACACGTTACTAACTTCACCCACACGTTACTAACTCCACCCGCATTTTACTAACTCCACCCACACGTTACTAACTTCACCCACACGTTACTAACTCCACCCACACGTTACTAACTTCACCCATACGTTACTAACTCCACCCGCATGTTACTAACTTCACCCGCACGTTACTAACTTCACCCACATATAACTAACTTCATCCTTACCTAGTCCGTCATCCATCCCTGCCACGATCCCCTGCACGGTGGCGGAGTATCCCTCCGGCGCACAGTGGTCCGGATTTTCAAAAAGGTGGACATAGGATCGAAAATGCATATTTAACTCAACTAAAAATTGTTTCGTATAGGCAATTTAACACTGATTAATACTTATTACTACAACTTTTCAAAAAAACTGCTCCTTCACATAAAAAAAAAATATCGAAAATAAAAATGTATGGGAGAAAATCTATTTTATTTTTTTTCTCCGTTCAGTATCAAAGTATAGCAACCAAATCTTATATTCTGGTAAGTACCTATTGTTCTTAATACGACAACATATAAATTGCTTGCGTATCCCTGCGGCCTTGGCGCCTACGATGCTTCAAAGTTCAAAATTTTAAAGTTGAATTATCTTAACATTATTAACGAGTTTTTCTGAGTTTTTCTATTGGAATTAATACAAAATATCATTTTTAATAAAAAAAGCCCCCCGCGCGCACCAACCATGTATTAGGTTCGCCCCCTACTACTTGAGACTTAAATATACTACTGGCGAAATGACAGTATACTTTTGTGTAGTATACAACTTTGCCGAACCCTTCGGGGAATATAAAGCGTGGTGTTATGACAAAATAGGCATATTTGTTATATTACAAGAAATATATTACATTTTTTATATAACAATCACCATCTTTCGAGCCTTTTTCCAAACTATGTTGGGGTCGGTTTCCAGTCTAACCGGATGTAGCAGTGTAGTGTGTGTTTGTTTTACAAGGAGCGTGACCTCCTCAACCCAGTTACCCGGGCAACACAATACCCCTTGGTAAGACTGGTGTCAGAATTACTGGCTTCTGACTACCCGTAACGACTGCCAAAGATGTTCAATGACAGCCGGGACCTACAGTTTAACGTGCCATCCGAAACACAGTCATTGGTGTCTAAGATATACTTAGAAAGTACATACTAACTTAGAAAAGTTGCATTGGTACTTGCCTGGCCTGGAATCGAATCAACACCCTCATACTCGAAAGGCTGGTTCTCTACCCACAAGGCCACCACGACCCTAATATTTTTTACGTAACAAGAAACAGATTAAAAAATATATAATTTTTTACTAACTAACAAACTCAATTCGGACAATAACAAAATTACTAAATCTGACACGTTTACATTAATGGATCATGTTCAGGCTGCAACTCCTGTAGATCCATATTCTCTGTTTCTTCTGTTACTACCTCAGGCAACAACAAAAGCTCTTTAACATCTGGAAAAAAATCGAATTGTTTAGAGTTGCTGTATTTTGGGCGAATATGGGATAAATATGGGTCTGAACTAATCAAAAAATTATGGAGTAAGTCCTCGTTGGTCTTCATCCTGTTAAATTTCCTTGTATGATATTCACGAACTCTTCGAAATTCTTTATTTCTTGCTTCTCCCGCTTCTTCGGAAAGAATGCCAATTGGTAGGAGGCCAAAGTGATGACAAATGTCTGCACCGTGTATGAGTAGCTTGTGTACACTTGCGGGCATATAAAACCATGGGTATAAATGCACAAAGATCTCAGCTGTTTCTCTGCAATAAGTCCTGAATTTTTCAATATCTATGGCACATCCTGATGAAATCGTTTGAAGAATAACCGCAAAATGCTTTAGTAGGCCTTTGTCAATTTTGGTTATTTCGGCAGATTTCTCATAATCTCTAAAAAACCTTCTGGCTGTGTTTCCGTCGTTTGTGGTTCCAAAGCCTTGCTTCACAAAATCTACAAGTATTCCCATTTGCTGTTTGAATTCTTCTTGTGTCAAATGTTTCTTCGCAGCTTTTAGTTGCTTGTTAGCACCTCGTGCAGTCCACAACTCAAAGTCCATATTGTAAGATATGTGTAGAATACACTCCATACAACGAATCCACATATGAAGAGTAGAAAGTCCATATTTATAAACATCTTCTCGAACAGGTCTTGAAAATACTTCTGACAGCTTGTTCATCTCGGTCGGCTTTGCAAGGCAAATATTGCAGGCAGATGCAGACGAAGTATCCGTTATAATAGTGGCCACTTTTCCGTCGATCATTGTCATATGAAGCTCGTGACTAATCTCTAGCCCTGCCCATTTTGTAGAATCGATGTTTTTTATTTCTTCCTTCAATGTAGCTTCTTCTTGCTTGATGTATTCTGCTGTCTCTTTACAAAACTCGAACTTAATGGGCCTGCAATAATGTGTTGAAGAAGGTGCTGGGTTTTCCCATATGGTGCTATTATTAGAAACTAATTTGAGAGGGACAAGACTTGACATAAAAACCGATGAATCACTGAAGTCTACATTTTCAGTCCTTTGCTTGTAGGTGCTTTGTGAAGAAGCTCCATCGAAACCCCATTTGCTGATTAACTTCAATCCTTCAGTTGACGAATCAATCTGGGTACCGGTAATTTGAAGTATCTTCTGGACTGTCAGATCCAATAGAGCTTGAAGCTTCACTCTGGCTCCTCTCTCACTAATTTCTAAATCATGTGGATAGCATTTCTTTTTAGCTTCAAGGAGTTTGTGATACGATGGCAACACTGGAACTTCACAATCTAACAGCACTTTCCTTAAACACAAGTATTTCCATTTTGACAGGTTCAACGATGTATAAAGACCAAGAGCATGATCTTCGTCAAAAGTTTTTTTCCTATTTTTCTTAAACAATGTGGCTTGAACAATAGGAACACTATCAGGGTTCTTCGTTATATGGTCAATAACACAAGCTAAGTCATTCTTCTGGTCTATCTTAAGTCTTTCGACTAATGCAAAAGTAAGTTCTTCCGGCGAATAGTCCAAAAGAGACTCTGAACGTCTTTTCTTCTGTTTGTTGCTGAGGTCAACAAAAGGCTTCCTAATCTGAACTTCGGTAGATGTGCCCACAGTAATACTAGATGTCGACGGAATCACAGCTGCTGTAGTATCGATGTCAAAAGAAGTGTTGTCTGACGAAATGGTTTCGATACCTTCATCTTGGCCTTGAAAAATCTCGGTTAAATTAACAGTCGTGCAATTTGGCCAACTAATATTTGATTGTAACCACGCAGCATGTCTATTTATGAAAGTCTTCTGATTTCTATAAGCACTTGCCCATCTGCGATTGATATTGCTGATGTAGTTCTTCAAAAAAGTCTTGATTATTTCTAAATCTTCTGAACATGTTTCAACTGGGATATGTAGAATAATAGTTTCATAGAGTCGTTCCCAATTTTTCAAGTCTCCAGCAACACGAAGGAACATAAAAATGTCCAAGTTTGTAACAAATGCAGCCATAACGAAACTCACTAAACTTCACTTCAACTCACACAGCACGGATAATTAGGTATGTTGCTTCCTCAAGGGTTGAGAAACAATTACCTTTAATTGTTTCATGCACAGGTATTTATAACAAACACACGCGCGCAAGTAGTGACGGACAAAATTAGAACCGCAGCCAATCAGCGTCGTCGATATCTCCGGTGGTGGGGGTAAATTACTATTTTATCACAGGAGTCGTTTTAGTCAGTTACAAATAGGCAACGAATCAGCACGTGTCTTTAATTACATAACTAAAGTTGAAGACTTTTATTTCTATTTTTTTAATATAATAAAATAAAAAAATACTTGCCAAATGCTTGAATGCGGACCGTTTTAATTCTTATATAATAAAAAAAAATGATATTTTAAACTACACACACTCTACACAAAAGTATACTGTCATTTCGCCAGTAGTATATTTAAGTCCCAAGTAGTAGGGGGCGAACCTAATACATGGTTGGTGCGCGCGGGGGGCTTTTTTATTAAAAATGATATTTTGTATTAATTCCAATAGAAAAACTCAGAAAAACTCATTAATAATGTTAAGATAATTCAACTTTAAAATTTTGAACTTTGAAGCATCGTAGGCGCCAAGGCCGCAGGGATACGCAAGCAATTTATATGTTGTCGTATTAAGAACAATAGGTACTTACCAGAATATAAGATTTGGTTGCTATACTTTGATACTGAACGGAGAAAAAAAATAAAATAGATTTTCTCCCATACATTTTTATTTTCGATATTTTTTTTTTATGTGAAGGAGCAGTTTTTTTGAAAAGTTGTAGTAATAAGTATTAATCAGTGTTAAATTGCCTATACGAAACAATTTTTAGTTGAGTTAAATATGCATTTTCGATCCTATGTCCACCTTTTTGAAAATCCGGACCACTGTGCGGCGCCACATGTGCCGCGTAGCCTACTATAGTAGCGTAGCATAGCGCGTATGTAGGACCTTGCATTATACCCTAAGAACAAACAAATATCTATACTAATATAGTTATCGGCACAGATATTGAGCTCTCGGCGGAAGAGTGGGGATCGCTTTGCGCACTGTACACATAAGGCAATAAACCAATAAATCGCTTCTGCGCAGGTGAAGGTCAGGGCTCAATATCCCTGCCGATGATTATACAATTAGATTTTAAGAAATTAAAGAGTGTTTTTTTGTGAATCTACTGAGCCAATTTTAAAAATTCTTTCACTGTTGGAAAGCTACACTCTTCCCGAGTAACATAGGCTATATTTTATCCCGGTACGAGCAGTAGTTCCCACGGGACGCGGGTGAAACCGAGGGACTTAAAAAAAGTTAACCAAATGAAGTATAATATGATGATTAGTAAGAAAACTGATCAAGTGGGAGTCACTATTAAATGGTCAAAAATCACCTTTGTTGTATGGGAACTCCGTTAAATATTTATTATATGCTTTTTATTCGGTATTTTTGTTAAAGCGGCAACAATTAAATCATATGCAAATATTTCATCTGCCTGTCATCACGGTTGGACGGACAGACAGACAGTAAAGTCCGCCCCGTTTCTATACGGTACCATTTTACGATTTAGGTACGGAACCCTAAAACAACAGCCGTGTGTAGTGCAAAATAAACTTACCTCAATAAACACAAGATGCCACGGGTTCTGTATGAACGATATACAGACCATTCGAACGCCGTAGCAGAATAGTGACACCGTCAGCGTCGTGCCGTAACCGAAACGTTTTATAATTTTACCTGAAAATAGGTGAAAACATCTACCTCTATACTAATATTATAAAGCTGAAGAGTTTGTTTGTTTGAATGCGCTAATCTCAGGAACTACTGGTCCGATTTGAAAATTTCTTTCAGTATTAGATAGCCCATTTATCGAGGAAGGCTATAGGCTACTTTTTATCCCGGTACGGGAAGTAGTTCCCACGGGATGCGGGTGAAACCGTAATTAATATTGAGTCATGTAAAACATATTTTGTAGGATACTTACCTGCCTTTTTAACCGACTTCAGAAAAAGTAGGTTGTCAATGTGAGACCCTATGTCGACTTGGCAGTCGTTATGGGTAGTCAGAAGCCAGTAAGTTTAACAACCAGACGCCAGTCTCACCAAGGGGTATCGGTTTGCCCGGGTAACTGGGTTGAGGAGGTCAGATAGGCAGTCGTAGGTGAAACCAATAAGACTGGAAGCCGACCCCATATTGCCGACCCATACTGACATAGTTGGTAAAAGGCTCGGGAGATGATTTATTTATTTTTAAAAGCATACTCAAGGCCCATATTTGAATAATATTATTTTTGCCAGGAGGGAATTGAGGTGATAAGACCTTAAATCTATACTAATATTATAAAGCTAAAGAGTTTGTTTGTTTTTTTGTTTGAACGCGCTAATCTCAGGAACTACTGGTCCGATTTGAAAAATTCTTTCAGTGTTAGATAGCCCATTTATCGAGGAAGGCTATAGGCTACTTTTTATCCCGGTACGGGAAGTAGTTCCCACGGGATGCGGGTGTAACCGCTGGCAGAAGCTAGTACCTCTATAAAAATAACTTACCAGAGAAGAAGAAAAACAGCAGTTCTCCGATGAAACTCTCGGCGGCGACGACTACGCCTTCTATTATTTTGATATTAGCGGTGTGTCCTGTTTTCTCTGCTAGCTCTTCTAAAAACCTGGAAATTAATTATTATGATATACGCTATTAACGTGTGTGTATGTTAATATGGGTATATGTATGATGTTTATAGTGTTTGTTACACTCATCATCCTCTGAGCCTTTTCCCAACTATGTTGGGGTCGGCATCCAGTCTAACCGGATGCAGCTGAGTACCAGTGCTTTACAAGAAGCGACTGCCTATCTGACCCCCTCAACCCAGTTACCCGGGCAACCCGATACCCCTTGGTTAGACTGGTGTCAGACTTACTGGCTTCTGACTTAGTGTTTGTTACACTATAACGCAAAAAATTCTTGGACGGATTTTCATGGAATTTTGGCAGTATAGTATAGTTATATTTACGATATTATACATCGGAAGCCTTTTTTCCATTATTGGGAAATAGTACTCTCGGTATTCGTGTAAAATTTCGAGTGTTAGGTAGTTATAATAAATCATTTATTCGCTTGAAATATGGTGTTACATTAGTAGTTATGTTATACTAGCCTTATCCTGCGGCTTCCCCGCGTCCCGTGGGAACTACTGCCCGTACCGGGATAAAATATAGCCTATGTTACTCGCGAAGAGTTTAGCTTCGAAACAGTGAAATATTTTTTCAAAAAGTCTCGGAGCCTTTACGGTACAACCCACTTGTTTTCATGTAAAAGTAATTTGTGTGTGTGTGTGTTTGAGTGTGTATGTGTGTCTGTGTGTGCGTGTGTGTTTGTGCGAATGTATGTGTGTGTGTCTGTGTAAAACATAGACGTATAGAACAGTAATTTTTTTATTACTTACCAAAACATGTAATAAATGATGAAGCTGTCGAAGGTGCCGGCGACCACCGCGAAGGAGATGAACACGATCACTTTAGGTATTCTGAGCACATCGCGCAACGCCTTGCCCGAGTCTTCCGGACTCGACAGCGATGGCAGCTGCCGAGAACAGAGAATATCATCATATGCCTAGCCTGTTCCCAAGCGGCTTCTAGAAGAGCATGAGCATGTGACACCGAACTTGGTGCCCCATGGTCTTTGTAAACAAGGGGTCTTTGTAATCAAGGGGTCTTTGTAATCAAGGGGTCTTTGTAATCAAGGGGTCATTATAATCAAGGGGTCTTTGTAATCAAGGGGTCTTTGTAATCAAGGGGTCTTTGTAATCAAGGGGTCTTTGCAACCTACGCTCATTGTAACCAATGTTTTGGTAACCCACGCTATTTGTAAATCAGGTTTTTGTCTTAATTATACTGAAACATACATATAAATATAATTCATGATGAAGCTATCGAAGGTGCCGGCTCTGAGCACATCGCGCAACGCCTTGCCCGAGTCTTCCGGACTCGACAGCTGCAGCTGCCGAGAACAGAGAATATCATCATCTGCCTAGCCTTTTCCGAAAACTCCAGGGTCATTGTAACTCAGGGGTCTTTGTGACCAAAGGGTCTTTGTAATCAAGGGGTCTTTGTAATCAAGGGGTCTTTGTAACCAGGGGGCCTTTGTAATCAAGGGGTCTTTGTAAACAAGGGGTCTTTGTAATCAAGGGATCTTTGTAACCAGGGGGCCTTTGTAATCAAGGGGTCTTTGTAAACAAGGGGTCTTTGTAATCAAGGGGTCTTTGTAATCAAGGGGTCTTTGTAATCAAGGGGTCTTTGTAACCAAGGGGCCTTTGTAATCAAGGGGCCTTTGTAATCAAGGGGTCTTTGTAATCAAGGGGTCTTTGTAAACAAGGGGTATTTGTAACCAAAGGGTCTTTGTGACCAAGGGGTCTTTGTAACCAAGGGGTCTTTGTAATCAAGGGGTCTTTGTAACCAAGGGGTCTTTGTAATCAAGGGGTCTTTGTAAACAAGGGGTCTTTGTAAGACCCTGTAACCCAAGACCCTGTAACCCAAGAGGACTGTAACCCAGGGTCGTTGTCACCTACGCTCTATGTAACCCTGTATCCTGCAGCATGAGACTCACTCGCAGCGCGGTGCAGCTGTAGAGGTCTGCGGCGGTGGCGGCCGCGGCCACTGCGAAGGCGGGCGTGAAGTCCTTGCACTCCGCGGAGACGCTGTCCACCAGCCAGCCCGTACCCCGCCGGGCTCAGTACTCCATGCTCTATGTAACCCTGTATCCTGCAGCATGAGACTCACTCGCAGCGCGGTGCAGCTGTAGAGGTCTGCGGCGGTGGCGGCCGCGGCCACTGCGAAGGCGGGCGTGAAGTCCTTGCACTCCGCGGAGACGCTGTCCACCAACCAGCCGCCCAGCAGCGCCGTCAGCCCGTACCCCGCCGTGCCCCATGCTCGTTGGGCGCCATATTTTGAGCCGCGGTCACCTGGAATCGTATGAACTTTTGTTGAATTCCAGGTTTGGGGGATCCAGCCCTTCACAAAGGTTCACATACATTCTCATTCATATTCATTTAATTCTGGCACAAGATGTATACCACATAGGGATGGTATTATAGAGGTAGGTACTACCTCTAGGAGTACATAGGGGGAATATAAAAAGTCAATACCTAGAGGTGCACAAGAAAGTATATGGGGGTAATATCTCAGGGATAGAGGGGTAAAGAGTGACAGAATATAGGGGAAGCATGTACTGGAGGGTACATATGAGTACACAAGGGAAAACATATGGGAGTTCAAAGAGGACCGCAAATTTTTATGCAAGTACTTATTTGATATGGCGAATAATCTGCTATACCATTCCAAAAAGACAGAATCGACAGTTTAGCATTTCAGTCAGTTCATCATCAAGTCTACATTAACAACAAAAATTAAAAATAACTTAAAACTGTATAACTTACCAAGTACATCAAAGCACACAGCATCTCCAATACAGTTAGCGACATTGAACGCGACTGTACCAACACAAGTCAGTAACACGAACGCCCAAAACGTCGCTGTCATATAGAAGCTCTCACTTCTCTTCTCGACAGTACCTGTCAGATTGTCATTCTTGCCAAAATCGGCTAAAATACTATCATTGTTTAATTTCTCTACACTTCTCTTAGAAATATTACCCTGTATTAAATACTCATTTTCATAACATAATAAGTTACAATCTTCTTTAGGTATACAAGTGACATCGCCATCTTGAATGTGATCAAAATCCATAGACAATGTTGAGCACGATCTATTTGACACATCGTTATCTATGTACACTGTGTTGACAAATGTCACGTTTGACAGGTAAACGTCAAAGTTTCCCGCCACACTGCAATTCCAGTGACAGTTGTATTTTTCTAGTACTGTATTGTTTCTGTATGTTTTAAGGTATATTGTATCGTTAAGTTTGTAGACTGACTCGAGTAGTTTCGTGTCTTTGGGCTCAGGCATTGGAAGAAACCATAGACAACAGTACGAGCTAGTCATTATGGTTATAAGCAGCATAAATACTAATTTTCTGTGGGCCTGAAAAGAAAAAAAAAATTTTAACATTGCATTTATTGACGATACAACAATAATCTTATCTAGGTCAGTTACAACAATAATTGCGTATCATCAAACTCGATACTGGTGCAGAGAATAAAGAATTTAAAAACTATGAAATGGAGTATAAATTAAATTGAAACGGCATGTTCCTACACCCAACAAAACTTCTTACTGATGAAAAGCATACAGCCTGTTTAATCTGATTGGACAGCTGGCAGGTAGCGTCTACAAGGTGCATGTAGCTGGAGCAAGTTAACATGCGCAAGTGACAAGAGCACGCGGGTGGGTATTTTTTTTTAACGACTTCAAATGCCTTGGCTCTACTGGTCTTCCGCCCTTCACCACTGCCTCTGTTTCTGTTCTGAACAAACTCCAGAGCAAGTCAATGTGATCAAAATATCCAGTAAAAAAACTACTCACCGGCCAAAAATCCACGACATAGCCGAACAGAGGCTTAGCAGCCGCCCACAGCAGGGGTAGCACTGCCGTCACCATCCCCATGACGCCGGGGGACACCCCCAGTTGTCGGCCGAACACATTGATCTGGGGGAGTATCGGCCCTAGTGCTGGGGGACAAAGAAAAAGAAGTTATGAATCATCTGTCTAGTCTTTGACATCTATGTGGGATCAGGTCCGCTCAGAGCAGGAGTAACACTGCCGTCACCATCCCCATGACGCCGGGGGACACTCCCAGATGTCGGCCGAACATATTGATCTGGGGGAGTATCGGCCCTAGTGCTGGGGGACAAAGAAAAAGAAGTTATGAATCATCTGTCTAGTCTTTGACATCTATGTGGGGTCAGGTCCGCTCAGAGCAGGGGTAACACTGCCGTTACCATCCCCATGACGCCGGGGGACACCCCCAGCTGTCGGCCGAACACATTGATCTGGGGTAGTATCGGCCCTAGTGCTGGGGGACAAAGAAAAAGAAGTTATGAATCATCTGTCTAGTCTTTGACATCTATGTGGGTCAGGTCCGCTCAGAGCAGGGGTAACACTGCCGTCACCATCCCCATGAAGCCGGGGGACACCCCCAGCTGTCGGCCGAACACATTGATCTGGGGGAGTATCGGCCCCAGGGCTGGGGGACAAAGAAGAGGGTAATCTTAACTAATCTATACTAATATTATAAAGCTAAAGAGTTTGTTTGTTTGTTTGTTTGAACGCGCTAATCTCAGGAACTACTGGTCCGATTTGAAAAATTCTTTCAGTGTTAGATAGCTCATTTATCGAGGAAGGCTATAGGCTACTTTTTATCCGGGTCCGTGCCGAGGTTCCCACGGGATGCGGGTGAAACCGCTGGCAGAAGCTAGTCTATACTAATATTATTAAGCAGAAGAGTTTGTTTGTTTGTTTGAACGCGCTAATCTCAGGAACTACTGGTCCGATTTGAAAATTTATTTCAGTGTTAGATAGCCCATTTATCGAGGAAGGCTATAGGAAGGCTATACTTTTTATCCCGGTACGGGATGTAGTTCCCACGGGATGCGGGTGAAACCGCTGGCAGAAGCTAGTAATAGATAAACTCAAAACTACTTAAGAATTCTTTCACTGTTGGAAAGCTACGCGCTTGCCGAGTAGCATAGGGTAGGTATATATTTTATCTCGGTGAGGGCAATAGTTCCCAAGGGACGCGGGTGAAACCGCGGGAAAACGGCTTGTTTATAAATGAAAGATATCTTTTGAATCATCTGCATAGTCTTTGTCTACTATGTTGAGGTCAGGTTCGCCCACAGTAGATATGATCGATCGACTCGTGCGGCTGTCATCCAATCATAATTTTCTAGTTTAGGAACAAACAGTTTTTTTACAACCTAGAAACATTTAGCATCTCTTTTTCAAAGTTCTATGTTGAAAATAAACAACTAACGCTATAAAAATTGCATAAAATCTGATCATATTATTTGGAGAGGCCTATGTCCAGCAGTGGACTGCGATAGGCTGATGATGATGATGATGATGACATTATTTGCCATTAGGAAAAAGCCGCATGTATCTGTAAACACAAACACATACATAAACCAAGTAAGTACGTATGTAAATATATATCTACATACACATGTCAACATTTTATCTATCTACTAACATAATATAATAAACGCATACTCATTTTAATTGACGACTTTATACACTGCAACGTATGCAGTGCAGTCATCGCTGTATCGATAAAAATAGAACTGGCTGAGCCACAAAGAGTATTGTAATATTGATTTTACATCCATACTTATTTTGTATGTCTCCACCACACCACGAAACTACAGAATCCCGGATTTTTTAAAGGCAAACGAGCAAGCGCAGCGTAGGACGTCCACCAACAAGGTGGACAGACGACCTTATAAAGGTCGCCGGAAGACGCTGGATGCAGGTCGCCTCCAACAGGTATCTGTGGAGATCTAAGGGGGAGGCCTATGTTCAGCAGTGGACGTCCTATGGCTGATGATAAACGTGGGGCCGAAGCCAACACGCTGAAGCCCTTTTGAGACAACTTTAATGAAATGGTGACACAAAACCGACGATTATCTCTGTTTACGTTGTAGAAACGAACCCAAGGACAATCCCCGGTTCTGTGCAAAACTACTGCTAACTATGGAGAGAAACTACTTAGGCTATAGTGCTGGGATGTTAGTGGAACGTGGGAACTAAGGCACCTGCAGATAAAAATGTAATAAATACATGTAAAAATGCAAAAGTCTGTCTGTCTGTGCATGAAAAAACATACTTTGTACCCAGCAGTACGTAGGGACAACTGCCCGTACCGGGATAAAATATAGCCTATGTTACTCCATCCATCTACTTTTCAAATCTCTTCAATGGTTTCGGAGCCTATAACTGTTACAGCCTTTTTATCGTCCCACTGCTGTGCTGCGGCCTCCTCTTACACGGAGAAGGATTGAGCATTAATCACCACGCTTGCTCAATGCGGGTTGGTGATTTCAGACTTTACAGTCCAGGTTTCCTCAAGATGTTTTCCTTCACCTTTTTATCAGCCATTGGCGTCTAAGATATACTTATAAAGTGCATACAAACTTAGAAAAGTTGCATTGGTACTTGCCTGACCTGGAATCGAACCCACACCCTCATACTCGAAAGGTTGGTTCTTTACCCACTAAGCCACCACGATTACACACGGTACATACAAAAAGTTAGTTTTTTATGATAAGTTTAGAGAGTATAAGTTTAGTTAGGATTAAAACGCATGTTAAATTGCAGAGACTTAGCATTAATAGCTATTTGCACTGAGTTTTACAATTGTCTCATTAAACGAGCTTTATCAAACAGAGTTGGATACCTCTCATAACTGTTAAATATGTCGTAAAAATATACTGCATAGAGTATATTATTGTAGTTATTTTAACATTCTTCGAAATAAACCAGTCATTCTACATCGCGTCTGCCTAGTCTTTTCCCAACTATGTTGGGGTCGGCTTCCAGTCTAACTGGATGCAGCTGAGTACCAGTGTGCCACAAGGGCCGACTGCCTATCTGACCCCCTCAACCCAGTTACCCGGGCAACCGAATACCCCCTGGTTAGACTGGTGTCAGACTTACTGGCTTCTGTCTACCCGTAACGACTACCAAGGATGTTCAATGACAGCCGGGACCTACAGTTTAACGTGCCATCCAAAACACAGTCATTGGTGTCTAAGATATACTTAGAAAGTACATACAAACTTAGAAAAGTGGCATTGGTACTTGCCTGACCTGGAATCGAACCCCCCATGCCCTCATACTTGAGAGGTTGGTTCTTTACCCACTAGGCCAACTCGACTTCTACTACTTCTACACTAGACTTTATAAAAAAAATAATCATTTTTTGCAGTTGGGAACCTCTAACTAGATAGGCAAGTACCCCCTTTGATGCGATCTCACGGACCCTAACGGTACATGTACCACTAATTGGGAGCGAATGTTCCATATTCCCTTAAGGGCATAGAAAATCAAAACATGGAGCAAGATATCTTGTCTGTCTTATTTATCAAAATGAAAAAACATTTTGTACTAATAAGCAAGGCTCGAATTTCATGTAAGACATGATATAATGTTTGTTTTTTGTGCAAATCGCCTGAGGGTACACCTTTTTTTTGGGGGCAAAGAACAAGGGACGTTATAAAAATACCCCCGTAGTGCCCGAGGGACTAATATAAACTAATATCATATATGCGAAAGTAAGTCTGTCCAAAACTAAACTCTGATTTAAATAAAAAAACCGGTCAAGTGCGAGTTGGACTCGCGCACTTAGGGTTCCGTACCATCTAAACTAATATGCTATATACATGTATATATGCATTTATGGATATCGAGCAAAAATGAGCAAAAAATCACGTTTGTTGTTATAGCGGTAACAGAAATACATCATCTGTGAAAATTTCAACTCTCTAACTATCATGGTTCATGAGATACAGCCTGGTGACAGACGGACGGACGGACGGACGGACGGACAGAGGAGCGAAAACAATAGGGTCCCGTTTTACCCTCTGGGTACGGAACCCTAAAAGTACACAGATAATCTAGCTAGAGCCTTTTATGACGGTCCGAGAAGTAGTTGCCACTAGGTGCGGTTGAAAAGTTTCTTTAAATCCGACCGATTTCGGTTCTGTGCAACTATTAAACCATCGAGGACGTTATCTAGTCATAACACTAGACCCAGTTGCACCATTTATTTAACTAAAACGATAACCAAACTATAACCAGCCGAATACTTGAATCCAATGAGGGCTACCGCGTATGAAATCGCCGCTAGAGGCGCTTGTGTAGCGTGAGGTCTTCGAAACGTCAAATGCCACTGTTGGTTTTCGCGCGAGGGTTTATATTTCTAATTAAATTAATATTATGAATATTTAACAATACATTAATTATGGCAAATACAGATCAGGGTTCTATAAATGTCACTGCTTTGACACTCTTTAATCTTTTGGAAACTTATGTTTGCATTTCTTTTTCGAGCAAAACGGCACTGCGCAACACAGTGGCACACTATAGTTCTATTGTATTACATATGATCTAATATAATCATCTAATGTAGATACAAGTTTTAGCGCTCATAATACGAACTTTGATTGCCATAGTTTTAGACCTCACGCTACAGTTGCGCCATCTGGTGAAACAAAAAACGGTAGCCCCCATTGGTCAAATCGCCGATTTGACAACTGAAAATTGTTATAGTTAAATGGTGCTCACCGTTAGTGAGTTCCTTAACTAAAACATTTTATTTAATCCCCAGACAATAGCATTATATGGAGTAGGTGTAATAAGACATTAATTTACTTGTCTCAGATCTTTCATAATTGTTTGATAACATGTTATTAAGATAAGCGGTTATTACCTGTGTTGATACTTTGATACGAAATATAATCTACAATTGTACAATATTTGTTACCTAATAAGTACTATAAATAAACTTTTCCATCTAACTACAGTTCTCGTCAAATTAATCATGAAAAGTCGTGGTGGCGTAGTGGGTAAAGAACCAATCTCTCAAGTATGACTGTCGGCATGTCGGTTCGATTCCAGGTCAGGCAAGTACCAATGCAACTTTTCTAGGTTTGTATGTACTTTCTAAGAATATCTTGGACACCAATGAAGGTGTTTCGGAGGGCACGATAAACTGTGGGTCCCGGCTGTCATTTGAACATCTTTGGCAGTCGTTACGTGTAGACAGAATCCAGAAACTCTGACAACCGAGGGGTATAGGGTTGCCCCGCCTGCCGGACTGCCTCGTTGGTCTAGTGGTCGCAAGCGCAGCTGCTGGGCTCGAGGTCTCGGGTTCAATTCCCGGGTCGGGCCGAAATCGCTTTGTGGGTTTTCTTAAACTTTCACAAAGCAGCCCGTAGTCTGGAAGTTAGTGATTGATTCACCCGTGCATCGGAGAGCACGTAAATGTCGGTCCTGCGCCTGATCTCTCTCTGGTCGTGTCGGATTGCCGTCCCATCGGGTTATGAGAGTGAAGGAATAGGGAGTGCACCTGTGTCTGCGCAAATGCTCGTGCACTATAATATGTCCTGCGCAGCTGGCTGATCTCCTTAGATGAGAACAGCCGCCGTGGCCGAAATCGGCCGTGGACGCCATTATTATTATTATAGGATTGCCCAGATAACTAAGTTGAGGAGGTCAGATAGGCAGTCCCTCCTTGTGGCACACTGGTACTCAGCTGCATCCGGTTAGACTGGAAGCCGACCACAACATAGTTGGGAAAAGGCTCCACAGATGATGATCACCACACTTGTTTATACCTGTTTCTTTAACCCAGTTTGGCATATCAAACGTATGTCTATCTAAATGAATAAATCAACAAAGCGTCTTAGAATGTGTAATTAATATTTAAATTGTAATTACTGCCTATCTTGCTATGCAAATAGAGGAAACTCTAAAGTGTCTATTGTTTATAATATGGTTGTTATTATATGTGGTTCCTCTTCCCTATATTTTTGGAGACGTCTTTAAGTTAGTGCCAATTAACTTTGAGTATCTGGGGTCCGATTCTCCTAATTTTACTTAAGCGACGATCGATCGACGTTCGACTCGATTCGACTGAGATCCAATCCCGACTCGATTACGATTGAAGCGTATGTGGCATTCCGCTATTTTTTCTTTGAAATAAACGTTTTTATCCTTTTCTATCATTCAATAATGAATCATTTTGTCTGCAAATGATTTACGATTGCAAAATGATTGTAAAGCAAACTACCGTATAGACCAAAATCACCAAAATAGCAGACCAATCGCACACCAATCAAATGTCAATCGAATACGATTGGTCTTTTATTAGTAGCAGAATGCCCGATATGGTTAAAACTGCCATTACGATCATATTGCGATTCGATTTCTATTCGATTTTGACATTATTAACTTAGGAGAATCGGGCCCCTGAAGTTAGGGTTTCCACATCCCCTGTTACATAATGGGCTAAAGAAGGAACATAATGGGTACATAATTTAGTAAGAGTTTGACACTCCCACACGCTGCTCCCACAGCGGGAGCCGTCATTTAAAGATTTCCTATAAAAAAAGGTTCCAGACTGTCTGTGTACCAACATTCAGTCAAACAAACGGAGCTACTTTCGTATTTAAATATTAGTGAGGATAAACAAATGTTATTACTAACGATTCGGTTAGCATACGACCCTATTTGAACCTGACCGTGCGTCAAGGCCTCGCTAATATCCTACTTAGTGATGTAATAGGTGTCGTGGATACCTTGCGCGTTTCGCGTTCCCTATGACTCAAACATACATACATATGAATGTACTAGCCTTTGCCCGCGACTTCGTTCGCCTGGAATAGTGACTTCCGGCAGATTTTTGGTTTTTTGACCAAAAGATTTTTTTTTTTTTGTAATAAAAACTATCCTATGTCCTTTCTCAAGTTCCAACCTGTGTCTGTACCAAATTTCACACATATCGGTTCAGTAGTTTAGGGGCGAAGAAAAGACAGACAGAGTTACTTTCACATTTATAATATTAATTAGGATAGTCTACTGTAAATGGAGCCCAAATTCCTCACTAATCTATACTACTTAATACTAGCGGCCCAGTACATGCTTCGCTACGTACCTATAAAGAGAATTTTTTTAAAGGAATGCAGAACCACTCAACCGATTTTGTCCAAACTTCACATAAACCATCTACTAAATAGTCCAAACAAAGCCTAAACATTTGGCTCGGATAGGTGAGACCGTTCTTGAGTTATAAAATTACAACGAAAAGTGGCATTCATTTTTATATATAGAAGACAAGAAGATAAATAAATAAATAAATAAAATAAAGATAATAAAAAGTAAACATTTTTTTTTGTTTGGGCTCCGAAACTAATGGGCCGTTTTGAAAAATTCTTTCACTGTTGGAAAGCTATACTCTTCCCGAGTGAATAGGCTATATTTTAACCCGGTACGGGCAGTTGTTCCCACGGGACGCGGATGAAACCGCAGGAAAATGGCTGGTGTGCGAGATTTGCGAAAGTAACTCTGTCTGTCGGTCTTTCTTGCCAAAACGATTGAATCAATATAAATGACCATAGATATGATAGATACAGAATGTACCGCGAACCTATTTTAAATCAATGTAAATGACAGACCAAGAAAGGATGTAAATAATCTACTATTTATCCAGGTGCGCGGAGTAGGTTCCAATGAACGTGGGTGCTAACAAGACCTTAATGTAGTAGATTGCAATGTATCCGATAAAGACTGGCGTCTATGCGGGCCGGGAATAGAGTATTCTATTAGGATACATACAATTTACTGAAGAGGTCTTTAACACGCGATGTAACCCTGACATTTCATATGCGTTAACAGCCGTTCCCAATATCTTATCTATCCAGATCCAAAGATAAGAACATGGAGCACAAAAAGACTAGCGGAGATGTCATAACGCAAAATCTCCTAAGCAAGTAGAGTCGCCAAAATTCGAGTGTTCGGGGGAGGAGGAACGTTACTAGCTCCGCCCTTTCACGCCTTCTAAGGAACCCGCTAATTATTTTCGAAACAAATTCAACAGTCAATCAAGACCAATCTTTGACAGATTGGTTTTGACTTGACAAGGAACCCGAACGTCTCGTTAGCACTAGTAACTGATCACGCCTACCCTACTGACCTAGCTTCCTTACGGCGGCATCTCCACTCATCTTTCCTTCCTCCGTGGATAGAAATTAGACATTACTTGTGTGACGACAGACTACTAAATAGTTTTATGGGGCTAGTATCAAAATACTCTAGTATGTGAATTAACAAATAGTTGGAATATTGAGGAAGGTCGTGAGTCGAGATTCCACCAGTATGCGGCACTGTGACAAACACAAATGTATCTTCTGGTGTACTCGCTCTAGCAAACAGTAACATCATCATCTCAGCCATAGGACGTCCACTGCTGAACATAGGCCTCCCCCTTAGATCTCCACAGACACCTGTTGGAGGCGACCTGCATCCAGCGTCTTCCGGCGACCTTTATAAGGTCGTCTGTCCACCTTGTTGGTGGACGTCCTACGCTGCGCTTGCTAGTCCGTGGTCTCCACTCCAGCACTTTTCGACCCCATCGGCCATATGGCCGCAAGCAATATGGCCTGCCCACTGCTAAACAGTAACATATTGAGACCGAACTTTTTTATTTTTAGATAGCCTATTTATAGAGGAAGACAATAGGCTACTTTTTAGCCGGATGCATAGAAATAGGACCGGCTGACGCCACTGGCAAAAGCAAAATACCTGATGTTTTTTTTTTTTTTTAATATTATAAGATTGTAAAAGACTAAGGAACCAATGTTTTTTTTACAAAAAAAAAAAAACCGAACTTGTTGAAACAAAAAAAGTATCAGGTAGAAAAATTCTTTACCTTTTTTGTCCCTTTCGAGAGAATAAAATATTTATGGAGCTGATGCAAATGTCTTGTTTGAATTTAAGTCCATGTATGATTATTTTATGTATGTTTAGAGTATGACGGGACTGGCACACACATATATAAAATTGTGGGGTAAAACGGACAAAAAAATCACGTTTGTTGTATGGGAGCCCTCAAAATATTTATTTAATTCGAGTTTTCAATATTTGTTATTTTAGCTGCAACAGAAATTCATCATCTGTGAAAATTTCAACTCTCTAAAGTATCATGGTTCATGAGATACAGCCTCGTGACAGACAGAGGAGCGAAAACAATAGGGCCCCGTTTTACCCTTTGGGTACGGAACCCTAAAAATGAATTATTGTTCATTAGTTTCATAAGAGCTTTTGTTGTTAAGTTTCATTGTGAACAAGATAGGAAGTAAAGAAGTAATAATGAACATCATTCATTGTACCAAAAATAATACAAAATTATCAAAAGAAGACTACCTAAATAACAATTCAATTCATTGTTCATTCATTCATTCACAAAGACAAAGAATACATTTTGAAAGATAACAACTTGGGAAGGTTGCTTTAATTCCAACGTTCAGCATTATTTATAGTCCTCCTCATCCGAGCCTTTTTCCCAACTACATATGTTGGGGTTGGCTTCCAGTCTAACCGGATGTAGCTGAGTACCAGTGCTTTACAAGGAGCGACTGCCCTATCTGACCCCCTCAACTCAGTAACCCATTACTTATACATACATCTTAGCCTTATTTATAGTGAATAATGAAATATTTATACTATAGTCTGATTTTTAATTCGAGTCAGTAAAATGACATTTCCAGTGTTGCATGGTTTTAAAAAAATAGGGTCCCCAATAAATAGTGATGTGTAAAATCGAGATTTTTAAATCGAGAATTAAAAGTTAGTCTAGATTACATTCATTTATTTATTTGTACATACATTACATTTTTTATTAATATCAAATTGGCTTTATATTAATATAAATATGTAATTTACGGAAATTAAACTGAACACATGTAATTAAATATTACATAAAATACTGTTGTTAAAGGGCCCAACCGGCAAAGGTCGACGCCTAATAATTTCACACATAGGCAGTGATGAAGGATTTTTAGAAGACGGGTTATTAATTTTTGAATCCAAGAAAAATACCGGTGACTATCATGAAGAAATGAACTCAAAGTGTTTCGAGGACTGGCTTAAAACTGTTTTGCCAAATTTAAGGCCAAATGCGGTGCTGGTACTAGATAACGCACCGTATCATTCTAGAAAAGTCGAGCGTATCCCCACTTCAAACTGGCGGAAGGATGATATAATTCAATGGTTGAATGAAAAAAATATTCAATTTCAACCTAGAATGATAAAAGCTGAATTAATAGAGCTGTGGAAGAGTTGGCCGCTGAATATGGTGTCACAATCCTGCGGCTGCCCCCCTATCACTGTGAGCTCAACCCAATAGAGTTAGTTTGGGCTCAAACAAAGGGGTATGTCGCCAGGAACAATAAAACTTTTAAATTAAAAGACGTAAAAAAGTTGTTTGAAGAAGGTGTGAAAGAAGTGACACCTGAAAATTGGCGACAGTGCATCAACCATGCAATAAAAGTCGAAGACAAAATGTGCCAACTCGACCACATCATAGACGAATGTGTGGATTCATTTATAATAAATGTAACTGATTCCGATTCCGATTCTGAATATACTGATTCAGAATCGGATTCGGAATCGCAACCGTTATGAATAAAAACCGGCCAAGTGCGAGTCGGGCTCGCGCACAAAGGGTTCCGTAATAACTTAACCAAAATTACAGTTAAATCAACCTATCTCAAAAACTATAAGAGATACTTTGATCAAACCAAAAATCGTTGAAAGAGTTAATTAGCATGCATCACCTCTATTTTTTTTAGAATTTTATACCCCGTAGTTATAAAAATAGAGGGGGGGGGGACATACTTTTTACGACTTTGAGAGCTGATATCTCAAAAACCGTTCACTTTAAGAAAAATGTTTTTTAGAAAACTTTATATCATTTTAAAAGACCTTTCCATTGATACCCCACACGGGTATGTACATCGAAAAAAAAAATTTCATCCCTCAGTTACATGTATGGGGGGCCCCACCCCCAATTCTTTTTTTTACTATTTAGTGTCATATTTTTGTAGCGGTTCATACAACACATATTCCCATCAAATTTCATCACTGTAGTACTTATAGTTTCCGAGTAAATCGGCTGTGACAGACGGACAGACGGACAGACGGACAGACGGACATGACGAAACTATAAGGGTTCCGTTTTTGCCATTTTGGCTACGGAACCCTAAAAACCTATAAAATTACTTGTATTTTCCTTACTTTCCATTATTGATTCCTCTGAATCCCCCATCTTTTGTAATAATGTTGCAGTGAGAAGTTTTAATATGCTGGGAAGGGTCATATTTCTAAAATCGTATTATTTAATACGTTATGCTTTAAATATTTACAATAAAAACAACGCTCTGATACCTAATAAAATAAATCATGACTAAACTTCTAAGTCGATCGATTGTGGAACATCACTATTGTAGTGGGTCACCCTGTTTTGTGAAAGTGACAGTTGCCCCTGTCATTTTACTGACTCGAATTAAAAATCAGACTATATGGAAATCATGAATTTAGGATCTGTATTAATTAAGATGGAAATTCATTCATCTTTGTCAAAGAAATAATAACTTGATTAGCATGTTAAAATAATTTATGTAAATACTTAATTTGAGACTCTATTTCTACTGCGTTTCAATTAAATTATTATGTTAAACAGACTTTTTTTATTCTGTATTTTTTAATAGCCGCATCCTGTGGGAACTACTGCCCGTAACGGGATAAAATATAGCCTATGTTACTAAAAGATAAGCTAGTTTTCGGTCAGTGGGTCGTCTTAGGTTTTCCAAAAGTGAGATTTTTTTTCAAATAGGAACAAAAAAAAAAATTTCATCTTTACTATATTAGTATAGAAGTCTTATTTTTGACATTCTATATTTTTTAAAATAAAATAAACTAAAAAATTACTTACCCGCGAAAAAGAAAAAAAAGTGCGCCTTCACAGGCAAAAGTCCTCTGTCTATTTTCAGCTTCATTTTTTTTTTTAACACCAACGACTCACATATACATACAGCCTACTTTAAAAAAAATATCGCGGTATTATTTTTTCACTGCGAAAGGTCAATGAACGCTTATGGCATAATTTTTTGTTCACTATAACAAGTTTTAGAATATTTAAACTACTTTCTCCGTCTTAAAACGGCTGTTAGCAATCTAAATGGTATCATTATGAATGCAGAGTAGGTAATGAGACAGCTAGATAATGACACTTGTAAATTTCGCAAGATAACAACCCAGACGCAGCTAAATCGAAGATTATTTACTGAATAAACACAACAGAACACTGGATAAACTTGCTTGTCATAATAAAACTGACGTTCGCAACTATTTACGATTATTTGAAGGATTATTTTAGTGTTGCCTGTTAATGGTTACGAATTTCCCTTACCTTATGCATTCACGATTGTTTTTTTTGTATCTTGATAATTTTAATAAAGTAATGTATTCTTAGTCGAAAATTAGAATTGAACCATCAGAATCAGTAGCTGGTTTCAAAATGTATTTATTAATTGTAAGATCAACATATTATTATCACTAATGCATTGTAACAAAAAAACATGGCCTCACAGACTTGCTCAGACTAGGTAGGTACTAGGGTACCAATGCTGAAAAATATTTGAGTACTTAGTTTCCGTAAGATATTTCACACGTAAAAAAGTACGAATAAAAAATCTGTTTTCAGATTTAACTCAAGTTCACTGTTTAAGGGTAATTTTACACGCTGACAATACTGGAGCTGCCATGTGTCAGGTTACGTTATAAAACGTCACTGTCAAATCTTCTACTCCTGTCCTTTTCTAACAAACGGAAAATGTGGGAAAATATTATCACCCGTCTCTCTTCAACATTTCACTAGTGATGTTACTATTCCATTTTTAAAATCAGTAATTAGAAGTTAAGTCTAGTAAATATTAAATTATTATTCATTAAACGTTATAGCTAAAAACTAAAGTGTTAAAATAATGAGGGCTACCGCGTATGAAATCGCCGCTAGAGGCGCTTGTGTAGCGTCTTCGAAACGTCAAATGCCACTGTTTGTTTACGCGCGAGGGTTTATATTTCTAATTAAATTAATATTATGAATATTTAACAATATTTTAGATTAATTATGGCAAATACAGATCAGGGTTCTATAAATTTCACTACCTTGACTTTCTTTAATCTTTCGGAAACTTATGTTTGCATTTCTTTTTCGAGCAAAACGGCACTGCGCAACACTGTGGCATCGCAATACGTTCAAACTACAGTTCTATTGTATTACATATGATCTAATATTATCATCTAATGTAGATATAAGTTTTAGCGCTTATAATACGAACTTTGATTGCCATAGTTTTAGACCTCACGCTACAGTTGCGCCATCTGGTGAAACAAAAAACGGTAGCCCCCATTACTGTCGGGCCTTATAAATATATACCACGAAAAATACATTATTTGCCTACTTTAAAAATTTGCTGTCGCAACAACTTATACAAGTGTGCACGTCAAATTGTACTGTTTGATTCAGAGCTAATTGCTGAACTTATTATTGGGTGAAGGGAATGCGCTTACTGAAAATTGAGTAGAAAATACCTACCTATACCAACACTCCCACCAGGCCAAAACTAAATAAATGGCAGCTCTTAAAAATAGAAGTACTTACTCTTTAACTAGGCCTAGCAACCACTTTAATAGTCTTTTCGATTAGTTTTGCTTAAAGAATTTTTATTTCGTTCGTTCTTAAAGCAAACCAAAAAGAGCATTGGATATAAAATAAAATCAAACTTCATATACTTAAAAGTTTTATTATTAATAATTACATAGTTTAAAAAATATATCGATTGAAATCTAAATCGATCGACTTACAAACGGACCGCCAACACTCGCACATCACTAAAACGCGCGCTATTCAATTGTTCTATTCCCCATTTTCTTTCATTGGAAATAAATAACGAAGCATGGCCGGCCTCTTTAGTTTGTAAATAAATAGAATATATAAAATGGAGGACGAAGAGTTTGTAGGTTGCATCAGTTGCATGAACACGAACGATTTATGCGACCTATTTGCTATGTACGCGGACAACAAGGAAACTTATGCGAAAATGTTTGAAAACTGTTTCGATATTAAGGTTATATCAAGCCTTTTTTCCTAAAATAGTAGTAAGATTTTACGTAAAAACTACATAGTCTTAGATTTATTTAGACCTTGTTTGTTGTTGTTGGTTTTCATGTAGAAACTACACAATTAAATAAATATTTAAACAATTTTTAGATTCGTATTTTATTAGCATTATTTCTTTCGATATTTTATTAGTTCGACTTTATAACGCATAATAAGTAGTTCATATGAGGTTTCGATTTTAGGGACCCTATTATTGGGACTTCGTTGTCCAACTTTCCGTTCGCCTGCCCCCAGGCAACTGGCAACTTGAATTAAACAAATATTTTAGGGTCCCATGGGATACTGAACCCTTCATGCGCGAATAATAAGGCGATAAAACTAAGTTTAGCCGCAAATAGCGAGTTACAATCTTACGCCCGGGGGCTCGATTCTGCTAAGTTAATAACGTCAAAATTGAATCGCAATAGCAGTTTTAACCTTATCGGGCATTCTGTTTCTAATAAAAGACCAATCTTATTCCAATGACATTCGATTAGTTTGCGATTGGTCTGCCATTTGGTTTGTAGATGCGGTAGTTTGCTCTGCAATCTTATTGCAATCGTCCAGCATTTGCAGACAATAAGATTTATTATTGAATCACAGAAAAGGATAAAAACGTTTATTTAAAAGAAAAAATAGCGGAATGCTACATGACGCTTCAATCGTAATTGAGTCGTGATTGGATCTCAGTCGGATGTAAATCGTATGTCGCTTAAGTAAAATTTGTAGAATCGTGCCCCAGCTGTACCCTCTATAAGGTCATCATCTCAGCCATAGGACGTCCACTGCTGAACATAGGCCTCCCCCTTTGATCTCCACAGATACCTGTTGGAAGCGACCTGCATCCAGCGTCTTCCGGCGACCTTTATAAGGTCGTCTGTCCACCTCGTTGGTGGACGTCCTACGCTGCGCTTGCTAGTCCGTGGTCTCCACTCCAGCACTTTTCAGCCCCATCTGCCATCTGCTCTGCGAGCAATATGGCCTGCCCATTGCCACTTCAACTTGCTAATCCGGTGGGCTATATCGGTGACTTTGGTTCGTCTACGGATCTCCTCGTTTCGGATTCGATCACGTAGAGAAACACCAAGCATAGCCCTCTCCATAGCTCGTTGAGCGACTTTGAGCTTTGAGATGAGGCCGATAGTGAGAGACCACGTTTCGGTGCCGTAAATCATCACTGGTAACACACATTGGTTGAAGACTTTCGTCTTGAGGCACTGAGGTATGTCGGACGAAAAGACATTGCGTAGTTTCCCGAACGCTGCCCAGCCGAGTTGGATTCGGCGGTTGACCTCTTTCTCGAAGTTGGACCTACCTAATTGGATTACTTGTCCTAGGTAGATATATGAGTCAACAACTTCCAGTACCGAGCTTCCAACAGAGACTGGGGTGGGCTGAACATGGACATTTGACATAATTTTCGTCTTGTCCATGTTCATTTTCAGGCCCACCCGTTGTGAAACTCGGTCGAGGCCCTCGAGCATAATACTGAGTTCCTCCACCGACTTTGCCATGACTACGATGTCGTCGGCAAACCGAAGGTGAGTGATGTATTCGCCGTTGAAGTTGATGCCAAGTCCTTGCCATTCCAGGAGTCAAGCTCCTCCAAGGCGTCTTCCATTGCGGCGGTAAACAGTTTCGGGGAGATTACATCCCCCTGTCTTACGCCTCTTCTCAATGGAATCGGCTTCGTGCTATGCTCCTGTACCCGGACCGACATGGTGGCGTTATCATACAAACACTTCAACACCTCGATGTACCGATAGTCAATATGGCATCGTTGGAGTGACTCAAGTACCGCCCATGTTTCCACCGAATCGAAGGCTTTCTCATAGTCCACAAACGCTAAGCATAATGGCAAGTTATACTCCTCGGTCTTCTGTATAACTTGCCGCAGCGTATGGATGTGGTCTATGGTACTAAAGCCTCTTCGGAAACCGGCTTGTTCGGGAGGCTGGAAGTCACCCTTGAAAACAGCTTATAAACATGGCTTAGAAGTGTGATGGGTCTGTAGTTCTTCAATAGGCTGTTGTCACCTTTTTTGAAGAACAACACCACCCCACCCCTGCTCCATGCTTCAGGCGTTTTGCCCTCGGACAGGACGGAGTTAAAAAGCTTCTGGAGGACTTTAAGTACCGGTGTTCCACCCGCTCTCAGAAGCTCTGAAGTGATTCCGTCCTCACCCGGCGCCTTGTTGTTCTTAAGCTGCTTCAGGGCCATCCTAATCTCGTACAGACCGATGGATCGTGATGTCCGGGATATCTTCGGTATAATGTCGGGACAGCTTAGCTCTTGGATCTCCTGCCAAGCTGTCAACGGACTTTGCGACCGAATCTATAAGGTAATACAATAAAATACCTACAAACAATTTTTTTTTCATGTTTTTAATACTGGCTTCCACCCGCGGTTTCACTCGCGTTCCGATATATCTGCTTCCCATAACTGTATGGCGACAAAAACTATTCTAGCAAGGGATGTAGGAATTCATTTTTAGGGTTCCATACCCAAAAGATAAAACGGGACCCTATTGTTTTCGCTCCTCCGTCCGTCCGTCTGTCGCCAGGCCGTATGTCATGTACCGTGGTAGTTAGAGAGTTGAAATTTTCACAGATGAGTATTTCTGTTGCCGCTATAACAACAAATACTGAAAACTATAATCAAATAAATATTATGGGGGGCTCCCATACAACAAACGCCCTGCTCTGGTACGGAACCCTTTGTGCGCGAGTTCGACTCGCACTTGGCCGGTTTTTATATACCTATACAGTTTAGGTACAGTATAGATGAAGTATTTAATTGTTCTAGATACCGACAAACTTGAAATACATTTGTTCGGAATGTGTCGATCACCTCGAGAAGTCACTTGCCTTCAAGGGGCAGACCACCAAGAGTTTGGCTATGCTGCAGAATGTTAAAGGTATTTTTTCGAAAACTTTATGTACTTACCTATGTTTTTAAAAAATATGAAGAAACATGTTTCTGCATTATTTACCCGTAAATATTTTGTTTTAATTTTACCCATTAATTTGATAGTAGAACTACGTAAAATAAACTAACTTTAAAAATAAATACCAATTTTCATGTGATTAGAAAATAAGTTAGCTAACATTTACACCGAAAGGTTTCAAACAATACGAGTATTGTTTGAAATATTTATTTTTGTACAATTAACAAAATCTGGCGCCCCCTAGCTAAGCTAACACAACTGGCGACCTAAGTCACTAACACAATCTGGCGCCCTACGTTATTACTACGTCCTAGGATTTTAACACAATCCAGCGCCATATACAAGCTGTTGATTTGCATCCGTGCCATAGTCAAGGACGTAATTATACTAATGATTCTCAACCCAAATCAATAAGAAAATTGGTACAAAAAATTTTGATTTTAATTTTTTTTCGGAAATCGGTCAATGTCATCTAGCCGTATTTAAACTTGGCGCGTGTGTTACTGGCCTTAAAACCGTGCTGTGCCCTCACAAAAACGCAAACACAAAGCATACGCAACGATTATTCATAAATTTCATTCATAAAATTGGATTACTTCTGAAATACTATGACATTACAATGACAAAAAAAGCAGTGCATATTAACTATTTCCCGTTTACTGTAATTCCAATCGATTATTTACGTATTTTATGTCCTCCTCCTGAAGTATGGCACAAATGCAAATCAACACCTTGTATTACTAACACAATTTGGCGCCCGTTATCATAACACAAATTGGTGCCCAAGTAAGTGCCAATGTGTATTCTAGACACAATTTGGCGCCCTTTAACACCAATATTACAAGTCTGTGTATTGGTTGGGGTATCAGGTTGCCCGGGTAACTGTGTTGAGGTTTGATAGACAGTAGATCCTTATAAAACACTGGTACTCAGCTGCTTCCAGTTAAAGACCGGAAGCCGAACTCAACATAGTTGGGTAAAGGCTGGGGGGATGATGAGTTGGTATTACTTTCAGACGAAGAATATTTAGATGAATCGATACTGGAAGAGGCGGAATGCGTCACGGGTGAAGATGGTAAGCCGATGGTGATCTTGAAGACGTCAGGATCTGATGGCGATGATGATGAGATGGATGGTGAGTTTACTACACTATGTATTTTGTGATATAGCTTAGTTAAATGAAGGGTTATATATGGACGATAAGCTATTTTATGTAGACGCCGAAATAACTTCCTGCTGAAAGCTCCTTCTGATTGTAAGAAAGATCAGAAAAATCATAGTGAGTTGGACCACTATGATTTTTCTGATTAAGTTTAATTTTCCTCGTACTAGTGATGAAAATAGAAAATAAATGTTGTAGGAAACTGCATATTCTCACCACAAATAATTATAATGAGGACTGATTTTCCAAAAATTGGCCCTTAATTAACTAATGATTAGTTCATATTCATATTCATATTAGAACATATCCCTTATCACTAATAGTCTTCTAGCTCTATATATAATAATCTTCCTTCCAATCCAGAAGACTTAGATGACGAACACGCAATCCAAGCCCTAGACGAGACCACATGCATCTACTGTGACCTTCAACTGGCCACGGTAGAAGATGTTCACGACCACATCAGGACAGTGCACGAGCTGGAGCCGAGGACTGGCCTGCCTCTACGAGAGTGCACTCTATGCGGAGTAGCTTTGAGGGACCCTGCTGATCATCATAACAGGTTGGTTACCGCTTGAGGAGTTCATATAGGCAGGCTCTTTATGTAGCAGGGCTGCGGGATTTTTCAAAAGAGTTACCGCGGCCCTGGTACTTAAAGGGCTTAAGAAGGAACATGGTGGGTTTTGGTCAGTAAGAGTCTGACACTCCCTCACGCTGCACCCACAGTGGGAGGAGTCGTTTGATGATTTACCTGGAAGCTAGCCCCATTATAATGAAAAAGGCTAGGCATATGATGATTTACGTAGATCCTGTATCTGGTCTATATCAATTTTCACAAATCCGACTGTTTTCAGATGTCACGGCGTGAAATCGGAGTCGGAAGGCAGGAAGTACCCGTGCCATTTTTGCGATAATATCTACGTGAGCAAGAAGGCTTGCTTCACACATCTGCGCATGAAGCATGGACGTGAGTTCTGAGGAAATTCTATATTCATGTGTTTAAGTATTTTTTGAAAATCTGACAATTGATTTAAAAAATAACTTATTTTTACACAAAGTTAAAGAGGTTCTCAGCTTGATCTCATGCGTTTGTACGAGAATTCTTTATTTTTTCGAGAAAAATTCTTTTATTGTTAGGAAGCCAGATATGGGACGTAGTTTCCACGGGGTGAGAGGGGGAAATTACTTAAATATCATACCTTCGATAGCATTAAGAAGCGCAATCAGAGACTTACATCTTATAATAGGTATCTAGAAATGAAATATTTATATTTCCTGAAAAAAAAATATTAAAAAAATAAATTTATTTTAGGTTTATTAGGCTTGGTATTGTTTCAGTAATTTTATTCATTATTTATTCATTCCCAAGGAGGATTAACGTCAGGCAGGCGGCCGGCTGTAAAACTTATGCCAAACAAATTGCAGCATGTTAAGGTCCTAATAGTATATTATGAATAGAAAAGTAAAGAAGGAGAAAACATGCTGCGCCGACCCTAAATAAAATTGGGATAAGGGCAGGAGGATGATGATCTTGGTATTGTTTCAGTAAAACTCTGCAACGAGCAGACTCCAAAGTACGTGCCCCGAGAGCGCAAGAAGTGTCATATGTGTAACCGAGACTTCAGTCAGAAACAGATACTGAACAAACATCTGTGGAAGGCACATGGCTTTGAGGTGAAATTACCAAAATATATACATATTATATTAGGACTTAAAAATATTATAATACACCAGCGGTTTCACCCGCGTCCCGTGGGAACCTCTGCACGAACCCGGATAAAAAGTAGCCTAGCCTTCCTCGATAAATGGGCTATCTAACACTGAAAGAACTTTTTCAAATCGGGCCAGTAGTTCCTGAGATTAGCGCGTTCAAACAAACAAACTCTTCAGCTTTATAATATTAGTATAGATGTTACGTACACTTGATGATGATGATGTCCTCCTAGCCGATTATCGGCTTCGGCGGCTGTTCTCATGTAAGGAGATCAGTCAGTTGCGCAGGACATATTATAGTGCACAAGCATTTGCGCAGACACAGGTGCACTCACTATTCCTTCACTCTCAGGGAGGAGACATTAAAGATGAGCTGAGATGCAATAAGGCAGACAGGCCAGTAGCTTTCTTGTGACTTTTTTCGTGACTAAAAATATCAATTATTTCTATGTTAACGAGGTATTCAGGTTCCTTGAGAATGATTGGTATTAATTGTTTGGCTTAAAAATAAGAGGATGGGGCTATTAACGTTCCCCGTCCACCTCGGCCCCGCATGTTGTCGCGCTACTGTCTTAGAAGATTTTCCATAGTCATCTCCGCTAGTCATTTTGTCCTCCATATATTTATACTAGCTTCTGCCAGCGGTTTTACCCGCATCCCGTGGGAACTACTTCCCGTACCGGGATAAAAAGTAGCCTATAGCCTTCCTCGATAAATGGGCTATCTAACACTGAAAGAATTTTTCAAATCGGACCAGTAGTTCATGAGATTAGCGCGTTCAAACAAACAAACAAACAAACTCTTTAGCTTTATAATATTAGTATAGATTTTACGCTTATTTAAGTAGTATCCTACCTAACTTATCAGGTAGAAAAGCGCAAGGCATTTATCTGTCCACTATGCGACGAGCGCGTCAGCTACGGCTCCAACTTCAGCGCTCACTTACTGCACGCGCACCGCGTACACGAACAGGTCGAGCAGCTCGAGTTCCATAATATGGACGGTAATATTATATTACACCAGCTTTACACACAACACACACAGCAACTACACAAGACACTCAGCGCCCCCAACATATTCAGCACCCCTAACACACTCGACGACGAATCAACACAACCTAACAACACATCTTACCAATCACACAACACACAGAGCTCCCCAAGAACACACTTAGCTCCCCAAGAACACACTTAGCTCCCCAAGAACACACTTAGCTCCCCAAGAACACACTTAGCTCCCCAAGAACACACTTAGCTCCCCAAGAACACACTTAGTTCCCCAAGAACACACCTAGCTCCCCAAGAACACACTTAGCTCTCCAAGAACTTACTTGGCGCCCACACAATACACTTGGCGTCCTCACTACACACTTGGCGACCCCACAACACACTTCGCGCCCACAACACACTTAGCGCCCGCACTACACACTTGGCGCCCCACTACACACTTAGCGTCCCCACTACACACTTGGCGTCTCCACTACAAACTTGGCGCCCCCACAACACACTTGGCGCGCCCACAACACACTTGGTGCCCCGAAAACACATTTGGCGCCCCCACAACACACTAGGTGCCCCAACAACACACTTGGCGCCCCGACAACACACTTGGCGCCTCCACAACACACTTGGCGCCTCCACAACACACTAGGCGCCCCCACAACACACTTGGCGTCCCCACAACACAATTGGCGCCCCCATAACACACTTGGCGCGCCCAGAACACACTTGGTGCCCCGAAAGACATTTGGCGCCCCGACAACACACTAGGCGCCCCAACAACACACTTGGCGCCCTGACAACACACTTGGCGCCTCCACAACACACTTGGCGCCTCCACAACACACTTGGCGCCACCACAACACACTTGGCGCCACCACAACACACTTGGCGCCGCTACAACACACTTGGCGCCGCCACAACACCCTTGGCGCCCCTACAATACACTTGGCTTGGGTATTGTTGACAGATTTCATGATATTCAAGAGTGCGATACAAGAGGAGACTAAGTACCGTTTCAGGAAGACTACGGCGAGCAAGCAGACTATTGAAGGCGTTAGATCTCACTATATGTGCAGCCAGTCCGGAGTTTATGTTTATCAGGTGAGAAATACATACATAAATTCACTTTTCCCCGCATTTTCACCAGCGTCTAAAGCGATAAAAACTACCTCTAAGGGTCCGTTCAGATGGACCAGGTCGGAGAGCAGAGCAAATTCTTAACACGTTGAAAATTGAGTACTTATTATCTGAAGTAAGGTTTATTTTTGCATGCGCACTGCTTTTGTCATTGAGAATGCTCGAATGCGCTCGGTGTGAAATAATAAGAGGAGCCGACCGGCCCCGATCGTGTATTTTTTCTTGACGTTTGGCTCCGTTTGCATGCTCTTTAATGCTCGCGTAGCCGATCGGCTCCGGTCTGTGTGAAAAGAAAAATGCGCGCCGATGCTCTCCGACCCGGTCTATCTGAACGGACCCTAAGTCTTTCCCCCATGTCTAAGCTATTTTCAGCTAACAGCCAGTTTCTTCATCAAAAGTTAAAGCTAAAGTAAAAGTCAAAGTAATGTCTAAAGTAAAAGTAACGGTTAAATTCAAATTTTCTATGAATTTTGCTGTCACTTTAGCCTTGAAAAAACGAATTTGACCGTTACTTTAACTTTAGACATTACTTTAACTTTAACTTTTGATGAAGAAACTGGCCGTAAATCACTTTTTTTTGGGAGGGGGAAATCCTCATGGACTTCCTCAGGATTGTTTTAGTTAGTTTGAACCCTGAAGGCTCCCAGGTAGGTCTGAATTATGTATGCAAAATTAATATAACCCACATTGATCAAGGACAGTCCAGCTTTCTAACTATTTCAAACAAGAATTTTTTAAATCGATCGAGTACCAGTTTCGGACTTAGACCGTGTCGTACCACAAAAACTTTTAAACGTCAGTTTAACACTTGTCTAACAAAATGACAGATTATGACGTTGAAATATGGTCCGTTTTGCAGCCACACTTTTTTTAGACAAGTGTTCGACAGATGTTTAAGTTTTTTAGTAAGACCATTAGAATTTACAAGCGAGAAAAAAAAATGTTACCTTTATACTTCTATAGTATAGATTATTGCCCATTGCCATTCCAGGGCAAAGGCAAACGCCCAGCGCCCGAGCGTCAAATCTACAAAACAGGCAAAGCTTGCCCCGCGCATATGATCGTCACGGAAACTATGGACCGAGTTCTCGTCACCTTCTATAAAACTCACGTCGGACATGGACGTAAGTATAGTTAATAATTTTCCTAGCCGTTTTTACCCGACTTCCATCATCATCTCCCGAGCCTTTTCCCAACTATATAGGGGCCGACTTCCAGTCTAACCGGATGCGGCTGAGTACCCGTGTGCCACAAGCGACTGCCTATCAGCAAGTAGTGGACGTAAGTGGCTCAACTTCATCTGGGTCATTAGTAAAGATGGGCGTGCCACAGGGTTCAATTTTAGGTCCCTTTTTATTCTTAGCATATATAAATGATCTCCCGTATATGATGTCCTTGATCTCTGATATTATTTTGTTTGCTGATGACACTTCCCTTGTCTTCAAAATTAACAGAAAGGAATCTAGTCCCATAGACTTAAACGATAGCTTGGTTACTCTAAGCAAGTGGTTTGCCGCGAATAACTTGCTTCTTAATTCTTCTAAAACGAAATGCATTAAATTCTCTTTACCTAATGTAACACCAGTAGGGCTCAATATCGTTCTGGACGATAATAAATTAGATGTTATTAGTCAAACCGTCTTCCTGGGCATCACCATTGACTCTAAATTGCAATGGGGTGCCCACATCTCAGCACTGTCAAAGAGGCTGAGTTCCGCAGCTTATGCAGTCAGAAAAATAAGACAGATTACTGACGTTGCTACTGCTAGGCTCGTGTATTTCGCTTACTTCCATTGTATTATGTCCTATGGTATTTTACTGTGGGGGGCAGCGGCTGACGTAAATTCAATCTTCGTTCTCCAGAAAAGGGCAATTCGTGCAATTTATGGCCTCGGCCCTCGCGAGTCACTAAGAGAATTATTTAAAGACATTAACATACTTACACTACCTTCTCTTTATATTCTAGAAAATATCATGTTCGTACGCAAAAACTTAAATCAATTTAGTGTTAAAAGTGATATACATTCCATTAATACAAGAAACAAGCACAAGCTAGTAGTTCCAAGATTCAGATTAACGAAATCAAATAAATCGTTTTTAGGGAATTGTGTCCGTTTTTACAACAAGCTGCCTAAGTGTGTAACCGATCTCACGGATATAAAATTTAAGAACACTGTAAAATCCACCCTAATTAAAAAAGCTTATTATAAAATTCAAGATTTTGTTGACGATAAAGATATTATATGGCGATAACTCATCTCTCCATGTGTGGCTTCCCTGGCAATTAAACGACTTTCTGTTCTCCCTTTGCATTATATCGATTTACAGTTTAACTTTCTTGCATTGTATAATTTTGTGAGCTTACTATTGTTATGTAATAGACTGTTTGTACTGTGACTGTATTACTTTTTAAAAAGAGTGTCTATGGAGTTTCTTGCCGGCTCTTCTCCATGAGATCAACTTTTTGGAACCGTGCAACTAATGTGACGTTTCATAGGTGCCTGCAAAGGCCTATGTGAAATAAAAAGATTTTGATTTTGATTTTTGATTTTTTTGATTATCTGACCCCCTCAACCAGTCTGACACCAGTCTAACCAAGGGATATTGGGTTGCCCGGGTAACTAGGTTGAGGAGTTCAGATAGGGCAGTCGCTTCTTGTAAAGCACTGGTACTCAGCTGCATCCGGTCAGACTGGAAGCCGACCCCAACACAGTTGGGAAAAGGCTAGTCTTTGAAAACCACATAATTTTCTCAATTTCAGCGTGTCCATATTTTGAACCGAGGGAATCGAAGAAAATCAAAACTGAATCGCACACCACGACTTCCATAGTTATTGACGAAGCCTTAAATTCTGAATTGGAACCGAAAGCTGAAGGTATATTTCTTTTAGTTAAGCAGTAATTAAAACACCAGCATCTCAAATACGAATGTGACAATTCGAGTCCATGTCAGCCAAGTAGCAATGTACCTGGGGCCCGATTCTCTTAAGTTAATAATGTCAAAATTTAATAGAAACCGAATCGCAATATGATCGCAATAGCAGTTTTAACCATATCGGGCAGTCTGCTACTAATATAAGACCAATCGTATTCCAACGACATTCGATTGGTGGCGGCATATTGGGCTGACATAGTGTAGTCTCACTATAAGACATGTCATCGACACGAATAAGGAAGAATTCTCATTAACTAACATTAAGCCCTAACTTAATATTAATTAACATTAACTGTCGTTAACAGTAGGCGACGTAGCCGAGGAGTCGGCGTGGATGTGCGACGCGTGTGGCATGGCGTTCTGTGATGCCGACAAGTTCAGGGACCACGTCGCCACACATGGCTTAGAGCTGTTTCCCTGCCAGTACTGTGATGATGTGAGTAAAATAACATTTTTGTTAAGATAAAAAATTAGGTATGTCACTTTTCGTTACGTCATACGTTAGTCGTTACAGATAGGCAGAAGCCAGTAAGTCTGCCACCAGTCTAACCAAGGGGTATCGGGTTGCCCGGGTAACTGGGTTGAGGGGGTCAGATAAGTCGCTCCTTGTGGCACACTGGTACTCAGCTACATCCGGTTAGACAGGAAGCCGACACCAACATAGTTGAGACAATGCTAGCCAGATGATAAGATATTATAATCTACTCTAGAGCTTGAGAAAGGAAGTTAGAAACCGCTAGCGGGAATTAGCCTCTATACTAAAATAAAGAGGATTTTTTTATTATTTTTGTTTCTTCGTATCTTACGACTCTTTAAATTCTGCACCAATTTGCGATATATTATATTCTTTGACTATTAGGCTATGCCTGTTTTATCAGGATACGAGAAGCGGGTGAAATTGTTGGAAATAGCCAGTATTGTTTATACACCGTGACTTTTCAGTCGTCTTACGAAGGTGGTCCACTTAATGTATCCGACCTAAAATACCACTGGACATGATTATTAATTTTATAGCATTAATTAAGATAATAGGTGCAAAGAAAAATAAATAATACATTAGAAATAAGAAACATCCTGTTAATAATGTTTACGTATCAAACGGTAGAAAGTAGATACCTTCAAAGCGCTCGAGTCGAGTGATCGTTCCATCTTCATTTTTTACGAGACAAAATTATCTACGTCATGCGTCATAGTAATGAATTTATTTTTATTTTTTAATTATTCAAATCTCATAAATAACATTTTTATTTCTACGAATGTTTACTAGTCATTGGATACATGAAGTTGGCTGCCGTTGTAAGACGACTAAAAAGTCACGGTGTATTGGTCAAAGGCTATGCAGATCATCATGATTAAATTGACGATGTTATTTTTTTCAGGATTTCCAAAATCTCGACGCTTGGACCCGACACGTTCGTTTAGAACATAACATGGGCAGCCTGTTTTAATATTAACTTTTATTAACATTAATTACGGTTAACGATTGCATTTAACGAAAAATTTACCACATATTTACCTTAATACAATGTTTAGTTTAACAACTACAGAAGAAAATTAATTTAGTTTTTTGTGAAATGAAGTGTCCGATTTTGTATGACTTTGTTCAATAAAATTATCATCAATTTATTTATTTTTTCATTGAACGTCTAATATAATTCATTCTTATAGAATTGTACCTTTTTACATTTTAATTAAAAAAAAAACGATTCTATCAAACTTTTCTATTTATACAACTTAAAACTAATAATAATTACAAAATCGCATCAAAAATGTCCTCCTCATCGCTGCCCACCGGGAGTGTACCCAAGAGACTGGCAACATTGCCACGGTGGATGGCAATGCTTACTTTCTGACCAAAATATAAACCTGCCTTTGGGTCACTTAAAGTGTCAGCAAGTCGCTTTGCCAGATCTTTATAAAGCAGATGAGCACTTGGACCCCACGGCCCGAGGGTTTCAACCCCAAACGGCTCAAAGATATAGTTACCCACCAGGGTACTATATTTACGCTGTTTGAGGTTCTCTGCAGCCGCAGCAGCGGAACCAGCACATCGCGCCGGTCGGAATGAGGTCTGCTGGCTTATTCGCTAACTTTCCGATTTTCAGATGTCAACTGGCCTCAGTTTTCATCCGAACTTTGATGTCAACCGATAAGTTCAAAACATTGGTATTCTGTATCGCATGAAGTGGATATCGGTGGATATCGTTACACGGTTGCTGACGCCAAAACTACGATGACAACTTGACAACTCTATTTTTTTATCGACTATTATACTGCTAAGTAGGAAATACCCTATTAGCATTACATTACTACGTTTGAGAGAACGCTTTATTTTCAGCGTGTTATACATTTAAAAATAATCTGTGGCGGTAAAATTCAGTATTTGCTTTCTATTGTGTGTGAACTTGGTGTCTAAAGTTCCGTGTGGATGAACAATATTTTAACTGAGAATATTGTGAGTATTGTAGTTATTGTAAATTTAACAATGTAAATAATATTTTGATACGTAGATTCCTACGTTTTGCATGCAAAATAAAAATTGGTATACTATTTTATTATTATTTAGGTTTAAAATGCTAACATACACTTTCATGATGGATTTTGAGAGGAAGGAAACTTTATGTACTTGAGTAGCTCGTCCCATACACTGAGAGCATCGGTTACCTCATGTAGGCACTCACTAAATAAAAGTTGAGACATGTTGCAAATTAATGAGGAGTTCCTTTGGTATGATCCGTTTGCATAAAAGTTTAGGACTGCCAATATCTATACATAACAAAATTTATGTTACAAAGTTTATCATCATATTATTATTAGTCATCATCATTTCAGAGTGTTTATGAGTAACATTAATTTATGTAATACTAGCTTTTGCCCGCGACTTCGTTCGCGTGGAATAGTGACTTCCTCCAGATTTTTGGTTTGACCAATAGATGGCGCTGTATGTCCGGAATAATTTTTTTTTTTTTTTTGTAATAAAAACTATCCTATGTCCTTTCTCAAGTTTCAAACTATGTCTGTACCAAATTTCACACAAATCGGTTCAGTAGTTTAGGCGTGAAGAAAAGACAGACAGACAGACAGAAAGACAGACAGACAGACAGACAGAGTTACTTTCGCATTTATAATATTAGTTTGGATAGTTTGGATTGGTATTTATTTTACTTTTAACGTTATACATTCTTACTTTTAGCTCAATTGCAACAGCAGTGTTTTGTTGAGCATGTTGCAGAAACGGACGTAACTCTGCCGAAACTTGCTGAAACCCTTATTTGTTGATACGAAAATTTGCCATGAATTCCTTCTCCCCCATATAACCATTTTTGCGAACATAACGTAACCGTTTCGACACTTAGCGTCGACACTGATCTATCTCGAAACAAAATCTCGTCGACGTTCCGTGTTAGCGCCGTCGCTGCAACTAAAAATGGGGAAGATCTCGACACAATAAACAAGTAACATTTGGTTTCTAATTTACGTCGCCGTGTCGTAACATTGTTACCATATTTTAACCAGAGTTCGCACTAATCATTCAATCATTCATTCGTTCGATCAATTTCGTTGGCTCATGCGTGAGTGACACGACGAAATAATACAAAATACAAGAAATCCCATAATGATGGTTTAGTTACGTAAACAAAGTTTTAGTTTTCATTAATTAATATGGTTTATAATGCTCAAATCTTATTGGGAAAAAAGGTTTACTGTGTAATTTCGTTGAATATGTTGATATTTCCAACGCGCCACCGTAATATTATGTTTTAATAATTCTGGCGAAAGAAAAACTTTTGTTAAATAAAATAAAAATATAAAATGATGCACATCGAGTGCTCAAAAGCTTCCATTTAAATACAATATCAAATATTTTAATCCTAATACAAATTATTTTAGCAAGATACTCATAAAATTGATAAATAATGAACTATGAAAAATCATTTTTCATGTTTGTTATAAAAAATATGCTCGTCACAACTAGTCACAAACTTACGATAATGTGTCGACACGTGTCGACATGTTACGGTAAGTTGTTACAAAATTACTAGATTTTTAAGATGGTTTCTCTTAACATTTGGTTACAGTGTTTTCCAAAGTTTTTATCAAGATGCCTTTTTGCATTGTTCTAACCAAAGAAGGCTCATCAGAATTAATATCGCTTGATTAATACCGAGTACCCCAAGTACTCGGACTTAAAAACGAAGACGTCTTGTTTTGGCCGAGAAAAAGAAAAAACAGCGATTTGGAGCTCGAAAGTTGAAACTTTGGCACTAGGGACTATACCACTAAGCTCCTCGGTACGAAATTCCATACTGTTTTCCTGTAAATGGCCTAGAAAATAATAAGTTTTATGTTCAATAAAATGGATATCCGTCAATTTGCCCTACCAACAATGCAACATCATGAAAAAAAAATATAAATATTTCTTTAACTCTTCTGTAAAAAGTTGAAGTCCATCGGAATTTACGTAAGGTTTTTGGTTGTTTACTCATTTTAAATTTCATTAAATGGTTGATAACGGCAGAAAACATAGACAGTTTGAGAATAACTGGCTCTCGTCATGTTTTTATATATGCAAGTTAGTGTTAAAGTGTTCTGGAACATCGACTACACATGTTACTACCCAGTTACAACACAATTGTGTCAACATTGCACACTGGTTACAAACCAAACGCAAAGTTTCTAAAATGTGTCGTTACAAATTAAGCTGTAAAGTATCGAAACAGCGACCACACAAAGTTACTGAATTTAGTTTCCGTCACATTTTTACTGAACTGTTACAACACATAAAAGCTAATCCCTACACAGTCACGTTGTGTCGTACCAGTTACGAAACTGTTGCGACTTGTTACATCTTTATCATATCTGCGACCAAAAATGGCTGTATGGGCCCGTAAATCCAGAGAATTATTGCAATCACGCAGACGACGTTTCTGGATTCTGGATAAACTTCGTTTTGTCTCTTATTCCACAAATGCCAGCAAAAATACACGCGACATTTTTATTCCACACAAAAAAGATAAAACAAATTAATATAATACAATTAAAAATAACACTATCAAAAAATAAAGGAAACGACTCAGGGTTTGTATTTCTATTGGATTCGCAAAATTAGAGAAATCTTATATGTCTGATGCTACTATATAGTATAGACATCCCAGTGATGAGGCATAAAACACTGCTATTTGTAGTGTAGGTATTTCAAAAAATTACAGTGGCCATCAATTTGATGTCCACTGAGCTTACGGAATCGCAATCTAACGTTTATCGATACAGAAACAGCTGTCAAAATGAGTCATGGTGGATATCAGCCTGTGTCGATGCTCATGACGTCATCTCAGATGGTCACTGGCGTTAGCGAATAAGAAAATAGCTGTTTGACAATTTACTGATGTACACTTTACCAAATGATGATATCTGCGAGCTGTCAGTGGAGTTAGCGAATAAGGCTACAGATAGGCAGTCGCTCCTTATAAAACACAGGTACTCAGCTGCATCCCACTGGAAGCCAATCCTAATGTAGTTGTAAAAAGGCATGACAAATGATGATGATAAAATAAAACTAAATTCCCATTTATTCATATTTATTGAGAATATATGCAGTCTAAAGTCTACAATTTTAACACAAATCAATATCACATTTAAATATTATTCTGGCAACACAGTAAATATTATGTCAAAAACAGGAAAGTTACTAAAAAAAACGATATTTTTAAAGCAGTAATTATACTATTTAATTTCCGAGTAAAATTTTAGATGCCAAAAAACCATATCGTGGTGTCTTTTCTACCATACACAAAGAATCCAGTATCATTCAAAGCACTATATTTTTAACACGCATTTGTTAAGTCGACCTGTATGTAACTATGTAATAGAATCTAAGGTAACTAATATTTAGCATCTTCCAAGAATCGTAGCGTCATGAAAATAGGCAGCTGCATGTAGTTCTGATGACAATACAATGATATGGTACTGTCGAACTGATCTGATGATGGAGCCGGAAGATATGAACTGGAACTTCATGATGGAAAACCATATCTATTTGGACTTGTTAGAAAAGTCTTGTAAAGATTTTTAATATCTATGTTTGTGCTTCTACAAAATTTTAAATAAATAAAAAAGAAACTGTGTTGCCAATGTCAAAATACAACGTGGCTCAGCCGACGTTTGTTTCACATTAATTAAATAAACAGTAGCATACAAAATCAAATAGTTACATATTGTTATTTTTTGCATTTTAATTAGGTACTCACTTATTTTCTATTTTGATATCTACAAAAATAATATTAAGAATATCAGTGCATAGGTTACATTTTTTAACGATTTTTCGATAACTTTTTTATACATTTTCTATTTTTTTTGAAATTTTTAGTACCCAATTTAAAATTCAAAAATATTAGAAGACATTTTTTTTTTGTTTTACAGTACAGATTGGCAAAATTCTGAAAAATTTGAGTAAGTTTCTGACTAGATAATGAAACGATGGTTCGAGATGGGGAATATTTTCAGAATTTCACCAATCATTCATCAAAACCACGGAGCAAGTAAAGATAAGCAGAGATGCCAAGGACAGGCAGGTCAGGCGCCTTCTTATAGGTCAATAAACGCTCATTTACGAGTGAACTAACAAAGCGTTCAGGTTTTTTGAGACATCTTGAAGATTTTTTGTTTTTACAAAAAATGGGCAAGATCAAAAGCTTATGAGGGCGTAGCCAGTAACGTTCCTAGTCCCCTCGCCCCGCATATTGGCGCACTTTCTTAAGAGATTTTTAGTTATGACATCTCCGCTAGTCATTTTGTGCTCCATGATTTAAAGATTTTACTAATGATTAATTAAAGCGATTCAATCGGCAAAATAAATGATTAACTCCAATATTCAAATCATTTCATAGTCAAAATACTCATTCCAAAATCGTAGCCAGATTCTTAAAATCTATTTCGAAAAAAAGAAAAAAATGCACAAAAAGAATAAAAAAAGTTTTGACATTTACCAATTTTAACGTTATACAAAAATAATAACACAGTTTGTGATAAAAAAAAAAATGAGATTACAGAATTAGGAATATGGTCCAAGTTATTTCTGGCTACGAATTTTTAAAAAAATATATTAGATTGTCCAAAATGTTTATACAAGATGTCACATATATTAGATTCTTATTTTTTTCTAGAAAGAGTATCTAAAATTTGGAATTTTACAATACCTTTACTATATGAAATACTCAAACGTTACTTAAAGTTCTATTAAGTATGGGCTGCGGGTTGTTCGAAAGAGTTACCGCGGCGCTGGTAAATAAAAGGCCTACGACGGAACACGACGGTTTTTAGTCAGTAAGAGTCTGACACTCCCTCACCGCTGCTAACCCACAGCGGGAGGGGTCATTTGATGATTTTTGACGTCGTTAAAAAAAAAGTTCTACTAAGTATTTCTGTGGCAGAAATATACTAAGTCTGGCAGATATAAAATGATGTTTGAGCATTTCTTAAAATAGAGTCGCGTTTCAATATTCGGACGTTAGGTACTAAAATCTGACTTTTATATATTTTTTTACCTGAAACCATCCTTCTATAATTTTAGATATTCTCATTACTTATTCATTGCTCAAAATAACCAATTTACAAAACAGCTAGGCGGATAATCTTATGATATGACAGTTAATTTTTTTACACGTTTTTTTGACAGTTTTAAAATTATTTTACAGAATCATTGCTATGCAGAGGTATTTTAAAGATACTTTACACAATACACGAGAAAAAAACCATTATTTTGTAATTTTAAAATCAAATCAAAATTGTAATCACCTCTTAGTAGGTATAGACTGACCATTTTAGTACAATCGACAGTCAAGTCCGTAAGCACAAAAATTTACAGCTACCAACTAAACCAGAAATCGGTATACCGAATCTTTTGTGCAGCTTTTCAAGGGAAAATAGCATTTTTTGTCCTGACTGATAGAATTGTCAAATGCACCAAAACACGACCAGACCATACCACTATGCACATATGATATGACAGTTTTGATAATATTCAGAAATAACCTAAATTAATATAATAAGACAAATTAAAAATAAACACACACTTGTCGAAAAAAATTGAGCGAAAAAGTACTATTAACTACATAATATACAAAGAAACACTAAAATAAAAAAATTAAACTACATGCAAGAAAAATGTTGATATGTCATGTTACCCGCCAAAACAAATTTTTCTGAACTAAAAATGGCAAACTCCCTTTATTTTGAAAAACCCCACTTTTTAATATAATTTATATATCTTTATAATTTTAATATTTTTGTAATTTAGCCAGCTAAACATCCTACAATTTTTTTTTTTTTAACTAGTTTCTAGATAAAAAAAGGCATTATTATTATCCTATTAGTGAATTATTAAAGTTTACATCCATTATTGTTCGTAAAAGATGGTTAATATATGGTTAATAATTGGAGAATCCTGGATTGTTGGTTGTAATTCCAAACCAACAATATTTTACTGAAACAAAAAAAAAACATTTTTAATAACGTATTTTTTAATAAACTATTTTTAGAAACTGTATCAGTGCTTAGAGATTAAAAATACATTATTATGTACAGTAGACTGCACATCAGTGGTAACTGTCATGCACCTAACTCAATAGTAATCTATACTAATATTATAAAGCTGAAGAGTTTGTTTGTTTGAACGCGCTAATCTCAGAAACTACTGGTCCGATTTGAAAATTTCTTTCAGTGTTAGATAGCCCATTTATCGAGGAAGGCTATAGGCTACTTTTTATCCCGGTACGGGAAGTAGTTCCCACGGGATGCGGGTGAAACCGCTGGCAGAAGCTAGTAAGTACGATTTTCCTATAAAACTGTTACCACTGACATGAAGTTGACTGTACCATAATTATTAATTAAAAAATTTAAATAGTCACCTAGCCTTGATTGTACAAATGTGTCAAACCTAATCACATTAAATGAAATACGTTAATACACTGGTTAACATATGTCGATTAACACAAAGAAAAAATACTCAAAAATAAAGTATGAATGTGGGTCCCGGGTGGTTTTTGAATATCTTTGGCAGTCGTTACGAGTAGTCAGAAGCCAGAAAGTCTGACATCCAGTCTTCCACCACCATCATCAACCTATCGCAGTCCACTGCTGGACATAGGCCTCTCCAAGTGCACGCCACTGAGATCGATTTTCGGCTTCTCGCCTCCAGCTCCTGCCAGCCGTCTTGCGCAAGTCATCACTCCACCGTGCCTGAGGACGTCCTACATTATGTTTGCCGAGGCGTGGTCAACCAGGTTTGGCGAGGTGGACAACCAGTCTTACTAGAGAGTATTGGGTTGGCCGGGTAACTGGGTTGAGGAGATCAGATAGGCAGTTACTCCATGTGGCACAGTGGTACTCAGCTGCATCAGGTTAGACTGGACGCAACTCCTGCAGTTGGGAAAACGCTAGGCAAATGATATCTAAACTACCTAATATGTATTATATAGAGGAAATAATGTGATTATTTTGGTTTGAAAAAACCTATTTGAAAAATTCTTTCACTGTTGGAAAACTACACTCTTCCCGAGTAAGGCCGTATACATAAAGACAGCTGGAAGAAGCTGGAACTTATAAGCGCCTATCTGCGCTTGACAGCGCTGACCGGCGCCGACAAAAGCTGGAAACTTATAAGCGCTTATCGGCGCGTGTTCATATATTTTCTTGCGCGGGTTACCAGCGCTGACAAGCGCCGATAAGCGCTTATAAGTTTCCAGCTTCTTCCAGCTATCTTTCTGTATACGGCCTAACGTAGGCTATATTTTATCCCGGCACAGGCAGTAGTTCCCTCTGGACGCGGGCAAACTGCTTTTGGAGTACAGAGTTAGTTCTGGAAAAGACAAGATATTTAACAAACTTACATGTGGAGCAATCATTCAGCCACTTTCCGGCAGTTGGGACAGGTCTGCTTCTCTTGCAGCCACGGCAGGATGCACTCGGAGTGGAAGTTGTGAGAGCAGGGCAGTGACATCACTTCCTGGTCTCGCAGCATGACTTCGAAGCAAATGGAACATTCTTCTAGGGTCCAGGAGCGCTGGCGACTGAAATTTTAAGGAGAATAAGAGCTCTGCCTCATTATGACGTTATGGCGACGTCGCCAGCGGCGCAGATCCGGCTACTTCTGGCATCCAAAAGTCACCAAGTCGAGTGGCCATGGCGTCTCAACAGTTAATTGTTTACGTCGTCGCTGAAGAAATCACTCTATCTGATAAAAAAACCGCATGAAAATCGATTGCATAGGTTTGAAATTTAAGCGTACAAAAGGACATAGGGACAGAAAAAGCGACTTTGTTTTATACTATGTAGTGATTACAACTTATTGGCTTATAACTTTCGCTAATAATTTACTGCAGGGCTTGTTTTCTGTTTTCTTCTGTGGTTCACACCGTTCTCAACAAGACATAAACAAACTTATTCTAGAAAATTTGCTTAAGTCATTTTACTTGTTACCAAAAATCACATGCATAGGACATGTGCACAGGGGTCCGATTCTCCTAAGTTAATAATGTCAAAATCGAATAGAAATCGAATCGCAATATGATCGCAATAGCAGTTTTAACCATATCGGGCATTCTGCTACTAATAAAAGACCAATCGTATTCGATTGACATTTGATTGGTGTGCGATTGGTCTGCTATTTTGGTGATTTTGGTCTATACGGTAGTTTGCTGTATAATCATTTTGCAATCGTAAATCATTTGCAGACAAAATGATTCATTATTGAACGATAGAAAAGGATAAAAACGTTTATTTCAAAGAAAAAATAGCGGAATGCCACATACGCTTCAATCGTAATCGAGTCGGGATTGGATCTCAGTCGAATCGAGTCGAACGTGAATCGTATGTCGTTTAAGTAAAATTAGGAGAATCGGGCCCCTGCTCTCATCACATATCTTTACCTGTCCGAAATTAGCTACAGGTGACTGCACGATAGCCAAAGGACGAATTAAACACCTACTTCACTTGCGTAAGGCATCAAGACTTCAGAACGGTAAAGTTTATTGACGAGAGCTGTAGGTTTGTCGTAAAAGGGTTACAATTTGATTTCATGCTAACCATTATGCTAATGGCATGGAAATAAAGATATTGATATTAAGAAATATATATCGGGTGTGTCATTAAATTAAATGCGTTAATATACTGGTTAATACATGTCGATTAACACAAAGAAAAAAGAAAAATACGTAAAAATAAAAAAATGAATTTTTCAAACAATAAAAATGCGCGAAAATTAGAACACCATATAAAAGTCAGTCATTACAAACAACTGAAATTCTTCTTTGAAAACTGACAGCTGTCAACTGATCAAAACATATGATACTCCTAACTTTATCTCTGCTTTACACATGATGTTGTAAATTATAAAAACGAAAAATGACTCCTGTGTTTAAACCACTGAATGGATTAGGTATTTTTTTTTACAATTCGCCATAGAATATCATAAAGTATATGCGATAGGATTTAATGTGATTGTGAACGACACACCCTGTATATATTTCAATGTTTACTACCGATTTTGCACTAACAACTAACAACCACCGTTCAATTCTAACCTTATTTCCATTTCTAAATAAATAAAGTAATATTCTATTCTATATGTATAGTATTCACCCCTGAATACCTCTACAGCTTACTATGCCTTCAATAGGTACACACTCACACACTTATATATGTTTTTATTTTTTTCAAACTGAGTCCTCTAGGATCCTTATACAATGTTATGTTAGTACTTAAATAATATAATTGACCCTATATTACATATGGGACATTCCACGCGAAGCGGACAGGTAAAAAATGATGATGTTTCGGATTTCTGAAATATCTGAGTATGTTCTTCCTATACGGGTCCTTGATACGTGTATCAAATATTTTTATAATTTAATGATTGGTTATAGAGTTAAGGGACTTTGAACTTTTGACCAACTGGTGGGCATACCCTAATTAAAAGCCGATTATCAAGTCACAAAATTATAGATAAAAATAATTTAACCACTGGATTCGTTACTTCATTAAATTGACTTTTTTGTAGTATTTTTGAAAACCAAGAAAAACTTTTTTTTTTCAACAATTTTTACGTAAAATTATTTTAAACTTGATTTTCACAAAGTTAGACCACCTCGACTTTTTTTATTTTTTTTACGAAAATAGCTAATATTGTATAGAACATCCTTGCTTAGTTTTATAATGGGCGTGGAAGTGGATTTTGAGCTAGGTTGAAAAAACTGTCGAAGCGCGGCGCATCCTACGCCGTATAATGCGCGTGTCCGCCACTTACATGAATTTGCGCAGTTGTGCGCGGCGGTTTTTCGGAAAGTCTTCTTCAAACTATCTTTAAAAAACGAGGAAATAGGTGTACTCCTTGTGGAACTTTTTGAATACTGCTACTGCTATTTCTACATACTACGACGTCATACGACGCCACTGAAACAAACAATTGTTTTTATACAATCGCGGCATGTGCGGTCGGCAGTGGCAGTCAGCAGCTAGCATTCAAAACGTACCTTTACGCTTAACTAAGTATCTACAAACAGACACTTATGGACACACTCAAGAGACATTTAATGGTTACTTAAGCCGTTCCTTAGTGCAGAATTTCTATGAGAATCTGTCACTAACAGCCAGTTTCTTCATCAAAAGTTAAAGCCAAAGTAAAAGTCAAAGTAATGTCTAAAGTAAAAGTAACGGTCAAATTCAATTTTTCTATTAGTTTTGCTGTCGCTTTAGCCTTGAAAAAACGAATTTGACCGTTACTTTTACTTTAGACATTACTTTAACTTTTACTTTTGATGAAGAAACTGGCCGTTAGTAATCATTCAATGTCTCTGAGTGCGGGGGTTACATTCTAAAACACATAAAAAACCCAGGCAAATACTGTACTTACTTAATGATTTTTTAGAAATGTTAGTACAACAAAAACCATAAAATAACACATTAGTAAGTAATTAATATTTAATTAAAAATAATCTTACAAAGCCTGCTGTCTTAAAATATTCATTTGTTCATCTTGAGTCCTGTAATTAACAAAAAATACAAACTATGTAAATATTTAAATAAAAATCAAAAAATTTACATACAAAAAAAAAACATAAATAAAATACCCTTCACCTTTTATGAAATAACTACTATTCAATTTTGACAATCACAATTTAAAAAAAAAATAATATACCATGAACTTAGCTCTCCTCACTTTTATATAGATTTTTTTTACAATTTCTGCCAATTAATAGACTTTTTTACAAAAAAAATTTAGACCGACTTTACAAAACACTGAAAGGAACAACGAAAAAATTTTGAAATGGCTCTAAAAGTTGGTGTCTGCAAGACTGTGTTTATTTCGCCACTATCTGACTCCTCCTTTTTTTGAAGTCGGTTAGGCTCTAGACAGACGGACTGCATTTCAACTGCAATCCAACTCTCAACAGTCCGTCTGTCTAGAGCCTAAAAAAGAAACCTACATCAACAGTTCATGGTACATTAGCAAAAACGTTTAAAAAAACTCACTTTTTTTTCTTATTTTCACTGACAAAATTCGCTACCCTACCCATGATGCTAACCATTGACGTGAAAGCGCCATCTCTTGGCATACCGAGCGAAGGCGCCGTCTCAACCCATTGCCCATTGCCCATAACCCCATGTCCTTCAGATTCCGCCGAGATGATGGTTGTTATAGCATTATGTAGAGACACCCATCTATATTCAAAATCATTGGGTAAGTCTGTATCAACCATCTCTGTGTCGTCTGACTCTTCAGAACTTGAATGGTCATGATCACTTGATTCTTCTGACAACGTTTCCATAACAATAGAATATTCTGATGATGTGCTCATGTGGAATTCTGACAGGCTGTTGTGTACGCTGGTGTCTGTCGTCTCATTTTCTGATATTGTTATGTAAGATTCATCTGAATCCGGTGTTGAGCTGATGAAATGAAATGTTAAGGGTGGAATGAATGATGAATACGGAAGAAGGAATGATAGCGGAGATGCCATAAGGAAGGTAGGTATAGTATAGTTATCGGCACGAATCTTGAGCTCTGACCTTCACCTGCGCGGAAGTAATTTATTGGGTCCCTTTTGTGGTATGAAGTGAGGCGCGGGGGCGGGCTAAAGCGGTGATTGGCCCGCAGCGCATCGTGTCATAGCCGTCACTCGGGATTGGTTCTTTGCTAATAAATCACTTCTGCTCAGATGTAGGTCAGAGTCAGAGCTCAAGATTCGTGCCGGTAACTATAGCTCAGGCAACGTACGGTAGCCGTAATCAGTTACTAGAACTAACGAGACAGGTTCTTTGTCAAATCAAAACCAATCTTTCAAGATTGGTGATATTATCATGAAAACAATGAGCGGGTTCCATAGTAGCGTAAGGGTGGAGCTAGTATCGTTCCTCGTCCCCCTCACCCCCGCATGTTGTCGCTACTTTCTTAGGAGATTTTGCGTTATGACATCTCCGCTAGTCATTTTGCTAACCATATTAATAAAAGTTTTGCATCAACATGACTATGATTTTTAAATGGTATCTATATTTTATAATATTTTAGGTAAATTTTTTAAAATTTATAATTTTTGAATCCAAATTAGTTTTACAGAAGTTTTTTGGAAAAACAGAAATAATAAGCTGTTTTAAAGATACCATATAAAAGTGATAATGGTCATTGAACATCCTTGGCAGTCATTATGGGTAGTCAGAAGCCAGTAAGTCTGACACCAGTTTAACCAAGGGGTATTGGGTTGCCCAGGTACCTGGGTTGAGTGGGTCAGATAGGGCAGTCGCTCCTTGTGGTACTCAGCTACATCCGGTTAGACTGGAAGCCGACCCCAACACAGTTGGGAAAAAGGCTCGGAGGATAATAATATAAGTGATAATGGATGAAATGCCTAAAATGAATTTGCTACTGTTTATCCAGGTGCAGGAAATTCTCCCAGAATAAAGGTGAAACCGTGGGGAACAGTTAGTATTCGACAATTTATCCTCATGATGAAACAAGTGTGGTGTTACAAGAATGCATAAAGTGAGGAATGATTACATTAGAGAAAGTCTGAAAGTAGCGCCAGTTATGGAAAAGATGAGAAGTAGAGGATTGTCATGGTATGGTCATGTAATGAGGAGGGATGATGCGCATGCAACAAAGTGTGTGCTAAGTATGAAAAATAATGAGAGGAAGAGGAAGACCTAAGAAAAGATGGATGGATTGCCTGAAAGATGACATGAATAGGAAGGGAGTGAGTGTCAGTATGACGAGTGACAGGGGAAAATAGAAGAGGCAATATGTCATATATTGCGCCGACCACAAATAAAATTCGGAACAGGGCAGGAGGAAGAAGAGAAGATCCTCATAATGAAACATTTTATTGTTGTTTCAAACACTGAAAATACCTACTTCCTTTTGTTAGTAAAATGAAAAAAAAAACAATAGACTGTATGGTTTATAAATACATATGACATGTATATGACTTCTAGTTTCCGCCTGCGGTTACACCCACATTTTGAGGGCTCTATTTCCTGCATGTGGATAAAAACCAACCCATATGTTATTCTGGTATATGTATAAGATATTTTTACTTTTATAATGATGATGATGAAATGTAATCCTAGAGTATATTTTACCATTTTATTTGTATGAACCAATATAATAATGATATATATATTTTTTTGTTAGGTAGGTAAATCAAAAATTAACAAAAGAATAGCTTTTTATGATTTTGTTAGAATATCTGTAACTAGTTATTTTCCAGCGATTTCAGTTACGTCCGGAACTACTGTCTGTACCTGGATAAAATATGTATAGCTTACATTCTCGGGATATAATAGCGTCCACGGCCGAACATAGATCCAACCAACTTCCAAACTACGGGCTGCTTTGTGAAAGTTTAAGAAAACCCACAAAGCTCTTTCGGCCCGACCCGGGAATCAAACCCGAGACCTCGAGCACAACAGCCGCGCTTATGACCACTAGACCAACGAGGCAGTCAGTGTAGCATCCCTTTGACATTTTTTTTAAACAGGTCAGCAATGTCGGAACCTTTACGAAACAAACAGACAAAAAGAATTATTCCTCTTTATTATATTTATTTAGAACTACATATTTATGACATTATTTTAACCTTTCAAATGCAATTGAAGGGAAAATAACACAGAAGGAACAAAATAGATGATGTCACTGCTATTTAATTTTAATAATGTTTCATTTTTGTACACTAATATAATAAAGATGAAACTTTTTTTTGCTTGTAGTAAAGGCTCTGAAACTACTGAACAGATTTGAAAAAATATTTCACTGTTGGAAAGCTACACTCTTCCCGAGTAACATAGGCTATATTTTATCCCGGCACGGGCAGTAGTTCCCACAGGATATGGAGAAAACAGCCAGTTATCCATATATTTATAGACTAACTTAATAATTATGCTTTTAAATTAATGTTAGACACTATTGTAAAACTTATTTTCATAAAAGTTTACTTTAAAAAATCACTATAAAGTAATCAACAACTATTTTTAAACAGTTTCATAGAAAAAAAATAAGACAACCCACTGATCAAAAAATCTTAAGTGATAAGTTTTTTTAGCTTTAAAACACACATCTAAAACATATTAAGGCATACCTGTCAGAAAAGGAGTCTTCAATATCCATATTTACAATATTATTTCACAAAAACAACTTAAAAATAACTTTATTTTACACTTTTAAATTAGCAAAACCACGTTTTTTAAAACTTAACAGACATCTTAGGAACAGGACAGTTTGAAAATCGAAGGTAACATAAGAAAAAGTGAAAATGCGTATTCCCTACCTACATTGAGAAACCGTGCCAACTCTTCTGGCAAGCAAAAATGAGTCTTATATTCATACTTACAAGGCTTGTTGTTGCTCACAATTCCAATCGCTGGTGGAACCTTGTGAATTCGGATTTTCTGGCCGTTTGCTGAAGAAGTAGTATAACGCTGCCCCAACCCCGACGCCAATAGCGGCGGCCGCAATACCGAGGCCGCGGCTTGGGCATGTAGTCTTCCCCCTTTCTTCCTCGCGAACACTCATACTCATTTTAAACACAAAACAAAAGACCTGCGTATTTTCTGTAATAAAATACTATTTTCGTTTTATGTCAAGGGGCGCGTTCCGTTTCTTAAATCGGGAGTCGCTGGATTGTAAAAGAATCTGTCATTTCTGTCAACGTTAAGTTTCTGGTTTTATATTTTTCTTTTTGCTATCAAACATGGAAGATTCACATTTTGTATGATGTTTTAGTCTTTCTAATTAAGGTAATTAGTATTTTTTTAAGTGGCATTAGCTTTAGTCAGATTTTTTGTTACAAATTAAAATAAAGCTCATGTCCAGTAATGCTCTCTAAATGTCATCCCGGAAGTCAATTGATCTGGAACGCGTTGAAACATTTCAATATACGCATTTTATGCGAACGAAAGGACTGTATTTTTTACTAATGACAGCATTCTTTAAGCTAGGAATTACTATAATTATTATCTAAATGATTTATAACTTAGCTTAGGTAATTATCATTAGGGTATTGATAAGACGGACCTATATATTAATAAAATTTTTGTTGTAATGTTTAGTGGTTGTGCATAAAGGATCTCACTCATATTTTGTGCAGTAGTCAACTTCATTCAACATAGAGATGTTATATTAGGGTCATTTTTCAGTAATCATATTATTGAATATATTAGTTAACGCATATTATGATACCATACCTATTACTGGGTATTAGTCAAATATTAGTGGACAGATTCAATACTAGCTACTCAATGTAATATTGACACCGGCTTTTATTATCTGAATATGAAACATGCCTATTACCAATGATATTATAACTTATAATATCATTGCCTATTACAGAAGTAAAACTGTGATTAAATTTTCCTTCATACTTTAACAGGCTTAACCAAAACCTCCACCAAAAATAAATACAAAATAGCTACTAACTTAATACGTATTAGGTAAATATTATCAATCACTGCGTGCACGTGCTATCCGATTACAATATGGAGTCGCTGTGACATACGCTGTGAGCTTCGGTCACCGCTAATATTCGTAATAGACTAGCGAGCGAGCTTTGCTATTACGCGTCCCTAATATTTGACTAATACCTGGTAACCTATTACTTTAGATTCGCGTATCCTAATATTAATATACGTGGCTTGTATTATAATACCTGTACCTATTATGAATATATTAGTTACACCTCTAATTCAACATAACTTTTATATCTGGGGAATACCACGAATTTGTGGACTCGAAGTTAAGTAACGGGACAAATAATAAATACCTACGTTTTATTTTAAATACAGTCTGGCAACAGCCGTCTTGATATTAACATTGGTAAGAAACCAAGTAGGTCAGTGTGTATCTCCTTGGTGATTGCGTTGCCATAATATTGAAAGTGCGTATTTTATAATAAGCGTGTTATTAAAATACCAACACAGTATTCCAACAATGTAAGTACCTTTTCATTGTTTGTTTTTATTACAGTCGATACGTTCCGTGAATAATAAGAGTTTTATGCATTTTAATGATTAAAAGTATGTGTATTGATATAATTACGTAGGTACTGAGAATGACGAAGAGAGTTATTTATTTACTTACATCATCATCATCATCATCATCATCCTCCGAGCCTTTTTCCCAACTATGTTGGGGTCGGCTTCCAGTCTAACCGGGGCCCGATTCTCCTAAGTTAATAATGTCAAAATCGAATAGAAATCGAATCGCAATATGATCGCAATAGCAGTTTTAACCATATCGGGCATTCTGCTACTAATAAAAGACCAATCGTATTCGATTGACATTTGATTGGTGTGCGATTGGTCTGCTATTTTGGTGATTTTAGTCTATACGGTAGTTTGCTGTACAATCATTTTGCAATCGTAAATCATTTGCAGACAAAATGATTCATTATTGAATGATAGAAAAGGATAAAAACGTTTATTTCAAAGAAAAAATAGCGGAATGCCACATACGCTTCAATCGTAATCGAGTCGGAATTGGATCTCAGTCGAATCGAGTCGAACGTCGATCGATCGTCGCTTAAGTAAAATTAGGAGAATCGGGCCCCCGGATTCAGCTGAGTACCAGTGCTTTACAAGAAGCGACTTACATCATGTACAAAAATAATGTATTTACAGCATACATATGATGTTATGATATAAACCACAGAACTGGGGCCCGATTCTCCTAATTTTACTTAAGCGACATTCGATTCACGTTCGACTCGATTCGACTGAGATCCAATCCCGACTCGATTACGATTGAAGCGTATGTGGCATTCCGCTATTTTTTCTTTGAAATAAACGTTTTTATCCTTTTCTATCATTCAATAATGAATCATTTTGTCTGCAAATGATTTACGATTGCAAAATGATTGTACAGCAAACTACCGTATAGACCAAAATCACTAAAATAGCAGACCAATCGCATCAAATAGTGTTTTTCCCATACATTCGTTCGTAATCAATATCAGAGCGGCAAAATTATTTGACGAAAGATGTAAGCGACTTCAAAATTATGGAGGTTCTACTTGATTGTACCCAAAATTACCCATTTTAAGGGACTTCACATTAAGGAGATTTTCAATTAGGATGTGGCAATTTTTAAAAGATTTTTTAAACTGTTTTTTAAATAGTTAGCACTTAAGCAGTACATGGTGTTTTTTTTTGTTGGACTATGAGGATCATCATCATCCTTTTCGCCTTATCCCAATTTTATTTGTGATTGGCGCAGCATATTTTCTCATTCCATAGTCTGCCGTCATCTCACAAGTAACACTCTTTCTAACCATATCGACTTTCACACAATCCAACCATCGTTTCTTCGGTCGTCTTCTTCGACTGTGCCCATAATGCTTTCTATACTGGGGCCCTATTCTCCTAATTTTACTTAAGCGCCATACGATTCACGTTCGATTCGATTCGACTGAGATCCAATCCCGACTCGATTACGATTGAAGCGTAGGTATGTGGCATTCCGCTATTTTTTCTTTGAAATAAACGTTTTTATCCTTTTCTGTCATTCAATAATGAATCATTTTGTATGCAAATTATTTACGATTGCAATATGATTGGAGACCAAACTACCGTATAGACCAAATGGTAGACCAATCGCAAACCAATTGAATGTCATTGGAATACGATTGGTCTTATTTATATTAGTAGCAGAATGCCCGATATGGTTTAACTGCTATTGCGATTCAATTTTGACATTATTAACTTAGCAGAATCGGGCCCCGTGTTCTTTGTGTGTTGTTAAATTTCTTGGTGTACAATAAAGAATAATGTATCTTCCAGTTCCAGTATTTCGAGGTAAATCGTTAAAAAGTGCATTTTTCTTTTACAGAAGATAATAAGCAATGGAAGTGCTAATGAAAGGTATCGTGCTAGGAGCCGCGGCGTTGGTAGCTGCTGTCACCATAGCGTACGAGTGGTATCAGTACCATCAGGTGCCCAAAGCTTACACCACTTACGGACAGAGAAGACCTAAGAACGATTAGTATTGTAAGTTGAATTATATTTCATTTGTGTGTGCTTAGCTAAGGATTAACAATCTTGTAATGACTTTTTTATTTAGAAACTCAGTTTTAAAATAAAATGCGATTAAATCAATGTCATCATCCTCCTGCCCTTATCCCAATTTTATTTGGGGTCGGCGCAGCATGTTTTCTCCTTCCATACTCTTCCATCTGCCGTCATCTCACAAGTAACATTCTTTCTTACCATATCTACTTTCACACAATCCATCCATCCTTTCTTTGGTCTTCCTCTTCCACTATATCTGTCCACGTTCATACTCATCACCTTCCTCACAACATGACTCTCATTCCTCCGCATCACATGCCCATACCACGACAGCCGGTTTCCACTCAGTTTTTCTGATACCGGCGCTACTTTCAAACTTCCTCTTATATACTCATTCCTCACTCTATCCATTCGCGTAACGCCACACATACCTCTTAACATTCTCATCTCTGCCGCATGCAATTGTCTTTCATTCGTCGCTTTTGTGGGCCAGCACTAAATCAATGTAAGTACAATAATAACAATTATCAGGGATCTATCAGACAGATAGCGGTCACGCGGTCGAGCGTTCTGCGCTCGCGTTCTACTTTACCGACGCGGTCAGAATGCCTCCTGTGTGAGTATATCCATATAACGTAATATGACACAAAGAACGCAAACCTCACCGCTTGAACGCTTGACCGCGTGACCGCTACCTGTCTGATAGATCCGTCAGTTTGGGCCATATTCGGCCATTATTTTAAACCGTGAGGGAGTGTCGGCCTATGTTCAGCAGTGGACGTCCTATGGCTGAGATGATGATGATGATGAGTGTGAGACTCCTACTGACTAAAACACACCATGTTCCTTCTTAAGCCCTTTGTGTACCAGGCTCACGGTAACTCTTGTACCTGAACCACCCAGACTTACATTAATAGGGTGGTAGAGTTCCCGCAAAAATTGATGTCGATATAAGTTAATAAGTTCCGAGCTCAAAATACGCGAATGCGACCATACTTTCTGCGAAGGATGAGCACGTAAATGTCGGTCCTGCGCCTGATCTCTCTCCGGTCGTGTCGGATTGCCGTCCCATCGGGCTATGAGAGTGAAGGAATAGTGAGTACACCTGTGTCCAAGCAAATTCTTGTGCACTTAATATGTCCTGCGCAGTTGGCTAATCTCCTTACATGAGAATAGCCGCCGTAGCCGATTATTGGCTAGGAGGACATGATCATCTGCGCAGGAACTCGTGCAATGTTCTGTGACTATAAAAAGTATAGCGAACAATATATTTTACTTATCAAATATCTTCGTTCAATGTCCATTTGACCAGTTTTCGTAATCATTGATTGGTATTTATGTAATGATTTTTTTACAGATGGAGTGAAGACAAAGGGACAATGCTATTAATTTATAAGTAGGTTTAAGCAAAATGTATTATTTGGTGCTTTTTGGAACCTTGTCAACCAGCATAATAATATTTTTTAGAGGCTCAGTTAAGTATAGAGTATTCGCAAAAGTTGATGTAGGCAACAAGTGCACATTAGGCCTTTCGTATACAAGGCTACTAAAATGTTAGATTCCTGATGAAATACATACAAAGTGTATCGTACCTAATAATCACATTAAATTAAATACCTTAATATAGGTACTGGTTAATGTATGTAGATTAACACAAAGAAAAATACGTAAAAATAAAAAAATGTATTTTTCAAACAAAGTAAATAGAATACAAATGTGCGAGAATTATTATAGAACACCATATAAGAGTCAGTCATTACAAACAACTGAAATTCTCCCTTGAAAATTGACAGCTGTCAACTGATCAAAACATTCGATACTCCTAACTTTATCTCTGCTTTACACATGATGTTGTAAATTATGAAAACGAAAAATGACTCCTGTGGCTAAACCACTGAATGGATCAGGTTAATTTTTTTACAATTCGCCATAGAATATCGTAAAGTACCTATAAACGATAGGATTTAATGTGATTAGGTACGAAACACCCGATACATAGCCTTAGTTTTTCACTATTTAAATTGTTTGTAGGTACTCCTGTTAGTCCGTATCAAGGAGAAGTTTGTACGTATATAAATTGTTTGACATAGATTAAAGTTCAGGCTCTTGTTTTTGCGTAGAAAAATGTTTTTTTTCCGGTATCCGGTGTCTCATTATTTTGTAATTTTTCTCTTAATCATAACTTTGACTTGATTTTGAAAGTATTGTTTCGCCAAAGACTCCGAGGTTAGTCAAAACGTTGAAGCAAAGCAAGGCGATGAACTTTTCAAACTTAAGCAATTTTCGCTACCAATAAAGTAGTGAAATATTGTGCAATTTAAATGTAAAACTTTTGAGAGCCTTTTACTAAGGTTGTGGCGGGCTTCCAGTCTAACTAAATGGAGATATTATACAGTATGATTTAGTTAAACTACACAATCAGGCACAAATTAAGTTAAAGGTATTCTAAGGTTTCTTAATTTTGTTATCATCTTCATATCAGCTTGTTACCATCCACTAGTTAACGTAGGCTTTCCTAATGAGTGCTCACCGTACCCTCCCGAGTCCCGTGCCTTTCGAAACACAGTCATTGGTGTCCAAGATATACTTAGAAAGCACTTACAAACTTAGAAAAGTTGACTTGCCTGACCTGGAATCGAACTCATACTCGAGAGGTTGGATCTTTACTCACTTGCCACCACGACGCACAGGAACCATGACATTGATATTATTTTTATCATGAATCTCAAATGAACAGGAAAAAGAAAACTTAATGTTTTAAGAAATATTTTATCTTTTTGATGACTAAATAGGTACGCTTTTGATGTCGACTTATGGAATTTTATGCAATAAATAGAAATTAAAATTATGAAATGACCTTAATGTATTATGGAAAGCAATAATGTAATAAAACTTATGAATTGTATATTGTTTTTTATTATTATTAGTCAATAAAGATGTTGAATAAATAAAAGGAAAAGTTTTTATTTTTACATAAAAATGCTTATGTACCTAAATGGGACCTTGGTGAAAGTGATAATCACTCTGGGGCCCGATTCTCCTAATTTTACTTAAGCGACATACGATTCACGTTCGACTGCGATCCAATCCCGACTCGATTACGATTGAAGCGTATGTGGCATTCCGCTTTTTTTTCTTTGAAATAAACGTTTTTATTCTTTTATGTCATTCAATAATGAATCATTTTGTCTGCAAATGATTTACGATTGCAATATAATTGTAAAGCAAACTACCGTATAGACCAAAATCACCAAAATAGCAGATCAATCGAAAACCAATCGAATGTCGTTGGAATACGATTGGTCTTATATTAGTAGCAGAATGCCCGATATGGTTAAAACTGCTATTGCGATCATATTGCGATGCGAGGTCGTAGGCGAAACCTCTGTGAAAACCACAAATAAATACCACTGGATGAATGCTTATTATTTTCACTGTAGGAAAGATTCTTTCACCGTTGCAAAACTCGACTATCCCTAAGTAACACAACCCCAGGGTATATTATATCCTGGTACGGGCTGTAGTCCCCACGAGATACGGCCGAAACCGCGGTAAACAGATGGTACATTATAAAGGCTACTAAACACGTACGCCGCACTATGGGAAAGCCCCATACAAGGCCGTCTCAAAACCGTTTCACCCGAAAGTCATTGTTATGGAGTAAAACTAATCAATTAATTTAGTCTTATAAATAAGCTTTCTTTTCTATATTTTTTAAATTATTTTTTGCTCACCATAATGTATAAAAAAAGGCATCAAAGCTAACCCATGTTCAATGATGTGATTTTGGCACAATACATTACTACAATTCAACGCCACATTACTCGGAAGTTTTTGATATAAATGTATAAGTATTATACATTTTTGAAATGCTTATAATCTCCTCATAACGTTTCTTAAATAATATTATGTATAATAAATAAATAAATAAAAATTAACCAATGTAGTTTAAGATGGTATAATTTTCGGGTTACTTTTTTTTTTGATGAGACTTACCCGTTTGCCGCTGTTTCCCGATGTCGAGATATTTGTTGTATTACGATCTTTATATATTAGTTTACACAAGGAGAAAAAAAAAAGTTGCGCATACTTGCGCCTTTTCTGACACGGTGCCAAAACATATCGCGAGAAACTCCTGAAAAAACCGCGTCTGTTGTGGCTGATATCAAAAATCAAATCAAAAACCTGTCCCCTTCCATGATAAATAAGAATGGTGAAGTAATTGAAATTACTCATGACCTATTTTTAACCATGATTGATGGTAAGTAGCACAAGTTTTAACTGAAACTCCTTCGAGCGCTTCTTGTACAATTTGCGGTGCTACTCCTCGGCAAATGAATAACTTAGAGGCAGTTAGGACACGAGATGTGAATGAAAGTTCATTTCAATATGGACTGTCAACACTACACGCTTGGATTAGAAGTATGGAGACGATTTTACACATTTCCTATAACTGGTCTTTCCAAAAGTGGTCAGCCACTACACCAGAAAATAAAAAAACAAAGACGAAAAGAAAAAACTGGTACAAAAGCGGTTTAGGGAGGAAATGGGACTGCATATCGATAAACCTCGACAAGGCACTGGAAATAGTAATGATGGAAACACAGCTCTGAGATTTTTTTCAGAATTACTCTTACTCTGCAGACATTACAGGTGTAGACGTAGAACTTATAAAACAAATCTACATTATACTACAAACTATGTCATCTGGAATGGCTATTGATTCAAAAAAGTTCGGTGAATACGCATATAGTACCGCCCAACTGTACGTAAATATTTATAATTGGTATTCTATGCCTTCCTCCGTACATTAAATACTTATTCACGGAGAAAAAATCATTGAGTACTATGCTATTTTACCTGTCGGACAATTGTCCGAAGACGCTCAAGAATCCCGCAACAAGGATTACAAAAAGTTTAGACTTCATCATTCTAGAAAGTGTTCAAGAGCGGCTACCAATACAGACGTTTTCCATACCTTATTGTACACTTCTGATCCATATATATCAAGTTAGAGTAATACCTCAGAAATAATATGGAAAGAACTTTTCGATGAAGCCAAGTCCCTTCTTGCTGACAACGAAAATCTGTAGAAGCTTGTTGAATTTTGTACATTATCGTTTTCTCGTTAGACACTGTTTATACCATTATATTTAATTCTATTTTATGTAAATTACAAAAAAAAAAAAAAAAATCTTATAAATGCATGTATTTTTTTAAGTTTATTTTTTAAAATAAATTAATAAACATATTTTTTTAAATTATTATTTTTTTTATTAAACCTTGTACTTTCAAGTATATGTGTGCAAAATTATAGATCATTTAGTTTTGAAATAACTGAGATACGGAGTTTTGAGACGAAACATACGCGATTTTCCCATAGTGCGCCGCACAGTGGTCCGGATTTTCAAAAAGGTGGACATAGGATCGAAAATGCATATTTAACTCAACTAAAAATTGTTCCGTATAGGAAATTTAACACTGATTAATACTTATTACTACAACTTTTCAAAAAAACTGCTCCTTCACCTAAAAAAAAAATATCGAAAATAAAAATGTATGGGAGAAAATCTATTTTATTTTTTTTCTCCGTTCAGTATCAAAGTATAGCAACCAAATCGTATATTCTGGTAAGTACCTATTGCTCTTAATACGATAAAATATAAATTGCTTGCGTATCCCTGCGGCCTTGGCGCCTACGATGCTTCAAAGTTTACAATTTTAAAGTTGAATTGTCTTAACATTATTAACGAGTTTTTCCGAGTTTTTCTACTGAAATTAATACAAAATATCATTTTTAATAAAAAAAGCCCCCCGCGTGCACCAACTTTGTATTAGGCTCGCCCCTACTACTTGGAACTTAAATATACTACTGGCGAAATGACAGTATACTTTTGTGTAGTATACAACTTTGCCGAACCCTTCGGGGAATACCTATAAAGCGTGATATTATGACAAAATAACATATTTATTATATTACAAGAAATATATTACATTTTTATATAACAATCATCAGCCTTTTCCCAACTATGTTGGGGTCGGCTTCCAGTCTAAACGGATATAGCACAGTACCAGTGTTTGTTTTATAAGGAGCGACTGCCCCAATTGACCTCCTCAACCCAGTTACCCGGGCAACACAATATCCCTTGGTAAGACTGGTGTCAGACTTACTGGCTTCTGACTACCCGTAACGAAGTTCACAAAGGAGTGAAGATGTAGACTTCAGTGATTCATCGGTTTTCATGTCAAGTCTTGTCCCTCTTAAATTAGTTTCTAATAATAGCACCATATGGAAAAACCCAGTACCTTCTTCAACACATTATTCCAGGCCCATTAAGTCCGAGTTTTGTAAAGAGACAGCAGAATACATCAAGCAAGAAGAAGCTGCATTGGAGAAAGAAATAATTAAAACCGGCCAAGTGCGTGTCGGACTCGCGCACGAAGGGTTCCGTACCATCCAAACTAATATACGTTTGTTGTATGAGAGTCCCCCAAAATATTTATTTGATTCTAGGTTTCATATTTGTTGTTATAGCGGCAACAGAAGTACATCATCTGTGAGAATGTCAACTCTCCAACTATCACGGTTCATGAGATACAGCCTGGTGATAGACGGACGGACGGACAGAGTAGCGAAAACAATAGGGTCCCGTTTTACTCTTTGGGTACGGAACTACGGAACCCTAAAAACATCGATTCTACAAAATGGGCAGGGCTAGAGATTAGTCACGAGCTTCATCTGACAATGATCTACGGAAAAGTGGCCACTTTTATAACGGATACTTCGTCTGCATCTGCCTGCAATATTTGCCAAGCTGTCAGAAGTATATTCAAGACCTATTCGAGTAGATGTTTATAAATATGGACTTTCTACTCTTCATATGTGGATTCGTTGTATGGGGTGTATTCTACACATATCTTACAACATGGACTTTGGGTTGTGGACTGCACGAGGTGCTAACAAGCAACTAAAAGCTGCGAAGAAACATTTGACACAAGAAGAATTCGAACAGCAAATGGGAATACTTATGGATTTTCTGAAGCAAGGCTTTGGAACCACAAACGACGGAAACATAGCCAGAAGGTTTTTAAGAGATTATGATAAATTTGCCGAAATAACTAAAATTGACAAAGGCCTACTAAAGCATATTGCGGTTATTCTTCAAACAGCTGAGATCTTTGTGCATTTACACAAGCTACTCATACACGGTGCAGACATTTGTCATCACTTTGGCCTCCTACCAATTAGCATTCTTTCCGAAGAAGCGGGCGAAGCAAGAAATAAAGAATTTCGAAGAGTTCGTGAATATGATACAAGCAATATCAATCATGCAAGCACGTTAAACTGTAGGTCGCAGCTGTTATTGAACATCTTTGGCAGTCGTTACGGGTAGTCAGAAGCCAGTAAGTCTGACACCAGTCTTACCAAGGGGTATTGTGTTGCCCGGGTAACTGGGTTGAGGAGGTCAATTAGGGCAGTCACGCTTTATAGGTATTCCCCGAAGGGTTCGGCAAAGTTGTATACTACACATAAGTATACTGTCATTTCACCAGTAGTATATTTAAGTCCCAAGTAGTAGGGGCGAGCCTAAAACACGGTTGGTGCGCGCGGGGGACTATTTTTATTAAAAATGATATTCTGTATTAATTTCAATAGAAAAATTCAGAAAAACTCGTTAATAATGTTAAGATAATTCAACTTTAAAATTGTAAACTTTGAAGCATCGTAGGCGCCAAGGCCGCAGGGATACGCAAGCAATTTATATTTTGTCGTATTAAGAACAATAGGTACTTACCAGAATATAAGATTTGGTTGCTATACTTTGATACTGAACGGAGAAAAAAAAGTAAAATAGATTTTCTCCCATACATTTTTATTTTCAATAATTTTTTTTTAGGTGAAGGAGCAGTTTTTTTGAAAAGTTGTAGTAATAAGTATTAATCAGTGTTAAATTTCCTATACGAAACAATTTTTAGTTGAGTTAAATATGCATTTTCGATCCTATGTCCACCTTTTTGGAAATCCGGACCACTGTGCGCCGTGCACCTGGCGGCATACAAAGCCGCCGGCTTTGCCGCACAAAGAAGCCGCCGGCACGACCAACCAACCAAAAAAAAACGATTTTGAGCCGCTTGTATTGCCGGCGGCATAGCCGCTCGGCATGAAACCGGCGGCATTGTCGCCGGCATGTTTTTAGTAGCCTTAAAAGAACTAAAACCAGCTGGATGAACCTTTGACGTCAACAAACCCCTGGCTGGGTTTTGAACTTTTGAGAACATTAAAATGATCTTCTAATCTTTTGTCTATATAGACTATATAGGACAGTACCGATAGTCTTATAAAAAGGAACTTGTTTTTATGCCCTCATGCTCAGTTATTTTTCCCTCAAGGTCTGACCAGTTATTGCAACCGCTTAGAGTTGATTTCGACAGTAAAGCGCCTAAAACCATTTAATAACATGAATTTATAAATGAGTTCCATGGACACTCAACTTTCACTAAAATACGTATTTTTTTAAAATATGGTAACATTGAAACACTGATGTCATTATGTAGAGTTCCAGAGAACCATACCGTGTGATAAATTGCATTAGAGCAGGACAGCGTATGTAAATTAAGTAATTATTTTATAACTTAATTCAGTTAATTTTCTTCATTAATTTGATTCATACAAAAACTAAAACATGCAAAGCAAATACATCTATAGAAATAGTTAGTAGTTACTACTACGAATCATGTTGCAAAAAAATTAAATATTTGCAAATAAAATTTAAAAACCTGAAACGTGCACCAAAACGTCAACGTATACTTATTTTTAGTCTGTGGTAAAGTACTCTGTGGTGGTTTCTATCTAGTGAAAAAGCTTACCCGAATGTGTAAAAGTGAAAATATTTAGAAAAACCCAATTTAAAACCTAGATTTTGTCACTAATCTAGATAACAATGGAGTTAAATGATGTTATAGTCAACCAACCTGTCGTCATTGATAATGTAAATAGCATATTTACCGTAATTTCTTTACATGTTCGATCTTACATCGACTTGCCAATGCACCCTTTTTTTCGTAATAAATTAAGTTAAAATCGATATTAGAACTATTTTTATCAGCATTGCAGCTTCATTGATCGTTTTCGAAACCAACAACGTATTTAAAGTCTTGTTTTCATACATTAGTTGTCTAAAATGAGTCATTCAGTAACTCCATACATAGACAGTGATTGACATAATAGTCTATATTTTTACTATTTTGACGTAATATTAATTGGTACCGGTGATTAACAGGGTTCTGGAGTGATCAAAGCCGGTTTCGCTGGTGATCAGATACCAAAATGCAGGTTTCCAAACTAGTAAGTACAATTTTTTTTGAATAATTTATTTTATCCCCACTATTTTGAAGTGATGTCATATTGTTAGGAAGATGACAAGATGGGCTTAGATATGTTAAGTTGCGTATTTTAGGTTTGATTCCCATACACAACAGTTTTTGCCTCTCTGTTCTTGTTAATTTCTGAAATGGTTAGACAGTTTGTAACTCAATGTAATTTTTATCCAAGTCAGTGAAGTTGTTCCCTTTGTATGTGAGAAAGACACAAAGCATAGACAGAAAACATTTAAAACCTACATATATTATTAAACAGAGTTCCCTGCCTGTTTTCTGTTAACAATGAACTCTAAAAATGCTGCACCAAGTTTCGAGCAGTTTTCACTACTTTTAGTTCATAATTTTTTGAGTTTTTGTTATTATTTCTGTGTTTTTTAACAATATTCTTGAAGAACGATTTAACTATCTTCAAAAACCTTTGCACACAAACTCGCAAGCTACTTAGTAAATACTAAATCATTCATCTTCTACACAGTATCGGGCGACCGAAACACGTCCGTGTCATGGCCGGAGCGCTAGAAGGCGAGCTGTTCGTAGGCCCCCGCGCTGAGGAGCACCGCGGCCTGCTCAGCATAAAGTACCCCATGGAACATGGTATTGTGACTGATTGGAACGATATGGAGCGAGTGTGGAATTATATTTACAGTAAGGTAAGTAAATCATCTTATAATCCAACGAGAATCATACTTATTTATATTTTTGATGTTCATAACCACTCAAGCGTCCAGGCCGCGCGGTGATTCTCGGCTCACCTGTCCGCGCATGAAATGTCAATTGCTTTTTTGCGACTAAGCGCGACTCTTTCAACAAAAACATTTACTACTGAAAAACTACAATAGCTAGATTCGAATAAAAAATACTCACGGAAAGCTAAAAGAACGTACAATTTTATTTGATTAAAAGTAAATTACTTTAATTAATATTATAGGATGATAATAAAGTATAAAGTTGAGGATTTCAAAAAAAAATCGTATATTTTTTTTATTCAGAGTTTTATAAGAAAAATATAGTGGTTACTGGTAACAATGTTTTTTTATTATATTAGTACAGGATATACTCTTTAAAATGATACCAATATCTTAATATAAATATTTAGTTTTCTGTCATGAAAAAATAAACAAAGTTAAGTGATTCTCAAGCGGTCACTGGGCCTCGGGCGACGTAAAAATGTGACAAGATGGCCGCCCGGCTAATAGCGTGTTCACACGACGAGGTTGTTTTAATGAATTTTTTTATTATTTTTTTATAATTAAACGTTTACTTTTATATAATTTTATTACATATCCTTTTTTATTATACAAATTATGTTAAATAGAAAAAAAAGAAAGCGGTTATTGGTATTACAGTAAAATAAATACACTGTAAAACTGAAAAAAAAAAAACAGTAAACAAACATTATAATGCGCAAGGGCCTAAGCTCATTAAGGCACATTTTTTACAAACAACAAAACATTCCCAAATTGATCATAAAACGCTCCGTGTGAACAAACCATTAATTACGTTGTAAGTAGATCAGCCCAAGGGGAGTCGGCTCACCAACACTAAAATCATGAATAACGTCTTAACATTTTAATCATTATAGACCCCATCTCAATGTATTTCGTTTGTAAATGGCCATTAACGTGCTAATAGTGAACGATTCTCGTATATTTTGCATTTATTTAACAAAAATAACCAATTAGAATACACTGTAAACAATAGAAAAGTATCAAACGATGATCGTGTAGTGATCGTATAACTTTTCCAACTAAATTATACTATGTAAACGTTTTGAAATTGTCGTAATAATACATATTTCGTAAAGGAAATTTCTTCACGTTTATTTTGATATAAAATAACAATCTAAATAAGGTATAAAACAAGAAACTTACCACATTTTTGTCAAGAGCTCCACACACAAAAAAGTCACTTGTCAAAAACGACGAACTGTCACTTCAATATATTTTTTTATAAATTTTATGTTGCCATTGCACAGAAAAAATCACAACTCACGGATGCCAAATTTAATAACGCGCCATCTAGTATCAATCAACTATATTAATACCACCTGGCTATAGCGCTGTACACGTTTAAACTGAACGATGTCGTTCGGATACTGTAGTCACCATGGACGCTTAAGGCAAGAATTTTTTTGGTGACTGTTTTCACCTCGGACGCTTGAGTGGATAAGTGCTTGTAATGGCCTAAATTAAATAAATGATTTGACTTTTAATGTAAATACAGGTAGTTGGATATATGATATACACAAAGAATACACACAGCTTAAATATACAGTAGACCCCCTGTAATCAGAAAATCATTTTGCAGGGCAGTGTCGAACTATACACTACATAGTATAAAACGAAAGTCGCTTTTTCTGTCCCCATGTCCCTTTGTACGATTAAATCTTCAAAACTACGCAACGGATTTTGATGCGGTTGTTTTCAATAGATAGAGTGATTAAAGAGGAAGGTTTATATGTATAATAACATACATTAAATAGTGGGGAAATACTGTTACCCCGTGCGAAGCCGGAGCGGGTCGCTAGTTGAATATATAGTATAGTTCAGTTTTTATTTTACAAATAAGTACCTTGTAATCTGTCAAATTACAGATCCAATAAAAAGATTCTATATTTACATAAAATATTTATGTACTCTGAGGGGTGTACCAGGGATTGATTTGATGTTCAGTCAAATACGTCAAATGTTCAAGTTTCTCAATCGCGTATTATTTCCAATTGCGATCCCCCCAGTAAAAATAATAAAAAAAAAACCAGGCAACTTGAGAATCTACTTGTTTCAGTTGGCAGTCAGTTAAAAAACAAGCCCTGGTCGGATTACCACGGGAACCAAATTTTTTTTCGATTCTTACAGGCTCACCATTATCCTATACTAGCTTCTGCCAGCGGTTTCACCCGCATCCCGTGGAAACTACTTCCCGTACCGGGATAAAAAATAGCCTATAGCCTTCCTCGATAAATTTGCTATCTAACACTGAAAGAAATTTTCAAATCGGACCAGTAGTTCCTGAGATTAGCGCGTTCAAACAAACTCTTCAGCTTTATAATATTAGTATAGATGTGTTCTATTTTTTTTCTTGTGTGTAATATTGTGTACATAAACTGTTAAATAGTAGTTGTGGTGGCCTAGTGGGTAAAGAACCAACCTCTCGAGTATGAGGATGTGGGTTCGATTCCAGGTCAGGCAAGTACCAATGCAACTTTTCTAAGGTTGTATGTTACTTTCTGAGTATATGTTAGACACCAATGGCTGATAAAAAAAGGGAGGGAAATCATTTTGAGGAAACCTGGACTATATACATAGTCTGAAATCACCAACCCGCATTGAGTAAGCGTGGTGATTAATGCTCAATCCTTCTCCGTGTGAGAGGAGGCCTGTGCCCAGCAGTGGGATGATAAAAAGGCTGTAACAATAAAATAAATAAATAAATACTGAATAGACTATCTATGCTATGTATTTTGTATTCAGTCAGTTAACAATTTGATTTTACTATGGAGCAGAAATTATCATGAACCATACTTCTCATCCTTGTAAATCTTCCAGGATCAACTATCAACATTCGCTGAAGAGCATCCGGTGTTGCTGACGGAGGCTCCCCTCAACCCTCGCAGGAACAGAGAGAAGGCTGCTGAAGTGTTCTTCGAGACTTTCAATGTGCCTGGGTTGTTCCTGTCCATGCAGGCTGTGCTCAGTTTGTGAGTATATATTCATCATCATCATCAGCCTATCGCAGTCCACTGCTGGACATAGGCCTCTTCAAGTGCACGCCACTTGGAGAGTATATATATTATGGTCATTTATTTATTTAACAACATAAAATTAAATGGTCTTACTACAAAAACTTAAACATCTGTCGAACACTTGTCTAAAAAAAGTGTGGCTGCAAAACGGACCTTCTTCTTCTTTTTGTTTATGGCTCCTTCGTTGGTATCGAAGATTTTGCCAACGTCAAGGTAGGAAATGACACTGATCGGTTTTTAATTAAAAATAAAAATAATACTTATTATTCTCTAGTGACTACAGCGATTGTAGAGCTGAAAAAGGGGGACAAAACATTTGTTAGTATTTGTGACAGACACGAGACGGCACAGCTGTTAGAACATAAATGATTAATTGTCAGTATTGTCAATGTCATACATATTTGAAGTAAGAGCGAAAAAGTAACATCGAAACAATAATAATTATTGTGAGTAGAGGCGGTGAATTATGTTATATATATATCTGATTAATACTAATAAACTTATATAACGTTTTAATAATGGGAGAATGGACTAGGGTTAGTAAAAAAGGAATGTTAATAGGACGTGGGATGTCATTAGGAAGGAGGTCATAAAGGGGCGTAATAAGACGGGGGCAGGAAAAGAATAAGTGTTCCAGAGTACCCTCCTCCAGGCCACATTCACAGATAGAATGATCTCTGACTCTGATCTTAGCCAAAAAAACTGGAGTACAGACAAAACCAAGCCGCAATCGAATGATGACCGATGTAGCCAATTTCTTAAAATTCTTGTGTTTACTAAACCAAGCTTTGTGAGGAATAGAAGGTTGAATGGATCCGAAGAATTTACCTTTGACTTTACGGGTTTTCTGCCAAAGGGAATCCCAGCTCTTCATCATAGAAGGTTTGGCGGTGCAGCACAGATCTCGAGGGAAACAAGTCCTGAGATAAGAATCATCTCCATTTCGAATTGCTGCCTTGGCAAGTGAATCTGCATTATCGTTACCCACGATGCCCGAGTGACTGGGGATCCAGGCCAGAGTGACTTGAATACCTGAAGAGTGACATTTAAACAGAAGTTGCTTGATCTGAAGAATAATGGGGAAGTTATGACGAGCACGAAAAGGAAATTTTATCAAATCTTGAAGGCAGCTTAGAGAGTCAGAAAGAATTAAAGTTTTGTTTAGACTATGAGAATCGACGTATTTAACAGCTTCTAAAAGGGCTATTGATTCCCCTGTATAGATAGAGGAGTGTGGAGAAACTTTATTGCTCAGAATAATTTTATATTTAGGGATCCACACCGCAGTTCCCACAATGCCATCTTCTGAAATTTTAGAAGCATCAGTGTACATAGTGAGCCAGTCTTGCCAGTCTTCGGTTAAAATCTTATTTAATTTATTATTAGCACCAGGGTCATGTTTGGAAATACCGAGGCTGAGAATGACTTTCGGTTGAAAGAGTAATGTTTCGAAACTAACTTCAAAAAGAGGGTTAGTATTGGACTGGACTAGGGATATGTGGGGATCATTGACTTTACTGTAGCTGTTAATAAGGGGAGGAGGAAGTTTGTGTGACCAGTAACGGGAAGAGGCAATAAGCTCATGCAGTGTTTTTAAAAGAGGAAGAAGGGGGTGGGATTTAATTTGGAGAGCTTTGAAAAAAAATCTATCCGAGAGGTATTGTCTGCGTAAGTTAAGAGGAGGATCCAAACATTCCACCTGCAGAGCGTTTATAGGGGAACATTTCATAGCTCCTGTAATAATTCGCAAACATTTGGCTTGGATCTTATCCAATTTGGCTAAGGCAATTTTGTTACATGGCTCCAACAGAAAGCTGCCGTAGTCAAAGTGGCTCCAGATTATGGCATTATAGAGGATTCTTTGGGTTGATGGGTGAGCACCCCACCGAACCCCAGAAAGGGCACGTAGGGCGTTCACACCTTTTTCACATTTTTTGCTAATGTAATCTAGATGGTGAAGGCCAGATAATTTAGAGTCAAGAATTATACCGAGAAATTTAATTTTGTCAAGAGTAGAAATGGGAACATTATCAATAGATAGGTTAATAGGGGGGATATTACGTTTGCGAGAAAAGACAACCGCATTGCATTTAGGCACTGATAGGCTAAGGCCATGGTCGCATAGCCACTGATTGAGGTAGTATAGAGCAGAGTTTAAGCGAGAAGAGGCATCTTGAGGGGAGGAGAAACTATAATAGAGGGCAATATCATCCGCGTACTGTAGAATTTTGCAGAAGCAGTTAACCGAAGACTCTAAATCGTGAGTATATAAGTTATACAGGATAGGGCTTAAGACCGAGCCCTGGGGCAGGCCTTTCCAGACTAAACGGGATGGGGAGACGGAATGTTGATGACGGATAGTGATCGTTCGAGACATTAGCATGTTGCAGATTGTGTTAACCAACCTCACAGGAACACTCAGCTGATGCATCTTCTGCCTGAGTAGTGGAAGTTGGACGTTATCGTAAGCTGATGCAACATCAAGAAAGACACCAACTACGCTTTCATTTTTTGAAAAAGCGATTCGAACATCCGAAACGAAAATGCTAAGGCTGTCCAGAGTACCCATTCCTCTTCGGAAGCCAAACTGAGAAGGAGATAAGATGCCTTTACTTTCCAAAAACCATTCAAGCCGGTTTTTAATAAGGTTCTCCATGATTTTAGCCAGAACAGAGGACAGAGCAATGGGTCTGTATGAGGAGGAATCTTTTGGATTTTTACCAGGCTTTAATATTGGAATGATAATTTGGCATTTCCAAGACTCGGGGACTACCCCAGAGAGGAAGAAAGAGTTGAAAAGGTTGAGGAGTATTTGTTTACAAAGAGAAGAGGATTTACAGATGAAAGAATATGGGATACCATCTACACCCGGGGCGGAATCCCGCAGATGGTCCAAAGCACAAGATAATTCAGAAAGAGAAAAAGGTTCATCGAATTTATTAGAAGAGGGGGGAGGAGAGTCTGACAAGGAAAGGCATTCAAAACTAGGGACAGAGGGAGGGGCTAGCTTACTTATGAAGTCTTCTAGCCAGCAACTGGAGTCATTGGAAGAAATGTCTGACGAATGGGCGTCTAAGACTCTGCGATATGCCTTAATTCTTTTCCAGACTATCGATACTGGTGAACGGGGAGACAACGATTCGCAGAAGTTATGCCAACCAGATTTTTTCTTTTTCGCCAATAATCTGCAGGTGCGTGCCGAAGTTTTCTTAAGATCGAGATAATTGGTCATATTAATAGAGGATGCGTATCGGATTTCTGCTTCTCTCCGTTTTCGAACGCTATCGGTGCACTCGGCGTCCCACCATGGAGGGGAGGAAATAAATTTCCGGGCAGAGTTTTTTAGGGGGATAGACGCGTCAGCTGCACGTTTTAAAGAGGAGACAAAATTTTCATAGACGTCATGGGAATTAGAGGAGTTTACCTGGGGAAGGGAATGAAGTTCTGAATCTACCAAGGAAGAAAATTTATCCCAGTCAGCTTGAAGGAGGCGATATTTCTGGAGAGGTTGAATGGGAGGGTTAGGGGAGAATGAATTGTGAAAAGTAATTAAGATGGGGAAATGGTCACTGCCATATGAATTAGGCAGGACAGACCAAGAGAGAATTGAGACTAAAGTGGGAGAAGCAAAAGAGAGATCAGGGACACTAACATTTTGAGTAGGGGAGACCCTACGGGTAGCAGATCCATCATTCAGAACACAGAGGTTCAGATCATCAAGTAGGTCCAGTAGAAAGCTGGATGAGGGATCGTTAGTGCGGGAACCCCAAAGCGTGTGACGACAATTAAAATCGCCTAGCACCACCAAAGGGCTGGGAATGGTGGAGAGGATATGATTAAATTCGGACAGGATGTTGGCATTGGGGTGAGGAATGTAGGCCGAAACAAAGGAGACGTCCAAGGCTCTAATGGCAACAACATGAAGGCCAGGATTATGTAGAGGGATGGGAATTTGGGTAAAGGTGACTGATCTGCTAACCAGCAGGGCGCATCCCGCTCGACCGTCGTCTCTGTCATCCCGGAGGCACGAGAAACCGGGAACCCTGAAAGGGGACCCCGGCCTCAGCCATGTCTCCGACAAGGCAAAAACCACGGGATTGTGGCGATTCAGTAGGAAGAGTAAATCATGCTTTTTTTGGGTAATACTTCTGCTATTCCATTGAAGGATCTTTGGCATTTCTACGGATCCAAGATTGAAGCAGCTGCTCAACAAGTATGAGGACGTTGTTCGGTATGGCATCACTAAATTTGGAGAGGATGTTGATAAGGGAGCAAGTGAGAAGTTCTATAAGGTTATCATTAGGGGTGCAAAGGGGAGTGGATTCTGTGTTAGGGGGTTGCTGTAGAGCACAACCATTTGGCTGAGAGGAGTTGGGGGAAGACACAATCGACCTATGGGCCTGAACATCGTAAGACTTACTCAGTTCGGGTCTAGGTCTGGGGGAGCGGAAAACTGTTTTGGTGTACGATGTTTTAGAGGGGGAGGCAGATGGAGAAGAAGGAGACAAGAGAGGGGTAGCAAAAAGCTGGGAGAAGTCGAGAGCGGGTGCCTGTGTGGTTTGGTATGGTGGGGAGTTCGCCGTGACGCTGGAGTAAAATCGTTTAACTCGGGGGAATCTTGCAGAAGCCTCACTATAGCTGAGGTTCTCCTGAGACATAATCATTTTTATATTTTTTTGGCGCGAATGCTCAGGACATTGATCGTCTGTAGCCTTGTGATTACCACCTTCACATAAAATACAAGTTGCCTGCGAGTCGGGGACATTGCAGCTATCGCCAGGATGTGGCTGAGCGCATTTAAAGCATCGAGCTTTCGACCTACACTGGGAGCGGATGTGGCCAAACCGGAGGCAGTTGCGGCATTGAATCGTTGGGAGATGATAGACAGAGACAGGAAGGGAGGCATTGTAACAATAGACTCTCTCTGGGAGAGTTTGACCAGAGAAAGTCAGTACTACAGTAGAAGAAGGAGACCATGTTACTGAATCCCCTTTCTTATGTTTAAAGTTGAGGCGTCTAGCCCGAATAACCTCCCCACAGTTGGGAGGAGTTTCTACCCCTGACACTAAGTCCTCCAAGGTCCAGTCGGTAGGGATATCCCTGACAATGCCCATACGAGTGACTTGGAAGCGAGGGATTTTAGCGCTATAATTATTTGAGATGAGAATATCACTCTCCACAAACCTGTTGGCCTCAGAAGCTGTCTTGAAGTCAATGGCGAGTTTATTGCGTCCTAGGGACTTAATTCCACCTTCAGAGATGCCTTTGACATCATTTTTGTGCAAAAACTGGGCGAACTTCAGAACTTTTAAAGTTGTACCAGTGGCAGGATCAGGTTCAATTTTGGACACAAAAACAGTGAAGGGTGCTCTGTCACACTCATTGTAAAAGAGTTTGGAGTTGGTTTCAAATCCAGGCTTTGAAAATACCGACTGAATTGAATCAGACGGAGGTCTGTTTTTCTTGGATTCAATGGAAGAATCTGAATCCGCAGGTCGTTTTAGGGCAGATCTCTGCTGAAGACTTACATTTGTGTCTTGGGAACAATCTAATATATCTATATCTGGAGGTGTCCCTCCACCCCCATCAGGGGGTTCTTTGTCACTCATTTCCCAAGGAAATGAGTGTTAAACACTTAGACTATACAAATATAAACTTACAAAACACCTTCACCAAACAAAAAACAAAGACACACCACAGAAACAGAACTAAAACCACTTTCCGAAAGCAAAATTTAAGGTTAAGTAAGCACACCGTGTCAAGACCAAACCTCGAATAAAAAAACGGACCTTATTTCAACGTCATAATCTGTCATTTTTTTAAACAAGTGTTAAACTGACGTTTAAAAGTTTTTATGGTACAACGGAAATTCTCTACATTTTTGAACATAAAAAAAATTAGTACATATGTTGTTAGTTTCTAATCGAAAATTGGTTCACTTCTCACTGAAAAATCACAGTAATATTATTGTTCATGATCAACATTTATAATTTTAGTTAAGTCCAAAAAATATTATTGTAACGGAGTTGTCTCATGGCTCGATAGATGGCGTTGTCGCATTTAAATGCGCGCTATGGTTTCGTTACCAGCAGATTCATAAGACACCAATTTTTTTTGTAATAAAAAAACCAGCTTAGAACAGATCACAGATGTGGTTTCATTTATATTCAACCCTTCTCGTGCATCTCATTAGGTCAGCAGATCAACTAGTAGTTTAGCTAGTAAACATTGGTCCTTCGAGCCGGATATCAGACCCAGATTAGTCTGAAGTTTTTGTTAGATAGCGGTGTCAGCTTAGGCCCGCACCCCATAGTACTCGCAGTGGATCGCTGCGGCAAAGGTACTGGGATTCCCGCACAGGCAGCAACAGTGCTGTGGGAATTTAGTTCAACGTGACGCTAAAGAGGGCGCCACTAGTACATCGAGTTCATCGAGGGACACTTCGACGTTTCGAGCTTCACGTCGACTCAGGCGCAGCGTGACGTCACAGAGGACGTTACGCGCAGTTCCATCAGTGGCCACTGAGGGCGCCACTAGTACGAGACTTAGTGCAGCCTACGGGTTTGTGTGAGTGAAGTGAAATCGTGAGTACAATTTAATCAATTAAACATCAGCACAATTTAATTAATTAAACATCAGCAGTGACGATTAATAAAATTGCGCCGCAAATCTTGCCAAGCCATATTGAACTTTATTACAAAGAAGATTTTAACTTTAAGTTTTACTTTATATTGTTGTTAAAGTGTGCATGTTAAGTTAAGGACTTAGAATAATTTTATAAAAAACGAGGGAACGGGGAATCCATGCCCGATTTCCGTCAGAGTGTATTAGTTTTAAAACACTTGTAAAATTTTACGCTTATATTTGGACTTAGAAAAATATTTTAAGTTTACAAAATTTGCAGTACACATTTTTTTTGTTTGTTTGTTTATAATTTGGTTGTTTATTTACACATACATAGAGTTCACTTAATATATTTTTAATTTTAATAGTACATATTCTGAATTTATTTACCTTATTATTTTGATATCAATTTAGTTATTTACTTTATTAATTTGATATCAATTTACACTTTTTTTTGCATTTGTTTATTTCATTAAATTTGCATTTGTTTGATAGTTAAGATGGAGGGCAAAATGAATATATTAAAAGACCTTCAGAATGTTATACAAAAGACTTATACTAATTTCAAAAAGTGTCCAAAGGATAGACTTACTATAGAATATATACAAGCTAGACTTGAATTATTAGAAACCGATTGGTCTACATTTAAAAATACAAAATTACAACTCTATGGTCAATTTAAATTGGAAGACATAATTGAAAAAATTGATGATATATACGATACAACAGAAGACACTTACATAGCATGCAAATGTTTAATGAAATCTAAGCTTAATAAAATTGATGTTAAAGAAGGGCAATCCCAAGATAAATCCAATAATAATTCTTCTAAGTCATCTAGTTCTATTGCAAAGCTGCCGAAGATAACTATCCCAACTTTCTCTGGAAAGTACAATGAATGGACAACTTTTCATGATTTGTTCATTTCGTTGGTACATAACAACACATCTTTGGATAATGTACAAAAACTACATTATCTTAAAGGCCACCTTACTGGTGAAGCCGAACAGTTGATTAGGCATACCCCGATAACGGATGCCAATTATAGCGAATGTTGGTCTCTTTTAGAGAAACGCTATGCCAATAAAAAGTATTTAACCAATTGTATATTGAAAAGGTTGTTCGGCCAAAAACGCTTAAATATAGAATCAGCTTCTTCATTAAAGGAGTTATTAGATACCACAAATGATTGTTTAAATGCGTTAAAAAATTTGAATATTGACGTGAGTACGTGGGACGTTATCATTATTCATATAGTGACGTTTAAATTAGATAGTGAAACTCGCAAACAGTGGGAGTTAAGTATTTCCAACGACTCCAGCAACGAGTTGCCCACCTTTGAACAGTTCAAGCTATTTATTGAAAGTCGGTTTCGCGCTTTAGAGTGTATAGAACCAAAGAAGTCTGTGACTCACCAGGGCAATAACAGTTCACACGTATTTCATAGTTCAAAGGCAATGCTAGTCACAAAGTCTTCCAATATACGCTGCGAATATTGCACAGAACCGCATAAGCTATGCTTCTGTAAACAATTTGCAAAACAACCTTTAGAGAATAGGCGCGAGTTTGTAGCAAAAAACAAAATATGCTTTAATTGCTTAGGCGGAAACCATACAGTATACGACTGTAAGAAGCAGACCTGCTGCAGAGTTTGCAAAAGGCGCCACCACTCTTTGTTGCATCTGAACAGAGAACCAAACTCAGAAGCTGATGGCCAAAATGCTCCAACAAAGGCTGCTACTGATATCGCTAGTTCTTCAACCAGTGATAATATAGTGGCCTGCTTTTCTACAGGCAGAATTGCTAAGGTCAGACAAGTTTTATTAGCCACTGCGTTAATAAAAGCTGAGTCCAGTATAGGCGAAGTACAAATAGTTCGAGCCTTACTAGATCAAGGCTCTCAGGCTTGTTTCATAACTGAAGCCACAGTACAACTGCTTCGATTGAAGAAAATTCCGGTCCATGGTGTTGTGTCTGGTTTGGGAAATGACAGATCAACCATTTCTAAACATATGGTAAATCTAACGATTAAATCCACGGTAGATCACGAGTTTCAACTTACGGTAAAGGCATATGTTTTAAGCAAGATTACTTCGTATTTACCTGAGCGAAGTATTAATCCCAGTTCATTGGAATGGATTAATATCAAAGGTATATCTCTCGCTGATCCGTATTGTAACACTCCCAATAGAATTGACGTGCTTTTAGGTGCGGACGCTTACTGCGATATTGTAAAGGAAGGCTTAGTAAAGGGTCCTGCAGGTAGTCTGATAGTGCAGAACACCTCTTTAGGATGGGTCCTTTCTGGTGTAGTCAGTTTAGATAGTGATAATTCAGAACACCATTCTAAAAACATAAGCGTGCATTGTGCTCAGTTTAATGAAGAAAATATGTTGAAACAGTTTTGGGAAATAGAAGAAATGATTAGTACAAAGAAAATTCTTACTCCAGAAGAACAGAAATGTGAAGATTTATATATTAAAACTACAAAGAGAGATGATACAGGAAGATACATTGTACGATTACCATTTCGAGACCAAGATCCAGCATGTAAGGGCGGAAATTCACGGGACATCGCTGAAATAAGATTTAAATCCTTGGAGAAGAGACTGAATAAGAACACAGAATTAAAAGAGCAATATACACAAGTAATCAATGAATATTTACAGTTAGGACATATGAGAGCTGTAAAAGAAGGAGATAGTAATAAAAACAACGCGGTGTATTTACCCCACCACGCAGTAATTAGGGAGGATAAGACCACGACAAAGGTTCGTGTTGTTTTCAACGCCTCTGAGAAAAACAAAAACGGAATTTCACTCAACGATACTCTTATGGTGGGACCAACCTTGCAAGCCGATTTGAGACATACGGTGATGAAATGGCGAGTACACAGGATTGGTATTGTAGCGGACATAATCAAGATGTATCGCCAGGTCAGAATAGCTGACGAAGACGCCATTTTTCAGAGAATACTCTGGCGAGACAGTCCTGAAAAACCTATTAGAGATTATGAGCTGATTACGGTAACTTTCGGTACTGCTTCGGCGCCATACCAAGCAGTCAGATCACTCCACCAGGTTGCCTACGACGAAGGAGACAAATATCCTCGTGCAACTGAAAGAGTATTACATTGTTTTTATATGGATGATTTAATGGTAGGATGTAATAGCCTCGAAGAGGGTGTAGAAGTATGTAAACAGTTATATGAATTGTTAGGAAAAGGTGGATTTAGATTACAAAAGTGGAATAGCAACGATCAAGAATTATTAGATAAAATAAGTTCAATAAATTTAAATGAAGTAGTACAAGAAATAGGTCAAACAAACATAGAAACTGAGGAAAATAAGGATAGAAAGGAAAGGTTAGAAAGTAAATTAGAAAGTAAGGATATAGAAATTAAGTTAGATAGTACTATAAAAATTTTAGGTCTTACCTGGAACCGCCGTGAAGATTGTTTTCAATACTCGGTAACCCTTTCTCCGCTGTCAAGTTCACCTGTAACAAAAAGATCTATCATATCAGACATAGCTCGTTTATTCGACCCACTAGGATGGTTAGCTCCTAGTGTGGTATTAGCAAAGATATTTATACAGGAACTATGGCTCACCGGTGTGAATTGGGATGAGCAATTGAATGATAGTTTAGTAACCAAGTGGCGTACTTACCGCGAAGAGTTGTCACTACTCCAAAAGGTTCAGGTACCTCGTTGGATCCGCACAACTGAGGATGATAATATCGAGTTACACGGGTTTAGCGACGCCTCGAAAGCAGCATACGCAGCCGTAGTTTACCTGAGAACTATTAATTTAGCAGGAGAAATTCACGTCTCATTGTTGGTGGCTAAAACGAGAGTAGCGCCCATCAAGCAGGTCAGCATTCCTAGATTGGAGCTTTGTGGCGCAGTACTTTTATCAAAACTTTTGACAGAAGCAACAGAGGTCTTAAATGTTCCGAAGGACAAAGTCTTTGCATGGACGGACTCTACAGTGGTGCTATCGTGGCTTAGCAGTCACCCTAGCAGGTGGAAGACCTTTGTTGCTAACAGGACCTCGGAGATATTGGGCAATATTAGTTCAACTCAATGGTTTCATGTGTCAACCAAAGAGAATCCAGCCGACTGCGCTTCAAGGGGGCTTAACCCCAGTTCGTTAGTAGGAAGCAAATTATGGTTTTCTGGTCCGCCATTTCTGAAAAATAATTTAATTGAGTACAAAAGGCCAAAGGAATTAAAAACGGAGTTAGAACAAATAAAAGTACATACCGCTGTAGTTACTGATAGTTTAGATTTAGATAAATATTCTAGTTTAAGTAAATTAGTTAGAGTAGTTGCCTATTGCAGAAGATTTTTAAAAAAGGACAAGCACGGTACAAAGTATTTAACAGTTCACGAAATAGAAGCAGCATTACAAACTTGTATAAAAAAAGTTCAAATAGAAAAATTCTCAACTGAGTATACACAATTAAAAGAAAGAGGTTATTTAACTATAAAATCTAGTAAATTAAAATCACTTTGCCCTTTTCTTGATAAAATGGGTATCATTAGAATTCGGGGACGAGTCGAAAAGTCAGAGCTAGCAGAGCAAGTAAAACACCCTATAGTTCTACCACATTCTCATCATCTGACTCATCTTATAGTTGCAGATGCTCACGAAAAGACTCTGCATGGTGGTCCTCAATTAATGGCAAACTTTTTAAGGTCCGCTTATTGGATAATAGGTGCTAGATCTCTGATTCAACAATACGTGCGTAAATGCGTTACTTGTGCAAAACAGAGGGCTAACGTTAAAAGTCAAGTAATGGGGGATCTACCGTCGGTTCGTTGTATTCCAGCCAGACCATTCTTGCATAGTGGCGTGGACTATGCGGGGCCCATTAGCATCAGAACAAGTAAGGGGCGTGGGCATCGGGCCTATAAGGGCTACATTTGCCTATTTGTTTGTATGACCACGCGAGCTATTCACTTAGAGGTAGTCAGCGACATGACCACGCAGGCATTTTTGGCGGCATTTAGACGATTCGTGTCTCGTAGAGGTCACTGTGCTAAATTATGGAGCGATAACGGCACCAATTTTGTGGGTGCTTCTAGAGAGTTACAGCATTTAGCTTCAATTCAGCCAGCAATAGCAGAACATTTGGAAGCAAATAATACAGAGTGGCATTTTATCCCGCCTCATGCTCCCAATTTCGGTGGTCTTTGGGAAGCGGGTGTAAAATCTACAAAGTTCCACCTTAAAAGGGTTATCGGTGAGTCCACTCTCACATACGAGGAAATGTCTACGTTCCTCAACCAAGTTGAAGCTTGCCTCAACTCACGGCCAATAAGCGTACTCAACTTTAGCGACCCTGGTGAACCACTACCTTTAACTCCCGGTCATTTTCTCATAGGAGAACCACTAGTTAACGTTCCAGATAAAAATTATGAAAGTGCAAACGTAAACTATTTAACGCGTTGGCAATACGTTCAAAGGATGTTGCAATCGTTTTGGAGAAGATGGTCACATGAGTATTTATCGAATCTCATGAATAGATACAAGTGGTCGTTACAGGTTCCGGAACCTAAGTTGGGAGACATTGTATTAATTAAAGAGGACGATTTACCTCCAAGCCGTTGGTTACTGGGCAGAGTAGTACAGAAACACCCTGGTAATGATAACCTCACCCGCGTAGTCACGTTACGTACAAATACAACAACCATAAAAAGGCCAACCAACAAGCTATGTATTTTACCGATAGTAGACTAATTAATTAAATCTAATAAGTAATCATGCTGTTAATTTTAAGATATATACACAGTTTTCTTTTTTTCACATACACATGCATGAAATTGGTGTTAATTTTAAGCTATATACACTGTTTTCTTTTTTTTATATACGCATGGATGAACTGTTTAAGATTATACACATTGTTTTTTTTTTACTTTACATTGTTAGCACTTAGTTATTTAGATCAAATTTGCCGTATTGTTTTTTTAATGAATGTAAGTTTTAGTCTTTGTACATGCATGTAATTTAGATCAAATAAAATCAAAGAACTTGTTTAAAAGAACATTCATCAATGAAATTATGTTACTCTTAAGCTTAGATATAAGTTGTTAGCAATAAGTTCAAATTGTAAAGGACATTCCGGCACTAAATGTCCTTGGTGGGCGGTATGTTCATGATCAACATTTATAATTTTAGTTAAGTCCAAAAAATATTATTGTAACGGAGTTGTCTCATGGCTCGATAGATGGCGTTGTCGCATTTAAATGCGCGCTATGGTTTCGTTACCAGCAGATTCATAAGACACCAATTTTTTTTGTAATAAAAAAACCAGCTTAGAACAGATCACAGATGTGGTTTCATTTATATTCAACCCTTCTCGTGCATCTCATTAGGTCAGCAGATCAACTAGTAGTTTAGCTAGTAAACAATTATTAAAGCAAAAGTTTCTTTCTCGTTTCTCTTTCACGCACGATCTGCTTTACAGAGTTCGATAAAATATGACAGTGATTAAGCTTCATCAGATAATGTACTTTTAAGAACCAGAAGCAGGTTTATTTAACAAGGAAATAACAAGAAATAGTTTTAACATGAAAATCAACTATGATTGAACAAAAGTATTCCAAAGCGCGGCAAAATCGTATTCCCGTCAAACTATAACATGTCTTGTCACAATGACGTTCGAAAATGGAATCCTCCAAGCAGAGATACACGACTGAATGGGGGGGTGTCGATGGTCGCTCGTCTCTGCTGCCCTTTATGTAACCACTGGCAGCTAACAGTACATATATAGACTACTTCTTATCCGGTAGCGGGAAGTAGTTCCCTCAGTAAGCGTTGATATTACTGGATGTCTTATAAGCCTTGAAAAACTTATAACAATTTATTTATATTTATCACATCTTTATTTTCTACAGATACGCCACAGGCCGTACAACAGGCGTAGTGCTAGACTCGGGTGACGGCGTCACCCACTCGGTGCCGATATACGAAGGCTTTGCCATGCCGCACAGCATCATGCGAGTAGATGTAGCCGGCAGAGATGTCACCCGGTATCTTAGGTAAGTAGTGTCTGTCTGTCTGTCTGTCTGTCACCCACTCGGTGCCGATATACGAAGGCTTTGCCATGCCGCACAGCATCATGCGAGTAGATGTAGCCGGCAGAGATGTCACCCGGTATCTTAGGTAAGTAGTGTCTGTCTGTCTGTCTGTCTGTCACCCACTCGGTGCCGATATACGAAGGCTTTGCCATGCCGCACAGCATCATGCGAGTAGATGTAGCCGGCAGAGATGTCACCCGGTATCTTAGGTAAGTAGTGTCTGTCTGTCTGTCTGTCTGTCACCCACTCGGTGCCGATATACGAAGGCTTTGCCATGCCGCACAGCATCATGCGAGTAGATGTAGCCGGCAGAGATGTCACCCGGTATCTTAGGTAAGTAGTGTCTGTCTGTCTGTCTGTCTGTCACCCACTCGGTGCCGATATACGAAGGCTTTGCCATGCCGCACAGCATCATGCGAGTAGATGTAGCCGGCAGAGATGTCACCCGGTATCTTAGGTAAGTAGTGTCTGTCTGTCTGTCTGTCTGTCACCCACTCGGTGCCGATATACGAAGGCTTTGCCATGCCGCACAGCATCATGCGAGTAGATGTAGCCGGCAGAGATGTCACCCGGTATCTTAGGTAAGTAGTGTCTGTCTGTCTGTCTGTCTGTCACCCACTCGGTGCCGATATACGAAGGCTTTGCCATGCCGCACAGCATCATGCGAGTAGATGTAGCCGGCAGAGATGTCACCCGGTATCTTAGGTAAGTAGTGTCTGTCTGTCTGTCTGTCTGTCACCCACTCGGTGCCGATATACGAAGGCTTTGCCATGCCGCACAGCATCATGCGAGTAGATGTAGCCGGCAGAGATGTCACCCGGTATCTTAGGTAAGTAGTGTCTGTCTGTCTGTCTGTCTGTCACCCACTCGGTGCCGATATACGAAGGCTTTGCCATGCCGCACAGCATCATGCGAGTAGATGTAGCCGGCAGAGATGTCACCCGGTATCTTAGGTAAGTAGTGTCTGTCTGTCTGTCTGTCTGTCACCCACTCGGTGCCGATATACGAAGGCTTTGCCATGCCGCACAGCATCATGCGAGTAGATGTAGCCGGCAGAGATGTCACCCGGTATCTTAGGTAAGTAGTGTCTGTCTGTCTGTCTGTCTGTCACCCACTCGGTGCCGATATACGAAGGCTTTGCCATGCCGCACAGCATCATGCGAGTAGATGTAGCCGGCAGAGATGTCACCCGGTATCTTAGGTAAGTAGTGTCTGTCTGTCTGTCTGTCTGTCACCCACTCGGTGCCGATATACGAAGGCTTTGCCATGCCGCACAGCATCATGCGAGTAGATGTAGCCGGCAGAGATGTCACCCGGTATCTTAGGTAAGTAGTGTCTGTCTGTCTGTCTGTCTGTCACCCACTCGGTGCCGATATACGAAGGCTTTGCCATGCCGCACAGCATCATGCGAGTAGATGTAGCCGGCAGAGATGTCACCCGGTATCTTAGGTAAGTAGTGTCTGTCTGTCTGTCTGTCTGTCACCCACTCGGTGCCGATATACGAAGGCTTTGCCATGCCGCACAGCATCATGCGAGTAGATGTAGCCGGCAGAGATGTCACCCGGTATCTTAGGTAAGTATAGGCTGACCGTTTAACTCGCGTATCGCCTGCGCGGTAAGAAGGGAGCGAGGGGAGATGTTAGCGGGTGGATGAAAGGGGTGCGCGGAGCAGACAGCTTACGTCAAGTGCAACAGTGCGCTGGCTGTGCTTGCAGCGCGCGGTTGTCATTTTTGTTACGGACGCTTGGACATAAACGCACAAGGTATACGACTTGCCAAGATAAATCTCAAGATGAATCGCTCTTGCAGTTTTGCGAATAAAATTAACAAGCAAGCTAAACAATTAGCATACAATGTATATTCCTATTTTAAAGCCAGAAAACAAGATCATAATTCTACAGAGTATCTTGAAGACGTAAACCTAAACAAACTTGTTGCTAAAGCTACAGGACTCTCGGTGACTACCATATGTAAAATAATAAAAGAAGGAAATGAACTAAAAGATGAACAAAATAATGTAAATTTAAAAAAAATACACAGATCCGAAAGAAAAGAATAAGAAGAATAAGAATAAGAAGAATAAGAATAATTTATTTGCACAGAATATGAGTATACAAGATGACACATTAGTTAACAGAATCATCATATTCTACCTGGAACAGGTGTACAAATTTATGATACAGACAGAATAAAGGTCCTGTTTTAATTGTATTTAACAAAACACACATTATATAAACCTATGATATAAAAGTGAAATAAACGAAAGATAGTGATTACAAAGCAATTAAAAACATGAAATAAATTATTTAAAATTAAATGTATATATATATATATATATCAACATTACAAAGACTTATCTTTTAAAAATTCTGAGTAACTATAATAACATTTTTTTATCAATAGTTTTTTCAATTGTTTTTTAAATAAATTTACATTAAGATCCTTCAAGGAGCTTGGCAAACGATTAAATATTATAGGTGCTGTACAAAATACGCTGTTATGCATAAGCGTCGTGTTGGACCCCCTCACACGTAATTTGGTCTTATCTCTTCTACTGCGATTATTCACATCGCTTAATTTTTCAAAAAGATGTGCGTTGGACTTAACAAATATTGCACATTCAAAAATGTACAATGACGGCAGTGAAAGAATTTTATTTTGTATAAAATATGGTTTGCAAGATTCAGTGCTTTCCAGACCAAACATTGCTCTGATACACCTTTTTTGGGATTTAAAGACTGATTCTTTGTTTGTGGAATTACCCCAAAAAATTATACCGTAACGCAAAAGTGAGCCAGCTAATCCGTGGTAAGCAGTAATTAGTGCATTTGTATTAAGGACGGGTGCTATTTTATAAAGTGCGTAGACGGATTTATTAATTTTTTTATTAAGACCTTCAGTATGAGCCTTCCAATTTAGATTCTCGTCGATTATCAGGCCTAGATATTTAGATGTGCCGACTCTATCAATTGGTTTATTTTTATAATGAATATTTAGATCATCTGGCTTTTTGCGTTGATTAAATAGCATGATTTTAGTTTTTTCTATGTTTATTTTAAGGTTATTACTGTCTAGCCATGTAACTATTGATTTTAGAGTATTATTTATATCACATTCGTAGTTAAGCTTATTAGTACAGTGGATGGTAACTGTGCTGTCATCAGCAAATAATGACATATGATGACTTGTAATGTGTGGTAGATCATTAATATAGATTATAAATAGTAGGGGACCAAGTACACTTCCTTGTGGAACCCCATATAAAACTGTTCGATAATGTGAATTATATGTTATTTCTTTCTTAGTTTTAGGATCAACTCTAGAAATTGTTGTGTATTGTTTTCTATTTGTTAAATATGATTTAATTAGATTTAGTATATTGCCTCTTATTCCATAGGCGTTTAATTTGTCAAGCAGAATAGCGTGATCTACGTAATCAAATGCCTGGGTCATGTCACAATATATGGATGATACGGGTATTTTTTTATCCACACTTTGCATCACGTCATTTAGAAAATCATACAGCGCCATATTTATTGTTCTGTTCTTTCGAAATCCATTCTGATGTTTATTTATTATGTTAAATTTATCTAAGTATTTACACATTTCTCCATATATATATTTTTCTATAATTTTTGAGATTACCGGTACTAATGCTATAGGTCTGTACGAATCCATTAAGATTTTATTGCCTCTTTTATATAACGGTTTCACAACAGCAATTTTTAAGTCTTGAGGAAATACACCTTCACTTATGCATAGGTTTATAATGTAACTTAGATGTTCGCTGACGTTTTCACTGACAAATTTTAAAACTTTTGTGGATATTTCATCATAGCCAACACAAGCGGTATTTTTAAGAGATTGTATTATTCTGTGTACATCTATATGAGTGCTAGGAGCCATGAACATGGAGTTGTTGTAAGTGGAAATGTTTGTCAAAGTCTGTTTACCCGCTTGAGGAATTGGTTTAATTTTTTCAATAAAGAAATTATTGAAAGCTCTTGCTATAGCACGAGGATCAGATTCTACTTTATCCTTTATGTTAAGAGCTGTGGCTATACTTTTAGGTCCATTCAGCTTATGTCTATTTATTATATCCCAAGTTGCTTTGGATTTATTGGATGACGACTTAATTTTATATGAGTTTTGGGCGCGTTGCGTTAATTTTATTATTTTTTTATATTTTGTATTATATGTTTTGAATACCATTTTGTTGTATTGACTTGGATCCATTCTGTATCGCCAAAGCAAATTTCTTTTCTTTTTACTACAAGTTCGGATACCCTTTGATATCCAATTGTTTTTTCGGTGTATTTTTATAACAAAGTTTTTTATTGGAAAACATAATTTATACAGAAGAGAAAAGGTGTCTATAAATATTTTATATGCTTTGTTTGTATCCGTTGTTTTATACATTTCAGAGAATGAAATATTTTGTAAATATGTTTTAAATTTTATCATGTTATCAACATTATAGTCGCGTCTTTTTTTGTACCATAAGTTAAAGATATATTTTTTGTGCACTGGACATCTTAATACTTGTGAAGTGTGATCTGATAAGCCAAATTCATAGACATCTGATTTGCATTTTTTCCCCAAATTATGTGCAAAATTATCAATACATGTTTTGCTTTTTAATCTAGTAGGTTGCTTTATTTGTAGCTTTAAATTACAATTCAGTAGCAGGTATTCGAAATCAAGGCTTATATTATTACGTTTTAGGATGTCTATGTTAAAATCACCGCAAAGTACTAAATTCTGCTTTTGTTTTTTAATCAGATGTTGTAAAAGTTTATCTAAATGATCAAAGAATTCGGTTAAATTAATAGGGTTCGGTACACGGTAAATACAAACAATAGTGATCTTATACTTTAACAGTTCAATAGCACAGCATTCGAATACATTTTTCGCACAAAATGTACTTATGTCAGGAACTTCCTTATATTCGTGACCTTTTTTTACCAAAATGCAGGTACCACCTCGTCGACTGTCCGTTCTGCAGTATATTGACGCCAAGTCGTAATTGTGTAGCGTAAGGTATTCTTCATAGCCGGACATAATAAAGTGTTCACTGATGCAAATTACGTCTATATTTGTATCCTTTTCTAAGAGCTCTTCGAGACAGACTGTAAGTGCGTCTGTCTTGTTTATGAGACCTGCAATATTCTGATGTAAAATGTTAATGTAATTATTAGAGAAAAAACTGTTCCTCTAGTTCTTTCTGCGTGTTGTGCAAATTTTCTTCTGAGATTTCCCGTTGAAGGTGATATAGGTCCTCAAAGACAGTTCTCATTGCATAATCTTTTAAAGCTCCTGATCTTGTGTACGAAGAATAATGATAACTTAAGTTCAAATTAGTGTCCAGAATGTATGCATATTCATATGTATTATTGTCCATATATAACATGTTGTTGAAAGTTTCCAATCTTGAGTTATATAGTATGTTAAAGCCATTATTGAATTTGTACGTTGGCAATGAAATAATTATATTTGTATTAGTTATATCCAGCAGGGTACTTCTAATGTGTGTTATTAAATCGAAGTAGGATTTTGTGGTTTTAAAATCTTCCTCGCCGATCATTATTATACAGTAATCCTGTTTAGTGTAATTCCGGAGTTTTGACTGTATATCCTGCAGAAGATGGATAATACTAACATTCGGTGTGAGATAATGACAGACATAATAGTTCTCTCGAAAATAGTCTTCTGCCAAACTTAATATATTCTTATTTGTCTTATTAGTACTTAGAATACATAGATTATTTTTCACTTTATTTTTGTTGACATCTTCGGTCTGTTCATTTATAGCTTGTGACGCCATCTGTGGACTGGAATGTGAAGTGATTGTTTTTTGTTCATTATATGATTTAGCAACTTTTTCTGTGGATGTTATGATTGAATCAGTTTGAGTTTGTTTATTGTTGCATGATGCCTGTTTTTGACGTTTTGCCCCATTTTTTTTAGGTGTTGGAGATTGTTTTGGACTAATAGCTATTTGGTTGTAGAGTGAGTTTTTTCGACTCAGTTTTTCGTTCTCCTCTTTTAGTTTAAGATTTTCATGGCTTAAAATGTCTATTTCTTCGTTTGCACTACATAGTTTAATGGATAGCTCATCAATTTGTTTCTTTAGTTGAGTAATTAAATCGATGTCCTCATCGTCAGACATCTCCGGCATACTACATACAGTGCCATCTAGCGTGCAGTTGTTAAAACTTTCATCCAAATGTTTATCAGAGTTTGAGTGTGCTCTAACTCGTCTAACGGTAACATTATCGATATTATTCATAGTGTTGTATGTAGTTCTAGTATTTGTCACTAGATGTCTTAGACACGGTATCTGTATTTGACACCAGATGTCACTCTGTTAAATTCTGTGATGTTTACACAGTGACTTGTAATTATTGACTTTTTTCTCTCTTTATAAATATTAAAAAAAAAGAAAGAAATTCCACTATGAGATTACCTGCCGTCACATATATTATTGTAGTAATATACTGCAAAGTCAGTTTATGCACATTTAAGCAGTGTCACTAAATAATTTCAGTTTTGTTTAACACAGCACATAATATTGCTTATATTGTCACTTTGCACTTGAATTCTAAGGAGATAACACTAATTATCGTTAACAGTCAATTTCTGTACGCAGTTATACTGTTTATTCATAAATTTATGCACAGTTACTATTTATTTACATTTATCTGAGCTGGTATTCAACGGCTGGAAATCAAAATCATAACTTATGAAATACAAACAAAAAAATTGAAGTTGACAGTTTTACAGAGGGCGTTGTTAGAAGAAAAATAACTCAATTTTATACGGTTTATAAGAAGGTTCCTACATTAAAAACTTTGAATGCGAAACTCAGAGAAGAAGGAATTTTAAATTGTGGCCGAGAATATTTGAGAACATTGATTCATAAACTTGGCTTTCGATTGTCAATGTCGAATTTGATACGTCTTTAAGAAAATGTGATTTATTGAATTTAATTAAACAATACGCGACAGAAAATATTTATAAAATAGATGAAATTTTAAAGGCGGCAGGTCATGAAGTCTTACGACTGCCTCCATATCACCCAGACTTGAACCCAATCGAATTGGTTTGGGGGGATATCAAAGGACAGCTCGCAAAAATTGAAATTGATTCTAATTTAGACAAAAAGAAAAATACACTAGAACAGTTATTTGCCGAATACTCTGTAGAAAAATGGGTTAATTCCGATAAACATGTACAAACTATTGAAAATGAATATTGTCTGCACGATCGTATCGTTGATGAAGAGATGGACCGATTTATTATTAATTTGCAAGATTCTGACTCCTCAAGCTACACAGACAGTGATGATGATTCAAGCGATATGGATATTAGTGATGAATAGTCCTATATAACTTTTATCCGTGGTTCAATATTTCTTAAACGGAGTTAATTATTTTTTTTTATGATTTTGTACCTAAAAAGCTATTAATAAAATATTTGTAAAACTTAAAAATAAATACTTAAAAAAAAGGATACCAACAATGTCTATCTCGAGATAAATCTTTGGATTATTGACTCCGTGTCTAGCGTTACCCGCCCCCGCCCCCTTCTTACCGCGCAGGCGATACGCGAGTTAAATGGTCGGCCTATAGTGTCTGTCTGTCTGTCTGTCTGTCACCCACTCGGTGCCGATATACGAAGGCTTTGCCATGCCGCACAGCATCATGCGAGTAGATGTAGCCGGCAGAGATGTCACCCGGTATCTTAAGTAAGTAAATAATATGTATTTGATAAAATCTTACAGTGTAAGATAGTCCATTTATTGAGGAAGGAGAAAATATATCTATCCGGGTGCGCGAAGTAGTGACCAGCCTACCTCGATAAAATGACTATGTTAAAATCATTATTGAAATTGCCCATTAATTACGAAGATCAAGACATTCGAACAAGCTTTATAATACGCCTACATATTTTTAAACAAACATTTTTCCCTCAAAAATACTTAAATTCTCCATTCTTCTCCGCAGGCTTCTTCTCCGCAAGGAAGGCGTGAACCTCCGCACCTCAGCAGAGTTGGAAATAGTTAAAGCCATCAAAGAGAGGGCTTGTTACCTCTCGCCCAACCCTCTGAAGGAGGAGACGTTGGAGACTGAACGGGCTCATTATACGTTACCTGATGGCACTGGCTTGGAGGTAACATATCTATACTAATTTATCATCCATTATCCTCCGAGCCTTTTCCCAATTATGTTGGGGTCGGCTTCCAGTCTAACCGGATTCAGCTGAGTACCAGTGCTTTACAAGAAGTGACTGCCTATCTGACCTCCTCAACCCAGTTACCCGGGCAACCCGATACCCCTTGGTTAGACTGGTGCCAGACTTACTGGCTTCTGACTACCCGTAACGACTGCCAAGGATGTTCAATGACAGCCGGGACCTACAGTTTAACGTGCCATCCGAAACACAGTCATTGATGTCTAAGATTTACTTAGAAAGTACATACAAACTTAGAAAAGTTGCATTGGTACTTGCCTGACCTGGAATCGAACCCGCGCACTCATACTCGAGAGGTTGGCCCATATAAGGAGGCTGTTCTCATATAAGGAGATCAGCCAGCTGCGCAGGACATATTATAGTGCACGAGCATTTGCGCAGACACAGGCGCACTCCCTATTCCTTCACTCTCATAACCCGATGGGACGACAATCCGACACCAGCGGAGAGAGATCACAAGCAGGACCGACATTAACGCCCTTGGTTTTTTTTCTTCCTACTAATGTAGGTAGTGACTGCTAGTGCAAAAAAGCTAAAAATATTTTTTTCATTAAAAGAAAACTGGTTTGCATTGCTTTTAGGCGCTTTGCACATGGAGCAACTTAAGTTGAGGAAACTATCAACATTTTAAAAGTTTCTTGTAAAAAGTTGATAGTTGCTATAACGTTTACGTTTGCCACAATTTTATGGCAATCTGTGAGCAACTCAAGACGTGTGTAGTCGGCGACGAATTGAGCGGCACTTGACTGGAATGATCGGGCACACGGAGAGGGTAGGGAGGGTGTGAAATCGCCGGACGCGTTGCGATTGACGATTGAGGAAACCGGCAACTTTAAAATCCGGTATAATATTTAACAGTTGCTAGCTGCGGCAATTAGGAACTATCTTAGTCATCGACAAGGGCGGATCCAGCTTCGGCGCCAGGGGGAGGTCACACAGTCGTGGTCAAGTCACAAAAAATATTATATTGTAGCGTATACTTCTTTTAATATTAAAAGTAGTAGTATAAATACAATAAGCGCGATCGTAGCAAGTTCGAAATTTTTACGAATGTTAAGAAAAGTGTTTTCATGTAGAAAATGGCCCGAGCAGAGTGAGCGCAATTTCTCGTATCAATACTACACACCAAGCCAAACAAAATAGCGCGAGCGAAGCGAGCGCGAAAATTTTTGTTCAGGTCGAGGACTAAGGTTAAAAAAGTGTTTTTATGTAGAAAATAGTCCGAACTGAGCGAACGCGATTTCGTGGACATCATCACAGATGCGAAATTGAAAAGGGCGCGAGCGAAGCGAGCGCGAAATTTTTTATTCAGTTAGAGGACTAAAAGTAGATGAAAACGCTTTCTTGCTGTATAACAAATATACAGCACAAATACAAGAAAGCGCGATCATAGCAAGCGCGAGAATTTTTTCAGGTTGAATAATAAACGTTTGAAAAGTATTGTGTACGCAGAAAAGGGCGCGTACGTTTTTATTGCACCAAGTACCTAAAACATTGTCTGTGAAGACTTCAATTGTCTTACTATTGGTAAAGGTTCATGAGATCAGGGCCATCTCTAGCTCATGTAGCGCCTGGGTGCAATCATCACCCAAGCGCCACCTATGTATCTATTGAAAGATTTTGAGTAGTACATATGGATCGAAGTACTTTAAAAGGAATATAAATAAAAACGTTCGAACGAAAGTGACTTTTTTGGTAGGTAAAGGACTTAAAAAAAAAATCCAAATCATGGTAAGCTCAAACTGTTGGCCAGATTTAAGTTATGAAAGTCGAGACAGGACAACGTAATTGTAAAAATTTGCGCGAGCGAAGCGAGCGCGCAAATTTTTTAATTTTGGGACACAAAAAGTTCATAAGTTTCAAAAAGCGCTGTAAAGTAACAAGCAGTCGGAAGCGCAAACTGTTTTGTTTTTGAAGACTCCATTAAAATTTTTTTTTGCTATATTTGACTTATGAAGTTATCAAGGCAAGGTATATGTAATAATGCGCGAGCGAAGAGAGCGCGAAATTTTTTGAGCCTACGACACAAAAGCACCTGATTAAGTACAGTGTAAAGCAACAAGTAGCCGCGAGCGCAGCGAGCGCGAACTTTTTTAAATTATTTGTTTGAAGACTCAGCAATCAGACTGGGAATTACGTACAAATAAAAAGGAACCGTGATTAGAGCGAGTGCCATTTGTGTTCGTTGATTCGGTGCGTCAATAAAAATAATAAACAATCAGAAATACAGTACAGACATAGTCATTTACTCGCGAGCGTAGCGAGCTAGAATTTTTTCACTTAGTTGGAGGATGTTAAAAGTAAAAAATAATCAAAATGATCAATCCAACAAAGCCAAGGCGACTTTTTTGTTAGTATCATGATTTAATGTGGAACTTCATTATCGAACGGGTGTAATTTCTTCGAAATTTCCTGGTGGTGGGGCGTCCCGCGGCGCCCCTGAGACCGAGGCGCCCGGGTTATTCGCACACCCTGCACCATAGGTTAAGACGGCCCTGCATGAGATACAGCATGTAGGTAATGTAGACAACCCGGACAGCGGATTCTTAGTAACAGGATCCCGTTTCCTCCTTTTGGGTACGGATAAAGAGTAAATAAAGAATAGAGAGCGAGCGTTGCGAGCACGAATTCTTAAGCAAAACTACTCTACCTGTAACTATGTAGGTATCTACCTATTCACTCGGAATAAAAATTATCTTATAACAAAAACATAAAACATCGTGTTTAACCATTTCAATTATTGGTCCTCTTAGGTCCTGAACCTGGCCCAGGGGGGGGTCATGACCTTGTGACCTACCCCCTGGATCCGCCGTTGGTCATCGATTACAGCAACTGAAAACTGTTGACGATTACCGGAACTCGAAAATCGAGTTGCTATGTGTGCGCGGTTCAATTGAAATATATGTAAACAGCTAGTTGCCAGTTGCTCCAATAGTTGCTCCATGTGCAAAGCGCCTTAGATAACTGCGGATGATAGAGATGCTTTAATATAAATTTTTGGTTTTACATAACAGATTGGTCCAGCCAGATTCCGTGCACCAGAAGTCTTGTTCAGACCTGATCTCATCGGCGAAGAGTGTGAAGGTATGTTCAGCTGGGTCTCACCTATCATTGAGTTAACTTTAATCCCTACTAATATTACAAACGCGAATGTAACTCTGTGCGTCTGTCTGTTACGCTTTCACGTCTAAACCACTGAACAGATTTTAATAAAATTTGGTACAGAGACAGAGTTGACCTTGAGAAAGAACATAGGATAGTTTTTATCCCCGACTTTTGAAGAATTCTCTTGGAAACTCGATATAACCGAACTCTACGCGGGCGAAGCCGGGGGCGGAAGCTAGTATGTTATATATTTTTTTCTATTTTTTCCCCAGGTCTCCACGAAGTCCTAATGTTCGCCATTCAGAAGTCAGACATGGACCTCCGCAAGGTCCTCTACCAGAACATAGTACTAAGCGGCGGCAGCACTCTGTTCCGCGGCTTCGGAGACCGCCTGCTCGCTGAGATACGCAGGCTGGCTCCTAAAGATATGAAGATCAGGGTGGGTAGCGAATATATGTATTGTGTTATCTATACTAATATTATAACGAGGAAAACTTTGTTTGTTTGTTTGGTTGTAATGGATAAACTCAAAAACTACTGGATCGATTTTAAATATTCTTTCACCATTAGAAAGCGAGTCTTCTGCGAGTAACATAGGCTATATTTTATCCCGGTGCGGGCAGTAGCTCCCACGGGACGCGGGTGAAACCGCGGGAAAACGGCTAATACACTAGCCGTTAATGTAATATAATAATGCTGCTCAATGTGCCCCAACACCTGCACAGTGCCGCAACACTGGGCTACTAAAATATAAGTCTGATTGACTCGCCAAGAAGATTAACTATGTTTTACTATTTGTTCACCATATTATTATCATACTATCAACACTACTTCATACTATTTTTCCAATAATATATAGAGGTAATATATCACGCACTCTTGGTGTAATGCATCGCAGATTTCAATACTATCACTCTAATTATCAGCAACTCCACAACATGGTGTCGTCAACTCGACAACAGCAACTCAGCAACTTGTTGTCAGGAACACAGCAACATCATCATCCTCCGAGCCTTTTTCCCAATTATGTTGGGGTCGGCTTCCAGTCTAACCGGATTCAGCTGAGTGCTTTACAAGAAGCGACTGCCTATCTGACCTCCTCAACCCAGTTAACCGGGCAACCCGATACCCCTTGGTTAGACTGGTGTCAGACTTAACATGTCAGCAATAATTTATAAACATAAGTTAACCATGCAGTTGACTTTAGAACAAATCAAACATGAACCATCTTTTTGGGAAGTCGGTTAAAATCTATTTTTTTTGTCCACAGATCTCAGCACCCCAAGAGCGTCTATACTCGACGTGGATAGGGGGTTCGATTCTCGCGTCACTCGATACATTCCGTAAGATGTGGGTCTCTAAACGAGAGTATGATGAAGAGGGCCATAGGGCCGTACACCGTAAGACATTCTAAATTAAACAAAACTATAAAAACAAGTCATTTTTGAGAAAATGTGGAAAGAAAATGCAATTTTTATGGCGATTTTACATGCTACTCATAAAGTCTCTAATAGTTTATCGGCCACTTATCTGGTAGATTGGCTAACTTTTGAGTTATCTGGTAGATTAACTAACTTTTTAATGGATCGGCTACTGATAAAGTTTCTGATAGCCTATAAGGAACTTATCTGACAGATAAACTGTAACTTTTCGTTTCATGGATATCTGGTTGAAATTATAAACAGTTTATATCTGGTAGATAGTTTAACTATCGGATAACTAACTGACACTTTATCGCTAACCAGTAAACTGTCATATTTGAGCAAATGTTAAAATAGGGCACACAATAATGAGACTTTCTAAATTAAAACGATATATAAACGAAAAAAAAAAAACATTTTTGAAAAAATATGGAGAGAAAACGCAATTATTATGACGACTTTACCACTAACAAAGTCCTGTAATAACTATGTAAAATATTCTCTAACTAAACCATTCTTAAACAGCTGACCAATTATGTATGAATTTTGGTAAGCAGAGCCCTTGAAAACTCATTTTATATATAGTTATCGGCACGGATATTGAGCTCTCGGCGGAAGAGTGGGGATCGCTTTGCGCACTGTACACATAAGGCAATAAACCAATAAATCGCTTCTGCGCAGGTGAAGGTCAGGGCTCAATATCCGTGCCGGTAACTATACATATAGGTAGTTACCAAAAAAATATCACTGAAAAAGTTATCACTTTTTACGTTTTTGCAATTCACATAAAATATCACCATTTTAAATATAAACAGGCTTAATTCTAGTTCAAGGCGTCTTTTCAATCATCAGTTAACTTCTATCTGAGGAATAAATATGGCGGTTTGACATATTTTTACAGAAAATCTGTCAAAACGTCAAACATAATGAACTGATTCTAATATAATAACATTACATACATGTTTTACGTTGATGAAACGAGGGGTGCGATTCTACTAATTTACTTAAGCGACATACGATTCACATCCGACTGAGATCGACTCCAATTCCAATCGATCGATCGATTCCAATCACGACTCAATTACGATTGAAGCGTATGCGGCATTCCGCTATTTTTTCTTTTGAATAAATGTTTTAAAATAAATATTGTCTGCAAATTACTTACGATTGCAATATGATTGTAGAGCAAACTACCGTATAGACCAAATGGCAGACCAATCGCAAATCAATCGAATGTCATTGGAATACGATTGGTCTTATATTAGTAGCAGAATGCCCGCTAAGGTTAAAACTGCTATTGCTATTCAATTTTGACATTAATAACTTAGGAGAATCGGGCCCCAGACATGTTTTAGAAGAAGTTACGCCCGAATACGAGGAAAACCGGGAGAAACAGCTGGTAGGTTATAATATTATGTAAAATAAAGTATATTTAATGCATTTAATTCTGTTAAACTAGCTCTTTTACTGTCAAAACTATATGTTCAAAATGAACTCTCAAAAATATAAGTAAGCGACCTTACTCCGGCTCCTCTATGAACCTTGCGCTCCTATTCTGGCGCCATAACCAACAAACTTACTGTACACACGCTTTCATAGTATTTAAACGCATTGCAATATTATAGTTTCCAAGGCCCAAATTCACCGACTTTCTTAAAATAAATTTCCTTGAAAGTTGAACGTGAAATTTCATAGTAAACAGTTCTTTACTGACTGAAAAAGTGACGTTTATTTTGTTAGTGAATTTGGGCCTAAATATAAGTAGTACCTATTATTTAATCTGAGATTCACGAAATCAACTGTATCTGCGGACTTCAATAATCGATCTATCCATTATATTTCGATTGGAGGTTGAAAGACATCCAAACTAATATTATAAATTCTTAAGTAACTCAGTCTGTCTATATCTTTTCTTCACGCCTTAACTACTGGACCGATTTGTGTGAAATTTGGTACAGACATAGTTTGTTTGAAAGGACATAGGATAGTTTTAATTACAAAAAATAAAATTAATTCCGGACATACAGCGCCATCTATTGGTCAAACTAAAAATCTGCCGGAAGTCACTATTCCACGTGAACGAAGTCGCGGGTAAAATCTAATTTATATGAAGTTCAATCTTTAATAGAAAAATAATGGATTGGTTATTGAAATCCCCAGTATGTCTTATAGCTAAAGGTAACACTGTTTTTTTTTTCAAAGGAAAAAAATATAAAATACTTATATGCTTATTTCGTTGCTTTTGGCAAGATAAAATAAAACTTATATACTAGTGGTAGGTAAAGCCTTATTATAGAAAAAATGGCGAAGAAAAACCTTAAAAATCGGTTGCTATGTGTTATGTGCAAGATATTATATTTAAGACAATTCTTTTTGTATTTAAATAAATTATTTTTTTTCGATTACTATTGTTTTTCTTAAATAACCTTTTTCGGCCACGGCGGCTGTTCTCATTTAAGGAGATCAGCCAGCTGCGCAGGACATATTATAGTGCACGAGCATTTGCGCAGACACAGGTGCACTCACTATTCCTTCATTCTCTGCGCGCGATGGGACGGCAATCCGACACGACCGGAAAGAGATCAGGCGCAGGACTGACATTTACCTGCTCTCCGATGCACGGGTGAATCAATCACCAACTTCCAGACTACGGGCTGCTTTGTGCAAGTTTAAGAAAACCCACAAAGCTGTTTCGGCCCGACCCGAGAATCGAACCCGAGTACAGCAGCCGCGCTTGCGACCAACTAGCTAGACCAACGAGGCGGTCAGTAGTAGTATAATATAATGTACAATAGGTAAGTACTTCAGAAAAGAGGTTATCATAACTCAAGTTTCAACTCAACTACAGTTTATCTACGGAATATTCTGCCATGATAACACCATAAGTATGAGAATCGGATGATATCTGTACAAGTTATATCAACAGCTAACAAGCCGACTGTTATATTGTTATGTAATCAAGTATTTATCTACACTAATATAATAGAGGAAAGATTTTTTTGTTTGTTTGCTTTACCCGAAACGATCTAAAAATTCTTTCACTGTTGGAAAGCTACACTTTTCCCGAGTAACATAGGCTACGTTCCAGGGGCCCGATTCTCCTAATTTTACTTAAGCGCCATTCGATTCACGTTCGACTGCGATCCAATCCCGACTCGATTACGATTGAAGCGTATGTGGCATTCCGCTATTTTTTCTTTGAAATAAACGTTTTTATCCTTTTCTATCATTCAATAATGAATCATTTTGTCTGCAAATGATTGTACAGCAAACTACCGTATAGACCAAAATCACCAAAATAGCAGACCAATCGCACACCAATCAAATGTCAATCGAATACGATTGGTCTTTTATTAGTAGCAGAATGCCCGATATGGTTAAAACTGCTATTGCGATCATATTGCGATTCGATTTCTATTCGATTTTGACATTATTAACTTAGGAGAATCGGGCCCCAGATCATTGACATATAATGCCCCAGATCGGTCAGTTTGTTCCACCATTTCTTTTTCCTACCAAAAACAAATAGGAAGTGGTGACTGGTTGGTTTTTCTGGGCTGACTTTTGTAAATTTGCCCTTCAAAAAAGGTTGATTTTCAGCCTATTTTGAATAATTAAATGACTTTTTATCTTTATTGGAACGGGTGGTAGTTTCCACGGGCCACGAGTGAAACCGCGGGAAAACAGCTAGTCTAATATAATGACAATTATTGAATTGATAATGATAACCTAGCCTTGGTAGTACGTCATTGTAAGTTTCGTCGCGTCCGAGCATAGTTGTGGAAAATGGCGCGCGTACCAACAGTCACTTTTAATAATGGACAGAAATACCCTATTATGGGACTTGGAACTTGGAAGGTGAGTTTTTATACTTATTTTATTAATTATAGTTTAGGTAAAGGCAAGGTAACGCTCTTTCTAAAACACAGTAGTACGAATATGGAAAGTTTTAGAATATTTTACTATATTAGAATCATATTTCGTGCCCTGCTCACAGAGCTCACGCACGAATTCCCAGATTCAAAAAAGTTTTAGCAAATTAGCTTCTACCCATATCCGGACTGCACTGCGTATCGTACTTTCATGGGAATAAAAGATCCTATATCCTTTCCCCGGGTCAAAGCTACCCATCCGAAAATTATTAGCCAAATCAGAGAGTAGTATATTTACACAATATAACTAAAACTCAAACTTGGCTGTAAAACAGCACCTTTTGATCGTAAACAAAAGACAGCCCCCAAAATGCCCACCCTTCACCACTTCCCGTACTTTTGCTGAGAAGAAGAAGTGGCGCAAAAAATTCCCAAGCAACAAAATATATTTAGTAACTTACTACTCCGTGTTAGTAACTATATTTAGGAAGGATATATTCGCTGATTCGCATTAGAAAACACACAAATTCTATTTTATTTCGGAATATTAATTTTGTAGGAAATACGTGTAATAAGTGGGGTAAATCAAGAAGCAAGTTTTGCTTATATATTCTGGTAACCCATTCTATGGCTGTCAAAATTGTCAAAAATAACTTTTGTTTGTATTTGGCAGCCGGTATCCGGGTATTAAGTGAAAATACTCAATTAATACTCAACCAAAATACTTTTCCAATTCGTTAAAACGTATTATAACCCCGTCATGGCTTCTAAAGTGCCTAAAGTCAAGTTTTACAACGGTAACGAGATACCTATTCTCGGAATCGGTACTTGGAAGGTAAAATATTTTTAACAAAAACTTTTGACCGTTCTCAATTAATTAGTAGTAGTCAATTAAGTTGTAGTAAAACCCGGCTTGGTCAGTGGGTCGTCTTAGGGGCAGAGTTTACTCGGGCTTTACTTTACCCGGCTTTACTCGGGCTAAATGTAACTCATAATACAGAGTCATGTATGTAGAAACTGAATCATCATCATCCTCCTGCCCTTATCAAAATTTTATTCCATACTCTTCTATATCTCCTCTATATGCAGTCACCTCACAAGTAACATTCTTTCTTACCATATCGACTTTCACACAATCCATCTATGGTTTCTTTGGTTGTCCTCTTCCACTACATCCGTCCACGTTCATGCCTAAAACTTTCCTCACAACATGACATTCATTCCTCCTCACCACATGCCGATACCATGGTAGTCGGTTTCCACACAATTTTTAGGTAACAGCCAATGAAACTAAATGTGGGTAGATTTGTCACTGAAAAACAATAACAACTGGCTTCTAACCATTATTTTCTCACACTGTACAGACATAAATATTTCAGAATAATTTTCTCACTGTTTTAATGTAAATAAAATATTAGGTAACATAATTTCAACTAAGACAACCCAATGACCAAAATTCAATACATACTAGTAAGATTATATCTACTACTAGCTTCTGCCAGCGGTTTCACCCGCATCCCGTGGGAACCTCGGCACGGACCCGGATAAAAAGTAGCCTATAGCCTTCCTCGATAAATGGGCTATCTAACACTGAAAGAATTTTTCAAATCGGACCAGTAGTTCCTGAGATTAGCGCGTTCAAACAAACAAACTCTTCAGCTTTATAATATTAGTATAGATTACCTATTGGAGGCTTTTTTTTCAGTAAAATTAGTAGGTATGACAGACTTTTATGAATTCTTAATGTACCTACTATTGATCCACTACTTTGTGGGCGTATACTTTTAAAGTAAGTTCCCTTGAACTCTTTCAGTTAATAAATCAATAAATACCTAACACAAATAATGTTCTTTAAATCACTTGAGGCATATTTGGACATCGGTTGCTAGGCAACAAACTAACAAAGGAATTGGTACTTAGGCCCGGTTGTTCGAAGCTCGGTTACGTCAAGGTTAGGGTTAAATTCTAGTTAAAGTAAAATTAACAGGGTTTAAATTCAAAAAGCGTTGTAGAACGTTAAAATTTCATAGTAAAAATGTCAAATTAACCGTGGTCAAAATTGACAACAGTAAAATTTTAACTTTAACTTTACCGTAACGTACGAACAACCGGGCCTTAATCTTCATTTATGATTTATGTCACAAGTAATTGTAGTATCGAGCCATAAAATTTTTACAAGTTGACCTTTCAGACAAAGGGCAGTTAATTTTTAAATTTATTACTTGGTAGTTAATCAATAACTATACTTATACCATAACATTATAACTGATGGATGAGTTATACAGTTATACATATAGAATGGCTGTGAAAATTATATTTGAACATCTTTGGCAGTTGTTATGGGTAGTCAGAAGCCAGTAAGACCAACAACAAAAAAAGTAGTCTGAAGCCAGAAGTTTTACCTAAGGGTATTGGGTTGCTAGTAACTGGTTTGAGTAGATCAGATATACAGTCACTCCTTGTGGCACAATGGTACTCAGCTGCATCCAGGGGCCCGATTCTCCTACTATAATAATGTCAAAATCGAATAGAAATCGAATCGCAATATGATCGTAATAGCAGTTTTTACCATATCGGGCATTCTGCTACTAATAAAAGATCAATCGTATTCGATTGACATTTGATTGGTGTGCGATTGGTCTGCTATTTTGGTGATTTCGGTCTATACGGTAGTTTGCTGTACACAACGGCGGATCCAGGGGGTAGGTCACAAGGTCATGACCCCCCCCTGGGCCAGGTTCAGGACCTAAGAGGACCAATAATTGATGTTTTATGTTTTTGTTACAAGTATAAAATAATTTTTATTCCGAGTGAATAGGTAGATATAGACCTACATAGTTACAGGTAGAGTAGTTTTGCTGAAGAATTCGTGCTCGCAACGCTCGCTCTCTATTCTTTATTTACTCTTTATCCGTACCCAAAAGGAGGAAACGGGATCCTGTTACTAAGAATCCGCTGTCCGGGTTGTCTACATTACATGCAGGGCCGTCTTAACCTATGGTGCAGGGTGTGCGAATAACCCGGGCGCCTCGATATCAGGGGCGCCACGGGACGCCCCACCACCAGGAAATTTCGAAGAAATTTCACCCGTTCCATAAGAAAGTTCCACATTGTATCATGATACTCACAAAAAAGTCGCCTTCGCTTTGTTGGATTCATCATTTTGATTATTTTAACTTTTAACATCCTCCAACTAAGTGAAAAAATTCTAGCTCGCTACTCTCGCGAGTAAATGACTATTACTCGCAATTTAGTATGTACTGTATTTCTGATTGTTTATTATTTTTATTGACGCACCGAATCAACGAACACAAATGGCACTCGCTCTAATCACGGTTCCTTTTTATTTGTACGTAATTCCCAATCGGATTTGTGAGTCTTCAAACAAATAATTTAAAAAAGTTCGCGCTCGCTGCGCTCGCGGCTACTTGTTTCTTTACAATGTATTTAATCAGGTGCTTTGTGTCGTAGGCTCAAAAAATTTCGCGCTGGCTTCGCTCGCGCAATATTATGCATGCCTTGCCTTGATAACTTCATAAGTCAAATATAGCAAAAAAAAATATGAATGGAGTCCTCAAAAACAAAACAGTTTGTGCTTCCAACTGCTTGTTACTTTACAGCGCTTTTTAAAACTTATGAACTTTTTATGTCCCAAAATTAAAAAATTTGCGCGCTCGCTTCGCTCGCGCAAATTTTTACAGTTACGTTGTTCTGTCTCGATTTTCATAACTTAAATCTGGCCAACAGTTTGAGCCTACAATGATTTGGAAACATTTTTTTAAGTCTACCAAAAAAGTGACTTTCGTTCGAACGTTCTTATTTATATTCCTTGTAAAGTACTTCGATCAATATGTACTACTCAACATCTTTCAATAGATACATAGGTGGCACTTGGGTGATGATTGCACCCAGGCGCTACATGAGCTAGAGACGGCTATGATCTCATTAACCCTTACCAATAGTAAGACAATTGAAGTTATCACAGAAAACGTTTTACTGTTGCTGCAATAAAAAACGTACGCGCCCTTTTCTGCGTACACAATACTTTTCTAACATTTAGTCTTCAATCTGAAAAAATTCTCGCGCTTGCTATGATCGCGCTTTCTTGTATTCAGCAAGAAAGCGTTTTCATCTACTTTTAGTCCTCGAACTGAATAAAAATTTTCGCGCTCGCTTCGCTCGCGCTTTTTTTAATTTCGCGTCTGTGATTGTGTCCAAGAAATCGCGTTCGCTCAGCTCGGACCATTTTCTACATAAAAACACTTTTTTAACCTTAGTCCTCGACCTGAACAAAAATTTTCGCGCTCGCTTCGCTCGCGCTTTTTTGTTTGGCACGTGTGTGTACGATACGAGAACTTGCGCTCACACTGCTCGGGCCATTTTCTACACGAAAAACTTTTCTTAACATTCGTAAAAATTTCGAGCTCGCTACGATCGCGCTTATTGTATTTATACTACTACTTTTAATATTTAAAGAAGTATACGCTACAATATAATATTTTTTGTGACTTGACCACGACTGTGTGACCCCCCCCTGGCACCGAAGCTGATCCGCCCTTGGCTGTACAATCATTTTGCAATCGTAAATCACTTGCAGATAAAATGATTCATTATTGAATGATAGAAAAGGATAAAAACGTTTATTTCAAAGAAAAAATAGCGGAATGCCACATACGCTTCAATCGTAATCGAGTCGGGATTGGATCGCAGTTGAACGTGAATCGAATGGCGCTTAAGTAAAATTAGGAGAATCGGGCCCCAGTTAGACTGCAAGTTGACCCCAACATAGTTGGCAAAAGGCTTGGTGCATGACTGCATTCACTTACTTTGTAACACCCTATATATTTAACTGTATAGATCTAACTAAACAACTCTGAAACTTAACTAATACCACTTAGAACTGTCTGACAGACATTATCAACATCTTATCAGATGATAAAATAATATTAGAAGTACACTTAAGCCCCCTTGTGGTATTATCTAATACAAACCTTGTTCTAAAGTGCTTACCAGTCACTATAGGGTCCGTTCAGATAGACCGGCTCGGAGAGCAGAGCAAATTCTTAACACGTTGAAAATTGAGTACTTAGTATGTGAAGTAAGGTTTATTTTTGCATGCGCACTGCTTTTGACATTGAGAATGCTCGAATGCGCTCGGTGTGAAATAATAAGAGGAGCCGACCGGCTCCGATCGTGTATTTTTTCTTGACGTTTGGCTCCGTTTGCATGCTCTTTAATGCTCGCGCAGCCGATCGGCTCCGGTCTGTGTGAAAAGAAAAATGCGCGCCGATGCTCTCCGACCCGGTCTATCTGAACGGACCCATACTCTTAACTCAAAAATTTCATGGCTGGATAATATATTCTACTAGCTTCCGCCCGCGGCTTCGCCCGTATAGAGTTCGGTTATATCGCGTTTCCAAGAGAATCCTTCAAAAGTCCGGGATAAAAACTATCCTATGTTCTTTCTCAATGTCAACTCTATCTCTGTTCCAAATTTTACTAAAACCAGTTCAGTGGTTTAGACGTGAAAGCGTAACAGACAGACAGAGTTACTTTCGCATTTATAATATTAGTAGGGATACTAGGTATCTGTACAAATATTATAAAGCTGAAGAGTTTGTTTGTTTGAACGCGCTAATCTCAGGAACTACTGGTCCGATTTGAAAATTTCTTTCAGTGTTAGATAGCCCATTTATCGAGGAAGGCTACTTTTTATCTCGGTACGGGAAGTAGTTCCCACGGGATGCGGGTGAAACCGCTGGCAGAAGCTAGTTTATTTATACTAATATAATAAATAAGACTACCTCGTTGGTCTGGTGGTCGCAAGCGTGACTGCTAAGCACGAGGTCTCGGTGTTCGATACCCGGGTCGGATCTCTCTCCGGTGGTGTCGGATTGTCGTCGCATCGCGCTATGAGAGTGAAGGAATAGTGAGTGCACCGCAGTCCAAGCAAATGCTCGTGCACTATAATATGTCCTGTGCAGCTGGCTGATCTCCTTACATGAGAACAGCCGCTGTGGCCGATAATCGGCTAGGAGAACATAATCATCACATATATACTTTCGCGTCTATAATATTAGGTAATAATAGGATTGTACATACACATAGATGGCAGTTTGTCAATACAGTGCCAATACTCATGATTATATTTATGTGTTTTCAGATAACTCAAACCTAGGGTTATAGATAACGGTTGACATGAGATAAAGTTTATAGTTTAAATCAATTTTTGGTGTAAAAACATGACAAATTAAATATGTCTTGTAGTGTTAGGTATGTCAGGCCGGTTTGAAGAAAAAAACTAATAATACTACAAACCGTTCACGTTAATAAAAAATATTGAACCTATTTGCCTAAATGTTTGGTAAAACCTGAGAAAGGAGGTAGGCAACATTTTAACCGGGTGCGGATAGTGGATACATCACGCGAGTTCTACGCTTCGCTGCGCTTTGATAGAGTCTGCGCATAAAGCTCTGGTACTCAGTCGTGCGACTGCTGAGCGCGAGGTCTCGGATTCCATGCTCGGGTCGGGCTGAAATTGCTTTCTAGGTTTAAGTTAAGAAAGTTTCATGAAGCAATCCGGAGTCTGGAAGTTGGTGATTGATACACCAGTGGCGGCGTAGCATTGGGTGGCACCCGGGGCGACCTACCTACCTATTGAGGTAGTTCACCCCATAACAAAAAAAAATGCGAGTTCAAAAAAAACCGCCGTAAAGTGAAAAAGTCGCGAGCGTAGCGAGTGCGAAATTTTTGATTTCTGGGACGCAATGATACCTAAAGAAATTAGAAAAAAATCACTGTTAAGTAAAAGGCGCGAGCGCAGCAAGCGCGAAATTTTTGAGTCTTGGAACACAAAAATACTCAAACAAGTTTGAAAAAACCAGTGGAAAGTCAAAAAGCAGCGAGCGCGAAATTTTTTGAGTTTTGGGACACGTAGACATCGTCAGTTGTTTTTGCTACTTCGGTGCTTTAACTTTTTGTTAGATTGTAGACTCAAAGAATAAGCGAAAGAATAAGAAAAAACTTTGAGGAATTAATTTAAGTAATCAGGTAAAACCAAAAATAAACAAGAAAGAGAGGGGTGCCAGTCCGGCTGTCACCCCTCTCTTTCTTGTTTATTTAGTCTACTCAGTGCCGTCTCGACGTCTTGCGCATGCACTGTTGTAGTTTTGTTTAAAATTTGAATAGCGTGCAGTGACTGGTAGTGAACCTGGGTTTTGCAGATTAGAATGGCACCCTTACTGACATATACCTTCTGCCCGTGCCATCCTGGTCGTGCAGATATGTGCCGACCGAGATGGCACCCCCCGAGACGTGGTACCCGGGGCGGACCGCCCCCTCCGCCCCCCCTTACGCCGCTACTGTGATACACCCGTGCATCGGTTGATCTTAAATGAGAACAGCCGCCGTGGCCGACTATCAGCATAGGCACTATTATTATTATTACTCAGTTGCATAAGACTACCATTAGACCACAACATAGGGAAAAGGCTTGACAGATGATTTAAACTATAATTTCTTACTTAACAGTCAAAACCAGGTGAAGTGACCGAGGCAGTGAAGAACGCCATAGACATCGGATACAGACATATAGACTGCGCGTTTGTCTATGGTAATGAGAAAGAGGTTGGTGCTGCTATCACCGCTAAAATCGCTGATGGTACTGTTAAGAGGTAAGTTGGTTTTGTCAAGACTAGCTTGTTTTAAAAGAGAAAATAAGTAGTACCTACTTTTTTATACTAGATTCTGCCAGAGGTTTCACCCGCATACTATGGGAATTACTTCACGTACGTACCTTGTTAAAAAGTACCTAGCCTGTTTCTTTCCTGGATAAAGAGGCTACCTGGATATTTACACTGAAAATTTTTTTTAAATCGGTCTAGCAGTTCCTGAGATTACCATGGTTAAATAAGCTTACGCGTCCCGTGGAACCTACTTCCCGTACCCCTCTTATAAATATTACTTGAGGAAAGATTTACTCATTTGTTTGCATCTCCCCAAAGGCTCTGAAACTACTATTTCACTGTCGGGAAGCTACACTATCCCCGAATAACATAGGCTATATTTTATCCCGGTATGGGAAGTATTTCCCACATTCCCGCCACTTTCAAACCATAGACAAACACCTCAAACTTACCAAACCTTTCAGGGAGGATCTATTCATAACCTCCAAGCTATGGAACACCTTCCACCGGCCGGACCTGGTGAAGGGAGCGCTGCTGAAGACCTTGGACAACCTCAATCTGAAGTATTTGGACCTCTACCTCATACATTGGCCTCAGGCTTATCAGGTGGGTTTGGGAGAGAAGAGGAGTTTTGGCCGACTTTGAAATTTCTTATTTCTTTTTTTTTTCTTTTTATAAATACGTGTACATAGCACAATGAGTAAAATGTAAAAAAAATGAAAAGACATGAATGTTTCTTTCTGGTTCTTTTCCATGACACCATCTTGGACTTCAACTGGCTTGAATTTCATAAAAACCTGTATCAGGTCTATTTGAAATAGAAAATACATATTGAACTTGACTACGCTTAATTTTATCGACGAACTAATACTAAAATAATTTTAAATAAAAACAATCTCTATAGTGATTGACAGCCCAAAGTGTAAAATATGTGAAAAAAAACAGCTAAAAAAATATCATTTGTACGTAATACAGGCTCTGTTTTCTCATATTTTTCATTATGTTGGGACGCCTAATGACTTCCAATTATTTTGGAATTTAGTTTATATGTCAATCAAACAATCAGATTACTAACTAAAGTAAAAAAATCAGACATCTATTGCCAACAATTTTAAACCCCTACTTTCTAACTCACACAGGAAGACGGCGAACTCTTCCCCAAAAACGGTGACGACATAGCGTTCTCCGACGTCGACTACGTGGACACGTGGAAAGCGATGGAGCCTCTAGTGGGCGAAGGCCTAACCAAGAGCATCGGAGTCTCCAACTTCAACAGCAAGCAGATCGCGAGACTGTTGGAGCATGCTAACATTGTGCCCGTCACTAACCAGGTGAGTTGACTTTGACTTTGATGGAGCCGCTGGTGGGCGAAGGCCTAACCAAGAGCATCGGAGTCTCCAACTTCAACAGCAAGCAGATCGCGAGACTGTTGGAGCATGCTAACATTGTGCCCGTCACTAACCAGGTGAGTTGACTTTGACTTTGATGGAGCCGCTGGTGGGCGAAGGCCTAACCAAGAGCATCGGAGTCTCCAACTTCAACAGCAAGCAGATCGCGAGACTGTTGGAGCATGCTAACATTGTGCCCGTCACTAACCAGGTGAGTTGACTTCGACTTTGATGGAGCCGCTGGTGGGTGAAGGCCTAACCAAGAGCATCGGAGTCTCCAACTTTAACAGCAAGCAGATCGCGAGACTGTTGGAGCATGCTAACATTGTGCCCGTCACTAACCAGGTGAGTTGACTTTGACTTTGATGAAGCCTCTCGTGGGCGAAGGCCTAACCAAGAGCATCGGAGTCTCCAACTTCAACAGCAAGCAGATCGCGAGACTGTTGGAGCATGCTAACATTGTGCCCGTCACTAACCAGGTGAGTTGAATTTGACTTTGATGGAGCCGCTGGTGGCGAAGGCCTAACCAAGAGCATCGGAGTGTTCAACTTTAACAGCAAGCAGATCGCGAGACTGTTGGAGCATGCTAACATTGTGCCCGTCACTAACCAGGTGAGTTGACTTTGACTTTGATGGAGCCGCTGGTGGGCGAAGGCCTAACCAAGAGCATCGGAGTCTCCAACTTTAACAGCAAGCAGATCGCGAGACTGTTGGAGCATGCTAACATTGTGCCCGTCACTAACCAGGTGAGTTGACTTTGACTTTGATGAAGCCTCTCGTGGGCGAAGGCCTACCCAAGAGCATCGGAGTGTCCAACTTCAACAGCAAGCAGATCGCGAGACTGTTGGAGCATGCTAACATTGTGCCCGTCACTAACCAGGTTAGTTGACTTTGATGGAGCCGCTGGTGGGTGAAGGCCTAACCAAGAGCATCGGAGTCTCCAACTTTAACAGCAAGCAGATCGCGAGGCTGTTGGAGCATGCTAACATTGTGCCCGTCACTAACCAGGTGAGTTGACTTTGACTTTGATGGAGCCGCTGGTAGACGAGGTCACTAACCAGGTGAGTTGACTTTGACTTTGATGGAGCCGCTGGTAGACGAGGTCACTAACCAGGTGAGTTGACTTTGACTTTGATTGTGCCGCTGGTAGACGAGGTCACTAACCAGGTGAGTTGACTTTGACTTTGATGGAGCCGCTGGTAGACGAGGTCACTAACCAGGTGAGTTGACTTTGACTTTGATGGAGCCGCTGGTAGACGAGGTCACTAACCAGGTGAGTTGACTTTGACTTTGATGGAGCCGCTGGTAGACGAGGTCACTAACCAGGTGAGTTGACTTTGACTTTGATTGAGCCGCTGGTAGGCGAGGTCACTAACCAGGTGAGTTGACTTTGACTTTGATGGAGCCGCTGGTTGGCGAGGTCACTAACCAGGTGAGATGACTTTGACGGAGCCGATGGTGAGCGAAGGCCTAACCAAGAGCATCGGAGTGTCCAACTTCAACAGCAAGCAGATCGCGAGGCTGTTGGAGCATGCTAACATTGTGCCCGTCACTAACCAGGTGAGTAAGTTTAGTATATGGTATTATTCTTGTATGGTTTGGTTGAACGATATTATTTTTTGAAACTGTTAATAAAATAAGAAGTCAAATGATGTGTCAGTAGGTAGTTGTTTTCCCGCGGTTCCACCCGCTTCCGGATTGAACTACTTTTCGCATTCCATATTATATTGCTATATTATATTTATTATATTTTATTTTTTATTGTTTTAGGTATTAATATTATATAAACATAGTGCACCGAAACTACCTGCGATATGGTTATTTCCTTTTTGTCACAATCTATCCAAAGGTTGTCTGTAAGAGATCGCTTTTAGCGATAAGACCGCCCATTGTGTCACCGACTTCAAAATTTTTGTTTGTTCTTGTTGATTTTTAATTGGTGTGCATAATAAAGAAAATATCTATCTATCTCATTTGAATAGTTTTTCAAAAGTGGATAGTGGATACGAAAAGCAAAAAAAAAACGACGGGTATCTGGACCTGCGCCTATTTTGACGAGGTTTTATCTGTCTAGCTAATCTCTATTTTCATATTTTTTTGCACAGATAAAATATTTTATTTACTAATATTATAAATGATAAAACACTTCTATAAAATAAATGATTTATGATGCTCAAAACTACATAGGTAGGGTAGTTGCAAATAGACAAAACATATAACCTGCCTACATCATCTCTATAACATTAATATTATTTAACTTTCTATATAAACATATCAAAAACATAATTTACTAACTCGAAAACTCTCCCCAGGTGGAATGCCACCCCTACTTAAACCAGCGCCGTCTGAAAGAGTTCTGCGAGGCACGCAACATTAAGATCACGGCGTACTCACCCCTGGGGTCACCTGACAGACCCTGGGCCAAGCCTGGGGACCCCAGCCTCATGGACGACCCCAAACTCAAGGCTATTGCCGACAGACTGGGCAAGACTGTCGCGCAAGTGCTCATCAGGTTAGTTTCAAACGATCAGTTACGGGTTAACTAACGAGGCGTTTGGGTTCCTTGAGACATTTGTCAAGCCCCATACGAGTTATTTCAAATTCCTGTCTCTATTACCTAAAAACAAAACAGCATATATGTAGACAGAATATTCAGAATGGTGTATTTTTTTATCTCAAAATATAGTTTATTTTCTCTATTGAACATTTTTCACACATTAGGCAAGTGGTGGAATGAAAATGATATAAGTCCGTCTTTTAAATATTAAATCTGAAATAATAGACATTTTAGGTTTTCGTATCCAAAGGGTTTACTCTATTGTTGACTTCACTGTCCGGCTGTCGCTCATAAACCGTAATATATGAAATTTTCATCATAACAACAAAATGTTGAAAAAATTAGACTGAAATAAGAACTTTTACCTTCAAAACCGAATTAATGTAACCAGAAATCACTATTAAAGCTAAAATTTGCTTCCCAGGTACCAAATCGACCGCGGAGTGATCGTAATCCCGAAGTCGGTGACAAAGTCGCGCATCGAGAGCAACTTCAACGTCTTCGACTTCAAACTGTCGCAGGAGGACGTCAGTCTGATCGACTCCTTCGACTGTAACGGACGACTTGTGCCTATGACTGCGTAAGTTTATTTATTATAATAGTACCTAGGTGTAGAGCACGTAAATGTCGGTGGTGCTTGTGATCTCTCTCCGGTGGTGTCGGATTGTCGTCCCATCACGCTATGAGAGTGAAGAAATAGTGAGTGCACCTGTGTCCAAGCAAAGGTGCGTGCACTATAATATGTCTTACGCAGCTGGCTGATCTCCTTATATGAGAACAGCCGCCGAAGCCGATAATCGGCTAGGAGGACATCATCACCTAGGTAATACAGGTTTTATCTCAAGAAAGCGGTGAGCGGTGAACTTGAGTGGGCTGCGGGATTGTTCGCGCGAGTTACCGCGGCCCGGTACATAAAGGCTTAAGAAGGAACATGGCGGGTTTCAGTCAGTAAGTATGAGTCTGACACTCCCGAGCGCTGCACACACACCGGGAGGGACCATTTGAAGATTTCCCATAAAAAAAGTGATTTACTTTTTTGATGTCGGTTAAAAATCCTTAGAATCGATAATTCCTTGAACAACTGTTATTGTTTGATTGAGAGTGACAAATTGTCGGATAATTTTTATGTTGTTGAAATAACTTAAACCGAGAATCAAACCTAAACTCGGTAAACAAATACAATGTGCATGTATAGTTATCGGCAGGGATATTGAGCCCTGACCTTCACCTGCGCAGAAGCGATTTATTGGTTTATTGCCTTATGTGTACAGTGCGCAAAGCGATCCCCACTCTTCCGCCGAGAGCTCAATATCCGTGCCGATAACTACACATTTATACACACAAGTGTGGCTCACTCTGTTTTACAAGCAGTGCTTTACAAGAAGCGACTGCCTATCTGACCTCCTCAACCCAGTTACCCGGGCAACACGATACCCCTTGGTAAGACTGGTTATATTTCTATACTTACTAAATGAATTCTATTTCTATTTTCAGGTCTTTGGGACACAAGTACCATCCTTTTGAAAACGATGAGTTCTGAAGGTTTCACCAAGCAATAATAATATAATTATTATGTTTGTATGTGTAAATGTATGGAAATAAATATGTTATGTTATTAGGTGTTTATATTTAATCTCCAACGCAAAAAAGGTGTAAGTTTGACGGCTGTCTGTATATCGCACCATAGCTCTGAAACGGATTAACCGATTTGGATGGTTATATTAGCATTTTGGGATGGGGAAATCAAATCCAGCCAACAAAAGTGGTGTATTCTGATAGAATATTAGTGTGATTGATTGTCAAGCTAAAACTGCTGAACCGATTGAGATACATTTGGCAAAGACAATTACCCTGAAGACGAAGATATATTGATGTAGATTAAAAAAAAAACACCAAAAAGAATATATTACAACATTTATTTTCGTATTAGCGATTACACCTCGTTCAACATTTGAGCAATCAAAAAATATATTGCTTACACATTTCTCTCTTCACTCGTCCTTTGTAAAATCATACCGAATTTGATATTTAAAACTAACTATCACTACAATATTTCCTTTGGAATTTTATATTACTAACTGTTCCCAGCGACTTCACCCATATTACTTAGCTTTTATGAAATTTCATCTGGCTTCTCGTGGTTTCACCAGCGTCCCGTGGGAACTACTGCCCGTACCGGGATAAAATATAGCCTATGTTACTCGGGAACAGTGTAGCTTTCCAACAGTGAAAGAATTTTTCAAATCGGTTCCGTAGTTTCGGAGCCTTTAGGGTGCAAACAAAAAATGTTCCTTCTTTATTATACTAAGTATAGAAGAATAGATTACCTTGAAATTGGGGTAAATCTACACTAATATGTAAGTACCTACAATAAAGCTGGAGCCCGATTCTCCTAATTTTACTTAAGCAACATACGATTCACATTCGACTGCGATCCAATCCCGACTCGATTACGATTGAAGCGTATGCGGCATTCCGATATTTTTTCTTTGAAATAAACGTTTTTATCCTTTTCTGTCATTCAATAATGAATCGTTTTGTCTGCAAATGATTTATGATTGCAAAATGAATGTAGATCAAACTACCGTATATACCAAAATCACCAAAATAGCAGACCAATCGCACACCAATCGAATGTTGTTGGAATACGATTGGTCTTATATTAGTAGCAGAATGGCCGATATGGTTAAAACTGCTATTGCGATCATATTGCGACTCGCTTTCTATTCGATTTTGACATTATTAACTTAGGAGAATAGGGCTCCAGATCAGTTTCAAAATTCAGTATTAAACAGTCCATTTATCGAGGAAGGCTACTAGCTACTTTTATCCTGATGCGTTAAGTAGTTCTCACGCGTTGGTACGCGGGTGAAACCGCTGGCAGAAGCGAGTTATTGATAAAAATGCTATATAATCAGTCTATATTATTATGGTTAACAATATTTCACTCACTCATAGCAACACTATACTCTATATGAGAAGGCACTTAGCTAAAAATAAACAAACTTCATAAAAAGACAATGGGCATTTTTTTTTTAACGACGTCAAAAATCATCAAATGAGCCCTCCCGCTGTGGGTTAGCAGCGGTGAGGGAGTGTCAGACTCTTACTGACTATAAACCGTCGTGTTCCGTCGTAGGCCTTTTTATGTGCTAGGGCCGCGGTATCTCTTTCTAACAACCCGCAGCCCAGATATATGGGACCTGGTATACCCCACCAATAGCAATGTCATACATATCATTGGATATGCCTTTTTATCTAGAACAACATTTACTATGACAGCTTTGTTGAAATGTTTGTCCGTTCTGAGATATCGATCAAAAACTGTGCAAAAGATAGAACTAAATAATCTATTGTGTTTGTGTACCAATCTGCTCAATGTCCTTTGTGTAAAAACTTATATAATTTAAAAAAATGCTGCTAAACATCAATGTAAAAACAATAATAATGTATTTTTGTAAAAAGTCCTAAGTATCAAGACTGTTTACCTCTAGTTAGGAGCCTACTCAAATAGAGTATAGAGTCTTTGTAATGAAAAAAACCAGTAAAAAAAAATGTCTGACATATTAGTGTCATAGTTTAGCAGCAAATCATGCAAGACGGCAATCGTGTCGGATTGCCGTCCCATCGGGTTATGAGAGTGAAGGAATAGTGAGTGCACCTGTGTCTGCGCAAATGCTCGTGCACTATAATATGTCCTGCGCAGCTGGCTGATCTCCTTAAGTGAGAACAGCCGCCGTGGCCGAAATCGGCCGTGGACGCCATTAGTTTAGCAGCAAATATTAACAAAAGAAAGAATTTTAAACCTATTGATCATCAACAATTTTAAATAATATAAAAAAAGCACTATACTATAATTTAATAAATACAAAAAAGTATGGACGACAGCACGTCAACCTACCACAATCTGTCAAATGTCTTCAATAGATTATCAATCTTATCACAATATCATCATCCTCCGAGCCTTTTCCCAACTATGTTGGGGTCGGCTTCTAGTCTAACCGGATGCAGCTGAGTACCAGTGCTTTACAAGAAGCGACTGCCTATCTGATCTCCTCAACCCAGTTACCCAGGCAACCCGATACCCCTTGGTTAGACTGGCATCAGACTTACTGGCTTCTGACTACCCGTAACGACCTTATCACAATCGTGGAAGGTTAATCTTCGATTGGTAACATTTGATAGATTCGGGTTAGTTGACCTGCTGGCATGTGTAAAGGTACAGTTACACATGCTAGTTAGTAGCATGCTTTTTAGTATGCTCATTAGCATACTTGTTTCGAGCATGCTCTGCACAAACAAGGAATAGGAAGATTTGGGTCCGTGATATTGTTTTTGTATTCTGGTATGCGCGGATTCCATAGGCATTCATTGTTCCGATATAAAATCAAAAATTTCAATGGTTTTTCATCGCCCCAGCGAGACATTTTTAGCGCGAAATTGTGCACGCGCACCTGCTGTTGATGGATACTAGCATGCTCAATAAGCAAATCTGTTCACACACGCTATAAGCACGCCCCCTTCCACCCGCGCTGCAGGTAGCATGCCCAATAATCGCAAGACCGTCGATTTTCGAGCAAACTCGAAACTAGCATGCTCATTATTAGCAATGTTTCGACACACGTACCACTAAGTAGCAATTGCTCAAAAGTAGCATGCTTACGTGCTACTAACTAGCATGTGTAACTGTACCTTAAAATTAAGCCTATTGCTACTCGAAAAATCTTGCTACAGGATTTTTTACTCGCAAAATATCAAGTTTTCCGATTCCTATAATATTACAAAATAAATAAAAAATGCGTTTTTAGGGTTCCGTAGCCAAAATGGCAAAAACGGAACCCTTATAGTTTCGTCATGTCCGTCTGTCCGTCTGTCCGTCTGTCCGTCTGTCACAGCCGATTTACTCGGAAACTATAAGTACTACAGTGATGAAATTTGATGGGAATATGTGTTGTATGAACCGCTACAAAAATATGACACTAAATAGTAAAAAAAAGAATTGGGGGTGGGGCCCCCCATACATGTAACTGAGGGATGAAATTTTTTTTTTCGATGTACATACCCGTGTGGGGTATCAATGGAAAGGTCTTTTAAAATGATATAAAGTTTTCTAAAAAACATTTTTCTTAAAGTGAACGGTTTTTGAGATATCAGCTCTCAAAGTCGTAAAAAGTATGTCCCCCCCCCTCTATTTTTATAACTACGGGGTATAAAATTCTAAAAAAAATAGAGGTGATGCATGCTAATTAACTCTTTCAACGATTTTTGGTTTGATCAAAGTATCTCTTATAGTTTTTGAGATAGGTTGATTTAACTGTAATTTACGGAACCCTTCGTGCACGAGTCCGACTCGCACTTGGCCGGTTTTTTCTATAAAAATGGGCGTATGGCTCCTAGCGACTACTCTAAGAGTTAGGCAAGTCTGAATTAAAAAATACTAGCCTATATAAAAAACAAGACATTTTGCAGATAAAAAATTCAGTAACAAGAATATTTTTGAACAACCAAAAAATGCTGTTTTTAAGGTTCCGTTCCAGAGCCTTTTCCCAACTATGTTGGGATCGTCTTCCAGTCTAACCGGATGCAGCTGAGTACCAGTGTGCCACAAGGAGCGACTGCCTATCTGAACTCCTCAACCCAGTTACCCGGGCAACCCAATACCAAAAATTATAGGTACGGAACCCTTCGTGAGTGACTCGCACTTGACTGTTTTTAATTGAAAATCAATATAACCCGATAATTGAGTATAAAATTAATAAAAAAAACGAATATTCATTTCATTTTATAAGTTGTAATAAATAACCAGCTTAGAAAAAGTTCACAATTTTATCACATTTCCTTGATTTTCAATATCGGGGTTTATTTTCATAATTTTTTGACTTCTCAAAATCTTATTACAAAAAAGTTTAACAGAATTTTGACACATGTTCAAAAACATCTTTAAAATATATTTTTAAACACGTGTTAAACATTCGTTTTTAAATAACAGTGCTATGTCCAGTTTCACCGGTCACTGATAAAGTCTCTGATAGCCTATCAGGAACTTATCTGACTGATAAAATATAACTTTTCATTTCACGAGTCTCGGTTAACAATATCCGGCAGAAATTATAAGCAGCCTTATCTGGCAGATAGCATTAACTATCAGATAACTCACCGACCCTTTATTGGTATCCAATGAAACCGAGCTTAAGGGCTTATTACACTTGACTAAATTCAGTCGACTAATTAGGTTTCTAAATGGTTTATTGAAACCTACCTTCCTAAATGCGATTACATTTGTCTGAATTTAGTGACTGAATCATTTAGACGACTAAATTTAGTCAAGTGTAATAAGCCCTTTAACGTTAATTTCATAAACTTTTGACGTTGAAATATTGAAGTTTACAATATCAAATTCGGTATGCACCCTCGACACTACGCTCGTCTTGCGACTCCGCCCGGGGCGGTAATAAAGTCCGAAATCACTGAATTTATTTATAGAAACTATTCGCCTTTTAGTCTTTTACTGATTTCTTCCTGTTGTAACTCGCGCCATTCCTTTTTGGGTTTCATTCGTTTTAATTGTCCGTCCCTGGGAACAAGAAAATACTTTTTATTAATATGGCACATAAATTGGATTTATTTTTGATAATAAGGGAACTCGGTTCCCTAAAAGGAAATTTGTACTGCATGCAAACTGCATGAATATTGATCATAACTTAAATAACCTTGCTCCTTAAATAAGAAATACAGTTCCTATAAAAAAAAACGTATTTCTTTTCACGAAAACATGAAATCCCTACTCAACAAAGTACCAAAGGCCTTAAAAAGGAACATAATTTACCTCAACAACTCAATTCCTTAACAAAGGAACACCGTTTCCCAAACAAAAATTTGGTACAGAAAAACATCACTCCTTTTGTCAAAAAAACTCATCACAACAGATCCCTAATCAAGGAACTTGGTTTCCTAACAAAGGAACACGATCCCCGAAACTGACCACATAAGGTCAACGAGACCTCCTCTTCTGGCAATAACAGCTTTGACCCTGTTAGCGAAGTCCACGGCGCTCTCGTCCGCGGTGCGAGTCATGGCGGGCAAGTACCACACGTCGCAGACGATGGCCCAGGACGCCATCATGTTGAGCAGGTAGGAACATACTTCCTCTTGCCAAAAAACCCCAACAAAAAGACACTTTCCCCAAAAAGGGAAAACGTGCAACCCAAAAGGGACAAAGTGACCCCCAAAAGGGACACTGGACCCCCAAAAAGGGAAAAGTGACCCCCAAAAGGGTCAATGTGGACCCCAAAAGGGTCTTCCTCCCGAAACTTACCACATAAGGTCAACGACACTTCCTCTCCTGGCAATAACAGCTTTGACCCTATTAGCGAAGTCCACGGCACTCTCGTCAGCGGCGCGAGACATGGCCACACGTCGCAGACGATGGCCTAGGACGTCATCATGTTGAGGAGGAGGAACATACTTCCTTTTGCCGAAAAACCCCACTAAACGAGACCTCAACTTAAAAATACCTAACAAACCAACTTCATACCCCAAAAGGGACAATGGCCCTAAAAAGAATCACTATGACCCCAAAATGGGACAATATCCCTTAAAAAGACCACAAAAAGGGACACTCACCACATAAGGTCCACGAGACCTCCTCTCCTGGCAATAACAGCTTTGACCCTATTAGCGAAGTCCACGGCGCTCTCGTCAGCGGCGCGAGTCATGGCGGGCAGGTACCACACGTCGCAGACGATGGCCCAGGAGGTCATCATGTTGAGGAGGTAGTGCAGCATGCCGTAGCGAGAGCTGTTCCAGAAGGCATCGCCGAAACGGGGGTCGTATCTGGGGGAGGAAGGAAAAATTTTAGGGATTACAAGTTAGTACAACGAGGGTCTTGTTTTTAGAACTGTGATTTATTGAATACTAGTAATTATAAGTGTTTCTCTACTGTATTATGTATGTAATATCCACATAAACCTTCCTCTCGAGGCACTATCTGATAAAAATAGGTTGCGTAGTTTTGAAGATTAAAGCAAAGTTTTGAAGTACCAAGGGACATAGGGATATAGGGACAGAATCAGCGAGTTTGTTTTATACTATGTAGCTGTTTTTCTGCGGTTTCAGAAGCGTCCCATTGGAACTATTGCTCGTATCCGTATCCGATAAAATATAGCCTGTGTCACCTGGGATAGTGTTCCCAGCAGTGAAAGATTTTTTGAAATCGGTTCAGGTTAGAAGCCTTCACAAATAAAAAAAGTCCTCTTAATACTGTTTGTTTAGATGTCCTAACAACAGTGATATTACACTATTTAAAATTTTTGTTATGGGTAGTCAGAACTCAGAAAGTCAGACAACTAGTCTTACCAAGCTGCATCAGGTTTCCCGGGTAACTGGGTTGAGCAGGTCAGATAGGGCAGTCGCTCCTTGTGGCACAGGCAGTCGCTCCACACCACATGGCACGCTGGTACTTTGCTGCATCCGGTTAGACTGGAAGCCGACCCCAACATAGTTGGGAAAAGGCTAAGCAAATAATAACTTACTTGATAGCCACAGGGTAGATGGTGCCACCAACTTCAAAACTGCCTTTCTTGAATTGCATCACTGAAGTATTGTTAATACAAGTGCCTTCAGGGAAGATTAGTATGGGCGGGTTGTCGGCCACCGATATGTGCTCTTTTAATCTGAAAGTTAAATTATACTTAAAAACTTAGAAAAAAAAACAGACAAGTGTGAGTCGGACTCGCGCACGAAGGGTTCCATACCATCGAAACTAATATTCTTTATATATTTATGGATATCGAGCAAAAATGAGCAAAAAATCACGTTTGTTGTATGGGAGCCCCCCGAAATACTAATTCTAGTTTTCAGTATTTGTTGTTATAGCGGCAACAGAAATACATCATCTGTGAAAATTTCAACTCTCTAACTATCACGGTTCATGAGATACAGCCTGGTGACAGACGGACGGACGGACAGAGGAGCGAAAACAATAGGGTCCCGTTTTACCCTTTGGGTACGGAACCCTAAAAACGGCTGGTCTTGGAATTTTAACCTACTTCAAAGAAAAGAGGTTCTCAGTTTGACCTGTATGTAGGTAAATCACGTTTGTCATGTGTTTTCTCGTTTGGCTGGACCAATTTTGATGCGGTTTTCAACAAGGTATTGGTCACGTAGGAGAAGGTTTTTAGAATAAGTTTTGGTGCTTTTATTTAAAAATAAAATGCAGTTTAAAATAGTAACTAATTTGACAACCTAGCGTCATGAAAATCGGTAGCTGTGTGTAGTTCTGATGACAATACAATAATATGGTACTGTCGAACTGATCTGATGATGGAGCCGGAAGATATGAACTGGAACTTCATGATGGAACATCGTACCATAGCTGTTTTTGGACTGTTAGAAGTCTTGTAATGATTTTTACGTGCTTACTTAGAAATTTTAGTAGAAAATTCCTTACCTCCTAGCGACTGCATGCCTGTCTTTAACTTCCGATCTCTCAAACCAAATATGGGGCGAAGCCCTAGCCAGCGCCCTCTGTAGGATTCCTAGAAAACCATTGTGTCTTTGACCGATCTGAAAATTTCATAAAACCTTATAATTTACTGCAAAATTGTGTAAATATTCATCTGTGTCTTGAGGACTTCCTGAACATGGATAAATAGAAGCCTGTAGCATTTCGTATTTCGGTAAAGATTCATCAGTTTTTGCATCCAGTCTAACCAAAGGGTATTGGGTTGCCCGGGTAACTGGGTTGAGGAGGTCAGGCAGGGCAGTCGCTCCTTGTAAAGCACTGGTACTCAGCTACATCCGGTTAGACTGGAAGCCGACCCCAACATAGTTGGGAAAAGGCTCGGGGGATGATGATTCATCAGTTTTTGCATGAAAGTGTAACAGATATCCACACACACAAACTTTTCTTCACGTTTATCATATGACTAGCTTCTGCCAGCGGTTTCACACGCATCTCGTGGGAACCTCTGCACGAACCCGGATAAAAAGTAGCCTATAGCCTTCCTCGATAAATGGGCTATCTAACACTGAAAGAATTTTTCAAATCGGACCAGTAGTTCCTGAGATTAGCGCGTTCAAACAAACAAACTCTTCAGCTTTATAATATTAGTATAGATTAGCTAATCCCTGCGGTTCCATCCGTGTCTTGAGGGGACTAATTCCCGTACCTTTAATTTAAATCGGATCAAGTTCTAGCGTGAAAGCCGGACAGTTACTATCGCATCAACATTATCAACAACTAGCCGTTTTCCCGCGGTTTCACCCGCGTCCCGTGGGAGCTACTGCCCGCACCGGGATAAAATATAGCCTATGTTACTCGCAGATAATATAGCTTTCTAATGGTGAAAGAATATTTAAAATCGGCCCAGTAGTTTTTGAGTTTATCCATTACAACCAAACAAACAAACAAAGTTTTCCTCTTTATAATATTAGTATAGAAAAATATGAGTTTTAAGTCACATTGTTACAGCCAGGATTCGAACCTCGGCAAGCATAATTTTTATCCAAATGTTTGAATAAATCAGTAACAAACATACAACGTTAAAAAATATATGTTATTCCCGATTGTAAGTCAGGCTTTATTATATTTCCCATCATGCAATTCTTTTTAATTCTATAGTCATTCATAACCCAACATTTCAACATATAGGACATATCACAAACATTAACTGTAGCCCATGAATTTCCCTCGAAGGAAATTATATCATGCACCCATATAAAGTACTAGGTCCCAAATACAATGTGTATTTACAAACACACATGTATAGCTCACCCGCTTCAATGAGATATAACATCTATGCCTTCGAATGTCTAAGGGGGTGTCTATTAATTACGTCACATATTATTTTCTATAACAAAAGCTCGTGGCTAAGTCAAACCCGGGCGTATCGGTTGATGATAAAATTAAGCAACGCTTGGCTTGGTCGGTCCGTGAATGGGTAAACATCTAGTTTCGGGAAGCACGACAAATCTTTGAAAATAGTTACATAGTTAGAAGCCAGGACAGAGTTCCTACCTAGGAGTACCAGGTAACTGGGTTGAGGAGGTCAGATAGGCAGTCGTTCCATGTGGCACACTGGTACTCAGCTGCATCCGATTAGACTGGAAGCCGACCCCAACATAGTTGGGCAACGCCCTTTGACAAACTTTAAATTACCAATTTTTTCACATAAAAAGCTAAACAAAAAAACTCACCAACGAATAACAATTATCGCACATTAACACCAAAGCGTCAATAGGGCTCGTGTGATTGGCGACACAAATACCATTCTTCGGCTTATAGTCCGTATCGTGATACGTTATAACTGCCGATATGCATCGCGATAGAAAGTTAAAACACATAACTGATATTGCATAGTTGACTCGCTGTTTCGTTCTTCCGTCGGGTAACGTTCCTATGCATGCCGTGCACGCGACAAGCCACCATACCTAAGAAGCGTAGTTAATGGTAGTACCCCAATGTGGTTTTGGAAATTTTGCGAGCGTTAAAATTTGTATTGAATTAAATTATGGAATATAGGGTTATTTTAAATCAATGACATTCAATTTTTGGAAATTTTTAAGCCCATTTTCACCGATTACGCAAACGTCCATTTTTCTTAAAATAACTGTTAACTTTGTAAATTGTTTAAAGAAAAACGGACGTCGGTATGTGTTATGTTTTAAATCAGTTAAAAATGTATTAACGCTTGCAAAATATACTATTGGGACAAAACACAAATGAATTCACATAACATTTTGTATAAAAATGTACCTTATGTAAAGTTACTTAGAAAGAATTTGAACTCATTTAAGGTACATTTAAATTCATCTTCATAATATTATAAATAATGAACTTATAATATAAACATATATAATAGAGAAGGACAGAAACGAATGGAGGCACAGAAAATAAGTATCTTAAAAATAATTAAAAGATTAATATATAAGACAGTACAAGAAACATAAAAAGCAAAAGATTCCAAGAGCCAGTTTGTCAAAATGCACTTAAAAAGTAACATGTCGTTTCACCCGCGTCCCGTGGGAACTACTGCCCGTACCGGGATAAAATATAGCCTATGTTACTCGGGAAGAGTGTAACGCCCCAACAGTGAAAGAATTTTTTAAATCGGATCAGTACTGAACTGCAATTTGCGGTTGAATTTCATTTGTTACGCGACCCGTGTGTGTAGAGCCTTTCGAATTTACCAAGTTATATTCTAACCACTTATTTTTAAGCCAGCAAGTTCAGTCACATCAAGCACATATTTTTCACCCACATTTCAGATCTGTTATAGATAGTTCAACTCAGATTTGCGCGCGGCCCTATGTGTGCGTCGGCTTGTAAATATACAACTTTAATTCGTGTGACAGTGACGTCGTCCGAGCATGACGTGTTCTTATCGCTTTTTCTTATGGGTACAGTCGTTTACGAAAATGTCTAGTTCTTCACGGAGAAAATGTTTAAGGAGTCAGGTAGCGTTTCAAAAATTGAAACAACATTCAGAGCTTTTTATTATTAAATATAGTTTTTCATTATTTTCTCATACGTCTTTTCAAACTGACATTGACAGTATCTAAGAATTAAATACTCCTTACATATTTTCTAGCTCGGGGTACGCGGACAATAAATAAAAGTGTGGACTAAGAATGTAAAAAGAGGTATAATCTAGTATAATAATGTATACAAAATGTGTAGGGAATTAAAAAAATATATATTGCTTCGCATAATGTCGACCAAAATAAGACGGAAATAATGAAACTCATAAATGAACGTTTAAGCAGGCCTCTGTCACTCGACGTACTTGCGCGCGATAAATGCCTAGCGCTCGCTGGGTTACCGGTAACCCCACGCGGCTCAGGGCTTTCAACAGTCACACGCGCCACGCGCGCTCCAATATTATTATTTTTATTTCGTGGCATGTTATGCTGTTGGTTTTTATTAGTTTTTTAAGCTACCTAACAAACTGATGGATTATTTTGAGTTGTGTTGGTTTATATGCGACTATTGTAAGATTTAGAAACATTTTATATTCATGAACTTATCTAGTAATTCTTTTTTTTTTTAATAAATTAATACTTATCTACTTTATGATTTTAACAACAGAGATCATTAGGTATTATTTTACTTATTTTACTTTAGATACCTACTTAGTTATATGAACTGTATTGTGAGTTTTGTAGCCCAAACAAAACACATCTCGAGTGTAAGTAGGTATAGTTCTGGTCCAACTTAATGACGACTCGGAACATTACGCGTGACGCTACGCAGAAACCAATTTTAGGTATGTATCAACACTCGACGGAGTTGTACCATATGGGGTATGGCACTTGTGCTCGAAAAATAGTTGGAAACCGCCTTTGATTTTGACGAAAGCTTTACTTAAGTACTTACCTATGCTTACGTATTTGTTAATATTTAGTAATATGTACCCATACTCCATTTTAGTAGGCAATACAATAGTTAACTAAAGAAAAATATTCTTGATATTACTTTTTATTTAAAAACTCAGTTTGAAAAAAGGCTATCTTAAAATAAGCGTAACTTTGTTTTCCTACTTAAATATTAATAAATTGTAAGAAGCAACCCTAAGCACGGCCACGGCACGGTTGCGGTCACTGAACTGTGCGCTATCGCATTGGAATAACAATCAAGCGCTCGAGCTTTTAAGGTTCATTTTATAACGCAGCTAGGAATTTGTAGGTAGTTGGGGAACTTGTAGGTGCTTATAACAGTAGGTATGGACTTTTTTGTATGGAGTGATTTATCTGTTACGTAGTAACTATTATATAATCTGTGGTTTAAGTCAAATTGATGAAGGGATGTGGGGTAATACTTGTCGACTTATACAAAAGAAAAAAGAAGAATACTATAGACATTTTGACATGGAGTCAGAATTTATAATTCACCTTGGAGAGTAGCGAATCCGAAAATTCATCATTTGATTTTTCAAGTAGCGATTCATAATCATTATAAATAAATAAACATTAAATTACGTAATAACTGTTTTTCTTTAAATACCCGTATACAACCCCTAAATAACTGTATTGTACCCGACTGTACCTCTTGTCACGCACACGAAGTCACTGTATATGTACAAGGGTTACCCACACATAGGGCCGCGCGCACGACTGAGTTGAACTTACTATACAGCCTTTTTATCGTCCCACTGCTGGGCTGCGGCCTCCTCTCACACGGAGAAGGATTGAGCATTAATCACCACGCTTGCTCAATGCGGGTTGCTGATTTCAGACTTTATAGTCCAGGTTTCCTCAAGATGTTTTCCTTCACCTTTTTATCAGCCATTGGTGTCCAAGATATACTTAGAAAGTACATACAAACTTAGAAAAGTTGCATTGGCGCTTGCTTGACCTGGAATCGAATCCGCGCCCTCATACTCGAGAGGATGGTCCTTTGCCCACTAGGCCACCACGACTTTCATACATTTCAGATCAGAACTTGTAATCCAATTCTGATCAGAACCTCCCAACTTTCAGACAAAACATATACCTATAAAATGCAGACTAAACACCCAACTGTAACCCCGAACCTCCTTTTAACAAGTCGGTTAACCTACCAAGGAAAAACCGAGATAGGAATTTATGATTTGTTTTCTTTTGTGGTCTAACCAAAGAGTATTGGGTTGTCCGGGTAACTGGGTTGAGGGGGTCAGATAGGGCAGTCGCTCCTTGTAAAGCACTGGTACTCAGCTGAATCCGGTTAGACTGGAAGCCGACCCCAACATAGTTGGGAAAAAGGCTCGGAGGATGATGATTTCTTTTGTGGTCTATTTTGTCGATAAGTTGACAAAAAATACTGGAATTTTTGTAAATGGCTATTTGACCCAATCAGACCTTCCCAACAACACATATACACCTCCGAAAATGCAGACGAAACACCCAACCTCCCTTTTATCAAGTCGGTTAACTAATCGCCCAATTTCGATCACACCCTCCCAACTTTCTAGCAACACATATATACCCCCAAAATGCGGACGAAACACCGAACCTCCCTTATTTAAAGTCGGTTAAACCTACCAAAGAGAAACAGGTCTTAATGCTCAGAATGCCGACATCTATGGGGCTGGTATGGTTAGCCACGCAGAAGCCATTGGCTTTAGGCTTACACTGCTGGTTGTGGAACCTCGCGTGGACCGAAAGGCCTCGAATCAGCACTCTAATACTTATCTTTTAGGAAATGTATAGATTTTTTTCGAAAAAAAGGGGCGGGGGGGGGGCTATTTTGATAATATATAGATTAAAATACTGGGATTTTTGTTATTGGCTATTTGACCCAATTCCGATCAGTCCCTCCCAACTTGCAGACAACACATATATACCTCCCAAATGCAGACGAAACACACAACCTCTTTATTTTCAAGTCGGTTAAAAAATCGCCCAATTCTGATCAGAACTACCCATCTTTCTGACAACCTCCCATTTATCAGACAACACATATATTCACCCCCAAAATGCAGACAAAACACCCAACTTTAACACCCAACCCTCTTTTTATAAAGTCGGTTAAACCTACCAAAGAGAAACAGGTCTTAATGCTCAGAATGCCGACATCTATGGGGCTGGTATGGTTAGCCACGCAGAAGCCATTGGCTTTAGGTTTAAACTGCTGGTTGTGGAACCTCGCGTGGACCGAAAGGCCTCGAATCAGCACTCTAATGCTTGTTTTGTAGGAAATACGGCCCAGTTTGTTGCGCAGACGCACGAATGGGATCATGCTTACTATCCACGTTGATAGCACCATTACTAGGACCTGGGATTGGAATTTTGAAAATCTGTGTAAGTAGGTACTTTTTTTTGGGGGAAATCTTGAAAATTTACTGAAATACTGCATTTTTGTTATTGGCTATTTGACTGTTTTTGCTTTAAAATCAAATTACATAAAAAAAAACACTATGTATATATGAAATATCTCAATTAAATGTGTTGAGACCACTTTCGGAGTCGCGGTTACGACGCGACACCAAAAAAAAAACAAATTTTTTACTAATTGTCAAATAGCCACAAAAAATATATATTAAAAAGTATTAAATATTACTTAAACACAAAAAATAATATGGAAAGTATATCTATAGGGCTCGTATGATGAGCACTCTAATGCTTGTTTTGTAGGAAATACGGCCGAGTTTGTTGCGCAGACGCACGAATGGGATCATGCTTACTATCCACGTTGATAGCACCATTACTAGGACCTGGGATTGGAATTTTGAAAATCTGTGTAAGTAGGTAAACTTTTTTTTTGGGGACCTTGAAGATTTTCTGAGTGTTGAAAATCTGTGTAAGTATACTTATATTTTTTTGGGGACCTTGGAAATATTCTAAAATACCTGGATTTTGTTATTGGCTATTTGACTTTTTTTTTTGCTTTAAAATCAAGTAACATAAAGAAACACTATGTTAATAATATGGAATATATTAATTAAATGTTTTGGTTAAGGGAGCTTTCAAAATAGCAGTTTTCTAAGCGAGAAAAAGAAAAATACTGAATTTCTAAAAGTGAGTAGTCAAATGGCCAATTGGCTCACATTTAAGTCTATTTTTGAATAACATTCATTTTTGCTGTCTATAAGGCTTGTGGAAAAAAATAAAAATTAGTAGCAACACAATACATATTTAGAAAATAGAAAAAGGAAATGAAAGAGAAATTACAAAGAAGGTTAGTCACTAGAAAGGACAAAAAAATATAGAAAAGTTTTTGTTAAATAAGAAAAATATCCAGACCCAAGTTCACTGACAATATAAATGACAGTTTTTCTTAAAACATCTGTTTACTTAGAAAATTGAACCTGAAAATGTATAGTAAACAGGGGCCCGATTCTCCTAAGTTAATAATGTCAAAATCGAATAGAAATCGAATCGTAATATGATCGTAATAGCAGTTTTTACCATCAGGCATTCTGCTACTAATAAAAGACCAATCGTATTCGATTGACATTTGATTGGTGTGCGATTGGTCTGCTATTTTGGTGATTTTGTTCTATACGGTAGTTTGCTGTACAATCATTTTGCAATCGTAAATCATTTCCAGACAAAATGATTCATTATTGAATGATAGAAAAGGATAAAAACGTTATCTCAAAGAAAAAATATCGGAATGCCACATACGCTTCAATCGTAATCGAGTCGGGATTGGATCGCAGTCGAACGTGAATCGAATGGCGCTTAAGTAAAATTAGGAGAATCGGGCCCCTGTTGTTTTATTAAACTGACATTTATGTTGTTAGTTAACTTGAGTCTGAGACCCCCACACATTGCAGACTAAACCGTCAGTCAAAGTTTTCAGTCGGTCTGATACCGGCTAAATACCTGATCTTTGTCAACATTCATCTTCATACTGATTTATGGGCCAAAACACATAACGGCGTTGCGGCGCCGCGCCGCTAGAATCGACAGTAGCGTCACTGTCTTGTTGACAATGATTCAGTTTGTTTCTGTCACTCTTGCAAACAACACATGTCAATCAATCAAAAATTAACATGTCTGACGTTGACATCGATTTATTTAAGTACTCCCTGAGGGAATTCATAGCCTTAGTCAATGGATGTATCCAGTATCTTCTTTGTATCTTTTTTATGGCAGAGTAATTCTTAGTACAAGAAGTATTCTTAGCAGAGTCTTCTTAATAACAAATAAGCAATAAATTTTTCACGATGGTCTATGGCAGAGACACGTCTATCCACAATAAACAATCACGACGAACTGGTTACCCTACCGAACGACAATAAAACGCTCTTTTTCACGACGCCGCAACGCCGCAACGCAAACTACCGATTTTAGCGTTGCGGCGACGCAACGCGGTTATGTGTTTCGGCCCTATGAGCCCAAACAAACTATCGGCCGACTAAAAGTGTTAAATAGAAGTATGATATAGAAAGTAAAGAAATATAATATGTAGAAGGGAGAAAAAATATATACTTAGCTGAAACCAAAAGACTTTTAATTCAATAAATAGTGATCTCAACTAAATAATATGAAACTTATAAAAAACGTATAAACTATAAAACTCACATAAATATTAGAAGTTTTTGAAACCATACTAAAATACATATCTTATTTATTGTACAAAATAAAAGTTTATATTTATTATTAAATCAGTCTTCAGAAATTACTAACTTAAAATAACAAAATTTAAAGTGCTATTTCACCAACCTATAACAAATCATTTTGTAACATCATTGTAAAACTTATCTCAGAGATAAAAAAATATGCATTTCACCACATATGGATATAAATATATTAACAAGAATTATTGATAATTACAATATATTTTGTAAGATTATTAAAGCTTATCTAAAGGATTTAAATGATAAGTTGGTGAAATAGTATTTTGAAAACCAACTGCATCAAAAAACATAAAATTGCAACAGTGTTTCGGAGGGCACGTTACATAGGACGTTACACGTTCCGGATGTCATTTGAACATCTTTGACAGTCTTTACGGGTGGTCAGAAGCCAGTAACGGCCAGTTTCTTCATCAAAAGTAAAAGTCAAAGTAATGTCTAAAGTAAAAGTAACGGTCAAATTCGTTTTTTCAAGGGTAAAATGACAGCAAAACTAGTAGAAAAAGCGAATTTGACCGTTACTTTTACTTTAGACATTACTTTAACTTTGGCTTTTACTTTTGATGAAGAAACTGGCCGTAAGTCTGACAAGAGTCTAACCAAGGCGTATCAGATTTCTAGGTCACTGTGTTGAGGAGGTCAGATAGGCAGTCGCTCCTTGTAAAACACTGGTACTCAGCTGCATCCGGTAAGACTGGAAGCCGGAACACATAGGCATAGGCCGAGCATAGGCTAGGGAGATAAAATGCAAAATAAAGTGCATAACACTGAGTTATTTAGATTTCTTTGATGCATCCGGTAAAGGCGAGATTTCACTCGTAATGTACAAATGTATCTCGTGGTGTACATTTGTAAAATGTCTGCGAAACTGCAACCGTCGTGCGCGAACACATGCTAGCTGTGGACTCGCGACATAGCGTATACATTTGTTCCATTTGCGAAAATAATACAAATAATGAGAAAAAAATATTTTATCTGTCAAAGGTTGTAGTTTCGCGGACATTTTGCAAATGTTCGCACGCAATGGTGACATATTGTTTGCAAGAGCGAGTACACCAGAACATACATTTGTATAATCACTGATAGAATCTCGCCTATACATTAAGGTTTAAATAAATTAATATAAGACTTATATACTAATAAATAAAGTAAAAAACTCACCCCAATAACAAATATCATTATCCTGAGAGGTAATAGAAACATGTATCGGACTACGAAGCCCATTGCCCATATAATTGTTAATCTCCATGTTAAGAATTCGTATTGTCTGTAAAAACAAGAAAAAACTATTTAATTTATCAATTTTTAATTGAAAAAAAAAAACATCCGAAGAAAAAAATTATAAAAATATATCTTAATATCCTACATCCTTTCTCAAGTTCCATACTATGTCTGTACCAAATTTCACACAAATCGGTTCAGTAGTTTAGGCGTGAAGAAAAGACAGACAGACAGACAGACGGACGGACAGAAAGACAGACAGACAGAGTTACTTTCACATTTATAATATTAGTTAGGATTGTAGTATTAAAAAAAAACAGGCAAAGTGTGAGTCGCACACAGAGAGTTCCGTACCATTATCTACATGTAGAAAACCACAATCACGTATACATAATGCCCCTGAAATATTTATTTTATTCTAGCTTTCAGTATTTGTTGTAATAACGGCAACAATAACAAGTGATTTGTGAAATTTTTACTGCATAACTATCACGGTTCATGATATACTGTCTAGTAACAGACGGACAGCGAAGTCTTAGTATTAGGTTAATATTTTCACTTTATGGGTACGGAACTCCAAAAAGGAAAAATAAATAAAAAAGCGAGAGATCCTAACTACGGATTTCTATATACTATCTATAATAACGTACAATGAATTCGTACATTTGTCTATTGTACATAATTTTTATGGAGCTAATATCAATATTCAATCTCTCATCTAAAATCCACTGCGACAGCCAGGCTAAATTTATTTTATACTTTTTAGTTTTCACCTGGTAAGTTCCTAAGTCTGTTTGCACGTTATTCTACTTGTCAAGCCCTGTCATTGGATACCCATATGGCTGGGATTGAAAAAAATAGGTTATTCACCAATTTGTAGTGGCGGCCATCTTGGATTTTTATTTCATAAAGTGCGATGTGTTCTACTTGTCAATCCCTTTCATTTGATACCCATATTGTATAGGTACCTTAAAAATAACTAGTCCGCCATCTTGTATATTATATTAAGCCATATTAGATTTAGGATGACGTCACATAGCTTAACATGCATTGTCATCCAAACTAAACATGTATGCAAAATTTCAGTTCAATCGGTTGAGGGCAAGTGCCTTAAAATTGAGTTGTAAAATTCCACCCGAACACACATTGTTACATACATACATTCATACATACATACATACATACATACATTGCAAGTTAAATAAAAGCTTGTAAAAAAACACTTACCTATTAGTTCTAGTGAGGAGGTTCCAACTCCTCAACTCTTCAGCCTCGAAGACTGATGTCACCTGGTCTTCTATGATAGACTCCATGCCCGCCTTCACAAGGTCCAGGCAATTCGATAGGTGGAACTCCATATTATTCTGGAAGGTTAGAGAAAATGAAGTTAAAATCTGGTTCGGAATGGTTGGGCTTAGGTTCTGGGCAAGTTAAGTCTGACACCAGTCTAACCAAGGGGTATCGGGTTGCTCGGGTTACTGGGTTGAGGAGGTCAGATAGGCAGTCGCACCTTGTAAAGCACTGGTACTTAGCTACATTCGGTTAGACTGGAAGCCGACCCCAACATATGTAGTTGGAAAAAGGCTCGGGAGATGATTCGGTTTTGGGCAGACAATATTTCAATTTTTGTTTGTTTGAACGCGCTAATCTCAGGAACTACTGGTCCGATTTGAAAATTTATTTCAGTATTAGATAGCCCATTTATCGAGGAAGGCTATAGGCTCCTTTTTATCCCGGTACGGGAAGTAGTTCCCACGGGATGCGGGTGAAACCGCTGGCAGAAGCTAGTGAATATATAAGAGGAAGTTTGAAAGTAGCGCCGGTATCAGAAAAACTGCGTGGAAACCGGCTGTCATGGTATGGCCATGTGATGCGGAGGAATGAGAATCATATTGTGAGGAAGATGATGAGTATGAATGTGGACGGATATAGTGGAAGAGGAAGACCAAAGAAACGATGACCAAAGAAACGATGGATTGCGTGAAAGTAGATATGGTAAGAAATAATGTTACTTGTGAGATGACGGCAGATAGAAGAGTATGGAAGGAGAAAACGTGCTGCGCCGACCACGAATAAAATTGGGATAAGGGCAGGATGATGATGATGATGATGATGATGATGTTCTATAATAAGGTAGTTACTGACTAAAACCCAAACATATTCCTTCTGGAGCCCTTTGAGTCCTAGGGCTGTCACTCTTTCAAATCCCGGATTTTCCGTCTAAACTTTACCCCATCCGATAAGAATTTCCACACAACTCGGTCACTGGCATCTAGCACAGTACAGTTTAAGTCTAGCTATCAAATGTACTGATAATCACGGCGCTCCGAAACAATACATTATTGATAAGAGAAGTATATAAATAATTCTGTAAGTAGCGGTTTCCAAGTTGATTGTGTTGAAGATAAAGTATGGTGTGTTGAGTGCAGAAGGAAAATTGTATTATACAGTCGTAAGATATGTGGGGAACTCTTAAAAATGAGTTGAGAACAACCAGATTTAGAAATAGACAATAAAGAACATGACAAAATCCTCCTAGCTACGTTAGCTGGAGGAGAATAGTAGTTAGGAGATCAGCCAGCTGCGCAGGACATATTATAGTGCACAAGCATTTGCTTGGACTGCGGTGCACTCACTTTTCCTTCACTCTCATAGCGCGATGGGACGACAACCCCGATAACCACCGGAAAGAGATCACAAGCAGGACCGACATTAACGTGCGACACGATGCACGGGTGTATCAATCACCAACTTCCAGACTCCGGGCTGCATTGTGAAACTTTCGGTATCTGGGTCTTGGCCAGGTAACTGGGTTGAGGAGGTCAGATAGGTGCAGTTAGACTGGAATCTCAACACAGCTGGTAGAAGACTAGGCCAATGGTTTCTGGGGAGCTTGTTCCAGCACTTCTTCCCAGCAAAACACATAGGAAGTGGTGAAGGGCGGGCGTTTCGGGGGCTATCTTTTGTAAATTTCTACCGTTCAAAAAGTGCTGATTTTCAGCCTACTTTGAATAAATGACTTTTTATCTTTTACTAGCTTCTGCCAGCGGTTTCACCCACATCCCGAGGGAACTACTTCCCGTATCGGGACAAAAAGTAGCCTATAGCCTTCCTCGATAAATGGGCTATCTAACACTGAAAGAAATTTTCAAATCGGACCAGTAGTTCCTGAGATTAGCGCGTTCAAACAAACAAACAAACTCTTCAGCTTTATAATATTAGTATAGATGACCCAAGATGATGATGATGATGTCCTCCTAACCTATTATTGGCTATGGCGGCTGTTCTCATATAAGGAGATTCGCAGGACATATTATAAAGCACGAGCATTCGCCCAGACACAGGGCTTAGGATACTTACTTCACCATTCCCCTGTGGAGTCTTATGCCCGTTCTGCACTCGCTCCTGGCTGGTGCTCCTCTTGTAGTTGAGCTCCGGAGACGGCCCGAGGATCTCGTGCCGCTCTATCACTGTCATCTTTGTACCTGGAACGTGATGATCAGACCTTAGAGGAGGACAATACATCTGGAGTTTTTCTATAGAATTTTTAAAGGTCAAAAATCTTCAGGATAATAAAAATCTATTTTGTAAGGTCAGTAACATTTCAAAAGTGAGGTAGGAAAATCCTTACTAAGATAATACTTATAAATGGGAAAGTGACTCCGTCTGTCTCTCTGTCTATCCGGCTATCATCCAAACTACTGAACTAATTTAAACTGACTATTGGTACAGAATTGGTACATTAGTGATGATTAATGCGAACTCGAAGAGGAAGATGTCCAGGATAGAGCGAAGTGGAAGAAGATACGGAAAGCGGACCCCGTCACAAGACGGGATAAGCTAAGAAGAAGAAGAAGAAGTGATGATTAATGCTCAATCCTTCTCCGTGTGAGAGGAGGCCGCAGCCCAGCAGTGGGACGATAAAAAGGCTGTAACAGTAACAGTATTGGTACATCAATAATCTTGAGCTTGAGAAAGGACATAGGCAGTAGCCTGCTGCGGAATTTTACCGAGATTTTATATTTTATGTATTGCGAACGGAACATTATACTTAGCACTGACCTTTTAGCGAAAATATGACGCAAAAAATGTATATTTATTTTTTTTCTTATTTTTTTATTAATTGATACTTGTTTTATTTTTTCTATTTTTGTTATCTTGCGTGCGTCATTGTGCGTTGAATAAAGGGTTTTTCTTTCCTTCTTTTTAGAAGGTCACCTTTTTTTTTTTTTTTTTGTTTCAGCTGAGGAAAATGCCTGACGCATACACACACCGCCCGGGGAGACGGTGAGGTTATGTGGGGCTTGCACCCACTAAAAACCTCAGCTTTTGTGCCGTCTTCTGCCTTTGAGAGAGGGGCCACGAAGACCAAAGACGACTTTCGTGACCTTTAGAAGGTCACCTAGGACTAGTCGGTTGAGCTACATACTAACTTACATTTCGCACACCTAGATCCAAAGGTTAACTAAAAAAATCTAGTTTTTTGAGGCAAACATACCATCAAATACCTTAAACGAATACCCATCGACCAACAAAACAGTTTTAAAAATAACGTCTAGCTGCGTATAAAAAGATTACATACTACCTACATTTCTTTTAACAGAACACTTCTACAACGCACAGGGACGTAGGAATCAGATTTTCGTCTTTACTGAAAAACGTGATTATAAATATAATTATAGGGTCAATTGTTGTTTTTTTTCTCTATGGATTTAATTATTATTAGTTTAGTTTAAAAAATAATTTTATTTTGCTGAGGTCAATTGTTGTTTTTTTTTCTATGGATTTAATTAATTATTATTTTAGTTTAAAAATTAATTTTATTTTGCTGAGCACTACGCGGTCCACCTCCGTACTTAGCTCTAAGCCTTTTTGTGCCACCTACCCCTCTTTAGATCTAAGTGCGCGATTTATCAAAACCGCACTATCGCCGAGCCATCAGCCTCTTACGGACATTATTACAAATAACTTTAGCAATCACAATTGTAACTATTTCAAGTTAAACGCTCGCGTATATATTCGTTTACGTAAACTATGACGTAATGCCACTTGCGAGGTAAACGTGTCATCATCGTTTTGTTTTGATAGACATGTCTTATTATCTTAAAGGAAAACTAGGAGCTCGTGAGTTTCTATAACTGAACTATCTGCTGATTTGCGATTGGAGATTTTGACATTAGCCCCACATCAATTACTAGCTTCTGCCAGCGGTTTCACCCGCATCCCGTGGGAACTACTTCCCGTACCGGGATAAAAAGTAGCCTATAGCCTTCCTCGATAAATGGGCTATCTAACACTGAAAGAAATTTTCAAATCGGACCAGTAGTTCCTGAGATTAGCGCGTTCAAACAAACAAACAAACAAACTCTTCAGCTTTATAATATTAGTATAGATTTAGAAGATGTAAAAACATTTTATTCACGCGTGTGACACATGGACTAACAAAAAAAAATAGAAATAAAAAAGACGAATTGCAGTAAGAGAAATAGCACGAGAAGAAGGTACATAACGGGAAATATGCGTCACACCCATATGAAACGGCCCTCGCTTAGCATAATGCTGAGACCATATACGGGACAAAAGCCTCAGCGCTGATTTTCTGCAATTTCGTACGAAATGAAATCGAAAATTTTATTTCGATCTCTAATCGACAGATCGGCAATGGACAGATCGGATATAGAAATCCGCAGTTCTAGGCAACGCTTAGAACATTCCCCGTACCGAGGGAACTACCTCCTGCCCTTGGGCAATTTCATTTGGCAGACTAAATAGGATGAACGATTTTTTACTTTTTGAATGGTCAAAGAATGGACGAAAACGGCCTACATGAACAGTAAATCTATGTACTTCTTATATCAACAACACTAGCTTCTGCCAGCGGTTTCACCCGCATCCCGTGAGAACTACTTCCCGTACCGGGATAAAAAGTAGCCTATAGCCTTCCTCGATAAATGGGCTATCTAACACTGAAAGAATTTTTCAAATCGGACCAGTAGTTCCTGAGATTAGCGCGTTCAAACAAACAAACTCTTCAGCTTTATAATATTAGTATGGATATAAAACTATTTCGTTTAGTAACCAGTGTGATTAGCAAAGTTGCGCCGTTTAGAAGTCAATTACATCAGATTATAAAACTAGTATGAAGTAAATCTATACTAATATTATAAAGCTAAAGAGTTTGTTTGTTTGTTTGAACGCGCTAATCTCAGGAACTACTGGTCCGATTTGAAAAATTCTTTCAGTGTTAGATAGCCCATTTATCGAGGAAGGCTATAGGCTACTTTTTATCTGGGTTCGTGCAGAGGTTCCCACGGGATGCGGGTGAAACCGCTGGCAGAAGCTAGTCTATACTAATATAATAAAACTGAAGAGTTTGTTTGTTTGTTTGAACGCGCTAATCTCAGGAACTACTGGTCCGATTTGAAAATTTCTTTCAGTGTTAGATAGCCCATTATTTTTATCCCGGTACGGGAAGTAGTTCCCACGGGATGCGGGTGAAACCGCTGGCAGAAGCTAGTATTAAATAAATAGGCTAAGTATAAAACATTGAAAAAATCTTTCAAGTCAGTTTAATAGTTCTAGAGATAAGCGCGTTCAAACTTTAGACAATTTTGAACCATAACTGTCAAATCACCGAAATGACCAATGGGTGGCAAGTAAATGGTTGGTTATGGTTTGGCTATCATTATAGTTAACTAGCTTCCGCCCGCGGCTTCGCTCGCGTATAGTTCGGTTATATTGCGCTCCAAGAGAACTCTTCAAAAGTCCGAGATAAAAACTATCCTATGTTCTTTCTCAAGGTCAACTCTATCTCTGTACCAAATTTTTTAGACGTGAAAGCGTAACAGACAGAGTTACTTTCGCATTTATAATATTAGTAGGGATGGTGCAACCTCCTAGAGGGGATAGATTTTAGCTTTTTGAAGCTTGTTTAAGTGCAAACCACTGTAGAGACTACCTAACTGTAAGATCTCTTACACTTCTACCCTAAAACTGGTTTGAAACTCACCATTAGCCCCATTCTCCTTGACAATGGCTGAAGGTGGAGTATCGTCAGGTATTGGAGGCAGTTCCTCCTCATCAGAACTGTCTGAGCGCTGGATCTTGATCTTCGCGACCTCAATGTGTTGTCTGCCATACTGTGGACAAAGACATACAGGATATAAGCATAACTTGAAAAGTGGACGACCAAAGAAACGATGGATGGATCATGTGAGAGTAGATATGGTAAGAGAGAATGTTACTTGTGAGATGACGGCTGATAGAAGAGTATGGAAGAAGAAAACATGTACGCGCACCACAAATAAAATTGGCATAAGAGCAGGAGGATGAGGATGATAAAGCTTAACTTAAAAATTAAAGAGGATCAGTACTTTCTGAATTCGGAACCAAGCATGCTCTTCAGTTAAATAATATCAGTCATAATCTGCCAAGCCTTTTCCAGTTAAGTATATTGGGGTCGGCTTCCAGTGCAACAGGATGTAGCTGAGTACCAGTGTGAAACAAGGAGCGACTGCCAATCTGATCTCTTCAAACCAGATTCACAGGCAACTCGACAGCATTTCGACTGAAAGTCCCGGCTATGATTTAACAACCTGAGTGCCTAGTGCGAGTTTTGCAAGTTAATTTTTTCGATGCGAAGATTATCATACCATTGAATCACGTAGCACTTATCTTAGAATTGTTTATTTAATCAAGTCTGTCATCGGTACTTGGTCGTATAACACTCCAGCTCACTTTTGCGAGTGTAAGCATTATTAACCGGCAAAATAAATGAACATGTAATATCTAAATCATGTGACGTAGCATACGACTCTTTATTTCAATAGACTTATAATTACGTATCGAGTTGCGAACGCACACAAAACTCGGAAACAGCACTCTGGGCAACCGTTATGAGTAAACTACTCGTGACGGCATCTAGTTAGAAGCCAGACAGTCTGACAACCAGTCTTACCAAGGGTTGCCCAGGTAACAGGGTTGAGTTCAAATAGGCAGTAGCTCCTTGTGGCACACTGGTACTCAGCTGCATCCAGTTAGACTGGAAGCCGACCACAACATAGTTGGGCAAAGGCTCGTCATATAATGTGGCCTCCCTTTAAATATAACCCGTTTTAGTCTAAAAAACACTAAACAAAAAGAAAACTAACAGTAATATGCGTACGCGCACGTCACCTTGCAATCGTTATAAGGTCACATACTTAAGTATGTCGGCGAACGGACGGCGGTTTTCATTTAATTACCGGATATTTTACGTAAAATCATAATTTTTATTGATAAGTTAGATAACTGCTGAAAATATATTTGGATGATATGAACTGTTGAGTTTTTTTTACAGTCTTCAAAAAAATAAGGTTCTTAAGACGGTACCCTGAGCAAATGACCTTGAACTTGGCGCTAGAAGTACATAACGAGAACGCTCATATTTTGGATTAAAATGTTTATAAAATAAAATGTTGGTGTTTTGAAAAAAAATAAAATTACCATAATGTTCGTTATTAAATTACCTATCTATTAGTTTAGGTAGCAAATAAAAATAATAGTTATTTTACGAAGAGATGCATCTTATTAGTGATTATTTCTCATTTCTGTGGTTTTGTTGTGACACTATAATTAGACATTATTCTGCTTAAAACTAAAAAAAAAACTACCATTCAAGAGTCAAGAATGTCTAAAAATTTTATGTATTTTTTATTAGTTGGTATTTGTTTTAGACAAAGTTGAGTTCAAAAAAACAGTACAATAAACGGCTTCCGCTGCGTTTTGCTCGGTTACGCGCCTTAATTCGACTGTATTTAGGGGTGTTGTATTCAAAGTACAGTTCACGCCAAATAAGTTTGCTACTCTCAAGTGGGTTCTAGTGCTGAACAAAATCAAGAAGACATAATAAAACTGACGAGTTTGTTTGAATGCGCTTATCTCATGAACTACTGGACCTATTTAAAAATCCTTAGTGACAAATAGCCCATTTATACTGAAAGGCTATACGCTACTTTTTATTCTAGTTTAGGGATTATGCTAGTATTGTTAATATTTGGTAAAGATACTCATAAACATATAGGGCTTTACTACAAAAACTTAAACATCTGTTTTACACTTGTCTAAAAAAAATGTGGCTGCAAAATGAACCATATGTCAACGTCATAATCTGACATTTTTTTAGACAAGTCTTAAACTGACGTTTAAAACTTTTTGTGGTAAGACGGTTAGTACCTATACTAACTAAAACAGCTACCTAGTTAAAAAAAATAAATTAATAGTTTTGGAGAGAAAAAAAAAACCATTAGAAAACTATAGAAACACGTCACTAACCCGACCTTTGGAACGAATGTCGGGACATAATGTCGGGACAATAATGTCGGGACACCTTTTCACACACGGTTGGTTAGCCCCATGGTAAGTTATTAATTAACTTGTGTTATGGGTGCTAACACAACTGATAAACTACATATAGCTACACATATACATATTTATAAATACATATTGTAACACCCAGACCACGACCAACAAGCATTGCTCATCACAAACATGTCGACCGAACCGGGAATCGAACCCGGGACCTCAGATTCGGCAGTCCGGCTTGGTAACCATTGCGCCATAGAGGTCGTCGAATGACAAATTACATTACGTATGAATATGAATGAATGGAACTGGTTTCCAAAGAAAAAAATATAACACCATTTTACCAAAGACTGACTGACGCAATATATTCCTATCTCTATTATTCAAATAGAAAAAGAGAAAGATGGCAATAAAACATTGAAATTTTTTCGTCATGATTAGCAAAAAAAGTTCGACTTCCCAAAAAGGCGGTGTTTCTCAAGTCGTCGGAATATTTCATTAGAGTTAAACCGTCGTACCACAAAAACTTTTAAACATCCGTTGAACACTTGTCTAAAAAATGACATAACGTTGAAATAAGGTCCGTTTTGCAGCCACACGTTTTTTAGACAAGTGTTCAACACGTGTTTAAGTTTTTGTAGTAAGGCTGAAAGAGTCTTAAAACCGAGATTACACCAAAAATGTGTACTTGATGTCGCGAGTCCACACACAGCTAGAATGTGTTCGCGCACGGCGGTTGCACTTTCGCGGACATTTTACTAATGTTCGCGCGCAATGTGTCACTGTTTGCTAGAGCGAGTACACCAGAAGATACATATGTCTGCGGGTTGTTCGAAAGAGATACCGCGGCCCTGGTACATAAAAGGCCTATGACGGAACACGACGGTTTTTAGTCAGTAAGAGTCTGACACTCCCTCTCCGCTGCTAACCCACAGCGGAAGGGGTCATTTGATGATTTTTGACGTCGTTAAAAAAAAAGATACATTTGTGTACGTCACGGCGTTTTTTATGATAAAGAAATATGTCAAATGTGAAGGTTTACGTTATTTATAAGTACAGGTGTATGATAAATATTCTATTATTATATTACAAGGCCCTAGACACGTTTTTCCTCAATTAACAATGTTACAACTATTGGACAGGTAAAGCCTGTAGGCCGAACATATGCTACATTATTGCATTTTTTAGTATTGAAATCTGCGTAGTCTTTTCCCAACTGTGTTGGGGTCGGCTTCCAGTCTAATCGGATGCAGCTGAGTACCAGTATGCCACAAGGAGCGACTGCCTATTTGATCTACTCAACCCATCACTTTGGGAGCCGTTACGGGTAGTCAGAAGCCAGTAGGTCTGACAACCAGTCATATTCAGGGATATTGGCTTGCCTGGGTATAGTTATCGGCACGGATATTGAGCTCTCGGCAGAAAAGTGGGGATCGCTTTGCGCACTGTACACATAAGGCAATAAACCAATAAATCGCTTCTGCGCAAAGGTCAAGGTAAAGGTCAGGGCTCAATATCCGTGCCGATAACTATATCTGGGTTGAGAAGATCAGGTAGGCAGTCGCTCCTTGTGGCACACTGGTACTCAGCTGCATGCGGTTAGACTAGAAGCCGACCCCAACATAGTTGGGAAAAGGCTCGGGAGATGATGTTTGAACCATGTTCACAGTATATTCATTTGTTATATATGACACTAGCTTCTGCCAGCGGTTTCACCCGCATCCCGTGGGAACTACTTCCCGTACCGGGATAAAAAGTAGCCTATAGCCTTCCTCGATAAATGGGCTATCTAACACTGAAAGAATTTTTCAAATCGGACCAGTAGTTCCTGAGATTAGCGCGTTCAAACAAACAAACTAACTCTTCAGCTTTATAATATTAGTATAGATACCATGTTATAAGTTAGAGATGACTCATTTTATATGTAAACAGTTACTGTGACTGATTGACCTACAGTCCAAAGTGTGGAGTTTGAAACTAAAAGTGAATTTGTTTTTTTATATATGCTACAAGGTAAAACGGCTGAATTTATTACGAGGAAACTCTGTACCATGAAAATATAGCCTATGTAACTCGGGAAGAGTGTAGCTTCCAACAGTGAAAGTTTTTTTTTTTCATTTAAATAGTTTTGGAGCCTTTAGGGTACAGAAAAACAAAAAATGTTTCCTTTTTATTATGTTAAGTACTTATAGTTATCGGCACGGATATTGAGCTCTCGGCGGAAGAGTGGGGATCGCTTTGCGCACTGTACACATAAGGCAATAAATCGCTTCTGCGCAGGTGAAGGTCAGGGTTCAATATCCCTGCCGATAGCTATAGTATAGTAGTATACGTAAGTATGTATATTTATAGCGTATTGTCAGTCCTTATTGTGATCTCTCTCCGTGGTGTCGGATTACCGTCCTATCAGGTTATGAGAGTGAAGGAATAGTGAGTGCACCTGTGTCTGCGCAAATGCTTGTGCACTATAATATGTCCTGCGCAGCTGACTGATCTCTTTATATGAGAACAACCGCCGTGACGTATAATCGGCTAGGAGGACATCATCATCATAATAAGACACCGCTTTTTCACACCCATAGATATGAGACGGAGGATTTCTATCATCATCATCATCATCTCAGCCTTAGGACGTCCACTGCTGAACATAGGCCTCCCCCTTAGATCTTCACAGATACCTGTTGGAGAATTTCTATGAAGGCAAGCAATGATGTGGTCGAAGGAACATGCGTGCCTAAAAGGGATAGAATTTTGAAACTAACCCCATACAGGTAATGTCAAATTCCTCTCTAGTTAGCAAAACCATTGATAGATAATACATTGGGAGCGGTCGTAAAAGGTGTAACTACCTAGAGGTCCAAAAATAACTTTTCCTCATGTTTGGTTGTCATTGCGTGTTCGGAAATAATTTGATGTGTCTCACGCACATGCTATGGTCTATAGTCTATGTTATATCTATGGCATGGAAGAAAACTATGAGTCATATGGTGATCAATTTGGAAACTTTTTGGAAAGTGGTAATAGTTGATACCACATGAGATCTAATGTAATCTGGGAGAACTTATTTTTTGGGGTCTACAACAGGAATTTATAGCACTGCAGATTAGTTTTTAGTAGACGACAAAATGCTTACAAACAGGTTAACTACGAGTATGTAATTGAAAAAATTTACAACACAGAAAACTTTAAAAAGCATCGCTCTAGAAGTCTCGATTCAAAGTTACTGCTGTTTTTTTTTGTCACCGACTTTGAATCATCCAAATTGAGAACCTCTTATTTTTGCAGTTAGTAGAAAAAACAGATACCGTGAAACCGGCCAACATTGCCCTTAGCGGATATCTTTGCCCGAACACGAAAAATAACTAAAATCATGAATTTTAAATAAATGTATAAAGCTGACAACATTTTTTAATCTTTAGGGTAAACTTGAACATTTTTCTGGTAACACTAAATATTAGTTTCGTTGTTAAGTTCACTCAGTTGTCGGCGAGACATGATAGAAGCAAGACTAGTATGAGGTGGTGCCAAAATCTTGTTTTACGTTTTTACACATTGTCAGCGTACGACATCACTCAGGTAAGTTATTTCAGTATTGGAGTAATAATAAGTATCATGTTACATTTCTTTGCTATTTTGAGATCATTAGAACATCAAATCTTCAAGATAATGAGGTGGGCAATGATTCCCGAACTTGCGTGAATATAGGAGTGACAACATTGCCCACTGTGAAAACAGTGTTAGGGTTGGCACCCATTATAGTATTTTTAAATTAAACATTTATACTCCTACCTAGGTACCTTATTTATTAGAAATTGGTTATCATAATATATGAGCATTTGATACAGAGGACTGAGAAACATGTTACTGCCAAAGTTCTAAGTAGGCATGAGTATAAATGCGGATGGCTATATGAGCAGGTAAGAAAATATCAAATAACCAATGGAGGGATTGTGCAAATGATTATAATATGTATTTATGACTAAAATAGAAAGGGAGTAAATACTAAGATGATAGTTGATACCGAGTTTTGGAAGAAGACACGCTGCGCTGACCTCATAAATTGGGATAAGGGCAGAAAAATGATAATATTTCTGTATTTCAGTCTAGAAAAGTTGACAAAGAGATAATTATTTATCACATAAATGTGTATCAACCCTAACCCACCGTTTTAGTTTGTATGAAAAAGTAGCTGGTGTGTATTGTAACATTGCCCACCTCAGAAACATAAAAAAATAAGCGTGTTTGACATATTGATCAAGAGAGATGGCAACATTGCATAATTCACTAAAACATATCTTATTGCCAAAGCATTAGAACTGAGTTTTAGAGAAAATGAAGGTGAGCAATGTTGGACGGTTGTGCGTATAATTTTGCCCGGCTATTTAAGCGCCTTTTTCTAAGATTCTGTTATAGTTAGAAGCACCACATTTTGCAATTTAAAGCCTTTAATAGTAATTGCTACTACAGTCGACTTCATACACGTTTCCGGTGTTTTATTTTTGCAAAATCTCAAAAACAAGAAAAAAATCGGGCAATGATGGCCGATTTCACGGTACACTCTTTTGCAAAAAAAGCGGGCACCTATGTGAAATCTTGGTTTTAAGGACTTCACGTGTATTTCAAAGGGTTTTAATAACTGTAGTATGTTACTAGCCTCAAAAGGGTTACCCGAAGAAGGGTTATACCGAATCTCTTAACATTGCCATCAATCATCAATCATCACATCACATAGACCATTTAGAGCAGGTGAAAATGTTATCAAATACGCATAGTTTTTCAAAAATGTTTTGATGTAACAGAAAGGTACATTAATCATTAATAAAAACTGCATTATCAGTTTTCTGAAAATCACGTCAAAATTTTTTTCAAAACGCCCACGAACTTTCTACCAGGAATTTGTCCAAAACGAGGTTTAACCAGTTTCTTAGCAATACTACAAAATTCAAATTTAGAATACACTCTCACGCATGCTTGGCTAACCCTTTCAAAGCTAGTAACATACTACAGTCATTAAAACCATTTGAAATACACGTGAAGTCCTTGAAACCAAGAATTCGCATAGGTGCCCGCTTTTTTTGCAAAAGAGTTTATATAGATAGAGGTAAAAACCGAAACATAATAACACGCAAAATAGAACAGAAAATCATCGACCACTAAAAAGTTTTACATGAAAAAAAATAAATAAACTGAGAACTTCTTCCTTTCGGAGGTTGGTAAAAAAAATCAAATGTCAATAACCATAGCTCGTTACCATAGGGCATTAACTCGTTAATCCGTTAATCGTTAATTAACGAAGTTAACATTTTGATTAGCGGATTAACTTTTAAGTTAACTTTAAAAAATGTTAACGGACATGTTAACTTCCGTTAATTATGCAGAAGTCCGTTAATCGTTAATCCAATGCCTACTATTTACCGCACGGCTCCGCGGGACGAGGCGCGAAAAACAGGTTCAGACAAGTGCCGGGTTCCTGATTTTAATAGCTCTGTCGTAATGCCATCCTCGCCAGGGGCTTTTCCATTTTTGAGCTGTCTCAGAGCGATCTCAATTTCGCCACTGCTGACTTCTGGCTGGCAGATCTTCGGTGAAATGGCGTGTTAATGTGGCTCTAGAATCCTCATTTCCGGGATCAGATCGAGATGCATGCGAATTCATGCGATGCGTATAACCGGCCAAGGACTGCCGGCACCGAAGAAACTACTTCTCCACTTGTTGTGGTCATCTTCGTCAAGTGGCTTCTTCCAAGAGATTGTACGAACACCTTTGACCCCCGATTCAGCTCAATTGCTCTTTCAATGTCAAGAATATTGGAGCACCGGATTCCTCGGGGAACAGATATTTATAAATCTATTTATTAAATACAATACCTACTGCTATACCCTCAAGCGCTGCAGTAGAACGTCTGTTTTCCACGGGTAAAGACATTTTAACACCAAAACGAGCCTCGCTTTCAGACGAGAACTTCAACATGTTAATGTTTATGAAGTTAAGGAATATGCACCTTAATCTGTCCGACGATTAAATTACACATTTATTTGAATTATTATACAAGTATTTTGTTTTGTTCCTAACCTGTTAAATTCCAGAACCTAAACCAACCAACAGGTTTTATAAGTTCACTAACGCAACAATATAAAAATATTTTTTTTTACATAGTTAACGGATTAACGATTAACTTTAACTTGCGTTAATTCTTCCGCAATGTAACGCTTTAACGTTTAACGAAGCTAACTTTTTTTGTAGCGGATTAACGATTAACGAAGTTAACTATTTTATTAACGGTGCCCAGCTATGTCAATAACTAAGTTGTACCACAGATTACGTTATACGTAACAAAATCAACACAATATTTATGCACGAGCGTGACCTTTGGTCTCACTTTTGTTTACGTATAACTGAACGCATGTTATGACGCTGCTCCACTGGCGCGTAACATTGCTGAATCTAACCGTAATATTTTTTTTATTAAGTAGTTCATTAACTATAGGGTCAGCTTTCTATATATACTAATACACATAAGTTTTTTTTTTTTTTTTTCACAAAATTCTTACCCTGTTGGAAAGCTACACACTACACAGTCCCTTGGTCATCATCATCCTCCTGCCCTTATTCCAACTTTATTTGTGGTCGGTGCAGCACGTTTTTTCCTTCCATACTCTTCTATCTGCCGTCATCTCACATTACAAGTAACTGCATTATTCCCAGGTGATATAGGCTTTATTTTATCCAGGTACGGGAAGTTGTATCCACGGGACACGGGTAAAGTTCTAAACAATATTTATGCACAAGCGTGACCTTTGGTCTCACATTTGTTTACGTATAACTGAACGCATGTTATGACGCTGCTCCACTGGTGTGTAACATTACAGAATCTAAGCGTAAGGCCTCTGCCTCGAATTTTGCGGGCAGCGGGGCGGCAGCGGCGGCGGCGCGGGCGGTCACCGTTTTGACTGGAGCTCACCGCTCGTTGCCCGCTCCCGTGCCGCTGTATTCGAGGGCCGGTCCATTTGATAATACGCGTAAGATCCTGCCGCTCCCGCGCCGCCGCCGCTGCCGCCCCGCTGCCCGCAAAATTCGAGGCAGAGGCCTTATAGTTGTTAGACTAGTTTTTTGTAAAGTAGGTCATTACTAATGTTATCAAGTGATTTATTATATGTCTAAAGTAGTATATTAAGAGGAAATATTTTTGTTTGTTGGAAAGCCACACACTTCCCGAGTAACATAGGCTATATTTTATCGCGGTACGGGCAGTAGTTCCCACGGGACGCGGGTGCAACCGCGGGAAACAGCAAGTAAATAATATAATTGCATACTTCAGTGCCTAGCGATGCGCTGTCAAGTTTCAGCAAAATCCATCTCGTTATTTTTGCGTTAAAAATTAACAAACATCCATGCAAACTGTTTAGTTTTACTGTAAATACCTCTTATACAGGAATTAATTTTATTCCGTGCAAAAACTTTGTCAACTTATAGTTAAATAAGTTTTATAGATACGTATATTTTTATTATGTCGTGTATGAGTACAAAAAAGAAAAGTTATTGATATCGAAAGATGTTCATTTTGTAACCGATTGTACGGTCGCAGTCGTCATAGTAGGCACGGCGGCAACGCGAAACCGGTTTACTGACGCGAGCGCTGCTCCAAGCGCGTAAGAATAGTTGGTATCCATATTTTGCTGATTTTAGAGCGGACAAAAAAAAATTACTCATGATGCAGATATGTTCTGTTGATGATTCTGGACCACCAGTTTTTTTTGTGCACTGTTTAAAATTCATTCCTGTATAATTTACTTTTTTTTTTTTTGTAAAACTTATAGATAACTTTGTACATATTTTTGTTGTAAGTAAATAAATATAATCCAATAAAATAGTAAAAAAATCGATGTTAAAAACTCTATTCTATTGTCCTTCAAACCACATGTGCGCGCCGCAGTGGCTAGTCATCCTTACTAAATCTAACGGTATCATACATACAATGTGTCGGACCGAAGTGCAACTTAATCGGTTCAATAGGTGATCTAGTAGACAGCTAATGAGTTATACGATTGATATAGCGACTAATTGACTTATACAGGTCTCTAGCCGTTCCCCGCCAATAAAATATATTTGTCAACAAGATAAAAAGAGTTATTGTAGATTTAATGAAGCTTTAACTTTAATGGAGCTTTGTGCAACTGACGGATAGCCTATCAATTGGGAATAGAGTAGCTTCCTAACAGTGAAAGAATTTTCAAATCGTTTCAGTACCTAAAATAGGAGCCTTTGGGGTACACCCAAATTTTATTTCCCAAATAATAATGGCATCCACGGCCGATTTCGGCCACGGGCGGCTGTTCTCATTTAAGGAGATCTGCCAGCTGCGCAGGACATATTATAGTGCACGAGCATTTGCGCAGACACAGGTGCACTCCCTATTCCTTCACTCTCATAACCCGATGGGACGGCAATCCGACACCACCGGAAAGAGTCTCGTTGGTCTAGTGGTCGCAAGCGCGGCTGCTGTGCTCGAGGTCTCGGGTTCCCAAGTATGTTGGGGTCGATTTCTAATCTAAGGAGCGACTCTCTATCTGACCAATGGGCAACCCAATACCCCTTGGTTAGACTGGTTGTCAGACTTACTGGCTTCTGACTAGCCGTAACGGGTGTCAAAGATGTTCAATCATTCCTTTTATTTTATGTAAATACTAGATTCCGCCCGCGGCCTCGCCCGCATATAAATAAATAAATAATGTCGGGGACACCTTTTCACACACGGTCGGTTAGCCCCATGGTAAGTTATTAATTAACTTGTATTATGGGTACCTACTAACACAACTGATAAACTACATATTGTAACACCCAGACCACGGCCAACAAGTATGCTCATCACACAAATGTCGACCGAACCGGGAATCGAACCCGGGACCTCAGATTTGGCAGTCGGCATGGAGACCATTGTGCCATTGAGGTGTAGTTCGGTTATATCGTGTTTCCAAGAGAATTCTACAAAAGTCCAGGATAAAAACTATCCTATGTTCTTTCTCAAGGTCAACTCTATCTCTGTACCAAATTTTATTAAAATCAGTTCAGTGGTTTAGACGTGAAAGCGTAACAGACAGACAGACAGAGTTACTTTCGCATTTATAATATTAGTAGGGATCATAGAAATATAAATAGACAAGAGATCGATAAACCGAAACTTTATTTCTGTTGTGTACCTCTACATAAAATTCAGTGTGAAGGCCGCAGTATATGAACGTTGTTCATAACAAACAACGTCTATTTTGGGCAATTATATCACTTATTAGAATGAAACTCTAACATGATGGGTTTGGGCGTTATTGTCAAAATCATAACGCATTTATTCTAAACTAGCTTCTGCGTAGTTTCACCCGCGTCCCGTGGGAACTACTGCCCGTACCGGGATAAAATATAGCCTATGTTACTCGGGAAGAGTGTAGCTTTCCAATAGTGAAAGAATTTTTAAAATGGAAGAAGTAGTTTTTGAGATTAGCGTGTTCGAGCAAACAAATTTCCAGTTGAATAAGTAGCTAATATTAGTATAGATAGGCTGAAAATGAGCCCTTTTCGAACGTCAAAATTACATGAAACAGCCCCCAAAACGCCCCCCCTTCACCACTTCCTATGTGTTTTTGGTGGGAAGAAGTGGCGCAACAAACGTGACGAAAAATGATATTATGGTAGGTTAGTTAAAAAGAATTAAATTAAATCGAATCAATACTTATGCAACCGTCAAGACAATATGTATTTGCACCAAGATTAGGTGTTCACTTACACAATATATCAGGCATTTAATCGTTGAGGATTAAATGATTTTTCATATCTTTAAAGATAACAAAGGTACAGTTGAAATGAACTTAACGTACCTATTTGGGACTTCGAGAAATATTTTATTATGATAGGTAATATCATCTTATCGAACGAGCTGCAGGTATAATCACCTAACGAGCCCTAGTGTCAGAGTTTCCTCAAATCCGCCTGACGGCCTCTGACTTCGAAGTGAATTTGTTTGTCTGTTGCGCTTTCATGAACTATTGTACCGATTTAATACTGATTGTACTGAATTATCTAGAGATTGACAAAGGACATATATATGCTAGCAGGAAAATGATATGTGTTGCTGCGGAGTTTGTTCCACCACTTCTTCTTCCCAGCAAAGCACATAGGAAGTGGTGAAGGGTGGGCATTTTGGGGGCTGTCTATTGTTAATTTCTGACGTTCGAAAAGTGCTGTTTTACAACCAAGTTTGAATAAACGATTTTTGATTGATTTTTAAACAAATAGGATTGGATATTAGGCCTTGTCTAGACTGCCAGGGCGGAATTGTTCGAAAGAGTTGTCGCGGCCCTGGTACATAAAAGGCCTGCGACGGAACACGACGGATTTGGTCAGTAAGAGTCTGACACTCCCTCACCGCTGCTAACCCACAGCGGGTCATTTGATGACGTCATTAGTCACTAGACATCCTATCCTAGTACTAGTTATAACATAACCTAATCAGAGTACATCAGGAAAACATGGCACATTAACGATGCGATATCAGAGTGACAAAGGTTAAGTAGAATCACGTGCTCACGCGCATGATCGACGCTGAGGTCAACGCAATTACAAGAAGAAAACTGCATATGTATGGATATCCTTAAATTTTTAACTTACATTAATTGTGTAATTGTGTTTTTCGGTTTTAAGGGAAAGCGTTAGTACGGATTTGGATGCAATTTGTTACGGAGATAGATTATTTTTTTCATCATCTTCCTGCCCTGTTCCCAAGTCATTTGGGGTCGGCGCAACATGTCTTTTTCTTCCATTCCTCTCTGTCAGACGTCATACTTACATCCACTCCCTTCTGCTTCATGTCCTCTTTCAGGCAATCAATCCATCTTTTCCTCGGTCTACCTCTGCCTCTCCATCCTTCCACATTCATACTTAGCACACTCTTTGTAGCATGCGTTTCACACTGTCTCATCACATGATAGATTCTTTTTTTATGGGAAATCAAATGACCCCTCCCGCTGTGGTTGCAGCCTGAGGGTGTCAGACTTTTACTGGCCAAAACCTACCATGTTCCTCCTTAAGCCTTTTATATAGACGGGCCGCGGTAACTCGCGCGAACAATGGCCTAGATCACGGAGATAGCTTGAAAACTGAGGAAAGATATTGTGAGTTTTAGGGGGTGTATTATCAAGGAGCTCCAGCTTAGTAACAGCTGCACTGGTCGGTCGATCATAAGCTTATGCAATGCTTAGCGGAGTCAGTCTGTGTATGGGTGATGGGGACCATCTTGTCATGAGTTCCTCTGTCGGAGGGCACGACAAATTGCTGGTCCCCGGCTGTTATTGGACATATTTGGCAGCCGTTACGGGTAGTCAGAAGGCAGAAACTCCGACAACCAGTCTTACCAGGGCGTTGGGGGTTGCACGTGTGACTGAGTTGAGGAGGTCAGATAGGCAGTCGTTGAGTGGGTGTGTTGAAGCTTTTAAAACGGAGATTATACTATTATAGTTTATAGTATTTTGTTATCACGTGTATCCTATACAATTTATTGAAGATAACAAGTTTTCTGTTGATTAGTTAAACTCAGAGATAAATAGTACAAAGGGTATCGCGATATACATAACCAGAAAACATATGTACCGTTAGATATCCTGTCAACATGTTTTCAATCCACTTCCCAAAAAGGAGGTTCTCAATTCGTCGGGATTTTTTTTATGTATGTTCACCGATTATTCAAAGACCCCTAGACCGATTTGCAAACTCTTTTTTCGTTTGATATCCTATACTATACTTCCCAGGTGGTCCCATAGTCGTGATCTGATGATGAAAACCCTGAGAAATAGAGGATAACTCTCGAAAATTGTTGGCATGCGTAGGGTAATAACTTGACATTCAGGTGTATGTCTCATAACAATATACATCAGTGAAGGTTTAGAGCTGACCTGATGATGGAGACTAGAGAAGGTTGAGGAAACTCAGGAACGCTGTATATTAACTACCTCGTGTTTGTAAAAAGTTTTTTATCAATCTTTAAAACCGAAGTGGCAATGGGTGGTGCACATAGCTTGTAGAACTGATGGCCGATGAGGCAGAAAAGTTCTCGAGTGAGGACCACGACCCGGAAAACGCAGCGTGGGCAGGCCCCCTAAAAGACGGACGGACGATCTGGCCAAGGTCGCCTGGAAGCAGGGGGAGGCCGCAGTCCAGCACTGGATTTCTTCTTCCCAGCAATAACACATAGGAAGTGGTGAAGAGTGGGCGTTTTGGGGGCTGTCTTTTGTTAATTTCTGACGTTCAAAAAGTGCTGTTTTGCAGGCAAGTTGAATAAACGATTAATTTTGGTTTTGGACGTCTTTCGGCAGTAACGAAGACGACGACGTTCCTTACTAATATTTAAACTAGCTTCCGCCTATGGTTTCACCCGCATTTCTTTTGCTATATAATCTTGTTACAGGAAAATCCCTTTGGATGCGGTTGTGACACCCAGTGTCAAAAAAAGTGTATATACAAAGTTTTCAATATCCATATGTACATGTATATTATTTACATAGAGTTGACAACTCAACAAGTATTATAACATAACATTGAGAGCGTATTAACAAAAAAAAACAGGTGAATTTGTTAAAGGAAGACCAAAAAAAACTTAAGACATCTTATAACAACTGTATACCATGAATTTTCAAAACAGTGGTTTTAAGAAAAACTAATGTTTATACTGTCAGTGAACTAGGGCCCAGAATAAAGATGTACAATTGTGAAGCTACCTACGTACTAACGTTCGTAAAAATGACACTCACACACGCATGAGCATCGACGAGCTTTTACCGGCGCTACCGGTGCTGAGTGTCGTGCATCCAGCACATGCGTGTGTGCTGTCATTGAACAGCCTTGGCAGTCGTTACGGGTACTCAGAAGCCAGTAAGTCTGACGCCAGTCTTGGCAGAGTATCGGGTAACTGGGTTGAGGAGGTCCGATAGGCAGTCGCTCCTTGTAAAATACTGGTACTCAGCTGAATCCAGTTAGACTGGAAGCAGACCCCAACATAGTTGGGAAAAGGCTCGGGAGATGATGATGAGCACATGCGTGTGAGTGACATTGTTACGAACTTTATTACGTAGCTTCACAACAGAGTGCTGATTCCGAGTTTTGACAGCATTCGCAACTCGATACGTAATTATAAGTCTATTGAAATAAAGAGTCGTATGCTACGTCACATGATTTAGGTATTACTTCTTCTCTCATTTTGCCGGTTAATAATGATTACACTCGCAAAAGTGAGCTCAAGTGTAATACGACCAAGTACTGATGACAGTCTTTGTTAAATACACAATTCTAAGATAAGTGCTACGTGATTCAATGGTATGATAATCTTCGCATCGAAAAAATTAACTTGCAAAACTCGCACTAGGCACTCTGTTTACAGGAGAATATATTTAGGTAATATAAGAAGCGCATGCTTTGTGAGAGCAACATATAACACACGTTTTTCTAGTGCCACCGTTGCCATGGTAACCGACACAAACAACTCACATACACAATTAAGGAGACTGCGCTCATAAATCTGTAATGAGTAAGTAAAACATATTAATTAAAATTATTAATTACTTTGTTAGAAAAGTATGGAATTCGTGGCCTAAGAACAGCCGCAAGGGTCGATCGAACATAAGGTTAAGCAACGCTTGGCACGGTCAGTCCATGGATGGGCGACCGACCATCTTGTCATGACGAGTTCCTCCGTGTTTAGGAAGACACGTAAATGGGTCTCGGCTGTCATTTGAACATCTTTGTCCGTTGGAAGCCTGATAATCATTCACCAGTCTTACTGAGGAGTATTGGGCTGCCCGGGTAACTGGGTTGAGGAGATCAGATAGGCCGTCACTCACTGGTACCCAGCTGCATCTGGTTAGACTGGAAGCCGACCCCAACATAGTTGGGAAAAGGCTGATGGACTTTTGACTGAAAACTGAATCTTCTCCCGCTGTGGGTGCAGCGTGAGGGAGTGTCAGACTCTTACTGACTAAACCCCACCATGTTCCTTCTTAAGCCCTTTATGTATAGTTACCGGCACGGATATTGAGCTCTCGGCGGAAGAGTGGGGATCGCTTTGCGCACTGTACACATAAGGCAATAAACCAATAAATCGCTTCTGCGCAGGTGAAGGTCAGGGCTCAATATCCGTGCCGATAACTGTACCAAGGCCAAGAGCACTCTTTCGAACCAATCTATCACCCTTATAGGTGCTTCTATGTCACTACATATTAAAGTCTTTTTCAGGTCCGTTTGTTCGCGATAAACTCATAAAATACTGTATGGATTTTCATGCGGCAAACTTTAGATGATTCATATACTTTATTACCTAGATATATCTATTATAAGATTTATAAGTATACCCCTGGCGCACCTGGGGCCCGTCGCTAGGTATGGATAAAACCAATGATAATAAACAAAGTAATAAAAATACTTCGATAAAACAATATACAATAAAATGTATATCTATAGGTACTAATATTTAAACTATAAAAATATTTGTTTGTTTGTTTATAACATAAACGCTCCGAAACTACAAAACCGATTTGAAAAATTCTTCCACTATTGGAAAGCTACACTCTTCCCGAGTAACATAGGCTATATTTTATCCCGGTACGGGCAGTAGTTCCCACGGGACGCGGGTGAAACCGCGGGAAAACAGCTAGTATGAGATATTCTTAGAGAATATTAGTTTACGGCCTCTAGCTATAGACAATTACAATGAAAACCCCTTTTGACGTGACAACGTCTTATAAATTGGTTTGCCGGGTGACACTTCAAGAAACTGCGTTACGCTCCGCTCACGTTATGCGCTCACAATGAGAGCGAGTGAGAGGCACGCGTCCCTTCCACTCGGGCATGGTTAGCCTGCCTAAGAGCGAGAGAGACAGACATAAAAAGTGAAAGGCACGCGTCCCTTCCACTCGAGCACAGTTAGCCCGCCTAAGAGCGAGAGAGACAAACGAGAGAGACTCAAAGTCGTTGTCACGTAAAACTTTCGCCCGTATACCGACTTTACAGGCAACCAATTTTTTTTAAACAATAAAAATACCTCGAATAATAAATACGTAATTCACAACATGAGGTCAAAAACCTACCTATTGTTTGTAGAAAAAAACACCTTTCAGTACTGAAGTCGAAATAATCGCATTTACAAAGATATAGGAGAGATAATGAAAACGGATATTATATTGCAGGGATCAAGAATCGTTATCAAATCCTTATAAATCGATTACATAAATTAAAATTAGTAATCCATTCGGCTATCAGAACAAAATAATTATTATAAAACTGAGTCCATTTTGTGAATTGTTTTACTTTATTAAGTTTTCATCACATTTATTACAATGTTGAGAAGTTTTCTTTGTTTTCATTTGTAACATGAGTATGCAGATATACAAATATGTGTTTATAAGTATAATACATTGTATGTTGTGAGATACAAAGAAGTTTATTTTGAATTAATGCCAAATAATAAACTTGAGTTACATAGAAACAAAAGTTATAAGAGTATTTTATTTTAGTTTTTTTTTTACAAAACCAAAAATAGAAAGTGTTTTTGGAATCTGAGTGCTGATTCCGAGTTTTGACAGCATTCGCAACTCGATACGTAATTATAAGTCTATTGAAATAAAGAGTTGTATGCTACGTCACATGATTTAGATATGACATCTTCATTCATTTTGCCGGTTAATAATGATTTCACTCGCAAAAGTGAGCTCAAGAGTAATACGACCAAGTACTGATGACAGTCTTTATTAAATACACAATTCTAAGACAAGTGCTACGTGATTCAATGGTATGATAATCTTCGCATCGAAAAAATTAACTTGCAAAACTCGCACTAGGCACTCTGTTGTGAAATAAGTAATTTATAATACTTTTAAATCTAGTTAAAAGGAGAAATTAAGAAAATAGATGCACCTAAAATTAGACATGTGCAATATAAAGGCCCCACTTCTCATCATACAAAAAATTTTAAAAATATATAAAACCGGCCAAGTGCGAGTCGGACTCGTGCACGAAGGGTTCCGTAAATTACAGTTAAATCAACCTATCTCAAAAACTATAAGAGATACTTTGATCAAACCAAAAATCGTTGAAAGAGTTAATTAGCATGCATCACCTCTATTTTTTTTAGAATTTTATACCCCGTAGTTATAAAAATAGAGGGGGGGGGACATACTTTTTACGACTTTGAGAGCTGATATCTCAAAAACCGTTCACTTTAAGAAAAATGTTTTTTAGAAAACTTTATATCATTTTAAAAGACCTTTCCATTGATACCCCACACGGGTATGTACATCGAAAAAAAAAATTTCATCCCTCAGTTACATGTATGGGGGGCCCCACCCCCAATTCTTTTTTTTACTATTTAGTGTCATATTTTTGTAGCGGTTCATACAACACATATTCCCATCAAATTTCATCACTGTAGTACTTATAGTTTCCGAGTAAATCGGCTGTGACAGACGGACAGACGGACAGACGGACATGACGAAACTATAAGGGTTCCGTTTTTGCCATTTTGGCTACGGAACCCTAAAAAGATAATTTTTAGTTTTTTTTCCGATTCTAGTCACAGATGGTAATGGACAATTTCTTTTTTATTTTTAAGTTTTATTTACTTATACGTTTATGATATGTTTATTTGTATTTATGATAGTCTAGTCTACTTCACTCATATTATATTGACTTACTCTCTAATATTATGACATCACAAATTTATTTTTTTGCAAGTCATTCTGTTGTCCTGTCCCAGTCATACCTGTGTTTACTATTGATCATAAATAAATCTATTAGAGAGAGACAATGCAGCAAGGAGTACTGTTCCCCTTGAGATGATGACAGACAGAGAAAAATGGAAGATCACAAATATAATTGGGGTAAGAGCAAGAGGATGAAGGACTTATGTATCAGTCAAAATAAATATCAAAAATCGTTTATTTAAAGTAGGCTGAAAACAGCATATGTCAAAGGTCAGATTTACATGAGACAGACCTAAAAATGCAAACCCTTCACCACTTCCTATGTTTTAATGGTGGGAAGAAGAACAGTTGCGATGAAACTATATAATGGGAAAAAGTAGACTTTAAGTCATTCTGACGTAGCTCTAATAATAAAGAGGAAACATATTATTGTTCGTACCCCAAATGCTCCGAAACTACTGTTCCAATTTGAAAATTTTTTCACTGTTGGAAAGCTAGTCTTCCCGAGTAACATAGGCTATATTTTAGGCCCACATGGCAACTCCTCTAGGATGGGGATGATACCATGAGCAGCAGCTAGTCTACACTTGTATTATAAAAACTCAATGTTTTTGAGGTTCCTACAACCTAACAATCTTAGTAAGGTTAGCTGTAGGATCTTCTTAACTGATTATGATTTTTTTCCAATAAAAGTTCATGTTATTGTGTGTGTGGGTTTTAAGCTATATTTTCCTTCTATGGTATGGCTTGTAGTTGACTGGGGATGCAGGTAAAACCGTACAAGACAGCTAGTAGTAGATATTTTTGAGTTACAGGTGTTTATTGGTAACAAACATTGAATTTAAATAAGTTCATCATAGACTAACATTTCCCAATAAGATTTCAAAAGGATTTTGACAGAAATTCAAGAACTTTTACGACCTTTTAACAATATACCTAACTGTTGCAGCTGCATGTTAGAAATCAAACGCAAAAAAAATCTAGTGTTCAAATAATCGATTGGGACAGTCTGCCATCTGGCTAGATTGCCAGTCAGACACACACATGGCAGGAAAATGGCATGTCAGGTGTTTACGAGCCGGCAAAACCGATATCGAGCGTCTAAACGCGTGTGAACTATAAATTTTAGCCCTTAACGCGTAATAGACGAACCAAATCTTTTACGTGCTAAATATTCCAAGATAAAACAATAAAACACACGTAGATGACTCATAACAGAACTACAGAACACAGGACGATAACCTAACAAGAATTTTATTCAACTTTACAAAGAAAAAAATAAGTAAATAAGATTTTTTTCTCAACAATATTGACCTCACATGCTGTTTCGTAGTGTAAAAAAAATGTTTTTAATTTTGATTATTCGGGAAAAATATTTACGTACCTCGAAAAGTTTCAGCAGTATGTTCACATATAGTCTCCGGACGCCCAAAGATTTTCCAATTGAAGCAAGGAATATTATGCACAATATTAAAAGTAATAACGGCGTGTACAGTATAGATATAGCAACGGACACGAACGGCATGATCAACGCCATTTTGATGACTGATTGATTAATTGAGCGATTTTTTAGCGAATGAAAAACGAACGGGTGTCATTCATTCGTTGGCTGTCAGAAATTTGTCAGATGTATCAAAATTGCTTTTTGTTTTTGCTCATGTTTTTGCTGCGGAGGAAATGAACGATAACATAATGTTTTATTTTAGAGTATTTCTTGCATTAATTCATCAGTAAATCATAAATGTATGCATCTGAATATGTTTTGATGGTAAAAATTGTATTATTTAATTGTTTTTGGAGAATTATATCACAGAAACATCACAGCTGATTTGCAGACGAATGATCAAAACGTGATCACTGTCAAATTCGTTTAGTTCTTAGTGATGCAGTGTTACAAAAATCAATGAATGAAGATCTCAAAAATCAGATTTTATACTAACCAGTTAAAACTATATCATTCGATACAATAATTTTAAAAATAATCAATTATTTCTGCTAAGTAAATAATAAAATAAATCTAAAAATGTTGACAGCTGTCTGTACATAAAAAAATATTTTGCTTGGCAACCCCACCCAGTTATAACCTCTACAGCAAATCGAATCTTGGGATTTTTCAATAAATCCTGTTTGGATTTTCAGGTCCCAGATAAATTATAATTCAAGATGTCTGAGCTTCCCTTTGGACCCCCAGTGCGAGTGTCGCCACTCATCAGGGTAATTACAATATTTAATTTGTTACAAAACATTTTTCGTTCTAAACCTATCATTATGTAACACAGTGTTTTCGAACTGAAATTCTTAATTTAAATCCATTTTTCTTTTTAAAACTAAATTTCTCAAAAAAGAGGTTCAATCTCAATGTTCTTCTTGTTTTGTGGACAATGTTAAGTTTAAATATTTTATGCATAGTTTTTTCATGTAACCTTGCATTTTAGGATTTGTAATTTCATGAAAATAACTATGTTTGTAATTCTTTATCCCCTTGTAAAAGATCTATCGCATATAACTAGTAATATAGTAGGAAGTAACAACCCCAAGAAGGTAGTATTTAAAACATTGTGTTACTGTTACAATACTAATCATACATAGGGTTACCCATGAAAGCTTAACCTCAGTCTTGCTTTGAAAAAGACTAATAAGCTTTTAAGTTAAATTTGTAGCTATAAAATTAAGACATAACAAGAGTATAAGCTTATTGATATTCTCATCTCCTATGAATACTTGAGCCTAAAAAGACTCAGTCTAGACTGAAACAACAAAATTACTCATCTCAAGAATGCAGGGTGGTATTTGACTTGTCAAATCAAATAATGCCCTAACCATTTTACATTGATTAATATTATACTAGCCATCATCATCAGAAGCCAGTAAGTCTGACACCAGTCTAACCAAGGGGTATCGGGTTGCCCGGATAACTGGGTTGAGGAGGTCAGATAGGCAGTCGCTTCTTGTAAAGCACTGGTACTCAGCTGAATCCGGTTAGACTGGAAGCCGACCCCAACATGGTTGGGAAAAAGGCTCGGAGGATGATGAATATTATACTAGCTAGATGTTTACCGGCAGTTTCACTTGGGTCTATACCGAGGTAAAATATAGCCTTTGTTATTTGGGAAGAGTGTAGCTTCCCAACCCTGAAAGAATTTTTAAAATCAGCTCAAGTTGCGGAGCCTTTAGGGTAAAAACAATAAAAAACAAGTTCCCGCTTTATTTTACCAGTGTAGATTACATCCCACCATTTTTGTACTCTAACATTCCATTCTTACCACATTCCAGTTCGGCCGCTGGTCCTTCCTGGGTGCTGGCATCCTGTACGGAGCGTTCCACCAGAGCCGGCTCTCTAAGCGTGAGGAGAAGCTGCGTGAGATTGAAGCTAAGGAGAAGGTCATCAGGGACGAGAAGCTTAAGAAGGAGAAGGCGATCGCTGCTGCTGGTATGATTTACTTTAATTAGTATTTATTTATTATCTATAAAAGACAAGTCGCCGGAAGACGCTGGATGCAGGTCGCCTTCAACAGGTATCTGTGGAGATCTAAGGGAGAGGCCTATGTTCAGCAGTGGACGTCCTATGGCTGAGATGATGATGATGAAAGAAAATCAACAGCTTTTTAGATTTTAGCTGTTATGTCCAACGAAATATTTTCCACCCTATGGTTTCAACCGCATTCCAAGCGTCTAGAGAAAAAGTAGCCTGTATTTTGTCCTTTTGCTTAAGAGATATTATAGTAAAATTACTTGAAATTCTATTTAGTACTTGAAACGGTGAAGTTCCACCAAAATTATATACCTATTGTGTTGGCACCTGTCAAGTAGTAATATAGTTATCGGCACGGATATTGAGCTCTCGGCGGAAGAGTGGGGATCGCTTTGCGCACTGTACACATAAGGCAATAAACCAATAAATCGCTTCTGCACAGGTGAAGGTCAGGGCTCAATATCCCTGCCGATGATTATAGTAGCTAGTATTTCAAAGGTGGTCATTTCGCAGAAACTTTAGTATACTCATACTCTATGGGGTGAAACTGTGTGTGGACAAAGGTGTTTATTCAAACGTTTTTTCATACTATGCAGGAACTTTGTTCCCAAAAATTCTGCCTTTCATCATTTCGTACGTATTCTTGACGACCCCAGCTTCCCATGGCTTTCTATACCTATGTTGTAAATGCATGAGTGACTATATCCGTCCATATCCAAAACTACTGAACAGATTTAAATGATTAAATGATAGGAACGGAGAACGGACATAGGCTTCTTTTTGAGAAATACGCGGGTGTAACTGCGTAAACTGCTTTCCTTGTGAATCTCTCTATCTTTTGCTGAGAGCTGCATGAAAATCTGTGTAGCAGTTATAGAGTTTGTCACAGACAAACCGAAACACAAGCAACGGATTTTTGATTTATGAATATTACAGTGTTTGATACTTTCTTTTTGTTTCAGCCGAAATCAAAGCCCTCGAAGAAATGGTAGCCAAAAAATGAACATTACGGGACTAAAATCTAGTTAATAAGTTAATAGTGCTCGTCGCCATCTTGAAAAGTGTTGCCTTTGTAGAAAATGTTGTGTTTTTTGTACTGGCAACGTTATTCCATCAATAAATTATGTATTTAATGCAATATAGGTGATTATTATATATTTTTGTTTTATTTATCGTAGTTTTAAAAATAATTTCTTCTGCTCGTTAAAACCTCCAGGCGACTATTGCCTCACCCAGAGTATCTTGCTAATCTATACTAATATTATAAAGCTTCTATACTAATATTATAAACCTGAAGAGTTTGTTTGTTTGTTTGAACGCGCTAATCTCAGGAACTACTGGTCCGATTTGAAAATTTCTTTCAGTGTTAGGTAGCCCATTTATCGAGGAAGGCTATAGGCTACTTTTTATCCCGATACGGGAAGTAGTTCCCACGGGATGCGGGTGAAACCGCTGGCAGAAGCTAGTAAGACAATAAAAGTGATTTTTAAGATTACCTAAAAATAATGACTTACCTATACTTGATAGGATGGTAGGATATAGATTAACAAAAATACACACATACCCAAAATGTATGGGATGTTACATACACGCTAAAACTACTTCATGGATTTTATTGAAGCTGGCAATAACATATATAAAATATCGGGAAAAATATATAGTGTTCATTTCGAGCGAACGAGGCATTTTATCAGGCCTACTCCTGGTTCGTTATTCCACATCTTCTACAGCAGCATAATCTCAGGATAACAAACAGGCTATCCTAGTAGTTCCCTCGGGTCGGGATTAAATAAAGTTATTTTTTCTGGTAACCCGATTTTAATTGGTTAATTAATGGAGCAGGATTCTACAGCAATTTTTGTACATGCGTCTTTATTCCCTTTCTTGCGTATTTACTCTTAAGTCTTATAATTAAAATAAATTCTCCTACCCTTTTTTTATTTTATCTATACTAATATTATAAAGAGGAAAACTTTGTTTGTTTGTTTGTTTGGTTGTAATGGATAAACTCAAAAACTACTGGACCGATTTTAAATATTCTTTCACCATTAGAAAGCTTTATTATCTGCGAGTAACATAGGCTATATTTTATCCCGGTGCGGGCAGTAGCTCCCACGGGACGCGGGTGAAACCGCGGGAAAACGGCTAGTCGTATAATAAAAACTGCCATCTACAGATAGACACCACAGTTTAAAAAATATAATAGTTTTCAATATCTGTACTTAGGTGGCGCTGTGCTCAAAAATGCGTTGATTTGTAACTAGATGGCGTTGGGTGTTCTATCGCAGGGCTGCTTTTTTGAGCTATTTTGTGCAATTTGGCAGTAAAGTGCCTATTCTATATCAGATTATTATATTCTGACTATTATAGATGTGAACGAAATATAGATTACCGACGACACTATTCAATACCTTAAGATGTGGGTTTTTATAGTTTTCGCATAGCAGCCCAGTCTGGAAAGTGGTGTAGAAGCTGGAAAACCAAGTACCTAAATGTCGGTCCTAATCACGATGTCCAGTCAGATTGCAGTCCCATTGAACGCAATGACACTAGGGCTTGTTAGGTGATTAAACCACTCAGTAACGAAACTGGGGCCCGATTCTCCTAATTTTACTTAAGCAACATAAGATTCACATTCGACTGCGATCCAATCACGACTCGATTACGATTAAAGCGTATGTGGCATTCCGCTATTTTCTCTTTGAAATAAACGTTTTTATCCTTTTCTGTCATTCAATAATGAATCATTTTATCTACAAATGATTTACGATTGCAATATGATTGTAGAGCAAACTACCGTATAGACCAAAATCACCAAAATAGCAGACCAATCGCAAACCAATCGAATGTCGTTGGAATACGATTGGTACCTATTATATTAGTAGCAGAATGCCCGATATGGTTAAAACTGCTATTGCGATCATATTGCGATTCGATTTCTATTCAATTTTGACATTATTAACTTAGGAGAATCGGGCCGGCCCAACATAGTTGGGAAAGCTTCTTCAGTGCATTTATATGAACCTATTAATACTAAAAACTATAGCTATAACTAATAGTCCGGTTATTACACTCTTGCGCATCATTTGCGTCAACACGTCTCGAGTGGGCGTGTCGTTATCATTTCAGTATATTTACTCGCGAGGTCAGTAGGACTACTAATTTCACGGTTACTTTAATAGTTTCAGAAGTTTTTTTTAGAGTCGGTGTACCTACTAGTTGTTTGGCGCAGTTTTGCTTGCACCTTGAAGGAACTGCTTCGGCGCTTATTTATTTATTTATTTATTGCAAAATGTATACAGATGCATCTTATGCTAGGTACACATTACGGCCCTGTTAGGGCGCAGCAAATTAACTTAAAACTAAAAGTATTATAATAATGACTTAGACTATAAATATATATATATATATATAACATTAATTTATAAGAAGTTAACAATATCTAGAAATAATTATTAGTTAAGCTTACATTTACAATATCAACTTAGGTATATGACAGTAGTTTTAGTTTATCATCTTAATTATTATTATATATGTATGTCTCTTCCAGACCTCGGGACTATAGAGTCCCGGATTTTTGGGAGGCGAACGTGGGGCCGAAGCCAACACGCTGAAGCCCTTTTGAGACAACTTTAATGAAATGGTGACACAAAACCGACGATTATCCCTGTATACACTATAGAAATGTACCCAAGGACAATCCCCGGTTCTGTGCTAAACTATTTGCGGCGGTTACACTCGACGGCGGCGATAACTCACGTAACACTGAGTGGACTGTATGGATTAGAGTTATACGCGAATGTATTGCCACAGGAACTGGTTTAAACAATAAACGAATGCGACACTTTTACATGACTTTTATTTATCACCACAATTGTTATCACTGGTTTACATTAAGTTTACTTTTTAGTTTACACGACTTTATTAGATTACACACGATTGTAAACACTACGAGTTTTATCACAGCAAAGTTATAACGATTTAAAACACAATAGTTTGAACACAATAAAGTTAGCACAATAGAGTTTTAAACACAATGAAGTTAGAGTACAAGTTTTAACACTAAGTTAGGTCACAAGTTTAACACTGTTAGGTCATAAGCAGGGGCGTATTTACCCTAGGGCTAAAGGGGCTACAGCCCGGGGCGGCAGGCGGCGAAGGGCGGCCCAGGGGCGGCCGGCAGGCCGCCCTTGGGCTTTAGGTTGGAGGACTAAAAAAGTACAGAACAATATTTTAGGACGTAAGCCTAGAACGGCCCTGAGCCATCTTTCCACATGTTGATTTCATGTCTTAAGGATTTAAAGTATGAAAGCCGGCCTTTGTTCTTTTCTGAACCAGTGGAATAGTCTAATTTTTTTTCGCCTCGGTATTTTTTTGAAGGAAATCTAAAGAAAAAAAAACCGGCCAAGTGCGAGTCGGGCTCGCGCACCGAGGGTTCTGTACAAATCCTGTATAAATAAAAAGTGACTTTCGCGCAAACCGTTCAGTTTAGAACATATTTTTTATTTTATAATGTAACCAGAATAGTAGGCCAGTACCTTGTAAAAGTTTTTTTTTATTAAAGTTATTTATTTACAACATTTTATAGTCATCATTCAGAAATCTGATTGAAAATAACTAATTATGCCTTAAAGGTCATTGGGCACATCTGACCCGCTTTGAAAAAAGTGGCGGACATGAATCAAAGTAGTTTTAAATTGTGGAGTAGTAAAACAAGAAGTTTTAAAATAGTATGACGTTTCTTTGAATATAAATATTTAATTAAAATTCCATGCAGACGAATGTCCAGGATAGTTAAAAAAATATAAAAGACAAGCAGTTTCAGAAGTTTGTACAATGTACAGGTTGCAGTGCTAGTTTTTATTGTTAAAGACTTCATAAAGAAGGAAGATGCCAATTCGGATGACCAGGATCTGATGAGGATCTGGAAACCCTGATAAAGAGGGCAACTCTTGAATATTGTAGGCACGCATCAAGTCAAAACCAGACATGTGAGTGTATTTTTGAGGGTACTGGTAAACAGTGAAGGTTTGGAGCTGATTTGATTATGGAGACCACATTGAGTCGAGGGAACTCCTGAACGGTATGTTGCAACTACCTCGTGTTTGGGCTTATTTAATTCGTATTGGCGAAGACTTTCCACATAGATAGGTTTGACTGCCATTGCGGGATCGATAGCAAAGATCAGATATAGTTAAGGGAACTCCTTTACAATTTATAGCAGTAACCTTGTGTCCAACACAAGCTTATTTTATTTTAGGTGATGAGAATTCACTACTAACTTGGGTTAAAGCAGGAATTGCAGGAATGGGATCTTTTATTTTTGAGGGATTAATCACCTGACGAGCCCCAGTATCAGGTTTTTTTCGAAACCGCCTGACGACTTGTAACTGTCGAATTGTAACAACGACTGCTAGAGAGTAGGATTCGGGGCTGCTGGCTTTACGTTTCTAGAGCCTTGACAAAAGTGTAATTCTGTCACCCTTTGTCTTATAAAGTCGGCTTTATTTTATTTTGTAAATAGTTCTCATTTAGTTTATATATCTCAATACCCACATTCCCAGTCGTAACTTGTAATGGTGGGTCGTAATGGTCATAATGGTCTTTATCAAAATGAATTTAAAAAGCATTTTACAAACAAATCCAACTTCAAACATATAAAAAAGTAACAAGAAAACAAAAACAAGAAAGAAAGGAAGAAGATTTTTTGGTTTAAGAACAACTTTATTTCTCATAAAGAATTTTACATAATTCACTTACTGAGAAACAATATTTAAAACTAACATAAATGATTCGAGCGCACAAAGGTAGGTACTTCTATAAAAAATAACACAAACAATAAAAATAAATACAAAAATGTGGGTAGAACCAAATCATAACATAGATGCATGAAGTAGGTTTGTACTGGATGTGGCATTGATGGCATACTTGTATTAAGTTATTTTTCTCTTATATTTTTATAGTATGGTTTTATTAAGTCTTTTTAGTTTACTTAATATTTATGTATTTACTAGCTGTTGCCCGCAACTTCGTCTGCGTGGGCAATATAGAATAGTCAATTATTACGTATGGTGCGTAAGTAATTTTCACAGGAAATAGCTATAATCTATGTCTATATGCTTTGAGTCTGACAAAGCTGTCATTTGTACATTTTCTGCAGCTGCTGCGACTAATCAGAAGCCAGAAAGTCTGTCAGTCTTACCATGGATATCGTCTTGTGTAGTTGACTGGATTGAAGATAGATAGATAGGTAGTCGCTCCAAGCAAAATATTGGTACTCAAACAGATTCGGTGACTGGAAGCCCAACACCAACATAGTTGGGGAATAGCTGGATGGATGATAAAATGAGTCGTCATCATCAGCAGGCGCATAGGGTAGGATAGTTTCACTACTGGGGAGAAACACTTGTATGACTTGTATGAATTGGGGATTTTCTGTGCACTTACTTACTATGGTAAGGCTGACCCCACATTAGGCGTGCGCGATCCTCGGGCGTGCGAGATGCGCGAAGATGTTAGGTGCATCGGTCTAGAAGACGTAACTAAAACATACCGTTGAAGAGTTCTCTCGACTTTCTCACGTCCATCATCAGGTAAGCTCTAAACCTTCACTGTTTGATAGTATCATCAGACATACACCTGAGAATCAAGTTTTAACCCTATGCATGCCTACAATTTCTGATAGTTGCCCTCGATTTCTCAGGATTTCCATCATCAGATCCTGTCCTGATGACAATGGAAATAAACGGCGAGTATACTCTTTCACGACAAAGAAATGATTTCTCAAATCCGTCAAACTTGGTCGTTTCAATTCCCCATTGAAATTAGGAAAATATTTGATGTTTAAACCTGTTTTTCTCATATGGTTCACATTGATGCAATGAAATGAAATGAAATGAAATTGTTTATTTTGCAAGTTGGACATTACATCACTTTTACACGTCATTTCAAGATGCGACTAATGTCATAGTAAATTAGAGCCTTATATCATTATACTGCCGCCGTGGGTATGGTTTCCGTACTAAGGTGCCCAATGACCTTTGAATGATTTAGAATTTTTCACAGTTTAAAGGCATTTATATTTAAGAAGTGTTTGATATGAATTTCAACTTTAATATCTCTACGCGTTCATGTGAAAAAGGGTAGGTAGTAAGTTTATATTTATTAAAAAAATATTTTATGTCATGTAAGCAAAAATAATATTTTAATATTTTATGTAACTTCAAATTTATAATTTTCGCAATTTTTCCTTTATCTGTACAATATAACGTTGCTTCGTGCCGAATTTCAAGATTCTGTGTTCACGGCAAGTACCTTGTAGATTTTGATTCCCTAGCGTGTGACGGAAATTCGTCTAAGGTGTCGGTATAAACTGCTGTATCTTTTGATCGCCTTAACTTAGAAGTTTCATTTTTTCACTGCTTAAAGGGACAATAGACCTGAGTATTTCATGTCTGAATGGATGAATTTCAGCTTGATACGTCCACGCGTTCTTGAGATAAAGGGTCTTGACAGACAGACAGACAGACGGACAACAAAGTGAACCTATAAGGGTTCCGTTTTTTCCTTATGAGGTACGGAACCCTAAAAATGATTTAAAAGTGGCATTTCCTTATAAGTATCCAAATTGCGATGCGTATATTTCTTAGTACTGCAGTGACAAACTGTCGTGCAGAACGCTCAGTTTTAAAAAGAATAAAAAACTATTTAAGATCGAGTCTTATCGAAGAAAGGCTGAATAATTTGGCAATTTTGAACATTGAAGCTGATTTAAGTAATACAATTGATTACGATGATGTAATAAAGAAGTTTGTTACGAATTTTGTACACAGAAAAAAAATGTAAAATATATATTTTTTTGTTTTCTTTCATCCCTTGATGGGGCGGAAAACTACAGGAGCCCAGGGCGCGCAATCTTTAAATACGCCCCTGGTCATAAGTTTAACACAATTTTATAGCACAATTTACACAGTTTTATAGAACACAATTATTAACACATAGATTTAGAACAATTTTAAGAGTTTTAGGGCATAGGTTTTACCTTAGTACTTGTCACTACTTTCACTGAGCACTGGTTATTACGAGCATTACTTGCTTACTGTGGGTCGACTACAATTTCTCCAAAAATATCACTATCTTTAAACAATTTTCCAAGGTCTCAAGTAGTAAGGGTACCAGACGGGCTACAATTTTCATTGACCAATCAGACTAAATTCTGCGGCTTACGCCTGACCTTTTTCAGTCCCGCTACTCGGCACGAGGGGGCTCTTCGACCAAACTGAGTGCGCCTATTGGTAAATGCAGTGGAAAAATACTGGCGATCGTTACTTTTCCTACGCACACATACAAGTTTTCTTATCGCTTGCGCAATGATTAAATATTATTACATCAGCCAAAACCGTTACTAAAACCGTTAGATTCAAATCTTATTACGTAACAATCAAGTTAGTCACAACATTAAAACATATTAAACAAAGCCTATCTGGCTATCAACAGTATCAGTTATAGCATGTTTCAGCATGCATGTTATGCAGACTCATATGGTTTAACAATAGCGATTGATTACCTCATTATATCAATGACATACCTAAATTTAGTACATATACTATACACATTTGGCCTATAATCTACTGCAGGCTCGGCGTCCGCAACAGCTCTCCCCCCGGCGCAGCACGCGTAGCCTCCTCCTTCACGAGGACGACGAGCTTGCTGACTGGGCGCCGGAAGACTCCCGTTCGTGTCCGCACCTCGGCGACTCTGATGCCGCCGTCAGGTCCAGGATGTGTGCGCTCGACGATCCCCATCGGCCAGACGTTACGCGGCAGCGTCCCGTCGGCGATGAGAACCACGTCGCCGGTCTGCAGTGGTCGCTCGTTGTTCCGGGGCTCGCCTCGGGGCGCGAGCAAGGGTAGATACTCGCGCACCCAGCGTGCCCAGAACCGGTCAGCGAGCGCCTGAGCGGCCCGCCAGGTTCTGCGGTCCGCCTCGTCACATGGGCCCGTAGTGGGCAGGCCCGTCGATGAACCCAACAGGAAGTGGTTGGGGGTGAGCGCCTCGGGGTCGAGGGGATTCACGCTCACATGAGTCAGGGGGCGCGCGTTGACCGCGAACTCTGCCTCAGTCAGCAGGGTCAGCAGGACCTCTTCGGAGGGCGCCCTCTCGTGGAGCGTGGTGCCGAGAGCCGACTTGACGGTTCGCACCATCCTCTCCCAGGCGCCTCCCTGGTTCGGCGCGCCAGGCGGTATGAACCGCCACTCCATCTTGGCCGCCAGCCCTACTTCTTTCAGGGCCGGCAACCACTCGTTGTATGCTGCTCGAAGCTCGGCGTCGGCACCTCTGAAGTTGGTGCCGTTGTCGGAATACATGATGCTCGGCCATCCTCTGCGCGCAGCCATGCGGCGCAGCGCCATGATGGCAGAGTCCGTTGACAGGGAAGCCACCAGCTCAAGGTGGACAGCGCGACACGTCAGGCACGTGAAGAGCGCGCCCCACCTCTTCTCTCGGCGACGGCCCACCTTGACGTTCATGGGCCCGAAGTAGTCCACCCCGCAGTTGGTGAACGGGCGGTGGAACGGGTCCAGGCGGGCTCGGGGCAGGTCGCCTGTAGCTGGCGGCCGGGGCACGGCGCGTCTGCGCCGGCAGAAGGCGCAGCTGGCCTCCACGGTGCGCACGGTAGGGCGCAGTCGCAGCACCCAGTAGCGCTGCCGCAGGTCATTGGTCACGCGCTCCCTGTTGGCGTGACCCGCAGCACAATGTTCCTTCTGTACTAAAAGCTTAGTTAGTGGGTGACGGCCGTCCAGTATGACTGGCCGTTTGGTTTCAGCTGGTGCAGTAGCCGCCTCGATGCGGCCTCGCACCCGGAGTAGCCCGTCCTCCATGACGGGATCCAGCTTGTACAGCCGGCTCGTCCGTGGCAGGGGACGCGCCGACTGCATGCGCGCCATCTCGTCTGCGAAGCTCTCTTCCTGGGAGCGTCGCAGCAGCTCCTTCTCCGCCCGTTCAATGTGGCGGAGCTCGAGCGTGGTGGCGGCGCGCCGACATTTGTCAACGAACAAGAGCGCCCTCGCCGTGGCCCTCACCAGCACGTTGTAGCGGGAGAAGCGGGCTGGGTTAGGCAGCCAGCTTGCAGGGGGCTCGGCGACGTGCAGCGCCTCGTGCTCGTCGTCATCCTCGGGGCTGGTTCGGCAAGGCCAGCAGTCTTCGCCGCTCTGAAGGAAACTTGGACCCTGAAACCATCTATCGCCCGCACCTATGGGTGCGTCAGTTAAACGTGTGGCGTCATCCGCCACGTTAAGTTGCGTTGGAAGCCAACGCCATTCTTCCTTTGAAGTTAGCTCGGCGATCTCGCCGAGGCGATGCGCGACGAAGGGCGTGTATCGCCGCGCGTCGTGCTGTATCCAGTGCACGACTGTGGTTGAGTCCGTCCAGTAGACGGTTCTGGTTATGTTAAGCCGATGCTCTTTTCTTATAGCTTCGGCTAGCCTGGCCCCTATGACCGCGGCTTGCAGCTCCAAGCGCGGTATGGTCTGCGCCTTCCTCAGCGCCACCTTGGCCTTGGCAGCGACCAGCACGACGTCTGCGGTGCCGTCCTTGTTTGGCATCCGCCAGTACGCCACAGCAGCGTATGCCTGCTCGCTGGCGTCGCACAGCACATGCAGTTCACGCTCTTCATGGTGGGTTGTCTCGTAGCACCTGGGCAGCTTTAAATCGGTTAGGTTTGACAGTTGCGACAACCATTCCGAGAACTGTTCATTGTCCTCTTGTGGAATGGAGTCGTCCCAGGACATTTGGAGCCTCCATAGGTTCTGAAGGATAATCTTCGCCCTTACTGTGTAGTGACTTAGAAGCCCAAGCGGGTCATAGATTGACATGACTGCGCTCAAAGCTTCTCTCTTCGTTGGTGCGCGCTTACGGTTGCGCACCTCGGCTGGCACGCGGTTCATTGCTGTGTTGAACCCGAGCTCGTCACGTTCAGCGCTCCAATATAGGCCTAATATCTTGCTGGCAGGTAACTCACCACCCAGTTGTGTAGGTGCAGTAGTGTGTAGCTCTGGAGGCACGCTGCGCAGAACTCCTTGATCATTGGAGCTCCATCCTCTCAGCGTGAACCCGGCGACGGCGTGTACTCTTTGTAGTTCTTGTACTGCAGTGTGTGCCTCGTCGGCGTTATCATAACTTACCACCAAATCGTCCATGTAATGATGGCGTGTGATGGCGTCCAGTGCCAGCGGGCACTCCTCGCCATGCAGCTCAGCGTTGTGGTTGCGCACATAATGCGCCATGAATGGAGAGCTCGCCGCGCCGAATATCATGCTTGTCATCTTGTATTCTCGAGGCGGGCTGCTCCTGTCCTTTCCTCTCCAGAGGAATTGCTGGGCTGGCTGATCTTCGGGGCGTATTTTTATACGCAAAAACATTTCCTGTATATCAGCCGTGATGGCTACCGCCTTCTCTCGAAACCTGAATATAATGCCTGGGAGGGAGAGCAGTAAATCGGGGCCTTCCAGGAGTGTGTCGTTGAGACACACACCATTGCTTCGGGCTGCTGCATCAAACACAAGTCTTTGCTTACCTGGCTTGTTCGGGTTTTGCACCGCGAAGTGTGGAAGGTACCAGCACTTAGGGCTGGCCTTCTCCGTCCCGTCGCACGGCACTGCATAACCTTTGTTCAACAGGTTATCTATTTGCGATATGTACTGCACCGCAAAGTCAGGTGCGGCGTCCATCTTCTGTTCAATTTTGACCAGTCTCCGTAGTGCCGCCTTGTAGCTGGGCGGCATGGACACTGCGTCATCTCGCCACGGCAGCCCCACTTGGTAGCCGCCCTCGATGGCTGTAGTTGTGGCCTCCACTATGGCCTGTGCTCGACGGTCCGCGTCGCTCACCCTTGGCTTGTGGGCGACACCTAGGGCCTCGATTTTGAAATGCGCCTCCACGAGTTCATGGAGTTGATTATCACCTTTCATGTTTCGTTCATGAACATGTAACACTCCTTCTTCAGTGGCCACGAGCGTCCGAGGTGCTGTTCCGTGCACCACCCAACCCAGCTGAGTCCTTGATGCAGCAGGTTGGTTTCGACCTCCGACCCGGAGTTCTCGCGATACAATGTGTTCCCAATGATCAGTTCCAATTAATACTCCTGGGCGTGTGGGCGCATAACATACCTCGTTTGCCGGCAGATCCCGCAGGTGCTTATAACCAAGCAGCGATGCCGGCACTGTTTGCTGATGCAGCTTCAGGTTTTTTATTGTCCTTGCTTGAAGCTGGTGGGGTGAGCACTCCTCGCCTACCCCTCTTATTTTTACCGTGACTATCTGGCTGTCCTCCTCCTGCGAGGACATGTTGACGCCGCAGATGTGCAGTGGTCGCACGGTGCCTTCTGCGCCAATACTTGCTGCCAGGTCGCTGTCAATCAACGTGATTGTTGCTCCTTCGTCGAGGAGCGCATGCGTTCTTACCTCTCCCCGTGGTCCTCCAATGACCACGGGGCACATCTTCAGCAAGACGGCCCTGTTGTCGGCGGCGGTTCGGTTGGCTACCGACATGACTGCTTCCTCCGTTTGCGTCTTAGATGCGACTGGTTCCTCCTTCTTTGCAGGAGGATCAGAGTGTAGAGTTGCATGGTGTGGCCGGCGACACTCGTTCTGGCCGCACGGCTTTGCTCGGCATAAGACGCGCCGATGTTTCCTCACGGCGCACTTAAAACATATGCCGTTTTCCTTAATAAATTCCCATCGTTGACTTACCTCCATGGCCTTGTACTTAGGGCATTGTGTCAACAAGTGGTTTTCTTTGCATAAAAAACATTGCTCGGCCGCTGTCTCAACAGCGGCATATACCGCACCTGGTTTCTTCCTGCCGGCGACCGGGAACTTGGTTGCTGCAGGCCGGACCTCCCGCTTTTGACCGGCAGTCGAGGCGCTCGCTACTGTTGTGTAAGTATACCTTAGCGCTCTGTCCGCCTCGCGCATCAAGAAGCGTGCTAGGCCACATATTTCCGGTTCCGCAGTACCCTCGTTGTCGTTGGCGAAATCACACCATCTCGATCTCAGGTGCGGTGACAGCTTCTCTAAGATTTCCCTTGTGAGCAATGGATTGTATAGATACCCGCGACGATCTATAGCTTTTAATGTGCATATTGTGTTTTGTACCTTAACCGCAAAGCTATTCAGCTCTGCCGCGGAAGATCCGGGTCGCGGCACGCGTTTTAATTCATCCAACGCCTTATCAATAATCATCTCCGGCCGACCAAAACATTGTTCTAGTGTTCTCATTATCACAGCCGGATCAGTTGCGGTATGCAGCAGTGCTGCCACTGCCTCTCGTGCCTCGCCTTTGAGGCACGTCCTGAGCCGCTGAAGGTTTTCAGCCGTGGACACTGTATACATATTGGTGGTATCATTGAAGGCGGCTTTGAACGCGAGCCACTCACTCACCGTCCCGGAAAATGTCGGCAGGTCTGTATGTCTCAGCCGCGGGCGCGCCATCTTCTCCAATGTGACGGCTAGTTGATCTATACTGTTTCTAGCTCGCGACGGCGACCTCTCCCGCGGCTGTTCACCTCGCGCTGGTCTATGTTCTTCCGCGTGGTGTGCGGCCCCCTCTCCCCGTGCAGCGGGGGTATGGGTATTCAGCCACTGGCTTACCTTATGGTGCTGGTGCTGGTGATCATCGTGCAGGGCCTCGTCCTGCACGCTCTCCTGGTCATCCTGTATTACAGACACTTCAGCGGCAAGCCGCTTCTTCACCAGCTCAGCTTCCATTTCCAACTCTCGGCGGGTGAGAGCAGCCAGCTTTTCAGCTGCCTCTAACTCGGCAAGCCTTAAGCGCGTGGTCGCGCTGGTAGTCGACCTAACTGACCTTACCTCTCTAGATGAAGGTCCAGCGACAGCGTGCTCAGTGGCTAATAAAGTGGATTGTTCTACCTGCGGTGATGCCGGCGGGTCCATGGAGAGGCGACGCATCCGCTCCCTAGCTATCCTCTCCGCTTCCCGACGCTGCAGCGATGTGAGCAGGCTCGGGTCTCGTCGTTCAGAGGCCCGCCTCTGCTCCTCCAACTCCGTCAAGTCGCTCTGGCTACGTGTGATCATATTAGAAATAATGGTTAAATGAAAGCCCCAATGAATTCAGACAGAATGTTTATTAGCGTTTATACTTATTTTACTACACAATAGAAAGATCCTACGCACGCCATTATTAATGCTCACCGGAAGAAGGGAGGAGGACAGACAGACACTTCCTGTCATAGTGACGGCGACAACCACAGATAAAATAGTAACTTAATCTATGGTAGTATTCCAATACCCCCGCTCAAGATCAAGTCCAAATTTTTACAATCTTATACATAACAATAAAAATTAACTTGATATTGAACACATCCTTATTTTTAATAGAAATGGCAACATTACAATCTGTCATTATGACGTTTGACATCTAAAATGGTTAACTTGACATTGACAGAAAAATATAACCTCTCTTATCTTACATCCATATTTAAAGAAAATATTTACTAAAACATGTTACAAATATCCAAGTAACACAAAATATGCCAAATTAATAACAAATACAAACAATGTTTGAACGTCTTATGATCTACGTTTCGTACAAACCAAGTGTTTCACAAAAATAGTTATGTTTAACTTGAGACAATGATTTGGTAAGTATATCAGCTTTATTTTCATTAGTACATACATATTTCATTGTTATTAAACCTTTGTTTACTATATCTTTTACAAAATGAACTTTTATATCAATATGTTTGGATCTTTTACTGTTTTCATAGCTTTCTATCATTTTAATTGTACTTTGATTGTCAATAAACAAAGAACAGGTCAAGTCTTTATCACAATGTAGGTCTTTTAACACTTCTCTAATGTAGACAATTTCACTTACAGATAGAGCTGCTGCAACATACTCTGATTCTGCTGTCGACAATGCGACTGAAGTCTGCTTCTTGGAAGTCCAGCTGACCAGGCTGCCTCGATGAAATATTGCAACTCCACTGACGCTCTTACGATCCATTTGTTCACTTCCCCAATCAGAATCTGAAAAGGCTAGTAATGTATTATTAGTTTCTCTTCTGTATACTAATCCTTTGTGCTTTGTTTGTTTCAGGTATCTCAAGATTCTCTTCGCGGCTGTCCACAGTGTTGAAGTTGGATGATTCATATATCTACTAAGGAATCCTGTTGCATAGGCTATGTCAGGACGACTGATTGTAGCCAAATACATGAGTGACCCGATGAGTTCTCTATATGGAATGTTATTCAATACTTCTTCATTTTGATTTATTTTTAAGTTAACTTCCATAGGTGTATTACATCCTTTACAGTCTTGCATATGAAACTTCAATAAAATCTTCTCTATAATTTGTGTTTGTTTTATTTTTATTCCATCTTTGGTTTTAGTTATTTCCATTCCCAAGAATTTATTTATATTTCCCATATGCTTAGCTTGGAATTGTTCTTTTAGCTTCTGTATAATATTTTGTCCATTTCCAATTATTAATATATCGTCCACAAATATAAGTATATAAACATCTTGTCCTGTATATAAGCAGAAATCACTTTGAGATTGTTTTAGTCCATTTTGTGTTAAGAATTTGCTTAACTTTTCATTCCAACAGCGTGGAGCTTCTTTCAGTCCATATAAAGCTTTCTTTAACTTTAAAACTTTTCCTTCTGTCTTATTCTGTAGTCCTTCAGGGTACTTTATATATATGTTTGAGTTTAATTCTCCGTTTAAAAATGCTGTAGGTATATCAAGCTGTTTGATAGGTAATTCCTCCTGAACTGCTTTATTTAAAAATAACCTTACTGTAGTCATTCTTGCCACTGGTGCATATACATTTTGAGTAGTTTCCTCCTGAAAACCTTTTGCGACTAATCTGGCTTTCTTGGTGTTGTCTGCTTTAGTCCGAAATACCCATTTTGTGTCGATAGCCTTGTGACCTTCTGGTAGATCACTTTCTTCCCATGTCTTTAATTTTTTATGTGCTTCTAACTCTTTTTCTATTGCTTCTTTCCATTCTTCTTGTTTAATGGCCTCATTATAGCTGACTGGGTCTTCAGACATTAGTGCATATGCGATGTTTGACATATCATAGTCATCATACTTTGCCGGTAATTTCACATGTCTTCTTGTTTGTCTGATTTCCTCTGTATTCTGATCAGTTTCTGTCTCTTGAGTGTTTTCTATAATTTGTTCAGTACTTTCTCTGATTTCCTCTGTATTCTGATCAGTTTCTGTCTCTTGAGTGTTTTCTATATCTGTTGACTCTTCATCATTTATATAGTGGTAAGTATTTGTTTCATTTTCTTCATATTTGTAGTTTGATTCATCAAAACGTACATCTCGTGATTCAATTATATCATTTGTTTTTGGGTCCCATAGTCTATATCCTGAACCACAGTATCCTATCATTCTCACTGATTTTGCTCTGGGTTCCAACTTGTTAGGTCTTGGTAATATGGTACACCATGCTTTTGCACCAAACACTCTTAGTTTATCCAAATTGTTTTTGCCATACCACAATTTAGCTGGTGTGTCTCCTTTGAGAGCTTTTGTAGGTGACCTATTTATAGCATAAGCTGCACATCTTATAGCTTCACCCCATAGGTATTTAGGTAAGTTTGTTTCCAAAAGCATTGCTCTCACCTTATCTGCTAGTGTCCTATTCATGCGTTCACATACTGAAACCTGTTGTGGGCTATATGCACATGATGTTTCTTGTTTAATGCCATATTCCTCGTAAAATGACTTGAGTTCCTCATTTAAAAATTCTGTTCCTCTGTCAGTCCGTATTCTCTGTACATTATTTCCATTGTTCTTCATAACTTTTATATAATTCATAATGTAGTATTTTGCTTCGTCTTTGGAATGTAGTAAATGAACTTCAAGAAAATGGGAGTAGTCATCTATGATTGTTAAGTAATATCTTTCTTCTTTATGAGTGATGGGAGTGACAGGTCCTCCTATATCACAGTATATTAGCTGACCAATTTTTCTAGTTCTTGGCAAAGGATTATCATTGAATGGACATCTTGTAGCTTTGGCCTCCATGCAAATGCTGCATCGTACTTTAGATAATGGTAGACCAAGGACTCTCAACCCTCCATAGTTTAAATGTCCTAATCTTCTGTGCCAAAGATTTTCGCCTTCTGATATTAATGCATGTGTCTTGGTCTCACTGTCTGTCACTGTCTTTCTTACATTCAAATCTAATTTCATTGTATATAATTTTCCATTGCTTTGCCCTTGCACATGTATGTTACCTTTGCTTATTAATGCTGTTTCTTTTCTAAACGTGACTTGTAAACCTTTTTCATTAAGTTTTCTCACTGACAATAGGTTGTGAGACAATTTCTCCAAAATAAGGCAATCTGGAATTGATATTTCTAGTCCTTCTTTTGAAATTCCTTTTAATTTTCCTTTCAGAGTTGTTCCTAGTGTATTTCCATCTGCTACTTTAATATTTATTCGAGGAATCTTCTGTATATCTGTCATATATTTCTGAAAGTTGTGCGATATCATATGGTGTGATGCACCAGAGTCTATCACAAATTCTATTTCTTCTTTTGTGTGATTTTGTGTGTTTTCTGCCGAGTTGGCCTGCGCTGCTACAAATGATATTTCCTTGTTAGTGGTATGCTCTTCTCCAATATTTGCAGTTTGTTTTCTAGTCTGCCTTATGCCTCTGCCTCGTGATCTGGAGCTTCCTCTGCCTCTCTGATGAAAATTTCTTTTTGGGCAATTTCGAGCAAAATGGTTGGGTTCTCCACAACTATAGCATTTTATTTGAGAAGTGCTTTCAAAGACATACTCATTGGTTTTTCTCATAACGCCTTGATTAGATTTCTCTTTCATTTCCGCATCCAGTAATTTGCTTTTTATAAAATCTAAAGTTAATTCACTGTTTGACATTTCAAGAGCTGTGACTAAGGGTTGATAAGCTTGTTCGATACTTAATAAAAATTGACATACTTTCTCTTTCTCATCTATGACAATTCCATGATTGGCGATATCTTGAACTAATTTTTCGAATTTATTTATATGATCCTGAACACTTTGATTCTTACTGCACTTCAAGTTTATCAGTTGTCTTTTGAGACATAAGCTGCTGAGTGTAGATTTTCTTTGAAACGTACTCTTGAGCTTGGTAATCATGTCATATGCGGTTGATGCATTTTTAACATAGTCTAGATACTTATCTGGTATTCCTTGTATTATTATATTGCGTGCTTTCGAGTCTTGTTTGATGAACTCTTCCTCTTTTGCTTTCTTCTCGTTCCCGCTTTCTATTACTTTTCTCAATCCCTTTTCATCTAGGAGAATCTCGATTCTAAAGAGCCAATTCTCAAAATTGTCTTCCAGTTTCGGTATATGGGAACAAGACGCTGTCATTATTTTGGCTTTCTTCTTTTCTTTTCGGGCTGAAAAATAAACCTACCCCTTTTACCCTTTTACACGTGTATGACCGTAACCTTACTAGTTGATTAGGTACTTTCCTACGCTATTCTATGTCATCTGACTGAATTTATGGGCCTGGGCCCATAACCTATTAGAAATAATGGTTAAATGAAAGCCCCAATGAATTCAGACAGAATGTTTATTAGCGTTTATACTTATTTTACTACACAATAGAAAGATCCTACGCACGCCATTATTAATGCTCACCGGAAGAAGGGAGGAGGACAGACAGACACTTCCTGTCATAGTGACGGCGACAACCACAGATAAAATAGTAACTTAATCTATGGTAGTATTCCAATAGATCACCATCGCGATCGGTAGACGGCACACACGTAATCACTTCACTCAACGTTCACTGCACTATCGGTTCGGATTTGCACTAGCTGGTCACGACCTCGAGATCCGGCTCGAAGGACCAAAACTGCGGCGGTTACACTCGACGGCGGCGATAACTCACGTAACACTGAGTGGACTGTATGGATTAGAGTTATACGCGAATGTATTGCCACAGGAACTGGTTTAAACAATAAACGAATGCGACACTTTTACATGACTTTTATTTATCACCACAATTGTTATCACTGGTTTACATTAAGTTTACTTTTTAGTTTACACGACTTTATTAGATTACACACGATTGTAAACACTACGAGTTTTATCACAGCAAAGTTATAACGATTTAAAACACAATAGTTTGAACACAATAAAGTTAGCACAATAGAGTTTTAAACACAATGAAGTTAGAGTACAAGTTTTAACACTAAGTTAGGTCACAAGTTTAACACTGTTAGGTCATAAGTTTAACACAATTTTATAGCACAATTTACACAGTTTTATAGAACACAATTATTAACACATAGATTTAGAACAATTTTAAGAGTTTTAGGGCATAGGTTTTACCTTAGTACTTGTCACTACTTTCACTGAGCACTGGTTATTACAAATCAAATCAAATCAAATCAAATCTCTTTATTCTCAGGCTGCATAGGCCCATAGATATATACCTTAAAGACTAACATACATAATATATTATACAACACTGTTAGTATATAAAAAAAAAACTTAAATCTATGTTAGTAACACTTCACTTTGCACTATGTCACTCCGTGCGGTTCAGTGGCACTTGTCCGCGGAAGCGACGGAACACCACGTCCTGTGGCCAGAAGTTCTCGTCCAACACGAGGTGCAGGAAACACGTTGGCACTCGCACCACAAACGCCTTGAAATTGGCGTTATGGCGCGACTCCAGCAGCTGCACTCTCGGGGCGTACTTCAGCTTCTGACGCACGTACTCCACGATGTCCTCCGCCTTAGTGGTGTAGTGTAGGCGGGAGATATACACCGGGGTGTACTGGTTATTACGAGCATTACTTGCTTACTGTGGGTCGACTACAATTTCTCCAAAAATATCACTATCTTTAAACAATTTTCCAAGGTCTCAAGTAGTAAGGGTACCAGACGGGCTACAATTTTCATTGACCAATCAGACTAAATTCTGCGGCTTACGCCTGACCTTTTTCAGTCCCGCTACTCGGCACGAGGGGGCTCTTCGACCAAACTGAGTGCGCCTATTGGTAAATGCAGTGGAAAAATACTGGCGATCGTTACTTTTCCTACGCACACATACAAGTTTTCTTATCGCTTGCGCAATGATTAAATATTATTACATCAGCCAAAACCGTTACTAAAACCGTTAGATTCAAATCTTATTACGTAACAATCAAGTTAGTCACAACATTAAAACATATTAAACAAAGCCTATCTGGCTATCAACAGTATCAGTTATAGCATGTTTCAGCATGCATGTTATGCAGACTCATATGGTTTAACAATAGCGATTGATTACCTCATTATATCAATGACATACCTAAATTTAGTACATATACTATACACATTTGGCCTATAATCTACTGCAGGCTCGGCGTCCGCAACACTATTGCTAACTATGGATGAAAACTACTTAGGCTATTGTGATGGGATGCTAATGGACTAGGAATGGGGAAACTACGGGAACTATGGCACCTGCCGATGACAATGTATTAAATACATGTTAAAATGGCAGGTGGAGACTCGCCAACTCACTTACTGGGCCCCCGGAAATCAGTCACTGAAAAGCAACAAGAGGGCAACAGGGACATGAGCGGCTGAGAAGGGTGAGGATACCTCGGCGGACTTTAAACGCAGCTCACGCGCTCCCTGTGGGTCCAGCATCACCGGCCCACTCGCCACTTACCACGAGGCACCTACCCTCCGAGCAGGACTAACCTTGCTCTAGCGACTCCACTCTGACCGGCCGATGAAGGCAAGCCAAGAGGCGGGAGACCTATCCCCCGTCATGCTTCACTCCGGCAAGCCGGAGATGGGGGACAGTATACTCTCCCTGGAGCACTCGGATATATAGCCCCGCGGGGTCGCTACTCCCCGTCATCCGCCTCAGATGCCCTGCGGGGCGTTATTATTATTATTTATTGCTCAATGTTTTTAGGAACGACATAATACTGTTTTGTTTTTATTTATAAATACATTTAAAACAACAAATTAAATTATATCTAGAGGTGGTTATTTATTATTTTAAGCTTCTATCTTCTAAGTATTCCTGTACACTATAGTAGCATTTTTTTATCAGTAATAACTTAAGTCTAGATTTGAATATGCCTAGGGTTTCGGTGGAACGGATGCTTTCAGGTAACTTATTGTAGATTTGAATGCTTCGGTATTCTGGGCTATTTTTAAACATTTGTATCCTAGGTGTTGGTAAAATCAGTTTAGTTTTGCGGTTTATAATGACATCGAAGGGACTTTACAAAAACGTCATATTAAACGGACGTCATACAAACAAAGCATTCCATAAAAAATAAAAAATTGAGGTAAAAAAATCTTTAAAAACAAGCTTTTATTTAAATGCGCTAAAAAGAAAAAAATAAACTTTTACTGTAACTTTATTGTCAACTTATAACGACATTTCAAATTTAACATATTTGACACCATTTATACGTTTTAAAAGCTTGTCGCGAGATTTAAGTAGGTACTCGTATTTACTTTCTTAGTAAAATCGCGACAAGCTTTTATTTAGCCATGTTGGATTTAGGATGACGACACATAGCTTAACATGCATTGTCATCCTAACTAAACATGTATGCAAAATTTCAGCTCAATCGGTTGAGGGCAAGTGCCTTAAAATTGAGTTGTAAAATTCCACCCGAACACACATAGTTACATACATACATTGCAAGTTAAATAAAAGCTTGTAAAAATATCTCCTCATTTTGTCAGTACCTATGTACATATTTATTTAACTAGACAAAAACAATAAGAGAGATAAAATATAAATAATATGCACATGTTTGTTCATTTTTCTTTGAATTAGAACATGTCGTCGTAGGTATATCGCATTACTCTTCCAATTATTGAAGGTAGGATGCAGGTCAGTCGTTTATTGTGACGAATTTTGTTAAAAATGCGTCACAATAAGCGATATGTCAGTGTAAGCGAATATATCCATGGGCGTAGCCACACTGGGGCAAGCTGGGGCACTTGCCCCACCCTGGGCCCTGGCTCTGACCTATAAGGTGTCTGATTAAACAATGTTTTTTTTACTAACTCTAACTAACAATACCAACAATCATACGTACTATCCGTAAGTTATTGCACAAAAAAAAATTTCGACTTGAAATGAAAAGAGCGCGATCAAAACAAAATGCACGCTCGAGTTCCTGACCGTGCGCGGGGCGCGCGTCATTTGAAAGCGAGCCGTATTCCCTAAAAGAATAGGTGCTATGTGGCGTAGCGAGCCGAGCCGTCCATCTAATCCAGAAAATAATGCATTGAAGGAGATGGAACTGGTAGATGTGATCAAATTTCGGAAATGCAATTTTATCCTAGTGTAAAAACCGCGCTCGCTATTTTGCTTGCCCAGCCGTGTATGACCTGTACAATAGAACGATCGTTTAGCACAGTGGTTCTTAACCGGTGGTCCGCGGACCAATGGAGGCATTCCGCGAAGTGGTCCGCGAAGCTTATCTGCGCGACGTTGCTATACTTTATCAAACTTAATTTTTATCGACTTTTCTACGCGAGCGAGGGGGTTTTCGTATGGACGTAAATCGGGTGTGTCGTACCTAGTCCCCCCATTCATGAAAATGTATATTTGGGCGACATTTTACGTAGTTTTTGGTTTTGAGTCTTAAAAAATAATTAAAATTTCGCGCTCGCTTCGCTCGCGTGTTCAGAAACTGTACTATTTTTGTAATTGTCAAGAAACAAAAAATTTAAGTACGTTTGGGCTAAATTTTACGTAATATTTGATTTAAAACTGATAAAAATTTCACGCTCGCTTCGCTCGCGTATTTAGAAACTATATGCCCTTATTTTTGCATTTGTCAACAAACAAAAAGTTAAGTACGTTTGGGCTAAATTTTACGTAATATGTGGTTTAAGTACGATAAAAATTTCGCGCTCGCTTCGCTCGCGTATTTAGGAACTATATGCCCTTGCTTTTGGCTTTTATCCTGTGTGTGATTGTTTATTTTCTGTACCTGAAAATATAAACCTCTCAAATTAAGAGATTAACAAGTTTGAGATTAACGGCTCAAGATACAAAAAATCGGAGGGATAGGTTGACTGCTGCCCCACCCTGAGCCCAAAGCTGGCTACGCCCATGGTCATATATCCGACTTTTTTAGAGAATTTTATGTGAAATATTTTAAGTATGTCACAATAAGTGGTTGGTCAATATAAGCGGAGTCATAATAAACGGATTCTACTGTAATAGTTATAGTGTTGAATTTACCTACTAATCAAAGAGAATTCTAGTATAGATTAAATGTCTTTGTAATCCAGTTACCCGCGGGCAACCCAATACTCTTAGGGCTATTACGCACTGTCGACTAGTAGGCGGCAACTCAGTCCCTCGGCGACCGAAACATAGGCAACAACCGGCGACCAAGTGCGTCACCAGCGACTAGTCGACAGTGCGTACAGGCCCTTTTTTTTTTTTTTCCGACGTTAAAAATCATCAAATGACCCCTCCCGCTGTGGGTTAGCAGCGGTGAGGGAGTGTCAGACTCTTACTGACTAAAAACCGTCGTGTTCCGTCATAGGCCTTTTATGTACCAGGGCCGCGGTATCTCTTTCGAACAACCCGCAGCCCCGGCAGGCCTTGGCCCTGCTGGGCCCCGCTGGGGTTGCTGACATCTCTTTGAGGAGCGCGTGGAACAACGTGCGCCGTCGACACGGGTCTGTTGTCTAGAAAGACAGAGGGACGATGAGCCACCCGAACTCACCGCCCACAGACCCACGCCTACGGTGGCCGGGAGTCATCTCGCGACACCCGGCGCCCATGGTTTCTACCTGGTCCAGCGCGGTGGCCGGGATGAGAGGTGCGAACTCTCTGGTGTTCCGCCTCCTCCTTCTCGAGCATGACCGCTTCGCAGAAGGAGGCGACGGCATCCCATTCCCTCTCGCCCCGGACCATGGCCTGAACCAGGGCCGGACGCGAGAGGTCGCCGCCGCCCAAAGCCTCGACGAGGACCCGGCGGTGCCCCTCCCATGCGGGGCACACCTGGACTATGTGGTCCACCGTGTCCTCGGGGCTGTCCGCACAATGGTGACACCCGGGCGCCTCCTCACGGCCGATGCGGTGCAGGTACCTCCCGAAACAACCGTGTCCGGTGAGGACCTGCGTCATGCGGTACGTGAGGGCGCCGTGACTCCTCCCGAGCCACTCCTCAAAGAGGGGACTTACCGCCACGATGGTGGCGTGCCCTGTGCGTACAGGCCCTTAGGGCCGAGTCGCTAGCGACTGAGACTTTCATTCGTTTAAATAAGGTGTTACGCACTTGGTCGCCGGTTGTTGCCTATGTTTCGGTCGCCGAGGGACTGAGTCGCCGTCGACTAGTCGACAGTGCGTAATAGCCCTTAGGTAAGACTGATTGACAGACTTTCTGGCTTCTGACTACTCGTATCGACTGCCAATGACGTTCAAATATAAGCCGGAAATCACTAATTTATCGTGTCTTCCGAAATGTGACACAACTCGTCATGACAATATGGTCACCCATACGCGAACCTTTGACTTATCCACTAGCTCTTAACTATTGGTCCGAGTGTTAAAAGTTAATATTTAAACGTGTATTATTAAAGTGTTTCCAAAATAACATGTAATTTGGCTTTCTCCCACAAATATTCAGTGTTTTGTTTGGCATTACCGTACTGCACAATAATTATGATTGTTATTTGTAAATGTTCAGTATTTTCAACCAATGTTTAACCCACGCAGTTCCACCAAGAATGAGTGCGTTCGCTGTGTCGCGAGTCCACAGCTAGCATGTGTTCGCGCACGGCGGTTGCAGTTTCGCGGCTATTTTACAAATGTTGTGTCACTGTTTGCTAGAGCGAGTAGGTATACAGCAGGGGCCCGATTCTCCTAATTTTATTTAAGCGACATACGATTCACATTCGACTGAGATCCAATTACGATTGAAGCGTATGTGGCATTCCGCTATTTTTTCTTTTAAATAAACGTTTTTATCCGTTTCTGTGATTCAATAATGAATCATACTGTCTGCAAATGATTTATGATTGCTTGCAATATGATTGTAGAACAAACTACCGTACTTATAGACCAAAATCACCAAAATGGCAGACCAATCGCAAACCAATCGAATGTCGTTGGAATACGATTGGTCTTATATTAGTAGCAGAATGCCCGCTAAGGTTAAAACTGCTATTGCGATTCAATTTCTATTCAATTTTGACATTATTATCTTAGAAGAATCGGGCCTCAGAAGATACATTTGTGTGCGTCACAGTGCCGCACACGGAGGGAATCATTCATTTGTTTTTGAAGTTCGTTCTTCAAAGTAGAATGAAGTGGGTGGCTTTTGAAATAGTTACAGCTATTTTTAACGAAAAATCAATTCATCACACAGAACTTATGCACTAGAAGTGCGTAAATAATGCATTTAAATGTTAGGAACTCGCCTACATTGAAACAATATTTTACGCTTTTGAATCATCTTATGAAACGCGGGAAGTTAGGTACTTACATGATTAATTATATTTTCATGGGACCTGGACGGGAAAGCCCTCGCGTCACTCTACACATGGCGCGAGGAAGCGGTGGGGCGGGGTGAGCGCCTAGCGCCTCGGCAAGTTGAGGCGCGCAGGGCAGAGCTCCGGCAAGAGGTAATTGCGGAATGGGAGCAGCGACTTGCGCAACCCACGGCAGGGCACGCCACTATCGCAGCGGTAAGGCCCATCCTAAAGGAGTGGCTGGAGAGACGCCACGGCGTCCTCAGCTTCCGGCTGACGCAGGTTCTTACCGGACACGGGTGTTTCGGAAAGTTCCTGTGTCGCATAGGCCGGGAGCCCACGCCCGAATGCCACCACTGTGGCATCTGCAGTGAGGACTCCTCGCTGCACACGTTGGTAGAGTGCCCAGCATGGGCAACGCAGCGCCGCGACCTAGCGGCAGCAGTTGATGCTGGGGGAAGTCTTTCGCTGCCGGCTGTCGTGTCCTGCATGGTCGGCAGCGAAGAAGGGTGGAACGCCGTCGCCTCCTTTTGCGAGGATGTGATGGTCGCAAAGGAACCGGCGGAAAGGGAGAGGAAAACTAGTACCACTCTCCCCGCCCGCAGTAGACGTAGTGGGCGTCGCAGGGTGGCCGATCTCCGGCCACCATAGGGCGCGGCCTGCGGGCGACAGACTAGGGGCGTCTGTCGTCCGAACAGAAACAGGCCTCGAGACGGTGGCGTAGTGTTGCGCGCGCCTCTCCTAGTTGAGTTCACTGTGGCCGTTGGCTGATGGCCACTTACGGTGACGGGGCCCGCCTTCAAACATCTGGCGGGCCAATACCTGTCGGGGGTGCGGAAGAATGCTTCGGCGATACCCGTGCCTCGACACAAGGTAATTGGTGGCAACACTGGGTGGGTTTTTAGCCGGTAAGAGTCCGGCACACCCCCTCCACCGACCCCAGGTGGAGGGTAGTCCATGAGGATTTTCCCCCTGACAAAAAAAAAAAAAATATTTTCCATTCACTTAAATCATGACGAAAGCTATTTAAAATATAAATCACGTCATTTCAAATCTTAAATCTGTAAAATGTGTAAAATTATTCACGAATTTATTAATATTACAAAATTCGTGAGTCATAAAATATAAAAACAGTAGCCGTTTTCTCGCGGTTTCACCCGCGTCCCGTGGGAACTACTGCCCGTACCGGGATAAAATGTAGCCTGTCCTATGTGACTCGTGAAGAGTGTAGCTTTCCAACAGTGAATGAATTTTTCAAATCGGTTCAGTGGTCTCAGAGCCTTAATTTAGGTAACATACAAAAAAAATTTCCCTCTTTATAATATTAGTATAGATATTCACGAATTTATTAATATTATAAAAATCATGACTCATAAAAAAACATGGATGCTTTTTTTTAAGTGTAGCGAATGGCGGCAAAGCCGAGACACTCGAACTATTGTCTTTGGCAAACAGCCAATGTAACGCCTGTGAATCTTACTATAAATTATTTACATTGCTCAATTAGATATGTTTTAAATAAACTTTATTGCTACAAGCTGCATTTGAAAATAATAATAAACAAATCGGGCATGGAAATATTGTAACTTGCTTTTAGCGCCATCTATTGGCCAAAAATCGATTCTAACCGCAGCCTAGTCCGTTCGAAACGGAAGTCATTAAAACTTTTTTTAATTCAGTTACCTGAAATATGAGATACATGAAATAGTTCAAGACGCTCAACTGGAAAGGGCGAGGCATCAACATCAATGGCGAACACATCTCTCACTTGCGATTTGCTGACGATATCGTCATCATGGCGGAAACGCTGCAGGACCTACAACAGATGCTGAACGACCTGGCTGAATCTTCTCTACGCATCGGCCTACGAATGAACTTGGACAAAACCAAGGTCATGTTTAATGAACATGTTCTACCGGAACCGATTGCGATACACGGCGCCGTTCTCGAAGTTGTTCGGAAATATGTATACCTCGGGCAGACATTGCAGTTAGGTAGAAACAACTTTGAGGACGAGGTGAATAGGAGAACTCAGTTGGGTTGGGCTGCATTTGGAAAGCTACGTCGAGTCCTAACATCGTCGATCCCACAGTGCCTAAAGACAAAAGTCTTCAATCAGTGCGTCCTACCTGTCATGACTTACGGAGCCGAAACGTGGACACTGTCGGTACGGCTGGTTCACAAGTTTAAAGTCGCTCAGCGGGCTATGGAAAGGGCTATGCTCGGCATTTCTCTGAGGGATCGCATCAGAAATGAGGTAATCCGTCAGAGAACCAAGGTCATCGACATAGCCCACCGAATCAGCAAGCTGAAGTGGCAGTGGGCTGGCCATATTAGCCGAAGAACCGATACTTAACCGTTGGGGTAAACGAGTTCTAGAGTGGAGACCGCGCCTCGGCAAGCGTAGTGTAGGACGTCCTCAGGCACGGTGGAGTGATGACTTGCGCAAGACGGCTGGCAGGAGCTGGATGCGAGAAGCCGAAAATCGATCTCAGTGGCGTGCACTTGGAGAGGCCTATGTCCAGCAGTGGACAGCGATAGGCTGATGATGACCTGAAATAAGTATCTGCACATAGAAGTTTTAATAACCAAAATATTAGTCACCCACCCTCCGAGCCTTTTTTCCCAAACTATGTTGGGGTCGGCTTCCAGTCTAACCGGATTCAGCTGAGTACCAGTGCTTTACAAGAAGCGACTGCCTATCTGACCTCCTCAACCCAGTTAGTTACCCGGGCAACCCGATACCCCTTGGTTAGACTGGTGTCAGACTTACTGGCTTCTGACTACCCGTAACGACTGCCAAGGATGTTCAATGACAGCCGGGACCTACAGTTTAACGTGCCATCCGAAACACAGTCATTGGTGTCTAAGATATACTTAGAAAGTACATACAAACTTAGAAAAGTTGCATTGGTACTTGCCTGACCTGGAATCGAACCCGCGCCCTCATACTCGAGAGGTTGGTTCTTTGCCCACTAGGCCACCACGACTTAGTATTTCTAAATATTAGTCAATGAAATAATAAAGATTAGTATTTCTAAAATATCAAACTTAGCTAGGTTGGTATACCAACTTACTCTTGCGCCATCCCATCTTGCAAGTTTGTGCTGGGCCGTTGCTGTCACAGCGGAGAACTTCAAGCGGCGAAAAAAGTATAAACATATTTTATTTTATTTTATTTATCCAAATTGAACCTTCTTCTTCGGTAAATCGGTTAAAAGTACCTACATCGATCTTGTCGTTATCGGTAACCATATTTTCGAACCGTTTCGGCTTTTTTAGGACGCTTTTTACTCGGTTAGTTTTCAGTTTTATAGTGTACTTACGATGTTGTAAATACATCCAATCTAGGGTTATTGGGTTGCCCGGGTTACTGGGCTGAGGAGGTCAGATAGGCAGTCGCTCCTTGTAAAGCACTGGTACTCAGCTACATCCGGTTAGACTGGAAGCCGACCCCAACATAGTTGGGAAAAAGCTAGACAGCTGAGATGAGTGCTGTGAATATCTATGTATACCAACCTACCCAAAATAGTTCTAGTAAATCCAAACCTCAAATGAATTGATACACTCATAAATCAAGCGTGTACTCCAGAATCTGAAACAACAGTAAACGCCTAGGAACACAGAAATACAGACCCATGGAGAACAAAATAACTAGCGGAGATGTCATAACGCAAAATCTCCTAAGAAAGTATAGGGCACCAAAATTGGAGTGTTCCGGGGGACGAGGAACGTTACCAGTCCCCAACACGCCTTATATGGAACCAGCACATAATTCAAGACAAAACAAAATTCCCAAACTGGTTGACGTTTATGGTGACCAAAAGGCTGGCTATTACCTCGGACAAAGTACCTATTAGCATGGCGACCCAACGAGGTAATGCTGCTAGCCTCTTGGGCACGCTCCCAGTCCACGCTTTTTAATTTTAAAATGTGTTATAAATATCAATGTAAATGAATAAAATTGTAACCTTATCAATATTTCTGTAAAAAAACACACCAACCAAACAAGACGAATCTTTAACAGATTGGTTTTGATTTGACAAGGAATCCGAACGCCTCGTTAGTTCTAGTAACTTATCACGCCTACCGTGCGACGCTCGAGCTACAAGAAGACCCCTAAACAACAAATTACCTCTCCCACTGTGGGTGCAGCGTGAGAGAGTGTCAGACTCTTACAGACTAAAACCCACCATACACATTCAGTGGCGGCGTAGCATCGGGTGGCACCCGGGGCGGACTACCTATTGAGCGCCCTCAAAAAAAAAGACAATATAGAGGTATAATCACGGACTAAAATTGTAAATTAAAGTATCTACCTTAAAATCGTGTAGAAATCATTCATGGTGCTTTTTGTTAGGTTTCACATAAAGAAACCGGAGACAGATCACTGCAAACTTATAAAGCGCTAGCGAAGCGAGTCCGTAATTTTTGAGTTTTGAAACAGTATAAAGTTAAAAAAAGAGCGCGAAATTTTTTAGTTTTGGGACACAAATGTACCCAAACAAGTGTAAAAAAAACGACTGCAAAGAGAAGAAGCCGCGAGCGTAGCGAGCGCGAATTTTTTGATTTTTGGGACGCAATGATACCTAAAGAAAAAAGGTAATATTAAGTGAAAGGCGCGAGCGCAGCGAGCGCGAAATTTTTGAGTCTTGGAATACAAAAATACTCAAACAAGTTTGAAAAAAACCAGCGGAAAGTCAAAAAGCTGCGAGCGCAGCGAGCGCGAAATTTTTCGAGTTTTGGGACACCAAAAGTCCTCCACCTCCTAAACAGCTTAAAAATGGCAGCGTAGAGCGTCAGTTGTTTTTGCTACTTCAGTGATTTAACTTTTTGTACGATTGAGGACTCAAAGAGCAGAGAATATATCAGAAATGTTGAAAACCGCGAGCGAAGCGAGCGGATTTTTTTTTATAACTTTGAGGAATTTATTTAAGAAATCAGGTAAAAACAAAAATAAACAAGAAAGAGAGGGGTGACAATTGGACTGGCACTCCTCTCAGTGCTGCCTCGACGTCTTGCGCATGCACTATTGTAGTGTCGTTTAAAATTTGAATAACGTGCAGTGACTGGTAGTGAACCTAGGCTTTGCAGATTAGAATGGCACCCTTAGTGACTTGTCCCTTCTGCCCGTGCCATCCTGGTCGTGCAGATATGTGCCGACCGAGATGGCACCCCCCGAGACGTGGTACCCGGGGCGGACCGCCCCCTCCGCCCCCCCCTTACGCCGCTACTGTACACATTCCTTCTAAAGCCACACCTACCTTCCTAATGGCATCTCCGATCTTTGCTTCCTCTATGGCTTACGTCTAGGAACACGCAGACCGCGGCTGCGGTTCGTCAAACGCTCGTATTCTGCCACATAAACTCGCCATTTTGACGATAATCACTAGCAAATGTTTTAGGCATAAAACTAGATGTTTGTACAACATTCTTTTTTGGGAAATGTGGGAAAATAGGCGTTAGTTTTTCTGTGATGGAAAGTTTTCTTTTTTCATGAGTAGGTATTAGAAACTTTCACAAAGCAGCCTGGAAGTTGGTGATTGATACTCCCGTGCATCGGAAAGCACGTTAATTTCGGTCCTGCTCGTGGTCTCTCTCCGGTGGTGTCGGATTGCCGTCCCATCGCGCTATGAGAGTGAAGGAATAGTGAGTGCACCGCAGTCCAAGCAAATGCTCGTGCACTATATGTATGTTCTGCGCAGCTGATCTCTTTATATGCGAATGCATATTTGTATGCTAACACAATAACCGAAGTATGGATAACGAAGTGATCCTTCATGTATGATATATATATTTATTTCTCCTAATTCATCAAAACTAATTATTAGTGATTTGACAAAGTCATGAATCTGCAGATATGATTTATTCTGCGAGGCGTTTAATTCTCCATGACAGTTTAAAAAATTAATCATCGTTTATTTAAAAATATTAGATATTTTTCTACAATCTAAAGGAAATGAACATTTAGCAAATGTCAAACCGACTAACAAATATAATGATTAATTAATATGAAGCATTATATCTTGTTCAATATATTTCAGTCATAAACTGTTAATAGGTCCCGGCTGTCATCGAACATCTTTGGCAGTTGTAACGGGTCAGAGGTTAAAACTGCTATTGCGATTCAATTTCTATTCAATTTTGATATTATTAACTTAGCAGAATCGAACCCCAGTAAGTCTGAAAACCAGTCTTACTAAGAGGTATTGGGTTTCCCGGGTAACTGGGTTGAGCAGGTCAGATAGGCAGTCGCTCCTTGTGGCACACTGGTACTCAGCTACATCCGGTTAGACTGGAAGCCGACCCCATCATAGTTGGGAAAAGGCTCAGGAGATGATGATGACAGTGTCTTTGCATAGCCATTTCCTTTGCGAACATCAAAGTTTTTAACATCAAAAGATTTGAGTAAACAATGTATCCTGCCAGAGATTATTTTTAAGTTTTATTTATCGACTATAAAGCTTTTGATGTCATCGATTTTATTCGATTTTAACATTGTTTTATCGATCGACACGGTAACGATAAATATTTTTTTACTGTCTGTGGTTTTTTCGCAGCAGTATTAGGATGATGACAGAATAGAGTCGGAAGTTGGGAATATTTTTTATTCGATAGCCTACTCATATTTTAAAGAAGTTTATTTTTACATTAAAAGCTCATATTTCCGGGGCTACACTGATCACAATCCCCGGGTGATATCATCTCATCTGCCTAGCCTTTTCCAAACTACGTTGATGTCGGCTTGAGGCTTCCAGTCTAACCGGATGCGGCTGAGTACCAGCACAGATTATATAATAGTTACTACGGTACCACAATGTGTGATACAAGGAGACCGCCCATCTGGCCTACACAACGCAGTTACCCGGGCAACCCAGAACCCCTTGGTAAGATTGGTTGTCAGATTTACTGGCTTCTTACTACCTGTAACGACTGCCAAACAAAGGTATTCAATTTATTATCCTGCCTGAGTCACAAAGGCTAAATTTTATCCGGACAATAGAAGCTTTCGGGTGAAACTGCCAGAAACAGCTAGCAATTATTATCCTGGTTTCATTATGAACAAATCCTTATATTATTTACCTTGGCTAGGTAGGTACAACACAGGTTTAATAACCACCGCAGCCATTTTCTTTTTAATTGTGTAAACAGAGCTTTATTTACCGCCAAAGCAAAAAAGCATTATAACAATCTTACATAATGAATCAGAATCTTAGAAAAGTCGCAAAAAAGTCTAACGAACTCTTTCTTTCTGAGAATGAAGATATGTACTTACTTTACCTACTACATACTAAATGGAAAAATAACTTTAACCCGACTACCAAAAAAGCTAATTTGTTCTATTGTATTATCAGGTTAGACTGGAAGCCGACCCCAACATGATTGGGAAAAAGGCTCGGAGGATGATGATGATGTATTATCAGGATAGCATTTGTATGGCAAAAATTGTTAATTTGTACAAATAAATTATTCAACTATCCATCGCATGCAACGCACGTGCATAGATATTTTTGTCAAAAAACATTTAATGTTTTTGTAACCATCAGCATTTACTGAAAGTATTAAGAACATTTTATTTCAAAGAGAACATTTTAGGACGTGAATCTTTTAAACTTCTGATGCCTACGGAAGTACAAGTGACCTACAAATCATAAAACATTGATAAAAAAATCGCACAATTCATAAAATATTAAATGTGCAATAAATTATTATAATGCATTCACCAAACATCTATTCGCCAAAAAATAATTCCCACATCCAAACGCCCCGTCGATATTGTAAAATATCTAAAATTAGTCGCGTCTTGCAGTCTGCTTGTAATAACTTCCAGTCGTCTGGAAACCGCCAAACCGATTTGACATTTGGCATTCCCGCCATTTTTCACGTCAAACTTTAATTTCGGATACACGACCCGAATAAAAATAAACTATTGGTTTGATTGGTTGCAAGTGACTTTTTGAATCTGTGTTAGTTTTAAATATAATTATTTTAAATTATTTTGGAATTTTAAAAATAATTTAAAATTTATTTTGGACTTTAAATATGGAGTCGGTAAATACAGCGAAAGTTATAGTGACATTATTTTTTTTGTGTTTGTTTGTTGAAAGTAATGCTAAGTTGAATGAGAATAAGACAGATTTTGGAGCTGAACTTAAAACTCCGAGGAAGGTAAACATTTTTTATTTTATTTTTTATTAAAAAACTATATTGGTTTTTTGTGAAGGCATTTTATTAATTTCCTTATTAATTAATTAAGTGTATTAAATTAGATATTACTTTGAATAAATATAAAAAAAAATATTGTTAAAATACACAAAAAAAAAAAATTTGCTTATTAAAACCTACTCACGTTTATTTGAACGTTTTACTTTTTTTTAGTAAAAAAAAATAGACAAAAAACAGTAAAAAATAATGTTAATGTAAACCTACTACAGTTTTATAAATATTTAATTATCTTCTTCAAGTCACAAAATAATAAAATAATCTTAACAAACACTATAAAGACACGAAACACTGTATTTTGAAAACTTTTATAATCATCATGTGTGAGAAAATAAACCTTATTTATGACCCAATTACTGGTGACATTGCTTTATGAAATAAAGTTTTTAATAGGTGCTACGAAATATTCAAGAATATTTCTGTAATACTCACCAATCTATACTAGACTAATATTGTAATGAGGAATTTGTATTTTTTTTTTTAATGGATAGACAAAAACAACTGGTCCGGATTTGAAAAATTCTTTCACTGTTGGAAAGCTACACTCATCCCGAGTAACATAGGCTATATTTTATGCCGGTAAGGGATGTTCCCACGGGACGCGGGTGTTACCGCGGGAAAACAAGAAAAGTAAGAAATAAGATATTTTCGTTACAATTTTGAACTTTGGTTAGTTAAACGTCAATCAACTTAAAATTAAATACTTTATAAATGTTGAAATATGCATAAGCGTAGACATGTTATGAACATAAATACAACACACTTTTCTCAAAACGTGAAGCCAGATAGTCTGACAACTGATCTTACTAAGGGGTGTTGGCTATTGGGTTGCCCGGGTAACTGGGTTGAGGAGGACAGATAGGCAGTCGCTCCTTGTAAAGCACTGGTACTCAGCTGCATGCAGTTAGACTGGAAGCCGACCCCAACATAGTTGGGAAAAGGCTCGGGAAATGAGATCAACGCTGCCGAAGCTTAACCTTAACCACCAGCTCTTGTAAATTATTGTTAAATTTAAATATTATAATGATCAATGTTTCTATTGTGTACCTATTTAGCCTTATTTTTTTACAGCTAGACAGCTGGGGCCCGATTCTCCTAAGTTAATAATGTCAAAATCGAATAGAAATTGAATCGCAATATGATCGCAATAGCAGTTTTAACCATATCGGGCATTCTGCTATTAATATAAGACCAATCGTATTCCAACGACATTCGATTGGTTTGCCATTTTGGTGATTATGGTCTATACGGTGGTTTGCTCTACAATCATATTGCAATCGTAAATCATTTGCAGACAAAATGATTCATTATTGAATGACAGAAAAGGATAAAAACGTGTATTTCAAAGAAAAAAAAGCGGAATGCCACATACGCTTTAATCGTAATTGAGTCGGGATTGGATCGCAGTCGAATGTGAATTGTATGTCGCTTAAGTAAAATTAGGAGAATCGGGCCCCTGTTTGCTATACAGACATAAGACAGTTTGTATTTTGAAAAAAAAAAGAACCTTCAAACAGCGCTTTAAGTATTTAAATTTAATAATACTGATGAAAAACTATATTTTTTGCTAGTTCTTTTCTCTGGCACAAGAAACCAAACTTTAGCCAAAAATATAACATACCTACATAACACTATATTATTTTCGAAATATCCCGTTGACAGATGAACGTATAGTTTTTTTTTATCAATACTTTTGAAGTTTGTCTATTTTCATAACACGTCTAGTCTATGCTTTAAATGCATATTACGATACTAGCTTCTGCCCGCGACTTCGTACGCGGATCCTGTCCCTTATGCCAGCGACTACGGGGTCAGCAAAATCAATGGTCTGAATCGTCTCATATTGAATTTTAAGGGCCCGTTGACGGAAAAAAAACGGAATACGCATAACCATTAGAAACCTTCCATATATTTAATTTTTTGTACGTCAACGGCAAAAGCACATATTCTAATTAGTCTAAGTTGTGTGTGGCAAATATTGCACGTATTATTACGTAAAAAAACATTAAATATTACTAAGATAACAAAGTAGTGGTGACCTAGTGGAAGTCGTTTTGGTTTAGTGGGTAGAGAACCGATCTCTCAAGTATGACTTTGATTCCAGGTCTGGCAAGTACCTGTCAATGCAACTTTCCTAAGTTCGTATGCGCTTTCTATGTATATTTTGGATACCAATAGGGGACGTTAAACTGTAGGTTCCGGCTGTCATTGAACATTCTTGGCAGTCGTTATGAGTAGTCAGAAGCCAGTAAGTCTGACCAGTTTTACCAAGGGGTGTTGGGTTGAGCGGGTAACCAGTTGTAAAACACTGGTACTCAGTTGCATCGTGACTGGAAGTCGATCCTAACATAATTGGGACAAAGGCTCTTGAGATAATAACGACAATAATAATGAGATAGGTATAAGCCCCGCAGGACATCTGAGGCTGATGACGGGGAGTAGCAACCCCGCGGAGCTATATATACCGAGTGCTCCAGGGAGAGTATACTTTCCCCCATCTCCGGCCGGCCGGAGTGAACCATGACGGGGTTAGGTCTCACGCCTCTGGCTTGCTTTCATTGGCCGTCCAGAGTGGAGTCGCTAGAGCAGGGTTAGTAGCCCTGCTCGGAGGGTAGGTGCCTCGTGGTAAGTGGCAAGTGGGCCGGTGATCTGCGTTTAAAGTCCACCGAGGTATCCTCACTTCAGCCGCTCATGTCCTTGTTGCCCTCTGGTTTCTATTCAGTGACTGATTCCCGGGGGCCCAGTAAGTGAGGTGGCGAGTCTCCACCTGCCATTTTTACATGTATAAATAATACATTGTCATCGGGAGGTGCCATAGTTCCCATAGTTTCCTATGTCCTAATCCACTAACATCCCATCACAATAGCCCAAGTAGTTTTCCTTCATAGTCAGCAATAGTTTATCACAGAACCGGGGACTGTCTTTTTTTTTTAACGACGTCTACCGGGGATTGTCTTTGGGTTCATTTCTATAGTGTATAAAGGGATAATCGTCGGTTTTGTGTCACCATGTCATTAAAGTTGATTCAGCGTGTTGGCTTCGGCCCCACGTTTGCCTCCCAAAAATTCGGGACTCTGTAGTCCCGAGGTCTGGAAGAGACATACATACAAAATAAAAATGAGATGTAAAATTTATACTAATAAGTGACTTAACACAAAATTCAAGCGTGTTGTATCTACGTTATTATTTGTATGTGAGAGAAAGAAAAGAAAAAATACGTGTTCATTATTTTAGGGTTATCTATGTAAAAGGCGGACTAATTACTTTTTTTGATTCATCATACCTATTTTGTAACATTCATTTCTATACATTTAAAGTAGTGGAGCTCTTGAAGTTTCACATCAGGTGTTCCAGATCTTCGATTTTTATACGTCAATAGAGAGTGCTTATCAGATTGAACAACTTGTACTAAAACGTCATACCTTTATATGCTGTAGTCTAGCTGGGCTCCTGGAATTCCACATCAGGTGTTTTAGATCTTCAATTTTTATAAGTCAGCAGAAAGTGCTTATCAGATTGATCAACTTTTGCTAAAACGTCATACCTGTATATGGTACAGAGTAGCTGGGCTCTTGGGGTTCCACATAAGGTGTTCCAGATCTTCAAATTTATTATCTCAGCAGAAAATGCTCATAACATGAAACAATTTTTGCTATGGCACCATTTTTGTATCTCTTATAGTTTTGTTTGTCTGTTGGAGTTCTGCATCAGGTCTTCAAGTTTCGAAGATAAATTATAGCCTATATGTTGACCCGGCTTAATACCAATACAACAAAGAAAAAATCATTGAAATCCGTTCAGTAGTTCGGAAGATTAGCGTGTACAAACAAACAGACATACAGACATACAGACAAACAGACAGATTTTTTTTTTTGGATTTGTGTTCCATTACTGTTTCTAAACCCCACCCAATTATTATTTTTTTAATATATTCAATGTACAGACACAGTTTTTTTACAGATTTATTATATGTATAGACGACATTGATAAAGTATTTAATATTCAGTTGATTGACGTTTAACTAAACAAAATTGCAACGAAAAGGCTAATATTTACATATCTTATTTCTTACTAGCTGTTTTCCCGCGGTTTCACCCGCGTTCCGTGGGAACTACTGCCCGTACCGGGATAAAATATAGCCTATGTTACGATTACGATTAGCACGTTAAAGCAAAAAATAAACAAACTCTTCAGCTTTATAATATTAGTAACTATAGATATGAACAATCCTTCTTCGTGTGAGAGGAGGTCTGGGGCCCGATTCTCCTAATTTTACTTAAGCGACATACGATTCACATTCGACTGCGATCCAATCACGACTCGATTACGATTGAAGCGTATGTTGCATTCCGCTATTTTTTCTTTGAAATAAACGTTTTTATCCTTTTCTGTCATTCAATAATGAATAACTTTGTCTGCAAATGATTTACGATTGCAATATGATTGTAGAGCAAACTACCGTATAGACCAAAAACACCAAAATAGCAGACCAATCGCAAACCAATCGAATGTCGTTGGAATACGATTGGTCTTATATTAGTAGCAGAATGCCCGATATGGTTAAAACTGCTATTGCGATCATATTGCGACTCAATTTCTATTTGATTTTGACATTATTAACTTAGGAGAATCGGGCCCCTGAGCCCAGCAGTGGGACGATAAAAAAGCTGTGACAGTAACAAATATGAACAAACTTCGAGTGGGAGTGTCAAATGCAAGTTTGGTGCACAAAGCATACAAAATGAGTAATTTTAATTGTTATATTTAGCTCTTTATATTATTAGAGTAGTTATTTTCTTGTCTTTTGGCTTGATACTGTGACGCACGAGGCTGAATTATTGAGTCTTAATTCTCTTTTCATTGCAAGGAGCACGATTTTGCATTCAGTAGAAAATCTGAAAATAAAGACAATTCTGTACTTCTATACAATATTATAAAGAGGAAAACTTTGTTTGTTTGTAATGGATAAACTCAAAAATTCCTGGACGGATTTTAAATATTCTTTCACCATAAAGCTATTTTTTTTAATTAATGTAAATATTTGGTTGATTTTTTTAAAGTTACGTATTAGAAAGCTGTATTATCTGCGAATAACATAGGCTATATTTTATCCTGGTGCGGGCAGTAGCTCCTACAGGACGCGGGTGAAACCGCGAGAAAACGGCTATTACAAAGCTGAAGAGTTAATTTGTTCGCTTAAAGGCGCTAATCTCAGCAACTACTGGTCGATTTAAAAAAATCTGTGTTGGATAGCTCATTAATCAAAGAATGCTATACGCTAATTTTTATCCAGGTTCGTGCAGAAGTTGCCACGGGATACGGGTTAAACCACTCGCAGAAGCTAGTAAATTAATAGTTTAAAAAACTCAAGAAGAACACGCTTTTATAAATGCGACATTCGATTCACGTTCGACTGCGATCCAATCCCGACTCAATTACGATTGAAGCGTATGTGGCATTCCGCTATTTTTTCTTTGAAATAAACATTTTTATCCTTTTCTGTCATTCAATAATGAATCATTTTGTCTGCAAATGATTTACGATTGCAATATGATTGTAGAGCAAACTACCGTATAGACCAAAATTACCAAAATAGCAGACCAATCGCAAACCAATCGAATGTCGTTGGAATACGATTGGTCTTATATTAGTAGCACACTGCCCGATATGGTTAAAACTGCTATTGCGATCATATTGCGATTCGATTTCTATTCGATTTTGACATTATTAACTTAGGAGAATCGGGTCCCAGGTCAAAGTTCATTTTCTAACGAGTCCAAACACTCACATATTTCTAGCCCTACCCAATTACTATCTGCCGAGTAAGGCGCGTTTTCAGAGCTAGCTGCCGACTGCAACTACCGACCGCACTTGCCGCGACCGCATGAAGTTGGCCGCAGTTGCACTACTGGGGCTCAATTCTGCTAATTTAATAATGTGTCAATTGAATCTCAATAGCAATTTTAAGTTAAAACTCTAACCTTAGCGGGCATTCTGCTACTAATAAGTATAAATAAGACATATCCTATTAAAATGACATTTCATTGGTCTGCCATTGGTCTATATGTTTAGGGTAGTCTGCTCTGCAATCGTAAATCTATTGTAGACATTATGATTCAGTATTGTTTGACATATTATTATTTATATCGATGGTTTTCATACAGTCGCGTACATTAAATTTTAATGTATGTTTTGAATTTGGCTGCCGACTACATGAGTGAAGAAGTCACTTTTTTTTCAGTTTTTTTCAGCCACTGTTGAAGCTGAATCTACGAGAAAAGCACGTGTAAGCGAACCTTCGAAATGTTAAGAGCTGAAAATCTTATATAAGTTTCGCAATAAAATCTAAGAATCGTAAAATTAATAACATCTTCTGGCCGTCGTTTTCAGATCATTTGTTAAAGGACAATGGGCACTTTGTATGGGATTTGGTACCCGCTCCAACAGTAACGTATGATATATCATTAGAAAGGTATTTACGTAAAGAATAATAAAAACTATGGGGCTTGTCTCAATTATCTGTCCGATCCGAGTAACGATAAAAATTGAATTGACAAAGAAACAAGTATGTCATCCATATATGCAAATTCATTAAGAGGCATATGTCGTCAGTGTAATAATTTTAAACTCAGTTAATAGACATTTTACATTGTTCGAGATACACTCTATTATAATCTAAAAGTTGTAATCGTCTATGGAGTCATACTACGGAAACACAATCGTCATCTGATTTGACAAAAGTTCAAAACATTTCTATTCACCTTTTTTTTTAAGAAATTCATCATTATCTCAGCACCTCTTGAGGAGCAAGATTAAGTCGTAATATGTACTATGTTAACATCGTCTCCTGACTTTTCAACATTAATTGATTGTAAATACTGAAAGACTTTCATCAAATACATAAGCTAGTTCTGCGTGAACTGCAAAGGATTGCACAGTCTTTTTTTAAAGCAGTTGGCGGGCAAACATTTTAAGAAGGCCAAATTCCTGTTTTTTTGTTACTTTACCAGTTTTTATTCAATACAGTTGGATTTAAGAACTACATCTACGTTGACGATTTATGAACATCACACATTCTATTAGTCGATGTCAAGCGAAATGGACAAGGATTTGGGACTAGTCGTCATAGTAATTTTTTTTTGCCTTGCCAAGATCTACACAATGGTACTAGAATCAACACTGTTGGACAGGGTACCAAAACGCCCATCGTCCATATGAAGAGCTGTTTTTTTCCTCTGCTTTTATTCAATGTTGAATCATAAAATAATATTAAGAGTGTTCTGATTCATATCAGACTGTTGTTATGTCATCCTACTATAATATTTTAACGTATACTTAATACATAATATGTTGCGGAGTTGCACCCGCGTCTCGTGGGAACGACTGCCCGTACTGGGATAAAATATAGCCTATGTTACTCGGGAAGAGTGTAGCGCCCCAACAGTGAGAATTTTTCAATTCGGTTCTGAGGTTTTGGAGCCTTTTTAGGGTACAAAATAATCATGAAAATATTTCCTCTTTATCATATTAATCATCAGGTCATCCCCCTGCCCTTATCCCAATTTTATTTGGGGTTGGCGCAGCATGTTTTCTCCTTCCATACTCTTCTATCTGCCGTCATCTCGCAAGAAACATTCTTAGGTATAGACAAAGAAATGTCTGGAAGACAACAACTTTATTGTAATAACGTCATTTCTTACAAAAATAAAACAAAAATGGCGGTTTGTGGTTTATTTTTGAGTTTTATTATCATTGGATGAACGTCACGCCACAGATTATTAATTCCCTCGTAAAAGTTTGTGCGCTATTAAAATGGTGGAATATATTGGTGAAAAGTTGTTGATAGATACTTTATACTTACACGAAACATCTATACTAATATTATAAAGAGGAAAACATTGTTTGTTTGTTTGGTTAGTTGTAATGGATAAACTCAAAAATTACTGGACCGATTTTAAATATTCTTTCACCATTTAAAATTGGATATTCTTTCGCGAATATCAACGACATAATCCGTCGCGCTCTTGTTGCCGTCGGCGTTCCAGCCATATTAGAACCCAGTGGTCTGGCACGCGACGATGGCAAGAGACCAGACGGTATGTCGTTATTCCCTTGGAAGATGGGTAGGTCTTTAGTATGGGACGCGACCTGTGTCGATACTCTTGCACCATCCCATCTTCCTTGCTCGGCGCGATGTGCTGGTTCCGCTGCTGCGGCTACAGAGAACCTCAAACGGCGCAAATATAGCTCCCTGGTTGGTAACTAAACTTTTGGCCCGTTTGGGGTTGAAACCCTCGGGCCGTGGGGTCCAAGTGCTCATCTCCTTTTTAAAGATCTGGCAAAGCGACTTGCTGACACTTCAAGTGACCCAAAGGCTGGTTTTTATTTTGGTCAAAAATTAAGCATTGCCATCCAACGTGGCAATGCTGCCAGCCTCTTGGGTACACTCCCGGTGGGCAGCGATGAGGAGTTTTTTGATGCCATTTTATAATTGTTTTTAGCTGTTGTATATATGTATAAATAAGTTTATTTTTAATGTTATATTGTAAATTCTTTCACCACTAGAAAGCTATATTATCTGCGAGTAACATAGGCTATATTTTATCCCGGTGCGGGCAGTAGCTCCCACGGGACGCGGGTGAAACCGCGGGAAAACGGCTAGTTAGATATATAAGTAGGTAATGTTCTTAGAAACCAGAAGTCAAGACAGTTTAAAAGAAAATATCCCGACGAATTGAGAACCTCCTCCTTTTTGGGAAGTCCGTTAAAAAGCAACACACAGCTAAGTATTCCTTAGATTTTAAAATGACAATCAAATTCGCAAAAACTACGACTCAACTAATTACTACAAGTTTGCTCTAAGAATATGTATTCAATGAGCCTAATTTATAAGTATCTAGTGGTGGGTAGAAGCTCAACCAAGTTGCATTGGCCTGACCCGGGGCTCAATTCTGCTAATTTTACGATTGAAGCATATGTGGCATTCCGCAATAATTTGTTTTGAATAAACGTTTTTTTTCCTTTTTTGTGATTTAATAATGAATCATATTGTCTGCAATTGATTTACGATTATAATACGATTGTAGAGCCGATACACGTAATGGAAGACCAATGGAAAACCAATGGAATGTCATTTTAAAAGGATTGGTCTCGTATAATTAGCAGAATTTCCGCTCAAGGTTAAAACTGCTACTGAGATTAAATTGATATCCAATTGACACAATTGAACCCACACTCATACTTCAGTGGTTGGTTCTTTACTCTACTTCTAAAAAGATATGCCGAAAAACTAAAATAATTCTCCTGTCAAAATGTTCGACGTAACATATTACTTATTTACAAACACTGAAAACTGAAAATCATGAAAGAAAGAATGCATAACATCCCAGGCAGCACACAAGTCAGATAACTGGCCAAGAATTTAACTCTATGCAGGGTTAAGCTTTATTATATACTAGCTTCTGCCCGCGACTTCGTACGCGGATCCTGTTCCTTATGCCAGCGACTACGGGGTCAGCAAAATCAAAGATCTGAATAGTCTGATATTGAATTTTAAGGGCCCGTTGACTTGAAAACAACGGAATACGCATAACCATTAGAAACGTTCCATATATTTAATTTTTGTACTTTAACGGCAAAAGCACAGCAGACTAAACAAAACGCTGAGAACTGAACCGCAATAGACGTGACCATAGGGATAAAAGTAGTGATTCTAATTAGTCCGCATTTAATTTGTGTGTGGCAAAAATATTACACGTATTATTACGTAAAAAAACATTAAATAGATGACAAAGTCTTGGTGACTTAGTTGAAATCGTGGTGGTTTAGTGGGTAGAGAACCAATCTCTCAAGTATGAGCATGCGTCTTTGATTCCAGGTCTGGCAAGTGCCTGCCAATGCAACTTTTTTAAGTTCGTATGTACTTTCTACGTATATTTTGGATACCAATGACCGTTATTTGGAGGGGATGTCAAACTGTAGGTTCCGGCTGTCATTGAACATTCTTGGCAGTCGTTATGGGTAGTCAGAAGCCAGTATGTCTTACCAAGGGGTGTTGGGTTGAGCGGGTAACCGGGTTGTGGAGGTCAGATAGGCAGTCGCTCCTTGTAAAACACTGGTACTCAGTTGCATCGTTACTGGAAGTCGACCCTAGCATAATTGGGACAAAGGCTCTTGAGATAATAACGACAATAATAATGAGATATAGGCACCGCAGGACATCTGAGGCTGATGACGGGGAGTAGCGACCCCGCGGGGCTATATATACTGAGTTCTCCAGGGAGAGTATACTGTCCCCCATCTCCGGCCGGTCGGAGTGAACCATGACGGGGGTAGGTCTCACGCCTCTGGCTTGGCTTGGCCGTCCAGAGTGGAGTCGCTAGAGCAGGATTAGTAGCCCTGCTCGGAGGGTAGGTGCCTCATGGTAAGCACAGGGAGCGCGTATTCTGCGTTTAAAGTCCGCCGAGGTATCCTCACCCTTCAGCCGCTCATGTCCCTGTTGCCCTCTTGTTGCTATTCAGTGACTGGTTCCCGGGGGCCCAGTAAGTGAGGTGGCGAATCTCCACCTGCCATTTTTACATGTACCTAATATATTGGCATCCACTAACATCCCATCACAATAGCCCAAGTAGTTTTCCTTCATAGTTAGCAATAGTTTAGCACAGAACCGGAGATTGTCTTTTTTTTAACGACGTCCACCGGGGATTGTCCTTGGGTTCATTTCATTAAAGTTGTCTCAAAAGGGCGTATTCAGCGTGTTGGCTTTGGCACCACGTTTGCCTCCCAAAAATTCGGAACTCTGTAGTCCCGAGGTCTGGAAGAGACATACAAAATAATAATGAGATATAACGCAACAAAGTCGGAGAGTGGGGGCTCGTGACGCCACGTCTAGGTAGCACTAAGCAGTAACTTAACACGAAATTCAAGCGTTGTTGTATCTTCGTTATTATTTGTTTGTGAGAGAGAGAGAGAAAAGAAAAATACGTGTCCATTATTTTAGGGTTATCTAAAAGACGGACTAATTACTTTTTTTGATTCACCATACCTATTTCATAACATTCATTTCTATACATTTCAAGTGTAGTATTGCTCTTGAAGCTCCACATCAGGTGTTCCAGATCTTCGATGTTTATACGTCAATAGAGAGTGCTTATCAGATTGAACCACTTTTGTTAAAACGTCATATCTTCATATGCTATAGTCTAGCTGGGCTCCTGGGGTTCCACATCAGGTGGTTTAGATCTTCAATTTGTATAAGTCAATAGAAAGTGCTTATCAAATTGAACAACTTTTGCTAAAACGTCATACCTGTATATGGTACAGAGAAGCTGGGCTCTTGGGGTTCCACATCAGGTGTTCCAGATCTTAAAATTTATTATCTCAGCTGAAAATGCTCATCACATGAAACAATTTTTGTCATGGCACCATTTTTGTATCTCTTATAGTTTTGTTGGTCTGTTGGAGTTCTGCATCAGGTCTTCAAGTTTCGAAGATAAATTATAGCCTATATGTTGACCAGGCTTAATACTGATACAACAAAGAAAAAATAATTGAAATCCGTTCAGTAGTTCGGAAGATTAGCGTGTACAAACAAACAGACATACAAACATACAGACATACAGACATACAGACATACAGACATACAGACAGAATTTTTTTTTTGGATTTGTGCTCCATTACTGTTTCTAAACCCCACCCAATTATTATTTTTTTAATATATTCAATGTACAGACACAGTTTTTTTACAGATTTATTATATGTATATAGATGAATATAAGCTGAGTGTATTACGAAATTATGTATTAAAGTTATTTTTTGCTATAATAATGCTATCAGCTGAATTAGTTTAGTAATTTGCGGATTTTATTTCTTCAAACTGAATAATCATCATAAAAAGACCTGTTACTCATGAGTTCGTGTAATCTTTTGTATAACATTGGTATAAAATTCCATTATCAAGCATGATACTGGATAAGTTATATTCTGTTTTCTTTTAGTTGTATTACACAATACACCTTGACAGTTATTCAGCTGCTGTATAAAATAGGCGTTGTTTCTGTTATGAAGCATATAGTAACTTAACAGAAATAAAGATAGCTGTTGTAACTACCTTATGACGCTTTAAGTACGAAATTACCGTCATGTGCAGCTAACTGTAGTTAAAGCAATATTAACAGATTCTGATGCAGAAGTTTGCTGAGTATTCATGAGAAGTAGACATTTTTAAGCTAGAAGAGCTGTTCTGGAACGTTAGTCAGCTTTTAACCGGCTGACAGTGCTAATTGTTTTGTAGTGGTTACTACGTGAAAATGCATCGCACGTTTGTAGTAGGTATATAGTACCTACTATGCTTATTTATTTGTATCGTACTATTATGAATTCTGTACTACAATGATTAGTTATAAATTAAGTATGTAATTTTTCGTATCGTAATATTTTTTAACCGACTTCTAAAAGAATGAGGTCTGAATTTGATAAGAACTAAAAAGAATAAATAATATAGCTTTCCTATAATGTGGGTTTTTATTAATTTATGACTGAATCCTAATTGTTTGATTTACAGTACGAATGTGTGTTATTATAGAACAGTTGTCGAAAAATGTTTAATGCAGTCCACTTTTAACCAGAGCACAACTTGATAAGTGGACACTTATGGTCTGTTATGCATACATTAGACGATAAGCCGCTGTGCAATCAGATTTTATTCAGAATGTGCGTCGCCATTACCGAACAACATAACCTAATTATAATGATGTGGAATTTTATACTCAAATACTCAAGTTTAATAACGAAATAAATATAATATTCTTAAAAAAGTTTTACAAGGTTATTTTTGAACCCATACATTGAAATAAACCAAAAAAATATTTTACACGTAAAAAACATAACTAGAAGAAATGTTGTTTATTTCTTCAAAACCCGGCTTATCAGGAAGCGCGTGAAAAATTTACACGAAATATATGTAATTTTTTTAAATATATACACGGTAAAGTTGCATGCGCACCTACAATTTCTATCATCAAGCCTAAATAAGGGTAACATTAACTTAATTACGATAGGTAAAATATTATAATACGAATATGTATAACTCTGTTCGGATTTGTCAATATTTAATTTGATCAACTTCTTGCTAAAATATACCTGAAATAAGCTAAACGCTGTGTATGATCTGAATATCTGAGCTTTGAAGGACTCAGTCAATTATAATATGTTCATTCATCATTCACTCATCATCTGGCTAAAAGAGCTGTAATACTTGTGTTAAAGAACAAAATCTTTTTATGCAGAAGATATTCAGCTTGTCGTACAATTATTCAAAACTTATTCATCTTTTACGTTGCTATTACATAGCTAATAGCAGTATAATTTTGTGCCCAAATTGCTTGAATAACGTCTGAGTAAGCGCCATATCAGCTATTTACAGTAGTTTTTTTCTGCAATTAGCTTCTATGACTGCTGTTAAACAAAAATTACTCAAAAGGTTTGTGCTGGCTGGGATTAAGATGTTTCAAGGCGTTCAAAAAACGTGAAGCTCTTAAAATTTAGTGTTTATTTCGCGCCAATATTTTTTATTAATAAAAATGTCTGTATTATTTCTTATTTTTCGTACAATTTGTAGTAGATATGTCAAGAATAGTAATGACTATTTTCTCAATCGTGTTAATTAGAATAGTATTGTGTAATAATTATGGAGAAAAAAAATTACTAGCGGGATGTCATAACGCAAAGTCTCCTGAGAAAGTAGCGCGACAATATGGCGATTAACACACGGCACCGCGCACCGCCGCGGAGGGACGTGGCGCTCGAACAAAAGAGCACCGCTCGAACGCGCGGTCAGGCGGTGTACGTGTGTTAGGCATCAACGGATTTAATAAAGGTCAATGCGACATGAGATCCGCTTCACCGCCCTCCGCGGCGGTGCGAGGTGCCGTGTGTTAATCGCCTATGTGGGGGCGAGGGGACGAGGAACGTAACTGCTAGCTCCGCCAGAACACGCCTTCTTTGAACCCGCCCATTTTTAATGATACCAAAAATCGTTTTCAGATGTCTAAAATAACCCGAACGCCTAGTTAATTTACTCGTAACTCCATACGCAGTTTTAAGTTTTTTTTTAATGTAAATATAGACCTAGTTTTTTTTTTAAAGATAACGTACAAGTTTGAAATCTATACTAATATTATAAAGCTGAAGTTTGTTTGTTTGTTTGTTTGCGGTAATCTCAGGAACTACTGGTCCGATTTGAAAATTTCTTTCAGTGTTAGATAGCCCATTTATCGAGGAAGGCTATAGGCTACTTTTTGTCTCGGTACGGGAAGTTGTTCCCACGGGATGCGGGTGAAACCGCTGGCAGAAGCTAGTTGTAAATAAATAAAGTAAGCAACCTAGAGCTACGTATTATTAAATATCCATACCCATAGATTTCTAAATTCTAAACTTTTCCCACTTGCGTCTATAATCTTCTTATAACACATATCTGTGCCAATTTCCGGCTGGAATCGTAAGTACTGTCACCTTCGGATATATCCAGTCCTAAAACTGTATAATTTCTATGATGCGCTCATTTTATCGTCTAATATCCACGTGGGCTATGATACATGAGTCAGTAGATGCTTTGATATTACGTAAAAACTTCTAAATTCATCATCATCCTCTGAGCCTTTTTCCCAACTATGTTGGGGTCGGCTTCCAGTCTAACCGGATTCAGCTGAGTACCAGTGCTTTACAAGAAGCGACTGCCTATCTGACCTCCTCAACCCAGTTACCCGGGCAATCCAATACCCCATGGTTAGACTGGTGTCAGACTTACTGGCTTCTAAATTACCAAATACCTATTGTGAGTCGCTAATTATAAAACAATAGAAAATCAATTGAGTCTCGCGTATCTCGCGCTCCGACTTGTTTGTGTGTAAGTTTGCATGAACGCACAATTCATGTGAATTGAAAAATTCATTCAGGGGCCCGATTCTCCTAATTTTACTTAAGCGACATACGATTCACGTTCGACTGCGATTCAATCACGATCCAATTATGATTGAAGCGTATGTGGCATTCCGCTATTTTTTCTTTGAAATAAACGTTTTTATCCTTTTCTGTCATTCAATAATGAATCATTTTGTCTTCAAATGATTTACGATTGCAATATGATTGTAGAGCAAACTACCGTATAGACCAAAATCACCAAAATAGCAGACCAATGGCAAACCAATCGAGTTAAGGGAAACCGTTGGAGGGAGCTAGTTAATTTAATTAAAAGAACAGTTTAAAAAATACAAGCAACCCAACTTTTATAAATGCACATTGCAATGTTCCTCCATGAAACCATTAGCCGAAGCCTAGGAATTGATAAAAAACAATCTAAAGGGTTATTTGAAAATAACAATTTTTTCTCAGTACATAGGTAAATAAAAAACCGGCCAAGTGCGAGTCAGACTATCTCAAGAAGGGTTCCGTACTATTATTTAGAAAATGAGCAAAAAAATCACGTTTGTTGTATGGGGGCCCCCAAAATATTGTTTTATTCTAGTTTTCAGTATTCGTTGTTATAGCGGCAACAGAAATACATCATCTGTGAAAATTTCAACTCTCTAACTATCACGGTTCATGAGATACAGCCTGGTGGCAGACGGACGGACGGACAGAGGAGTGAAAACAATAGGGTCCCGTTTTACCCTTTGGGTACGGAACCCTAAAAAGTTACTCAAAAAAGCGACTACCAGACGAAATGTGTAATTATAGTGCCAATGTTTTTTCAAAGACTAGACATTGACGAGAACCGACGTCAACTAGCAATAGATCAAGAGTACCTACCCATTGCAGACTAAACATTCAGCCGAGAGGTGACCCGACGCCTTTTTTTGGTTACAAAAGAAATTGATTGATTGAAGAAATACTTTTAATCCCGATATCCTATCTATTTGTTGTTTTGCTTAGGTCATCATCATCATCATCTCAGCCATAGTACGTCCACTGCTGAACGTAGGCCTCCCCCTTAGATCTCCACAGATACGACCTTTATAAGGTCGTCTGTCCACCTTGTTGCTTAGGTACTAGCAGGGGCGTATTTAAAGATTGCGCGCCCTGGGCTCCTGTAGTTTTCCGCCCCATCAAGGGATGAAAGAAAACAAAAAAATATATATTTTACATTTTTTTTCTGTGTACAAAATTCGTAACAAACTTCTTTATTACATCATCGTAATCAATTGTATTACTTAAATCAGCTTCAATGTTCAAAATTGCCAAATTATTCAGCCTTTCTTCGATAAGACTCGATCTTAAATAGTTTTTTATTCTTTTTAAAACTGAGCGTTCTGCACGACAGTTTGTCACTGCAGTACTAAGAAATATACGCATCGCAATTTGGATACTTATAAGGAAATGCCACTTTTAAATCATTTTTAGGGTTCCGTACCTCATAAGGAAAAAACGGAACCCTTATAGGTTCACTTTGTTGTCCGTCTGTCTGTCTGTCTGTCAAGACCCTTTATCTCAAGAACGCGTGGACGTATCAAGCTGAAATTCATCCATTCAGACATGAAATACTCAGGTCTATTGTCCCTTTAAGCAGTGAAAAAATGAAACTTCTAAGTTAAGGCGATCAAAAGATACAGCAGTTTATACCGACACCTTAGACGAATTTCCGTCACACGCTAGGGAATCAAAATCTACAAGGTACTTGCCGTGAACACAGAATCTTGAAATTCGGCACGAAGCAACGTTATATTGTACAGATAAAGGAAAAATTGCGAAAATTATAAATTTGAAGTTACATAAAATATTAAAATATTATTTTTGCTTACATGACATAAAATATTTTTTTAATAAATATAAACTTACTACCTACCCTTTTTCACATGAACGCGTAGAGATATTAAAGTTGAAATTCATATCAAACACTTCTTAAATATAAATGCCTTTAAACTGTGAAAAATTCTAAATCATTCAAAGGTCATTGGGCACCTTAGTACGGAAACCATACCCACGGCGGCAGTATAATGATATAAGGCTCTAATTTACTATGACATTAGTCGCATCTTGAAATGACGTGTAAAAGTGATGTAATGTCCAACTTGCAAAATAAACAATTTCATTTCATTTCATTTCATTGCATCAATGTGAACCATATGAGAAAAACAGGTTTAAACATCAAATATTTTCCTAATTTCAATGGGGAATTGAAACGACCAAGTTTGACGGATTTGAGAAATCATTTCTTTGTCGTGAAAGAGTATACTCGCCGTTTATTTCCATTGTCATCAGGACAGGATCTGATGATGGAAATCCTGAGAAATCGAGGGCAACTATCAGAAATTGTAGGCATGCATAGGGTTAAAACTTGATTCTCAGGTGTATGTCTGATGATACTATCAAACAGTGAAGGTTTAGAGCTTACCTGATGATGGACGTGAGAAAGTCGAGAGAACTCTTCAACGGTATGTTTTAGTTACGTCTTCTAGACCGATGCACCTAACATCTTCGCGCATCTCGCACGCCCGAGGATCGCGCACGCCTAATGTGGGGTCAGCCTTACCATAGTAAGTAAGTGCACAGAAAATCCCCAATTCATACAAGTCATACAAGTGTTTCTCCCCAGTAGTGAAACTATCCTACCCTATGCGCCTGCTGATGATGACGACTCATTTTATCATCCATCCAGCTATTCCCCAACTATGTTGGTGTTGGGCTTCCAGTCACCGAATCTGTTTGAGTACCAATATTTTGCTTGGAGCGACTACCTATCTATCTATCTTCAATCCAGTCAACTACACAAGACGATATCCATGGTAAGACTGACAGACTTTCTGGCTTCTGATTAGTCGCAGCAGCTGCAGAAAATGTACAAATGACAGCTTTGTCAGACTCAAAGCATATAGACATAGATTATAGCTATTTCCTGTGAAAATTACTTACGCACCATACGTAATAATTGACTATTCTATATTGCCCACGCAGACGAAGTTGCGGGCAACAGCTAGTAAATACATAAATATTAAGTAAACTAAAAAGACTTAATAAAACCATACTATAAAAATATAAGAGAAAAATAACTTAATACAAGTATGCCATCAATGCCACATCCAGTACAAACCTACTTCATGCATCTATGTTATGATTTGGTTCTACCCACATTTTTGTATTTATTTTTATTGTTTGTGTTATTTTTTATAGAAGTACCTACCTTTGTGCGCTCGAATCATTTATGTTAGTTTTAAATATTGTTTCTCAGTAAGTGAATTATGTAAAATTCTTTATGAGAAATAAAGTTGTTCTTAAACCAAAAAATCTTCTTCCTTTCTTTCTTGTTTTTGTTTTCTTGTTACTTTTTTATATGTTTGAAGTTGGATTTGTTTGTAAAATGCTTTTTAAATTCATTTTGATAAAGACCATTATGACCATTACGACCCACCATTACAAGTTACGACTGGGAATGTGGGTATTGAGATATATAAACTAAATGAGAACTATTTACAAAATAAAATAAAGCCGACTTTATAAGACAAAGGGTGACAGAATTACACTTTTGTCAAGGCTCTAGAAACGTAAAGCCAGCAGCCCCGAATCCTACTCTCTAGCAGTCGTTGTTACAATTCGACAGTTACAAGTCGTCAGGCGGTTTCGAAAAAAACCTGATACTGGGGCTCGTCAGGTGATTAATCCCTCAAAAATAAAAGATCCCATTCCTGCAATTCCTGCTTTAACCCAAGTTAGTAGTGAATTCTCATCACCTAAAATAAAATAAGCTTGTGTTGGACACAAGGTTACTGCTATAAATTGTAAAGGAGTTCCCTTAACTATATCTGATCTTTGCTATCGATCCCGCAATGGCAGTCAAACCTATCTATGTGGAAAGTCTTCGCCAATACGAATTAAATAAGCCCAAACACGAGGTAGTTGCAACATACCGTTCAGGAGTTCCCTCGACTCAATGTGGTCTCCATAATCAAATCAGCTCCAAACCTTCACTGTTTACCAGTACCCTCAAAAATACACTCACATGTCTGGTTTTGACTTGATGCGTGCCTACAATATTCAAGAGTTGCCCTCTTTATCAGGGTTTCCAGATCCTCATCAGATCCTGGTCATCCGAATTGGCATCTTCCTTCTTTATGAAGTCTTTAACAATAAAAACTAGCACTGCAACCTGTACATTGTACAAACTTCTGAAACTGCTTGTCTTTTATATTTTTTTAACTATCCTGGACATTCGTCTGCATGGAATTTTAATTAAATATTTATATTCAAAGAAACGTCATACTATTTTAAAACTTCTTGTTTTACTACTCCACAATTTAAAACTACTTTGATTCATGTCCGCCACTTTTTTCAAAGCGGGTCAGATGTGCCCAATGACCTTTAAGGCATAATTAGTTATTTTCAATCAGATTTCTGAATGATGACTATAAAATGTTGTAAATAAATAACTTTAATAAAAAAAAACTTTTACAAGGTACTGGCCTACTATTCTGGTTACATTATAAAATAAAAAATATGTTCTAAACTGAACGGTTTGCGCGAAAGTCACTTTTTATTTATACAGGATTTGTACAGAACCCTCGGTGCGCGAGCCCGACTCGCACTTGGCCGGTTTTTTTTTCTTTAGATTTCCTTCAAAAAAATACCGAGGCGAAAAAAAATTAGACTATTCCACTGGTTCAGAAAAGAACAAAGGCCGGCTTTCATACTTTAAATCCTTAAGACATGAAATCAACATGTGGAAAGATGGCTCAGGGCCGTTCTAGGCTTACGTCCTAAAATATTGTTCTGTACTTTTTTAGTCCTCCAACCTAAAGCCCAAGGGCGGCCTGCCGGCCGCCCCTGGGCCGCCCTTCGCCGCCTGCCGCCCCGGGCTGTAGCCCCTTTAGCCCTAGGGTAAATACGCCCCTGGGTACTAGAGTTAGAAATGTAACCATCTGTACGGCATTACCGTCAATAGCTAATCTCTAGAAAGCAAATCGGTAGACAGAATATTTCAGAAACCGTAACGAACCTATTTGTGAATAATTTTCCCCAAATCTTTAATTTCCCTCCATTTTTTTAAAAGCATAACCTTGACAGCGCTCTATATTAGCTTTTATATAAATACTACGCACAGGTATATCTCATACAGCCAATAAAATGATAACCCGCCTCTCGATAATGTTCGTACGATATTTTGTGCTGGCAATACGCCAACATGGCGCGAATATATGGTCGCTATTAGAAAATGTAACGGTTGTCTGTACGTAGTTTGTATTTGTGGTGATTTCGAGGTCTAGTCAATAAAAAGCCTAGATTAATATCTATTTATTTTTTTAAGCAGCAAAATTGCGATTAGAAATACATCTCGACTTTTACTTTTTTCTTATTACTTACCTCTAAGGTACTGGTAAGAGGTTGTGGACTTTAGAAGTGTGCAAATTCTTAAGTCCACAACCTCTATAATAAGTACCTACCACATAATTAAGCGATTTGACAACTGAAAATGGTTCGGTTATTACTTTTTTTACTAGTCTGTGGGTTATCGTTATAGTTATTATAGTTAATGGTGACCCCGCATATCTTTTTGCTAATTGACGTCGGGTCTAGTCAATGTCTAGTCTTTTAAAAATCATTGGCACTATAATTACTCGGTTAACGTATCCAAACACATTTCGTCTGGTCGTTTTTGTAAATAGCTTTTTTCTTTACTTTTTTGCTATTTGTTTATTTTTAAATGTGTTTTGCTACGATAAAAAATAATCGTTATTTTCAAATAAAGCAGTTGATGCAATCATACAGCCTTTTAAATTATCTCTTATTAATTAGGTACTCACTGTCTTCCCACGGTAAACGTACCGGGATAAAATATAGCCTATGTTACTCGGGAAGAGTGTAGCTTTCCAACAGTGAAAGAAATTTTCAAATCTGGGGCCCGATTCTCCTAATTTTACTTAAGCGATATACGATTCACGTTCGACTGAGATCCAATCCCGACTCAATTACGATTGATGATTGATTGATTTTCTTTAAAATAAACGTGTTTATCCTTTTCTGTCATTCAATAATGAATCATTTTGTCTGCAAGTGATTTACGATTGCAATGTGATTGTAGAGCAAACTACCGTAGGTATAGACCAAAATCACCAAAATAGCAAACCAATCGCAAACCAATCGAATGTCGTTGGAATACGATTGGTCTTATATTAGGAGCAGAATGCCCGATATGGTTAAAACTGCTATTGCGATCTTATTGCGATTCAATTTCTATTCGATTTTGACATTATTAACTTAGGAGAATCGGGCCCCTGCCCAAGTGTAGATCAGCGCTAAAGATTCGTGCCGATGATTATACCTACTTCAAGATTACGATACCAATACTAAAATTATTCCCTCAAGACGTGGGTGAAAGTGCCTACACAATTTTCAAAAATACCTACGTTGAAGAAAACAATGAATGAACACTTTGGCACCAGCGTCACTGAACATCTATAACAATCAATAAGATAACAGAGTGTTCAAAATAAACAACATCGTAAGAAGGGCGATGCACTTTGTATTATGAAGATCAAAAAACATACACCTTAATTAAATATGATGTCCTCCGAGCCGATTGTTGGCCACGGCGGCTGTTCTCACAGCTGCGCAGGATATATTATAGTCCACGAGCATTTGCGCAGACACAGGTGCACCCACTATCTATTCCTTCACTCTCATAGCACGATGGGACGATAATTCGACACGACCAGACAGAGATCAGGCATAGGACCGACATTTACGTGTTCTCCGATGCACCGATGAATCTTTGGATGAATCAAATACCAAAAATCAGGCTCCGGGCAGCTGCTGCGATCACTCTACTAACGAGGCATTTACTAATATAGTAAGCCTCACTTAATCATAAGCAGGTTTTGATTATTTAAATCAGCATTTTAAATGAATGATACTGCAAGTTTTTCTGCAAATACACACACCACTCCTGTGACTTCCAGCCAAGCAAATCCTGGCACTTAGCCGGCACAACAAAAACATGATAGATTGGCCCCACTGCCAAAATTTCGCAAAAATATCAATTTAAAAGCTGTTCACTTTGAACACACACTTCCGCAATATACAATTAGTCTTTGAAGCTAGAGATTTATAGTGTAAACAGTACTGAAAATGCTGTTAACAGCTAGAAAACTGAAAAACTAGTCATAACATATAAAACCATGGAGAACAAAATGCCTAGCGGAGATGTCATAACGCAAAATCTCCTAAGTAGCGCGACAACATGCGGGAGCGAGTGGGACGAGAAACATTACTAGCTCCGCCCTTACACGGTTTCTTTAGAGCCCGCCAATTATTTTCAAAATAAAATCACCAATCTGTCGATTGTGATTTGACAAGGAACCCGAATACCTCGTTAGTTTTAGTAACTGACCACGGCTACCGTACGTTGCTTGAGCTACAAAAAGGCGCCTGACCTACCTGCCTTATGGCATCTCCGCTATCTTTCCTTCCTCCGTGCATAAAACCTTTTTATTTTTTTGTCTATGGTATGTACGTATGTGTTATTACTTTGGCTCATTATTCGTCGTTTAAAAAATAAACTCTGTGTTGCCACCTGTCAGTAATAATTTTCTACTAATGTTGCATTCTTCTAGAAATATATTTTTGTTACGCAGTTTTTATTATTTCTACTATTATTTTTGTAAATTGAATTTATAATTTTTTCATGTTCCAAAGTGTTGACAGTTTGTTAATGTCGTAGGTATGTATTTGTAGAATGGCGTAAGTAATAGCTTCGCCTAGTAATATGTGCAACTAACTGTTTTCCGGCGGTTTTACCCGCGTCCCGTGGGAACTACTGCCCGTACCGGGATAAAATATAGCCTATGTTACTCGGGAAGAGTGTAGCTTTCCAACAGTATAATATTTTTTTCAAATCAATCCTATAGTTTCGGAGCTTTACAAACAAACAAAAAAAATATTTCTTCATTTTATATTAGTATAGATTGATGGCAAAAACTAAAAAAAACCTTGTTAGCTTTAAATAATTTAAGCGGGGGTTAAAATAAGATTTCTATAAACAAAATACTCTACATGAATGAATCACTATGCCTTGAGAATAGACAATAGACGTACAACGCATCCCGCGTTGTTAAAAATAATACAATAACATGTTAAAAATAGTTTGTTTTATTTCTTTAACAGAATACCCAAGTAAATAAACCACAGAATTTAAAACAAAATACTTTTGAAGAAGTGGTGAAGCACCATACTCACAATGAAATTCTGTTTGTATGTACTAGCTATCAGGGGCCCGATTCTCCTAAGTTAATAATGTCAAAATCGAATAGAAATCGAATCGCAATATGATCGCAATAGCAGTTTTAACCATATCGGGCATTCTGCCACTAATAAAAGACCAATCGTATTCGATTGACATTTGATTGGTGTGCGATTGGTCTGCTATTTTGGTGATTTTGGTCTATACGGTAGTTTGCTGTGCAATCATTTTGCAATCGTAAATCATTTGCAGACAAAATGATTCATTATTGAATGATAGAAAAGGATAAAAACGTTTATTTCAAAGAAAAAATAGCGGAATGCCACATACGCTTCAATCGTAATCGAGTCGGGATTGGATCTCAGTCGAATCGAGTCGAACGTCGATCGATCGTCGCTTAAGTAAGATTAGGAGAATCGGGCCCCTGTATATATTGGATTGAACACCAATGTTTGATGTAAGGTGAAGGAAAATATTTCGCGGAATCCTGTGGACCAATGGAATGTCATTGGAAAAAAATTGGGTGAAATCTTAGTAGCAGAATACCCGCTAAGGTTAAAATAGTAGTTTTAAGATTCAATTGATAAACAATTGACACATCATAAACTAGAAGATTGGGCGCCTGGGGCCCGATTCTCCTAATTTTACTTAAGCGACATACGATTCACGTTCGACTGCGATCCAATCACGACTCAATTAGGTACGATTGAAGCGTATGTGGCATTCCGCTATTTTTTCTTTGAAATAAACGTTTTTATCCTTTTCTGTCATTCAATAATGAATCATTTTGTCTGCAAATGATTTACGATTGCAATATGATTGTAGAGCAAACTACCGTATAGACCAAAATCACCAAAATAGCAGACCAATCGCAAACCAATCGAATGTCGTTGGAATACGATTGGTCTTATATAAGTAGGTAGCAGAATGCCCGATATGGTTAAAACTGCTATTGCAATCATATTGCGATTCGATTTCTATTCAATTTTGACATTATTAACTTAGGAGAATCGAGCCCCTGGACTAAAAAGTGTAAAATCACCAACCCGCATTGAGCAAGCGTGGTGATTAACGCTCAATCCTTCTTCGTGTGAGAGGAGGCCGCAGCCCAGCAGTAGGTAGTGGGACGATAAAAAGACTGACCACAAAACACTTTTGAATTTAAAAATGAAAAATGATCATTACATTTTACATACACGTCTTTAATCTTCTAGTTTTGTATTTCACAAAAGCTGTTTACGTTAACAAATCAAAGCGAACTACGGGAAACTGTGAATTAATGTTATTCGTTTAATGAATGAATCGAATACGTAACATCCTTATTAATTAGAAACTATTTGTTGCCTTTGATTTTCTTGTACTATGATTTTTTTTGGCTCTACTTAAAATTTTCTATAGATAGTGTGTAGGTAAAATGTAAAAATATGTCTAGATGATGATGATGATGATGATGATGATGATGATGATGATGATGTCCTCCTAACGGTTTATCGGCTACGGCGGCTGTTCTCATGTAAGAAGATTAGCCAACTGCGCAGGACATATTATAGTGCACAAGCATTTGCTTGGAATCGGGTGCACTCACTATTCCTTCACTCTCATAGCGCGATGGGAGTATGGTTTGGTGGAGGTATAGGTAAAAATATGTCTAGGTATTGTCTATCATAAATTATCCTCAAGAAAAATGCGTGGCAATCACAATCTCTTCATAGTTTCTGAAATAAACAGACTGTCTCAGCAGAGACTTTAAAAATAACCTCTTACAGGCTGTCATTAAACATCTTTGACGGTCGTTACGAGTAGTTAGAAGCCAGTAAGTCTGACAACCAGTCTTGCTAAGGGGTATTGGGTTGCCCGGGTAACTGGACTAGAGGTTAGATAGGCAGTCGCTCCTTGTGGCACACTGGTGCTGCATCAGGGGCCCGATTCTCCTAATTTTACTTAAGCGCCATTCGATTCACGTTCGACTGCGATCCAATACCGACTCGATTACGATTGAAGCGTATGTGGCATTCCTCTATTTTTTCTTTGAAATAAATGTTTTTATCCTTTTCTATCATTCAATAATGAATCATTTTGTCTGCAAATGATTTACGATTGCAAAATGATTATACAGCAAACTACCGTATAGACCAAAATCACCAAAATAGCAGACCAATCGCACACCAATCAAATGTCAATCGAATACGATTGGTCTTTTATTAGTAGCAGAAGCCCGATATGGTTAAAACTGCTATTGCGATCATATTGCGATTCGATTTCTATTCGATTTTGACATTATTAACTTAGGAGAATCGGGCCCCTGGTTAGACTGTAAGACTGGAAGCCGACCCCAACATAGTTAGGAAAAGACTCTGTAGATGATGATGTGTTTATCTATATAAGCTTAATTATTGCCTAATTAATCATAGTTAATTGACGTTTGTTTATTGAAAACAATGAAGTATTTCAGTTTATGCTTCCATACACATATCGTCTATTTATAGCCGAGTTATGTACCGAAGCAATAAGCTAGAAAACACGTATTTCATATTCCGTAACAGATTAACAATCTATAAAGTTGTTGAGGCAAAACTGGGGCCCGATTCTCCTAAGTTAATAATGTCAAAATCGAATCGCAATATGATCGCAATAGCAGTTTTTACCATATCGGGCATTCTGCTACTAATAAAAGACCAATCGTATTCGATTGACATTTGATTGGTGTGCGATTGGTCTGCTATTTTGGTGGTTTTGGTCTATACGGTAGTTTGCTGTACAATCATTTTGCAATCGTAAATCATTTGCAGACAAAATGATTCATTATTGAATGACAGAAAAGGATAAAAACGTTTATTTCAAAGAAAAAATAGCGGAATGCCACATACGCTTCAATCGTAATCGAGTCGGGATTGGATCGCAGTCGAACGTAAATCGAATGGCGCTTAAGTAAAATTAGGAGAATCGGGCCCCTGTTGTAAGACTTGACAACCAGTCTGGGGTATTGGGTAGCCCGGATAACTGGGTTGAGGAGATCAGATAAGCAGTCGCTCCTTGTAAAATACTAATACCTACTGGATGCAGCTGGCATCCGATTAGACTGGAAACCAACATAGTTGGGTAAAAGGCTCGGGAGATGATGATGATGATTTACCAGGTTCTCTATGAACTTCTGTTGATATGCACTCAGATAAAACAGGTAGCCGGTACTTCATGGTTCTAGCTGTTGCAGTGCCTTCCATCTAAAACGATTCAGCAGTTGTACACCAAACACATTACAGATAACTCACATTTAATCAATATTTTAAATAATGGAGGTGCCTTAAACCCATGTGTCTTTTAACATACTGTAGGTATTAATCTCAGATCAAAGAAATATTCTTTTTTTAATGAAAACAAAGAATCAAATTATTTATCCTCATCGACAACAACTAGTAAAACATTCCTTCAATCTTTAACCTAATATAAACGTCAGCTAACCTATTTGTTTGTTCACAGCTCAACGATGGAGCGGCCATGGTGTTCGCTGATGAACTGAAACAAACGCTTGACAGATACCTCTTCGGGATATGCCCACAGAGCTTTAAGGTAAGACGGATTAATATATCGAGGTTCTCTTGTGTTATATTCACTAACATTAATTGTGATAAATCTTGGTCTAGATAAAGAACCAACCTCTCAAGTATGAGTGGGTTCGATGATTCAATGTAACTTTTTAAAGTATATCTTGGCCACTAGTGACCGTGTTTCGGAGGGCAAGATAAAGTGTTGGGTCCCGGCTGTCATTTGATCATCTTTGGCAGTCGTTACGGGTGGTCAGAAGCTGATAAGTCCGACAACCAATGCAATCAAGGGGTTGCCTGGGTAGCTGAGTTGTGGGTCAGATAGGCAGTCGCTCCTTGTGGCACACTGGTACTCAGCTGCATCCGGTTAGACGGGAAGCCGACCTCAACATAGTTGGGAAAAGGCTCAGTAGATGACGATAATTTTTCATGATTAACAACATTGTCTCCAACTATTTTTATGGTTAACGCCTTGAGAAATATTTTTGCCATTCGGTACCTACTATACGGATGGCTAATTCTAAATAATCCTGAAAATACTCATGATTCACATCATAATCAGGTTTAATTAAACAAAACATTATTGTGTACTTCACAAACACCATTAAATTGCGAACCAAAACGTACACAATTTGACGCCCTGACGCAAAACCCATGTTTATAATTTCAAAGTTCCACTAAGAGTATACACTGAAGACTAAATAGTCGGCCGACAGTTGGCCCTGGGCCCTGCGGTTGGAAAATAAAATATTTTTTTAAGACAATCTTGATTCCAATCAAAGTTTTCAATCGGCCTGGGGCCCAATTCTGCTAAGTTAATAATGTCAACATTGAACAGAAGTCGTTGCATTCTGCTACTAATATTAGACCAATCGTATTCCAATGACATTCGATTGGTTTGCGATTGGTCTGCCATTTGGCCTATACGGTAGTTGGCTCTACAATCGCAAATAAAAATATTGCAACCGTAAATAATTTGCAAACAATATGATTCATTATTTGATCACAGAAATGGATAAACGTTTATTTAAAAAAAGAAAAAATAGCGGAATGCCACATACGCTTCAATCGTAATTGAGTCGTGATTGGATCTCAATCGGATGTGAATTGAATGTCGCTTAAGTAAAATTAGCAGAATCCAGTAGCGGCGTAAGGGGGGGGGCGGAGGGGGCGGTCCGCCCCGGGTACCACGTCTCGGGGGGTGCCATCTCGGTCGGCACATATCTGCATGACTAGGATGGCGCGAGCAGAAGGGACAAGTCAGTGAGGGTGCCCTTAGAATCTGCAAAGCCTAGGTTCACTACCAGTCACTGCACGTTATTCAAATTTTAAACAAAACTACAACAGTGCATGCGCAAGACGTCGAGGCGGCACTGATATGGGTGCCAATCCGGCTGTCACCCCTCTCTTTCTTGTTTATTTTTGTTTTTACCTGATTACTTAATAAAATTAATTCCTTAAAGTAATTAAAAAAAATCCGCTCGCTTCGCTCACGATTTTTTCATCTTTCCTGATTTATTCTGCGCTCTTTGAGTCCTCCAAAGTAGCAAAAACAACTGACGCTCTACGCTGACGATTTCTAAGCTGTTTAGGAGGTGGAGGACTTTTGCGTCCCAAAACTCAAAAAATGTTCGCGCTCGCTGCGCTCGCAGCTTTTTGGCTTTCCACTGTTTTTTTTCAAACTTGTTTGAGTATTTTTGTGTTCCAAGAATCAAAAATTTCGCGCTCGCTGCGCTCGCGGCTTCTTCTCTATACAGTGTTTTTTTTCACACTTGTTTGGGTACTTTTGTGTTCCAAAACTTAAAAATTTCGCGCTCGCTACGCTCGCGACTTTTTCACTTTGCGGCGGTTTTTTAAAACTCGTTTTGGTACTTTACTGTTCCAAAACTCAAAAATTTCGCGCTCATTGCGCTCGCGGTTTTTTTACTTGACACTGGTTTTTATAAAACATGTTTGGGTTCTTTTATGTCCCAAAACTCAAAATTACAGGCTCGCTTTAGTCCGTGATTATATTTTGACGTTTTTTTTTTTGGGGGGTGCTCAATAGGTAGTCCGCCCCGGGTGCCACCCGATGCTACGCCGCCACTGGCAGAATCGTACCCTTGCATGGTTACTCTTTTTAAAAATAGTGTGGTATTACAGTTTCTATGTATTGATACATACAACAACAGCATGCGAAGATCATGTAGAATCATGTCAAACAGTCGGCCGACTAAAAGTTTCCATCGTGCTGCTGTAAATACGAAATGAAAACAGTTTTGCTGGTTATATTTAGGACGAGTAAATATCATCATGGTTATGCAAATGTACGAATGTGTTTATTGGTTTACTTACTGCATGGGTTAATTCTGGATCGCATTGATGTTTTTATGTTAAGTTCATGGACGAAAAGTTAAAAGGATTTTCATTTAATGCTTTTGCACAGTTTCTTCATATCAGAAAAAAATACAGCCATCCTGACATAAGAATGGCTGATTATCTTCAGAACCACAAGGGTAGAAATTGGTAGCAACTAATGGCAACTGGTAGCAATCAAGTAGCAACTCTCTGTATGTATTTCGAAGGGATCTATGAGGTTTGACGGCGATACTGACGGCTACAAATTCTCAAGCTCCTGGGGAGAGAGAATAGAGACCCAAAAAATTTAGTGCGACGGAAGCACAGTCAGGATGCGTCTACACGGTGCATGTAGCTGGAGCAAGTTAACATGCACAAGTGACAAGAGAATGCGCAAGTGACAGAGAGTGGGTATCTTGCTTGGGTACATGCGCGAGTCGCTGTACCCGCACGTTTTTAAAATGCGTGTAACCTGCGCATGTGCCTCAACATGCGCAAGCTACGCTACTTGCACCGTGTAGATGCACCCTTACATCCATATTTAATACTAGCTTCCGCCCGCGTAGAGTTCGGTTATATCGCGTTTTCAAGAGAATTCTTCAAAAGTCCGGGATAAAAACTATCCTATGTTCTTTCTCAAGGTCAACTCTATCTCTGTACCAAATTTTATTAAAATCAGTTCAGTGGTTTACACGTGAAAGCGTAACAGACAGACAGACAAACAGAGTTACTTTCGCATTTATAAGTAGGGATATTAGTAAGGCTCATCACCTTTTTATTTTTACACTAGCTTCTGCCAGCGGTTTCACCCGCGTCCCGTGGGAACTACTTCCCGTACCGTGATAAAAAGTAGCCTATAGCCTTCCTCGATAAATGGGCTATCTAACACTGAAAGAAATTTTCAAATCGGACCATTAGTTCCTGAGATTAGCGCGTTCAAACAAACAAACAAACAAACTCTTCAGCTTTATAATATTAGTATAGATATGACAAGACTCCTTACCAGTTAAGAACGTTTGAAATCACAATATTATGATACAGTCTCGTTGGTTCCAGCTGCCGCTGAAGGGCAAGAACATGACGGCGGTGACCTGCGACCTGGATGCTGATCAGCACGACTTGGCTGGCAGGTGAGGAGTTATATGATGGCATGGCCTTAGTAGCTTAATTATATTGGCAGTAAGCTTCTGCGCGTGGTTTTGTTCGCGTCCTACTGCTATTAGCTACTTTTGATCCATGTTGGGTTCAATTGCGAACCTGACATGGATCAAAAGTAGCTGTATGTTATTCTGATGTGTACCTACAAGCTATTTTATTGCAAAATTTAATCAAAATCAGTATTTACCTACATACATTAATTCAAATATTGTGACAAACTTCTACATTTATAATGTAAGTAGGACTTGTAGTTGGATGTCTAATAGATAAAAAAAAAGATCCCGACAAATTGAGAACCTGCTCCTTTTTGGGAAGTCGGTTAAAAATCATATTTTAACGTCTAGATACTACTAGATATTACGATATAGGAATATATTTGGAATCAGTTACGGTAAAGCAGCTGAACAGGATACCTAGATAAAATTTGATACGGATAAAATAGTCCTTTTGTATCCAGTTATGTAGTTTCATCAAGTTAAACTGCGAAAAAACAGCTTTTATCTATAACATGCAATCCTCCATTAAACCTATTTCCACAAATAACTCTACAGTAGCTTTTCACCCCTTTACAGACTAGCAACACTAGCGCTGCGCGCGCACAGTGCGGCGCGGTCGGACTGCGCTCGGCTCGGCGCCGCGCTCGCCAACACGCTCGGCGATCTAGCACGCACCGCCGCTAACCGACAGCTGTTGGCTGCAGGTTTGTGAAACGAAGTTTTTGCACCGTTTTGAGGTCGGAAATAATAGTTAAATCGATAAAATCCCATAGAAAAAAAAACAACGAGAACAGCTGCCATAAAAAACAGAGCAAAGAGAGAGACTTATGAGTTTGCAGGTCTCTGGTAATTTGCAAAGACCGCCAACCACTACAGCTATGCTTAAATAAAATGATTTTCGCTTCGAAGCTAAGGTTTTATAATAATGCAAGTGTTGGCGACGTCTAAACACCTCCAAAACTGATAAAAAACGCTGTTTTCTTAAATTGATTCCGAAATAATCTAAACAAATCGTGCTAATATCAGAAACACCCCGAAAGAAGTTCCTACCACCTTCTTGAGAGTTGCACAATGCCTCCATGACAAAATAAAACCGTAGCTAGCCCTAAATCCTAAATTCGACATGGCCATAACAAAATTCCTTTCACCACAACTTCGACAAAGTGCAACATAGACGTTAATATTAACTACGCGAAACGAATACCTTAGAGCAGGGTTGGCGAATAATTTGAGCACGCCATTATTTACATCTAAATTGTTGCAATTGAAATTACATAAGTTCAACTAATTGTTTCGTTAAAACGGCGGTACGAGGGAGCTTCCTACTTCCTTCCTACACCCGGATAAAATATGTATGTATGTAGTTATTCAAAGCCTCGAGCATTCTAATGGTGAAGAATTTTCTTAAATAACCAGTTAGTTTTTTAATGCTGACATCTTGGATGACTATTACTTGCCAAGGGGTATTGGGTTGCCCGGGTAACTGGGTTGAGGAGGTCAGATAGGCAGTCGCTCCTTGACTGGTTGGATTGGAAGCCGACCCCAACATAGTTGGGAAAAGGCTCAGGAGATGATCATTGGTGATTATTTGTTTGAAGGTACTCCATGATATCATTGCATTTTTTTTTTAATATAAACTTTCGCCATCCCTGGCTTGAGGTTTTACTGAGCAATAACTCACGACCGTTGAGAACATAAAGCTTCGGACTAACTTGCTCCCTCGACCGTTTCTAAGAGCTTGTCGGAATTTAACGTGCGAGCTAAAAATATGTGGATGTATGTTTTGATTTCTTGTTTTCTTAAAATATGTTTTTGAAATAATAATTTTATAATAAAGATTTTTTTTCGTTTACTTGTTGTTTAATGTCTTAGTTCAATTATATAAGGAATTGTAGATTTTTAAAGCGATTTTGTAAATACAAATATAAAATAAGAAGTTCTGTAGCTTCTAGAGACAATTATAAACACATCCTACCATATCATCTATATATATATACAGTAATGTACTCTTAATAAAATACTCTACACTATTTATATAAATTGCCTTTAATTCTTGATTTTCTTCTAAAACATATTAACTGATATTTTTATCCCACAGCTGCGAGTAACGAGCAAAAGAAGAGAAAACTGTCAAAAAGCCAGAAAATGAAAATCCAAGCGAAACAGAGGACAGCTCTCGCCGTCAAGAAGAAGGCTGCTGCTGCCGCCGCTGCCGCTGCTGCCAAGATGTCCGCCTAATAATATGGCAGTACCGAATATTTTGCGCAGTTGACAGCTGTCAGTTTTCAAGGGATAATACAACCCCACTATAGTTATTTAATAATTTAATAATATCGTTGTTGATTGACAGCAACTGTCAATTGCACCAGAAAACGGTCAACAGTAATTGAAAAAAGAAAAAGGACCCTAGGAATTAAGAACCGCCTCCTTTTTGGGAAGTCGGTCAAAAATGGACATGTATGACTTTTTCTTTGTATTGGTTTGAGTCGTTAATAGTTTGGATTTAAAAACGGCACGCCATTTGACGTGACATAACCAAAGTCGATGACAAAACTAATGTTTGAGTGAATCTTTCGAATATATATATTTTAATAACTAAGGAAAGAAAGGGGATAATCTCTGGAAGTGGGACTTGGATGGATTCCAGAAATTCTTTCACTAATAGAAAGCTCTGTTATCCATGTGTATTATTAATACAGTTATAAAAAGTATGTTTTATTTGTGTACAATATGGATCACGTCGCGCATATTTGCTAGTGCGTAATAAAATGTTTTTTTTTTAATAATGTTTTTTATAATAAAAAAACAATTTTAACCATACTTATATTGTTGATGAAGAACGCAATAGTATATGGATTTTAGCCGTTAGTTGTATTAATTTATAATTTGCATTTTCGAGAATATTTTTTTTTAACAACTCATAAACTAGGTATTATACTTAGTCAAAGTGTAATTTTCCACTTATTCTCAAAGCTTTTAAAAATAATGTTGAAATAAAAAACAAAGAGCATAAAAGTTGACGTATTTTTCATTTATAAAATTTACTCTTACAATGGGTTACACCATTTAACTATAACGATAACCGAACCATTTTCAGTTTTCAAATCGCAGATTTGACCAAATATCTGGTTATAGTATGTGTATCGTTACGGTTAAATGGTATAACTACGTCTTAATGTATTTTTTGTTGATGGGAAAAAGAATCTTGTATCAAAAACTGTTCTTCAAATATCGAAATTTTATTAAGTTTAGTTATGTATTTCAAGTCTCTGTAAATAATCCAAGAATAATAATAAATAAGTCTGTCTCCAAGAATAACTATTATATATTATGTTAATAGGCATTAAATGTGAAGTTCCTTGTTTTTTTTATTTTTTATTAAAGACTATGTTGTACGCAAATGCTTGTGCACTATAATATGTTCTGCGCAGCTGGCTGATCTCCTCATAATACGAGAACAGTTGTGGCCGCTAATCGGTTAGGAGGACATCATCATCACTGTCTGTTGATTATTTTTAATCTACGCACTTGTAAATGAGACGATAATGTTGCACGCTTTAATTGAGTTTTTTTTATAACGTTTATTTTAACTTTTAGGTTAATTTATATAATTATTTAAGTTACTATAGTTAAGGAAATAATATATATGTATGATAAATTATTTGAAAATAAAGATATTTTCATATAACTGTTATTGATTATTGATCACTTCTGTATTAGATCACCTGTGCATCGGAAAGCACGTTAATGTTGGTCCTGCTTGTGATCTCTCTCCGGTGGTTTCAGATTGTCGCCCCATCGCGCTATGAGAGTGAAGGAGCAGTGAGTGCACCTGTGTCCAAGCAAATGCGCGTGCACTATGATATATCCTGCTCAGCTGGCTGATCTACTTTACCACTTATACGAGAACAGCCACCGTGGCCAACAATCTGTTAGGAGGACATTATTATAGAATAGATCAATAAAACGACAGTGGATTAAAAAGTTGCAAATCGTTATCAAACTCGTACCGTTACGTTACTTTACATTATATAACTAATATTTGCATTTTTTTCTATTCTACCATTATGGTATAAGTGTAGTGAAACTAGCAACATTAATCTGTCATACAATATAAAAATGTGTCACGAATTCATGACAGTGACGTCAAATTAGTGATGCTAGATACGATTCTTTTATCGATTCTTATTGTTCAAATATATGGTTTCCATAAAAAAAAAATATATAGATATTTTTAACATCTTGTCTTTAAGTTTTAAACAAGTTTCTATGTCTTAAGTACAGCTTACTGGGTGTGCTCAGAATCATGTTTATAAAGAGTTCTTGTTTAGTTAGCATACTAACACTTTAAAACTGAAAGTTCAAAGATAGGCTTTTCACGCTCCACAAGCGTCGATTTACGTTTTGATTTCACTAGCTGGAAGACACATAAATAACACTTTTGCTGTCCCAAAACAAGTTGATCAAATCCACTTTCTAATTTAAATCCGATTCTGAAAATCGATTTCTCATAACGACACCGAACTACTTCACTAGAATTGTCTGTGGCGTGTATTTTTATGTCAATGCAAAATATTTTTCGACAAGTTTTTTTTGCAAAGTCAACTTCGATTGATGCACAAAGAAGTAATAAAAAGTTATAGAAACGCACAATTATTGTGAAAAACATTTAATTGAGAAGCCAAATAACAGAGGTACGTAATAAATGTGTTAAAAACGACAGAAGTTCGTGTTTACATAAGAATTGTGATAAAAGTTAAAATGTATTCGTAGTTATGTCAAAACGTAAAGAAAAACGGTTTTAAACAGAACTACTAGTATATGTACCATGAAGATTATATTCAAATAACTCAGTATCTATATTGTGAAAAGTTTTTGCTAAATACGACGTAATTTTCGATCATATTTCTCATTTTGAAAAGGTTGATGTGTGTCTTTGTAAAAATAAATAGTTTACTGCTGTTGTATTTTATTGAGAAATCTTTATCTTTATTGGCCAAGTTAATTACAGTACGAAGTTAAAAGTTTAGTTTTTACTTGGATAAATTGGGGTTAGAAAAACATACAGTTTTTATATTTATTTATAGTTATCGGCACGGATATTGGGCTCTCGGCGGAAGAGTGGGGATCGCTTTGCGCACAGTACACATAAGACAATAAACCAATAAATCGCTTCTGCGCAGGTGAAGGTCAGGGCTCAATATCCGTGCCAATAACTATAAGTACCAAACATTTACTTGAAATGCATTTTCCTAGTTGACACAACATTCTTATAATGTCTTAGTTGTCTTTATATGTTTTGAGAGTTCGTCCACACATTATTTGAAGTTCTATTTGATGGAATAAAGACACCATTGTTTCATTATTTATTTATGTAATTAACCTATCTATTATCTAAGTCATCATCCTCCGAGCCTATTCCCAACTATGGTGGGGTCGGCTTCCAGTCTAACCAGATGTAGCTGAGTACCAGTGCTTTACAAGGAGTGACTGCCCTATCAACCCAGTTACCCGGGCAACCCAATACCCCTTGATAAGACTGGTGTCAGACTTACCGGCTTCTGACTATCCATAATGACTGTCAAGGATGTTCAATGACAGCCGGGACCTACAGTTTAACGTGCCATCCGAAACACAGTCATTGGTGTCTAAGATATACTTAGAAAGTACAAACAAAAGAAAACTGCAAAAAACTTAGTTGTATAAAAACCTTGTGATGCTTTTTCAGAAATCTCTCGGAATTTGATTTCCTAACGAGCACAAGAACATTGCACAATGGAGTTAACGATCAAACCAGAGGCTCGCACTCAACTGAAGACAGACATTCGTGAGGAGATCATAACGAGGAGCAATAAGGATATTGTGGGTGACGATATTGTTAAGGAACACTGTTACGTCAGATCTAATGCTAAGAAAGTGTTCTATTACCATCTGAGCGACCATAATTATTTGTAAGTATTTATTTTAAAAATATGTATAGTTATCGGCACGGATATTGAGCCCTGATCTTCACCTGCGCAGAAGCGATTTATTGGACTATTGCCTTATGTGTACAGTGCGCAAAGCGATCCTCACTCTTCCGGCGAGAGCTCAATATCCGTGCCGATAACTATAATCTTTAGGATTAAGGTTTCCTAAGTCACCAAATGACAAAGGATTTATATAAAGAAGTTGTCTTTGTCATTGGTCTAGTTGTAGCATAGCATGACTGTCAGTATACAGTGTCCTGAGTTTGATTCCTGGTCTGAAATTGATTTGTGGATTTTAGAAACTTTCACAAAGCACCCCAGAGTCGTCAGTCAGTCAGCTACTTCCAAATGTTAGTAGCAGTACGATTCTAAATCAGGCTGTCATCTGCCTGACTGCCTTTCTTGATAAGTAGGCTTTATAATACTGAAACTATTATTTAAAACAACGATTAATACCATTGACAACTTCAATAAAAAAAAAAAAACTTGAATTTAATAATGTCATCCCAACTAATATTATAAATGCGACAGTGACCTTGTCTGTCTGTCTGTCTGTTACGCTTTCACGTCGAAACTACTGAACTGATTTTAATAAAATTTGGTACAGAGATAGAGGTGACCTTGAGAAAGAACACAGGATAGTTTTTATCCCGGACTTTTGAAGAGTTCTCTTGGAAACGCGATATAACCGAACTTGACGCGGGCGAAGCCGCGGGCGGAAGTTAGTTATTATATAAAATTCTAATAAACCAATTTCAATTACTTCCAGCAACCACCGCAGAGCCTTAAAGCAGAACGCACAACAGAAATCCAAAACAGACTTACAGAAACTTAAACAGAAGCCTACAAAAACACGCAAACGAAACATCAAGATCACAGAACTAAGAGCAGTTTACAACTGCAAGGCATGCGGTTACCGTACTATGAACAGAGAAATATTTCCTACCCACAAATGTGAGAGAGAACCCACATTCAAACCTTGCACGGACTGTGACAAGAATTTGACACCGGAAGGATATCAACGATGCCACGAATGCACTTATTTTACTAAAACTAAGTCCAGTTTGAAAGTTCATATGCGCATTCATGCGAAAGGGACTCCTTATAAATGTACGGAGTGCGAGTGCTCCTTCAAAGATTTGAAGGACCTTATTCTACATTTTGATGAAGTTAAAGATCTGAAATGTGATTGTGGGTATGCAACACATGTTAAACAACAGATGGTCACACATAAGAGAACGCATACCGGTGAGAAACCTTTCTGCTGTGGTGTGTGTAGCTTTTCTACGAGTGAGCGGTCAACGTTGCATAGGCATTTGAAAACACATGATAGGATTTAGTATATTAGAGGGACTAAAAATATTGGGTTAAGTGAGGTACGGTTTGAATGCTAGCCACCGACTGCATGAAATCGGCCGCAGCTGCACTACTGGGGCTCGATTCTGATAATTTTATTTAAGAGACATACGATTGATATCCAACTAAGATTCAATCACGACTCAATTACGATTGAAGCTTATGTGGCATTCCGCTATTTTTTCTTTTAAATTAACTTAACTTTTTTATCATTTTCTTTGATTCAATAATGAATCATATTGTCTGCAAATGATTTACGATTGCAATATGATTGTAGAGCAAACTATCGTATAGACCAAATGACAAATCAATGAAATGTCATTGGAATACGATTAGTCTTATATTAGTAGCAGAATGCCCGATAAGGTTAAAACTTCTATAAGAATCAATTGATATCCAATTTACACATTATTAAATTTAGCAGAATCAGGCCTCTGGTTTGTATGTATTTACATGAAACCGTTTTGTATCGAAGCGGCAGCAGCACGTGCACGTGCAGCAGATATCGACCGATTTCATGCAGTCACTGCGAGTGCGGTTGGCAGTTGCAGTCGGCAGCTAGCATTCAGATCCAACCTTAAATATATGGGTTCCTTCTATCTGGCAGAATTTTAATTTGGCCGAATTTTATTTGGCATAACACACTTGGCATAATTTTTTTTCAACGAATGTTTTTAAGGCATAAAAAATATTTAGCATAATTATTGTTTCACCGAATATTTATATGCCCGAATTTACAGTTGCATACTTTTAAGATGGCAGAATTTTATTTCGCATAATGGCTTTTGGCATAGTTAGAGTTTCGCATTATTTCTTTCAGCATAATGTATATTTTGAGAAACTATTATTAGGTATAATCTCATTTGGCGTACTATGAAGATGGTAGAATTTTATTTAGATTCAATTTATTTAGCAAATTGCCATTTATAACCTTCAATTAAAAAACATTGTATTAAAAATTAAAGCTGGTAACGAAAACGAATCGCTGCAAAACCGACTCCACGTAGTCTTGTTTGCCCTACCCCTAGAGTGCAATTCAAAACCGCGTTGGCGCGGAGGGGCGAGGCGGCCTGCGAGCTGAGGCGCAGGTAGTTTTAAGGCTCGCCGCCGCGGCTGAGGCAGCAAGCCGAAGCTGCGGTGGTGAGCGTGAAAACCATCTGCGACGATAAGCTCGCATGGGACCGCCGGAGCCCCGCAGCGCCGGAGCCGTAACAGAAGCCATGCTTGCTGCATGTTGCATGCCTGCTTACATGCTCCATGCCTGCTTGCATGCTTCCATGCTTCAGGCTTGTTTGCATGCTTCTTACAGGAAAATAAAATTTCCAAAACTATGCCAAAAGATGATTCTGACTATAAACATTCTGAAATATGATAGTTCTGCCTTTTAATGACTACTTATATGAAATGTATGCCAAAAGGAAATACTGACTGGCAACTTTCTGCGAAATGATGTTTCTACTATTTATTTAAGTATAATGAATATGAAATTTATGCCTAAAGATGATTCTGCTTGCCAAAATTATGCATTTTTAATGTATGCTAAATGAGTGTATGCCACACGATTTTCTGCGAAATGAAGATTATGCCAACTGTTGGTATGCAAAATAAGATTATGACATAAAAAGTTCTGCCATAAAGGGGGGACCCTAAATATATATTTGTCACAAAATTATTGATTTGGATTTAATTTTATGATTTAGATTTTATGCTCTGTTTAAAGTACACTCGAAAAAATTATGATTAAAAAACTGCAAATAATTTAAAAACGGATATACTGATCTTGGTTTCGTTTGATAAGAATAAAAACTAAAATTGGTCTGAGACTAAAAGTATGAAAAGGTTCCTTAGAAAAGTAGTTTGCAATGAGTGATTGAATCTTAAACTGTATTTACTTATATCATGTTTATTATTTTGTTCTTTGCATAAATACATATAATACAAACGTCAGTTTTCTTAAAACAACTGTTTAAAACAATTTTCACGTTCAAGTTTCAAAGTAAACAGTTGTTTTAATTAAAACTGACTTTTATGTTGTCAGTGAACTTGGGCGTTAGAGTATGTAAATATATTTTTTTCCTGGTTAAGACCAAAGATGACGGAGTTATGGTTTGCTTGGAAGTTAATCCGACTTTACTTAATTTTATTCTTTATATTTTTTTCTCACAAGTTAAGAATGTACCTAAAAACGTTTGTGCTTTGAAATATATTATTATATAACAGGGTAAGCACAAAAAATACTTTGAAGTATATTATTACCCAATCTTGACTTAGGTAAACATTGAAATGAATGAATTGCTTAAAAAGAATTATGATTTTGTGTATTTTTTGTTCAGTAAAAGTAATCTAGAGGGACTTAATTAGTGGACTATGCTTGAATACGTGATTTGTGCCTGAAAGATGACATGAATAGGAAGGGAGTGAGTGTCAGTATGACGAGTGACAGGGGAAAATGGAAAAGGGTGACATATTGCACCGAACTCAAATAAAATTGGGAACAGCACAGGAGGAAGAAGAAGACTTGAATAAGTGATTCTACTCATGATTACAAATTCCCAAAGATTTAAAAAAATCTCGATTACTTTTGATCGTGTTTAAGTATTGATCACTAATTAATGGTCATCCTATCCATAATAATGTATTGTTTAGAAGATATGGGCTGATTGTTGAAAGTGTGGTCCTTATATTAAAAACTGTTGTTATAATTTTTGTTTTGTTTTTTTTTTCAATCCTTTTACATACATACGTATAAAGGTACAGTTATCGGCACGGATGTCGAGCCCTGACTTTTACCTGCGCAGAAGCGATTTATTGGGTCCCTTTGGTGGTATGAAGTGAGCGCGGGGGCCGCGGTAAAGCGGTGATTGGCCCGCAGCGCATCGCGTCAAAGCCGTCACTCGGGATTGGTTCTTTGCTGCGATTGACGTACGTCAGGACGACGAGTACACTTCGGGCCAATTTAATTGACACCAGTTTTTATGAAATATATTTTTGTTTTTTATAAAAAATGTTTTTCATTTCATTAGAGAATAAATTAAATTCGAGGTCAAAAATGTTAACAAGAAAAGTACCAAGGTACGAAGTAGTTTTTTTTGTCAAACTAGAAAATATAACCTATATTTTAAATTAGAAACACTTTTTAACACCTAATTCTATCCCAATTTCCATTTCTCAATTAAATCAATCAATATAAAATCTTTCTTTAAATCATTGAGCCAGTATGAAATTACATAGGGAACTTAGGAAAAAATAAATAATAAAAGGGTGTGTGTTTTTTCTTGCCATAAGTGTACGGTGCGCAAAGCGATCCCCACTCTTCCGCCGAGGGCTCGATATCCGTGCCGGTAACTATAACTGCCTCGTTGGTAAGCTGTCGCAAGTACGGCTGCTGAGAAATCGCTTTGTGGGATTTAGAAGACTTTCACAAAGCAGCCCGAAGCCTGTAAGCTGGTGATTGATACACCCGTGCATCGGAGAGCACGTAAATGTCGGTCTTGCGCCTGATCTCTCTCCGATGGTGTCGGATTGTCGTCCCATCGGGCTATGAGAGAAAGAATAGTGAGTGCACCTGAGCCTGCGCAAATGCTTGTGCACTATAATATGTCCTGCGCAGCTGGCTGATCTCCTTATATGAGAGCAGCCGCCGTGGCCGAAATGGGCCGTCGACGCCATTATTACATATTATAAAGGTGAATGTTTGATACTTATCCCTGAGGAAACAAGTAAAATCGATGGCGCAAGTTAGTTTTTATCTGTGCTAATATAAAAGAGAGGAAACTTTTTTTGTTTTAATATATAGGTACTTTATTTTTTACCGTTTAAAACTGTATGTAAGAAAATCTTGGAATCTTAATTTGACCCACTTCCCGGTCTTCGATTAAGATGAAATTTTTGTTGAAACGTTGCAAATCCAATTTAAATGCGTGTTTTTTAGGGTTTCGTACCCAAAAGGTAAAACGGGACCCTATTGTTTTCGCTCCTCTTCCTTCCGTCACCAGGCTGTATCTCATGAAGCTTGATAGTTAGTAGAGAGTTGAAATTTTCACAGATGATTGATGTATTTCTGTTGCCGCTACAACAAGAAATACTGAAAACTAGAATAAAATAAATATTTTGGGGTGCTCCCATACAACAAACGTGATTTTTTTGATAATTTTCTAAATAAAGGTACGGAATCCTTCGTTCGCGATTCCGACTTGCACTTAGCCGGTTTTTAAACTATCTATTTTTTATTAGATAGGAAAAGCAAACAGCTGGAATATAAAGCAAAAAAGTTTGGCAAACATTAAAAAGGTGAATAAATAAAACAATATTCAAGTTTTATATAAAAAATGCAGTTTATTTACAGAAAAAGTCCGTTGTACAAAATTCATTCTTTATAAGTAATTAAATATTCGTATAATATTTTTACAAATTAAAAAGAGTTCTTAAAAATAATCGGAGTATTAACACACCCGTACATTTTAGTCTACAATAGATATTTTTCGACAAAAATACTATTTTTTATCAGTGGGACAGTTACAATATTGTGTAGTCATTATATACTAAAGAATACGCGTTTTCTACATACACATTACTTCTAAATTTTTATATGAATAGTGGTAAAAATATAGTTTGAGAGCCCAGGACAGCCAGATATCACATAATTTTCTCACGAACAAGCCGTTTTCCCGCGTCCCGTGGGAACTACTGCTCGTACCGGGATAAAATATAGCCTATGTTACTCGGGAAAAGTGTAGCTTTCCAACAGTGAAAGAACTTTTCAATCGGTTCAGTAGTTTTGGAGCCAAACATAGAAGTTATAAGATAAATTAGCGTCTAACTGCAATTTCAACAACCTATCTGTCTATTCATTTGCTTATCTCTAGATAGGATTTTGGCCTATCCTAACTAATATTATAAATGTGAAAGTAACTCTGTCTGTCTGTCTTTCTGTCTGTCTGTCTGTCTGTCTGTCTATTCTTCACGCCTAAACTACTGAACCGATTTATGTGAAATTTGGTACAGACATAGTTTGGAACTTGAGAAAGGACATAGGATAGTTTTTATTACAAGAAATATAAAAAAAAAAAATATTCCGAACATATAGCGCCATCTATTGGTCAAACCAAAAATCTGCCGAAGTCCCTATTCCACGCGAACGAAGTCGCGGGCAAAAGCTAGTCCCTAATAAAAGCGACGTCAAAGCCAATCCACAGATAGGTTATTGAAATTAGCCGTATGTAAACATTCAAGGAGATCTAAGGGGGAGGCCTATGTTCAGCAGTGGACGTCCTATGGCTGAGATGATGATGATGATGAAACATTTAAAGTCGACTAGGCTAGAAAGAATGTTACTTGTGAGATGACGGCAGATAGAAGAGTATGGAAGGAGAAAACATGCTGCGCCGACCGCAAATAAAATTGGGATAAGGGCAGGAGGATGATGATGTCCAAACTTATTTTATATTTTGCACAGGTACGTTCAATTTGTGAGAAAATAAGTGATATCTAACAGCCCTAGGATCTAGGTCTATAATATTTAGGTCATATTTCCGAAACAACCAATATGATCTTCATGGCAGAAAACAGTTTACGTCAAATAACTCTGCCGTTCTGAAGTTAGCCATTAAAAGCTTTGCACATGCGTAGTAGTGTTTTATTTGTACTTTACCATAATGAAGTTACTATACTCTATCCACGGAAGCAAGAGCTAAAAGGTAAACAAAGAATGACACTTTTTCAAGATGGCGGTATAACCCGACCGATGACAAAATCACAGATACTGCGAACATTTTGCACAAAAATGTGGCGTTTTGTCATAGGTCGGTTTATACCGCCATCTTGAAAGTGTCATTCTTTGTTTACCTTTTAGCTCTTGCTTCCGTGGATAGAGTATAGTTACTAACTTCAGAGCGTAAGTATTTGACGAAAACTCAACAATTTTCGAAACTGCCGTCTCTTACACTCGTAAAAATTTTGAAAAGTTTTTTATTTATTGAATAACCGTCGATTTCTATAACTTATCTTTCTGTTAATTTGAAACTCAAAATATTTATTTGCTCGTTTGCTATTAAGATTGGATTTTGCCATTACTTCCAAGTCAATAATGTCAAAGTAGAGTGGAGACCACGGAAGTAGCAAGCGCAGCGTAGGACGTCCACCAACAAGGTGGACAGACGACGATATAAAGGTCGCCGTCGACGCTGGATGCAGGTCGCCTCCAACAGGTATCTGTGGAGATCTAAGGGGGAGGCCTATGTTCAGCAGTGGGCGTCCTATGGCTATGATGATGATGATGAAATAATGTCAAATTGCAATCTCTAATCGCAAAACAGCGGATGGATATGTTATAGAAATCTACAGTAAGTACTTGTTCTATTGCTATATTCTATTGGAGTACTTATATGGTCTAAATATTTGTGAAGGCTACATCAAGGCATTATCTTATACGCTAGAGAGGCACATACACGTACTACCAGCTTATTGGTCTGTTCCACCACCTCCTGATAAGTTGCTGATAAATTAATCTGACAGACAAACAATAATAGTATTTTGGAAAACTTTTTACACGGTCGGTTAGCCCCATGGTAAGCTATTTATTTGCGTGTGTTATGGATGCTAACACAACTGATATGTGTACTACATAATAATCTATACTAATATTATAAAGCTGAAGAGTTTGTTTGTTTGTTTGAACGCGCTAATCTCAGGAACTACTGGTCCGATTTGAAAATTTCTTTCAGTGTTAGATAGCCCATTTATGGAGGAAGGCTATAGGCTACTTTTTATCCCGGTACGGGAAGTAGTTCCCACGGGATGCGGGTGAAACCGCTGGCAGAAGCTAGTTTCTAAATACATATTATAACACCCATACCACAACCAATAAACATGCTCATTGCTCACACAAATGTTGACTGTACCGGGAATCGAACCAGGGACAACCAGTTCGGCAGTCCGTGTATTCAGTGTTGGGCTATTCATCCATAGAGAAAGGCAAAGCGCGAAGTAATTCTCACGGGACGAGTGACGGGCGACGGACGAGTGAAACCGCGGAAAACAGCTAGTGGTAAATATTTTTTACTAGCTTCTGCCAGCGGTTTCACCCGCATCCCGTGGGAACTACTTCCCGTACCGGGATAAAAAGTAGCCTGTAGCCTTCCTCGATAAATGGGCTATCTAACACTGAAAGAAATTTTTAAATCGGACCAGTAGTTCCTGAGATTAGCGCGTTCAAACAAACAAACAAACAAACTCTGCAGCTTTATAATATTAGTATAGATCTAGATATGGTGGGACTGACCCTACAAGTCCTAGGAACACTAAAGTCTGTATAGAAATACTTAGGTTACCTTTACATGGATATTATATGATATGGACAATATTAAGAACTTGTTTTTTTGAAGTCGGTTAAAAATACAAGGTGTTGATTTGCATTCGTGCCATACTTCAGGAGGAGGACATGAAATACGTAAATAATCGATTGGAATTACAGTAGACGGGAAATAGCTAATATGCACTGCTTTTTCTGTCATTGTAATGTCATAGTATTTCAGAAGTAATCCAATTTTATGAATGAAATTTATGAATAATCGTTGCGTATGCTTTGTGTTTGCGTTTGTGTGAGGGCGCAGCACGGTTTTAAGGCCAGTAACACACGCGCCAAGTTTAAATACGGCTAGATGACATTGACGGATTTCCGGAAAAAAATTAAAATCAAACATTTTTGTACCAATTTTTTTGTTGATTTGGGTTGAGAATCTTTAGTATAATTACGTCCTTGACTATGGCACGGATGCAAATCAACAGCTTGTATAATTCATTTTGTATCGAGTGTTTTTGCCTCATTGTGAAGTTATTTATAATAAGGTCTGGTTACAATAGTTACCGATAAGTATCAGTTAGTTATCCGATAGTTAAAGCTATCTGTCAGATAAAGGCTGCGTACAATTTTTGCTAGATATTGCTATCCAAGACATTTGAAACCAAAATTACTTAGTAACTCTTATAGTAATCTGTGCCAAAAGTTATAGTATACCTAGGGCTGCCATCCGTCCGGGTTTCCCCGGATTTGTCCTCGTTTGGAGGCCGTCCGGGGGCCGTCCGGGCGGGGTTTCAAGAAGTTTCCGGGGAAAACCCGGACACTTTTCATGTAAGGAAGCACCTAATTGAATTTAAGTATATGTTAATAGTAAATGGATCACAAATTAGGTATTATTTTGTTTAAAAAAATCGTACTCGTTCGGAGAAAAAATGCGATTTACGCCAAATGTCCGGGTTTTTTTAAATGTTTGTCCGGGTTTTGCGAAATTTGAGATGGCAGCCCTAAGTATACCTGACAGATAAGTTCCTGATAGACTATCAGGGACTTTATCAGTAACCTGTGAAACTCGACCCCATATAATATATTGTCCATATGTAGTATCCATTTTGAATTATACTGAATTACTAAGGCAGCTTATTATAGTTTAAGTTTTTAAACAACCAATAGGATTTTGTTCGTCCGATAAATCGGTGACCGATTTTTTGTAGGAGAAAAATAGAACACACTGATAGATAGCAATAGTGCTACGCACGATCCTACAAAAAGTCGGTCACATAGTCCTACAAAAAATCGGTCTAATTTATCTGTCCTACAAAAAATCGGTCTAATTTATCTGTCCTACAAAAAATCGGTCCAATTTATCTGTCCTACAAAAAATCGGTCCAATTTATCCGTCCTACAAAAAATCTGAAGTAGGCGGTTACTCAAACATCTCGTTTCCGCCCACTCAGTAGTATCCCTGAGCGAAGAAATTCTATTGCTTGTTCAAAAACTTAAAAGTTTGGGCCTTATAGCTGCCCGTTTCCTATAATATAAAAGAGTGTAAAAAGATTCATATCAACACTAACTCAATAAGAAATAAAAAACTCTCTCCGGTGGTGTCGGATTGTCGTCCCATCGCGCTATGAGAGGGAAGGAATAGTGAGTGCACCGCAGTCCAAGCAAATGTGCGTGCACTATAATATGTCCTGCCCAGCTGGCTGATCTCTTTATATGAGAACAGCCGCCGTGGCCTATTGCCAGTTTTAATACAAATCTTTTTAAAACCCTTCTATATTTTTTACATATAGTGTTGTATTAAAATATATTTAGTATGGATATATTCATTCTAAGTTTGTATACGATGCCTTTAAAATATGATTGCAGTATATAGTATATGTAATCCATTTGGCTAGGCACTTAACTAAATATAAACAATTTTGATATGACTTTTTATTTAAAAATAAAATGCAGAAAAAAATCAATGTAAATCATCATGTCTCGAGCCTTTCTCCCAACTATGTTGGGGTCGGCTTCCAGTCTAACCGGATGCAGCTGAGTACCAGTGTGTCACAAGGAGCGACTGCCTATCTGACCTCCTCAACCCAGTTACCCGGGCGACCCGATACCCCTTGGTTTATTATTTTATCAATGGAATCATTACTTTAAGCAGTAGTTTATTTGTTTCATACATATTTGTGTACTAATTATATCTTAGACACCATTGACTGTGTTTCGTATGGCACGTTAAACTGTAGGTCCCGGCTGTCATTGAACATCCTTGGCAGTCGTTACGGGTAGTCAGAAGCCAGTAATCTGACACCAGTCTAACCAAGGGGTATTGGGTTGCCCGGGTAACTGGGTTGAGGAGGTCAGATAGGTAGTCGCTCCTTGTAAAGCACTGGTACTAAGCTACATCCGGTTAGACTGGAAGCCGACCCCAACATAGTTGGGAAAAAGGCTCGGAGACATATTTGTGTGAAAAGTCTCAAGTATCAAGATTGTTTACCTTTAGTCAAGTGCCTAGCCAAATGGTAATTATGTATACTTATAGCAGTTTATTTATTTACAATAAATATTCTTAATAATTAAATGCAAATTGTGATGAAGCCACGATTGGTTATACTTTGTTCATAAGATCATTTTTAAAGTTAAGGTACCTACGTCTTGAATGTTAGCTTATCAAAACGAATCTTTACAGTACATTTTGAAAATAACTGTTTTTTTTGTACATTGTATCCCTACTAATATTATAAATGCGAAAGTAACTCTGTCTGTCTGTCTGTTACGCTTTCACGCCTAAACCACTGAAGTGATTTTAATAAAATTTGGTACAGAGATAGAGTTGACCTTGAGAAAGAATATAGGATAGTTTTTATCCCGGACTTTTGAAGAATTATCTTGGAAACGCGATATAACCGCACTCTACGCGGGCTAAGCCGCGGGCGGAAGCTAGTTAATAATTGCGAAAGAAACTTAGATTTAACGAGTTCCACAAATAAACAAATTTCATGAAAATCATTTCAGCTGTGATGTGACATATAGACAATAAATTCCACATTTATAATATTATTAAGAATATAAGAAAAAAAACAGTCGAATTGAGAACCTCCTGTCTTGGAAGTCGGCTAAAAGTGATAATCATAGCTCGTTTTTAATGAAACCGCTCGTACGTGCGTTTTCATACTTATACACGTAATTCCATCTAAAATCCTACAAGCATACATTCCATTACAAGCCTTCCATTCAAATTCGGTCACCCATCCAATTCCATACCTTGCTTAACTTTTGACACTCGGTTAAAATATACAGTTAGTTAAATCTATGTTTTTAACTTAAGGGTTATATTCTAATACTGTTTAATATTTTGGTCAGTTACTGTGATACGTTCGGGCTTTCTATTATTTTAATTAATGCTGTTATTAAGGCTCTATACCACTTGGCTAGGCATTTAACTAAATATAAACAATCTTGATATATCGGGTGTGTCGTACCTAATCACATTAAATTAAATACGGTAATATACTGGTTAATATATGTCGATTAGCACAAAGAAAAACATATTTTTTCAAACAAAGTAAATATAATAAAAATGTGTGAAAATTAGAACACCATATAAGAGTCAGTCATTGCAAACAACGGAAATTCTCCCTTGAAAACTGACAGCTGTCAACTGATCAAAACATTCGATACTCCTAACTTTATCTCTGCTTTACACATGATGTTGTAAATTATGAAAACGAAAAATGACTCCTGTGGCCAAACCACTGAATGGATTAGGTTATTTTTTTTTACAATTCGCCATAGAATATCATAAAGTATATGTGACACAATTTAATGTGATTAGGTACGACACACCCGATATATGATTTTTTGTTCAAACTCTTATTTAAAAAAAAACGGGTAAAAATCAAACAATAAAAAAAATACTTACTAAATTGAATCATTATTTTAAGCAGTAGTTTATTTGTTTAATATGTATTTGTGTGAAAGGTCCTAAGTATCAATTGTTGTATTTTCATATATATTTTTTTCTATAGATTTAATAATAATAATTATAGTTGTAACTTTTATTTTATTTTGCTGTGCCCTACAGGGTCCACAATTGTACCTAGCTCTAAGCCTAACTGTAACACCTACTTTATACATTGTGGAATGCAAATAAATAATATGAATGAATGAATATGAATATCAAGATTGTTTAGTTAAGTGCCTAGGCAAATTGTGAATAGATATTTTGTTGTTTTTGTTATATGATTTAATGTAGCGTGGTGGTTACAGGAAGACTATTTAGTTATCTTTCTTTATAAATATTTAAACAGGGCTGTTTTAGAAACGCAAAATAATTATAGATTTTTTTTTAAACCAAAAAAGTCATTCAGTTATTGAAATAGTTATGTAGAGTTATCTCAAACACGTCTGCGGGATTGTTCGCGCGAGTTACCGCGGCGCTGGTACTTAAAGGGCTTAAGAAGGAACATGGTGGGTTGTAGTCAGTAAGAATCTGACACTCCCTCACGCTGCACACACAGCGGGAGGAGTCGTTTGATGATTTCCCATCCAAAAAAGTTCTCTAAAACATATTTTTTACGTTTAAAATTCAGCCAGATTGAAAAGAAAGAAGTGTGTGACTATGACGTAATGACGTAGATTTCCAATAGTAAACCACCCTGTATGTTTACAAAGGTAAATGTATATTTAAACCTCCCACGCTACTCCCGAATTAAAGTTATACAATATGGTGAAGTTGCCTACACTAGTAAATGCATTAACGTTGTGTTAATGGAGTGCGGGCATTTTCATTATAATAACTTAATTGAAATGGTGTAGCAATAATGGATCCAGCAGGGTCAAGGACTGCTGGGGCTGCGGGATTGTTCGAAAGAGTTATCGCGGCCCTGGTACATAAAAGGCCTACGACGGAACACGACGGTTTTTAGTCAGTAAGAGTCTGACACTCCCTCACCGCTGCGGGAGGGGTCATTTGATGATTTTTGACGTCGTTAAAAACCTCAATGTAGTGAAACTTGCTCCAACCTATTTAAAATAAGCCTAACATGGTTTATATCAATTCAAACATGCTTCAAATCAAGTTTGTATATTTATCAAAATGTCAAATGACCCCCTGTAGAATTATATTATTATTTAATATTTGTATACGTATCTTCAAACCATACAGACAGACATGTGTTGCTGGGGAGTTTGTTCCACCACTTCTTCTTCCCAGCAAAAACACATATTAAGTGGTGTAGGGCGGGCGTTTTGGGGGCTGTCTTTTGTAAATTTGACGTTCGAAAAGTGCTGATTTTCAGCCTACTTTGAATAAATGACTTGTGATTTTTTGATTTTATATCAAAAATTCAAAACACTTAACTACAAATCCTTGTGACATAAAAAATACTCAAATAAATACTAAAAATTAATATACCAAAATTGTGACATAAAAAAAATCATAGAAATACTCGAATTGAGGATCTCCTTTTTGAGAAGTCGGTTAAATATTAAAAGATTTTTTTTTCTTATTTTTTCAAAAAGATGTTTTCTTTTTTTTTTTTCAAAAAATGCCTGCACTCCGCTACACAAAACGTGTAGCTAGAAAAATACTAATAGTTTTGTTGTTGTACAATTCGTGGTGTTCACTACAAAAATACCGCGCTACGCTTATGATACGCTATCACTTATATTATGGTGGACAGGCGGACGGGGTGTAAGACCCCATTGACAGAAGTCTACGCAGCTATGGTCTGACAATGGGTCTGACCAGGTCTGACAGTTTTTCGGTGCAGTTGACAGTTCTGTCAGACAGTACAAACAACAGAATTTTCTAAAAACTAAAACTGTGTATATCTTCGGTGGATTTTTATTTTAGTCATTTTTTACCCGACTGTCAAGACGGCTCACATATTGCCTCCTTCTATCTATGTCCGTGGTCGTCAAACTGCGGCCCGCGGGCCGCATGCGGCCCGCGCGCGTTTTTTGTGCGGCCCACTTTTAAGTAGATTTCTTTAATTAATAGTCAAATACTACATATACCTATACTACTGATAGGTACTTATGGCATAATCATGAACAAAATCAAAATCCAACTTTGTGTTTGAATCCGGAGACGATTACTAACGAAACGATACGAGCATTTATATCAGTGGTTTTTAACCGGTGGTCCGCGAAACATTGCTATACGTCATTTAACTTTATTTTTATCGACTTATATATGTGTGCAGGGGCTTTCGCATGGACGTATATAAGTTAAGTTTCGGGGTCCGGACCCCCCATTCATATCCATCTTACTTGTCTAACAGAAAAAAGTATATGTTTGGGCTACATTTTACGTAATTTTAATTATGAGTCTTCAAAAAAAATCGCGCTCGCTTCGCTCGCGAATTCAGAAACTATATATGTGCCCTTTTTCTTGCATTTGTCAACAAACAAAAAGTTAAGTAAGTAGGTATGTAGGTACGTTTGGGCTACATTTTACGTAATGTTTATTTGAGTCTGAAAAAAAATTCGCGCTCGCTTCGCTCGCGCATTTAGAAACTACATAAGCATATGTTTGTTTTTCTTTGCATTTGCTTACCTACAAAAGAATAGAGAGGAATTCAGAAGTTAATAAAGAAAATGCAGTCACAAAAATCTCATTAAATTAAAATCTGTAACTTTTCGTTTTTTGCTAAATAATAAAGAAATGAGTGCTAATTATAAATTGTGCTTGTATTCTTTATCAAAGAACCCTCAATTTAGGTAAACCAATAGGGTGGTCCCCGGCAAGACAAACTTTTGGTAAAGTGGTCCCTCATGACGAAAAGGTTAAGAACAACTGATTTATATGAATAGTATGGACTACTATAGATAAGTATGCAAAAGCTCTTGAAACGCCTTCGCATATACTGCGGCCCGGGCCCTGGTGCTCACATTGTTATGTGTGGCCCTTGGCCAGTAAAGTGTGACGACCGCTGATCTATGTATTCAAATATTGGCTTTAAGTATTACCCTTTCTAAATGTAATATTTCATTGCAATGTGCCGTATGAAAAAAGTGTCATGCTATGGCCATTTTTTACTTTTTAGGGCGGCTAAAAAGAGTGATTATCTAAAATCTACTCTCCTTTATATCGGTTTTTGTTTTGTTTTACTGTACATACTTTTGTTTGTGTATGCAATTTCTTTGTTTCTTATGACAGAAAAAAAAATGGAAGTGGCAGTCAAACCCATAATTGTGGAAAGCCCTTATTAATATGATTAAAATATGCTTCTAGCCTCCTCTTTTTTGGAAAGTCGGCTAAAGATATTAAATGTAATTAGCTGCGTAGACTTCTTACAATTTAAACTAAAATATTACAGTAGCCATTCTTAGAAGGCACTAACATTATTCGATAGGGTGAACGCACCAATTGTCGAGCTCAGAACCTACTTTTGTGAAGTCGGTTAAGACTTTGAAAAATGTCTTGGTGAAGTCCAAAATTGGTACATCGACCCTTATATATTTTTAAAAACTATATCAGCTGCTTAGAAATACGATAAATGCATAATTATAAGGTTTACACGGATAAAATACATTCTTAGACAAAATAATACTACTGTTTTATTATGCTCGTTTAAAATTACTGGCCTTGTGTTGGCAACACTAGATTGAAAAAAAAAAACGTTCCAAGTTGCCAATTAAAAAAAATAAGTATAAAAAGTCTTGTGGGGTTAAAAAGATTGCATTAGTTGGAAGTTGTATGAACTGGCAACACTACTTATAAATAATGTTGCCAGCTCATAATTTGTGATAGTAAATAAATAGTTTAAAATTGTTGATGAATTACAACTAAGTCAATTGAATGCATTTAATTTTAAAATTAAAGCTTTTGGAACACAATGTTTCAAATACTATTTAGAGTTCCAATTTCTAAAAAAAAACTTACGAAAAGAAATTAATCAGTTGATATAAAAAATTGGTCAGAAAACAATAAAAAATTCTAAGACCTAAGTTAAAAAAAATGTTGCCAACATTACTGGGTTGCCATATCACTAAATTTGGAATTACATTTCAATCGATCACATCCTAAATCCTAGAACCTACCATTAAAAATACTTATTTTTTTAACATCCAAAATTCAGGTAAAATTAAAACCTAGCAAAATCACAAGAAAAATCAATAACCTAATAAAAAAAAAACTACCAAAAAAGTTGCCAGCGTAAAAAAATCTACTAAATTAGAAATAAAAAAATACTGTGGGGTTGCCAGCGTCGTTTTAAAAATAATACTATTTTACCTTTTTATTAGCTATTAGGGGTTGCATCTCGCCATGTACTGAACCATGAAACATTGAATAATCCGGAATATGGGTGTTTTCGCTTTTTATGAAGTCTTAATGATTCTTCTGAGGCGTACCAAAATTGGGGGAATTTGTCATACGGGTACTTTACTGGTTCCTTCACGAATGGTTCTGAAGGATCGCCTGAAATAGAAGAAATACATTTTTAATATTATGTATGATTTGACGACTTCGATGGCGCATTGATCACCATGCCGGACTGCTGAACCTGAGGTCCCGGGTTCGATTCCCGGCTCGGTCGACATTTGTGTGATGAGCATGCTTGCTGGCCGTGGTCTGGGTGTTATAATATGTGTATATGTAGCTATATGTAGTTTATCAGTTGTGTTAGCACCCATAACACAAGTTAATTAATAACTTAGCATGGGGCTAACCGACCGTGTGTGAAAAGTGTCCCGACATTATAGGCAGACCTAGATTCCACCAAAATAATTCACGACTAGAAAGTGTAGCGCAAAGGTTGCAGTTTCGTGGACATGTGACAAAAGGTTAGGTAAATTATGTTTAGTGGTAAAATCCCTGCAGTCTCAAAGATGGGTGTGCGAGTTCGACTCCACGTCAAGCAACTAATATAACTTTTCTAAGTATATCTTGTATATCTTGGACGCTTGGAGTAACGGTGAAAGAAAATATCTCGAGGAAACCTGGACTGGATAAATCTGAAATCTCCAATCTGTCTTTGGCGATTATCACACGGTACCGCGTACCGCAACGGTAAAGCGGATTTCGTAGCAGTTCCCAATATCCTATGGCGGCGGCTCTCGTGCATCTCCAGATGTTTCAACATTGCCCGAATAATGTAGAGGTGATATTGAAAGTTGCTCAATGATGTTAAAGCAAAAAATGTTGTTGCGCAAAAATTGCGCAAACCTTTTTTTTATTGCGCAAACCTTTTTTTATTGCGCAAAATTTTTTTTTGACATTTTTAGACCAGTAAAGTTAAATACTTACGTGGGGGTAAGCAGTAAAGACAGAATATCCTATGGCGGCGGCTCTCGTGCGTCTCCAGATGTTTCTTGTGGTGCTTGCGGCGAGTGGACACATGGGGGCAGCACGGACACGGGATGGCGAAGTCTTTGGGGACGCAGCCGTGACGTTCGGCTGCGTGGGTAATTAGGGTTGATGCTACGCGGTAACCCTAAGGGAGAAAATATCTTATGTAGATCACTATATATATCATTCGTGTAACATCAACTATATGCCAGTGAAAGTTTTGTCAAGATAGGCCCAGTATTATACTTATAGCTAGTTTATTATTGCATTAAAGTAAAATCCTATTTATCCCAATTTTATTTTAGTGGTTGGTGCAGCATGTTTTCTTCTGCCATACTCTTCTATCTGCCATCATCTCATCAGTTATATTCTAGCCATATCGTCTTTCACATCATCCATCGTTTCTTTAGTCTTCTTTTTCCTCTATTACCATCCACATTCATGCTCATCACCTTCCTCACAACATGATCCTCATCCCTCCATATCACATACTTTAACAACCGTTTTCAAAAAAAAATATCTTAAGAAGAAAACTTACTTTAAAGCAATGTTCGCACTGATATGGGAAGTTCTTCCACTTGGGGTTCTTTTTTCTGCTGAACACCATCTTGTAGGGCTCGGTGGGAAACCAGTCTTCAGGGTCGAGGAGTAACTCTACCAGCTCCGTGCCTGGAATAGTAAAATTGATATTGATTAATTAAGTAATTAATAACTGCGGTAATTTCTATGTATGTATTTGTATCGGTATGTATTTTTGTTATTCTTTCACACTAACGATGATGGATGATTGGATGGATTTTGGTGACTATCATCTTCATCTTCCGAGCCTTTTCCTTACTCTGTTGGGGCCGGCTTCCAGTCTAACCGGATGTAGCGGATGTATCTGACCTCCTCAACCCAGTTACCCGGGCAACCCAATACCCCTTGGTTAGCCTGGTGTCAGATTTACTGGCTTCTGACTACCCGTAACGACAGCCAAGGATGTTCAATGACAGCCGGGCCTAGTTTAACGTGCCATCCGAAACACAGTCATTGGTGTCTAAGATATACTTAGAAAGTACATACAAACTTAGAAAAGTTGCATGGATTTTGATGAATAACATCATCATCATCAAAGTCGTTCCCCCACAGATTGGGGATCGTGACCATCATTAGTCTCTGTCAGCAATGAGGTTGGGCCGGGATAATTTCATCCAGGTGCTCCTATCAGCAGCAGTGTGTATAGCTTCGTGCAGACGGAGTTGCAGATGAGATTGGGTTTGGTCACACCATCTTGCAGGAACACGGCCCCTTCGTCTTTTCCTTCACTTTACCCATTAGAATGAGTTTTGTAATGTGTGTGTAGTCAGTCAGAAAGTCTAACAACCAATGTCACTATAGGGTTTCGGGTTGCCAGAGTAACGCGGTTGAGGAGGTCCTATACGCTGTTACTCCGTATGTTACCCAGCTGCATATTTTTAGACGGGATGCCAACCCTTACTTAAAGGCTAAGCAGATCCTACCTTCAGGCAGTTTGATCTCCGGCTGAGGTGGCACTGGCTGGACAGGCTGTATGCTGACTCCAGTGATGCTTGTGTTGTTGGCAGCTAGAAGGCTTGATAAAATGGTGTTTTGGGTCTGTAAAGAAGACTATTGTGAAGTTAGTTAGAGGTTACATTTTTTAATGATATTTTTTTTCAAATTAAGGAGATCATTTTTATCGTGATGCATGAAGTAGTACCCTCGGGATGCGGGTGAATCGCTGCAGAAGCGTCTTACTATAAAATACTTTCATTGAATGTACCCTCAGGATAAAAAGTCCTACTTAACGCGTTTTCATGTCCTCTTTCACGCTAAAACTGCTGGATGGACTTTGATGAAACTTAACAGTATGTATATCAGAATAACATATAGGCTACATTTTATTCAACCTGCACTTGCACTAGCAGTTTGCAACTAGCAGTTCCCTTGAAAGGTTTTTAATACGAAAATAATAGTTTTTCATAGTATATGGCTGAAAACCAAAGTTTTAAACAAGAATATGTTTGTTGTTTATTTACCTGCAAACCACCATTAAAACTCTGCGAGAACTCCAACTTCTCTGCCTTCGGTTTCCTCTTATAACCTTTAGGAGGCCCTCGCTTCTTCGCCACTTCTCCATTCTTCTTATACCGCACCACTTCTCCGTTCACAACCGGAGTAATAGTTAACTTAGCCGGTAACGAATACCGATGATGTAGATTCTTTACTAGACTCTCCCCATTTTGTGGTTTCGTAGCAAATGATAGTGGATTTGCTAAGTTTAAGGGGTTGTTCACAAAATTAGGTAGTGTATTCGTAGGATATATGGAGAGAGATTTCGGTGTGTTGAACGCAGGTATCTGGTAAACTTGAAGGTTTAGGGGAGAGTATTTTATGCGTTTAGCTGCAGGCTCGTCGGAGTCGTCTGAATCGGTTGGCGTTTGTGTGATGCTGAGCGGATCCTTATCTGAGGCGAAGGTGTCTGCTCGTTCCTTTTCTTGGACGCAGAACATCTGGAATTGTGGTTTTGTATATATCAATATAATGATTACAATAAGAGAGAATCAATTGTGTAAATTAATATTATAGTGAGAAAACAAATAAATGTTATTTTATAATTATATATCTATACCTACTAATATTATAAAGCTGCTGAGTTTGTTTGTTTGTTTGAACGCGCTAATCTCAGGAACTACTGGTCCGATTTGAAAATTTCTTTCATTGTTAGGTAGTTCATTTATCGAGGAAGGCTATAGGCTACTTTTTATCCCTGAGGATGCGGGTGTAACCGCTGGCAGAAGCTAGTTATCAATATAAACAGGTGAAGGTAGAGCAGTTTTTTGTAAATTTTGGCATTCAAAAAGTGCTGTTTTGCAGCCAAGTTTGAATGTTGGTAATGAATGATTTTGAGTCTGATGAATCTTACTGATTTTGATAATATCTGAGACAACCTACTGACCGATATTTTAAAAAGTTTTTATATGTTTTTCCATCATTCACACAAAAAGTACTGGACAGATTTTGATGAAACTTTGTTGTGATAAAGCTATATATGAATACTGCTTTTTATCCACTAATTAACTCTCCACTAGTTAACTTAGCCGGTAACAAATACCGATGATGTAAGTTCTTGACCAGACTCTCCCCATTTTGTGGTTTGGTTGCAAACGATAGTGGATTTGCTAAGTTTAAGGGGTTGTTCACTTGAAACTTTGCTGTGATAAAGCTATATATGAATACTGCTTTTTATCCACTTGCGGAAGTTCCCTAGGGACACAGGTTAAACCAATGGTGGAAGACAGTATGTATAATATACTAGCTTCTGCCAGCGGTTTCACCCGCATCCCGTGGGAACTACTTCCCGTACCGGGATAAAAAGTAGCCTATAGCCTTCCTCGATAAATGGGCTATCTAACACTGAAAGAAATTTTCAAATCAGACCAGTAGTTCCTGAACAAACAAACTCTTCAGCTTTATAATATTAGTATAGATGTATATATTTTTTTTCAAAATTGAAAAACCTTGCATCTTTATCTTGCTCAGAATATAGGAACTAACATTGTGTATTCGATAGAAAATAACGTGAAAATAGTTTATAGTTGGAGTGCAAGTCATTTATTAGTTTTCAAAGCAAAATTGTCTTTTAATAAAATCAAACGTTTAATAAGGGTAGACTGGTATGTTAAAAAAATGCGTCTTTTTGCGCGAAACTCGCAAAACATTAGCAGTCGTCAAAGCGAAGCGAGTGAATTGTACAAAACTAATGGCTGGTTTACACAGTACGAGTTAGCGTGCGAGTCAGCCTGCCGAGTAGCTGCACTGCAATAATGGCTGGTTTACACAGTACGAGTTAGCGTGCGAGTCAGCCTGCCGAGTAGCTGCACTGCAATAACTCGCACTGTTTGGACGTCACTTACGAGTAACTCGCAAGTGCGAGTTGGACAGTAGCTCGCATCCGAGTTACTTCAACATTTTTTGTTTTCACTCGCCTGCTCGCCCGGCAGCAACTCGCACATGACAGCGACTCGTGCGTCGCTCGCATCGTTTGGACGCGTTCGGCAGTAGCTCGCCAGTGCCAGCAGGGCAGTTGTGAGTGAATCCCGTGTTTTTTGTGTGCTACGCCTGTGTACTAAATCGAGTTCGAACTGGCTGCGGATAGATGGTCTTCTGACAATAATATTTCATTTATGAAACATATTCACTCGACATCGCGACACGACTCGTACTGGGCAGTAGCTAGGTGTCGTGTAGACAGCAAAGGCAAGCCGAGCTACTGGCGTACGAGTAGACAAACCGAGTAGCTGTCTACTGGCCAGGCAGCAGCTCGCACTGTGTAAACGAGCCTTAACTCGCACTGTTTGGACGTCACTTACGAGTAACTCGCAAGTGCGAGTTGGACAGTAGCTCGCATCCGAGTTACTTCAACATTTTTTGTTTTCACTCGCCTGCTCGCCCGGCAGCAACTCGCACATGACAGCGACTCGTGCGTCGCTCGCATCGTTTGGACGCGTTCGGCAGTAGCTCGCCAGTGCCAGCAGGGCAGTTGTGAGTGAATCCCGTGTTTTTTGTGTGCTACGCCTGTGTACTAAATCGAGTTCGAACTGGCTGCGGATAGATGGTCTTCTGACAATAATATTTCATTTATGAAACATATTCACTCGACATCGCGACACGACTCGTACTGGGCAGTAGCTAGGTGTCGTGTAGACAGCAAAGGCAAGCCGAGCTACTGGCGTACGAGTAGACAAACCGAGTAGCTGTCTACTGGCCAGGCAGCAGCTCGCACTGTGTAAACGAGCCTTAAGAAAATGAAAGTAATTTCCTGTCTTTTATTTACGGTTAGACAAATAATCGCGGACGCCGAATAGCGGTTCAAACGCAAAAATGTTACGAAATTATGAATCATACATTTTACATCCGTGTCATTCTTAATTTTCAAGATAACACGAGCCATTAATAATGTTTAAATCAAAGATAAAATGCCTAAAAAGTGAAAATAACAAATCGTAATACAAACTTTTTACACAATTCACAAACGAAAGATTGACGCTTGGTAAAAAAATCAACATTCGATTTTCAAAACACCACAGCACCACACTTTGATTTATTTAAAACGAAAATTGGCAAAATTAACACATTTTAAAGCTTCTAAAGCCCACAAAATGGCGTTGTAATTCATAAATGCAAGAAACAATAAGACTTCTCATGAAATAACTGCACACGGGTATACACTGCGTTGATCTAATTATATTATTACGTACTTATTTTGAATGAAACACTAACCTTTTACCGGTTTTTCACACAGTATGCACCAAAATAATGTTATTTAGCTCACATTAATGGCGTTTTCCTTTGATTTTTGTTGTTTCTTAGTTAAAATTATAGCGAAACATGAAAATAAAAGGTTAAGTACACCCGTATAATAATAACAAGTTCTTTTGTATAGTGTTGGACACGCCGAGCGGGGTTAGTGAATGAGTGAGTGACTCGCTTCTGGAAATATCGAGAGTGGAATATCGATTTTTTTATTGAAATGATGATGATAATGTAAGACTAGATAATTTATTTAGTAAATTAAGTATACTTTTAGGTATAAATTTTATTTCGTTTTTTTAGTAGTCTAATATTTTGATAACTAATAGAAATATGATATCGAGCTCATTTAATTTAACATACTGTTTTTCCTTTTTCTTTACAAAGGCATCGGAAAGATAAAGTACTATACTGTGACTTTGTTTCGATATTGACAATCATCTATAAAACCTATAGGTCTAGCAATCATTTTTAAATTAATCGATTAAATGCGATATCGATCATTGGTCACAAAAATTCGTTTGGTCCAACGCTATCAAGTGTTCAAAGCTTCACGTACGCGCATTAAGTTGCATTGTAAATTATTCTGACATAATTTATACTTTAGCTATATTGAAATAAAGTCCAAATTGATTTATGAGAATTGTTACAGTTAAACGCATCACGATTGGAGCAATTTTTTATCAAGAGCGTCATATTTATCTATCGTTCGGAAAATATTGTAGCGACATGAAACGCATACAACCTTTTTGACTCGCAACCTTCAATAGTCATGAAGAAAAATGCAATCAAGTTCAAACGTCAAATTAAAAATTTTAAATTTTCAAAAGCAGATTTTCGCTGCCGCTGGCGAACAAATATAATATAAATAGGGCGCCGCCCGTTGGAATAAATAAGTCGACATAAATTTCTTGTGTTTAAATCATCTCCTAAAATATTAATTTTATTTCGTAATATTACTATTCAATAATGTCTTGACAGTTAATATTTCTTATTAACGAGCCAATTTTTTATATTTGCTTTGAAGCATGCTTGCTTTCTTCACGTGTATAATTTTACTGAAATAATGTGTATTGTTTAAGTTTCGAGTTGCGTCCACTAGATGTCGCTAGTAGCTTGCAAGATATTGCAAATTTAGAAAATAGTAAATTCTACTATTTATATATTTTATATTTACGAATTCTGAATTGAATCGATGTTTCGTGTACAAGTTTTTTACGTTTACCTTTTATAGTTTTACGGCAGTTTCCAATAATTAATCGATCTATTGATTTTCTTGATTGAGATAGGAATTTGACATTACGTTTATTTGTGTATTGGACTAATGTCAACATTCTATCTCTGGTAACCAAGTCAACAGGGGCCCGATTCTCCTAAGTTAATAATGTCAAAATCGAATAGAAATTGAATCGCAATATGATCGCAATAGCAGTTTTAACCATATCGGGCATTCTGCTAGTAATATAAGGCCAATCGTATTCCAACGACATTCGATTGGTTTGCGATTGGTCTGCTATTTTGGTGATTTTGGTCTATACGATAGTTTGCTCTACAATCATATTGCAATCGTAAATCATTTGCAGACAAAATGATTCATTATTGAATGACAGAAAAGGATAAAAACTTTTATTTCAAATAAAAAATATTATTATTATATATTAGTAGATTCAGCTATATTAGTTCATAGTGCTTATCTGCGAAGTTTTCTAATGTAAAAAATACACAAAAAATGTTCGATAACCATTTTTATTTCAAACTTAATCTAATCTCCAACGTCGTTACAGAGTGCTTGTTTTTCACAAAAAAATAATAATAACTAATAAAAAAAAAATGAAAAATAAATTACTAAAGACTAGATGACAACGCTGTACATGACCAAGATTTTAAAGAATATTTGAAAGAATCACATTATCACATACCACTTGGTCTAACTTACTTGGCCCAAATTCATTGACAGCATACCTAAACGTCAAATTTCTTAAAACAAGTCCATTTCACGATAGCAGTCCCGCGGAAAATTGTGGAACTATATATTTTTGTACGTATTTACTGAGTTATCGCATAGACACTAGCGCTGCGTCTGCGGGACTTCTTTCGTGAAATGGACTTTACTCAAAAATTGAATATGAAATGTCATAGTAGACAGTCGTTTTAAGAAAACTGACATTTATGCTATCGGTGAAATTCAGCCTTGGTGTGCGACTGAAAAAAGGTATATAACAGATTTTTTGTTGAGGAAAATGTCTATTGAAATTGGCAAAAAGGTATCGAAGGTAGTGAACATTCTAAGAACGAAACTTTTCGATGATAGTATTAAATAATCGTCTTTTTTAACATTTTCTTATTCACAAGAATCGAGTATCAAAAAGATTGATTACTGCAACAAATTAATGTGCTGGAAAAAGATAAAACTTAAAAAAATGCATTTTTTTAAATATCATCTATCCGTTTTTCTCACCAGATTCTTTTTCGGGCACCCTAAAATTGTCTATGTAAGCTTGTGATACATAACTTTTTGGACAAAACCTTCTCAGTCGCACCCTAACATTTCCATTCACACATTATATACATTAACCACTAAATACTACAAGATTTGGCTTCGATAAACTGTCTACATTTTTAAACTGGTCACCACGTTTTGGTATTAAATTATGTCATGTAAAAAAAGGTCTTATGAATAAATAAATAAGTCTAAAGTTACGCTGTGTTTGTTGTGAAATTTCCCCTTTTTTTAACGTTAAAAAATTAATCTTACTTTATTATTCTTCTAAACCTAATCCATTGTACTAGGTAGTTCTAGAAACATAAGACAAAGTATTGAAAAATCTAGCACTAAATGACTTATAAGCTTAAGTTATAATTTCACAACAAACATAATGTTTGTATCAACAAAAAAAAAACGTCAGGTTATACAAGTACACGTTATATCATAAATTAAAGTTAAATTCAATGACAACTGGCTTTCAGTTTTGGTTTATGTAATGGTAATCAAGAAACTGTTATTATATACAAGAAAAATTACAAGTTTTGCTCGTGTTTACAAAAAAAAAAGGTTTTATTCAACATTTTCTGGACTGAAAATTGGCACAATCAAGTGATATCAATCATCCAAGTGAGATAGGAGAGCAAAACTTGAAAAAGGATTCAGTCAAATTGGTTACTGAAATATGAAAAAAAGATATGTTTTTGTTACAAATAAATGCATTACAAAAGTCAAATATACACTCATTTGAGTGTAGTCAAAAGTCGAAGGAAAAAAATTTTTTTTTTTCTTTTTTAGTCTTATAACCACTGTTAATCGGCAGCACATACTTCACAGTAAACATTCGAATCAAAATAAAACAGAAAGTACGCAATTGTGTATAATAATGATATGTTAACAATTGCTTAGAGAAAGTTGAGCATACAAGGAATGATACACAAAGAATTCATCATCTGCCGAGCCTTTTCCCAACTATGTTGCGGTCGGCTTCCAGTTTAAGCAAATGCAGCTGAGTACCAGTGTTTTACAAGGAGCGACTGCCTATCTGGTCTCCTCAACCCAGTTACCTGGGCAATCCAATACCACTAGGTAAGACTGGTTGTCAGACTTACTGGCATCTGACTACTTCTAACAACTGCCAAAGATGTTCAATTACAGCCAATGACTGACAGAAATGATATACAAAGAATTGGTGTCATTATATCTACTTAAAAGGTCAAAAATGTCACATGAAATCTGTTTATAAACCCTTGTGTCAACTTGGATCCGTAATACAAAAAAAAATATTCGAGACTAAGCGGTTTTAGAAGCTAGTTTTGGAAATCATAGGGCCCAAAACTGATACTTAAGGCAACAGACTTGAATATTATTTTGTAATACGGACCCAAGTTTAAAAAAAAAAACAATTACTTTTCATCAATTTTAACAATAAGTATACATTTTAAGTTTTAGACTGCTAAGTCTTCTACCATCACTATCTAAGCGAGACTATTTCCAAAATCAGAATTTACTATAGAAAAAAATCTAAGTTTTACATTTACATACTTAAAGCTCAGCAATGTCTATTGTCTTTATAAAAAAATGCGTCTTCATAATTTTCTACCAACGATCAGAGAAATTTAACACTGGCAACCCAGCGTGGTAGCTTTGGTAGATCTACCGGCTGATTAAAGCTAAATTTTCGATCGTTCACATTTCGCTATGAAAGAAAATATTATTATCTTATGGATAGATAATATTAAGAAAATTCGCGTATATGTTAAGAAAATCATTCGGAGGCATTTTTAGGAACTCCCTTTGAAAAAACATCGATTTAGCGTCCTATTTCTTTGAGTTCTTCGTGCATAAGAGACAGGTTACGTTTTGCAATTTTAATATAATTAAATCTATTGTTATATTCGTATGGAAGTATGTAATGTAGTAGGAATAATATGGATGGATCGTATGAAAGATGATGTGAAAAATGTCAGTATGGTAATATTCTAATATGTAACATATTTTCAGTAAAATTCCCTTCAAAAAACATTAAAATTCACCTTTCCACTGTTTCTCACTTAACCGCGGATTAATAATTAAAGATTATGATATGATTATTACAATTAATAATTATTAAATGCTTACAATAGTGTCATGGACGTACATTACAATCGTTTTTAATATTTTCTTAAAGTTTCATGTCCTTAATCTGAAATTGAGAACCGCGCCATCTATTGGCGGTATTTACGAAACTTTTATGTTTCGATTATCTTCATGTCTAAGGACACAAACTTAGGCAGTGCTACACAGAAACGAAAGCTATAATATAGCTTCAATTTTTTAAATGTTTTTTAACTAGGAACCTACCACTTATACTAGCATAACTACATTTTTATTTACAACCTAGCCTCGCGAAACGGGATACTATTGGGGCTTTATTCAATTTTAATTGAAAAACAAAAAATAATCAACATTCTAAGTATGAATTTTCCTCCCTTTTTCAATGGCTAACGGGTAAGATTTCAAATCTCTAATTATTTATTAGAGTATATATTTTCTTTGTCACATGAATTTTTTTTTTTTCAAATTTCTATGTTGAGTGATTTTATATTATTAATATTATAATCTATTTCGTCATATAAAATGTCAAACTTTTACAACACACTTTCTTCTAAACCCTCATTTTAAAAGAAAAAACAGTGTTAATGTGTAATTTTAAATATAATATAATAAACAGGAATTTTCACTGTTGGAAAGCTACACTCTTCCCGAGTAACATAGGCTATATTTTATCTCGGTACGGGCAGTAGTTCCCACGGGACGCGGGTGAAACCGAAATAAAAAGAAGAAAGTTAAGAGAGTGAATATTGTAAGAAAGAGTATATAGCAAAAGAGGATTTTCCAGTCATTGAAACATGTCTTAAAATTAACCCATTAGCACTGTTAACAAAAGTGTTTAAAATTGAATCAAGTAATTATTTTTTCGCGGCATTTTTTATAAAACTTTCACTGTACTTTTAAGTTAGAAAATAACGTTTTTATCAGTCAAAATAATGAACAACATGGCTGCCATTTCCCGCTAAACCATCGTAAAACCATAGATAATTGCTGTACAAGAGTTGCCAATGAAAAAATGATAACCAATCATAATCTTACGTCACACCGCCGCCATTTTGTTTTCCAACACTCGAATAAATAACCGACATTAACGAACCGTTTTTCTATATATTAATTAATCAATGTTGATATATTATTATTAATTTCTAATCATTATTTCTTTGTACTGAAGATGAGACAATTCCCTTTTGATTTTCCACTCGAATTCAGTACAAAAAAGTTCCCTAACCTACCTACCAGATATATACAGAGATTTTTTTGGGATTACAAAAGAAATTTTGGCAAAAGCACATCAGGACTTGTACGTGCGGATTACATCTTTGATTTGTGCCCTACAGAGGGGGCATTGACCGCCCCCTTTGCCCCTCCACTGTTGAACCGCACACCTATAACACATACACATATGACCACACATATATAGGACAGAATCTATGGGGTTCTCATAGCATATAGTACATTCTGCTCCTGTCAGGTTCCCTGTAGCACCTCCTTCGCCGATAACAGAGTAAATAGGTTGGTGTCTGCTAGTAGACGGGCCGTTTTGAAGTCTCTCAGCCAGTCTCAAAGGTTCAGTATGTCCGTTGGGTATTTGAGCTTGCTCGTTCAGGTTGTTCTGACTGGTTGATGAGCACTGGTTGTCGGCGCGAGGTCGGGGCGGTTGGTAGCTGCAGGATGAGGGCTGGTTGATGGGTAACCCAGTCAGGCAGAGCTGTGAGGTTGTCTGGATCGGCTGGAAAAGAATAAAATTATTTTGAGTATGTGGATTTTTTTACGCTAATTGGAGAGTTACTATCTCGCAAAGGGTCATTGATTGACATATTTAATTAATGGCTAGAAGTATTTCTATTACTATTTTTAAAAGTTCAATAAAGTATGTAGAAAACTGTCAATATCTCACCTCAATATAATGCGCGCTTGCAAGAGTCAAGCTCTGCTGGTTAGCAGCGTTCTGTCCCCCATTCTGAGGCGGTAAGCTGACCACCAGGACTGTTCCACCAGCCCCAGCTGTAATAGGCCCTGCAGAGCCTGTCAACACCCTCAACTGCTGAGGAGGAGTTTGAGTTTGGGGTACAACTAGCGTGCTCAGCATCCTGACCTTCTGCGTAGCCCCGTAAATGTCCACAAACGCCCAAAGTCTTAGTGTATGATCCACATGCATGACTGTGACTGGAGTGGACCCATTTCTGCTGACCCTCACTTCACCGTCTTGTGTCAAAGTCACGGCCAGTTCATCGCCTCTTCGGAGACCATTGGCAGCGTCCCGTCTGACAACCCAGTATTCGGGACGGTCTAGAAGTAACTCTGCATCATCGGGTAAATCACAGGGTCTTAAAGTCGCAGGATCGCAGGATGTGAGGCCGATGGCTAAACTGCCAGCATAAGCTGCTTCTGTAGCCAGAATTTGAACAACTATGGTCTGTCCTGGGCGCATCGGACGCGCTGTGAACACATATCCTTGGCAGAACTCTGCATCAGCTCTCGCAGCGATTCCTCTGTCATTAACACACTGTACATTCCTGCCCTTAGTTCTGTGTAAACTGAGAGGAGCTAAAGGATTCTGGTATCTTGGGGCTGGTAATGTCTCTTCGACGTTCAAAGACCTCATGCTGCTAACTAACCTATCTTCGTCTACTGGACTGTGGCGTCTCTGGCTTGGTGCCCTTGGATCGGCGAACTGAACCGCTGTGCAGTTCCCATATACATCGACTAAAGCCCACAAGGGGCTGCGTGTGTCTACACCAGAGAAGAATAGGCCTTTATCTTCTCCATTCATGCCGAAATGGACGTCTCCTGAAGAATTGACGTAGTAGTATAAGATATTATCTTTTTCGCAGAATCTTTCGCCGAGGGCCTTGGCCCAGTAGCCGGGCTTGTTCGTGAGGTCTGGGCAGGCGTACTTGGGGAGAGAGTGCGCGAGAGTGGCGGGGTCATAGTTCGTGAAACCGAATCGGATGACCCCGCTCCAGCTGTTTGAGATTTCCACGAAGCGAAGGCAGACCTGGAAAGAGGAGATTGAAAGGTTAGGTAATGCATGCAACTGTTTAATTTGTAAAGTTTTCACCGTCCTCGGATGACATATCGATATTTTATTTAAGTATGGAAAGTAATTTCAACGAGATTCTGGTGAAACGTATAGCAACAACTTGTCAGAAAGGAAAAACTAAGATGTTTATGTAATAAATTGCAAACACATATTTTTTTATTAAAAATTTGTGCTCCATTTTTATTTATTCGAACTAGCTTAAAGTCAAAGTCAACAATCATAATATATATATAATAAAAATATCAATATTACAAGAATATCCTGTCACCCACCTTCTCATTAACCCTAACGGGCCTAGCGCTGAACGCCACTCCCTTGCAGAAAGACTCCACTCTCCGAGCCATGGACCCATCCCGGGAGACTCTGATGTTCTCACCATGGACTGAATGGAAACCCAGGGGGGGTAAGTTGTTCGGAGTACCTCCTGTGCAGGCCGTGCGAGGGGCTGGAACAATGAGAGAGGGAGGTTTAGTATATAGTTTTGGTAATGTAAATAGGCGTTAGGTATTAATCAATTTTATATTACAATCACAGTTCAGACTTCAGGCTAGTAATTGTGAAGGTGAAAGTTTGGGCGTGAGTGTGCTTCTTCAAGTGGAAACGGCTGAAAAGATTTTAAATTAACTTGGAAGTAATGTAAGCTTATTTATTAGAGTAATATATAGGATCCATTTTATCCAGGTGCAGTTAGTTATTCCTTCAGGACGCAGGTAAATAGGCTGGCTAAATCTAGTGCTTAAAATAATGATTCAATAAATGAATTATATCCCTATTTGTTATTGTTGTAATAACAACGATTTTTAGTCGCATTTTATTTTAAAATAAAAACTTATCTCTAGATTCTTTATCTTTATTAAAATGATCAATTAGACTACAAGAAACATCACCAAAATCTTCTTACAATTCCCTTCAAAAACTAATATCTTAAACCACTACCAAGCTGGCATGACAATACAGAATTCCCTCATACACACAATATTCCCCTTACACGATCTCCCCTCGGTACAATTTCCAATATGGCGGCACGTCACCTGCGCGACAGATGTGCGCAGTCGCAGCTTGCGTGCGCGCATACGATGAGGGTGAGGATACTTTACTCCTTAATTTGAAGGCAAGTTTGTCTTTAATTAGTTTTTAAGATATAGGTAAGAATATTTTGGTTAAGAAGTGGTTAGTACTGAAAATAATTGGTAAAGCAAAAATAGTAACAATTTAAGGTATATTTTGTTAAAAGAAAGTGCTTCTGCTAAAGAATTTTATTGAAACCCTATAATCTAACAATAATCCCTACTAACTACAATCAACAATAACTCAATCTATCTATACTAATATTATAAAGCTAAAGAGTTTGTTTGTTTGTTTGAACGCGCTAATCTCAGGAACTACTGATCCGATTTGAAAATTTCTTTCAGTGTTAGATAGCCCATTTATCGAGGAAGGCTATAGGCTACTTTTTATCCCGGTACGGGAAGTAGTTCCCACGGGATGCGAGTGAAACCGCTGGCAGAAGCTAGTTCATTATAAATGCAAAATTAACCATCTCTCGTGTAGATTTTCAAACGGAAAAGACGGTTTAAAAGTTCAAAATGTCATTGTCAATTGGATTCATCCGCTGTATAAAGGTCGCGAATATAGCTTATGTAACAATTTAAACCAGTCACTATATTATATTGTCAAAATTGGTCGTCAACTAATAGTCAGAAGCCAGAAAGTCTGACAACCAGTCTAACCAAGGGGTATTGGGTTGTCCGGGTAACTGGGTTGAGAAGATCAGATAGGCAGTCGCTCCTTGTGACACACTGGTACTCACCTGCATTTGTTTAGACTGGAAGCCGACCCCAACATAGTTGGGAAAAGGCTCGGCAGATGACCATGGCTATGACTATGGCATACTACAACGATGGTACTTTCCAAACATAGTTAGGACAAAACTAGACAATCCCCAGCGGGGCCCAGCATAGTCAAGGTCTGCCGGGGCTGAGGGATTGTTCGAAAGAGTTACCGCGGCCCTGGTACATAAAAGGCCTACGACGGAACACGACTGTTTTTAGTCAGTAAGAGTCTGACACTCCCTCACCGCTGCTAACCCACAGCGGGAGGGGTCATTCGATGATTTTTGACGTCGTTAAAAAAAAAAAACTAGACAACTGACGATCTCCTTAACTCAAAAATCTACATTGACCGTTCTGTCATTTGTTTGAAGTACTCATTATAGCTACCGCCCAAGTAGAAGCCCCTATAAAATAATACTTATTCCCCCCACTAACTAGGGAAGCATTGTGGCAGCACGTGTCACTTCCTGTTGCATAGGAAGTGACGTAACATGACACGAGCGAGCGTAATTTAGCGTGTAATTTATAATGTTTTATGGAGTACGAGTATCTTTCTTTGTACCTCCAGCGGTGTTAAAAATAACCTTGCTTCCCTGATGATGGTAGGCAGATGATAATCATGTCTGAAGTTGATGACTTCAAGATGGTCAAGATGTATGAACAAAACTATAAAGCGCTTGAGCGAGGCGTTTGACAACAAACTTTAGAGATATTTGACGGGATCTGTACTTACTTTTTATAATATCAATGTTAATCGCTAACAAATATATGAGGTTCGATTCCCGGGTCGAGCCGAAATCGCTTTTAGGTTTTAAGTGACTTTCAAAAAGTATGTGGCCACGTGGCCACCATGGCGGTCTTTATAACACTTTTTCGTTTTTTCCTTCAATTAGAAATATAAAGAAAAAACCCGTCTGCCAATATTCGCACTATTGGATCCAAAATTACTTTTCCATCACAATCGAATATTCCTAAACAATAAAAGATGAAGATTAACCTACCGCTATTGCAACCCCTAAGATATTCCACCCCCTATAGAACACTACGGACAATAGGATTATATTAGTCATACCCTTGAGAATTTTCCATAATAAACACAGATGCATGTTTCAAAGGGGGTAGGAGCCATAATGTAGGTATTTGGGTCATGCTATTAATAAAGGATACTTGAATATATTTATGGGGTTTTATCCTTCAAACGAGAGGAGCAGTTCTAAAATATTATAGATGTTTTAATTCACAACAGCGAATGAGCCGTAATCGGGAGTCTAGAGGTACTATCGGGAACATTTCCGCCTGACCACCCTGGGTTTCCTTTTGCTTATTTATTAGAAATAATAAATCTTGCTGTGCCATTACTTTATATAGACGATATTATGCTTTCCTATAAAGTAAAATCTATAAAGAGTTTTCTTTCAAAAGCGCCGTAGGATTTTTAAAACAAAAATTCACCGGTGGTCAGAAAGCCCGAAGTCGGTTTAACATGTACAATGTTTTTGCATGACTCGGCGAATCTGCCATTAGTGCGCTCCCAAGTGTAGGTATTTTATGGAAAATTCTATACTTTTACACTATAACAAAGAGGATACATGTTTTTGTTTGTGTGTACCGTTAGTACCGTAAAAGCTCCGCAACTACAACTACTCACTGTTGGAAAGCTACACCATTAATGCCTATGCATATGCTTTATTATGGCACGGGACGGGACCTTATCCATTTTCATCCAAACGCATCGAAATGTTCCTAAAACTTTGGCTAAAAACGCATAGATTTTCTTTCAAATGTTAAAACACTTTCACACACGATTTTAATGGAAGACCCACTAGAAACCATATTCGTAACAGAACACCAAAATAATCAGTTCAACCAACACTCGAACAATCGATTTACAAAAAGTATCGAGTTTCGGAACTCCCCCAAAATCGAGAAGATAGAATCGGAAGTTTCCGCCGGATGTTTCTTACATCCATCTATAGACAACCCTCGATATAGTTTTTTTTTTTCTATTTCCGAAATCGGAAAGCACCTGGTTTTTGAAGAGCTCACTTTACCCCAACTTTCGAGTCGTCAGCTGTTTACAATTTAAAAATCTATACGTTAAGGTGAATGTGGATATTCAAATATACTCAAAATGGTTTTTGATATTAAATTCGATAAGAGGCGTGATCTTATCGATCGCGATAATAATATACCTCAAATAATTTTTTGATGTACTTGTTTAACTCCGATTATTCTTAACACTTTAAACCTAATCCGATAAACTTTTAATCTATACTAATACATATTTATTTATTTTCATGTCATCTTTAATTATGTGTGTGTATATATTATATAGTAAAGAGGAAATATATGTACCCTACGATTAATATATACTAAAGAGTATACTACACTATATAATATATAGTAAAGAGGAAATATATGTACCCTAAGGTTATGAAACATTATGAAAAAATATTTCACTTAGGGCTGATTTTTCAATCATCAGTTGACCTCTATCTGAGGAATAAATATGGCGGTTTGACATATTTTCCATACAAAAGCTGTCAAAACGTTAAAAATACTCCTCAGATAAAAGTCTGGCGATTGAAAAATCAGCCCTAAGAAAGCTACACTCTTCCCGAGTAACATAGGCTATATTTTATCCCGGTACGGACAGTAGTTCCCACGGACGCGAGTGAAAACGGCTAGTCGAAGATTTCACAAATAGTTTGCATTACTGAATATTACTACTTCCGAACTGCATTTCAGTGGCTGACGTAACTCGGTGAATGCATTTGTTTATGCACATTCCTTTCAGAAGACAATTTACGTCATTGTACCATTGTGGAATACTGATCATTGTTATAACTGAAGAGTGCGTCAATCTTTATACTTAAGTCATACATGCTAGCTTCTATTCGTGGATTTACTGCAAAAGAGTAAAAAAAATATCAACAAACTAAGTATCTATATCATATAATATCTAAAAAAAAAAAACTTTTAGATTAGGCCACAAAAAATCGAAAATTTCACTTTCAGTTTCACCTTTGATAACTACGCAATAAAAGGCGTATTAGTGAAAAAAACCTACAAAATCTCTTCCGCACTATTAAACAAACATAGGAACATTACAAAATCACAAACTACCCGCAATTATATTAGATTTCCTCCACTACAGGATGTGCGGACGCAGCGGCGTGCATCTCCGTTGTCTATGGTAATAGTAGGGGTGTCACGGTGTTAGATTTTCTGTTGTTTTTTTTTTTTTCTATCGTTAGATGAGTTGGACCGTGTCATTGATGTGGGGGGTTCAAGACCGATGTATTCTAAATGTGAAAGGAAATATGGTTTAGAAATTGAAGTAAATAAAGCATTGTTTCACCCGCATCCCGTGAGAACCTCTGCACGAACCCGGATAAAATGTTATTCGGGGATAGTCTACCTCCCCAACAGTGAAAGAATTTTTCAAATCGCTCCAGTAGCTTCGGAGCAAAACCTCTTTATAATATTACTATAGATCTGTATTAGTTACATAACGGAGGTGTTGCCATCACGAAAAAAAAAAACAAAGCCAATAAATTAATCGTAGCTGCGCACACGCAAATGTCACAGCTTGCGTCATTGGATCTTCCTGGTGCAATCCCGGGCTAAGTTTAGCTGATTGACGTCATAGCTGGTCTAGATCTGAAATAGAACCTAGACTAGCTTGTTTTTGGTTGTGTTAGGCTGTGTACACTTAGACAATAGGCCCTTAAGAATTTAAATCTTACGACTTCTGAATTCTGTCTGTTAATTGCTTTACAGAGGTACAATTTTGATATAGCCCCATATAAGCAATGTCAAGATCGTATCTCTAACTTTTACAGTAATGCTGGAGGGAAGTACTCACTCCTGTTAACATAAATCTTATTTATTTATTTTATGTTTATCACACAGTCGATGAGACACGAAAATATATTGGAAAGAAATCAAGTACAAAAGCAGTGCTTATTTTTCACCGCGATCGTCAAGAACTTTTACCTAAGCAAATCGAATGTTCACTTAGGTAAAACATAAAGGGCTGCGGGATTGTTCGAAAGAGTTACCGCGGCCCTGGTACATAAAAGGCCTACGGCGGAACACGACGGGTTTTAGTCAGTAAGAGTCTGACACTCCCTCACCGCTGCTAACCCACAGCGGGAGGGGTCATTTGATGATTTTGGCCATCGACAAAAAAAAAATATTTTCTTTTGACAGTCGAAGGATTCAGCTTACAAAGAGTATGTGTAATGTTATTATATTTTCAGTACGTTGAACTGTACAATCTTTTAATATCTGTGTTACATCATCTATTAATAGACTATCAAGTGTGTATCCATTTTTACTTTAAGTACAAGAGTATCTAGGGCGAATCTTATACAATTTATTCTAATATTATAAAGATCGCCGGAAGACGCTGGATGCAGGTCGCCTCCAATCGGTACCTGTGGAGATCTAAGGGGGAGGCCTATGTTCAGCAGTGGACGTCCTATGGCTGGGATGATGATGATGATTATAAAGCTGAAGAGTTTGTTTGAAAACGCTTATCTCAGGAACTACTTTTGAAGAAGTAAAAGTATTATTTCTTTCAGTTTTAGAAAGGCGACCGTTGGCGGAATAGAGGTATATGTAGTAGGTATGCTATATGTATTAAATCTAGAATGTTTTTGTCTAGATTTTTTTAAAGGTTTGAGAGGATTTGAGGAGGTTTGAGGAGATTGGAGGGCAATCTAAAGTAGAGTAAACCTAGCCCAAAAATATGTACGTAAGTTTTTTATTTGAAGCCAAAAATATGTAAGTATATGATATGATGTGATCCAAAAATATGAATTTTATGCATTTGCGAAAACAGAGTTAATCGAGGTTAAACAAACAAGGTGAAAAGGCAACTTTAATAAAAGCTTAAACTAAAAAAAATATAAGATCATAATTTTCTAATACCGAGACGAGAATTGGATTAAAGATGGCTGCCCTCCCCCGGGTGAACGCGATTCGATTTATTTTTAATAAGGGGCGCAGATGTTGCGAAACAACCCCTGTTGTTAACGAAAATCCTATTACTTATGTATTATCTTCACTTTTACATTTAGCCATTCTACAAAGTCATAGTGGCCTAGTGGGTAAAGAACCAACCTCGCGAGTAAGAGGGTGTGGGTTCGATTCCAGTTCAGGCAAGTACCAACGCAACTTTTCTAAGTTTGTATGTATTTTCTAAGTACATCTTGGACACCAATGGCTGATAAAAAAGGTGAAGGAAAACATCTTGAGGAAACCTGGACTATATAGTCTGAAATCAGCAACCCGCATTGAGCAAGCGTGGTGATTAATGCTCAATCCTTCTCCGTGTGAGAGGAGGCTTGTGCCCAGCAGTGGGACGATAAAAAGGCTGTAACAGTAACAGTTACATTTAGCCTAGACTTTTCTTTGGAAAGGCTAGGCAAATGACGATGTTGAGTACCTAATATAGGTTACATATCAAAGCATAAAGTCAATAACACAATATCGTCATCATCTCCTACCTAAGCCTTTCTCCCAACTATGTTGGGGTCGGCTTCCAGTCTAACCGGATGCAGCTGAGTACCAGTGCTTTACAAGGAGCGACTGCCTATCTGACCTCCTCAACCCAGTTACTATCAACCCGATATTGCTAGGTAAGACTGGTTGTCAGACTTGCTGGCTTCTGACAACCCGTAACGACTGCCAAAGATGTTCAAAAGACAGCAAATCCTGTTACTTATGTATTATTTTTCAATTTTTGAAGCTTTCAAGGGATTACATAAAATTTACATACAGCACTTTTTCAGCATTATATCGACTAACATACATTTTGTAGTGAAATCTCAGTCAGCGTTATAACATGGCTTCCTTATCGAATTTCCTACACTTTTCAGTATTCCTTGTATGTAAAAATCTGTGTTAATTAACAAAACAATTAATAGTTAGTTTTATACAGATCGACCTATTAAAAATTAAATAATAATTACAAAAATGACATTGACATGCAAAACGGCGGGAAACCAAAAAAAAAATCACAACCATAAAACGCACGTTCCACGAAACGAAAAATAATATCACGTTCGAAATACGAAATCAATTAAAATACGACCATAAGACCATAAAATAGACCGTTTCGAACCGAATAATTGAATTAAAAAAAAAAAAAAAACAGAGCATGGAAATCAACGCAGGCCGTCCGTCATGCTGGATAAGTCTGTGGGTCTATGACCTGACTGAGTTCCTTCATGCCGATGCCACGGAGCAAAGATGAGCGGAGATGCCATAATACAGGTAGGTCCGGCGCCTTCTAGGTCAAATACACAAGGTGGGCATGACCAAAACGATCAGTTACGAGTGAAGTAATGAGGCGTTCGGGTTCTTTGAGACATCTGTCTACGATTTTTAGTATTACAGAAAATGGTTGGATCCAAAGAAGGCGTATAAGGGCGAAAACAGTAACGTTTCTCGTCCCCGCATTTTAGCGCGCTACTTTCTTAGGCGATTTTCAGTTATGACATCTCCGCTAGTCATTTTGTTCTCCATGAAAAAAAAACAAGTCGAGATTAGATGAACTGAATTCCTTTGTACAGTCAACTTCAGGTCAGTGGTAACAGTTTTATAGGAAAATCGTACTTGTTACTATTGAGTTAAGGTGCATGACAGTTACCACTGATGTGCGGTCTACTGTACGAAGATTACTTGGGGAACAATTTTCAAGCTTTTTTGCTTTTTACAGTTGTTTAATTAAATAATATACTTTTGCTGTAGATTAGTCTATCTATTCATTGATTGGTTGAGATGTTTTCACGTACACTGCTTATAATAATTGCTAATTTGATGTTTTGATAAAAAATGGGTTGGTATTGTTATTTATATTCAGAGTTACAGGAATCATTTCAAATTATAGTTGTTTGAGCCAATAGTTTTCCCATCTCATATTCTAATAGACAAAGCAAATAGATTGCTACACTTGACCATAAAGAACATAAACTTTCCTCATTTTTATTGTAATAAATAACATTGGAACATAACATCTCCCAAACAAGCAACAACATTTAATGAAATCACAATTATCAAACCGAATTAAAACCTCCTAAAACTTCAATAAAGAAAAAAAAAACCCAAGGCCTTACAGCACAAAACCATAACGTTCAGAAAAAAAACCGGCCAAGTGCGAGTCGGACTCGTGCACGAAGGGTTCCGTAAATTACAGTTAAATCAACCTATCTCAAAAACTATAAGAGATACTTTGATCAAACCAAAAATCGTTGAAAGAGTTAATTAGCATGCATCACCTCTATTTTTTTTAGAATTTTATACCCCGTAGTTATAAAAATAGAGGGGGGGGGACATACTTTTTACGACTTTGAGAGCTGATATCTCAAAAACCGTTCACTTTAAGAAAAATGTTTTTTAGAAAACTTTATATCATTTTAAAAGACCTTTCCATTGATACCCCACACGGGTATGTACATCGAAAAAAAAATTTCATCCCTCAGTTACATGTATGGGGGGCCCCACCCCCAATTCTTTTTTTTACTATTTAGTGTCATATTTTTGTAGCGGTTCATACAACACATATTCCCATCAAATTTCATCACTGTAGTACTTATAGTTTCCGAGTAAATCGGCTGTGACAGACGGACAGACGGACAGACGGACATGACGAAACTATAAGGGTTCCGTTTTTGCCATTTTGGCTACGGAACCCTAAAAACTTTCGTTATATCTCACTCACACACACGCATCTCACACACACACATGTATCTCATTCTCGTCACGGTATACCGAGCATGCGTTCACTCGTCACGGTCTGCGAACTGAACAGACACGCGAACGCGAATGAAATCTATGGCAATATTCCACTATGATTGTTTCACAATAACTTTAGAACGTAATCTAGAAGATTCTATATAGCTAGTGTAATCAGTTCTCATATAAGGCGATCAGTCAGCTGCGCAGGACATATTATAGCGCACGAGCATTTGCTTGGACACAGGTGCACTCACTGTTCCTTCACTCTCATAGCCCGATGAAACGACAATCCGACACCACCGGAGCGAAACGGGATTGTTAGAAAGAGTAACCGAGGTGAAGACAAAGGACTCCAGAAGGAACATGGTGGGTTTTTAGTCAGTAAGCTCCAAATACAGTTAGCATCCGCTTAAAATTTCAGAGATCATAAAATGACTTTAAGAACATCTTGAATAAAATGAACTAGTGACCTCTTTAACTTTAAGAAGATCTGACTGAATAAACAAGTCACTAGTGACCCCTTTATTTATAAACAACAAAACAACCACACATCACAATATAAAAGCACTTTCCCTCCAAAATTAAACGACGCGGGGGCGGCCATCTTTGAAAATAAACAATGTCTAGGTGGGGCATAGACTATAGAGGAACAAATGTGGCCCAGATGGCCGAGTTCCACGGGGATTTCTTCAACTCCCTTTTATTTTATATGTAGGCTTATTTTTGAGTTTTATGTGGTTTGTATATGTCACTTTGGCCCCCTCAGAGTAAGTGCATTAAGTGTAACATAACATGTGACAAGATTGTCACTATTTTTGGGTGTAAATGGGTTTTGAATATTGAAGTTTACGAGAAAAATATAGATAGTTGACCGAGAGGAATGGAAGCGGCGAACGTATTGCGCCGACTACAAATAAATTGGGAACATGGCAGGGAGAATATTGAAGTTTACAAGACTCCTTCTTAAACACACACCTTTAGATATAACGCAAAAGAAAGCTAGATTTTCGATAGCCATTGCAGGCACTAATACAATTATAATACTCTTTAACTAGACGCCTTATCGCCTGGAAGTAATTTATAAAACACTGCATAGAAAATTACCTCTACTATTAAAAATGCGTCTGAACCCAATAAACCCTCTTCATCCCACAGTCAAGATGAACTACAACCAACCACAGCCCACCCACACAAGTTACCCAAACCTGTCAAATCGGATGCGGCCAGAGGATACGCAGACCACAGAGTAAAAACATTGGCTTTCACCATATCAAGTGTCGGAGCGGATGGAGGTGTGGTGACGATGACCATGACATAGAGGAAATAGAACTTGATACGAATCCACTTTATTATAAAATGTGGTCTTAAGAAGCGGGTCCAGCGACTCGCGCATGTACTCGCGCGCGTGCTCTTGTCACTTGCGCATGTTAACTTGCTCCAGCTACATGCACCGTGTAGATGCACCCTTAAGGTCCCTATGAGTGCTAGCTAGCAAATGGTGGTTGCATATTGTATATTGTACCTCGTTGGTCTAGTGGTCGCAAGCGCGGTTGCTGTTCTCGAGGTCTCGGGTTCGATTCCCGGGTCGGGCCGAAATCGCTTTGTGGGTTCTCTTGAACTTTCACAAAGCAGCCCGTAGTCTGGAAGTTGGTGATTGATTTACCCGTGCATCGGAGAGCACGTAAATGTCGGTCCTGCGCCTGATCTCTTTCCGGTCGTGTCGGATTGCCGTCCCATCGGGTTATGAGAGTGAAGGAATAGGGAGTGCACCTGCGTCTGCGCAAATGCTCGTGCACTATAATATGTCCTGCGCAGCTGGCTGATCTCCTTAAGTGAGAACAGCCGCCGTGGCCGAAATCGGCCGTGGACGCCATTATTGCAATGTACATAAAACATTGTTAAGAGGTTCTTCTAACCTACAGAGAGACATGTGTTGCTGGAGAGTTTGTTGCGACACTTCTTCTTCCTAGCAATAACACATAGGAAGTGACGAAGGGTGGGCGTTCTAGGGGCTGTATTTTGTAAATTTCTGTCGTTCAAAAAGTGCTGTTTTGTAGCCAAAGAATAAACTATCTTTAGAATAATTCTTTTAAATCCCTTTAACCGATTGCCACATCACATAACCACCTTTTCTAATCATTTAACGATTAATTAATCACCATTAACAGTATCGTAAATCATGGTACAATTTCATAACTCTGTAATGGTTAGTTGCCATCGATTTCCCACGGTTAATGATGTTAAGAAGATCTATGGTTCATTTTTAACAATCACGCTTTTTAAATAGACCTTTAAGACGGGTTATCGGCTTTGTGAGACGTAGTAAGTTAATTTTTTGGATGCAACAGTTATTTTCCAAAACCAGAGTTTAAAACTAAGAATGTGTTGGAAAGGAATTTACTATAGTTACAGGATTTTGTACTTTAACAGATCGTACTTATGAAATATATTTTTCTGATTTTGCTTTTATACAAAGAATATACAAAACGTATTTAGAGAAAAATGACATTGGATTGTTCACAATATACCCTAACAGATTTCTGTAAATTTAATTTAAATGTTATATACATTTGGTCAAATATCATTGTTTAGAATACATTGATGATATCGTCAACCGATCAAATGTATATGGGAGCCATATTAACTAGGTAACAGTACTGTCAAAAACGTCAATGTCATTTGCAAGTAAATTCTGACGTAAGAAACAATAGCCTATACTCTATACACAGAGGTTCAATACATAAACTTACAAGAAACAAGTCCGCGTGTGAATCATTGAAAAAGTCACATCAGTTACTGAGAATAACACTACACAAACTGGTTTCATTCACTGATCTTACTTAATAGATCCCTTAGTGGCAATTTTGAACTCTAATACGAAGTCTTAAGGCTGTTTTTTGTTGGTCTTTTTAGTTTCCCACAGACGACATACGGATTACTTTTTTTTTAAATTTGTAATTGTAACCTAGTGTGTAAAGTCGTCTTGATAGTCAAGTGCGAATCGGTTTTTTAGAGTTCGTGCGAAAAACTAAATAATAAGTAAACAAGGTTATTATAAAACAAAGAAATGCGGACATTGTAACAAAGAACATTTAATAATTAATTTACACAAAACCAATCTATTTTTGTTGAATTTCAGAATTTAAAAAACGTCAAAATTTTACATAAAACTGCCTCAAAAGATGGGTTTTCATATGAACTATTGTTAGTAGAAATTATTTCTAAACTAAGTAAATTAGCTGTCGAAGACAGTTGCCCAAGACAGATCAACCATATCAGTACTCAAAAGACCAGGTTTTTCTTCTCTACATTTTACAACCAGTATTAAACATGGTTTTTATATTACCCTGAGGGTCTCCAAGAAGACAGGACGATGTCTATTATAACGGTCCGCCATCCTTCCCACGACTAGACTTTTATTTTCAGTCGCCATATTGTTTTATTTTTATCTTTTTATTAGTTTTAATTTTGCTTTCGTTGTAAGTTGTAGCTGATGATATGCTGTGAGAATTGTGGTGAAGATCCAGTTTTGAAGTTGTATTGATTGAGAAACTAGTTGCATACATATATACATAATGTTGTTTTTATTGAAATATGTGTGGGATCAAGATCCAGTTCAATTGAAGTCAAAATTAATGTAGTTAATTACTGTTAGAGCTGTAAGTTTTCTTGAGATAGTTGAAAGTACTAAAAAGTGTCTAATGGGCTATGGGACATAGGTATTTAGGTAATCCAATTGTTGATTTTACGCTCATGTTAGAAGCAAAAAGCAATTTTAGGTAGCAGAGAAATATTTACTACTTAACTCTAATTCCAATAACAAGAACAGTTATCCCAATCCAAGAATGGCCCATAATTATCCATTGTACACAATCATAACCTGGCAACATTGCAATTTTCCACAACCCACACCGTGTGACAGGATATGTTCCTTTATTTTTTCTTTTCTTTTTTAATCGCGTGGGAAGCAATTGGACGGCCATGTTTTTTTTAGTGCACTTACCGTTAAAAGAGGCTAGTTATTATGCTATTGATAGTCTTTGGTTTAAACTAGTTTTTGTACTGTATAATTTTATTAGGCCTAGTTTGTTAGTACTAATAATTTACTTGTGAGATGACGGCAGATAGAAGCGTATGGAAGGAGAAAACATGCTGCGCCGACTGCAAATAAAATTGAGATAAGGGCAGGAGGATAATGGTAGTTTCTTAGGTATACTTTTTAATATTGAGGTTATGTATGCTTTGAGAGACTGTTAATCTTATCTAATATATATTTTTTGAAGATCTATCCATAATCTTATCAAATATTTGCTTTACTTACTTTACTTTTAGGTGTGAGGAACTGTTAAGTTTGTATGTCGCAACATCTTTTGCAATAATATATCCCTACATATACTTCTAACATATACTTAAAAAGTACATACAGAGATAGAAAAATTGCATCGGTACCTGGAATCGAACCCACACATTCATCATTAGAGGTTGGTTCTTTACCCACTAGGCCACCACGACTCTATAAAACATGAAATTTTCAAACACAACTCGATTGCTTAACTTCTTAACTTACGCATCTTAGTGTAACTATTAAGTTTGTGTGTCGCAACATCTTCTGTCTTACTCTACTAGCGCGTCTCGCTCGCACAGTCGCACGGTCCGTGGGAACCTCACCTTTCATCCGACCGATTATCGATCTGTCATTCTGTATCGATACTAGTATCGATATATCGATATTGTTTTTCGGTGAAAGTGGCGTATGATCTTGTTTATTTAAGTCTTAGATGGTTAAAGCTAATTTTCGAAAGACTTCTAGTTTGACTTGTAAATATGTTCGTGCGGGATTATTTCTGGTTTTATTTCGGCATTGCAAAAACAATGCTCAGACCCAGGTGAAGGTTTCGGGTACGTCACTGAAGTCAGTTTTATTTTTTTGAGTTATTGTTATCATATGCACACGTTAATTGACTAATATTAATAAATGCGAAAGTAGCTCAGTAACGAATGGCACAAGCAACTTTTTACCTGTCTACTAGAAGTAGTGTCTCCCGTTACACAGGACGGAATCCTACCAATTTCAAAGGGGATTATTCTCAAAATCTTCTCACGTCAGATCTGAGCTTAGATCAGTGCGTGTCTCAGATGATTAGCTGCGCTCGCGTCGGTCGTGATACGAATGAACACGAAGGTTAACGAAGTTAGACGACAATGTTGTGAAGATCGTCACTTAGGTAACTTAGAGGTAGCCTGTTAAGGACTGATGGGGTTTTTGGAAGACGTATCGGGCGGGCAATAAGTAGGGCTTTCTTTTGTTTTTTATGGGATATCATCAAGTTATCCTTCTGAAGAGGCGCGCAACAATATTCTAAAGATTTACACTTAACCCATTGTTTTGTGTCTATTCTACTGAAGACGCAGGATTGTTACTGAGAGTTATAGCGGCTCAACATGAAGGGCTCCAGAAGGAACATGGTAGGTTTAAGTCAATAAGAGTCTGACACTCCCTTGTCATCTACATACAGCGGTCTATCGTTCCCATCATCATAATTCTCCGAGCCTTTTCCAACTCCAGTCTAACTAAATGCAGCTGTGCACCAATGTCTTTTATACTGATGATTTCGTCCCAATTCCAAAATCCCTTGCATGTGTTTAAGGTTAGTTAGGAGCCATAAAATTTTATTTTTTATATAAGTCTTATTACTTAGTTCGGAGAAACAAAACAAAGGACCCAATAACTCTAGTCTAGCAAACAAGAACACTTTTTACACATTAACAAAGCCTACATGTCATTCCAGTCATTAAAACGAAGGCCGTTCGAACATGTGGCATTCACAACCATAGACACTAAACGGTGCACTAAAGACTCCTTTTAGCATCGCCTCTGTATCTAAATGTCAATAAAACCGCTACATTTACCCACCTGTCGTCCAGACATACAATAGTTCAGAGAAAGGTGGCCAAGCTTCACCTGAGAAACTCGTTTCCTGAACTTACACCTTGCGTAGGAGCAAGCAGATGCCTTTTCATAATAAACTCCCTTTTAAACAGCAAAAAGTATAAATACTCCTTGCGAAAATAAGGAAGAAAGGAACAACCCTTTGCTTCGACCAAAAAAAGAACAAAATTTCAAATTTCGACCGTGGGAATGGAAACGTCAAATGAAAATGCATATTTATTTTTTGCGTTTGTCGAAAATGTATTTTGTTCAAATATGGGCTTTATTTAGAAGGTAACAAAGTTCGTGTTTTGGTTTCGTAACTGTATTACTTAATTTGTAATGTTACCAAATTCTTTTTGCGTTATGCAAGACGAAATTTTACCTTATTGCTATAATAACAGAGTATATTTTTCAATGTAATTACAGCGTCCACAGTTTTGGTGAATCACTGTAGAGTATTTCACACACATTCTAATTACGTTAGGGAATATCAAATATGATCTGTAAATGTAGGTCCATAAGGTGTATAATTGAATGTTAAGTGACCATTCACAAGTCTGTTCAAAGACTACAGAGTATGAATAGTAATGGTGTTAACGATTGTTCCCGCGCCCAAGATGGCGTCGCTTCCGGGATATTAGAACTATATTATTGAATATTTATGCAAATAAATGCAATGCATAAATGCAAAAAATAAACACTATAAATGGCAATGCAACTGTTAAAAATTATTTACATAATTCTTAAAATAGATTTCTGTAAATTTCCGTGCGATATTTTCAAAGACTACCAAAGAAGCCAGTAATTCTGATAGCCAATCTTACTTAGGAGTATTGAGTTGCCCGGGTAACTGGGTTGAGGAGGTCAGATAGGCAGTCGCTCCTTGTAAAACACTGGTATTCAGCTGCATACGGTTAGAGTGGATGCCGACCCCAACATAGTTGGGAAAAGGCTAGGCATGACGATTTTAAAATACCACAGCCAATTTTTTTTTCGTCATTTGTCGACATTGTGAAAGGCTTGTGTCGTTTTTCTTGTATGCATGTACGTATGTGGTCTATCTACTGAACTGCGGTAACAGTATAAAGTCAGGCGAGGTTATAGGTCGTGAGATGCTCGGTTCGTGTTCACAACTGATCATGTACCTACTCGTAAATAAGTTTACTCTCGGCTTATCCGTTACTCGACTTCGTAAGAGATGGTTATTGATTTTAGTACCTTCGCTTAGAGAAAGAAAAGTAGTATAAGAACCTTTTTTTAACGACTTCAAAAATCATCAAAATATGACCTCTCCCGCTGTGGGTTAGCAGCGGTGAGGGAGTGTCAGACTCTTACTGACTAAAAACCGTCGTGTTCCGTCGTAGGCCTTTTATGTACCAGGGACGCGGCAACTCGCGCGAACTATCCCGCAGCCCCGGCAGGTAGTACATATAAGAGCTATCTTCATTATCATATTTTTTCTTTAACATCAAGGTTTAATAAAAAAATAGATGATCTCAAACTTATGTTTAAAATAAAGACTACAGACATGTGTTGCTGGGGAGTTTGTTGCGCCACTTCTTCTTCCCAGCAATAACACATAGAAAGTGGTGCAGGGTGGGCGTTTTGGGGGCTGTTTCATGTAATTCTGACGATCGAAAAGTGCTGATTTTCGGCCTCATCTTCGGCCGGGTCTTTTCCCAACTATGTTGGGGTCGGCTTCCAGTCTAACTAGATGCAGCTGAGTACCAGTGTTTTATTGTGCTGATTTTCAGCCAACTTTTTGATTTTAGCTTCCTTTTTATGACTTACCAATCATTTTTTTTTGGCTATGGTATCTATCAACTTACTATTGGTAGGTAGTTTCTTTTCACGCCTATAAAATTACTTGTTATAACAATTTGAGGTCATTATCAATTTGTTTCACTTAGGAATTCCGTTATAAACTGTTAAGGCCTAGTTAGAAACTTAACAAGATTTTTAGTAAATGTTCAATTACATCAAAATTGCTGAGTGAATTTAGATAGTGTTAAAAACATAGACAGATTAAAGAACTCTCTTTTGGTGGATATTGAGCTCTCGGCGGAAGAGTGGGGATCGCTTTGCGCACTGTACACATAGGCAATAAACCAATAAATCGCTTCTGCGCAGGTGAAGGTCCGGGCTCAATATCCGTGCCGATAACTATACCAGGGCCGCGGTAACTGGCGCTGACAATAGTGTAGTATCATTAAAAGCTGGTCAAAGAGACCAAACTTCGGGCAAGTAACTTTTTGCCCAGTGAGTCTTATTGGAAGATTTAAATCAATAAATCAGATAACGTCTAACCAAGGGGTATCGGGTTGCCCTTGTAAAACACTGGTACTCAGCTGAATCCGTAAGTTCCAGTCTAAGGACTGGAAGCCGACTCCGGAACATAGTTGGGAATAGGCTCGGGAGATGATGATGATGAAATCGATAAATCAGATAGAATTTCGACATTAACCCCATACAACTACTGTCAAATGACTATCTCTGGTAATCAAAACAAACGATAGATAGCGTATTGGGAACGGCCGTAAGTTATTACTTACATACAGTAGCCATTATCTCCCATAGAGGTACATTCTAATATCCAATAAATAAATCCAAGCGGACAGATTCCAACTAAGATTCGAAATTCAAATTCAAATATTCGGAACGGCGACGGGTAAACATTCCCGATGTTTTCTCACGATCATTAGCGACCGATTTCGGCTGCACTCGGCTCCGCTCGGACACTTTCGGAAATAAGTTTTGAATATAGAATAGAAAATGATCATTTAATTGGCTGTCATCATTTTTGTGGAAGAATTCGTGTGAGACGGACGTTTATTGGTATTTTTGATTAGCATAATAAAGGGTTCATGTTATTTATTTTCGTAGCCTTACGTGTTAAATATTTCATATGGAAATAGTAACTTTCTATTAACGAAAGACTTCTTAACATTAGAACAGATTTTTAGAATACGTTAGTTCATTCAAAAGACTCACAAACGTGCAACCGTTCCATCTTCACAACATAATATTGCTAGTTTAAAATTCATCGTTTTCCCCATAAAACCATTCTTCCACACACACATTTGTATCAAAAATACCATAATTACCAAGCAGCTGCCTTCTACAATATCTTTGCCAGAAGCACCACCTTTTTCCTATAAAAATCAGCCATTTTGTCCCACAAAAACTCAGTACAATATATACCACCTTTACTTCGAGAAAAAAAATTACATCTAACGTACAAAATCACCTGGATATCATCTGTTGTATACCTGTCTTTGTCTCGCATACAAAGAGATGCATCTTCCATCTCGTTCTTGTATCCAACGGTTTCTTACTACCAGCTGTTTTTGAAAAAGGAATCGGTGTAATTTATAGAGTATCGATTATTGGTGTATACGGGTGGATAATTTTCTTTACAGCCTACTTTGTCCGCCTATCGAGCTTTAACTACAAAACTACAGAACTGATGTAAAAGATACAGAAATAGACTCCAGCCTATAAAGGGCCTGTAAACGAACATTAGATTCCTGTAACTCGAATGCGGAAAGTGGTTCTTCGTTCCTGGGACGCGGGGCTGCATCCGGTTAGACTGGAAGCCGACCCCAACATAGTTGGGAACAGGCTACGCAGATGAAGCCTTGGTAAAGTCTATTAATGAAGATATACGAACAAAAATTTCAGACTTCAGAAGGGACAATTCTTTGACAACAAATACAGTTGTCATGGAAACCAACATTGTTTACTGAGGACCTAATCGGGACACTACATACCCACCAAGATACATAGAACACCTCAAATACCTATTTTGTCACGCGTATTAACTCATACGTGCAAAAGTGCAATACATAGGTATGCATGCACGCCATATTTTTTTTTTCTGAACACACAAAGGGCCTTCAAAGGTCGGGTTTTGAAAAAAAAAACTTTTATAAGAAACAGCTGTACTCCTTAAGTTGTATAGAAAAGACAGCTGATACTGGACAGGGTTGCCAGGTAAATAAGAGGGGCGTATAAACTTTTTGCTTAAGGACCTACATTTCTTGCAGTAATGGCAACTTTGATGATAAAAGATGATATTAGAAAATACACTGAATTTTTTTTTTTTATTTAAAGTTCAAAAACATAATGCTTAAGGAGTTTTAATTAACTTTATGATTGATAAAACTAAACAAGGCATAGATAACAAAAAATATTAGAAACAAAATATTAACATTTCTTATGTAAATTAATTTATTAATTATGCTTATCAATTTAAATTACCTCATTATTTTTACAAAAAAAAAACCCGAACACAAACTCACTATCTCAATCATTATCAAGACTTTTAAACTTTCGGAGAGTCCTAAAAATACCAGAAACTTACTTAAAATTAGGAAAGTCCTAAAAATACCACAAAACATGGCAAAAAAACGACCTAAAATTATCTTTATGTAAGTACCACCCCTGACATGTGCTTGCAATGGCACACGCTTCTAAAATCCCGTTTCGAAACAGCTGTTGTAGTTTGTAAATAAGTACGAAAGAGACACAAGATACCCAACTACGCAAGCTAAAAAGAGAAGGCTACAGGACATATGCACTGATAAAATGCTTCCTAAAGTTGGTACATACATAATTTACCCAACTGTGCAAACTTGGTAAAAGATAGTGGGTATTTTAGGAAAATATTTGTTGTTTAAGTGGTGTAATCTGTCGGTACTTTTCTGGGAGATTTTTGTTTAAACTATTAGTAATTTTGTCCACCTGGAGTTTTGTTATGTCCAACAGTCGTGGTGGCCTAGTGGGCAAGGAACCTACCTCGAGTATGAGGGCACGGGTTCGATTCCAGGTCAATGCAAAGTTTGTATGTACTTTCTAAGTATATCTTAGACACCAATGACTGTGTTCCGGATGGCACGTTAAACTGTAGGTCCCGGCTTGGCAGTCGTTACGGGTAGTCAGAAGCCAGTAAGTCTGACACCAGTCTAATCAAGGGGTATTGGGTTGTCCGGGTAACTGGGTTGAGACGGTCAGATAGGGCAGTCGCTCCTTGTAAAGCACTGGTACTCAGCTACATCCGGTTAGACTGGAAGCCGACCCCAACGTAGTTGGGAAAAAGGCTCGGAGGATGTCCACCTGGAGTTTTGTCAGAAATGTCCATAGTTAAGCCAAGGTCGAATTCTATGCTTAATTTAATTAAATATTGGAGGTAGATGTTAAATGCATTATGTAATTTAAAAATCATCAAATATATTGGAAGTGGATGTTAAATATTCATTACATTGTGTTTAAACATATATTGCATATCCATATAGAGTATGGTATTCTGTCAAACGCCTACATATGTTCAGTATTCCTAAAAAAGGAGATCTCAAGTTCAAAATATTCGCTCCAACCTACATAGTTTTATTTTACTGTAGGATTCCCCGAATAACGAAATCTACATAGTTTTCCTCATTTTTGAGCATTTATAAAAACAAAACAATACATTGATAACTCAATGATGATGTGTGGGAATTTCTGAAATAAAACTGAACGGATATGATAAGCCGTTTCCTATAAAAAAAATCATTATAATAAATATTACATACGCTATTTTATTCTCGATTATGAATATCTGTGCTAAACATAGAAATAAATAAACAGAAAGCGTTTATTTGTAATGAATGAATAAAGAGAAAGAAACATGTGGTACTAATTTCTCCCTTTAAGAACATGAAAATTTTAGCAGTAGCAGAGGGCGAATTTATAAAAACAAAAGAAAAACTATGCTCAAAAGTAAAAAATACAAGCAATAATAATCGTACTCATACACACAAAGCCACAAAGCATTATAAACTTATAAGTCTACAACATATGAGGTAATTTATATTAAAAAAAAAAACACCTACAAGTCACGATCCGAGCGGCAAGGTGTAATTTCGACCACACGTATACCATCACGATTGTAAAGGAATCAGGCACGAAGATGCGGGTAGAACAAAAGGATTTATAAAAAAAAAAACACATAAGTTGTATAAACGTCAAACACGACTACCTGTCAATGTCACGATTGGCTGTCAAAAACGAATAAATTAGAAATAAGTGAATTGATTTAGGCTAATTTCCGAGTTCTGAGGAACTAGTCTTACCTAGGGATATTGGGTTGCCCAGGTAACTGGGTTGAGGCGGTCGGATAGGCAGTCGCTCCTTGTAAAACACTGGTACTCAGTTGCATCCGGTTAGACTGGAAGACGACCACAACATAGTTGGGAAAAAGCTCGGGAGATGATGATGATGAGTATGTAGATATAAAAAGTAGCCTACATCTTTCATTTTTAAAAAGGCTATCTAGCACTGAAATTATATTTCATATAAGACCAATAGTTCCCGAGATTCTCGCGTTCAACCAAATAACTTTGGAAGCTCAAAGCGATGTTTGCAAAAAAACTTTTACAACTCAGGATTAGAGTAAACAGAACTAAGTTTAACTATTTATTACCAAACAAACTATTGTGTATTTACTACTTAAACAATAAAACCAAACATCTGTTCAACAAATTACTATTGTTTCAATTATCCTAACAAAAAAAGTCTCACTAGCCAGCCAAATGGTACAAAAATTTAACATCTGGTCTTCCTAGTTAAGAAGTCCCCACGAACCTTTCAAATTAATACATCTGTGCTCTTTGTCAAATTGGTTCCGGAAATATTACCAGGTTTAAGGATATAGGAAATAAGCTTTTGAAGTTTCGAAGCATCTGCTCTGACTTCGGTATTGTTTGCAAAATTGTTTTTTTTTGTTGTGGAAACGATAACATGTGTTTTGAGCGGTGTTTAAGTGAGGTGTAGTGAGAATTAAGTCCTTGTTTCGGATGTACATTTTAGTGGTTTATTATTGTTTAGCTTTAAGACTGTTAAATGAAGCTTTGGTATTGTGTCATCGGCCTACTGCCCTTATGTATATTTTTTATTAGTGGTCGGCGCAGCATGTCTTCTTCCAAACTCTTCTATCTGCCGTCATCTCACAAGTAACATTCTTTCTAGCCATGTCGACTTTTACACAATCCATCCATCGTTTCTTTAGTGGTGTGATTACATATTATTATTGTGTATTACCTCATGAAAAAAGTATTCAGACTCAAATGAGTATGACTATATGTACTTTGGAAGTAGCACTTAAAAATTATACCCATAAAAAATCGATGCAAAAATTGCAAAAACAATAAAAATTGCATGCAACTGCATATTTTCACAATATTATGAAATCGACAACGAGAGACAAAACCATTCTATTTTGTTTTAGAGGTCACAACAGCATTACGTACAAACTTCGCATTGGTACAAAGTATTTCGCAATATTATCTTAAGAATGCAGCATCTTTGAGGAAAACAAGATTTTTGATTTTTGGAAAAAACAATACTTTATCATCGTCTCCCGAGCTTTTTTCCCTGAGTGTTTTACAAGGAGCGACTGCCTATCTGACCTCGACTCAGGCAACCCACTACCCCTTAGTAAGACTGGTGTCAGCCTTACTGGCTTCTGACTACCCGTAACGACTGCCAAAGATGTTCAATGACAGCCGGGACCTACAGTTTCACGTGCCCTCAGATACACAGTCATTAGTGTCCATAACATACTTAGAAAGTACATACAAACTTAGAAAAGTTGCATTGGTCCTTGCCAGACCTGGAATCGAACCCACACTCATACTTGATAGGTTGGTCCTTTACCCACTAGGCCACAAAGACTTTCTTAATTAGTATACTGACAAAAAAACCTATCTCGACAAAATCGAATAAGGTGCAAAAGACAGATGGTGAACAACATTAAAGTATGAAAGAAAAAAAAAAACCTTGAAAAAATGTCGATCATTGCCATCAAATATGGCAGAAGCAGATGGCACGGGCCAAACCAGTTTTTTTTTTTATAAAAAAATTAGTAAAAACTTTTTTCGCATTTTTTTTTCTTATATTTTAAAATCCAGGTATTTATTGTCTTAATGAATATGCAAATTATAGGTTAGCACGCGTTAAAGATTAGGTATTTTTTTTCGTATTAACTGGTAAAATAATAAATTAAGGCTATAGACACGAAAATAGATTCGAAAATGGCACGTGCCTTAGATACAAAGTTTTTGTTGAAATACTTTTTCATTTTATTGCAGTTTTTTTGGTCATTATTAATGATATCTATGTTTTTATTGATTAATTTATATGCTTAAAACAGGTTGCTTAGTTTTATGTTAATGATCACTTTTTTTCAGGATTTAAATTAAACATTAATATCAAGCTTTTGGATTTAGAAAAACAAGAAACTAGACGTCATTATGGAAATATTTTTGCAAAAAAAAAGCTCAATTTAAACCAAGAAATAATATCTAATTTTCGTTGGCAATTTTTTGCTAATCAAAGTAGAGATTAGAATTTAAAAATGGATACGCTTACAGGAGTTTTATTGCCTTATCGGAATAACTGTTTGTGAAATTGGCTTTTTTCTATTCATAGGTCATAAACCTTGACTATTACTACTTGAATTACAGTATTGAAAATAACTTCCATTATATTTCAGACTTTTCAGAAAAAAAAATCAAAACTTTTTTATATTTTTTTCCTCTTAACAAAATACCAACATGACTAAAGTTACTTATTCTTAAGAGTGGACTTTAACCTCATAAACATAGCCAAAAAACGCTTTAAAAAGTAGTACAAAAGTGACTCAATACTACTTCATAGAGGGTCAATTCCCACAAATGTCGGTACATAGATCAAAACAATAACAAGCGGTATGACCGTTAAACCGTCACGCTCGCATTATAGACCCCATTTAATTTACTAAACAATATTTAAATTAAGTTATTTATTTACTAAAAGGTTAAGTATATACTAACACTTTGAGTAACAAAGTATTTTTAGTAGTTTTAATAAATATTAATAAAAAAAATCGTTAAAAACTTACCCAATCCAATTTTTTTCTTAATCTTTTTCAGGACCTTCATCTTAGATCCCTTCTTATCCTTAACGGGGGTGGTTTCAGGCTCTAAAGCCATCGGGGGGAGCACGAGCGTCTGAGGGGGCATAGGCATACCATGGCCCGAAGCCCTAGGGCACGCGGGACAATGGCAAGAACCCCTAGCCTGCCTCACGCTCATACAACCACTGACGCCCATCATTGAAACGGTTACAATCCCAAATTAAATTACAAACAAAAGAACTTCTATATCATAGCACACCGAAATAAAACACGACTTAAAAATTACACGGATTATTACGAACTCGCGATATCCATAACGCACTGAGGACGCGGTTTATTTTGTGACGAGACGTCCGCTCGCGACGCGATCCGGCGGCGGAGTGACGAGTGTAGCTACCGTAGCAAAGCAAGGGCTCTGGGAAAGCTGCGCGCGCATCCAAAGCCCTTGCACTCACTCTCTCTCTCACACAGCGTTAGATAAAGACGGATTACGTGGAGGGAGAATGTCAGCTATAGGTATTTTCAGCTTAGCATTTTAGCAGATGTATAGGACAAAAGGGATGTTTGAAAAGTTAATTTTATGTGACATTTCGAAAGTCTTTTGTTAGGGTATTCGTTTGAAAGGTGTTAACGCGAAATTGAGAGGGTATGATGGGTTCAAAGAGTTTATAACGCGCGTGCTACAAATAGGAAAAGGGCTATTAATGGATATTTAAACTTCAATATCACCTGTAGATACGTTGATGATTTACTAAGTTGACAATTGAGGATAGGTACGTACTCTATGTAACTTTTTAAGTGTGTAATGGCTGAATATGTTGTCTATAATTAAAACTGCGGTTTAACGATCAAAGATGTAGAAATAAGTACTATTCAGCAATTTTTTCAATAATTGTAATAAGAAATATTTTTCAACTAGCTTCTGCCAGCGGTTTCACCCGCATCCCGTGGGAACTACTTCCCGTACCGGGATAAAAAGTAGCCTATAGCCTTCTTCGATAAATGGGCTATCTAACACTGAAAGAAATTTTCAAATCGGACCAGTAGTTCCTGAGATTAGCGCGTTCAAACAAACAAACAAACAAACTCTTCAGCATTATAATATTAGTATAGATAAATATAAACAGATTTTTCAAGCACTGGGGGACTGTTCTATGTAGCTCATGATTTAGAAGTAGATCTCTTGGTACGGTACGATCGGAAGTTATTATTTGTGAATAGATTCATGGTAAAGGAATTTAGATATCCCTAAGCTTATCAGCAGGTCTTGGATAACGATCAAATGACTAATAGGTTCTTAGAAAGTATAATTTGTAAGTAATATTAATTACCACCTAAGTAAATTATGCAAAAAGGTTAAGAACAATTAGTAAATTACAGCAAAAGGCTTCTTAGTAATTAAAACAATAAAAATGAGACCGTGTAATCAGAATGATAAAAAATGTATTAGTGTAATTATGATATATATATATTTCCAAGCCAGAAAAATACCAATGTAAGTTTTCTAAGCTATTACGTACTCTTCCAAGTATATCTTGGACACCAATGACTTAGTAACGATGAAGGAAATCATCTCTAGGAAACACCAATTCGCCATGATCAAGCGAGGTGATTGACGCTCATTCCTTTTCTATTTTGGAAGAGGGTGCAGAACACGAGAAAAGCGCTGATGATGAATGTTGATACAAGTTAAAATATCCAAGTGGTGGTAATACCACCCTTTGTCACACTTTCACGATGTGAAACAGATGAACCGTATTAAATAGAATTTTATATTAAGTTAGATTCAGTCCTAGGGTACATTTAATACGAAGAAGGGGCAGAAGACGGCGAATACAACGAGGTCGGAATGCCGCTGGGCCTTTTTAGTGGGTATACCGGGAACGTCTTTACCGGGGAGTCCCACATACCCCTCTCCCGTCCCCCGACGGGAAAGGGATGCGTAATAGCATTTTTAGCCCAGCGACAACAAAAAAACAAAAAAAAGGGTACATTTAATGATAGTTCTCATTTTGGTAACTAATTTAGTACATGAATGATGTATACGTCCATTTGTTAATATAATCATTTAAAAATCTTTGGCAGTCGTAACAGTAAATCAATCGTATTCATGATTTGCGCCGACAGTCAACTTGGGCTCCAAAAAGGCTGGAAACATCATTCCTCTACCACTTAAAACCTAGACAAAGGATTTCAAAAATAGCCCCAACCATCTAGACGAGGTAGAAAGTGCAAATATTATTATTATTTTCAGCAAAAATGTCGTCGCGAGCCACATTGCCGACTACCAGATGTGTTAGCGCACCTTGCACGAGCGTGCACAAGCGTGCCCTCTTAATTTCTTAACATCTGTCAAATGTAGGTTTTTTTTTCTGAAATGTAGATTAGGATTATGGCATTGTAGCTATTCAGCCTTTGTTGTGTACTGTTAGTGTTTTTTTAGAAGGAGGTTAGGTTATGTTAACTGTTGATTCAAAAATGCAAACATCAGAAAAGATAATCGACTTTTTGGGAAGTCGATTAAAAATAATGTGATTTTTATCAGTAGTAACGTAGGTTAAGATATCATGATTAACTCGAAAATCACCAAAAAAAAATGCTGAAAGTATATGGTGGATATCTTTATGTGTGACACCAGTCTAACCAAGGGGTATTGGGTCACCCGGGTAACTGGGTTGAGGTCAGATAGGCACCTCGTCGAGGCTTTGGGCGGCGGCGACCTCTCGCGTCCGGCCCTGGTTCAGGCCATGGTCCGGGGCGAGAGGGAATGGGATGCCGTCGCCTCCTTCTGCGAAGCGGTCATGCTCGAGAAGGAGGAGGCGGAACGCCAGAGAGTTCGCACCTCTCATCCCGGCCGCCGCGCTGGACCAGGTAGACACCATGGGCGCCGGGTGTCGCGAGATGACTCCCGGCCACCGTAGGCGTGGGTCTGTGGGCGGTGAGTTCGGGTGGCTCATCGTCCCTCTGTCTTCCTAGACGACAGACCCGTGTCGACGGCGCGCGTTGTTCCACGCGCTCCTCAAAGAGATGTCAGCAACCCCAGCGGGGCCCAGCAGGGCCAAGGCCTGCCGGGGCTGCGGGTTGTTCGAAAGAGATACCGCGGCCCTGGTACATAAAAGGCCTATGACGGAACACGACGATTTTAGTCAGTAAAAGTCTGACACTCCCTCACCGCTGCTAACCCACAGCGGGAGGGGTCATTTGATGATTTTACGTCGCTAAAAAAAAAAAAAAAAAAAAAGGTCAGATAGGCAGTCGCTCCTTGTAAAGCACTGGTACTCAGCTGCATCCGGTTAGACTGGAAGCCGACCCCAACATAGTTCGGAAAAAGGCTCGGAGGATGATGATCTTTGTGTGTGACTTAGCATAAAGAATCTAGATTTTGCGTCATGAAGTAAAAAATATTTTTAAAAAAGTAATCTTTTATAGATTAGGCAAATTACACAATAAGTATATTTAATTTAATATGCCTCTTCACCAGCTTTAGAATTAATTTATTTAAAGGCCATCTAAGCTAAACAAAAAATGGATTTGCGTAGGAGACGATATTTTTTTGCAATCATCAATTTAATTACAAAAAATAACTTATACATGTACAATTTTTATCAAGAAATAAAAATAGTTTTTTAAAGTAAACAAATCACTAGGATATAGAAAAATTAAATGGTGCAAAATTAATTTGTAATACCAATCTTATCAAAATCGCTAGGATTTTTTTGAGGTGGCAAATCATCAAATGACACTTCTCGCTGTGGGTGCAGCGTGAATTTTAATCATGTTTATTTAATTTTGTGATTATAATGGTATATCCTGATTTTTGCTTTTATATAGTGAAAAGATTACTAGATAAAGGAACCACTCTTCGCACCCGGGTAAAAAGTAGCCTGCATCCTTTCTCTAAATGGGCCTTCTGACACTGAAATAATAAGCTGAAAACTATTTAGCTTTATTTTTTTTTTAAATAAAAATATAGATTTAGTTTATTTTATTTTTTAAAATAAAAATTAGAAAAACTGAAAACTAAGTATATTATATCGAAGTGTATAGTGTAGCCTTTTTATGTTGAATTAATTATTTTTTTGTTATATTAGTACGTGATTCTCCTAAAATTTTTATAAGTTTTTCTATTTTTAGACTGAGAATTTTCTAGCTTTATATAATTAGTTTTGAAGATTTCAACACACATCTGCTTCCAAACTGTGATGATATGATGTCAGCCAATCTTGAGTTAATAGTCTTAATAAGTGCGGCTAATTTCTCCAATTAACCATAGGTCATGTCGTAAGGTTAAATACTTCCTTTGCTACTGAACTTTTATGAAATTACACTATATGTACCATCATCTGCAGAGCCTTTTCCAAACTATGTTGTGGTCGGCTTCCAGTCTAACTGGATGCAGCTGAGTACCAGTGTGCCACAAGGAGGGACGATCTGTCTGACATCCCAGTTACCCGGGTAACCTAATCCAATATAATATCGGACTTTCTGGCTTTGACTGCCCGTAAGGACTGCATGCTCAAATGGCAACCGGGACCGACTTAACGTGGCTTCCGAATCACGGACAAAGCAAATCTATTTTTATAACAAAGAGCTATACAACAACCATGCACATGCGATCGGAAAATGTAATGTTCAAAGTAAATATATAAGAAAAACAATTTAATCAGTTGCAATTATAAACTTGTATTAAAGTGCATCGCGTGCCAAGTTACGCTTGCAGTTATGGGCGTGTAATTTCAAAGAAGTTGTCAAAGAAGTGCGAGTTTGGTGACCGCAGAAGTAAAGTTGTAGTAACTGGATGTTTTTTTTTATTTGTTTTAAATTATTATTATTATTTTCTCGAGAAATATAACTTGAATATTTTGGGCTTTAAATATCAAAATATATATTGATTACCTGCGAATATAATAAAGAAGGTTTTTTTGTCTATTTGTTTGGGTATAAACTCCGAAACTACTGAACCAATTTAAAAAATTCTTTCACTGTTGGAAAGCTACACTCTTCCCGAGTGACATAAGCTATATTTTATTCGGGAACGGTCAGTAATTTCCCATGGAATGCGGGTGAAAACGCGAGATAACAGCTAGTTTTTAATAATTGTGCAACTGGTTTAGACATACACTTGAGTTCAATACCCACAACGACAATATATTCAGCATTTTATAACCATATAAAAATAACAAAAATAAATATTTTTTTTTTACAAATAAATTAAACAAGAATGCGGATGATGATTTTATTTTATTCTCTCTGAAAAATATATAAAAACCATATACCTAACTTTTTTTTAAATATATAAAATAACATTTAAAACTTAGGTAGATTAATAAAAATAGAAGCTTTTAACATTATCGCGTGCCGAGGTGAATATTTTAAGTCTATACAAAAAATATATACCTAAGTATATTATATAACTAGCTTTTGCCAGCGGTTTTACCCGCATCCCGTGGGAACCTCGGCACGAACCCGGATAAAAAGTAGCCTATAGCCTTCCTCGATAAATGGGCTATCTAACACTGAAAGAATTTTTCAAATCGGACCAGTAGTTCCTGAGATTAGCGAGTTCAAACAAACAAACTCTTCAGCTTTATAATATTAGTATAGATTTAATACACGTCTTTAACATGTGCACATATCGACTGTGCTTTTCAATTCATCGACAAAAAAAAAATATTTACATAATATGTGATTTTTTTCATAATGTTTATAAATTCCGTAATGTCAGTATGATTTTAATACCAAATGATGTATCACGATGCCAAAATTACCAAAAATATTGGAAGTAATTAGACGTCGTCATAAAAAATGGGCAAAGAAAATAGCCTCATTAAATGATTTTTCACATTTTCAAAATGGTAAAACAAGACCCTCTCATTAAGACTTCTCTGTCCGTCCGTCTGTCACCAGGCTGTATTTCATGTATCATTTATTTATTTACTAGCTGTTGCCCGCAACTTCGTCTGCGTGGGCAATATAGAATAGTCAATTATTACGTATGGTGCGTAAGTAATTTTCACAGGAAATAGCTATAATCTATGTCTATATGCTTTGAGTCTGACAAAGCTGTCATTTGTACATTTTCTGCAGCTGCTGCGACTAAGCAGAAGCCAGAAAGTCTGTCAGTCTTACCATGGATATCGTCTTGTGTAGTTGACTGGATTGAAGATAGATAGATAGGTAGTCGCTCCAAGCAAAATATTGGTACTCAAACAGATTCGGTGACTGGAAGCCCAACACCAACATAGTTGGGGAATAGCGGGATGGATGATAAAATGAGTCATCATCATCAGCAGGCGCATAGGGTAAGATAGTTTCACTACTGGGGAGAAACACTTGTATGACTTGTATGAATTGGGGATTTTCTGTGCACTTACTTACTATGGTAAGGCTGACCCCACATTAGGCGTGCGTGATCCTCGGGCGTGTGAGTAGCGCGGGCGTCGCGAGCGCGCTGCGTGAAAGTCGCGTTTTGCTGCCCTGCGGCATGTGTGAAGAGTGCAAGCGACGCGCTCGCGGCGAGCACGCGGCGCTCGAGTTGCGTTCTTACCCCTACGCCCGCTATCCCCGCCGCCCGCTAAACGCCTTAGCAGTTAAACGTCAAGTCGAGCGCGCTGCAAATGCCGCAGGGCAGCAAAACGCGACGCTCACGCAGCGTGCTCGCGACGCACGCGCTACTCACACGCCCGAGGATCGCGCACGCCTAATGTGGGGTTAGGTCTAAACCGGGAGGGACTCCACCGAAATGTTTGCATTAGTTCACGAATAGGCAAAATGTACGTATCTGTGAGAGTCCACTTCATGTGTTCGTACTTGAAACCTGCAGTTTTGCCAAGATTTTCAAAATGTACGCTCGCAATTTGTCATTTCTTGGTGGAGCCAGCAAATCAAAAGAAACAGAAGTGTTGTATACTGTGCGTCACTACCGCTCACCGGGAAAATTTCGCTCTTGCGGAGGACGTTTATATACCATATTTTGTGTCACACGTAAACAGGACGACAGTAAGTATCCACCGAAACACTTTGAAAGATCTGATGAACGAACAAATCAGACCTGAGTTGGTCACCTGGGGCCAATCAGAGCTCTATGAAGCGATCATACGGTTTGGCTCCTACTGTTATTGTGGTTTCTGAAAATGTATTCACCTCATTCAACGATGAATGTAATTCTGATGGTACTATTAAGAACACTTGCTTGGCGCAAAAGCTGACGTTGGCAGGCCGACTCTTTTGACTTCTCTAATAGGATACCATTGGTTTTTGTGCAATGCACACCTGCAATGCATGCTGGATTAGGATAGGATATAGGTGGATAGGATTTGCAGCAGAGAACAATTCTGTATTTGTAATTGAATGACATCAAACGTAGTTTTTTATAAAAGGTGTTTTTTTAGACTTGGCTCGGGTCTTACTGAGACTGTTCGTAATCGTGAACAGTGTATTTGCGATCAGAAGTTGAAAGTAAGCATGTCTCTGGTATGTGACGCGTAATTTGTACGTTTCCAGACGCATAAAGCATTTTACGTGTGTATGGTATTAAATCGAGAAAGCTCCCATTTCTTATCTGCACTTTGTATCTGGGCTTGTTTTTAAAGCTACAGAAGCCTACATTACCTACCTCACGCTTAGCAGCGCTTGCGAGAGATAGATCTTCCTTTCTTCTAGGATTAAGTTTACATATTTTGCATCAGAAAAAATAATTAAGGTCTACTTAATACTACTCACTCAAAGTAATTTGTTTTAAGGCCACCACATTAGTGGAAGATAAGCTAAACTATGTTTATGAAAAAATCCTGATATGAACTCCATCTGTAACTTTAAATGATAATTAATTGTTCCACTAAAGTCATCATTTTTGACATAATGTTCAAAAAATAATTTAGATGGCACCGTTTTAAATTTGGCTGAGAACTATTAATTTTGCTTTCATCAAGGTAATAATTATAGTTGGATTTTGATGTGGTACGGCAAACTGACAAACACTATTGAAATGTCTATCGAAAAATTACACTACGTGTTAAAATATGGTGAATTACGGAAAATACACAACTCCATCTGTTGAAATAATAATCCTCTATAAAGAATGTATGGTAATTAATTGTCATTTACCACCTCGCTCTTTTGACAAATTTGATGTATTTTTACCACAGATGGAGCTACTTTAACCTTGGCTAAACAAAATTTTCATATTTTTTTTTCTTCCGAAGTTACTTATAAAGGTGTGATTTTCTGTGTAAAGATTAATAATAGGCCGAACAACTAATATAAGTACAACATTCGAATGTACAGTTTTGACAAACAGATTGCGTGTCGTAATATTTTACATCTTGAATTCACAAAATTAATCATATCTTTTGATAGAGTGAATCGATTTCGATGAAACAAAAACTAAGTAATACCCCAAGTTACGTAGAATTTTTGTATATAAGCATTGTCTGCATTGAATTCGTAGATTTTACGTGAATCCCGAACAAACAAACAGATAAACAGATAAACAGACAAACAGACAAACAGACAAACAGACAAAAATGACAAAAATGATGGAAATGGGTTCTGTTAGTTATCCTTTAACATGCCGGCTATTTTTTTTTGTCAATTTCTTCAATGTACAAAAATTACTTTTCTACAGATTTATTATATGTATAGATTTATCATCATTGTACCTACAGAAATTTGTCACATAATAGCGACACGCTCCGGCTTCGCACGGAATAACAGTATTTCCCCACTATTTAATGGATGTTCATATAAACTTTCCTCTGGAAACACTCTAAAAAAACGTATATATAAAAAAAAACAAAATCGTACGAAAATCGGTTGCGTAGTTTTGAAGATTTAAGCGTAGGTACAAAGGGACATAGGGATATAGAGGCAAAAAAGCGACTTTGTTTCATACTGTGTAGTTAAGATGTATTTCTGTTGCCGTTATAACAATAGATACTGATCTAGAAAAAAAATGTAGGGCTCCCATAGGTAAAACAAAAGTTTTATATCTAATGGTAGGTACGGAACCCGTCACGCACGAGTCTGACTCTTACTTCTTTCTACCGAACCCTAAAAAACATTTTCAACTTACAACATGGCGCGAGTCAACGAACGCATCCCATTGGCTGTCGCCACGCGCCGGCGCGTGCCTCACTGACAGATGGCGGCAAACGCCATTTTTTTTCAACTTTTTTTAACCCAAGACGTCCTTGCACGGCCTTTTGGCTAAGAAGGTAGCATATAGCTTTAAAAAACTTAAGTTTCTTGGGTCAATGTCTTGGCAAGCTGTCGAATTCATAACAGTTGGTTAAAAGACAGGTATCTGCATGTTATTTGAATCTAGGTATAGTTTTTTTAATGTCTGGTCTGGATTATTAATTAAGAGAAAAAAAATGGTTATTAGCATATTTGATGTTAATACGTGTTTTAGATATTTTGGGTATTTTTATCTTTCTACTAATTTTATAAAGCTGAAGAGATTTTTATTTGAACGCGCTAGTCTGAAATCACCAACCCGCATTGAGCAAGCGTGGTGATTAATGCTCAATCCTTCTCCGTGTGAGAGGAGGCCTGTGCCCAGCAGTGGGACGATACAAAGGCTGTAACAGGTAACAGGTAACAGTCTCAGAAACTACTAAAAACTGCTGAAAAATGATTTCAGTGTTAGATAGCCTATATATTTCAGGCTTTAATAACCTTCCTCGATAAATGGGCTATCTTACACTGAAATAACTTTTTAAATCAGTCCAGTAGTTCCTGAGATTAGCACGTCCAAACCAATCAACATCAAACTCTTCGGCTTTGTAATATCACTACATAGTATAAAACAAAGTCGGTTCTTCTGTCCCTATATCCCTATGTACGCTTAAATCTTCAAAACTACGCAACCGATATTCATGCAGTTTTTTTTAATAGATAGAGTGATTAAAGAGGAAGGTTTATATGTATAATAACATACATTAAAAAGTGCCGAAATACTGTTTACTCGTGCGAAGCCGGAGCGGGTCGCTAGTTGTAGTATAGATTATTATTGTTACTCTATGTAACTGTAAAATGTTTTTTTGACATTAAACCTACATGAACTCCAATCAAAAAACTTGACTGGCCGTCAAGGTGGTACCAAAAGGTGACACCACCAATTCAAATATTGATGAATGACAGATGCGCGTGCGCATATGCGCCGGAAGTTCGCGAGATGTTCGAAATTTGAATTGCGGCTTCTGTTTATAATCATCTGGAGGATCAGATGTTTATTAGTTAGGGGGTAGGTCTTTCACCTTTGTGAATTAAGTTTTTTTTTTAATGCAAAAAGAGGTTCGATTTCGCCCCGATGCATGGGTAAGTTCTGGTCATCGTTATTATTAGTATAAGTTGGCTGTTTCCCTGCAGTTTCAACCGTCTCTTCGAGGAATTATTGCACCCGGATAAATAAACCATTGTGTTATTGACTTATTTGAACGATTGACTTATTTGACTTATTGAACGATTTTTGAACGATTTTTGAAGCATTTTTTTCGTATGAGGGTGTGAAAAAAATAAGTTGGAGAGTATACCATATTTTTTTAAGCATTTTTATCTGTTTTTTGAGAGGCGTCGCGTTGTTATGGGACGTGGGGCAATTTTGTATGGATTGTGATCCGTCTTCTTTATTTCATAATTAATTGTTATAATTGACAGTTGCGTATTGCTTTAATTATTTTTTATTATTATTGGTATTTTATTTTAATATTAATGTTATTTATGGACTCAGATTGTTTTTTTATTATTATTATTTATGTTAATTAGTATTACCATGACCATTCCTGACAATATAATGTGTGTAATAATGTAATGTAATGTGTGTACCTACTAATTCTACTACTACCTACATAATGACGAGGTTGTGTAATACCTGCCGATGTTTAGTCTTATAAGCGTTTTGGATGTATCATCTGTTAGCTTGTAAGATTAAATGAAATAAATAAATAAATAAATAAATTATGTTCTCTGCCAAGCTTTTTCCAACTATGTTGGGGTCGCCTTCCAGTGCAACCACTTGCAGCTGAGTACCAGTGCTTTACAAGGAGCCACTGCCTATCTGACCCCCTCAACCCAGTTACCCGGGCAACCCAATACCCCTTAGTAAGACTAGTGTCAGACTTACTAGCTTCTTAGCCACGAGCTATAATACTTTCAGCTGATTGACGTCATTTTACCGTGAAGTTCCTCAGATATATCGAGAAAACTACGTAAGCAGTCGTCATTTCAGGGAGAAGTTTGTTATTTGACGTTTTGTAAACGTCAACGTTACTTGGACTTGTTCGCACGTCATAGTATGACCTAAGAGCTCTGCCTCATTGAGACGCCATGGCGACGTCGCCAGCGGCGCAGGTCTGGCTACTTCTGGCATCCAAAGGTCGCCAAGTCGAGTGGCCATGGCGTCTCGCATTTCGCGTTTCACATCTATACTAATATTATAAAGCTGAAGAGTTTGTTTGTTTGAACACGCTAATCTCAGGAACTACTGGTCCGATTTGAAATTTATCGAGGAAGGCTATAGGCTACTTTTTAACCCGGTACGGGAAGTAGTTCCCACGGGATGCGGGTGAAACCGCTGGCAGAAGCTACTTTATAATATTAGTTAGGATTATCCTAGCTAAGTAATGAATTTTTGTTATATCGACAACACTAAACAGAATATGGTCCTTCCTTTATAAGTATAGTAGTTATTTTCATAATTTCCTATTATGACTATTATCAACATAATTAAACACATAACTCTTCTTTTCTAAACACAGTCGGGTTCTAACTGTACAGTAACGACCTTTTTAAACCGCGGACCGTGGGAGAGGCACAGGCAACAAAACATTCATCCCGCTTGAATGGGACGCTTTATCTGTCAAACTTATTGTGTGTGGGACGCATTGTGTTGATTTGAATCTATACTAATATTATAAAGCTGAAGAGTTTGTTTGTTTGAACGCGCTAATCTCAGGAACTACTGGTCCGATTTGAAAATTTCTTTGAGTGTTAGATAGCCCATTTATCGAGGAAGGCTATAGGCTACTTTTTATCCCGGTACGGGAAGTAGTTCCGACGGGATGCGGGTGAAACCGCTGGCAGAAGCTAGTTTGGAATATATAGATATTTTGATAGCAGGGAATATTATTCTAAAGTAAATAATTATATTTTTTGACTACCTATGTATGTCTATGGTAGTCAAAAGTCACCACCATTATTGTCTGCCGAGCCTTTCCCCAACTAAGTTTGGGTCGGCTTCCAGTCTCACCGGATGCACTGAGTACCAGTGTTTTACAATGAGCGACTGCCTATTTGACTGCCTCGTTGGTCTAGTGGTCGCAAGCGCGGCTGCTGTTCTCGAGGTCTCGGGTTCGATTCCCGGGTCGGGCCGAAATCGCTTTGTGGGTTTTCTTGAACTTTCACAAAGCAGCCCGTAGTCTGGAAGTTGGTGATTGATTCACCCGTGCATCGGAGAGCACATAAATGTCGGTCCTGCGCCTGATCTCTTTCCGGTCGTGTCGGATTGCCGTCCCATCGGGTTATGAGAGTGAAGGAATAGGGAGTGTACCTGTGTCTGCGCAAATGCTCGTGCACTATAATATGTCCTGCGCAGCTGGCAGATCTCCTTAAATGAGAACAGCCGCCGTGGCCGAAATCGGCCGTGGACGCCATTATTACTTGACCTCCTCAATCCAGTTACCTGGGCAACTTAATACTCCTAGATAGGATTGGTCGCCATACTTGTTTAAATACTGCTAAGAAATAAGACCTAACTTTGACTCCCGATTTTGGAATATTTTTTGAAAACAAAGCCCTACCTCTTAAACCTTTGTTAACCCATTTCTTGGATAGCAACAGGACCATGAACCACCCACAGCAAAAACAGCTGAAAATCAACCTTAACTCTTACCGAATAAAGACCAATTTCATTTGTACCAATTCCACTGCAATACATTATGGACTTTATACTAGACAGAATAAGGTATATTTTTGTTTGTGTCTCAGTCAAACATTCTTTTCTACCAGCTGGCCATCAGCTGTTGTCTAGCTCAACTTTCAACCTTAACTCTAGCCTAATAAAGACGAATTTCATTTGCACGAATTCCACTGCAATTCATTATGGACTTAATAGTAGAGAGAATAAGGTGTATTTTCGTTTGTGTCTCAGTCAAAAATTCTTTCTTACCAGCTGGCCATCAGCTGTTGTCCAGTACTAAAATTCGTCTTAATTGTTAATTTAGTTTAATGAACTCTTCTTCAATGTGTTTTACACCTGAAGGTTAATAATTATAGCCTAAAAGGATATAAATTAAATTCCAGTGGGTACTATTTTGTACAGTTTTCGCAAAATTGAGTCGAAACTGTACCTCATTTCGGTAGGCACTTAAGGTAAACGTTCTTGATACTTAGGACTTTTTACACAAATCCATAACAAAAATATAAACTACTGAAAAATAAAAATAATAATTTAATTGATTAAGTAATTATTATTATTGTATTTACACAGATTTTTTCATATAATCTATGATTGATAAAAGTCCATTTGATTGTTTATCTTTAGCTAAGTAACTACTAGTTTCAGCATTTTTACCCAACTGGAACTAGAAAGGTTATATTTTTGCTTTTATTTGGATAAGTCAGGAAATCAAAACACTAGTTTAATTACCTGCCTACACTAATATTTAAAAGTTCAAGGTTCTTTTTTCATTGAACGCGCTTGTTAATCGGAGGAACTACTGGACTGATTTGCAATATTATCTCGCTGTTGGAAAGCTACTCTCTTCCCGAGTAACATAGGTACTGGCAGTAGTTCCTACAGGACGCGGGTGAAACTACTGACAGAAGCCAGTCATTCTTACAAACATTTTGAACAGTAGAATCAGTCCAAGCCAGTGTTTTTTTAACTATACTTAAAAAAAGGATATATTTTTTGTCTCCTTATGCAACTTCTACCTGTCTCAAAGCGAACAGATGTTTTTTTTTTAAATCAGCTGTGATTTCTGACCAGCGGGTCTATGTAGTCTGCTTTCTATTGAAATGTGGATCGTTAATTATGTGGTAAGGTCCATTTCAGATCTTCTATGACTACAAGACAATAAGTACTTTTGTTACATTACTTGAATAGTTTCGATCCCAGGTCAGGCAAGTACCACTGCAACTTTTCTAAGTTTGTATGTACTTTCTAAGTATATCTTAGACACCAATGACTGTTTCGGATGGCACGTTACACTGTAGGTCCTGGCTGTCATTGAACATCCTTGGCAGTCGTTACGGTTAGTCTAATTTTCACAGGCATGCCATGACGACAGACGGACGGTGAAGTCTTGTTATAAGAACCCGTTTTCTTCGTTTTACATTTGGAATACAGAACCCTAAAAGATGTCTCGGAATAAATTGTGCGACGATATTTTTTTTTTTTAACTCAAATTGATAATTTCTAAGGAACCCTTCCTGCTCAAGACCGACTCGTACTTGGCCGGTTTTCTTTCGTACTTGCACAATACTGACTCGTCTACCTGGTTTCTTTACAATCAGCTGATGGGACGAAGCTTTATAATAATATGTACAGCTTTCTTCAGATCAGCTGATTTCTATTATTATTGTTACAAATTGTAATTGGACTGTTATACAAGGCCTTTTTTTTTTTAACGACGTCAAAAATCATCAAATGACCCCTTCCGCTGTGGGTTAGCAGCGGTGAGGGAGTGTCAGACTCTTACTGACTAAAAACCGTCGTGTTCCGTCACAGGCCTTTTATGTACCAGGGCCGCGGTATCTCTTTCGAACAACCCGCAGCCCCTGTTATGCAAGGCCTGGGAAATATTTTTGCTGTAAGAAGTTTTTACCAACGACTGAAAAGTTTTAAATACTTTGCCATTTTAAAATCTGTGGTCTATCTACAGCATCATCCGCGTAGTCTTTTCCCAACTATGTTGCGGTAGGCTTCCAGGAAGGTCTTTCACAAGGAGCGACTGCCTATCTGACCTCCTCAACCCATTTACAATCCCAACACCCCATGGTAAGACTGGTTGTTAGACTTGAAAATACTTTGACGTTGTAAAATCAGTGGTTGTCTGTTCATAGTGTCTATTTAAATAAAATCTGGTACATAGATAGTCTAAAGCCGTACAAAATTACTTTCACAATACTGACTCGTCTACCTGGTTTCTTTACAATCAGCTGATGTGACGAAGCTTTATAATAATATGTACAGCTTTCTTCAGATCAGCTGATTTCTATTATTATTGTTACAAATTGTCATTGGACTGTTATACAAGGCTTGGGAAATATTCGCTGTTGTTAGAAGTTTTGGACCGAATTTTTCCTTTTATTAATACTGGCCTATAATGTTCCACTGCTGGGCTAAGGCCTCCCCATCTTGCTTCCACACTTCTCGATCTTTCGACCGAGTCCACCAGTCTCGACGATAGGCGTCTAGTTCGTCACGCCATCTCTTCCGAGGCCTACCCCGTCTGTGGTGTCCGTCCTAGGGTGCCCAATGGGTGACGTTTATCTTCTGCCGTTGTAAAATCAGTGGAAGTCTGTCCACAGCTGGATGTGGTGCACTCTCTCGCTAAAACTGCTGAAGCGATTTAAGTAAAATCTGATACACAAATAGTCTAAACCCCGAGAAAGGGCATGGTACGGAATTACTTAGCCAGTTTTTTTGAACTTACTTGCACAATACTTACTCGCCTACCTGGTTTCTTTACAATCAGCTGATGGGACGAAACTTTATAATAATATTCAGATCAGCTGATTTCTATTATTATTGTTACAAATTGTCACAAGGCTTGGGAAATATTTTTGCTATAAGAAGTTTTTGGATGCACTCTGCCGTTGTTTAGCAATAGGTGTCTATCCATAGCTGGTGGGGTCCAGAGGTCCAGAGGTCCAGAGGTCTAGCCTCTACCAAAACGGAAGGGAGAAGTTTTTAAACAACCGACAGAATTTTGGATAAAGAAAATCATTTGCTTAGTAAAAAAATTCTTCTCTCCGTTTTGGTAGAGAGACCCGCAATTTAATTGCTCTCCGATGCACGGGTGTATCAATCACCAACTTCCAGACTCCGGACTGTTCTGTGACAGATTATTATAGATCTAGAAGACTTTGTTGTGACTAAACCAATACTCTTTAGATTAGTATAGAGGGTGTGTCGTTCACAACCACATTAAATCCTATCGCATATACTTTATGATATTCTATGGCGAATTGTAAAAAAAAATAACCTAATCCATCCAGTGGTTAAACCACAGGAGTCGTTTTTCGTTTTTATAATTTACAACATCATGTGTAAAGTAGAGATAAAGTTAGGAGTATCGAATGTTTTGATCAGTTGACAGCTGTCAGTTTTCAAGGGAGAATTTCAGTTGTTTGTAATGACTGATTTTTATATGGTGTTCTAATTTTTACATTTTTATTCTATCCACTTTGTTTGAAAAATTCATTTTTTTATTTTTACGTATTTTTCTTTTTTCTTTGTGTTAATCGACATAGGTATATTAACCAGTATATTAACGCATTTCATTTAATGTGATTGTGAACGACACACCCGTTATAAGACTGTGTAAAACACATAAGACTTAGAATGACAATGCAAGAAATACCGCATATTTAAAACTACTTAAAGAGTCATCTCTTTGTCAATTGTCAGTTCTCACAAAGCTACCCAGCTGATTTGCAAAGCATCCTTTGGTTCACATCAGCTGATCGCGAACACAGGTAACTTGCATAATGTCATGTTATTCATGAGGAAGAAAAAACCTTCATTGTACAAATGTGCAGTTTGTATCACAAAGAGTTTAGAGAAAAGAGATACTTAGTCATAAAGATCTGGTTTTTCAAGGGAATTGATGCTAAAAACTAGGGTTCGGTTTTTGGATGCTGGGGAGTTTGTTCCACCACTTCTTCTTCCTAGCAGAAACACATAATGAAGTGGTGAAGAGCGGGCGAAGCTGTCTCGTGTAATTTTGACGTTTAAAAGTGCTGTTTTTCAGCCTATTTTGAATATATGCTTTCTGATTTCATGAACTTACTTACCGCATATTTAAAACTATGTACTTAAAAATTCGTCTATTTGTCAATTGTCAGTTCTCACAAAGCTAGCCAGCTGATTTCAAAGCATCCTTTGGTTCACATCAGCTGATCGCGAACACAGGTAACTTGCATAATGTCATGTCATTTATGCTAACGAAAAAAAACTTCATTGTACAAATGCATGACAAAGAAGTTTAGAGAAAAGAGGTTTCTTGAAAGATCTAGTTTTTTGTAGAGAATTGATACCAAAAACTAGTTATTGGATAATTTTTGGATACTGAGCAACGTATCGAAAAAACTTCTTCTCACAGATGGATAGAAAGTAGCCTGTCTTAGGGTCTCTAGAATATCTGTGCAACAAAAATTTAAATCGATTCATTAGTTTCGGCCTTAATTCGAGGCACATAAGAGTGAATTTCGAATGTAATATTGTAAGGATAATAGGTAAAGTCGATGAAGTTAATACTGAAGCGCTTTGATAATGAGCCTAAAGCCTAAAGATGAGCCTAAAATGTCAGGACACCTTTCCACACACGGTCGGTTAGCCCCATGCTAAGTTATTAATTAACTTGTGTTATGGGCGCTAACACAACTGATAAACTACATATAGCTACACATATACATATTTATAAATACATATTGTAACACCCAGGCCACGGCCAACAAGCATGCTCATCACACAAATGTCGACCGAACCGGGAATCGAACCCGGGACCTCAGGTTCGGCAGTCCGGCATGGTGACCATTGCGCCATCGAGGTCGTCAAACAATAATGATTCCTATACCAATACGAAAGGACGTTAATTGTGATTGTCAGTTTATATTTTAGTAATTACCTTAGGATTAGAGTGGTACCGCGAGGAAACTACTATTTGCTAAATAATGACTTCACACAAGATGTCCCCGTATTTCTGTGCAAGTGCTCAGCCATTGTTCAGCTGATGTATATTTATTTTTTCTATCAGCTGATTGTAAGCACAGGTAACTTGCATAAGTTGCGGTTTTCGAAAAAAAACTCTTTGCACAATGGCCACGAATTATTTCGTTTTTAGTACTGGCAAGTTAACGTTGTATATTGGGGTTTGGGTTCCGTATAGATTAAATACTTGCTAATATTTTAAAATGCGAAAGTTACATTGTCAACATGTCTGTCTTCTATAGGTTTGCCGGCCAAAACTACAGAACCAATCTAAATAAAATTTGGTACACAGATAGTTTAGAGCCTGTGAAAGGATATAGGCTACTTTCTATCCAGGTGCGGTAAATAGAAACTTTAGAACTGATTTAAAAATGAAACTTGGTATAGTCTAGCTAAAACCTGTGATAGGACATAAACTTATACGTATATGTGTAAGCAATCTATACTAATATTATAAAGCTAAAGAGTTTGTTTGTTTGTTTGATTGTTTGTTTGTTTGAACGCGCTAATCTCAGGAACTACTGGTCCGATTTGAAAAATTCTTTCAGTGTTAGATAGCCCATGTATCGAGGAAGGCTATAGGCTACTTTTTATCCGGGTCCGTGCCGAGGTTCCCACGGGATGCGGGTGAAACCGCTGGCAGAAGCTAGTTTTAAATAAGTTGTTGGTTTGCCATGTAAATAAATTTATCCGCATGCGGGAAGTCGTGTCCTCGAGACACAGGTGGAACCGCGGGGAATAGCTACTAGGTGCATAAGGCCGATAAATCCCCTTTAGACATTGTTAGGAATTCCATTATTTCTTTTGTTTTGAACTGACATTTAGGTACGATCTTTTATCCCACAGAGAACCCCAATTTATTACACATATACGCCATTTATTATTAACCCTTAACAAAATAGTCCTAAAGTTCAAATTCACATAACACAATCACCTGCATAGAAAAAAAAAACATACAAAAAATGTGTCTTAAAGCTTCGGCCATAAGGTCTAAATTCTTATAACATTAAGGGCGAGTCCATTTTGCAATATTGACAATGGAACACGTGTGCCAACTTTGGAACGGAATTTAAAAAAAGAATCCACAGGTATACAATTTTACAGCTGACTGTCAGCTGTTTGTATTCCGACAAGTGATACTGAGCCTTAATTACTAAGAGTTAAGGTTGAATTTCGTATGGTGGGTGAATTTTCTTATATTATTAACTTCAAGTATCGGGTATAGATGCAATAATTATTATGAACTTTTGGTAAAGTACTAGGTTTTTTTTATGAAAGGCAAAGTGAAGGAATAATACATACTAAGTTACGCCAGCGGTTTCACCCGCGTCCCATAGAAACTACTTTGCGAACTAGTATGTACATAATGTACATATAAACAGTAGCCTAAGTATCATTATTCGACTAGCCTTTTCCCAACTATGTTTGGGTTGGCTTCCAGTCTAACCCGATTCAACTGAGTACCAGTGCTCAAACACGTTACCTGAGCCTACCAGTACCCTTCTCAGTAAGACTGGTTGTCAGACTTTCTGGCTCCTGACCACCATTAAACTTATATGATACTCATCAATAATAATAAAATCAATGGGCTATCAGACACAAAGATAATTTTTCAAATCAGACCAGGGGCCTGTTCTCCTAAGTTAATAATGTCTTAGCAGGCATTCTGCTACTAATATAAGACCAACCTTATTCCAACGACATTCGATTGGTTTGCGATTGGTCTGCTATTTTGGTGATTTTGGTCTATACGCTAGTTTGCTCTACAATCATATTGTAATCGTAAATCATTTGCAGACAAAATGATTCATTATTGAATGACAGAAAAGGATAAAAACGTTTATTTCAAAGAAAAAATAGCGGAATGCCACATACGCTTCAATCGTAGTTCAGTCTTGATTGGATCTGAGTCCCATGTGAATCGTATGTCACTTAAGTAAAATTAGTAGAATCGCGCCCCTGCTAGTATTATTAAAAAGAAAAGATCACTAAGAATATTAAAATAATGACATTAGAGATATACATATACTTAACATAATATCTAGTTTTTAAACGCTTATCTTTGAATATTATCATCATAATGAATATTATCTATTAACTATTGTTGGTCAAGGTTAATATCATAGAAACAACCATGCTTTGTTATTAAGTACTAGCTTCCGCCCGCAGCTTCGTCCGTGTGGTGTGTTGATAAAAAGTAGCCTATGTGTTAATCCAGAGTATCACCTATCTACATACCAAATTTCAACCAAATCGGTCCAGCCGTTTGTGAGTGAAAAAATAACAAACATACACCCATACATTCTCACAAACGTTCACATTTATTATATTTTTAAGTATTTATAATATTTTTAAGTATAAACCCAATCTATACTCCATTTGAGTGGGCACTAAACTAAGGGTGAACAATCTTATTACTTAAGACTTTTCACACAAATACACACTAATCAAATAACTACTGTCAAAGTCAAATAACTACTGATTGAAACAATAATTCTGTTACAGCCTTTTCATCGTCCCACTGCTGGGCACAGGCCTCCTCTCGCACGGAGAAGGATTGAGCATTAATCACCATGCTTGCTCAATGCGGGTTGGTGATTTCAGACTTTATAGTCCAGGTTTCCTCAAGATGTTTTCCTTCACCTTCTTATCAGCCATTGGTGTCCAAGATATACTTAGAAAGTACATACAAACTTAGAAAAGTTGCATTGGTACTTGCCTGACCTGGAATCGAACCCACAACCACATACTCGAGAGGTTGGTTCTTTACCCACTAGGCCACCACGACATTTTTCAACACACAATAATTCTAATCTATGTTTTTAAAAAACAACAATTACTTAAACAATTGAATCACTATTTTAAGCACACATTGATTTTTAGCTGTATTTTAATTTTGAAACTGGGTTTTTAAATAAAAATTCCTATCAAGATTGTAGATTGTAGATCTTTGTGTAGTGAAGTGCCTAACCAAATGGAGACACAGAAAGTTAAAAACTGCCAACTGCCAATAGTTGGAAAAAGGCTTGCGAGAATTGATAAGCTCCAAAATTACTCATACCTATTGAAAAATTCTTACACTGTTGGTAAACTACGCTGTCCCCGAGTAACATGGGCTATATTCTATCCAGTTACATGAAGCAGATTATACAGGTAAAGGTGAAGCAGTGGTAAAAGGCTAGTTTATAATACTTTACAGGAAAAATCTAAGTAAATCAAATCATTAAGGCGACGAATTGGTCAACAATAATTCCATAACCGGTACGCGCACCTAAGGCGCCAAAAGGGGTCGGAGCGTCTGAGCGGGGCGAGGATAACAATACGCGCGCTAGCTTATAACTAGAAGTCGTAAGCGACAAAATGGTTTTGTAATTTTATTATTTAGAAATGATAATTTGATAAAAATTCCTTCTACAATTTTAAAGATTATGTATATACTCAACTACTAAAAAAGTTAAGAGGCTTAAATCTGTCCCGTTTGCCCATAATATGTGAATCTCTTTTTAAAAAGAGGTATGTTTGATATATTTTTCTCTGTTATAAAAGTTACCTAATCATGTTTTGAAGTCTAACAAAATAAGGTTTTTATCATGAACTTTCAGGTAACCAAGTTGTATTTTGATCCGTTTTGTATTTACTGAGAAAAATTGAGATCCTTGGCGCCAAAATTTCCAATTCGTCCTCTTAAGCTGCAAACAGACTTTGTCATAAATGTACTCAGGAACAAATTTTACAGAAAAAAACCTTCAGTTGCATCATTTAAAAATATAACAAGATAAGCAAACCATAATCAGCTATATACTTGCCGCCCACTGGTCAAATATATATAAAAATGTAACATTCTTTTCACATTCGATAAATTAATAAAAAAAAGCATACTATTCAACCAACGAATATATTACCGACTAGCTTCTGCCAGCGGTTTCACCCGCATCCCGTGGGAACTACTTCCCGTACCGGGATAAAAAGTAGCCTATAGCCTTCCTCGATAAATGGGCTATCTAACACTGAAAGAAATTTTTAAATCGGACCAGTAGTTCCTGAGATTAGCGCGTTTAAACAAACAAACAAACAAACTCTTTAGCTTTATAATATTAGTATAGATAAAGAAATAGGTAACCTAAAATTAAATAAAAGCAACATATAAAGAAAAATAACTATAAAACAAAGTTATGCTACAAAAATATACGTAATATTATAATATAAATAAATACTCAAATTACATACTACTATATTACATTAAACGCCTTCCTCTCTTCTAACTATTTGCTGTGCCCATCAGGGTCCATAATTGTGACTACCTCTATTATTTTATATTTTCCACCAAATGTACATTATGGAATGCAATAAATGATATGATGATGATGATTCAGATAAAAAGTAATAGTCCACTGTTTATGATTATTTTGATGCTACGTCAAATTTTATTAAAATCTATTCAGCAGTTTTTGTATCAAAGATTAACAAACTACACATTCAGACTATTACGTTTGATATGTTATGTTGCATAGGTACACCTAAATAAGTTCTTTAAAGCAATGAATAACTAAATTATATTACAAAAGCAAGTAACAGCATTTCAACACACAGGATAGGTTCTAACATCTTTACTAATATTATAAATGCAAAATTAACTCTGTCTATTTTGCATTCACACCAAAACTATTGTAACAATTTAAATTAAATTTGGTAGACAATTGAGAACCTGAGAAAAGAAAATGCTACTTTTTTTCCAGGGGGCAGGCAGGGGTACCCTCTGGATACAAGTGGAGCAGATTTTAACTAACATGAACTACTAAGGCTTATGAATAGCATGATATAAAAATATGTAAAATGTCGTAATCATTAGCTTAGTGCAGTCTATGTAGTTCAAACATTTTTCATAGACAACCCAAGAGGTTAGGCACAGGAAAGCCTGTTTATTCCAATTAGATACCAATTAGAACATTCTGGCGCGTATTTAAAGAGTAATTAACAACTTACCCGGCACCGTGCTGCCTGTTTGACCCATTTCTTGATGGTACTTCCACCAAATTAACAAACACCAATTATCACAGATAAATTGTCTATTTAACCAATGTTTATGTCCTTTTAGCACATTTAAGGACTCTCAAATCTCTCACAACACACACAAACTTGACCTATGAACCGCACGCTTGCATGTTTACTATATTTATTTAATTAAAACACGATCATTGAAATTCGGTTCGATAGTTGTTAGTTTTATTGGTATTTTCATAACTTATGTTCTATGTTCTTTTAGATTTGAGTTATATTGTTAAGTTAATAGTATTGCACTAGTAAATGTACTATTATTGCGTTTAATTTATAATTATTTTTTTTTATATTATTCATTACAGCCACTGTGTCCCGACTTTGACAACTCAAGTTGCGATAAAATCGCCGTTCGGATATTTTATGCATTACGTCATTTGCAAAATTGTATCCTTCGTTTACTCGAGTTTTTAACCATTGCACGAATGGAAAAAATGCAAACTTGATCAAGTTTATAGTTTTATTTAAAAATATGGAAACATTTAATATAAACAGTAACAATTTATTTTTTTTTTATTTAAAGGTAGTGTTGGTAAAGATAACGATTTTTGGGTACACCGGGAGTAGATCCGAACACAGCTACTGTCACTTATAAAGCAGGGTATACACGATTGGAATCCCCACAATAGAAATAACCATTGACATAGTAAATAACCAAAATGTATAGTCGATACAGAATGGAATAAATTGTTTTAACATTCAAAAATTTTTTTAAAATACAATGTATTAAAACAAAAAAATACGGTTATTAAAAACCGGTAAATAGTAGAAACAGTAGTGATACTTGTAACACTCAATTTAAAAAAAGAAATTTCAAAAACTGTCAAATGAGAACGTTAGCTTGGCAAATGGCCGTTGTTTGTTTGTTTTGATTCGAATTTATTTTCAAAGTTAGCGAAAATGTCCAATAATAATGTGATGAACGACAAGAAGAAAGCTTTGCTGGCTTACAAAGAGAAGATTTTAGAGGAAATAAAGTACTATGAGAGGAGTATTGACGACTTTCGCGCCAATCATAAAGGCAACAGTTATTACGAGGATGATGACAGGTAAATTACTAGAAAACATCAATTTTACTTTACAATAAGTAGAACATGTTTGCTATATTCTCCACACTTTCTTAAAGTATTGAAGAGTAGGTCGTCCAGAGGAATCAATTTTTGTTTAAACCCTAAAGACTCCAAAGCTACTGAACCGATTTGAAAATTCTTTCACTGTTTTGAGCAACACTATTCGCGAGTAACATAGGCTATATTTTATCCGGGTATAGGTAGAAGTGTCCACGGTACACGCGTGAAACTGTCGTAAGACAGCCAGTTTATACAAATACACTTTTTTATGGGAAATCATCAAATGACCCCCCTAAGACGACCCACTGACCGACCCCTCCCGCTGTGTGTGCAGCGTGAGGGAGTGTCAGACTCTTAGGCCTCTGCCTCGAATTTTGCGGGCAGCGGGGCGGCAGCGGCGGCGGCGCGGGAGCGGCAGGATCTTACGCGTATAATCAAATGGACCGGCCCTCGAATACAGCGGCGCGGGAGCGGGCAACGAGCGGTGAGCTCCAGTCAAAACGGTGACCGCCCGCGCCGCCGCCGCTGCCGCCCCGCTGCCCGCAAAATTCGAAGGAACATGGTGAGTTTTAGTCAGTAAGACTAAAACTCACCATGTTCCTTCTTAAGCCCTTTATGTAATGCAGTGTTAATTTTTTCGAACAATCCTGCAGAAATCAATTGACCTGACATTATGATTACAGCTCAGACTCTGAAGATGACTGCCTCACGACCATTGACACTGGCCCGTCAGTCTTGCAGCTGAAAATCCAACAGGCTAAGATGAAGACATGCCTGCAAGCTACGCAGGAGCTCACCAGCTTGACTGTGCTGCAGTCCGAGGTTAATGTGCTGGTAGAGGAGCCTAAGTTTGAAAAGTAAGACATCTATAATTCTGTACTATTTATACTTTTAATGTAATAAAGATAAAACAGTTTTTATTACCCTGAAGGCTCCGTAACAGTGGACATATTCGAAAAATGCTTTCACCATTTGAAAGCTACACTATCCACAAGTGACATAGCGTCGGGGATAGTGCAAATCCGCGTAACTAGCATTGGATAATATCGCGTATCTGCAATAGATCTCGTTTTACAGGGGAAGGTTAAAACTTATCATCATTCATCATTCGTCGTTCATTGGACATTTTTGAATATTAAGTAGTTATTTAGGGTGTGTAAATAATTACTTAATATTAAAAAATGAGCCCATTATCTGTTGAAATAAGAAATTTATTAAGTTTTAACCATCACCTGTAAAACGAGATCTATTGCAGATACGCGATATTATCCAATGCTAGCTACGCGGATTTGCACTATCCCCGACGATAGGCTATATTTTATCAGGCATGGAGTAAAACTGTTGGAAAACTTTTAGTGTAGAAATAATTTCACTACATTAATGTTATCCAGCATTTGTTCTCTATAGTTGAGCGTGCATCCTAGAGGCACTGTTTCCCATATACAAATTATATAAACTCTACATCTGAGCATGAAAACGTCATCATCATCATCATCATCATCAGCCTATCGCAGTCCACTGCTGGACATAGGCCTCTCCAAGTGCACGCCACTGAGATCGATTTTCGGCTTCTCGCATCCAGCTCCTGCCAGCAGTCTTGCGCAAGTCATCACTCCACCGTGCCTGAGGACGTCCTACACTACGTTTGCTATCGGTTATCGGTTCTTCGTTTAGCATGAAAACAACAGTGCAATAAGTCTAGAGTCCATAGTTAGGACCCAAGTAAACAAATTAATTTTCCCACTTTGTGATATTAGATTTGTACGTTTATTACTTATTAAGAGTTACTTAATATTTTTATGTATTTTCAGGGAGAAACCAGTAACAGAAGCAGGTACTTGGAGGGAGGTGACAGCTGAGTGCAGAATAGATCTTGTGCCTTTCACCATCTCCTTTTATATGCATACTCCTGTAAGTTCAAACTTATTTAAATCTATACTAATATTATAAAGCTAAAGAGTTTGTTTGTTTGTTTGATTGTTTGTTTGTTTGTTTGAACGCGCTAATCTCAGGAACTACTGGTCCGATTTGAAAATTTATTTCAGTGTTAGATAGTCCATTTATCGAGGAAGGCTATAGGCTACTTTTTATCCCGGTACGGGAAGTAGTTCCCACGGGATGCGGGTGAAACCGCTGGCAGAAGCTAGTTTACCATAAACTTGTAATTTATATTGCAGTTCAAATCTCGCAAATTGAGAGAAGCTGTGTAAAGTAAGGAAGTGGTAAAGTAACAGCCACATAGATCTATCGTAAAGTAAAGCAGCCCTTGGTACAATCAGCATGCAGCTGGGTGACCATCTCATGACAAGTTCCTCCATGAAGGCACAATTTGTTTATGGGTCTCAGCTCTCATTTGAACGACTTTCGCAGTGGTGAGAAGCGAAAAAATGTTGACAAACAGACTCACCAAGGAGTATCGGTTTGCCCGGGTAACCGGGTTGAGAATGTCAGATAGGCAGTAGTAATCTATGTAAAACACTGGTACTCAGCTGCATCCGGTTAGACTGGAAACTGATATGTATATAAAAAGGCAATATATCATTGTTTGTTTGTATTGAATAGACTAGGATTTACTGAACCAAAATAAGATATGTATCTATTATCCCAGTACTAATATATTTTTTTCCTTTCAGTACCGTAAATTCGCAGCGCCCTCGTACCGCGGTCTCCGCGTGGTGCCCGTCAAGTATGCGCATGAGATGGAACTCGCTAAGTCTGTGCTACACAGCTTGACTTTGCCCAGTGATGCTGTAGAGGTATGTACTTTCTAAGTATATCTTAAACACCAATGGCTGATAAAAAGGTGAAGGAAAACATCTTGAGGAAACCTGGACTATAAAGTCCGAAATCACCAACCCGCATTGAGCAAGCGTGGTGATTAATGCTCAATCCTTCTCCGTGTGAGAGGAGGCCTGTGCACAGCAGTGGGACGATAAAAAGGCTGTAACAGTAACAACAACAGTAACAGCTGTAGAGGTAAGATTATACGTTCTTACATCTTTAGGTTTTAAAATTTCGTGGTTTGTACACATATTTATATACAATTGGGATTTAAACGCAGTACTATGATTAAAGGTACTACCGACGATGATCACTGTCGTTGTAATTCGGCCAGTGCCGGAGTTAGCCAGTTCTTAGCAAAAATAGCTTGGCGTCTATAGCAAAAAAAGAGTAGAGCCCAATAATAATGGCGTCCTAGCCTGTTGTCAGCCACGGCAAAAGTTAACTCTAAAGAGATCAGCCAGCAGCTCAGAACATATAGTGCACAAGAATTTGAAAAATCCTTGCCGTGTTATATGCCACTCTATATTCCTATCGCCTATTTATCGATGCTACAGGCTACTTTTTATCCGTGCTCGTGAAGTTGTTCCCATAAGACGTGGACGGAAACTTCTTACTAATAGTACAATACTGGATTTTTTATTTACCGAAGGCAAACGATCGCGTGGTCGTTCACCAACCAGATGGACCGATCAAGTGAAAGACTCATCGTCCTCCGAATTCTACGCAGTAGTGAGAGATGCGCTGGATCGAAACCGGTGGAGGCAGATCATCCGCTCCAGATGTTACCCCGATGCTGACCACGATCCTCAGATATGAGGGACCGACTATAGAGGGGATTTTTTATTTATAAGTTCATGATTTAATTGCAGGTGCTAAGGAATTATGCATTTGGATACCGCTCTCGACGCACGACGCTCGCTCGCTTGGCCAACAAATATGGCAATGCCTTGTGTATGGAGCCACATGTAAGTACATTCAGTATCATCATCATCATCATCATCCTCCTGCCCTTATCCCAATTTTATTTGGGGTCGGCGCAGCACGTTTTCTCCTTCCATACTCTTCTATCTGCCGTCATCTCACAAGTAACATTCTTTCTTACCATATCTACTTTCAGACAATCCATCCATCGTTTCTTTGGTCTTCCTCTTCCACTATATCCGTCCACATTCATACTCATCATCTTCTTCACAACATGATTCTCACTCCTCCGCATCACATGCCCATACCATGACAGTACATCCTTACTAATATTATAAATGCGAAAGTAACTCTGTCTGTCTGTCTGTCTGTCTGTCTGTCTGTCTGTCTGTCTGTCTGTCTGTCTGTCTTTTCTTCACGCCTAAACTACTGAACCGATTTGTGTGAAATTTGGTACAGACATAGTTTGAAACTTGAGAAAGGACATAGGATAGTTTTTATTACAAAAAAAAAATTAAAATAAAATTATTCCGGACATATAGCGCCATCTATTGGTCAAATCAAAAATCTGCTGGTAGTCACTATTCCACGCGAACGAAGTTGCGGGCAAAAGCTAGTTCAGTATAATTACAAAAAAATATTTAATTAAGCACTGCCTAAGTTTGAGTTTTTTGAGTCATTAGGGGTAGTCAGAAGCCAGTAAGTCTGACGCCAGTCTAACCAAGGGATATCGGGATGCCCAGGTCACGGGTCGAGGAGGTCAGAATTCAGATAGGCAGTCGCTCTTTGTAAAGCGCTGGTACTCGGCTGGATCCGGTTAGACTGGAAGCCGACCCCAACATGGTTGGGAAAAGGCTCGGGACATGATGATTGCCTGATTTTTTGAAGAGCTCGTGGCTAAGACAGCCATATGGATCGATCCTGAACAACGATTGGCGCAGTCGGTCCATGGATAGGTGACCATCATGTCACGATGAGCTCTTCCGTGTTTCGTAAGACACGTTAAGAGGATACCTCGTTGCGATGTTCACGGGCGAACTGGGTAAATGGTTGAGAGGGATAGAACTATGCGATAGCAACGTAGATAGATAGAGAGAGGAAACATGCAACCTGCTCGAAAAAAAATAACGTGAGCGCCATACTAAATAAAAATTTATTAAAAATTCAATTTTATGTTTCTTTAAAAACTGATTTCTGATTAATGTTTAATAAGATATTATCTACATTCTTCATTATTTTAATGTGACAGAAAGTACATGACTACGACATAGAATTCATAAAATGTTATTTTTAGAGGTAAGTTCTGATTTTTTTTCTATCGAGAAAAGTTACTTGTTTTATGTTTTTGTCTTCGGATTAATCTAGGTAATATAGTCAACAAACACATATAAAAAAAGTTAATTATTCAAATAAGTATTCTTAAATTAAAATTAACTTAAAAAAATTGTTGAATTCCGAGGTAGCGCCTTAATTTAGGGCTGCTTTGGCAGTCGTGTCGGGTAGTCAGATACTTACCAACGGTTATCAGATTGCCCAGGTAACTGGGTTGAGGAGATCTGGTAGGCAGTCGTTCCTTGTGACACACTGGTACTCAGCTGCATCGGGGAAGACTGGTAGCCGACCCCAACACAGTTGGGAAAATTCTAGGCACATTACTTGTAACTATTGCCATAGAATTGTTAAATAGCTAGTAATATGATATGTTTAACTTTTAATATCATGGATTTCTGCAAAGTAATGCCTGATTCCATAATTTATGATATTTTATTTCAGCCTGAAGGTGGTTTCGTGTTGAAATGTGCGGATCTGTTGGAAGTGTCATGGCGGTTGGAGAACAAGTGGTCACAAGTCGCTCCCTTCCATCATAGAATGAAATTCGACTTGGAATATATGGGTATGTATATGTACAAATGTGCTATTTCTCTACTAATATTATAAATGTGAAAGTCTGTCTGTTGCACTTTCACGCTTTAACTACTGAACTAAACTAAATGAATTTTGTACAACGATAGTCTAGCTAGTGCCTGAAAAATATACAAGGTGTTGATTTGCATTTGTGCCATACTTCAGGAGGAGGACATAAAATACGTAAATAATCGATTGGAATTACAGTAGACGGGAAATAGCTAATATGCACTGCTTTTTTTGTCATTGTAATGTCATAGTATTTCAGAAGTAATCTAATTTTATGAATGAAATTTATGAATAATCGTTGCGTATGCTTTGTGTTTGCGTTTGTGTGAGGGCGCAGCACGGTTTTAAGGCCAGTAACACACGCGCCAAGTTTAAATACGGCTAGATGACATTGAGGGATTTCCGAAAAAAAATTAAAATCAAAAATTTTTGTACCAATTTTTTTGTTGATTTAGGTTGAGAATCATTAGTATAATTACGTCCTTGACTATGGCACGGATGCAAATCAACAGCTTGTATAGGCTACTTTTATAGGGTATAGAAAGTAATTCCCTCCTAGAGTTTACCATGAACAGATACAGCCTTACCAAAAAAAGTTAAATATCTGTTGCTGCTGCTGCAAAACGGACCTTATTTCAACGTCATAATTTGACATATTTTTAGACAAGTGTTCAACAGACGTTTAAAAGTTTTTGTGGTACGACGGATAGCTATTTAGTAACTATATTTCTTTTTAGTATGTTAAAAATAAAATTGTATTAATGAACCATTAGAAATAAAACATTGCACTAATGCACTTTCAGATGAAGCCTACATAAAAATAATAACGCAAGCCCACAAACAGCTTCTAGACCCTTCCATAGCTACCGACGAAAGATCTCTACTTCTAGCCAAAATAATAACTACCTGTCTCGAAGTCAGAGGTCCAATAGACCTTGAATCTGATTTAGAGTCCAAAACGACAGAAAGAGACACTGATATCGAAAAACGAGACGAAGATAGCGAGGTTATGGCCCCACCTAAAAGTCTGCCTAAAAAAGTTAGACCGAAAAATAAGGGAAATACTAATACTGGTCAAAAAAGGACTCTAAATGAAGTTAATGATGTTGAGACAGCCAAAAAGATGAGGGTTGATGATGAAAATGTTAATAAAGTGAAAAAAACTAAATTAAATGAGCAACCACCAGAAATGAGTAAGAAAAGAAAGATTAACGATGTGCCTGATAAAGCTAATAAAATTGCCAGCAGTAAAAATGTTAAAGAGGCTGGTAACACTGAAGATGGTAATGATAAAGTTGAGAATGTTGATACAGAAGCTACAAAAACTAAAAATGTTAAAGAATCTGATAATAACGAAGCTAGGACTAAAGCAAAAACAAATAAAAATGATGTCGCAACAGCCAATAAAGATGTAAATAACAAAAAAACTAAAAATACAAAAGAATCAGTAAATACAGAACTTAAAACTAAAAAAAATGGTGACGATAATGCCCCAGTCAAAAGTGCTAAACCTTATTCTAAAAATGCTAAAGAAATTGATATAAATACACAAAAAGTTACGACTGCAAACAAAAATGGTGATGGAGATGCTCCTATTAAAAACAAAATAAATGCTAAACCAAAAAATGACGAAAATATAAAGCCAAAAAATAAAAATGTCGGAGGAGACGCTCCTATTAAAGAAATAAATACTAAGCCTAAAAGTAATAAACAAATTGTCAAAAATGACTTAAATACACAAACAAAAAATAAAAATAATGCTGACCACGTCGAAGTAAATGATGGAAATAAAGTTGCTAGTACTAAAAGTAAAAATAAGTTGACCAAAGAACCTACGAATAATAATAAAAATAAAGAATTAAATGTAGACAAAGAAAACCATACTAACAACGTAATAGAATCTAATTTAGATAAAAATGTTCAAGCAAAATCTAAAGTAACTAAAGAAGATAAAAATATTAATAATAAAGCAAAAAATTCAGCAGATTCTGGTAATCCTGAAGATAAAAATCCAAATGTGAGTGAAAAAATTAAAAATATTGAAACTAAGAAAACTAAACCTGTTTCTAAAGGAAATAAAGACGCTAACAAGAATAATAACATTCAAAATAATCCTACAGAAAACGCTAAAGTTGCCAACGCAAAAAACTCTGAAGCTACTGCGAATAAAGCTAAAATAAAAACTAAAAGTGTTGCCACTACAAACACCGATGAACCTCCCAATAAAATTGCAAAAATCGCAAATAAAGTAACTAAAGTTAAACCAGTTAATGCAAACACTACACAAACAATTAAAAGAGTAACCGAAAAAAATGCTGTTAACACCAAAAATACGGACAAAATATCACCTATAGTTTCTGAGAAAAATGACAAAGATAAACCAATTTCTACCACAAAAGATAAAATCCCTGAAGCAGTTACCAATGTAGTTAAGAAAACTAAACATATTATTAACAAAGAAATAATTAAAAAACCAATCAAAACTATAAAAAATCTAACAACCAAGTTAGCTTCCCACAGAACCGCTTTAAAAGTACAAAATCCACAAAAAATTAACACTGGTAACACCAAAATGTTTAAAGCTAGCAACATTGAGAAGGAAAATGGCGGAAAAGGAACTAAAATCCCGATGAAGAAATTTTCACCAATCACAGGTGGTTCTTCTAAGAAAAACTTTTTAAGAATAAGTCCAAGTAAGTGAATATTTTACTATCTGTTACTGCCTTTTTATAGTCCCACTGCTGGGCTGCGGCCTCCTCTCGCACGGAGAAGGATTGAGCATTAATCACCACGCTTGCTCAATGCGGGTTGCTGATTTCAGACTATATAGTCCAGGTTTCAGCCATTAGTAGATATACTTAGAATATACTTAGAAAGTACATACAAACTTAGAAAAGTTGCATTGGTACTTGCCTGACCTGGAATAGAACCCACACCCTCATATTCGAGAAGTTGGTTCTTTACCCAATAGGCCACCACGACTTTTTACTTTCACGGTCCGATAAATCGGTGACCGATTTTTTGTAGGACAAATAGCATAGCTGATAGCAATAGTGCAACGCATATGTCCTACAAAAAGTTGGTCGGAAATCCTAGTAAGAACGTCCTACAATAAATCCGTCCGATTATCTGTCCGACAAAAAATCTGACGTGGTCGGGCATACTTACTATACCTGATAGTTCATAACCATCATCTCCCGAGCCTTTTCCTAACTATGTTGGGGTCGGCTTCCAGTCTAACTGGATGTAGCTGAGTACCAGTGCTTTACAAGGCGCTACTGCCTATCTGACCTCTTCAACCAAGTTACTAGCAACACGATACGCCTTGGTAAGACTGGCTGTCAGACTTTCTGGCTTCTGACTACCCGTAACGACTGCCAAGGATGTTCAACGACAGCCGGGACCTTTAGTTTAACGTGCCATCCGAAACACAGTCATTGGTGTCTAAGATATACTTAGAAAGTACATACAACTTTGTAAGGACCACAAACAAAATTATTTTAAACTTTTCAGGAAAATTGCCGTCAAAATTCAAAACGTCGAACTCTCAGGAAGCAATTAAACCGAAAATGCTGAAAACTACCAATATACCACGTAAGTATTTACAGTTGTCGTCCCAGCATGTTTTCTCCTTCCATACTCTTCAACAAAATAGAATCTTGGCGAGTGTGAAGTTAGTCAATAGTAGCGTAGTTACCGACCGTTCGTTGGTCTAGCGTTCGCAAGCGCGGCTGCTATACTCGAGGTCTCTTTGTGGGTTTTCTTGAACTTTCACATAGCAGCCCATAGTCTGGAAGTTGGTGATTGATTCACCCGTGCATCGGAGAGCACGTAAATGTCAGTCCTGCGCCTGATCTCTTTCCGGTCGTGTCAGATTGCCGTCCCATCGCGCTATGAGAGTGAAGGAATAGTGAGTGCACTTGTGTCTGCGCAAATGCTTGTGCACTATAATATGTTCTGCGCAGCTGGCTGTTCTCCTTAAATGAGAACAGCCGCCGTGGCCGAAATCGGCCGTGGACGCCAGTATTAGTTACCGACCTTAAAAATCGAGGTTCTCTAGCTTGACACGTATGTATGTTCATGCGCGATTATCTCACGTTTGGCTGAAGTAATGATTTTATGTTATTGAAGTGTTTTTTTTTTCAAACATATTTCTGTTCGCATAAAACTATTCTATCATTTCTCGGTTTTCAGTCTGTGGCTACTTTATACCATTTAACATATTTTTGTATATTTTCAGGTTTAATGACAAAACCAGTATCAAAAACTTCGATAACGACGATGAAATAATTTTGTGTTAATTTATTTATAATATTTTAATGTTAAGGGTATTATTAATTATGAAATAAAAAACTTGTTTTTATACTTAAAAAATGTCTTTTATTTATTAAAATTGTAGAAAATGATCTTATTCTAGCTTAAAAATAGTCATGATAAAAAATGATTGAAAATTGAATTCCAATTAATTCAATTATTACAAAAAAAGAACACAAAATCAAAATGAATATAAAATTCAATACATGTCAAAAATATTTTGAAAATTAAAAAAAAAAAGTTGAACACACACAAACACAAAAATGGCTTTCGTTTAAGAAAGTTGTATTTTAATTAGAAAATAGATGAGAAGGGGTAATTCTTATGAGTATCTCCCATTCTGAAACAAAAACAAATTGCATTTTATTTTTATGGATAATTTAACTACTAAGACTTCCAATGTCAACTGATATAGAAATCAAATTATTCCAAAGTAATTATAAGATTTGTATGAACAACTTGGGAAAAATAGTGGACCTATTGTGAGAGAAAGGTAGGTAAAATTCATAAGTACGGTAAAATTTAACACGTTGAGTGCCACCGACTCGCCTGGCGAGTCCACGTAAATTCTATCCCAGGGCCGTGGACTCGCCCGGCGAGTTCAATGTTTTTACTATTTTTTTCCAAAATGCATGGGTATTTTCTGCTTAAAATAATGCTGAAGACTATATATCTCGTAATCTATAAAATTATGTGGTGGGACGGGTGTGCAGACACAGTTTATAATCGAAAGAAAATAAACTATTCTGCAATGTGCAATACAGACATGTGTTGCTGGGGAGTTTGTTGCGCCACTTCTTCTTCCCAGCAAAAACACATAGGAAGTGGTGAAGGGCGGGCGTTTTGGGGGCTGTCTTTTGTAATTTCTTTTTTGACGTTCGAAAAGTGCTGTTTTGCAGCCAAGTTTGAATAATAATTATTTGTTATACAAGAGTGCAAAGTTGCTTTTTAACCGCGGGCTCAATTTTGATGACCGAGCAAGCGAAGGATTCTAAAATTGAAACACGAGCGTAGCGAGTGTTTCAATCATTAGAATCCTGAGCGATAGCGAGGGAATCAAAAGAGCACAAGGTGAAAAATCTTTGCACTCGAGTGCAACACGTAACTTTTCATTCCACCTCATCGAGGAAAATTCTAAACTCAAAAAAATAAAATGGCACGCACGTCACACACGGCAATAAAAAAGACCTATAAAAATTTATTTATGCAAAAACTCAGTTTAAAAATGTAACGAGGTTTAAAATCGACCTCAAAACAATAAAAAATAATAATTTCATCCCACTTCATCGAGGAAATTACTAAATGCAAAAAAAAACAAAATGGCGCGCACATATGAGTATCAAATTAAAGAGAAGTACCTATTAAAGTTCATTTATTTGAAAACTCAGTTTAAAAATGAAACGATGTTAAAAATCTATGTAAAACAATAATAAAAATTACTTATTTAATTGAATAATTATTTTAAGCAGTATTTTATTTGTTTAATATGTATTTGTTTGAAAAGTCTTATCAAGATTGTCACAAAAGGAGTATTGCACACGATGTTCTAAATTCAAATCACTTTGCCGCTCTAGAGGATAAAAACGGCTTTTGCGCTCAGATATCAAAGAGTAAAACTACTCTTTCCGAGATGGTGGGATGAAAATGAATTTTGATTGCCTTGAACTCGCTAGACGAGTTCACTGACGCAGATTCTCAAACTTTTATTCATCTTATATAAGAGATATTCAAAATATAACCTCAACAACTACTAGTTATAAGATCGACAGCCACTGGATAAATTTCGAAACAAAAGTACCTTTTCTTTCATCTATAGCGTTTCTTGCCATTTTTAATGTGTTAAATTACACCTTATACTAATTAAACACTTTTCAATTGCGTTAAACACGTAACTTGCACTGTCACAGCCACAAAAATGACAAAACATTGTTTTTACCCTAACGCAATGCCACTGAACTCGCGAGGCGAGTCGTTTCAATTCGTGTTACAGCGCCGGCGACTCGCCTAGCGAGTCCAACGCAAAATATACGCGGCCTCCCAGTAGACATCGTGAAAATTGTAGCGGCAACGAAAGTACCGTTTTCAAGAAGACTATCAAAAGGGTAAAACTATTTACAGCCATCATCCTCCGAGCCTTTTTCCCAACTATGTTGGGGTCGGCTTCCAGTCTAACCGGGTGTAGCTGAGTATCAGTGCTTTACAAGAAGCGACTGCCCTGCCTGACCTCCTCAACCCAGTTACCCGGGCAACCCAATACCCCTTGGTTAGACTGGTGTCAGACTTACTGGCTTCTGACTACCCGTAACGACTGCCAAGGATGTTCAATGACAGCCGGGACCTACAGTTTAACGTGCCATCCGAAACACAGTCGTTAGTGTCTAAGATAGACTTAGAAAGTACATACAAACTTTAGGGGAGGCCACCAAACTAAACTGACTCTTGCGACGTACAACGGCCGCACGCTACGGCTTGACTCGCATCTGGCGCAACTCGAGGTGGAACTTGGGAAGATTAGGTGGCACATATTAGGGTTATGTGAAGTTCGAAGAGAGGGGGAGGACACCATAACCCTCGAATCAGGTCACCTAATGTACTTCCGAGAGGGAGACCAACAATCCCAAGGTGGCGTTGGGTTTCTGGTTAATAAGTCCCTAGCTGATAACGTTGTGGAGGTGTCTAGTGTGTCGAACAGGGTAGCGTACCTTATCTTAAAGCTCACCGACAGGTATAGCCTCAAGGTAGTGCAAGTGTACGCACCGACCTCGACACATTCAGACGATGAAGTGGAGGATATGTTTGATGATATATCAAGGGCTACAAACCTCCACTTCACTACAAAGACCCATTACACCGTTGTCATGGGGGACTTTAACGCTAAAGTGGGAGTACAGATTTGCGGCGAATCGGCAGTAGGATCCCATGGATTTGGAAGCAGGAATCATAGGGGGCAAATGCTCGTCAACTTCCTCGAACGCGAGGGGCTCTTTTTGATGAACTCTTTTTTCAAAAAGCAGCCCCAAAGGAAGTGGACTTGGCAAAGCCCCGACACTATGACTAAAAATGAGATTGACTTCATCATGACGAACAAGAAGCACATATTCAGAGACGTCTCCGTGATCAATAGGTTTAATACCGGTAGCGATCACCGACTTGTCCGAGGCTCTCTGAATATCAACTTCAAGGCCGAACGTTTCCGTCTGATGAAGGCCAGGCTCCGACCAACACTGCTCCAAACCATGACAGGATCTGAAACGTTCCAATCAAATTTGGAGAACCGATTTGCCGCCGTGGAAACCACAACAGAGGTTAACCAGAACCACGAATATGTGGTTCGGATCCTCAGGGAGGAAGGTTCGAGATTCTGTAACATGCAGCGTAAGGGCAAGAAATCAAAGCTTTCGGAAGAGACATTAGGGCTTATGAAGAAACGACGTGAAAACCCGCCTGTCACTTCGTCAGCTAAGCGGGCTCTAAACCAAGAGATCAACAAGCACGTACGACGCGACCTCCGGTGCTCCAATACTCTTGACATTGAAAGAGCAATTGAGCTAAATCGGGGGTCAAAGGTGTTCGTACAATCTCTTGGAAGAAGCCACTTGACGAAGTTGACCACAACAAGTGGAGAAGTCGTTTCTTCGGTGCCGGCAGTCCTTTCGGAAGTGGAAAATTTCTATGGCCGGCTATACGCATCGCATGCATCTCGACCTGATCCCGGAAATGAGGATTCTAGAGCCACATTAACACGCCATTTCACCGAAGACCTGCCAGAAGTCAGCAGTGACGAAATCGAGATCGCTCTGAGACAGCTCAAAAATGGAAAAGCCCCTGGCGAGGATGGCATTACAACAGAGCTTTTAAAAGCAGGAGGAAAGCCCGTACTGGGGGAGCTCCAGAAGCTTTTTAATGCCGTCCTGTTTGAAGGGAGAACTCCAGAGGCGTGGAGTAGGAGTGTTGTCGTCCTGTTCTTCAAGAAGGGAGACAAAACCCAGCTGAAGAACTATCGACCCATTTCCCTCCTAAGCCACGTCTATAAGCTGTTCACAAGAGTGATCACGAACCGACTTGCGCGAAGACTCGACGAATTCCAACCACCGGAGCAGGCCGGGTTTCGGAGCGGATACGGCACCATAGACCACATCCACACAGTGCGGCAGATTATACAGAAGACCGAAGAGTATAATCAGCCCCTGTGTCTAGCATTTGTGGACTATGAGAAGGCCTTTGACTCGGTTGAAATCTGGTCTGTTCTGGAGTCCCTGCAGCGTTGTCAAGTAGATTGGCGATACATCCAAGTGATGAGATGTCTCTACGAAGCCGCTACAATGTCCGTCCAAGTACAGAATCAGCAAACAAGGCCCATACCGTTGCATCGAGGAGTGAGACAAGGGGATGTTATTTCCCCGAAACTGTTCACTAATGCAATGGAGGATATGTTCAAGACGCTGAACTGGAAAGGGCGAGGCATCAACATCAATGGCGAACACATCTCTCACTTGCGATTTGCTGACGATATCGTCATCATGGCGGAAACGCTGCAGGACCTACAACAGATGCTGAACGACCTGGCTGAATCTTCTCTACGCATCGGCCTACGGATGAACTTGGACAAAACCAAGGTCATGTTCAATGAACATGTTCTACCGGAACCGATTGCGATACACGGCGCCGTTCTCGAAGTTGTTCGGAAATATGTATACCTTTTTTTTTTTTTTTTTTTTTTTCCGACGTCAAAAATCATCAAATGATCCCTCCCGCTGTGGGTTAGCAGAGGTGAGGGAGTGTCAGACTCTTACTGACTAAAAACCGTCGTGTTCCGTCATAGGCCTTTTATGTACCAGGGCCGCGGTATCTCTTTCGAACAACCCGCAGCCCCGGCAGGCCTTGGCCCTGCTGGGCCCCGCTGGGGAAATATGTATACCTCGGGCAGACATTGCAGTTAGGTAGAAACAACTTTGAGGACGAGGTGAATAGGAGAATTCAGTTGGGTTGGGCTGCATTTGGGAAGCTACGTCGAGTCCTAACATCGTCGATCCCACAGTGCCTAAAGACAAAAGTCTTCAATCAGTGCGTCCTACCTGTCATGACTTACGGAGCCGAAACGTGGACACTGTCGGTACGGCTGGTTCACAAGTTTAAAGTCGCTCAGCGGGCTATGGAAAGGGCTATGCTCGGCATTTCTCTGAGGGATCGCATCAGAAATGAGGTAATCCGTCAGAGAACCAAGGTCATCGACATAGCCCACCGAATCAGCAAGCTGAAGTGGCAGTGGGCTGGCCATATTAGCCGAAGAACCGGTAACCGTTGGGGTAAACGAGTTCTAGAGTGGAGACCGCGCCTCGGCAAGCGTAGTGTAGGACGTCCTCAGGCACGGTGGAGTGATGACTTGCGCAAGACGGCTGGCAGGAGCTGGATGCGAGAAGCCGAAAATCGATCTCAGTGGCGTGCACTTGGAGAGGCCTATGTCCAGCAGTGGACTGCGATAGGCTGATGATGATGACAAACTTTAGAAAAGTTGCATTGGTACTTGCCTGACCTGGAATCGAACCTGCGCCCTCATACTCGAGAGGCTGGTTCTTTGCCCACTAGGACACCACGACTTTTCACAACTAGTAAACTATTTACAGCCATAATGTTAATAATGCTAAAAATAGGCTAATCCTAGACTTCATAAGATTAAAGAACCACTAGAATATCCGGTCAGGGAAGCACTAGAATATTTAAAATACACAGGGATGTTGTCCCAAGCACAATGACCTTAAGGGGTCAAGGGTTAACATACAAAAGGGTAAGAATATCCGGTCAGTGATATTTATATATAAAATACACAGGGATGTTGTCCCAAGCACAATGACCTTAAGGGGTCAAGGGTGAATATACAAAAGGGTAAAACCACGTACTGTTGTTACTGTTACTGTTACAGCCTTTTTATCGTCCCACTGCTGGGCTCAGGCCTCCTCTCACACGGAGAAGGATTGAGCATTAATTACCACGCTTGCTCAATGCGGGTTGGTGATTTCAGACTAGGTTTCCTCAAGATGTTTTCCTTCACCTTTTTATCAGCCATTGGTGTCTAAGATATACTTAGAAAGTACATACAAACTTAGAAAAGTTGCATTGGTACTTGCCTGACCTGGAATCGAACCCACACCTTCATACTCGAGAGGTTGGTTCTTTACCCACTAGGCCACCACGACTTAGACCACGTACAACACGTTCGCTTGTCTCAAAACTTACCCCTTAAAAGTGAAAGTCCTCTTGTTCGTGTTAAGAGCATTCAAGGCGTTCACTTGCAGCTTGTCCAGGTTGAAGGAGAGAGCCTGCAGGTTGTCCCACATGTGCGCGGCAGAGGAAGCCTTGACCACTACGTTGTGACCGCGCTCGATTTGATAACTGTAAAGTGTGAAAATATAATAATTATGAAGAATATCTGTAATACGAGCTAGTGTTTGAAAAGAAAATGTGAATCTCAAAACCGTAGCTATATCAGAAACTGGCCCGCACTATTGAGAGTATAGGTGTACGAAGGCTTAGGCATCTCTTTTAGTAATTGGCGCTTATCGTCCTAAAGCCTCGAGTCTTTTACTGCGGCGCTTGCGACCGGGGGCCCGATTCTCCTAAGCTAATACTTAATGTCAAAATCGAATAGAAATTGAATCGCAATATGATCGCAATAGCAGTTTTAACCATATCGGGCATTCTGCTACTAATATAAGACCAATCGTATTCCAACGACATTCGATTGGTTAGCGATTGGTCTGCTATTTTGGTGATTTTGGTCTATACAGTAGTTTGCTCTACAATCATATTGCAATCGTAAATCATTTGCAGACAAAATTATTCATTATTGAATGATAGAAAAGGATAAAAACGTTTATTTCAAAGAAAAAATAGCGGAATACCACATACGCTTCAATCGTAATTGACTCGGGATTGGATCTCAGTTGAATGTGAATCGTATGTCGCTTAAGTAAAATTAGGAGAATCGGGCCCCGGGTCTTTAAATCAAAACTCGGCTTAGCCAGTCACATGGGCTGACGCTAGGTGAATTTGCCATAGGTCGCTGTTATCGAAATCGACAAATAGGACTATTATCTATATTTATCAGAATTACATTAGACTACTTTATATCCATGTGCAAGAAGTAGTTTCATCGAGACGAAGATAGTCTTATATTATCGTATATTTATACTCTAAATAGAGGTATAATCTTACCGGATGAGGAGTTGAGCCGGCGACACGGCGGACCCCGAAGCAATCACTTTAACAAGAGCATCGTCAATCACTGGGGTGAACGAACTCTTCATATCAGCTGGTGTTCCCTGAGACAAGAATATAAGGTACCTAAGTAATTGATTTGATGTGTTTGTTTGTGTTAACTCAGTCCTGGATTTACGAATAGGCCGTCGACAAACACGTCCACTGGTTTTATCATGGTTTTTAGGGTTCCGTACCTCAAAAGGAAAAAACGGAACCCTTATAGGATCACTTTGTTGTCCGTCTGTCTGTCTGTCTGTCAAGACCCTTTATCTCAAGAACGCGTAGACGTATCAAGCTGAAATTCACATGAAATACTCAGGTCTATTGTCCCATTCAGCTGTGAAAATATCAAACTTCTAAGCCAAGCCAATCAAAAGATACATCCGATTATGTCGATATTTTCAACAAATTTTCGACACTCGCAAAGGAATCAAAACCTACAGGATACTTCCCGTAAACTCAGAGTCTTGAAATTTGGCACGAAGCATTGTCATATAATGCAAATATAGGAAAAATTTCGAAAATCTCATTTTTTCAGTTATATAATATAAAAAAATATTTTAATAAAATGAAACTTACTACCTTATTTCTCACGAACGAATAAAGGTATCAAATTGAAATTTATACCAAATACCAAGGTCTATTGTCCCTTTAGGCAGTGAAAAAATCAAACTTCTAAGTTAACGCGATCAAAAGATACAGCAGTTATACCGACACCTTAGACGAATTTCCGTCATACGCTAGAGAATCAAAACCTACAAGGTACTTCCCGTGAACTCAGAATCTTGAAATTCGGCAAGAAGCAACGTTATAAAGTACAGATAAAGGAAAAATTGCGAAAATGATAAATTTGAAGTTACATAAAATATTAAAAAATCTGGTGTAAACATCAAATATTTTCCTCATTTCAATGGAGAATTTAAACGACCAAGTTTGACGGATTTGAGAAATTATTTCTTTGTAGTGAAAGTATTTATACTCGCCGTTTATTTCCATTATCATCAGGTCAGGATCTGATGATGGAAATCCTGAGAAATCGAGGGCAACTATCAGATTAAAACTTGATTCTCAGATGTATGTCTGGTGATACTATCAAACAGTGAAGGTTTAGAGCTTACCTGATGATGGAGACGTGAGAAAGTCGAGAGTACAACGGCATGTTTTAGTTACGTCGTGTTTGGGCTTATATTATTCGTATTGACGAGAACTTTTCACAAAAGTTAAAAACAACAAGAAAACTGTTTATATGCATCGGTCTAGATCTCGGTGGTTAAATAAATATAGATGCATCCTCTAGACACCGACTTCTAGACCGATGCACCTAGCAACTTTTCAATTTCTTTCTTGCTTTTGTTTTCTTGTTGCTTTTTTATATGTTTGAAGTTGGATTTGTTTGTAAAATGCTACAAAATAAAATAAAGCCGACTTTATAAAACAAAGAAAGGACAGAATTACACTTTTGTCAAGGCTCTAGAAACGTAAAGCCAGCAGCCCCGAATCCTACTCTCTAGCAGTCGTTGTTACAATTAGACAGTTACAAGTCGTCAGGCAGTTTCGAAAAAAACATGATACTGGGGCTCGTTAGGTGATTAATCCCTCAAAAATAAAAGATCCCCTTCCTGCAATGGCTGCTTTAACCCAAGTTAGTAGTGAATTCTCATCACCTAAAATAAAATAAGCTCCCACACAAGGTTACGTTATAAATTGTAAAAGAGTTCCCATAACTATATCTGATCTTTGCTATCGATCCCACAATGGCAGTCAAACCTATCTATGTGGAAAGTCTTCGCCAATACAAATAAAATAAGCCCAAACACGTGGTAGTTGCAACATACCGTTCAGGAGTTCCCTCGACTCTCTGTAGTCTCCATAATCAAATCAGCTCCAAACCTTTACTGTTTACCAGTACCCTCAAAAATACAGTCACATGTCTGGTTTTGATTCGATGCGTGCCTACAATATTCAAGAGTTGCCCTCGATATCTCAGGGTTTCCAGACCCTCATCAGATCCTGGTCATCCGAATTGGCATCTTCCTTCTTTATGAAAAGTCTTTAACAATAAAAACTAGCATTGCAACCTCTACAATCCTCTGAAACTGCTTGTTTTTTATATTTTTCAAACGATCCTGGACATTCGTCTCCATGGAATTTTAATAAAATATTTATATTCAAAGAAACGTCATACCATTCTCTACGATTTAAAACTACTTTGATTCATGTCCGCCACTTTTTACAAAGCGAGTCAGATATGCCCAATGACCTTTAAGACATAATTAGTTATTTTCAATCACATTTCTGAATGATGACTATAAAATGTTGTATATAAATAACTTTAATAAAATGACTTTTACAAGGTACTGGCCTACTATTGTAGTTATATTATAAAATAAAAAATATTAACTATTTTGACTCTCACGAAATTACCATAACTATGATTGTTCTAAACTGAACGGTTGGCGCGAGACTCACTTTTTATCTATACAGGATTTGTACGGAACCCTCGGTGCGCGAGTCTGACTCGCACTTGGCCGGTTTTTTATAAGTAGGTACATACTTTAAATAGTTCAGCCCTAAAAAAAGTCCCCTTGGCCGAATTTACTACTAATAAATAAATAAATAATGTCAGGACACCTTTCCACACACGGTCGGTTAGCCCCATGCTAAGTTATTAACCCTTAACACCATACGTGGGGGAGCAGGGTCCCCCACCAAGCACTTTTTTGTAAATATAATTTTTATTGTAAACGTTACGCGGTCGCGGCTCCTTGTATTCTCAGGACTGCCCGAGAGGTCGCAGGGTGCGGAAGTGCGTCGGGCTAACACTTTTGGTTTGCGAGGTACGTGTTACAACGGGACTTAGGTCCCCCACGAGTGTAGTTACGTTACTATTTTTTTTTATTATTTTATCGTGTTGTTTATTTTTTTTTAGCGCAATGGATAAAAATTTTACTCCACAACAGATACAAAATCTGTTAAATGATACAGAGTTGAGAGAGGAGATTTTTCCGGAAGAAATACTGGATTTGAGTGATATGGAGGAAGAAGCTAGTGATCATGACACGGAGAGCTAAGAAGAACTTGGCAATGATTCTGAAGACGAGAATAATGTAGAATAATGATATGAATGTAGATTTAGAGAATAATGAGTAAGTGGGGGAAAACACCGCCGCATATTTTCTTAGAAGACTGAAAATGTTCCTAAAAATTGTTGTAGTTTGATAAGAAACAATACTTGTTGTGATTTTGCATGTAATTCAAAATGTTGAAAATGTTATATTTTATTTTACTTTTTAGTTATATTTCTGAAAGGAGAAAAGACACATTTAGTTTAAAATTTTATTTTTTAATTTTTATTTTTGTTTCCAAACTTAGTTCTTAAAATTTGTAGCCAAAAAGGCACTTATTTCGTTAAAATATCAGAAAAGTGAAATTTATGTTTTAAGTTTCAATAAAAATATATATTTTTTAATTTTTATTAAGCGTTTTATTTATTTTATATAAAAAAACTTCATTAAAATGATTAATTCTCAATTAAATAAATACCGAATTCATAGGGGACCTAGCTCCCCCACGAGTGTATATGTGTGGCTTGAAATAACGAGTGGTGCCAAGGGTTAATCAACTTGTGTTATGGGCGCTAACACAACTGATAAACTACATATAGCTACACATATATATATTTATAAATACATATTATAACACCCAGACCACGGCCAACAAGCATGCTCATCACACAAATGTCGACCGAACCGGGAATGGAACCCGGGGCCTCAGGTTCGGCAGTCCGGCATGGTGACCATTACGCCATCGAGGTCGAAACTGAGTAATGGAAAATTTCTATTTTTAAGATTTGTACATGGGGCGGCGGAAATAAAGTAGCCTACACTCATTAAAAATATAAATCCGGCACTGTTTTAACTGCATCAGTTATGTATCTAGTCGCATAAAAACTTTCACAAAGCAGCTCGGAGTTAGAAGTTGATGATTGATACACCCGAGCATCGGAGAGCACGTTATCTTATACCGCATCTTTCTTTCACATTGTATCGGGAACGAAGTCTGATTCTGATTGCAATGATTTTCTTTTTTAAACAAATATTAGTATCCAGCGTTCAGGCCAGTATCTACTTCATTTTTCTGTCCCAAATAACGAATTTGGTTCAGGTCTCATCATTATCATTAGCCTTTATATGTATTGTCCCAAAAGCTTGCTTTAAACAACGTCGTGGTAAAGTAACGTAAGTTTACCCCCTTCAGTAAGTTTACCCGTACCTTAGATCCCAGCACTCCGTAAGCGCTGAGGGTGATGTTACGTTCAGCGCAGAAATTGTCCAGACGCTCCTGGGTCAGGTAGGGATGACATTCCACCTGTAATGATAGAATTCCACGGTTATTTCAATTTACATATTCAGGCGTTCGTTTTTCTGTTTATGTTGTCGGTGAATTTAGTAGGGGCCTTTTATTAAGAGAATGAACCGGAAAGAATTTTCGGACTACATTTCCATTTTATATCAGGGGCCCGATTCTCCTAATTTTACTTAAGCGGCATACGATTCACGTTCGACTCGATTCGACTGAGATCCAATCCCGACTCGATTACGATTGAAGCGTATGTGGCATTCCGCTATTTTTTCTTTGAAATGAACGTTTTTATCCTTTTCTATCATTCAATAATGAATCATTTTGTCTGCAAATGATTTACTATTGCAAAATGATTGTACAGCAAACTACCGTATAGACCAAAATCACCAGAATAGCAGACCAATCGCAAACCAATCGAATGTCGTTGGAATACGATTGGTCTTATATTAGTAGCAGAATGCCCGATATGGTTAAAACTGCTATTGCGATCATATTGCGATTCGATTTCTATTCGATCTTGACATTATTAACTTAGGAGAATCGGGCCCCTGAAACACTAGAGAAAGACAGATACACATAGTGGAAAAACTTAACACACTGTACCTGTGTGTTTTTGGCGTCATAGCTTTTAAACTGATTAACCGATTTGGATATGATTTTTTTTTAAGTTGAAACCTGGTTGGTTCGCCAGCGGTGTTTCTTAGATATGTTTCACCAAAACTCACTTGGCCGTTTTAAAGTTATGAGCTGTTTTGTCTCTCATTCCTTAATCTTCCCGAAATCCTGCTGTTCTTACCTGATTAACCATAGGCTTCAGCCGTCCTTTATCAAGGATCCTCTGTATCTGCTGCGAGTTGAAGTTGCTGACGCCGATGCTCCTCACCAGCCCCTTGTTCACCAGGTCTTCCATGCCGTACCACGCGTCTAGATAGTCGTGTTGAGAGTATTGGAGGACGGTCGCGATTTTTGGTATGGGGTCTGATCCTTCCTGGAATGGATAGTGTAGGTTTCAGTAGACTGATCAAAATTATCTACGTTTTATGAACGGAAGTTCGTGTTTCTGTCCGTCAGATGATACATACATGATTTAAACATCTTTGGCAGTCGTTACGGATAATCAAAAGCCAGTAATTATGACGACCAGCCTTACCTAAAGATGTTAGGTTGCCCGGATATCTGCGTTGAAGAGATCAGGGGCCCGATTCTCCTAATTTTACTTAAGCGACATACGATTCACGTTCGACTCGATTCGACTGTGATCCAATCCCGAATCGATTACGCGGATTTACGCGTATTGAAGCGTATGTGGCATTCCGCTATTTTTCTGTCATTCAATAATGAATCATATTGTCTGCAAATGATTTACGATTACAAAATGATTGTAGATCAAACTACCGTATAGACCAAAATAGCAGACCAATCGCACACCAATCAAATGTCAATCGAATACGATTGGTCTTTAATTAGTAGCAGAATGCCCGATATGGTTAAAACTGCTATTGCGATCATATTGCGATTTGATTTCTATTCAATTTTGACATTGTTAACTTAGGAGAATCGGGCCCCAGATAGGCAATCGCTCCATAAAGCATTGTTTTTTTGGGCAATCATCCATTGACCGGGGGGGTCATCTCTAAAGGTGCGTACAAACTATGTAACATGTTATATAACATGTGTTTTATAACACGTCCACATTATGTAACCTTGTTATACAACATTGCAACATAAAACAATACTGTACACATTAGAATAACATTGCAATATAACAATGTTATATAACCATTGTCGTTTATCGTTCTTCAGTGCTATCCACAATCCTAAGTTATATAACATTGTTGTAATGTCAATAAATAAATACAACATGTTATTATAAAAAGTTTTATAACATTCAGTGTCCACATTATCTGAAACATGTTATATAGCAATGTTGTATAACATGTTATGTTACATAGTCTGTACGCACCGTAACAACTAAAGTTACTGGTTTAAACACCATGTTCCTTCTTAAGCCCTCTATCTACCAGGGCCGCGGTAACTTGCGTGAATAATCTCACAGCCCCGGCCCGAGACTGGGAGCTGACCCCAACATAATTGGGAAAAGGCTACGCAGGCTGAGGACCTTAGCTTCTACAGGTAAACTTTATTTCTTCTTACCTTAAAAGACATGGGGTTATGTATCATGTAAAGGTCGAAGTATTCTAGCCCCATCTTCTCCAGACTGGCCCTGCAGGCTTGCTCTACCAGGTCGGTGCGATGGAACGTACTCCAAAGCTTCGACATGATGTACAGGTCCTCGCTGGAATGTTAGGAAGAGTTATCATCATCTATCCATAGGGTTGCCACACGTCCCGTATATACGGAACTGTCACCGTATTGGACTTTCCCGTCCTGTATTACTACATGTCCTGTATTTGTCCCGTATTTCGACAAAAACGAGAATAGAGAGAAATAGAGGCGATTGGCACGGGTGCCTGCCTCCGGCGATGGCGGTGTGCGGGGGTAATTTAGTTTAAAAATTGTCAACATGGAACATTTCAAATAAAAAGTTTGATTCAATCATTTTGATTTTTTATTTAATTTATTTCATACTTTTGATATAAGATTACAATCGAAGCGAAGCCGCTTGTCGGGCTTTGAAACGAAAACGTCCCGTATTGATTTCTAGAAGTTATGGCAACCCTATATATCTATCATCATCATCATCATCATCAGCCTATCGCAGTCCACTGCTGGACATAGGCCTCTCCAAGTGCACGCCACTGAGATCGATTTTCGGCTTCTCGCATCCAGCTCCTGCCAGCCGTCTTGCGCAAGTCATCACTCCACCGTGCCTGAGGACGTCCTACACTACGTTTGCCGAGGCGTGGTCTCCACTCTAGAACTCGTTTACCCCAACGGTTATCGGTTCTTCGGCTAATATGGCCATCTATCCATAATAAAGCTAATATAGTAAAGAAGAAAAAACAAATTGTTTGTAATGGATAAACTCAAAAACTACTAGTCCGAATTGGAAAATTCTTTCACTGTTGGAAAGCTACACTCTTCCCGAGTAACATCGGTTACATTTTATCTCGGTACGGACAGTAGTTCCTAAGGGACGCAGGTGAAACCGCGGGAAATGTATAATGTTTGTATGTACATGTATAATTAAGGATGTTTATTCCTATTTCATGCAAAAAGTACCTACAGGAGAGATTTTGATGAAACTTGGCAGTAATGTATAAACGCAATACTACCCCCCATTCAAGTCCTGGCAGGTAATATTAAAGCACCTTATATGTAACAGCTTTTTTTTAACCACGGGAGGATGAAACCACGGGTGTAATCTAGTAGCCTTACAAGATTTCTATTATTTTTAAATTACTTAAGTATTTTTCAACGAAAATCTAATTATCGAGTTTGAAGGATCCAGTGACTTATTTATTTATTCAATTAACACAATTGTTTGAGTCGGTCACAAGACAAATCCTTTATCATATTCATTTGGTTAGTAGGTAGGTATCTTAAAATAATGTAACTTTCTTTCGTTTTAAGGTGGGTACAGACTATGTAACATAACATGTTATACGACATTGCTATATAACATGTTTCAGATAATGTGGACACTGAATGTTATAATAACATGTTTTATAACTATTTATTGTCGACATTGTGGATAGCACTGAAGAACGATAAACGACAATGGTTATATAACATTGTTATATTGCAATGTTATTCTAATGTGTACAGTATTGTTTTATGTTGCAATGTTGAATAATAAGGTTACATAATGTGGACGTGTTATATAAACACAGGTTATATAACATGTTACATAGTCTGTACTCACCTTTAGAGACAATGCGCATGTAGTTGCACACACACAAGTAGGTATGGCTTACTTCTTCGTGAGAAAAAACATCTAGGTTTAGGCCCGGTTGTTCGTATAGTTATCGGCACGGATATTGAGCCCTGACCTTCACCTGCGCAGAAGCGATTTATTGGTTTATTGCCTTAAGGCGAGGAATTGGTCAACAATAATTCCATAACCGGCACGCGCATCTAAGGCGCCAAAAGGGGTCGGAGCGTCTGAGCGGGGCGAGGATAACAATACGCGCGCTAGCTTATAACTAAAAGTCGTAAGCGACAAAATGGTTTTGTAATTTTATTATTTAGAAATGACAATTTGATAAAAATTCCTTCTACAATTTTAAAGAGTATGTATATACTCAACTACTAAAAAAGTTAAGAGGCTTAAATCGGTCCCGTTTGCCCATAATATGTGAATCTCTTTTTAAAAAGAGGTATGTTTGATATATTTTTCTCTGTTATAAAAGTTACCTAATCATGTTTTGACGTCTAACAAAATAAGGTTTATATCATGAACTTTCAGGTAACCAAGTTGTATTTTGATCCGTTTTGTATTTACTGAGAAAAATTGAGATCCTTGGCGCCAAAAATTCCAATTCGTCCTCTTAAGTGCGCAAAGCGATCCCCACTCTTCCGCCGAGAGCTCAATATCCGTGCCGATAACATCTAAATATAAAAGAAAGTCGTGTAAGTTACTCCACTTATAACTCAAGAACGGCTGAACCGATTTAGCTGAAAATTGGCAGGGAGGTAGTTTAGAGCCAGGAGAAGGACATAGGATACATAGTTATATAGGATATATAGTTTTTGTCACCATCCGGGACGCGGGTGAAATCGCGGGCAGAAGCTAGTAATAGCATAAACTACTTTTTATTAAGGAGCAAATCAAAAATCATTTATTCAAACTTGGCTGCAAACAGCACTTTTCGAACGTCAATAAAAAATACAAAAGACAGCCCCCAAAACGCCCGCCCTTCACCACTTCCTATGTGTTTATGCTGGGAAGAAGAAGTGGCGCAACAAACTCCCCAGTAACACATGTCTGTCTATAGGTTAGAAGAACCTTTCAACAATATTATACATATGAATTGAAATAGTGCGGAATTGTTTATAAACTTAAAAACCCGCGAGAAAATAGATTATAAACTTACCGTCGAACAGTGCCATCATCAATTTTAGCCTGTATAGCCTCCCCCACCTCCTTCTCATTGCCATAGATGTACGCCGTGTCTATGGCTCGGTAGCCCAAATCTATGGCCGCTCCTATCTGGTACTTTATAAGACGAGGATCCAGCTGAAAATATATTAATTTAAGGGTAATATTGTAATGGGGATAGTGACATATTTCGTAGTTTAAAAATACTAGAAAAATCGCTTTTATAAATACACGTAAAAATCATTACAAGACTTTTCTAACAAGTCCAAACACAGCTATGATACGATGTTCAATCATGAAGTTCATATCTTCCGACTCCATCATCAGATCAGTTCGACAGAACCATATTATTGTATTGTCCATCTATACTATACTAATATTATAAAGAGGAAAACTTTGTTTGTTTGTTTGTTTGGTTGTAATGGATAAACTCAAAAACTACTGGACCGATTTTAAATATTCTTTCACCATTAGAAAGCTATATTATCTGCGAGTAACATAGGCTATATTTTATCCCGGTGCGGGCAGTAGCTCCCACGGGACGCGGGTGAAACCGCGGGAAAACGGCTAGTATACTATATTATAATTGGAAGATGGGTTATCTTAGATTCCATTACGTATAGATAGTTACATAAAGACACGTGGTTGCCTAGTGGGTAAAGATCCAACCTCTCAGGTATGAGTGTGTATTCGATAACAGTTCAGGCAAGTAGGTACCAATGCAAGTTTTCTAAATTTCTATGTACTTTTAAGTACATCTTGGTCACCAATGACTGTGTTTCGGAGGGCACGTTAAACTGTAAGTCCCGGCTGTCATTGAACATTTTTGACCGTCGTTATAGGTAGTCAGAAGCCAGAAATTCAACCAACCCATCTAACCAAGGCTTGCCCAAGTAACTGGGTTGAAGAAGTCAAATGGGCAGTCGCTCCATATCGCACACTGGTACTCATCTTCACACCATTAAACTTGAAGCCGACCCCAACACAGAAAACTACCTACTAGGCAGGCTATAACGAAAACGTCGTAAACTTACCAAAGCAGTCCCCGCAGCTAAAACAGGCATTTTAGACCCATCAGCCAAAGCCAAATAGCTCATTTTCTCATATCTTCCATATTTCGTCTTTCCGGAAGTGAGTTCTTCGATTCTCTTCAAGTAGTCTTCTTCAGATATGACTGGCATGTTTGGTTTCTTGGTCGTGGAAGATCTAGGAGTCGTGGTCTGGATATGTGACGAAGAAGCCTTGCCCTGGTGAAGAATATTAGGATTAGTTCTTCATCAGTTCATCGCCATTATACGTCATCCCTAGAGGACTATTGCGCCCACTCAGATAAAAACGACATACGATTCACATCCGACTGAGATCCAATCACGACTCAAACGATTGAAGCGTATGTGGCATTGCGCCATTTTTTCTTTTAAATAAACGTTAGTAACTTTCTGTTACTGTTACTGTACTGTTACAGCCTTTTTATCGTCCCACTGCTGGGCTGCGGCCTCCTCTCACACGGAGAAGGATTGAGCGTTAATCACCACGCTTGCTCAATGCGGGTTGGTGATTTCAGACTTTATAGTCCAGGTTTCCTCAAGATGTTTTCCTTCACCTTTTTATCAGCCATTGGTGTCCAAGATATACCTAGAAAGTACATACAAACTTAGAAAAGTTGCATTGGTACTTGCCTGATCTGGAATCGAACCCACACCCTCATACTCGAGAGGTTGGTTCTTTACCCACTAGGCCACCACGACTTTAACAACTTTAGTAACTTTCTGTGATTCAATAATGAATCATATTGTCTGCAAATTATTTACGATTTCAATATGATTGTAGAGCAAACTACCGTATAGCCCAAACGGCCGACCAATCGCAAACCAATCAAATGTCATTGGAATACGATTGGTCTTATATTAGTAGCAGAACGCCCGTTAAGATTAAAACTGCTATTGCGAATCGGGCCCTTGGTTTCAACCCTATGAATTCGGGTAGGGAGATTCTCCATGCAGATTTTCTTATTAATTAAAATACCCGTTTTATCGTGAAAGCTGAACAAACAAACTGACTTTCTAATTGATAAACGAGCAGATTGATTTAAGACATTAAAAAAAATAAAACCGACTCCCAAAAACACTGAAAAGCAAAAAAAAAAAAACTATTCTTAGGTGCATCGGCCTAGAATTCGGTGTCTAGTGGATGATGATATGTTTCTTTCGCCACCGACTTCTAGGCCGATGCACGGTTACGGATGCACGGTGATGGTCGGTTTTATTTTTTTGTAAAAAGTTTTTTATTTTTGGCTTTTCAGTGACAAGTATAGTTGTCACTATCCGCATAAGTGGAAAGTTCTTATCAATACGAATAATATAAGCCCAAACACAAGGTAGTTTACATATTTAGTTGACGAGTTCCCTCGACCTTCTCTGGTCTCCATCAACAGGTCAGCTCAGAACCTTCACTGTTGCATAGTGCTATCAGAGGTACACCTCATTGTGAAGTTTTAACCTACGTATGCCTACAATTTTCGAAAGTTGCTCTCGATTTCTCAAGGTTTCCATCATCAGATCCTGACCTGATGATTATGGGACCACCTGTGAGGTATACCCTATCAAACAAAAAAAGAATTTTGCAAATCGGTCCAGGCGTCTTCGAGTAATCGGTGAACATACATAAAAAATAAAAAAAAGATCCCGACGAATTGAGAACCTCCTCCTTTTTGGGAAGTCGGTTAAAAATCAAACTCAATAAAAAATGTCGGGGAAGTACCTACATAGACAAAAACTTTTTATATGCGTATTTGTATTAATAATAGTCGTTACGGACGTGATTAAAAAGTTTTTAGAACCAGTTTGTTAGCTTAGAAACTATTATGTGGGTAAGTGGGTAAATAGATTTATTTTCCTGCTAGACTAGGGCCCAAGTTTACCAAGAACATGAACTTTACTTTTTCTTAAAACAACTGGGACCCGATTCTCCTAATTTTACGTAAGCAACATACTATTCACATTCGACTGCGATCCAATCTCGACTCGATTACGATTGAAACGTATGTGGCATTCCGCTATTTTTTCTTTGAAATAAACGTTTTTATCCTTTTCTGTCATTCAATAATGAATCATTATTTTGTCTGCAAATGATTAACTATTGCAATATGATTATAGAGCAAACTACGGTATAGACCAAAATCACCAAAATAGCAGACCAATCGCACACCAATCAAATGTCAATCGAATACGATTGGTCTTTTATTAGTAGCAGAATGCCCGATATGGTTAAAACTGCTATTACGATCATATTGCGATTCGATATCTATTCGATTTCTGTTTACTGTTCAAGTACAATTTTCAAAGTAAGAAAGTGGTCAGTGAAAATGGGCCCAAAAGTTTGTCAATAACATATACACGTTTGATTAATCGACACAGTGATTATCACTAGACTGGCTTCCAACGGTGGTTTCACCCGCGTCCCATAAGAACTACCTTCTTCACGCACCCGGATAGAGCCTATAGTCTTCCTCGATAAATGGAAGATATAAGTTCAACCAAAAAAAAAACAAATCCATAATATTAGTATAGTTTTTTTTCTGTAATATTCTTATTTGTACGATAAAAGAACTAATTATTACTTAGCATTAAATACTTCAAATACTTAATTCGTTTTGCTAAAAATAAATCAAGAGTTACCCGCACAAAATAGAACACAAAAAACCTCAATTTCACACCGATTTAAAATAAGCAAAAAACATTTAATAGGTAAGCACTTACGATTAAAAATACACATAGGCACAATACTAATAAAACCAACTTCATGACACATATATTTTTCCAAAAATAATTTGTAAAAAACTTTTGAAAATTTCGGCTAAAATGACCGTTACGCTATGAGTGACCTTTTCAAATGAGCCAAACTTATTTGTGACGTTAATATCTATCCATCTTTTGTTTATAGATAGGAAATTTGACGTTACTTGTATTAGGCTAATGCAGGCTAATGTCAAAATTCTATGTCTAGTAAGCTATTCAATCGTTAGATAGCATATTGGAACAGCGCTTAGAAATTAATCGTGGGTAAATACGTTTTTTGCCGGTAACCATTTAATGAGTATACCTACTTTTTGTGAAGCTAAATATATCTATGATTGAGATAGTTTTTTTGATTATGTAATTCGTAAAAACGTTGTATGTTTTGGCATGTTTTGTTTAAATCTTGAATTTGTCTTTGTATACTAATATAATTTAATTAAAAGGTAATATTTTTTTGTTTATTTATTTGTATCATGAAGGTTCCGAAGCTACAGAACCGATTTGCAAAATTCTTTTTTATCTGTTGGAAAGCTACACTCTTCCCGAGTAACATAGGCTATATTTTATCCCGGTACGGGCAGTTCCCACGGGACGCGGGTGAAACAACAATAAATATGAATAACTACATAATGTTCCTCGCGGTTTCAGCCACGTCACGGGAGCACCACTTTCCGCAAGCGGATAAAACTAGCTAGCTTACTTAATTCCTTTCTCATTTATATTACTTTTGAATTTTAGTTAATTAATTGACTCTGGTGATAAACTTATTTTTTTCACACGGATAAAAAGTAGTTTATATCCTGTGTCTGGCTCTAGACTTCTTGTGTGCCTTTATTAAAATCGGTTCAGTAGTTCTGACGTGAAAGCGCGATTGACAGACAGAGTTACTTTCGCATTATTATGTAATATTATAAAATTTTCATTTACATACTTAGACATTTACAACACAAAAAAAACACTATCCTAGTAAAACAATAAAAAAAAACATAAAACGCGTTATATAAATTGTAAAGTATATTATAGTTATCGGCACGGATATTGGGCTCTCGGCGGAAGAGTGGGGATCGCTTTGCGCACTGTACACATAAGGCAATAAACCAATAAATCGCTTCTGCGCAGGTGAAGGTCAGGGCTCAATATCCGTGCCGATAACTATATAAAGTTGAAAACTTTGTTTATATGCTTGATCGCGTTAACCCTAGGAACTACTAGTCCGATTTGGATAATTCTTTCTATAAGGGTTCGTGCAGAAGTTCCCATGGGATGCGGGTGAAACCGCTAGCAGAAGCTGGTTAGTAATAATACTAAGTCTTACCTCAAAAAGAGCAATCTTCTCCAACACAGTCAGTTTTTTTGGTAATTCCTTGACATTTATTTCAGTTTTGACACTATCCCTTCTAGCAAAGTCTACAGACTTGATTCTGCCAACGATCCTTCTTACTTTACCATTCACAGCGTCACCAAGATCAAATTCAGCCAAAGATTTAGCCCTTTTCAATTCTTCTGTTGAAGATTTAAAATCTTCTGTACCATAGGCACTTACTGTTAAAGAATTATGTGCCTTATCTACATTAAAATTTAACACATTTTCATTTGTTTCACTAACAGCTTCAAGATTAATATCATTTTGAATTTTGTACGTATTGGAATTAAGTTGATTTTCACTTGTTATAATTCTGTTAACTGTATGTTGGTTTGTAGTTTCGATTAGAGATTTTGTTCTTTTAAAATCTTCTATTGTTTTGTTTTGAGTGACGTAAGCGCTTTTGCTTCTTGTGAACTCATTTTGTGCTTTATTTGTTGCGTTATAGAGTTCATAATCCTTTGTAGATAGACTTTCTTCAGTTGTGTAGCTTTCGAAAGCTGTTTCAGTAGTTATAATTTCAGCTTTGTGACTTTGTTTACTTATATCAGTAATAGAATAAGTTTTGGAATGTAATTCATCTACTCTTTTCTCGTAATCGACGTCCGTTGAATTTTTATCTCTATTCTCGTTATTTATAAGGTACATTTTATTTTTAATACTACTAACTGACTCGTCATTAGTCTCATGTACGCTATAGCTATGTGAGTCTTCGTCAGTAGGACTTTCGACCTTATACACATTGTTATTAACCTCATTATCGTCTCCATCAGTTTCAGTTATTTCATATGTCTTAAAATCTATTATAGCAGGCAATGTTTTAGCTATTTCTTCTTGACTTTCACTTCTAAAAACTTCAAGTTTATCTACTAGTATTTTGTTCTCCTCAGCTTGGTTTTCCCAAGCTCTTAAATCAAGTCTACCTGGCATAAGTTTAATTTCTTCTATGTTAACGTCACTTGAAGAAGTTATTATGCTTTCAGCTTTATTTTCAGTACTGCTGTAGTAAATATTATCTTGAGTCGTTTCGCTTATTTCAGCCTTAGATTCGTAAGTCTCAAATTGTAACTTAGCGGGTAGTATTTTAGCTTCTTCTACTCGACTTTCTAAAGGGCTTTTATCAGATATGGTTCTATCTTCAATTTGAGAATCAGTTGCATTAAGTTCTATTTTAGCTGGTAATATTGTTGGTATTTCAACTTGAGCTTTGTCGCTACTAAAATCGGTTGTTGCTGGTGAAATATCTATTATTTCACTTTGAATTTCATTACCAATAGAGTCTATTTTGCTTTGTTCTACTTTAGTATTATGTCTAGTTGTACTAAGATCAATTTGGGCAGGCAGTGTTTTAGCAATTTCAACCTTATATTCTCGTCTATGAAATACGTTATTTCCTTGCGTTTCTTTCACTTGTTTGTCATATGATTTAAAGTCTATTTTACCTGTGAAGGCTTTTGATGTTTCAACGTTTTTATTTATTTTAATAGCAGTTTTATTTACAACAGTTTTATTAGCTTCTACTTTATCTTTCCATAAATCTAGGTTTATTTTACCTGGCTTTGGTTTTGTAGAACTTATTTCTTTTTGACTAGTATCAGGTTTGATGACGTTATTATCTAATTTAGCTGGTAGTATTGTGGGAGTTTCAATTTGTATTGTATCTGTTTTAATATTTAATGTAACGGGCTCTTTAATGATATTTTCAACAGTATATTCTTTTGTTTTAATATCATTATTGTTTGTTACATTATCTTCGGCCACTCTTTGAATATCCTCTGCTATTAATTCTACTTTCCCTGGCAAGATTTCAGCGGTTTCAAACTGTATTTCTGTACTTACAACGCCGATTTTTGCTGGTAATATAACAGCCTCATGGTACTGATTTTCTTCTTTTTTAAAGTCAACTATTCCTGGTAAGTTCTTGCTTACTTGAATTTGACTTTCATCAGTCTTAATATTAGTCTTTCCAGGTAGTGTAGTAGCTATTTCTTGAAGACTATCACTTCTAAAAACTTCGATTTTATCAACAGTGCTTTTATTTATCTCAACTTGACTGTTCCAGTTATTTAAATTAAGCTTACCTGGTTTAACTTTACCAATATCAGCTTCATAACTTATTCTTGCTGGTATAATAACTGGCATATCTATTGGTTTATCGTTTCTTATTAAAATTTTTGGTGAAGTAGCTTCTTCCTTGGTTGATTGGTTGCTACTGAAATCTAATCTAGCAGGTAGGATTGTTGCATTTTCAACTTTATTCTCACTAATATTAGAGTCTATTTTTGCGGGCAACGTTTCAGCAAATCCAATTTCACTTGCTTCAGGCTTAAAATCAATGATAGCTGGTAATACTCTAGCTGTTTCCAAAACTTTCGCCTCCTGATTGTTTTCAAACTGTATTGTACTCTGTTCTGTATGAATTACGGTTGTTTCTTCAGTAATTTCGTTTTGGCCATACCCTTCTTCGGTTTTCAAGTATTCTTTAACAATCTTTGGTTCATTTGTGTATGTCACTTCATCGTAGTTCTTAATTTCAATCTTATTACTATCAGCTATAGAGCCTGTTTTGCTTGGTTCTTGGGGTATTTCATGTTCATTGTTTGTTTGGTATTTCATAGGTGGAACATACTTGCATTTAATTTTGCGTTTTGGTACCTCTACAACTTCTTTTGGTTCCAGATTCTGTAAAAATAACGAAATTATGTTATTTTACTTTATTTATTGTTCACAAACTTTTATTCTTACGATAAAGTTGGACCATTTAACTGTAACGATTACATATCCTAACCATTTTCAGTGGTCAAATCGCCGATTTGACCACTGGGCGGCAAGTATACGGCTGGTTATGGTTTGGTTATCGTTATAGTTGAAAGGTGCAATTCGGCAGTTTATGAAAGTGGGTTGCCCAATAAAAGTACATAATCTTAACATTACATATTGTGTAGGAACCGTAGTGGTGATACTGATAATAAATGATTTACTTACCTCAAAAATAGCAATTTTAGACAAAACGGATTTCTTTTTAGGCAATTCCTCCTTTTCCTGTTTCGGAACACCCACATTATCATTGACAATCTTTTCTTTCAACCTACTAACGTTTCCTTTAAGTATCGTAGCTTCTACTTTATAGCTATCTTTTTCCTCCTTCAAAGAATCGCCATTATCTTTATCTTTCTGTTCATTGAGCACTTCTTTTTTTAGTTTATCAGAATTATTTTGTTGTGCTTTAGAGAAATCAACACTGATTTGAGTACCGATTTCTCTAGATTCTGTATGACATTTTTCAGAAGATACTTTTGACGTTTTGGTTTCTACTACACTCATTTGAGTGCCAATCTCTTTGTAATTAACATCCCTAGCAGTTGAAGAATATGCAGTGTTATAATCTACACTCATTTGTGTGCCTATCTCTCGAGATACTTTCAAATCATCAACATTTGTAGCAGTTTTACTTAATTTGAATGTATTTTTCTCAATATTGGTAACTTGTTCTTCTGTGTTGTATTCCGTTACTTTCTTAGTTGTTATTTTGGACGCTATATCTTTGACTGTATCTTTTATTTTAGCTTCTAGTATTGGGTCTTTTGGTATTTTTGTTTCTAAGCTAGCAATATCATTTTGAGTTTTAGGGTCTGCAATAGATTTCTGAGCACCTTTTTCTGCATCTTCATTTATAATTGGTGGTTTTTCAAAAGATTTCATATCTGTATCCTGAAATTCTCTCTTTGTGACTTTCTCACTGACACTCCGGGAGTAATTTTTGGTTGTAACCACGTCTGCCGGTTTCCATTCAATAGTTCGGCTCATTTCCACATTATGTATCTTACCTTTGGAGAAACTGCGGGTGACTTTGGTATAAACTGGAATACCTGTAACTCCTTCTTTTTCTATTTCAGTTTTAATCATTTCTTTTTTACTATCATCGGAATTATTGTCTTCTTTTGGAATAGTTTGTTTTTCTACATTGGTTTTTGGCTTAATATTACCCATTTCTCTGCTAATACCTCTGGTGAATCTTTCTGTTCTCACAGGAATACCTTTAAAGTTTTCTCTAACAATTTCTTTGCTTATTTTCTTGGTGCCTCCATCTTTGATTTCTTCAGTAGTCACAACCGTTTCGATAATATCATCATCTATTTCACGGCTTATGTTGCGAACAATTCTTTCAGTAACAACTGGATCCCCAACTCTTAAAGTTTCAGTTACAGTAGTTTTTGTGGTAACAGTCCGAGTTCCTCCATCTTCTAGATTTTCAACAGTCACTGTCTCAGTATTACTAATACTCTGACCATCTTTCTTAATTTCCCTCGATACAGCACGAACTATCTTTTCTTTTTCTGGTTTGGATTGAACATCTTCCTTTGTAACAATAACATCATCGATTTCTGATACGTTAGCTGCCGTCAAATTTTCTTTTATTTTCTTAGAAGTCGCCTTTCTAACTTCTTCCAAATTCCTATTTAAGTCTCTATTAAGTCTTCTCTCCCTCATCTCTTTACTGACAGTTCTAGTAAATCGTTTGTTTTTATTCGTAGTTCCGTCAACTTTTTCTATGTTTTCTGAAGTGATATTTTTAACATCTTCATTGCTATCTATTGTTTCAGTATCAGCTTTCTGATCATCTTTTATCACTTGTTTTGTAATACTACGAGTAGAAGTTTCAGTTTTCGCTTCTTTGCCAAACACATCATCGTTCCCACTTTCTTTTATATTAATGGTTTCTGTAACCTCAATCTGTTGTTCTTCTTTACTCAAATCTCGACTGTTACCTCTTGAAAATCTTTTCGTTCTAATAGTTGATGCAGTGGCTTTAAATCCACCGTCTTTAAGCTTAGTTTCTGATGTTGCACTCTTTTCTTTAGCTCTATCGATTAATGCTCCTATTCGACTCGGTCTTTCATCGTCTTTTCTTCTTAAAGCGGGAATTTTAGATATTCTGGTGACCGTTTGTTTTTCTTGCTCATCTTCATCGTAAGCGTGGATTATTTCCTCGAATTTCGTCTCGATTTTGTCCGGATCGTCGATTGTGACTGTCAATAGTTTATCATCGATATCTTTCTGTTTGTTGTCGACGATTTCTTCGTAAAGTTTATCGAATTCGTCGTCCACTCGAGGTTCTATTTTGAGTGAGTTGTCTCTTTTGACTACTTTTTTGGAGTCTTTCAGTTTTGGGATAGAAGATCGCCGTGGCTGGAAAAGTTCGGAGAAATATAAAATTAATGATTATTTTACAGAAAAACCAACTCTAAACTCTGATGTTGTAACTAATGATTTGTAGTTTTAGTGTTTATATTTATATCCATATCCTTTAATTGCTTTCCACAAGTATTTACAGGCGTTACATTTGGCTTAGAGCTAAGAATAATTATTTACCCTGTTAAGGATGAACAACATAAGGCATTTAATGTCAGTACATAATAAAAATTCTTATGTCTATCTACACGTATATCTATTGTTAGCTGCCAGTAATTACATCGAGGGCAGCAGAAACGAGCGATCATAGACCCCTCGTCATTCAGTCGTGCATACTATGCTTGGAGAATTCCTTTTTCGAACGTCATTGTGACAAGACATGTTATAGTTTGACAGAATACGATTTTGCCGCACTTTTGACTAATAAATAAATAAATAACTTACTTTTTCTCTCGCCTTTTGTGCTGCCCTTTCTTTTTTTACTTTCTCAACTGCTTGTCTCAATCTTAACATCGGGATTTTGGATTTTTTCTCATCTTGACTCTTTTCTGAAAAAAATATAGTTAAAAATTCATGAAAAACTACTTCTGTTCAATAAATGTGTCATTATGACATTAAATCTCTTTTCCACGAGGTCGAATAATTATAATATTTCATCATACAATGGTATGGTACTGTCGAACTGATCTGATGATGGAGCCGGAAGATATGAACTGGAACTTCATGATGGAACATCGTATCATAACTAGCTGTGTTTTGACTTGTTAGAAAAGTCTTGTAATGAACTTTACGTGACCATTTTACGTGCAATTATAAAAGCGTGTTCTTCTAATGTTTTTTTATTCATAATTTATTGCTAACTCACCTTCCCCGTCCATTTTCTGTGTGCTTTTATTCTCACTTTCAATGGTTACAACGTCTGTTTGACCGTTTGTTATCAGTGGCCCAACCTCTGAAGTCTCGAATCCACCATTCTTCAGTTCATGTTCCTGAAATTGTATATCATGTTAGCTTGAAGATCCTAGCAGATTAACGGCCGCGATGGCTAATCTCATATGAGGAGAGCCAGCTGCGCAGGACATATTATAGTGCACGAGCATTTGCGCAGACACAGGTGCACACACTATTCCTTCACAGCCCAATGGGACGGCAATCCGAGATCACCAAAATTTTTTGTTGGACTAATACTGGATACTCAATATTTGTAATGTGCATAATACCCTTAATCTCCTGATATACTGATTTATGAGCCCGAACAAGCTATCGGCTGACTAAAAGTTCTCAGTGTCCGGGGTCTCTTGGCAAAGTAGGAATATATGGCTGGCTGTTTGTTTGAATGGTTATGTTAACCAGTTGGTTGTGATATATTTAGGTACTCCTTCACTACTCGTCCTCTACTGTATTGTTCATAAGCGGATACATAAAAAACCATTCATTTTCTGGAATCGCTCATCATCTTTGTAGTCCTAGTCTTTTCCCAACTATGTTGGGGTCGGCTTCCAGTCTAACCGGATGCAGCTGAGTACCAGTGTTTTACAATGAGCGACTGCCTATCTGACCTCCTCAATCCGTTTACGACACAACTTAACACACAATTAGGTATAGTTATCGGCACGGATATTGAGCCCTGACCTTCACCTGCGCAGAAGCGATTTATTGGTTTATTGCCTTGTGTGTACAGTGCGCAAAGCGATCCCCACTCTTCCGCCGAGAGCTCAATATCTGTGCCGATAACTATACACGATTTTCTAGAATAGTTTTAAGTATTAATAAGCCCTTGCTTAGTTGGAAAGATACAGAATGCATAAGTACAGAGCTGGAGTTAAAGCGACTTTGTACCTAAGATAATTTTAAATCTGTGGACTATAAACTATAGATACATATTTCTTTTTCTATATAACTGTTTCACTAATATCATCTGCCTAGCCTTCTTCAAAGTTATATTGGGGTCGGCTTTCAGCGTTTTCAAGGAGGGACTGCCTATCTGGGGCCCGATTCTCCTAATTTTACTTAAGCAACATACGATTCACATTCGACTGCGATCCAATCCCGACTCGATTACGATTGAAGCGTATGTGGCATTCCGCTATTTTTTCTTTGAAATAAACGTTTTTATCCTTTTCTGTCATTCAATAATGAATCATTTTGTCTGCAAATGATTTACGATTGCAATATGATTGTAGAGCAAACTACCGTATAGACCAAAATCACCAAAATAGCAGACCAATCGCAAACCAATCGAATGTCGTTGGAATACGATTGGTCTTATATTAGTAGCAGAATGCCCGATATGGTTAAAACTGCTATTGCGATCATATTTCGATTCGATTTCTATTCAATTTTGACATTATTAACTTAGGAGAATCGGGCCCCTGAACTCATCAACCCAGTTACCCGAGCAACCTAATACCCCTAGGTAAGACTGGTAGTCAGAGCTACTGGCTTCTGACTACTCAAAGATGTTTAGATGTTGATTTTCTCATCATCAGCCTATCGCAGTCCACTGCTGGACATAGGCCTCTCCAAGTGCACGCCACTGAGATCGATTTTCGGCTTCTCGCATCCAGTATTAATAAGATGTTGATTTTAGTCGAAGGATATAAAAAATAAAAGTCATATTCACATCTAATATTTATATTCAAACTTCTGCACACTCGTAACAACAGTTTTACCAGGCGTTACATCCTTTCTGAACAAATGCTTATAACTTACCGCTATATCTTCAGTAACGGTTACTTTTTGTAACTTCAAATCGCCCTTAGTTAGTGACGTTTCTTTTTTAGTAACCGTTATTACAGGTGACAGAGTGAATTCCGCACCAGTTACTTGTATTTCACTGGTTCCGATATCGGAACTGGAACCGATATTCTTGTCATCGCTCTCTCTGATTGTCTGCGTTCCTGGTACCTCAGATTCGACGTTTTCGGGGTTTTTGTATTCTTTTTGGATTTTTATTACTGGTACTTCTTCCATGTTTGGTCTGAAATCAAGAAGAGAATTTTAAAATGACCTTAACAAATATTTTAAAGGCATACCTACTCGTTTAATTATTGTTTCAAAGAAAGGAATACATTCCTTTAATGTAATGTCATTGTTAATGCAATCAAAGTGGTGTCATTAACAAAATATTTTGCGTGAAAATAATCTCAGTATCAATAAATAGGAAGCTTGTTTATGGGCGAATCGTAGCCAACCTTTGGTAGATTTTGATAAACTCCCCCTAGTACTTTCTTATATCGCGCTATGAGAGTGAAGGAATAGTGAGTGCACCTGTGTCTACGCAAATGCTTATGCACTGTAATATGTCCTGCGCAGCTGGCTGATCTCCTTATATGAGAACAGCCGCCGTGACCGACAATCGCCTTGGACACCATTATAGAGATATGTGTCTTTAGTTTGTAAACAAGTAAAATGTTAATTTATAAGAGCAAAACTCACGTCTTATATCCTTCCTTGAAAAACTTCAGCAATCTACTGTGCCCCACTTCCATCGCACGATATTATTGGTTATCGCAGTAAATGATTACAAAGTTATCATTCAATTATCTGCTATTAACAATGATTATCTAGAAATTGAAAATGTTATGTTATACATATAGGTACATGAATATAAAGTATGATAAGGTACAAAACATGTTGATTTGAATGGAATGTTAAAGTAGATACTTACTTGGATGTCAATTCAAGTGGGGGGTTGTGCGAAGGTATCTAAGTAGAATAGCTGGTTTTTGAAGTGACTGCCTTAACAACATAGTAATAATAGTATATATGACGTCTCATCGGACTGCTTGGAGCGAGATTCCATCGGTATGCAGATCTTTGACGCACTGAAATGTGTTTTCTGGTCTACTAATCTATATCTAGTAATATTATAAAGCTGAAGAGTTTGTTTGTTTGAACGCGCTAATCTCAGGAACTACTGGTCCGATTTGAAAATTTATTTCAGTGTTAGATAGCCCATTTATCGAGGAAGGCTATAGGCTACTTTTTATCCCGGTACGGGAAGTAGTTCCCACGGGATGCGGGTGAAACCGCTGACAGAAGCTAGTAAATTGTATGCGAACATTTCTAGTATGTCCGCGAAATTGCAACCTTTATGTACGAACACATTAACAGTGACGAATGTGATTTAATCTCGCCACTATATGTGAGCTGTAATTATTGTTCGCCGGACTATGACTTAGTTTACCCTGATCGTAAAATTCTTTACGTCAGAAGTTTTTAATTTATATTCATAAAAAAATGTGGGTGTAGTTTTTGGCAGGCACCAGAAAGTCTAACCCTGTGAATTGCCAAGAGGTAGCGAGCTGGACTGGGTAACTGGATTGAACTAGTTATATAACTAATTGCTCCACGTTCAAGGCTAGCATCCAAGATCTATGATACTCAGAAGCCAATGGAAGCTTAACTCTGGGATTATGGGACTTCGAAAAATGAAGCATAGTTCGATGTGTAGCAATTGAAACGTGTTATTCGTCCTATCTACGTGATGTACACTGACAATGATAGATCTTGGTGAAGTGCCGCACCACAAACAATGCGGCGCCTTCTATGTTGTCCAATGTGCTCCAAAACCTGCAGAGCGAAAGACCTACTTGCTGACATTGATAATGCCGTGTGCATTGCGAAATACTGGCCCTGTAAAATGTAAGATTGATTGTCATCGAGTCGCCAAGAAGAAAAAGATTTGAATGTCGATAGGTATCCTATAGCAGTTTTCCGTTGTAAATGTTTAGCTGTTTTAAGCTTCGAAGATATGGAGGCTGGTGTTATTATACAAAGACATACTATATTTTTGTCTCAAATCCATGTATTTGCCATTTATCAGTGACAGCTGACAGGAACTGCTAAGTGATATATATTTGCAATCAATAATCGTCATCATTAGATAACAATTCTTGGGCCTAGTCATTCTTTTAAGTTCCTAGGCGACTGGTCAAAATAAAGCATAAGTATTTGTTTGTGGTTTACTATGAGGTCGACCAATAAAGCTAAATTACTTAACAGCAGTAGGTTAAGTATATTTACTGTCAAGTTTTTACTACTTTAACTTCATTATTTTACTTTTGAAAAAAAAAATATGATTGCCTTACGATCATATCAAAAAGCTGGTTTGCATACTAATGGCGGATGTCAAAGGTTCCTATGGATTTTCTCCAATACCTAAAGCACTTACATTTACAAACATCCAGACGAATCAATATGTATATTTAGTTGTCTTACAGGAATCGAAGCGCAGCAACCGATGCGACGAACATTAAATAGGTACCGCGGTAAAGGTACGTGCCGTCTAGTTAAGTAAATATGACCTAGTATATAAAAAAGTCGTGGTGGCCTAGTGGTTAAAGAACCAACCTCTCGAGTATGAGGGTGTGGGTTCGATTCCAGGTCAGGCAAGTACCAATGCAACTTTTCTAAGTTTGTATGTACTTTCTAAGTAATCTTAGACACCAATGGCTGATAAAAAGGTGAAGGAAAACATCTTGAGGAAACCTGGACTATATAGTCTGAAATCACCAACCCGCATTGAGCAAGCGTGGTGATTAATGCTCAATCCTTCTCCGTGTCAGAGGAGGCCTGTGCCCAGCAGTGGGACGATAAAAAGGCTATAATAGTAACCTAGTATATAATAGTACCTAAGTCTAGGGTGAATATTCACCGGAACCCAACAAGCTTTACCTAAATAATAACTGAAAAATACTTACAAGACTGTAGGAGTATTATTTCAAGTCCTTTCCAACCGTGACCATGTAATTGAAACACACACACACACATAAAGAAGTTTTATCTTTATAACATGCACTTAAAAAAAAACACTAATCCAATAATCACTAGATAAAATACCGATTACTTTACGTAATTCGGTATGCACCAAACTAATATTAAAATAACCGAAAAAATATTCACGTTCCGAATACTAATACTCACTGTTCCGAAAGTATCGCTGTCATGTCACTGCACTACTTTTAAAAATTAAATGGCGGAAGAAAATGAACTTTTATGTAATTTTTTTTTTAAATAAATAAGTAAAATGTATATATTTATTGCTTGGCGGATGAACACTGAATATTTTGAAAGTTATTTGGCTTGTATCGTTGTTATCGACACTGTTAACTTGATAAAACAAAGATAAATTTGATGTAGGTACTTAGTCATCGATAGATTATCTAGAAAACTAGTCATTTCACGCGACTTCGCTGTTTACCTCCGATAATTCCTGTAGGTAAACAATTTTGACTTGAATACAGGAAAAGTTGCACTGAAAAATATCATCTGCATAGCTTTTTCCTAAAATGTCCTTTTCCAAGCTATGTTAGGGTCGGCTTCCAGTCTAACCGAATGCAGCTGAGTACCAGTGTTTTACATGGAGCGATTGCCTATCTGGGGCCCGATTCTCCTAATTTTACTTAAGCAACATACGATTCACATTCGACTCGATTACGATTGAAGCGTATGTGTGCATTCCGCTATTTTTTCTTTGAAATAAACGTTTTTATCCTTTTCTGTCATTCAATAATGAATCATTTTGTCTGCAAATGATTTACAATTGCAAAATGAATGTGATCAAACTACCGTATAGACCAAAACCACCAAAATAGCAGACCAATCGCAAACCAATCAAATGTCGTTGAAATACGATTGGTCTTATATTAGTAGCAGAATGCCCGATATGGTTAAAACTGCTATTGCGATCATATTGCGATTTGATTTCTATTCGATTTTGACATTATTAACTTAGGAGAATCGGGCCCCTGACCTCCTCAACCCAGCTACCCGGGCAATCCCTCCCTCTTTGGTAAGACTGCTTGTCTAACTTTCTCGCTTCTGATTACCCGTAACGACGGCTATAGAAGTTCAAATGACAGCTAGGACTCTAGGACCTACAGCTTATCGTGCCCTCCGAAACACAGTCATCGGTGTCCAAGATGTCCTTAGAAAGTAGATACAAACCTAGAAAAGTTGCATTGGTACTTGCCTGATCTGTAATCGAACCTGCACTTGTACTTGAGAGATTGGTTCTTGACCACTAGGCCACTACTACGATTGGAATCCGTAGTTAATGAAATAATAAGGTGAGTATAGACTACAACATTTTCTCGAGCATTTCTGTGTAATGTTACAGGCTAAACCTGTATTGTACCATTCGTAAGAACGGCTCAGTTTCCAAAGCATGTTTAGTTCGTAAAAGGATGATACACTAGAACATATCGTAGAGCGGTTCGCTGTTCTGTTACAAGTAAATGTTGAAGTCTATGCTCACCTTATACGAGTTTGACGAAATTCTTTCAAAGGGTGTGGTTACCAAAGTAGGAAATGGCTGATTAGATAGTGGTTTTACTCAATAAAGCTGGGTCTATATTTGTCAATTTGCTGTGAATTTAAATTATAGTTTAAGTAGGTTGGAGAAAAAGCGTCATCATCTCCATTTTATTTCTGGTCGACGTAGCGTATTTTCTTCTTGCATAGGTACTCTTCTATTCTATCTGCCGTCGTCTCCCAAGTTTTTCTTTATAACCATGCCGAGATTCAGACGATCCATGGATGGATCGTCTCTGTTGTTTTTTTGATTATCCTTTTAGACTTTACTTGTCCACGTTCATGTCCAAACCTGAAAATCTGGATAAAAGTTTATCCAAACGATAAAAAGGCGGGAAAACGGTAATTGTTGTCATAAAAAAAACATACTAAATTGGTAGAAAAATCTTTATTAATAGTGTGTTCGTCAAAACACATAGGAAGTGAAGCGTGGGTGTTTTGCACTTCAAAAAGTGCTGTTTTGCCAAGTTTAAATGAATGATTTTAAGTTTTGTTTTGATCTAAGAGCAAAGATACGATAATTTAGTCACAAAGGAAAGGGAACTTACATGTGTGTAATGTTTTAATAGAAATTAATTTAAAATTCAGATAAAGACAAATTCTGCAATAATTCTTTTCTTTACCGGCCTTTTGACGTCGAACTGTGAAAGGTTTTGTTTTTTCTGAATGCTGATATTCCCAGATTGGTAAAATAATTGTAACTTTTCCGATTTTTCATAAAGTTTTTATTTACAAGTATAAGCATGTTTTGATAAATTTTATCTTCTAAGCCTTCCCGGACGTACGAATATCTGTCTAATTTATGTTCATGTCATTGTCACTCTGACATCAGTCAGCCCATTTGATATAATAAAATTTTGAATTTGAAGTTGCCACTGCAGCGATAAAAGGGTTTATAAACATAAAAATACTATAAATATGAGTACACCGAGTAAGCGAAAAGAAAATATGGACGGTAAGCTTTAATTACTGTGTTAAAAGTCTTAATTACAACATGTAATTGGCGCCAATTTTGACGAATAACACACGTTCTTCTCAACTTTGAGATAAACATAATAGTAAAAGGCCGAAAATGCAGTGTCCTTATGGAGATAAATGCTTCCGATTAAATCCTATACACTTTAAGGAGTACAGCCATGAACATTGTAAGTTTTGAAACAATTTTTTAAAAGAAAGTTTGCCATATGGAAAGTTTACAGAAAAAGAGGTTGCTTGCTTGCTCCTTATAAAAAAAAAGACAACCGGGTCAGGGGATCGTCTCAATAAACTTACATTTATTTACTTCCCAATAAGAAAATAGCTTCTGCCAGCATGTTCTCCTGCGTCCCTTGATAAATACCTACACTATGGAGTGTGCATTGAGGATTAAAGTGGTCTATACATAGGCTTCTCTCTATACATAGACAAATAAATGTATGTATTTTTTGAAAATTGAGAAATAGGCTGAAAATCAGCACTTTTCATTGCATTCAAGAAACAAAGCAAACCAACAAACTCTTAACCATTATTAAAATACTAGAGTAACTAAGAAGTATTTACTCTAATTCCAGTGGAATCCATCCTGGATTCGTACACGGGTTCCGGGGACTTCCCGATCCCGTCCAAGCTGCAGAGCCAGAAGCAGATGTATGTGGATCAACTGAAGATGCTCCTACACCAGCAGTTGTACACTCCCGGCAAGAACTTTGGCACAGAACCTAGTGCTGGGTGAGTTTCAAAATAATGTGCAAAAACTTTCTACAAAAAATGAAAAACTGACTACAAATTATTACCCCACTAAAAACAGAAAGAAAAAAAATTGTATGCAACATTGAAGAAGAATGTCATTAATTAATGTCAGGGATTGTCTATTAGAAATCCATATAGAAAGTGAATAAATAACTATTCCAACCTCTAGTCATTACAAATGATATACACATAGTTCTTAAGTTTCTACCCTATGCATGCTAACAAATTTCAAAAGTTGCCCTCGACTTCTCAGGGTTTCCATCATCAGATCCTGGACCAGCAGACAATCAGAAGAAACAAAAAAGCTTTGTAAATCAATTGGTAAATGACAGAGATATAGGCAACGAAACATAAAAAAAAAATAGATATCAGAATTGAGAAGCCAACCCCAACATATTTGGAAAAAAAGGCTTGGAGGATGATGCAGAATTGAGAACCTCGAACTTGTTTAGTTGATTGAAAATAGTATATCTTTTATTTACAGTGCTTCAACATCAACAACATCAGAAGATGTAAAACCTCAGAAGAGGCCAGAAGAGAGGAATGTGACCCTCAAACCAGTCTCACATGACAAGCAGCGGGAGAATAGCCAATCTCCTCATGATAGAGGGGGAAGTAGTACTTCTAGAAGTAGAAGTGGGGAGAATAAGGGGTCTTCTAGTGGGAGAAGTCAGAAAGGTAGGTTTAATTTTGTTTTGTTAGGTTCCACACCTCTCACTTATCTATACTAATATTATAAAGCTGAAGAGTTTGTTTGTTTGTTTGTTTGAAAGCGCTAATCTCAGGAACTACTGGTCCGATTTGAAAAATTCTTTCAGTGTTAGATAGCCCATTTATCGAGGAAGGGTATAGGCTACTTTTTATCCCGGTACGGGAAGTAGTTCCCACGGGATGCGGGTGAAACCGCTGGCAGAAGCTAGTCTATACTAATATAATAGCAGGGATACAGTTTTTGATTATATGTACCCTAAAAGCTCCATAATTACTGAACCGATTTGAGAAATCTTTTCACTCTTAGAAAGCTACATTACTTAGGAGTGACACAGGCCATTTCACATGACATAAAAAATTCGAATATCATCATCCTCCGAGCCTTTTTCCCAACCATGTTGGGGTCGGCTTCCAGTCTAACCGGATTCAGCTGGGTACCAGTGCTTTACAAGAAGCGACTGCCTATCTGACCTCCTCAACCCAGTTACTCGGGCAACCCGATACCCTTTGGTTAGACTGGCGTCAGACTTACTGGCTTCTGACTACCCGTAACGACTGCCAAGGATGTTCAATGACAGCCGGGACCTACAGTTTAACGTGCCATCCGAAACACAGTCAATGGTGTCTAAGATATACTTAGAAAGTAGGTACATACAAACTTAGAAAAGTTGCATTGGTACTTGCCTGACTTGGGATCGAACCCTCGCCCTCATACTTTAGAGGTTGGTCCTTTACCCACTAGGCCACCACGAATCGAATATGTCATAATTATTGTGTTTTTGGAGGTCCACTCAGAGCTTGTTCACATTCCCATTCATAATATTAGTAAATATTGTAATAAGTATGAATTTTTTTCAAAATTTAATTCCAGACAGTGACTACCGTCCCATAGTGAATCCAACTAGAAGACCAGAAGACTTTCTCTCCGTGGTGCTGCCAAAAGGCAAGATGGCAGCCAAGCATGCAGCGAGCGCTCCCTACTACATATTCTATACCACCATCAAAGACGCCAAGGAAACTCATTCACAGCCGTATTCTATCACTTTTCAAGGTAATAACCGGTAATAACTCTCTATTTATTCTTTGATTTGAATCTCTTACATCTTATGCGAGCCTAGTACTTTTTGCAAGCCTAAAATTTAAATCAAGAATATGACGTTCTTTTTTTTATTTAAAGCAAGGTAAGTCTCTGAGTTCTCTTCGAGTTTATGTGCGCCTAGTACTTTTAGTCGATCCTTTTATTATCGACCTAGTATTGAAGGAGAGGTTTTTGCGTGGTCTCTTGTGATTCATGTGATCCTAGTACTTTGAGGTAGGCTGTTGCCTAGAATTTAGCCTAGAATCATTTCATTAAAAGCCCGAAGCACTTATAAATGTCAAAATTAGAAAAAAGCTTGATTCCAGTTGCCCATTCAAAAAGCAGCATTCTGTGTAGAAGACTTTTATAAAAATTTGTCAAGCCGTTTGCGAGTGAAGTACCTCAAAACACACACAAACTTTCGCCTTTATTTATAATATCAGTGTTTGTTATTTTCAGAAATTCTAGACCGCAGTTTGGGTGAGCTGAAATGTTCGTTACAAATCAACTTTATGGTGGAAATAGGATGGCTGTTGGCACAATATTATTTCGCTGGCTATAGGTATGTATCACTATTCTTATACAGCCTTATATAATTATTTCCTACTAGACGTTTTCCGTAGGACGTCCACCAACAAGGTGGACAGACGACCTTTAAGATCGCCGGAAGACGCTGGATGCAGGTCGTCTCCAACAGGTATCTGTGGAGATCTAAGGGGGAGGCCTATGTTCAGCAGTGGACGTCCTATGGCTGACGTTTTCCCACGGTTTCACCCGCGTCCCGTGGGAACTACTGCCCGTACCGGGATAAAATATAGCCTATGTTCACCGGGATAATGTAGCTTTTCAATACTGAAAGAATTTTTAAAATAGTTACCAAACCAACAAACAATGAAATCTTTCCTCTTAATAATATTAGTGTAGATATAGGATATTGCTTAAGCATAAGCTTGCAATAACCAGGGTGCTACATAAGCTATCAATATACAGGGTGCTACATAAGTTATCAATATATAGGGGTGTTAAAGATTTTTCTAAACATTAAATTAAGAATAAATAATCTTTTTTATTTATTTATTTATCAACCTTCAAATTACCTTCAAGTCTAAAACAATACTTTTAGATATTTTTGTTATGATTTTTGGTAATTCAGTACTTCGGCAATTCCTGATGCCAATAAAAATACAATATTGTGTAGTTAAAATGCTTTATTTCATTCGCTTATAATTTTGACAATTTTGAGAAAACACTCTTCTCCATTCTATTCTACATTGAAATTCCAACTTTATTTCTATACGGTTAAGTTACATTTTTCCTCGTCGTGTCATCCGTACAGCCCTCTGGACAAAGGTCTAGATGCTGATATGACTCAGTTTCAGATCCCCGTCCACGTCGAGATGCGTGATGCGACCGATTGGCAAGCGATGCTTGAACTCGCAGAAGGAATTTCCGTTCAATTTCACCTGGACATAACAATAATTATGATTAAAGAATTTCGCGTGAAAGTTCACCTCAGTGGACACAGTGATCCTGCGGGATTGTTCGCGCAAGTTAGGCGGCCCTAGTACATAAAAAGCTTACGACGGAACACGACGGTTTTTAGTCAGTAAAAGTTTGACACTCCCTCACCGCTGCTAACCCACAGTGGGAGGGGTCATTTGATGATTTTTGGCTTCCGTCCGATTGTTCACGTGTGACGCCCGATATTAACAACAGATAATGTGTACCAATGGGTTCATTATGATTGAACTTTGATGGTGCCCAAAAGACCGGCCTGAAATCCATGGGGTATAGAAGCTATATCATATTATAACAAAAATAGGTTATGTTGATTTTAAATATAATTTACATCAAGGAACATAAAAACAAGGTATACTAATATAATACAAGCCAATGGTAATATCCCCATAGTTACAGAGTTGGCCTGTCGATTAATAGGTCTTGTATTAAACCACTCCAGATACGATTAAGCACCGACCTGCGGGCCTAGCATGACCGCCATAGAAACAGCTTTTGTCTACCGAAGAATCGACAAAATGACAGATTGAAGAAAGATTTCTATCGATCCGAGCATGGCGATGTTTGACATCGAGAAAAGAAATGTTTCTTGTCTTCATCGACATGTGTCTATCGGACGACTATATTTTCTCTACTTTTGACATTTGGGAGTAGATATAACTTTCTATATGAAATGTCAAATACTCTACATCTCATCGGACCTAGACAAGAGTAGACAAGAATATTATTATAATTTTAAGTTCTCAAATAGCATTTACAAAGTATGTCGGGGTCCTACCGGCGTCATGTGGTCAGTTTTTATGCTGAGAAGAATCAGTGTAAAGCTCAAAGAACGAGCTATACGAGTGTTCAGCCTCTCGACATTGAAAACGTAAATGTGCAGAGATGGTGCAGTATTTGTGCCAGGAATCTGTCTCCTATGTCTCAGGGTCTGCCTGTTCTTGTCAATGTAAGTACCTACAGTCTATTTTATTTCGTTGTGCTTTCCAATTGTAAAGTATCAACCAAAAATATGACAACGTTTTCGTCCTTATAGATAAGGTTTAAATATAGAAAGATCTATTCAATTCATTTATTATTGTTTCTAAGATTATTTTGTCTTTTATGTAGGTATTGCCCTTCATTGCAAGAAAATGATTAAACAGAAGAAAAATATTTAACAAAGCCTAATTGTTACAGGTTCTTTGCTTGGGTCCTGCTTAGGTCATTAACAACATTACTAACCACTGTTAGCAAATTTTTTGAACAATTTGTTTTTGCAGTGAATACAAGGTTAGTATACCTAATATTAGATATAACCTCTATTTCAGATTGTAGATACTGAGTGCAAAATACTGAACATAAATGCCAATTATCCTGACAGAGTTCATAAACAATAAATTTTCAATAGTTCTCTCATTAAGAACGAACTGCGCAGGCTATATGACTCGAGAATTGGACAGTTTTATCTGCTAAGAAAAAAATTACATTTTAAATAAACAACCATTATGATTTTAATATTCACATTCTTTATTAAATAATATAATTTCAATAATTTATAATTTGTAAACTGAAGGCCCAGCTGTCATTTAGCATCCTTTTTTTGTAATCTGAAACAAGAACACAAAATTAAATTATCATTCATTTTCAGGGGATTCTAGTTATGCGTTAGGGTCTTGGCTCATGACACCAATAATAATGCTGATAATGTATCACTATCAGTATGTTATTCTTTTATAATACTGTAAAATAATTCTTGTAAAAACTCTACCAAACAGTTATTTCTTTTTGCAGGGTGCCTATGCTACAACTCTTCCCGAAGAAAGGCAGAGAGAGAGAGACACACTAATGACCTTAGTGGTAGCTTACTACAAGCTGCAACTCACAGAAGAGCAACTATTATGAATATCTTTGTATATCAACAGTTCTTCAAACCATACAGACAGAATTGAGTTGCTGGGGAGTTTGTTCCACCGCTTCTGCTGCTGATTTTCAGCCTATTTTGAATAAATGACTATCTGTAGCCTTAATTTTATGTAAATAAACCTTTACCTCTGTGTAAATGATTGTCTCATTTTATTTTTTATCTTAAGAGTTGTTGCTTATATTATATCACACAAGCAACAAATAGGTACTATAATTGCCATAATTATATTTTGAAAACAAAGCATGAGAGTTTTGCTAGAATGAAGCCAACAAGTTTGGGGAACTATTACTAGTAAATGAATATTATTTAAAGACACCTACTAATAGAATATTTCTCGTGTCAGCATTGTATGCCAAGAACTCGTTCTTTTTCCATATTTTTTCAGCAGCTTTTGAATACGGACCCATTCTTCTTTATCGTGGCCTTCTTTTCCCAATGGATCGCGATACTATCTTCTCTATATATTGGATGGGACTTCGTACACTGTAAATAAACAGTTTTTGTAACGGCGAAAGTAAAAACACTTCGGGCAATAATATAGGGAAGCAAGATAACAGTGAGGAACACATTGAACTGTGCATGGCAAAGTTTTCATCAGACAATGCCACCAATCACCATTTAAAGAGATTATTATGTTCTTTTCATCGTATGTATGGATGATTATTACGTTCGTTTAGATTAATTACACACAACTATTGGAGTAATCAGTACTTTATTTATTTAATCACAAAATCTACTTACTTTTTCCTTGCCGCAGTAGTCACCGTTTATTTAAATACGTAAAATCAACAACAATAATCGTTTTTTTTGTAAACAAATATGAACCATTTTAGTTCCACAGATAAAAAATAAGTTCGATGAATACGTTTTGTTGTTGCTTTGGGTTACGAGAGTTTATGTATAGGTTCATGCGTGAAAAATAGTGCATTGACACATTTTTTTGGCTAACTAAACGTAAATTCATCGCAGAACGACCCATCACTAGCTACTTATCCGTTGCTATGGAAAGTCTTTCTCTTGATAGAAACGCGAGTCTACAGCTCGCGCCATGCTCGGGAAGAAGACATGTCGAGTGGGAAAGAAAGAGCTTTGTCGTTTCTTGGTAGAATAGAGATAGAATCGCCATGCTAGGCCCGCTGGGGCCCGATTCTCCTAAGTTAATAATTTCAAAATCGAATAGAAATCGAATCGCAATAGCAGTTTTAACCATATCGGGCATTCTGCTACTAATTAATATAAGACCAATCGTATTCCAACGACATTCGATTGGTTTGCGATTGGTCTGCTATTTTGGTGATTTTGGTCTATACGGTAGTTTGCTCTACAATCATATTGCAATAGTTAATCATTTGCAGACAAAGTGATTCATTATTGAATGACAGAAAAGGATAAAAACGTTTATTTCAAAGAAAAAATTGCGGAATGCTACATACGTTTCAATCGTAATCGAGTCGGGATTGGATCTCAGTCGAACCGAGTCGAACGTGAATCGTATGACGCTTAAGTAAAATTAAGAGAATCGGGCCCCTGACCGAATGGTCGGTCCAAAGAGTCGGGTGTATTAAGGCGAAGACAGTATAGAGTGTTCCTCGTCCCTCGCACACCCGCATGTTATCGCGCTACTTTCTTAGGAGATTTTCCATTATGGCACCTTTTTTTTTAACGACGTCAAAAATCATCAAATGATCCCGCTATGGGTTAGCAGCGGTGAGGGAGTGTCAGACTCTTACTGATTAAAAACCGTCGTGTTCCGTCGTAGGCCTTTTATGTACCAGGGCCGCGGTAACTCTTCGCTAGCATTTATATACAAAAACCCAAGATGCACAGTCTCGAATAAAAGTAACGCTAGAAAGTGTCCTCCACCACTAACTCTGTCTCTTTCTATAAGGTATAAACTTATGTCATTGCAAGTTCAACTTTACGCGAATTGTTTAAAGTCGTTATTACAACGCACTGTACTGTGGTCCTCTAGGACAAAGCAAATGAGCGCACAACGTTGAATGTTGGGCTCATTTGGTTAGGACGTTTTTGAGCCGTTGAGTGTGCATTTTGGGTTTTTTGTATATCAATGTTCGCTAATCATTTTGTTCTCCATGGGGGTCTTACCTTAAAAGCTGAATCGGTACATTCGATCTCAATTTCGACTGAAGTGCCTGGCGACAGTGGGTTCCCGCCGGCCGACTCTTCGTCCTTAAATTCTTTTTGCGAGCGGCTGTTGCGGACAACCCTACCTTCCTTGAACCTTGGGCATAGGTGGAAGGCGATGTCTTCTGGTTCAATCGTGCTGGAACCGCATAGGAGATTGATTGCGAATCTGGAAAGTTAAGAGGAATCTACAGTTATCATATGCGCAGCTTACAACTATATTGGGGTCAGCTTCCAGTCTAACTGGATGCAGCTGTGTTTTTATAAGGACTGCCTATCTGACCTCCTCAACACAGTTATATACCCCTACACATATATGTAGATAGCCCCCTTTTTTAACGACGTCAAAAGTCATCAAATGACCCCTCCCGCTGTGGGTGACTCAAAACCGTCGTGTTCCGTCGTAGGTCTTTCATGTACCAGAGCTGCGGTAACTCTTTCGAACAATCCCGCAGCCCCGCTGGTATAATGGCGTCCACGGCCGATTTCGGCCACGGCGGCTGTTCTCATTTAAGGAGATCAGCCAGCTGCGCAGGACATATTATAGTGCACGAGCATTTGCGCAGACACAGGTGCACTCCCTAATCCTTCACTCTCATAACCCGATGGGACGGCAATCCGACACGACCGGAAAGAGATCAGGTGCAGGACATTTACGTGCTCTCCGATGCACGGGTGAATCAATCGCCAACTTCCAGACTACGGGCTGCTTTGTGAAAGTTTTAAGAAACCCCATAAAGCGATTTCGGCCCGACCTGGGAATCGAACCCGAGACCTCGAGCACAGCAGCCGCGCTTGCGACCACTAGACCAACGAGGCAGGCTGGTATATAGATAAGCTTCCCCTCGGTAAGACTGGTTGTCAGACTTACTGGCTTCTGACTACCCGTAACGACTGCCGCAGAAGTTCAATGACACCCGAATGATTTACATAAGTACCTATATAGGTGACAAATAATGGAAGTCTTACCTGACGGCATTGGAGGGTATGAAGCCCTTCACCGTTATTTTGATGCCACTGTAGACACCATCAGGAAATTTGATCAATAATTTCATAGACTGAAAAAAGAAGAGAATTTCTTAAGAAACAGATATAAGTCGTGGTGGCCTAGTGGGTAAAGAACCAACCTCTCAAATATGAATGTGGATTCCATTGCAGTACCAATGCAACTTTTCTAAGTTTGTATGTACTTTCTAAGTATATCTTGGACACCAATGGCTGATAAAAAGGTGAAGGAAAACATCTTGAGGAAACCTGGATTAAACAGTCTGAAATCAGCAACCCGAATTGAGCAAGTGTGGTGATTAATATTCAATCCTTCTCCGAGTGAGAGGTGGCCGCAGCCGAGCATTGGGACAGCAAAAAACTTCACATAAACCATCTACTAAATAATCCGAACAAAGCCTTAACATTTGCTTAGGATAGATGAGCCCGTTCTTGAGTTATAAAATTACAATGAAAAGTGGCATTAATTTTTATACATATAGATGGATTTGTACCTAAAAGTGACGTTACTCAAAATTCAATCCTAACTATCCTAACTGATATTATAAATGTGAAAGTAACTTTGTCTGTCTTTCTGTCTTTTCTTCACGCCTAAACTAGTGAACCGATTTGTGTGTAATTTGGTACAGACATTAGGTTGGAACTTAAGAAAGGACAGGTTTTTATTCCAAAAAAAAATCCGGACATATAGCGCCATCTATTGGTCAAACCAAAAATCTGCCGGATGTCACTATTCCATGCGAACGAAGTCGCGGGCAAAAGCCAGTCGTGTTATATCTGTCTGCTATCGGTCTGTGATAAAAAAAAAAAACAAGCGTCCATTATTTTAGCGTTATCTAAAACACGTGTTAATTACTTTTTTTCATTCGTCACGCCTATCACGTATCAAGCTAGTTACCTTACAAAACTTTTAATGAGCACTTATACCTCTTTACAATCACGATGAAGGAATATATTGTGAGAAGTCGTATCAAATCAGCTCCATGCGTTTCTTCTACCTAGCTTTTTGTAAACTCATAATCTCCCGAACCTTTTCCCAACTATGTCGGGGTCGGCTTCCAGTCTAACCGGATGCAGCTGAGTACCAGTGTGCCACAAGGAGCGACTGCCTATCTGAGCTCCTCAACCCAGTTACCCGGGCAACCCAACATCTTTCGGTGCTGTTCACTGACATTCGGCTGTATATAGTGCTAGATGACAATGGCTGCTTTTAATCCAAACTATTATCATAAATGCGAAAGTAAAGGGCTTATTAGACTTTACAAAATTTAGTAGCCTAATTAGGTTTCTAAATGATTTAGTGGGTCAGTAGCCGTACATCTTCCTAAATTTAGAAACTTACCTTCCTAAATGCGATTTCATTTGACTTAATTTATTAACTGCGTCATTTAGACGACTGAATTTAGTCAAGTGTCAACTACTGAACCGATTGGTGTGAATTTTGGAATCTGACGGAAGTCACTATTCCACGTGAACGAAGTCGCGGGCAAAAGCTAGTCATTTATATATTAAATAGTGGTTTACCTTTACCGATAATATAAAGCGGTTTGTTTGCTTGAATGCGCAAATCGCAGGAATTATTTGACCGATTTGAAAAGTTCTTCCAGTGTTAGATAGCCCATTTATTGAAGAAGGCTGTAGGATACTTTTAAGGGTCCGTTCAGATAGACCGGGTCGGAGAGCAGAGCAAATTCTTAACACGTTGAAAATTGAGTACTCAGTATTTGAAGTAAGGTTTATTTTTGCATGCGCACTGCTTTTGTCATTGAGAATGCGCGCTCGAATGCGCTCGGTGTGAAATAATAGGAGGAGCCGACCGGCTCCGATCGTGTATTTTTTCTTGACGTTTGGCTCCGTTTGTATGCTCTTTAATGCTCGCGCAGCCGATCGGCTCCGGTCTGTGTGAAAAGAAAAATGCGCGCCGATGCTCTCCGACCCGGTCTATCTGAACGGACCCTTATACTGCAATATACACATTTTATATAAAATATATCAAACAATGCTGAAAGTTTCTTTTAACCTACAGACAGACATGTGTCGCTGGGGAGTTTGTTGCGCCACTTCTTCTTCCCAGCAATAACACATAGGAAGTGGTGAAGGGTGGGCGTTTTTGGTTGCTGTCTTATGTAAATTCCTGACGTTCATAAAGTGCTGTCTTGCAGCCAAGTTTGAATAAATGATCTAAAAGGAAAAAAACCGGCCAAGTGCGAGTCGGACTCGCGCTCGAAGGGTTCCGTACCAGAGCAAAAATGAGCAAAAAAAATCACGTTTGTTGTATGGGAGCCCCCCAAAATATTTATTTTATACTAGTTTTCAGAATTTGTTGTTATAGCGGCTATAGAAATACATCATCTGTGAAAATTTCAACTCTCTAACTATCACGGTTCATGAGATACAGCCTGGTGACAGACGGACAGACGGAGGAGCGAAAACAATAGGGTCCCGTTTTACCCTTTGGGTACGGAACCCTAAAAAGAAAGAACACTGAAAGAATTCTTCAAATCGGTCGTCGAGGAATAAAGCTTACATTATCGACTGCGGCCATCTTTTCTGGCTAGCGGCGACTTTTCGGAAAAACTGCTTTCACAACACTGCGTCGCTCACGGACAAACTGAACACTGAATTTGCAGCGAACATGCTTTCTTTATATATGCGAAATAATCAATCATCTCGGAGTTAGGAAAGATGAGCGGAGATGCCATAAGTAATGCAGGTAGGTCGGGCATCTTCTAGGTCAAAGTCGTGCCCACCGTGGTAAGACCGAAACGATCAGTTACGAGTGAACTAACGAGGCGTTCGGGTTCTTTGAGGCATCTATCAACTATTTTTGGTATAACAAAAAGTCGGACTCGCGCACGTAGGGTTCCGTACCGTGAGTACCGTCCAAACTAATATTCTATATATATTTATGGATATCGAGCATAAATGAGCAAAAAAATCACGTTTGTCGTATGGGAGCCCCCCTCAACTCTCTAACTATCACGGTTCATGAGATACAGCCTGGTGACAGACGGACGGACGGAGGGACGGCAGAGGAGCGAAAACAATATGGTCCCGTTTTACTCTTTGGGTACGGAACCCTAAAAAATGGTCGGGTCCAAAGAAGGCGTATTAGGACGAAGACAGTAACGTTCCTCGTCCCCCTAACACCCGCATTGGCGCGCTACTTTCTTAGGCGATTTTCCGTTATGGCACCTCCGCTAGTCATTTTGTTCTTCATGAATCAATCATATACTTACTTATAAATGTACCTATATTTCAGAGATATTTACCTCGTTCAAATGAAATTATAAAGTCACGTTGGCTATGTGACTTACCTAGGAGTATCGGGTTGCCCGGGTAACTGGGTTGAGGAGGTCAGATAGGCAGTCGCTCCTTGTAAAACACTGGTACTCAGCTACATCCGGTTAGACTGGAAGCCGACTCCAACATAGTTGGGAAAAGGCTCGGGAGATGATGAACATTGTTTGTTTTAAGAAAAAAATATTGTTTACTAGCTTCCGCCCGCGGCTTCGCCCGCGTAGAGTTCAGTTATATCGCGTTTCCAAGAGAATTCTTCAAAAGTCCGGGATATAAACTATTCTATGTTATTTCTCAAGGTCAACTCTATCTCTGTACCAAATTTTATTAAAATCAGTTCAGTGGTTTAGACGTGAAAGCGTAGCAGACAGACAGACAGACAGAGTTACTTTCGCATTTATAATATTAGTAGGGATGCTAGCAAACCCGGCGAACTCCGTTTCGCCACCAGATAGCTTCGTTTTATGTAACACTAGCTTCTGCCAGCGGTTTCACCCGCATCCCGTGGGAACTACTTCCCGTACCGGGATAAAAAGTAGCCTATAGCCTTCCTCGATAAATGGGCTATCTAACACTGAAAGAAATTTTCAAATTGGACCAGTAGTTCCTGAGATTAGCGCGTTCAAACAAACAAACAAACAAACAAACTCTTCAGCTTTATAATATTAGTATAGATATGTAACATTTTGTTTTGTGATTAAAAGATATTTTTTTTTGTTTTATATTTGAAAAGGCAAAAATTTTATTTCATTTCACAATAATGTCTAGGCGGCTGGTTGACGCTACTCGTGACCAAAAGGCTGGCTATTACCTCGGACAAAGGATCAGCATGGCCATCCAACGAGGTAATGCTGCCAGTCTCTTGGGTACGCTCCCAGTTGACAGCGATGGGGATGAATTTTTTGACGCTTCTTAGATGTTACTGTTACAGCCTTTATATCGTCCCACTGCTGGGCACAGGCCTCCTCTCACGTGGAGAAGGATTGAGCAATAATCACCACGCTTGCTCAATGCGGGTTGGTGATTTCAGACTATGTAGTCCAGGTTTCCTCAAGATGTTTTCCTTCACCTTTTTAGATGTAGTTCTTAGATGTAGTTCTTTTTTTTTTTTGTTTTTCTAGGATAGTTTTTTTTTGGTGTTGTAAATATCTACGTATATAACTATGTAAATAAAAACAATTCTAATTATAATAAAGAGTTTCACAATAATAATTAACTTAGAATTAACAATGTTATCGAAGCTATAAAATAACATGTGAAGGCATATCCAGGTATATATGCAAAACCCATTAACGTCAATACCTTTTATTTACAATTACATGATAATACAAATAGACTTTTTTATGATTTTTCCTTCTAACTCTAATTATTCGAATTTATTAAAAAAAACTAGCTTTTGCCCGCGACTTCGTTCTCGTGGAATAGCGACCTCCGGCAGATTTATGGTTTGACCAATAGATGGCGCTATATGTCCGGAATAAATTTTATTTTTTATTTTTATATTTCTTTGTAATAAAAAGTATCCTTTGTCTTTTCTCAATTTCCAAACTATGTCTGTACCAAATTTCACACAAATCGGTCCAGTAGTTTAGGCGTGAAGAAAAAACAGACAGACAGAGTTACGTTCACATTTATAATAGACTAGCTTCTGTCAGCGGTGTCACCCGCTTCCCGTAGGAACCACGGCACGAACCTGGATAAAAAGTAGCCTATAGCCTTCCTCGATGAATGGGCTATCTAACACTGAAAGAATTTTTCGAATCGGTCCAGTAGTTCTTGAGATAAGCGCGTTCAAACAAACAAACAAACAAACTCTTCAGCTGTATAATATTCAGTGGCGGTGTAGCCTCGGGTGGCACCCAGGGCGGACTACCTATTGAGCACCCCCCCCCCCCCCCCCAAAAAAAAAAAAAACGACTAAATATAATCACGGACTAAAATTAGAAGTCATTCATGGTGCTTTTTACTAGGTTTAACATAAATAAACCGGAGACAGATCTCTGCAAACTTTTAAGCGCTAGCGAAGCGAGCCCGTAATTTTTGAGTTTTGGGACATAAAAGAACCCAAACATGTTTCATAAAAACCAGTGTCAAGTGAAAATACCGCGAGCGCAGCGAGCGCGAAATTTTTGAGTTTTGGAACCGTAAAGTACCAATTCTTGATTTTTGGGCGGCAATGATACCTAAAGAAATTAGAAAAAAGTTACTGCCAAAGAACTGAATTGAAGGCGCGAGCGCAGCGAGCGCGAAATTTTTTGAGTCTTGGAATACAAAAATACTCAAACAAGTTTGAAAAAAACCAGTGGCAAGTCAAAAAGTTGCGTGCGCAATTAGCGCGAAATTTTTTGAGTTTTAGAACACAAACGTCCTCCACATCCTAAACAACTTAGAAATCGTCAGCGTAATGCGTCAATTGTTTTTGCTACTTAGATGGTTTTTTTTGTTAGATTGAGGACTTAAAGAGCGCAGAATAAATCAGAGATGATGAAAAAACTGATATTTTTTTATAACTTTGAGGAATTAATTAAAGTAATCAGGTAAAACCAAAAATAAACAAGAAAGAGAGGGGTGACATCCGGACTGGCACCCCTCTCAGTGCCGCCTAGACGTCTTGCGCATGCACTGTTGTAGTTTTGTTTAAAATTTGAATAGCGTGCAGTGACTGGTAGTGAACCTAGGCTTTGCAGATTAGAATGGCACCCTCAGTGACTTGTCCCTTCTGCCCGTGCCATCCTGCACGTGCAGATATGTGCCGACCGAGATGGCACCCCCCGAGACGTGGTACCCGGGGCGGACCGCCCCCTCCGCCCCCCCCTTACGCCGCTACTGATAATATTAGTATAGATATTAGTTAGGATGATAGGTATTTCTGATGCCAATAAAAATAAAATATGCGTGGCTAAAAATGCTTTATTGCGGTCGTTCAAACATTATTTTTGACAGTAGTCGGAACAGACTCCTCTGGATCTTTGACCAGAGGAGTCTTTGACATATCAACTTCCACCTCTTTAGGTAGGAGTTGATATGTCCAAATGTTGACATCACCGTCCACTGTGAGAGCCGTTATCCGGGTGTACGGCACGCGGTGCGCGAACTCGCAGAAGCGTTTACCTTGAATGTGCACCTGTATGGACACAATAATAATATGATTAAAGAGTTTGCTGTGAAAGTTCACCACACAGTAATCCCCGAGCCATTTTCCCAAACTATGTTGGGGTCGGCTTCCAGTCTAACTGGATGTAGCTGAGTACCAGTGCATTACAAGGAGCTGCCTATCTGACCCCCTCAACCCAGTTATCCAGGCTACCCAATACCCCTTGATTAGACTGGCGTCAGATTTACTCGCTTCTGACTACCCGTGACGACTGCCAAGGATGTTCAATGACAGCCGGGACCTACAGTTTAACGTGCCATCCGAAACACAGTCATTGGTGTCTAAGATATACTTAGAAAGTACATACAAACTTAGAAAAGTTGCATTGGTACTTGCCTGACCTGGAATCGAACCCGCGCCCTCATACTTGAGAGGTTGGTTCTTTGCCCACTAGGCCACCACGACTTTTGTGACTATCTGAAGTTCAAAAAGTGCTGTTTTGCAGCCTAGTTTGAATAAACGATTTTTGATTTTGATTTTACCTTAAAAGCCGATTCGTCACACTCGATTTCCAACTCGAAGGTACCCTTTGAAAATGGCATGCCCCCGCTGGATTCCTCGAGACCCCACTGGTTGTCTACGTAGTGGTTACGGATCACCCTATTGTCGTTGAACCTCGGGTTCAAGTGGAAGATAGTGTCTTCTCTATCCCGCCGACCGCATTGAAGATTTACTGAGAACCTGTAAAATTTAGAAGAGTCTGAACACCGCCTCGTTGGTCCAGCTGTCGCAAGTGCGGCTGCTGAGCACGAGGTCTCGGGTTCGATTCCCAAGTCGGGCCAAAATCGCTTTGAAGACTTTCACAAAGCAGCCCGGAGCCTGGAAGTTGGTGATTGATACACCCGTGCATCGGAGAGCACGTTAATGTCGGTCCTGCGCCTGATCTCTCTCCGGTCGTGTCGGATTGCCGACCCATCGGGCTATGAGAGTGAAGGAATGGTGAGTGCACCTGTGTGTGCGTGAATGCTTGTGCACTATGATATGTTCTGCGCAGTTGGCTAGTCTCCTTACATGAGAACAGCCGCCGTAGCCGATAATCGTCTAGGAGAACATTGGAACATTGAACATTGGTAGGTGACAAATAATGAAAGAGGTACCTTATAGCGTTTGAAGGTATGCTGCCCTTTATAATTATTGTGTTGCCCTCATAAACGCCATCCGGCATTTTGAGCAAGCATTTCACAGACTGAAAAAAACAAACAATTGGATCAATATATTCAGAAACAGATCTTTACAATTATGGTGAAGGTAAATACTGTGAGAAAAGTATCAGTTCGTCAGCATCTGCCGAGCTTTTCCCAACTATGTTGGGGTCGGCTTCCAGTCTAACCGGATGCAGCTGGGTACCAGTGTGCCATATGGAGCGACTGCCTATCTACCTGCACCCCAATACCCCCAGCTTAGACTGGTGTCACACATATTGGCTTCTGACTACCCGTAACGACTGCCAAGGGTGTTCAATGACAGCCGGGACCTACAGTTTAACATGCCATCCGAAACACAGTCATTGATGTCTAAGATATACTTAGAAAGTACATACAAAAGTTGCATTGGTACTTGCCTGACTTGGAATTAATCCCGCGCCACCACGACTTTTTTTTTTACAACATATATATACAGTCATGGACACATAATTAAAGACACCCCCCGACTCGAAGTGAAATAAATAGATATGGTACTGACATGAGCTTAAGCACGGTATAAACTGTAATGTAATAATTATTAAAACAAACATTACATTGTGTTCTTTAAATTAAGGACAAAAAATATTTTCTTTCTTTAATACTTTAGATATAAAGCTCTATGGGAAATGAACACTAACTTTTGTAGCTGATACTTGGCTGGTCAACTAATTAAAGACAGTTAAAGCCCAGTTAAGAAAAAAAAAACGAAAGATTTTGTATCTTTCGTTTTAGTTGCCATACTTTTTTTTAGAAGTGAGTAAAATACTTATGAAAATTCGAATTAGGTAATAATTTAGGATTATTTCATTAAAAATTTTCATTTTAGTCCTATCAATAAGACTAGAACAAAAATTCTGGTAAGTAAAATGTTTTAGGCTTTTTAATATTATATTTTGACATACGGATTTATTCATACCACTTGATCTATAGTAAGGACATGGTAATAAATTTATTATTAAAGATTTCTTATCAATGGCACTAAAAAAGGCATGGTTTGAGAACAACTCAAAACCGACCCCAAGGAAAACTTGTCCGCAAACAGACTTTAAGGCGGTGCTATAGGCAAATAGTGAACCATTTACATGATTCGGTACTGGTTTTTTTGGGAGTCATCTGATGCTAAAAGGAGGACAATTGTGTCTGCAGAACTTTTAGACTACAACCGGGTCGGGAAAAGCTGTAAGGCATGGGTATCGGAAGATGTTACTTTTGGAAAAGCACCGCGTGTCCATACTGTAGTTGGCTATTTCTATCAAATGTGAAAGGTGCAGTCAACAAGTGTTCAAAAATGTATTTTTTTTTCATTAAACGAAGGGATACGAATAATTCTAAAATAATGTATCGAAATTAGTCGCCTCCAAAACATGAGATGGAACCAAAATACACTAAGAAAGTTCTCAAACATAGGAGGCGAAAAAGTAATAGTGTGGGGCTTCTCTCCACTACTTGGTGTGGTGATCTTTTAGAAAGATATTATTAAAAATAGGCGAATTCAAGTACTATAATATTTTAGAAATAGCATTTTGTTATATGCTCAGCATAATTTACCGGTCCTTAGCGCTTTCCAAATTAGAAAAGTTCTGAAAAACACTGTAAGAGTAGTAAAAAGGACTCTTTGATTGAGCAACTTATGACGGTTTTGGTTTGGCCCATCGCAAATTTAATAGAAAAAAAACTGGTGATCGGCCAGAAAACACAATGGCGATAAGTCATACATGAAACATTGATCAATTTTAGATTTTTATGAAGCATGGAAGAAAATTCCCGTAGCGACTTAAAACAAAACTGACCGCTTGCACGCTTAGGGATGTCGTGCTGTCATTGAGGTAAAAGGAAATAAACTAAATATTAGTACTCATTAGTATGCTTAGTTACAGTGTAGGGAATGTTGTTTTAGAAAAGTACCATCAATAATATTAATAATTTGCATTTCTTCCTCTGAGCAAATGGAGTGTCTTTAATTATATGGCCAGGCCACGTTATGGTTCATACCGCTCGAGATTCGGATAAAGCGAAAAAAAACTTGTCGCGAAGGATCACTGAAGATAGTCTTTAGTTTTAATATTTCACAATGCCCTCTTAAATATTTTAAAATAGAAAATAAAGTTCCAGTAGCAATCAGAAAAAAGAAATACAGATGAAATGCGGCAGCAATTTAAGATTCCCACAGTGTCTTTAATTATGTGTCCATGACTGTATATATTTTTAAAACAGTTGTTCAAAGAAAACTGTTTACTTTGTTTAGGCCTAAATATAGAGGTAGAAATGAAGGAACTTACTGGATCGACAGCGGCCATATTTTAAAGTTATTTTATTGTATAGTGACGATATTTAAAAAAATTGACTGATTTCACAGCGCTGTGCGTCGCTTACCACAGACAGACGACTGAATTGGAAACAAACGTGAATTCTATATATATGCGAAATTATCTATCATATACTGATAAATGTATAAAATACGGTATCTTTTTTTAATGGTAAATTATCAAATGACTCCTCCCGCTGTGAGTTAGCAGCGGTGAGGAAGTGTCAGACTCTTACTGACTAGAACCCATCATGTTCCGTCGTAGGCCTTTTATGTACCAGGGCAGCGGTAACTCTTTCGAACAATCCCGCGGCCCAAAATACGGTATGTAAGGTAAACTGGCAGAGAACGCCTTAGGCGTTAAGACCGCCGTGGAACACTGTGCAAAAAGTATGTATAAATAAATAAATGAATAACAATTTGAGAGACATTTTCTTCGTTCAAATGAAATTATGTAAATGTTTAAATTGAAGTCGTGATGGCCTAGTGGGTAAAGGATAAATTTCTCATGTATGAGTGTGGGCTCGATTCCAGGTCAGGCAAGTACCAATGCAACTTTTCTAAGTTTGTATGTACTTTCTTTCTAAGTGTATTTTGGACACCAATGACTGTGTTTTGTAGAGCACGATAAACTGTAGGTGCCGGCTGTCATCGAACATCTTTGGCAGTCGTTACACGTCGTCACGTCGTTGGTGTTGGGTTGCCCAGGTAACTGGGTTGAGGAAGTAAGATAGGCGGTTGCTCCTTGTAAAGCACTGGTACTCAGCTGCATCCGGTTAGACTGGAAGCCGACCCCAACATAGTTGGGAAAAGGCTCGGGAAAATTAATTATTTACCCTTACAGACAGACATGTGTTGCTGGGGAGTTTGTTGCGCCACTTCTTCCCAGCAATAACACATAGAAAGTGGTGAAGGGTGGGCGTTTTGGGGACTGTCTTTTGTTTTTGACGTTCGAAAAGTGCTGATTTATCAGCCTAAATTGAATAAACGTTTTTGAGTTTAAGTTTGAGTTTGATACCTTAAATAAAATTAAATATACAGATATTTTTACCTAATAAAAAATGTTTTCTTAGTACTAACAATGTTATCAGAGCTTTTTATATATTTTTTACATTATTATCTATTTTCACACATGACATAATTTGCACCAGCCTAAAAAAACAATTAGACATATTGTTATAGGCACAGGCATTTAGCTGACCACAAACCGGACACAAACGTCATGGTCGGTTATTCACATGATAATACATATATTTTATATTCTAATGATTATTTCATGATTTGATGAATTCGATTCCAGTTCAGGCAAGTACCAATGCAACTTTTCTAAGTTTGTATGTACTTTCTAAGTATATCTTGGACACCAATGGCAATTGATAAAAAGGTGAAGGAAAACATCTTGAGGAAACCTGGACTATATAGTCTGAAATCACCAACCAGCGTTGAGCAAGCGTGGTGATTAATGCTCAATCCTTCTCCGTGTGAGAGGAGGTCGCAGCCCAGCAGTGGGACGATAGAAAAGGCTGTAACAGTAACAACAGCTACTATTTATCCGCGTTCGTGCAGAAGTTCCCACGGGATGCGGATGAAACCGCTGGCAGAGTCTAGTTATTTAATATCGGGTGTGTCGTACCTAATCACATTAAATCCTATCACGTATACTTTATGATATTCTATGGCGAATTGTAAAAAAAAATAACCTAATCCATTCAGTGGTTTGGCTACAGGAGTCATTTTACGTTTTCATAATTTACAACATCATGTGTAAAGCAGAGATAAAGTTAGGAGTATCGAATGTTTTGAACAGTTGACAGCTGTCAGTTTTCAAGGGAGATTTTTTTTTATTCTATTTACTTTGTTTGAAAAATTCATTTTTTTATTTTTACGTTTTTTTTGTACTAATCGACATGTATTAACCAGTACATTAACGTATTTAATTTAACGTGATTGTGAACGACACACCTGGTATATTAATCTTGAACATATTTCTGAGAGCCCTGTCATTTCAAAACACGTTCTCGAAAAGTTTTCTCGATACAAAAAATGAAAACTTACCTCTTAAAATGATCTTCCAGCGAAAATATCTGTTTTACTCATCAACGCGATAAAATTTATAAAGGTGAGTACAAACTATGTAACATGTTATATAACATGTGTTTTATAACACGTCCACATTATGTAACCTTGTTATTCAATATTGCAACATAAAACAATACTGTACACATTAGAATAACATTGCAATATAACAATGTTATATAACCATTGTCGTTTATCGTTCTTCAGTGCTATCCACAAACCTAAGTTATATAACATTGTTGTAATGTCAATAAATAGTTATAAAACATGTTATTATAACATGTTTCATTCAGTGTCCACATTATCTGAAACATGTTATATAGCAATGTTGTATAACATGTTATGTTACATAATCTGTACCCACCTTAACATTAACGAGTCCATATGTAAATACAGAACTTGGTTAATTTTTATTTTTGATTACTCAACTCATTTTAAAGCTATCAATTTATATGTATGTTACGAACGTCGTGTCAACAGGCTTCTCTCTTTCTCTCTCGTACGTACGAGAGAGAGTGTTTTGGGTGCTGTCAGCCTCTTAAATATAAATCTTTTTTTTCATGTTTTCAGTGAAAAGAAGCTGACTATACTGTACGGAGATGACTGCTCGGATTTAAAGAATATCAAGGCGAAGAAACCTCATGTAGATGCCCATTACGTGACCATGTCAACGCCTTTTGGAAAACATCATACGTAAGTGTTTCATTAAATGCCTAGCCTTTTCCTATGTTGGGGTCGGCTTCCAGTCTAAACGGATGCAGCTGAGTACCAGTGTGCCACAAGGAGCGACTGTCTATCTGACCTGCTCAACCCAGTTACCAGGGCGCTCCGATGCCTCTTGGTAAGACTGGTTGACAGACGTACTGGCTTCTGACTACCCGTAACGCACTGCCAAAGATGTTCAGATGCCAACCGGGATCTACAGTTTAACGTGCCGTCCGAAACACAGTCATTGGTGTCCAAGATATACTTAGAAAGTACATACAAACTTAGATAAGATGCATTGGTACTTGCCTGACCTGGAATGGAACACACTCATACTTGAGAGGTTGGTTCTTTACCCACTAGGCCACCACGTATACTTATTTCTATTTTATAATATATGGTGGGATAACTGCCTCGTTGGTCTAGCGGTCGCAAGCGCGGCTGCTGTGCTCGAGGTCTCGGGTTCGATTCCCCCCGGGTCGGGCTGAAATCGCTTTGTGGGTTTTCTTAAACTTTCACAAAGCAGCCCGTACTCTGAAAGTTGGTGATTGATTCACCCGTGCATCGGAGAGCACGTAAATGTCGGTCCTGCGCCTGATCTCTCTCCGGTCGTGTCGGATTGTCGTCCCACCGGGCTATGAGAGTGCAGGAATAGTGAGTGCACCTGTGTCTGCGCAAATGCTCGTGCACTATAATATGTCCTGCGCAGTTGGCTGATCGCCTTACATGAGAACAGCCGCCGTGGCTGATTGTCGGCTAGGAGCACATCATGGTGGGATATTTTTAGTAATGTTTTTAATTATTTTGTTCCAGTAAAATGATGATACTGTGCTATGAAGATGGATCTCTTAGAGTGGTGATATCTACAGCTAACTTGTATCTCGACGACTGGGAGAATAGGACGCAAGGGTGAGTTTTTTTTTTTTATAAACCGGCTGTTTCTTGTTTTAACAGTTGGCTAGCTACAGTATGCCAGAGCAACATAGTCTCTTTTTATCCGAGAACGGAAAATAGTTTCCACAAGACGCGGCTGAAACCTCAGGAAGAGAAAAGTAAATGGTTATATGGTTGGTATGGTTGCATATCTATATCTATATATATAAAAGAAAGTCGTGTTAGTTACTCTACTTATAACTCAAGAACGGCTGAACCGATTTAGCTGAAAACAGGCAGGGAGGTAGTTTAGAGCCAGGAGAAGGACATAGGATAGTTTTTATTACAAAAAATAAAAATAAAAAATACAATTTATTCCGGACATACAGCGCCATCTATTGTTCAAACCAAAAACCTGCCGGATGACACTTCCACGCGAACGAAGTCGCGGGCAAAAGCTAGTATGTATATAAAAATGAAACCCGCTTTCCGTTGTCACGACATAACATGAAAACGGCTTGACCGATTTGGCTGAAAATTAGAGGGGAGGTAACTTAGACCCGGGAGAAGGTTTTAGGATAGTTTTTGTCACCATCCGGCTACGGGACGCGGGTGAAACCGCGGGCAAAAGCTAGTAAAACAATATGAAATTCCATCGGTGTGCATAACTGACTAAAAAAAATTCAAATTCTGATAAATACTATGCTGAAAACAATCAACATCAGTTCAGCCTTACGCGACATAATCGTTCACGAACAAACAAACACACGTACAAGTCAAACTGACACCCTCCTTTTTTGAAGTTGGTCAATAATTCCTCTGGTTCCAGGCTTTGGTTCAGTCCCTCGTGTCCGGAGCTGCCTCCCGAAGCGATGCCACACGACGGCGAGTCTCCGACGTTGTTCAAGAAGTGCTTGCTAAGATACCTCAATCATTACCACCTGCCCAACTTGGCGTATTATGTCGACAGGGTCAAGAGATGCGATTTTAGTCATATCAAGTGAGTAATTTGACTTTTATTATAGTTACCGGCACGGATATCGGGCCCTAGGCGGAAGAGTGGGGATCGCTTTGCGCACCGTACACTTATGGCAAGAAAAAACACACACCCTTTTATTATTTATTTTTTCCTAAGTTCCCTATGTAATTTCATACTGGCTCAATGATTTAAAGAAAGATTTTATATTGATTGAAAATGGGATAGAATTAGGTAATAAAAAGTGTTTCTAATTTAAAATATAGGTTATATTTTCTAGTTTGACAAAAAAAAACTGCTTCGTACCTTGGTACTTTTCTTGTTACCTCGAATGTAATTTATTCTTTAATGAAAAACATTTTTTATAAAAAAGAAAAATATATTTCATAAAAACTGGTGTCAATTAAATTGGCCTGAAGTGTACTCGTCGTCCTGACGTACGTCAATCGCAGCAAAGAACCAATCACGAGTGACGGCTTTGACGCGATGCGCTGCGGGCCAATCACCGCTTTACCGCCGCCCCCGCGCTCACTTCATACCACCAAAGGGACCCAATAAATCGCTTCTGCGCAGGTGAAAGTCAGGGCCCGACATACGTGCCGATAACTGTAATTGGTATAAATCGAGGCATGGATGCAAAATGTAATCCTACTTTCATGGATATGTACACGCAGCAAGGGAACATGTGTATGCACAAAAGAATTGACATGTTATGCTATCGAACCTTGCCACTGCCACTAAATAACACTTAACTTTCAATGAGGGCTACCGCGTATGAAATCGCCGCTAGAGGCGCTTGTGTAGCGTGAGGTCTTCGAAACGTCAAATGACACTGTTTACGCGCGAGGGTTTATATTTCTAATTAAATTAATATTGTAAATATTTAACAATACTTTAGATTAATTATGGCAATTACAGATCAGGGTTCTATAAATGTCACTGCTTTGACACTCTTTAATCTTTCGGAAACTTATGTTTGCATTTCTTTTTCGAGCAAAACGGCACTGCGCAACACAGTGGCATCGCCAATACGTTCACACTATAGTTCTATTGTATTACATATGCTATTTTAGCGCTCATAATACGAACTTTGATTCCCATAGTTTTAGACCTCACGCTACAGTTGCGCCATCTGGTGAAACAAAAAACGGTAGCCCCCATTCAATCTCAATTTCGTTACATTCAATTGTTTCAAAATGTTGTTTTGATAACGAAAAAAACACATGATAGGATGACTCCCAATCAACAGTGTTTGCAAGCTTTTTATTATTATTATCAACTGCAATTTTATTTTTCCTAAATACTTTAGTTTGTCCGTGGTTTCGTCGCACCCAATATGTATCGATTTTAAAAATCCGTCCACGCATTCTAAAGTTACAAGCTTTTTCAATTGGTGTCCATTTTTTAATTCTTTTAGTGCCTAAGATTTGTGGTCAATTATTTTCTAGTCTGGGATTTCAAAAAACATTTTTTTTTTTCTATTTTCTCAGCGTATTCCTAGTAGCATCGGTGCCAGGGTCGCACTTCGACCAGGACTGGGGCATGACTCGAGTCGGCTCGCTGCTGCGACAACATTGTGCTATCCCGGCCAGCGAGAACGCTCAGTGGCCTCTTATAGCTCAAGCTAGCAGTATTGGCAGTTTCGGGAAAGAGCCTAAGGTATGTTTATTAACGACGTCAAAAATCATCAAATGACCCCTCCCGCTGTGGGTTAGCAGCGGTGAGGGAGTGTCAGACTCTTACTGATTAAAAACCGTCGTGTTCCGTCGTAGGCCTTTTATGTACCAGAGCCGCGGTAACTCGCGCCAACAATCTCGCAGCCTTCTAGTATGATTCTATTGGAGGATTGAGTGGGAGGTAACTGAGCGTGAGAGCGATTGAGTTTAAGACAGAGAAGAAACTCACTCAGGTGGAAACTTAAGGAAGTGAATTTGGAAGGAGGAGTGAATGTGAGAGTGAGTTTCAGAGGGTGACTGTGTGCGAGCGAGTGAGTTTGAGAGATTGAGTTCGTGAATGAGATAGTGAATTTAAGTGAGTGAAAGACTTATGAATAGGCCTAGTGAGTGTGTGAGTGAGCTTAAGAGGGTGAGTGAATGACTGTGAGTGATTGAATGTGTGAGTCATCTATACTAATATTATAAAGCTGAAGAGTTTGTTTGTTTGTTTGTTTGAACGCGCTAATCTCAGGAACTACTGGTCCGATTTGAAAATTTCTTTCAGTGTTAGATAGCCCATTTATCGAGGAAGGCTATAGGCTACTTTATATCCCGGTACGGGAAGTAGTTCCCACGGGATGCGGGTGAAACCGCTGGCAGAAGCTAGTAACAAATATGCACATTGCACCAGACGTATCAAACGAATATATTATTTTGTCCACAGCTATGGCTGACGGGAGATTTTCTGCACAACTTCACTAAGATCAAGAATCAGTCACAGTTGTTGTCCACTCCGTCGCCATTGAAGATTATTTACCCATCTCTAGGTAAGATATAATCATCTATATCTATACTAGTGTAATAATGACGGAGTCAGGACTTCGAACTGCGTCCCGTGGGAACTACTTCCAGCATCGGGATAAATAGTAGGCTATGTTCTTTTTTTAAAGCTCTAGACTCTAGATTAGACTATCTGTGTTGCGAATTTAATTTAAATTGTTATTTCAATAATTAATTCAGTGATTTTGACGTAAAAGCGTTATATAATACTAGCTTTTGCCCGCGACTTCGTTCGCGTGGCATAGTGACTTCTAACAGATTTTTGGTTTTACCCACATTGTTCCCGATCTCACGGGATAGATGGCGCTATATATGTCCGGAATAAATTTTATTTTTTGTAATAAAAACTATCCTATGTTCTTTCTCAAGTTCCAAACTATGTATGTACAAAATTTCACACAAATCGGTTCAGTAGTTTAGGCGTGAAGAAAAGACAGACAGAAAGACAGGTAGCTACTTTCGCATTCATAGTATTTGTAATGATTGTTTCAGAGAACGTGCGACAATCACACGACAATCTTTTAGGCGGTGGATGTCTGCCGTACGCCGCCGATTGTCACGCTAAACAACCGTGGCTCAACAATTACTTATAGTGAGTATATTTACTGAAGGCCGTTCCCAATATTCGAACTATCTGTTGTTTTGCTTATCAGAGATGGGAATAGATCTTACCGGGGCTGCGGGATTGTTCGCGCGAGTTACCGCGGCCCTGGTACATAAAAGGCCTACGACGGCACACGACGGTTTTTAGTCAGTAAGAGTCTGACACTCCCTCACCGCGCGTAACCCACAGCGGGAGGGGGCATGTGATGATTTTTGACGTCGTTACAAAAAGGAAAGATGGGACTTTGATATTACTAGTAAGCAAAAAAACAGATACATAGAATATTGAATATGTCAGTTTTCTTAAAACGACCATTTGCTATGAATATTTACGTTCAATTTTAAAAGTAATTTTAAATAGTTTCTGTCAGTGAAAATCTTAGATGATTCTATTCAGTTCTCTGTCAAATTTTGTCGATATTGGCTCAGTCGTTTTCAGAAGGTAATGGTGTCATATTTTCGGAAGTTCTAAGAAATCTTGTTAGGTGTTTTTGTCAAAATGTTTTCTTCTGCGCTGTCAAATTTTATTGATATAGGTTTAGAATTTGTTCGTAAACAGCTCCAGTGTTCTCTTCTTAACTTTTAGCCAAAAGTGACGTCTTTAGCCACTCTTAGCCAGATAAAATTTGTCCTATGACTTCTTTCATGATTCTAGCCGGCTCCCTGTCAAATGTTATCGATATCGGTACAACCGTTTTCCCGTAAAAGACATGGTGATTTTGCCAACTGAAAACTCAAAAGCTTTGAGTGTATTTTTCTTCATTTCTGACTGTTTTTTCTGTATTTTTATTGTCACAATTTCCCCCCTTTTTGACCAGTCAGTGGGTAGGTGACGGCAGCGGACGCAGCCGTGCCATGCCACACATAAAGTCGTACTCGCGCGTCTGTAGCGACAGCGCTGCTTTCTACCTGCTCACCTCCGCCAACGTCAGCAAGGCCGCTTGGGGACAGCTCAATAAGGGCAATGGAGCTCTGAGGATCATGAGCTACGAAGCTGGAGTGCTGCTCCTGCCTCAGTTTGTGGTAAGTTCATCACTCATCATCATCTCCCGAGCCTTTACTAACTATGTTGGGGTCGGCTAACGTCGGCTACCATTCTAGCTGGATGCAGAGTACCAGGGTTTAACAAGGAGCGACTGCCTATCTGACCTCCTCAACTTAGTTACTTGGACAACGCATTACCGCTTTTTTAGAAACAAGAAAAAAACTTAAGTTATCTCAAAGTAAAATTTTAATTGAAAATAGAAATCTATTATCTTAAAAAAACTTTTTACAAAAAAATAAAACCGACTCCCAAAAACACTGAAAAGCAAAAAAAAAACTATTCTTAGGTGCATCGGCCTAGAAGTCAGTGTCTAATGGATGTTCCTGAGTTTATACGCCACCGACTTCTAGGCCGATGCACCTAAGAATGGTTTTTTTTTGTGCTTTTCAGTGTTTTTGGGAGTCGGTTTTATTTTTTTTGTAAAAAGTTTTTTATTTTTGGCTTTTCAGTGACAAACATAGTTGTCACTTTCCACATTTGTGGAAAGTTTTCATCAATACGAATAATATAAGCCCAAACACGAGGTAGTTTACATATTCAGTTGCCGAGTTCCCTCGACCTTCTCCGGTCTCCATCATCAGGTCAGCCCCAAACCTTCACAGTTGCAAAGGTCTCGTCAATACAAATAATATAAGCCCAAACACGAGGTAGTTTACATATTCAGTTGTCGAGTTCCCTCGACCTTCTCTCGACTCCATCATCAGGTCAGCTCCAAACCTTCACTGTTGCATGTTATCAGACGTACACCTTATTGTCAAGTTTTTAACCTATGCACGCCTACAATTTTCGAAAGTTGCCCTCGATTTCTCAAGGTTTCCATCATCAGATCCTGACCTGGTGATTATCGGACTACCTGGAAGGTATACCCTATCAAACAAAAAAAAATTTGCAAATCGGTCCAGGCGTCTTCGAGTAATCCGTGAACATACATAAAAAAAAAAACAAAAGATCCCGACGAATTGAGAACCTCCTCTTTTTTGGGAAGTCGGTTAAAAATAAATTGAATAAAAGAGGCTGGCAGCATTGCCACATTGGATGGCAATGCTTAACTTATGAACAAAATAAAAACCACTTGAAGTGTACAATAAAAAAACACAGCAAAAAAAAATATTAGCGTTGAAAATCACTAAATATAAAAAAATACGATATTTATGAATAATATTAGACTAAAAGTTAGTTAGTTTTGCAAAATATTTGTCCCAAGAGAACGACTTCCCGACTTTCACCTGGGGCCCGATTCTCCTAAGTTAATAATGGCAAAATCGAATAGAAATTGAATCTCAATATGATCACAATAGCAGTTTTAACCATATCGGGCATTCTGCTACTAATAGGTATAAGACCAATCGTATTCCAACGACATTCGATTGGTTTGCGATTGGTCTGCTATTTTGGTAATTTTGGTCTATACGGTAGTTTGCTCTACAATCATATTGCAATCGTAAATCATTTGCAGACAAAATGATTCATTATTGAATGATAGAAAATGATAAAAACGTTTATTTCAGAGAAAAAATAGCGGAATGCCACATACGCTTCAATCTTAATCGAGTCGTGATTGGATCTCAGTCGAATGTGAATCGTATGTCGCTTAAGTAAAATTAGGAGAATCGGGCCCCTGGATGAAAAACCTATGAAATTTCTCAGGCTTTGTACCAAATGTCACATGTTACAAAATTTTTACAGACAGGACTACTTTCACATTTACAATATTAGTAAGCATAAAATAATATGTTTAATATATTTTTAAATATTAATAACATTGTTACAGATAAAAGAAGACTTTTTCCCACTAAAGCGGGGCGCCAAGAATCGTCTGATAATACCTTACGACCTACCTCCTGTCAAATATACACCTGACATGTCAGCGTGGGTGTCAGACTATCTCAGATAGACATATTCAATAGGTTTAACTATTCTCTTTTTGAGTTGGTAATTAACTAGAGGTAAACAATCTCAAGGCCGATTATCAGCTACGGTGACTGTTCTCATATAAGGAGATCAGCCAGCTGCGCAGGACATATTATAGTGCACGCACATTTGCGCAGACACAAGAGAACTCACTGTTCCTTCACTCTCATAACCCGATGGGACGGCAATCTGACACCACCGGAGAGAGATCAGGCGCAGGACCGACATTTACGTCCTCTCCGATACACGGGTGTATCAATCACCAACTTCCAGGCTTCGGGCTGCTTTGTGAAAGTCTTCAAAGTGATTTTGGCCCGACTTGGGAATCGAATCCGAGACCTCGTGCTCAGCTGCCGCGTTACTGCGAGACCTAACACGAGACAAATAAAAAATATTCTATTCTATTCTACCTAAGAGGCAGTTTTACATAAATACATGTTGACCAATCAACTACCGCTTAAAATAATGATTCAATTGATTAAGTCATTGTTAATATTGCATTGACATTGATTTTAGCTGCATTATTTTTTAAATAATAAAAATGATAGTTTAAAAAAACTAAAAAACACGCTTTTAGCACAAAATTTTGGAATAATCAGATTTTTAATGACGTTTCGTCGTAGCTAGTCATGTATTGTCATCAGAACTCAGAGCGTGTACAAAATTTTACCCTAACCGAAGACCGGGAAGTGGGTCAAATTAGGATTCCAAGATGTTCTTACATACATAGTGAAGCTAATATGCGCGTGTTAAAAAGTCATCAAGAGTGTTTATCTTAGTTAAATGCCTACTCAAATGGTGTATAGATCGAAATGTTGGTCACCCATCATATGGCTGACCGCGGCAAGCTAAGCTTAAAATTTGTGATTCCATTGCTTAAATAAGATGTTAAATCGTGATATTTTTTGTAATAAATCATTTGTTTTTTTTGTATATTTTTATTGTTTTATTTTTAAGACCCAGTTGCAAAATAAAGGTACAAATGTACCTAGTGTATATTAAAAAATGCGAGCAGCATCCTCCGAGCCTTTTTCCCAACTATGTTGGGGTCGGCTTCCAATCTAACCGGATGTAGCTGAGTACCAGTGCTTTACAAGAAGCGACTGCCCTGCCTGACCTCCTCAACCCAGTTACCCGGGTGACCCGATACCCCTTGGCTAGACTGGCGTCAGACTTACTGGCTTCTGACTACCCGTAACGACTGCCAAGGATGTTCAATGACAGCCGGGACCTACAGTTTAACGTGCCATCCGAAACATAGTCATTGGTGTCCAAGATATACTTAGAAAGTACATACAAACTCAGAAAAGTTGCATTTGTACTTGCCTGACGTGGCATCGAACCCACACCCTCATACTTGAGAGGTTGTTTACCACGATTCTTACATTAATATAACATAACAAAACGGAAATAAGACGGATATATGAATTATTAATACGTTCATAAACGGCTCGGTTACTCTTACATAAGGTTATAATTGTTAATTGATAGGTAATCACTTTCACGCGATACCTCTAGTTATATATGTGCTGTAATCTTCAAATTGAGATTGTCAGTTTAAAATTTGTCTACGGATGGTTTAATCTGACATTCATTAAGACTTCAAACAGGCGTAATAGCTTGCTGAATTGTGTTAAAAAAAAAAATATTAGCTTCGTAGTCGTGGTGGCCTAGAGGGTAAAGAACCAACGTCTCAAGTATGAGTAGCGCAGCGTAGGACGTCCACCAACAAGGTGGACAGACGACCTTATAAAGGTCGCCGAAAGACGCTGGATACAGGTCGCCTCCAACAGGTATCTGTGGAGATCTAAGGGGAAGGCCTATGTTCAGCAGTGGACGTCCTATGGCTGAGATGATGATGATGATGAATATCTGGATTCGTGTCCAGGTCAGGCAAGTAGGTACCAATGTAATTTTTCTAGTTTATATGTACTCTCTTAGCATATCTTGGATACCAATAACTGATTAAAAGGTCGATTCGAAAACATATCGAGGAAAAGTTTGAAATCTCCCAAAACAAATTGAGCGTGGGGATTAACGCTCAAATCCTTCTCAGTGTGAGAGGAGGCCGCAGCCCAGCAGTGGGACGATTAACTCCTTGCATAGATATGTGCGTAGATATACGCGAGACATAATTGATTTTCTATTGTTCTCTTTCAAGAGGTTAACGGCTGATGATGATGACATGAGGGCAGTAACCACATTGGGGTAAGTATATAGAGTCGGAGATTAACGGTGTACCTAGATAGAGTACAGATGACTTCGTCATGATAAGATTCGGATGTATTCAAATCTAGGTGTTGCGCATATAAGGGCTTTTTAATATGCTCATTATAATTAGATTTTTGCTGCTTAGCCAGACTTAATTTAGAGCACGTCTAGAGCAATCAAAAATATTGTAATCAACTACTTAATCATGTGCCCACATCTACTCACCCCTATAAGTGGTAAGTATGAAGATATGACGTAACCCACTAATTATTACAAGCGTCTGACCGCGACATGTAACCTGGTTAATGTTAAGTAGGGTTCGATAAAACGCGTGATTTTTAACTCATTTCTCCGAGTTCGATATTGATCTAATAACGGTATTATTCAAGAAAATAAAACAAGTTTCAAAGACTTCGATATTGATCTAATTATTCAAGAAAATAAAACAAGATTTGAAACTTGATTCGCATTTAAGTTTTACCTAAGTCCCGTTTGCATCGCGATATAAACGTAAAGATAAAGATAAATAATTTTGTAATTTTGTTATTTTATTTTATTATTATGTACCTACTTCAAAGTTTAAGTCATGATGTTTGTGTTAGTCTGTAAGTATCTTGTGTATGTTATGGGTAATTACCTGAAATAAACAATATTTAATTTAATTTAATTTTATTTGTTAAAAACATATGTTATAAAGGTGTTACATTTATTTACAGTGTCAATATGTTTTGCCATGTCAGGCGTACAAATTTACATTTATTAAACTAAAAATTTAAAATCTAAAATCTATATTTAAACAAAATCGTCCGTTTGAAATGAAAATGGTTAAGTATAGAGGTAGTTGAACGGTGAAACTGATTATGAGCCTATCCTTTCTAGGGCTCCAGACTCCTTATTTGTGTACCAAACTTCATTTAAATCATGTCTATAGTTTTGGCGTAAAAGCGTGAGTGAGCTGGCTAGTTTTAATAGAAGTAGTACCATCGGGACATTGGTTGTGTAATTCAAGTTCATTGACAACATGAACGTCAGCTTTTCTTTAAAAAAAACAATCAAACGTGTACGTATGTAAATAATTTACAGATTTTGAGGTAAATTAAAATATTTATCGAACGTCAAAATCAGTAAGTAGGAAATCAGTAATTTTAAGAAAACTGACGTTTGTTACCTACTGGTGAACTTGACTTGGAATGTTAATTGAAGCTTGCAAACGTGCTGTAAAAGTTAGACGGATGCCTTAATTTTAAATACATGTTGATAATAATCGGTTTTAAAACAGGTGAATAACTAACTTGTTAGCAAATAGATAAAATTTAATTAAGTACCTACTTAATTTACATTTTATAGCTGAAATTAAGCCTATTATGTATTGACCACACAGTGTGTGTTAGGGTGCGTCCACATCTGGCGAATGCGCCGCGAATGCGCAGCACGCGAGCCGATCGCGAGCTGTCCGCGAGCTGCGCGCGTGCATTTTTGTTCGTGCGCCGCTTCTGCGCCGCTCGCGCGCAGTTCGCGCGCGACCTAAGCGCCGCACGCGATCAGCGCGCAGGCGGCGCGAACCACGCGCGGCGAACGAGTGATTATCCCTATGACAGTTCGTTAGTGCTTAACATTGCAGTGACGTCCTGCCACAACAAATCCTTTACAGGCCCATTAAAAATTCGAAAAAATCATAATTGTGTACCTACATTTTTAAATTTTAAAAATAATATTAACTAATTATTATTAGTAATATAATAGCTAATGATGCAGCAATTATATTAAAAACACTAGTGTCGTCTGACATCTTCGATAGTACTGAGCCAATATACGGAACTGTAAGGGCGAGAACTGATTGCGCGCAGATAGCGCGCCGCTCGCGCGCTCTATACGAGCCTTGCGTGAGTTGCGCTAAAGAGACGCACCGAACTATTGCAGTGACTGCATGCGCGCAGCTCGCGGACAGCTCGCGATCGGCTCGCGTGCTGCGCATTCGCGGCGCATTCGCCAGATGTGGACGCACCCTTACAATCGCTAAATACAGAAAATAAAACAAAATTCTCTGCTGTCTGTCTGTCTGGGCGAAACTTTAAGGCCCGCCGCTGATTGCAACTTTTCGTCACCGTGACTTTTTGTCACTTAGTCAAGTGCTATGAAAATTATACTGAGTGCGCTCATTATGGGGACGTGATAATACGGTGACAAATAGTTGCAGCAGCAGGCAATGCCGGAGTAACGTGACTGTCACTCGCCCTGTACATTACTATGGGAGTCCGCTCACTGGTGACTTTTTGTCACTCAGCCGGCATACAAAAATGAACGCGATTTGTCACCCAAGAACAGATTCAGTGAGCGCATCGTCGGTGACGAAAAGTTGCAATCAGCGGCTAGCCTAAAAGTACCTATTCGCACACTGCAAAGTTTTAGTCGGCCGATAGTTGGTTTGAGATCATAAATCGGTAGGCTTAACCTATTGAAGGGTTTCTCTCGTAGTTTTCAGCAATGCTTTATGTGGAAATTTAAACTATGCATTCCTGCTTTACAACCGTGCGAAAATCTATCTATCGATATAGAAAAGAAAGAGATTAAGTTCCCCTGGTCTGATGAAAATCTGTATCCAATTTTTTATATAAATTTTTAAACTTTAGTTGAAGGTCCAAACTCTGCCAAAGCGGTGTTTAGAAAGGACAAAATCAAATACTTACTCTTATAAATTGAAATTAGGTCAAATTCACGGGATTATACCATTAAATTCCGTAATACGTCCCGTAGGTCTTGGTGGCCTAGTGGTTAGAAGCATCCGTCTCTCGAGTACGAGTGTGCTCATTCGATTCCAGTTCAGACAAGTAGCAATGCAATTTTTCTACGTTATGTGTATTTTTTTAAGTGTAGGTATCTTGGACATCAATGACTGAGTAAAGGGCAATTAAAACATCTAGAGGAAACCTGGAATAGTCCAGTCAAATTAGACCAAAAAATGAGTGTGAAGTTACATTAATTCACAACAAGCTGAAAATTGGTGAGATCGTTTAAAATATAATATAAATAAAATTTCAAAGTTCCCCATGTCTCCCCCATGTGCAAAAAAATATTCAAGGTCAAAGTTAAAAAATATGTTTTTTTTTTGCGTTTTTTTGTGATTTCCAGCAAAACGGTAAGTTTTATCATAGTACCTAATATCTTGGGTAAAATTATATATAGATTATAACAATAGAATATAATGTTATGTAATGTTAAATTATAATAGAATATAATGTTTCGGAGATATAACAATTCAAAAATTACAATGGTGGTTCCTGGGCTATCGCGGCCAGTCATGAAAATGGTAACAAACGATAGTTCTAGTAATGAGGAATAACTTTGACTATGGGCGTTATCACCATCGTGTCACCATATCGTTTACCAATTTTCAGCTTGTTGTGAATTTATGTAACTTCAAATATCTAATTTGACAGGACTAGAAGTCTGTAATTCACTGTAGAGGCCACAGCACGCACGTAGAATAGTAAAAAGGCTAATGATGAAAATTTTGAAACTTAGAAAAAAGTCCGCATTAGCGAAAAATCTTTTAATTGTTTCTTAGTTTAGACCTTAATGCACCTTGTGTCGAATTATAGATTAATTAAAGAAAATATATGACCCTGATTGTTGTCCACGAAAATGTAATAATGTCATGTAAAATGTAAATATTAGAAGTTCAACTTATTGTTACCCCAAAAACAGATGTAGTCTGCTGTGAAGTACTTAAATTAAATGGCAAACTTAATAAAAAGTGAGCAAACTGGCTGTTCCCCGCGGTTCCAGCCATTTCCCAAGGGATCCACTTCCTATGGCTGGATAGCCTATGTTCTTTGTCAGTAGTAAACTTATAACACTTACCTAAGTATTCTTTTTAGGGTTGTCTAATAAATAAAGCGGCAGGTCACCGATGCGTTGGGCTGACCAAATAAAGACGGCACTCAACGGTCCACTTCACGAATGCGCAAGGAGAGCTACAGTGCGAGAAGAGTGGCGACGGATTGTGAAGCTTGCTATAGTTATCGGCACGGATATTGAGCCCTGACCTTCACGTGCGCAGAAGCGATTTATTGGTTTATTGCCTTATGTGTACAGTGCGCAAAGCGATCCCCACTCTTCCGCCGAGAGCTCAATATACGTGCCGATAACTATACCACCCCTGATATGACGACCACGACCACTCTGCCAAGAGTGTGATGACAAAGAAGAAGAATAAATAAAAGTAGTATTTAAAACTAGCTGTTTTCCCGCGTTCTTCCCGGTTGCAACTTCTTCCCGTACCAGGATAAAATGTAGCCTGTAGCTGAGAAGTTACTGTAATTTTTTAGCCAAACAATAGGTACCCAAGTAAAAATCTATCTTATATCCGATTACAGGAAATCAGCTAGTTTAGGTAAACGTGTTCTAATCTATATACAAGTATATAAAAATGAAACCTGCTTTCCGTCGTCACGACATAACATGAAAACGGCTTGACCGATTTGGCTGAAAATTAGAGGGGAGGTAACTTAGACCCGGGAGAAGATTTTAGGATATTTTGTCACCATCCGGCTACGGGACGCGGGTGAAACCGCGAAAGCTAGTTTTTAATAAAGTTAAACTTGTGTTGTGCATGTTTTGATATTATCGAATATGTGTAATATTTTACGCAATTATGACCTCATATCATGCAATCTTACCATTTTCATTTTTGTAAACATGTTCGCAGCAAGATATTTTCACACAATTGAAATTCATTCGTTTGTTTGTTTGTTTTAACAGGCTTATCGGAATCTGGTTCAAATTGTACAAAATCTTTCAGTTGTGGACAATCCTTCCATCGGGGAACACTAGTTTTATTCAACTGTGTTAGATAGAAGTAATGATAGGGTTAAAAAATAGTGATAATTAACAAATAATTAGTAGTAGTTAAACACGTATTTTCTATTTCAATTAAACTAAAAAAAATCTAATATATACCTATAATTCATTTAAAAAGACTGGAGGAGACGTCACGTATAATTTTTTTAAATACCTCTATAAAAGTGACGTAAATTCCAACGTGTTTGTCTTTGTTATTTGTTTGTGAAAGAAAAGAAAAATAATATTGAAGAAACCATCTTGAAAAAAAAATACTTTCTCTATTTATTTGTATTTGAATCATATTTTGAGCGTCAACGTGTAAAAAAGTCAAGCATTCGAATTGAGGACCTCCTTACGTCATTATATTAAAAAATGAAACTTCTGCCATAATTCTTTATAGTAAAATTTCGCTCCAATCTTCATACGAGTTTTGCTACGGTCTATTGAGCCTTGCTTAACATCTATATATGTGCACATTTCATAATAATAAACGCATTTTCCGTCTGTCCATCACTTTGTGCGGAGGCCTTTGCAGTTCTGACAATGAGGGTGAGTTTTTTTTTATTATTATTTATGTAGTAAAAGTGAATAAGTAGTTAACGACTTAAACAACCTTAAAACTGCTTAACAATTAACAAAAAAAAAATACTTACAAATAATAAAAAAATGAAATGACAAATAACAATGAAATCAACGCATACGCCCTTAATTAGAGATTCTTTTTTATGTAAATATAGATTTAGTTTATTTTAAAATAATGTGCAGTTTATCTTTTAAAAATGAAATTTAGTCTAAACCAATCAACTAAGTATTTGTTATCTGTTTTTTGACAATGAATGAATCGATTGAAAATAAATTAATACTTTAAAAGCCCGCTTTTATAAATGAATTTAACAAAAATGAATAAGACTTTTTTAACAAGTTCAAAAATCCAAACTCAGCTACGATACGATGTTCCATCGTGAAGTTCCAGTTCTTATCTTCGGGCTCCATCATCAGATCAGTTCGACAGTACCATATTGTTGTATTGTCATCAGAACTACATGCAGCTGCCGATTTTCATGACGCTACGATCCTTGGAACATGGTTTAATAAGTTACCTTAGATTGCATTACATAGTTACATACGGGTCGATTTAATAAAAGCGTGTTAAAAAGTGATCTTAGTCTACGTATATTTAGGACTTGCGTCAGTCCAAAACCTATGTATAATTATAAATAATTAATTTGTGTCACCATTTCATTAAAGTTGTCTCAAAAAGGCTTCAGCGTGTTGGCTTCGGCCCCACGTTCGCCTCCCAGAAATACGGGGATATAATATTTTGTCATGTTTGTTACTCTTTCACGCTAAAACTAGTGGATGAATTATGATGAAACCTGGCAGTAATATAGCTTACATTATCAGTATAAAGTCGTGGTGGCCTAGTGGGTAAAGAACCAACCTCTCGAGGATGAGGGTGTGGGTTCGATTCCAGGTCAGGCAAGTACCAATGCAACTTTTCTAAGTTTGTATGTACTTTCTAGGTAAATCTTAGACACCAATGGCTGATAAAAAGGTGAAGGAAAACATCTTGAGGAAACCTGGACTATAAAGTCTGAAATCACCAACCCGCATTGAGCACGCGTGGTGATTAACGCTCAATCCTTCTCCGTGTGAGAGGAGGCCTGTGCCCAGCAGTGGGACGATAAAAAAAAAAAAAAAAAAAAGGCTGTAACAGTAACAGTAACATATAGGCTGTTTTTTTATCCATGTATGAAAAGTGAATCCCTCGGGACAATATACAATAAAAATATTAATAATTCTTAGAATTATTTCAGTACCTGTAAGTGTTGTTTATAAACACGTACTTAACTTTGCATTCCATGCATGCAATGCATGCCCTGTTATTATTATTTACGTTGTTTTAAGTTAGAATCTATTGTATAATGTAGGTAACAACTGTTTTCTTACTACTGATTTCATTAGAGAAGTGTCTAATACTGAAAGATTTTCAAATTGGTCCATTGGTTGGATTGTGGATACCTATTACCATATCATCATCATCATCAGCCTATCGCAGTCCACTGCTGGACATTGGCCTCTCCAAGTGCACGCCACTGAGATCGATTTTCGGCTGCTCGCATCCAGCTCCTGCCAGCCGTCTTGCGCAAGTCATCACTCCACCGTGCCTGAGGACGTCCTACACTACGTTTGCCGAGGCGTGGTCTATTACCATATATATGCTGCCAAATTTCATTAAAACCCATTCAGGATTTTTTACTTGAAAGAGTAACAAACATACCACACAATACATACCTACTTCCTTACAAACTCTTATATTTATAATATTAAAAGCATTTCTACATCTTGTAACATTAAAAAGTATGTGAATCACACAGTTGGTCACCCATCCATAATTTGACCAGCGATATGGTCCGATATATGCCTTAACCTTGTCACATTGTTTCAGTTGATATGTTTCTGGTGTTTCCTGCTCGCGGCAGCAGTTAGAGGTCAAAATAACAACTTCTATGCACCACAGACCTTTCACCAAGTAAGTATATAACTATTTAGAACAGTATTCATTAACCCTGTGTTTCGGAGAGCTCGATAAACTGTATGTCCCGGCTGTCATTGAACATCTTTGGCAGTCGTTACGGGTAAGAAGCCAGTAAATCTGACAACTAGACTCTACCTAGAGGTATTAGGTTGCTTGGGTAACTCGGTTGAGGAGATCAGATAGGCAGTCGCTCCATGTGGCACACTGGTACTCAGCTACATCCGGTTAGACTGGAAGCCGACCCCAACACAGTTGGGCAAAGGCTCGGCAGATGAGTAAATTTCAACCCTTTTGATCGCAAGATCCTTTTTAAATCATATACTCAAAGTAGGCTGAAAAACACACTTGAACATGTGACAACCCCCTCACCCACCCTTCAAGTTCCTGTAAGTTTAGGATGTGGTTCCTATGTGTTATTGCTGGGAAGAAGTGGCGCAACAAACTTCCCAGCAACACACGTCTTTCTTTCTTATAAAAAAAAATAATCTTAATGATTTCAATACAATTCATAAAGAATTTCAATACATTTATACGTCATTCATAATACGAGAAAAATATGTCTTTAAACAATATTAATTTATTTATTTACACATACCTAACAAAAAAAATAATATTAGATGGTTGGGATATTATAATTTTTTTTTTTCATTACAAATGATTTGTCTTGAACTAGTGGCCCGGTGCTTCGCTACGTCTAAAGTCCATCATTTTACAAAAACTGTGATAATTGAAGACCCGCTCGACCAATTTTGTGCAAACTTCACATAAACCATCTACTAAATAAGTAGTCCGAACAAAGCCTAAACATTTGTTTCGGATTATAAAATTACAAAGAAAAGTGGCATTAATTTTTATACATAGACTAGCTGATCCCGCGAACTTCGTATCGTTTAAACCTTTCCTGGACCTCTACAAACATTCGAAAACCAAAATAAGCCACATTGATCCAGCCATTCTCGAGTTTTCGTCAAACTAGCGAACAGCCATTCATTTTACCTATGTAGGTATAAGAAGATTAAGAGGCTGAATGCAACCAAAACACTCTCTTTCTCTCGCGTACGTAAATACATAGAAGAGAGAAAGAGAGAGAAGCCTGTTGACGCGACGTTCGTAACGTGCGTAACATACGTAAATATAAAAAATTGAAAGCTTTAAAATGAGTTGAAAATCAAAAATAAAAATTAACCAAGTTCTGTATTTACATATGGACTCGTGAATGTTACAAATTTTATCAATGTACGTTGAGAAGTAATACAGATACTTTTGTTCGAAGATCATTTTAGAGGTAAGTTTACAATTTTTTGTATCGAAAAAACTTTTCGAAAACGTGATCTGAAATTAACAGGGTTCTCAGAAATATGTTCAAGATTAATATTTATTTTTTTTCGCCGTCAAAAACTGTATAGATTTGGCCAAAAAGTTGTTTGAGACAAGCCAATTTCGGCATTCAGTCCCTTAAACTAAAAATCATCTAATTAGATGATGTGATATATTGACAAAATGACGTAACATTTTCAGGAAGAAGTCCACCGACAATATACAATAATAGTAAACATACAATATCCAATATACACCGTATTTGCAAATAAAAGATCTTCATTCATAGAGTACTATTGTATTGTCTTGATCATAACAAAAACGTCAGTTTTCTTAAAACATCTGTTTATAATGCATTTTCACATTCAATTTTCAGAGTAAACAGTTTTCATAAAGGAAAATGAGCGTGGAAACTAACAATGCCTAAGTAAAGAATAATGGCCTTACTACAAAAACTTAACCACCTGTTTTACACTTGTCAAAAAAAATTGTGGCTGCAAAATGAACCATATGTCAACGTCATAATTTGACATTTTTTTACAACAAGTCTTAAACTGACGTTTAAAAGTTTTTGTGGTAAGACGGTAATAGTTTATGTCGGAAGAATTTCCATAAATTGTTAGAAAAATACTTAAGTACATAAAAATGAAAAAACTGGCTTTCAGCGGTTTCTAAGGACTGTTACAGCCTTTTTATCGTCCCACTGCTGGGCACAGGCCTCCTCTCACACGGAGAAGGATTAAGCGTTAATCACCACGCTTGCTCAATGCGGGAACTACTAAGCAAACTAAGAGATTTTTGAAATACGTACTAGTAGATCAAAGTCAAATTATTTTATTTCATTAGGCCTTTCAAGCACTTATGAACGTCAAAAATATAAATTTGTTTGATTCTAGTTGCCCATTCCAAAAGTAGCTTCCTATGGAGAAGAACGGGCATGAAACTCCATGGACACTCTTTTTTTAAAAAGTAGGTATCTAGTTCCTGAGTTTAACTCGTTCTAAAAACAAACGCTTAAGATATAATATTAATATAGTTGTAGAAGAATAATAGTGACCCTTCGTGACATCTTATCCTATACAATGATTTAAGTATCATTTGCTTAGCTTTTTCCCAACGTCATATGTCGGGGTCGGCTTCCAGACTAACTTGATACAGCTGACTACCAGAGTGCCACAAGGAGCAACTGCCTATCTAACCTCCTCAACCCAGTTGCCCGGGCAACTCGATACCATCTTGTCAAGACTGGTTGTCAGACTCTCTCGCATCTGACTACTCGTAACGACTGCCAAAGATGTTCAAACAACAGCCGGGACCTACAGTTTAACTTGCCCTCCGAAACACAGTCATTGGTGTCCAAGATATAGCCTAGAAAGTACATACAAACTTAGAAAAGTTATACATTATGCTACTTGCCTGACCTGGAATCGAACACACTCACACCTGACAGGTTGGTTCTTTACCCACTAGGCCACCACGACTTTCCTACAATACTCATTAAGTATTACTAACACAGTTGCTTCACATAATTGGTACAGTTAAAATCGTAACATTCTTAGTTAAAATTTATTGAACTGTGACCACATACTAAGCGGGCAGTGGACTGAGACTGATAATTACACTTGAGCAATTGTTGATCCATCACTTTTCATACTCACTAGCTTTTAGTGTCAAGCCCTAGTTTACAAATTTCTTCTTCTGTCATGTCGATGGCATGTCTTACAGTGAGACTACACTTTGTCAGCCCAATAAGTCGCCACAGCGGGAGCACGGCCGGATGCGCTCATTAGGTCCTCCCGCGAGCAAGTTTCAGGGCACAGTGGACATGCGATGAGGTGGGACATGGTCTGCACCCAGTTTACAAACTGAGAATTCAAAGCTGTCATTGAACTTCTGCGGCAGTCGTTACGGGTAGTCAGAAGCCAGTAAGCTTGACAACAGCCTAAGTATCGGGATGTATACGTAACTGGGTTGAGGAGGTCAGATAGGTAGTCGCTCCTTGTTAAGCACTGGTACTCAGCTGCATCCAGGTAGACTGAAGCCGACCCCAACATAGTTGGGAAAAGGCTCGACAGATGATGATGAGAATTCAAAGCTCTGGTTCAGTAGTCTCATAGCGCGACTTATGTGCACTAGGTATCGGGTTTGATACCCGTGTCGGGCCGAAATCACTTTATGGAGTTTACGATCAAGAAACTTTTAGAAGGCAGTCCGGAGTTCTCTCCGGTGGTGTCCAGTCAGATTGCCGTCCCATCGCGCTATGAGAGTGAAGGAACAGTGAGTGCACCTGTGTCCAAGCAAATGCTCGTGCACTATAATATGTCCTGCGCAGCTGGCTGATCTCCTATGAGAACAGCCGCCGTGGCTGACAATGAACTTATATGAGCGGCTGTGACTTAGCCACGAGTCACCAGTTCTAATGTCCATGCTAGTTGCCATAAAACTACACCAACAGCACACTACCCTTTTTTTCTTACGGTCTCTCCAAGTCGGTTAAATATTTTAAAGACATCAAAAAATAGAAAAGTAAAAAATAAAAATTATTCAATAGAATTTTTTTTTAATAATAATGTCAGGACACCTTTCCACACACGGTTGGTTAGCCCCATGCTAAGTTATTAATTAACTTGTGTTATGGGCGCTAACACAACTGATAAATTACATATAGCTACACATATACTTATTTATAAATACATATTGTAACACCCAGACCACGGCCAACAAGCATGCTCATCACACAAATGTCGACCGAACCGGGAATCGAACCCGGGACCTCAGGTTCGGCAGTCCGGCATGGTGACCATTGCGCCATCGAGGTCGTCAAAATTAGAAAGAATACTTTTATTTGCATTGAATGTAGAGGTATAGTTATCGGCACGAATCTTGAGCGCTGACCTTCATCTGCGCAGAAGTGATTTATTAGCAAAGAACCAATCCCGAGTGACGGCTATGACGCGATGCGCTGCGGGCCAATCACCGCTTTATCCTGCCCCCGCGCCTCACTTCATACCACAAAAGGGACCCAATAAATTAGTTCTGCGCAGGTGGAGGTCAGCGCTCAAGATTCGTGCCGATGATTATAGGTAAATATATAAAAAGTACCAGGACAGCATAAATTCTAAGATATGTGGCAGGTAGATCCTGTACTGTTCAAACCATTGGACCGCCCTTGGAACCAAAAGAATATAGTAAGAAAACTTTCTATAGAGGCTTTATAACCAAACGGTAGCTTAAGACCTATCTTAGTAGATGGAAATCGGTATTTCAATAACGTATCTATCTATTGATATGATTACTTGAGATAGAACTTTGACGTTAGCCCCATACTAGTCATGTCAAGTTTTTATCTCTAGGAAGTTAATCGATTGATGGATATGTTATTGAAATCACGGTGGATTTTACGAAATAATTAAAAAAATTCTGTAGGTTTCAATGTACATAAATCCATTTATAGAAATAATAATTTTGAAGCGATATAATTGAGGATTTCAGTGAATAAACATATTTTTAGTTCATGTGGACAATTAAATTACTGTACTATTTTATGTATTTTGAGTCATTTTCGGACGCCGAAAATTAGGGCAAGGATGCATGCAATAATTTGGTGAAAACCTAGTACATACACTAGAGTTGCTTTGTTTTCTGAATAACACAACATTTCTTTAAAAATATTATATTTCTAGAATGATCCATACCAGCGGGCATTGTTCTCGTCAGCTCCTTGATATTATTATTTTAAATATAGGACTAGGGTCCCACAGTCAAACTGCTTTTACAGTTTTGTGGGACTTTGTAATTATTAGTCTACTCTGTATTTTTCTAATATATAAATAATAAATAAATAAATAATAGGGTGCATGCATGAAGCGTCAAATAGCTATTTTTAGAAATAAAAAGTTCTCGCAAACTGTGGAGCGGGTTGCTTTGTTTCTTGACATCTACCATTTTCTTTCTCTAATTAAACATACATGACATGTCTATAAAAATCTATTATTTCTAGAATGATCCGTATCAAAGGGCGTTGTTCTCGCCGGCTCCGAATGACGTGAATGCACAAAGTACTACCGTGGTAGACCCTTGGAGACCAGCTCCTGTTAATGAGTGGAAAGGTAAGATTAATATGATAGTAGAAAAAAAGACTCCTTTTTTTGAGAAGTCAGTTAAAAAGTTAACTAAACATACTCTCAAACTCTAGAAATTAGAAGCACGTAAAAATCATTACAAGACTTTTCTAACAAGTCCAAACACAGCTATGATACGATGTTCCATCAAGAAGTTCCAGTACATATGTTCCGGCTCCATCATCAGATCAGTTCGACAGTACCATATTATTGTATTGTCATCAGAACTACATACAGCTGCCAATGTTCATGACGCTACAATTCTTGGAAGAGCGTTTAATTGTTACCTAGCTTATATAATAGATTATAGTTTTGCATAAAGGTTTACCTGATAAAAACGTGTTAATTAGCACTATGAGCAGGCCCCATTGGTTATTTAAAGATGATGTTCTAAGATTGAATAATAATTTAAATGATTAAACTTAAGTACATCACAAAATCGGTACATTTCCAGAGCGTACCACAGCGGGTCCTATAATACCTAAAGCGGAGCCGTGGCGTCTGCCGTACGGACTCACCAAGGAGCAGCAAGCAGCCATCTTGCACCACAAACAGTCACTCACTTCAGGTATACTTAGTTCACAGTTATTTGGGATTTAAAGTTTATAATGTAGATGAAAATCTGAGTGTTTACTATTTCAAAACATGTCTCTTCTATACTAATATTATAAAGCTGAAGAGTTTGTTTGTTTGTTTGTTTGAACGCGCTAATCTCAGGAACTACTGGTCCGATTTGAAAATTTCTTTCATTGTTAGATAGCCTATTTATCGAGGAAGGCTATAGGCTACTTTTTATCCCGGTACGGGAAGTAGTTCCCACGGGATGCGGGTAAAACCGCTGGCAGAAGCTAGTAATCTATAAAGTAGTTTAGAACGATGAAACGGACATAGGATTGGAATAGAAATTATTCCTCCTCAGGTACGGGTAAAATAGTTCTCTCGGACGAGCTGAAACCGACGGGAACCATAAAGTGTATACTAATCTATACTAAATATAATGAAACATTTTTTGTTTGTTTGTACCCTAAAAGCTACGAAATTACTGAACAGATTAGATTTTTTTTTAAACTATACTGTCCTCGAATAACGTAGGCTACATTTTGTCCGGGTACAGGTGAAAGTTCCTCCAGCAAGCGGGCGAAACAGCTAGCTTAATATATCAAGATCTAGCTCTGGACTCAAACGCCCTATTTCTTTCAGACGGCGCATTCCGCTTCGAGTACGCATCAGACAACGGTTTGGCAGCCGGCGAACAGATCGAGCCTGATGGCTCCAGGGTCGGCGCGTACCAGTACAAGGACCCCAGTGGACAGCTCGTCAAGCTCAAGTATAGGGCCGGGAAGGACGGCTTCCAGGTAAGCATTTTCAAAATCAAAACTAAAAAGTCATCATTCATCGTCCCACTGCTGGGCTACGGCCTCTTCTGACACAGAGAAGGATTGAGCGTTAATCACCACGTGCAAGAGATGCAGATTGGTGATTGCAGACCTTATGGACCAGGTTTTCTCGATACGTTTTCCTTCAATTTTAACCAGATATAAAAAAAAATAAAAAAAAAATAAAAAAGCCTTTATTATTTTCTTGCAAAAAAAAAAATACAAAACAAGTAAGACTGAACTTAATCCTATATGCATGCTTAGGTAAAGAAATTATGGTTATTATTAATCAGTTTGCAAGAACCCCTCCGCAGGTGAAGGCCTCCTCCAAGGAATCCCAGTTGTTTCTATCTTGAGCTGCTTGCATCCATTTAGCACCAGCTAGCTTTACTATATCGTCCGCCCATCTTGTAAGCGGTCTTCCTCTTTTGCGGTTCCCACTTGGGCCACTCCATTTAGTTACTCTTAGCGTCCATCGTTCATCCGTGAGCCTTGCTACATGACCCGCCCATTTCCATTTAAGCTTCTTTGCGTAGGAGAGCGCATCAGTAGCTTTCGTCACGCTTCTTATATGTGAATGTCTTATTTTATCTCTTTTTTTGATTTTGAGCATGCTCCTTTCTAGGCCCCGTTGGCAAGTTGTAATTTTTCTTTTTATTTTTTCTGTGTATTTCCACGTTTGGCAGGCATACGTTAGACATGGTAGAAGACAGCTTGACATGGTTTTATTTTTAAGATTGATCGGCATATTACTTTTAAAAATTTCTTTTAAGCTCCAATATTTAATCCAAGTAAGCTGAGTTCTCCTCTCGATTTCTAAGTAGTTACTATCATGTTCGAAACTTATTTGCTTTCCGAGGTACACATATTTGTTCGTGTATTTCAGTTTTTCGTTTTCCACTGATATTGGCTCTTCCGTGCTGTTTGTCATCAACATTGTTTTTGTAAGGTTCATCTGAAGCCCTACCGTTTTACTAGCTATGTTTAATGATTGGATCATATCTTGCAGTTGCGAGCTTGATTCTGAAAAAAGCACCAAGTCGTCAGCAAATCTGAGGTGGCTGAGGTATTTGCCGTCAATATGCAAGCCTTTCGACTCCCAATCTAGCCCTCTTATTATATGTTCCAGGATGGCAATGAACAGTTTTGGGGAGGTTGGGTCGCCCTGTCTTACTCCTCTTTCAATAGGAAAACTTGGGCCGATTCTCTCTAATTTAACTCTTCCTGAACTGTTGCTATAGATGCTTTTTAACACTTGAGTGTATACCTTTTCTACTCCTTGCTCTAGCAAGGCTCTCCATATGCTTGAATGTGAGACGGTGTCGAAGGCTTTTTTGTAGTCTATGAAGCAGATGTAAAGAGCCCTTTGCCTTTCTTGATATTTCTCTATAATTAGTTCCAAGGTGTGGATGTGGTCTATAGTTGAGAAACTTTTCCTAAACCCTGCTTGTTCCATGGGTTGTTCTAATTCCAATGTGATACTTATTCTTTGGTTTATCAGCGAGGAGAACAATTTGTATAGGCATGGTAATAAACTTATTGGCCTGTAATTTGCAACGTCGTCAGGGTCACCTTTCTTATATATGAGAATTATGTTGGATTCTGACCATTGTGTCGGAGTATTTGAGTTTTCGAGAATGCGATTAAACAATTGAGTAAGTGGTAAAGCTAGTAGTGAGTGAGCTGCTTTTATTGATTCGTTGGTGATATTGTCTGAACCAGGACTTTTATTTGTTTTTAGTCTGTATATTGCTTGAGTAACTTCGAATTCGGTAAATGGTGATGTATTCGTTGCGATTTCATCTGACTGGTAGTTGTCGTCAATATTTTCGTTTTCTTGAGCTTTGTAAAGCTCTTTGTAGAAGTCTGTTGCAATTCCTATAACATCTTTGCGATCGTTTAGGGTCATTCCTTTGTTTTTCAATCCGTCTATCCATGTCTTGTTTGTTTTCAATTCTTTATAAGCTTTTTTTGAGCTTCCTGACTGTGTTAGATGTTTCTCGAGAACTTCTTCTCTGTATCTTGTGTAGTCGCTTTTAATAAGTTTATTCACTAGCTTGTATAATGCTGAGAGTTCATTTTTCATTGACCTGGTTTTGTTCTTGCTGTTCTGGAGAATTTGTCTCCTTTCCAGCAGTGCTAGAGTATGGTCTGATAGAATTTTATGACTTTTATTTTTAATAGGTACTCGAGCGTCTTTTAAGCTTTGAGTTATAGCATTTACTATATTGTCGTGATAAGTTTGGACTGAAGTCTTTTCTTGAGGTTCTAGTAGGTTAGGTAGATGGGCCGCAATGCTCTCCCTGTATCTCTGTATTTCTTCCTCGTTCCTCAGTGTGGAATTTTGGGAGAAGTTAAAACTTGTTCGGTTCTTTTTTATTTTAGCGAAAGATAGTGTTGCTCTGACGGGTCGGTGGTCTGATGAAAAATTGAGGTTTAACACTTCGATGTTCTGTACTAAGTTAGGTCTATTAGACATAATATAGTCGATTTCGTTTTTATACATTCCGGAGGGAGCGCGCCATGTCCATCTACAGTTTGGTTTCTTCTTGAAGTATGTATTTAGAATTGAGACTTTATTTTCAAGTGCGAAGTCAACTAGTCTTTGTCCTCTTGTATTCCTTGTGCCATACCCATTTGGTTTCATTATTAAGTACTCTTCCTTCCTAGGATGACCTATCTTTGCATTTAGGTCGCCCATTAATATATATAAATCGTTTGCAAGATCCATGGCTTTATATACATCTGCGTAAAATGTTTCGATTTCTTCTTCGTTTGCTGCTTCAGTCGGTGCATACACTTGTATCAATGAGATTTTATTGTCGTGCATATTTAAGTTCAGTAGCGCAACTCTGTCTGAAATTCCGAGGAAGCTTTCAATGTTTTTTCTTTGATATAAATTTATTAAAAAGCCGACTCCGTAATGACCTTGCTTAAGACCTGAGTAACAAAGTATATAATTATCATATTCTTCTATTTTTGTGCCCATGCGACGTGTTTCTGATAGTCCGATTATATCATACTTTATATTTTTCAGTGCCTCTGTCAATTCTAGCAGACGTCCGTAAGAAGATAAGGTTCTTACATTATATGTTAGAACGTAGAGTTTGTTTGTTGTTTTGATTGCTGAATTTGGTATTTGTTCCTCTGTTTTTGTCCTTGGAGGGTTTTGGTCGTAATCTTCCACGGTGACCAACCGGGTTGGAAGATGAGTTAGGTTAGTTAGTTTGGCTTTGGGAGTGTGAAGGGTGGTAATGTTAATATTGCAATTATTATAGTACTTGGGAGGAGCGCCTGCTGATTGCTATTGTTTAGTTTCTGTATCACTCAGTGTTTGGGTGGAAGTAAGTGTAGGAAAAGAACTTAAGTCTGTTTCTTTTGATGAAAAATATTTCCTCATATCCACTTTAGTTTTTTTAACTGTACGTTGTGGAAATGATTCTCCATTTTCTAAACGTGTTGTAGTAAGTATTTGATTTTCTGGTGATTTCGATGGTTTTCTTTTTGCGTTGTGTTGTTTATTTTGGTGACTCTTTTTTTGCTCCAAGTAAACTATTTTATCATATCTCAGTACAGCGTTTGAGCCTTGGCTTCTAGCTATGTCCACTTCTTTTTGTAGTTCTTTACGTTTCTCAATAATTTGAGGCGAGAAATCTTCTTTAATGTAATAGTTGGTTTGTTGTAGCAGTTTTTTCCGTTTTAATATTGTTACTTTCGTGTTCAATTTAGTAAATGTTATTTTGATAGGTCTTGCGTTTTCTCCTTTTTTTCCCAACCTTATGGCAGATTCTATATCGTATGTAGTACATTCAGTGGCGAGATGCTCTTTAAAAATCAAGATAATGCGTGTTTCCAATTCTTCGTAGCTCTTTTCGTTTTCTTCTAATCCAAATAATATAATATTCTTTATTCGTAGTTGTCTTTCCAACTTCTCTATCGTAATTTGTTGATTATTTATAATTTCTTCTAGTTCTTCGTTTTTAGACATAATTTCGGAAAATCTTATGTTCATATTCTCGATTATTGGTTTTGATATATCTTCTTTCAAACTTTTTATTTCTGTACTTTGTTGTACCAGATCACTTTGCATTTTCATCAACAATGTTTTTATTTCTTCCATGTTTACATGCGAGGTTCGACAAAACTTTAAGATTGATTTTTTAACGCCCTCTAGTGTGTAATAGAAACCTTTACCATCGATTGGTTAATGTTCACTACGCTCATATGCTAGCGCCCTCTAGTGTGCATTGGCTACTTTACCTATCAATTATATTGTTGGTTATATTGTTGGTTCAGCTCGTCTCGGCTAGATGGAAGCTATCTGTTTCGCACACAGGTAATATAGATGGCGTTGTTATCCAGGTACTATCTTTATATGACACGGCGATTTTGTTTTCTATGTACGTTAGGTTATATTAATATTATGATTTTCAACAAATGCACTTTTGAGATTATGTACGTACACTTTTCAATGTCAACGGCAGCCTCTTGAAAAAAATATTAGTCCACAGCTGTGTATTTCCTTAATCACGAGCCAAACTTTGTGAATTGAATTGGAACTGTCACCATTTCTTTTTCTCGTAATTTCTTGTTTTCTATTCTGCGCCAGGTAACACCTATTAGTTCAGTCTTTATGTACACTATTATAAGCACTTGTGTAAAGTTTTCACTTAGATTTCTTTACTAGATTATTTTTTATAATTATAACAACACAGAGCCAACTTTGCCGTGTTGACAGCAGCGCCCTCCTATGTCCAGATATATATTGGTGAAAAACGCAGAAAGATTGTATTGGTTTCTGCCTGACCTAGATTTGAACCAATACACTCATACTTTAGAGTTTAGTGGTTGGTGCTTTAGCCACTAGGTCACAAAGTCTTTTTTTTACCAAAAAGCTTACAAAAAAGTGTTTAATCAAAATCAAAACTTTTCAAAAGTCAAATATAGCATGAGACCGCCCCAAAACCGCCCGCCCTTCCCCACCTATGTGTTTTTTGCAGGGTATCCTTTCAACTTTTTGACTTTTTACTATTATGTATTTTCTTTTTCAGATCTTGGAGGGCAGCCATTTACCAAAGAGTCCCGAGCCTGTTCCCCCCAGCAACGGAGGTAAGTACTATTATTCTGTGTCTATAGAGATCCATTAATATTTACATTTCCTTCAACGCTTGCTCCTGAACTTTACCTAAAATTGGTTTAGTAAGCAAAGACTCGCACAATGTTCTGTGGCGACAAAATTAGTCATAACTGTACATACAGTATTACTGTTACAGCCTTTTTATCGTCCCACTGCTGGGCACAGGCCTCCTCTCACACGGAGAAGGATTAAGCGTTAATCACCACGCTTGCTCAATGCGGGTTGGTGATTTCAGACTTTATAGTCCAGGTTTCCTCAAGATGTTTTCCTTTACCTTTTTAAGCCATTGGTGTCTAAGATTTACCTAGAAAGTACATACAAACTTAGAAAAGTTGCATTGGTACTTGCCTGACCTGGAATCGAACCCACACCCTCATACTCGAGAGGTTGGTTCTTTACCCACTAGGCCACCACGACTTACAGTATGATGAGGTTTAAAAGTAGGTGAACAAATCAAAATTGAAAAGTATGTCGTCCGTAACTTACCAGAGTATTAATGTTTTTTTTTTTTAATTTTGGATTTATAGTTTTGGCGTTTATGTTTTTAAGAAATTATGACCCTTTACGTTGATAGGCACATTCAAATTTTGATATTTACCTGTTTTAGATAACTATTACCAGCAAGCGTACGCGCAGCAGAGACAGCAGTACAACCTGCAGCAACAGTATAATCAGCAGAAACCCAACCCGCAGCAGAACTGGGGACAGAACCAGGTGAGAAACAATAGCTTAACCTTAGGGTCCATCTACACGGTACAAGTAGCTTCCGCATGCTTGTATATGATTATGTATCTCTAGGGTATAATGGGACGGGCATACGCTATGCGTAAAAGTTCTTTTAAAACAAAATTATCAGAATTCAACATAAGCTGAAAAAATTGTTTTTGTTTCAATTAATGCGTCCTACGGTCGCCATATTGGTTTTTCTTTGCGTCACATATCAAGAATACTTGGGTAATCAACACAAATCCAACGATATCCTGACTGTCGAAAACCGTATGACCGTTTCAAAGATATAACATTTTCGTAACATACAAGATACACTCGAAAAACAGTACCTTTCTTAGCAGCCGGGTTTTAAAATATGTTGTTTTCTCTCAGGGTCCCTCAGAACAGCGTCCCGCTGGTAACCAGTACTTCGTGTCCAATTGGAGAGGTCAAAACGAGGATGACGGACAGGTAAGAATTACACCATCATCTCCCGAGCCTTTTCCCAACTATGTTGGAGTCGGCTTCCAGTCTAACCGGATGTAGCTGAGTACCAGTGTGCCACAAGGAGCGACTGCCTATCTGACCTGCTCAACCCAGTTACCCGGGCAACCCATTACGCTTTATAATATGATTGACTGTCAGACATTCTGTCTTCTGAATACCCGTAACGACTGTCAAAGATGTTCAAATGACAACTAGAACCCGCTTATTTAACGTGCCTGCTGAAACACGGAAATTGTTAAGACATAGATAGTCAGCCATCTACCAGCCAGCCGTTGCTTAACCCTCTCTTATAAACAAGAGTAAATCGTTTCTAATACATATGTCTGTATAAATATAATAAAGATGAAACATTTTTTGATTATATGTACCCAAAAGGCTCCGAAACTACAGAATCGAGTTGAAAAATTCTTTCACTGTTGGGGCGCTACACTCTTCCCGAGTAACATAGGCTATATTTTATCCCGGTACGGGCAGTAGTTCCCACGGGACGCGGGTGAAACCGCGGGAAATAGGCTAGTATGTAATAATTATGTTTTTTGTTTGCAGTACCGTGAAAATGAAGTAGACAACGCGAACAAACCGCACAGCTTCGGAGAAGGTTTTGCGTTCGCGTTTCAAGGATAAAAAACTATTTGAAGCCTGCTATTTATCATAATTAACAACATCTATTTAATTATAACATTTAAAATACAATTTGCAAGCTCTGATAAAGTAGAGGTTTGAGAGCCTCTATGTCTTCTCAGTGGTGTAGATTCTATACAAGGTGTTGATTAGCATTTGTGCCATATTTCAGGAGGAGGACACAAAATACGTAAATAATCGATTGGAATTACAGTAGACGGGAAATAGCTAATATGCACTGCTTTTCTTGTCATTGTAATGTCGTAGTATTTCAGAAGTAATCCAATTTTATGAATGAAATTTATGAATGATCGTTGCGTATGCTTTGTGTTTACGTTAGTGTGAGAGCGCAGCACGGTTTTGAGACCAGTAACAGACGCGTCGAGTTTAAAAAAGGGTAGGTGACATTGACGGATTTCCGAAAAAAAATTAAAATAAAAAAATTTCGTACCATTTTTTTTGTTGATTTGGGTTGAGAATCATTAGTATAATTATGTCCTTGACTATGGCACGGATGCAAATCAACAGCTTGTATATTCCTTTCATCTATTCTTTCTAATCTTATCCTTTAAATTCTAAAAATAAGTGAAAATCGTATGTAACGCCTTTCAATAGTTTAGAGCTTTCACGAATGAACAGTTGCATCAGAACACATGATTAAATTGAATTTTATGTCAGTTAAATATTACTTATTTCAAGAAGGAATATTTCAAACTAGCATCCGCTTGCCATCACTCGTTTCCTAAGATAATTACTTTCTGTTATATGCCTATAAGTTATTCTGACATATAAGATATACCTACTTCTGCCAGCAAAGTTTCTACAAAGTCGTTCAGCCGTTTTGCACGTGAGGAGTAACAAACTAACGCATTCACAGTTTTCACCTGTATAATATTAGTGTGATATATTCAAATTAAATAGGTGTTGTTAACTATGGCTTAACTTAATGTACTCTCTTACTTAAGTGTGTATAATAATATTATTAAGTAAATTATATAATGAATACATTTGTAACTATTTCTTGTTTATTTTACAACCCAAACATACCAATCTCTGAAAAAGTCATCATCTCCCGAGCCTTTTTCCAACTGTGTTGGGGTCGGCTTCCAGTCTAACGGGATGCAGCTGAGTACCAGTGCTTTACAAGGAGCGATTTCCTATCTGACCTCCTCAACCCAGTTACCGGGGCAACCCAATACCCCTTGGTTAGACTGGTGTCAGACTTACTGGCTTCTGACTACCCGTAACGACTGCCAAGGATGTTCAATGACAGCCGGGACCTACAGTTTAACGTGCCATCCGAAACACAGCCATTGGTGTCAAGATATACTTAAGTACATACAAACTAAGAAAAGTTACCTATACTAAACTTAAGAAGTTACCTATAAAGAACTATATATTTAACCGTATCTAGTTAGACGAGAAGCTAATTACGACCTAGTTAGAAAGTTAGGTTCAATATTAACTAGAATAAGTAGCTTACCTATGCGATGTCGCTTCAAGAGGACTTACCTAACTTAGATCTATACGTTTAAGATCTTTAGTAATACTTCTATATATGTACCTATATATTCAACCTTTTTTGAGACGGAAAATCGTCAAATGATCCCTCCCGCTGTGGGTGCAGCGTGAGGGAGTGTCAGACTCTTACCGTCTTCCCACAAAAACGTCTGTTGAACATTTGTCTAAAAATATGTCAGATTATGACGTTGAAATATGGTCCGTTTTGCAGCCACACTTTTTTTAGACAAGTGTTCAACAGATGTTTAAGTTTTTATAGTAAGGCTGTAATTGACTAAAACCCACCATGGTCCTTCTTAAGCCCTGTATGTACCAGCGCCGCGGTAACTCCCGCGAACAATGCCTCAACTGGTTATCCTATTATTCCTGATAATAATTTGTCATTATTATTATATTCTTCTATTTTGTAGGAAAATTTAAAAATGCTTGTTACCACTTGCCCCAGTTACAACTAGCCCCCCGCTCCCCTATGCATTAAAAAACAATAGTGAAAGATAGAAAAATAGGAAATTTTTACATAATAATTCTAATATCGCTTCCACTTTGAGCATGCATAGTGTTTAACGCTCATTCCTTCTCAGTATCAGAAGACCAGTGGAATTTATTTATAGATATTCCTTGAGATCTAAATAAAATAAATTAATAAGTGAATTTCAATTTATTTGCGCTATCCACGGCGCCTGTTGAACGTTTTAGACGTGGTTTACATGGCGATAACGATTAACAACAACTTTAGACTGCAAAAAATATCAACTGATGTGTGTTAGCTTATGAAAATATAAATGAATTTGAAGTATGTAAACCAAACACTAACTACTATTATATTATAAACTAGCTTCTGCCCGCGACTTCGTACGCGGATCCTGTCCCTTATGCCAGCGACTACCGGGTCAGCAAAATCAATGGTCTGAATCGTCTCATATTAAATTTTAAGGGCCCGTTGACGGGAAAACAACGGAATACGCATAACCATTAGAAACGTTCCATATATTTATTTTTTTGTACGTCAACGGCAAAAGCACAGATTCTAATTAGTCTAAGTTGTGTGTAGCAAATATTGCACGTATTATTACGTAAAAATACATTAAATATTACTAAGATAACAAAGTAGTGGTGACCTAGTGGAAGTCGTTTTGGTTTAGTGGGTAGAGAACCGATCTCTCAAGTATGACTTTGATTCCAGGTCTGGCAAGTACCTGCCAATGCAACTTTTCTAAGTTCGTATGTGCTTTCTATGTATATTTTGGATACCAATAGGGGAGGTTAAACTGTAGGTTCCGGCTGTCATTGAACATTCTTGGCAGTCGTTATGAGTAGTCAGAAGCCAGTAAGTCTGACCAGTTTTACCAAGGGGTGTTGGGTTGAGCGGGTAACCGGTTGTAAAACACTGGTACTCAGTTGCATCGTGACTGGAAGTCGATCCTAACATAATTGGGTCAAAGGCTCTTGAGATAATAACGACAATAATAATGAGATATAAGCCCCGCAGGACATCTGAGGCTGATGACGGGGAGTAGCAACCCCGCGGAGCTATATATACCGAGTGTTCCAGGGAGAGTATACTGTCCCCCATCTCCGGCCGGCCGGAGTGAACCATGACGGGGTTAGGTCTCACGCCTCTGGCTTGCTTTCATTGGCCGTCCAGAGTGGAGTCGCTAGAGCAGGGTTAGTAGCCCTGCTCGGAGGGTAGGTGCCTCGTGGTAAGTAGGAAGTGGGCCGGTGATTTGCGTTTAAAGTCCACCGAGGTATCCTCACTTTAGCCGCTCATGTCCTTGTTGCCCTCTGGTTTCTATGCAGTGACTGATTCCCGGGAGCCCAGTAAGTGAGGTGGCGAGTCTCTACCTGCCATTTTTACATGTATAAATAATACATTGTCATCGGGAGGTGCCATAGTTCCCATAGTTTCCTATGTCCTAATCCACTAACATCCCATCACAATAGCCCAAGTAGGTTTCCTCCATAGTCAGCAATAGTTTATCACAGAACCGGGGACTGTCTTTTTTTTTTAACGACGGCTACCGGGGATTGTCTTTGGGTTCATTTCTATAGTGTATAAAGGGATAATCGTCGGTTTTGTGTCACCATGTCATTAAAGTTGTTTCAGCGTGTTGGCTTCGGCCCCACGTTTGCCTCCCAAAAATTCGGGACTCTGTAGTCCCGAGGTCTGGAAGAGACATACATACAAAATAAAAATGAGATGTAAAATTTATACTAATAAGTGACTTAACACAAAATTCAAGCGTGTTGTATAGACGTTATTATTTGTATGTAAAGAGGAAAGAAAAGCAAAAAATACGTGTTCATTATTTTAGGGTTATCTATGTAAAAGGCGGACTAATTACTTTTTTTGATTCACCATACCTATTTTGTAACATTAATTTCTATACATTTAAAGTAGTGGAGCTCTTGAAGTTCCACATCAGGTGTTCCAGATCTTCGATTTTTATACGTCAATAGAGAGTGCTTATCAGATTGAACAACTTTTACTAAAACGTCATACCTTTATATGCTATAGTCGAGCTGGGCTCCTGGAATTCCACATCAGGTGTTTTAGATCTTCAATTTTTATAAGTCAGTAGAAAGTGCTTATCAGATTGATCAACTTTTGCTAAAACGTCATACCTGTATATGGTACAGAGTTGCTGGGCTCTTGGGGTTCCACATAAGGTGTTCCAGATCTTCAAATTTATTATCTCAGCAGAAAATGCTCATCAAATGAAACAATTTTTGCTATGGCACCATTTTTGTATCTCTTATAGTTTTGTTTGTCTGTTGGAGTTCTGCATCAGGTCTTCAAGTTTCGAAGATAAATTATAGCCTATATGTTGACCCGGCTTAGTACCAATACAACAGAGAAAAAATCATTGAAATCCGTTCAGTAGTTCGGAAGATTAGCGTGTACAAACAAACAGACATACAGACATACAGACATACAGACAGAATTTTTTTTTTGGATTTGTGTTCCATTACTGTTTCTAAACCCCACCCAATTATTATTTTTTTAATATATTCAATGTACAGACACAGTTTTTTTACAGATTTATTATATGTATATAGATATAGATAATACTTCTGTCAATTCGACTAAATATAAATTAATTTTCACAACAGTACAACACAAGTAGCAACACCGAATTAATATACGGATTTTTCTGAGATATATAATAAACTAGCTTTTGCCCGCGACTTCGTTCGCGTGGAATAGTGGCATCCGGCAGATTTTTGGTTTGAACAATAGATGGCGCTGTATGTCCGTAATAAATTTTATTTTTTATTTTTATTTTTTGTAATAAGAACTATCCTATGTCCTTCTCCCGGCTCTAAACTACGTCCCTGCCAATTTTCAGCTAAATCGGTTCAGCCGTTCTTGAGTTATAAGTGGAGTAACTAACACGACTTTCTTTTATATATATAGATATCTGAAATTAGTGTGTGTCAATAATAGACCGTTTGCGCGACTTTGTTCTTAAGATATCCTGATAGGAAGACGATAATACTTCAAGATCTGACCTCATAGATCCAGGGTAAAGGAGACTGCAGCATCTGGCACGTGGTCAATCTTTCTCGCTTCTGATTGTTAAAAACCCGTATTACGGTGCGTACAGACTATGTAACATAACATGTTATACAACATTGCTATATAACATGTTTCAGACAATGTGGACACTGAATGTTATAAAACATGTTATAATAACATGTTGTATAACTATTTATTGACATTACAACAATGTTATATAACTTAGGATTGTGGATAGCACTGAAGAACGATAAACGACAATGGTTATATAACATTGTTATATTGCAATGTTATTCTAATGTGTACAGTATTGTTTTATGTTGCAATGTTGAATAACAATGTTACATAATGTGGACGTGTTATAAAACACATGTTATATAACATGTTACATAGTTTGTACGCACCTTTACACTCGCAATCGGTTTATTATTAAAAAGGACTTTTATACCTACAAAAGTTAAAATAGAGCTAAGCCACTGTACGTCTGTTTAAACATATTAATTTATTTATTATTATTTATTTATAGTTAATTAAAACGGTGCAACACCAATTACAATAATTAACATGGAAACATTAAATAAAAAAAAAAACAAAAGTAAAAACATATGGTCGACAACATTTCAATGATTATCTAACTATATAACAAGGAACAGTAAACGCTCTTGCATACTTTCTCTCACAGAACCCCAAACACACACGCATTACTTTACTCCACTCATCCACAAACACATCAAATTCAGGGTAGGCAGTCAGAAGGGCGTTGAGCGTCTTAAGAGTACGACATATAGGAGATTCAGCTCTGGCGACTGTTTTGCATGTCGGTGGGGCGAAGAGATTGTGCCTGCAGCTCTGACGGCGACCGATGTATTTGTCGGGGGTGAATAGGCGGCAGAAAAGGCTGTGGAGCTCTGGGCAGTCAATTTGGCCCCGTAAGATTTTACAAGCTACCATGAGCTGATCAAAGCCTCGTCTTACCTCCAAGGAGTTAAAGCCTAACATCCCTAGCAGATATTAAGGTCCTCCTACCTACGATCCTTAGTATAGGTAAATTCTGTTTTCTCACATAAAATGAGTCGTTAGGGTATATTATTTGTATCGCCATGTAAACGCATGTTATCTGAAGTGCTGAGCATTATCCTTAGCATTTGACCTCCCCTCTACCATAGACTAACAATAAAGTAGACACGACTTTTTTTTAAATATTAGGTACAAAGTGGATATCACACACGTCTAGTATTATGAATAGTAAATTTTTACTTGATATTTTATGTTATATAATTTATAAATGTATCTCTGTCTGTTTGTCCGATTTTACTCAAAACTGCTGAACCGATAGAAATAATTGGCACGAGGATTGCTTAGACAGTGAGAAAGAACATAGACTTTTAAACCAGTTTTATTTTATGTTTTCACAATGGTAAGTGTTATAAACGGGTTTCACTAGTTGTTCCCCGCGGTTTCATCCACGTCCCGAGATAACTACTTTGCCTTCCTCGATAAATGGACTAAATAATTTCTCAAATTGGCCCACTACTACCTGACAGAAACTACTTCTAGAAACAGACTCGTCAGCTGTATAATATTAATAGAATAATAGTTATGAATCATCTATGAGTATATCTTAAAATAAAACACGAATAAAAAAAAAAACAAAACAGGCTGAAATATTTGCTTTAAGGTACCCTACAGTTTTCTACCTAACCCCGTATCTACACAACATAATCTTCCCCCTCGGGGTTTCAATTATCATCCCCTTTTATTACCCGACTGCTGCGGCAGACACGTTCAATTCCATCCCCAGCTATCGGGGTACCAATATAATATGGCGCTTTGTATTCAGCCCGCGGTTTCACACAGCTGTTAATATTACTACTAGCTTTGATCTGCGGTTATTTTTTGGGGACACTGGTGGGTCCCAGCTGTCGTAATGGCCTAGTAAGTAAAGAACCAAGTATGACTGTATGTATCGATTCCATCGATTCCATCGATTTTTGGGAAGTCGGTTAAAAATAAAAGCAAACATCTTTTGCATTTAAAAATAGCTTACGTAAAGAATTTTTCTTACTACTCCAGCTTACATACAGGGTGTTCAAAACTTCTACATATTTAAAATGCTCGCACACATCGGTATAGGTACAGGGTGTTCAAAACTTCTACATATTTAAAATGCTCGCACACATCGGTACACAGGGTGTTCTCAGTCGGATATTGATCTGAATTCCTGGCGATCGTGGGAAGGCTTTATTAAATAACTGACGCCTTCTGAATTCTATTCAGTACGGACAGTAGGGTGTGTGTGATGGTGAGAAAAAATGGGACAAAAAATTACGAAAAAAAAAATAAGTATTAGTTGTAGTAGTAAAAAATATATGTGTAGAATATACATACATATATATCAATGGAATGTAGGAATTTATAAATAACAATCTACTGCATAAGAATAAAAATAGTTAACATTTTTAAGTTTGTGTAAATAAATTACCCATTTACAGGTTGTAACTGAGTGTCATTCTGATATCTACTTCATCAGAATGCGTCCAGTAGTTTCAGTGTGAAAGAGTAACATACATACAGACACACCCACATACATACACAAATTCAAACCTTCACATTTATAATATTAGTAGGTAAACCTCTAAAAATTGTTTATAGTAATGAAACTTATACCTGTCAAAACTACTACGAATTTTGCTACGAGGTAGCTACGGCGTAGTATTTACTACGCGGCTACGCCGTAGCATATATTCTGTTACAGCCTTTTTATCGTCCCACTGCTGGGCTCAGGCCTCCTCTCACACGGAGAAGGATTGAGCATTAATCACCACGCTTGCTCAATGCGGGTTGGTGATTTCAGACTATATATAGTCCAGGTTCCCTCAAATCTATATATATAAAAGAAAGTCGTGTTAGTTACTCCACTTATAACTCAAGAACGGCTGAACCGATTTAGCTAAAAACAGGCAGGGAGGTAGTTTAGAGCCAGGAGAAGGACATAGGACATTTTTGTCACCATCCGGCTACGGGAAGCAGTTATCTCGGGACGCGGATGAAACCGCGGGCGGAAAGCTAGTAACATATAAAACATAGTCAATAATGTGAAGATTGGTTTTTAAATACATGGAATTTGTTGTATTGCTACATAAACACGAGTAAAACCAGGGAGAAACAGCTAGTATTAAATCCTTTCAAAATCAACAATTTGATAAATTTCCTACAAATGACATAGCATTTTCTTTTCAATACAAATGTCTTACTGAAATCTGAAATTATTGTCTCACTAACTCAACGTAATGAATTGACTGCCATTCACAAACAAATTTCAACTCTAAGACATACACTTAAAGACTACAATCGCATATCAAGATCCCATTTTAACGGAGTCCGAAGAATTTATTGGCGAGCATAGGATTTTGAGCTTTATTTTGTAGGTGTTAAGGTTGGGTTTTGTATGAGAAGTTTTAGAAATAAATGTAAGGGCCGAATTTTCCATAGATAATGCATTTAGAATAAATTCTGTCTTAAGTGAGGACTATGAAAGTATGTCGAGTGTTTTGTCCTTTTTTCTCGCAGTGGGTGTGAGAGGGACGGCAATAGAACGGAATAGATATGTTATATGCTCATTATTGTAATGAAAATGATATTTAGAATAATGTGTAAGAAAACCAGCTGTTTCTCGTGGTTTCACCCGCATCCAGAGGGAACCATTTCCCGCATCCGGATGAAAGTAGCTTCCTATGTCCGTTCTTGATAAATGTGCTTTCTAACACTGAATTATTTTTCCAAATTGGACCAGAAGTTCCCGAGATTAGCGAATTAAAGCAATCAAACAAACAAAAACACTCTTCAGTTTTATAATATTAGTATATATATATACATATATTATGAAGATTAAGTAATAATATTACTGGAAAACTTTCTTAAAATCCCATTTAGTACTTTTAGCGTAAAAAAGCAACAAAAATACAAACACAGATCCTTACAAATGTTCGCATTTATAGTACTAATTTCCGACCGTGGTTTCACCTGTTTCCCGTGCAAAAGTAACAATCGTATATTAAAATAAACTTTAACATTCACAACATTACTAGCACCTTTCACACAAAACTTCTGCCTTAGTTTGTAAAACATAGTTAACACGGTTGCCTAGCAACGGGCGTGATTTTCTCAAGATTGAACCAATTTACCATAGACACAGTTGACGTAAGAATTCAGACTTTATTTCTGAAGAATAAGCTGTGAATATTTGACCTCTAAAATACCTGTTGAGTGACAGAACTAGAAGTAAGAAGTCGTGGTGGCCTAGTGGGTAAAGAACCAACCTCTCAAGTATGAGTGTGTGTTCGATTCCAGGCCAGGCAAGTACCAATGCAACTTTTCTAAGTTTGTATGTACTTTCTAAGTATATCTTGGACACCAATGACTGTGTTTCGGATGGCACGATAATCTGTAGGTCCCGGCTGTAATTTAATCATCTTTGGCCGTCAATTCGTTACAGGTAGGTACTCAGAAGACAGAAAGTCTGACTCCTAGGGGTATTGGATTGCCCTAGTAACTTGGTTGAGGCGGTCAGATAGGCAGTCGCTTCTTGTAAAACACTGGTACTTAGCTGCATCCAGTTAGATTGGAAGCCAACCCCAACATAGTTGGGAAAAGGCTCGGAGGATGATGATTTCATTTCGGCTAAACACTGGATAGGCTAAATAAGAGGATGATGTAATATTCAGCACACACACACACAGACACACGTATGAGTGTGTGCTACAATACGTCTAGAGGCGTTGATTACTGGCGAGTGCATATCTATGTACACTCTGACGTGGTGTTCAAGTTAAGAGCTGTGGAGTCGACATTATTCTTGGAGCAATATTTCAGTAAGGGCCGATTTTTGAATCATCAGTTAACTTCTATCTGAGAAATCAATATAGCTGTTTGACATATTTTCTATACTGTCAAACATATTCGTCTTCAGATAAAAGTTATCTGACGATTGAAAAATTGTCTCTTTTATAGATATGGCGAATGAAAGAAAGTAATTATTCTGTCTTTGAGGTAACCCTCTAATATTTGACTTTATCTTTTCATTTCTCTTATAAACAAAAAACGAAGATGGAACACGATTTAATTATCTGTAACGTCAATTTTAGGTACTTTTACACATATTTTGAAGCTGAAAATCGATCTCAGTGGCGTGCACTTGGAGAGGCCTAAGTATGTCCAGCAGTGGACAGCGATAGGCTGATGATGATGACACATATTTTTCTTGCGTTATATCTTTATAAACAATTAATGATTGGTTAAAATAAAAAACTACACGTCCAATATTTTTTGCCAATCTAAAATGTGAACTAATTAGAATTACTATTTTTCAATCTTTTTTATACGATTACAAGCTTTTATTTAACTTACAATGTATGTTTGTTTGTGTGTTCGGGTCGAATTTTACAACAAATTTTTTTACTATAATTATCTATTATTGTAAAGCTTTTTCTCCTATATTATTGTAAACGTTTGTTTGTTCTGATTTAAAAAAAATGAGCAATTAAAGCAATGTAGAAATACTTTTTATTTCTTTAAACGTAACACAACTCCACATATTTTCTGTCCGTCCATCTGTCCTTAAAGGACTTTAAGTGTTAAAGCGAGACAGCAGTACTAAGAGCGAGAGGGAAACAGATCTCGGCTTATAGTAGGGCAACTATGCTTTAAGATTTTATGGGGACAAGCGAGGTAATAATAATAATATAACGTTTTATGGGAAATCTTTCCTATAAGTATGTATTTTTATGTTAAACTGGTGATTTTGCCCGCGTCTCGGAAAATCACTTCCTGGTCTATCTTGGTACATACAACCTTATTTTTTGTTAATGCGAAACTTGATACACCTGTCTAGTATTTTTGTGTAAAGAATCTATTTACCTTTCACGACTGTATCATAAAAAAACACAAAGTTATAAGCTTGTAAAGTCAGCAAAAATTCAAGGGGACTGAGGGGTTTTTTGCACTTGCTACTAGTTGTTTACTGTTTCCTAGTTGTTTACTGTTTCCTAATACTCGATATGACCTGCCATGACCTGTGTTGTACTTAATGGCGGCGATGTCCAACTTTAAACTTTTTTAAATAGTTTTTGAAAAAAATATAACTTGGTGTAAAAACTATTGGAATCGATTCAGTTACTGATTCTGAACAAACTATATTCAGGTTTCGCATATACTAAAAATAACGTTGTATATCTAAACTAATATATATTATATATCTATACCTAAATGTAAAGTAAAGTATGTAAAGTAAATGTAGTTATTTTAACGTTTTAAATATATTGTTTTTTTTTTAGAATCAACGGACTATATTTTGTCAATGGTTTCACTTTAACTACAAAGCATGCACTAAGATAAAAAGATCCTCAATAAATAGGCTATCAAACACTAAAAGAATATTTCAACTCGATTTTCGATTGATCGGGCAATGAGAGTGAAGGAATAGTGAGTGCACCTGTGTCCAAGCAAATGTCCGTGCACTATAATATGTCCTGCGCAGCTGGCTGATCTCCTTACATGAACAGCCGCCTCGGCCGGTAATCAGCCGGGACCATTATTGCAAAGCTTCAAAGAATGGTCACCCTTCGAGAGTATGACTACAGATTGGCTATCGCGTTACTTATCTTTTCGGTAGACTATTAAAAGATTACGCAGAACCTCTCCGATCTTTAGTTAAAAGTAAATTAAATCGGATTATTTTAATAAAGTTTCAGGCAGGCGCTCGATGGATTTGAAGGTTAAGCAACTCTTGGCGCGGTTGGTTTGTGGATGGGTGGGTTTGCCGTAACGCGTTCCTCCGAGTTTCTATAGGCAATTTATTTACTAGGTTTATTTTAGTTTTTATAGCTATTAAGGAATTGAGAATTCAGTCCATCCTCCGAGCCTTTTTCCCAAACTATGTTGGGGTCGGCTTCCAGTCTAACCGGATTCAGCTGAGTACCAGTGCTTTACAAGAAGCGACTGCCTATCTGACCTCCTCAACCCAGTTACCCGGGCAACCCGATACCCCTTGGTTAGACTGGTGTCAGACTTACTGGCTTCTGACTACCCGTAACGACTGCCAAGGATGTTCAATGACAGCCGGGACCTACAGTTTAACGTGCCATCCGAAACACAGTCATTGGTGTCTAAGATTACTTAGAAAGTACATACAAACTTAGAAAAGTTGCATTGGTACTTGCCTGACCTGGAATCGAACCCGCGCCCTCATACTCGAGAGGTTGGTTCTTTGCCCACTAGGCCACCACGACTTTTTTCAGTATTAATTAAAGAATTCAGTATTAAGTATTAATGTTATAGTACCCAGTAAAAACTATCTGTTTCCTGCGATTTCACCAGCATCCCGAGAGAACTTCTTCCCTTACCAGTATAAAATATAGCCTATACTATGTCACCCGCGGATAGTGTAGATTTCAAATCGTTTCAGTAGTTTTGGAGCCTTTAAAGTACAAACAAACAAAAAGATGTTTTCTCTTTATTAGGTACTAGCTTCTGCCAGCGGTTTCACCCGCATCCCGTGGGAACCTCTGCACGAACCCGGATAAAAAGTAGCCTATAGCCTTCCTCGATAAATGGGCTATCTAACACTGAAAGAATTTTTCAAATCGGACCAGTAGTTCCTGAGATTAGCGCGTTCAAACAAACAAACAAACTCTTCAGCTTTATAATATTAGTATAGATGTAATTATAGGGATGGTATACGTTAGGTATACGTCACGCTAAAAAAATTCGTGGTGGCCTAGTGGGTAAAGAACCAACCTTTCGAGTATGAGGGCGTGGGTTCGATTCCAGGTCAGGCAAGTACCAATGCAACTTTTCTAAGTTTGTATGTACTTTCTAGGTAAATCTTAGACACCAATGGCTGATAAAAAGGTGAAGGAAAACATCTTGAGGAAACCTGGACTATAAGGTCTGAAATCACCAACCCGCATTGAGCAAGCGTGGTGATTAATGCTCAATCCTTCTCCGTGTGAGAGGAGGCCGCAGCCCAGCAGTGGGACGATACAAAGGCTGTAACAGTAACAGGTATACGTTAAATACATTATGATCGATAGACTTGTACGTCGGTTACTTTAAAACCACGAGCCCCTCTGTGTTTCCAATGCATATCTGGCAGAAAAAGGGTAAGTCCCTTTTAGTAATATAGTTATCGGCACGGATATTGAGCCCTGACCTTCACCTGCGCAGAAGCGATTTATTGGTTTATTGCCTTATGTGTACAGTGCGCAAAGCGATCCCCACTCTTCCGCCGAGAGCTCAATATCCGTGCCGATAACTATAAAAGAAAGAATAATAAAACAAGTTTACCTATATATCGTAAACTTTAACTAGCGCCCCAAGTGTTGGATTTAATACCAATATTTATGGCCTATAGCAGTTTTAGCTGTGATCCTGCGGTTTCACCCGTTCCGGTTTCCTGCACCTGGATAATTAGTAGCCTTTCCAATGAGCTATCCACTACTGAAAGCATTTTTCAAATCAGTTCAGTAATTTCTTATTCTTTAAGATATTATACCAAAAAAATAAATAAGGCCTCTTGACGATATTAGTAAAAATAATGAAAAAAAAAAATAAACTAATCATTAAAAGGTATAGACAAAACCGCGTTCAAACCAAGGCGGGTCTACGCTAGACGAACCGAGCACGAGCGAAGCACAAGCGGAGCCGTCGTTCGCGGCGTCAAGTGTGGACGTACAACGAACCTACAACGATCACTGTTCTCGAACGTAGTTTTCCGCAGTGAGTTCGCGGCTCTTGGCAAATATGGACGATATAATAATATTGTAGTAGCCGCTGCTGTTGCAGCCAACCAAGCCCTTTTTATTAAGGGCGTCACAAGGGCAAAACCGACAACAGGCGGAACGCAGCCGAGCACGAACGAAATGCTCGCAGCGCGCTCGTTAGAGGCTTGTAAGTTGGTCCACATTAGACGAATTGTGTTCGGCTCGTGCTCCGCTCGTGCTCGGCTCTTCTAGCGTAGACGCAGCTTAGTATAGTGATAACTAGATAATTCGGTAATAAGGAGTTCCTGTTTTACATTATTTAGTGGCAAATTGACAGTTGTTATACTCCCACGTTTGACTTTAAAGTGACCGATGAAACAAACAAACAAAACCGATAAAGATAAAGATAAAGATAAAGATTGTTTATTTGTTCAAAACATGAGTATGCAGTACAAACAGGTTTGCAAAGCAGGGTGTTACATGAAAATCAAATGTTCTTGCATGTTTTGCCCATAAGGGCGTACAAAATTTAAATAAAAGATAATGCTTACATTTCTAACAAAACAAATTTGAGATATAAAAATAATATAAAAAATGTGAAAAGTAAATTAAACTAAGTGTACATACAAACTAGATTACTTCTTTAAGAATTCGTTAACATTATAAAAACAGTTTTCTATTAAATATTTTTTTAAATGAAATTTAAATTTTGTAAGCGGTAACTGTTTAATAGATTTAGGTATTTTGTTGAATATTATGGGTGCCAGACAGAAAATACTTTTGTGCATGAGCGCAGTATTTGATCTTACTACGCACAGCCGATCATTGTCTCTCCGATTACGTACAACTACGTCTGAAAGGCGGCTGAATAAGTGTGAGTTAATTTTAACAAAAACGGCTACTTCATATATAAATAGGGAAGGCAATGACAATATTTTATATTTTATAAAATAGGGTTTACAACTATCAGTGGTTTCCAGTCTAAACATAGCTCTAATACATTTTTTTTGTGCTTTGAAAATTACTTCTTTACTGGTAGAGTTACCCCAAAACATCACTCCAAACCTTAAAATGGAACCTACAATGCCATGGTAAGCAGTAACAAGAGCGTCACAGTTTATTAGGGCTGCTAATTTTAAGAGTGCGTATGCTGAAGAGCTAATCCTCTTTGCAAGTCCATCTGCATGCGCTTTCCAGTTAAGATTTCTATCTATTGTAATGCCTAAAAATTTTGTTGTGTTAGCGGTGTTTAGTTCAGTCCCATGGAAGTTTAAACTAAAATTAGGGGTAGGTACGCGCTGACTAAACCACATTATTTTAGTTTTATCTAAATTAATTTTCAAATTATTATTATTCATCCATTGAATTAAGGAATGTAATGTATCGTTGATTTCTTTTTCATTTTTAGAGTGAATCGTTACAGTACTGTCATCGGCAAAGAGTGTCATGGGGTAGTTAGTTACTTTCGGTAAATCATTGATGTATATAATGAAAAGTAATGGTCCTAATACACTACCTTGGGGTACTCCGTACATAATTGTTCGTATATGAGACTTATACACTTCCTCCCTTTTTTTTAATGGATTAATTTTAGTAATTTCTGTATATTGTTTTCTGTCTTTTAAATAGGTTTCTATTAGTTGGAGCACATTTCCTCTTATACCGTAAGCTTCTAGTTTCTTTATTAAGATATCGTGACTAACATAGTCGAAAGCTTGAGTCATGTCGCAATATATGGAACAGACTGGCGTCTTTTTATCTATGTTTTTTATAATATTGTATAAGAAATCGTATAAAGCCATATTTATCGTCTTATTTCTGCGGAAGCCTTTTTGTTCGTTTACTAATATATTTTGTGTTTCTAGGTATCTATATATTTGATTATAAAAGTATTTCTCAAATATTTTCGAAAAAATTGATAAAAGCGCGATCGGCCTATAGCAATCCATTTGTAGCTTATCATTTTTTTTAAATAATGGTTTAATAACAGATATTTTTAGGTTTTTTGGGAATATTCCAGTAATGATGCATAAATTTATGATATGGCTAAGGTGTGTACAAATGGTTTCGGCTACATGTTTAATAATTTTAGTCGATACTCCGTCATGCCCTACACTGTCAGTGGTCTTCAAAGATTTTATAATTGTTAATATGTCATGAGGAGTGCTAGGTGCCATAAACATAGAGTTATTTTTTCTATCAATCATGGATGTAACTTGATTACTTGAACCTGGTATTGGTTTTATTTTGTCTATAAAAAAGTTATTAAACGCATCAGAGATTGCTTGTGGAGACGTTTCTATACGGTCTCCGATTTTTATCGAGGATATTGATTCTTTTGGGACGTTTATTTTAGATTTGTTTACAATCCCCCATGTAGTTTTAGATTTATTATTTGACTTCTTAATATTATAATTATTTTGAGCACGTTGTGTAAGTTTTATGATTTTTTTATATATGTTATTGTAATTCTTAAAATTAATTTTATTTTGTTCATTTGGTTTTAGTCTATAAGTCCAAAGTAATTCTCTCTTTTTTTTGCTGCATGTTTTTATGCCACGCGATAGCCATTGTGGACGTTTTTTAATTTTAAAAATAATGTTTTTAAAGGGAAAGCAGAGATTGTATAATAATTTAAAATCATTTATGAATGAATTATACGCCTGGTTTGCGTCGTCAGTATTATAGATTTCAGAAAAAGTTAATTGTTGTAAATGGCTATAAAATTTTCTTATGTTTTCTTGGCTGTAATCGCGGCGTTTTATTTGCCATTGATTAACAATGTATAATTTATTAACAGCAAATGTTAGTAGTTGTGAAGTGTGATCCGAAATGGCAAAATCTATAACACTTGACTTGCATTTATTTCCTAAATTATGTGCGAAGTTATCAATGCAGGTTCCACTCGAAAGCCTGGTGGGCTGTTTTAGTTCCAATTTGAGGTTATTGTTCAGCAGTAAACATTCTAATTCTAATAATGTATTCGAGCGTTTTAGACAATCAATATTGAAATCACCGGCAATAATAACTTTACGTTTAGGTTTTTTTGTTATAAACTGCAACATTTTCTCGAGTTGTTCGAAGAACACATTCATATTATTGTTTTTTGGAACTCTATACAAGCATATTATTATTATCTTATAACTAACTAATTCTATGCCACAACATTCGAAAATACCACTTAGGGAGTATTTAGCAACTTCTGGAATGTCTACACACTGGTGTCCGTTTTTTACAAGAATGCATGTTCCGCCTCTTTTTGAATTTATTCTACTATAAATTGCTCCCAACTTATAATTGGGTAAAAATAGTAAATGTTCATATCCTGCCATTATAAAATGTTCTGTTACGCATATAATGTCAATTTCATTATTTTCTTCTCTTAGCTCTTCCAGACAGACTGTGAACTCATCTGATTTATTAATTAAGCCTGCAATATTTTGATGTAATATTGTTAGGTATTTGTTACAGAAAAAACTGATCTGTAACTTGCTTGTCTTCTTCAATGTTATAAGAACTTAACTCAGATATATATTGATCTATGTCGCTAAATATGACTTGCATGCCATTATTATTGATTACTCCTGTGTGATAATCAAACCGACTTTGAGAAAATACTGAAATATTATCTATATACACCGTGACTTTTTAGTCGTCTTACAACGGCAGCCCACTTCATGTATCCAATGACTAGTAAACGTTCATATAAAACAAAAAAATATTTATGAGATTTTAAAAATTTGAAAATAAAAATTAATTCATTATTATGATGCATGACGTAGATTATAAGAACACCCTGTTGTAAGCGCTGCCCGAATCTTGTATCAATGAAGCGCGACGCGTTGGGAAGGTACCTACTTTCTACCGTTTGGTACGTAAATATTTTTTTTTCAGTATTTTTCTTTGCACCTATTATCTAAATTAAGTAAGGCTATAAAATTAATAATCGTGTCTAGTGGTATTTTATGTCGGATAGATTGAGTGGACCACCTTTGTAAGACGACTAAAAAGTCACGGTGTATATAAAAATGAAACCCGTTTTCCGTTGTCACGACATAACATGAAAACGGCTTGACCGATTTGGCTGTAAATTAGAGGGAAGGTAACTTAGACCCGGGAGAAAGTTTTAGGATAGTTTTTGGTCACCATCCGGCTACGGGACGCGGGTGAAACCGCGGGCGAAAGCTAGTTTTACAAAAAAAATTGCCACCATCACGAGCTAATTTATTATTTCCGGAATCTCCTGACACAGTTATGCCACATACTGAAAAGGTACATATAGATTGCAATTTTAAGTATTAAATATAAAAATAAAATTAGAAAATAAAAAAAACTAGGTGGCCACCAATATCGGGCACAGGGTCCAAGGTACCGGTGGTTAGGGTCCCAGAGACAGAAACCTCCTCATAATACGCGCCGTATCAAGGAGTACTGCCTTCTGAATCAGTCCCTTGATCCAGCCGCCTAACGAGAGCCTCATGAGGTGTTCTCATCACAATTACCTAATTATTATTGTGAAAATTCAAATTGTTTTACCAATAAACATTTTTAATATTTTCCATTCAATAAGTTATTTAATAATAGCCCCATGCTAAGTTATTAATTAACTTGTGTTATGGGTGCTAACACAACTGATAAACTACATATAGCTACAAACTTAAGATTTTTATTTACATAGATATTTACAATACATATTTTACAATAAATATCAAAAACTATCCTAGTAATATATCCTACATATATATGTCGCAGGGATATGATAAAAACGGGGATTTGATCAATTCCCTAAGGGATTTGATCAAATCACGGAGGATGTTAAAATAACAACACGATTTTATCTTTTCCCTAAACAAATCTAGTGAATTGAACAAATCCCTAAACTGGTTCAGTGAAATGACAAAAAACATGTCAGGCTCTTGTTTGGGTCGCGCTTGCAAACACTAGGCAAGCCGTAGGTGTTTGTAACGCACGATGCAAAACGTATAGATGTGCCTGTAAGAAAAATAAAGTTTTATCTAATTCACGATGCCACAAATCAGCTACATGTTTTAATAAGTTATTATTACAAATAGGCATATCTTACGCAACTAAAATATTAAAAAAAAATGTTTTCTTCATTCTTTAAAAAAAATATATTGTTCTGAGTAATGGTTATTTTTTATATCAATATTTCCTTGTATTGCACACACCTGATTATTATAATTAAATAGGTATATCTTACCAAATAAACCTTTAAAATATCAAAGCAAAATTATTTTTGTCATTTCACTGAACCAATTTAGGGATTTGTTCAATTCACTAGATTTGTTTAGGGAAAAGATAAAATCGTGTTGTTATTTTAACATCCTCCGTGATTTGATCAAATCCCTTAGGGAATTGATCAAATCCCCGATTTTATGATATCCCTGCGACATATACATATTTATAAATACATATTATAACACCCAGACCACGGCCAACAAACATGCTCATCACACAAATGTCGACCGAACCGGGAATCGAACCCGGGACCTCAGGTTCGGCAGTCCGGCATGGTGACCATTGCGTCATCGAGGTCGTCAAACATTTTTTATTGGTTTGTACACGAAAGGCCCCGAAACTACTGAAATGATCTGAAAGCTACACTCCTTGGGTGATAATTAAATTAGTTACCTTAGATTCCATTACGAAGTTCTTTACATACAGGTCGACTTAAAGTGATAAAAAAAAGACTTAACCAGTCCACTTGATTGCAATAAAAAGGGAACAAAAGTTCTAGAACAAAGGTTCTTGGATTTAAGTTAAAATGTAACTTAGTTGTAAAGCCACAGCGCTTCAAGCGACGCCATATTGGTTTCCACAGCGAGATAGAGAAATTGTGTAGTAAGATTGGAAGCCGGGTGTGTGTTTGTTTGTGTGAAACTTTATTTAATACTTATAAATCACAAATGACGATGCTAGAACCAGAGTGATCTAACCTCCCCACTCAGAGACATTTAATGGTTACTTAAGCCATTCCTTAGTGAAGGATTTGTATGACATTCCGTCACTAAGGAGTGACTTAAGTAATCATTAAATGTCTCTGAGTGGGGAGGTAAGTGTCATTTTTGGCAAAAATGTTTTTTTTACACAGTTGCATGGAAAAATCATAATTCTTTCAGGCCATACTGATCTAAGTGCTTCCCAGTATTATTTTCCTTGAGAAATCACAACATCTCACTATAGATTTTTTTAAATTTCTGAACTGCCATAGTGATCTAAGTGATTTTTTTTTTTGTAAAACTAAGAATGTTAGTTTTAATAAATAACTCATACTGATAAAAATTGTTATTTTATTATTTAAAACTTACATGAAATACATATAACTAAAAATAATAATAAAAAGCTCATAGATTTCAAATAATAACGCGTAACGCATTTCCTTCATTTTCTCAGAAACATACTATTGTGCCCTAGATCACTCTGGTTCCAGCATCGTCAAATGCATGTACTTATTAAGACAAAAAAGTTTACGATTTTCTTTTTTTTTTTTGTTTAAAATTATAATATTTTCCCTATAGACAAGATACGGAACCTATTTTTCGTATTTTTAAATGATTCAGTAATTAATATTAAAACAGTTAAATTAAAAAAAAACATATAAACAAAAAATAATATGTTGAGATCCCTCCGGTGAACAGCACTGTAACGTATCTCGTGGTGTATAGTTATCGGCACGGATATTGAGCTCTCGGCGGAAGAGTGGGGATCGCTTTGCGCACTGTACACATAAGGCAATAAACCAATAAGTCTGCGCAGGTGAAGGTCAGGGCTCAATATCCCTGCCGATGATTATACTCGCTCTAGCAAACGATGAATACAGGTACCTTTATGGTAAGTAGGTATGTCCATAACATTTATAATTATACTAAGTCGTTGAATGTGCAATATTTTTGCGGAATGTAGCAGGTAGGTGGTACTCTGTTTATTTTCATATTTTTGTTGTATAATTATATTGTTAGGCGATTAACACACGGCACCGCGCACCGCTGCGGAGAGCGGTGGCACTCGAAGAAAAGAGCACCGCTCGAACGCGCGGTCAGGCGGGGTACGTGTGTTAGGCATCAACGGATTTAATACAGGTCAATGCGACATGAGATCCGCTTCACCGCCTACCGCAGCGGTGCACGGTGCCGTGTGTTAATCGCCTTACAAAAAGAAATGATTGAAAAGAAAATATACCTACTCTTTATTGAGTGATCCTGGTTCGGAAAATATTTATAGTTTAAGTATTGCTTATATAAATAGCTCTCTACTAGAAAAATTGACAGAAAAACACTCGCAAGCAAAAATTCTAAAAATCATTCATCCGCTATCCCAAATTTTCCAAGCGAAGTCAAGCGTAAACCCTAGTATTATGACATCAAAACGCGGGAGTCACGCTTATAAGTGACGACAGAGATAACGCTATATACATACAACGTGACAGACAAGGATGGAGCGAGAAATTAAGTACCACGTCTCGGGGTGTAGGGATAAGTGGGTATGTGCACTTTTGGGAAGTCATTTGAATTAATTTTATTTTATTATTATTTATTTTTGGTGATTTTGATGTTATTTTTTTGCTTTACACTCAAACCGCACTACCATTTAATTTTATAGTTATTTAAATATCACTGAAGTAATTAATCGCGATACACTTACGGCAAAAACACAGTCACCCAGAATTAAATAAGGTAGGTACCTACCTATATATTTTTCGGTAATTCCGCTCGTGTTAAATCGCTCTAAGTTTCAAACCTCAGTAAAATTAGCTATTATTTTCCTCCAATCTTAAATTATGGAATCAGGCATTACTTTGTGGAAATCCAGATTTTGAATAATTTCCTGAAGATAGATATAGCGGGATCAATTACATGTCGCGCAGAAATTAACGCTACATTTCTTCTTACGGTTTTTTTTTTACCAACTTTATGTAGCTAATCATATTGACAAATTATTATAATTTAAGCTGAGTTGGTATCACTTGTGATCTTTAAAACTCAAACACCTTTACTAACTTTACAAAATAAATACCTCCCAAAGATAAGAAAACGCGCAATAAATCGAAACATTACAAAAAGACTCACTTACCCCATTATCCTTGACATCAACGCGCGCATTTTCAGCGTTAACTTATCGAAAACCTGTAGCTTTTGTATTAATCGCAAATCAATATAAACCTTATTTTGTAAGTCATACATATGAAAATCCCTTGCACATTTCCGTTGTGTTGAAAAATTTTGCACTGCAGACTGAATTGCACCTTATGTCTTTACAATAAGGTGTAATTTTCAATGAGTGGGTAATACACGCTGATAAGGTAGACCAATAGTGTTAGACCCCTCTCCCCTCCCGTGACGTCATATATTGACATATATAAAAGGGGTATACTTGTCTATAGAGTAGAGTTCAGGATATACTGGTCTATGGTATTCAGGCTTCTATCCTAGAGGAGAGAATTCAGTCGCGCCGCGGACATCGCGCGGGGTGGACGTGTCGAATAGTTAGTAAATACTTATTATTTTATATTTTTTGCCCTTTATAATTGTTAAGTAAAATATATATTAATTTAGGCTCGCTTCAAACATGTTGGTTGGTGGTTTCAAGGCGTTTATTTAGAGTGAGTAATTTTCTTTTTTATTTTTTTGGGTAAGCTGTATTATTTTTGATCTTTTATTTTATGTGAATCTCAGTACAGCTAAAATTTCCTCAAAATGATTGTTTTTTAAGCTTTTATAAATATAGATATTTTATAATTTTGGTAAGAAGTAAAGATTTGATGGATTAAGCTCCTGTAACTGACTTGTTTCTGCCTGCGGCGTCACTCGTGTACCTTCTAAGTAAAAATATATTATGTCGGCAACACACTACTAATCTTATAAATGTGAAAGTTCGTAGGGATATATTATGTACCTATACGGTATTGGGTTGTAAACTGGAAGCCGACCCCAACAGTTAGGAAAAGGCTCGGCAGATGATGATGATGATAATTATATAAGTACTAGCTTCTGCCAGCGGTTTCACCCGCATCCCGTGGGAACTACTTCCCGTACCGAGATAAAAAGTAGCCTATAGCCTTCCTCGATAAATGGGCTATCTAACACTGAAATAAATTTTCGAATCGGACCAGTAGTTCCTGAGATTAGCGCGTTCAAACAAACAAACTCTTCAGCTTTATAATATTAGTATAGATATGCGTGTGTTTATTACTCTTTCACGTAAAAATTATTGAATGATTTGATATAACGAGCTACTTTTAATCTGGGTTCGGGAAATATTGCTGAAAGGAAGCGGGTGAAACCGCAAACGGAAGCTAATTTATGAATAATGTAGGCTTCTATCCGACTTTTCAATTCAGCAAAACCTCACTAGATTTTTCTTCAGTAAGTCTTATCACTTTTCTTCTGACAATATTTTTATGTCGGTCTGATACTGGCTAGTTAGCTGATTGTTGTAATGTGCGTACTACCATTCATCTTCATACTGATTTATGAGCTCAAATAAACTGCTGACTAGAAGATTTCAGTGGTCGGGGAATTCAGATGATTACAAACCTTTCTTTCATTAATAATTTAGTATTTCTGATAAATATATTTATGCCATTTTTTATTTTCGGAATTAAAATGTCTATCTGGGGCCCGATTCTACTAATTCTACTTAAGTGACATACGATTCACATCCGACTGAGATCCAATCACGACTCAATTACGATTGAAGTATAGACCAAATGGCAGACCAATCGCAAACCAATCGAATGTCATTGGAATACGATTGGTCCTGTATTAGTAGCAGAATGCCCGCTAATGTTAAAACTGCTTATTGCGATTCAATTTTGACATTATTAACTTCTGAATCTGGTCAGTTTTTGTTGTATTAACACTAGCTGTTTTATGCGGTTCCAGCTGCGTCTCGAGGGACTTACCTACTTTCCACACCCGGATAAAAGGCCAAACTAAATTTAATTGAAATCGGTTCATTAGTTTTGTCATGAAAGCGTGACAGATAGAGAAATATACATTCGCATTTATAAATAAGTAGGTAAAGATATAGAGGTAAATATAAAGAGCTCCACCATTTATTTCTTTCGTAAATTCTCCAATGACTAATTCCTTTCAGCATTTCATTTCAAAGAGACGTAATAATAATCATCTTTTCCTTTAGAAATTGTGAAAAAAATGTCACCATTGAGCTCTCTATTAAATACAGGACAGACATAAAAATCTTTTTATGAAGGTCCTTTTATTCTCGCGGAACTCAGAAATTACATAAAGAATGACCTTTTCGTGAATTCGTAATTTTATTTTAAAAGATGAATTTATGTTAAATAATATAGTATTCATTTATTTCAGACCAAAGATCCATAGTAGTATTCATTTATTTCAGACAAAAAATGACTAATAATAAAAATTTATACGTGTACCTAGACGACTTTTTAAGAAAAGATCTTGAAATTCGATTATCTTGAAACGGGTTGACTTTTTCCCAGTGTATCCCATGGTTAAATTTGTCCGTGTTGACCTATACTATCACCTCATGAAAGGATGCGGTTTACTTACAAGTAACCCTGTATAAAATCCACTCTTTGTAACTCAAAAACGGGCTCATCACCTATCCAGACCAAATGCTTTGCTTGGACTGTTTAAGTATTTGGTTAAAACTAAAAAAACCGGCCAAGTGCGAGTCGGACTCGCGCACGTAGGGCTCCGTACGATCCAAACTAATATTCTATATATATATATACATATATATTTATAGATATCGAGCAAAACTGAGCAAAAAAGTCACGTTAGTTGTATGGGAGCCCCCCGAAATATTTATTTTATTCTAGTTTTCAGTATTTGTTGTTCTAGCGGCAACAGAAATACATCATCTGTGAAAACTTCAACTCTCTAACTATCACGGTTGAGAGGATGAGATACAGCCTGGTGACATACGGACGGACGGACGGACAGAGGAGCGAAAACAATAGGGTCCCGTTTTACCCTTTGGGTACGGAATCCTAAAAACGTCCAAAAATGTCTCCTCATTTCTTGTAACTAGGAGCGTGCCCAAAAAGCTGGTAGTATTGTCATGCTGGACGGTAATTATCCTGAGTACAAGGTAGTCAGTCTTTTTAATAAGTCTTTAAAAAAAGCTTGGCCATTTGGACCCCACGACCCGAGGGTTTCAACCCCCAAACGGTCTGAAGAATATAGTTGCCGAAAAGGTATTTCCGCCGCTTCAGGTTTTTTACAGAAATGATTAAATATAGTCGCGTTCGCCTAGTAGTGGCCTTAAGCCACCAGCCTCTCGAGTAGAAGGCTGTGGGTTCAATTCCAGGTAAGGCAAGTAAAAATCGCGTGAACAGAGGGCTGGCTTATTCTTTGGACAAAGAATTAGCATTGCCATTCAACGTGGCAATGCAGCCAGTCTTCTGGGCACGTTTCCGGAGGACAGTGATACGGAGGAATACTTCGACGCCTGATCGATGTTCTTTTATATTATGTTTTATGCTTATATATATTTTGTATATAGTATTTTATTTTTAGTTTTGTATAAAGATAAGTAGTTTAAGTTTGTATATATGTATAATGTGTACATTGTATAAAATAAATAACAAGTAAAAATGTGACTTTTCTTAGTTATTAGGTACCTACGTACTTTTTAAGTATATTTTGGACACCAATAACCGCGTTTCCGAGGGCACAATGAACTGCAGGCATTCATTTGAACATCTTTGGCAGTCGTTACAGGGTAGCCAGGAACACTGACAACCAGTCCTACCTGGAGGTATCGGGTTGCCCGGGTAACTGGGTTGAGGAGGTCAGATAGGCAGTCGCTCCTTGTAAAGCACTGGTACTCAACTGCATCCGGTTAGACTGGAAGCCGACCCCAACATAGTTGGGAAAAGGCTCGGGAGATGAGGTAGCATTATATTAATAGCTAATAGCCAATCCATTAACAATTATATGGATGAGCTCAGCTGAACAATTATATCAAGATCCATTACTTCAGTAGCTAAGATTGAGTGCCAAAATTAATCATAATTTTGTCTGAATTTCTTTGAGAAATAACTGTGTAGAGGGTTATTTATCGTAGCTATTTTTGGTTAAATGATAAAATTCTAGCTGTTGCTTGTGTTTTTATCTTTTCCCAGAAGAAAATGTTTACTAAAGGTCTCTGCACACAGCGGGCGCGGCGCGGCGGGACGGGACGGCGACGTGACACAATGTACTAGATCGTCGCGTCGCGTCGCGCCGAGCGGGACGGCTCTGTGTGACGTCGTCCGTAATATCTAGTACATTACAACTGCTCAGCGTCGCGTCGCCGTCCCGTCGCCGTCCCGTCCCGCCCGCTGTGTGCAGCGACCATTATGGTCTCTGCACGGCGCGGGCGCGGCGCGGCGGGACGGGACGGCGACGCGACGCAATGTACTAGATCGTCGCGTCGCGTCGCGCCGAGCGGGACGGCTCTGTGTGATGTCGTCCGTAATATCTAGTACATTACAACTGCTCAGTGTCGCGTCGCCGTCCCGTCCCGTCGCGCCGCGCCCGCGCCGTGCAGCGACCTGTATAGTGTAAAAATTGGCAGTTATGACCATTTTCAAGCCAACCAATGTGTGTATGTTTTGGCACGAAAACCCCACAAACTGACAGACTGAAAGTTTTGCATTTAAATGTTATTTATCTGCTTAATCACCAACTTGAAAAATTGGTTTTGTTTTAAATAGCCCATTTATTATCAGGCTATAGATGGACTTTTTAGGGTTCCGTACCCAAAGGGTAAAACGGGACCCTATTGTTTTCGCTCCTCTGTCCGTTCGTCCGTCTGTCACCAGGCTGTATCTCATGAACCGTGATAGTTAGAGAGTTGATATTTTCACAGATGATGTATTTATGTTGCCGCTATAACAACAAATACACTAATGAATCTTATATCCCATACAACAAACGTGATTTTTTTTGCTCATTTTTGCTCGATATCCATAAATATATATAGAATATTAGTTTGGATGGTACGGAACCCTACGTACGCGAGTCCGACTCGCACTTACCCACTTTTTTTATCCCGATGCGTGCAATAGCATCCATAGTACGCGCAGCTGACAGAAGCTAGTGAAGTACCTATAGATATAATTTGAAGACAAAAATGTCGGTCACATTTAAAAACAATTTTTTCCACCCAGTTTCAATAACGGAACGGAAATAGAAAAAAAAAAGATTAATAGAACCGTTTACCGGACACAAAAGATCGCTCCGATTTATTTCCCGAGAGATCAAACGTTTATCTTGGATAAAACAACCATTAAAGAGATAGACTCCTATCAGATATAATCTGACATTCCATCATCTGCAGAGCCTTTTCCCAACTATGTTGGGGTCGGCTTCCAGTCTAACCGGATGCAGCTGAGTACCAGTGTGCCACAAGGAGCGATTGCCTATCTGACCCCCTCAACTCAGTTACCTGGGCAACCCAGCCGGGACCTACAGTTTAACGTGCCCTCCGTAAACATAGTCATTGGTGTCCAAGATATACTTAGAAAGTACATACAAACTTATAAAAGTTGCATTGGTACTTGCCTGGAATGGAACCAATTGGAACTCACACTCATACAGACCTGAGAGGTCGGTTCGTTACCCACTGGGTCAGCATGACTTTTTAAAAATTAAATTGACATTTGTGGGACATTAAATCAGTCGTCACGTGGTATAATACGTCGTGCGCAGCTGACAGATATTCTTATATGAGAACAGCCACAGTGTCCAAAATCGGTCTTGGTCGCCATTATTACTAGTGACTAGTCGTTTTCCCGTGATTTCATCCGCATCCCGTGCAAACTACTGCCCGTACCGGGACAAAATATAGCCTATGTTACTCGGGAAGAGTGTAGCTTTCCAACTGTGGAAGCATTTTTCAAATCGAGTCAGTAGTTTCGAAGCCGTTTTGGAACAAAAAAGTTTCCCCATTATCATATTACTACCTAAAGATTAGTATAGTTAATACAGTAGTGATTAAATCCTTTACGACTATTAATAACTTGGTGTATTTCTTCCTGACACATTTATATGGAGCTATTCATCATAACGTTAGAACCTACATGTTTCAGTTCATATGAAAAGGGTCAGACATAGAGGTCTGAGTTAGATTAACCTCTGTAGTAACATGGTTTTTATTTTATTGGTCCGTTTTATTAGATTTTGAATTAATATTAAGGGACCCGGGCCTGGAGGTAATGGATTCATTGATTAAAATTAAATTAAATTCATTTATTTATTTCAGGTAAGAAACCCATAATATAAAAATATTAAAGAAAACAACACAAATACAATAAATTTACAGAATTACAAAATTAAAATAAAAAAAAATAATTACAAAATTAAACTAATCGATTATTCTTACTTATTAAAATAAAGTAAAGAATAATCAATTAATCTTAAAGTTTGCTACCCAAATCTACAGAACTAATAAAATAAAGATACAATAGACAAAGAAATATATTTCACTAGCTTCCGCCAGCGGCTTCGCCCGCGTGGTGTGTTGATAAAAAGTAGCCTATGTGTTAATCCAGGGCATCACCTACCTACATACCAAATTTCAACCAAATCGGTCTAGCCGTTTTTACGTGATTGAATAACAAACATACATCCGTACATTTTCACAAACTTTCACATCTATATACAACATGTAACGTAATTAACGCACACCCTCAAACACGCTAATTAGAATATTATGTTATAATCATAATACACACACTGAATTTTTAATTTAACATGTATAATGTATATGCATTGTTATTTACTAAATTAGTTATACCAATTCCTGGAGAACTTTTTGGTCATACTACTACGCACGCAAATATCGCGCCGCGCGCCGCTCGACTCGACACAACATTTAAACGAAACTACGGAAAAAGCCGACAATACACGAAGTCTTATTACTTTGAGTTACGGTCTATTTGAATTTGTTTTGACTGTACAGGGTTAATATGACAATAATTTCCGTAGTTTTAATTATTTTTGGGATAAAAAATTACCTATATTAAAAATGATATAAATCGATTCAGTAAACGATTCTGAACAAACTAGTTTCAGGATGTGCGTTAATTAAGTTACATGTTGTATATATAAAAATGAAACCCGCTTTCCGTTGTCACGACATAACATGAAAACGGCTTGACCGATTTGGCTGAAACTTAGAGGGGAGGTAACTTAGACCCCGGAGAAGGTTTTAGTATAGTTTTTGTCACCATGCGTACTTTATAATATTCTATGGCGAATTGTAAAAAAAAAATAAACCTAATCCATTCAGTGGTTTAACCACAGGAGCAGTGGCGGGGCAAGGCCTAAATTTGATGTGGGCAAGACAGATTTCGCGAGGCCCTGTTCTATGGCGACCTGAAGACGGATTCTTTAAAATAATAAAAACAAACAAAACAATTACCACTACCAAGTTTTTATTCACAAAAATACAAATTATATTAAAGTCGCTGGCAGAAGCTAGTACTGAATAACACTATTATACGTTTCTATTTAGTGCCGGTTTGAACTCTACCAACGCCCTGGGCGAAATTTCTACGGTGCCCTCCAACTGCAATTCAAACCCATAGGAAAAACAGAGACATGCGTAGTTACCGATTGCGCGAGCGAAGCGAGCGCGATTTTGGTTCATAGTTAACAAGTCAAAGCAAAAATTACGTAAAATGTAGCCCAATCGTACATAAATTATTGCTGGTTGGTGAAGGCAAAAATACGGGAACACAGCTTCTGATTACGAGAGCGAAGCGAGCGCGAAATTTTTTTGTAATATTTTAGAACTCAAAACAAGAATTACTTAAAATGTAGCCCAAACGTACGTATAACTCATTGTTGACGCCTATGTATTAAAATTAATAGGACTTAAAGTAGTACCGTACATAAGAAAGTTCATATGGAAACTATAAGTTACTTTCTTATTTCTTCTTCTTTCGTGTCGACGACATGTCTTATAAGTCAGACTACACTTTGTCAGACCACAGCGAGAGCACGGCCGGATGCACTCATGAGGTCCTGCCGCGAGCAAGTTTCAGGGCACACTTTCTTATTAATAAAAGGACTTAAAAACGACGCTACCTTTTTGCTAGGGTAGACTAAAAAATGTTGACACTGACAATGAAAACAACTGTACAGTGATGCAAGTAGCTGAATGTGATAAAAAATCTAAGTTTAAAGTAAAGAAACCGCGAGCGAAGCGAGCGCGAAAATTTTTGAGTTTTGGGACATAAAAGTAGTGTTTGTTCGAGAATTTCTCAAATTTAACGCGGAATTTAACACAAATTAAAAGAAACAAAATTGATTTATATCAATTTTTTTTTATTCTTGCTTTAAAAATTTTTGAGGCGCGAGGCCCCTCGTACCGCGAGGCCGTAGGCGGTGGCCCACGTCGCCCACGCCTAAAGCCGCCTCTGCACAGGAGTCATTTTTCGTTTTTATAATTTACAACATCATGTGTTAAGCAGAGATAAAGTTAGGAGTATCGAATGTTTTGATCAGTTGACAGCTGTCAGTTTTCAAGGGAGAATTTCAGTTGTTTGTAATGACTGACTTTTATATGGTGTTCTAATTTTCGCTCATTTTTTTTATTATTTACTTTGTTTAAAAAATGCATTTTTTTATTTTTACGTATTTTTCTTTTTTCTTTGTATTAATCGACATAATGTATAACCAGTAAATTAACGCATTTCATTTAATGTGATTGTGAACGACACACCCGATATAGACTTTACTTACTCTATCCAGGCACGGGAAGATGTTCCCCGGGAATATTATTGAATGAATGTTTTAAAACAAAAGAAATAATCTGTTAGTAACGTTTTATAACTTCAGTAGCTATTTATTAAGGAAGGCCATTTCAGCCTTTATTTTTTGAAAATAATTCTTAAAGTCAAGGCTGATTTACATTGAGTCAGTAACTGACGTCAGCGTAGGCGCCGAAAACTGACGCGTGCTATTTACACGAAGTCAGTGTTTCGTCAGTAGTCGAGGATATTTCTTTTGGTGTACACACGTTTGTAAAGTCAGTGCGGAAAAATGAATTCTCGAAAACAGCAAAAAATAAAAGTTAATAATTTGTTAAGAAAATGTACCTCAGTAATGATGCAAGAACTAAGTGATATGTGTGAAGAAGAGATATCTAAAGAGAAACGAATTTGGATTAGAAAATGGATAGAGGACAGAGACATAACTGGGGGTTCTCTGTTGTTAACCCAGTTGAGAACTGAAGACCCTAAAGAATACAAACTGGCTTTAAGAATGACGACAAAAAACTTTGACGATTTGCTTATGTTATTATCAGGCTCTGTTCAGCGTCAAGGCACATTTATGAGAGACGCCTTGTCAGCCAAAGTGAAACTCGAAATCACGCTTTAGGAATGTCCTTTCGAAATCTCAGTGCGTGGTCCTTATTCAATAGAGCGGCAGCGACTGACTTCACTGACTTGGGCGTATTTACACGCGGTCAGTAGCACTGGCGCGGGTGGAGGGGGAGCGAACCCGTATATTGAAGTCAGTACTGACGTGTCAGTACTGTACTGACTTCAAATCAATTTACACGATGGCAGTGCCGGGTCAGCACTGACTTGTCAGTGGACTGACGTCAGTTACTGACTCAATGTAAATCAGCCATCATGTTGTAACTCCAGCAAAGCTGTAAGCATTATTGTAATGTTTCCAACACCAAAATATGCTTTGAAAACGTTCGTTTGGGCAAAATATTTGTACGAAACTGAAACATAGACACGTTTTCTGTTATTTTATTTATTCTTTATTGCACAGTTAACAATAAATATGTATGTATAGAATGTATTAGTTTCAAAGGTATTTTGAAATTCATTCAAACGTGAAATATATTAAAGCTGTGTTGCAAACACTGTCACGTTTAGCGTGTGGACGGTTTAGATTTTAAATTAAACCCCACATTGTGAACATAAAAATTTATTTCAAGGTCGCGATTCGAATGCCCGTCAGCAAAATTAATTTCGTTATATGGAGGTAAAGCGCGCTAGCACTGTCCTGGCTTCACGTGGAGAGAAGTCCGTTGATGATGCTCAGCCGAGGAGGCGCTTCAGGGTGGACGACCCGCAGATGGTGATGCAGTATGGTAGAGGGTAATCGGTGCACGGTGCCTCTCGGTGCCTGTCGACGTTCGGCCAACGGATCAGCCGTGGCCCGGAGTTTAAGCCGAACTTTGAACCCGAACTTTGGACCCTGGAATTTACGTCCATTCAAATAAATGTCCATTTCTGATTGTCCTCCTCTGACTGTGTTTGCCGCGGAAGCAGGAAGCAGAAGCTCAGTGCGCTTAAGGCGAATGTGTGCAAATTCACAGTCAGAATCGGAGTTTACAGAGAACAGCTGAAATGTAATTTTATATAAAAATGTATAAAACATATAAAAAAAAAATAAGATGCAGGGATAAGCAAATGAAAAGAATAACCCTGACTGCTTATGATGATAAAAAAAAAGGCTACTAATGATGCTTCAATGTGCAAAGCAAGAAAAGATGAAATCTGCAAGTCATTTGCCAACGGTCACCCAATAGGTGGGTGGTAGCAATTACACGAATTGTTCAACACTTACCCAATACGGGGAGATGCACTGATTCTACAATATAGAGAATAAGTTAAACGAAGTTTGAAAAATATGTTTTCAAAATTATAAAATAAAACCGTTAAGACCACGTTTAACGTCACGCACTAAGGACTGGCAAAAGTGAGTACTTGTAAGGAGCGCGTGAACGTGTGTCTTCTGTGATGATATTTTAAAAAATGGTCGGTTCGCTAAAGCAGCTAACCAAACTCACGGAACACGCCCGTGAATGAGTAGCGAACGAATCCGATTTGCATTGGTACAGCAGTTCAGGTAAAAGAATCGAAACCATATCACAATGACGTGAAGTCCAATTTGGCTCAACTTGCCGTTGCACCGATACAGATAATGACTACGTACTGTTTGTTTTTAAGTTTTGACTAAGTTACAATTTTTTATTTCTAGACCAAAGTTGTTATAATAAATATGAATTTGAAAATACGTTAATCAGTTTAGTAAAAGAAATAAATAATACTAAATTAACGAAACAAATAATTGTACGCGTTTCTAAACGCAACCGAAGGTAGACATTACATTTATTTATTTATTTTTCTACCCACCTTGTATTAATATTTTGATTAAAAACAAAAAGCAAGTATTTTAAAACGTTGACATTAACGTACAACGTTACAACACGTTACGAACCGAGATTGTAACCGATATTTATTAATAATTTCTTGGCCACAGTTCGCATCCTCTCACTCTTATTTCACTTTTATTTGTTGTTTTTATGGTCAGTGCAGCATATCTTTTCTCCATACTTCTCTGTCTGACAAATCACATTGTGACATTATTTCCAGTCATAATTATATTTCACACTAGCCGTTTTCCCACGGTTTCACCCGCGTTCCGTGGGAGCTACTGCCCGCACCGGGATAAAATATAGCCTATGTTACTCGCAGATAATATAGCTTTCTAATGGTGAAAGAATATTTAAAATCGGTCCAGTGGTTTTTGAGTTTATCCATTACAACCAAACAAACAAACAAAGTTTTCCTCTTTATAATATTAGTATAGATAATCGATCAATTTTTCAGTCACTCCTATTGCTCTATTGACCTCAATAGTAGGGAAAAGGCAGGAGAGAAGGGAGAAGGTTGGAAGTATGAAGTACCTATATATGCACGGGTAACTGGGTTGAGAAGGTCAGATAGGCAGTCGCTCCTTGTAAAGCACTGGTAGTCAGCCGAATCCGGTTAGACTGGAAGCCGACCCCAACGTAGTTGGGAAAAAGGCTCGGGAGATGATGATGACTACTGTTGGAAGCTTGGTTGTCATAATTCTGTGACAGTCCGGTGTTCATTTCTTTTCTTTTCATATTAGACAAATCTTTTTGAACAAATCTTAAAATAACACTCAAAAAGAACATTAACTTAATTAATTCGGCTTCAATTAAACAAAAACAAAAGGTAAGACCGGAAACTCCGCCATATTGGTGGAAACTGCTCGTTACCGCCGTCGCGTGGCTTCCGGCGGCCATCTTGATACGTCACCGCCGCCATTGTGAGACGCCATTTGTAAATTGTTAATTGGCGGGAAGATTCTGTAAAATCTGAGGAATTTTGAGTTTCTGTTTAAGCAAATTTTAAATGAATGGTTTATTTGTTCATTATACTTAGTTGAAAGTGGGAAATGCATTCTTACATAGAATTGCAGCCGTGGCCACTGCCACAAGGGCGTGGTGGAGATACGTACGTAGCAGAATGAAATGGTTTTCAAAAACCAAGAAAAGTTTATTCATATTTAAACGTTATTTCAAAGCTTAATTTGGTATCTTTCAAAGGACAAGGAAATCAGCCTGATTTAAAGTCTGAAAACAAGCCTAGTGACCATTCCACGTCAATGGCGGATTTTAGAAAACTAGCAATAGGTTAGGAAATAAAGATCAATTATGAATTCCTCCTCCTCCTCCGAGCCTTTTCCCAACTATGTTGGGGTCGGCTTCCAGTCTAACCGGATTCAGCTGAGTACCAGTGCTTTACAAGAAGCGACTGCCTATCTGACCTCCTCAACCCAGTTACCCGGGCAACCCGATACCCCTTGGTTAGACTGGTGTCAGACTTACTGGCTTCTGACTACCCGTAACGACTGCCAAGGATGTTCAATGACAGCCGGGACCTACAGTTTAACGTGCCATCCGAAACACAGTCATTGATGTCTAAGATTTACTTAGAAAGTACATACAAACTTAGAAAAGTTGCATTGGTACTTGCCTGAACTGGAATCGAACCCACGCCCTCATACTCGAGAGGTTGGTTCTTTGCCCACTAGGCCACCACGACATTCAATTATCAATCATGAAAGATCAATTATGAATTATAATAATGTTACCTATTATGTACACTTACTATAAAAAAATGAATTCGAAAAGGAATCATTTCTTTTGATAGGAATATACATATCTTTATGAAAGAGAAGAGGCATATGTCCAACAATTACTATTACTAACCTTTTCTCAGGTCCAAAAACACCATCAAAATGGGCGTGGCTTCCGACGGCTTTGCGAGCGGGTGGCGCGCGAAGATCGCCGCTCTGAGGGAGTCCAGGAAGCTGGTGCTGGTCATCGTCGCCATAGCGCTGCTGTTGGACAATATGCTGCTTACTACTGTTGGTGAGTATTTGTATACATACACCAAGTTTTTTATGGGACATCATCCAATGACCTCTCCTGCTGTGTACAGCGTGAGGTGTCAGACTCTTACTGACTTAAAATTTTATGTACCAGAGCCGCGGTAACTCGCGCGAACAATCCCGCTGCCTACATACACCTTGGTTTTTTGGAAGGCATTTTCATTTCTACAGATGCATCCTGCTTGGGCAAATTAATGCGATAGCGAATGAGTGAATTGATAGCTGAACGTCACGTAGGCCACTTCAAAAGAAATCGACTTTTAGTTGTACTCGCGTCGCCCCGCATCCATATCGCTCACAAAGAACATGCATAGGACGCTCATTATGTATAGTCGTTACTGGTAGTCAGAAGCCAGAAAGTCAAAAGTCAGATTGATAAAAAATAACGACGGCTGGCCCGATGATTGGTTGACAGTTTTCAAGTCAGTCTGATATCGGCTGTATACCTGATCATTGTCATGTGCGCTCGATTAAACTAACAACTGACTGAAAGTATGCAGTGTGCTCTAAAGTAGATTTTATACAAATGGCCATCACCAAATATCAATAATCTACCACACCAAACCAAACTAAAACATTTCTCCAGTCACTTAATAATTCTTACCTCCCCATTATTTCACTGTTTCCCCGTGAATTCGTTACGTTCCTTCAACAGAGAGAAGGCCATTACACGAGCTAATGAATTGCAGATGAGCAGCACTCAGCTGATTGTCCGCCATCTTGAATCCTACGATAGATAGGAAACGGTTCAATGGTAGAATGGTAGAAAGTAGTGGTTTGAATTAGGAAAAGAATGTGCGCTGTTTTTTGTTTTGTTGTGTTGGTATTTTGTTTTAAAGATGGTGGATGCATTTTGGATTTGAATATGGAGTAATTTACGTGTTCCTTCTTTCGATTTTTAAAATGTAGATTGATGGAATATATTTTTTTATTTGATATGGAGTGGAAGAAAAGGATGGAATGTCCTAATATTACAAATCTACATGATATTTACCGCGGTTAACACGCATTCCAAGAAAACTTCTTCCCGCATCCGGATAAAGTAAGCTTACGTACGTACTGGATTTAGGCAGATTTGTTTTTTGAAGCTTTTTAGAATTTACTGCTAATATTCTAAACTTTAATTTCATTTAAAACTAATTTCTTATCGATTATTATCCGACTTCCCAAAAAAGAGGCAGTAGGTATGGTTTTTTTCCTGTACTTATATCTATCTCATCTTTTCAAACTACAGTATTTAACGAAAACCTTCCTTACAATTTAACTATAACAGTTAAACAATGGTTTAATCAAATGGTAAGATTTCAAACACACGAGTCTAAGAGAGTCGGTACGGAAGCTGGGGCAATTTCCCCGTCGGCGAGATCAAAGTGAAATTCACTTAGCCGCCTCATCAAAAGAGCCGGCACGTAGGGCTGTGATTTTGTTGTGGTTTATCGATAAATGAATATGGTGAAATTTATTTTTTTATAAAACATTTTGTTGTTAGGCGCATCAAGTTACATGTACCTACTTTGAAGATTTAATGCGACCAATGAAATGCGAAATTAATTTAAATATTATTTAAATGTAGGTCGTGTGGTGTACGTTGAAAAAAACCCTTTTTGTGATTGTAAAACCAATATTTTTCATGTAAGCATCTATGTAATGCATATTGTAATATGCGAAATTAACTGTTCGTATGTCCTGCTTTTGGCGAAAAAACTACTCAACCGATTTAAACTTAGTTAAAAGCCTGACAAAGGAAGGACCTTTTTGCAATTCTCATTACGGGTTCGGGAATTAGATCTATCGGGACGCGACAGAAACTGCGGGGATCAGCCAGTGGAGATACATTTTAATAAATCACAACACAAGAACAAATTCGCATTGACACAACCATCACCCATAAAACAAAAAAAAATCTATCGACAACAATTCTATCGACAGTGTCCCCTCACTAGCGCAGCCGAGGTCCTCGTAGTCGCATTTCAAATCATATTTGAGCGAGTTTTCACCCTTTTGCCACGGGCAGAGTTTAACTCTATTTACTACTAGTTAATTGCCTTGCACAGTTTCGGTGGAAATATAATGAAATATTTAGGTTTTGCTCGATTTTGTACTGGTTATTTATAGTCTCATTGATAAATTTATTTAAAGCTACATTTAGAATATAGGGTTAATTAAATTGGAAAGCAATAGATAGATAACAAATATATACTTTACTGTCTGTTCCTCAGGGGATACACCAGGGGCCCGATTCTCCTAAGTTAATAATGTCAAAATCGAATAGAAATCGAATCGCAATAGCAGTTTTAACCATATCGGGCATTCTGCTACTAATAAAAGACCAGTCGTATTCGATTGACATTTGATTGGTGTGCGATTGGTCTGCTATTTTGGTGGTTTTGGTCTATACGGTAGTTTGCTATATAATCATTTTGCAATCGTAAATCATTTGCAGACAAAATGGTTCATTATTGAATGATAGAAAAGGATAAAAACGTTTATTTCAAAGAAAAAATAGCGGAATGCCACATACGCTTCAATCGTAATCGAGTCGGGATTGGATCTCAGTCGAATCGAGTCGAACGTGAATCGTATGTCGCTTAAGTAAAATTAGGAGAATCGGGCCCCAGAACACCTGACAACCAATCTTTTTAAAGGGACTTGTAGGTAAGGTATATTTGTTATATTGAATCATTTTGTCTGCAAATGATTTACGATTGCAATATGATTGTAGAGCAAACTGCCATATAGACCAAAATCACCAAAATAGCAGACCAATCGCACACCAATCGAATGTCGTTGGAATACGATTGGTCTTATATTAGTAGCGGAATGCCCGATATGGTTAAAACTATTCCGATCATATTGCGTTTCAATTTCTATTCGATTTTGACAATATTAACTTAGGAGAATCGGGCCCCTGGGTTCTACTACCCGTAACGACTGCCAAAGATTTCCAAATGACATCTAGGATCTAGCAATTTTACATGCCTTCCGAAACACGGAGGAACTTATCATAACATAGATAGTCACCCATCCACAGAGCGACCTCATCAAGCGTTACTTATGAATCGAATAAATTGACCCGTGCGGCTGTTAAGCCAAAAGCTCTTTAAAAAACGCTCAAATAGACAGAAATCTCAATATTTTTGGATACCAAATTTACCAAATTTTAATATAGGATTAAAATATAATAATTATTGAAGTAGGTACCTACGAGTAATTATAAAACTCATTAAATATGTAAAAGTACTTGAACACGACCTGTTAACCCCAAAAGTGGTTCGCCATGGAGAACAAAATGACTAGCGGAGATGCCATAACGGAAAATCTCCTAAGAAAGTAGCGAGAAAACATGCGAGTGTTCGGGGGACGAGGAACGTTACTGTCTTCGCCCTTATACACCTTCTTTGGACCCGATTTTTTTGGACGACCTCGATGGCGCAATGGTCACCATGCCGGACTGCCGAACCTGAGGGTTTGGCTGGGTGTTACAATATGTATTTATAAATATGTATATGTGTAGCTATATCTAGTTTATCAGTTGTGTTAGCGCCCTTAACACAAGTTAATTAATAACTTAGCATGGGGCTAACCAACCGAGTGTGGAAAGGTGCCCTGACATTATTTATTTATTTATTGTTTATTTATTTATTATTTTTTGTAATACCAAAAATCGTTGTATCAAAAACTACCTTCATTAACTACTAACTAAATGATCGTATTTGACCTACAAGACCTAGACGAAGGCGCCTGACCTACCCGCATTATGGCATCTCCGCTCATTTCTTACTCCGTGGGTTCGGCAAACTTCGGCAATGCTCGGCTATTTCCGACGAGAGCCGAAACGCGTCATATTCGGAATTAACTGTCGTTTCCAACGAGCTCTTGACGAAGTGAAGAGCTTTTCAAATTTGGAAGCTCGATCGAACGGTATCACGTTCCAATTTAAGCTAGGAATCTATGCGTTCGTTTGGAAAATGTGACGTCATTGAATTTGAGGATATTTTAAAGCGTGACCCAAAAAGAGGGGTGTTATGAGACCACTATGTGATTCTATCTTATTTTTTTTTAATTTGGAAAGATGATAGTAGCCAACTTCGGACAAAAATGGGTTCCTGACCTGTACACATAAATGCTGAAGGAATCAAATGAAATTAAAAAGTTATTTTATGTAAATTATACACAATATGCTCCTGATGGAATATGGAACTCTTACTGAGATGCAGCTGAGTTATGAGTTTACATGTAGCGACTGCCTATCTGACCTCCACAGTTACCCCGGGAACCTGTTTTTAAACCCCCATTTTTCAGGTATCCCAATGATAAATTGTTGCTAAAATATTCTAATCTTTCGCAGTACCAATAATCCCGGAGTTTCTCTACGACATCCGTCACCCAGACGCGCCGCTCTCTATGTCCTTAGAAGACATTACGCTGCCACCACCGTCACCCACGCCGTACTGCCCCTGCTTGCAGCAGAACACCAGTCTAGTGCAGAACGAGACGCAGCATCGTGAGTATAACCTTTATATGGTCGAACGTTAAGGTGGGTACAGACTATGTAACATAACATGTTATACGACATTGCTATATAATGTGGACACTGAATGTTATAAAACATGTTATAATAACATGTTTGTGCAAATAGTTATAAAACATGTTATAATAACATGTTTTATAACTATTTATTGTCGACATTGTGGATAGCACTGAAGAACGATTAACGACAATGGTTATATAACATTGTTATATTGCAATGTTATTCTAATGTGTACAGTATTGTTTTATGTTGCAATTTTGAATAACAAGGTTACATAATGTGGACGTGTTATAAAACACAGGTTATATAACATGTTACATAGTCTGTACTCACCTTTACTTAACTTACTTAAGTATTAATGTTAAAAGTACATATTTCAGAAAACATACCTAATTATGTGGGGCAAATATATATACAAAAGCTATGCTATACATAGTTATCATAAAGCTGCGTCTATGCTAGAAGAGCCGAGCACGAGCGGAGCACGAGCCGAACACAATTCGTCTATTGTGGACCAACTTACAAGCCTCTAACGAGCGCGCTGCGAGCATTTCGTTCGTGCTCGGCTGCGTTCCGGTTCCGTTCCTGTTGTCGGTTTTGCCGTAGTGACGCCCTTTATAAAAAGGGCTTGGTTGGCTGCAACAGCAGCGGCTACTGCAATATTATTAATATCGTCCCTATTCGCCAAGAGCCGCGAACTCACTGCGGAAAACTACGTTCGAGAACAGTGATCGTTGTAGGTTCGTTGTACGTCCACACTTGACGCCGCGAACGACAGCTCCGCTTGTGCTTCGCTCGTGCTCGGTTCGTCTAGCGTAGACCCGCCTGTCGACTACAACTTACTGCTGACTGCAAGTGCATGTATATGACAACATTTTGGATTGAAGCGACACCATCATGTGGTCGCCCAGTAAAATGAATCTTTAGGTATTATTGTTCCTATCTGAAAAATTAAAAACGTAAAGTATTGAGTTGATATTAGAAGAATGCACAAAAATTTACAGCGACTTGTATTTCTTCTTTCGTTTCTACCCTTAAAGTAGCACTAACCACTTCTCTATTTCTCCCAGTGAATCTGACGGTGCAGCGCGAGGAGAGACATCAGGAGCTGATCCACGAGACAGTGGCAGTTGGCGTCATGTTCGCCAGCAAGGCGCTCGTGCAACTCCTCGCTAATCCCTTCGTAGGACCTCTCACACACAAGTGAGTCTCCTTCCTGACGGTGCAGCGCGAGGAGAGACATCAGCATATGCAACTGCTGTGCACGAGGTCTCAAGTTCCATTTCCTGGTCGGTTAAAAAAACTTTCACAAAGCAGCCCGGAGTCTAGCAGTTGACGGTAGTACAGCCCACCGTGCCTGAGAAGACACGTAAAGTGTCGAATGCTACGTCCTCGAATGCGCGCTACTCAGTAGCAGTCGTTAAAATTTTGTTTATAGTTTGGCAATTATTTTATATGATCTATTTTTTTTCAGGATCGGTTACAGCGTCCCAATGTTCACCGGCTTCATTCTGATGTTCTTGTCTACTTTGAGTAAGTATAAAATTACACCAAAACATCTTCTGAAACTCCTTTAATTTTCATAAACTCTCACCGTCTTACCACAAAAACTTTTAAACGTCAGTTTAAGACTTGTCTAAAAAAATGACAGATTATGACGTTGTCATATGGTTCGTTTTGCAGCCACAATTTTTTAACCACCTGTTTTACACTTGTCTAAAAAAATTGTGGCTGCAAAATGAACCATATGTCAACGTCATAATTTGTCATTTTTTTAGACAAACCTTAAACTGAAGTTTAAAAGTTTTTGTGGTAAGACGGTATATGTCCAAACTTACTCTATCTTATGGCATAGGTTTTATAATTAAACAAATGTGATGTTTAGCAGCCTTAATCTAGAAGTTACACTACTTATCAAATTCTACCTTCATCTTCATCAAACTCTTCAAGCAAATCGTCTCATTAATAAAGCTCCTTTCTTCCAGTCTTCGCATTCGGACGGTCTTACTCGGTGCTGTTCATAGCTCGTGCTCTGCAGGGCATCGGGTCGTCCTGCTCCTCCGTGTCAGGCATGGGCATGCTGGCTGAGAGATATCCTGATGATAAGGTGAGTGTGTTCCATAATATAACGTCCCTCCAGACAGTTTCCGAAGGAGATCGGCCATGACTGGAGAGAGTTTGACATATTAGAGTTTACTAAAAGAGATTAGCCATCTGAGCAAGACATACTACAGTGCACGAAAGGGGATGAGCCAACTACTAATAACCAAGATATATTATACAAGCGGTTGATTTGCATCCGTGCCATATTCAAGGACGTAATTATGCTAATGATTCTCGACCCAAATCAACAAAAAAATTGGTACGCATTTTTTTTTTTTTCGGAATTCCGTCGATGTCATCTAGCCGTATTTAAACTTGGCGCGTGTGTTACTGGCCTTAAAACCGTGCTGCGCCCTCAGACAAACGTAAACACAAAGCATACGCAACGATTATTCATAAATTTCATTCATAAAATTGGATTACTTCTGAAATACTACGACATTACAATGACAAAAAAAAGCAGTGCATATTAGCTATTTCCCGTCTACTGTAATTCCAATCGATTATTTACGTATTTTATGTCTTCCTCCTGAAGTATGGCACAAATGCAAATCAACACCTTGTATACCGCCGAGCGCATAAGCTTTTGCGTGGACACAGTGATTTGTAATCTAACATTTGTTATAGTCAAAAGGAATAGAACTTATTGTTTGGAATTGGATTATGAATTCGTACGGGATTCCAACAGTATGCGGCACTGTGACGCACACAAATGTATCTTCTGGTGTACTCGCTCTAGCAAACAGTGACACATTGCGTGCGAACATATCTATAATGTCAGCGAAACTGCAACCGCCGTGCGCGAACACATGCTAGCTGTGGACTCGCGACATAGCGTAAAATTGTAGAAACTCACCGCAAATATAGTGACAAATACGTCAACCATAATACCATTATTTTTTCAGGAACGTGGTAACGCCATGGGTATAGCTCTGGGCGGTTTGGCTCTAGGAGTGCTCATCGGGCCGCCATTCGGAGGCCTCATGTATGAGTTTGTTGGCAAAACTGCTCCCTTCCTGATGCTGTCAGCCCTGGCTCTTGGAGATGGATGTGAGTAGTATTATATTGTTTCTAAAGCACCTTTAATTAGTCTATATGAAATAAAAACCTTTGACTTTGTGATACTATAACTCTCCCGCAGTTTTAACCAAGTCCCTGGGGAACCATGTGGCTAAAAAAACTTTTTACAAAAAAATAAAACCGACTCCCAAAAACACTGAAAAGCAAAAAAAAACTATTCTTAGGTGCATCGGCCTAGAATTCGGTGTCTAGTGGATGATGATATGTTTATTTCGCCACCGACTTCTAGGCCGATGCACCTAAGAATAGTTTTTTTTTTGCTTTTCAGTGTTTTTTTTATTTTTGGCTTTTCAGTGACAAGTATAATGGTCACTATCCGCATTAGTGGAAAGTTCTTATCAATACGAATAATATAAGCCCAAACACAAGGTAGTTTACATATTGACCTTCTTTATACTACCTATCGACCTTCTCTCGTCTCCATCATCAGGTCAGCTCCAAATCTTCACTGTTGCATAGTGCTTTCAGAGGTACACCTCATTGTCAAGTTTTTAATCTATGCATGCCTACAATTTTCGAAAGTTGCTCTCGATTTCTCAGGGTTTCCACTATCAGATCCTGACCTGATGATTATGGGACCACCTGTGAGGCATACACTATCAAACAAAAAAAGAATTTTGCAAATCGGTCCAGGCGTCTTCGAGTAATCGGTGAACATACATAAAAAAAAAAAAGATCCCGACGAATTGAGAACCTCCTCCTTTTTAGGAAGTCGGTTAAAATAACAATCGATCGATTTAAAGGTCCGTGGTTGAGTGACCATGTGCTTCGGAAGACACGGTAAATCGGTGGGTCCCGAGTGTCATTTGAACATCTTTGTCAGTCGTTACGGGTATTTAGAAGCCGGAAAGTCGTCCATTCTTACCAACGGATATCGGGTAGCCCGGGTAACCTGGGTTAAGACGGTCAAATAGGTAGTCACTCCATATGGCACACTGGTACTCAGCTGCATCTCGTTAGACTGGAAGCCGACCCCGACATAGTTGGCAAAAAGATACCCAGGGGCCCGATTCTCCTAATTTTACTTCGATTCATGTTCGACTCGATTCGACTGAGATCCAATCCCGACTCGATTACGATTGAAGCGTATGTGGCATTCAGCTATTTTTTCTTTGAAATAAACGTTGTTATCCTTTTCTATCATTCAATAATGAATCATTTTGTCAGCAAATGATTTACGATTGCAAAATGATTGTACAGCAAACTACCGTATAGACCAAAATCACCAAAATAGCAGACCAATCGCACACCAATCAAATGTCAATCGAATACGATTGGTCTTTTATTAGTAGCAGAATGCCCGATATGGTAAAAACTGCTATTACGATCATATTACGATTCGATTTCTATTCGATTTTGACATTATTAACTTAGGAGAATCGGGCCCCTGATGATGATGAGTTTTGGCGTAAAAGCACGAAAGACAGTAATTCTAGATACGCAAACAGTAGTGTAGAATACATCTAGCTTGTAAACAATACTTTTATTTCCAAGTTCAGTAACACAACTCCACATTAGATTCTCGGTTATTATCAACAATAACCGCAACAGTATATTTCCTACTCCAGTGGGCGGCTAATGTGCGGATTGCCAGCAATGTGATACGAATTATAAGTTTATAAGCTAAATTGTCTCTTAAGTGGCAAGTTTGTTGCGACTGATGATGATTTAGTACGTTAAGTAGTTTGTTGAGGTTATTTTTTGGATGGGTGACCGGGTATCGCAAATTATGATGATTTAGCTGAAGTGGTGGTAATACTTACTTGAATATTATAAACTAGCTTCTGCCAGCGGTTTCACCCGCATCCCGTGGGAACCTTGGCACGGACCCGGATAAAAAGTAGCCTATAGCCTTCCTCGATAAATGGGCTATCAAACACTGAAAGAATTTTTCAAATCGGACCAGTAGTTCCTGAGATTAGCGCGTTCAAACAAACAAACAAACTCTCCAGCTTTATAATATTAGTATAGATGCGAAGGTATTTCTGTCTGCCGGGCTTTTCAGCAAAAAATATTGAAGCGAATTAAATGATACCTAGTCTAGTGCCTGAGAAAGGACAGTAGGATACTTTTTATTCAGTAAAAAGTGGTTGTCCAGAGATGTGAGTGAAATCTCAGGCAAATTCACAAGCTACCTCTTGGCCCGTATGCGAAAAGTAGGTAGTAATTCTCTTCTACAGTTCTTCAGTAACTGCTGGTTAGCTAAGAATACTTCATGGCACAGCATCACTTAAAATATTGGTATCATCTTATAATATTTATTCGAGAAGTCGTGGTGGCCTAGTGGGCAAACAACCAACCTCTCGAGTATGAGGGCGCGGGTTCGATTCCAGGTCAGGCAAGTACCAATGCATCTTTTCTAAGTTTGTATGTACTTTCTAAGTATATCTTAGACATCAATGACTGTGTTTCGGATGGCACGTTAAACTGTAGGTCCCGGCTGTCATTGAACATCCTTGGCAGTCGTTACGGGTAGTCAGAAGCCAGTAAGTCTGACACCAGTCTAACCAAGGGGTATCGGGTTGCCCGGGTAACTGGGTTGAGGAGGTCAGATAGGCAGTCGCTTCTTGTAAAGCACTGGTACTCAGCTGAATCCGGTTAGACTGGAAGCCGACCCCAACATAGTTGGGAAAAGGCTCGGAGGATGATGATCTTATAATATTTATTAGAAACTAGCTTCTGCCAGCGGTCTCACCCGCATCCCGTGGGAACTACTTCCCGTACCGGGATAAAAAGTAGCCTATAGCCTTCCTCGATAAATGGGCTATCTAACACTGAAAGAAATTTTCAAATCGGACCAGTAGTTAGCGCGTTCAAACAAACAAACAAACAAACTTTTTAGCTTTATAATATTAGTATAGATACGTCATAACATTCTTCAATATGAAATTATAAAATAAAATATATTTTGTTCCCAGTACTTCAGCTGATGATCCTGCAGCCGGGAGTGGTGCGTCAGGAGTCAGACCCGCCTTCTTTGAAGGCTCTCGTCTGCGATCCTTACATCCTCATCGCTGCAGGTCAGTCATAGTGTAAAACAGTTTTCTTCATAACTTGTAGTATTTCCAAGATGATCTAGAATAGGGTGTTAAGTTTGTTTGTAGTTAATAATGTAAATATTATCATAACAATTACTGCAGCTGAATCTTTATTTTAAGCAGTACTTTATTTAATTGTGTAAAAATTCATATCAAGATCGTTACGTGCTTTTAGTTACGTGCCTGCTCAAATGGAGTATTATAGTTATCTTTTTTTTTCCGACGTTAAAAATCATCAAATGCCCCCTCCCGCTGTGGGTTAGCAGCGGTGAGGGAGTGTCAGACTCTTACTGACTAAACACCGTCGTGTTCCGTCGTAGGCCGCGGCCTACGACGGAACGTAGAGATACCACGGCCCTGGTACATACGCGTATGTACCAGGGCCGTGGTATCTCTTTCGAACAACACGCAGATATTATAGTTATCTCAAGTATTACTAACAATTTCGTTATTTACAGGAGCCATAACATTCGCGAACGTGGGCATCGCGATGCTGGAGCCGAGCTTGCCGATCTGGATGGCGGACACCATGGAGGCACGACGCTGGCAGCAGGGAGTCGCCTTCTTACCCGCCAGCATCTGCTATTTGATTGGTGAGAAAATACCTACTAATACTAATAATCCTTACTAATATTATAAATGCGAAAGTAACTCTGTCTGTCTGTCTGTCTTTTCTTCACGCCTAAACTACTGAACCGATTTGTGTGAAATTTGGTACAGACATAGTTTGAAACTTGAGAAAGGACATAGGATAGTTTTTATTACAAAAAAAAAATTAAAATAAAATTATTCCGGACATATAGCGCCATCTATTGGTCAAATCAAAAATCTGCTGGTAGTCACTATTCCACGCGAACGAAGTTGCGGGCAAAAGCTAGTATACATATAAAGCTGAAGAGTTTGCTTGAACGCACTAATCCCAGGAACTACTACGGGATGATTTAAAACTTTATTTGACTCCTAAATCATCGAAGAAAATCCTAAATCGTCTGAAGGCTACTTTTAATAGGTGCGTGAAGAAGCGTAAGTACTTACGTTCGATCCTCAGCTTATCCTATGACCATTGAGGATTTTACCCGTGTCTAGCTCTTGCCAGCGATTCCACCCACATCCCGTGGGAATTAATTCACGCACCTGGATGAAAGTAGCTTATAAGCCTCCTCAATAAGTCCATCTAGAGCTTTCTGATACAGAAATAATTTTTGTAATCGAATCAGTAGTTCGTGAGAGCGCGTTTGTGGCGCGTGGCGCGTGAAACCAACTTCTCTGACCACAATATCCAATCGTTAGTTATAACCGTCAAGTAATGTAGCCATTTCTTATTTATTTTCAGGTACAAACCTATTCGGACCACTGGGGCACAAGATGGGCCGTTGGCTTGCAGCCTGCTCAGGACTAATCATCATTGGCTTATGTCTTATTCTGGTAAGTTTGACATCATCTGTCTACCCTTCTCCCAACTATGTTGGGGTCGGCTTCCAGTCTAACCTGATGCAGCTGAGTACCAGTGTTTTACAAGGAGCGACTACCTATCTGACCTCCTCAATATAGATACCCAATACCTCTTGGAAAACAGGTTGTCAGACTCTCTGGCTTTTGATTACCCGTGATAACTCTCAAAGATGTTCCAATGACAGCCGGCACTCATCTATTTAACGTGCCTTCCGAACCACGGAGCAACTCAAGACATGACAATATCTGGCAGAAATAACCATCCTTATCTATCATATAGCATTAACTACCAGATAACTTACCAACAATTTATCAGCAACCAGCCTCACTTACCTAATTTTCTCTACAGATACCAATGGCGCGAAAACTGGAACACCTGATCATTCCCAACGCTGGTCTTGGTTTCGCCATCGGCATGGTGGATTCCTCAATGATGCCTGAACTGGGCTTCCTGGTGGACATCCGACATGCTGCTGTGTACGGCTCAGTGTACGCTATAGGAGACACTGCCTTTTGCTTGGGATATGCTGTTGGTAAGTTATGGGCTCCTGGTACTTTTATCACGAAGCTCACAAAATTGTGGGGGTGTTTGTGGCCCCAAATGTATAGTTATAGGGTATGTTTATGGCGCCATAGCTCTTAAACGGATGAACCGATTTGGATATGACTTTTTTTAATTGAAAGCAGGGTTTTTAGCGGTGGTTTCAAAGTAAGTTTCATAAAAATCGGTTCAGCCGTTTTAAAGTTATGAGCACTTGCCATCGGCATGGTGGACTCCTCAATGATGCCTGAACTGGGCTTCCTGGTGGACATCCGACATGCTGCTGTGTACGGCTCAGTGTACGCTATAGGAGACACTGCCTTCTGTTTGGGATATGCTGTTGGTGAGTTATGGGCTCCTGGTACTTTTGTCACGAAGCTTATATAATTCAGGGGTATGTTTGTGGCACTGTAGCTCTTAAACGGATGAACCGATTTGGATGTAACTTTTTTTAGTTGGAAGGTTGGTTTCCGGCGATGGTTCTGAGGTACGTTTCATCAAAATCGGGTCCGCCGTTTTGAAGTTATGAGCTGTTGCAATTGGCATGGTAGATAGATGGCAATTGACTTGGTGGATTCCTCAATGATGCCGAAACTGGGCTTCCTGGTGGACATCCGACATGCCGCTGTGTACGGCTCAGTGTACGCTATAGGAGACACTGCCTTCTGTTTGGGATATGCTGTTGGTAAGTTATGGGCTCCTGGTACTTTTGTCACGAAGCTTACATAATTCAGGGGTATGTTTGTGGCACTGTAGCTCTTAAACGGATGAACCGATTTGGATATGACTTTTTTTAGTTGAAAGCTGGGTTTTTAGCGGTGGTTTCAAAGTAAGTTTCATCAAAATCGGCTCAGCCATTTTAAAGTTATGAGCCGTTGCCATCGGCATGGTGGATTCCTCAATGATGCCGGAACTGGGCTTCCTGGTGGACATCCGACATGCCGCTGTGTACGGCTCAGTGTACGCTATAGGAGACACTGCCTTCTGTTTGGGATATGCTGTTGGTAAGTTATGGGCTCCTGGTACTTTTATCCTAAATATATAGTTACAGTGTTTGTATATGGTGCCGTACCTCTTAAATGGATGAAGTGATTTGGATGAGACTTTTCTGGCTGAAAGCTGGTTTTTCAGCGGTGGTTTCTTAACAAGTTTCATCAAAATCGGCTCAATAACATTATATTAGCGGTTTTGTCAACAGCAGCAGGGATCTCAGACACAAAATAGTAGATGGGAGTCGTGTTCCATTCTGATTCTTTTAAAAGTTAAAATTCATAGAAAACCCGCTCATTCTTCTCATTGAATTATTCCTAACGGCCGCTCCCAGTATTGTATCTACCTGTTGATTTCCTTACAAGGCTAAGAATTTTGACATAAGCCCCATATACTTAAGCAATGTCAACTTCCTATCGCATCGTAGTACCTAAACAAAACAACAGGTACATAGAATACTTCATACATGCACACACATACATAGAGACTTACATATACAACATGTAACGTAATTAACGCACACCCTCAAACACCCCAATTAGAATACAGTCGACTCTCGTTAATTCGAAACTCGAGGGACTCTTAAAATATTACGAATTATCGAGTTTTTGAAATATTAAATGGTTCGAAATTTGTGAGAGAAAATAAATAAAACTTCGAATTATTAAGTGTTGATCAATTATTATTTGTTAACTGCTATTTTATACAAAAGTTTAAAGACACATTTGTGTGTATTCATGATGTGAATTAATTAATCTTTCGAATCAGCTCCGTCATACTGCTTCAAAACAGATTGCTGCTACTCAGACTGCTCTCTGACTCTGACTTACAATCTTTCCGCCTCTTTCTCTCTGCAACTTTGAATTCTCGAGTGTTGGACGACTAAGAATTCGAATTAACGCGTCGTTTTGTTATACAGCAATGCTTTTTTCGTTCGAATTACCAAGTGCATAAAAATGTATTGATTTAGTTCGAAATATAAAGAGATTTTGTAGGGAACTCGTGATAACTTTGAATTAACGAGAGGTTCGAAATATCGCAGGTTTGAATTAACAAGAGTCGACTGTATTATGTTATAATCATAATACATACACTGAATTTTTAATTTAACATGTATATGCATTGTTATTTACTAAATTAGTTATACCAATTCTTGGAGAACTTTTTGGTCGTACTACTACGCACGCAAATATCGCGCCGCGCGCCGCTCGACTCGACACAACATAACGAAACTACGTAAAAAGCCGACAATACACGAAGTCTTATTACTTTGAGTTACAGTCTATTTGAATTTGTTTTGACTGTACAGGGTTAATATGACAATAATTTCCGTAGTTTTAATTATTTTTGGGATAAAAAATTACCTATATTAAAAATGATATAAATCAATTCAGTAAACGATTCTGAAACTAATTTCAGGATGTGCGTTAATTAAGTTACATGTTGTATATACTTACTTACATTACATATACACAGAGACTTTCTTAGGTAAGAAAACAACAGGTAGATAGAATATGGGGAAAAGCCTTAACACTGTCTTCTTCAAATTAAACTACATCCAAGAATGTCTTCCTCTTCAGGTCCTGCCCTATCAGGCGCTCTGATGAACAGCATTGGCTTCGAGTGGATGCTGGTCATCATAGCAGTGCTGAACTTCGGCTATGCTCCCTGTCTGCTGTTCCTCAGGTCACCGCCGGCGAGGGATGAGAAACAGGTCAGAATGACAATCCACTAGACATAAAATGATCCCTTAAGAAAAAAACATGAAAAGAATACAAAAATCCAAACCAAAAGGATGATTTTTTGGGAAGTCCGTTAAAATGTGTCCATTTGAAGACTTCGAAAAAACAATGATGACACTTTTTTGTATGTAACGGCTTGGGCATAGACTACACCAAAACGGAGAAAAGTGATGAGATTTTAAACAAGAATTTCTCCTGTTAGGAATACTTACGATTGAGTGGGATTCGTTGTTTAAAATTTCTTTCGCTCCGATCCAATGTGGTGTATGGTGGGCCTTATAATATCCCATACTTTAGGTACCTGAGTATTTCTTTTTTCTGTAAATAGACGAAGTCTAAGAAATCAAAAGTTACTCTTAAATAATCGAACGAAATTACATTTCCAGAGCCTAATAATAAGCGACAAGTCCTCAGTCCGCTACGTGAGCTACCAAAACGAAGAAGAAGAATAAAGACGCCATTTTGATCCCGCCATCTTGAAATTTTAAACGCGGGAGATTTTTTAAAAGGGGTTTGTTAACTTATATAAATTAGGTAATATATGTATACTGTAGATAATTGCCCATAAAAAATGTATATTAAAATCATATCTAAAAATACATATTTTACTAAATAATATTTTATGTCTATCTTATACAATTTTTAACTAAATCTTCTCTGTATCCTTCCGACCAATTTTTGCTCTGTGACCTGTAAAAACGTGTATATTTTGTGTAGATCTGTATATTAATGGCTTGTAGTTATATACATATAAAGTATATCTATACTAATATTATAAAGCTAAAGAGTTTGTTTGTTTGTTTGTTTGAACGCGCTAATCTCAGGAACTACTGGTCCGATTTGAAAATTTCTTTCAGTGTTAGATAGCCCATTTATCGAGGAAGGCTATAGGCTACTTTTTATCCCGGTACGGGAAGCAGTTCCCACGGGATGCGGGTGAAACTGCTGGCAGAAGCTAGTAAATAATATATTTAATATTTATACTATTCTACTGTTTATGCATGCCAAAATTATGGCACAAATCTCTATAACTTGTGTAGGTATTTACTTAGTTATTTTTGAGAAAAATAGCTCGAAATATTTGTAACAAAATACGCAATAACTTTAAGCAATGTTAAAAGTAATAATCGGTCAGAAAAATACTTGAAAAAATATCTAAATAAAACCCTATTTTTGGTTGGTGTAAAATGATATCGAACCAAAACTTTCTTCTTTTATTATATGATTGAAAACTGTAAAATATCATGTACCTATGCCATTTAGATCAGGGTGTATATTTTAGCTACGAAAATGTATATCTTTTCAACGTATTTACTAAAATGTATCTTTACTCTTCAATGCGTATAATATCGCTATTATACTGTTTAAATACTGATTCTACAATATGTATATGTATTTTAGAAGAACCTAATTGCAGCTTATACTTAAAAAAAAAGATTACCAAATGTCAAAATATAATTGAAATTGTGTTTAGTATGTCCTCAATTTTAACAATGCATACGTTTAATATTTGGCTTTTGAAATGTATAATATATACCTTACTAGGTATATTATATTTATACTATATACATTCCTTATAATATGTATATTTCTTAAATTATTACTAAAGATTTAATTTGCAAAGGTGACTTTGACAATATTTTTCATTGTACATTTTTTATTATTAATACCTATATTATGTATACCTACAATAATTAGGACAATAATATACGAGTTTTGCGCAAATATATTTATACATTTATTTGATATAAATATAAAATATTAATCTAGTATAAAATGTTGCCCAAAGACATTAAATAACTTCTAAGTTGCCAAAAAATATAATTACAGATTTTTTTATTGGATTAATGGACCAAAAAATGTAGATTTTTCTTTCATAATTCAAATATATGAGCTTAAAAATATAATAATGTTGTAAATACGCAATAATAATTTAAATGACAATATGTATCACAATAATATACGCATAAATATTATTATATAGTTGTAAGTAAGTTATATTGCTTACAGGTTTTTGAAATTACCAGCTGTTACGTAAATTTGAAAAATAAAATGGCGTATTTGCGTCGGGATTGGTTCAAAAATTGGGCTAAAATGTATGTGTATCTTTTTTATTCATTTTCAAATAATTGCTGTTTCCAATAATTTATGTATCTGTTGTTTGATAGGGTTGAGATAGGAATTTGATACAGTAGCCGGCATATAACTTGGCAAGGATTTGGGACCTTTAATAAGTGTGAGCTCGCACATAGTGCACTAAATTATACAAAAAAGTGGTCCCTGTTATTGCTTGTGCATTATTCTATGGTTATAGACATCATTTATTGTGTCTGCTTGGAAAAAATAGGACCTGTTTTCATCTCTCGATTCTTGCCAAGTTACGTGCCGGGAACTATATTAATTCAAATATTCAAATTGTTTGTTACTTTTTGATAAGCACCTATGTAAAAATTAAATGGCTGGTTATTCCATGAATCTCATAAATGTATGTAATATTTTTTTGTAGATAGTAATTGTAATTAATTGCTTAAATTTTATGAAATTTACCAAAACGAAAATATTAATAATTAGAGTGAATATATTTATAAGATTTTTTGCAGAGTGTTTTAATAACTTTATGTGATAAATTCAAATGTGAATGATTGTAATTGTAAATATATTTAGATATATTATAATATATTAATCACTAAATACCTACATACTTATCATGAAATCTTAGTAAAATTTCTTGATATATCAAAAATATCAGAAATTGTCATGTTGTAGTTACATATATACCATTTGCCTAGGCACTTAACTAAAGGTGAACAATCTTGATACTTAGGACTTTTTACACAAATACTTACATATTATACTAATAAACTACTGCTTAAAATAATGATTTCTAAGTAGTTTTTTCTAAGTATAACTTGTACACCGATGGCTGATAAAAAGGTGAAGGAAAACATCTCGAGGAAACCTGGACTGTATAGTCTGAAATCAGCAACCCGCATTGAGCAAGCGTGGTGATTAATGCTCAATCCTTCTCCGTGTGAGAGGAGGCTGCAGCCCAGCAGTGGGACGATAAAAAGGCAGTAACTAGATTATGAAGATTGTTTATTTTTAGTTTTTTTTTTCACATTAACGCGTCGTTTTCAGAGATTTTTAAAGTAAAAATATAATAGCAAAATAAAATGTCTACTATTCATGAATTCGATGGACATAATTTCTTCATTAGTCGTCTTTCATTAAAAATCTGTATTTCCAAACAAAATTATTCATCCACCTTTGATTTTGTAACTACATTTTTAAGGAAATACTGGTATACTTTCCTGTGTATTTAAAAAACCAGGTGTCGTCATGGTTTATAGAAAAAGTTTTCAATATGTTTTAATTCAAATGAGGAAATATTTGGTCACTTTTTTATTTCTCTCAAATACCTATTATTTTGAACTCAGTACTATCTTTTTGTAAAAATAAGACGCGTTGAAAACAATTCATGTATGGCTGCATGGTTTGTTCGTCAAAAATGATGAAAGATGTCCATTTAATTCTATAACAACAAACTTAAATATATTCCTTGAAAAATTATATTATATGACATTAAAAACGCTATGTATTAAATATATCAGTATCTCTACGCAAGTATATAATCACATAATCTTCCAATTTTAGAAGATATATAATAAGGAACATTATATATCAATATATCAAAGTAGGTATAATGTATACAATTTTCACAAAGGCATTTTTATTTACCTGAAAAATTCAGTTTAAGTAGTATAGTAGTAAATACGAAAAATATTCACAAGAAGCAGATTTTTGCCCGGAGTCTGGGGAGGGCACGTGGCGCCGGCGTCCCCGAATGTTCCTCAGTAGCAGTCGTTGTTACAATTCCACGTCAGAGGCCTTCAGGCGGATTTGAGAAAACTCTGACACTAGGGCTTGTTAGGTGATTAAACCTGCAGCTCACTCGATAAGAAGAATAACGCAAAAATAAGTTTCTTTCTGGTTTGAAAACACTTAATTATAATCTTTGCATATGTAATTGGCAATATTATTTTTATGATCAGCCAATTGGCTAAGTTCACATTCCCAAAGATATTTTGAAGTTTAAATCGCAATATATCAATGTATATTGTAGTATATTTAATCTAGTTTATTGTAGTGACATTTTAAAATTATTAAATTATTACAATCATTCATATTTGATAAGTTTTTTTGAGAAAGTATAACAATAGCTGGGTTTGGGTCCTGACGCAGATTATGTATTTTTAAATCATTTTCGAATTAAAATGATCTGTATATTTTAATCCGTTTTAATCAAACTTGTAGTGTTTTTAGGATTTTTTGTAATTTTTTGAAGTTATATTATCAACGAAATAAAAATAGTATAAATAACCATACAATGAGAACTTCGTAACAGTAATAATGTTTTTTACCAAAATTTTATTTGGGGTCCGCAAATAATAAAAAAATGATGATATAATGTAGATAATATAGATAGGGCTATGCTCGGCATTTCTCTGAGGGATCGCATCAGAAATGAGGTAATCCGTCAGAGAACCAAGGTCATCGACATAGCCCACCGAATCAGCAAGCTGAAGTGGCAGTGGGCTGGCCATATTAGCCGAAGAACCGATAACCGTTGGGGTAAACGAGTTCTAGAGTGGAGACCACGCCTCGGTAAACGTAGTGTAGGACGTCCTCAGGCACGGTGGAGTGATGACTTGCGCAAGACGGCTGGCAGGAGCTGGATGCGAGAAGCCGAAAATCGATCTCAGTGGCGTGCACTTGGAGAGGCCTATGTCCAGCAGTGGACTGCGATAGGCTGATGATGATGATGATGATGAATGTAGATATAATATACAAAATAACAATTTTAAATATTAAAAGTTCTGATCACTTTTTATTGACAATATAACTTTAAAAAATAACTATTAACAATGTTATACAAACAAACACATATATGTATTATAAATAATAAAAAATATATACAAGTATAATAAAACAAAAAATAACTTAATATTAGTACAAGAGCCGAGAGCTACGAGTGTATCCTAGTAATAAATATAAAAAACTTTGTAAAATAGCAAAATATATATTTATGTGACTTTTCATATATTTACCTACATACTAATAATATCATAATTCTTATATAGGAACGTTGACCGGGTAATTTACGAATAGGTATAGTTATCGGCACGGATATTGAGCTGTCGGCGGAAGAGTGAGGATCGCTTTGCGCACTGTAGACACACATAAGGCAATAAACCAATAAATCGCTATGTATATTTCATGTCATATATATGTATATATATGTTATGGACCAAGTGATAAATTGGGCATTATACATAATGCCCGGTCATTATGAAAAATGCCCAATATAAGAGTGCAATTTGATAATAATTATTCAAATAATCAAATTGACCGGGCACTATACATATTGCCCGTGACCTTTTGGGCAAAGTAATATAAACATATTTAATTTCATTTTTTTTATTGTTATTGACATTTAACTTAAACTAAATATTAATAGCATACAACATGCAGCAAGCATGGCTTCTGTCACGGCTTCGGCGCTGCGGGGCTCCGGCGGTACCATGCGAGCTTATCGTCGCAGATGGTTTTCACGCTCACCACCGCAGCTTCGGCTTGCTGGCCGGCTCCGCCGGCCAGCCTCAGCCGCGGCGGCGAGCGTTAAAACTACCTGCGCCTCAGCTCGCAGGCCGCCTTGACCCTCCGCGCCTACGCGGTTTCGAATTGCACTCTAGGGGTAGGGCAGACAAGACTACGTGGAGTCGGGTTTGCAGCGATTCGTTTTCGTCACTGACTTCAATTTTTAATACAATGTTTTGAATCCAAATTAAATTCTACCATAAAAAAAACGAGCCAAGAAAAATGAGATCAAGAAAAACGATGCCGAGTAAGTAAATTAGATGACAATTGTCCAATAAATAATTTTGTGGTTAGACTTAAAATTTCCCATAAAAAAAACATATAATTTTCGAAACACTAATCATAAAATATGTAGCAAGTAACAGAATTTATTTATTAGAACAACTGCCACCCTCGCACCGCATAAAATATAGCTTTATTATCAAATTGCCCATCTGTCATGTAGCAATATAATAATGCCCGTGCAATGTGATAAATAATGAAGTTAAGATAGTTATTAATCACTTGGCCCGATAAAGCTAGACATTATTCATAATGCTCGGGCATTATAAATAATGCCCGAATTAATCACATGGTCCATAACATATATATATTTCATGTCAGAGTCAACAAAACTAGTTTTGATATATTGGAAACTGCTTAGAATATAGATATTAAATAATAAAATATAACAGATTCTTTTTGAATAGTGAGTGTGAGTGAATGAAATGAAAAGTGAAATCATTTATTTTGCAAGTTGGACATTACATCACTTTTACACGTCATTTTAAGAACGCTGGGGTCAGCATTTCCTAACTGACTGATCCCTGACAAGAAACGCCGAAACAAACTCAAGGCTCATATTCTCTTTTAAATGTTTTGCTTTTTAACCGACTTCACAAGAAGTAGGAGGTTATTAATTCGGATGTTTATACATATTTTTAATGTTTGATCGCCCATAGGTACCTCGGTCATTTGCCAACAGTTTTGAACAATTCTTTTTATTTTTAATACCATTTCGTGCTTTACCCGGTTTATATAAAAAAGTGAAATTTTATCGCTATTTCGCTAATATTAAAATAATATATTATATTTATTATTTAAAAAAATATATAGTAATCTTATAAATGTGATAGATTAGTGATATTTTCTGCTTTTTAGATTTTTAATGTAATGTTAAGTATAATACAGTAAGTATTTATAATATTAAATTAAATATTTGTGCAATGAGTGTTATATTGTTGAATTTATGATGTGTATTAATTGTATGTGACGAAATTCTTAATCTTTTTTTTATATTTTTACCTTATATATTTATAATTTTAACATAAGTATTTATGTTCTACAATAATTCATGTGATATTTCCATTAAAAATAGTAATTTTATAATTATCTTTAGTAGGACCTATATAGATTGTTTTTTTTTTTATAAATATGTTTTAATTATGGCAAAAAATGAGGTTCTCAGTTTGTATGTCTATGTATGTTTGTGCGCGATAATCTCAAGTTTGGCTTAACTGATTGTGATGAGATTTTCAGCATAGTAGGACTAAGTATTTGTCAGACTAAAGAGAAAGTTTCAGATTTATTATTGAAGTCGCTTTTTCCCAAAAAGATTGAGAATTTCCCACAAGTAAGTGTGTTATGTTATAAATGTATAATTTGTTTGTTGTTGTTTATGTTAATTAGGTATAATCATATCTAGTCCTGCCCTGAACGTCTAAATCTTAAACTTAGATATAAGTTTATATTTTTTAAATTAACTACTGCGCTTGTTCAAAAACTTGGTCAAACTTGGCTGTCCTTTCATGCTATCAATAACTTTTTCATGCAAAAGTAAGGGCCGTAGGGTAGACAACTTTATCCGAAGAACATGCTTGACGTTTTGACAGCTTTTATAAAGAAAATAATATGTCAATGTCAAACGTAATTGTCGGTACGGCTGATCTCTCTCCGGTGGTGTCGGATTGTCGTCCCATCGCGCTATGAGAGTGAAGGAATAGTGAGCACCTGTGTCCAAGCAAATGTGCGTGCACTATAATATGTCCTGCGCAGCTGACTGATCTCCTTATATGAGGACAGCCGCCGCGGCCGATAATCGGATGACATCGTGATCATGTCAAACCGCCATATTTATTTCTCAGATAAAACTGATGATTGCAGAAATAAAAAATATTGACCAAATATCAGTGTTTTAAAAAACTTGGCTACATATCTAAATTTACGTTAAAATATCGAAAATCTTGGCCTTTAAAAAATCATTATCTATTTCATTCTTGTTCTCCATTTTAATATAAAAATAAGCATTGTTTAAGTATGGCCTATGTGATGACAATATATGGAAACTTGGCCTCTAGTCCAAGTCGTAGACAATAAAAGCGCAGTATTAAAGTGTTGAAGTATGATTTATTAAAAATGTGGGTATATGAACTTATAATGTCGTTTTATTCAATGTATTTCCTCATTATTCATCATCTGCCTAAAGCGATTATCACACTGCCCCGCATGATGCAGCGTAGCGCGTGGATGCGTTTTTTTCCGTTGCTTGTAAATATCTCCGTTTGTATGGAAAACACGCATAGTCGAACACACTGAAAATGCATCCACGCGCGTAGGTGCGGGGCGAGACGCAAGGTATGGCACACTGAATCCCGCAGTGCCGCGCGTTATTTTGAATGGGCGTGACGTGTATATTTGAAAACGGATCTCGATGAGAGCCGCCGTGCGTGAATCTACTAAACGCACCTACGCGAGTGAGTGCGCAAAAAACCCACACGATGATGCAGATCTGCACTCCCGCAGGAACGCGCGTAGGCGCGCCAGCCGTTAACATATGTATAAAAAAACATCATCATCCTCCTGCCCTTATCCCAATTTTATTTGGGGTCGGCGCAGCATGTTTTCTCCTTCCATACTCTTCTATCTGCCGTCATCTCACAAGTAACATTCTTTCTTACCATATCTACTTTCACACAATCCATCCATCGTTTCTTTGGTCTTCCTCTTCCACTATATCCGTCCACGTTCATATCATCACGTTCCTCACAACATGACTCTCATTCCTCCGCATCACATGCCCATACCACGACAGCCGGTTTCCACTCAGTTTTTCTGATACCGGCGCTACTTTCAAACTTCCTCTTATATACTCATTCCTCACTCTATCCATTCGCGTAACGCCACACATACCTCTTAACATTCTCATCTCTGCCGCATGCAATTGTCTTTCATTCGTCGCTTTTGTGGGCCAGCACTCCGATCCATACAAGACAGCAGGCCTGACCATACTCTTGTAAATTTTCCCCTTTAAAAAAACATCAATAAGTTTAATTTAAATAATAAGTTTATTTTAAAATAAAACTTAAAAACTACAGAATTAACAATATAGTTACATAAATAAGTTGGTATAATTTGCTATAACTAGCTAAGTTTAACATTTTATTCACTGCTTGGGCTGGGCGTGGCGGCTCGGAGAGATTTTTCTAGATTCCTCAGAGATGGCGTTATTGTACTCCCTAGATCTTCTACCACGCTTGATAAATATACTGAAAATATAGAAAAATATATAAATTTTAGTGGTATTTTTCTTGTTAGTAATCCATACTAATATTATAAAGCTAAAGAGTTGCTTGATTGTTTGTTTGTTTGTTTGAACGCGCTAATCTCAGGAACTACTGGTCCGATTTAAAAATTTCTTTCAGTGTTAGATAGCCCATTTATCGAGGAAGGCTATAGGCTACTTTTTATCCCGGTACGGGAAGTAGTTCCTACGAGATGCGGGTGAAACCGCTGGCAGAAGCTAGTCTATACTAATATTATAAAGCTGAAGAGTTTGTTTGTTTGTTTGAACGCGCTAATCTAAGGAACTACTGGTCCGATTTGAAAATTTCTTTCAGTGTTAGATAGCCCATTTATCGAGGAAGGCTATAGGCTACTTTTTATCCCGGTACGGGAAGTATTTCCCACGGGATGCGGGTGAAACCGCTGGCAGAAGCTAATCGTAGATAACTAGCTGTTTCCACCCGTTACAAGGAATCTACTTTCCGCAATATAAAAAATAGTAGTCAAATCGGTTCCGTAGTTTTAGTATGACAGTTACTTTCGAATATAATATATTTGTTTTATACTATATAGTGACTAGCTGTTTTCCCGCGGTTTCACCCGCGTCCCGTGGGAACTACTGCCCGCACCGGGATAAAATATAGCCTATGTTACTCGTGGATAATATAGCTTTCTAATGGTGAAAGATTTTTTGGAATAGGTCAAGTAGTTATTGAGGTTATCCATTACAGAAAAACATTAGTGTAGATTAGTGAACATTATGGATACTTATAAAACATACCGATATCATTGAGACAGCGTTTAGTGCCCAAAGCATCCATGTTCCTAATATTTAGGATCTTCTCAGCATAAACCTCGCAAGTGTGGGTGCAAACCTAGAAAATGTATAAATTAAAATATATTCACAAATATATATTTTTTTTACCAACGGGTACCTACATTTTTTTTTTTCCGACGTCAAAAATCATCAAATGACCCCTCCCGCTGTGGGTTAGCAGCGGTGAGGGAGTGTCAGACTCTTACTGACTAAAAACCGTCGTGTTCCGTCGTAGGCCTTTACCAGGGCCGCGGTATCTCTTTCGAACAACCCGCAGCCCGACGGGTACCTACCTTAAATATGTCTCGCAAAATTTTCGATGTTAACAAAGTGAGATGGGCACAGAGGAAGGAAAGATAGCAGAGATGCCATAAGAAAGGTAGGTCAGGCGCCTTCTTGTAGCTCAAGCAACGTACTGTAGACGTGATCTGTTACTAGAACTAATAAAACGTTCGGGTTCTTGACGATCAAAACATACCTATCAAAGATTGGTATTGATTGATTGGTCATTTTATTTTGAAAATTATGGGCGGGTTCTGAAGAAAGAACGTTCCTCGTCCCCCTCGCCCCGCATGTTATCGCGCTACTATCTTAGGAGATTTTGCGTTATGACATCTCCGCTAGTCATTTTGTTCTCTTTTTGACAAACGCTAGTTCCTTCAATTCTTGGAGGTTCATGCTCGTTAGAGGTCCTACTATAAGTATATTATCTGTTACTATACACCGTGACTTTTTAGTCGTCTTACAACGGCAGCCCACTTCATGTATCCAATGACTAGTAAACGTTCACACAAAAAAAAATGTTATTTATGAGATTTGAATAATTTCAAAATAAAAATAAATTCATTATTATGACGCATGACGTAGATTATAAAAACACCCGGTTGTAAGCGCGGCCCGAGCACAGTTTAAATATCTTTACCGTGGCGCTGGGAAGGTACCTACTTTCTACCGTTTGATACGTAAACATTATTTGCAGGATGTTTCTTATTTCTAATGTATTAATTATTTTTCTTTGCACCTATTATATTATCTTAATTAATGCTATAAAATTAATAATCGTGCCTAGTGGTATTTTATGTCGGATAGATTGAGTGGACCACCTTTGTAAGACGACTAAAAAGTCACGGTGTATATTGCTATATACTACCTATAAGTAATTACGATATATCTTACGTCTGATAAAAACTGCAACGGAGCCTGTTTCTCTGACAGATGTAACTCTAAATGCTGTGGCAAAGTCATCAGGTATTGTCCAATCTGAGAAAAAGAAATAAAATTAATTCATCATCATCGCCATCATCATCTCAGCCATAGGACGTCCACTGCTGAACATAGGCCTCCCCCTCAGATCTCCACAGATACCTGTTGGAGGCGACCTGCATCCAGCGTCGACGGCGACCTTTATAAGGTCGTCTGTCCTTAATTCATACTGCCTTCTAAAAGTTGAAGTCGTGGTGGCATAGTGGGTAAAGAACCAACCTTCGATTCCAGGTAAGGCAAGTACCAATGCAACTGTTCTAAGTTCGTAAGCACTTTCTAAGTATATCTTGGACACCATTGACTGTGTTTCGGATGGCACGTTAAACTGTAGGTCCCGGCTGTCATTGAACATCTTTGGCAGTCGTTACGGGTAGTCAGAAGCCAGTAAGTATGACAACCAGTCTTACCAAACGGTTGCTCGTTTAACTGGGTTGGGGAGGTCAGATAGGCAGTCGCTTCTTGTAAAGCACTGGTACTCAACTGAATCCGGTTAGACTGGAAGCCGACCCCAACATAGTTGGGAAAAGGCTCGGGAGATGATGAACTGACCTCAGTAATATACTCCTGTGGTGATAGAGCGAAATCTGGTAAATCCGTAGACAATGCATCGTTGTTATTCCAAACTGATAGCTGGGGTATTTTCTCTGTAACAAAAAAAGAATTAAATAACGCTGATTGTGTTAGTGAGTTGATTAATGAGTGTGTTAGTGAGTGTGTCTAAGGCAATTAGTTCAACGAGTGAGTTTATTGGTAAATGGTTTCGTCAGTGCATGAATGGCTACGGTTAGTGAGTTTATTAGGGAATGGTTATCTGAGTGCATGAATGACTGTAGCGAGTTAGTTAATTATTCGGTGAGTGCGTTAATGAGTGCATGAATGACAACTGCCCGTGAGTGAGTGTACGAATGTGTGCACGAATGACAACTGCGCGTGATTTAGTGTACGAATGAGTGCGTTAATGACTACTAGGCGTAAGTGTAGATAAACAATATCTAACCTAGTTGCACATCGACGGGGTTCCTCAGTACAGCTCGGGCTAGCCCTCGCAGCTGTTCGGCAGATCGCCTCAGCACGGCCGCCGAGGCCGGGGGCTCCGCCCTGTATGATGGTAGCCGTTGACGCACCTCCGCTTCTAGTAGCAAAGTGGGTAGGTCGTGGAGGGGGGTCGGGTCCTTTGTTTCTGAAAATAAGAATACTAATTTTAATTTCTAAAATATTAGATTTTAGGTATATTATTATTAGGCCCAATCTAGGCAAAGCCTGTATCTTGGGCGCTAGTTTAGAGAGGGTTTAGCAATACAATTTATAAGAAAATACAAGTTTTAAGACAACAAATATGAAAATAAGAGCATGTACATGTTAAGTTGGTGGATCCTGGGTGCCATTTGAACTTCCTTGGCAGTCGTTACGGGTAGTCAGAAGCCAGTAAGCCTGACAACTTTACCAAGTCTATCTGGTTACCCAAATAACTGGGTTGAGGAGGTCAAAAAGTCGCTCCTTGTGGCACACTGGTACTCAGCTGCATCCGGTAAGACTGGAAGCCGACCCCAACGTAGTTGGGCAAAGGCTCGGGAGATGATGATGATGAGAACTGACCTTCCTCCACCCTCATCTGGGCGAGGGTCTCCAAGATGTTGGCAGCAGCAGTCTGCAGCATCAGAGAGGCTGGGAAGCAGCTGGACAGGACTCCAGTAGTCTGACCAGATGTGGCTGATGATAGGAAGGTAGACTCTATGCGGCGACTGTGACTTGATATCAGTGAGGAGAGTGCTGATATGAAGTTCTGGAAATAATATTATAAGCTTATTACTATTATATAAAGTCGGGCTGGCCTAGTGGTTAAAACACCAGCCTCTCAAGTATGAGTGTGCGGGATCTATTCCAGGTCAAACAAATATCAATGCAACTTGGCTAAATATATCCTGGACACCAATGTCTTATGAAGGAAAACATCTTGAGGAAACCTGGACTATATATAAGTATAGTCTGAAATCACCAACCCGCATTGAGCAAGCGTGGTGATTAATGCTCAATCCTTCTCCGTGTGAGAGGAGGCCGCAGCCCAGCAGTGGGACGATAAAGGCTGACGATGATGATGTTCATAAATAGAAAAATTCGTCTGTCTGTCGGGCTTTCACGCCAAAACTGCTGATCACAATTTTATGAATTTTGGTTCTTTCTTTTGGCTCTATAAATTCATCTATGCGCGGGAAATACCTACTTCTGAGAGACGCGGCTGAAGGAAACTACAAAACAATAATTTTCGACCACAAACAAGACATATCGCCAAAAAATATAAGGGGTCAAACCGACAACCTTCTTATCGCGAAGTCGGTTAACAAACTTACTTCTACGGCAGGCATGTAGTACGGATACATGGCGTCTCCAGCAATCTTCTTAGCGCGAGTCTGAGCTGTGACCAGCCAGCCTTCACAGCGCTCCGACACTGTCAGAATAGCTCTGGAAAGTTCTAGAAGATCCTCCTAGAAATAATCGTTAATATAGAGAAAAAATGAAACAGGACAACCACAAATATTAAAGAAAAAAGTACAAAAAAATAGAAATGTGCAATTCAGCATTATGTTAGACAACTAGTGCCAAATGATGGCGTCCACGGCCGATTTCGGCCACGGCGGCTGTTCTCATGTAAGGAGATCAGCCAGCTGCGCAGGACATATTATAGTGCACGAGCATTTGCGCAGACACAGGTGCACTCCCTATTCCTTCACTCTCATAGCGCGATAGGACGGCAATCCGACACCACCGGAAAGAGATCAGGCGCAGGACCGACATTTACGTGCGACACGATGCACGGGTGAATCAATCACCAAGTTCCAGACTACGGGCTGCTTTGTGAAAGTTCAAGAAAACCCACAAAGCGATTTCGGCCCGACCCGGGAATCGAACCCGAGACCTCGAGCATAGCAGCCGCGCTTGCGACGACTAGACCAACGGGGCAGTCAAATATCATATCTTCGGCAGTTGTTACCGGTAGTCAGAAACCAGAAAATCTGATAACTAGTCTTACTGAGGGGTAGCTGGCTGCTTGATGTAAGAGGTCAGATAGGCAGTCGCTCCATGTGAAACTCTGGTTAGACTGGAAACCGACCTCATATAAACATTGAAAAAACCATTTTGAGGAGGGGGGGGATTAAAAAAAAATTTAAATAACTTAGGAATCATCAAAATACTACTGCACAAAAGTCACTAATTCAAACAAATTAAAAATGCAGACAAAGCTTAAAAATGCAGACAAAACCGCGTGTAAGAACTAGTGTATACAACATTACCTGTTTCAGTTGCGGATCATTCAAATAATTCAGTAACAACTGCGATTGTAACTCCGTGTATTTAGGCAGAAGCTCTCTCAACGGCGCGTACGCAGCTCTCCCGAATTCCCTCAAAATGCCCGCCAGAAGAGTTTCTATGGACAAAATTTTCTATTGTATACCAAAAAGAAATATTGTCACATACCATTCATTTTTTTTTTTTGGTATGGACTTGACGTGGACTTTATCTTGATTTTTTTTACGACGTCAAAAATCATCAAATGACCCTCCCGCTGTGGGTTACGCGCGGTGAGGGAGTGTCAGACTCTTACTGACTAAACACCGTCGTGTTCCGTCGTAGGCCTTTTATAAACCAGGGCCGCGGTAACTCGCGCGAACTATTCCGCAGCATATTGACTTTATCTCATGTGCAAAAACAACAAGAAATGAATAACAAAAACTCAACTCACCTTTATTCTGCCTAGGCGCATCAATAACTCCTTCAATGCAGGTTATAAAGTCTTCTACATCATTCCTCAAATCAGTCAGTAACAATATGCCCTCTTCAGGAGATGAACATAACTTGAGGTTCGCTGAAACCACCTGAAAAGCGTCGGATCATCATCTTTCCAGCCTTTTCCCAACTATGTTGGGGTCGACTTCCAGTCTGACCGAATGCAGCTGAGTACCAGTGTACCACAAGGAGCGAATGTCTATTTGGTCTCCTCAGCCCAGTTACCTGCTAATTTTTGGTAGTTGTTACAAGTAGTTAGAAGACGCAATCAGTCTTACCAAGGGCTATCAGGCTCCTCAAGGTTGAGGGTCTGATAGGCAGTCGCTCCCTGTGGCACACTGGTACTCAGCTGCATCCAGTTAGAATGTAAGCCGACCCCAATATACATAGTTGGAAAAAGGCTAGACAGGTGATATGGCTTAACAGCTAGTAAGTACTTAAATTATACATTTAATATGAATATCACAAGAAATCTATACATATAATAAATCTGTAAAAAAACTGTGTCTGTACATTGAATATATTAAAAAAATAATAATTGGGTGGGGTTTAGAAACAGTAATGGAACACAAATCCAAAAAAAAAATCTGTCTGTTTGTCTGTATGTCTGTATGTCTGTATGTCTGTATGTCTGTATGTCTGTTTGTTTGTACACGCTAATCTTCCGAACTACTGAACGGATTTCAATGATTTTTTCTTTGTTGTATTGGTATTAAGCCGGGTCAACATATAGGCTATAATTTATCTTCGAAACTTGAAGACCTGATGCAGAACTCCAACAGACAAACAAAACTATAAGAGATACAAAAATGGTGCCATAGCAAAAATTGTTTCATGTTATGAGCATTTTCTGCTGAGATAATAAATTTGAAGATCTGGAACACCTTATGTGGAACCCCAAGAGCCCAGCTACTCTGTACCATATACAGGTATGACGTTTTAGCAAAAGTTGATCAATCTGATAAGCACTTTCTGCTGACTTATAAAAATTGAAGATCTAAAACACCTGATGTGGAATTCCAGGAGACCAGCTAGACTAAAGCATATAAAGGTATGACGTTTTAGTACAAGTTGTTCAATCTGATAAGCACTCTCTATTGACGTATAAAAATCGAAGATCTGGAACACCTGATGTGAAACTTCAAGAGCTCCACTACTTTAAATGTATAGAAATGAATGTTACAAAATAAGTATGATGAATCAAAAAAAGTAATTAGTCCGCCTTTTACATAGATAACCCTAAAATAATGAACACGTATTTTTTCTTTTCTTTCTCTCACATACAAATAATAACGTAGATACAACACGCTTGAATTTTGTGTTAAGTCACTTATTAGTATAAATTTTACATCTCATTTTTATTTTGTATGTATGTCTCTTCCAGACCTCGGGACTACAGAGTCCCGAATTTTTGGGAGGCAAACGTGGGGCCGAAGCCAACACGCTGAATCAACTTTAATGACATGGTGACACAAAACCGACGATTATCCCTTTATACACTATAGAAATGAACCCAAAGACAATCCCCGGTAGACGTCGTTAAAAAAAAAGACAGTCCCCGGTTCTGTGATAAACTATTGCTGACTATGAAGGAAAACTACTTGGGCTATTGTGATGGGATGTTAGTGGATTAGGACATAGGAAACTATGGGAACTATGGCACCTCCCGATGACAATGTATTATTTATACATGTAAAAATGGCAGGTGGAGACTCGCCACCTCACTTACTGGGCCCCCGGGAATCAGTCACTGAATAGAAACCAGAGGGCAACAAGGACATGAGCGGCTGAAGTGAGGATACCTCGGTGGACTTTAAACGCAGATCACCGGCCCACTTGCCACTTACCACGAGGCACCTACCCTCCGAGCAGGGCTACTAACCCTGCTCTAGCGACTCCACTCTGGACGGCCAATGAAAGCAAGCCAGAGGCGTGAGACCTAACCCCGTCATGGTTCACTCCGGCCGGCCGGAGATGGGGGACAGTATACTCTCCCTGGAGCACTCGGTATATATAGCTCCGCGGGGTTGCTACTCCCCGTCATCAGCCTCAGATGTCCTGCGGGGCTTATATCTCATTATTATTGTCGTTATTATCTCAAGAGCCTTTGTCCCAATTATGTTAGGATCGACTTCCAGTCACGATGCAACTGAGTACCAGTGTTTTACAACCGGTTACCCGCTCAACCCAACACCCCTTAGTAAAACTGGTCAGACTTACTGGCTTCTGACTACTCATAACGACTGCCAAGAATGTTCAATGACAGCCGGAACCTACAGTTTAACGTCCCCTATTGGTATCCAAAATATACATAGAAAGCGCATACGAACTTAGGAAAGTTGCATTGACAGGTACTTGCCAGACCTGGAATCAAAGTCATACTTGAGAGATCGGTTCTCTACCCATTAAACCAAAACGACTTCCACTAGGTCACCACTACTTTGTTATCTTAGTAATATTTAATGTTTTTTTACGTAATAATACGTGCAATATTTGCCACACACAACTTAGACTAATTAGAATCTGTGCTTTTGCCGTTGACGTACAAAAAATTAAATATATGGAAGGTTTCTAATGGTTATGCGTATTCCGTTTTTTTCCCGTCAACGGGCCCTTAAAATTCAATATGAGACGATTCAGACCATTGATTTTGCTGACCCCGTAGTCGCTGGCATAAGGGACAGGATCCGCGTACGAAGTCGCGGGCAGAAGCTAGTATAAAATAAATAAATGGTAATATTCTAAAGCATATTTCACACATACCTTAGTAGGTGGCGGATCCAAGGAAAGTAGCAAGTCGGTATACAGCCTTATCAATTCCGCTAGTGGAGTCTCCGATTTCAATACATTTGTCAACCAGTCCACCTGTAAAGGAAAAGTGCTTGTGATCTCTCTCCGGTGGTGTAGGATTGTCGTCCCATCGCGCTATGAGAGTGAAGGAACAGTGAGTGCACCTGTGTCCAAGCAAATGTGCGTGCACTATAATATGTCCTGCGCATCTGGCTGATCTCCTTATATGAAAACAGCCGCTGTGGTCGACAATTGGCTAGGACACCCATTATCTAGTGGAAATTATAAGCAACATTTATCTGGCAGATAACATTAACTATCAGATAACTAACCTACACTTCCTCAGTAACCAATGAAACCAGGTCTATATCTACTACATACCTGTCTCCCAGCTTCAGTAGCCAGCATCCTGGTGAGAGCAGCCAGGGTGTGAGCATCCAGTCGTCTCCAGCTGGTGGCGAGCCTGGCGGCGGCGGCGCGGCGCCAGCAGCGGCACACGGACACCGAGCGGCCCATGCCGCTGAACAGAGACACGTACGTCGCCGTGCGCTCTGTGTAACACCCCTTCGATTTTATGGGCGCCTGGTACTTCGAGGCAAGGATTGTGGGCAAGGGGGGATAAAGCAAGCGCCTAGGCTTTTCCTTACTGGGCAGGTGTTATGTAAGAACCTCTTCTGTTATATGGAAGCCTAGTACTTGGCAAGGATACGGAAAGATCATCATATTTTATTGCCGTCCACTGCTAAACGTAAACCACCAACAAGGAGCGCCCACCATCTCGGTCTTATGTGAGCCTAGTACTTGCTATCGTATAACTAGGTTCATTTTTGCTAAAAGCTAGCTGTTTCTAGAATATTCTTCTTGCTAAGAGCTGTTTCTAGATTATTCTACATTGTATTGGGATCAGATCCAGTCGTCTCCAGCTGGTGGCGAGACTGGCAGCAGCGGCACGGCGCCAGCAGCGGCACACGGACACCGCGCGGCCCATGCCGCTGAACAGCGACACATACGTCGCCGTGCGCTCTGTACAACATCCCCTTGGTTTTATGAGCGCCTAGTACTTTGAGTGGCGGAGTGTGAAGAAAATTATCAAGCGTGCTTTTCCTATACATGGGAGGGTGTTAGTTAGGTGAGAACACCTTCTGTTATATTATGGCAGCCTAATATTACATCATAATACTTGACAAGGATACGGAAGAAGAAATATCATATCCTATTCCCATCCGCTGCTAACCACTATAATAATGTGCGCAAACCATCTCGGTCTTATGTGCGCCTAGTACTTGCTGTACTGAAATTAGGTAGATTTACTTAGTACAACTGTTTCTAAATTGTATTAGGATAACAATACTAAGCGTTACGTTGACGTAGACTCCGCGTCAACATCCTCGGTGTTTTGCACGCCTAGTTCTTCGTGAGGCGGAATTGGATATCGGCCTAGCCATTTCCTTGCTGCATTTATGCAGCTGAATAGTAGAATTTTAGAAATAAGTTTTCTAACAATACAATCCTACCAGAACTTCCTTGGATTTTATGGCACCCTAGTACTTGCTTGACACTGTCGGTACGGCTGGTTCACAAGTTTAAAGTCTCTCAGCGGGCTATGGAAAGGGCTATGCTCGGCATTTCTCTGAGGGATCGCATCAGAAATTAGGTAATCCGTCAGAGAACCAAGGTCATCGACATAGCCCACCGAATCAGCAAGCTGAAGTGGCAGTGGGCTGGCCATATTAGCCGAAGAACCGATAACCGTTGGGGTAAACGAGTTCTAGAGTGGAGACCACGCCTCGGCAAACGTAGTGTAGGACGTCCTCAGGCACGGTGGAGTGATGACTTGCGCAAGACGGCTGGCAGGAGCTGGATGCGAGAAGCCGAAAATCGATCTCAGTGGCGTGCACTTGGAGAGGCCTATGTCCAGCAGTGGACTGCGATAGGCTGATGATGATGATGATGATGAGTACTTGCTTGAATGAGGCTTTCTAAACTTTAATGAGGAGGTGTGGGGGGGGGGTCATAGATAGTAAAAGTAACATACCAGCATCCATTTGAGTGAGAGCCTCAATGAGAGGCGGGCTGATGGCTGCTTCCAGCCTATTGTATAGCGTCTCCAGTTGAAGTCGCTTGTTCTCATAGTCCGGCGCCTCACTTAGTACCTTCAAATAAATACAGATTTTTATTTCAATCACTGAAAATCAATATGTCGTATGGGTGTTTGTATCTTTGGAAGTCGTGATGGCCTAGTAGGTAAGGAACCAACCTCTCAAGTATGAGTGTGGCTGTGGATTCGATTCCTTGTCAAGCAAGTACCAATGCTACTTTTCTAATTTTTTATGTACCTTCTAAGTATATCTTGACACCAATGACTGTGTTTCGGAGGACACGATAAACTGTAGGTTCCAGCTGTCATTGAGGCAGTCGTTACGGGTAGTCAGAAATCAGTAGAGTAACCTACCTCAAGACTGGCAGTCATAGCAGCCACTTGCTCTGATAACTCCGACAGCTTCTCACCCTGGGTAGGCACTCCAGATTCCAGAATATCTTCCAGAGAAGTAGCTTTTTTTTTTTCCGACGTCAAAAATCATCAAATGACCCCTCCCGCTGTGGGTTAGCAGCGGTGAGGGAGTGTCAGACTCTTACTGACTAAAAACCGTCGTGTTCCGTCGTAGGCCTTTTTATGTGCTAGGGCCGCGGTATCTCTTTCGAACAACCCGCAGCCCCGGCAGGCCTTGGCCCTATTGGACCCCGCTGGGGTTGCTGACATCTCTTTGAGGAGCGCGTGGAACAACGCGCGCCGCCGACACGGGTCTGTTGTCTAAAAATAGACACGAGCGATGAGCCACCCGAACTCACCGCCCACAGACCCACGCCTAAGGTGGCCGGGAGTCGTCTCGCGTCACCTGGCGCCCGTGGTGTCTACCTGCTCCAGCGCGGCGGCCGGGATGAGAGGTGCGAACTCTCTGGCGTTCCGCCTCCTCCTTCTCGAGCATGACTGCTTCGCAGAAGGAGGCGACGGCATCCCATTCCCTCTCGCCCCGGACCATGGCCTGAACGAGGGCCGGACGCGAGAGGTCGCCGCCGCCTAAAGCCTCGACGAGGACCCGGCGGTGCCCTTCCCATGCAGGGCACTCCTGGACTGTGTGGTCCACCGTGTCCTCGGGGCTATCCGCACAGTGGTGACACCCGGGCGCCTCCTCACGACCGATTCGATGCAAGTACCTCCCGAAACAACCGTGTCCGGTGAGGACCTGCGTCATGCGGTACGTGAGGGCGCCGTGACTGCTCCCGAGCCACTCCTCAAAGAGGGGACTTACCGCCACTATGGTGGCGTGCCCTGCACTGGGTTGCGACAGTCGCTCCCTCCAGGCCACCATGACATCCCGTCGGAGCTCTGCCCGCTGCGCGACAACTTGCCGCGGCAACGGGGTTTCCCCCCGGCGCTGAGCCTCCTCGCGCCAGTCGTACAGGCGCAAGAAGACTCTCGCCTCCAGATCCCACGGTGGCAGTCCGGCTAGTAGGCCAGCTGCTTCGCGGGAGATCGTGCGGTACCCCCGGATTAGCCTAATGGCTATCACCCTTTGGGGCACGTTCAGGTAGTGTACAGCCCGCGGCCTTACCGAACGTGCCCATACCGGGGCCCCGTAAAGGGCCATGGACCGCAAGACTCCCGCGTAGAGTTTACGGCAGGGGGCGTTTGGGCCTCCCAGGTTGGGCAGGAGCCGCTTGGAGGCAGCACCTGCCTTCTCCAGTTTGGGGCCCAAACGTCGGAAATGCTCGACGAAGTTCCACCGGCTGAAGTTCCAGAAAAGTAGCTGGGACATACCTACGGTACTAGGCAAGCATAAGTTAGTAAGAGTAACCTACCTCAAGACTGGCAGTCATAGCAGCCACTTGCTCTGATAACTCCGCCAGCTTCTCACCCTGGGTAGGCACTCCAGACTCCAGGATATCTTCCAGGGAAGTAGCTAGAACGCACCCACGTTACCAGGCGCCCATAAACTAGAGGAACTTTCCTCAAAACTGGTAGTCATAGCAGCCACTTGCTCTGATAACTCCGCCACCTTCTCACCCTGGGTAGGCACTCTGGATTCCAGGATATCTTCCAGAGAAGTAGCTAGGGCATACCCACGGTACCAGGCGCCCATAAACTCGAGGAACTTACCTCAAGACTAGCAGTCATAGCAGCCACTTGCTCTGATAGCTCCGCGAGCTTCTCACCCTGGGTAGGCACTCCAGACTCCATGATATCTTCCAGGGAAGTAGCTAAGGCTGCCCATTTGTCTGCTTCCCGGAGAGCTGATGCTGCAGTCTGGAAAATATGTTTTCTTTTTTCAGTTTTATTTAAGTCCCCAATATATTATGTCTGGTTTGCTCAATCCTTGTCCATGTGAGAGGAGGCCTGTGCCCAGCAGTGGGACGATAAAAAGGCTGTAACAGTAACAGTCAGTGGCACCACAGCTTCCAAACAGATAAACATGTGTCAATGCATAAAGAACTGCCAGGTGTCCGAGAGTGTTGTTATACATAGAGCAAAGTGGAAAATTAGAGAACATTAAAAATTAGGAAAGTTTTCCCCACCACTATGTGGGATAGCAGGAAAGGGAGAGAGAGAGAGAAAAAAGCATGTTTCACTGATGCAAATCTGAATAATAGAAGGAGCATTTACATTTAGGAATATCTTAATCTATATAAATCTATCTATATAAATAAAAAAGAATTGTTGTTCGTTAGTCTGATTAAAACTCGAGAAAGGCTGGACCGATTGAGCTGATTTTGGTTTTAAAATGTTTGTAGAGGTCCAGGGAAGGTTTGAACGATACGAAGTTCGCGGGATCAGCTAGTTGTAAAGTATAGCACCACATACCTATTATTTCTGACTTTATAATTGTTGTAATGTTTAACGATAACCTGGTACTCCTTACCTCCAACCGACTCTTCAGCTGATCAATCTTCTGCAAGCTCTCAATCGAGTGGCCCGTCTGTTCCTCAACACTCTGTACCTTCTGCTCAAGAGATAGAAGCTTCTGCTGCAGCACCGCACCTTCTAGCTGGAGAGCTGATGCATCTTGCAAGATGCGGGGGATGGAGGTCACTATCTGAAGATTGGTTTTAGTGAGAATAAAATAAAAATAAAAAAAATATTCAAACTTGGCTGCAAGACAGCACTTTTTGAACATCAAGAATTTACAAAAGATAGCCCCCAAAACGCCCACTCTTCACCACTTCCTATGTGTTATTGCTGGGAAGAAGTGGCGCAACAAACTCCCCAGCAACACATGTCTGTCTGTAGGTGAGAAGAACCTTAAACATTGAGGTTTTATTGATGAGACTGCTTTGTTGATCTAGTGGTCGCAAGCGCGGCTGCTGTTCTCGAGGTCTCGGGTTCGATTCCCGGGTCGGGCCGAAATCGCTTTGTGGGTTTTCTTGAACTTTCATAAAGCAGCCTGGAAGTTGCTGATCGATTCACCCGTGCATCGGAGAGCACGTAAATGTCGGTCCTGCGCCTGATCTCTCTCCGGTCGTGTCGGATTGCCGTCCCATCGGGTTATGAGAGTGAAGGAATAGGGAGCGCACCTGTGTCTGCGAAAATGCTCGTGCACTATAATATGTCCTGCGCAGCTGGCTGATCTCCTTAAATGAGAACAGCCGCCGTGGCCGAAATCGGCCGTGGACGCCATTATTGATGAGAGGTTGATAATAGTGTAATAAATATGGGAACATATTTTTTTGCCATATAACAGGCAGACTAAATTACTGTGGAGGGTAGGTACTCTGGATGCTAACGTTTGTAAATTTTGACATTAAAAATCAAGTTGGTTCAAATAAATCTTGACCTTATTTGGGAAGTTTTTTAAAAGTACTGTTTTGCAGCCAAGTTTGAATAAATGATATTGTGTTTGACTCTCAAAGCTTTTTAAAATATTCAGAAGGAAGATCTGCTCAAGGTCGCGAGCTCAAGGACATTTGTTAGCCAATGAAGTCTTCACTCACATACCTGGGTAGTGGTCTCATCTAAAGAGTTGGTGAGTTGCTTCATATATAATTGCAATCTGGACACAGTGTTGGCCACAAAGATCTGAAATAAATATAACATTTGTTTTAATTAAAATTAAAAACAAGAAGTTCCATACAGATATTTGTAGATATTTATGTTTTAAGGATCTAATAAGAGAAGATTTTTAATTGAAATAATAAGAATACAATTTATGATAGGGAAATATTAAAACTAAGTATCAAAATATTCATCCGCATCGCTGTCAGCGGGGATCGTGCCCAAAAGGCTGGCTGCATTGCCACGCTGGATGGCAATGCATATTCTTTGGCCGAAGTATAGGCCAGCCCTTTGGTCACGAGTGGACTCCACTAATCGCTTACATTTGTTTTATTTAAAAACTAGCTGTTGCCCGCAACTTCGTCTGCGTGGGCAATATAGAATAGTCAAAATACTACTTATCCCGTAGGTGTATTCTTTCACGTGACAGTATAATTAGGATTAGCACTTAGCAGTCGCATAGATTCATTGATCAAGGTTGTGTTGTGGATGTGACCATTTATCTAAACAAAAGAAGTAAAGTTTGTGACGTGGGTAAGTAATTTTCACAGGAAACAGCTATAATCTATGTCTATATGCTTTGGGTCTGACAAAGCTGTCATTTGTACATTTTCTGCAGCTGCTGCGACTAATCAGAAGCCAGAAAGTCTGTCAGTCTTACCATGGATATCGTCTTGCGTAGTTGACTGGATTGAAGATAGGTAGATAGGTAGTCGCTCCAAGCAAAATATTGGTACTCAAACAGATTCGGTGACTGGAAGCCAACACCAACATAGTTGGGGAATAGCTGGATGGATGATAAAATGAGTCATCATCATCAGCAGGCGCATAGGGTAGGATAGTTTCACTTACTCACTATGGTAAGGCTGACCCTACATTACGCGTGCGCGATCCTCGGGCGTGTGAGTAGCGCGGGCGTCGCGAGCGCGCTGCGTGAACGTCGCGTTTTGCTGCCCTGCGGCATGTGTGAAGAGTGCAAGCGACGCGCTCGCGGCGAGCACGCGGCGCTCGAGCGAAGGGGTAACCCTTCGCCCGCTATTCCCGCCGCCCGCTAAACGACTTAGCAGTTAAACGTCAAGGAGAGCGCGAGCGCGCTGCAAATGCCGCAGGGCAGCAAAACGCAACGCTCACGCAACGCGCTCGCGACGCACGCGCGGCGCCCGCGCTACTCACACGCCCGAGGATCGCGCACGCCTAATGTGGTGGCCTAAGCCGGGACTCCACCGAAATGTTTGCATTAGTTCACGAATAGGCAAAATGTACGTATCTGTGAGAGTCCACTTCATGTGTTTGTACTTGAAACCTGCAGTTTTGCCAAGATTTTCAAAATGTACGCTCGCAATTTGTCATTTCTTGGTGGAGCCAGCAAATCAAAAGAAACATAAGTGTTGTATACTGTGCGTCACTACCGCACACCGGGAAAATTTCGCTCTTGCGGAGGACGTTTATATAGGTACCATATTTTGTGTCACACGTAAACAGGACGACAGTAAGTATCCACCGAAACACTTTCAAAGATCTGATGAACGAACAAATCAGACCTGACTTGGTCACCTGGGGCCAATCAGAGCTCTATGAAGCGATAATACGCTTTCGCTCCTACTGTTATTGTGGTTTCTGAAAATTTATTCACCTCATTCAACGATGAATGTAATTCTGATGGTACTATTAAGAACACTTGCTTAGCGCAGAAGCTGACGTTGGCAGGTCAACTCTTTTGACTTCTCGAATAGGATACCATTGGTTTTTGTGCAATGCACACCTGCAATGCATTCTGGATTAGGATAGGATATAGGTGGATAGGATTTGCAACAGAGAATAATTCTGTCTTTGTGATTGAATGACATGAAACATAGTTTTATATAAAAGGTGTTTTTTTAGACTTGGCTCAGGTCTTACTGAGACTGTTCGTAATCGTGAACAGTGTATTTGCGATCAGAAGTTGAAAATAAGCATGTCTCTGGTATGCGGCGCGTAAATTGTACGTTTTCAGACGTATACCTAAAGCATTTTACGTGTGTATGGTATTAAATAGAGAAAGCTCCCATTTCTTATTTGCACTTTGTATCTGGGCTTGTTTTTAAAGGTACAGAATCCTACATTACCTACCTCACGCTTAGCAGCGCTTGCGAGAGATAGATCCTCATTTCTTCTAGGATTAAGTTTACATATTTTGCATCAGAAAAAATAATTAAGGTCTACTTAATACTACTCACTCAAAGTAATTTGTTTTAAGGCCACCACATTAGTGGAAGATAAGCTAAACTATGTTTAAAATCCTGATATGAACTCCATCTGTAACTTTAAATGATAATTAATTGTTCCACTAAAGTCATCATTTTTGACATAATATTCAAAAAATAATTTAGATGGCACCGTTTTAAATTTGGCTGAGAACTATTAATTTTCTTTTCATCAAGGTAATAATTATAGTTGGATTTTGATGTGGCACGGCAAACTGACAAACACTATTGAAATGTCTATCGAAAAATTACACTACGTGTTAAAATATGGTGAATTACGGAAAATACACAACTCCATCTGTTGAAATAATAATCCTCTATAAAGAATGTACCTAAATGGTAATTAATTGTCATTTACCACCTCGCTCCTTTGACGATGTATTTTATTTACCACAGATGGAGCTACTTTAACCTTGCCTAAACAAAATTTTCATATTTTTTTTTCTTCCGAAGTTACTTATAAAGGTGTGATTTTCTGTGTTAAGATTAATAATAGGCCGATCAACTAATATAAGTACAATATTCAAATGTACAGTTTTGACAAATAGATTGCGTGTCGTAATATTTTACATCTTGAATTCACAAAATTAATCATATCTTTTGATAGAGTGAATCGATTTCGATGAAACAAAAACTAAGTAATACCCCAAGTTACGTAGGTTTTTTGTATATAAGCATTGTCTGCATTTAATTCGTAGATTTTACGTGAATCGCGAACGAACAAACAGATAAACAGACAAACAGACAAACAGACAAACAGACAGAAAATGACAAAAATGATGGAAATGGGTTCTGTTAGTTATCCTTTAACATGCTGGCTATTTTTTTTGTCAATTTCTTCAATGTACAAAAATTACTTTTCTACAGATTTATTATATGTATAGATTTAACTGTACGATAAAAAGATGAATACAAAATCAAAAAATATACATATCATAGTGTAATTTTTATCATTACCTATATCATATTTTTTATATTACTTGTGAGATGACGGCAGACAGAAGAGTATGGGCGTTTTTCCACTCACCGGCCCGGCACCGGCACGGCACCGGCTTGGCCGTGCACTGGCACGAGCGCCGGGGCTTCGTGTTTCCACTGCGCCCGTGTCGATGCCGGTTTACGCCCGATGACTGGTACAGTAACTGACACGGACTTCAACACGACTACACGTATAGTACAACGCGTAGATACCTAACAATGTTATCGTCAAGTCGTCGACTGTATTTGTTGTATCTTTTACATCTACGACGCAAATACCGACGCAGAGACGTCTCTCGCGTCTCTCTGCCTCCGCTCCGCGTCCTCCTACCCACCCCACCCACTTCTACCCGCCCCGCACACTCATACATGCACACGGTTACAATTCATATGCAATACACATGCAGTTTGCCGGACCGGGACCGGGTGGGAAGCTTGCTACTCCGGCGACGGCGCCGACGCCGGCAAGTGAAAAAACGAGCCATACTTTTATGTACATTTTTGCTTCCCCGGCACCGACACCGGCACCGGCACGGTACCGGTGCCGGGCCGGTGAGTGGAAAAACGCCCTATGGAAGGAAAAAACATGCTGCGCCGACCACAAAAAAAATTGGCATAAGGGCAGGAGTATGATGATGATGATGACTTTTTACCAATTTATAGATGTAATTGATGATTTAACATGTACATTTGAACTACACATTACTGTAAGATCTATGCAAGCAGCCTATCTAAGCATTGCGTTTGTTTATATATTTGGAAAATTCCATATTAATTATGTTTTGAAGTATACCTCTTTCTCCTGATTACCGCTGGAGCGCCAAGCTTTATTAATCCATTGCTTAGCATCAAAATCCCCTTCTCCAAACGTTTTTAAGTCCTAAAAACAAGTATATTAATTACTATTCATAAAAATATATGCTCAACAATAATAATGATGTCCTAGCCGATTATGGGTCTTATAAGAAGATCAGCCAGCTGCACAGGACTTATTATAGTGCACAAGCATTTGCGCAGACACAAGTGCACTCTCTATTACCGACTGGTAATCCGATTGAACAGTAATACGACAAGAGCGGAGAGAGATAAAATAAATACAATACAAAAACTATAAACGATTGGTTTACTGAAATTTTTACAAAGTAGCCTATAGTCTGGAAGTTAGTGGTCTGGACTCTCGTGTAGCCTCGAAAGACCAGAATCTATAAATATTACGATTTTTGTTAAATATTTCAAATAAAACTCTCGGTTCATTTTGTTACGACAATAATTTGCAGTAAGTACTCAAATTTTTGGGGAGTTTTCGCGCTGAGAGATTAATTAAACTGTAGTTACCATTTTAATCAGCAAATAAAGCTATTTTATTTCACTTTAATGGAATAAAAACAGTTCTGAAAACTACAATTGCATCCAAAACACCAACACTTTTGACTTGATGTCTTGATGGCAATTTTTGACGTTTTTGACGTTACAGTTTTAGGATTGCCAGGTAAAATAAATCCCACCCAAAACAAAAATGTGAAAGACTGCCAAGTTCGATAATATGGGAATGCTTCGCCTATAAAAGAAGTGAGATCTGAATAAGTACCAAGTTCCATACACATACCTCAGTTAAAAATAGTTACTTTTTAATGATGTCACTTGGCAAGTTTTCATACACCTTGTTATAAACCTACTAAACGCAATGAATCAAGTATTTAATTTTCTATTAAAACTTGCCAAGTAACATCATTAAAAAGTAACTATTTTTAACTGAGGTATGTGTATGGAACTTGGTACTTATTCAGATCTCACTTCTTTTATAGGCGAAGCATTCCCATATTATCGAACTTGGCAGTCTTTCACATTTTTGTTTTGGGTGGGATTTCATTTATTTTTGTAAGGTTGTTTATTTTTTTTTTTTCTTATGATGAAGTTAGTTAAAGAAATGTCTCATTTATACTATCTTTTAGATTTTTTAATATGCACTATGTTTCTTACAAAGAAATGAACTAGATTAACTAATCATCCTCCGAGCCTTTTTCCCAACAATGTTGGGGTCGGCTTCCAGTCTAACCGGATTCAGCTGAGTACCAGTGCTTTACAAGAAGCGACTGCCTATCTGACCTCCTCAACCCAGTTACCCGGGCAACCCGATACCCCTTGGTTAGACTGGTGTCAGACTTACTGGCTTCTAACTACCCGTAACGACTGCCAAGGATGTTCAATGACAGCCGGGACCTACAGTTTAACGTGCCATCCGAAACACAGCCAATGGTGTCTAAGATATACTTAGAAAGTACATACAAACTTAGAAAAGTTGCATTAGTACTTGCCTGACCTGGGATCGAACCCGCGCCCTTGTACTTGAGAGGTTGGTCCTTTACTCAGTAGGCCACCATGACTTTTTTTTTTTTACTAGATTAACTAAATGGACTAGATTTACCAACTGACTGACATGACATGTTATCATATATTATGTTCGTGGATCAAAGTTACACATTCGTTATTTTCGAAAGTGACACACTTGGCCGTTTTCAGATTTTTACTTTACTTTGACTAAATACAAACCTTTGTACCATTCGAAGATATATTATATAAATATAGATAAATTTAGGTCGCTTTAGTTCCTTAGGGGTATAAATTTACACCTGGTATAAAACACCTTCATTATTTTGAAACCGACTCACACTTGGCCATTTTCAGATTTTTTCCTTTACCTTGACATAAAGACCTACCTCCATGCCAAATTTCAAGTCAATACGACCATTGGAAGTGGTCTAGGTTTTTGATGAGTGAGTCAGTGAATAAGTGAATCAGTGAATCAGTGTATAGTAAAAATAGCGATTTTCTGACGTCAATATCTCAAGACCTACAATAGGTATTTTAATGAAATTTTGTATTTTAGATAAGTGAGGGGGTCTCAACAGATACTAGAAATTTGATATGCGTAAATAAAATAGATTTTGAGTTACAGGGGGGTCGAATTTGGCCCGAAATGGTTCGTGTAATACACGAATATTTTTTAATTAGTACACAAAAAAATAGGGCTCTATCTGTACCCGTTACTGATCATATTTGTGTAATCAAAACTAAAAAAAACGAAATCCCAAAATTGTCCAGGAAAATTCGACATATTTGGTAAATTCATAATTGAATCAATCATTCATAACAACTGCTACTAGAAAATACTACGCGCAGTGCTATCTCGTTTTGAATGCCATTCATAGATCCCAGCAAACTCGCGTCTAAGGTCAAGCCACGCCCCCTTCTGCGCCAGCGATCCCTTTTCAAGCGAGCGAGAAACAGACAGTGCTAATTTATTAGCGGAAGGGTGCGCGCGTTTTTATTTTTTACAATTGTTTACGTTTTTACTGTCGCGATGTCTTATCAATTTACATCTCGGGAGTACACGGCGATGATACGAGCATACTTTTTGTGTGGTGAGAACGCGAGAGCCGCAGTACGTATGTACAGAGAATTGTACCCAAATGCTCGCCAGCCGAACGTTCGGACTGTGGTAAATGCCTACCAGCGTTTACTCGACCACGGATCATACCGAGCACCGGCTCATAGCCAAGGACGTGGAAGACCGGCGTATTCGCAGGATCTGTACATAAGATCTGTAAATAAGTAGGTACGTAAATTCTAAGGTGACATAACATAATTATTGTAAATATCAGCTGATTCAAACTTTTTAAATACGCCAAAATTACTTCTTTTCACAAGTTTTACAACTTTACTTATTTGATTTCTTTTTACCACCTAATCTTTTAATTTAGTCACCTAATTTCTTAATAATTCATTTTGAAAAAGTTGGTAATTTTGTTGGTCCTAAGCCCAAATAAAGTATGAAGGAAAAGTTTGAATTGAATAAAAGTTTATTTTCCGTACACCTTTTGTTTTTAATCGTAACGCATCTATGCGTTTTAGTTACCTACATTCGTTATCAGCTGTTGGACGCGGGGCAAGTTCGAGCGAGAGCACGCGAATGCGAGAGCGACAGAATATTATTAATGAATACTACTATGAATGACCTGGAATAACTTGTACAATGTTTCCATGAATTCAGTGAAATTTTTGGATATAACTTATCGCTAATAACTTTGCTGATTATGAATATTAGTTTTTGAAACTTTGCATAGATAATACTAAGAACTTTTTAAATGAGCCCTTTAAGTATGTGCACTAATTAAAAAATAGCGGTGTATAACCCACGGCCGGTGTGTCGCTTTTTTTGCTCGAACTTGGCGGACACACTGCCGTGTGTCTAGATTCACCCACACGAGTTTTTTTTATTCTACATAATATAATAAGTTGTTTTCGAAATACCTACCTAAGTAAGGATTAACTTTTTTATATAATACAAATACATAGTAAATGACCAGCATAAAAGAAAGAAACACACATTCAGGCATAGACTGACGAGCACATTATCTACCCTCCTTTGCGATGCGCAGTCGGATTAAAAGCGGAAACTTCGATAATTAGACAACAACGAAACGACGCGAGGGAATCTTGAAAAAAATACTGGCAATACTGGAAATGACAGTTGGTGCAGTTGTTTCAGTGATGCCAGATGGGGGGGATTCCCCCCAAATTTGGGGGTTTTTTCTGCCCACGGGGGATTTTTTGGGGGGGAAATCCTTTGGGGGGATCAGCGGGGGGATTAAAAATTGACTTGGAGGGAGTTGGAGGATTTTTCGAAAAAGTTTTATGACTGAACGCGACCAAATTCGACAAAATGCGACGTCTCAAATGAAACCCGACATTACAAATTTAGCCAAATCTTTTAAGACCGTCTGCAATGATGTTGATTCAGTGGTACAAGAGTGGAATGCTTTACATCGAACAACCCGGAAATCCACGCAGAACACCGAAGAGTTCTGGGTTGATGTGTATGGCTTCAAAAAAGCAGTTGGTGATAAAACTTACGGACATGTAAGCAAATTGGCATTAGGATTTTTTTTGTTGCCTTTTTCTAACGCGGTTGTGGAAAGACCTTTCTCGCAAGTTGCGATTATTAAAGACAAACTGAGAAACAGATTAGCCATCAACACGGCCGAATCTATTTTGAGAGTAAGATATTCAATGCCGGAAGGATGTGTTAATTTTAAACTAACTTCAAAGATGCTCAAGAGATTCAACTCGGAGAAAATGCATGAAAATAATGTATGTCATGGAAGCAATTGCTAAATTATTATAAATTTTTGTATTTAAATAAATATTTTTCTAATTACTGGGGGTTTTTTCTCAAAACACTAACATTTTGGGGGGATTTTGGATGAGATTTGGGGAGAATGCTAGATCATCATCTGGCAACACTGAGTTGTTTGATTGAAATATTGAATTGACAGAAAAGTGAAAAATTTTCGCAGAAAATGAGGAATCTACGATAAAAAATTCAATTTAATCGTTTATTATCATCACAATATTATTTATTTCAATTAAGTTATAATGTGTTATGTTTAATTATTTATTAATTATTATTATTATTCAATTTGAGGTTAAGATTTCAAAAGGTAATGGTTTCAGTGGTTTGTTGAAAAACATAATAGTTTTGCTTTGAATAGACGTGTTTTCGCTGTAAAAACCTAACTATCATAATCAAAGACAAAGTTAGAAACGTTTGTTGAAAGTAGGTTAGTTTTTAGCGCCTTTTCACGTCAAATTTACAAAAATACAGCACCCTAAAAACGCCCTCCTTTCACATCTTCCTAGTGTTATGGCTGGCTGGAAAGAAGAGGTAAAGTACAAAATTCCCAGCTACATAGTTGTCTATTACATTATGTATTGGTTTCTTTATAAATTTGGTTCTATTCAAACATGATGATTACGAGAATGATAGGTTGGAGTGTAGCAAAGGGTGTGCAAGGCTTTTGGGACTTAAAAAATTTTTCATAAAAAATGAAAATTTCTGAAAATGCCTAGTTTTTCATTTCCATCGTATAGAATACCTAAAAATAAGACGAAAACCATCTGGGCACTTTTTGCCTAGGACCAAGGAGCCCCGCGTAGCGGGGCTCCTTCGACCATGCATTTGTTCGTATTGATTAGAATCAAATTTAGACCCACACGTGACTTAGGGCAACCCCGACTCGGACAGGTTAGGTTCGTTCTGCAAGACCCCGCCATCCCCTTCGTGGTTATTTTTTTTTAAACCACCTAGAAGTAGGAGCCCCGCGTAGCGGGGCTCCGTCGACTTTGCCTTTGTTTAGAATGACCTTCAGTGCTCATTTTCAGGCGAACCGTTGGTCCTAGGCAAAAGGTGCCCAGATGGTTTTCGTCTTATTTTTAGGTATTCTATACGATGAAAATGAAAAACTAGGCATTTTCAGAAATTTTATTTTTTTATGAAAAATTTTCTAAGTCCCAAAAGCCTTGCACACCCTTTGCTACACACTAACCGAATGATATCCTCCCCTAAGACTACCCACTGACCCTTTCCTAGCCTATTGTCGGCCGCGGCAGCTGTTCTCATGTAAGGAGAGGAGTCAGTTGCGCAGGACATATTATAGTGCACAAGCATTTGTGCAGACACAGGTGTACTCACTATTCCCTCACTCTTATACCACAACCACTTTTCTAAGCTTGTCATGGATTTGGAAAATGGGCCCTCAATCCATCAACACTCATGAAATACATAGTAGACATATATATCTATACTAATATTATAAAGCTGAAGAGTTTGTTTGTTTGAACGCGCTAATCTCAGGAACTACTGGTCTGATTTGAAAAATTCTTTCAGTGTTAGATAGCCCATTTATCGAGGAAGGCTATAGGCTACTTTTTATCCAGGTCCATGCCGAGGTTCCCACGGGATGCGGGTGAAACCGCTGGCAGAAGCTAGTATGATTATATATAGATGAAATATTTTATTGTTTTATTGACATTAATAGGCTCTGAAATTACTGTACTGATTTGAAAAATGCTTTTAAATTGGAAAGCTACACTTTTCTCAAGTAATATATTAGGCTATACACATTTCATTCAGATATGGGAAGAAGAAAACAGCTAGTTACTAAACTAACATTGCTAACATGTATTTTTCTTTTATTTCAGCAATAATGAGGAATAAGACGATTAGTATTAGCAGCGACAGCCACAGTGACGATGATGTACCCCTTCAATTGATAAAAACTAGCAAATGTACGGAAGATCCCAATGCATACGACAGCCTGTGTCAGCGCAGTAATGAAGCATGTGAATTCTGTGATAGGATCTCTAAGACTAGGTAAGGTAGATGCAGTTATTTTGGAGAGAAGCTGGTGCGAACTAACTGACCTAAACATAAAGTGTATGATTACTAATGTGTATATTGGGTGTGTTGTACCTAATCACATTAAATCCTATCACATATAATTAAATTTCACATCATCATCCTCCGAGCCTTTTTCCCAACCATGTTGGGGTCGGCTTCCAGTCCATCCGGATGCAACTGAGTACCAGTGCTTTACAAGAAGCGACTGCCTATCTGACCTCCTCAACCCAGTTACCCGGGCAACCCGATACCCCTTAGTAAACTGGTTGTCAGACTTACTGGCCATTGAACAACTGCCAAAGTTCAAATAACAGCAACCAATATAACGTACCTTCCTCAACAAGATCATTGGTATCCATATGTACTGCAAGAAGTACATACAAACTTAGAAAAGTTGCATTGGCACTTGTGGGCCTTGAATCCACACTCATACTTGAGAGGTTGGTTCTTTACCCACTGCTTAAACAATTATGATATTTATGATAATACATATACCTAGATACTTTACTTGACATGACTGGGACAGTAGATGTTCCTTGGGGGAGGCCTACTTTCGGCGGTGACCAGCAATGTAATGGCGTCCACGGCCGATTTCGGCCACGGTGGCTGTTCTCATATAAGGAGATCAGTCAGCTCCGAGACATATTATATATAGTGCACGAGCATTTGCGCAGACACAGGACCCACTATTCCTTCACTCTCATAACCCGATGGGACGACAATCCGACACCACCAGAGAGAGATCACAAGCGGGACCGATATTTGCGTGCTCTCCTATGCACGGGTGTATCAATCACCAACTTCCAGGCTCCGGGCTGCTTTGTGAAAGTCTTCTAAAACCCATAAAGCGATTTCTTCCCGACTCGGGAATCGAACCCTAGACCTCGTGCTCAGCAGTCGCGCTTGCGACCACTAGACCAACGAGGCAGTAAAGACCAATACAATATACGTCACTAATGAAACCTTTCTCTCATTTCCAGATATTCCAGTTTAATCCACAATGCTAGTCATATAATCATTCCGCTATTCAATCAGACAATCATACGCTGCCCTATATGTTTATTCTGCTTCACGAGTGAAGAGGACTTAGCTATACATAATGTTAGGAAACATATCGAGCTGACTGTACCTAAGGTATCTCTAGTCAAGATTGAGAGTGATACTAGTGGATTAGATAATTCTAGATGTATTAAGATTGAGGTCAGTATGTTTAATACTATATTTATTTGATTTACACGACTCCCAAACTCCAAAGTTAAATCTTCATTGAATCTATTGCTGTCATTTTTTATTTTGTTGACAATAAAAGAGTCAGCAATATATTTAAAGCAGCTTTAACTTTAATGGAGCTTTGTGCAGCTGACGGTTAATTACATAAATCTCATCCAAGTAGGATGTGAAAGAAACTTTAACAAATATATGTAAATAGTGTAGATTTGTCTGCATTCTAGATTTCTGAGTTTAGTTATTCTTTTATTGAGGTAGAGTCATTTTTTTTACTTTTATCAAGAACTAGCTGTTATCTCCTGGTTTCAATAGCGTCCTGTGGGCGTTACTGCCCGTTATACTCAAGAAGATTGTAGCTTTTCAATAGTATAAGGATTTTTCAAAATCGGTCCCGTAGTTTCGGAGCCTTTGGGTACAAAGAAGCAAAAAAATCGTTCATGAAACAACCAGGGGCCCGATTCTCCTAATTTTACTTAAGCGACGATCGATCGACGTTCGACTCGATTCGACTGAGATCCAATCCCGACTCGATTACGATTGAAGCGTATGTGGCATTCCGCTATTTTTTCTTTGAAATAAACGTTTTTATCCTTTTCTATCATTCAATAATGAATCATTTTGTCTGCAAATGATTTACGATTGCAAAATGACTGTACATCAAACTACCGTATAGACCAAAATCACCAAAATAGCAGACCAATCGCACACCAATCAAATGTCAATCGAATACGATTGGTCTTTTATTAGAATGCCCGATATGGTTAAAACTGCTATTGCGATCATATTGCGATTCGATTTCTATTCGATTATTTCGAAATAAAATGAGTTTTACATTAAAATATAACATACTCTTTTATCTATTCCAGCAGCCACAGCTGAAAGAATCTCCCACCAATAGCATATTACCTACCATTACCAGCTCAATAAAGAACCGTCTAGTCTTCGAAGATGAAGACGATGACTTAATACACTTGGACTGCAATCAGCTACTCAACGACTTGACAACTGATTGTAAAGTCAATATAGAGGTCTTTGATACACCTTGGATGAACGGTGAGGGGTATACCAAGAGTGTGCACTATGATGAACTGGTGAACCCTGGCGTTTATAGGTGTAGAAAGTGTGGGAAGAGGTTTCCTACTAGGTGAGGATTATTTTTTTAAGGCTAAATGGTAAATGCTTTGTTTGTAGGCACCTGTAGTGTTGCAAAAAAACAGTTTTTTTTCTAATGTGAAAAAAAACCTTGAAAAAAAACCTGATAAAAAACTGTTTTTTTTCTGGGCCTTGTTTTTTCAAGAGTATAATAACTCTAAAATTGTTAGGGCATTTACCGTTAAACATTAATACTAAAGATTACATAAAAGAGTCTTAGGTTTATTCTTGAATCTATGGTACTTTTCTGATAAAACAGTACCAAAATTTCATAAAAATATTGGCAACATTCATTGATATTAACTAAACGCAAGGGAAATTTTGAAAATTGAACTAAAATGTACCTAAGCTAGAAAAAAAAACAAATTTAGAAAAAAAAAACAATGATGCAAAGTTTTTTTTCATGTTTTTTTTCAATAAAGTGAAAAAAAAAACAAATCGTTTTTTTTTTTTCATTTTACATCACTAGGCACCTGAGACTCTATGTTGGGGTAGAGTTCTGGTGTAACCGGATGCAGCTGAGTACCAGTGTTTTACAAGGAGCGACTGCCTATCTGACCTACTCAACCCAGTTACCCGGGCAACCCAGTATTCCTATGTAAGACTGGTTGTCAGACTCAATGGCTTCTGACTACCCGTAACGACTGCTGAAGGTGTTCAAATATCAACCGCGACCTACAGTTTAACGTGCCCTCCGAAACACAGTCATTGGTGTCCAAGATATACTTAGAAAGTACATACAAACGTAGAAAAGTTGCATTTGTACTTGCCTGACCTGGAATTGAACCCGCGTCTTCATACTTGAGAGGTTGTTTCTTTGCCCACTAGGCCACCACAACTTCAAATACACCCACACTCATACTTGGCGGGTTGGTTCTCTACTGGTAGGCTACCACGACTCTTAATTTCAGATTTATTAAAATAACTAATAATAAAACTTCTTTTTCAGATATGACGTGATAATCCACGAATCCTCTCACATTAGATTTAAAAATAGTCAAATAATCCTCTGTGTAAAATGTAATAAATACCTACAAGGGGGTCGGAAAGACCTCAGATTCCACGAGTACATGTTCCATTCAAATATAGAAGAAAAACAGTTAACTGAAGATACCAAAAGGTTTTATGATGAAAATACAAAAGATAGAAGAATTTTCAACTCTGAAGTATTCACTTTCTGTGAAGTATGCTTTATATTTTGTAAAAATAGGGGTGTGACTAATTACGAATGTTTGAGGACTTTGTGTGAAGTGGGTAAAAGGTATCAATGTGATAAATGTGGGCAGTTATTCTTTGAAATTAAACTTGTAAGGAGGTTGGTACAGAAGAGGGCTGGATATTCTGCACATAAGAAAAAGAAGAAAACTAATGAAGATCGTCTGAAAACTATTGTAAATAGATTTAAAATGATGAAACATTGAGTTTGTTGTTTTATTTTTTGTTCCTTGTAAAGGATGTAACTATTACTTTTTTAGGGTTCCGTACCCAAAGGGGAAAACGGGCCCCTAATGTTTTCGCTCTTCTGTCCGTCCGTCTGTCACCAGGCTGTATCTCATGAACCGTGATAGTTAGCTGAAATTTTCACATATAGTGTATTATTGTTGCCGCTATAACAACAAAAACTAAAACACAAGAAATATTTTGGGGGGCTCCCATACAATAAACGTGATTTTTGTGCTCATTTTATAAATAATGGTACGGGACCGTTCGTGCACGAGTCCGACTCGCACTTCGCCGGTTTTTTTTTCTTAGCCCGAACTGCCCCACTGCTGAGCAAAGGCCTCCACACCTGTTGATCCTTTGATAGCTCCCCCCACCGATCATGGTTGTAGGCGTCCAGGTCGTCGCGCCATTTTTTTCGGGGTTTACCTCGTCTGCGGTGACCGTCTTGTGATATCCACTGGGTGACAACGTTGGCCGACCTAGCTGGATGCATACGGCTGACGTGTCCAGCCCAGTCCCATGTTAATTTTGATGTCTTTTGGCCTACTATTACTTAAAATTAAACAATTTAGAACGCCTGCCTTCTAAAGTAGCAATACCGTTGAGTGTACACAAACTGCAACTATTTGCTGTTATTATTTTATCAGGCACTTTTCTTTGGAATAATTTAAATGATTGCTATGTCCTTTAATTAATACTAGCTGTTGCCCGCAACTTCGTCTGCGTGGGCAATATAGAATAGTCAAAATACTACTTATCCCGTAGGTGCATTCTTTCACGTGACAGTATAATTAGGATTAGCACTTAGCAGTCGCATAGATTCATTGATCAAGGTTGTGTTGTGGATGTGACCATTTATCTAAACAAAAGAAGTAAAGTTTGTGACGTTGTGAATATCTCTGGATCTAGTCAGCCAATTTGGAAAATTATTACGTATGGTGCGTAAGTAATTTTCACAGGAAACAGCTATAATCTATGTCTATATGCTTTGAGTCTGACAAAGCTGTCATTTGTACATTTTCTGCAGCTGCTGCGACTAATCAGAAGCCAGAAAGTCTGCCAGTCTTACCATGGATATCGTCTTGTGTAGTTGACTGGATTGAAGATAGGTAGTTGCTCCAAGCAAAATATTGGTACTCAAACAGATTCGGTGACTGGAAGCCAACACCAACATAGTTGGGGAATAGCTGGATGGATGATAAAATGAGTCATCATCATCAGCAGGCGCATAGGGTAGGATAGTTTCACTTACTCACTATGGTAAGGCTGACCCCACATTAGGCGTGCGCGATCCTCGGGCGTGTGAGTAGCGCGGGCGTCGCGAGCGCGCTGCGTGAACGTCGCGTTTTGCTGCCCTGCGGCATGTGTGAAGAGTGCAAGCGACGCGCTCGCGGCGAGCACGCGGCGCTCGAGTTGCGTTCTTACCCCTTCGCCCGCTATCCCCACCGCCCGCTAAACGCCTTAGCAGTTAAACGTCAAGGAGAGCGGCGCGTGCGCGCCGCGAGCGCGCTGCAAATGCCGCAGGGCAGCAAAACGCGACGCTCACGCAACGCGCTCGCGACGCACGCGCGGCGCCCGCGCTACTCACACGCCCGAGGATCGCGCACGCCTAATGTGGTGGCCTAAGCCGGGACTCCACCGAAATGTTTGCATTAGTTCACGAATAGGCAAAATGTACGTATCTGTGAGAGTCCACTTCATGTGTTCGTACTTGAAACCTGCAGTTTTTGTTTTGTCATTTCTTGGTGGAGCCAGCAAATCAAAAGAAACATAAGTGTTGTATACTGTGCGTCACTACCGCACACCGGGAAAATTTCGCTCTTGCGGAGGACGTTTATATCCCATATTTTGTGTCACACGTACACAGGACGACAGTAAGTATCCACCGAAACACTTTCAAAGATCTGATGAACGAACAAATCAGACCTGACTTGGTCACCTGGGGCCAATCAGGGGCCCGATTCTCCTAATTTTACTTAAGCGCCATTCGATTCACGTTCGACTGCGATCCAATCCCGACTCGATTACAATTGAAGCGTATTTGGCATTCCGCTATTTTTTCTTTGAAATGAACGTTTTTATCCTTTTCTATCATTCAATAATGAATCATTCTGTCTGCAAATGATTTACGATTGCAATATGATTGTACAGCAAACTACCGTATAGACCAAAATCATCAAAATAGCAGACCAATCGCACACCAATCAAATGTCAATCAAATACGATTGGTCTTTTATTAGTAGCAGAATGCCCGATATGGTTAAAACTGCTATTGCGATCATATTGCAATTCGATTTCTATTCGATTTTGACATTATTAACTTAGGAGAATCGGGCCCCAGAGCTCTATGAAGCGATAATACGCTTTGGCTCCTACTGTTATTGTGGTTTCTGAAAATTTATTCACCTCATTCAACGATGAATGTAATTCTGACGGTACTATTAAGAACACTTGCTTAGCGCAGAAGCTGACGTTGGCAGGTCAACTCTTTTGACTTCTCGATTAGGATACCATTGGTTTTTGTGCAATGCACACCTGCAATGCATTCTGGATTAGGATAGGATATAGGTGGATAGGATTTGCAACAGAGAACAATTCTGTCTTTGTAATTAAATGACATCAAACGTAGTTTTATATAAAAGGTGTTTTTTTAGACTTGGCTCGGGTCTTATTGAGACTGTTCGTAATCGTGAACAGTGTATTTGCGATCAGAAGTTGAAAGTAAGCATGTCTCTGGTATGCGGCGCGTAATTTGTACGTTTTCAGACGCATAAAGCATTTTACGTGTGTATGGTATTAAATCGAGAAAGCTCCCATTTCTTATCTGCACTTTGTACCTGGGCTTGTTTTTAAAGCTACAGAATCCTACATTACCTACCTCACGCTTAGCAGCGCTTGCGAGAGATAGATCCTCATTTCTTCTAGGATTAAGTTTACATATTTTGCATCAGAAAAAATAATTAAGGTCTACTTAATACTTCTCACTCAAAGTAATTTGTTTTAAGGCCACCACATTAGTGGAAGATAAGCTAAACTATGTTTATGAAAAAATCCTGATATGAACTCCATCTGTAACTTTAAATGATAATTAATTGTTCCACTAAAGTCATCATTTTTGTCATAATGTTCAAAAAATAATTTAGATGGCACCGTTTTAAATTTGGCTGAGAACTATTAATTTTCTTTTTATCAAGGTAATAATTATAGTTGGATTTTGATGTGGCACGGCAAACTGACAAACACTATTGAAATGTCTATCGAAAAATTACACTACGTGTTAAAATATGGTGAATTACGGAAAATACACAACTCCATCTGTTGAAATAATAATCCTCTATAAAGAATGTATGGTAATATTGTCATTTACCACCTCACTCCTTTGACAAATTGGATGTATTTTATTTACCACAGATGGAGCTACTTTAACCTTGGCTAAACAAAATTTATTTTTTTTTTTTCTTCCGAAGTTACTTATAAAGGTGTGATTTTCTGTGTAAAGATTAATAATAGGCCGATCAACTAATATAAGTACAACATTCAAATGTACAGTTTTGACAAATAGATTGCGTGTCGTAATATTTTACATCTTGAATTCACAAAATTAATCATATCTTTTGATAGAGTGAATCGATTTCGATGAAACAAAAACTAAGTAATACCCCAAGTTACGTAGAATTTTTGTATATAAGCATTGTCTGCATTTAATTCGTAGATTTTACGTGAATCGCGAACGAACAAACAGATAAACAGACAAACAGACAAAAATGACAAAAATGATGGAAATGGGTTCTGTTAGTTATCCTTTAAAATGCTGGCTATTTTTTTTGTCAATTTCTTCAATGTACAAAAATTACTTTTCTACAGATTTATTATATGTATAGATATAGATATGTTTGAAATTTAAACTAAAAGAGATCAATGCAGTAAATATGAGGAATTATCGACGCAATACATTAAAATAATTTTAACCTTGACCAGCGGTTTCACCCGCATCCCGTGGGAACTACTTCCCGTACCGGGATAAAAAGTAGCCTATAGCCTTCCTCGATAAATGGGCTATCTAACACTGGAAGAAATTTTCAAATCGGACTAGTAGTTCCTGAGATTAGCGCGTACAAACAAACAAACAAACTCTTCAGCTTTATAATATTATAGTATAGATAGATTGTGGCCCAAAATGAAATAAGTAGGTACTCTGTGATAGCAACTCTCTTGATGAAACAGTCACTTCTTTTGCGCAATTTCATCTCACAGTAAAAAAAGCCTGATATCAGAAAAAATGGTGATCTTTCTAAAGATGATTATTGTCAAAACCTAAACTATGAATTCGCGGGCTGCCTCGTTGTGTCTATTTGTCGCATAGCGCGCTACTGATCGTGAGGTCTCAGGTTGTGGGTTTTTAGTAACTTCCACAAAGCAGCCCGGAGCGTAGAAGTTGGTGATTGATACACCCGTGACGAGAAACGTTACATTGCTACAAACTTATGAAATTAATCACCCGATTGTGTGTACTGCATATTTGGAACAAACATGTATTTGTCTAACTAATTATACCCGCGGGCTGACGGCCAAAACAACAGTTGTGGTAATTATTTGTCTCATTTAATTGTACTAGTCAAACATGGCTATTAAAAGGCAGATTGTTTCATTTGAGTCCATAGATTGCACGTCACGCGAGAGTTGATACGTCAATGAAAAACCTATATTACAAAAATGAATCCCTATATCCCTTGGTCACGCCTTCACGTGTGAACTGCTGGACCGATTAAGATGAAAGTTAGAGGGGAGGTAGCTTAAACATAGGGTAGGTATAGACATAGACCGTCTTACCACAAAAACTTTTAAACGTCAGTTTAAGACTTGTCTAAAAAAATGTCAAATTATGACCTTGACATATGGTTCATTTTGCAGCCACAATTTTTTTAGACAATTGTAAAACAGGTGGTTAAGTTTTTGTAGTAAGGCCAAATGTAGGTAGGTATTTAGTTTTTGTCACCATCCGGAAGCAGTTACCTCGGGACGCTGGTGAAACCGCTGACAGAAGCTAGAGTTTTATAAAAATAACTAGCACTGCCTCATTTACACAGGACCTTCCCATGTAATGTAGATACCTAATCCTGGAAAGTTATTGTGAATAAGTTGTTGGTGTGTTGTAAATAAATTTCGTGCAGTCGTTTCAAGTGAAGGTGCACTTAAAGCTGTGTCTACGCTAGACGAACCGAGCACGAGCCGAACACAATTCGTCTAGTGTGGACGAACTTACAAGCCTCTAACGAGCGAGCTGCGAGCATTTCGTTCGTGCTCGGCTGCGTTCCGCCTGTTGTCGGTTTTTGACGAACACAAAGGGATTTGCTAACAGTGATCGTTGTAGGTTCGTTGTACGTCCACACTTGACGCCGTGAATGACGAGCCGAGAACGGCTCCGCTTGTGCTTCGCTCGTGCTCGGTTCGTCTAGCGTAGACCCGTCTTCATCTACACGGTGCAAGTAGCTTGCGCATGTTGAGGCACATGCACAGATTACAAGCATTTCAAAAACGTGCGCGTCCAGCGACTCACGCATACCAAAGTACCCACCCGCGTGCTCTTGTCACTTGCGCATGTTAACTTGCTCCAGCTACATGCACCACGTTTAGGGCCCGGACATTTAGCGTAAATCGCATTTTTCCCCCGAACGAGTACGATTTTTTTTAAACAAAATTGTAGGTATCTAATTTGTAAAATTACTATTAACATATATTTAAATTCAATGAGGTGCTTCCTTACATGAAAAGTGTCCGGGTTTTCCCCGGACACTTCTTGAAACCCTTCCCGGACGGCCCCCGGACGGCCTCCAAACGAGGACAAATCCGGGGAAACCCGGACGGATGGCAGCCCTAACCACGTTGCACCCTAAGAAACATGCCTGTACTGTACCTGAATTATTTGACTCTTTACAAATTAAACTGACTGTTTGTCTGTCTACACAGTGGAGCTGTCGAAAATAACATATTACTTACACTTTTCTAGAGCGTGGGAGTCAAGAATTTAGAATTCTTTTCACACCTTTCAAGGCTTCCGCAACCGTGAAACAGGTAATTTCGTAATACCTACATGTAATTATAGAAACACTAGCTTCTGCCAGCGGTTTCACCCGGGTTTCGTGAGAACTACTGCTTGTACCGGGATAAAAAGTAGCCTATAGCCTTCCTTGATAAATGGGCTATCAAACACAGAAATATTTTTTCAAATCGGATCATGAGATCACTACTAGGTACCTACCTACTTTACGAACTTTTTACGTTCCTGAGATATTGATTTATGAGCCCGATCAAACAATAGACCGACTAAAAGTTTGCAGTGTGGTCTTAAGTTTTAACAAATCTTTACTACTTAATACTTAATATAAAGCTAAAGAGTTTGTTTGGTTAAAAGTAAAGTAAGTACCTATCATCATCATCTCAGCCATAGGACGTCCACTGCTGAACATAGGCCTTCCCTTTAGATCTCCACAGATACCTGTGGATACCAGGTACCTGTTGGAGGCGACCTGCACCAAGTACCTATGTCAAGACTTAATGTTGAAATTTGAAAAGTATTTTATCTGAGTTAGGTAGTTCATTTATCGAGGAAAATTATAGACTACTTCGTTATCCTAGCACCCTAGTTACCTCAGCAAACAGTTAAATAACCAATGCAGAGGAGAGTGCATTATGCGTCCTAAAAAGTGCACTGTTGCATCGCGCAGATATTAAAGAAAACAGACGAGTGTGACCGAGTGCAGCGAACTGCTTGCGTTAAGAATAGACATTATGCTTGGCGTTGACAAGAACAGCGGTAGTGGAGACGGTGTTTGTGCTAAAATTATTGTAATTGAATGTTTTGTTTATCGGTAAAAATGGAGAGAAAGTACCTAAGAATCGCATGAGTCGATCGATTGTAATGATAAGGCTTTGATATAAATGTTATTTATATAATGACGCGGTTAAAAAAAGTCGTGGTGGCCTAGTGGGCAAAGAACCAACCTCTCGAGTATGAGGGCGCGGGTTCGATTCCAGGTCAGGCAAGTACCAATGCAACTTTTCTAAGTTTGTATGTACTTTCTAAGTAAATCTTAGACATCAATGACTGTGTTTCGGATGGCACGTTAAACTGTAGGTCCCGGCTGTCATTGAACATCCTTGGCAGTCGTTACGGGTAGTCAGAAGCCAGTAAGTCTGACACCAGTCTAACCAAGGGGTATCGGGTTGCCCGGGTAACTGGGTTGAGGAGGTCAGATAGGCAGTCGCTTCTTGTAAAGCACTGGTACTCAGCTGAATCCGGTTAGACTGGAAGCCGACCCCAACATAGTTGGGAAAAGGCTCGGAGGATGATATAATGACGCGGTTCGTCCGTGGATGGGATACCATTAAATCTGCCTATGTTACGACGGGTCCAACCGTGTTTTAGATGGCATGAGAAACTTGTGGGTCTCATCTGTCAAGGGTGTCTCGTATGTGTCGGATGTGGCTGTTGTAGGTAGGTGCCTAAGAAATGCCTGTTTTCGCCCTTATAGGTACGTCTTCTTTGGACCCAACATTTTTTGTAATAGGCACTAAAAATCTTTGACAGATGTCTCAAAAAAATCCGATCGCCTCGTTAGTTCACTCGAAACTGTAGTGCTATTCTATAAGACTTCACTCTAAACTTCGCATCTGAATCCGCCGTGAGTTACTACACTAGCGCTACTCTTGCGAGCGTGTTTTCGAGTTGAACTAAATTAAACTCGAGATTTTGACAGATAAAGTATGAGATGACTTTTAGAACGTTTTGAACTTAACGTGAAGTGCGTGTGAATAGCGAAGGGAAATGCGAGTTGTTGTTAGAATTTTATAGAATCGACGTACTGATCGTTGTGGTCAAGCCCACTGTACAAATTTGACTTACTGGCTTCTGACTACCCGTAACGACTGCCAAGGATGTTCAATGACAGCCGGGACCTACAGTTTAACTTGCCATCCGAAACACAGTCAATGGTGTCTAATATATACTTAGAAAGTAAGTACATACAAACTTGGAAAAGTTGCATTGGTACTTGCCTGACCTGGGATCGAACCCGCGCCCTCATACTTGAGAGGCTGATCCTTTACCCATTAGGCCACCACGACTTTTTCACCTCTTTATTATATTAGTATAGATAAGCGACTCCATCAGTTTCTTCGTCTCGTAGTCAATGTAAAACGAAGAATATAAGCCAGTACGGGATCGCACGTTAACAAACCTAGTGCGTAACACAAAATAATAAAAATAATACACATAGACAACTAAATAACTATAGACAATCTTAACAGGAACTTGTGAGTCACTACGAGTTAAAAATAAAAAGTATTCTATCTATTTCTTGTTATAATAAGCTTATTTCGTGCTAAATAATCTTTAATTTATTTAAAATATTCTTTATACTGGTTCATTTTACTAAATATTTGTAATAAATTGAAAAGAAAAAAAATATGACAGTTAAAATTTTCCCGCGTTTTTCAATGTCAAACTTTGATGCTTTAAAAACGTTTTGGTGAAATTGAAATAGTGAAGTGGACAGTTAAGTCAGTGTGAGGACAGATAATAAATAAGTTACGGTTTTGCGGTTTTTTGTGGTGTATTTTCTTTGGTTTTTGATTGTTTTTTTCTGCGTCCAGTAATACCTACTTACTGCTTAATTACCTGAAAGCTTATAATTTATGTGACGTATCTAAACGGACGATTAAAAAAAAACTATGTAATTTTTTAAACTTGTAGCTAGCAAAAATAAATGATTAATCGTTTGTTATTTTTATCTTCGGACAGATGATATCATGAAATGCAAATGGGGACATTTATGCTCGTGCAAAGCACGTGCACATCAAATGCATTTGAAATTTATTTCAGTGCAACTGTCCGATAAATATATTCAATTGGGTCTGTTATGAAGCGGAAGAGTTACATTATTTATTGGTAAATTATATTTCTTTTGGGAATGAACTGAAAACAACACTTTTATATGTTAATTGGCTTGCTTGACACGCCAATCTCAGGAAATAGTGGACCAATTTGAAAAAATCTTTCAAAGTTAAAGTCAAATATCTTTACATCAAATAGGCCTTTGCAGACAGAATATCAAAAACTAATTAAATCATAATGGTATTCTATTTCAAACACTTTTATCTAGTTTTTAAAACCTGGCAAATAAATTAATGTGACTTTTCAACTGCAAAAAGGGAGGTTCTCAATTTGATTAGTACCTATGTATGTTTGTGCGCGATTATCTCACGTTAGGCTAAACCTATTTTGATACGATTTTCAGCATTGTATTTGTTAGGCTTAGGAGAAGATTTTAGATAAATTATTGAAATCCGTTATATCGTAAATAGTCTCATGCCGTATTTCTCTCTTGAGCTATCAATACTATGCCTTCTTCACATTATTGTGAGAAGATAAGCTTCTTATCATCTATACTGATATAAAAAAAAGAGGAAAAAATCTGAACTTTTATTCGTTTGTAATGGATAAAGTCAAAAACCACTGGACCGATTTAAACAAATCTTTTACCATTAGAAAACTACATTATCTGCGAGTAACATAGGTTATATCTTATCTCGGTACAGGCAGTAGTTCTTACGGGACGCGGGAAATCGGTTAGTTGGCTTATATTTTGCAATATTGTGAAATAGTACTAAGACAGAGATCTTAAATCTATTTGCAGTGAAGATGACAATGCGTAGTGTCGAATGCAATGCAGTTTATAACCTCTACTCGTGTTGATGTATTTAATCATTTAATTTATGTTTTACGCTCTCATTATAGGGTTTTAATCATCATTATTTGTACTACTAGTTTGTTACCACGATTTTGTCTGCATGGGCTTCAAAAATTGATTCTAATTAATTGGTGTATTCATGTTTTTAATAGAAATTAAAATCCAACCTTCTGGGTCACTTCCTGAGGCGTTTTTAGCAATTAGGTAATACCTACTCAAAAAAACTAAAATTCAATTTGTATGACAAATCTGTATATATATGTAGGATTCAAAAATTCATTAACTACTTAGCAGAAACCTACAATAATTTGAAGGCCATTTTTCCCATGCAGAAAGTAGTAATTTCAACCCCTTCATAATTTTTATCGTACCAAAAAATTACAAAAAAAAAAACTCCAAACTTTCTGCATACTTCACCAAAAAGTACTAGGCGCTCATAAGCCGTTAGAGTAATCGATCAAAGCTCAATCAACGATCGATCAACCAGGAAGCTTAGTTCCAACAATCAATTGGGGTCAATATAAATAATGCCCGGGTCGGCTCTTGGCGGGCTAGCTCAGTCAAATGTCAGACGACGCTTGCCAGCTAGAAATAAATAGAATTATCGAATTTTGAGGGCACAGCGAAGAGAGATATGGCTGTTTGATGAAAGAATTGTATTTTAAATGTCATTTTTTACTATTGCGAATATGTTATTAATCATCATCTGTCTATTCATCATCTTATTCATCATCTTTTCCCAATTATATTGTGGTTGGCTTCGAGTCTAACCGGACGCAGCTGAGTACCAGTGTGTTACAAGGAGCTAATGCCTATCTGAACTCCTCAACCCAGTTATCTGAGCCACCCAATACCCCTAGGAGTGGTTGTCAGACTCAGGCCCGCCGTAAGCGGGCGTGCAAGGCGTGCACCGCACGCGGGCGGCACGTCCTAGGGGGCGGCAAATCGAGCGACTCATCACGTAATATTTAAAAAATACAATATCTTTTTACCAATGTTTTCATTTCAATATTTCCGAACACAGCAATAGCGCTAAGAATATTACTTACACTGCCGGTTTCAGTCTCATCTGTTGAAAGATCATTTTCAAAATTAAACATTATTGGGTGTTATTCATAATAATTGTACGTAACGGATATGAAAAGAAATTTAATGTAACAGAAAAGATAACAAATAGGAATTGTAAGGACTAGTGCATAATACGCATAAAATAAACATTATTTAATGGATCTTCTGGTCATTACTTTTATCCAACATACTAATAAAACGCTATTATTTTAATTTACTTTTCTTCATTCCATTTAACAGGATTATTCTGCTTTAATAGTTCTCTATTTTTTTTGTCGTTCCGCTGATGTTAATGGCATTTTACCTAAAACAAAAATAATTTACGTTACTTACCTGTATATTTACACAAAAATAGGTATTCTGGTGTTAAAATTAATAAATCATGGTAAAATAAAGATAAAAAGAGAAAAAATCGTTTATTCAAAGTAGGCTGAAAATCAGCACTTTTTGAAGGTCAATTTTACAAAAGACAGGTCCCAAAAGGCCCGCCCATGCCAATTCCTATGTGTTTTTGCTGGGAAGAAGAAGTGGCCAACAAACTCCACCAGCAACAATATTTTTAGCAATATTTGTTTTTGATTATAATTTACTAAATAAGTACTTATTAAGTATACTAAATGACTCCTTAAATTCTTGAAGTGAACTTTAGTATAAAACCTTATAAACTCAGCTTTACCTTTCATATCTGTTGCGTAACAGATAAATGACACGGAGAAGTAACATATATGAATATTTTGGCACGTGTCTAACCTACAAAATAAAGTTTATACCCGTCATCGATTAGTTTTAACTAATTCATTCTACCAATTTCACTTTTGTTACCAAGATTCTTTTCTCATAATAGTATAAAACCTGAAAAGTACTTACCGTATTCAAATAAACCACAAAAACAATTGAAACAAGTAAATGTCTAATTCTACCGACGTGCGCTAAACTGGATCGCACTGAGTGAAAGAACAAAATGGGCGAATCTACAGTCACGCCATCTGTTAACTGTTTGTGGTGTAATGTTGCCAGTAGATAATTTTATTTCCAAGTTGGAAATAAAGTTGTAAAACACCGTTACCGAGATGAAAAACGGATATGAGTAGATTATTGGACTTCCAATTAAATATTTAAATAAAATGTTTTTAGTACTGTTTGTTTAATTTATTTTAAAGAAAAATCTTTTTCAATGGATAAATATCCTATAGGAATATTAAGTTTTGTTCTAAAACAATTAGTTTTTTTTTATATATTTTTTTAAAGTTAACTAAAGTAAAAATGGACAATAGTCCTCTCTATGAAATTACTGTGGACACAATTTTAAAATTTGATAAACATGAATGTTTTGTTCTGTCTACAAGTTTTCTGAGTATTATAAATTTTAGTTCTATACTTTAAGTATTAGGTTGAATAAAATTTAGCTAACATTTTATTACCAAATTAAAAATAATCGAGCTGGACGCGGAGAGGGAAGCAAATGTACAATTTTTGTGAATAATACCCTATTAAAAACTATTTAAGATTAACAATGCTCCAGCAGAGACTAAGTAATTTAGCTGTACCTAGTAGTTAAGCTGAAGTTTCAATCACGGACGTCAGTAGCGGCGTAAGAGGGGGCGGAGGGGGCGGTACGCCCCGAGTATCACGTCTAGGGGGGTGCCATCTCGGTCGGCTCATATCTGCACGACCAGGATGGCACGGGCAAAAGGGACCATCCACGGAGGGTGCTTTTGTAATCTGCAAAGCCTAGGTTCACTACCAGTCGCAGTGCAGGCCCGAGACATGCATCTCCACGGGACTGAGAGAGGTGACACAGTCCGACTTTCAACCCTCTTTTCCACCCGCGTCCTTAACACATTAAATTGACTCCACAATAAATTGACTGTCTACTTAAATTAATTCCTTAGAGTTAGAAAAAAGCGCAAGGCCAAGACCCGCGCTTCGGTCACGGTTTCTTTTTATTTGTGCTTAAAACTGAGTTTAATTTGAGGGTCCTGAAACCAACTATTAAAAAAAATCTTTAAGGTGGTTTTTTTATAAGCGGTCCAGATACTTGTGTGTCCCATAACTCAAAAAATTTCGCGCTCGCTACGCTCGCGGCTTTTCCACTTTACGATCCTTTCTTTTAACTGCTTTGGGTACTTTTGTGTCCCATAACTCAAAAAATTTCGCGATCGCTACGCTTGCGGCTTTTCCGCTTTAAGCTATTTCTTTTAATTTGTTGGGGTATTTTTGTGTCCCAAAAAGTCAAAAACAATAAAGTATATATTTTTTTCGCTTCGACAAGATGGATATGAATGGGGGGAGAGAGGGCGAACTATTCTACCTAATTAAAATACATATTTACCCGACTGCCAAAGAAGGAGGGTAATGTTTTTCGAGTGTATGTAAGTATGTATGTATGTCTGTTCCTTTGTGACCTCCTGTAGCCTAAACGGCTTGATGGATTTTGATGTATGAGGTATCGTTAGATTTGTCTTGATTACGGGAGTGTCATAGGATACATTTTATCCTAAAAGTCCCACGGGATATTTTTTCTAAATTTCCCTTTAAAAAAATATGTATGCGGTATCATTAGATTCATTTCAATCACGGGAGTAATTAATATAGGATACGTTTTTTCTCAAAATTCCCACGGGAACATGTTAATTCTGCGTCAACGCAAAGCAACTCATGCGTTAGCAAGCAAAAAGATAGGGCGTGGCCTGGCATGCGGCGCGCGGCGCGGTGCGGAGGGGGATATGCTCGAGTATACAGCCCGAATGCGGGCACACGCATAAGGTAAAGTAAGGTAAAGTAAGGTACATAGTCTTCTACATCTACAACATTTTCGTTAAATAAAAACAGCTAAAAAGTTATAAATAAAAGAATTATTATTAAAAAAACAAAATACCCGACTGCACACTAAAAAAAGAGTAAAACAAGCCCCACAATAATATTGATCAATCAAATGCTAAAAACTAATTATGTAATACCGTTTAAACAATACCTATATTAAAATACACTACAATATGTGTTCGTAATCGATAGTTAAATAAACAGAAACTTATTTTGAATACAAATTTACTGAATATAATTTATAAATATTGATGGAAAGCATCGCAGGCGGGGACCACCTTGACCGCCACCAACGAAAATTCTGCTAAATGGTGCACAACCGAAATGACTATAAATAAGCCTCTGTTGGTCCCCGCCTTTGAAACTTTGATTGGACTTTGAAAAAGTGCTGATTTTCAGCCTACATTAAATATGTGACCTTTCATTGCACTACAAACTTTACCTTCTATCTTTCAAAAAAAAAATAGGTCCTTACTTTATATCTAGCCTTTTAACCCTACATTACTACTCATGTTGCGACGCACAAAGAAACTACTCATACGCTTGCGAGGCGCATCATATTTACTAATGATTTTATTAAAAACCTATTAGTATGATTGATATGTTTTGACTGTTTATGTAATTGTGTAGATTACTAAAAAAAGAAAAACACAATTTTAATTAATATTTATATGTTTTTATAATCTTAAAGATTTTTTCTTTTTTTTACAAAACCCAGTATAATATGTAGTCGTAGGGCGGCATAATCAGTTTTGCACGCTGGCGAACAAACAGCTAGCGGCGGGCCTGGTCAGACTTACTGACTTCTGACTACCCGAAACGACTGCCAAAGACGTTAATGATAGACGGAACAGTTAACTACAGTTTAACGCGCATTCCGATACACGGAATTGTATTTTTTTTGCAAATAATTCTTAGCCGAATTACTGAAGTATTTACATAATCACTCTACGTTACGTTGCATAGTATTTTTGTAAGTCAAATAAGTACTTCAGAAAATAAACCGATGTTATTTATTTTCACAACTAAAACACTGATCAATCAAGTCTTTATTTTTACTCTTACTGTATGTCAGTGGAATTCAGTTTGTTAAACTTTTAATTTACGTGTCTAGCTCTTGACTAGCTTCTGCCAGCGGTTTCACCCGCATCCCGTGGGAACTACTTCCCGTACCGGGATAAAAAGTAGCCTATAGTCTTCCTCGATAAATGGGCTATCTAACACTGAAAGAAATTTTCAAATCGGACCAGTAGTTCCTGAGATTAGCGCGTTCAAACAAACAAACAAACAAACTCTTTAGCTTTATAATATTAGTATAGATTGGTGCAGCTTCTTCCACTTCGGCCCTTATCATCATCATCAGCCCCGCTATTAGGCATTTGTTTTCTAGAATACATGCTATTCGTGTAATAATGTTTTTAACATCTATACTAATATTATAAAGCTGAAGAGTTTGTTTGTTTGAACGCGCTAATCTCAGGAACTAAGTACTAGTCCGATTTGAAAATTTCTTTCAGTGTTAGATAGCCCATTTATCGAGGAAGGCTATAGGCTATATTTTTATCCCGGTACGGGAAGTAGTTCCCACGGGATGCGGGTGAAACCGCTGGCAGAAGCTAGTTTTGTATAGAACTGGTTCTTCAAACCATACAGACAGAATTGTGTTCCATAATTTCTTTTTCTCAGCAAAAACACATAGGAAGTGGTGAAGGGCGGACGTTTTGGGAAAAGTCTCTTGTAAACTTGACTTTGAAAAAGTGCTGATTTTCAGCCTACATTAAATATGTGACCTTTCATTGCACTACAAACTTTACCTTCTATCTTTCAAAAAAAAAATAGGTCCTTACTTTATATCTAGCCTTTTAACCCTACATTACTACTCATGTTGCGACGCACAAAGAAACTACTCATACGCTTGCGAGGCGCATCATATTTACTAATGATTTTATTAAAAACCTATTAGTATGATTGATATGTTTTGACTGTTTATGTAATTGTGTAGATTACTAAAAAAAGAAAAACACAATTTTAATTAATATTTATATGTTTTTATTATAAAATCTTTAATCAAATAAATCTTAGAAACAAATTTTAGGACCTTAGGCAATTTAACAGTCTTCTCATTAAAAATAAAAAAATAAAAACTTAAAGTATACAATTCTCTTGAACAACATGAGACCAAGCAAGTCGTCAACCGTACGTGTTGTCACCTGTGTATCGATGACACACATATATTATTGGCTGAAGTCCTAATTATCAATCATTGGCTGTCAGGGCAATATCTTACGCAATTAAAATGACATCAAATATGTATACTGCCCATGTAATTTGACTTCGTAATTTATATTGATATTTTTCGTTTTATTTCTATTTGAGAGTTAATGTAGTTTTAACTTTATGTATTAATTATAATTTGGCTGCAGTTTGTTTCAATGCAACATATTTATTTCTTTTAAAATTACGTAATCTATGTATGAAATATGATGACTTAATAAACAATGTTTAAATGTACCAGTCTTACCTAGAGGTATTGGGTTGGCCGGGTAACAGGGTTGAGGAGGTCAGATAAGCAGTCGCTCCTTATAAAACACTGTTATTCAGCTACATCCGTTTAGACTGGCAGCCAACATAGTTGGGAAAAGCTTGGCCGATGATGATGATATAAATCATTACTTGAATGAAAAATAACAAAAATATAAAAATACTTCTCCAGAAAGAGAACACCACACAAAAAAACCGTAAACCAAAAAAACCGTAAACATCAGCACATCACTACATAAATAACCGCCATATTTAAATTCAAATAAAGTGATATATAAATGTGATGAATAACGCTCGTTCAGACTCGGAAAGTGAAAGTGCTTCCAGCTCTGAAGAGGATCTAGACTCGGGCATCGCCGAGGAATCTTCTGAAACGAGAAAAGAGGTCGACTGCATGGATTTATCCGAGTTCTTCGGTTATTGGTAAGTATAGTCTGCTTTTTAAATCGGTATAGTAAATTGACATTTGGAGTGTTGTGATGTGCATTTACCGGTGTTTGCCGGAAAACCGACAAATATTTCGTAAGACTTATTGTTTATAGGTTTTGTACACCATTTCGTTTTAGGCCTAAAAACTAAAAAAAAAATGCTTTGTAATGTTTCCTACTCTATTTATTTGACTTATACCTACGTCATGTTACTATTTGTCCTGGTTTACACCTAAGAAGGCAAAAAAATAATATGTTTCTACAGCTGTGGTCTCACCCGTTTCGCGCAAACTTTTCTATACTAACGAGAAAACATATACTTTAAAGAACATCCTTTAAAGATTCTAAGCCTTCTTCATGTATAACATAGTCTACATTATCTGTATATATATCTACATGCCTATCTCCAATAGTTAGCTGACTTTCTTGAACAAATGTTCGTTCGCATTTAGTTATGTTAAAAGGCGTGCGTTAAGCGCCTGATCTATTAATACGATGTTGTGTTACGCCAACTCAGTGCTATTATGTTTTATTAGGCGTTCAATTTTTTTTAGGTCTTTATTTTTAGAAAATAATAATATTTTATGACTTCGTAACCTGTAACTAAATTATTTTTAGCTGAACTTTACATCTTTTATATCATATTTTATGCCTTATAAATCACTGGAATGTCTTCTTCTTCAATTTAAGAGCCCAGCTCTTGTCGGTGCAGCTCCTTCCATTTACGCCTATCTAGCGCCAACTCCTGAACTTCCTTATACGTCACAACATTCACCTTCTCTTTAATTTGCTTCATGTAGCTGTACCTTGGACGACCCCTTCCCCTCTTTCCTTCGACTTTCCCTTCCACGATGTTTTTTATAAAATCGTCGTGACGTATAAGGTGTCCTATCATTTTTCCTCTCCTGTTCTCTATGCTATGTAATAGTTGTCTTCTACTCCCTATTCTATTTAGTACTTCTTCATTGCTAATTCTTTCCGTCCAACTAATTCTCTCCATCCTCCTCCAGCACCACATCTCAAAAGCCTCCAGTCTGCTTATACTGGAATGTGATTCAAATGAAATCACTCAGCTGCCTGCGTTTAGACTGGAAACCAACCACAACGTAGTTGGGAAAACAGCTCGGCAGATGATGATGCCAAAAATAGGGATGATAATAAAGGCATGCTTTTGGTGACTTCGGCCTTTTTTGATGAGTGTAAGGCGCTTTGCCCACGGAGCAACTATTGGAGCAACTGGCAACTGGCAACTAGCTGTTTACATATATTTCAATTGAACCGCGCACACATAGCAACTCGAGTTTCGAGTTCCGGTAATCGTCAACAGTTTTCAGTTGCTGTAATCGATGACTAAGATAGTTCCTAATTGCCGCAACTAGCAACTGTTAAATATTATTCCGTCTTTGTTGGCGCCGTCGACGGCGACGACGTAATAAAATGAGAGAAAATGCTGCTTCTTCGATATCCACTGTCACACTGAACGCTGATCGCTGCGTAGATTTAGCAACTCGGCTATGAAAGTTGCTCACAGATTGCCATAAAATTGCGGCAATCGTAAACGTTATAGCAACTATCAACTTTCTACAAGAAACTTTTAAAATGTTGATAGTTTCCTCAACTTAAGTTGCTCCGTGGGCAAAGCGCCTTAAAATATCTTATTAACTATAATATTAAAAGAGAGATGTCTAGGATTCGACATAAAATGTAGGCACTTGCAAATAAAAGATCATTTAAAAAATAATACAAAATGTATATTTACAACTATTTTAATTAAAGTACGTAGTAGGTAGTAGATTAGTTTCCGTCCAACGATTTTATTTTATTTTAATAATAACGTCCACATATTTTGTTACCTGAAACGAAAACAAAAAAATATATTACTAACATTTATTATAATTCATTGGCAATGTTTGACATTACATGGGGTACCGAGTTCCTTCAAAGGTCTGGCCAAAAATATCTTTGTATGGTTCAAGAACATTTGCACATCGGCGAGCACGTTAATGTCGGTCCTGCTTGTGATCTCTCTCCGGTGGTGTCGGATTGTCGTCCCATCGCGCCATGAGAGTGAAGGAATTCACCTGTGTCGGTATAGTCCTCAAATATGTCCAGCATCGGCCTCAAATAAAAATAGGGATTATAACTTGGGAACGATTTACAGTTCCGTGATTCTATTTAAAAGCATTCTAAGAAATTTTCTAGAGTAGGTACATAAAACTTTTACTCACCAGATAAATCAGCGAACAATATGAACCCCGCCGCCCCCATCGTTTCCATCGACAACATGCACGCCGCCCCCATAATCAACATGGTCAACCACATTTACTCCACCCCCGTAGCCACTATTATCTACCACGTGGACCCCACCCCCATAATCTACATTATCTACTACGGATACACCACCCCCGTAGTCAACATTATCAACTACGGACACACCGCCCCCATAATCTACATTGTCTACAACGTGAACCCCACCGCCCCCGTAGTCAACATGGTCGACAACGTGCACCCCACCGCCCCCATAGTCAACATGGTCGACGACGTTAACACCGCCCCCAAAATCTACATTGTCTACAACGTGAACCCCGCCGCCACCGAAGTCGACGCCGTCGACTACGTGGACGCCACCGCCGCCGAAGTCAATACCGTCGACTACGTTGACGCCTCCCCCGAAATCGTCCTGGAAAAAAAAATACTTTTTTTACTTTACACAGTTTTAGTCGGCCGATAGTTGCTTTGAGATCATAAATCAGTATAGTTATCGTCACGGATATTGAGCTCTCGGCGGAAGAGTGGGGATCGCTTTGCGCATTGTACACAAAGGCAATAAACCAATAAATCGCTTCTGCGCAGGTGAAGGTCAGGGCTCAATATCCGTGCCGATAACTATACCATCAATCAAACAAAAATATAATTTGAAAACAAACGAAAACCTGCCTGAAATCTCTAGGTAACTCCTTGAAGGCTTTGAGGGGTTATTGTTATCGGGAATGCGGGTTTATGTTTTTAAAATATATTTTAGACTAGCTTCTGCCAGCGACTTCGTCCGCGTTAGATTCGGACTTTGTGCAAAGAGAGAAAGTAATAATAATCACCAGCCTATCCAATTATCTAAATCTATGCGTACCTAGCCTATTACTACTTAGCTTTAACCACTAAGGCTGCACACGGGACGAAAGCTTAAAAAATGGAGTAACTTCTCCCGTTTTCCCAACATTTCCCATCACTGCTTTGCTCCTATTGATTGTAGCATGATGAAAAGTATCCTATAACCTGCCCAGGAGTATGAAGAATATTTGTGCTAAGTTTCATTAAAATCCGTCGAGTAGTTTTTGTTTCCATAACGAATATACAGACAGACAGACAGACAAAATTTTTACTGATTGCATTTTTGGCATCAGTATCGATCACTAATCACCCCCTGATAGATATTTTGGAAATATATTTTACGTACAGAATTGAACTCTGTACAGATTTATTATAAGTATAGATTATACGTATAATGATACCTCAGAATCTCAAATCACTGAACTGAAAAGGCAAAAACAAAAACAAGGTGAACAATGACTGTTCTAAGAAACACTTGTCTTATCTAACTCAGCCGTATCAAACAAAATATGAGGAAAAAGCATACAAACTAAATATTCCTAATCTATACTAATATTATAAATCTGAAGAGTTTGTTTGTTTGTTTGAACGCTAATCTCAGGAACTACTGGTCCGATTTGAAAATTTCTTTCAGTGTTAGATAGCCCATTTATTGAGGAAGGCTATAGGCTACTTTTTATCCCGGTACGGGAAGTAGTTCCCACGGGATGCGGGTGAAACCGCTGGCAGAAGCTAGTTTAATGATAAATATCGATACATGACAATACCACCATTAGAAAATACTATTTATTTACCTATACAATATGAAAGACTACACAATACAAAGATCAATTAAAATTATTTTAAAAACCCTGATTTTTGGAAAAAACTGAAAACGCGGAAAAAAGTTGAACAATCACAGTTGTTGGACTTTTCCAAGAAACATTTGCTTATCTAGCTAAGCCGTATCAAAACATGAGGAAAAAACATACAAAGTAAATATTCCTAATGTTATTTATATGTAGCGGGAATCTAAGTTTGTTCCACCATTTCTTTTTCCCAGCAATAACACATAGGAAGTGGTGAAGGGCGGGCGTTTTTGGGGACTGTCTTTTGTAAATTTCACCGTCTAAAAGTGTTGATTTTCAGCCTACTTTAACCAAATGACTTTTGATGTTGATTACGCACTAAAAAACACAACCTATCTTACAGCAATCGGATAAAATAACATACCTGAATACCATCCACAACATGGACTCTCTCGTCACCCATTTTAAAATAATATTTTAGTTAAACAATATTGTTTCGACTGTTCACAAATACTTATCGCGGTGGACTGGATAGATAAAGCTATCAATGTTTCACACTCACATTAGTACGTCAATAGATAAAGCATTTACAGGTGTGTAATCTTCAATCACGATAATGCTGATTTATTGGTAAAACTGTGGAGTTAGGACAAATAGGTAATTACGTGTTAGCCCAGTCACTTGTAGGTGTCGCCAAACTTATTGGCGGCTCGCAATTATCTGCTCGGATTAGTAAGCACATACAGCGCATACAGAGGTATCTCGCTGATACCCATAGATAGGGCTGCGGGTTGTTCGAAAGAGATACCGCGGCCCTGGTACATAAAAGGCCTACGACGGAACACGACGGTGTTTAGTCAGTAAGAGTCTGATACTCCCTCACCACTGCTACCCACAGCGGGAGGGGTCATTTGATGATTTATGACGTCGCCGCGTCGGTAAAAAAAATACCCATAGCCCACCCATACCCAATAATGAATCATTTTGTCTGCAAATGATTTATGATTGCAATATTTTTGTAGAGCAAACTACCGTATCTAGGTATAGACCAAATCACCAAAATAGCAGACCAATCGCAAACCAATCGAATGTCGTTGGAATACGATTGGTCTTATATTAGTAGCAGACTGCCCGATATGGTTAAAACTGCTATTGCGATCATATTTTGACATTATTAACTTAGGAGAATCGGGCCTCTGTTCTACGGATTATTTGTCTACACATACCTATAGCTAGGAAGTCCCCCAACTGCAATCGTTCAACTTGATTTACTTTTTCAGTTGTTTATTTTATTCTTGCATGTGGTTTTTTGATTGTTTTCAAATGTGTAATATTATTTGATTGAATAAAAAAAATATATAAATCGATCTGTTTAAGGGTTTTCTGACAATTTATTTTTTATAGCTGTTTTCCTAGGATAGGATTTTACTGCCGTCCCGAGAAAACTATCTGGATAAAATATAGCCTCTGTTATTATAGGACAGTCTAGAATTTTTCAAATCGGTTCAGTATTTTCGGAGCCTTTACAAACAAAGAAACAAAAAATGTTTCCTTTTTATTATATCACTATAGATTATTATTCAAATTACCTGATCTTGACAACAAACAAATAGGCATTGTAGACACATGTTTTCTCCACAAAGGTGCAACTCACGAAGCTATTTACATAAGTACACACTACACCACTACACTCAGTACAGATACAACGTACAGTACATATATTACACTAAACCAATGACTGTTTCCTACATTTTATCAAATAACAAATTATCTAGTTAACACTGAAAAACCCGATATATAGTTGGGAGGTGAGTTTACAGGGTGTTTTAATTTGCGTTCGTCACTAATTTGCATTTTCCTTCATCAAGGTGAAATCTATACTAATATTATAAAGCTGAAGAGTTTGTTTGTTTAAACGCGCTAATCTCAGGAACTACTGGTCCGATTTGAAAATTTCTTTCAGTGTTAGATAGCCCATTTATCGAGGAAGGCTATAGGCTACTTTTTATCCCGGTACGGGTAGTAGTTCCCACGGGATGCGGGTGAAACCGCTGGCAGAAGCTAGTATGTAAATAATTTCTTGTAGCAAATGCTTTCTCTCCGCCACCCAAAGGTAGACTGTAGAGAACGCCATTGAACGTTGTGTGCATAAAGTATTAAATAAATAAATACTGTGTACTAGTGTTATTTATGACACACTCAACTTTGATGGATTTGTAAGGCTTACATGCGGTCCTGCTTGTGATCTCTCTCCGGTGGTGTCGGATTGCCATCCCATCGAACTATGAGTGAAGGAATAGTGAGTGCACCTGTGTCCAAGCTAATGCTCGAGCACTATAATATGTCCCTAGCAGCTGGCTGATCTTCTTATATGAAAACAGCCCCCTTGGCTGATACTCGTCCTGGATATTAACTATTATTTTTTAATTCATTTAAGGAATTTTCCAAATAAGTCCAGGCGTCTTCGAGAAATCGAGTACCTAACACAGACAAGACAAACATCTGAATATCTTTACACTACTTAACTGGCGTCGGGTGTCGAGACGACTCCCGGCCACCGTTGACGTAGGTTTGACGTGGCTCGAATCATCGTCCTTCCGTCTCGTAGGAGACAATAGGCCCGTGTCGACGACGCGCTCTGTTCCACGCGCTCCTCAGATAAAGTCAGCAAACCCCAGCAGGGCCCAGCGGCCCAGCAGGGCCAAGATCTGTTGGGGCTGCGGGATTGTTCGCGCGAGTTAGTTGGCGCTGGTACATAAAGGGCTTAAGAGGGAACATGGTGAGCTTTACTCAGTGAGAGTCTGACATTCTTTTGTATTGAATTGATGAATTTCCACCAAGAAAAAAGAGTCTCTTTCTTTTTAGAGGTAGGAACTTGTTTAAAAACACCCTCTAGCACCTAAATCACCTACGTAGGATAGATAGAATATTTCATATTGAGCAACATGATATACTAGGAATTTCTTATCTCAATCAATCGAGGAATCATTGAAGTTTGAGCACCTTGTTATCATTACTGTTAAATGGAGGAAAAAGACAGTTAATATTATATTTTTCCTCATCAATGTATTGTATTGTGTAACTCGGTGATTCGTTGTTATAGAGGAAAAACGTCCACTGCTGGACTGCTGTCTCCACGAGCGCTGGTATTTGCCCATACTCGTCGCGTTGGGGCCCGATTCTCCTAAGTTAATAATGTCAAAATCGAATAGAAATCGAATCGCAATATGATCGCAATAGCAGTTTTAACCATATCGGGCATTCTGCTACTAATAAAAGACCAATCGTATTCGATTGACATTTGATTGATGTGCGATTGGTCTGCTATTTTGGTGATTTTGGTCTATACGGTAGTTTGCTGTATAATCATTTTGCAATCGTAAATCATTTGCAGACAAAATGATTCATTATTGAATGATAGAAAAGGATAAAAACGTTTATTTCAAAGAAAAAATAGCGGAATGCCACATACGCTTCAATCGTAATCGAGTCGGGATTGGATCTCAGTCGAATCGAATCGAACGTGAATCGTAAAATTAGGAGAATCGGGCCCCTGGGCATGCGTGTTGGTGAGCGCAGTATGGGGTAGTTTTAGGTTCGGAGATGATGCTTTTTTAATATTTGGGGATGGACCCTCGTCCGTTTTCTAGTAGGGTTCACCACAGGCAGGTGAAGTTGGCAACTGTCAAAAATAATCAGCCCTTTGGCCTCTTATTTATAGCTACTTTTGCGTCTTTATGCATTTTTTGTAAACGATCGAACATAAGGTCGCAATCGCTCAGTGGATGGGTAACCGGCGTATCGTGACGAGTGCCTCCATGATTTGAACATCTTCGGCAGTCGTTACGGGTAGTCAAAAATTTTAAATTCTGACAACCAGTCTTGTTAAGAGGTATCAGATTGCTGATGTAAATGGTTTTAGGAGCTTAGGGAACTATCCATCTTTACTCTACTATACTGTCACAGCCTTTTTATCGTCCCACTGCTGGGCTGCGGCCTCCTCTCACACGGAGAAGGATTAAGCGTTACTCACCACGATTGCTCAATGCGGGTTGGTGATTTCAGACTTTATAGTCCAGGTTTCCTCAAGACGTTTTCCTTCACCTTTTTATCAGCCATTGGTGTCTAAGATTTACCTAGAAAGTACATACAAACTTAGCAAAGTTGCATTGGTACTTGCCTGACCTGGAATCGAACCCACACCCTCATACTCGAGAGGTTGGTTCTTTACCCACTAGGCCACCACGACTTACTCTACTATACTTACTACTAAATCGCTTCTTGTAAAGCACTGGTAGGTAAGGACTCGAATCAACTGCATCCAGTTAGCTAGTATCTAGCAAAAGACTAAAGTCGTCAGAAACTAGCCATAACTATATCAACTTCGACGGGAAACCGACAATAATTATGTTTAGAAAACGCCAAAGCCTACTTTAAGATAAATTGCCTGGTAATTTCGTCATTTACGCCAGCCATAACGTTATTATGGTCACCATGGAACGAAATGGGGTTGATTTCACATTTACCATAACTTGTAGTGTGGTTATGGTGGTTGTCATACATATCTATGCTAATATTATAAAGAGGATTTTTTGTGCCCCAAAGGCTCCGAGAGTATAGATATCGGCACGGATATTGAGCTCTCGGCGGAAGAGTGGGGATCGCTTTGCGCACTGTACACATAAGGCAATAAACCAATAGATCGCTTCTGCGCAGGTGAAGGTCAGGGCTCAATATCCGTGCCGATAACTATACTGTGGTGTGATTCTGTAAGACTTCATTCTTAACTTCGCATCTGAATCCGCCGTGAGTTTCGTGATTGGCATTCTCAAACTACACTAGCGCTACTCTTGCGAGCGTGTTTGCGAGTTGAACTAAATTAAACACGAGATTTTGACAGATAAAGTATGAGATGACTTTTAGAACGTTTCGAACCGAATGCGAAGTGAGAGTGAATAGCGAAGTGAAATGCGAGTTGTTGTCTGAATTTTATAGAATCGACGTACTGAATCGTTTTAAAAATTATGTGTCCCTGGAGAAGCTATGATATCCCTTGGTGACATAGGCTATGTTTTATCCGAATACGGGGATAAGTTTCAACGGGAAGGTGGGAAACACCGCGCTAAAGCAGCTAGTCAAAGATAAACTTCCCCGTTGGTCGTAAGCTCATCTGCTGTGTACTGGATCTCTTTGGGTTTTTAGAAACTTGCAAAATGTAGCCCAGAGTCTGGAAGTTGATGGTGTCATACCCCTGGGTCTGAAAGGGCACGTAAGCTGGCTTTTTTGGCGGTCATTACGGTAGTCAGAAAGCCTGTTAACCAGTTTTATCAAGGGGTTGCGGGTTGGACGAGTAACTGTGTTGAGGAGGTCAGATAGGCAGTCGCTCCTTGTAAAGCGCTGGTACTCAGCTGCATCTGGTTAGACTGGAAGCCGACCCCAACACAGTTGGAAAAAGGCTAGGTAGATGATGCAGAGTGCAAGGAAAATGGTAATTAAAAAGAACGCTTTTTTCTCAAAAAAATCTTTTATTTATTTATAAACATTAGGTACAGATCTTGGACGTGAAATAATAAAAAATTAAATTATCAATTTCCATCCATGTTTATTTTAATAATAATAGACATAGGTGTATTATTATTTAATTAAACCATATTTGAGCTAGTTTTGAAGAGTTGCCCTGAAACAAATGAAAATAACTTTTAAAACATTGGCAAACAAATCTTAAAAATTATTAACAGAACTACCTAAGTAAATAAAAGTACTGCAATTATCATCAATCTATAAAAAGAATAGTAGGTATTTGATGCCATATCAAATGCTTTCTGTGAACAAAACAAAATCGTGAAGGTAGGTACTTTAGCAACGTGTTTCAACTCGTTCATTTTACAATACAATTATTACAATTAATTCTTGGTTAGTATTTTACAATGATATTTACATTTAGATATTTACAAAAATAAAAAAGGGGGAAAATTAAAACTATGTATCAAAATATTCATCCGCATCGCTGTCAGCGGGGATCGTGCCCAAAAGGCTGGCTGCATTGCCACGCTGGATGGCAATGCATATCCTTTGGTCGAAGTATAGGCCAGCGTTTTGGTTACAAGTGGACTCCACTACTACAGTTATTACTATGTATTTAGTATTTACCAGTCAACATTCGTTTTACGAGTATTTCACGCTAAAGCACCTGAATTAAAGACGGCCAAACAGGCTCCACCAAGCAGAGTAAAACAGAGAAGTATTTAAACACATATGGCCTTACTACAAAAACTTAACCACCTGTTTTACACTTGTCTAAAAAAATTGTGGCTGCAAAACGAACCATATGTCAACGTCATAATTTGACATTTTTTTAGACAAGTCTTAAACTGACGTTTAAAAGTTTTTGTGGTAGGTAAGACATATGGCCTTACTACAAAAAACATAACCACCTGTTTTACACTTTTCAAAAAAAATTGTGGCTGCAAAATGAACCATATGTCAACGTCATAATTTGACATTTTTTTAGACAAGTCTTAAACTGACGTTTAAAAGTTTTTGTGGTAGGTAAGACATAGTGCACAAGGAAAGGTACTACTGGGCAGTACTGGGTGAGCAGAGATGATATATGGTTAAAAAAATGTCTATTGTGGATCCAAATAATGGTGGGATCCACTAGATACAGACTTTAAGTTTGTACAAATATCTGTACGAAGTTGAAGTCTAAGTAAAAATCTAAAATCTGAGTTTAAATATGAAGACAAGATGTTTGTGCAGACTTATCATTGACTCAGACAGTTGTATGCACGATTTGTTCATCATCATCATCATCTCAGCCACAGGACGTCCACTGCTGAACATAGGCCTCCCCCTTAGATCTCCACAGATACCTGTTGGAAGCGACCTGCATCCAGCGTCTTCCGGCAACCATTATAAGGTCACAATTTGTTCCGCAGACAAAATGATATGAAAATCTGTGTGGAGTTGGTATCGTTTAGACGCCACCATTACACTGTTAAATAAATAGGTATTGCCTGCCTCGTTGCTCTAGCTATCGCAAGCGCGGCAGCTGAGCACGAGGTCTCGGTTTCGATTCCCGGGACGGACCGAAATCACTTTGTGGGTTTTAGAAACTTTCACAAAGTAGCTCGGAGCCTGAAAGTTGGTGATTGATTCACCCGTGCATCGGAGAGCACGTAAATGTCGGTCCTGCCCCTGATCTCTCTCCGGTCGTGTCGGATTGCCGTCCCATCGCGCTATGAGTGTGAAGGAATAGGGAGTGCACCTGTGTCTGCGCAAATGCTCGTGCACTATAATATATCTCCTTACATGAGAACAGCCACCATAGCCGATAATCGGCTAGGATGATTATCAATATTAAATAGATATTGAAACAACTTACGCCAGAAAATCAATCGGCAAACTGCACACTAGTTTGATCTCCATCAGAAAACTGAACAGCCGTCTGATCGCCATCGGTAAATTGGACCCCGGAGTGATCACCATCAGCAAAATGGACCCCGGAATGGTCTCCATCAGTGAACTGGACCCCAGAATGGCCATCAGCGATCTGAACACCACCACCGTTGTCGTCAACGATGTTGAGTCTAGAGTCATCGCCATCAGCTATTTGGATACCGCCCCCATTGTCATCTACCACGGTTATACCTCCGTCGTTGATCTGAAAAATATAAGTAGAAAGCTCTTTTATTTTGACTCCACAGATTACAGAAAAAACTAGGACCTAAGACCCAATTTCACCATTTTATCATAAGGCTCCGTTCAAACCAAACTGACAGTCATTTGATACCATATTTTTGTGTTGAATACTTATAGCCCATTTATCGAAGAAGGTTATAGGCTACTTTCTATCTGAGGCTTCACTCACTGCGTTCATAGAGTCATCATCATCCTCCGAGCCTTTTCCCAACTATGTTGGGGTCGGCTTCCAGTCTAACCGGATTCAGCTGAGTACCAGTGCTTTACAAGAAGCGACTGCCTATCTGACTTCCTCAACCCAGTTACCCGGGCAACCCGATACCCCTTGGTTGGACAGGTGTCAGACTTACTGACTTCTGACTACCCGTAACTGCCAAGGATGTTCAATGACAGCCGGGACCTACAGTTTAACGTGCCATCCGAAACACAGTCATTGATGTCTAAGATTAACTTAGAAAGTACATACAAACTTAGAAAAGTTGCATTGGTACTTGCCTGACCTGGAATCGAACCCGCGCCCTCATACTCGAGAGGTTGGTTCTTTGCCCACTAGGCCACCACGACTCTGCCTTCATAGAGAACCAACCAACTTTTGCACACGGATAAAAATCTAACTTCCTCGTTGTTGCATCAGCTAAGTCCGATCAAAACCGGTTCCAAAACACTATCCGGACTAGACAAAACTTAGATAAATAATGCATACTCGACTGCAAAGTGTTATTTTACTAGATATTTTTTTATATATTGCTGTTGGCGCACCATATAATAAATTAAATAAATAAACTTAAAATACATACGCACTTAGTAAAAAGCGGTTAATTGTAATATAACAAACAAACACTCCAATTTTATTTATTTGTTGTAAATTAAGTAATAAAATAAATAAACACATGAATGACATGAATATATAAAAAAAAATAATTGATGTGTTGCCTAAAATGTAAGTACTATACTAGATTATAAGCTGTTTACGTCTTTACTAACAAAATGGATTGCATTATCTGAATAAAATTGATTATTATTATTATAAATACCTGAATACTCATTGTGGTTTCAAATTAGACGAAAAACTAAAATTTTCCAAAAATACGTGTTATCAACACAGACTCGGATTAACAATGACTCGACTTACAAATATTATCTATGACCATACCTGCATATTATATACGTTTTAAAAATATATCCATTATCTGTAGGAACTATCAGTTTATCTAAAAATCCTTTTTTGCACTGTGATTGCGATAACTGTGGATTTAAGATCTTTTTGCTTGTTTATACTAGGTTCTACCTACGGTTTTGCTTGCGTCCCGTGGGAACTACTGCTCGTACCGGGATAAAATATAGCCTATGTTACTCGGGAAGAGTGTAGCTTTCCAACAGTGAAAGAATTTTTCAAATCGGTTGAGAAGTTTCGGAGCCTTTACTTTTTAAGCCAAACGAAAAAAAATATTTCTGTTTATTACCTATATTTATTTAGATTATATTTTAATCCATGTGCGGAAAATTCAGTCCTCGGGTCGCAAGTAAAACAGCGGGCTGAAGCTAGTACGGCTTAAGCATATAATACAGGGTGTTAGTGTGCAAGCTTTTAAAACATATAAATTGTGTCAAATATGTTAAATGTGAAATGTCGTTATAAGTTGACAGTAAAGTTACAGTAAAAGTTTATTTTTTTCTTTTTAGCGCATTTAAATAAAAGCTTGTTTTTAAAGATTTTTTTACCTCAATTTATTTTATACTTTTTAGTTTTCACCTGGTAAGTTCCTAAGTCTAAATTCTGTAGCGGCGGTCATCTTAGATTTTGATTTGGTAAAGTGCACTTTATTCTACTTGTCAAGCCCTGTCATTGGATATCCATATGGATAGGATTGAAAAAAATAGGTTATTCACCATTTTGTAGCGGCGGCCATCTTGGATTTTTATTTCGTAAAGTGCAATGTGTTCTACTTGTCAATCCCTTTCATTTGATACCCATATTGTATAGGTACCTTAAAAATAACTAGTCCGCCATCTTGTAGGTATATTTAGCCATGTTGGATTTAGGATGACGTCACATAGCTTAACATGCATTGTCATCCAAACTAAACATGTATGCAAAATTTCAGCTCAATCGGTTGAGGGCAAGTGCCTTAAAATTGAGTTGTAAAATTTCACCCGAACACACATAGTTACATACATACATACATTGCAAGTTAAATAAAAGCTTGTAAAAAGTATGAAGGGAAGTTACGTCACAGGTTATTTGTATGTGTTTTAAACGGAGTGCTGCAGGTCACCGCCCTTTAACTCACGCGCATAGTATCCATTTTACGGACAGTGTCGGAAAGAAACTTATTAAAAATTTTAAATGAAAGAAACGTTCCTTTAATTTTTAAATTCAGATACCAAAACCTATGGTTTCAAGGATAACGGTGTTCACACTAACACCCTGTATAGTCTAAACCTAATATTTTTAGCCATTTCAAAATTATTTAAGTATTTATCAAAAGATTTGTGCTTGATTAGCTTTTATCAAATTTTTATACTGATAACACAAATCTGACTAACTCAGGTTTGGTTGAAAAATGACGCTACCTACCTGATAATAAATATCTACATAATCCAAACTAATATTATAAATGCGAAAGTAACTCTGTCTGTCTGTCTGTCTGTCTGTCTGTCTGTCTGTCTTTCTGTCTGTCTGTCTGTCTTTTCTTCAAGCCTAAACTACTGAACCGATTTGTGTGAAATTTGGTACAGACATAGTTTGAAACTTGAGAAAGGACATAGGATAGTTTTTATTACAAAAAATAAAAATAAAAAATAAAATTTATTCCGGACATACAGCGCCATCTATTGGTCAAACCAAAAATCTGGAGGAAGTCACTATTCCACGCGAACGAAGTCGCGGGCAAAAGCTAGTTAAGTATAATTTGTAATATCTTCTAGATACATAATAAATTACGTAGAATTTAGTGCTTTTTTCCTGTTTCATTTTGATTTGGAATTCATTTAGGGTGAATACTGGTAGCGAGAAATTCTGATAAATTAGTTTTTGATTTTATGCCGAATTTAACATTCGATATGAGACGTGATCTTATCAATAGCTGTATTCAAATGATGCAATATAGGTATTGTTACATTTTGCATTTTGCATAAAAAAAATCGGATTAAAGGGTACTTTAATCCGCTACAGACTTGTCTTAAGTCGACCGATAGTTTGGACACATAAATCAGTTTGAAGATGAATGGTAGTACGCACATTACAAAGATCAGGTATTCAGCCGATATCAGACCGGCTCATCATCCTCCGAGCCTTTTTCCCAACTATGTTGGGGTCGGCTTCCAGTCTAACCGGATTCAGCTGAGTACCAGTGCTTTACAAGGAGCGGCTGAAACCGCTATTTACCGGCTGAAAAATTGGAATCAAGATTTTTAAAACAACAAAATGTATTTTTATATAAAACAAAATTGCCGATTAGATAACCGAATTTATCAAAGAAGGCTTTACGATACTTTTTACCCCGATGCTTGACGTTAGTACCCACGGGACGCGAGTAAAACCGATTTCAAAAACCACTTCACAAATATTAATAAGGTACTCGTCACTTGTTATTCACGGCTAAAGAAAAACAAAACAAAGAAAATCCAAAATGGCGGCCTGTTTGGGCGGCAAAACAGTCAGAGCAAAGGAATTGTAATTATTCAGCCGGGTCGAGTACCTTTGTATGAGTCAGAAGTACAGTTGCCATTTTAGTGTTAAGTACTGAAAATTATTGAGAAATAAAAAATAAATGAATGAAACTGACTTCACAACACACTGGAAGGGACAACATAAAACTTTGACATAGCTCTAGAAGTCGGTGGCAAAATACAAAATACTAAAGACAGTCAACAGACTTGCAGACACCGACTTCTGGGAGCAAGCGTCAAATGATTTTTCAGGTTTTGTGAAGTCGGTTTAATTTTTTTTATGACATAGTATTTACTGTTACTGTTACAGCCTTTTTTTTTATCGTCCCACTGCTGGGCACAGGCCTCCTCTCACACGGAGAAGGATTGAGCATTAATCACCACGCTTGCTCAATGCGGGTTGGTGATTTCAGACTATATATATATATAGTCCAAGTTTCCTCAAGATGTTTTCCTTCACCTTTTTATCAGCCATTGGTGTCTAAGATTACTTAGAAAGTACATACAAACTTAGAAAAGTTGCATTGGTACTTGCCTGACCTGGAATCGAACCCACACCCTCATACTCGAGAGGTTGGTTCTTTACCCACTAGGCCACCACGACTTCCATCATCTATTCATCTATCATTTTAGGTCATCATGACATAGTATTTGTCATGATGAATTTCGGAAGGCACGTTAAACTGGTGGGTCCCGGCTGTCATTTGAACATCTTCGGCAGGCAATCGTTACTTGTTTTCAGAAGCCAGTAAGTCGCCCAGGTAACTGGATTGAGTAGGTCTGGGGCCCGATTCTCCTAATTTTACTTAAGCGCCATTCGATTCACGTTCGACTGCGATCCAATCCCGACTCGATTACGATTGAAGCGTATGTGGCATTCCGCTATTTTTTCTTTGAAATAAACGTTTTTATCCTTTTCTGTCATTCAATAATGAATCATTTTGTCTGCAAATGATTTACGATTGCAAAATGATTGTACAGCAAACTACCGTATAGACCAAAATCACCAAAATAGCAGACCAATCGCACACCAATCAAATGTCAATCGAATACGATTGGTCTTTTATTAGTAGCAGAATGCCCGATATGGTTAAAACTGCTATTACGATCATATTGCGATTCGATTTCTATTCGATTTTGACATTATTAACTTAGGAGAATCGGGCCCCAGATAGGCAGTTGCTCCATGTAGAACACTGGTAATCAGCTGCATCCGTTAAGACTGAAAGACCACAACATAGTTGGGAATAAGCTAGACAGATGATGAATGTTTCTGGCACTAAAAGCTGTCAGTTGTTTGTTATTTCAACAATAAATAGGTGATCTAAAAATGAGCTTTCTATTGAAGTAGGTCACTCTTAGACATTTACCTAACTAGCTTTTGCCCGCGACTTCGTTCGCGTAGAATAGTGACTTCCGGCAGATTTTTGACCAATAGATAGCGCTATATAACCGGAATAAATTTTATTTTTTATTTTTATATTTCTTTGTAATAAAAACTATCCTATGTCCTTTCTCAAGTTCCAAACTATGTCTGTACTAAATTTCACACAAATCGGTTCAGTACTTTAGGCGTGAAAAAAAGACAGACACAGACAGACAGAGTTACTGTCACATTTATAATATAGTTAGGATTAGGATTTCTTTTGTGACTAACCACGTCATGCCGATTCACTTGTATACTGAGATATTTTTGGCAATTCTGGAAATCGATTATCTATAGATACTAATTTATACTTCTAGGTATACTAATACAATTAAGGGTTGGTTGTACCCTAAAGGCTCCGAAACCTGCACCCTTGTGAAAAATTATTTCACTGTTGTAATTCTCGAGTAACATGACTATATTTTACTAGCTTCTGCCAGCGGTTTCACCCGCATCCCGTGGGAACTACTTCCCGTACCGGGATAAATGGGCTATCTAACACTGAAAGAAATTTTCAAATCGGACCAGTAGTTCCTGAGATTAGCGCGTTCAAACAAACAAACAAACTCTTTAGCTTTATAATATTAGTATAGATTCCAAAACGGGCAGAAATTTCTCCAGGGTAAAAACCGCGCGCTAGTATTCTACAAATAAGAAAGAAACCGAATATGTTTTTCTGACGCATTTATTACTGACACGATTGGAATGTTTTGTAAAGATAAAGATATAATCATCGGCAAGGATATTGAGCCCTGACCTTCACCTGCGCGGAAGTGATTTATTGGTTTATTGCCATAAGTGTACGGTGCGCAAAGCGATCCCAGCTCTTCCGCCGAGAGCGCATTATCCGTGCCGATAACCATACACAGTTTTTCTCAAGCCTCAGAAAGGATTTTGGCTCCTTTTTTCTGGTTGCGGGAATCAGTAATGAGTGAAACTGTGGGAAAGAGGTAGTGCAAAAAAAAATTTCAGAAATATGCAACCCCCGATGACTAACAGCTTTTGCAGTTACGATTTGAAGTGCATATTTCAACGTACGCAGACAGTAACAGAATAAGTATGTCTATTTCCGAAGACGTAACGTGAAGCGGACCAGTCTAACGACGGTTTTCTGACGCGCGGACGCGACAACAGTCAGTTATAAACAACCTCATTGCTCGCTATCGCTCCCTATTTAATCTGTGGTTCGATAACCTATTTTTTTTGTTGGTTTGAAGGGAGCTGTCAAATTTTGGCGCGCATTTATTTTTGTATTTTTTTTTTGTAAATACATTTGTGTGGTGATACTTTTACGTATTAATTATAGTTTTTTAATAACTGGTTTTTAAAGTGAAAATAATATTTGCCTAAGCCTGTGTTTACGTTGATAGTGCGTGGTGAAAAGTGTTTTTTTTTTGTTGTTGCCAAGTGAGGTGCGCCATCTTTTGTTTTTGGTTTTTGAATTTAGAAGGTTGGTTGTTGTGCGATTTGCGGTTTGTTTTCGAAAAAGGTTTATGATTGTAGGCTATATTATACCGTAACATTGTAGGTAATCAAATGAACGATAATTTCCTACAAACAATAAGATTTAAACCCTGATTTAAACATTATATACTTACTTATCTATACTATATCCTTTATGATGAATAAATACCGAATTAAATAGATATAATAGTAATTTTGATTAATGTCATTCTTCATTCAATAAATACATACTTACCTACTTTAACTACCTCGTTGGTCTAGTGTAGTGGTTGCAGTGCAAATTACACTGGTCAACAGCATTTTTGGTGCAGAGGTGAAATATATTATTTCTTATAGATCATTAGATACGTAATCGAAGTCCAGAACATTAATTTGCACTAGCACGTAGGGATTTAGAGATATACCCCTCCTAAAGTACCAAAAACGCGTTTTTTAATGATATTTGACGATTTTTTTGAAGGACAGCAAAATTGTTTTTTAGTTTCTATCTATAGCATTATATAGTACTGCTCTTCCCGATTGAAATTCATTTTTATTTCGAACGCTAAGAGTTTAAATTTTCATGAAATATGTATACAGCTACGATAGTTCGATCTTCCCTACATTTTATTTGGCCTGTTAGTATGAAACAACTCCACTTTAGTTATAAAGTGGTATATATTGGGAAATAAAACTCGCAAAAATATAAATTAAAATGGGGTTAATGCGGGGAAAGTAGTACTATATGATGCTTTAGTTAGAAATTCCTAGAAAATTCTGCTGTCCCCAAAAAATTACATCAAATTTCATAAAAAAACGCGTTTTTGGTACTTTAGGAGGGGTATATCTCTAAATCCCCACGTGCAAGTGCAACTTTATGTTCTGGACTTTGATTACGTATCAAATATACTACAAGAAATTGTATATTTCACCTTTGCACCAAAAAAAAATTATAATTTGTTGACCAGTGTTATCTACATGACTACATGAGTCTCGGTTTCGACTCCCGGGGTCAGGCTTTTCTTAAAGCAGCCAGGAATTTGGAAATTTGGAGTGGGGTTTTGTTGGGAGTTTGGTTGGGGTGGTATGGGGCCCACCAAGATGGGTGGTATGGGGCCCACCAAGATCATCGGGCCCAAGCCAACCTCACCTGCTAGTCGGTACACCTGCTGAAAAACGAACGAGGCTCTGGCGTAGGCTTTCCCTTCGGGGTTGGGAGGTCAGACGGCAGTCGCTTCCGTAAAGGCCACATTATAGCCATATCAATGGACAGGAAAAATAGGAAAAGGGTCACGGATAGGGCGCCGCCGCATAACGGCGCGCAGGAGCTTCGCCCGACTCCTGTGGCAAGTGGGCAAGGGCTACCGTGCCACGGGCGGGCACGGTCAAAGAAGCGAGCCCCTACCGAAAAGAAGATCCGCTTCGCAACGTGGAACATTGGCACGTTGACTGGACGCGCGAGGGAGCTGGCCGACGTACTCATCAGGCGGAGGGTGGCCGTGGCGTTCCTGCAGGAGACTCGGTGGAAAGGCAGCAGATCCCGGTACATTGGGAACGGCTACAAGCTGATCTACACGGGTGCACCTGGTGGGGAGAACGGGGTAGCTATAGTGCTAGCCGAGGGATTGCACGACGATATCTTGGAGGTGAAACGCCTTAGCGACCGACTTATGGTAGTCAAGGTGCTTATCGAGGGGGTTCAAACCCACTTGATAAGTGCATACGCACCACAGGCCGGTTGTAGCGATGCTGACAAGATTTCGTTCTGGAATAAACTCGGTGATGTGCTTAGTGGCATCCCGTTGTCGCAGGACATCGTTTTGGGGGGCGATTTGAACGGTCATGTGGGTGAGTTGGGGGTGGATTTTGAACGGGTTCACGGGGGCTTTGGATACGGTAACCGGAACACGGAAGGGGAAGAGATTCTCCGGACGTGTGCCGCAGCCGACCTGGCCGTTGTGAACACGTTTTTCAAAAAGAAACCTGACCATTTGATCACCTACAGGAGCGGGAGAAACGCGACCCAAATCGATTTCCTACTCACTAGAAGGCATCACATCAGCAAAGTAGCCAACTGCAAGGTCATACCCGGCGAGAGTCTCACTGCGCAACACCGTCTCCTTGTCATGGATCTCTGTGTGAAGCCCAAAGACAAACGTCCGGAGCACTTCCGACGCCAAATCAGGTGGTGGATGCTTGATGAAAACAAGTCCCACATGCTCGCCTCGGCTATCGGCGACAAGTGCGACGGTGCCGAAGGCGAGCTTGTCCAAAAACAATGGGACAGGATTCAGGCATCTGTCACGGAGGCGGCGAAGGCGGTGCTGGGAATGTCTAAGGGTGGACGCAAGTGTGACAAGGAAACTTGGTGGTGGGACGACACAGTCCAGAGGGACACTAGGGTGAAGAAAGCACTTTTTCTGAAGTGGCAAGCGTCCAACTCTCCCGAAGATCGCGATGCTTACAGGCTTGCAAAACGAGCCAGAAAACGAGCTGTAGCCAGAGCCAGACGTAACCACTTACAGCCACTATATGATAGGTTGGAAACGTCTGAGGGGAAAAAGCTCATTTATAAGTTGGCTCGTTCCAGGATTAAAGCGGCACAGGACATCTCCAAGTGCCGCTGTGTCAAAGATCCTGACGGCAACCTGTTATGCGAGGACCTCGCGGTGAAGGAGAGATGGCGCTCATATTTCCACGAGCTGCTGAATAAGCAGCACAGAGAAGTGCAGCCACCGGACCTCCCTCCGAATCAAGGACTGGTGCCACCGATAACGCCTGACGAAGTCCAGTTGGCTCTTCGCCGCATGAAAAATCGGAAAGCTGTCGGAGCCGATGGAGTCCCCATCGAAGTATGGAAAGCTATGGGGCCTCGTGGGGTGGGCATCCTAACAAACCTATTTAACCGCGTATGGGACACCGGCCGGATCCCGAACCAATGGAGACGGAGTATCATCACTCCAGTCTTTAAGGGCAAGGGGTCTGTGCAGGAGTGTGGAAACTATCGCGGTATAAAGGTCATGTCCCACACCATGAAGCTCTTTGAGCGGATCGTCGACTCTCGGCTCCGGCAGGAGTGCATTGTTTCGGATTGTCAGTATGGCTTCCGCCCTGGTCATGGAACCATGGACCCTGTTTTCGCCCTAAGGATCGTGATGGAGAAATACAGGGCGAAGAACACACCTCTGCATTTCCTTTTTCTGGACATGCAGAAGGCCTTCGACTGTGTTCCTCGCATGATGATCCCGTGGGCGCTGCGGTCCAAAGGGGTGCCAGAAGTCTATGTTGACATTATCCGAGACATGTACCGGGATTCCGATTCAGTGGTCCGAACCGCTGTTGGTGACACTACACCCTTCCCTGTTACCGTTGGAGTACACCAGGGCTCCGTCCTTAGTCCGTTTCTGTTCAGCGTGATACTGGACTCATTGTCCGAAAGCATCCGAGATGCGCATGAGCAGCCCCCGTGGTTGCTCATGTATGCTGACGACATCGCGCTGGCAGACGCGGACAAGGGACGGTTGGTGCAGCGTGTTAACATGTGGAAGGAGTCACTCGAGAACGGCGGTTTGCAGCTGAATGTGGGGAAGACTGAGTACGTGGCCTGCAACTCGACAGATCCCACCTCCGTCTGCATAGACGGTAACATGGTTGAGCAGACGGACCAGGTCAGGTACTTGGGATCTGTCCTTCACGCGTCTGGTGGCATCGATTGCGACGTCAAGGCACGAATTTCGGCGGCATGGGCCAAGTGGCGTGAGGTGTCTGGTGTCATTTGTGACCCTAAAATGCCGGTTAAGCTCAAGGGACAGGTCTATAAATCCATCATTAGGCCTGTCCTTTTGTATGGCAGTGAAGCGTGGCCTGTGCTTGAGCGGCACAAGCAGGAGCTGCGGGTCACGGAGATGAAAATGCTGCGCTGGATGTGTGGAGTTACGCGGAAAGACCGCGTTAGGAACTCGCGCATCCGCGGCAGCCTTCATGTCCGTGACATTGCAGACAAACTGCAAGAGTGTCGCTTACGCTGGTACGGACACGTTTTACGGAAACCGGCCACTTACGTGGGGAACAAATGTCTAGCCATGGCGCCACCGCCCGGCCGGGGCAGACTGGGTAGACCCAGGAAATGCTGGCTCGACGTCGTAAGGGATGACATGCGTGCCAATGGACTAACCACCAGGGATGCCGAAGACCGAGCGAAGTGGAGGAGAAGAAGCAGGAAAGCGGACCCCGGGCCCGGAAGGGCAACCGGGACAACGCTAGGATGATGATGAGTTTGGAAATTTGGAGAGCATCTATCATAATATTATAATTCAAATGAAAGCAGTCCAAAACACTATATTACGGCCCTTTTGATCATCCATTTGGCAAAGACAACTAAAATATCGAAAGTTTATTTTTTCCATTTGTTGCCAGCTAACGACATGAATATTTATAAGTAAACAATAATGTTGCCAATATACAAATTGGACAGGTGTGTTCTTACATCACTGTTTTGCGTCGGCTTAGCTTTTAATGCCTATTACTAGTGTTTATGCTACAAAGGTAAAGTTTCATTAGAATCCGTTCAGTAGTTTTGGGGGTGAAAGAATGACAAACAAACACAAATACCCAAACTTTCACGTTTATAATACACTAGCTTTTGCCCGCGACTTCGTTCGCGTGGAATAGTGATTTTTGGTTTGACCAATAGATGGCGCTATATGTCCGAAATAAATTTTATTTTTATTTTTATATTTTTTTGTAATAAAAACTATCCTATGTCCTTTCTCAAGTTCCAAACTATGTCTGTACCAAATTTCACACAAATCGGTTCAGTAGTATAGGCGTGAAGAAAAGACAGACAGACAGACAGAAAGACAGACAGACAGACAGAGTTACTTTCACATTTATAATATTAGTTAGGATGATAGCTGATTTCCGCGGTTTCACTCGCGTCCCGTGGGAACTACCGCCAGTACCGGGATAAATATAAATACCAGAAAATCCGCACAAACATAGTTACAAAGTAACTAGTTCAATTTAAAAATGAAGCTACCGTATGGGTGAATATTTCATTTCGAGCAGATAATGATGTTTTAAAGATAGTCAAATAATCGAGTCCTATTATGTTCTTTATACGTTTTTATAAAAGTGTGCCATGATAATAAAGGAAATTTAGCAGAGGGACAGTAATTAGACATTTAGTTTTGAAGATATTGACGTTTATTTTTTTTACAGGAACGGTAATGAGAATTTATAGTTATGGCAATTAGATATCAAATAATGGTAATAAGGTAGACAGAATGGTAATAGAAATAAAATAAAAGTTTAGTTAATCATATTTTTATTGCACAATAATTAAATCAGACTTTCGCAGGAACTGTAGTTTATAATTAATAACATACATTGAACACAATATTAATAATAAATCAAACTGAAACAAAAAAATAACGTGCTACAGCACTTCCAAATATAAGTAATTCACCCGCATCCCGTGGGAACTACTTCCCGTACCGGGATAAAAAGTAGCCTATAGCCTTCCTCGATAAATGGGCTATCTAAAACTGAAAGAAATTTTCAAATCGGACCAGTAGTTCCTGAGATTAGCGCGTTCAAACAAACAAACAAACTATTCAGCTTTATAATCTATACTAATATTATAAAGCTGCTAGTGGTTTCACCCGCATCCCGTGGGAACTACTTCCCGTACCGGGATAAAAAGTAGCCTATAGCCTTCCTCGATAAATGGGCTATCTAACATTGAAAGAAATTTTCAAATCGGACCAGTAGTTCCTGAGATTAGCGCGTTCAAACAAACAAACTCTTCAGCTTTATAATATTATAGTATAGATAATGTACCTAAGTATTAATATACTAATACATTGATTTATTTAACAAAATCTCCACTAGACTTTTTTTTAAACATAAAAGGCACAACAAGTGATTTTTATAAAAAAAACCCTACTCTAAATCAATTTGATCAAAAACAACGCTTAACAATCATTGAGTAAACAGACTTCTAGCTATATATCGGTTACTAGCTTCTGCCAGCGGTTTCACCTGCATCCCGTGGGAACTACTTCCTGTACAGGGATAAAAAGTACTACAAACTCTTCAGCTTTATAATATTAGTATAGATACACATTAAAAATTACACAATCACTTCAACATGCTACGCCTACATGCCTACGTCTCGGCGCTCCCACTGGGGCTCCGCATCGCTGTTAGTGCGGCGAATCTGTGGACTGCTTTGGGCACCATGGTCTTTCCTGTATCAAAAGTGCTGGTCGCATGGCACGACACGTCAGCATAAATGACATTATCCGTCGTGCTCTTGTCACCGCCGGAGTGCCAGCCGTTTTAGAACCCAAGGGCTTAGCACGCGACGATGGCAAGAGACCAGACGGGATGTCTATAATGCCTTGGAAGATGGGAAGGTCTTTGGTGTGGGACGCAACCTGCGTCGACACCCTTGCACCTTCCCACCTTCCCACTACCGCGAGCTGTGTCGGTGCAGCTGCTGCAGCCGCGGAAAATCTCAAACGGCACAAATATGTAAACCTCACCGGCAATTGCATTTTTGAGCCGTTTGGGGTTGAAACCTTGGGACCATGGGGCCCAAATGCCCACAGACTCTTTCGAGAAATCAGTAAGCGATTAGTGGAGTCCACTCGTGACCAAAATGCTGGCCTATACTTCGGCCAAAGGATATGCATTGCCATCCAGCGTGGCAATGCAGCCAGCCCTTTGGGCATGAGCCCCGCTGACAGCGATGCGGATGAATTTTTTGATACTTAGTTTTAATATTTCCCCCTTTATTATTTTAGTATTAATTAATGTAATCATAGATATAATAAGAATCACTTCAAATCAAATATTATAAAAATCTTTCAAAAGAACGGATCATAGACAATCTTCTTAGTCTTTTGTAACATTATGTATCTTATTCTTCTTTAATCCTACCACAGCAGATGGTTCTTAAACTGGAGCTGTTGAATCTTCTACTACTGCTACTTCAGCCTCTTCTGCTTCAATATAATCTTCACAATTTTAATATTTTCACATCTTTTTCTACGAGCTGTTTTTGCTTTTTCTAGTATTTCTTCTGTTGTTTTCTTTTTTCGAGGCATTATGTATCTAAAAAAATATCACATTCAAACTCAAAATATAGTTGTAACAAGATAAGTTATAATAAATGTGCAGGTACTTGCGACGAGTGAAAGATTTTTAATATCGGTTCACGAGATACGAAGGCTATTCATTACAAACAAACAAGTAAATGTTTCTTCTTTTTGATGTTAGTGCAGCTAATGTACTTTTGTGTCTATATGGAATTGCTTTCTTTATTTCTTTAAAATTTATTATTATATGTATATCATTACCGTTCGTCCATTCTAATTACCATTTGTACAAAAAAGAACGGTAATCAACGGTAATTAGAAGAATGGCAATTAGATCGGCTTCTTCGGTGATACTATACCCACAGACAAACCTGATAAAATTACTTTAGAAAAAAATTTAACACTACAGGATTTAAGTGAAATAATTATTACACATCTGAAAGAAAACAATAAATCCATTATACAAGAACTACAGAAAACAATACACTCAGAAATATTTAAAGCAATTCATGAATTAAAACAAGATATAGATTATAAAACAAATACATTAACAACAGAAAATTCCCAAAGAAAACAAGAAATAGAGAAAATTAACTTAAAACTAGAAAAACTACAAACAGAAAACGAAAACCTGAAAAAAGAACTAAGAAAGTTAAATACAGAAGCTTCTAAAATACCTAATAGTATTCCTCTACAGGAAAACAACCATAGAAAGATTGTGCTTTACGGCCTGGCTGACAACTATAAAGAGTCTGAAAACGCACTCCACAGCAGATTGGTGGAACTGTTTCGTGAAATAGTAAATGTAGACGTTTCAGGATATATTGAAGATCTGTATCGAATTGGAAGACCTGATGGATCTAAGAACCGACCACTTGTCATCGAGTTCATTAGCAAGAGAATGGCAAAATATATTGTAAACAATAGAACTTTCTTCCAAGGAACTGGACTATTCATTTCAGAATTTTTAGATAAAAATGAACGAAAGTATAGGGCACACATGCGAGAAGAACTAATAACGGCTAGAAGAAACGGATCGCACGCAGTCATCAGAAATAACAAACTATACATAAACGGAAAATTATTTAAAATGGATAACAATGTAAACGACTACGCACAAAAAACACAAGAAAATGAAGTAACATACAACAACATGACGCAACCCTGCACTATAAACGAGGCTTATGAAACAGAAAACCAGACATTTCGTAAACAACGAACAATCTTTTAAACTACTGTTCCAAAATATCCAAAGTCTAAACAACAAACAAGACATACTTGAAGCATTTATAGATGAACATCCATCATACAAAGCTATATGCCTTTCAGAAACATGGCTAACTCAAGAAAGACTAGACCTCATACAATTTAGTGGATATAAATTTGCTTCATCCTTTTGTCGCAGTACAAGAACCGGGGGCGGCGTATGCATACTACTACAAGACTACATTGAAAGCATACAGAGGAACGATATCATCGATATGTCTACAGAATATGTAATAGAAATGTGCGCCGCAGAATTACCTAAAGAAAACTTATTAATTATAATTATGTACTGGAATAGGAGAGAGGAGGAAGTTTTTTATGAAAAACTAAAACAACTACTTAAACATATAAATAAAAAATACTACAAATTAAACGTAATAATAGGAGGCGATTTTAATATAAATGTACTACAGGATAATTTAAAAACTAACCAATTTATAAATCTAATGCAGAAAATAACTTTACTCAACACGTAAAAAGCGCTACGCGTATTACACCAAATACCGCAACATGTTTAGATCTAATATTCACTAACTTTAACTACAAAGACATGCACATAACTATAGACGATCTAGGCTTCTCTGACCACCACAGCACAGTCCTACATTTAAAAATACCAAAACAACCCAGTATAAATAATTGGTATATAAAGAAAAGGTTATATAATAATACAAACATATTAAAATTTAAAGAGGAATTACAAAAACTAAATTGGAACGAAATACTTAAAACTGATAATAATATTAACACAAATTATAAAATATTTAATGACAAACTTACCTTAATCCTAAATAAGTGTATCCCATTACTAAAAAATAAACTTAAAACTAAATATAAGAAATACTGGCTCACTGCTGGTATAAAAAAATCTAGTATTAATAAAAGACTGTTAAAAATATTAATAACAAAAACAAAAGATCCTACATTGATAAATTATTACAAAAAATATGAAAGAATACTGAAAAAAACGGTAACTGCAGCTAAAAAACTACACTACAAAAATAAAATGACAAAATCGAATAATAAAGTAAAAACAATGTGGGGAATCATAAATGAACGCTCAAACAAAAAACGTAAAAGTGAGAAACATACCATATCACTACAAGTCGAGAATAAGTTAACGGCGAAACCGCAAGAAGTAGCCAACATTTTTAACAATTTCTTTGCCTCCATTGGTGGGAAAGCTACCACATCTACCGGCAGTAAACCTAAAGGGCTACCGACAGCCTTAACTACACAAAATACACTATATCTTAACCCAGTTGATCCATATGAAGTAAATATAATTATCAAAAACTTAAAGAACAAGAACAGCCACGGAATTGACGAACTTCCACCCAGTCTGATAAAACAGTGCGCTGATGAACTAACCTTGCCATTTTATATACTCCTAAATCAATCCTTTGAAGAAGGTGTCTTTCCTGACTTACTCAAAAAGGCCCTCATTAAACCCATTTTCAAGAAAAACGATAAAACTGACCCGAATAATTACCGTCCAATTGCACTACTACCAACAGCATCAAAAATATTTGAAAAAGTCATGTGTAACCGCGTTTATGCCTTTTGCGAAAAATATAGTGTATTCAACGACAGCCAAAATGGATTTCGCAAGAACCGATCCACTGTTTTGGCTGTCTACAAGTATATCCAAGAAGCACTTAAAATTATTGACAACAAAAAATACGCTATTGGACTACTATTAGACATGACCAAAGCATATGATAAAGTACAATTTGATATATTATTAAATAAACTCTACAACATAGGTATCCGTGGAAAAAGTTATGACTGGTTTACATCATATTTAAAAAACAGAGAACAAGTCGTTGAAATCGAACACTACAATACACAAACACAACACATTGAACTAATTAGATCACAAAACATACCTGTTAACGCCTCCATACCGCAGGGAAGTGTTATAGGTTGCCTACTGTTCTTAATCTACATCAATGATCTCCCTAACTACATAAACGAAACAAGCGTATTATTTGCCGACGACGTCTCTATTTTAACATCATGCAACAATAACCAAAATTTAAACCAAACCCTAACATCTATACTTGACACTACAACATATTGGATGAGCGAACACAACCTTGAAATTAACTTTAATAAAACAAAAATAATTGCTTTCCACCCGCGACAAAAAACCCCCATAAATATTAAATTTGAATACAAAGGATCGAAACTAGAAATAGTCAATAAATTTACCCTTTTAGGCCTAGACATAGATACACACATAGACTGGAAACCACACATACAGAAATTAAAAACTAAGCTATCTAAATTTACATATGCCCTCAGAGAAATAAAGAAAACAACAGACCTCAAAACAGCAATAGTAACATACTATGCGTACGCATTCGCTTGGCTTAAATATGGAATAATATTGTGGGGTAACAGTACAGACGCACCTTCACTATTTACAATACAGAAGAAACTTATAAGAATATTAACTAACATTGAAGACACCGACTCATGTAAACCACACTTCAAAGAACTAAACATCTTAACACTACCCTGCCTCTATATATTTGAAATTTGCAAATTTGTAAGGAAGTACCCACAATTCTACAGTAAAAGAGAAGACACTCAAACAAAACACAAACTTAGACATGGAAATAGACTCAATCTTCCGACCTCACGATTAAAGATGCACTCCTCTAGTGCGTTTGTTACGTCCATTAAAATCTACAATAAATTACCAGAATACATAAAAAACACAGAATCAAATAATATATTTACCAATAAACTAAAACGATTTCTCTTAGATAAAAGCTACTACACAATTGACGAATATTTCAAAGATAAATACCAACTAGGGTAACTGGGGATAACTGGAATAAACAAGCAGTACTTAATATATTAAATTATTTACCTTACTTACCGTGCAATACCTTTAATTAGATTCTTACTATTTTGTAATAAATAAAAAATAAAAAAAAACTACAGCTAATTTATAAATAAATATATAAAATAATTAATAACGATTAATACATAATATATAATATTTATAATATAAATTAATAATATATAAATAAGCGAATATAAATTTAATTAATAATAAATAAGTAAATAAATCTACATAGAAATAATACCTACTCCAATATCTAAATACAATATTTTCTACATCTATTTCAATATTATTATGTTTAAAAAGCGCTCTTCATCCTCTCCTCTAAAAACTAACTTTGCTGTGCCCGACAGGGTCCATAATTGTTTCTTTTAATTTTACCCACCAGCCTGTACACATTATGGTCTGCAATAAAGTTATTGAGTATTGAGTATTGAGATTTACAACTATTTTCGATCATAGTCGTTATTTGGAACAGGAATAGACTTGTTAAGTTTACCAATATCACGAGACACTTATACTGTATACACCTAATAAACAATTATTAGAGAAATAGAAATATTCTACCTTTTGTTACTCGAATGGTATGTAGAAATATTTTGAACCACTTCACTTTTTTGATAGAAGAACTCTAATTTACGCAGCTATAATCGTTCTTTAACGCGTGCACCTGGCTCGGGGGCAGAGCATAGACTGCCCCAAATATTGTATATTGAGCACGATGCACAGTGGCGGTTAAAAATTTAAAATTTTTGATCGAACATATCGTCGAATGGTAATTATGGGGACCTGAAAGGACACTTTTCAAAGTGTTAAAAGCCCCCTTGAAATAGTTCTTTCATAAACAATAAATTATTTCTGTATAGATTAACTATCCTAATATCCAAAAAAATTAGAAAAGATACGTTCTTCAAACACAGCTTTTATCAGGATGTCTCAATCAAGAAAAATCTGGTAGAAGGGACACAGATGGTAATTAGATTTTAGGTTTTATTTATTTTTATTTAGAGGTTTCCTAATTAAAATTAATTAATCCAAAGGTTGCGCCTAAAAGAACGCAGAGTTATCTATAAAAAAACTATACCGAAATAATATTCTTTCAACGTTTTATATATTCTTTACTATCCGACATCGAATATGCACGAAATGAAATATTCGCCCGTATGCATGTTTGCTGCACACTTTTAATCTTTCGCAAAACAAATGTCATTTCACACACCCGCTAATTTAATTCTCATGGTCAAAACAAGTTTGTAGAAATTACGTAAAAACTAATAAATAAAACATAAAGTTGAATGAAAACCTCTTCGGTCGCGAATCGATTAGAATTGACTTAAATACTTATGTTAATAAACAGTAAAAAGTAGTCAAGCAAGAATGTATGTATACGCATTAAAAGGTAACAGATTATATAAAAAAATATGTAACGGAGTGCAAAGCATGTGATGCGGAGGAATGAGACTCATGTTGTGAGGAAGGTGATGAGCATGAACGTGGAACACAATCCGTCCATCGTTCGCAGGGTTGCTCCAAACTTATCGAGGCCCTGAAAAAAACCTGCTTCTTAGGGGTTGGTTGCTAAGCACAACTACTGGGCCAAGGGCCTTAGGTTTTATTCCCGGATCGGGCCGAAATCGCTCGTAACATTTATAAAGCAGCCAGAATCTTTAAGTTGGTTTTTTAGTTTTTACATCGATCCTGCAAAGGTCCCGCTTGTGGTCACCAGTGGACTGTCGTTCCATCGGGCTATGACCGACCGTCATTAAATTCTAAAAATATTTTAGACTAGCTTCCGCCCGCGGCGTCGCCCGTGTAGAGTTCGGTTATATCGCGTTTCCAAGAGAATTCTTCAAAAGTCCGGGATAAAAACTATTTATGTTCTTTCTCAAGGTCAACTCTATCTCTGTAACAAATTTTGTTAAAATCAGTTCAGTGGTTCAGATGTGAAACCGTAACAGACAGACAGACAGACAGAGTTACTTTCACATTTATAATATTAGTAGGGATTGATTGGCCTCTATTCAAAGATATCCAAAGCAATTTTATGTTAAAATACAATCGTCCAAACTGAGAACCTCGTCCTTTTGGGAACTCAGTTAAAAATAATAAAACAATTTATCGAGTAGGTACTCTGTTAAATACTATACTCTGTGGTATCCAAAGACGCGTAACACACACATTTTTTCTTAGCAAATATTAATAGAATTGCAACGAGTCGGTCAGGAAAACACTCTCAAAGAATGTTGTTCGACCTCCTTTCTGTTGCAATTTTACAACAGTTTATAAATACATAACATTTTGTACCTGGATATTTATCTCTGGCCTATTTACTTGCTTCTCAGAGATACACTATAGTTATACTTAATAGCATTGATTAAGCTATACCTACTTATACAGGGTGTGTCGTTCACAATCACATTAAATCCCATCGCATATACTTTGTGATATTCTATGGCGAATTGTAAAAAAAATAACCTAATCCATTCAGTGGTTTAACCACAGGAGTCATTTTTAGTTTTCATAATTTACAACATCATGTGTAAAGCAGAGATAAAGTTAGGAGTATCGAATGTTTTGATCAGTTGACAGCTGTCAGTTTTCAAGGGAGAATTTCAGTTGTTTGTAATGACTGACTTTTATATGGTGTTCTAATGTTCGCACATTTTTATTCTATTTACTTTGTTTGAAAAATCTTTTTTTTTTACGTATTTTTCTTTTTTCTTTGTGTTAGTCGACATAGATTAACCAGTATATTAACGCATTTCATTTAATGTGATTATGAACGACACACCCGATATAAGAAGGAGTATTATTTTTGTTTATTTATACCCGTAAGCGATTGTGAAAGAATGTTACTTGTGAGATGACGGCAGATAGAAGAGTATGGAAGAAGAAAACATGTTGCGCCGTCAAATTAAATTGGGATAAAGGCAGGAGTTCTAGAGTGGAGACCACGCCTCGGCAAACGTAGTGTAGGACGTCCTCAGGCACGGTGGAGTGATGACTTGCACAAGACGGCTGGCAGGAGCTGGATGCGAGAAGCCGAAAATCGATCTCAGTGGCGTGCACTTGGAGAGGCCTATGTCCAGCAGTGGACTGCGATAGGCCGATGATGATGATGATGATGAAAGGCAGGAGGATGATGATGATGTACGCGTAATCGATTGGAAAAAATATTTCACCGGTGAAAACCACAGACTATAATCGAGTAACAACATCAGTTATACTTCATCCAAAAATATTCAGTTTATAATATTACTTAACGCTTAATCCTTCTCCGTGTGAGAGGAGGCCTGTGCCCAGCAGTGGGACGATAAAAAGGCTGTAACAGAATATTACTTACCTACCTATACATACTTTCATTTAAATGTTACGACCAATATCCATTTTCGTAACATGAATATGATACCTCCCTACATGTTCTCGACTGCCTGATCATCTAAAAATAATATATCTGTCTGTAGCAATGTTACATTTACGAATCCACTTGAAATGCGATTGGAACGCAATTTATATTTATTTATGAATAACCACGGATTGCGATTGATCTGTCTGGGTTAGATTTAACCATTCAAAATCGAGATTTATTTTAGTTTCTGCGCAGCTACACGCATGACGACAAAAAGTTTGTTGAAAACAAGTAAGTATAACATGGATTTAAATCAGTAATCCAAATTTGTAATCTATGCCGAGCATCTTTGAGAAATTGTACCATTAAGGGTCCGTTCACACAGACTGGAATCGGCTCCAATCAGCTGAAAGAGCATGCGATCGGAGCCAAAGGTCTGCAAGACCGAGAAAGAGTACGCGATCGGAGCCGGTCAGCTCCTATTATTATTTTACACCAACCGCCTTCGAGCATTCTTATTGACAAAAGCAGTGCACATGCAAAAATAAACCTTACTACAAATACTAAGTACTCGATTTTCAACGTGTTAAGAATTTGCCGGTCTGTCTGAACCGACCCTATGTCCCAAGTTTACCAACACCATAATCGTCAGTTTTCTTAAAACAACAATTTATTACGAATTTTCTCGTTCAATTTTCAAAGTAAACAGTAAGTTTTAAGAAAAACGGACGTTCCATTGTCGATGAGCTTCGGCGTCCGATAATATTTTTGTGAAGTCGGCTCAAACATTCGGTTTCATAGGAAGTAGGTAATTAAAGCTTTCTCGTTTTAGGAACTTACGCAATTCGTCTCAGACAGGAAATTGACAAAATATAAATAGAAAAACAGATCTTTTCTTGATGGATTCTAAGAGACACATCCGCTCTTTTAAAGTTTTTACCATAAAAATAAAATATGGCGAGTATCACGGAGGAAGGAAAGATAGCGGAGATGCCATAAGGAAGATGTGTATCACCGGTGTATCAATCACCAACTTCCAGGCTGCGGACTGCTTTGTGAAAGTTTTCTAAAACCCACAAAGCTATTTCGGCCTAACACGGGAATCGATCCCTCGTGTACAGCAGTCACGCTTGCAACTACTAGACCAACGAGGCAGGCAATTATATTAGTCATCATCCTCCGAGCCTTTCTCCCAACTATGTTGGGGTCGGCTTCCAGTCTAACCGGATGCAGCTGAGTACCAGTGCTTTACAAGGAGCGACTGCCTATCTGATCTCCTCAACCCAGTTACCCGGGCAACCCGATACCCCTTGGTTAGAGTGGTGTCAGACTTGCTGGCAAATTATATTAGTACTTAATAATGTTGTCATAATCTGAGGATGAAGAGTCCGTATGTTGTAAAGTAGGAAACAGTTTAATTCGCTTCTAAATTGCATCCTAATCCGTTCAGTCGTTATGGACTGATTAAACCTTCCTACTAACTCATATTATTGCGAAAATTGTGAATGAGTTTCGAAATAAGTACTTAGAAGCACTTAAGGGGTTAATTATATATTATCTATCAACATCAGCCTGGCGAAAGTACAGACACAAATTAGCCTACCTCAAGCTGTCATTTCTTCAATAAATCAACCTTATCACAATGGTGGAAGGTTGTTTTACTAGGATAGTTTTTTTTTTGTGTTGTAAATATCTGTGTATATAACTATGTAAATAAAAATAACAATTATACACCTAAAAAAAAAAAAAAAAAAAAAAAAAAAAAAAAAAAAAAAAAAAAAGTGGAAGGTTAATGTTCAATTGTTATTTGACAGATTCGGGTAGGTTGACTTGCTGGCGTCTGTACCTGTGATTGTTACTGCTGCACGGATTTTGATGAAACGTAACAGTAATGTAGCTTACACACACCAAATTAACACATAGGCTACTTCTAAAGTTGGGAATTAGTTCTGCCAAGAAGCAGGTGAAACCGCTAGCGGTAACTAGTTCATATCATCATCATCAGCCTATCGCAGTCCACTGCTGGACATAGGCCTCTCCAAGTGCACGCCAATGAGATCGATCCACTAGTTCATATAACAAATATTAATTCAAATTGAATCAAACGGGTGATTGATTCACCCGTGCATCGGAGAGCACGTAAATGTCGGTCCTGCGCCTGATCTCTCTCCGGTGGTGTCGGATTGCCGTCCCGTCGGGTTATGAGAGTGAAGGAATAGGGAGTGCACCTGTGTCTGCGCAAATGCTCGTGCACTATAATATGTCCTGCGCAGCTGGCTGATCTCCTTAAGTGAGAACAGCCGCCGTGGCCGAAATCGGCCGTGGACGCCATTATTCATTCAAATCACATTTCAAATCGAACCTTTGGTAGTCGATAGGTACGGGTAGTCAGATCCCAGCAAGTCTGACAACCAGTCTTATTGGGTTGCCCGCGTAACTGGGTTGAGGAGGTCAGAGGCAGTCGCTCCTTGTAAAGCACTGGTACTCAGCTGCATCCAGTTAGACTGGAAGTCGACCCCAACATAGTTGGGAAAAGGCTCGAAAGACGATTTAAGCAAATCTTATATCTATCTAAAGAAGTAAAAGTGGTAATATTTTTTAATAACTACCAATAAAACTATGATTGCGGTTCCATTTTATGATCTGGCAACATTCCAACGGCTCACGATCTAAAATTCCGAATATCGGATTTGAGTTATAATGGATGCTTTCGTTTTTATTGATTTAACTAATCTCATCCTGTGGCTGCGTTCGCTTTTATCTAAGTATTTATTGCTTTTGTCATAAAAAAACTACGCATCGCTACTAATATTATAAATGCGAAAGTAACTCTGTCTGTCTGTCTGCGCTACGCTACGCTTTCACGCCTGAACCACTGAACTAATTTTAATAAAATTTGGTACAGAGATAGAGTTGACCTTGAGAAAGAACATAGAATAGTTTTTATCCCGGACTTTTGAAGAATTCTCTCGAAAACGTGATATAACCGAACTCTACGCGGGCGAGCCGCGGGCGGAAGCTAGTATTCTCTATATTATTTTGGTATAGTATAGAAGTATGATATATGTAGATTATACAAATTTCCTGATATTATAAATGCGTTTACTCTATGTGTATCTTCAATATCTTAGACTTATGTTTACATTCCCACAGTTCAACACATAAGAACTTTTATTGGAAAACATACTTTTTATACTCAGCTTCAATGTCACCCATCTTGTTTTCACGAATGACGTCAATCCACTTCCTTCCAGCACTTTATGATTGATTCTGTTTATGTCTGGAAGTGGTTTAGATTTACGAAGGAAAATACGAATAGGTATTTAATTTATAAACTAGCTTTTTATATAGTATATCATGATTGACAGCTAGTGACTGGTTCCTTCCTCTAGCTAAGTCGACTAGACCACTGCTGAGCGCTCCCGAGCTTACAAATACGAAAACAAATGCTTTCCTGAAATAACAAAACTTTTTACAAAATTATACCGCCATTTTTACAGATTTAAATAACTTACATACATAAAACCTCCTAAGCCTGACAATACTAAGCTGAAAATCGCATCAAAATCAAAATTAAAATCTTTTTATTTCACATAGGCCTTTTCAGGCACCTATGAAACGTCACACTAGTTGCACGGTTAAAAAAGTTGGTCTCATGGAGAAGAGCCGGCAAGAAACTCCATAATCATCAAAATCGATCACCCAAACGCGAGATGAACTGAAAGAAAGAAAGAAAAAACATTTATTGGAACAACCCAAGGCAAACACAAATGACAAAGAAAGTACATAAAAAAGAGAAACGCCAGTGCGAAATAGGTCCAGCGTTATGCCGACAAAATACAAAATACAACTGAGAACCTCCTTTTTCAATTAAAAACAAATCTATTTTCAAATATGGAACTGCATTCGAACGAAGTTGAAACAAAAAGCAACAAAACTCTACATGTGTGTGCGTGGAACAGTATTTCAAACCGGACGCGGCTTTCCGTTAGATCAGCTGTTATTAGTAACGTAGTGATGGGCGTTTATCGATATATTTATCGGTTTTTAGGAAGTACGGTTTCTGGGTGGGCTGAGCTTCTGAATTATCGTTATGGATGATTATGGACTGCTGGAAAATAATTTTGATAGATTTCTTTGTTATGAAATTAAAATAACAAAAAAAACTAAAATATTACAAAGTTTATTTGACACAATGTCGTACATATCTCTTACATGCAGCCTTTTTAAATTTGTTACATTTTACTAAGTGACCTCAGTTGTTACTTTTTATGACAACTTATATCGATACGCGCTTAAAACTATATTTAAAAGCCAAATTAATTATTTGAAAACCAGCATTCGTCTATAAAAACTGCATCCAAATAGTCTGCGACAGACAAAAAATCATAAAACATTTCACTTTTCTTATTGTCACGGTAGTTAATTATAGAGGTAATATAAAAGTTTCGATTTGTTCGTGTTCATTTCTCTTTCATGCAACGCAAGTATTAAAATAGACTAAGTATATTTTTAATCCCATGGACATCTCATAAAACCTTCAGACTTACACAAAAAATAAAAACATCTTTTAACTGAATCTTTTATCTATACTAATATTATAAAGAGGAAAACTTTGTTTGTTTGTTTGGTTGTAATGGATAAACTTAAAAACTACTGGACCGATTTTAAATATTCTTTCACCATTAGAAAGCTATATTATCTGCGAGTAACATAGGCTATATTTTAGCCCGGTGCGGGCAGTAGCTCCCACGGTACGCGGGTGAAACCGCGGGAAAACGGCTAGTATAATAATAAAGAGGAAACTTTTTTGTTAAAGGCTCCGAAACCACAGAACCGATTTGAAAAATTCTTTCACTGTTGTAAAGCTACACTCTTCACGAGTAACATAGGCAATATTTTATCCCGGTACGGGCACCAGTTCCCACGGGACGCAAGTGAAACCGCAGGAAAACCGCTAGTACTAATATAATATTGTTTTTGCTTGTACTCTAAAGACTCCGAAAGTACAGAACCAATTTGAAAAAAAAATCACAGTTGGGAAGCTACACTCTTCCCGAGTAAGGGCTAAATATTATCCCGGTACGGGACGCGGGCGAATCCACGGGAAGCTAACAAAAAATAAGAACAAACGTGCTTAAATTAAAAGTCTGTCATTCCGTCATATAAGACGGCGACACGGCGCGTGTCCTCACCACGCGTCTGACAGTGCGTAGTAAATATAAAGATATAAATAGATAATATACGCTTAATGTAAATAAAACTCTAGTATTGATCGCACGCGCTTCACCACGAGATCAGTGACATGTGCTCTTTGTAATTTGTATTCTTACTCATCACTTATTTTGTAAATTAGCTTGAAAATGTTCATGTTCTGTCTAGCCCTTTTTCCCTTTTACCGAATGCAGCTGAGACCTCCTCGACCCAGTCACCGGAACACCCCAGGGACCACGTTTTCTGGATGCTAACTACTCTTTACAATTGTCAAAGATGTTAAAATGACAGCCAGGACCTACTTTAACGTGCTTTCCGAAACACAGAGTATTATGACAAAATCTCCCACTCACAGACTGGCCATCTACCGCTTAACCTTATGATCGATCAAACCTTGCGCGTGTTACTTAGCTGCAGAAAAAAGCTAATACAAAATACCATGAACAATTATTCATCACCTGCAGTCTATCTGTCTCCTACCATTAATTCGTCCGCTGCCAAATGTGACTCTATTTTTATCACAACGTGAACTGTCTACTATTTCATAGAATATTTTCCCGCGGTTTCACCCGCGTCCCTTAGAAACTACTGCCCGTATTGGGATAAAATATAGCCTATGTTAATCGAGAAGAGTGTATCTTTCCAACTGTGGAAGAATTTTTCAAATCGGTTCAGTAGTTTCGGAGCTTTTGGGGTACAAACAAACATAAAGTTCTTTGTTATATTTGTATAGATATAGTTTGATACGCATTACAATCCACGTGGTGGTCACGTTTGCATGCTTTCAGTCTGTTGTAATGTTTTTAATTACAGGACTATCAATCTTGTCTGCTCTTATAAATATGATGCATACGACAACTGTATGAAAGTAGCTGTATTCTATTTTATTTATTCACTAGCTTCTGCCAGCGGTTTCACCCGCATCCCGTGGGAACTACTTCCCGTACCGGGATAAAAAGTAGCCTATAGCCTTCCTCGATAAATGGGCTATCTAACACTGAAAAAAAATTTCAAATCGGACCAGTAGTTCCTGAGATTAGCGCGTTCAAACAAACAAACAAACAAACTCTTCAGCTTTACAATATTAGTATAGATTTTTTTTTATTCTATGGATATTAGGTACCGCAATAGTTAATATATTTTAATTTATTTTATTTATTCCTTTAGTTCTTTAGGCCTTTGCTCAGCAGTGGGACAGTTCAGGCTAATAAGAAGATTCCTTAAGTTCAAGCAACTAGGGCCCATAGAAAAAACAATACACAAATAATAATTAACATTACAATAATTATACATATAATTATATGACTGATTACTTTTTAAATTGAACAACTGCTTATTATTAAAAAAAAACTGTTGTTCTAAGATGACGTTTATGTTGTCGATTAACTTAAACTTTAGGCTGACTAAGAAACTTCTAAAAATCATTTATGTACCAAATTGTTATGTTCTTACATTTTATTACATATAAAAAATTTACAAACTATAAACATCGACATTCGATAGTTAAAACTACCACACTATTATATTTATTTAGCTTTATTCATCGATATATTATACCCATCACTATAATTAACTTTCTCTGAAATAAACATTCGCCAGAGAGAACACATGGCTCGTTTGTAATTTAATTGTGCTATTGACATTTAAAGACCATCTGCCGAGCCTATTCTCAACTGTGTTGAGGTCGGCTTCCAGTCTAATCGAATGCTACTGAATATCAGTGTGCCACACGGAGCGACTTCCTATCTGGTCCCTTGAACCTAGCTACCTTGGTAGCCAAATACCCATTGGTAGGACTGGCCCTCAGACTTCCTGGGGCCCGATTCTCCTAATTTTACTTAAGCGACATACGATTCACGTTCGACTCGGTTCGACTGAGATCCAATCCCGACTCGATTACGATTGAAGCGTATGTGGCATTCCGCTATTTTTTCTTTGAAATAAACGTTTTTATCCTTTTCTGTCATTCAATAATGAATCATTTTGTCTGCAAATGATTTACGATTGCAAAATGAATGTAGATCAAACTACCGTATAGACCAAAATCACCAAAATAGCAGACTAATCGCAAACCAATCGAATGTCGTTGGAATACGATTGGTCTTATGTTAGTAGCAGACTGCCCGATATGGTTAAAACTGCTATTGCGATCATATTGCGACTCGATTTCGATTCGATTTTGACATTATTAACTTAGGAGAATCGGGCCCCTGGTTTCCGTACCCGATTAATATGTGTACGGTGCACGTACATGAATTTTTAAAAATACACTTATTGCAATAAATAAGTTAGCTAGTAGGCTCGTGCATTTGCACTTTGGACGCAACCTACATTTGGCAGTGCACTGACACTAACATATTGCCTTCTTCGAGGTAAATTATGTATCGTAATTTTTTTATATTTTAGTGTTCAATTAGACGTGGTTTGAATCGGACAACTTGCATTTTTATTTAGATTCATCCCGTCGGGCATTCAGTGACATCATTTTGCATTCCATATTGACATTCCACATTTAAGTGACAATTTGCACTACATTTGCAATGACAATACTTATGTAAGAAAACCCCCTTACATAGTTTTCCTTTTGCCGTTTGTAATGTCACAACTCTAGTGTGGCCGTCCCTTCCAGGGTGTAACTCCGCTACACGACCCAGTGCCCATTTTCCTGCAGGTAATTTTTCATCTTTGATGTATACAATGTCATTTTCCTTTATGTCAGTATTCTGTTGTTTCCACTTTTGTCTTACTTGTAGTTGTTGAAGGTACTCTTGCGACCACTTCTTCCAGAAATCCTTGCTAAGTTGTTGTACCATTTGATGGTATATATGAATATGAATATGTATTTGTATAGTGTATGTTACTCGGGATATTACTGTCGGACTGGCCACAAACAGCGATGGATAGAAAAAATGGAAGGCTATGGGGGAGGCCTTTGCCCAGCAGTGGGACAGCGTAGGCTAATAAAAAGTGTATTAATAAAATTTCGGAGCCGTTAGAGTAGATACAAACAAAAAAATATCCCTTTTTTTTGTATAATTATAACACAAAATTCATAATCAAAATCAAAACACAAAATTCATAATCAAATAACATCCCTACTATCGATAAACAGTAATAAATCTCAGCACATCACTAAACTTTCCCTGCGCGCGCGCAGCTTTATATTTAGCCGAGACACTGACCTTATGCTTTTTACGGCTGCATTTACGTCTGAACCGAATTGTATGAACTTCTTAGTAATTTATATTGAATCAAAGTTTTAGGAAAACGGTTGAAAAAACAGGAAAATTGTATGAACATCTTTAAGTTAGGTAATAGTAGCGGTTTTTTTTAAATATTTTTCTTTGGTTTTCTTCATTATAATATAAGTACAGAAAAGTCCTGGAATAACGGTCAAAAGGACAGGAAAATTGTATGAAGAACGCTTTATTCAGGTAACACTAGTTGTTCCCGGGTGGAAACCGGCTGTCATGGTATGGGCATGTGATGCGGAGGAGTGAGAATCATGTTGTGAGGAAGATGATGAGTATGAATGTGGACGGATAATAGTGGAAGAGGAAGACCAAAGAAACGATGGATGGATTGTATGAAAGTAGATATGGTAAGAAAGAATGTTACTTGTGAGATGACGGCAGATAGAAGAGTATGGAAGGAGAAAACATGCTGCGCCGACCCCAAATAAAATTGGGATAAGGGCAGGAGGATGATGATGATGATAGTTGTTCCCGCGTTTTCGGCTGCGTCCTGTTGGAACTGGTTTCCCTTCCCGGGATAAGATATAGCCTATGTTACTCGCAAATGATGTATCTTTCTAATGGTATAAAATTTTGCAAATCGAATCTGTAGTTCCGGATTCTTTAGGGCACAAACAAATAAATTAAAAAATCCTGTTTATGACATTAGCGTAGAAAATAAAACTCAATACCCGGTTTACAGTAGTTTTTACAGTAGGTAACAATTTATTAGTATTAGAAGGACAAAGTACCGTTAAAATTGTATTATTTACGCGAAGGAGTATAAGACGCGGGCGAAACTGTGGAACACAGCTAGTTTATGTTGTAATACTGCCAATACTAATAATGTACACGACCTTGTTTGTAGACGTTTCCTACAAATGTGATGATAGGTTTAGTAGTTTGTTGTATAATATAGATTTCAAACAATATTTTATGGTCTCACTGTTCAGCCTCATAATACCTACTAAAGAAAACCCCTAAGGAAAACCTGTTGACTAGGGAGATCAGCCAGCTGCGCAGGACATATTATAGTACACGACCGTTGCTAGGACACAGGTGCACTCACTATTCCTTCACTCTCGTAGCCCGATGTGACGGCAATCCGACACCACCGGAGAGACATCAGGCGCAGGACCGATATTAACGTGCTCTCTGATGCATGTGTGTATCATTCACCAACTTCGGGCTGCTTTGTGTATGTTTCTAAAAAGTAGTCAGAAAATCAGTTGTAGATGTCAGATGGGCAGTAGCTCTGTGTAAAGCTAAGTACTCAGCTGTAACCGGTTAGACTGGAAGCCGACTGACTACATACGTAGTTTTGAAAAGGCTAACGGTGAATTGCACTGTTTAACTATAACGATAACCGAACCATTTTCAGTTGTCAAATCGCCGATGTGAGCAATGCGCGGCAAGTATACGGCTGGTTATGGTTTGGTTATCGTTATAGTTTAAATAGTGTAATTCATCCTTCAATTACTTTGACTGGAAATACATCTATCCTAGTCCATAAAATATGATGTTTTGTTTTTACATTTCGAAACTATCACAAAACAACGATATTTTAGTTTCATGACACACGTAGGTAATGCCAAGTTTTTCATACAAATAAATACCTGTGATACTAAAATAGAATTTGTATTTTTGTCACTTCGATTCTCTTGGGCACAGAAAGATATATAATACTAGCTTTTGCCCGCGACTTCGTTCGCGTGGAATAGTGACTTCCGGCAGATTTTTGGTTTGACCAATAGATATACGCTATATGTCCGGATTAAATTTTTATATTTTTTGTAATAAAAACTATCCTATATCCTTTCTCAAGTTCCATACTATGTCTGTACCAAATTTCACACAAATCGGTTCAGTAGTTTAGGCGTGAAGAAAAGACAGACAGACAGACAGACGGACGGACAGAAAGACAGACAGACAGAGTTACTTTCACATTTATAATATTAGTTAGGATTTTTGCAGTGAAGAGAAATAATATTTGAATTTATTTTAATCTGTTTTGAAATCTATATTCGTATTCTCGATTTGTTTATTTGAGAAAACGTTTGCAAAAACATGTTAAAATGTAAACTCTTCGCATAAACATTACGCTGAAAGTACCAGGAGTACATAAATTACTAGGAGCTAAACAAGTGCGAATCGAAGGAATTTATTCCCCCAGTAGGTGTACTATACGTAAACACAATGCGTAGAATATTTTTACAATATGAAATTGTTTCATAGTACTCAATTTCATTCACGTAGCTACAAAAACAATTCAATATTTACATAATATAGCGTCAATCAAAGAAAAAAAAAACGAAAACAGACCGCAAACCGCGCTAAATCAACCTCGTAACATAAATATTGGCCACTCTATAGCCTATAGTTTCAGGCGAACAGTCGCTGTGACATCGCCGGCCCAAGCGGACATGACACGCGGCTGCCATGTTTAATTTCTTCAAGAGGAAAGGCGGCAAACCCGAGGCCGCGGCGACGGCCGACGACGCCCGAAAACTCCCGAACCCCGACCATACGAAATTAACATCAGTTACCGCGCGCGCGCAACGAAACGAACAGCCTAATGACAAAACGAACATACTACGCAAAGATGTAGTGAACCTGTTGCTACCTGACACCGATTACAACAACCAGAAGACTGGCGTTGGCGCTATCCTGCAGATTATGGCCGGCAAAAGAAAACGGGGGAAAAGAAAGAACGTACGAGCCGAGTCGTGTCGCATCAGCCCCTTGAAAGAGACGAATGTATTACAAAGGAGCAACTCCGATCGGAAAGCGAGTGACGTGCACGTTCCCACACAAGCCAAAAATAATTCAGACGATGCGGACTTCGTCAAAGCTTTGGTACTGCAGAAATATTCAAAGAACAACGATAATAAGGAACACGTGTCGTTAGTGTACGTGAACGAACCTGATTTGGATGAAAAAAAACATGCGGAGGCATTACTTAGGGAGATCGCGCGCACTATAGACTGTACCGTCGACAAATTAAATGAAACCAAACAAATGGGAGGTACTGACAGCAAAGTTGATAAGAGTGAACCTCATTACGAGAGTATTGACGAACGAAACTTGAATTATAGAAATGAATTGAAAGGGGAATTGAATAAACTTTTAAATGCTGATAATGGAGAAGCAGATAGAAATAGCGCGGAACCTGAGAGTGAATCGCCAGGTATATCGAAGAAATCCAATCTGAAGCCTCCTAGATCTGACACAGAAGGTTGTTCAGATGACGACAGATCGGACTGTGGGAAGAAGAGAGTCACGTTCAGAAAACACATAGTCTTCGACGATGGGGAGCAGCAGACTGATGAGGAAGTCTGTTCTTCTTTCGAATCCCTTTCTTCAGAAGACGAGGAGTTTCTAGAAGATGCTGACGACATAATATTCGCTGATAACACGACTGTTATCAACGTTAATAGTTGTGACAGCACTCCTCCAGTGACGATCAAAGTTGAAAGTCCAGAGACTTTAAAAAGAATATTCAGTGACAATAGTGATAGTGGTTTTATAGAAATAGGTGATAAGAGTGAAGTGACTGACAAGTTAGAGGACTGTGAAGGTAGTGAGAGTGAGAGTGAGGGTGAAGTGAGTGGGAGTGACTCTGAGGAGGAGATTATAGAGGAGATAATAGAAGAAGAAGTTTTGGAAACTTTTGTTGATGGAGAAGATGGAGATTTGGATGAACAGTAAGTAGCTTTGTTTATGTCTGTTAAAAAGTCATTTTTTTCTCATTGAGTGAGCTGCAGGTTTAATAACCTTACAAGCCTTTATTATTGTGAACACACTCGTTCATGTATCATCCTCCGAGCCTTTTCCCCAACTATGTTGGGGTCGGCTTCCAGTCTAACCAGATGTAGTTGAGTACCAGTGCTTTACAATAAGCGACTGCCCTATCTGACCCCCTCAACCCAGTTACCCGGGCAACCCGATACCCCTTGGTACCTATATACACTCGTTCATGTATAAAGAGCTTAATTATTTTTTGTATGAACACGCTTATCTCGGGAAATACAGAGCTGATTTTAAAACATCTTCATTGTTACGTAGAAATGGCGGAAGCTAATATACAATGCGATTGTATCTTAAATAAATAAAGTCTAGTGTCAGAGTTAATCTAAAAATATCAACCGCATCTAATAAGGTCATTTGTAATTCAGATTTCAATAAGAATAACTTTAGGTTCGCATAAAATTTTATGATAGCTCAGTTAGCCAATAGAACTCATCGTTAACGTTTCAGCTAGGCATGATTTAAGTATTAGGTTCGATCTGTTGACAAACTGTTCTAATTGTGTATCTATGTTGCGACAGCGGTTTTACACCCACTAGCCTGTAAGGTAAATAAAAAGTAGCCCATAGCCTTCCTGGATTAATGGACTATCTAACACTGGAATAATTTTTCAGATAGGTTCAGTGGTTTTGCAGCCATAAGGGTCATCATCCTCTGAGCCTTTTTCCCAACTATGTTGGGGTCGGCTTCCAGTCTAACCGGATTCAGCTGAGTACCAGTGCTTTACAAGAAGCGACTGCCTATCTGACCTCCTCAACCCAGTTCCCCGGGCAACCCGATACCCCTTGGTTAGACTGGTGTCAGACTTACTGGCTTCTGACTACCCGTAACGACTGTCAAGGATGTTCAATGACAGCCGGGACCTACAGTTTAACGTGCCATCCGAAACACAGTCAATGGTGTCTAAGATATACTTAGAAAGTACATACAAACTTAGAAAAGTTGCATTGGTACTTGCCTGACCTGGGATCGAACCCGCACCCTCATACTTGAGAGGTTGGTCCTTTACCCACTAGGCATAAGGGTGCAAACAAAAAAACGATGTTTCCTCTTTATAATAAAGTAGCTGTTTTCCCGCGCTCGTACCGGAATAAAATATACCTACTCTTTTTTACTGACGAAACGTGTAGTTTTTCAACAGTGAAAGAATTTTTCAAATCGATTCAGTAGTTTCGGAGCCTTTACACAAAACAAATGTTTCCTTTTTATAATAATTACACAGAACTACAGACTAAGCTCTGACAAATAATATAAGTAAAGGCGAAAGTCGTGGTGGCCTAGTAGGTAAAGAACCAACCTCTCATGTATGAGGGTGTGGGTTCGATTCCAGGTCAGGCAAGTACCAATGCAACATTTCTAAGTTTGTATGTACTTTCTAGGTAAATATTAGACACCAATGGCTGATAAAAAGGTGAAGGAAAACATCTTGAGGAAACCTGGACTATAAAGTCTGAAATCACCAACCCGCATTGAGCAAGCGTGGTGATTAATGCTTAATCCTTCTCCGTGTGAGAAGAGGCCTGTGCCAGCAGTGGGACGATAAAAAGGCAGTAACAGTAACACATAATAAAGGCGAAAGTCTGGCAATCGCGGCTCTTAGTAAAAGCTAGTTAACCTTTTCATGACAAACGAAAAGTTATCAGGAGTTGCACCGTTTAACTATTAACTATAAACCAACCCTCAGGTCTTGGGGTCCGAATTCCCACATCCTATTAAAGATCTTTCTAGACGGCCGGTTGACCAAAAGGCTGAGTATTTATCTTGGACGAAGGATTAGCATAGGGGTCCAACGAGGTAATGCTGCCAGCCTCTTGGGTACGATGAATTTTTTGACACTTTTTTGTTTAAGGTTTTATTTATTTTTTTGTAACCAATTGTAGTACCTACTGTAAATATCAATGTAAATAGATTAGAAGTTTTCAGTAGTCAAATGTGACCAATGAGCGGCAAACAGCGCAATTCACTCTAGCGTTTATTCATAAATGCCATTTGGAAACGCAGAAATGACTTGTAGGTAAAACTATTGTGTGTCTAAAACAATTAATTCAAAAATCTTAATAATAGAAATCCGACAGTATAACATTTCTTAGTCTTCGCAATTTATAATTGTCAACAAAACAAAAACGTGATGTTTAGTGAAATGAAATGACAAAGAAATATATTGCATAGCAATGTTTCGTGTTTTTCTGAACAATGAGCGAGCGTGGTTATCAAGGTTTTCCTTTCTTTATTAATGGCTTTGTTTTAGAGTCAGGCACTTCTTGTTATGTATATCTTTGTCTAATATTCTATATATTTTACTATTCATATCAATCAACACAACACGAACTTGCATGTAATCGTCTTATTTCTAGCTTGTTCTCAATTTTATTTAAGGTATGTTTTTCGCTTCCATCATTTCTGAAGTATGTTGGGGTCGGCTTTACCTAGTCTGACCATAAACAAGTACCTGAGTACCAGTGGGCCACATGGAGCGACTGCCTATCTAACCTCCTCTACCCAGTTAAAAGGTCAACCCAATACCTCTTGGTAGGACTGGTGTTCAGACTGTGTTCTCGCTTCTGACTCCCCGTAAAGATTGCTAAAGGCCAGGGGCCCGATTCTCCTAAGTTAATAATGTCAAAATCGAATAGAAATCGAATCGCAATATGATCGTAATAGCAGTTTTAACCATATCGGGCATTCTGCTACTAATAAAAGACCAATCGTATTCGATTGACATTTGATTGGTGTGCGATTGGTCTGCTATTTTGGTGATTTTGGTCTATAGGGTAGTTTGCTGTACAATCATATTGCAATCGTAAATCATTTGCAGACAAAATGATTCATTATTGAATGATAGAAAAGGATAAAAACGTTTATTTCAAAGAAAAAATAGCGGAATGCCACATACGCTTCAATCGTGATCGAGTCGGGATTGGATCTCAGTCGAACCGAGTCGAACGTGAATCGTATGTCGCTTAAGTAAAATGAGGATAATCGGGCCCCAGAACCTACCAATTTAATGTGCCTCCGAAACACGGAGGAACTCGTCATGACATAGATGGTCCCCCATACGCGGACCAAGCCAAGCGTTGCTATTTTTAGATCAATCGACCCGGGGCCCGATTCTCCTAATTTTACTTAAGCGACATACGATTCACGTTCGACTCGGTTCGACTGAGATCCAATCCCGACTCGATTACGATTGAAGCGTATGTGGCATTCCGCTATTTTTTCTTTGAAATAAACGTTTTTATCCTTTTCTGTCATTCAATATTGAATCATTTTGTCTGCAAATGATTTACGATTGCAAAATGATTGCACAGCAAACTACCGTATAGACCAAAATCACCAAAATAGCAGACCAATCGCAAACCAATCAAATGTCATTGGAATACGATTGGTCTTATATTAGTAGCAGAATGCCCGATGAGGTTAAAACTGCTATTGCGATCATATTGCGATTCAATTTCTATTCGATTTTGACATTATTAACTTAGGAGAATCGGGCCCCGTGCGGCTGTTATTTTGGCCACGAGTTTCTTAATTGGAAAGTTATTCACTATCTAATAATAAACATGAGTGCTACAAATCAATATTGACAAGTACTTAAGCTTGCTTTCCAAAATGCGTAATACTTTATGTATTAGTGCGTAGGATCAACTGGTGATCTTCATGCAGCCAAATCTACGTCGTTATAAATTACGTTTAATCTGTAATTATTTATTACAATGGAGCATTTCCTTGTTTTCTTATGTTGTGTAAATCTTGTTATTAATAATGCGATTTATTGTCTAATTGTTGTGGCAAAATAAAGAGCTCATGACTTATATCAGCCGTGAATCGATTGGGCAACGGCTTGCACGATCGGTCCGTGGATCACCATAAGATGTGATTGAAAAGTTCTTCATGTTTCGGAAGGCATGATAATGTGGTAGGTCCCGGTCATTGGAACATCTTTGGCATTCGTTACTAGTATCCAGAAGCTAGAAAGTCTGAGAACCCATTTTACCAAAGGATATCAGCGGTTTACTCGGTTGAGGAAGTCAGATTACACTGGTACTCAGCTGCATCTGGTTCAAAGTCAAAGTCAAAATCATTTATTAAAGTATGCTAATACGATTAGCACTTTTTAACGTCAAAAATTACATAAATGACAGCACCCCTAAAACGCCCCCCTTTCACCACTTCCTAGTGTTATGGCTGGGAAGAAGAAGCGGTGAAGAACAAACTTCCCAGCAACACAGCTGTCTATTACAATTTAATTATTATTAATTTATTTTACAATTATACAATTCAATTTCAATTTCACTAGACTTAGACTGGAAACCGAGTCCAACATAGTTGGAAAAAGACAATTAATGATTGAAACAATGCTCTGCTCTGTTTACATTAAAAGATTATTTCCCTATAAGAATGCCAAATTCCGCGAAATAATAAAATAATGTTTTATATTTTTTTGTTTGTAAACTTTAAATGCATCCGTGAGGATTCCAAGAAAACTGATTGACGTAAGACAATATCTAAATTCTATGTAAATTAATATTATTCTCAAAATATCTAACCAATAACTAGATTTGGGACGTCATTGATGCCTTCTCTGCATTAGGAAAATGGTTTATTTTTTGACTAAATGTCGTTTGGTACGGTTTCTTGATAATAGGTATTACCTACAGCTGTTTCTGGTTAAGCTACCGTCTAACCAGATGCGGCTGAGTACTAGTGTTTTACAAGGAGCGACTGCCATCTGATCTCCTCAACCCAGTTACCCGGGCAACCCAATATTAAAACCCCTTATTAGGACTGGTTGTCAGTCCCTTGCATCTTACTGTCAAGGATGTTCTTAACCAAGGATTGTACTCAAAAAACGTGCTTTCCGAAATACGGCAAGAACAATGTTCGCTAAAGAATTTTCAATGAATGAAGAATATACGTTATCCATTATTTATTCGTAACTTCAAAACTGTAAATTAGAGTATTTTTTAAAGATTACACTTCATAAATATTTACAAAAAACCGGCCAAGTGCGAGTCGGACTCGTGCACGAAGGGTTCCGTAAATTACAGTTAAATCAACCTATCTCAAAAACTATAAGAGATACTTTGATCAAACCAAAAATCGTTGAAAGAGTTAATTAGCATGCATCACCTCTATTTTTTTTAGAATTTTATACCCCGTAGTTATAAAAATAGAGGGGGGGGGGACATACTTTTTACGACTTTGAGAGCTGATATCTCAAAAACCGTTCACTTTAAGAAAAATGTTTTTTAGAAAACTTTATATCATTTTAAAAGACCTTTCCATTGATACCCCACACGGGTATGTACATCGAAAAAAAAAATTTCATCCCTCAGTTACATGTATGGGGGGCCCCACCCCCAATTCTTTTTTTTACTATTTAGTATTGTGGAGGTATGAGAGCAGAGAGTAAAGCTCATCATACCTCGCACTAAAGGGAGGATCCTCCGCCCGGACAGGTGTTTTTGTCCGGTGGGCTACTGCCCGACAGTTGTTGTCGGGGTGATCTATCTGTATTCACTGTGCGCGCGAACACTGCATGTGTGATGCAGGATAGTTGCGTCTCCGAATGTGTAGATGGCGGTGTTGTAAGTTGTAGTACCACTACATCACTCCCCTCCGGAGACCGGAGGTCGATGGTACAAGTTCTTGAAGTGCTAGCTAGTCTTGTTGCCAATGCGTTGCCGCGAGGTTCTCGGTGAGTCGGAACTGGCTGCTACGGCGGTGCTGCGAATCCCAGTGAGTCGGGACCGGCGCTGCGAGAGTTGCACAGCGCCGCGCTAGTGGCTAGCGACTGCTTCGGCGAGGGAGATACTCGACCGGCCGAAGTGCAGTGAGCTGGAGCCTAGGTCGCTGGATGTGGCTGAGGGTGCTGACCAGGTATGTGCGTCCGCAACATGCTGGTGGTCAGGGATACCCATTTGAAGCTGGCTGGCTGAAGAACTCGTCGCTCGAAAGCTTGAGGAAGGTCTTGCTGATGACGTCACGTAGCTCGAAAGTTGCGTGTCCATATCACGTCGGGGTCACCACTGTGGAGGTATGAGAGCAGAGAGTAAAGCTCATCATACCTCGCACTAAAGGGAGGATCCTCCGCCCGGACAGGTGTTTTTGTCCGGTGGGCTACTGCCCGACAGTTGTTGTCGGGGTGATCTATCTGTATTCACTGTGCGCGCGAACACTGCATGTGTGATGCAGGATAGTTGCGTCTCCGAATGTGTAGATGGCGGTGTTGTAAGTTGTAGTACCACTACAGTATCATATTTTTGTAGCGGTTCATACAACACATATTCCCATCAAATTTCATCACTGTAGTACTTATAGTTTCCGAGTAAATCGGCTGTGACAGACGGACAGACGGACAGACGGACAGACGGACATGACGAAACTATAAGGGTTCCGTTTTTGCCATTTTGGCTACGGAACCCTAAAAACGATCATAGACAAACATATCATATGACCACAGATTGTAAACGAACTCAAGTGTATTTGCGCGCGCTTTTTTGACACTTCAAGGGCGCCATATTGGCGTTTGACGCACAGGTTGAGTCATGCGTATTCTAAAATTGTAACAAAGAAAGTTTGTCAGACATGTTTTAGTTACTATTTATTTATTTATTTATTTATTTATTTATTTATTCTTCAACCTTATCACTAACATTACAGATATACAATCCAATGCGTTAGTGAGGCACTTATATTATTTTTTACAGAATTAAACACATTCGGGTAGTAAATTAATGCTCAATCCTTCTCCGTGTGAGAGGAGGCCTGTGCCCAGCAGTGGGACGATAAAAAGGCTGTAACAGTAACAGTAACAGGGTAGTAAAAACACAATATACATATTTACACAAAATAAAATTGAAAATTATAACAATAAAATAATAAAATTAAACAATAAAAACAAAAGTTATACAAACCTAATCTACATAACATAATATAAATAAAATCATCTTTGCGAGTTCACTGAACTGGCAAGAAAAAATGTCAATACTTTTCTGGATTTCGTTAATAGTACGGATCGCTCGCGTGAGAGGCGTTTTGGCCAGAAGGTTGGTCCTGGCGGTCGGCACTGCCAGCAGTGGCGGGCGCCGTCGTCTCTCCACGTAGCGGTCCGGCACACTGAGACACAAGCACCGAAGTACTCCGGGATTTTGCTCCTTTCCACGGAGTAATTTTACTAAATAATTTATAAGAGCAAACTCTCGCCTCACCTTCAACTGGTTGTACCCGACCATACCCAGCACGAACAATGTGGGGTACATAAGCGGGTACAGCGGATACACCCCGTACAGCCTCCAGTACAAGTGGCGCGTGAACTTGTTCTGCACGCGCTCCAGCATGACAGAGTACTTGGCCTCGTGTGGAGCCCATATGACACCACCATACTCCAAGTGACTCCTAACTAGTGCGTCGTATAATACCCTTATTGTTGTTATATTCGTAAAGCCCTGCGACTGCCTAAGTACAAAGCCTAGGTTTCTATACGCCTTCTTACATATGTTAATAATATGCTCGCGAAACGTGAGCTCTGGAGTGAGATGAACCCCCAGATCACGCACCTGCGTCACTCGTGTCATGGGTGTTGCCTCTGCTTTGTACTCATAGCAGACAGGGCTTCGCGAACGTGTAAAGGATATAACCGAGCATTTGGATACATTGAAGTATAGTTTATTGTCATGACTCCACTTCACCACTCTGTCAATGTCATCCTGGAGTCTCGTACAGTCCGACTCGTCCCTTACCTCGAGCAGCAACTTGAGGTCATCCGCGAACAATAAACATGTAGCATGTCTGACTACTTCCGGCAAGTTGTTTATCATGATGATAAATTCAAGAGGCCCCAAATTGCTGCCTTGGCTTACTCCAGACCGTGTGTAGTACGGCTCCGACTCAAACCCATTATAGTCAACGTACTGCTGACGGTCTTTCATGTAGCTGACAAAGAACTGCAACAGATGTGGTGTACAGCCAATATCAGCCAGCTTCCTCAATAAGACATCATTGTCTACGGTGTCAAAAGCCTTTCTGAAATCAAAATACGCCGCATCTACCTGCACCCCCGCATCGACCGCCGGTATAACCTGCGCCATGAAGTTAAGCAGGTTGGTGGCAGTGCTGCGCCCCGGCCGAAAGCCATGCTGCGCGTCCGATAGTTGTGCTCGGACCTGCCCCTGTATAGAACTTTGAATGGCGGACTCAAAAACTTTAGCCGGTGTCGACAGCACTGCCACTGGTCTGTAACCGCTGACATCTGGACCTGTCTTACCCTTAGGTACTGGAACGACGCGTGAGATCTTCCATCGTTCAGGGAATGTTGACTGTTGTAAACAGGTATTATAAATGTAATGCAGTGGACCTGCTAAAACTCTGGCACAGTCCCTGAATAGAAAAGGTGGTATACCGTCCGGACCAGATGAGCGTTTTGGCTTGAGATTTTGCAGCGCTATTTGAACTTCATTAAGGCTTAAGTGGTTTAAATTTACCCGTGCACTGGTCACACCGGCTTCCGCCGCCGCCGCCTGTGCATCTAGTGTCGGCGGTACTTGGTTATATACCGACTTAAAAAAGTCGGCAAATTCTTCAGCACACTGCTCATCTGACAAATCTCTACCATTTTTTATTATATTTTGTCGATTAACCCTGCTTTTTTTGGACCTAACATATTGCCAGAATGCTTTGGGGTCCTTCGCGAATTGATTCTGAATTTTATATTTGTAATCTCTGTATGCTATTTCTATCGATTTTTTAATTTGAGCCCTAATCTTAGCGTATTCTTTATAATCGCAATCAAGTTTTGACTGTTTAAACTTTTTATGTAAATATGCTTTTCTTTTAATATCGCGAATTATTTCCCCTGTGTACCATTCGGGATAAACGTAACGTGAGTTTCCCCGGACACTCGCCTTCCTGGGTACGCATAGATCTAAAATATGACTAAGTTGGTCATAAAAGACATCTAAAATATCCTCTAAGTCATGTGTCTCATACAGTGTACTCCAGTCAGCAGCAGTTAACATTGTATATAACAACTGATAATCGGCTTTATAAAAATTCCACTGCGGTCTAATACTGCGCGCGGCGGCACCGGCAGCGGCGGGCGAGGACGCGAGCGGCGCGGGGTGCGCGGGCGCGGGGTACACGCTCGCCGCGAGCGGCGGGTGGTGCGCGTCGACGGGCACGAGCGCGTCGTCCGCCGCCGCCACACACACCTCCCCGCTAAGACCCGTACTCAAAACCAAATCCAGCTGACGACCCAACGCATTTGGAACCTTATTACTTTGTGTGAACTCGCAATATGACATAAAATATTCAAAATAATTAGTAATGTTAACAGGACACGAATGTAAATTAAAATCTCCTATAACTATAACTTGCTTATATCTATCACACATATTTTCTATTAACCTAAACAAAATCATATAGTCATTTTCAGAACTCCCAGGTGGTATATAAACTACACAACACAAAAACAAAAATCTATTATTTAAATGAACCGTTGCACAAACAATTTCAAATACGCAGGTGTCTATCGACGCGTCCGCGACATGTACTTGTCGCAGCTCGAAACGGTGTGTGGCCACGAGAAGCGCGCCGCCCTGCTTGCGGCCATCCACTCGGTCACATCGTAGTATTTTATACCCTTGCGGGACAATTTCAGCATCATGTATAGATTCATTGCAGCCTGATTCGGTAATTGCGAATAGGTCTGAGTTAAATAATATCAAGTTATTTCGGAAGGTGTCTAGCTTTGTACGAAGCCCCCTTACATTTTGATAAAATATTTCTATTTTATTGTTATTTATTGAATGTAGTTTCGGATTGTTTACGAAACCAAACCCATTCGTTGAATTCGGCGTTAACTGGCCATACTTCAGCTTTATTCAAATCATCATACATGCGTTCGGGTACACCTATTACGAAAGACGCATAGTCTCTCTCTGTTTTGTGTTTAATTTTTTGGACTTTCAAAATTATATCCTGTCCACAAATACTTTTAATATGGTTGGTCATCGCTTCTTCGGTCGTTTCAGGATGTAGGCGCCAAACATGCAGGTGTTTCTTGCGTTCTGTGGCTTGTATTGCCTTTAATTCAGTATTTTTACCAATACCTATATTCTTAGATACGCGATTAAATTTCTTATTATGCACCGTAGTCCAACCCCCTTGAGTTGTTTCTTCATCTTTCCCTTGTTCCGATACTATAGTAGGCACTGATTCGCCGACAACATTCTCCTGAGCCGACGATGCCTTAGATTTCGTGGCCACACTTTTATTAACATTTTGCTTTTTAGCGGTGTTTTGGCTACTCGCGATCTTTGTGTGTTGAGTGGGCTTAGCATTCAAGGTCACAGCTTCAGCAAATGTAGCGGGCAAGCTCGAAGGTGCTACTTCTGGTAATACCTGGTGGGATTGATGGGCCTGAGACCGAGTCACTCTGCTTTCTACGACCGCTATTATATTGACCAGGTTACTGAGATCATTTTTTGCTAGTGCAAATTGGTGCTGTAGTTCTTTAATAGCATTTGCCTGGCTATCTAAGCGGGCAATAATATCTGAACGAAATTGCTTGAGTTCAACCAGTAAAGCGGCATCCACATCTCTATCCATCATCACAGGAGAAAACTGAGCTTGACTGCCGCGTTGTGTGTTTACATTATTTTGCGGCGTGGTGGTAATAGCAAGGTCAGCTAAATCTTTTCTTAGTGGCGTTTCCATATTTCCACATTTTGGCTTTAGGCAAATGCAATCCGGACATACCCATTTCCTTTTATAAGCTAGGGTATATGCATTAAAAGCACTAGGCATAATATTAAGACACTTTAAGTCGTATCTTTTAACGCATTTATCATTAGAGCATTCCATAAAAAAGCTGTCTAATATAGGTGAACAACAAGCGCTGCACTCAGTAGCCATAGTTTTAATTTAAAAATTGAACGTTATTCTAAGAATTATATGGATGTGTGCGTGTACTTGCCGAGCGCTTGACGCTTCGCTGCTGTGCGACAAGGATGAATTATTTTCCGCGCGCAGCCCCTCTCTTTTACCCGAGGTGAGGAAGAGCTTACCTCGGCACACTCGGTACGCGCGATACTGCACTCGCGAATTAAATTTCAAAAATAGTTCACACCACTTTAGGCACTTAGTTCAAACTTTTGTTTACACATTATGAGTCAATATTGCATAACTAATTATTCCATTTTTTTGGAAAATTACAAAACAGGCGTCCGCACCCGACAGCGTATGACGACGCTGATATTGATGCTGTTAATGAGTTTTAGTTTGAAATGAGAAATTAAATCAGTAGGTGACATCTAAAAACTATTTTTTGGATTTTGGTTTGTTAGTAGGTAGGTCATTACCAAACATAAATTGTAAACAAAGCATATACAAATATTATTCATCATCATTAGCCTTTTTGTCACTCCGAGAAGGAATGAGCTTTAATCACCATGCTTGATCAAATCGGGCGGATTGCGGATGTCCGACAGTTTTCCTCCACTCCTTCATCTGTATCTACTACTGTCATGAGACTACTGTCATTTTCACGTCCGAGTTCACCGACAGCATAAAATTCAGTTTATAAGTTAGGTATTAATTAATTTTCCCGTTCAATCTATACTAATATTATAAAGTTGAAGAGTTTGTTTGTTTGTTTGTTTGAACGCGCTAATCTCAGGAACTACTGGTCCGATTTTAAAATTTCTTTCAGTGTTAGATAGCCCATTTATCGAGGAAGGCTATAGGCTACTTTTTATCCCGGTACGGGAAGTAGTTCCCACGGGATGCGGGTGAAACCGCTGGCAGAAGCTAGTTTTCAAAATAAAAAGTTGTTTAAAGAAAAACGAATAGGTATTTAGTGAAAATGGGCCTTATAAGAGCTAAATTGGAACTTGTCTGACCTGGAACCGAACACACAGTCGTACTAGAGAGACTGGTGCTTCAACTACTAGGCCGCCTAGTTAACCGGCTAGGCGGATTATAAACCAATTCAGAAAACCATTATTATTGTTCAAGTTTCCGCCCAAAGACGTGCTTTTGTTATTTATTTACAAGTTTTAGGAAAACATCGTGTTACAAGAAATACTAAAATAATAATGTTTATTTCATTTTCAATGTTGCCATGTTGCAATTGTGGTTTCTTAGTGGAAGCACAGATTACACTAGTAGAAGACTATATACCGGCCTTGAAAATAGGATTTTTTACACAAATAATGACTTCTAAGGGTAATTTCTCATGTAAGGACATCTGCCATTTATGCAGGGCATAAATATTTATAGTGCACGAGCATTTGCTTGGCCACAGGTGCACTCACTATTCCTTCACTCTCATAGCGCGAGGCGACGACAATCCGACACCACCGGAGAGTTTACGTGCTCTTTGATGCACGAGTGTATCAATCACCAACTTCCAGGCTCCGGGCTGCTTTGTACATCTATACTAATATTATAAAGCTGTAGTTTGTTTGTTTGTTTGTTTGAACGCGCTAATCTCAGGAACTACTGGTCCGATTTGAAAATTTCTTTCAGTGTTAGATAGCCCATTTATCGAGGAAGGCTATAGGCTACTTTTTATCTCGGTACGGGAAGTAGTTCCCACGGGATGCAGGTGAAACCGCTGGCAGAAGCTAGTATTAAGTATCGCAAAAACTAAAAACATATTTTTACAGTTCCCATGGCTATACCAGACGTTAACGCGTTAAACCAACAAACTCTTATAGTCCTATACATAGACTAAACCAGATGCTTGAACCATAGATAAATAAATCTAGACTGAAATCCAGGCGTAAACACAGATAGACTGGCCAAACGTTTCAAGTGGGAAATATAGATAGATGAATATTTAAATGATAGGTCTAATTTTGGGCGCATCTGATCGGAATATGTAATTTGGATTGTAAACAGATGTTACTCAAGCAATGTATTATGATCAGAGTGGGGTAAAATTTAGTTAACTAATGATTGATGACTAATGATTGAATGTGTTAAGTAGTCATGATTGAAGACTAATGATTATTTAGTTTAATCACGAGGTGATGACTAACGATTGATTAGTTTTAATCTTAATCAAATAATCATGATTATTTATTTATGATTGATATTTTTTAATACCGCGTAAAGTAAAATATTTTTTGCATCTTAAAAAAATACTGAATTGCACACAAAACGTTACTGTATGCTGTAGGTTAGGTTAGACTTCAGTGTAATTTTCAGTATTTTTTGGTGGTCAGATAAATACATGCCCCGGTAAAATACTCGTAAGGCACTAGGAGAAAATCAATCGTTTGATACAGGTGTAAGGTACAGCCCCTGAAAACTGAAACCTTGGACTCAGACCATCATCCTAACTAACGTACCGAAGGAATTTTTTCTCGGAAAAGAAAAATTTTGGCCTTTCTATACAAAATTAGCAGCCGACTTTAATATTTTGTATGCAGAGTCAAAAAGTTTTTTTCATTTCCGAACCTAATTCCTTCAGTACTTTACTCAAGATGATGGTCTGAGACTTCGGTCAGCTGATCCTTACACCCTGTATGTGTAGTGGACCAACACCTGTGCATCGAGCTTAGTCATACATTTCATGATTAAAACTAATGATTGATGATTTGCGATTAACGAATTTAGTCATGACTAATGATTGATCTCGTTAGTTATGATTAAATTAGTCATGACTAAATTAATCATGATTAGATCAATCATGATTGATCAATTGATTGAATAAATTAGTTGATTTGCCCAACACTGATTATGATATATCTATACTAATATTATAAAGCTGTAGAGTTTGTTTGTTTGTTTGTTTGTTTGTTTGAACGCGCTAATCTCAGGAACTACTGGTCCGATTTGAAAATTTCTTTCAGTGATAGATAGTCCATTTATCGAGGAAGGCTATAGGCTACTTTATATCCCGGTACGGGAAGTAGTTCCCACGGGATGCGGGTGAAACCGCTGGCAGAAGCTAGTCTACATACATAATGTAGTAGTAGTACGCAAAGTCCTAGAACCAATTATAAGTAAAGAAAAAGTATGCAGAAATGGGTGTTCGCGCACAAAGGTTTAAGTTTTGGGGACATTATAGAAATGTTCGCACGCAATGTGTCACTGTTTTCTAGAGCGAGTACACCAGAAGATACATTTGTGTGCGTGCGTCACAGTACTGCATACTGGAATCTCGTCATTGCGTCTAGTAAAGAACGAACATTGTTAAAGCAGGCTATTATTTTTAAACAAACATTAAAATTCGACAAGATATTCTCAAAACGCGTAAACCTTATTTTTTTTTCATGGTTTCGTCATTTGTGCACTTAATGATTCTCTTTTTTGTATGTCTCTACCCAGGGGCGTATTTACCCTAGGGCTAAAGGGGCTACAGCCCGGGGCGGCAGGCGGCGAAGGGCGGCCCAGGGGCGGCCGGCAGGCCGCCCTTGGGCTTCAGGTTGGAGGATTAAAAAAGTACAGAACAATATTTTAATATATATATGTCACCGTAAGATTACAAACATCGTTAGATTACAATCTATCTCGAGAGATTGTAAACCGTCGAATTATTGTGAACCGTAACATCTGATTGCAATTTAACGCATTATTTTTCGCTATATTATAATCTATCGATGAGAAATTGTCAAATTGTCAACTGTCCGAAAGCTCTCCCTGATTGGTCAGTCTTTTTGTAAGATCGACCAATCACGACCAGCCGTTCTGTTCCCATGGAGTTCCCGTAGAGTTAGGAATGAAATAGAGGTGTCAGTTAAATAAAATAAATGCTCTTCAAAAATTCTTCAAGTATTTATTATTTAGTACGAGTATGTAGGTAATTAATATTCCTGACATATGGAGGGAACAAATTGTAACGAAATATTTATTCTTCAAACATAAATTGAAATTGGAAAATTATAAGAAACTTTTATAAAAAAAAAAACAAATCAATTAGGTAGTTTGTCTTCAAACACAAACAAATATTTAAAAAAAAATAAAAGCCTCTTATATAAAAAAGGGTACTTAATTTTGTCCTCAAACAATTTAAATTGGACAATAATAAAACAAACTTTAAATAATAAACAATCATTTTATCCTGCAATTCAAATGAAAATGAAAAATATAATTTTACTATTTTACTATTTTCATTATGCCCACTGTAATATTTTTGTAGCTCTATGGTAAATTCGTTCGGATTAACAATATAATTTTTTTCTGAGTTATTTTGTTGACCAGGCTCAATATCCGACATGGCTAATATTATTTAACGAGAACACGTAAGTTTCCACGCATATACAAATATTAAAACACGAGAAATTAATGTAATTTAGGTTATGTTCGGAAACTAACACTAATTTGTTGGTTTATCGTTCAAACTGCTTTTCTTTGGTTAATCACAGATAAATTTTACATCCTCAACACTTTTATATAACTAATTCTAAAGATATAAGTTATTTTCAACAGGAAATCAATTTATAATCACGAAAACACAGTTGTTTACACAATCGACAACAAACGAAATAAACAAACAAAATGGCGAATGCCGAAGCGGCAGGGGCACATTACGTTCTACCAATCAGCGCGCAAGATGCATTCCGTTCTACGCCAGTTGACAATTTGACCGCTTTACATTGATAGATTATAATATAGCGAAAAATAATACGTTAAATTGCAATCAGATGTTACGGTTCACAATAATTCGACAGTTTACAATCTCTCGAGATAGATTGTAATCTAACGATGTTTGTAATCTTACGGTGACATATATATAATAAGGACGTAAGCCTAGAACGGCCCTGAGCTATCTTTCCACATGTTGATTTCATGTCTTAAGGATTTAAAGCATGAAAGCCGGCCTTTGTTCTTTTCTGAACCGGTGGAATAGTCTAATTTTTTTCCGCCTCGGTATTTTTTTGTAGGAAATCTAAAGAAAAAAAAAACGGCCAAGTGCGAGTCGGGCTCGCGCACCGAGGGTTCCGTACAAATCCTGTATAAATAAAAAGTGACTTTCGCGCAAACCGTTCAGTTTAGAACAATCATAGTTATGGTAATTTCGTGAGAGTCAAAATAGTTAATATTTTTGTAACCAGAATAGTAGACTAGTACCTTGTAAAAGTTTTTTTATTAAAGTTATTTATTTACAACATTTTATAGTCATCATTCAGAAATCTGATTGAAAATAACTAATTATGCTTTAAAGGTCATTGGGCACATCTGACCCGCTTTGCAAAAAGTGGCGGACATGAATCAAAGTAGTTTTAAATTGTGGAGTAGTAAAACAAGTAGTTTTAAAATAGTATGACGTTTCTTTGAATATAAATATTTAATTAAAATTCCATGGAGACGAATGTCCAGGATAGTTAAAAAAATATAAAAGACAAGCAGTTTCAGAGGATTGTACAATGTACAGGTTGCAATGCTAGTTTTTATTGTTAAAGACTTTTTATAAAGAAGGAAGATGCCAATTCGGATGACCAGGATCTGATGAGGATCTGGAAACCCTGATAAAGAGGGCAACTCTTGAATATTGTAGGCACGCATCAAGTCAAAACCAGACATGTGAGTGTATTTTTGAGGGTACTGGTAAACAGTGAAGGTTTGGAGATGGAGACCACATAGAGTCGAGGGAACTCCTGAACGGTATGTTGCAACTACCACGTGTTTGGGCTTATTTAATTCGTATTGGCGAAGACTTTCCACATAGATAGGTTTGACTGCCATTGCGGGATCGATAGCAAAGATCAGATATAGTTATGGGAACTCCTTTACAATTTATAGCAGTAACCTTGTGTCCAACACAAGCTTATTTTATTTTAGGTGATGAGAATTCACTACTAACTTGGGTTAAAGCAGCCATTGCAGGAATGGGATCTTTTATTTTTGAGGGATTAATCACCTAACGAGCCCCAGTATCAGGTTTTTTTCGAAACCACCTGACGACTTGTAACTGACGAATTGTAACAACGACTGCTAGAGAGTAGGATTCGGGGCTGCTGGCTTTACGTTTCTAGTGCCTTGACAAAAGTGTAATTCTGTCCCTTCCTTTGTCTTATAAAGTCGGCTTTATTTTATTTTGTAAATAGTTCTCATTTAGTTTATATATCTCAATACCCACATTCCCAGTCGTAACTTGTAATGGTGGGTCGTAATGGTCATAATGGTCTTTATCAAAATGAATTTAAAAAGCATTTTACAAACAAATCCAACTTCAAACATATAAAAAGTAACAAGAAAACAAAAACAAGAAAGAAAGGAAGAAGATGTTAGGTGCATCGGTCTAGAAGTTGTAACACGACGTAACTAAAACATACCGTTGAAGAGTTCTCTCGACTTTCTCACGTCCATCATCAGGTAAGCTCTAAACCTTCACTGTTTGATAGTATCATCAGACATACATCTGAGAATCAAGTTTTAACCCTATGCATGCCTACAATTTCTGATAGTTGCCCTCGATTTTTCAGGATTTCCATCATCAGATCCTGACCTGATGACAATGACAATAAACGGCGAGTATACTCTTTCACTACAAAGAAATGATTTCTCAAATCCGTCAAACTTGGTCGTTTAAATTCCCCATTGAAATTAGGAAAATATTTGATGTTTAAACCTGATTTTCTCTGTTGGTTGAATGGTTCACATTGATGCGACTAATGTCATAGTAAATCAGAGCCTTATATCATTATACTGCCGCCGTGGGTATGGTTTCCATACTAAGGTGCCCAATGACCTTTGAATGATTTAGAATTTTTCACATTTTAAAGGCAATTATAATTAAGAAGTGTTTGATATGAATTTTAACTTTAATATACGCGTTCATGTGAAAAAGGGTAGGTAGTAAGTTTATATTTATTAAAAAAATATTTTATGTCATGTAAGCAAAAATAATATTTTATGTAACTTCAAATTTATCATTTTCGCAATTTTTCCTTTATATGTACTATATAACGTTGCTTCGTGCCGAATTTCAAGATTCTGAGTTCACGGGAAGTACCTTGTAGGTTTTGATTCCCTAGCGTGTGACGGAAATTCGTCAAGGGTGTCGGTATAAACTGCTGTATCTTTTGATCGCCTTAACTTAGAAGTCATTTTTTTTAGTTAATTTTTTCACTGCTTAAAGGGACAATAGACCTGAGTATTTCATGTGAATTTTAGCTTGATACGTCCACGCGTTCTTGAGATAAAGGGTCTTGACAGACAGACAGACAGACGGACAATAAAGTGAACCTATAAGGGTTCCGTTTTTTCCTTATGAGGTACGGAACCCTAAAAATGATTTAAAAGTGGCATTTCCTTATAAGTATCCAAATTGCGATGCGTACTTAGTACTGCAGTGACAAACTGTAGTGCAGAACGCTCATTTTCAGTTTTAAAAAGAATAAGAAACTAAGTATTTAAGATCGAGTCTTTTCGAAGAAAGGCTGAATAATTTGTCAATTTTGAACATTGAAGCTGATTTAAGTAATAAAATTGATTACGATGATGTAATAAGCAAGTTTGTTACGAATTTTGTACACAGAAAAAAATTTAAAAATATATATTTTTTGTTTTCTTTCATTCCTTGATGGGGCGGAAAACTACAGGAGCCCAGGGCGCGCAATCTTTAAATACGCCCCTGTCTCTACCAGACCACCGAATATACAAGGTGTTGATTTTCATTTGTGCCATATTTCAGGAGGAGGTCATAAAATACGTAAATAATCGATTGGAATTACAGTAGACGGGAAATAGCTATACACTGGTTTTTTTGTCATTGTAATGTCGTAGTATTTCAGAAGTAATCCAATTTTATGAATGAAAATTATGAATGATCGTTGCGTATGCTTTATGTTTGCGTTTGTGTGAGGGCGCAGCACGGTTTTAAGGCCAGTAACACACGTGTCAAGTTTAAATACGGCTAGATGACATTGACGGAATTCCGAAAAAAAAAATAAAAAAAAAAATTACGTACCAATTTTTTCGTTGATTTGGGTCGAGAATCATTAGCATAATTAAGTCCTTGAATATGGCACGGATGCAAATCAACAGCTTGTATAGAAATGTACCCAAGGACAATCTCCGCCTATTGCTCATAAAGTTTCACAGTAAATAAAACTTGTTTACAGGAAAACCCTGGTCTCCCAAGAGTCGAAGTTTCAATCCCAAGTGGCGACGCTCACAGAGTTAGCTGACAACAGATGCGGGGAGGCCGAGAGAGCCAGGGAACTCATCTCCGCTTATAGGAAAGAAATCGAGGAAAAAGATCAGGAGATAGAACGTAAGTATTGTATTGATATTTGAGGGGTTTACTGCGGTTTTCGTTTTATACTAGTGAATTTTCCTCTCAGTATACCGATCGTCGATCAATAAAAAGTCGTGGTGGCCTAGTGGGTAAAGAACCAACCTCTCGAGTATGAGGGTGTGGGTTCGATTCCAGTTCAGGCAAGTACCAATGCAACTTTTCTAAGTTTGTATGTACTTTCTAAGTATATCTTGGACACCAATGGCTGATAAAAAGGTGAAGGAAAACATCTTGAGGAAACCTGGACTATGTAGTCTAAAATCACCAACCCGCATTAAGCAAGCGTGGTGATTAATGCTCAATCCTTCTCCGTGTGAGAGGAGGCCTATGCCCAGCAGTGGGACGATAAAAAAAAAAGGCTGTAACAGAACAGATACCGATCGTAAGGATGGAGGATGATAGATACCAACTGACGTAAAACGTGTCAAGTATTATGGTCTCTGTGACAAAGGGCAATTACAGCCTATTCACACGAGCGGATTTTCGACGCGACAAACCGGGCAATATCGCCCTAATATTGAAAGATTTTTTAAGTCTCATCAGACTTAAAAAATCTCTACATCTTTGTATATATCTAAATAGCTCATGAAATAAGAGCGCTTAAGAACATAGATCTTTCATACAAAACTGCAACTCCCGTTTTACCCCCTTGGGGAGTTTCGTAGAATCTGTGAAAACAAGTTCTGAGAATTTTTAATTTTAAGTGGTATTTAGTATTATGGCATTTCACTTTCAGCCGTTCGCAATATCCTATGTTTTACTTAATGGAGATAAGAATATGACATAACTTGTGGCCACGTTTCCCTAACGAAGTGTCACTTAGAATAAGGGCTCCCCCAATAATAAAGGTTATAAGAGACCATCGATGTATATGTACTACGTACTAGATAGAACGTTCCGAACAAAAAGCTTGCCACACTGAAATGCACTGCAGACTTTGCATTGCCCAAAATGGCAAATCAGAGCGATTTTGACACCTGCGTCAGATGGATGTCTATGAAACGACAATTATAAAATAGAAAATACATATCAAGGTATAAACTTACACATATAAACTATTCGAGAGTCAAGTTAGTAAAATTACACGCTGTTCATGCTATTACAACGCTTGTATATCATACTTTTCATTTATAATTCAATTTTACAAATATGCATTAATTTGTTCCCGCCCGCCATCTTAAATTATGGATTAAGAAAATCGTGCAGAAACAGATGTGCCATAAACTGGCAGTAGGTAAAATATCAATGAAAACAGACTTCACTTTGTCATGGTATGTTCTTACTTTCAAGAAAAAATAATATGACCTCGTATGTATTTCGCTACTGTAAAAACACTACAACATATATCAGCGCGTTTAAATTCGCGAAAATTTGTGATAGCCCTATTAAGAATAAAAACATCGTATTTAATATTAAAAACCCCTAAAAATAAGTTCCTGGTTTTAATATATTACATGATTTTGCATTCACGTAGATATGAATAAACTTTTTGATATATTACATGATTTTGAATTCACTTAGATATAAACTTTTTGAGTAATGAAAAATGTAGGCAAAATACGAGCGAAAATATTATGTCACTTCTGCAATTAACATCAATGAGGATGACTACATGTCACAATACGTCAACGAGATGTCAACAGACGACATAAGCGGGTAAATTATTTGTATGGATGTTCTTGTCTATCGCTAGAATATATGTCAATGTAAGAGACACTTAGACTTTGGTGAAAACGAAATTCGTATTAAGTGTTCCCTAAACGCTCTTAGGGGATCCCTAAATTTAGGTATTTGTTGGTGAAAATGAGCATAAGTCTCTAGAAATCGCTCCCTACAATATTGAACTGAAATTGAACCTACAGTTGACGCTAGTACAATTTCACAATGTACCACGCACTACAATCATTGTTTGTTCGCACCCTGGCTGGCAGCCAACCGTACTTTCTTCAGCTCAGAGACGCAACTATATGTCATGTTGTTGACTCATATTGTTGCAATCGAGTAGTTTATTCTTTGTTTGCGGACGTTTAGCTGAGTGGGTCGGTTTTTTGTTGTTTTGACTGTGTATGTAGTTCTATGAAAATTAAAGTAGGTTCTGTTCTCAGCGGTAAAACCTGCGTCCAGTGGGAACTTCTTCTCGTATCAGGATAAAATATAGCCTATGTTACTCGTGAATAGTGTAGCTTTCCAACAGTGAAATATTTTTTCAAATCGATTTCGTCGTTGTGAAGTTTTTGGGGTACAAAGAAACGAACAAAAAATGTTTCCTCATTAATAGGTTTATCAGTCGACTATGAGTCGGAAAGTATTTAGTCCGGGGCGCGATTCTACTAATTTTACTTAAGCGACATACGATTCACATCCGACTGAGATCCAATCACGACTCAATTACGATTGAAGCGTATGTGGCATTCCGCATTTTTTCTTTTAAATATACGTTTTCCATTTCTGTGATTTAGTAATGAATCATATTGTCTGCAAATTATTTACAATTGCAATATGATTATGAGCAAACTACCGTATAGACCAAATGGCAGACCAATCGAATGTCATTGGAATACGATTGGTCTTATATTAGTAGCAGAATGCCCGCTAAGATTAAACTGCTATGCGATTCAATTTCTATTCAATTTTCACATTATTAACTTAGCAGAATCGTGCCCCTGTTTATTGCACATTCTACTTAACCGATTCAAATAAAAATTGGTACACTACACATACACTCTTAAGTCTCAGAAATGAAATAGGGTCCAGGGGCCCGATTCTCCTAATTTTACTTAAGCGCCATTCGATTCACGTTCGACTGCGATCCAATCCCGACTCGATTACGATTGAAGCGTATGTGGCATTCCGCTATTTTTTCTTTGAAATAAACGTTTTTATCCTTTTCTATCATTCAATAATGAATCATTTTGTCTGCAAATGATTTACGATTGCAAAATGATTGTACAGCAAACTACCGTATAGACCAAAATCACCAAAATAGCAGACCAATCGCACACCAATCAAATGTCAATCGAATACGATTGGTCTTTTATTAGTAGCAGAATGCCCGATATGGTTAAAACTGCTATTACGATCATATTGCGATTCGATTTCTATTCGATTTTGACATTATTAACTTAGGAGAATCGGGCCCCAGTTCCTTCAAGTAACTCACTCGGGCAGAGGTAAAACTACGTGAAAAACTAGTCTAGAATTAAAGAGTTAATTTCAAACTGTCTGTTACTTGGCCGACTGTTTGTCCGTCTGTCATCGCTAGCCCTTCGTGTGATCGGTAGTATTTAGCTCAGTAATTAATTATATTACCTTTGACCTTTGTTGGCGTCGGCGCTTCAGTCTTCTGTCTGTATTTCTAAAGAGAGTTGATAGTTCTCGCCAAACGTTTTAGTCGTCACGGCCTATTGTGAATCATCATCATCATCGTCTCACTGCTGGGCTTAAAGTCGCGGTGGCCTAGTGGGTAAAGGACCAACTTCTCGAGTATGTGGGTGTGGGTTCGATTCCAGGTTAGGCAAGTACCAATGCAACTTTTCAAAGTTTGTATGTACTTTCTAAGTATATCTTGGACACCAATGACTGATAAAAAGGTGAAAGAAAACATCTTGAGGAAACCTGGACTATAGTCTGAAATCAGCAACCCGCATTGAGCAAGCGTGGTGATTAATGCTCAATCCTTCTCCGTGTGAGAGGAGGCCGCAGCACAGCAGTTACTGTTGTTGTTACTGTTACAGCCTTTATACCGTTCCACTGCAGGGCACAGGCCTCCTCTCACACGGAGAAGGATTGAGCGTTAATCACCACGTGCGTTCAGTACAGGTTGCTGATTTCAGACAATATAGTCCAGGTTTCCTCAAGATGTTTTCCTTCACCTTTAATCAGGCATTGGGGGCCAACATATACTCAGAAAGTTGCATTGGTACTTGTCTGACTTGGAATCAAACCCACATCGCTCATACTAGAGAGTCGATTCTTTACTCACCATTTATACGGTTTTATACGGTTATTCCCAATATAATATTTATCTATTTATTTGCTTACCAGAGCTAGAATTTGACATTAGCTCCGTAACAGTAATGTCAAATCACAATTAGGATCGGCCTCCGAGCCTTTTTCCCAACTATGTTGGGGTCGGCTTCCAGTCCAATTAGGATCGGCCGATAGACAACAATATTTATAACTCAATCCTCTATCCTCTAATGCCCAACAAACTAAACCACGATATCTCTAATTGGCATCTTTATCTTTCGCTAAAGCCACCAATCTTTCAAAATGGCGTCGTTTCGATTTGAAACTGTCAAACAAATTGTTAAGAGCGTTCGGAATTCGAGAGAGCGGCCATCTTTCTTGTTCCCCAAATTGAATGACAGTTTACGATTCATTTAAAATTAGAATGCATTGAATGAATGAGAATCAATCAGTAGGTATGTGTTTTTTTTCATAAATAAAAGTTCTTTCTTTTTCTGTTGTTTTGGATGAAAATAGTGATCCCAAAATTGTTTGTATTGCCGTTTGCATTAAAATATAGAGGTATACACATGCATTTGTGACACATTGAGCGACTGCCTATCTGACCTCCTCAACCCTATTACTCGGGCAACCCGACAACTACCCTTTAGTGGCCAAACCTTATGACCGATCCTTGCGGTTGTTACTTAAACCACGAGCTCTAGATAGATAGGATCCGGAATATCTCCAGGACACGGATGAAACCTGGAGGAAAAACTAGTCTACAAAATAACATGTGTATGTAAACATGATCTAATTTGTTTTGATAGACGAGACGACACAAGGATGTTTTTCAAGCCAAAATTTCTGAACGCCTTCCCGTAATTAAATCGTATTCCAGAAGTTTCCATCACTTCTAAATATATCCGATGCATACTGGTTTACTCCTACGCAGTGAATAACTTCGCTCTCAAATTGCTTTCTGATGAAACTCTTGGTAAAATCGGTCCTGTGCACGGAGGAAGGAAAGATAGCGGAGATGTTATAAGGCTGGTCAGGCGCCTACTTGTAGGCCAAAGTAAGATACGGTAGGCGTAAATAGTTACTTTACTAAAACTAACGAGACGTTCTGGTTCCTTGTCAAATCAAGACGAATCTGTCAAATTAGTTAGTAGATTAGTTTTCATTAATTGGTCATTTGGTTTCCAAAAAGTGGGTGGGTTCTAAAGACGGCGTATAAGGGCTAAGCTAGTTAAGTTCCTCGTCCTCCAACACTCGCATTTTGGCGCACTATGTAGGTACTTCTTAGGAGATTTTGCGTTATGACATCTCCGCTAGTCATTTTGTTCTCCGTGGTCTTGCGCCTGAAATCTCTCCGGTGGTGTCGAATTGCCGTCCCTGAAGACTATGAGAGAGAATAGAGAGTGCACCTGTGTCTGCACGCAGACTTTACAATTATGTGTCTTTAAATAATTTTGCGTTTTTAATTGATGTAATTTTTTTGTTGGATGAAGTTGATTTGTAAAGAAATATTTTACGGGTAGTCTACGGCGTATAAGAAAGTTAGGTATGAAGATTACTTTTATTGGATACAGTAAGAAGTTCTACAGAGACGCGCAGAAAACAGTTTTTTGTAATTTTTAACAGACGTGTTATGTTCCCGATTTATTTATCTTATAAAATTTTTCATTTCTATTTCCAGAATTAAAATGCGAGCTAGCTTCAGCGTACAAGGAGTCAGAGCTGATTCGCCAGAGAAGCCGCTCGTTGGAGGAGGAGCTGACAGCAGCTAGGACCTGTTCCGCCAACTTGGCTGACCAGCTACACAGGCGAAATGGTATGATCATGTTATTATTACACATCTGACTAGCTTTCAACTTCGTTGGGGTTGGCTTCCAGTCTAACTGGATGCAGCTGAGTACCGGTGTGCCACATGGAGCTACTGCTTATCTGACGTCTTTAATTCAGTAACCTGGATAACCCAATACCCCTTAGTAAGACTGGTTGTCAGACTTACTGGCTTCTGACTACCCGTAACGACTGCAAAAACTGTTCAAATGACAACCGGGACCTAGAGTTCATCGTGCCCTCCGAAACGGTCATTGGTGTCCAAGATACACTTGGAAAGTATACCTATACAAACTTAGGACGTGGAATCGAACCCACACTCAAGCACCTCTAAATTAACTAACTACCTAAATCGCTTTAAGAATATACATAAAAGTTAAATTCACCTTTTATATTAGAAGCACATATATCATATTAGTTATTCTATGTTATGATAATTCCAGATGAATCAATACGTCAGCTCAGGGCGGAGTTGGAAGATGCTCTGGGCCAGCGCGCCGAGCTCGAGTCTCGAGTGCTGGCGTTAGAGCGAGACAAGGAGAGATTAGAGCAGGAGAAGATAGTACAGGAACAGAAGGCGCAGGAGGTGAGCTTCTTAGTAGTTATGATAGCCTGGTACATTGCGTCATATATCATAACTATTATTACCTCTATTAAGTGTTTTTTGTTTTGGCACGAAAATATGCATTTTTGCTAACATAGAAAAGTTTGGTGAGATGTAAAGAAAGAAAGAAAATACATTATTCTCGTATTTATGTAACGAGTAACTGCGGCTCATTTATATAACCTAGCCTTGCAAAGTATATAAGCATACTTAATTCCCAAGGCACATTAAATCGTCACTACGTAGTATAAAACGAAGCCGCTTTCTCTACCCCTGTCGTTATCTCTATTTGTATGCTTAAAGTATGCAACGGATTTTGATACGCTTTATGTATATTTTCGATCGTCTATCTTCTTCATTTCCACTTGTAGCAGAATAGCAAAGTAGAAGTACGAATGATTTACTTAAGACATAGGTGATCCTAACTACGTTACATGTTAACACTAATAGATCCACGTGCCTAAACCACTAGCCTTAAATTACTCTAATTTTTCAGGCCCTAGCAGCAGCAGAGGCCTGCACATCAAAATGGCGCGCAGCACACGAAGCAGCCCGATCACAAGCCGCCGCCCGGGCCGAGCGCATGCTGGCAGACTGCGAGTGGAAGATGAGGGAGCTCGAGAAGAAGGCCAGAGACGCTGACAAGCAGAATAAAGAGGTGAGCTCTTGTGGTTTATGCGAGCCTAGTACTTTGATATGGAAGTTGTTAAGTTATGAGAATAATAAAAACGCGACCTGACAAAAAGAGGTAGAGGTAAGCTCTGGTGGTTTATGCGAGCCTAGTACCTTTGTCCTACTAAGTATGCGGGCCTACTGCGAGAGGAAGATGAGGGAGCTCCAGAAGAAGGCGATAGACGCTGACAAGCAGAATAAAGAGGTGAGCTCTTGTAGTTTATGTGAGCCTAGTACATTTCATAGGCTGTTGTTCAACTTGGAAAACGAGATGAATACTAATACTACTAATACTGCTGATGAGCCGTAAATAAGTAAGCTCTGGTGGCATTTGCAAGCCTAGTACTTTTGTTCTACTATTTTGTGAGGGCCGAGTGCATGCTGGCAGACTGCGAGTCGAAGATGAGGGAGCTCGAGAAGAAGGCCAGAGACGCTGACAAGAAGAATAGAGAGGTAAGGTATTGTGATTGAACGCCCATCCTCCGAGCCTTTTTCACAACTATGTTGGGGTCAGCTTCCTGTCCAGGGTGGGTATTGTGATTGGACGCAGAAAAAAATATTTAATAGATGATACTGATTCTCCTACTGGCCTAGTTAATAGAACTTTAGCTCTATCAAGTTTTCATGCTATATGCTCTTGTGAAGTTCGCGTGATTTATGTATTAGGTATTTAAGACAAGAAATTTTTTTAACTTGTTTTTGTCTTTTCAGTTCGTTCATTGAGATGTTTCTTCAAATGTAATTTCAACTTTTTAATTTGTCTATTATGCTTTACCTATTTACTTTACATATTTAATTAATTTACAAATAAACAAAAGAAGTTACGATACATTTATAGTTTACGTATTTATTTCACTACAATAACACAATTTCCTCCCCAGCTAACAGCAACAGTAGAACAGCTAAAGTCAGACCCCAAGCCCTCACCAGCTCAAGTAGCAGAACTCCAACAGCTTCGAGGAGTGGTCACAGAACAGCAGCGCTCCGTGCAGTCACTGACGCTGCAACTGCAGCGAGTGGAGACGAGAGAAGAGGCACTAAAGTTGGAGGTGCATCGGCTGAAGGAGCTGTTGGAGAGAGAGACTGTCAGCGGGAAGGAGAAGGAGGAGAGGCATCGTAAGGTTAGTAGTGTTGAGAAGTTAGAGGTTTTGTTGGTGGGGAAATTATAAGAGAAATGAGTTGGAATTTTGATAGGTGTAACAAAATCTAAAAGTACACGTTAAACTTAGTAAATACTGATCCGATTTGTGAAAATATTTTTGTGTTAGATATAGCCTAATTAACGAGGAAGACTGGATAATTGTTACAAGCTTTCATTAGCATTTCATTAGCTTCCAGAAGGATAAATTTTTCGCACATAGATAAAGATAATCCTGTATGTTATTCTGATATACAAAGCTATACTGCCCTGTGTTAAAATAACAAAACACATACTAATTTTCGTTTATTAAGTCTGTTCGAAGTCTAACGCCTACAGCAACAGACTGCACTTAACTTCAGTAGAAACTCCCCACCAATTTTCCCTCTCATCATAATACAAAGTAAGCTTTTAACTAACATAATAAATATTTGTGCAATTGTCAATTTATTATTTTCCAAACATCTCCTTTTTCTTCCCTTCCAGGAAGTCCAACGCCTAGAACAGCAACACTCCAAGACCGTCGACACTCTCCGCGCGGAGCACCAATCAGCCGCCGCGTCCTCCCGCGCGGCGCTGGAGCGCGCACACGCGGAGCGCACGCGCGCGGCGCTCGCGCAGCTCAGAGCTGAGGCCGAGCAAGATGCTAAAAATGCTGATAGGAAGCTGAGAGAAGTTACCACTAGGGTAAGTTTTGTGGACTGAAGTATTGTGAATTTTTATGATGGTGTTCAAAAAATAGGAATGCGGGTAGGAAGCCTAGAGAACTTACTTCTAGGGTAAGTTTGAATATAGGCTGAAGTATTATGGGTTTTTATTATAGTGTTCGAAAAAAAAATAAAGAGACTGGATTTGATTTTCGCCAAATTATATGTGCCAGTATCAAGTCCAGCTAGCAAAAAATATTCTTAACTATTGTCAACTGTTTTCATCAATTTGATTAAAAGTAAGAGTACCTATAAAGTTTATTATCAGATACCACTTCAGAACTGTTCATCAATCGAAAAATACCTAAGTATCTGTATGTATGTGGCACCATAGCTTTTGAAAGGATAAACCGATTTGGATGTAGTTTTAAGAAGCTGATTTTCAGCATCATAGTTATTTACCCACCCTCATGTCCCTCAGCAGCTATTGTTCAACCTTTTTCTATCCTTTAAGTTCAGGTTTTAATAATATTTCAGGCCTATTTTCTGCCAACCAGTGCTATACATAGCTGAACACTCTAAAAGAAAACTCCAGTTTTACGTACCGATTCTACCATTCCTTCTCAACAACCCATAAAATATTTAAAACCTTTTCTAACTTCCCAATAATTCTCTTTCAGTTCGAAAACCTAAAAGAGGTGCTAGCTAACAAAGAAAGTCAGTTCGAGCACGCGATAGCCGAAGCCCACAGCAAGGCGGACTGGGACATCATGCAGCTCAGACATATGCTGGACAAGGCTGATATCACATATGCTAACAAGGTTGAGGAGATGAGCGAGCGGTTTGAGAAGGAGAAAGGTAATGTACACCTAGTACATTTGCTAAACTATTGTAAAAAAAAATTGCGCTTCTATTAAGATAGTGATTTTAGCGTCATCTATAAGGCCCAATTGGTATGCTTTATTGGTATGGGTTAACTTAGCCCAGCTAGATTCCCAAGTAAAATTATCAAAGTTTCATAAAAAGTCCTTCTTTAACGGTGGATTTCTGTAATCTGTCTATAGTTATTTTTCTAATAGATATTGAAGGGCACAATTTGTAGGGAACGAACGTCAAAATCAAGCCTGATTGCGGTTTGAAATGTTGAACCAGAAGTTACGTTTTTGAGAAAATATTGTTTTACTTTAATTTATTTTATTTAAAAAAAATGTTTTATGGTGATATCAAGAAAAATATAGTCTTAGCAAAAAGAAAATAAAAGGCAAATACAGTTTGGTAAAGGACAATGGATGTTTTTGAAATATGCTCAGACGAAACAATAATACGAATAATTTTACTTCCACAGAGAGTCTAATAGAAGAATGGTCAGAAAAGCTAAAAGCTGTAGAAGAACAAGCAGCCAGCGCCGCAGACGAAGCTAAGAATCTTCTAGAATCTACCAGAATGAAGCTCATAGCTGAACGAATGGAACAGGTCAATAAGCTCAAAGAACAACATCGACAGGAGATGGGTAAGTTATAAGCCTAGCCTTTTCCCAACCATGGAGGCTTTAAGTCTAACTGGATGCAACTCCATTGTTTTGTATGTACCAACTGCCTATCTGACCTCCTCAACACAACTACCGCTTAAGACAATTCACCTTGGTAAGACTGATGTCAGACTTTCTGGCTTCTGATTACCCTGAATGACTGACAATGATGTTCAAAAGATGACAGCCGAGATGTTAACGTGACTTCCGAAACACGGAGAAAATCAATACGGTATAGATCCATCCACTTTGCTACCGTTCTAAGAGCAGCCTAACTTAGGCTAACTTAGTCTAACTTTCAATAGTCCGTAATCATAATCTCTACTACATACTTTGCCTCAAGGTACTCATTATAAAGCTATAGCCATTAAATTCTATGTTATTGAAATCCAGATGACCAATGGGAACAATTTATGGAAGACAAAGAGAATTGTCTCGCGAGAATGAAGACGGAGTGCAGACAGGAGGGAGAAGAAGAAAGAGTTAAACGAGAGAAGGAATTGATAGAAGAAATAGCTGGTAAGTTATTTAGACTTTTGAAGCTTATAATCGTTTTCAAAAGACTTAAGATGTTATGATATAAATTATAGGATACGCCACCTTATAATAAATTCACTTTTAGTGTTTTTCAATATCTTACAGATGCTGTAATAATTTTAAAAAATGTTGTCGTTATTAATAAGTTTTATAATATCTGACGTACTTCAAGTTATGGATATTATTGTGTGTTGTTTTAAAGCTTTTATTTAACTTGTTTTTTATGTATGTATTGGCGCGATGAGCTTTTACTATCATACAAATTGTATATAATGAGGTAATAAGTTGATAGCTAAAAGGTTTTAACAACAAAATTATTTTCTTATTAGAGCGTTTAAATAAAAGCTTTTGGTTTTTAATTTCTGCTAATATCGTAGTCTAATTATTATTTTTTCATTATTCATTTATAAGGAAAATTGTAATAAGTGTAAATAATTGCATATTTATTGCATAGCATGGCTATCTGTAACTTGTAAAATAAAATCTGTAACCTGTGTTAACAAATAAAAGTGATTTGATTTCATTGGATTTCATTTCATTTCATTTCATTTGATATGTTAAGTTTTATCTTGCATCCATTGAATTTACATTATTTTCTCATACATAATATAATATAATATAGAATACATAGGAAATGTTATTTTCTTTTCATCTCTTTCCATAAAGCAATACAATAAAAACCATTACTTACTAGACTTACTGATTAGATTTCACCAAATCCCTATTCCAGAATTAAAGTCACAATTGCAGTCACAATCAAGTGAATATGACCACTTGGCAGTCAAAGCAGCTGCTTGTGGCAGGACATTGGCAGTAACAGAGCAGGAATTAAGGTTAGTGAAAATTTATCACTGATTTCATTGGAATTTTAGTCCTCTTCTATATAGACGACTTTGTTATATGCATGTTTGCAATAGTCACCTAATTAGAAGACCCGTGTTCAAAAGTTGGATTGATTTATGTATATGTGATAATAGATTGTGTTTTTAATGTTTCAAGGTAACTTATATTCTGTGGCTTTATTCGTGATAGTAGAATTACTTAAGCGTCGTAAAGTCTATCACACAAAATGAATTATTTCAATCTCCAATCTTTGAACACGGGTCAAAATTGTCCCTCATTTGAAAAATAATCATTAATTTATTCAACCAAAAACAATTGGTAGCGAAATTTGTTCCCAAAAAAACCTTATTTTTTTAGAACTAATAACTTTTAACACTAATTTTATTGAAATATAGTCTTTTGGACAAATTTGGCTACCATGATCGCATGTCAAAATTCGCCCATGGAGTGATAACTACCATTAATTTATATCTCATGGTTAATAACTCTAGTTATTATTTAAAACACATTATAAATCATCAATTCATTGGAGGATGTCTTTATTTTCATTATTTATTAAAGAGGCCGCATTGCTCTGTTTTTTTATTGATCAGAAAAGGTAATTTTTGGATCCTAACTCTGTTCGATTGTTCAATTTACTGATCCAAATAAAATCGTTCTAGATGTTTAATCACAAAAAACAACAGAATCTAATAAGGTCCTCCAAAAATATGAATCGTCTAATTATTTGTTGATCAAAAAGACAAAGACATCTTCCAATAAATCTTCATATACACATCAACACCAATCACAAATACATTATTTACAAAATTGAAAAACAGCAATGTCCAAAAGGCAGTATTTTAATGAAATTGTAAAATATGAATGACGTCTACGTACGAATGAAAATAGTTGCGCAGAAGCTCTATAGTGGTCCCTCTTCCTGCAGTGTCGTTGCGCAATCTTTATATTGAAAATTTTGCCTTATAATATTGCGCAATATTATCGTTAGTTTAGGGACCGCCTTATTCGATAAACATTATCTACTGCGCAGCTAATCGGCTAACTTCAGGCTTGTAGTCTAAAACGAGTTCAATACCTAGTTTATATTTAATTACAGCTTTTAAGGAACAAATTGCGCCAAAATTTGTGTTGGTATTAGTTAAGCTAATTTTGTGTTTCATTTGTCAAAGTAACGGTTTTTTATTAGTCAAGACAATTTATTTACGAATCAATTATTGTATTTACAAAGAAAAGTAAATAACTTGTGTAATCACCAAGTTCTGCTTAATGTCCACCTACGCGATCAATTAAATTGTGCTATATTAAAAAAAAATATTGTGCAATATAGCTTTGTGGATTTTCTTAAACTTTCACAAAGCAGCCCGTAGTCTGGAAGTTGGTGATTGATTCACCCGTGCATCAGAGAGCACGTAAATGTCGGTCCTGATCTCTTTCCGGTCGTATCGGATTGTCCTGCGCAGCTGGCTGATCTCTTTCAATGAGAACAGCCGCCGTGGCTGAAATCGGACGTGGACGCCATTATTATTGTGCAATAAAAATCATTACGCAATCTTTAAGTCCTAATATTGCGCAATTTAATTGATCGTCTAAGTTATTTAAGTCTCAGTTAATTCCTTTGTAGCGTTAATTAAAAGTCCCACACCTTCACTAGTCAATAGTACGTAAGTCTCTTTGTCAAACAGTGTTGGGATCATCATGCTCCTCCTATGCGCGTGGGCAGGCTGTACCCTACGGACGACATTCATCACCACTTCCATAGCTCTCGTCGTGGTGATTCTAGCCAGGCTGCTGAAGAGGGCCAAACGGATGCTAGGATATTAGAATTTTAGAATCACTTGCTCCATATTTGTTTATATAACCTCCGTGGGTAGTTTAAGCCGAGTCTCGTGGGAATTACAATAATAATATAATGTAATTTTATTATAAATATTTTATACGCCATAGTATGGCAGGATATGTTGGAACCAGAAATTTGTACCATCTATTGTACCATGTTCTGACAAATAAATATTTTTGATTTGATTTTGATTTGAACTAATGGCCCTAGCGGGATAAAATATAGCCTATGTTACTCGGGAAGAGTGTAGCTTTCCAACAGTGAAAGAACTTTTCAATCAGTCCAGAAGCTTTTGAGTTCATCTGGTACAAACAAAATTACAAAATCTTCTTAATAATACTATGTACTAAGTACTAAATATAGGTATAGTTAGTAGCTTCGCCTTTAGTTTCACCCGTTTCCCGAGAAATTAAAAATTAGATTGGATATAACTGGCCATTACAATAAGATTGATATTGGTGTAATTTTGACTGTATGTGCAAATTGACAAAGCATCTTATCAATCATATAATTTAATCAAAAATATCATATTTTTTTAATTTTAGAAAATCACAAACAAATATGGAGTGAGTTCAGTACCTAAACGAAGTTAGGACCCTTTGTTAACACAAATTCTTTGTCAAATGGTCCTAGTTTTGTAATACAATCTTTTTCAAATACTGTATTGATATCATACGTATACACAGCCTTACTTCTAAGCATCATTTTAACTAATCACTACTTAAAGCCTTAAGTAGTGATTAAATATTTGGGTTCATTAGTTAAGACATGCTTAAGCAACGTTTATTAAGTAAAAATATTTCTTAAACAACCCTTAAGTATTACTTATTATTATATTCACGTTTATAAGTGAGGCTGTATTGTACCTCAATGATGTAATACTTGAAACAAAAGCTTAACCAAAGTTATCTATACTTCTATACTTCTATATCTAACTTAATTATAAAGAGGAAAACTTTGTTTGTTTGTTTGTTTGGTTGTAATGGATAAACTCAAAAACTACTGGACCAATTTTAAATATTCTTTCACCATTAGAAAGCTATATTATCTGCGAGTAACATAGGCTATATTTTATCCCGGTGCAGGCAGTAGCTCTCACGGGACGCGGGTGAAACCGCGGGAAAACGGCTAGTAAAGTATAAAAATGTATGTTAATGTACCAAGAATTTGTTGGTGCAACTGGAAGCCACGTTCAATTTAATATAAAGTAAAATAAAAATGGCTACTACTACTGATGAAAATCTTTTTACATACACAATATATCGGGTTAGTAAAATTGCTTTAATTATTATTTACCTCAAAATCGGTACCTACATTATATTTTAAAATAAATTAAACCTATATTTACATTAAAAAAAAAACATATATGTCGGGTTGTATCACCACCACGATATTCGTCAGGTTGGTTTCCAGTTATACCTACAAGATTCTTGACATATTCTTTCTATAATAATCTTTATGTTTCTGTTTTAATATAAATACTGCCAATTGGACTGAATCTAATACACCACACATACATTTCATCATATAATATATTATCCAGCATTTTTATCATTATCTAGTCATTTTCAAAAAAACATCATTTTACGTTTTCATTTTGATATGAAAATCATTTTCAATTTCATAATTTGCTCAAATTGTTATCATTCATACATAAGTGTTTACTTGTTCATCTTTTTTATATTTTTATACTATAGTATTTCGAAAATTATTTTGTGTGAAATAAATATATTGAAAAAAATATTTATAGTTAATGTTGGTTATTACAGTCTAGACATACATACATTAACACTTTCTGACCAACATACTTAGTTGGGAAAAGGCTGGACAGATAATGGTACAATTTCTGTACATCACTTCGGATAGAGAATAGGTCTCTGTCTAGTAGTGGGACAGTACCTATTAGCCTAATGACAAATACACCTAAATATTGTTGCCACAGAACAAAAGAAAATCTTCTTTACTAAACTACTTAACAATTTGGAAGGTTTTTATTTAACTACAATTTTACTTTTAATAAAAAAACACTTAACTACAATAAAAAAAATACATTTGAGTATTGAGTTACCCCTTTTTTCATACCTATTAATTTCCCTTAAAACTAAAACAAAAACTGGCAACACATAGGGTAAAAACGCTAATTGTCGACAATAACACACAAAATACAGGATAAAAGCCCCAACAATCGGCCAAGCATATAAATTATTTTTTTACACAATTTAACTGTCTTTCCTTAACCGACTAACGATAGAGAGGCCCTGGCGAGGGAGAAGGAGTTGAGAGAGAAGAGATCAGAAGATGCTACCAAGATTAAGCAGGTGGAGAACGCGTCGAGGGACCAGATTGAGCATCTCACGAGGAAGTGCGCTTGTTTGAGGAAACTGTAAGTATGAGAAGGAATATACTACAGTCTGATACGAAATGTTTTTTACCTACGAACATACAAACTTAGGTTTTTTGAAAAAAAAAAAGCAGTTCATAAGTAAAGTATCACAAATAAGGCAATCATAAAGTCTATTTTATTCCTTTTTTATTCTAATCTAAATCCGTGAGTCTAAATCCATAAGGAATCGATTTTTTCTTTTGAAACTAATAGATTTATTACCTTGTGTAAGAAAAATGAAAATAAGATTCCGATGAATTGAAAATCCTTCCTTTTTTAAACTCTGTTGCATTTTTTTTATAATTTCGCCATTTTAACTGTAATTTTTTTTAAGGCAATCTTTTTGTCATCTATTTTACCCTATTACACATACTATTTGTACTTAAACCCAATAAAACCACTTCTATCTCACAGTTTCGACGACATCCGCGCCCGCCTGACGGCCCGGGAGCGCGCCGCCGAGCAGGACTCCAAGGCTAAAGACAAGGAGCTCCACCAGCTCCGGGGCGAAGTCGCCAGGCTCACCAAGATACTGTTCGAGCAGAAGTTAGTATACCCACTTAGTAATAGTGGTTTTATAGTCCTCAATAGGCGTGACGACAGGGAGAAATATAGTGATTCTAATGAGGCCGGTTATACACGGACCGCTTGAAGCAGTCAGGGGTGACGGATTCAAGCTGCAACTGCACAGTGAACTACAGAGTTCTATGCGCACATACACGAACCGCTCGAGCAGTTGCAACTGATTCTGGCAGCTGACAGCTTGAAGCTGTCGCCCCTGACTGCTTCAAGCGGTCCGTGTATTGCCGGCCTAAGTCGAAATTTTAGATATCCAAAAAATATTGGACACGTATTTTTTATTTTAAGAAAACATTAAATATTTTAAATAAAGATTGAGAGTGGGGGCTCGTGACGTCACATAACACTTTAATCGTGTCTTAGAAGTGACGTAACACAAAATTCAATCGTGTTGTATCTTTATTGTTATTTATTTGTGAGAGAAAAGTAAAAATACGTGTCCGTTATTCTAGGGTTATCTAAAAGACGGACTAATAACTTTTTTTATTCGGTACGCCTATTCCTCACAGGGCTGTAGACACTTCTATCTAGCTAGAGTCTAGGGCATCACCAACACTTGATTTTGAACTCACACATTTTTTTTGTTGACCCCAAATAAAATTGGAATTTTTTTTGTAGAGTGTTAAAAGGCATGGTGGGGAGAATGCGGTGCCTTTTAGTTTCAATAAGGGTGGGTTACACCATCTAACTACTGGTGTTGGTTTAGTTATTCTTATAGTTCATCATGGTGTAGTAATGTAGTTGTCATTTAACTATAACGATAAGTGAAAAGCGAAATTGCTGCCCATTGGACAAATCGGCGATTGGACAACTGAACAACGGTTATCGCTATATTTAAATGATGCAACTTACCCAATCTGGTTATGGTCTTTCTTCCACTCTTTTGAACTAGAAAATACAAGGTGTTGATTTGCATTTGTGCCATACTTCAGGAGGAGGACATAACATACGTAAATAATTGATTGGAATTACAGTAGACGGGAAATAGCTAATATGCACTGCTTTTTTTTGTCATTGTAATGTCATAGTATTTCAGAAGAAATCCAATTTTATGAATGAAATTTATGAATAATCGTTGCGTATGCTTTGTGTTTGCGTTTGTGTGAGGGCGCAGCACGGTTTTAAGGCCAGTAACACACGCGTTTAAATACGGCTAGATGACATTGACGGATTTCCGAAAAAAAATTAAAATCAAAAATTTTTGTACCAAATTTTTTGTTGATTTGGGTTGAGAATCATTAGTATAATTACGTCCTTGACTATGGCACGGATGCAAATCAACAGCTTGTATAATTACTATTTTAATGCACGCGCTTAAAACTACACTATCTCACGCGCTTTTTATTCTCTTAGCACTCCAAAACTAGGTGCTCGCACTAGGGCCGATGGTTGCGAGACTGCGCCCCCTGAGGAGACGCCAGCGGAGCCCCGGCGCAAGGGTATGTCACCCTGTATATAGGTGAGCACTTTTGTGGCTATAGTGTGTGGAATGTTCGGGAATAAACACCCTGTGTTGTGTAGTGGTGGGCATAATTTGATGTTGTTTAATAACAAATACATCATGATAGTAAAATGTTCATTATTTATATTTTTTAAGGTTTTCCATTGACCAAAATGAACATAGGCCATTTAACAAGCCTATTAAAGACATGTGACAAAGTGTTGGTCAGTAATTTGATAGTAAAAGTTCATAATTACTAATTCAAATGCAGACATTCATGGATTACAATCAACATTAGTCTTTTATACCAAAGAACTACTGGAAAAAGACCTCTTCAAAAACATGGAAGATATGAGCATTTATCATCATTGGAGGCACAGCACATTGGAGGTTTTAGACTTTTTCTACATACCTCACGACTATTCAGTATTTTCACTACAAACTTATCTACGTAATTTAGTACAGATGTTTTGTGAACTTACACACATGACACACACGTATGGCTCAGCAGTTTTCGTGATATAAATCATCTGTACGGTCTTCATTCCTTTATCGATAGATCATGCAACTTTTCCGCGCTCTGTTAGCTATTAATGTAATAACTTTTAGAGTCCAAAGACACCAAAAGTTATCTACTTTGAGGCATATCGAATGTCAATATAGGTACAACATAAAAAAAAACGTTTTTACATTTGAATTTCGCGCTACTAGTTGAATTATTCGCCTTAAAAGACACTAGTTTAATTAACATCTGTGTCAAATTATGCCCAGTGCTATCTATAAACCCAGGTGTCGTGTTAACAAAAGGTATTGGAACTACTCATAATGTTGTGTTAAAGGTATGTTACTTGTAAATCTAACTAAACTTTGTACAAATTCGACTCTGCCTTTATGGGAAAGTATTTGGTGATGGCTCGACCAGAAGGTAGTAAATACCTATCATGTAAATATGTTGGAGACTAATCTGTCATTTGAAACTCGAATATCAGCGTGTAATTTTTTTTTTTTGTTTTTCTAAACAAAATAAATCTTTTTTTTTTTTTTCAATATTTTAAAATGAAAGACAAAAGATTATTGTAACGCTACCAAAAAAATATGTAATGTATGCACCATTACATATTTTTTTTATTATTTAATTACATAAGCTTTTTCAACTTTTCTCTAACGTAGTCTCCAGTTTAATTTAAAGTTTCTTGGTCAGACGGAGTCGAGAAAATGTTGAAGCATAACATTTGTGCTAAAAATGGTGTTTTATTATGGTTTTATTTATGGAAATGATCTGAAACACGATTTTGGCTCTTAGATGACATTAAGAGATTTTTTTTATTGTATGTCCTGTCCCACGCGAAAACAGCTTGTAAAAAGCACACAGGTTTAAATATGTTTGTGTTTAGATAGATTCAATGTGGTTTTTATATTTTTATTACTTAGTTCGTTTCTAGGTAAGCAAACGAACATTTTTATTAAGCGTGAAGATATTAAGGATGAGTTGCACCATTTAACTATAACGATAACCAAACCATAACCAGCCGTATACTTGCCGCGCATTGCTCACATCGGCGATTTGACAACTGAAAATGGTTCGGTTATCGTTTTATTTAAATGGTGCACCTAACTGTAAATGTTGTAAATAATCTCATTAAAAACATAGTTTTAAATTAACGACGTCTGTTTAATAAGTTTTGATTTCGCGCCAGAATTTGACGAAATGACATTGACGTTTGTGAAACGTCAAATCACAACCTTTATAGTAAAGGTGTGTCAAAGTACAGGCAGGTCAACTTACCCGAATCTGTTATATTTTACCAATCGAAAATTAACCTTCCACTATTGTGATAAGGTTGAAAATCTTTTAAAGAAATTTGACAGATTAAGGTAGGTTGATATGCTGTCTATACTTCGCTAGATTCTGGTGTGAATAATTTTTAGTTATTTACTTTAAAAAACGACATTTAAATTTTCAAAATTAACTGAAAGCGAGCACAATTTCTTGGCCTAAATTCTCTGCTTACCTATCTCTTTATAACTTTTAAATGAATATTGTTAAATAGTCGTGTACATAGATGACAAATAGATTCTTAAATGTTTGTATTTTAGTATTAATAATTATTTTTAAATCACAGCGGTATGAGAGCGGCTTTAAGTAAAGATTGCCATACACGAACAGATTTACAGACAATGTTGCAGATCCTTCCTTTCTCTTTCATGGCTAAAAAAACATTTATGAAGAATTACCTACATTGAAATGCGAAACAAAAATGTTGAAATTGCTTCATCTTTATTTATATTTTACTGGCTTTTGCTGGTGCCCTCTTGCCAAGTATATAAGCTATATTACTGCAGATTCATGAAATTCGGTCAATAGTGTTTCCGTGAAACTGGAACACACATCGATAAAAACATACTCACATTTATAATATTACCGCACCGCTCCATCACCGCTGTTCAAGCTAACAAATTAAAAAAAAAACTAACATCTATCTCTATCATTCACAGGTGGGACTCTTCAAACTCCCGAGCCAGTCCGGAAACACTCGATGTTACCCGAAGCCACGTTCGCGCGACTAACGCCCGTAGAAATTCAAAATGGCCGCCGCCGAGCCAAAAGCGTCGACTTACCAGCGGTCCAAGTGCCAGTTAGAATAAAACAATTGGAGGAGAGGAATAAAGAATAATATTGATAGTTTTCAATGCACATTGCACTAAAATATCTGCCTTTATTTTCAAAACTTTACTAAGATCCTTTGCACCATTTAACTATAACGATAACCAAACCATAACCAGCCGTATACTTGCCGCGCATTGCTCACATCGGCGATTTGACAGCTGAAAATGGTTCGGCTATCGTTATATTTAAATGGTACAACTCACCGTAAATATTTTTTGACAGTTTTATATCGTACATCAGCAGACTTTTTCCAAAGAAATAATATAATATGAACATAACGTTTGAAATATTCTTTAAAAAAACAAGCTTGCAGCCGATGTGTATTTTAACTATTAGTTTTATTAGAGTAAATGACACTCCGCTCCGTTTAGCAGACGGGTGCTTAGTTGGTATAATGTGTCATTGTGACTTTAATTTAGAACATTAAGGACCGATTTTATAAACCCAGATAACTTTTGTCCGAAGAATATGTTTAACGTTTTCGTTACTGCTATTTTAGAAGTTGAATAATTATTGAAAAATCGGCCCTATAGCAAGACCTTTTGGGTTGATATTTAAAATAACAGAAAATGCAAATAATGATAACGATGACGATGATTTTTTGTCACAATGACTCTATCGACTAACTCTGTCTACTGACTAAAATGAGTACACCCGTTATACTTTATACTCTTTTGCTAATTCGCCTCTGACTCCGAAGAGAAAGGGTATGAAAGTATACAAAATATAAAACTAAGTGCAATAATAAATAAGTATTTATGTTTCTCATTATTATTGTTAAGGTAATATAACATTCTGACAAAGGAATTGATGTCTTAATAAAATAATGTCTGCCTTTTTTTCCATAGCATGAATTAAACCAAGCACTTAAACGTTTTCTATACTTAGGTATCTCTGAAGTGAGAATGATAGAAAAAGTAGGTAGGTATCAACAGACCTTATTAATACCAACTTTTCCCTTTCGCCTAATTCTCAAACTAGCCAGTGAATTAATAGATCCTTCCATAGTGTTAGGATCTCTCATACTATATATATATTAAATAACATCTTTTTATAACCAACTAATTAAACCAAAATATTATAATGCAAAATACCTATTATAATAAGGTACCTACCTATTTTTTTAAACTAGGACCATAATTTTAAAATATCCACCAAAACAATGTGGTGAGAATCTCAGCGTATGAAAGTATCTCAAAAACTCAAAGAATCGTATTGTAGGCAGTAATTTTCTATCCATATACCTATCCAATTTACTTAATGGTCGCTGCACACAGCGGGCGGGGCGCGACGGGACGGGACGGCGACGCGACGCTGAGCAGTTGTAATGTACTAGATATTACGGACGACATCACACAGAGCCGTCCCGTCCCGCCGCGCCGCGCCCGCTTTGTGCAGAGACCATAAAGCTTTTGCTTGGCGACATCTCCTACACATACTCGTATATATACTACTTTTAAATCATAGAATTAAGTACCTTTTCACATATTACCAACGCAATCTCCGCAAGGCTCTTAAGTTGGTGAATACCATTAGTCAGTGTCACATTTTACAAAAAAAGAAATCTAAGACCCGGTTGCACCATTTAACTATAACGATAATCAAATCATAACAGGGGCCCGATTCTCCTAATTTTACTTAAGCAACATACGATTCACATTTGACTGCGATCCAATCACGACTCGATTACGATTGAAGCGTATGTGGCATTCCGCTATTTTTTCTTTGAAATAAACGTTTTTATCCTTTTCTGTCATTCAATAATGAATCATTTTGTCTGCAAATGATTTACGATTGCAATATGATTGTAGTGCAAACTACCGTATAGACCAAAATCACCAAAATAGCAGACCAATCGCAAACTAATCGAATGTGGTTGGAATACGATTAGTCTTAAATTAGGAGCAGGATGCCCGATATGGTTAAAACTGCTATTGCGATTCGATTTCTATTTAATTTTGACATTATTAACTTAGGAGAATCGGGCCCCTGAAAATGGTTTGGTTATCGTTATAGTTAAATGGTGCAACTCGCCGTAAATTTATTAGTAGGTCCCAATTTTTTTTAATCTATCCTCATGTCGTCGAGTGACTAGGCATCTTTATTGTATTATTACTATAATCTGTTGAATAATGGTGCGTGAACACTAATATGCAATTATAATGCATTCTCGTGAATTAAATGGAAGTTGTATTTAATCGTTGACTGTGTACATATTATATGATTTTTGTAATAAACTTTTTGAAAGTACGGGGGAGTTTCATTTGTAACTTATCACACTAGTCTTTGTCTTGGTCCTAAAACAAACAACCCGGTACTTAGGTGATATTATATTGTGTATAAGATTACAATTAAAGACTCGTGGTGGCCTAATAGGTAAAACACCAATCTCTATGTATGAATGGGCAAGTTCGATTGCAGATCAGGCAAGTACCATACCAATGCAACTTTCCTAAGTTTGTATGTTCTTTCAAGATGATGATTAAATTATATTTGAATATCCCCGCTTTAGTTGAAAATCTCATAGTGATCGTAGATTGCAAGATTACCTGCTATCTTTTGTAAAGAAAATTGCTAAGTAAGGGTAACGACAGACGAGGTCGAGGTTTAGTTGTTTAGTTATATCAAAATCAGCAAATGAATAATAATTATTGTTTGTCTAGTCTAAACATTCTGTGAATTCAAAAATGTTTACACCTTTTTTATACGGTGGCCACAGAAGAAATAAAACGCAACTTGTCAAATGTGTCAATGTCATGTGTCCAGTGTCACAACAACATTTCATACCCAGCATAACCTCAAAACTAAAAGATAAAACCAAACTACAAAATATTCACTAAAAATGTCGGCGAAAAACATGTTTTTAAAGCCCGGGTTCGTCCGGGCACCATTGCAGAACGGTGTGGGCCGATATGTGTGTCAGTTACAGCGGATTGTGCTTAAATTCTGCAAATCTAATGGCTCTAGTCGCGGAATGAGGTAACTATAGTTTTAAAGATTACTAGCCTCTTTAATAGTCTTTGCCTTTATTCTATTGATATTTAACGTAGTTTTTAATACTCATAAGCCTTTCTGATAGCATGCTACATGCATCTGCTATTCCTCTATATAAAAAGTCTTGTTAGTTGCACTGTATAAGTCGAGAACGGCTAAACCGATTTGTCACAATTGGTAATTCAGGACAAGGAGGCTTCTAGCTACTAGGTCCGTAATTTAAATCGGCTCTGCAGTTCTGGGGTGAAAGTGCGACAGACAGAGTTACTTTTCCATATAACAATGTCAGTACAGATTTGTATGTTGTGTATTTTCAGGGATTTCATAGAACAAGACCTGGTAGACTTTGCTAAAGTGAACCCTGGCGTGGTTGTATACTTGAAGCCACGCAGACACAGAGGACCTGTTGTAGTAGCTGAGTATTGTAAGTTAAACTTCATTATTTAGACATTCAGCCTGTGAGCGATACCATCTTGTCATGATGATTTTTTCATAATTTGGGAAGTTTAATTGATGGCTCTAAATGATATTCGAACTAAAAACGAATCATCAAATGTACAAACATACATAAACAATTGAGATATCTCCAGTAGTTTATCGAGATATCCAGAAGTTTATCGAGATATCCAGTAGTTTATCGAGATATCCAGTAGTTATGGAGTTTGATGAGGAGTGTTTAATGCTCAATCATTGTAAGTGTGAGAGGCAACCTGTGCCCATCAGTGGGCTGATAAAAAAGCTGATGATGAAAAAGAATTATAAGCGTGGTCACATTCAACCTCCTTGATTATTGTTCAAAAATAACTTGGCCTTCCCTATTTTGTAGCATTATACAAAGTCCCATTCATTGCTAAGTTCTTTAAACTTAAACATAATGTACATAATTATTTTTCAGTAAACGGCGACAGAGTATGGATGAGCATGTTCAACAAAACACACTCCGAAATAACCAAATGGATTGACGTCCTTCGCACACAACAAGGTGACAACGCTACCACCCGTCTCCGTAAATACCAATACACTGACTACCCTTCGGTCCAAGGACCCTGGACTCCGTTCACACACAAGCTGCCTGAATTGAATACTGCCGAGCTACCCGACCCAGCTTTTGGAGCTAATAATAGACTGCCGATGTCAGCTACAGAGCAGTTACGGTTAATGTTTGAAGCACAGAAGTTGTCGGGCAAGAGTGAGGATTTGAAAACTGCCGAATGATCGTGTTTTTAGTGTAGTAGTGTGTATAGTTATTTAATAAAGTTTCGTTAGTAAGATTTGTTAATTGTTTTAGTCCTATATAATTATGAACTGACTTGTGCTTAAGGGTGCGTCCACATCTGGCGAATGCGCAGCACGCGAGCCGATCGCGAGCTGTCCGCGAGCTGCGCGCGTGCAGTCACTGCAATAGTTCGGTGCGCCTCTTTAGCGCAACTCACGCAAGGCTCGTATAGAGCGCGCGAGCGGCGCGCGAGCAGCGCGCGATCTGCGCGCACTCAGTTCTAGCGCTTACTGTTCCGTTTAATGGCTCAGTACTATCGAAGATGTCAGACAACACTAGTGTTTTTAATATAATTGCTGCATCATTAGCTATTATATTACTAATAATAATTAGTTAATATTATTTTTTAAATTTAAAAATGTAGGTACACAATTATGATTTTTTCGAATTTTTAATGGGCCTGTAAAGGATTTGTTGTGGCAGGACGTCACTGCAATGTTAAGCACTAACGAACTGTCATAGGGATAATCATTCGTTCGCCGCGCGTGGTTCGCGCCGCCTGCGCGCTGATCGCGTGCGGCGCTTAGGTCGCGCGCGAGCTGCGCGCGGGCCAAGCAGAAGCGGCGCACGAACAAAAATGCACGCGCGCAGCTCGCGGACAGCTCGCGATCGGCTCGCGTGCTGCGCATTCGCGGCGCATTCGCCAGATGTGGACGCACCCTAACGCCGCCCATCCAAATCGAATCGGTGTTCACGATATTGCTATCAAGAATCTATGTAATAGCTGTTTTCCCGTGGCTTCCAATTCCACCGCGTCCCGGAGAAAGTTCTTTCCATACCTCCAGGACAATAATTTATTTATTTTCTACCTAAAGTTTCAATGAATCCCAAATCATAAATCACATCTCAATAGGTTTATCCGTTTTATCATGAAAGTTATTTAATATTGTCCATACTGAAAAAAAAGAAGAACAAAAGAAATCCATATCATGTTTTCCAAATAATTTTATTTAACAATAAAATCTATTTACAAAAATGTACAACATTGAAATTATAATTTTAATAGTTATTACATGTTGTGAAAACTTCGTGACAGACCCTTAATAATCAATTTTTATTTTAAAGTATGTACGGTACCAGAGTTAAGTGTAAGTCGTTTCTGTTTTGTTGAGCAATTTAGAAAATTGCGATTTGTCCAGCAACTTTTGATACTGACCGTATCATACTTTTATAATGTTCTAACTTTTTCGAGACTCATTCACGCAACATTGATGCATATACGAAGTTTTCACTGCACGTAACAATAGATAAATGATAAAATTAATAATTCGTTCACCATGTCTTTTCTTATCCATTCACATAGAAATTTATTTTTTTCTAAATTCCGTATTACAAAATAAAATTCACACAATAAATAATGCGTGCAAAATTATTTAAGTATTGGTATGTAATACGGATCTTAGAATTTCGATCGCATTGAGGAAGCATTCACAAATACATAATAATTACCTATTCGGATTTTTTTACCAACAACTAGCATTTTTTGCAAAAAAAAAACATTTTGCCTACATTTTCAAATGTACATTAATATGTTTCAGGACAATTACTGGTGTGGTAATTTCAATATTCAACAATTAAATTTTTACAATTCATTATTTCAATATTTTTAGATATACATAATATGGAAAGTTTTAAACTAAAAATCTAAACATAAAAGAAAAATGCCTTCAAATTAAAAAATATCGCTTATTCGACTATTATTACAATTTATTACGCTAGCAACACTACCTGGATTATTTTATTAACGACAGCCTCACGTACCTTTTTAAATTTTAAGACTTAAGTAATAGCACTTATCATTTTATCTTTTTTTCATATAAGTACCTTTCATTAGTTTAGCTACACGGCGTAAAAACATTTGAATTTTAATCAAGATCTTTAGGGTCCGTTCAAACAGAACGGCTCGGAGAGGAGAGCAAATTCTTAACACGTTGAAAATCGAGTACTTTGGTTTATTTTTGCCTGTGCACTGATTTTGTCATTAAGAATGCTCGAAGGCGCTTGGTGTGAAATAATAAGAGGATCCGATCGGCTCCGATCGCATACTTTTTCTCAGTCTTGCAGACGTTTGGCTCTGACTGCATCTCACGCAGCCGATCGGAGCCGATTCCAGTCTGTGTGAAAAGAAAAATGCGCGCCGATGCTCTCCGAGACGGTCTGTCTGACTTGACCCATATAACAGCAGTATCTAGGTAGTTAATTGTTTTATATAACAGCTGCTTTACTATTGAATTTTTAAATTTTATCAAGCCATACTTTCTTACTAAGTAATTGTATTCATTAATAAGTTTAATTTGAGCAAATTCCTAATGCGATTTATCCAATAGTTTGATGCGTCTTGTAAATTTTGTGCGTTCTACAATTTTCTACAGTTTAAAATTCTTCCAATTACAAGCAGTAAGTCTGGCGCCAGAACACAAAATATTTTGGCGCCTTGTTTCACAAGCCCTTTGGCGACCTCATCCTAGAGCGCCCTACTGGGGTACCTACACAAGTAATAAATTTTACTGTACCCTATTCGCCGAGCCGTGAGCCAAAAGGTAAACAAAGAATGACTTTTTCAAGATGGCGTCACATTACCTGTGGTCTACAATTTAGTAGCGTTCCATGTTTGACAATCAAGTATTTTAGGTTATTTTACAAGTGAACGATTTAATACATAATGGATAAATTAATAAAATAATTTACGGCGTTCATTATATTTGATTTCAAATAAGTCTGAAAGGATTACATAAGTTCTCCAGACATCGTTCTAAATATAATTTCTTCATTTCTAATGTTGTCAGTGTATTTCTTCCGTAGTTTTTTTTATAAAATATGTTCATTACCTACTTCAATCGTGACTTATAAAGAACCCTTTTTATGGTTTGTTTACCTTTTGGCTCATGGCTCCGTGTAACAGAAATAGGAATTTGTAATTATTTATAAATATCTACAAACGACTTTGACCTGACTACTCAAAAAATTCGGTGAAAAAGAGAGAGCGGTCACAAATATTTAAATTGACACCTTTTGTCACAAAACTGTAAGTCCCGGCCGTCATTGAACATCCTTGGCAGTCGTTACGGGTAGTCAGAAGCCAGTAAGTCTGACACCAGTCTAACCAAGGGGTATCGGGTTGCCCGGGTAACTGGGTTGAGGGGGTCAGATAGGGCAGTCGCTCCTTGTAAAGCACTGGTACTCAGCTACATCCGGTTAGACTAGAAGCCGACCCCAACATAGTTGGGAAAAGGCTCGGGAGATGATGGTGTCACAAAAAGTCAACAAGTTATGTCGACGTTGCTCTGTCAAAAAACTAGCTGTTTGATTGAAAGGCTATGAACCAGTTGGCTGCAACATAAACAATTGTCTGTACGTGTGTTTTGTCATTTACATCCTCGTTTAGAGCTGGACCCCGTTTGGGAATAGTTAACAAAATAAAATCTTGTATGAATATTTTTTGAAGATTCCTGCATCATTTAAAAACGAAATTAGACCCGGTAGATGGCGTTACTATCGTTGTTCCAATATTACCAATATTTTTGTCTCTAATATAAATAAAGTTCACTGGGTCTTCCAGCTTCCTAGTACTCATCTGCCATGATCAGGACTACTAGCGCCGTCCAGCCGTTGAAGGGCTTACAGCCTGAACCCTTGCCGTCTTCCCCGGAGTACTGCTCGAACAGGTACCCGGCGCGTTTGTATTCGTTTAGTATGTTACCTGCGAAATAAAAACATTTCATCATCATCTGAATAGCTTCTTCCCGATATGTTGGGGTAGGCTTCCAGTCTAACTGGATGCAGCTGAGCACTAATGTGCCACATGGAACGACTCCTCAACCCTCCCAGTTACTTGGGCTACCTAATACCCCTTGCAGTCGCTTCAAGTAATATTCTCCGCTTCATCAGTTTTTCACCGTCAAGAGTTACTCAAGAACGATGTAGTAATGTATCCCCCCCCCCTGAAAACTTGAAAAGAAGTACTAGGCTCACATAAACCGAAAGAGCTACTCACGAACGATATTTTCGGCAGCTCTGGCAGCATGAGGTCCCTCCATACTCGCGTAGTGCTTCAGAGAGGACTGTGCGAGATAGTTCTACTGCTCAGTTCTACGGTAGAACTAATGGGAACCGAGCAGTAGAACTAGTGGGAACAAATCTAAAAAAGGACTAGGCCGTCATAAAATGAAAGAGCTACTCACGGACGACATAGTTATGTATCTCCCCCACTCCCGCTTGAAACTTGGATAACTCTTCTAATAAAAGTACTAGGCGCTCATAAAATGAAAGAGCTACTCACTGGCGACATAGTTGTGTATATCCCCCCCCCCACTCCCGCTTGAAACTTGGATAACTCTTCTAATAAAAGTACTAGGCGCTCATAAAATGAAAGAACTACTCACGAACGATATTGTCCCGCAGCCTGGCGTTGAGTTCGGCAGCCCTAGCAGCGTGAGGTCCCTCTATACTCGCGTAGTGCTTCAGAGAGGACAACGCGAGATAGTTTATGGGGATCCAAATTTGACCCCTCCAGTATGGGGGGTCGTGTTCTGTGTTCCTCTTCATGTTTAGAGGAGATGATTTTGAAAGGGACCTGTGGAAAATTAGAAGTCATTCTTACAAACGTTAAGCTGTGTCTACGCTAGACGAACCGAGCACGAGCGGAGCACAAGCGGAGCCGTTCTCACAATTCTACATCCTTAACCAATTCTTGGGATATACGAGACCATGCATCAATCTTCTTTTTTTTTATAGTAATGCTCATGTTTTGGGTCCCATATCAATCGATTATTTTGATACAATTAAATTAATTGCACGGAAGTATCTTCGGTCCACGTTTCCATGATGTTCGGCTCGAGCGACCGACGTCTGTCACTAAACACGTCCACGAGCGCACTGCGAGCGCGAAGCAAATCCGTGTTCGTTCAAAAACCGACAACAGGCGGAAGGCAGCCGAGCATGAACAAAATGCTCGCAGCGCGCTCGTTAGAGGCTTGTAAGTTGGTCCACACTAGACGAATTGTGTTCGGCTCGTGCTCCGCTCGTGCTCGGTTCGTCTAGCGTAGACACAGCTTAAGTCCAAAAATAACTTTGTCTGGCTGGTCTGGCGAAAATTATACAACCAAGGAAGAAAGGACAGGCTGAATTTTACCAGTCGCGAAAAGTGGTTCTTCAGGGATGTGGGTCGAACCGAGGGAAACAGCTAGTAAGTATGACTATAAAAAAAATTCTACCGAAATTTTCCCCAAACTATGTTCTACCCATTTTGACGTCCAACAATGTTCTACCCATTCTGACCCCAAATAATGTTTGCCCAATTATAATTCTATCCATATTGCACAACTCTTGGTAGGTATATGTTTAAATCACTCAGTTCAACATCAGTACTTAAAACTGCCAGTTTTCCGAAAAGTATTTTGTATTTTAAGTCAGCATTATTTTAAATAACATATGGGCAATATTTTACCAGTGTAATCAATGGGTATTGGGTTGCCCGGGTAACTGGGTTGAGGGGGTCAGATAGGGCAGTCGCAGACCCCAACTTAGTTGGGGAAAGGCTCGGGAGATGATGATGAGCAATATTTTGATAAGGAAAACAGAAAACAAATTCATTAATTTTGTGAAATTCAACAACATTATATCTCACCTGAGTCCGTATGGTGACCACAGCAATTCAGGTTTATCTAAATCTTCTAGTATTTTGCCCAGCTTGTCACTGTCGGGTTTCAGCACTTTCAGTAACATCGGGAACAGGGATACGTAACCTGAAATATAACAAAAGATTTGCTAAGCCATGAGAACATCTGTCACTATATTCCATTTGACAAATAAACTACTACGTGTTTTGGCAGGCACGTTAAATTGATGAATCTTGGCTGTCGTTTAAACATCTTTGGCAGTCGCTGTAGGTACGAGAGAGTCAAAAGGTATCACGTAGTCCAGGTAACTGGGTTCAGGTCAGATAGGCAGTCGGTCCATGGAGCACGCTGTTACTCAAGTACTACCGACCAATGACAAGTGTGACCCTGGACTTTAAGAAAAATCTTTTGATCTGTCAAAACAACAAAGTCTGCCTCCTATACAGAGGATTCTGAATTGCAACCTTCGTAGAGAATATTTCTTCGTAGAAAGAAAGCAATTTTCGTAGAGATAATCAAGTACAATAGTATTTGATTATCTCTACGAAAATTGCTTAAGTTGGGTTATCAATGTCATTAGTTCATTTGGTTGTACTTTAAGAGGCTAACAGCACCCAAAACAAAATACGTACGAAAGAGAAGCCTGAAGAGAGTTGTTCATCATCATCATGTTGTTAACATTTTTTGTATCGAGAAAACTTTTCTAGAACGCGTTTTGAATTTTACAGGGTTCTCAGAAATATGTTCAAGATTAATGTATATTTTTTTCGCCGTCAGAAACTGTATAGATTTGGTAAAAAAAAAGTTTCAGACAAGCCAATTCGGGTGTTGTCAGCACCTTAAGCCAAAAGGCTAGGTAGATGATATATTTTTTCCATTCGATATTATCTGTCTACTTACCAAAAGCAGAAGTAACAAGCCTTGGTTGCGGAGGTACGGTGACACTGCGCACTACTCGAGCGCCCTCTTGCGGATTCTTAGGCTGTTGGCGAACTAACTTCACTCCGTCAGTGTGGAGCCCTGAAATAACATAATTTAATGGACTATTTTTATTTAAAAACTCAACTCAACGTAGTTGGGTTAAAGACACATAAATTATCAGAAATAGACATTATTGGTCTATAATGCATTTTTGCAGTCGTTACGGGTCAGGAGCCAGAAAAGACAACTCATCTTACAAAGGGATATCAGGTTGCCCGGTTAACAGGGTTGAGGAGGTCAGATAGGCAGTTGTGACATAAAATTTTTTACATTCAGTCAAAACTGGAAGCCGACCCCAATATAGTTTGGTAAAAGGCTCGGCAGACGATGAAATTATTCTTGAGTATAACCATATCTTTATTTTTTATTTCTTATCTTATCTTACCATTATCTTCTAGTTTTTGGTAATAGTTTAACACGGTACTGAACTTACCATAATCAGCGTATGTCTGTGTGTGTGAAGACCAATGTAGTTCATTTAGTAAGTCTTCGTCACCTAACTGCTCTTTGGTCGCTTCGTATCTAAAGAGAAATAAAATATGTATGTAATGTCATAAATATTTAGAACTAGCATTGTCTGCAGTTTTTTCCCGAACTGCTTCCCGTACAAGATTAAAGTAGACTTTTTGGATCCATTGAACCGACATCAAAAATTCGTTACCAATACCAATTAAACCCAAGTAAATTGTGAAAGTCATCCTAACTAATATTATAAATGTGAAAGTAACTCTGTCTGTCTGTCTTTCTGTCTGTCTGTCTGTCTGTCTGTCTTTTCTTCACGCCTAAACTACTGAACCGATTTGTGTGAAATTTGGTACAGACATAGTTTGGGACTTGAGAAAGGACATAGGATAGTTTTTATTACAAAGAAATAAAAAAATAAAATTTATTCCGGACATATAGCGCCATCTATTGGTCAAACCAAAAATCTGCTGGAAGTCACTATTCCACGCGAACGAAGTCGCGGGCAAAAGCTAGTAGGCTATATTTTAAACAGGTACGGAAAGTTCCCTGAAAACACGGGAACATAGAGGTAGGACTAGTGATGTAAAATGAAAAAAAAACTTTGTTTTTTTTCACTTTATTGAAAAAAAACATGAAAAAAAACTTTGCATCGCTGTTTTTTTTTTCTAAATTTGTTTTTTTTTTCTAGCCTACGTTTTAGTTCAATTTTCAAAATTTCCCTTTCGGTGAGTTAATATCAATGAATGTTGCCAATATTTTTATGAAATGTTGGTACTGTTTTATCAGAAAAGTACCGTAGATTCAAGAATAAAGTTAAGACTCTATTATGTAATCTTAAGTATTAATGTTTAACGGTAAATGCCCTTACAATTTTAGAGTTACTCTTGAACAAAAAGGCCCAGAAAAAAAAACAGTTTTTTATCAGGTTTTTTTTTCACATTAGAAAAAAAACGGTTTTTTTGCAACACTAGGTAGGACACGAATGTCTTATATGAAACTAATGTGAAAAATCTATCTTACTTGCTGGAGTCCCGATGCAGTACATCGGCGATGGTCATCATGGCGTCGGCGGCCGCGTACATCCAGCACCTTAGGTCCACGTGACGCTCTATGTCTGAGGGGTGGGATGCCCTGGAAACAAACACATTGAAGAAATAACCAGCATTTTATCGAAGCTAAAGCATAGACAAAGCGGCGCAAGGACTCGCGCCGGCGTGTCAACATTTGTGAAAGGCTGACAAGTGTTCCATAGGACTGTCCCCATTGAAGATGAAAGGTTGTGAGACACGTCTATGCCCGCGAATTGAGGCTAAGAAAGATATGGACCTCCAACTGATAAGTATATTAGGACAAGGCTCGTTAGAAAGAGACTTACCTAGGATAGTCATCGAGTCCTGAAGTCAGAGTCTTTGGGTTCAACTGCAGTCCATCATCTTCACGCCCCCTCCAGCGGTAGGAAGTGGGCTCATCCCCTTTTTGGGTGGTTTGGAACCACTGGTACCACGCCTGGAACAAACAGATATACCTCGAAATTCTCTAACGATACCTAAGTATTATCTACTTGTTGTTCTATCACAGCAATTTACTTAAATATTTACATAATGTTTACATAATGTTTGAGCTGTTCTTAAAATTGAGTGGCATTTCAGTTTTCGGCCGATATTTACACTATATGGATAAATGAGAATACTGCCGAAAACCTTTCATGATAACATTTACGTCAAAATATTCTGCAGAAAGTACTAGGTCCCATAAAGTAACAAATATTTACTCGTCGTGGTTTATTACCACATCAAACATACATATTTGTTTTCAACACTAACGAAACGTGAGAAAACGCCCTAAAAAGTTTTGTTTTTCGTTGACACTATTTTCTTAATTTTTATCACAAAGTACTAGGCGCCCATAACTAGCTAGAAGCTCACCGTAGCCTACTATACGTTCAGCGTTCTTATGCTTGGAACCGCTCACAAACAGTTCGGGGCGTATCTTCACGAAGTGCTAGTTGAGCAACATCGGCGGGTTGGCGGCCGCGTTGCTTTTATTTTTTTATTTTTACACTGTACTTTGTACTAGGCTCACACAAACTAACAAGAGATGCTTCCATATACAGCGATTGGTATAGTGGCTGACCAAATAAATTCGACTATTGAAGTGGGTATATCGCGACTTAAATTCTCATTTTAAAAAATTGGACTGAAAACCTACGAAATCTAAGAAAACGCCCTAAAAAGTTTTTTTTTGTTTTTCGTCGACACTATTTTCTTAATTTTCATCACAATGTTCTACACAAAGTACTAGGCGCCCATAACAAGTAAGGAGCTTACCTGCAACCTACTTACTGAACATTCATATTTTGGTAATTTTCATCTAATCATTCTACACAAAGTACTAGGCGACCATAACAAGCTAAGAGCTCATCGGCAGCCGGCTAAACATTCAAGCTTGCTTCTATGCTAGGATCCGCTCACAACAAATGTACTAGGGGACCATAACAAGTAAGGAACTCACCTGCAGCCTACTGAACATTCTATCAAGCGTGCTTCTATGCTTGGAGCCGCTGACGAACAGTTCGGGGCGTATCTTCACGAAGTGAGCCAGTTGTATGAGCAACATCGGCGGGTTGGCAGCCGCGTTGCTTTGTACCACGAACTCTTTGGGTACTCTTGCTAATGCCTCCGATCCTGGTACATGTAACGAAGAAATGGTATTTAATATTTTTTGAAAGGTAAAGAAAAAGGTCAATTATGTGTGTATGTGGGCTGGAAAGTGAGTGCGCTATTGAGTGTGTGAATGGGTGCAGCAATGACTGTTGTTACTTTACGTCCAAAGGTAGGTATGTAGAAATTCCCTTTATTCAAAATGCAGATGTAAAGAAAATAAGTGGATTAGTGAATGACTGAGTGTATGAGTGTTAGAGTGAGTATCTGAATGAGTGTGTGAGTGAGTGCACGAATGAGTGAGCTTCCTTTTTTTATTTTACCGTATACCATACATACCTAAAATCTGTTCCCTAGGAATCCATCCCTCAACATTGATGAGATCTAACCAATGTGCCGCGATGTCCATCTGTATGTCGTTAGACCATCTCCCGATGAGAAGACCGTGGAAACCCTCGTCCCAGAGGAAACCGCGGGGGAAGAATGATCTAGAAACATATAAAAAGGAATAAAATACCGCAGCTTAGGTACATAAAGGGCTATAGAAGGAACAAATGTGGGTTTGATGGGCCCTGGTAAAGTGGTCAACAGAAAAGAGGGGTCTAATTTTTGTAAGTCATCTGCCTTTTCCCAACTACATATGTTGGAGTCTGCTTCCAGTCTAACCGGATGCAGCTGAGTACCAGTGCTTTACAAGGAGCGACTACCTATCTTACCTCCTTAACCCAGTTACCCGGGCAACCCGATACCCTTTTTTTAAACTGGTGTCAGACTTATACTGTAATTGGGGGTAAGCTGAAGATAGTACCTGCTAGGCACTCCAGTATATAAAGGTGCTCTCCAATAAGGCACTGGTTCCCTGGTATACTGCGACTGTACTCGACCCGCGCCGAAGAAATACCCCACACCGCCCAGAGTGTTCGATAATGCCGCCCTGGCTATTGCCACGTCGTGGGGTGGGTAGCTGCAAGAAAAAATAAGAATTGAGAATGTACTCCTTTTTGGGAAGTCGGTTAAAAATAAAATCCTTACTAATAATATAAATGCATTTCATTAAAGTTGTCTCAAAAGGGCTTCAGCGTGTTGGCTTCGGCCCCACGTTCGCCTCCCAAAAATCCGGGACTCTATAGTCCCGAGGTCTGGTAGAGACATACATATATAAATGCGAAAGTAACTCTGCCTGTGCCAAAATATCAGTTTTAAATTAAATACATTTTTTCAATTATTTGTTTTACTAAGAGGAAACAGTCTTTTGTTTGTATGCATACCAAAGACTTTGAACTACTGAACCGATTTGAAAAAATCTTTCACTATTGGGAAGCTACACTACACCCGAATGATATATATTTTGTTCGGGAACTGGAAGAAATTACCCGGGGCACGAGTAAACCCACGGGAAACAGGTAGTATTAAATGATAAATGCAGAAGTAACTCAGTGCGTCTGTAACGCCAAAATTACTGAATAACAGTAACTTACCAAAAAGGAGAAAACCAAGAAATAAAACTAGTATAAAAAACTCAATTTAATGCTCAAACCTTCTCCGTGTGAGAGGAGGCCTGTGCCCAGCAGTGGGACGATAAAAAGGCTGTAACAGTTGTAACAGTATAAAAAACTAACCCCTTCTCATCCAATTTGAATTTCTCTTCAAATTCAATATCAAACGAGGTCTTTTTGGCTTCCAAAGCTCTTGTATACTTTTCCCCCTTTAATGGAGGAGTGGGGAGATCCTCCGTGGTATAGACTATGTCTATGGAAAATGGCGTTTCCACCAACATCTGTATTGGCACGAAATTAATGTCTTTGTCCTGAAAACAATCGAAAATATATTATGTAAAATCTTTACAAATATTATAAAATATGCGAAAGTAACTCTGTTACATTAGATAATATCTAAGGCTTGATATCCGGATGCGGGAAGTAGTTCATACGAGATGCTGATGAAACTGGGAGGAATAGCTTGTAAGACTATAAGTGTTGCCTCTACCCAATGTAACCCCAAAATATGTTCTACCCATTCTGACCCCAAAATATGTTCTACCCAATAACACCCACTCATTCTAAGCCTATAAAACTTTCTTTATTACATTCCATTTATTCTATTTTATTTTATTCCATTTCATTCCATTCTATTCCAAAATTCTACCACAACTCTTGGTGTACATGCCTTACTAAGTTCATCATCAGCGCCCAAAACTGCTAGTTTACCAAAAATGGAATGTCTTTCCACCTTCAGTAGAGCATAGAACTTCTCTTTGAGGAGATGCAGCCCTGGTGCGTGAGCTTCCGAATATGATGTGTGGAGGAGTTTGCCTGAAAATATTAGGAAAAATAAATAAAAACTATCTTTGAACAAACGTTTGTTTAAAATTAGAATTTTTTTTGAACACACTGATCTCAGGACCTACTGGTCCGATTTTATTCTTTCAGTGTTAGGTGGTCTATTTATCGGAGAAGATTATAAGACTACTCTTTATCCAGGCATGCGTTGAAACCACTAGCAAAATGGAACAAAAAAATACTACATATTGGATTTTCTCTGCGTACACTGTACATAATATGTCTTATTTCAATTTCGTTAATTAATATTGAACCTGCGAAAATAGGTAGTTTTTGTAATCGTTGTTACGATCCATATATCTATACTAATATTATAAAGCTGAAGAGTTTGTTTGTTTGAACGCGCTAATCTCAGGAACTACTGGTCCGATTTGAAAAATTCTTTCAGTGTTAGATAGCCCATTTATCGAGGAAGGTTATAGGCTACTTTTTATCCGGGTCCGTGCCGAGGTTCCCACGGGATGCGGGTGAAACCGCTGGCAGAAGCTAGTGATTTTATAATGATACTAGCTTCTGCCAGCGGTTTCACCCGCATCCCGGAACAACTCCCCGTACCGGGCCATAAAAAGTACCATAACAACCGTACCATAAAAAGTAGCCTATAGCCTTCCTCGATAAATGGGCTATCTAACACTGAAAGAAATTTTCAAATCGGACCAGTAGTTCCTGAGATTAGCGCGTTCAAACAAACAAACTCTTCAGCTTTATAATAATAGTATAGATATTTAAAAGTTAAGTTAAATATTCATATGTAGCTAAAAACATACTGTTTTTTATATTGTTAGGAAGCAAATGTGAAGCATTACATAAAATTATTTTAATCTTACCCTGATTAGGCACCAGATTGACTCTAAAGTTATGCAGCTGAGGCGTATGACCCAATATGGACCCGTCTTCGTACCAGATCCTGGAGTGAGGGGCGGCGGCTCCGAGAGACTCGTCCAGCGCTCCGTACCAGATTAGCACGAACGGTACTTTGGCATTACCCTGGACATGTTGGAAAAAGGCGTGTAGGTTAGTTCAAAAATTATAATATTGTTGGTTGTTAACAGAGAGTCAATATAATTATCTATATATATAAAAGAAAGTCGTGTTAGTTACTCCACTTATAACTCAAGAACGGCTGAACCGATTTAGCTGAAAACTGGCAGGGCGGTAGTTTAGAGCCAGGAGAAGGATATAGGATAGTTTTTATTACAAAAAATAAAAAATACAATTTATTCCGGACATACAGCGCCATCTATTGTTCAAACCAAAAATCTGCCGGATGCCACTATTCCACACGAACGAAGTCGCGGGCAAAAGCTAGTTTTTTATATGTGTAAATAAGTTGCCGGAAGACGCTGGATGCAGGTCGCTTCCAGACGGTTTCTGTGGAGATCTAAGGGAGAGGCCTATGTTCAGCAGTGGACATCCTATGGCTGAGGTGATGATAATGATGAAATAAGTTGATGAGAGTTCATTTTACGTGGGCAAATCCATGCAATTTCTACACAAAAATGCTCTGGTAATTAAACCTAAACATTCGCGTTCATGTACTGGTATATGAATGAAGCACTATCTGCGGCATTCAATAAACTATCTATCTATTGATTTGTCTACTAAAGATAGAATTTTGATGTTGCAATCTGTATTGCTTACAGCTTGCAACGTCAAAATTCTTCAATAAACAGACAGTTTATTAACATCCACCATAAACACACTACTATGTTTACTGTTAGTCAAAATGGAATGCATGTGTAAGTCAGACTGGAATTTCATAACTTCCTAGAGCCTGCCCAGAAAAATGTATTTAAGACCAATGTTATGTCTCATTATAGTTATTTTCAAAAGTTTTAACTTTTAATTATAATCAAGAATCCTGTTACTGTTACTGTTACAGCCTTTTTTATCGTCCCACTGCTGGGCACAGGCCTCCTCTCACGCGGAGAAGGATTGAGCATTCATCACCACGCTTGCTCTATGCGGGTTGGTGATTTCAGACTTTATAGTCCAGGTTTCCTCAACATGTTTTCCTTCACCATTTTATCAGCCATTGGTGTCTAAGATATACTCAGAAAGTACATACAAACTTAGAAAAGTTGCATTGGTACTTTGCCTGACCTGGAATCGAACCCACGCCCTCATACTCGAGAGACTTTACCCATTAGGCCACCACGAATCCTAATATTATTTAAATAAACATACCTTAGTGGTAACATTGATCCTAACAGTCCAATGACCCCCGTGTTCTCCACCCGGGGTCTTAATAAACGAAGTAGTGATGTTATGGGGGTTGTCCGTAATCAGTTGCTCCCCAAACGTGACCCCGTCGTGTCGGAGCCAGCCGTACGTCGCGAGGTTGTCATTCTGGTCACACCAGTGTCTGTGGATGTCATAATGGGTAAAGAAGACAGGAAGAGGTGAATTTTGATGAATGTGAATTTGGTTTTTAGATACTTTGTATTTACTTAATTCGAATGTTTTGTGTTTACAACTTTGATTTATGTATGTATTTAATTGCATTTGAATATCTTTACTACTATTAATAAGCTGAAGTTTGTTTGCTTGTAGTGTTACCACTCCACTCAGGAATCATCATCATCCTCCGAACCTTTTTCCCAATCATGTTGGGGTCCCGGATTCAGCTGAGCACCAGTGCTTTACAAGAAGCGACTGCCTATCTGACCTCCTCAACCCAGTTACCCGGAATTATTACTCCACTCAGGAATACTGGATTGAATTTAAAATAAAACAAGGCTGCTATTTTGTCAAAAATTTATTATTCATATATATTATACTTACTTGATCTAGAAATTCTAGATAGATGAATCTATGAGGAGGTTGGACCAATTTTGATGAGATTGCTCCAATCTATTTAGCTTATGTTGTGTATTGTTGTAAAATGTAACTAAGGCTAATTATATTCATAAAACGAGACTACGCTAGCGTCACCGGTAGCAAAATTGATGCTACGAAGAAGCCCGTGCCCGTAAAGGGACCGAATCGGGCTGACGATGAGGGGTTCGTTACGGTGCAAAGGAGGAAGCGCCGTCAGCGAACCAACAAGAATCGCTGCGGCACGGCCCCTATTGAGCCTAACATCAAAATCCGTGCCGCTAAGCCGAACACCCTGGTGTACATCTCCCGCCTACACTACACCACTAAGGCGGAGGACATCGTGGAGTACGTGCGTCAGAAGCTGAAGTACGCCCCGAGAGTGCAGCTGCTGGAGTCGCGCCATAACACCAACTTCAAGGCGTTCGTGGTGCGAGTGCCGACATGTTTCCTGCACCTCGTGTTGGACGAGAACTTCTGGCCACAGGACGTGGTGTTCCGTCGCTTCCGCGGACAAGTGCCACAGGACCGCACAGTGACATAGTGAAGTGATACTAACATAGTTTTAAGTTTTTTATATACTAACAATTTTGTATAATATAATATGTATGTTAGTCATTAAGGTATATGGTATATGGGCCAAGGCAGCCTGAAAATAAAGGTATTTGATTTGATTTGATTTGATAAAATTTCCTTTTAACTGTGACAGTATAACTAACCTGATACCCTTATGTGAGGAGGCAGCTAGCTCGTACCACATCATGCCGAACACTGGTGACCGCGGCTCCCGACTCTTCATGCCCATATACACACCCGGCCTGTATGTGCCTCAGTAGCGCAAGACATATTATAGTGCACAAGCATTTGCAGACACAGGTACACTCACTATTCCTTCACTCTCATAGCCTGATGAGACAGTGAACGGACACAACCGGAGATAAATCAAGGACCGACATTTACGTGGTCAATGCACGGGTGCATCAATCACCAACTTCCAAGCTCCGAGCTGCTGTGTGAAAGTCTTCTAACAACAACAAAGCGATTCCAGTCCGAGACGTCATGCTAAGTAGCCGCGCTTGCGACCACCAACAAGGCAGTTAACTTACTAAGTAGAAGTTAATTAACTAACCTGATACCCTTATGTGAGGAGGCAGCGAGCTCGTACCACATCATGCCGAACACGGGTGACCGCGGCTCCCGACTCTTCATGCCCATATACACACCCGGCCTATATGTGCCCCAGTAGCGCTCCGGTATTTGTAGACCGGTTTCTTTTACTACCTAGAAAGGTAGGTAAGTAACAGTTTCGATTAGTACTACATATTGTAAAAAATATCCCTCTATTTATAGCGAAGATTATACATTGTCTCAAAATCAAAAGTCATTTATTTAGAATCGGCTGAAAATCAGCACTTTTTGAAGGTCAAGTTTACAGTAGACAGTCCCCAAAATGACGATCCTATCGAGTGATGCATAAGCAGGGTTCAGAGGTACAATTTATAACTGTATCAAGCTAGAGCCAGGTGCTAGAAATAAATAACATAACATATATGTGAAATAATTATGAAAATCAGAGGTCCACATTCATGAATATTATTTTACTGTCATGTAAATTATTGTAACAATGTTATGTGACATACATTCCATAGCACAACTCAACAGCTTTATCGCACTATATAAGTTAGGAGTGCTGGCTTTAAGGATTATAAGATAATCATTCATAAAACTCGATTTGCCTTTAAACTTGTATAAACAAGCCTATTATAATATCTACATGAAAATGAAGACATTATAATTACTGAACACTGTGTTTATCTCTTATTATCGCTAAATTAAACGATGAATATCACTTAGTTCGTGGAAAAGAGTTTAAAAACTATGAAACAAGGAAAACCGACAGCAAATATACATTTGGAATTTTACGTACCTTATCATCGTCAAATGGCGTGTTAACCCGAGTTTCCAGGTAGCCTAGAGTGCTTATATACACGGCGATTAAAAAACAAACGAAGCCGACACCGGTTTTCCATACAGAAAGGAACTTAAACGTCTTACTACCAAACGAAGATTCGCTACTGCCCGCACTGCTGCTTGTATCGTTCTTATCTGTTTTAAGCGACACTACCTTTCTATGCCGAACCATTTTAACTACTAATTAATAACTAATCTACAATATGTATGCGGAATTGACACTTTTTCTTTTATAATTTATCTTTAAATTTGTTTTATATTTTCATCGGCATTCGCGAATTGAAAGCATCAATACGCGAGCGCGATTGACGTTTCGGTTTTATAGTGATGTTGATGTGTTACTAAAAATATCTATTGGTTTAATCGACTAAATGGTGAATAGGCACAAAAAATCGTAATCAGAGTTCAAGTGTCCATGAGAGGTAGTAATCGCTAAAGATCGAGCAGCTCGTTCTTTCAAATCATAAAAAAAATACTACAATAAACATGAAGTTACAAGTCAATATGAATATTTTAACCTTGGGTGTAACAATTTTTAGTTAATAATTAAAATTGTGTCAAAGAAATCTTCTAAATGCATGTTTTATATACAAATGGAATAATTCATCGTGTAAATTCCATAACTTTCTTGTACTGCAACTTCTGCTAGTGTAAAACACAACGCCCAACATGAACTATGCTAAAAACCCAAGATTAGTCTGAAAGATTTTAACGAAATATGACATGGGACACGATCATTAATTTTACATATTTTCGTATTGTACAACTATTTTGTCATATTGTGAGACGTTAATTTAGTCGATAGTAAAATTTATATGTTATTCATGAATTAGTCTTAAAAGTAACATCACTAACATCAATACGTGTGGCTTGTTGACATTATTTTGAAGTTGAATATTTCGTTCGGGAATTCGCATATAATTCAATGTTTTAAAAGTGCAAAACCCCAAGCATAAGTTTTGAAACGTTTTCGTGTTTTTTCGTATGGAGCTGAGTACCGGTGCTTTACAAGGAGCGACTGCCTATCTGACCTCCTCAACCCGGGCAACCCAATACCCCTTGGTTAGACTGGTGTTACTGGCTTCTTCTCTTCGGTTTTCTGATTTCTCTTATTTTCCCTTCCCCATGGAATGATAAAAAAGGGCCCCTTATTTTTATTATCTTAGTCTGAATTAAAAGCAAATGATGTACAGCTATATTATAGAAAGAGCAGTATATATAGCAGCTAGCTGTTTCCTGCGATTTTACTAGCATCTTTGCCTAACTACTTCACGCTCTTCCTCCGAGCCTTTTTCCCAACTCCGTTGGGGTCGGCGTCCAGTCTAACTGGATGTAGCTGAGTACCAGTGCTTTACAAGGAGCGACTGACCTATCTGACCCCCTCAACCCAGTTACCCGAGCAACCCAGTACCCCTTGGTTAGACTGGTGTCAGACTTACTGGCTTCTGACTATCCGTAACGACTGCCAAAGATGTTCAATGACAGCCGGGACCTACAGTTTAACGTGCCATCCGAAACACAGTCATTGGTATCTAAGATATATTTACTATTACTACTACTATTTCACGCACTTGGATTTAGTTTTATATATTCCTTTCAAAGGCTCAACTTCGCGAAAGCAGAGCGGAGTGTAGAAGCTTTTGAACTACCAATATGTTATCTCTGAGGAATACTGCTGGTAGGCGATTTCGAGACGTTTGAATTTATATTGGAAGTTAAAAACTTCTCTACTCTGCTTTACTTTGGTGGATTTTGAACTTTACCGAGGTTTCCCATCTGCAGTCTCTTTACTTTTATGATTATTGTGATTTTCCTTGACTCTCTTCCTCCGAGCCTTTTTCCCAACCATGTTGGGGTCGGCTTCCACGTGATTTTCCTTGACTACCTATCACATATCGACTTATTACATCTATACTAATATTATAAAGCTAAAGAGTTTGTTTGTTTGTTTGTTTGAACGCGCTAATCTCAGGAACTACTGGTCCGATTTGCAAATTTCTTTCAGTGTTAGATAGCCCATTTATCGAGGAAGGCTATAGGCTACTTTTTATCCCGGTACGGGAAGTAGTTCCCACGGGATGCGGGTGAAACCGCTGGCAGAAGCTAGTAAAGAATAAGCAAACTTGGTTTCATCCAACATTATCTGTCTTTTCATTTATTTTTAGGATAAGAATGTCTTGTGTACATACATAGCTATATTCATACAAGAAACTCCTTCCCTTAGAAGCTGGTAGGCGATTTCATTTTTTATTACGAACTTCCTTATTCTGAAGCAACTAGATAGTACTTCACTCGGATGCATTCTCTTACTTAAAATCCTTCTATCTAGCTAGGGAATGCAATCCTGGGGCCCGATTCTCCTAAGTTAATAATGTCAAAATTGAATAAAAATCGAATCGCAATATGATCGCAATAACAGTTTTAACCATATCGGGCATTCTGCTACTAATAAAAGACCAATCGTATTCGATTGACATTTGATTGGTGTGCGATTGGTCTGCTATTTTGGTGATTTTGGTCTATACGGTAGTTTGCTGTACAATCATAAATCATTTGCAGACAAAATGATTCATTATTGAATGATAGAAAAGGATAAAAACGTTTATTTCAAAGAAAAAAAAGCGGAATGCCACATACGCTTCAATCGTAATCGAGTCGTGATTGGATCGCAGTCCAATGTGAATCGTATGTCGCTTAAGTAAAATTAGGAGAATCGGGCCCCAGGATCTCATAAGATTGAAATTCTTAATCGAATACGATCTCGAATACGAACTCTAGTCGACATTGCATAGCAGTAAACCTTTAAGATAGGTCCAGCCGTTTTACCGTTATAACGTAAACAGACTGTAACATAGGTATTGAATGAAAATGGCTATTCTATGTTGTATTTCTTGGAATATCTGCAAAATTCTGGCTTACTAGCTGTTTGCCGCGATTGCACACGCATCCCGTGGGAACTACTATCAATATAGCAATACACTATTGCCTATGAAACTCGGGAAGAGTGTAGCTTTCCAACAGTGAAAGAATTTTTCAATTCGGTTCAGTAGTCGCGGAGCTTTACTTTAAGTTCAGGGTGCAAACGAACACACAAAAAATGTTTCCTCTTATTATATAAGTTTAAATGACAATTCTCTTCCTAAAATTACAGTTTATCATTTTCAAACTAAGATCTACTGGACAATTATACTAAAAATAGAGGCGTCGATGGAATGCTCGGAGCCATCACGACCCAAACGGGTTGGTGACCGCTGACTCCGCACTGACCGACGATACGGCTTGCCGACTCCAATAATTGTTTTCAAATTGAAAATCTTTATTTTATTGTGTTATACAACCTCTTTTCTAAAAAAAAGGCGTAATATTAGGCATGAAAAAGAAATTGTCTTTGCATCATTTCTCCAGCAATAAAAAAAAGAAAAATAAATATGGCGCAACCTATCTTCTGCTTAAATAAGATTTCGTTAATTTCTTATTTATTTGTCAATTTCTATCAGTATTTTATGTGAATATACAGTAAAGTTAGGTATTTAAAAGGCTGTGCCTTGCTGTGTCCGAGTAAAGTCAGGTGTATTATGAGAGAGACAAGAAGATTATCATTTTTATTTTTCTCGCCGTGACAAGCGCATCGTTGGTGTTGAGCTTTCAGCTGATCTAGCGCTTTTGTTTACCCGATCGCTGGATTTGGGAAGATATTGCTTTTAAAAATTTTAGGTACCTATTTAGGATCTTGCAAGGTATTTTGTGAGAGTTACAGTTTACTTATTATGGTAGCATAATTATTTCATACATATTTGAAAAGTGATTGTATGTACCTATACCTACCTATTTTGTAATAAAGACAATTTAATTACGCAGATAAATATGGTGTACAAATCTAATGTAAATAGGTAAGTAACTATTGTGGTGTTTATAAACAGATTCCTCATGTTGATTGCGGAGAAATTAAAAACTGTGAAAAATAAGATAGGAGACCTACCGATTTATGAATCTTGTCATAAAATACGTATTTAGAAGAGAATTGTATATAGGTATACTATAACTTAATTGTAACTAAGTAGGTAAATAGCTTGTTAAAACAAAATAAATTAGTTTGAACTAACTTTTTAAAATATCTAAACTATCCCGTTGCCAGTACATTTCTAAAGCTCAGTATTAAACCCAAAAAATCATTAAAAATCTTAAAACAAACACAAAGTAACATATCAAAATAATGAAGACCGCTTTTTGCCCAAAAACACAATCGCTTGAAGCGCTTTGTTGTCACAAGCCAGCAACCGCGCCACCTGTACGTTCCAAATGTAGATAAAACAGTTCAGAAATACTGCGCGTCGGTAAAGCAGGCACTCCCCCCGCGGCGGCGCGTACCCGACCCCTTCGGGGGCGAACGAAACCAGTGCGATCGAGCGACACACGCCGCGCGTACCTGCGACAAACTCCGTAACGCGCCACGCTACGCGATATCATGAACCGAACACAACTATACACGCATTTATTCAGTGAAATAATGTAAATAATAACGTTTAATAACATTTAGCATAGTTTTAGTGTTGTGTTGAAACCGTGAGCATTGTTTACCGGCCGGCGAACGCACGCCACAGCGCTCCCCGAAAAAAAAAACTCCGATGTCGGTGGCAGTGAGGATGCTTGCTTGTGTCAGTGTAGTGTATTAAAATAGGTAAATGTATAAACGGCGTGCTATGATCGTATGAGGAAGAAAAGCACAAGGAACATTGTAAGTGAAGAGCGTGTCGGCTCAGTGTTATTACTGTTGTTTGGGCAGAAATGCGGGGTAGCTCGCCCCAGTCCAAGGAGGTATTATCCGAGTGGGGCGGCCGCCGCTGATCAAAAACGGAGGTACGGAGGTCTATCCCTCGTGTACTCAGTGTTTTTTTTTTACTGAAGCAGGTCCCACGTAACCCCTTTTTTGTGCGACGCGTTTTTTTTGGAGGGAATGTTTACGAATCGATACTCTTGTAGGTTATAAGCGCCTAGTACTCGCGTCTGAGTTCCTACACGCGTTTTTGATAAATAAACACAAAAAATCGATTGGTTCGATGATTTTATTTTCGAAAACAATGTTTGTTTTTTCCGTTGTCGACTAACTTCGGGTTTAGTACAGTGTTTGGGTTTTCATTTAGTTTTTAGTACATTTTATGCATTGAAAGAAGTAGTACGCATGTAATTGCTAGGTAGCGATCCAGTCATTGGAATTGTACCTACGTTCGCCGTGAGTGATAATGATAACAAATAAAAAATATGTAAATACGTATTTTTGTAACTGATAAATAAAATACCTTTTGTTAGTTTTTAACGTGGATAAGCTGTGGTAAAGTTACAGAATGCACAGTATTCTTTTTTTTTTAATTTTCGAATGTCAAACATTTGAAAATAAGAACATCTCTCTTCGTATTATGCTCTCCTGGTACTTTCAGGTAGCCAATAATTATAAATATGCCAATTAACACCCAGAATCTAATTAGTTGTTTGACCCTAGATCAAAATATTTAGCCTAGACAAGTCCCTAGACATCACGGCAGGCAGAAATCTAGACTCAAAATACATATCTCTAGACTAGACCGTTATACTTATCTGGTGGATCATTCATAAAGAAATGACATGGATATAGGTATGATAAATCTGAAATAATTAACTCAACCTGCTTGACTAGTTTTTATTTCGATTACGTCAAAACGGCTAAGCAAAATTCGATGATTTAATACAGATACGGCAAGCCTCCGTAGCCAGCTTACAGAGGAAAAAAAATGTTGTTAACATGAAACAAGAACACATACACAGTATTTCGAGGTTTTCCTCAAAAATCACGTTCCTTCAGTTAAGGAAAGATTTCACGTCACGGGGCGAAGCCCTATTAACGTCTATCGGACAGTTAAAATGCTGACTAACCACCGTTCCCATATTCTATCTTATATCATGGATTCGCTAAATAGAGATAGAATTTTGTCACTATCCCCATACAGTACATAAATTCCTATCTCTACAAAGCAAAACCATAGATAGATTAAATATTGACAACGGCCGTAGATGGAGTGACAGAAGACAGTACAAGTTGTATGCGTCAGACGACCGCACGATGTGACGATTTCGTCAATATAGGCATTTGCAAATAAAAGACGTCATGTAAAAATCAACCCTTTGCTAGGTCCAAAAAAGTTGACAGACGTTTGATAATTAAGGTGTTTAAATTAAAGTACTAATACAAGATTTTCTTGATAAAGTCGATATGGTTAGAAAGAATGTTACTTGTGACATGACGGCAGATAGAAGAGTACTGAACACAAATGAAATTGGGTCAGGGGCAGGAGGAAGATGATGATGACATTTTCTTGAACACGTCGTGTAAAACTTTTGTTAAACTCCAAAATGCTGAGTTTTTGAAGATCCAGGCGAATTTGAGAATAACAGCCAGGATCGCACATTACAACAGTTTACTACACGATTTTTTAAAAACAAATCTTAGTAAGTCTTCTACCGATCTATGTTGAAGTTAGCCAATTGCGTAGTTGACAATTTCGATCCTAATGGATCTGCTGCCTAGCCAAACAACTTCAAACTACCTAAGATAAGTCCTACGTCGTCATTTGCCTATCCTTCTCCTTTGGGGTCGGCTTCCAGGCTAATCGCATGCAGCTGAGTAGCAGTGTTTTACAAGTAGCATGTGTAGAGCATAATGTCGGTCCTGCGCCTGATCTCTCTCCGATGGTGTCGGATTGCCGTCCCATCGGGCTATGAGAGTGAAGGAATAGTGAGTGCACCTGTGTCCAAGCAAATGCTTGTGCACTATAATATTATGTCCTGCGCAGTTGACTAATCTCCTTACACGAGAAAAGCCGCCGTAGCCGATAATCGGCTAGGAGGACATCATCTCACATGTAGCTAGTGGCTATCTGATCTCCTCCACCCAGCTACTTGGGCAGCCCGAAACCTCTTAGTAAGACTGGTTGTCAGTTTCTGGCACCCGTGACGACTACCAAAGATGTACAAATGTTAGCCAAGAGCTTGTAATTTAACTTGCCTTCTGAAATTAGGAGGAACTCGTTTTGAAATGGTGGTCACCAATTCACTGATTTTATGATCGATCGACCCGTGCGGCTGTTCGTCTAAGAGCCGTTCTAATATTCTATCTATCTGTAGTTTTGCTACTAAAGATAGGTATTTGACATAACTTGTATGTGACTTTTGTCGTGAAGTCGTGGTGGCCTAGTGGGTAAAGAACCAACCTCTCAAGTGTGAGGGCGTGGGTTCGATTCCAGGTCAGGCAAGTACCAATGCAACTTTTCTAAGTTTGTATGTACTTTCTAAGTATATCTTAGACACCAATGGCTGTGTTTCGGATGGCACGTTAAACTGTAGGTCCCGGCTGTCATTGAACATCCTTGGCAGTCGTTACGGGTAGTCAGAAGCCAGTAAGTCTGACACCAGTCTAACCAAGGGGTATCGGGTTGCCCGGGTAACTGGGTTGAGGAGGTCAGATAGGCAGTCGCTTCTTGTAAAGCACTGGTACTCAGCTGAATCCGGTTAGACTGGAAGCCGACCCCAACATAGTTGGGAAAAAGGCTCGGAGGATGATGTATGTGACTTTTGTCAAAATTCTATTTCTAGTTAGGAAATCGACAGATCGAATATTGGGAGCGGCTCTAACTCTACATACATTTATGATAGTTTAACTGCAGAATGCCACATAGAAACTACGTCGTCAGTTCAGAAAGTTCAGTTTGAAATAAAGGCGATTTTCGCGTACTTTTCGCGATTTGACTCAGCTAAACTCTGTTTGGGAGTTTGAGCTGTGGAGGTCAGACAGTGGCTTTATGTAACTTATACCTACATACTATTTAGTTGCATCTTATTGGACTAAAAGATGACCTTCACCGACAGCCTTTTTACAGTCTCACTGCTGAGAAAAATAGTGAGAAGAAGTGGGTAAAGCACCAACTTCTCATGTATGAGTGTGTGGGTTCGATTCCAGGTCAGGTACTTGCCAATGCAACTTTTCTAAGTTTGTATGTACTATCTAAGTATACCTTAGACACCAATAAAAAGGCTGATAAAAAGGTGAAGGAAAACATCTCGAGGAAACCTGGACTATATAGTCTGAAATCACCAACCCGTATTGAGCAAGCGTGGTGATTAACGCTCCTTCTCCGTGTGAGAGGAGGCCGCAGCCAAGCAGTGGGACGATAAAAAGGCTGTAACAGAACAGACTGCTGAGAACAGGTATACCAAGAGGTATCGGATTGCCCAGGAAACTGGGTTGAGGGCGTCAGATAGGCAGTCGCTCCATGTAAAACACTTGTACCTACCCTAAAATATTATGTATACCCCAACACAGGGAAAAGGCAGATTATGATGATGCTGAGTTGAGGCACCTTTTCACACAAATTAGAGATGAGCATTAATCACCACGGCATGATAAGGAAGAAATGCCAGTATTAGCCAAAATAATCTCGCAGCCGAAAATCGATCTCAGTGGCGTGCACTTGGAGAGGCCTATGTCCAGCAGTGGACTGCGATAGGCTGATGATGATGATGATGAACCAAAATAATGTGGATGACTGACCATCTGAATGACACTCAGAAAGGTAACTAGTTACTTCTTCGTGACTCAAAATGCACATGACATCTCCAGATACTGCAAACTTTTAGTCGGCCGATAGTTTGATCGTTCTTGATGATTCAGTATGGAGATGTACGGGTGTGTTGTTGTGCACATTACAACGATTAGGTACTAATGTTTTGATTGTATTTGTTAATAAAATAAACTGTCAGCTAACCACCAAGCCATCCATTGGGTGACGGTATATTTAAAGTTACCCGTTAATCTTATTTACACGAAAATATTCTTGTATGTAGTACAGTGCTATACATAAATAGTACACTATACTGTTACTGTTACAGCCTTTTTATCGTCCCACTGCTGGGCTGCGGCCTCCTCTCACACGGAGAAGGATTGAGCATTAATCACCACGCTTGCTCAATACGGTAATGCAAGTATACAAAAAGCTTTAAATTAAAAGACAAAATTCTGAAAGTCTGACAAGTAATCTTACCTATAAAGTTAAGCCCCTATTAGGCTGTGAAATCAGATATTCAGTCACTCCATAGTCATCATCCTCCGAGCCTTTTTCCCAACTATGTTGTGGTCGGCTTCCAGTCTAACCGGATGTAGCTGAGTACTAGTGCTTTACAAGGAGCGACTGCCCTATCAGACCCCCTCAACCCAGTTACCCGGGCAACCCAATGCCCTTGGTCAGTCACTCCATGGTACAAAGGTATAATAGTTTTCACGTCTTAGCCAAACATAGGGATGATACGCATGCAAAAAAGTGTGTGCTAAGTATGAATGTAGATGGATGCAGAGGAAGAGGAAGACCTAAGAAAAGATGGATGGATTGCCTGAAAGATGATATGAATAGGAAGGGAGTGAGTGTCAGTATGACGAGTGACAGGGGAGAATGGAAGAAAATGACATATTGCGCCGACCCCAAGTAAAATTTGGGAACAGGGCAGGAGAAAGAAGAAGAAGTCTTAGCCAAACATTATGGGCAGCTTGGAACATCATGGCTATCGCTGCGCAGATCCTAATTTTTAGGTGTCAGCGGGTGACGGAGAAGAGCGAGGGCTACCGGCCACCTGAGCGTCCCTGACCTCTGAAATTGTGTATTAGCTGCATCTGGTTCTAACCCGACCCCAAAGAATACGAAAATTACTCTGTTGTAGGTAATTAGCCAGTAAATTGTTTGGACGAACAGCACTGCTTCGTCAATCTTACGGTCAAATGTTTATAAACTCCGTTAGTTTGGTTCAGCACTGAAAATTATCGGTAACTCACTGAAACAATCGGCGGACATGTCTTGATTTTGTGGAACATTGATATTAAAACACCAATCCTTACTTATACTTATTAAATGATGACTGTTACTGTAAGAAAAAGGAGAGCCTTTTCATTAAGTCGCTTCCACCAGTATTACCAGTTACTGTTACAGCCTTTTTATCGTCCCACTGCTGGGCACAGGCCTCCTCTCACACGGAGAAGGATTGAGCATTACCAGTGCCCTGAGCATATTGTGTTAGTGATGGACTAAAGGTCTTATTAGCTGACTAAAAGGCAGAAGGCCCAATTTCATCACCCACAATATTTTTTTTTTTTTTCTTAAAACAACTTTGATACTTAAACGTGAAACATAGTAAACAGTGGTTTTAAGGAATCTGTAATTTATGAAACTTGGGCCTTAGACAATATCCTTCATATTTCAAATAACATCAAATATCTATGTACTCTATCGCAAATACGTAACAGATCACTATAATTCGCTCGGCGAGTAAAAAAAACTGGAACGCGGTCTGTTTAGGTAGCCCCGAAACTTGTTTTTACAAGTACCTACATCGCACATTGCAATGACGAAATTGTCTTAGCTTTTAGTTGTAAAACTGCTTGTTCTTTATATCTAACTGTTTCTCGCGAAATTTACATCTTTTAAGTAAAGTACGGACGAAAAATCTACGTTAAGTTATCCATTTTGATTTCGCATTTGTTCGTACCATAGATTTGGGATCCCACAACCGTTTGATAGATTGGGATTGGCAATGCGTGACAGATAACTAAGTTGGCTTCATGATAGTAAAAAATAATAAACAAAACACTACACATCACTGAGTCGTCAAATATGTACTTGCAAGTTTCAGAGGCGCGAAGTAATTTGGTATGGTATGATCAGTAGTTCCCAAGGGACGAAGGCGAAAAATCAGATATACATTCATATGCACTTAGCAAAAGGCAGTTATATTCTTTCTTTTAGGTTAGTAATGAAACCGCCGAATCACATTACGGTTTTGAGAAGATTTAAAACGATAAGGTAAAGGTCATTAGCAGGATGCAATTTATTCCTTTCAAGTCTTGCTAAAATTGTTAGTATATGTCTTTGTCTTTAAAAAAAATTAAATGTTACTATTTTACGCTTTAACAATTGATTGCTAGCTGTAGAAATATATTATATGGATCTGGATACTGTTAATCTGATTCTGGAAAGATCTTCATTAAATTAGAGTGCAGGACTGATAGCTTAACGTGCTCTCTGATGTACGGATGTATTAATCACCTAACATCAAACTTCTAGACTCCAGGTTGTATTGTGCACTGATTGTATGTTTGCAAAACCCAGTAGCCAGTTTTTGGGGATCGAACCCTATCAACGTGTGATCTCTCTCCGGTGGTGTCAGATTGCCGTCCCATCGGGCTACGAGACTAAGGGAATGAAGAGTCCACCTGTGTCTGCGCGTACGCGCCTCCTGTCTCCCTTGAGGACACGCTCTGTATCTTTTTTTAAATATAAATGGCATCTCGCAGTTCAGCCTAGAGGCTGTTGACTGCTCGGTCAAATCCCTGTGGATGCTTAGAATTTAAGGCCTCCAGCCAGGGGCAAAAATAGCTTACAAATTAAGCGACTGCTCTAAGGGCACCCCCTGTGGGGTACGGGCCTCGGCTTAGGGCGTCGCTGACTAACAGCAAAGGGACAGGCTGGATCATAATTTTAGGTGCATTTTAACATTACTGCTCAGCTACGCGGGCTGGCTAAGCAAGGGTGGGGGGGGGAGTTAGAATTGCTACGCGTACGCGTACTTCGGCTGCGAGTTTTTGGGTAATTCGGTCTGTAACTGTTCTTCCTGATTGTACTTGTCTACGGCTCTCTTCTGTTTCCAAATATGGATGTGATTTATACGCGCTTATCTCAGGAATCAATTACTGAAGAAATCTAACACAGTTTTAAAAAATTCTATCAGTTATTGAATAATGCTTTTAAGCGGGTTCGTCAAACATTACCCACGGGATACGAGTAAATCAGCTGGCAGAAGCTAATTATTATGTGTTTCTGCATCCAAGTTTCTATTTGGAAAGTCCCCAATATTTTAATCAAAACTCCAGACATGTTTCGAACTAGTTCCTATAATAATGGTTCAATTACAATAGAGATACGTCTGACCAGCAAAAAACTGGCCAGTTTCACGGCCGCTCCTAGCACATAATAAGTACCGAAAATTTTAGGTTACGCTTTTTTGGCGGCAAATTGCACTTGCTTTGGGTCAACGGTCGTAAGTGACTAACTACTGTTAGTAAGCTTGTCGGACGTTTTAGCCGACTTTAAAAGATGAGATATCGATTTGGTGCGAATCTTTGTGGTATGAGCGATCGTCAAGACACGACTATGGGTCAAAATAAAAAAAAAAACTATATTTTACTTTAAACTTAAAATATATCTTAGACACCAATGACTGTGTTTTGGATGGCACGTTAAACTGTAGGTCCCGGCTGTCATTGAACATCCTTGGCAGTCGTTACGGGTAGTCAGAAGCCAGTAAGTCTGACACCAGTCTAATCAAGGGGTATTGGGTTGCCCGGGTAACTGGGTTGAGGGGGTCAGATAGGGCAGTCGCTCCTTGTAAAGCACTGGTACTCAGTACTACATCCGGTTAGACTGGAACTGGAAGCCGACCTCAACATAGTTTGGGAAAAAAAAGGCTCGGAGAAAGATTTTACTTTAAACTTACTCATTTCTTTCGAGTAAAAGAAACATTTAACAGCAAGGGTTCTAATAGACAAAAAAACGCTGTAAATTGTTGCATTATTTTTAACTAATATTGAACACAGAAAGGATATAGATTTGTTTTTATCCAGATGCGGGAAATGGGTGCCTGAGCACGAGGAAGACAGCTAGTTTTCCATAATGACCGCATTAATCTAGGCTAACAAGTCTCCGTTACGGATCATGACGTTATGGGTTCAATTCCAAGGTCGGGTATAGTGCTACCACAATAGACTGCCAATCTCTATGTTGTACTAGCTAGTGACTCGAGTTCATCCGGGTATATTCTACTGAATTGTACATATTAACATCTTAGTGATAACAGTATTAAAATCTATTCTTCTTCTTCTTTCGTGTCGATGGGGTTTCACGGGCGGGCGGACCTTGGGTGCGAGTACGGGGCTGATGTGCAGAGCATGTCCCACCCCATCGCATGTCCACTGTGCCCTGAAACTTGCTCGCGCGAGGACCTAATGAGCGCATCCGGCTGTGCTCTCGCTGTGCCGGCATATTGGACTGACAAAGTATAGTCTCACTATAAGACATGACATCGACACGAAAGAAGAATTAAAATCTATTATGCAGAAAAAAAGAATATCCTGAAACCTATTGCAGCTTTAGACGCCAAAATTCTGCGAATTTAGTGCTTTTTTTACAAAAATAAAGTACAGAAAACTGATTTTTGAAGTGTGAAATCGTTTTTATACTGGAGTGTATCCTGTTGCTGACTTCTCATGAGAAGAAGGGTTTGATTAGGATGTGATGGATACTGATTATTCTACGATAAACATTATTCATAATCATTACATATCATTTTATTTAGATATCATTTTTGTGTTAAATATGGGCAATAATATTTATGTACATTTATTTAGTATTCAATTTTGTCATTCGTTAGTTGTCCTACTTATGTCTTTTATTATTTTTTAATTAATTGATGCACCTACTCTATTATCTCTGCATCACCCTAAGGTTGACTGGAGAGAATGCCTGTGGCATTAAGTCCGCCTGTGAAATAATTTTGCATAAAGCTAAATAAAAAAATAAACTACCTACTCAACGGATTTTGATCGAGTTGAGTAATCCTTAATACTTTTTCTGACCCAGTTTCACGCCAAAATTTTTGAACTGTTTCAAATTGATACACTGATAGTCTACGAGCCTGAGAAGGGACATTTTTTTTTTTTCTTAGCCCGTACTGTCCCACTGCTGGACAAAGGCCTCCCCATTTTGCCTCCACACCTCTCGATCTTTTGAGACCACCCACCAATCAGGGTTGTAGGCATCCAGGAGAAGCTAGGAGAAGGGACATGGGCCACTTTTTATCTAGAAAGGGTAGTGGTTTCCGTTCTTGTTACTTGTGAGATGACGGCAGATAGAAGAATATGGAAGGAGAAGGCATGCTGCGCCGACCACAAATGAAAATGGGATAAGAGCAGGATGATGATGGTAGTGGTTCCCTTGCGAAAAACCACAGGGAACACCTATTTTACTGAATGATAAAGCATGAAAACCCATAAACTATATTATATATTTGCTTCCTTATCAAACAGTCCATGTAATAAGTACCCAGAAATGAGGAAAAAGTTATTCAAATACCAATAAAGAGGTACGAATCTGTTACTGCGCAAATAAAAATAACCCACGTGGTAACTACTTGACTACTGCTTCTTCTGTGTTCCAGAAACTTAATTTTATTAACAGTTTTACTGTATTGAGTCCATCCATCTTTTTTCCATCTGTTTTCTCAAAGGAGATCAGCCAACTGCGTAGGACATATTATAGTGCACTAGCATTTGCGCAGACTCAGGTGTACTCTCTATTCCTTCACTCTCATCACGAAGGCCCGGGCACAGCAGGCGCGCTATGCGACTACTAGAAGAATGCCAGTTAGCAGTTTAACCACCACTATATACTTGCTTATTATACTTATTCTATCTATCTATACTAATATTATAAAGTTGAAGAGTTTGTTTGTTTGTTTGAACGCGCTAATCTCAGGAACTACTGGTCCGATTTGAAAATTTCTTTCAGTGTTAGATAGCCCATTTATCGAGGAAGGCTATAGGCTACTTTTTATCCGGGTCCGTGCCGAGGTTCCCACGGGATGCGGGTGAAACCGCTGGCAGAAGCTAGTACTTAATATTATAAAGCTGAAGAGTTTGTTTGTTTGTTTGAACGCGCTAATCTCAGGAACTACTGGTCCGATTTGAAAATTTCTTTCAGTGTTAGATAGCCCATCTATCGAGGAAGGCTATAGGCTACTTTTTATCCCGGTACGGGAAGTAGTTCCCACGGGATGCGGGTGAAACCGCTGGCAGAAGCTAGTACTATATAATAAACAGGAACGCACGTAAATGTCGGTCCTGCGCCGTCCCATCGGGCTATGAGAGTGAGGGAATAGTGAGTGCATAAGCTATCTTATCCCGGTATGGGCAGCAGTACCTACGGGATGCGAGAGAAACCGCGGAACAACAACTAACTATATACAAATTGTATTGTATACAGTTGCATCCAAAAATAGCTGACAAAATTGTACAAAACTCAAATGTTTAATAAAAATCCAAGGACGGTTTTGGCTTGAATGATTAATCTTTTTTCATGGGACTGTGCAGTGCAGTGCAGGTAGTAAATGACTCAGTGGCCTTGAGAGTGATGCATTATTTCGCATTGTTTTAACTCCTTGCTGCTATGCTAGCCTGGTACTTTGGGTATGAAGTTTTGGTATATTTGGCAACTGGTGATTTTTGTATTCCGTTGAAAAACTTATAATGCCTTTAAGTAAAGACTAATATTAAAAAGACAAACAATTTGTTCGCTTGAAAGCGCTAATCTCAGGAACTACTGGGCCGCTTTTAATAATTAGTATTTTTCTAAAAACTATAAGATCGACAAGCCCATTACTCGAAGAAGGCAAGTTATTTTATTTATAACTAGCTTCTGCCGGTTTCACCCGCATCCCGTGGGAACTACTTCCCGTACCGGGATAAAAAGTAGCCTATAGCCTTCCTCGATAAATGGGCTATCTAACACTGAAAGAAATTTTCAAATCGGACCAGTAGTTCCTGAGATTAGCGCGTTCAAACAAACAAACTCTTCAGCTTTATAATATTAGTATAGATCTAATATCATTTAGTTTTGCTTTTTCCAAAACTCATATAAATATCGGAGTTAGTTTCTAATCTATCTGGATGCAGCTGAGTACCAGTGTTTTACACGGAGCGATTTCCTATCTAAATCCTATCTACTCGAAACAACAGTCACAAAAAAGTCTTATATGGTCACCCCATCAACTAAAAGGCCGCAGAAAGCGTATCACTTAACCTTGAACGATGCACCTGTGTGTTTTACTTACTTAAAACAAACACAAGTAGAACTAATAAAAAACTTTAGTAAGAATCTTCTGAATAATATAACACTCCACCTGTGTTGCTGTTGAAAGTTCAAGCCCTAATTTTAGCCCGCGATAACTTGGCACGCGAGTGATCTTCCATGCAGTCACCTCGGCTGTTATGCGCTCCTGGTATTTTAATTGCAGTCTCCTGGTTGCGGAAGAGCAACTGTTGGCTTCATTGTTGCTGGGTACGGTAGCAATTTAAACCAAACTGACTGTCCGCCGAATGTGAGCAAAGGTTACGCAGTTTATTGTATTTCCATACATATTCACTTTTTCGTTCACATCTAACTGACGATATGTTATGCGTAATATGCATAGACGCTGTCTTTCGGCGGCTGACTGTCAGTTTGGTTTGATCGCAGCCTTACAATCATGCCTTGTCGAGTGGTTGCAGTGCCGATGCCTTAAGACTGTCGCACCGCGCGTTTTGTATGACAACAGTGTGAATCGTGTGCCGGAGTTCAAAATGCAATCCTTATGAAACGCCCAATTTGAAAAAAAAACTTAAAGTAGCTGATCGCAGCTGTTTTGTAGCTAAATCTTTCTCTATGTATGTATTTGGTATACCGAATGATGATCTTCTCACTTAAATCGGTTCAGTAGTTTGGTTGTGAAAGCCCGACAGACAGACAGAGTTACTTTAGCATTTAATATTAGTTAAGCTTGAATCAAAATAATTGTAAAATAAATTGCATCATTACAGATGACTAGATAAATCGTAATCTGAAACGGCTTCCGTATTTCCAAGGACGTTAAAGTACCAGGATAGCAGTTCTCAAAGGAGCATAGATCGGAAGATACAAAACAAGTAGCGACAGGTTGCTAGCTCATCGGAACCTGTTTGTGAACAACACGGAAAGATAGACCCGTGTCTTGTTACTTGTATGTAAGGCTATGTATCCCGTATGGTCCCTTTTCATATTTTGTTGTTCATTTGCCTAGCTTTTTCCTAAATATGTTGGGGTCGGCTTCTAATCCACAGCTCAGTGTGTCATATGGTGCGACTGCCTATCTGACCTCCTCAAGCTTAGGCAAACAACCCTTGGTAAGACTGGTACCTAGTCAAACTTTCTGGCTTCTGAATACCCGAAACGATTGCCAAAGATGTTGAAATGACATCCCTTCAATTTAGCGTGCCTTCTGAAACCCGTAGGAACTCTTCATTACAAGATGGTCATCCAAGTTAAGACCCCATGATCTTGCCCCTTGAGTCTCTTAAAACATTAGTTAACTAATTGACATCTGTCACGTACGATCATACAGCTAGACCAAGAGCTAGACTAAAAATACTATAAGTACCTAAGTACTGAGTCCTCTAAACAAATAACAGCCCGAATCCGCCCGAAACTAGATCATTTTGCTTACAACTCATGCGCATCTCAGTTAAAAGGATACGTTCATTAAGAACTACTCCTTGTCATTTATGTGCTCCTAGTATCCTCTTATGGATATGCTAGTACATTTTCCTGGGGTTTTGCCGGCTTCCTGAGGGGGAACTACTTCCGTTACTACTTTGACAAATAACGTGACTTTCTGAAAGTAAATATTTTTCTAAAATCTGTTCAGTATGGCCAGAGATGACATAAACAACATAAAAAAATCCAACTTTTCCTCTTATGAATGATATAGATTGGCATACAGATGCATATACTAGCTGTATCCAGTGTTTTGCCCACCCTGAAACCCTGTTTTGCAAACCCCGCAATTCCAATCATTGTATAAAAAAAATATGTGAATCCCGGCAATCAAAATTAAAAACTCCGCTTTTAGGAAATCTGTGAAAAAAAATACTCGTTATTTTTGAACTGACCCAGGAATCGATCCTGAAACTCCGTATCTAAGACACATTTAATTTTACAGACTTGATGCGCCTGTCTTTATTTTGCTTAGCCGTTCGATATGAAGACTTTATTCTACCAAAATCAATAAAAAAATTCTGCACAAATAAAAAAACAAACAAAATAATCCAATTTAATAGACCGTACACTTTCTATATTTAGCAATAATATACAATTTACTGAGCATATGACGTAAGTACACCGCTGCACTCAAGTTGTGTAACGTCTGTATAGAAATAGTTCAATAAACTCAACATGAGCCGCCGATTGTATCGGAGTGACAGCGATGTTCGATTTTCGAATGACTTTTTTTTACGTATTTTTGAAGTGTTCGAAAAAAATTGAATTAAAGCGCTTATTACACTTGACTAAATTCAGTCGTCTAATTAGGTTTGTCTAATTAGGTTTCTAAATGATTTAATGAAACCTACCTTCCTAAATGCGATTATATTTGTCTGAATTTAGTGACTGAATCATTTAGACGACTGAATTTAGTAAAGTGTAATAAGCCCTATAATCCGGGTTGTCTTCTTACTGACCTGTTTGCAAACGTGGAATCGGCGCATACAATCTTTCTTATTCTGAACTCTTTGGTTGTCATGTTCTCCTGGTAGCCAGAAGTAAAGGGGCAACAGCCCCTCTGTTGCAAATAGATTCTTCTTTACTTAATTATTCTTTAATAGATGACCCTGAAAACGAATCTAGGGTTCTGGCTCATAAATCTAGAAAACATAAAATAAATGATTTTTAACCGACTTCCCAATTCGGATGTCTGTATGAATCTTAACCATGTCCTCTTGGAACTAAGAAGTAGAGGGCATATGCTCTAAGAACAACAACTTACTGCTCTGCCACCTAACTACCTAGCTATAGAATAATTGTTGACGAATCTCTTAGGTAACCATGTCCTCCTGGTACCCAGATGTCGGTGGGGCTGCAGCGGCGCGTGCCGGCGCTGGACGAGACCGGCGGCGGCGTGCCTGCGGCGTGGAAGAGCGGCAACAGCGAGCCGCCATTCGCGTCGTTCGCGCCGCCAGCTGGCTCCCCGGCGGGGCCGGCGTTCGCCGCGTCCCCAGCCCCGTCGACCCCCGGGCCGGGGTTCGCGGGCCCGCCGTACGCGGCGCCGGGCCCCTTCGGCTCGCCGTCGGCCCGGCCGGGCTCCGGCGGCGGCTTCCCCCCCGGCCCGCCGCAGCAGCCACACTTCCCCGGGCCGGGGTTCGCGCCGCCGGGGTCCCCCTTCCACCCGCACCCTCCACATCCGCCTATGCCACCGCACCCGCATATGATGGCGCCCTTGCCGCCGCCTGTTGACAGGTGAGTCTATGATTCCCTAGTAGTACTTAAGATGTAAAGAACTTACCATGATGACCAACAACGTAATAATATGATGATAAGTCACTGGCCTGTTAGTGGTCAAGTCTAATTTACTGAATGCGGTCAGTAGTCTACTACTACCACTAGATAAATGACAGTTTAGTGGTTGCAATTTAAAACAGAACAGGCAAGGTTAAGGGACGTTACGTTATTTTTTTAATTTCGGCTCAGAACTTTCAGAATATTGTCGCAATACTAGTCGAAACAAACCGCACGTCCTAAGAAAGTAATGACGCAACAAACTATAAATATTACACAAATTATACTTACAGATTGATAGCTCTTTTGCCTTCAATCAAATTATAACTATCACCATATCATTTATTTATTGAAGGGATAAAAATGTTTGCTCTTCACGCGGCGACCCTCGCAATGTTCTGAGAGACCAAAAAGTTCAGTGAGAACTACGCAGCAGTAATTCTTACATTTATTCCTGCTTTTACGATTTAGTACATATCTGCGACGTACGGTGAGGTACGCAGTATCTTTTAGGCCAAGTTTACCGACAACAATCGTCCTTTTAATCCGTATATTAATAATTTTAGTATGTAACATCAATTTAATATCTTCACAAATAATAATGCTGTAATAAATAACTATCTATTGCAATAATCTGCGGTAAAAGAAACATTTCTGAACTTTGTTCTAATGATAACGTACTGATAACGTGCGCAGACGCCGACTAGACTTTACGGACCGGAACCCTATTGTTTTGTGAAAAATCTTAACATTCACAAATCGCATTTGTAACCTAGAATATATCCCGCGGCGATTCCCGTATATAATCATCATCCTTCTGCCATTCATCATCATCTCCCGAGCCTTTTCCCCAACTATGTTGGGGTCGGCTTCCAGTCTAACCGGATGTAGCTGAGTACCAATGTTTTACATGAAGCGACTGCCTGTCGACCTCAACCCCGTTGCTAGCAATCTCATACCCCATGTAAAGACCCTGGTTGTCAGACTTACTGGCTTCTGACTACCCGTAACGACTGTCAAAGATGTTCAAATGACAGTCGGGACCTACAGTTTATCGTGCTTTTCGAAACACGGAAGAAATCGTTTGGTTACCCATCCACTGGCAAGTGTTGCTTGACTTAGCCACGACTTCTTCTTCATCATCATCCTTCTGCCCTTATCCCAATTTTATTCCTGGACGGCGCAGCATGTTTTCTCCTTCCATACTCCTCTATCTGCCGTCATCTCACAAGTAACATTCTTTCTTACCATGTCGACTTTCACACAATCCATCCATCGTTTCTATGGCGATTCCCGTGTGTTAGCACGTTCAAGTGTCTTCAGGTTTATAATATTAGAGTCACTTCATGAAATGCTTGATAATTTCATTACATTTCACTCTGCAAGGCGTGTTCTTAATCACCCAGAAGAATGATCCCCTCATCTCGGTGTTTCGTAAGATTATTATCGACTAGCTTCTGCCAGCGGTTTCACCCGCATCCCGTGGGAACTACTTCCCGTACCGGGATAAAAAGCAGCCTATAGCCTACCTCGATAAATGGGCTATCTAACACTGAAAGAAATTTTCAAATCGGACCAGTAGTTCCTGAGATTAGCGCGTTCAAACAAACAAACAAACTCTTCAGCTTTATAATATTAGTATAGATTCAGCAAATAGAGAGCCAAAACTCAAAAATTTACCTTCTCTGAAAGAATAAAATATATGCTCCTAGTGTGTGTAAGCGTGTCGGTATGTAGCGTTTGTAGATCCTCCTTTTTTGAAGTTGGTTAAAAAACACTATATTTTCCTTCACAATTAATGAATGATTTTCTTGATAATGCCAAAATAAGTATTTTTTCTAATCAGAGAGCAAAACTCAAAAATTCACCATCTCTGAAAGAATTAAATATATGCCGCAAGTGTGTGTAAGCGTGTCGGTGTTGTACGTCTGTGTGCGTGCTCGACTCGGGCCATAACTCCTTTTTTGAAGTTGGTCAAAAAAAAACACGAAATTTTCGTATCCTTCACCATTTTTATTAATCCATGATTTTCTTGATACAGCCAAAAAAATCTGCAAATACGAAAAACTCAAAAATTTACCTTCTCTGAAAGAATAAAATAAATGCTCCTAGTGTGTGTAAGCGTGTCGGTGTGGTACGTCTGTATGCGTGCTCGACTCGGGCCATAAAACTGCGTCTGTGTGGGTGTACGAGTAAATGTAGGTGAATGTAGTATGTACTTGTACGTTGGGGTAAGGTTAGAGAATTGGGTTTAATTAATATTATATATATATATTTTTTTTTTTTCATTTTTTTTATAGTTTTTTTTGTGTTTTTTTGATATTGAAAACAATTGTAATTTTTTTTTATTTAGATTTTATTTTCAAGTTTGTAAAAAAATATCTTAAAAAAAACTATTGAGGAGTATGTTTTTTTTTTTAGTTTTTGGTACATGTCTTGAAACTTTTGGTTTGGTAAAAAAAAAATTGGTGTATAAAATTTTTTTATGTAACTTCGATAATAATATGTAAAAAAAAAAATTAAATTCTACATTTTTTTCTTATTTTCAAAACTAAAATAGAATCGTTTACAAAAATTAACTCTTGACCTTCTTACTATTCTAATAATAACACAATTCATTAAAACCAAAAACCATATTTTTATATAAAAAAAAAAAATATCTTCGCCTCATTTACCAACGCTACAATCCCACCCCTACATACCTAACTTAAGTATAACATCGGTATACTACCAACTTAACTTGACCCCCACCAACATGGAAGCTTCATCTACCCACGGATCTTTCCAAACTGGTCGTATAACATCGGTAGAACACGACCAACGTATATTGATCCTCGCCGATATGAAAGCTTGTACTTGGCGGAGGTCTTTACAAACTGGTCGTGTAATACATAGCTATATTGAAACTCCACTTCGCTCGAGTGTCGTCTGCCGCGCTCCGCGATCAGAACGATTCGAAATTCGAATGAATATTTTTTTTGTATTTTTTTTTTACGTTTTTTTTTTTATTATTTTGGAGGGTTGTCGTGTAAGTTGGGTAGATTGTAAATGTGACATCGTATTTTTTTATTGTTTATTTTTTTCTGGTTTACACTGTATTCTGGTGGTTGAGGAGGTCAGACACACAGTCGCTCCTTGTAAAGCACTGGTACTCAGCTGCATCTGGTTAGACTGGAAGATGACCTCTAGTTGGTCAAAGGCTAGACAGATGTTGACACAATGTATTAAAACACATAGGTACAACCATTCCCTTAAAAAAAAACAGAATGAACATATGTATAGCACTTGATAACTCCAAACGGTTTGCCGACAGATGAAATTACAGGCACGTGAGCCATTTCAACTTTTTCTTTGATGCCGACAGTTGTGCTTAAACCTCTGCGAAACAGGTACTGATAACCAGCCTGCTGAAATTAGATAAAAATCATTTATTGGTCCTACTATCTTGGTCCTTAGTTTAACTGGCTGCAGCCGAATACCAATGTTTACACGAAACGACTTCTTATAAATAATGGCGTCCACGGCCGATTTCGGCCACGGCGGCAGTTCTCATATAAGGAGATCGGCCAGCTGCGCAGGACATGTTATAGTGCACAAGCATTTGCGCAGACACAGGTGCACTCCCTATTCCTTCACTCTCATAACCCAATGGGACGGCAATCCGACACGACCGGAAAGAGATCAGGCGCAGGACCGACATTTACGTGCTCTCCGATGCACAGGTGAATCAATCACCAACTTCCAGACTACGGGCTGCTTTGTGAAAGTTTAAGAAAACCCACAAAGCGAATTCGACCCGACCCGGGAATCGAACCCGAGACCTCGAGCACAGCAGCCGCGCTTGTGACCAACGAGACAGTCTTATAAGCTAGTTACCCACTATTCTTCATTAAATAAACTAGGATCTCCATCCTGTTACATAATTATTGTTTCTGGAATCATTTTTGTGTAATTATGCTGCAAGGGACCCTTGACCAACCATACTAAAACTTGAACAATAAAAACTGTTGTTAGAACGAATGAATGGATCTACCTCTAGAATACACCTGGAGGCCTCTTTCTTTAGCTACATGACCTTGACCGTCCAGGGTCAGTGGAGGTCAACGTAACCATCAGATTTGTAAGTTTTTTCTGAGTATTTTGGACACCAATGGCTGAGTAATGAAGGAGAACATCTTGAGGAAACCAGAGCTTTCCACAGGGATAGTGATTAACGCTCATTCTTCGCTGTATGAAAAGAGGTCTGAGTCCTGTAGTGCAGAGACAAAGGCTGGTGATGAATTAATGAAGATATCATTTAAGTAGTAGGTATGAATATAGGTATACAATTAAAATTTTTAATTGTATACCTCGGAAACTATATTTTCGAACCGTTTGGGGTTGAAACCCTCGAGTCGTGGGGTCCGGATGCCCACATTCTATTTAAAGATCTCTCTAGGCGGCTGGTTGACGCTTCTCGTGACCAAAAGGCTGGCTATTACCTCGGACAAAGAATCAGCATGGCGATCCAACGAGGTAATGCTGCCAGCCTCTTGGGCACGCTCCCAGTTGACAGCGATGGGGACGAATTTTTTGACGCTTTCTAGTTGTTTGTTTTACTGGGGTAGTTTTTGATATGTATTGTAAATATGATAATATTGTAAATAAAAGAGGAATAAATTAAAATTGACAATTAATTGCTACGCCCACGTTGTAAGTCAGACACTATCTTACACGAGTAAGCTGACAAAAATTAACATTGATTCAGACATATTTCTTAAATACATATTATTATTAGCTTATTTTACTTACCCGTAGGTTCCGGCTGTCATTGAACATCCTTGGCAGTCGTTACGGGTAGTCAGAAGCTAGTAAGTCTGACGCCAGTCTAACCAAGGGGTATCGGGTTGCCCGGGTAACTGGGTAGAGGAGGTCAGATAGGGCCGTCGCTTCTTGTAAAGCACTGGTACTCAGCCGCATCCGGTTAGACTGGAAGCCGACCCCAACATAGTTGGGAAAAGGCTCGGAGGATGATGAGCTTATTTTACTAAGGAATAGTGCAGCTCATATTATATCAATTGATTCGGTCTAAAGGTTACCTATAATAACTTACGTATAAATCATACTACTCTACATTATTAGGATAAAAGAAAGCTGTATATAAACACTCCGATGAATTACTATTTCATATCCATCTATACTACTGTAATAAAGAGGAAAAATATTTTTGTTTGTACCCTGAAAGCTCCGAAACTACTGTACCGATTTGAAAAATTCTTTCACTGTTGGAAAGCTACACTCTTCCCGAGTAACGTAGGCTACATTTTATCCCAGTACGGACAATAGTTTCCACGGGAAGCGGGTAAAACCTCAGGAAAACGGCTTGTCTATTTATAAATACAATTACTTAGTTTGTATCAGACACTGGCCTACATTTGTCAAAGTCGCATGGTCTGCTAAATTATATGACTGAAATTCTGTTGTTTCGGCTGAAGTTAAATGAATTGATGATGAATGCAGACAGATAGACGAGAGACTGCGTATGGTTACAGTCTACTGTTTTATAATGGTTGGCTATGGTCTTCTTTTAATCCAGTTTCCTAAGGGATAAGCGTTGCGATCCAGCGTGGCAATGCTAAAAGTCTTTTAGGCACCTAGTCGACAGCGATGAGGAGGATTTTTTGACGCTTTTAAGTTCAAATGTAAATCTAGATACCCCTTTTACAATATTTTTTTATAAACTTGTAAATAATCCTGTACATATTGTTATGAATCTATACTAATATTATAAAGCTGAGTTTGTTTGTTTGAACGTGCTAATCTCAGGAACTACTGGTCCGATTTGAAAATTTCTTCAGTGTTAGACAGCCCATTTATCGAGGAAGGCTATAGGCTACTTTTTATCCCGCTGGCAGAAGCTAGTAAATAATATAAAGGTTCCTGCTGTAGTATCCTCAAGGGGGCAAGTAAAATCACGTAAAACATTAAATAAATAATAGAAGTACTGCAAAGGCTCTATAAGTATTAGTTCCATAAGAATTAGGAGTTGCCCATTCTTATGGCGTATCTAGTAACGGTTCAAGGTCTCCCCGTGACCTTTCACCATGTCTTACCATCAATCAAGTACTTACTATGCACTGAAATGTGTCAAGAAAATACTCTTATTGTTGTTACTGCTACAGCCTTTTTTTATCGTCCCACTGGTGGGCTGCGGCCTCCTCTCACACGGAGAAGGATTGACCATTAATCACCACGCTTGCTCTATGCGAGGTGGTGATTTCAAACTTTATAGTCTAGGTTTCCTTAAGAACCTTTTTATCAGCCATAGTCCAAGATATACTTGTTGAAGAAAATACAATTCAAGATTTGTAGCGAAAACTTTTATGTAGATGATTTATTGATATGCTTAAAATCGTTGGATAAAATTACCAGAAGTTACTCATTGTAAATAATAAACTTTTTTGAAAAAGATGTTAGTATCTGATACATATTCTTACAAAATATTCGCCTGATTATTGATTTAAATGCAAATGACTTAGCAAACAATGATTTCTTTAGAGAGATAAAGACGATACGAAAGTGGTCGTTTCACTAAAATTTCATACCTAAAACTAAAAGACTACAAAAGGACCATGTGAAATCCAAAGTTTCCATACTCCCACTAAAATAAGTCGACAAATTAATGCACGCAAAACTCCTACAGTTCTGCCGACGAAACAGTCTATACTTATAGCTCTATGGTAAGTTCAAAAACGTGGTTAGCAACTCCACACAGTGACAGACAAGCTAACCTATATTTAAGTATATAGGCGTATATATAGCTGTAGGTATGTACTGTGGGGTGGCGAGCACGTGGCGAGGGGAGGTTGCAACCCCCTCGCGACGCTGCGGTCTTGGTACTTTGACGGCGGTGGCATTTTTTTTCTTGAGGGTTGATAGGATTTTTTTGGTTTGATGAATTGATTACTATGTAATGTTTCATCTTGATAGAACCGACAATTGTTTAGAACAGTCAGAAGCCAGAAAGTCGACACCAGTCTTTCCTAAGGGTATGTGATACCCAGAATCAATACCTACCATTAAAAACGTATGGTATGGATGTATATTTGTTACTTCCACTTAGAGATTACCAAATGGATTTTTATTAAACTTGGTATATCGTACAGAATACTTTTTACCCAGCTGCTGAAAGTAGTTCCCTCTAAAAATGCTGACGGAAGCTAGTAATAAATAAATATATGCAAAACCCCCACGTCGTTATTACCGATACAACAATATTTTAACTTAAACTATCACCAACTAACGAGTTAGAAACGCATTTGGAATAATTTTTCATTCTTAACACCTAATTTTCTGTCAAATTTTATTTTGATTTTGACATTTTTATTGTGTTTTTATTAATTTTTGACATTTGAATTGTGTTTTTAAATATGTCGCTTGGATTACTAATGGCCGTCAAATTCTTTAGCGGCGAACATAATAAAAATGTTTGACGACTTGTAGAATTGTATCAGCAAAAATTTTTTTACATTTAAATTAATGGTTTGAATGGACGGGATTTTCCGCTTAAAATGTTAAAATATAATTAAACCAATTAAAGAAAAACATTAGTTTAATAAGATATAATTCCTGCTTTAATATGTAATAGAAATAATTTACGCTTTCGATATAATTATAAATACGTAAACGTCACCATGAAAACACTTCTTGTCGAAAGTGGCAACATCTTGATAGGAATATCAGGTGCATCAATCAAGATAAGGCTAATGGTTCACAAAATTAAAAATAAATGTAACTTTTATTTTACCATTTAAATTACCGAATTACTTAACTTTAAGATGTCAACAGTTTTTTTTTTCACTTCTACGCGTATTTTACACAGAAGAATTAAATTTAATTAAAATCTATACTAATATTATAAATCTAAAGAGTTTGTTTGTTTGTTTGTTTGAACGCGCTAATCTCAGGAACTACTGGTCCGATTTGAAAAATTCTTTCAGTGTTAGATAGCCCATTTATCGAGGAAGGCTATAGGCTACTTTTTATCCCGGTACGGGAAGTAGTTCCCACGGGATGCGGGTGAGACCGCTGGCAGAAGCTAGTAAGATTATAAATATGTATATTTTTTTCCGAAATCTACCAATAGTTCCGACTTTTTTACTTACTACGCATAAATAATCTTCATTAAAATTTTTCGAAAAAAAAAAAAAAAATCGTGTGCCCAAGATTACAAAGGGATGATATAATTGGTCAACGATCAAGACCGTTTGACCGCGGTTTCGAAGAGCCCCTCAAATCGCGTGCCCCCAGCGAGTACGGTGCGCGAAAATGCTGAGCTACACAAAAATATTATCATCGGGTACCCGAGTCAGCATCACCTGGCCGTCTCTATGTGGTTATGCGCTCCTAGTATTTTAACTCCGATTTCTTCTTAACTTCCAATTAATTACATAGCTATTTTGGAGTACATACAACATATTCGAGAGCTTAAGATTTTGTACTTTAGATTTCAATAACCGATCCATCCTTTACTCTACGAATTCTATCTCCAATTACAAAACAATGGATAGGTCGGTTATCGAAATAGCCATATTTTGACGGCTTTAAGCAACCTTAAAAATGTGTTAGTCCGTTTTGCTGTAGATCTGCTACTAAATTAACAATGCGTGTTAGAAATACATGACACATTTTTTAGTTAGTCATTCGTCCTGAAAACCACTTGACCTTGCCAAGGATACCAAGACAAAGCATTTACCATCTCACTAGCTAATTACAGCTATGGCAATAAAACGCCATTAATCATCATAATTCTTCGTTCTTACCCGCCCGTCTCGTCTGTTTTGACATCTGACGTATCTATGCTACCCTAGTAGTTCATGGCCAACTTGACAGGTGGCAGGCGATGCTAGGATATGGACACGGAGGAAAGATGAACGGAGGTGCCATAATGCAGGTAGGTCAAGCGCCTTCTAGGTCAAATACGCACGGACATTACCAATATGATCAGTAATGAGTTGGCAACGATTTTTGGTGTTACAAAAAATAGTCGGGTCCAAAGAAGGCGTGGGTTTTCTTGTTTTTCATGGAGAACAAAATGACTAGCGGAGTTGCCATAACGGAAAATCTTCTAATATCAAAAATCCTTGTCAAGCACTGGTACTGCTGCTGGTTGTTCGAAAGAGTTTTTAGTCAGTAAGAGTCTGACACTCCCTCACCGCTGCAAAGCACTGCTACTCAGCTACATCCGGTTAGACTGGAAGCCGACCCCAACGTAGTTGAGAAAAAGGCTCGGAGGATGGATCAAAAATCCTTGAAAGATGCCTCAAAGAAGAACGCCTCGTTAGTTCACTCGTCGTACTGATTGTTTTGGTCATGCCCACCGTATGTATTTGTCCTAGAAGAAAGCGCCTGACCTACCTGCATTATGGCATCTCCACTCATCTTTCCTTACTCCGTCGGTATGGTTCAGTTCGGTTATAGCTTGACTGCTGTAAGCTTATGAGTGCCTGGTACCTGTTCGTATCGATCGGCTTTATGGGGTAGGCAGGAATCTAGGTTAGTAATGTTAGGGGATGTTATGGTGTTTGATCATCATTATATTTTTGCGCGTTTTCTGAATTTAACTCATAAAATAACACAAAAATCTTAAGTCACTGTGATAAGTTTCAATAAAATTATTACCCGACTACCAAAAAGAGTTATATTTTTGTATTTTTTTTTTTAAGCTTAGAAGAAACGGCCAAGAAAAGTCAGTTCCAGTCTTTTCAGCATCTTACTTTTCACTGAAAACAGTTGAATAAGAGCCCCCGCAGACCACAGATTTTTTATCGGCCGATAGTTTAGTCGGGTTGGCCTGCTAGTACGCACACCGAGCCAACTAAACAGTTTAGTCGGTGATGAGAGCGCAGACTATCGCAACAGTCTGCCGACTATTTGCTAGTTTCTAACCAACTGGTGAAAAGAGTGGTCGCACCGCACAATGAAAATTAATAAAACATTGCATAGAAATGTTATTATTGCTCTCATACACCGGAGAAGGAAAATTAAAAAGAGAGCCCGAGAGTATTGGGTGCATCCTATCTTTAGTGATAGATTATTAAATGGAAAATTCTACACTATGCATTCCAAATTACTCGATTATGTAAAGTGCAGGGCGTTTTTCGACTTCCTCGATCAAAGTTACGATCGAAGATTCCGAAATAAGTGACTGAGAATTGGGCGACGTCATTTTACAAAACACACGCGACCGACCATTCGCTGTCAAAGCTCGGAGCGAATTGAACTATCGGCTTAGTCGGCCGACTAAAAAATCGTCAAGTGTGCGCGTGTGGTAGGGAGCCAATACTGATTATACGGTCGGCCGATAGTTTGCCGACAGATTAGTTTGAATTGAATCGGGAAGCCCATCAAACTTGTTTATCGGCCGATACCAAATCGTCATAGTGTGCGCACTTGTCTACATCTGCGTACTGATTAAGAGCCCGACCAAACTATCGGCCGATAAAAAGTCTGTGGTCTGCGGGGGCTCTAACGGCCAGTTTCTTCATCAAAAGTTAAAGTTAAAGTTATGGCTAAAGTAATGTCTAAAGTAAAAGTAACGGTTAAATTAAATTTTTCTATGAATTTTGCTGTCAGTTTAGCCTTGAAAAAACGAATTTGACCGTTACTTTTACTTTAGACATTACTTTAACTTTAACTTTTGATGAAGAAACTGGCCGTAAATCTGCAATGTCTAACGGCTATTCCCAATATCACATCAGTCGACTTTCTTACTATTTCTAGTAAGCAACTACATTATCGGGTGTGTCGTACCTAATCACATTAAATTAAAAACGTTAATATATGTCGATTAGCACAGAGAAAAAAAGAAAATACGTAAAAATAAAAAAAAATGAATTTTTCAAACAACAACAAAGTAAATATAATAAAATTGTGCGAGAATTAGAACACCTTATATGAAGTTAGTCATTATTATAAACAACTGATATTCTTCCTTGAAAACTGACTGAGCTGTCAACTGATCAAAACATTCGATACTCCTAACTCTATCTCTGCTTTAAACATGATGTTGTAAATTATGAAAACGAAAAATGACTCCTGTGGCCAAACCACTGAATGGATTAGGTTATTTTTTTTACAATTCGCCATAGAATATCTTAAGTATACGTGATAGGATTTAATGTGATTAAGTACGGCACACCCGATATAATAATATTGAAACAAGTATTGAATAGGGACTGCAACTTAAAACATTATTTAAATATTGATTTCAAAAATCGACGTTAAGAGTGAAGGGTGCCGAAAGTCACCCCTATTAATATAATAAATACGCTATCTCTGTCTCTCATTTAGTTTTAGCATATATCTGTCTCATTTGGCATGTAGACGTGAAATCGATGGATTCACCTAGTATGACTAGGGGATGATTTTTCAAGAAAATGTACTTGGTTATTTAAAATTAAGGAAATCTATACTAATATAATAGGAGATATTTTTTTTTGTTGTGTGTTTGTACCCCAAAAGCTCCGAAACTATTGAACCGATTTGATAAATTCTTTCACTGTTGGAAGGTTACACTCTTCCCGAGTAACATAGACTATATTTTATCCCGATACGGCCAGTAGTTCCCACGATACGAGGGAGAAACCTCGGGGGAAGACGACTAGTAGCCTTGAGAAATAATATTTCAAATCAGTCCAGTAGTTCTTGAGATTAGCGCGTTTATACAAACAAACTTTAGCTTTGTATATTCTTAGTATACCTAGATTTCTGAGGGGAATCCTTAACACAACTTAATCAAATCTATGTGTATCCTGTATTATCTCTATTTCAAGATTGCAATCTGTCTCAGCCGTTTTACCGAGAAAGGATGACAAATAGACAGACAGGCAATAGTTATGTAAGTCAAGGGGTATCGTGATGCCTAGGTAACTGGGTTGAGGGGGTCTGATATGCTGTCGCGCCTTGTAGAACACTGGTAATCCGTTGAATACGGTTAGACTGGAAGCCGACCCCAACACAGTCGGGAAGAGGCAACACAGATGATGAATATTAGTAAGAATTTAACATACATCCGCCAAGTACCTCTTTCATCATCAAATAACTCCTCCCGCTGTGGGTGCAGCGTGAGGGAGTGTCAGACTCTTACTGACTAAACCCCACCATGTTCCTTCTAGAGCGCTTCATGTACCAGGACCACAGTCACTCAAAGAGTTGGGACCTGGGTCCTCTAAAAATCTTATCATCACGATTCTAAGTACCTACCGATAAGTCTTCAAAGTTAACTTAAAATTGAGACACGCACACTTGTGTGAATTTATTTACACGTGCTTACACTAGTTTACAAAAGTGTGAGTTCTGTTTATGTAAACGTATAATTAGTAATTATGAATGTAGTTGTAGTTACTGCAGCTGACTGGGTGATTTTGATTTTACATATTTTTTTTGCCTATTTAATAACCTGTCTGTCTAGCTAGGCCTATCAATGAGACTTAAACTTCAGGCCTATAACTGTGGGTTTTATCTTTTAAGGACATTATCATTTGTCTAGTATTTTCTTAACAATGTTGGGGTCGACTGGTTGTCAGTATTACCAAAACATGATGAACTCTCGGTAGTCTTCAATGTTCTTGAATGAAAAGCCGAATTGAGAAGCTCCTCTCAAAAATGGTTTATACATAGACGCCAGATATAAGATGGGTGACAATTTCTAAACCATCATCATTCTGTGAAGAGCAGGCGGATGATGATGAGGTCACCCATCCAATGTCAGACCGTGACAAGGTTTGATATAACCTTTATAACCCTAAGATACCAGGAGAACATGAAACTCAAAAGGTTCGCCATAACACGCAGACCAAAAAGTTTTAGCCCAAAAACTATTAATGGTCGCTGCACACAGCGGGCGCGGCGCGACGGGACGGGACGGCGACGCGACGCTGAGCAGTTATAATGTACTAGATATTACGGACGACATCACACAGAGCCGTCCCGCTCGGCGCGACGCGACGCGACGATCTAGTACATTGCGTCGCGTCGCCGTCCCGTCCCGCCGCGCCGCGCCCGCTGTGTGCAGAGACCATAAAACTGCAAGTATTCCAACATAATTATGTAGATCTTCAGTCTTCGTAGTTTTTAACAAGACAGCAGAATTGAGAAGCTCCTTCTTTTTGAAAAGTCGGTTAAAAATGGTCACCATCCAATACCAAACCCCGAAAGGGTGCTTTTTTTTGGATTCTGACTTACCCCTAAAATAACCTGTATTTAACCCAGAGGTACCAGGATACCATAACACGCAAAAGGTTCGCTATAACACGCAGACCAAAAAGTTTTAGCCCAAAAACTATTAAAATAGATAACTACAAGTATCAACTAAGCGAACGTACTACACTTAGACAGCGCACGCACACACACAAGTTTTATTGTCTTCACTTACACATTTACACGAGACGATTTGCACCTGTGTGCGTGAGTTCAACCGCACGCTGGTTCGTGGTAAGGTGATAAGTGAATTTTTCGTGCTTTTATTTTTTGTATTTTTGATAAAAAAAATTGGCCTTACTACAAAAACTTAACCACCTGTTTTACACTTGTCTAAAAAAATTGTGGCTGCAAAATGAACCATATGTTAACGTCATAATTTGACATTTTTTTAGACAAGTCTTAAACTGACGTTTAAAGTTTTTGTGGTAAGACGGAATGTGTTTTAATAACCTACTTATTTGTTTTTAGGCTAGATATAGTGTAGGTTTAAATGATTGAAAGATCGTCTAGAGTAGATTTTTCCAAACTGTAATGTAAATGTAGAAAAAAAATGAATAAGATTTGAAACATAGGGGAAGAATTTTAAATAATTTTGAATTTATTTAAGGTTTAAATTACTAAGTCACTATGTAAGTAATTTGCTAGCTTTAGCTTTTTGTCTGCCTCGTTGGTCTAGTGATCGCAAGCGCGGCTGCTGTGCTCGAGGTCTCGGGTTCGATTCCCGAGTCGGGCCGAAATCGCTTTGTGGGTTTTCTTAAACTTTCACAAAGCAGCCAGTGGTCTGGAAGTTGGTGATTGATTCACCCGTGCATCGTAGAGCACGTTAATGTCGGTCCTGCGCCTGATCTCTCTCCGGTCGTGTCGGATTGCCGTCCCATCGGGTTATGAGAGTGAAGGAATAGGGAGTGCACCTGTGTCTGCGCAAATGCTTGTGCACTATAGTACATTATGTCCTGCGCAGTTGGCTAATCTCCTGAGATGAGAACAGCCACCGTAGCCGATAATCGGCTAGGAGGACATCAATTTGCTAGCTTTAATAAAGACTTTAAATGAAGAAATTACTTCTTACTTTTGAATGCAACCGTTATCAATAATGTACTTACCTAAAACCTTTTCCTAAGTTAGAGAAATACTATGCTGAACCGCATCAAAATCGGATCAGCCAAACGTAAACGTACGCGATAATCACGCACATACCTACATAGGTATCTACAATCTGAGAATCTTTTTTTTCGAAGTCGATTAAAAACATTTTAATTCCCAAGAAAACATTTTTCATATACATCTCTATCTATCTTTGCAGTCGTGTAATAATAATAATTCGCGTCTGTGTGCGTGAGCCGTAACCTTTGCATGTGTGCGTTCGGCTCGTGCCGCGTTTGCATCTTGTCATTGTTTGAGGCGAGCGGATGGGCGAGTGCTGTGTTACAAGTTCAAAATTATTGTGCTGTAGAAAAATATACAAAAATACATACACAATATACAAAAATAAAAAAAATATACGGGGTTAGAGGCTCCTTTTGGGAACTAGATGGGTTAAAGAGTATTAGGTGTTATTTTAGGCTAAGTAAACTGGTCATTAATTCTTATCAATGACTATTTTATTTTATAAACGCTAATATAACCAACAGTTAAACATATTTGAGTGAAATTCGGCATGGAGATTTAGATAACTATGATAATTTTCTAACCAAAGCGTTTAATTTACGCGGGAAGGCTTGAGTCATTAAAATATTTTTGGCTTTGCAAACTATTCTTATTTTTCGAATTCTAATGGAATAAATAGCTAAGATTACATAATTTGGAATACAAAATCCAAACTTTTTATGTGTAAATCAAAAAACTTTATTGACTGCTAAAAACCCGTCAATTTTAATAGTAATTATCAAAAATGTTAGAGCCATTAAAAAAACCCAAAACATAAAAAAAAAAAAACATTTCAATAGTAAAGTTTTATTTTGCTTACATTTTGATGATTAAGTTTGGTAAGTACTACGTATGAAGGAAGTGTACCAGGTGAAAGGTACAATTATGTTTTGTATTTAGCAAAATATAATAGAATAGATCGTATACAGTTACATCTCACATATCATCACATATACAGGAATGAATTTTAAGCAGTGCACAAAAAAAAACTGGTGGTCCAGAATCATTAACAGAACATATCTGCATCATCAGTAAAAAAATTTTTTTTATTATTTTGTCCGCCCTAAAATCAGCAAAATATAGATACCAACTATTCTTAAGCGCGCCGAGCAGCGCTCGCGTCAGTAAACCGGTTTCGCGTTGCCGCCGTGCCTACTATGACGACTGTGACCATACAATCGGTTACAAAATAAACATCTTTCAATATCAATAACTTTACTTTTTTGTACTAAAACACGACAAAATAAAAATATATGTATCTATAAAACTTATTTAACTATAAGTTGTCAAAGTTTGCGCATTGAATAAAATTCATTCCTGTATATGTATATCTTGCAGACAATTCTCATCAATTAACTTTGCAATGCCACTTTGAAATCGGTTACCTGTGATCTGATACCATATTTTGCAATGTAAAGAAACATTATTTTGTTTGTTTGCACCTTAAAAACTCCGAAACTACTGAACCGACTTGAAATCTTTCACTGTTTGGAAGCTACACTCTTCCAGAGTAACATGTACGACGCGGGTGAAACCGCAAGAAAATCGCTAGTGAACGACACCAGAATTTTAATATTTTTACTAAACTAATAAACAGTATGTAAATACCGTCAAATCACAACAATTATAAAATAAAAAAAAATCTGAATGGGAATTTCCCAGGTTTCCCATACACATTTCGTAAGAGTCCCATACAAGCACTTGCCACAAAAACCCGTCAGTAAAGTATTCGAGTAAAAAAACCGTTCGAACGCGCACGAACGGCTGATATCCCCTTATCTCATCTACTACTACGTCAACATCTTGTGTCTCTCTCTAGCTTGGAGTTGTTGTATATGTCTGTCTCTGTTACACCGGCGTGCCTTTCACTCATTCAGTGTTAAGAGGGTGGTACACTGTTGAGTTTTGACGTCGACGTTGACAGTGCGTGCATTTTGTTGTTTTTTTTTTTTGTTGTTTGTTTTGATTATGTTAAACGGTAGAGATGTTTTGGTATTTTTTGCCCGGTAAAGGATAATGTTTTAACATGCTTTCATTAGGTCGACCTGTATGTAACTATGTAAGGGATTCTAAAGTAACTAATGTAACCGTTTTCCAAGGATCATGATGAAAAATGACAGCCATTTGTAGTTTTGATGACAATACAATAACATGGTACTGTCGATCTGATCTGATGATAGAACTTCATATTATAGCTGTGTTAGGTCTTTTTAGAAAGGTCCTGTGATAAACTTTGACATTGTCATATTTACAAACACGTGTTTTATTCTATGTTTTTTTAAACTATTAATTTATTATCATCAATCGTTAAAAACATTTTCTACAACAGCAATAAACGACAAAATATGCATCGCCAGCGAAAAGTCAACGACAACACCGGACAGTGTACAACCCACTTAACGCATCGTTATGTTTCTATCTCGCTCCCACGCCGCTATCGCCGTCTCTGTCCCGCTAATGAATTAAATCAACAACCTCGCTCGCTCCCTCTCGATAGATGATCGTTCCATATTTGAATTTATTTCAAAATAGGAATTCGATTCTTTCTTATTCCTTGGTTTGGCTTAAATACTCATCCTACGTATGTTGTCCTGGTAACCGAGATTAAAATTCAAAATCAAAATTTTCAATTATTTTGGAAAATTGGCAAAAATTTTGTCAGCTACAGTGTAAATGTGTAAAATAAAAGATAGATAGAAAGATCGTCACAGTAGTAGGTACAGTCGTTACGGGTAGTCAGAAGTCAGTAAGTCTGACAACAGGTCTTACCTAGGGTTATTGAGTTGCTCAAGCAACTGGGATGAGGAGGTCAGATAGGCAGTCGCTCCTTGTAAAACACTGGTACATACAGTAAGACTGGAGGCCGACCCCAACATAGTTGGGAGAAAGGCTCGGCAGATGATGATGATTTAAAAAGATATAAAAACAAGACAAATACATGTTAATTGAGACAATATTTCACATCGCCAAAACAATTTAATGATAAATGTCGAAAATAAATCTAAATATTCTTATGAGTTTCACCTTGACAACGCTAATAGGAGCCATTCATCTTTCTTTTCACACTTTTATATGTAGAACTGGCTATTTTATAATGTTGTAGATAAGTAAATAGCTCGTGTCTAAGTAACAGTCCACGGGTCGATCGATCATAAGGTTAAGTAATGCTTGACGCGGTGTGTCAAACATGGGTCAGGCAGGGGCTGTCATTAATGCATCTTTGGCAGTCGTTACCAGAAAGTCTCTGGATTTACTCAAGGGTATTGGGTTGCCCGGGTAATTGGGTTGAGGAGGTCGGATAGGCAGTCGCTCCATGTAGATCACTGGTACAATACGGTTAGACTGGAAGCTGATAACGAGACCCCAACTTGCCGTGTTCAAAATTTCATTTTGGTCGGTTCAATAAGTTTCACGCTTCCATTCCTATTTGTCAGCCACCATACCCATGACTATTCTCTCCGCTTAATATTCTTGTCATCTTTCAGGTAATTCATCTTTGGTCTACCTCTCCATTCATACTTAACTACTTTTCTTCTACTCATTACATGCCCATGACAAACGTAGTATTGTCTCTTGTATTTTGTATCACTGCCATCAATATCAAATTCCCTCTAATGTAATTATTCAACACGTAACACCTTGTGATTGTGAGGAATCATGGAATGATCCTTCGCGCTGTGTTCCAACAATCAGGCAGAACGTGTCTCCAACATAGATAGGAAAAGACCAGATGATTGACCAGTTCACACACAGTTTTCGCAACGAAATTCCATCCGACACCTAGAAATGCTGAGTGCAAAGTGACTCGTGACTTTCCCTAACGACGAAAAGTTTGAAGCCCAAACTCTGCAATATAGCTGACTGCTCCAAATCCTTCAATGACCGTACATGTATAATATAAAAGTGATTTGTGCAACAATAGTGAGAAAGCTGGTGAAAGTGTGACGGCTTGACGCTTCACTGACATTGTCGCTGCATACAGACTGCAGACGCATTGTGCAAATCATTGTAATATTCAGCTGAAGGCAAAGTCTGTAGTTCAGATTTCATACCTTTGCAACATGACAGTTCTTCAGATTTTGCCACTCCGGAGATAGCTACTATTTCACGATAGTCTAAATGTACGAACAATCGCTGTTGTGCATGCAACTATCTGTCAAGTGTGAAGTCAACCGCAGCCGTGAAGATGATAATTTGGTGCTTAGGCTTAAGCACCAAATTATCATCTTCAGCAGAGGGCGCATTCATCTGTCACAAGAATGTTTAGAACAGTAAACCTAGGAAACCTGCTGTTATTCCAATTATATTGATGATATGCTGACATACCAATGTGGGGAGCACGCACAGCACGTTACTAAGAGAATTGGCCATTGGAGCAACTAACGAGATCCTACATCAGCTTCATCAGCTTCAGCAGTCGCTGTAGCCGAATATGGCAGTAAGGTTTTTCTAGAATCATTTAAACCTCTTTGACAGTCTTCTTCTTTGAAATCTGACTGAAAATCAGTCTTCCAATGGGATGTTGAGTTGTCCAGGCTGAGGAGATCAGAATGTGCAGTCTGTCGGTCGCTCGTAGCACTTTTTTATTTTTTAAACGGTTTTATTTAGCTCACCCCGTTTGTTTTATTATTTATTCTTGGGTCAAATTTAGTAATTCAAATTTCACCCTCTTCCTGTCAACCGATTAATCTGAAATTTTGTATACACCTTTAGTTCCGATGACAATACAATATAGTAATATCAATAACATTGTAAATCCAATATGGCCGCCGGCACAAAATGGCGGATTACATATTTTTCCACAACCCCCTCAATATGGGTATCAAATGAAAGGGCTACACAAGTAGAATACGGTCAGCAACCCCAGCGGGGCCCAACAGGGCCAAGGCCTGCCTGGGCTGTGGGATTGTTTGAAAGAGTTACCGTGGCTCTGGTATCTACATACAAGGCCTACGACGAAACATAACTGTTTTTAGTCAGTAAGAGTCTGGCATTCCCTTACCGCTGCTGACCCAGGGAGGGGTCACTACTAAAAACTAGAAAATAAAAATCGGTAAAAAAACTTTTAAGTTAAACGGTTTTATTTTATGTGCACTGAAAACTAGAAAATAAAAAAATAGTTACTTACCTGTCAACCTACGTAGGTGGTCCCGGTCATATTAGACTAAAATAAAAACGTGGGGCCCCTCTGAAATCCTACCTATGGCAAAGCATATCTTTATACTTTGGTAGATCATGAGCTCGGCGTTCGCTGGTGAAGCCACTACGGCTGATTATTGATTGTCAAAATCTCCAGTTACGATTATTATAGTAAGTCGATGCAATCCACACCTATTATACCTCTAGAAGAAAGTACTACAGCAATAGTTAATGGGCCCCACGTTTTTATTTTAGTCTAATATGACCGGGACCACCTACGTAGGTTGACAGGTAAGTAACTATTTTTTTATTTTCTAGTTTTCAGTGCACATAAAATAAAACCGTTTAACTTAAAAGTTTTTTTACCGATTTTTATTCAATGTCATGTCCTCGCAAGTTTATTTCGAGACACCATTGAAATACAGTACAGGAAAACTTCGCTTGAAAACCTAAACTAAAGGTCTAAAATCACCTTCACCTTGAAAAAGCGTGATAGATGATCAAGACTCATCACCACGCACGAAAACTCTAAAACTCGGCGACATTTTCATCTCTAAAATATGTCATATGCCACAAGACATGCGCACAGAAACACCAGGCATTCATAAAGCTGCAGAGCATTCTAACTATACTCTGACATGTACTACAGACAGACGTTTAGAGTTCAAGAAACCTGTTCGAAACAGTCAAGAATGCATCGCACTTGCAAATACATCTATCAATCTGTCTGGCTGCGATCGCGGAAACACTTGTAAGCCAAAACTAGTCAGCCATTGTAAACTATAACCGGCCCAAGTGATTGACCTAACTATAACTTAAAACCGGTTTCTCTTAATCATTTTGACATAATCTAATCGTATATCCGAACGCGCCTGCCGACGCTACACGAGCGGCCGCCGACAGCTCACGGAAACAGCCGAGCGATGACAGTCCGTCACCCGTCAGAGCGGCACAGTTCTACCTATGTACTTTACATAGGTGCAGTACGCCGCGTAACTAGCTAGTGTGCATTCAAATTTGGAATCGCTTTGTAATACTACAATATTTTTTTCTCCAATCGATTGATAGGATTTAAACGCGTTCTTATTAGTGTTGTAGCCGTGTCGGGCGTCGCACGTCGCGATGTCCGATTATTCGATTTTCAGGGCGATTTTCTTTGACACACGTGTTTAAGTTTACGTGTTAGTACTGTGAAGTCATTGACTCGTTGTGACACACATTTGACGGCACCTCGGATTCTAGCCGACGTAGTTTTTTGTAAAAGTAATGTTTTATTGTTTTATGGCCGCGAACGCTATTTTCTTGTGTACAGCGCGTTGTTTGGTGTTGTTATCAGTGTATCTAGATAACGCTTCAAGGCAACATCCTTGGGTTTGCGATTCGACAATTGTGTGAATTGTAGTTTTTATGATTCGCTTCACAATGAGGTTTTTGTTCGACTGTTTTGAAGATGTCCTCGCCGGTTTTTGACGTTTTTTTTTGGCGTCAATTAATGTAAAAAAAATGCTTTTTATTGACGGAAAAGTAATAAGAAAATCCATTAAATTCAAGACTGGCACACAATCACAAAAAACAAAAACATTACAAAAAAATAACAATAGATTTTCCCAATTTTCCGAAATGAAATTTTCCCATTTGAATTTCGAAACTTTCCCATGCGCTCGCACTCGATTAACCCGCGTCTGTTTGCAAAAAAAAATCATTACACGTCACTATGACGTTCCGCCCGCCATTTTCGAATTTGATCATTTTCCCAAACAATCGGAAGATGCGCGCGTTTCACGGACACGTTTGCATTTTATTTATAGACGCGATGTTTGATTTGTACAGCGACGTAGTTTACCTACATATCTACCGTCGCGGAATGTACATTATATACCATCTTGCACTATGTACCGCGGATACAACAATATAAGCTGTGTCTGTGTGCGTGCCAGCGTAATGAGCGTTTCTATGTGCTAAGAAACAGTAAAAAGTATGGCGCGAACGTGCTGAGCGGCAACGTCGCGTGCGTTCCGAGGCCTTGCCGCGGTGAAAACAATACTCTTTTATTATTTAATTTTTACTTGAATAAATTATTTTGTATGATAATTTTTGTCTGGCGAATAATATATGGAGATAATTAGCCTCGTTTTGCGTTAATAAACCAGTTTTAGCGATATAAACAACGCGCCGGAAACAATGCCGTTAGCCGTATGCAGTCTATTATGAAATTCAATATACTTTCTTGTTGGTGTAAATCGATATTCGACGCGTCAACCGTAACATGTTGCCGGTGGTTTTAAACTAAAATTTCCAATCCACATTCCGGTCCTAAAAATCAATATATCAATGATAAAAAAACAAACAAAGCCAACGAAAATAGCCGGTGGGATGAAAAAAAAATAGTAACCGATGTTGACCTTTTCGAACGCGTCTCGCTAGTAGCACAGCCAGCTGACGCGACGTTGCCGCTCCGCGTGCCGTGCCCAGCACCGTTCACGCTTATCGCCTCTACTGCCACGCGATTAGGCCGAAATTCGCGTGGCAACGTAAAGTATATAAAGGATTTAGGACGTTTCACGGTACTATGACACATCCCGCGCGAAAAATTTGAAATGCTTTATCAGTCGCTCTTCATGATGCGTTGCGCGTAGTAAATTCTTGAAAGCTACGCTTACTAAGGGCTGATTTTTCAATCGCCAGATAACTTTTATCTGAAGAATATTTTTGACGAGTTGACAGTTTTTGTATGGAAAATATGTCAACCCGCCATATTTATTTCTCAGATAGAAGTTAACTGATGATTGAAAAATCAGCCCTTAGAATAGTATTTTTATAGGTTTAGCCTATTTTCAGAAGTGAAGAAGAAATATTTTAGTTTTATTTTAAAATCAAATTGTGTTACAAAAACCAAAGTGCCCAAAGTTAGTGCTTAAAATATTTATTGACTAAAATTAAAAAAATATTACTTAATAAAAAAATACTAACAAATAAATTATCTGAAACACCAAAAAGTAAATAATAAAAAACATTGAAAGTGCTAAAAAAACTCAGTGAAGAAATTACCGCTCGCTACCAGGAGCGCATATCCGTCAAACAGTCAACCACAAGTGACGCGATGATGGCGCGGTGACAAAGTGGCCTACATGCCGGTAGCCCTGGGCTCGCTTGGCGGCGAGGGCGAGTACCGAGAATACGGCCACCATCTCTCGCCGCACCACCCGACGCACATACAGTACCATGAGTTCGCGCCGCCGCCGCCGATGTACCACCCTATGCCGGAGCCATATTTTAGGTAAAGCTCTTCGCGTCTTATGGGCGCCTGGTACTTTGGTAGAAATAAGAAAGCGAATCTATCAATCAAAATGATCAAGCTAACTGCCGATTTCAATGACTATCTATCTTTTGATTTCCTTACTAATCCCCGTATAATTAATTATGTCAGATCTGCAGAACATTTCTAGATAGATTAGTTATTGCAATCCTCCGTAAAAGATTTTGGTTTTGCCTGGTAGGATTTGCGGATTGTACACTTCCTAGTTTACAAATCACCTTCTCATTTTTATAGTACCCTAGTTAACTTCACCTACAACCACCTGTTTTAACCGACTAAAATATGATGAGGGTCTGAATTCTGTTCGTAGTGGCTTCAACGTAGTAAAAATGGAAATATCTTTCTGAAAAATATGCCAAGTTGCGTTAGAAACTCTACGTAGCATTGGAAAGTTGGTCATTTGACTGCGTTAAGCACGCTTGCAGCCGATTGCGCTAAAATGTAAGTGCATAATGTATAAAAACTATACAGTTCGCAAAATTCGTCGCCAGAAAGTCTGATAACAAGTCTTACCAAGGGGTTGCCATGGTAACTGGGTTGCGTAGGTCAGATAGGCAGTCGCTCCTTGTTAAACACTGGTACTCAACTGCATCCCGGTTAGACTGGAAGCCGACCCCAACATAGTTGAAAAAAGGCTAGGCTATAAAATCATGATAGGTATCGTAAGTAGAGGAAGATAATCGTGAAAAGTCCCTCCTCCTCCGAGCCTTTTTCCCAACTATGGTGGGGTCGGCTTCCAGTCTAACCGGATGTAGCTGAGTACCAGTGCTTTACAAGGAGCGACTGCCCTATCTGACCTCCCCAACCCAGTTACCTGGGCAACCCAATACCCCTTGGTTAGACTGGTGTCAGACTTAATGAAATCTCATGATAATCGTACATCGTACATACATTTGAGCACGTCTAGAAAACTGATTTGACAATTCAAACAATTTTAATTGCCTTGCAACCTTGCAGTGGCAGCGAATTCTTGCAAACGTATCCATAATTAATTGTTGATGTGTTGAAAAAATTGTTTATTTCCTTTGATATCGCATAAAATCACGTTCATTTCTCCGTAAGTCTGTTATTGGGTAAAGACTTGGCGAGTCCGAATTAAATAACTTTGTCTGAAGTCAGCCATGTTATTTACAGACACATGGACAATAGTTCTTTGTAAAAAGTAGACTGTTGTACACAAGTAGCAACTCCTGTGTTAAAGAATTTTTCTCCAAAAATATTTACTGCCCAGCCAAAGACCTTGTTTCGGACTGCTTTCTGAATGAAATTGGCAAATGCAAGTCCCTTTAGAAACGCATAGAAACATATGATAATTCTGATGAACTACAAAGAACTTAGTGACCAAACAAATCTTGCTTTCTGTCTTTTATAATTTCTAGGACATACTTATCTAATTTTGTTATCTTGTCCCAAAATTAAAGAACGTTATCAGTCAGCCTTTTAAAATTACTATCGTCACGAGAATCTCTCGCGTTTCATGTTTGCCTAGTACTTATCTTGATGAAATTCTTCCGGGATTAAGGAAAATTATGAGGACCACGTTTCTTCTGCAATTTTTTTTATTTTTCTGCTGTTAAAATTATACGGTTTTTATCAAAAGGCTAGGCAGACGATGAATCAAGATTTTTCTTCTAGCCCCAAATCCTTACGCCCTACAGTTTTACAGCTCTCCATGTCTTCATCTGCTTTCTTTATAGCTGTTCTGAAGTTTGATAAAGCTCTTCAGGCCTGATGCTGTCCTAGTACTTTTATTTTTTTTTCCGAGTATATAACCCGAATACATGATGAATTCGATAGATAGATAAAAAAATTTTTGCCTGTCCGTTCACTATCGGGTAGGCAGTGTCCATCAATTTCGGATATTTTTACTTTAACAATGTTTTGTTTACAAACAAAACAGAAAGAAATAAACAAACTTTGTTTTTTGTTTATCAAATTGTAAGTCGCGATAAGTATCCGATATCGAAATCCTCTTTACATTAGTAGTTTTTACTCGACTGCTGAAGAAGAGGTGTCATATTTTCGTAATCATTTGCATACCTTTGGCAGTCGTTACGAGTAGTCAGAAGCCAGAAGGTCTGACCACCACTATTACCAAGGGTTGCTAAGTAACTGGGTTGAGGAGATCAGTTAGGCAGTCGCTTCAGGTAAAACACTGGTACTCAGCTGCATCCAGTTAGATTGAAAGCCGACCCAATATAGCAGATGCTAGGCAGTTCAGAATATCAGCTGATTAGAGGTCAACGCCCTCGATACTTTAAAAAAAATGTAGCGTCCAAGAAACTACGCTATGACGCTAACATATTATTATTTTATCTGATGGGCTAGTCTTAGTGTTTAAAGTGATTTTTTCTAAACAAGGGGAAAGTCTGAGAGTGGGTGTATGTTTGTTGCTTCTTCACCCGCTAATGGATGAATAGATTTTCATAAAACTCGGCAGTCAACAGAATAAGACATAACTGTGCACATAGGCTACATTTTACCAGGGTACGGGAAGTATTTTCTTCGCTCTCTTGAACCCCCTAATCTCAGGACTACTGCTCCAATCTGAAGTTGCTCAAACGCTCCAATTTTTGGAAGAACTGTTCCGATTAAAAAAAAATCTTACATCAGAACTATTTAGTCTTTTATTTTGTCTAGGAAGTTGACAAGTGCACACGGCAGAAACCCTTGACGAAAAGCAATTTCTACAATACACATACCTCTAGTATACATAAGTCAGGGTTGATTTCTCAGAACGTAGTCATTATCAAGAAACTCGTACAAATGCGATTGTTTTTCTCGTCCGCCTCCGTTTGACGTACGGCTTCGGGAGTGACGTCATCGCTGTGACGTCATTGCTCTGAAATACTCTGAATAAACATTGTTTTGTTATTTGAAGCGTGAATTGGAGGAGGCTTTCACACTGGGGGATTTTATCGCGCTTTGCTTATGGTCGGTTTTTATACGCGCGGCAAAAATACTGTCGTACGGTTTTAGTTGCTTTATTACCGATAGTTTTTTCAATTGTTTGTATATCACAAGTGTACTCGGGACACAACCTGAAACCAGCGATGTCGCGTCGAAAAACCGAGCATAAAATCCGCTAGTATGACAAAACTTTTATGTACATAGGGACGTATTAATCATAGCTTGAGATCTGGTAGAGATTGTTGCGTAGGTAGGCTGTTGTTTTCAAAATATGTTTTCAAGAACGCACGCACGATCTGCGGATCAACCGAATAGGAAATCCGCTAGTGCGAAAGCACTATAAGGACTACGTTTATATGTAATTTTGATTTTCGAGAAGTTCAGGGGCCCGATTCTCCTAAGTTAATAATGTCAAAATCGAATAGAAATCGAGTCGCAATATGATCGCAATAGCAGTTTTAACCATATCGAGCAGTCTGCTACTAATATAAGACCAATCGCATTCCAACGACATTCGACTGGTTTGCGATTGGTCTGCTATTTTGGTGATTTTGGTCTATACGGTAGTTTGATCTACATTCATTTCGCAATCGTAAATCATTTGCAGACAAAATAATTCATTATTGAATGACAGAAAAGGATAAAAACGTTTATTTCAAAGAAAAATTTGCGGAATGCCACATACGCTTCAATCGTAATCGAGTTGGGATTGGATCTCAGTCGAATCGAGTCGAACGTGAATCGTATGAGTAAAATTAGTAGAATCGGGCCCCTGATTTTTGGCCTGTATTTGAATAAGATAATAATTTGAAGCAATTTATCTTAGATTTAGTCCATTCCTTGCCCAAAACTAACTTCCGATGAAGGATGTCTGAATTTGCCAATCTGCCTTGAGCACGTGGTAATCAATACCTCCCATCTTTACCTATCAATTTTACAGCCAGACTAAATTGGACCTTATTTACTGTTTTTAAACGGTTTTATTTAGCTCATTTAACGTCTATTTTCCATCTGTTCCAGGCGGCACGCTCCATACTTTGGTCAGCCAGATTACAGAGTATATGAACTCAACAAACGGTTACAGCAGAGGACAGAGGTTGGTATTCTATATTATATCTAAGTTAAGCATACCTTGGTAAAGCCAGAACATGGGTTGGTCACCCTAGGTCAAAACACAATGCAGGTCATCATCATCTTCCGAGCTATTTCCCAACTAGGTTGGGGTCGCCTTCCAGTCTGACCTGAAGCGACTGAGTACCACTCTTTTACATGGAGTGAGTGCCTATCTGACCTCCTCAAACTAGCTATCGCCCGATACACCGTGATAAGACTGGCTGTCAGACTTTCTGGCTTCTAATTGCCCGTGATGACTGCCAAAGTTGTTCAAATGATATTCTTTGTACAAGTTAAGCAAACCGCGGCAAGGCCAGAACATGGATCGGTCTCCCAAAGGAATCAATCTAGACCGAGTGCCAGAAAGTCTGATAAAGTCTTACCAAAGAGTATCTATTGAAAAAAAAACTATTAATTTAGTTTGGTTTTGATTCAATCTTTCAAAATTAAACTTTTCTAACTTCTCTCATAGTACTAGGCTAACATAAAACTGAAGATGTTCTTACCAAATTCCAGGACTCAGATAACCTGTGGTGGGACGCGTTCGCGACAGAGTTCTTCGAGGACGACGCGACGCTGACCCTCACATTCTGTTTAGAAGATGGACCTAAGAGATACAGTAAGTCGAACCTCTTTATGTTACATAGGCTCCTAGTACTTTTGTGCTTAGAGTTGCGAAAATATCTTTAAAAAAATGTAGACAGTGGCGCCATCTATCGGGCTTACGTATGACTCTTTCATGTTGTACCTATGATTAACTCATATGTGGACTTTAATTATTCTTTGGATTATTATAACCTTCCTTCATAAATAGAAAGAAGATTCATTCCAATCCCACGCATCTCATAGTACTTTCAAAACTTACACTCTTGTTCTGCAAATTATACACAACAAAAATGCGATAGAGTTCTTAAAAACCTAGCGGAAAATGCTTTACAGATTAAAAAAACTAATCTTTTCCTCTTTCTCATTTCAGCAATAGGAAGGACGTTGATACCGCGGTACTTTCGTAGTATATACGAGGGCGGAGTCTCCGAACTGTACTACACGATGAGGCAGCCCAAGGAATCCTTCCACAACACAAGCATCACTCTAGACTGCGACCACTGTACTATGGTCACGCACCATGGGAAACCTATGTTTACTAAAGTAAGTTCAGCTCTTCATGACTTCTGTGCGCCTAGTATTTCTCATTTAATTTCGACACCCACTTCGATGGTTCGGTGTATCTGGTTACCGAGCGACAGTTACAGTACAGTTAGTTATCTGATAGTTAATGCTATCTATCTGCCAGATATTGCTATCCGAGATCTACATAATTATGATGCACTCTGTCAGATAAGTTCCTGTTAGGCTATCAGAGACTTCATCAGAGAAGGTGAAACTGGCCATCAATATTTTATCACAGCGAAATATTTCCATCTTGCCTGAACTTATAGTTCCTCAAATTACTGCTCTCCTAGTACTTTTAATTCGCAAGACTCCTGTTATTGACTCTCTCCTTAGGTACTACTAACCGTGTACTCTTTACTTCCGCAGGTATGCACAGAAGGTCGTCTGATCCTGGAGTTCACGTTCGACGACCTGATGCGCATCAAGACGTGGCACCTGGCGGTGCGGGCACACCGCGAGCTGATCCCGCGCGCCGCCGTGCACCCGCCCGACCACGCCGCGCTCGACGCGCTCGCCAAGAACATCACGCGCCAGGGCATCACCAACTCCACGCTTAACTATCTCAGGGTATGTGGAATTAGACATAATTAAGCCTATTGAAATAGTTCTCAGCGAACCCAGCTTCAGAGTGCTTAGGTAAATGTGAATTTTGTGACTTGTGGCGACAATAATAGCTGAGATTCGGCGAAAGTTTGCGATTATTAAATTGTCTTTTCTTTTCTTTCACTCTATGGTCTTCAGCGACTATCAGGGAGAGAGCTCACAAGCAAGACTGATAGAATAATCGTATTTAGAAATGTTAAAGCGAGTAGACCAGGGGCCCGATTCTCCTAATTTTACTTAAGCGACAAACGATACACATTCGACTGAGATCCAATCACGACTCAATTAAGATTGAAGCGTTTGTGGCATTCCGCTCTTTTTTCTTTGAAATAAACGTTTTTATCCTTTTCTGTCATTTAATAATGAATCATTTTGTCTGCAAATGATTTACGATTGCAATATGATTGTAGAATAAACTACCGTATATACCATAATCAAAAAAATGGCAAACCAATAATAGAATGTCGTTGGAATGCAATTGGCCTTACGCTGGCTCCACACGTTGGCCCCAATATCGGCCCCAACGCTATTCGTCCAACGTGTGGATCTAGAAAATGGCATTGGTCCCAACATTGGGGCGAGCGTTGGTAGTTGGCCGTCTCGTGTCGGTTTCATCAAAGGAATCTGCGCGCCAACGTTCGCGATCCGTCCATACGTTGGCGCTTTGCTCAGTTCTGATGCAACACTGAAATGTTGGGGTTCCTAAGGGGTTGCGTAAAGGAGACAACCACATTACTTGAAAACTATTTAATGGCAGCGAGTGCGTATGTCGAGTGACAATGGCTTCCTCACCCAGCAAATCGCAACCGGCATGGACAAATGAAAAATGAAAAATGTTTTATGATGTGTCGTCATCCACCATCTTCTTTGACGTGGTTTTTTATTTTTTCTCAGTTACAAATATAAATGTGCACTCATCACTATAAACGCGCTCAGAGCAGTTTCGATTTCTGTATCGGACATCTTCACATTGGCCCTGATGGGACAGAACTAGATTATTGGCCAACGTGTGTACGACTCACCGAGTTTGCAATCCAACGTTGGAACGAGCGTTGGTACCAACGTGTGGAGCCGGCCTTATATTAGTAGCAGAATTAGAACTGCTATTGCGATTCAATTTTGACATTATTAACTTAGGAGAATCGAGTCCCTGATTCAGGTCCCTGATTCTGATGAAATCTCGGCATTCGTCGTGTTATTTTACTCAGACAAAAATTTATCTAATCAAAAATGTATTTGCATTCCAGTTATGCGTGATCCTAGAGCCGATGCAGGAGCTGATGTCGCGACACAAGGCGTACGCGCTGTCGCCGCGCGACTGCCTCAAGACCACGCTCTTCCAGAAGTGGCAGCGCATGGTCGCACCTCCTGGTCAGTACTGTTCGCCTAGTACCTGTAGTATATGACTCGCTAGCTTCTGTTAGTGGACTGCCTCAAGACCACGCTCTTCCAGAAGTGGCAGCGCATGGTCGCACCTCCTGGTCAGTACTGTTCGCCTAGTACCTGTAGTATATGACTCGCTAGCTTCTGTTAGTGGACTGCCTCAAGACCACGCTCTTCCAGAAGTGGCAGCGCATGGTCGCACCTCCTGGTCAGTACTGTTCGCCTAGTACCTGTAGTATATGACTCGCTAGCTTCTGTTAGTGGACTGCCTCAAGACCACGCTCTTCCAGAAGTGGCAGCGCATGGTCGCACCTCCTGTTCAGTACTGTTCGCCTAGTACCTGTAGTATATGACTCGCTAGCTTCTGTTAGTGGACTGCCTCAAGACCACGCTCTTCCAGAAGTGGCAGCGCATGGTCGCACCTCCTGGTCAGTACTGTTCGCCTAGTACCTGTAGTATATGACTCGCTAGCTTCTGTTAGTGGACTGCCTCAAGACCACGCTCTTCCAGAAGTGGCAGCGCATGGTCGCACCTCCTGGTCAGTACTGTTCGCCTAGTACCTGTAGTGTATGACTCGCTAGCTTCTGTTAGTGGACTGCCTCAAGACCACGCTCTTCCAGAAGTGGCAGCGCATGGTCGCACCTCCTGGTCAGTACTGTTCGCCTAGTACCTGTAGTATATGACTCGCTAGCTTCTGTTAGTGGACTGCCTCAAGACCACGCTCTTCCAGAAGTGGCAGCGCATGGTCGCACCTCCTGGTCAGTACTGTTCGCCTAGTACCTGTAGTATATGACTCGCTAGCTTCTGTTAGTGGACTGCCTCAAGACCACGCTCTTCCAGAAGTGGCAGCGCATGGTCGCACCTCCTGGTCAGTACTGTTCGCCTAGTACCTGTAGTATATGACTCGCTAGCTTCTGTTAGTGGACTGCCTCAAGACCACGCTCTTCCAGAAGTGGCAGCGCATGGTCGCACCTCCTGGTCAGTACTGTTCGCCTAGTACCTGTAGTATATGACTCGCTAGCTTCTGTTAGTGGACTGCCTCAAGACCACGCTCTTCCAGAAGTGGCAGCGCATGGTCGCACCTCCTGGTCAGTACTGTTCGCCTAGTACCTGTAGTATATGACTCGCTAGCTTCTGTTAGTGGACTGCCTCAAGACCACGCTCTTCCAGAAGTGGCAGCGCATGGTCGCACCTCCTGGTCAGTACTGTTCGCCTAGTACCTGTAGTATATGACTCGCTAGCTTCTGTTAGTGGACTGCCTCAAGACCACGCTCTTCCAGAAGTGGCAGCGCATGGTCGCACCTCCTGGTCAGTACTGTTCGCCTAGTACCTGTAGTATATGACTCGCTAGCTTCTGTTAGTGGACTGCCTCAAGACCACGCTCTTCCAGAAGTGGCAGCGCATGGTCGCACCTCCTGGTCAGTACTGTTCGCCTAGTACCTGTAGTATATGACTCGCTAGCTTCTGTTAGTGGACTGCCTCAAGACCACGCTCTTCCAGAAGTGGCAGCGCATGGTCGCACCTCCTGGTCAGTACTGTTCGCCTAGTACCTGTAGTATATGACTCGCTAGCTTCTGTTAGTGGACTGCCTCAAGACCACGCTCTTCCAGAAGTGGCAGCGCATGGTCGCACCTCCTGGTCAGTACTGTTCGCCTAGTACCTGTAGTATATGACTCGCTAGCTTCTGTTAGTGGACTGCCTCAAGACCACGCTCTTCCAGAAGTGGCAGCGCATGGTCGCACCTCCTGGTCAGTACTGTTCGCCTAGTACCCTAGTAGATAACTGTGTTTTTATTAGCGGTTTGATATTCACCATGCATACATACGCATTCTTCTCCGCGCCACCTGAATAAAAAGTAGCGTTCTCGGATAAGTAAAATGGGTTGAAACTGAAAAAAGGTTTTTTCAAATTGTACCAGTTACGCGTTCAAAGTTGCAGCCAAGCAATTCTTCAGCTTTATATTGTAAGCAGAGAATGTGCATTATAGAGCTGTATTTTGGTAGAGACCTTGGGTTCACCATTGTAATTGAAACATCTGAAGTCCCGAGAGCGAGGTCAAAGTTTAAGGTTTTGGGTTTATTTCAGATTGTGGTTTAGAACAAACATCGGAATAACAAATAGGCTACATTTTATCCATCTATCCAGGTGAAATCTACTTACACTTAACAGTGATGTACTTAAATTATTAGCACTATTAACACAATTATTTCCCCCACAGAGTCTCAGCGTCCAGCCAGCAAGCGACGCAAGCGCAAGGGCAGCGGCGGGCCCAACGCCGCGCCGCCCGCCCCCGCCAAGAAACGCTCGCCCGGACCCAACTTCAGCCTTGCATCACAGGTAACAACAACAATACTAATAAATACACCTCCTCATCATCCTGCTGCCCTGATACCATCATCCTCCGAGCCTTTTAACTATGGGGTCAGCTTCCAGTCTAACCGGATGCAGCTGAGTACCAGTGCTTTACAAGGAGCGACTGCCTATCTGACCTCCTCAACCCAGTTACCCGAGCAACCCAATACCCCTTGGTTAGACTGGTGTCAGACTTACTGGCTACTGACTACCCGTAACGACTGCCAAGGATGTTCAATGACAATTACAGGTAACTACAATACTAAAAAATACACCATTTACATCTCAATGTGGCTAAGTCACAGCCCGACGTGGTCAGAGAAAACTTGGCGATCAGTCCCCGGATGAGACCATCTTATCATAACGAGTTCCTCCATGTTTTGGAAGACACGATAAATTGGTGGGTTTTGGTTCTTATTCGATCATCTTTGACAGTTGTTAGAAGTAGTTAGAAGCCATAAAGTCTGACAACCAGGGGCCCGATTCTCCTAAGTTAATAATGTCAAAATTGAATAGAAATCGAATCGAAATATGATCGCAATAGCAGTTTTAACCATATCGGGCATTCTGCTACTAATATAAGACCAATCGTATTCCAACGACATTCGATTGGTTTGCGATTGGTCTGCCATTTTGGTGATTTTGGTCTATACGGTAGTTTGATCTACAATCATATCGCAATCGTAAATCATTTGCAGACAAAATGATTCATTATTGAATGACAGAAAAGGATAAAAACGTTTATTTATATATATACGCTTCAATCGTAATCGAGTCGGGATTGGATCGCAGTCGAATGTGAACCGTATGTTGCTTAAGTAAAATTAGGAGAATCGGGCCCCAGTCTATCTAGTTGCGTAGGTAATGGATTGAGAAGGTCAGATATACAGTAGCTCCACATAAAAAAATATACTCGACTGCTATACTAAAAATCGACCCCAACATAGTGTGCAGGCAGAATTCCTCTTGCCCCGTTCCCAATCTTTGAAAGATTGGTGTTTATTTGACAAGGAAACCGAACGTACCGTTCTAGTAACTGAGCGTTACGTTGCTAGTGCTACAAGAAGGCGCCTGACCTACCTTGCATATGACATCTCCGCTATCTTTCCGTCCTCTGAGAGACAGACATAAAATACATAACTACATATTTCTGTCCTCCCCAGGACGTGATGGTGGTAGGCGAGCCATCCCTCATGGGGGGCGAGTTCGGCGACGAAGACGAGCGGCTCATCACGCGACTGGAGAACACGCAGTACGAGGGAGCTGACGACTGGACCGCGCCGCCGCCCGCCTCGCCCGCCAAGACGCCGCCCAACCACTGACGCCCGGCCGCCCTGTGCTGCAACCCTCATGTTCAAAATAACTGAAGTTACACGTATTTTACTTTAAATATGCAGCAGGTTTTAATAAAATCCTCATGTGAGAAGTCTTGTCGAGAACCGGAAATATATGAAGACCTGACTGCGAGAAAGAGACGACCTATCATGTTCTCGCTTCTCGAGTTCTCTGCGTGATCTCAGGCTGTTGTTTTAAAACCTCTTCAAGGGTTATGCTCTCCTAGTACTTTTTATTGTTGTTGAAAGTTGTTTTTCCTCTAAAATAATTGACAGACTCTTCAAATATTTTATTTATCAGTTTTATGTAGAGCTGCTCTTTTAAAAAATAAAGATTAATTTTCAAAAAATATTTAAGTAGCATAAGTTAATTTTAATAACTTAAGCTGCAAAATAAGTTAAATAATGCAAAATGTGTTATTGAAATTGTATGCACTGAAATTTTATTTATTTATTGATAGATAGAATAATTTTCACATGATAAAGCTAAAATTCAGTTATTTTGAACGTAAGTGCTGAATTTGGCAGAAAAAAAGCAAAAAGTACGCTAAATCAGTCTTAAGAAGTGTGTGAGTTGACTCAGAATAGTCAACTTTACTTCGAATAAAACCTATTTGTAAGCTTGAAGAACAATTCTAATTTTAAAATGTTCATAGGTACTTCTAATTTGATTTTAATCAATCGAATAGCTCTATTTATACTCCGGAAAGAGTATTGTAGAAAAATAAATCACAATTTTAAAATAAATTAAACTGTAAATTGACTTTAAAGCATTTCAAAATTAGAATTGTCCTTCAGGATTAGAAACAAACCTCTCATATAAAAAGTGTCTTAAGACCTCTTCTTGTTTTATGCTCTCCTAGTACTTTTTCATAATTTACCACCAAATGTATGACGTAAGGAAAGTAATTTGAATGACTTTCGAACTAATAAAAATACAAGTTTGTCATTTTACATGTGAGAAAAATAATTTGTATCGTCTTAGATATAAATAAAGTTTATAAGTTAAATAATTATTATATGGGAACGCTAAATGGGAATCGAAAACGTCTATGCTTACCCATTTAGAATTAGAAGCGTGATAGTGTATGAAAAATATATTTTTCATTTCAAGTCATTCAAATTAACACAATGTTTAAACTTAAAAAAACATAGAAGATACGCGTCAAAAACTACTCTTTTTGATTCAGTCGGGCGAAACTATTTCTTTTTTAATCATTGTTTATAATATTAACTATTACAATAGTAGCTGAAATAATCAGTCAGACTTGACAGATGGACAGACATCGTAAAAACACGCAACCCACAATTTTATTTGTCGTGGTCTCGACTCACACTTGACCAATTAGTTAAATAAATAAATATTGTACATAAATATTGTCTTTATTAATGTGCTTTTATTTAAAAATTTTAATGACTGGCGGTGAATTGCATCATTGAGCTATAACGGTAACCGAACCTTTGTCAGTTGTCAAATCGTCGATGTGAGCAATGCGCGGCAAGTATACGGCTGGATACGGTTTGGTTATCGCTATAGTATACAACTTATTTGGCTAAGTTATTTGAGGAGTATTAAATGTACCACTAATGGTGTGTAACATATGGAATGCTAATAAAGAATTGAGTATTGAGTGCAAAAATTGCACGCTTTGCCGTCTCAAAAATTTTGTTCAGTGTGTCCTTGATCTTACATATTTGTTTTATATAATTTTTATTGATCAATCAATATTTATGTCACATAATTGTATTATTTGAGTTTTATTAATCATTGTAATTAATCTGTCATAAATTAATTATATTACAATTTTTCTTGTACTGGATAACATTCCATTGAGAAATCACTGATATAATTTCGAAAATAAAACTGTAGATATAATTTATTGGTATAAAAAACCTTGTTATTTTTAACAAAGAACAGCAATGGTGAGTTGCAGCATTTAACTATAACGATAACTGACCCATTTCCAGTTGTCAAACCGCCGATTTGACCAATGGGCGGCAAGTATACGGCTGGTTATGGTTTGGTTATCGTCATAAGTAAATAGTACAACTCTTACGACCGTTCCCAATATGATATCTGTCGATTTGCTTAGATGATGAGATGGAATTTTGAAATACAAGTACTTTCACATTCCTATCTGTAATAAACAAAACAGCAGATAGAATATTGGAAACCGCCGTTAGAACGTCACGGTATTTACGAAAGTCTTGTAAAAAGTACTAGGAGAGCATACTTAACAAAGAGGTTATCATAAAGCAGTATGTAAATGTGAAACTGTCGCGGTTAGGGTATATGTTGGGCACGCGAGCTAGGCTGTCGACGATTAAACGGGCACACATGGATTATGTCAACAAAATATAAATAAATCAATAAATATAGGCCTTTACGGATAAATTATCATTACGACTTTTATTTTTTTACCCTTTTCCCCTTTTAAATACTGCAGGTTTTTGCCTAGCTTCTTACTGACACCTTATAGTTTTCGGTCACGGCGACAGCCTTAACTGCAAATTACTATATCTACAATAATTAGAGAAAGTCGCTCACACTGCTGGCATGTGACGACCAAATGGCGAAGTAGTTATTATTGTGCCTGCAGAGATCGTTGGTTCGACTCCCGAATAATTCAAATGTTTTGCATGAACATGGGTGTTTAATTTAGTTTGCGTGTCTGCGTATAAAATGTTACAAGGAAAAAGTATGTAAGTTTAAGTATGTAAATCGGTTGTACGCGTAGTTAGGTGGACAGTTCTAGGGACACGAAAACGTTGCACTTTTATTTAGTATTTTTTTCCCTAAACTAGCGGTTTCGTGTTTGGAAACAAACCCCCACTGTTTCTTCCCTGGAAACTGCTTTTCCGGGGATAGTGTAGCTTCTCCCTAATAGTGGAATAATTTTTCAAATCGGGTTCTTGTGGTTTCGGAGTCTTTAGGCACAAATAAAATAATGTTTCCACTTTTTTATATTAGCGTAGATTGTTTTGGCCATATATTGCTGAATAATTTAGACTGCCACCTGTTTAAAGGCCGCGAAGATAATAACATGTTTTTTTACATCCGTGTCGAATCAAAACACTTGAAAAAACTGTAAAATAAGATGATGCGTTCAGAATATTAATTAAGAACGCAACTGAAAGGCCAATTCGATCAACTTGGCATTTTCGTCACACGTCATCGCTGACGTTTGGAAGGTGCGTTCAAAAGTCAACACATTTAAAAATATCCATTACTATCCAGTATTCTAACGCAGTTATTATATAAAATAATTAAAACAATAGCATTTAAAAGTACCTCAAAAAGCTTTAAAATTACAGAATCAAGACTTTTTGTAACAAATTGTTGTTTAAAATAGTCATGATTAAACTTTTAATATCAATCAAAGTTACCATTCACTGACACAAATATCCGATCAGCATTTCGAACGCCACATTCATAATACGTGGAGCCGCGGTCAGTCAGTCTTTATTGCAACTTTTAAATTAAAACAACTGTATTTAGTCACAATTTGTTAGAAAGTCATCAAAATGGTCACAAAGTACGCGCTCTGTTTGCTCGCCCTCGCGTCTGTAGCTTTAGGACAAGGCTGCACAAACCCACAAGTTGAGGCTTCATCTTTCACTAGCTTAGATGCCACAGTTGTGACACAAATAGCATATATTACAGAGTTTACGCTAAAATGCGACAATCCTCTGCCTGAAAACTACGCATTGTACGCTGAAGTTGAAGGAAAGCCCTTGACCGCGGCCCGTGTTGGTGAAAACAGATACCAGGTAAGCATAACCTTATTGGTTTATTTTTGTACTTTCTAAGCCCCGTTTTTGATGTTGGTGACGATCGCAGATCGTTTGTGAGATTTGTGACTGAAACATTATCTTAATTTTATGAAGTGATTGTGGTACTGTAAGATTTTATCATCAATTAATTGTTATGCTACCTGCACTTTCTAGTTAGAATTTCGTAAAATGATTCAAAGCATCTGTATCTTACAATGTGTAATATGTAGGTTTTACACCTTTCACTTTTATGAAACAAAAGTTTTCATGAATTAAACATACTGTTTAGTCTTGTATTTACAGTAAGATTCTTATCTGCTGTAAGAAAAAAAAATACTCCTATAAGAATATTATACTGTGCTGAGGGATTGTTAGCGCGAGTTACCGCGGCGCTGGTACATAAAAGGCCTATGACGGAACACAACGGTTTTTAGTCAGTAAGAGTCTGACACTCCCTCACCGCTGCTAACCCACAGCGGGAGGAGTCTTTTGAGGTCATTAAAAAAATTATAATATTATACTGGTTAATTGCGATACGTTTCTGTTTAATACTGAATATACTAAACTTATAAATACTCTGTTTATTTACTTGAACACACCAGTCTCAGGAACTTCTGTTTATTTTTGTAAGTTTAGGCTAAAGTAATAGTAGGTAAAAAAAGCTTTTGTGTCAAAAATGCCAAGTATACTTACAGTATTTACTATTAGATTACTCAGTTCATACAATTAAGACAATATGTAATCGTCTTCTTCTTCTCAGCGTTTACCTCGTCTTGTGACAGGGTCTGCTTTCTGTATCTTCTTTTTCCACATCGCTCTATCCAGGACATCCTACATAATAAAAATTTTTAAAAGCTAAAAACCACCAGCCACTTATATCTACCTCCTCATTCCCAGGTATCATGGACTGAGGAGCCAGCTAAGGCTCGCTCCGGTACCCACGAGGTGCTCATCTTAGACGAGGAAGGCTGGGCGTCTCTCCGCCGCGCCCGCCGTGCCGACCCTGCCGCGTCTGTCGCTCCCTTGATCGCTATCCAGCTACATCACCCTGGCAGTAAGTATCTACGTATATAAAGTAAAAATAAAATAAAAAAAGGCAGAGGAGTTTATTTAAACACACTTATCTTGGGAAGTACTGGATGGATTCGGAAAATTCTCAAATCAGTGTCAAATATATAAAGCGCCCATTTGTAAACGCTACTTTTTATCATAAACTAGCTATTAATCCTAGGTATTGATACTTCAAGCACCGGGATAAAATGTCTATTATAATCTAGAACTCACATGTATAAATGAACCTATAGCCATTTTCATGTGCTCATATACATATTTCTAACATAAAAATACCTTACATAATATGTTGGAGCGCAGATATACGCGAGACTCATTTATATGATACGCGAGACTCATTTGATTTTCTATTGTTTAATAATTAGCGACATACAAGCAGTTAATGTTAAAAGATTTTACTCACAGTTTACACATAGTTTACTTATTAATCATCTTTCTTTCCAGGTTACTCCGGTCCCTGGGTTAACTCGGAAGTGTTGGCAACTGCTCTCTCGATCCTGGTTGCTTACACAGCACTCCGCAACAAGAGCAAAATCTTAGCCTAATAGCATAGTTCTACTGTTTATTTTTTTTATATTTAAATAAATGAGAAGTTAAGTTATTTATATTTGTATTTTTATTTCGTCTTGGCCTTTGTTTATTCTCTCAGGCTGCAAAACTTATAGTTGGGCAATCGTTTTTGAGATCTTAATCAGTATGGAGATGTATGGTAGTTTCCAGAGTAGTTCTTATGTATTATTTCATTATATCGAAAAATCGAAATAAGCTTAGCAGTCTTAAAGCAGCTATTGGTCTGACACATGTTTCATCAAAATCAGTTCAGTAGTTTTAAAGTTACATGAAGATGTATTTTTAGAGTGTACAAAAATGTAGTTGTAAGTCAATGTTTGAAAGTGATACTTGTCACTATTTTCATTATTAAGTATATAATATAAGTTTTTACTGCACTGCTCGGTCTAGTAAAAAAAAAATAGTAACTACATTTTCTGAGAAAAAGTCATTCGATTTATTTTCAAACCACTAGCTAGACAAAACATGCCATGTTTAATTTAAATGGTGTTGAGCAAAACGGAACGTAACTATAACCCGTACAAAACAAAAAGTCTTCACAATCAACCGCTCGCGTACACTTTTAATACATTTTATTTTAGTCGCTTTACCTGTCATAACATCAGCTGATAACCAAGGGACGAAGAGGTTATGTTGTTTTTGTAATATCTTTTAACGAATATTATTGATTATTAAACAGTAAAATGACTGTAAAACCTCGAGAAAGACCTGCGGACCCAGACGATGATCCCGTAGAGAGTATGTTAAAGAAAACAGGCTGCTTGGAACTACATTATAAAGTACAGGTACTTGTTACATTATATTACTATTCTTGGTTATATTTAGGTATTAAGATAACGTTATCTTAACCAATACATTAGAAGCATTAACATCATCAGCCTAGCCTTTTTCTAGTGTAACCAGATGCTGAGTATATGTGTAGTGTTTTACATGGAACGACTGCCTATCTGATCTCCTCAACCCAGTTACCTGGGAAACCCGATTCTCCTTAGTAAGACTTGTTGAAAAAACAATTCTGGCTTCTGACTACCCGTAACGACTGCCAAAGATGTTCGAATAGCAGTAAGACCCGCTTCGAAACACGGAGGACCTTTTAAGTATAGATTTAATAAAACTAAACTAGGTAATTATGATAAGTACTGCAAACCTCTCCTACCTCTTTATGCTGTGCCCTACCGGGTCCATATTGTTTCTAATATATTGTTTAAACTTTATAAAATACCACCTGTATTACATATGGAACGCAAATAAAGATTTGAATTTGAATTTGAATTTAAGACATATATAGTCAACCCATCCAGGGTTCGACCGCGCCAAGCGTTGCTTTACTTAGTGATGATAGAACCGTGGGGCTGTTACGAGTTCCTGTAGCAAGATAACCAAGTCTAATAGATGTTTTGTTATATTTTTCAGGAATGTATAGCAACCACAAAGGATTGGAGGAAATGTCAGACAGAAGTGAATGATTTTCGAGATTGTATCAACAAGCACAAAAAGCCTGAAGAAGTAAAAAGTTAATTAATCTATACATTTTGGTTTTATTTTGTAATGGTATAGTTACCTCCTGTTCACTCTTAGGTGCATTCTGAAAGCAAGCTGTCGACTGCAACTATGAACTAAGTACTGACTTGTAAAAATCATCATCATCATCATTATCTCAGCCATAGGACGTCCACTGCTGAACATAGGCCTCCCCCTTAGATCTCCACAGATACCTGTTGGAAGCGACCTGCATCCAGCGTCTTCCGGCGACCTTTATAAGGTCGTCCGTCCACCTCGTTGGTGGACGTCCTACGCTGCGCTTGCTAGTCCGTGGTCTCCACTCCAGCACTTTTCGGCCCCATCTGCCATCTGCTCTGCGAACAATATGGCCTGCCCATTGCCACTTCAACTTGCTAATCCGGTGGGCTATATCGGTGACTTTGGTTCGTCTACGGATCTCCTCGTTTCGGATTCGATCACGTAGAGAAACACCGAGCATAGCCCTCTCCATAGCTCGTTGAGCGATTTGTAAAAATATTTACTGCTAAATAAGTATTCACATAGCTGCTCCCTCGGTTCCAGCCGCGTTCTGAGGGAACTATTTCTTCAGTAGTTTTGTCGTGGTAGCCAGTAGACGGATGTAAAAAGTGTGTAATTGTGGTGATACACCTAATACAACAGAATATTCACATAGCACACCTTTGCGTACCTAAAAAACGTCAGATTTCTCCTCTGCAAACTAGGACCCTTTTTTTGTCACTGTAACCGATGCTATGGAGTGATTTCCCTCTGAGTAGACCTACTGGCCTTCGCCTGTATCGTAACAAATAAGCTAACGCTAATTTAGCTTTGCTTATTAACTTCGTCGTAATAAAACAATAGAAGACGTGACGTTTGAGCGCCGTGAGTGATTCTAACTATGGACAAGTGGACGGTGTTTGCTCTGTTATTTCAACTGTGTTAGTGTTCCAATACGAGGTATAGGTAATATGTTACGCAAAATCATAATAGACCAAATTACCTAATTGAAGGCTCGAGCAGACCGGATGCGTATGCGTAGACGTAAGCGTAGACGTGCACGTACCACTGAGTTGTAATGTATGGAAATGTATGAGACAGGCCACACCGCTTGCGTAACGTAGACGTGCGCGTTGTTACGTCTACGCATACGCATCTTTGGGGGTCGGTTTTATTTTTTTGTAAAAAGTTTTTTATTTTTGGCTTTTCAGTGACAAGCATAGTTGTCACTTTCCACAAATGTGGAAAGTTCTCATCAATACGAATAATATAAGCCCAAACACGAGGTAGTTTGCATATTCAGTTGCCGAGTTCGCTCGACCTTCTCCGGTCTCCATCATCAGGTCAGCTCCAAACCTTCACAGTTGCAAAGGTCTCGTCAATACAAATAATATAAGCCTAAACACGAGGTAGTTTACATATTCAGTTGTCGAGTTCCCTCGACCTTCTCTCGTCTCCATCATCAGGTCAGCTCCAAACCTTTACTGTTGCATAGTGTTATCAAACGTACACCTTATTGTCAAGTTTTTAACCTATGCACGCCTACAATTTTCGAAAGTTGCCCTCGATTTCTCAAGGTTTCCATCATCAGATCCTGACCTGGTGATTATGGGACCACCTGGAAGGTATACCCTATCAAACAAAAAAAAAATTTTGCAAATCGGTCCAGGCGTCTTCGAGTAATCGGTGAACATACATAAAAAATAAAAAAAAATAAAAGATTCCGACGAATTGAGAACCTCCTCCTTTTTGGGAAGTCGGTTAAAAAGAGTGTCTATGGAGTTTCTTGCCGGCTCTTCTCCATGAGACCAACTTTTTGGAACCGTGCAAATACTGTGACTTTTCATAGGTGCCTGCAAAGGCCTATTTGAAATAAAAAGATTTTGATTTTTGAAACAGGCAAATCCATCGATCATAAGGTTAAGCAACGCTTGCCGCGGCAGGTCTGTGAATGCGTGACCATCTTGTCATGACGAGTTCTTCCCCGGGTTTCGGAAGGCACGATAAAGGACAATGGGCGAAATGTTTGGATGTTGGTCTACTCCCCCTCTAGTAATGAGTCATACATCATTTGAAAGGTCTTTTCAAGCGTTACATTTTCTACTAACATACTACTTACCAATTCTTAGTACTTAAGATGTTAGAACATGTTGAAGGTCTTTTTATCGATAGTTGGTTTCAAGTTCTTAGATTTCTTCTCTAGTAATGAATTATACATCACTGGAAAGGCCTTTTTAAATAGAATATTTCGTACTAAAATACCTCTAACAAATTGTAAGTACTTTAGAAGCTACAGCAGATTTTAGACATAGTTATTATTTCACTAAACAAGTTCTAACTTCCTAAATACTAACAAATGACAATCGCCGCCATACAAGAAAATACTCTACGTGACACAAGCTTTCTGTTGATATATCACTTAATGCTAGAGGAGAGGTAGACCAAAACGTTCATTGTCCTTTCCTTCAGCAGTCGTTACGGGTCGTCAGAATCCAGAAAGTTTGACAACTAGTTTTAAACCGAGTTCCCCAGGTAACTGGTTTGAGGAGGTCGAGATATGTAGTCGCACCATGTGACACACTGGTACGCAGCTGCGCCCGGTTAGGCTAGAACCAGACCCCAACTTAAGCAGATGATGATATACTTACTTACTAACTAGATAGGTATAGCTCAGCTGTTTAGTTCAATCTAATGGATTAAAATAAGTACCTATCCAGTACTCGAAGCTTGTCTAGAAACAAACATAAGTACGTACAGTCAACTTCAGGGGCCCGATTCTTCTAAGTTAATACTTATTGTCAAAATCGAATAGAAATTGAATCGCAATATGATCGCAATAGCAGTTTTAACCTTATTTGGCATTCTGCTACTAATATAAGACCAATCGTATTCCATTCGATTAATATTACATTCGATTGGTTTGCGATTGGTCTGCTATTTTGGTGATTTTGGTCTATACGGCAGTTTGCTGTGCAATCATTTTGCAATCGTAAATCATTTGCAGACAAAATGATTCAATATTGAATGACAGAAAAGGATAAAAACGTTTATTTCAAAGAAAAAATAGCGGAATGCCACATACGCTTCAATCGTAATCGAGTCGGGATTGGATCTCAGTCGAACTGAGTCGAACGTGAATCGTATGTCGCTTAAGTAAAATTAGGAGAATCGGGCCCCTGGTCAGTGGTAATAGTTTTATAGGAAAATCGTACTTATTACTATTAAGTTAAGGTGCATGACAGTTACCACTGATGTGCAGTCTACCGTACCATACTCTGAAGTTTGAAGAAAATATATTTGCTGATGTTCTATTGTTTTGCAGTGATATTGTGCATCGTTCTCCGAAATGTCCTGACAACGACTACTACAACTTCAAGGTATGTTGATATAACGTTTTATTCCATAAGAATACACCAAAAGATAGGCCATCATCATCATAGTCATCATCATCTCCCGAGTCTTTTCCCAACTATGTTGGGGTCGGCTTCCAGTCTAACCGGATGTAGCTGAGTACCAGGGGCCCGATTCTCCTAATTTTACTTAAGCAACATACGATTCACGTTCGACTGCGATCCAATCCCGACTCGATTACGATTGAAACGTATGTGGCATTCCGCAATTTTTTCTTTGAAATAAACGTTTTTATCCTTTTCTGTCATTAAATAATGAATCATTTTGTCTCCAAATGATTAACTATTGCAATATGATTAGTAGAGCAAACTACCGTATAGACCAAAATCATCAAAATAGCAGACCAATCGCACACCAATCAAATGTCAATCGAATACGATTGATCTTTTATTAGTAGCAGAATACCCGATATGGTTAAAACTGCTATTACGATCATATTGCGATTCGATTTCTATTCGATTTTGATATTATTAACATAGGAGAATCGGGCCCCAGTGCTTTACAAGGAGCGACTCATGCCTATCTGGGGCCCGATTCTCCTAATTTTACTTAAGCGACGATCGATCGACGTTCGACTCGATTCGACTGAGATCCAATTCCGACTCGATTACGATTGAAGCGTATGTGGCATTCCGCTATTTTTTCTTTGAAATAAACGTTTTTATGCTTTTCTATCATTCAATAATGAATCATTTTGTCTGCAAATGATTTACGATTGCAAAATGATTGTACAGCAAACTACCGTATAGACCAAAATCACCAAAATAGCAGACCAATCGCACACCAATCAAATGTCAATCGAATACGATTGCTATTTTATTAGTAGCAGAATGCCCGATATGGTTAAAACTGCTATTGCGATCATATTGCGATTCGATTTCTATTCGATTTTGACATTATTAACTTAGGAGAATCGGGCCCCAGACTTTCTCAACCGAGCTACCCAAGAGTGAAGGAACAGTGAGTGCACCTGTGTCTGCAAAAATGCTTGTTCACTATAATATGTCCTGCGCAGTTGGCTTATCTATACTAATATTATAAAGCTGTAGAGTTTGTTTGTTTGTTTGTTTGTTTGTTTGTTTGTTTGAACGCGCTAATCTCAGGAAATACTGGTCCGATTTGAAAATTTCTTTCAGTGTTAGATAGCCCATTTATCGAGGAAGGCTATAGGCTACTTTTTATCCCGGTGCGGGAAGTAGTTCCCACGGGATGCGGGTGAAACCGCTGGCAGAAGCTAGTCTATACTAATATTAAAGCTGAAGAGTTTGTTTGTTTGTTTGTTTGAACGCGCTAATCTCAGGAACTACTGGTCCGATTTGAAAAATTCTTTCAGTGTTAGATAGCCCATTTATCGAGGAAGGCTATAGGCTACTTTTTATCCCGGTACGGAAAGTAGTTCCCACGGGATGCGGGTGAAACCGCTGGCAGAAGCTAGTCTCCTTATATGAGAACAGCCGCCGTGGCCGAAACCTGCCTTGGACGTATTACTATTTTATTTATTTAAGTCTTTGTTATTAGTACAACCACATTGAGCGTCCAGGAGATGAAGGAGCGTATAAGGAAAAAGAAATTCGAATATAAATACAACCCGAACTATGGGTTCGAAGCCTACTGGGTTGACGGCGAGTGGGTGCTATTTACTACCACGACACGTACCACGCCAGGGGAGACTACTACGAAGAAGCTTACTGTATGCGAAGATGAGTGCAACTATTTATATCGCAGGTAAGAAAGCCACTCAGGCGAGGTCGGAGTGCCGCTGGGCCTTTTTAGTGGGTATACCGGGAATGTCTTTACCGGGGAGTCCCACATACCCCTCTCCCGTCCCCCGACGGGAAGGGGATGCGTAATAGCATTTTTAGCCCAGCGACAACAAAAAAAAAAAAAAGGTAAGAAAGATCCCACCAAAAACATTGTAAAAAAAAGCCAATCCTCTACGCAATTCCTCCACCGTAAAAAGTTTTGAAATCGCATAGAAGCCAAGTCCTGTTCAACTTTATTTGTAATAATAAATCAATATTTTGTGACTATATCAATAGTTTTGTTCACATTACAATAATATTCACTACTATTAACACAAATCGCTGAAAACCAGTGTTGTGAGTCTTTCTCGTTTCGGGTCGCAACATTATGCTGAGCGAGGGCCGTATTTTTCCCCTTTCATATTTTTTTCTATTAATGGCGTCCACGGCCGATTTCGGCCACGGCAGCTGTTCTCATTTTAAGGAGATCAGCCAGCTGCGCAGGACATATTATAGTGCACGAGCATTTGCGCAGACACAGGTGCACTCCCTATTCCTTCACTCTCATAACCCGATGGGACGGCAATCCGACACGACCGGAGAGAGATCAGGCGCAGGACCGACATTTACGTGCTCTCCGATGCACGGGTGAATCAATCATCAACTTCCAGACTACGGGCTGCTTTGTGAAAGTTTAAGAAAACCCACAAAGCGATTTCGGCCCGACCCGGGAATCGAACCCGAGACCTCGAGCACAGCAGCCGCGCTTACGACCACTAGACCAACGAGGCAGTCAGGTTTTTCTATTATGTTTATATTGTCCATGTGTATATATATGCATCTTTACACGTGCAATAAAACTTTCTTTCTAAACCTTTGGCTAATAATAAAAGAAAATTCTTAGTAGACAGTTGTTTTAAGAAAGCCGTCAATATAAATTGTCGATGAACTTGGGCTTAAAAACTTCGTCTTCGTTTCAGAGTTAAGGAAGTATGCGGCCGGCTCTCAAGCTACGAGTCTGTTTCGGCTTGCTCGGGCACCAAGTGTTCCGGCAAGCCCGGGGTCAACCTGAAGTCAGCCTTCAAGACCTTCAACACTTACTGCGAATTCCTCGACAATCAGTGCAAGAACAAGTTCTATACAAAAAAACGTACGTACCTATAGTTTTCTGTCACATATCCTTCACTTATAAGGGAGCAGAATCATCGGCACGAATCTTGAGCGCTGACCTTCACCTGCGCAGAACGATTTATTAGCAAAGAACCAATCCCGCGTGACGGCTATGACGCGATGTGCTGCGGGCCAATCACCGCTTTAGCCCGCCCCCACGCCTCACTTCATACCACAAAAGGGACTCAATAAATCACTTCTGCGCAGGTGAAGGTCAGTGCTTAAGATTCGTGCCGATGATTATATAATATAACGGGGACACGTTTTCACACATGGTCGGTTAGTCCCATGGTAAGCCATTAATTAACTTGTGTGCTAACACAACTGATAAACTACATACAGCTACTTACAGCTACATATTAGGTTCACACCCAGACCACGGCCAACAAGCATGCTCATCACACAAATGTCCGGTATGGTGAACAGTGCACCATCGAGGTCGTCTTTATGATGATTATACTCTCCAAGCTGATCATCGGCCTCGGCTGTTCTCATATTTAAGGAGATCAGTCAGCTGCGCAGGACATATGCACAAGCATTTGCGCAGACACAGGTGCACTCACTATTCCTTCACTCTCATAGCCCGGTGGGACGACAATCTGATACCACCGGAGCGAGATCACAAGAAGGAACCGGGTAGTACCAACATAGGGGGAGTAGAAGGGGAGTACATACTGAGAGTGTATACGGGAGTAAATTGAGAATACATATAAGAGTGCTTAAGGGATATGTATAGATAAAAAGAACATTTGTAGAGTAGGTAATTAAGGGAATACATAGCTGGGTATACCGGGAGAGTAATAAGGTAGGTGCCTACTCAAGAGTGTTAATTAAATGTGCTCCATTGCTATATGAGTAGATTTTATTTTCTTTGGTATTTTTCATTGTTATTGGCTAGCACGAATATTCAACGCAGGACATATTTCGTGGTCGAACATTACGGGCTTCTGCAGTTGTGGTGTAATTTTACATGTCTTTAGTATGACAGCAAGCAACAAATATACCGTGTACTTTCATGCACATTTCATGAACATAAATCAAAGTGTAGGTAGGTAGGTAGATTAGCAATAAATGTCACAATTTTCTAAAATTTTGCGTTCGCGGCTCCACGATAGATGGTACTTTTATATTCGTTTAATTGCTGAGGCATCTAACTCCGAATAAAAATCGCTCCATTCCGTCAAGGCTTTTTATTCACTTTTCATTTGTTTATTTTTGATCCCTCTGGTTAAAAAAGCATTAGCGCTCAACTTAATCAAAGCGTGTTAATATAAAGAGGAATCAATTTTTGTTTGCTTGTGACTAAAATATGTAAACAAATATAATTTTTATGAAGTAACAAATAAACTATAATATACTTAAATGCTTTATTCAAATACTGTGGCTTTATTATAGAATTTTATGTTTGATCGACCACTTCAGTTCTATTCCGTTCGCAAAACACCGATGCCATCGACTCGTGGTTTCACATACTAATGTGCGTCGAGCGCTCGCTACCGATATGCGATAAGCCGGTCGGTGACGTCACGCGCCGTGTCGTCACTCTAAGGTCGAAGTGACAACAATACATAATTAAAAGTGTGCACGAGTGTCGTCATGCAAAGCTTTTGCAACGCAATGCATGTTTATCCTGGATTCTACCAGAAGCTGATTAAAACAAAACGAAAATGCTTAGGTATCTCTTGTTAAATAAATATTACACGAACATCATTTGTCTTTTTACATTAAATAGCCTGCAGTCTTGTTAGATTTCATCATAAAAAAACGTGGATTGATAAAGACCGGGTCGGTTTAGGTATGTGTCTGAATCCAGAGCTAGTTGTATCAATGAAATGATGGCTGTGAAACTTTTCTATCTGCACCATCGTGTGCGTCGACCACGGAACATGCAGTTGGGTCACAACAATGTACTGTGTTCGCGCGGTCGATCTCTATCGGCGACCGTAGATATTCGTGCCAATAAACAATTTGAAACGACCCTTGAAGCAATGAGGATCCTATATAAAAGAGAGACTACTAAACATGAATATTATGACCTACTGCTACTACCAATGTTCTTCGATCGTGGCCCGCATATGTCGGCTAACGTACACGATACGGTGTCGGTACCGTGCGACAAAAGCGGTGCCAGACCCGAGCGCCTTCTATATCGAAGACTACCGCTCGCTGTTCCCAAACTACGTGGCAGGATCACGAACTGTTGAACGTGTGATAACTGAATGCACATCTAACAGGGCACAGCTATCATGAACAAAGTCTGCTAATGAATAAGACTGGCGAGCGTATCCACCGATTCGTCGGTGGAGAACTGGAGACTCGTCCGGTATTGCTGAGAACTGGATTATTGAAAACGTGTCGATTCCGACGACACGTACAGAGTCCGCTCCCTAAGTAACATTGCATTTGTTGATTCGTCCGCAAAGCAATCGTCCTTGCTGCGCTTGCCTCGCAGAAAAATATCTATCATTAATTTTGAAGGCGCACGCAAGCTTCTGCCGTTCTAACACGATGGAAAAAATTATATATAAGGGAGAAATAGAAACATGGATTCGTTGCGAAAAATTTTCGGCGCATTCGGTGCCAGCGTGTGTCGCTTGGCGTGTGGAATGTTTGTGCGCGAGGATACGAGCGCTTTCTTCATCGAAGACTATCGGTCGCTGTACTCGAACTATGTGCCGAGCTTGCAAGCTGACCATCTAACGACTGCTGATGAGCAGGAGACACTGAGCGATAACTAAGACTGAAAAGCTGATGAACGAAAGAATAAATTAATAAGAGCTAGCTGCTGAACGAATGTGAACTGTTGTTGACACAGTGGATGTGGATACAAGAACATAAAGCGACCAAATAGATCGCGCGACTTGACCCACCAGTAAAACGAAAAAAAAAAAACTTATGTACACAAGATTGAGCAATCCTGTGTTACATAAGTTTTTTTTTTCGTTTACAGTTTTTTAGATCTTTTCTAAGCAACCGTCCAAAATAATGCCAAAAGTGGGTTCTAGCTTGCGTGTGCGGTAAAGGCCGTAGTTCTTCGTGTGTCCGTAGTTATCACTCAGTGTCTACTGTTCATCAGCAGTCGCTAGATGGTCGGCTTGCAAGCTCGGCACATAGGTCGGGTATAGCGACCGATAGTCTTCGATGTAGAAGGCGCTCGAGTCCTCGCGCACAAACATTCTACAAGCCAGACGACACACGCTGGCAACGAATGCGTTGAAAAGTTTTCGCAACGAATCCATGTTTCTAATTCTCCTTTATATATAATTTTTGCCATCGTGTTAGAACGGCAGAAGCTTGAGTGCGCCTTCAAAATTAATGATATTTCTCTGCGTGGCAGGCGCTGCCCAGGAAGAGTATAGTTTAATGGATAAACCTTATGATGTTATGTTACTTGCTAAGGAGCCGACACCGTATCGACACGACGTATTTTATTCTAATCATCTGGTGCTCTGCAATAAGGGACGAGTCTCCGGAAACTCAGATTGTAACCAGTCAGACTGGGTTCATGATCTCTGTTCCCTGTTAGATGTGCATACAGTTATCACACGTTCAACAGCTCGTGATTCTGGCACGTAGTTCGGGAGCAGCGAGCGGTAGTCTTCGATATAGAAGACGTTCGGGTCTGGCACCGCGTCTGTCGCACGGTACCGACACCATATCTTGTACGCTAGCCGACATATACGCGTCAAAACCGATGTACCTACCTACTATTTAATAAATAATTAAAATGATGATGATTATAGCCGATATCGGCTACAGCGGCTGTTCTGTTCTCATGTAAGGAGATTAGCCAACTGCACAGGACATTATACCTAGTGCGCAGACACAAGTGCACTCACTATTCCTTCACTCTTAGCCCGATGAGACGGCAATCCAACACGACCGGAGAGAGATCAGGGGCTCGATCCCGCTAATTTATTTAAGCGACATACGATTCACATCCGACTGAGATCCAGTCTCGACTCAATTGCGATTTAAGCGTATGTGGCTATTCCGCTATTTTTTCTTTTAAATAAACGTTTTTATCCGTTTCTGTGATTCAATAATGAATTATATTGTCTGCAAATTATTTACGATTGCAATACGATTGTAGAGCAAACTACCGTACCTATATAGGTACCAAATGGCAGACCAATCGAATCGCAAACCAGTGAAATGTTATTGGAATACGATTGGTCTTATATGAGTAGCAGTATGCCCGCTAAGGTTAAAACTGCTATTAAGATTCAATTGTTATCCAATGGGGGCTACCGTTTTTGTTTCACCAGATGGCGCAACTGTAGCGTGAGGTCCTAAACTATGGCAATCAAAGTTCGTATTATGAGCGCTAAAACCTTTATATACATTAGATGATTATATTAAATCATATTTAATACAATAGAACTAGTGTGAACGTATTGGCGATGCCACAGTGTTGCGCAGTGCCGTTTTGCTCGAAAAAGAAAGGCGGTCATAAGTTTCCGAAAGATAAAAGTGTGTCAAAGCAGTGACATTTATAGATCCGTAATCTGTATTTGCCATAATTAATCGAAAGTATTGTTAAATATTCGCAATATTAATTTAATCAGAAATATAAACCCGCGCGCGTAAAAAAACAGTGACATTTGACGTTTCGAAGACCTCACGCTACACTAGCGCGCCTCTAGCGGCGATTTCATACGCGGTAGCCTAAGTCGTGGTGGCCTAGTGGGTAAAGAACCAACCTCTCGAGTTTGAGGGTGTGGGTTCGATTCCAGGTCAGGCAAGTACCAATGCAACTTTTCTAAGTTTGTATGTACTTTCTAAGTATATCTTAGACACCAATGGCTGATAAAAAGGTGAAGGAAAACATCTTGAGGAAACCTGGACTGTATAGTCTGAAATCACCAACCGGCATTGAGCAAGCGTGGTGATTAGTGCTCAATCCTTCTCCGTGTGAGAGGAGGCCTGTGCCCAGCAGTGGGACGATAAAAAGACTGTAACAGCCCTCATTGTCACATTATGAAGTTAGCAGAATCAAGCCCTTGTATTTATTTTGTCAATATTTTCAGGTTGGGTGTTCGTTCACGTGGGCAAGTGCCTGACAGTAGAAGATCACTTCAAGCCACTGTGGTCGAGTTGGCAGCCAGTCAGTAGGATGACATTTTATTTACAAAGCTTCTCCGATGCATACCCCACGACGACGTCGACCACTGCAGACCCGTTAGAAGATTAAATCTTTCTAAAGTTATCGGCACGGATATTGAGCCCTGACCTTCACCTGCGCAGAAGCGATTTATTGGTTTATTGCCTTATGTGTACAGTGCGCAAAGCGATCCCCACTCTTCCGCCGAGAGCTCAATATCCGTGCCGGTAACTATATAAAAATAATAGAGAAAAAAAACCTTTCTTTTTACCCTAACTAAAGGATCCCAAACTACTGAACTGATTTGCAAAATTCTTTCACAGTGTCATAATGTAAAGTTAGCTTATAACCAAACCATAACCAGCCGTATACTTGCCGCGCATTGCTCACATCGGCGATTTGACAACTGAAAATGGTTCGGCTATCGTTATAGTTAAATGGTGCAACTCATCGTAATAGGTATTTATTGTAAAACTAGCTTTTGCCCGCGACTTCGTTCGCGTGGAATAGTGACTTCCGGCAGATTTTTGGTTTGACCAATAGACGGCGCTGTATGTCCGGAATACATTTTATTTTTTTATTTTCTGTAATAAAAACTATCCTATGTCCTTTTTCAAGTTCCATACTATGTCTGTACCAAATTTCACACAATACGGTTCAGTAGTTTAGGCGTGAAGAAAAGACAGACAGACAGACAGAAAGACAGACAGACAGACAGAGTTACTTTCGCATTTATAATATTAGTTTGGATTACTAACTGCGGATTTCAATAAACGATCTATCGGTTTCCTGCGATTAGAGATTGAGGTATAACATAGGTAATCTAGACTAATATTATAAAGCTGAAGAGTTTGTTTGTTTGAACGCGCTAATCTCAGGAACTAGGTCCGATTTGAAAATTTCTTTCAGCGTTAGATAGCAAATTTATCGAGGAAGGCTATAGGCTACTTTTTATCCGGGTCCGTGCCGAGGTTCCCACGGTATGCGGGTGAAACCGCTAGCAGAAGCTAGTCTATACTAATATTATAAAGCTGAAGAGTTTGTTTGTTTGAACGCGCTAATCTCAGGAACTACTGGTCCGAATAGAAAATTTATTTCAGTGTTAGATAGCCCATTTATCGAGGAAGGCTATAGGCTACTTTCTATCCCGGTACGGGAAGTAGTTCCCACGGGATGCGGGTGAAACCGCTGGCAGAAGCTAGTAATTTATATGCAGCTAATGTCAAAGCTAAAGTCGTGGTGGCCTAGTGGGTAAAGAACCAACCTCTCGAGTATGAGGGCGCGGGTTCGATTCCAGGTCAGGCAAGTACCAATGCAACTTCTCTAAGTTTGTATGTACCTACTTTCTAAGTATATCTTAGACACCAATGGCTGATAAAAAGGTGAAGGAAAACATCTTGAGGAAACCTGGACTATATAGTCTGAAATCACCAACCCGCATTGAGCAAGCGTGGTGATTGACGCTCAATCCTTCTCCGTGTGAGAGGAGGCCGCAGCCCAGCAGTGGGACGATAAAAAGGCTGTAACAGTAATGACAGTAATGTCAAAATAAGATGTGAAAAGATTAAAAATAAAACATGTTAAAAGTGAAACATTCTATATATTTGCCTCGTTTTATTTACAATAGACTGCGCTAACAATCTCGGCTCTAACTTACGCAAATTAAAATACAACTTATATCTATTACTGAGCGGGTTGAAACAACGCGAAATTTCAATATTTTGCTACAGAACGCCCAGTATACTATGGCAGGAAACTGAAAAGGCATGTTCAGACAACCTTAATTTTTTAAATGTAACAGAAAATATACTAGGTACACCATTTGCCGTGAAATTTACACACAATAATAAAAACTTGGTCAAAATAATTGAAATTTCGTATTATTTCAATACACAATGGTCTATCATCTGTCTACATTATCCTAATTTTTAAGAGGGGTTACATATTCAAGAATGGGGGGTATATAGAGAAAATCTAGTAAAAAGTGATATACACACAGACAGAAGACAGACCTATTGTAAGCGCTCATTTAAAAAAAAAAATACCTTAAATTTAAAATGCACTTTTAAATTTGTAATGGCAAAATGGACCTTATTGTTAATTTTGTCATTTAATTACAGAAAACAACCCTGTCAAAACTGTTTTTTTTTTTTCGTAAATAACACAAATTATAACTGAGTGGTGTCTTCAAAAATGTTAGGAACTTGAAAATGCAATTATATATTTCATCAAAATGAAATAAAAACAATAACGCTTTTAAAACACAGTGCAGTTTGCGTTAAATAACTTTACCACCCTGAAGTTAGCTATACATCAGTGCATCGCGTACTAGCGTTGACATCGGACGCGCCTGCACCGTACGCAGAAATTATTATTTATAATCTCGGCCGAGCGCGGCGTCAGCCGTCGCCGCATATTCTTTGAAACCATGCGTTCGGAAGAACTCATAGCAAACGAGGTCCTGGCGTTCCTGCAGTACCAGCTGGACGTCATGGATGAGGTCAGTGTGACCCAGATCTGCACCTCAAACTTCACTGAGGCGGAGATACGCAGCGCCAAGACGCTGCTGTACGAGACTCTGCTTATGGCAGACCGAATGCCGTCCCGCAGGAGGGATGAGAAGGGAGAGAGGAGTCTCCAAGATATGATTAAAGTGTTGAAGGAGACCGACCCGGACGACGTACCAACTTTCGTGGCAAAGGAGTTGCGTAAGCTGCCCCCGGTCACGTTTGACCACGTAGACGTCACCAGGCTATTAAAGGACATCACAAGCATGAGGTCTAGCCTGGTCGAGCTGCAGTTGAAGCTGGAAGCATCGCAATCTACCATCAGCGATCTACGCAGTGAAGTAGCTGAACTACGAAACACTGTAAGTAGGTCACACGCGCCTGCCAACAGCGACAACACACGCCGCGGACAGGTCAACGCATCGCCGCTAAGTGCCCTGTCAGCAAAATTGCACTCGTCGCCGGTCGCCGTCACTGCCAGCGATGCAAAACTGTGCCCCGCCCCCTCCGCGTCTCCTGTCGTCGGGACGCCGATGAATGCAAGCACGTCAAAGCCTAGACGTGTTTACTCGGCTGCCGTAAAGCAAATTCCCGTTGAACGGCAACCTACGGCCATCGTGGGAACTCAGAGTCACCCCGAAGTAACCCAAGGCACGGTTCACCTTGAATCTAGCAAAGGGAAGGCTGATGCAGATGGTTTCATCAAGGTGGAGAGGAAAAAGAAGAAGCCATCTAGTCGGAACCAATGCGGAACTGCATTGACGGGTCCGAACATGCTGCTACGTCCAGCTATACCTACGACGCAGTTGTATGTTTCGCGCTTGCATCACTCTACGAAGGTCGAGGAGATCGTGGAGTATATTCGAGTGAAGACCAACTGGACTTTGAGGGTCGAGAAGTTAGAATCGAATCATAACACGAACTTTAAATCGTTTGTGGTACGTGTGCCGACTCAGCATCTCGACATGTTTCAAGAACAGTTTTGGCCGAAGGGTGTCGTGTTCCGGCGATTCCGCGGGAGGTTACGCGACACCACGAAGTGCAACATGACACCGCCTATTCGTGTAAACACGTAGCTTTTATAACTATTTTATTATTGTATGTATTAGTTTATAAGTTTTGTAATGTCATTTATTTATGTATTGTATTTTCTATGGGCCCTAGTTGCCTGAAATAAAGGAACAAATAAAAAAAAAAAAATATACGCTGGTTTCTGGTTTTAAAGTTAAGTTATACTGTCAAAAACTTTTACTCTGTATGCAATATGTATGAAAACTCAAGCTAGATTTTTCAAACTGTATACTTGTTCAGCTAATATCTACATAAATATATAAAAACTAGCTGACCCAACAAACTTCGTATCGTTTAAACCTTCCCTGGACCTCTACAAACATTTTAAAATCAAAATAAGCCAAATCGGTTCAGCTATTCTCGAATTTTAATGAGACTAACGAACAGCAATTCATTTTTATATATAAGAAGAGTGGAGTGATGACTTGCGTTAGACGGCTGGCAGGAGCTGGATGCGAGAAGCCGAAAATAGATCTCACTTGGAGAGGCCTATGTCCAGCAGTGGACTGCGATAGGCTGATGATGATGATGATATAAGAAGAAGATATAATGCCACTTTTCGTTATAATTTTATAACTCAAGAACAGTCTCACATATTCAAACCAATTGTTTAGGCTTGTTTCGGACTATTTAGTAGATGGTTTATGTGAACTTTGCACAAAATCGGTCGAGCGGTTTTTCATTTATCACATTTTTAGTAACAAAATGGTGGACTTTATATGTACCGCGAGCCACTAGTTATCAATAATAAAAACAAATCAATTATTCCATCAAAACGATAAATTAAAGTGACATTATATCAAGATGCTTTATCAAATGAAAACGTATTATACTTTTGACATAGTTGACTACCCAATTTGACCTACCACGTACTTTTAGTATATTTTTAATAACGTGAAGTCACTAATAGCCAACTACAGAGCGGTAAAAATTATTGAAAGCAAACCGTAAGATATCGTTTTTTGAAAGTGTTGATCAATCTTGACAGGGAACAAAAATTCAATACAATTTTTTAGACTAAATTCGACTTGATAAATGAATGTTCATTCAGTTTTAAAATAAAATTAAAACCAAGTTCACTGACAGCATAAAACGTCAGTTTTTCTTAACACAACTGTTTACTTTGACAATTGAACGTGAACATTCATAGTAGACAGTTGTTTTGAGAAAACTGACGTCAGATTGTCAGTGAATTCGGACCAAGGGCAAGTTTTTTTAAAGACGTCCTAAATATTTGCTGTGTAAAGTCTTGCCATGGAAAATTATCCAATTTCGTTATTTGTCTAATATTAATAACTTCCCTGTCCCATGAGTCAAATGTTATACACACCAATTGTTTATCTATTGTGTCTGCATCGCAGACTGTGAAGTAGTAAAAATTGTCTTAATTTCCTCGGGACATCAAGCAACATCATTTATCAAGTTGAAATTAGCAATTACATCCAATCACACAGTCATACAAACAAATTTAAACACAAAAAAAAACGGTTTCAAATGAGCTAAGCATTATATTATACTTTTACATAATAAAAGCTTGTCTTGAGACAAAAAATAAATCACGTTGCAATTTTTAAAATTCCATTGAGGACTTCTCTTGGTTTTATTTAACTGTATGATAAAATCAAATACCTGTCTTATTGCCAATTTATTTGTATTGTATAAAACAATGCTTAAAAACTCATTTTAAGTTTTCAAAATAAATGCCTACAATTTTGGAATCATTTGTAACATAATTCTCATTTTAAAAAACAAAAAGACACAATTATTGGTGGCCTTAAAAATACAATTAAAACGTGTTTTTCGTACTGAAGCCATTTTTACTTAATAAACATATGCCTAAGACCATTTAACTATAGCGATAACCAAACCATAACCAGCCGTATACTTGCCGCGCATTGCTCACATCGACGATTTGACAACTGACAATGGTTCCGTTATCGTTATAGTTAAATAAATGCATATAATATGTTTATTAAGACAAAATAGATATTTAGTATGGGGACCACCAAAAACGTATAATTTTGAACACACAAATCAGATTGTACTATAGTATTTAAAAATATGTTTTAAAAAAAATAATAAGAGAAAAAATAATATCGTCTAAGTGCGTTATAAATTAAAAAGAGGGTACATATTGATTATACAAAGCAAAATTATGGAGCTGTAGAATTTAGTTTCTTTGAATGCGCTAATCTCAGGAACAACTGGTCCGATTTTAAGAATTCTTTTAGTGTTAGACAGCCCATTAATAAAGGGACAATATAATATTTTCATCCAGGTGCGCAGGATAGTTCCCAAACATTTAAGATTCAAAACTGTCTTGAAATTTGAACATTTTCCAACATAACTTTGTGTATAATTTGCTCGCATAAAAAAAATTTGTTTCTCTCTTTGTATAGTTGTAATTATATAATCAATATGACCATTCTTACACACTGCAGTCCGTTCGCACTATTAACTTGAAATGTATAATTTTACATAGATGATAATATTAATATTTTTACTACGAAGGTAAAGCTAGGTAGTTAAAAGTGATTTTAATACGATTGCGTTTTTAATTGATGATTTAGAAAAAAATGCATAAATACCACATTTATCACTGATTTCCAAAAAATGTACGTTTACGAATTTTTTGTTGTTTGATGAAAAAAATAATGATTTTCACAGTTGATTTTTCGAAAAAAAAAAAAAAAAAAAAACTAACATTATTGAGTAAATTAAACAAAAAAAGACAAGACGATTTTGACGAGAATTCTTCATCTTACCCAAACCTTCAAAAATATTACATTTTCTATGTAAAATCGTACATTTAGACTAAATAAAAAGAAAAAAATAAACTAAGTTACAAATCTATCCTATACGCGTATGAAAAAATATCAGTCGCCCTTTGTACCGGCGATGCATATGTATGAAATTTTAATATATATGTATTTATTATTTCATTAACTTTTATTTTCAAGTTAATGTGATTATTTACCAACGCTTTTTGACGGCTGTTGGTTTGTTATTACTGAAAAAATAACGATTTTGGAAGTAAAATGCATTGGTCTAGGTATGTTTTTGCGTGATAATCTCACGTTTGGCTGAACCGTTTTTGGTGCAGTTTTCAGCATAGCATTTGTTAGAATTAGGAGGTTTTAAGTTTATTGAAGTTTTTAAGTGTTTTTTTTTTTAACAAATATTATTTAATCAGTAATATAAAACCATATAGCCATATTCTAATTTTATTATTTAGTGTTTCACACACTACGATTTTGTATCAGAACAATCATCAATTAATTTTTAATTTTGGTATTATTATTGCAATCCTTAAAAAATTAACACGTTCAAATACAAAATCGTAACGCCAAAACTAACGGCCGATTTCAATATTCTATCTAATCTGTGTTTCGTTTACTAGAAATAGGAGTTTGACATTATTAGTATGAGTTTTTCCCAACTATGTTGGGGTCGGCTTCCAGTCTAACCGGATGTAGCTGAGTACCAGTGCTTTACAAGAAGCGACTGCCTATCTGACCTCCTCAACCCAGTTACCAAGGCAACCCGATACCCCTTGGTTAGACTGGTGTCAGACTTACTGGCTTCTGACTACCCGTAACGACTGCCAAGGATGTTCAATGACAGCCGGGACCTACAGTTTAACTACTTGTATGAGTCTCACGTCAAAATCCTATCTTTAGTTACCGAAACAGCGGATAGATAAAATATAGGGATCGGTCGTAAAGCGTCTCTGAAAATAGATGACATCGAAAACACCAACATTTTTTTTGTAAGAAAAAATGTCTAGAAAAAGCGTTTTTATTTTTTCGTAAGTCTAATATGTCTATGTTTTAAGACGAGAATATCGGAGGTAAGTTCCTCGTAAAACACATTAAGTGTAGCTTGCCCCGATGCCACTTGGTACTGATAGAGCCTTTTTACTGTAGTTTTTGATATTAATTATATAGTAAATAAATTCAAAATGAAAATAAAATATTTGGCTAGGTAAGAACAGAAGTAATCCAAGTAGCATTTTTTAAAAGTTGAGATATTCATAGAAATGCGTTTTTATGAATATCATAATTATGTTGAGCACATGATTTAAAATATGTTTGTTATTTGATAGATATAAACATAACTCAAACTTTCATAGCTGTTTTTCTTTAGTAAATGCAATTTTGATAAAAATATTGATATAACACTAGAAAATAGCAATATTTGTTGAAATACAGAAACGTAACATAAAAGAGTTTGTTTGAAAAAGTACTGAATAGCACTTGGATTACTTTTGCTCAACCTCTCTTCATACTCAAAAGTCCCAAAAATCGACTTAGCTCCATTTTGTCAAAAATGTTACTTGGATCACTTCTGTTCTTAACTAGCCATTTTCAGTTTGGTTGGTTATTAACAGAACAAAATACGCGTCCATTATTTTAGGGTTATCTAAAAGACGGACTAACTTCTTCTCCCCTTTCAAATACCTTTTATAATTGTTGCTATTCAACCAATTTATATTTGAGTTATTTTTTGAAGTCAGTATTATTATATTGAAAAATGTTTTTGACTTGACTATATCTGCTAGTTTTTAGGATTATTTTGATGTACAAAGTGTTGAAATAAAATTGATCTTACAAGTGTGACGAGTAATGCAGTACTGTTGGTTAGGGCTCCATAGTGACAGTGGCAGGGCTTCGCAGACAAATGCTTGTGTTTACTCGCGCAGTTTCAGCGCGTGATCTTTGATTACGCCGCCGTCACCTTCCGAGACGAACCTTTTGCGACCTCTGTGGACAAAAATAAAAAATAAATAAATGTTGTTATATGGCAAAATAATTCTTCAATATCATACTAATCCCTATTAATATTGTAAATGCGAAAGGAACTCTGTCTGTCTGTTACGCTTTCACGTCTAAACCACTGAATAGATTTTAATAAAATTTGGTACAGAGATAGAGTTGAACTTGAGAAAGAACATAGGATAGTTTTTATCCCGGACTTTTGAAGAATTCTCTTGGAAACGCGATATAACCGAACTATACGCGGGCGGAAGCTAGTAGCATATATATCAGAATAACATATTAGGTAATTTTTATGAATATACGGGAAGTACTTCCAGGTCAGGCAAGTACCAATGCAACTTTTCTAAGTTTGTATGTACTTTCTAAGTATATCTTAGACACCAATGACTGTGTTTCGGATGGCACGTTAAAATGTAGGTCCCGGCTGTCATTGAACATCGTTGGCAGTCGTTACGGGTAGTCAGAAGCCAGTAAATCTGACAACCAGTCTACTTTCCCGGGTAACTGGGTTGAGGAGGTCAGATAGGCAGTCGCTCCTTGTAAAACACTGGTACCTAGCTACACATACCCTGGAAGCCGTCGCCAACACAGGGAAGTGGCTAGCCAGATGGTGAGTGTTACCTGGTGGGCATCCGCTTGAGCACGTGGTCTCCGAGACGGAACTTGTGCTGGCAGCGTTCGCTGAACCTGTCCAGCATGATGTACGCCAGCGGCACGTCCAGCACGATGTCGCTCATGTCCTCCAGCACGCGGAGGAAGCCCTGGAATTAAATGAATAGGGTATTTTAGTTATTTTTTTGTGATAGGAGTATCCCCGCACATTGCAGACTAAACAATCGGCCGACGATTGGCAAAAACATATTTATTTTAGAGAAAATCGCAAATTCAATCAAAGTTTTTATTTCGTCTGATACCGACCAAATACCTAATCGTCGTTACGCATTCATTTCGATGCTGATTTGAGCTAGAACAAACTGTCATCAGACTTAAAGTTTGCCTGTGGGGTATTCTAAATGTACACTTTTTAGATAATCTATATATATAAAAGAAAGTCGTGTTAGTTACTCCACTTATAACTCAAGAACAGCTGAACCGATTTAGCTGAAAATTGGCAGGGAGGTAGTTTAGAGACAGGAGAAGGACATAGGATAGTTTTTGTCACCATCCGGGACGCGGGTGAAACCGCGGGCAGAAGCTAGTGTAGCAATAAAAAATAAACTTTATAGTAAATAAGTAATTAATAAATAGCATAATGCAACGTTAAATCGCATTAGCGCAATCGCATATTAAAAACTAGCTTCTGCCAGCGGTTTCACCCGCATCCCGTGGGAATTACTTCCCGTACCGGGATAAAAAGTAGCCCATAGCCTTCCTCGATAAATGGGCTATCTAACACTGAAAGAAATTTTCAAATCGGACCAGCAGTTCCTGAGATTAGCGCGTTCAAACAAAAACAAACGAACAAACAAACTCTTCAGCTTTATAATATTAGTATAGATTACATTTTTATTGAAGCAACTTACAGGTGTAAAAGCGGGGTTTTAAACTGCAGCTTCCGGATGACATTTGAACATGTTTAGCAGTTCTTACGAGTATTCAGAACAAAAGTCTGACATTCCCACGTAACTGGTTTGAGGTTGAGCCGACTCCATCTTAGTTACAGAACAGGCTAAGCAGATGATGAAGACAGATCTAACTTGCCAAGTTAGTTGTCGTCTTGTAGTTAAGTTCAGACGGGTATAACTCACCCTGTCCATCTGGTCTGGTGTGACGATGCCGCGGCGGCTGAGCTCCGCGAGGAAGGTGCACAGCTGCTCCTCCACGCTCGAGTTCACCGTCTCCAGCGCCAGCAGCACCGTCTGTCAACATACATTATTGTTATTTAATCTATCTATATAAAAATTAATCTCTATATCCCTTAGTAACGCGTGAACGGCGGGATCGATTGAGCTGAAAATTAGAGAGCAGGTAGCATAGATCTGTCAGCTGTCACCATCCCGCTACGGGAAGCAATTTTCTTGAAGTTTATTATATTTTTACGTCTTTGGCTGTAGACAGAAGAAAAATTCTGACAAGCAGTCTTGCCCAGGGGTATGGGTATTGGGTTGAGGACGATAGACAGGCAGTTAGTCACTCCATGTAAAACACTGGTACTCAGACGCATCTGGTTTGAGCATGTAGTCTAACCCCAACATATAATGGCGTCCACGGCCGATTTCGGCCACGGCGGCTGTTCTCATTTAAGGAGATCTGCCAGCTGCGCAGGACATATTATAGTGCACGAGCATTTGCGCAGACACAGGTGCACTCACTATTCCTTCACTCTCATAGCCCGATGGGACGACAATCCGACACGACCGGAAAGAGATCAGGCGCAGGACCGACATTTACGTGCTCTCCGATGCACGGGTGAAGCAATCACCAACTTCCAAACTACGGGCTGCTTTGTGAAAGTTTAAAAAAACCCACAAAGCGATTTCGGCCCGACCCGGGAATCGAACCCGAGACCTCGAGCACAGCAGCCGGGCTTGCGACCACTAGACCAACGAGGCAGTCCCCCCAACCCCAACATAATTGGGGAATGGTAGATGTTTTATTATACTTTTAGAACACATTATTTCATAAATATATGTACAAAGACGAACTTAACACCTCAGGCGTTTTTTACCAGTCAACTTTTGGGTGGAGGGGAAACCCTCTTTCAGCTTTACGGCAACACCAATCCTTCAAAAATTGGTCTTAATTGATTGGTGATTATATTTTGACAGTAATGGGCTGTTCCACAGAAGTCGTGTGTGGGCTGTGTTAGTGACAAGTTTCTGTTCATCAAACTTATTCAATGCTTGAGTTAGTTAAGGTATGTAGGGTGAGTGCTAGCTAGCATGTGGTGTATAAATCATTTTTACTGTATTGTCCTCTATTGTAATATACAAATTACATTGTATACAAATGTAGGTACATATCAAACAATGTTTAAGGTTCTTCTAACCTACAGACAGACATGTGTTGCTGGGGAGTTTGTTGCGCCACTTCTTCTTCCCAGCAAAAACACATAGGAAGTGGTGAAGAGTGGGCGTTTTGGGGGCTGTCTTTTGTAATTTTTTTTTGACGTTCGAAAAGTGCTGTTTTGCAGCCAAGTTTGAATAAATGAGTTTTGATTTTGATTTTAACGTTTCTCGTTTTCCGAATACCCGCATTTTGGCGCTTTACTTTCTTAGGAGATTTTGATATGTTACTTCTGTTAGTTATTTTGTTCTTCATGGCAGTTACCCCAACATTTGCTTAAGGACAGTACCTCATATACGAGCTCATGATGGAAGTGCGGCACCTCCAGGTCCCTGACGCAGCGCATGGCCTCGGTCAGGTCGCTGGACGTCAGGTACTCCTTCAGCAGCAGCTGGATCTGACGGATCAGGGACTTTACTGGCCTGGAACAAGTAATATAAGTCTTTATTTATTTGGGAAAACAAACAAACAAAGTAACAGTGATACTCATATGTTGGCGTCTGCCGCTATGGGTAGTTAAAACTAGTCAAATTCAATACTTCCATTGAACTGTCAATATTGGTTACTTTCTATGCTTTTTTTATCATTTCGTCGCTGCGCGTGCAAAAATCGCTATGTGTATTTTTACGTTTTTTGGTTTTTAATGCCATTTTGATCCTTGTTTCAATGCCTACAAGATGCAAAAACAGATATTTGCCTACAATTTATAGAAATAAAGCTGCAAAAAATAGCTATGTGACGTTAATACATTCAATGTGCGTCTAAAATCATTATGTTCTTTTAATCACATAGCGAAAAAGTTTTACTTAGTAACTCACTTTCAAATTGCGCTCGATATGTGTTTGCCTGCACATAGCGATATTTCCCAAATAAGTACGGACCCGTTGATTCCTGTCATTCAGTTTTCGCGCGTCACATAGCTGCAATGATTGCCTAACAGTTCGCCAGTGTCGTTTGAACTGTTCAGTAAATCACACACGTTTTTTACTGACTGAAAAAATTCAAAGCGCCAATTTTCTCTCCTACCGATTACGTGTCAAGGATGAAAGACTGTAGGCCTTCTCAGCTCTACATTATCAACTCATCATCATCATCTCAGCCATAGGACGTCCACTGCTGAACATAGAGATCCCCCTTAGATCTCTACAGATACCTGTTGGAGGCGACCTGCATCCAGCGTCTTCCGGCGACCTTTATAAGGTCGTCTATCCACCTTGTTGGTGGACGTCCTACGCTGCGCTTGCTAGTCCGTGGTCTCCACTCCAGCACTTTTCGGCCCCATCGGCCATCTGCTCTGCGAGCAATATGGCCTGCCCATTGCCACTTCAACTTGCTAATCCTGTGGGCTACATCGGTGACTTTGGTTCGTCTACGGATCTCCTCGTTTCGGATTCGATCACGTAGAGAAACACCGAACATAGCCCTCTCCATAGCTCGTTGAGCGACTTTGAGCTTTGAGATGATGCTGATAGTGAGAGACCACGGTTCGGTGCCGTAAGTCATCACTGGTAACACACATTGGTTGAAGACTTTCGTCTTGAGGCACTGAGGTATGTCGGACGAAAAGATATTGCGTAGTTTCCCGAACGCTGCCCAGCCGAATTGGATTCGGCGGTTGACCTCTTTCTCGAAGTTGGACCTGCCTAATTGGACTACTTGTCCTAGGTATTTATATAAGTCAACAACGTCGAGTACCGAACTTCCAACAGAGACTGGGGTGGGCTCAACATGGACATTTGACATAATTTTCGTCTTGTCCATGTTCATTTTCAGGCCCACCCGTAACGTTGTGAAACTCGGTCGAGGCCCTCGAGCATCATACTGAGTTCCTCCATCGACTTTGCCATGACTACGATGTCATCGGCAAACCGAAGGTGAGTGATGTATTCGCCGTTCATGTTGATGCCAAGTTCTTGCCTTCGGCATCTTGAATTGGCTTCGTGCTATGCTCCTGTACTCGGACCTATATGGTGGCGTTTTTACACAAACACTTCAACATCTCGATGTACCGATAGTCAATATGGCATCGTTGGAGTGACTCAAGTACCGCCCATGTTTCCACCGAATCGAAGGCTTTCTCATAGTCCACAAACGCTAAGCATAATGGCAAGTTATACTCCTCGGTCTTCTGTATAACTTGCCGCAGCGTATGGATGTGGTCTATGGTACTAAAGCCTCTTCGGAAACCGGCTTATTTGGGAGGCTGGATGTCATCAAGTCTGTGTTCGAGACGGTTCGGGATAACCCTTGAAAACAGCTCATAAACATGGCTTAGAAGTGTGATGGGTCTGTAGTTCTTCAATAGGCTGTTGTCACTTTTTTTGAAGAACAACAACATCCCTCCTTTGCGAACACTTTGGAGCCTTGGTTTCGCTGTACCTCATCCTCCAAGCCTTTTTCCCAACCATGTTGGGGTCGGCTTCCAGTCTAACCGGATTCAGCTGAGACCAGTGCTTTACAAGAAGCGACTGCCTATCTGACCTCCTCAACCCGGTTACCCGGGCAACCCAATACCCCTTGGTTAGACTGGTGTCAAACTACTGGCTATTGACTACCCGTAACGACTGCCAAGGATGTTCAATGACAGCCTTGGTTTCGCTGTACCTATGGTATGGTATTAAAGAGACGCAGATCGTGTCGCAAGGACTTAGATATTCGTCTATTGAGCTGCCTATATGACTTCGAGTCGTGGGAAGACTGCAACTGTAGCAAGCGTCGTTCAGCCATGAGGTTTAAGGTTTGCTCGCACAGTTTTTGAGGTCTATCTTTACGACAGGGTCTAAAAAAGTTAGACCCTACCGTGTGGACAGTTTCCACTAGCCCGTCGTTGATCTCGTCCACTGACACTAAGTTCTCGAGGCAAGCAAAGCGATTAGAGAGCTCGAGTTGAAAGCTTTCCGGGTTTTGAATATGGGACCGAGTAGGTCGGAGCGTAGACTTCATCAAACTGGACCTTTCAGGTTTAACATTGATATTCAGTGAGGCTCTTACGATTCGGTGATCGCTACCGGTTTTTACCTTGTTGATCACAGAGACATCACTGAATACCAGTTTCTTGTCAGTCATGAAGAAGTCTATCTTGTTATATAATATTTCATTATCAACTACCTTGACTACAATTTCTTCAAAAATTATGAAGAAGTACCTGGAAATTTTTCTACAATAAGACCTTCTGCCTGAGAAGGGCTGGAGATGCGACTGTCAATGAATATTGTGATTCTCTTACAAAGTGGTCTTTCATTTAATAGCTATGTGAGGCAAAATAGCATGTACCGAGTAGGCAATTATGACTTTTATTTTTCGCTTTGTGCTCTATTGACACTTAGCGAGTATTTAGGTCTATAATAAAAAACGCTATGTGTAGTTATAAGGGTTTTTTATTTTTCCTAGCTTTAATATAATATATTAAACAGCGAAAGAAACGCGAAATTATGTAAATATGCTATTACTATTACCATACAAAAATATGTTGTAATAACTCTAACACATTTTAAGATAATTCGATTTTTGTTTCTCTTGAAAAGTAGATTAAAAACACATAGCGATTTCTGCACGCGCAGCGACGAAATGATTGACTGCTAATGTATTTATTTATCCATTTAAATTAGTTAGATAATGCTTGACAGATAACTTTATTTGGTATTGGCAAGGTATGAGATATCCAAAACACAGCCATGGTAGAGGCCTATACATATCAATAGCAAAGGAAAACACTTCAACTAGCAATATTTTGAAAAGTGATTTTAATGTGCTATGATCGAAAACAATCCACGCCAGGATTGAGAGATATTTGTTTATTTACCTGATGCCTCCTCCTACTCCCCATATGTTATCGAGTCTGACCATTCCTTGTTTCATGGACAGCAACGTCTCCGCTCTCTGGATGGCTTGTCTGAAAAATAAGTTCAACAATTAGGTATTTAATGGAAACTATTCTGTCTGTTGTTTTTAGGTGTTTGTTTGTTAAGAGGATACCTCGTTGCGATGTTCACGGGCAAACTGGGTAAATGGTTGAGAGGGATAGAACTATGCGATAGCAACGTAAATAGATAGAGAGAGGAAACATGCAATCTGCTCGAAAAAAAATAACGTAAGCGCCATACTAAATAAAAATTTATTAAAAATTCAATTTTATGTTTCTTTAAAAACTGATTTCTGATTAATGTTTAATAAGATATTATCTACATTCTTCTTTATTTTAATGTGACAGAAAGTACATGACTACGACATAGAATTCATAAAATGTTATTTTTAGAGGTAAGTTCTGATTTTTTTTCTATCGAGAATAGTTACTTGTTTTATGTTTTTGTCTTCGGATTAATCTAGGTAATATAGTCAACAAACACATATAAAAAAAGTTAATTATTCAAATAAGTATTCTTAAATTAAAGCGCCTTAAAGTAACAGTAAATATAATAACGGTGAGTTGAATTACTAACGATAACCGAACCATTTTCATTTGTTAAACCGCCGACCAATGAGTGGCAAGTATATGGCTGGTTATGGTTTAATTGTCAAAGGGAGATTCTTTAACGGCCAGTTTCTTCATCAAACATAAAAGTCAAAGTAATGTCTAAAGTAAAAGTAACGGTCAAATTCGTTTTTTCAAGGCTAAAGTGAAAGCAAAACTAATAGAAAAAGCGAATTTGACCGTTACTTTTACTTTAGACATTACTTTGATTTTTATTTTTGATGAAGAAATTGGCTGTAAGTAATTTTTTGCATTACCGAATTATATAAACATTCTCTTCTTTCACTACAAATTTATTAGTAGTTTCTAATTTTTTGCAGTCTATGTGGGTAGACAGAAACTTGAGAAGGTCTGACAACCAGTCTAACCAAGGGGATTCACCTACTCAAGTAACTGAGTTGAATTGTAAGAAGTCAAATAATTTATCGCTTCGTGGATAACACTAAGCTACAGCCCTTTATACTGGAATGCGACATCAAGTAGTAAGGAAACGGCTAGCCAGATGGTAACTCACTTGGCATGAGCATTAGCGTCAGTTTTGTCCATGGCGGTCTGCACGAACCGCGGCGGCAGGCAGTCATCGGCCACACACCGCGCTATGAAGTTAGACAGCAACACAGCCGCGTCCGGTGTGTCCAGGACTAAGTCCGGTAACTTTTCCAGGAGACGGTCGAATGCTGGAATGAATTAGAAAAAAAATTGGTTAGGATATGAGAAAACAAAGTTAATTTTGCAGTTGAAAGTCGAGTTGTGTAGTACTAAGTGTATGAGGAAATAAGAGTTTCAACTGAAAAGATAAGTTTGTATTTCGTTTTATTAGTTTAAAATTCGGTTACTTCACTATTAGCTTATGAGTTACTGAAAATGTACTAGAACCCCTTTTCTAAGTCTGCCATTAAAATGGATCATATATTTTCTTACATCACACTAATTATTTATTAATTTTATACTCTCATGAAAAAACTAGATACATACTGAACAGATTTTGCTGAAACTTTCCAGATATACCTAATATAATTTAAGCTACTTGTTGTACCATGTGTGACAAGTCAAAAAAATATAGTAAAACTTACCAACACCAATGTCTTTAGCGGAGAACACTCTGCCGTAGAGATCAGAAATGAGCACGGACGCCATCTCACAGTGCGACGGCTTGTGGTCCAGGGCTATTTCCACTATCGTCTCGCAAACCTGGAGACAGACAAAATATACATTTGTATAGTTAATATTTGACTGCCTCGTTGGTCTAGTGGTCGCAAGTGCGGCTGCTGTTCTCGAGGTCTCGGGTTCGATTCCCGGGTCGGGCCGAAATCGCTTTGTGGGTTTTCTTAAACTTTCACAAAGCAGCCCGTAGTCTGGAAGTTGGTGATTGATTCACCCGTGCATCGGAGAGCACGTAAATGTCGGTCCTGCGCCTGATCTCTCTCCGGTCGTGTCGGATTGCCGTCCCATCGGGTTATGAGAGTGAAGGAATAGGGAGTGCACCTGTGTCTGCGCAAATGCTCGTGATATGTCCTGCGCAGCTGGCAGATCTCCTTAAATGAGAACAGCCGCCGTGGCCGAAATCGGCCGTGGACCCCATTATTATTATTTGAAAAGAAATAAAAAAAATACTACCAATGCAACTTTTCTAAGAATATCTTGGACATCTGAATTATAAAGTCAGAAAACACCAATCCGCATTGAGCAAGGGTGGTGATTAACGTTCAATCCTGTGTGAGAGGAGGCCGCAGCCCAGCAGTGGGACGATGAAGGCTGATGGTGATTAATAATTTGAAGTTGTGCCCTAGGATGTACTTAGGATAGACCTCTTGTTTCATTCAGGATGCAGGCGAAACCGCGGTAATAACCTAGTGTACATTAAATGACTTAGTAGTTTCCAAATAACAATAGCACTTTAGACTCATTGATAACACTAATGATTTATTTACGATATTTATTTTTAGATTAACTTATATAGCAGTTGACTGCCTTGTTGGTCTAGTATGGGGTCTTGGGTTCTATACCCAGGTCTTTAATTGCTTCCTAAAAACGTTCATGAAGCCTGGAAGTTGGTGATTGATACATCCGAATTTAGTAGGACAGATAGGCAGTTGCTCCATGTGGCACACTGGTACTCAGCTGCATCCGGTTAGACTGGAAGCCGACCCCAACATAGTTGGGAAAAGGCTCGGGAGATGATGAACTTACCAAATGAGATCTCTTGCTGGTGACAAATTCTAAGAAATCTTCAGCCGCTGCGTTTGTGTCACCATGTTCAAAGTACTCCAGTATAACGGGCTCTGATTTGCGCTGAAACAAAAAACAAATATACTGAAAAACTCATACTGGTGTAACTTCTAAGTTTTCAAAGTTACACACACGTTAATCCACCTAGTTGTGGTGAGTTAGTGGGTAAAGAACCAACCTTTCATGTACTCATACTTGAGAGTTCGATTCCAGGTCAGGCAAGAACCAATGCAACTTTGTATGTATTTTCTAAGTATATCTTGGACACCAATGACTGTGTTTCGAAGGGCACGATAAACTGTAGGTCCCGGCTGTCATTGAATACATATAGGAGTCGTTACGGGTCAGTCAGAACCTAGGCTTAGGGGTATTGCGTGGTCCAGGTAACTGGGTTGAGGTCAGATAGGCAGTCGCTCCATGTGGCACACTGGTACTCAGTCGCATCCGGTAGACTGGAAGCCGACCCCAACATAATTGGGATAAGGCTCGGGAGATGATGACTTGTAAATAAAAAGTCGTATCAAAATTGTTTATCTTTGGTTGGCTTACATATGTATTGGCAACTTTTTTTTTTTTTTTTAACGACGTCAAAAATCATCAAATGACCCCAATGAGCGGAGAGGGAGTGTCAGACTCTTACTGACTAAAAACCGTCGTGTTCCGTCATAGGCCTTTTATGTACCAGGGCCGCGGTATCTCTTTCGAACAACCCGCAGCCCCGGCAGGCCTTGGCCCTGCTGGGCCCCGCTGGGATGTATTGGCAGTCTTACAAATGAATGTGGCATCAGTCCATAATTATTATTAACTAGCTATTTTACCGAGGTTTACTTGCATCCCGTTTGAACTCTACCCGTACCGGGATAAAATATAGCCTATACTAGGGGACAATGAAGCTTCCTAAACAAACAATAAAATACAGGAATGAATTTTATTCAGTGCGCAAACTTTGTCAACTTATAGTTAAATAGGTTCTATAGATACGTATATTTTTATTTTGTTATGTTTTAGTACAAAAAATAATAGTTATTGATAGTGAAAGATGTTTATTTTGTAACCGATTGTACGGTCACAGTCATCATAGTAGGCACAGCGGCAACGCGAAACCGGTTTACTGACGCGAGCGCTGCTCCAAGCGCGTAGGAATAGTTAGTGTCCATGTTTTGCTGATTTTAGGGCGGATATGTTCTGTTTATGATTCTGGACCATCAGTTTTTTTTTTGTGGACTGCTTAAAATTCATTCCTGTATTTCCCTATTTATTATATTAGTAATTAGGTAAGCCTGTCAGCGAGTAAGTATGTCTGTTGGCGATAAACACAAAACCGCAGACATTTTCAAAACCGTTTCCTGTATTTTGCCTTATTATTTTGCGAAATATTATTTTATATCTTTGGACAAACAAAGCGACATTCTCATCCTACATTATGATAATCACATTTTGACGTGAGCGCTGTTGGCAAGCGACCTACGTGAGTGACCTTATAACTGTGTCACTGACCTCCGGCGCGTAAACAAATGATACGACACTCTAATGTTTATTTTGAAAGATTATACCTACTCTAATTCAGCGCTCGTGAATATGTAACAGCCGTACGGGTAGATCGTAGGGTTAAGCAACTCTTATGGTCTCTGCACACAGCGGGCGCGGCGCGGCGGGACGGGACGGCGACGCGACGCAATGTACTAGATCGTCGCGTCGCGTCGCGCCGAGCGGGACGGCTCTGTGTGATGTCGTCCGTAATATCTAGTACAGGGATGGCGAACCAATGGCACGCGTGCCCGTGGTGGCACGCAGCTAAATAATTTGGGCACGCCATTAAGTTTTCAATTGAAATTATGTACCTACCATAACCACGTACTCGTGCATTCAATCAGATCACATGAGAACTATTTCCCATATCCCGAACAGAGCCTATTTTATTAAGATATCTGAGCGCTAATGTTAAAATTTTTTATGAAAATTTTCGAATCAAAGACAAGTCTATTCTTCATAATCTTTTACCTTTTCATGTTAACTATTTGTCATAAAGGCACGCCTCTTTAATTGTAATGTTTATTTGATTTGGCACGCAAGTCAATAAAGGTTCGCCATCCCTGATCTAGTACATTACAACTGCTCAGCGTCGCGTCGCCGTCCCGTCCCGTCGCGCCGCGCCCGCGCCGTGCAGAGACCATTAGCGCGGTCGGTCCGTGGATGGGCGACAATCCTGTCATGAAGAACTCTGCCATGTTTCGAAAGTCACGTTAGATTGGTCCCGGCTGTCATTTGAACATCATTGGTAGTCGTTACGGGTAGTTAGAAGCCAGTAAGTCTGACAACCAGTCTTACCTAGGGATATTGAGTTGCACGGGTAACGGGGTTGAGGAGGTCAGATAGGCAGTCGCTACATGTAAACCATTGGTATTCAGCTGCATCGGGTAAAAAAGACTGACGAGAAATATACCTTGTACATCGTACTTTTAACCTAAATTACCTACACGATACTACTTTGCACACCACTATCAGTCTAGCCTTTTCCCAACTAAGTTTGGGTCGACTTCCAGTCTTTAGTATATGCAGCTGAGAGTACGTGTCGGCTTCCAGTCTTTAGTATATGCAGCTGAGAGTACGTGTCGACTTCCAGTCGTTAGTATATGCAGCTGAGAGTACGTGTCGACTTCCAGTCTTTAGTATATGCAGCTGAGAGTACGTGTCGGCTTCCAGTCTTTAGTATATGCAGCTGAGAGTACGTGTCGGCTTCCAGTCTTTAGTATATGCAGCTGAGAGTACGTGTCGGCTTCCAGTCTTTAGTATATGCAGCTGAGAGTACGTGTCGACTTCCAGTCTTTAGTATATGCAGCTGAGAGTACGTGTCGGCTTCCAGTCTTTAGTATATGCAGCTGTGAGTACCAGTGTTTTACAAGGAACGACTGCCTATCTGACCTCCTCAACCCAGTTACCGACTGGGGTCTTCGACACACTTGCAAGGGCTCGTTGTAAAAAGAGTCACGATCAAGCTTGGCAGACATTGCACATACATACATTGTCGTCGAAACATTTGCATACATTTTATTAGGCTGTAACCTCTTGCGTAAAAAAAAAAACAGATATTTTTATTTGAATGCTGTCTGTTTCCTGTTCCACCCTCGTCCCGTGGGAACTACTTGCAGAATCTATACTAATATTATAAAGCTGTAGAGTTTGTTTGTTTGTTTGAACGCGCTAATCTCAGGAACTACTGATCCGATTTGAAAATTTATTTCAGTGTTAGATAGCCCATTTATCGAGGAAGGCTATAGGCTACTTTTTATCCCGGTACGGGAAGTAGTTCCCACGGGATGCGGGTGAAACCGCTGGCAGAAGCTAGTACGGATATAAAATAGCCTATGATATCATGTCGCCTGAGGATAGTGTAGCTTAAAACATTGTCCGTCTTACCACAAAAACTTTTAAACGTCAGTTTAGGACTTGTCAAAAAAAAAATGTCAAATTATGACGTTGACATATGGTTCATTTTGCAGCCACAATTTTTTTAGACAAGCGTTCAACAGGTGGTTAAGTTTTTGTAGGAAGGCCATGTGTGTTTGTACTCTTACATGTTTGGCAGTCGTTACGGGTAGTCAGAAGCCAGTAAGTCTGACAACCAGTCTTACCTAGAGGTATTGGGTTGCCTGGGTAACTGGGTTGAGGAGGTCAGATAGGCAGTCGCTTCTTGTAAAACACTGGTACACTGCATCTGGTTAGACTTGAAGCCGATCCCTACACAGTTAGAAAGGCTCCGAAACTACAGAATTGATTTGAAACCATTTTTCAAAGTTAGATAACCCGTTTTTATATAGAAGAGTAGGTACGGAACGTACTTTTCATGAGTCGCGGGTGAAGCCGCGGGAAACAGTTATTATTATAAAAGGTATAGTTATCGGCACGGATATTGAGCTCTCGGCGGAAGAGTGGGGATCGCTTTGCGCACTGTACACATAAGGCAATAGACCAATAAATCGCTTCTGCGCAGGTGAAGGTCAGGGCTCAATATCCCTGCCGATGATTATATAGTGATAATAAATATAAGTAGTTGTGTCAGGATACTTGCAAACCTCGAAATATTTTGTTTTGATTGAGCAGTCGAGCTAAAGATTTCTATGAAACAATAGCATGCCATGCCACCATATAATTATTTAAAAACAGTTCAATAATTAACTTTACTAACAAAAAAAATACTTTAATCAGTAGAATAGAACAATAACAAATACTACTATCGCTCTATCCGTTAATCCAGCGGTTCCCAAATGGGGTTCCGCGGAACCCTGAGGTTCCGTGACAGGCCCTCAGGGGTTCCGTGGAAAATTCAAGATTTCCATATGGTAAATCGTTTCACTTTTGACAATATTAAATTATTATTCATTTTCAATTAAATTGTTTTAAATATTGCATTCCAAAATTAAATTCCATTTAGGCACCATGTAGGTGGGTACCACTCGCGAGTGTAAGTCTCGTACTTTAAGTGGCGGGGGAAGGCAGATAATTTAATTCCATTTTTTACAAATTGTAGATTAACTTAATACTTCCAGGTCTTCGGCAATCGGCAAAAGTAGGTAGCGAGTCGGCCAAAAATCACCGCATTTTTTGGGCTTATTTCATCGCCAGGATTATACGTTTTCATACATTTGACAGGACGTGAAATGACACGGCATACGAGTATTTTCAGTGGCTATTTTTACCATGAATCAAAGTGTGACATTATTTCCAATTTTTGCACCTCCGCAAATCCGAAAATTTCACGCTCGCTTCGCTCGCGACTCCATGTTACGTATGATGCTTGGTTTGTTCCCACTAGTTCTACTGCTTAGTTCTACCGTAGAACTAATGGGAACTTTTTTTCCCACTAGTTCTACTATATGAGATGTAACAAAATAGTAGAACTAGTGGGAATTATGGTTTTTATTGGTATTCCCACTAGTTCTACTGAACATTGGCAGTAGAACTAATGGGACATTTTGTTCTACTAGGCAGAAGAAGTACAGTCGACGGCCTGGGTGATATCTCGTCGTGTCCGTGGTTATCTGTAGTTGTGATTTTTTTCAGGGCTCAAAATCGATAGCAGTCAGAAAAACTTAGTTTTTTTTTCATAACTTTCAGCAAAAATCAAATGTTTTTCTTTATAAAAGTACTAGGGCAGCAGAAATGAAGAGGAGCTAGTTAATCTTTTTGTTCATCTAATTTTATAACACCTCTGTGGTGGTGTTTAAAAATCAAACATTGATATTCATTTTCAATACTCCTAATTAAAAGACATTGTTTACAATAATATTTATTAATTAAAGAAATTTTTTTGTATACCGTCAATGGACATTATTTTATTATCTAATTGAATTGCATAGTTGTGGAGGCATTTTTGTTACGAGTAAGTAATATGTAACTAATAATTTTTAGGTAGTTTAAGAATGTACCTCTTACCGTTTCAATGTACCAACCTAATAATTATTGAATTATTAATAAATTGAATCACCCATTATTAAAAAAGAGATTTTAATCTTTACCTCAAGTTGTTATTCATCCACATCTACAGCAAATACTTAAGTCTAGTTTACATTTCTTTGTATATGCAGTATTTTACTATTTTTAAGACGCTTTTATAATCTTGGGCTGTATGTATGAATATAACTATGTAACGGAATCTTTGAGCACGATTTTCACCGGTTTATATTTATTTATTTATTTGGATTTCCAACAAGAAATACACATTACAGACAGGTTTTAGGAACAGACATTAACTTTTCCTGTGTTTCCTTAATTATAGGAAATCGCAGCATGCATTAAATTACAAAAAATATTTGCTGATTAACTATTTTAATTGCAGCCCTATGATTTAGACAAAAAAAAACAAATAAAAGTAATAGTTTAAAAAACACGCTTTAAAAAATTACAAAATAATTCGGACATTTACCGTCGTACCACAAAAACTTTTAAACGTCTGTTGAACACTTGTCTAAAAAGTGTGGCTGCAAAAGGGACCTTAGTTTCCCAGTTTCCAACACAACACTCACATCTAACTAACTTTTTAAAGCGTGTTTTTTTTATCAATGTCTGATTTTTAAACACCACCACAGAGGTGTTATAAAATTAGATGAACAAAAAAGATTAGGTAACTAGCTCCTCTTCATTTCTGCTGTCCTAGTACTTTTATAAAGAAAAAACATTTGATTTTTGTTGAAATTCATGAAAAAAATCTAAGTTATTCTGACTGCTATCGATATTGAGCTCTGAAAAAAATCACAACTATCGGCCGTCGACTGTACTTCTTCTGTCTAGTAGAACAAAATTATGTCCCATTAGTTCAACTGCCAATGTTCAGTGGAACTAGTGGGAATACCAATAAAAACCATAATTCCCACTAGTTCTACTATTTTGTTACATCTCATATAGTAGAACTAGTGGGAAAAAAAGTTCCCATTAGTTCTACGGTAGAACTAAGCAGTAGAACTAGTGGGAACAAACCTGATGCTTTTATGTTTGTTTCATTGCTCAAGTATCCAACACCGAAAAAATTTCGCGCACTTCCGTCGAAGTTTCCTTTGATGTTTATTTTTTATTCCTCTGGTTCAGAAAAAGCTATAGCGCTGTCTTCGCTAGCTGCTTATTCATTTTCATTTGCTTTTTTTTTGTGGATATTGTACTTTTTGAGACCTTATTAATTTACAGTGGTTTTGTTTATTTTGTGTAGGTACATACTTAAACTAAAAAAAAATCGCGCTCGCTTCGCTCGCGATACCAGCTACCAGTGAATGTCTTTCAATGCTAGCGGGTGCTTGGAACTTCTTCTTTGAGTTTAAAAAATCGCGCTCGCTCGCCTCGCGTCTGTACAAACCCAATCTATTTCTTTTTGCGTTTACTTTGTCAGTCTTCAAACTGAAAACTGTTCACATAATACACAAAGTCATGATCATGGCAGATAGCCATGCTACGCCTATGTCTCTAACCAATGGTTATGGTTACTAACCATATAACCATTTGGTGCGCTACCACGCGCCACGAGCCGTACCTAAGTGTATTAACGTCTTTAGTTTAGGTACTTCTTACTTAAGCTAAGGTTCCGCCGAAAAATGGTGTAACGAAAAGGGTTCCGAAGCCAAAAGAATTCGGGAACCGCTGCGTTAATCTATACTAATATTATAAAGCTGAAGAGTTTGTTTGTTTGAACGCGCTAATCTCAGGAACTACTGGTCCGATTTGAAAATTTCTTTCAGTGTTAGATAGCCCATTTATCGAGGAAGGCTATAGGCTACTTTTTATCCCGGTACGGGAAGTAGTTCCCACGGGATGCGGGTGAAACCGCTGGCAGAAGCTAGTATTTAATAACATTTATATTCAAAACAATGATATTTGAGCTTTATTTCGAAGTCAATACAGTTTAAAATCGTTAAAAACAAATACATAACGTTGTTTTGTTCTCTTATTTCTGTAAATCGACCTTGAGATAATGTGTTTACAAGATATAAATTATTCTTTATATATTATAATTCGTATTCTTTTGTATAATTTCGGTTTTAGAGGTTCTCTCTTGACATGGGCGTTTGTCGCACGCGTTAATAGTCACTTTATGGGAATGTATGTGCTGATGTATGTCCGGAATCGTTGGCCGACGGGTACACGCGATGGAAGAGAACCTTTAAGAAAAACACCATGGGACGCGGGTGAAATCGCGGGAATAGCTAGTACGTCTATGTATGGACTAGATTTATTATGAAACAAATTTAATAATTTTAGGACGAAACATTGAAAAACGACGAGAATACGACAATAACCCTTGATAGGCAAAGAAATACATTATGATCTGAGGTCTGGAATTCAGAGGTTTTATTTAGGGTAAATTACGAATCGGTTTATCACGATTTCTGGCTTAACTTTTTTTTATAATTATACCTACTTTCTTTTTATCCAAGTACGCAAAGAAGTTCCCCCAAGACGTAGGTGAAACCACTGGCAGTAGCTAAGTATCTAAGGAAACTTACCACAACTTCCTCAGGCTCAGCTTCCACGATGATCTGCTTAAACTCCACGTCGCCGTTGGTGATGGCCTCCGAGTCATAGTTAGGGTCATTCGCGTCTTCCACGTACTCTTCAAGGAGCTCAGACCCCGGGGCGCCCCACACTCCCTTACCGCCGGCGCCACCTGGTGGGATAGATGGTAAGTTAGCGTTTTGAAATCTGAATGTGATGGTTAGCAGCGTGAGGGAGTGTCAGAGTTCGACTGGCAATATATAGGCGATTTTTATTATTAAGTAATACCTCAGTTGAAGCCAAAAACTCTTCAAGTTGTTGAATACTTAAAAGCTATACATTATCGATCACTACGAACAATATATTTTTTTATTTTTGGGATATCATCAAATAACCCCTCCCGCTGTGGGTGCAGCGTGAGGGAGTGTCAGATTCTTACTGACTAAACCCCACCATGTTCCTTCTTAAGCCCTTTATGTACCAGCGCCGCGGTAACTCGCGCGAACAATTCCGCTTGGACCCCAAGACTCGACTCGACAAAATTAATTTATTAAGTCTTTGCCATTTAAGGGGAACCTTCGGGAGGCCTTTGTCCAGCAATGGTCGATTTTTTACAGAGACAATCAAATATACCATAATAGTTATTTGTCTTTTCAAAATACCCAACCCTTCTACGTCTAGGAACGGCTGACCAAATTATTTTTTTATATTGTTTAGGACATAACTTATCAAAAACTATGCTGTATAGTTTCAGTAAGCATATTTTTCTAGTAACTCAAACTAGTTCTTTCTAGGATGTCAGTGAAAACAGCACACAGATGAGTCATAAAAAATCCCATTCATCGATCTTTCATAGATTGTCAGCTACAAAAATCCTTCACTAAAACAGGCAAAACGAGATAAAGGGATTTAAAAAAAAATATCTTATCTCATCCGAGGTTTAAGATTGTATAAACCCAAGATTTTTTTAAATCAAGGTACTATGGCTTATGTTAACATTTGTATTGATAGACTGATAGATAAAAATATTTATGTGGAGCAAAAACGTCAAAGATATTGAACAAAAATTATGAAAACACATCTAAATTTTGCTTAAAGTCGTGGTGGCCTAGTGGGTAAAGGACCAACCTCTCAAGTATGAGGGCGCGGGTTCGATCCCAGGTCAGGCAAGTACCAATGCAACTTTTCTAAGTTTGTATGTACTTTCTAAGTATATCTTAGACACCAATGACTGTGTTTTGGATGGCATGTTAAACTGTAGGTCCCGGCTGTCATTGAACATCCTTGGCAGTCGTTACGGGTAGTCAGAGAGCCAGTAAGTCTGACACCAGTCTAACCAAGGGGTATCGGGTTGCCCGGGTAACTGGGTTGAGGGGGTCAGATAGGCAGTCGCTTCTTGTAAAGCACTGGTACTCAGCTGAATCCGGTTAGACTGGAAGCCGACCCCAACATAGTTGGGAAAAAGGCTTGGAGGATGATGATCTAAATTTTGCTAGTGAAAAATTGCTGCCCCCATATTACAGCTTAGATTATGTTTTACTGTTACAGCCTTTTTATCGTCCCAATCCTGGGGAAAGGCCTCCTCTCACACGGTGAAGGATTGAGCATTAATCACCATGCTAGCTCAATGCGGGTTGCTGATTTCAGACTATACAGTCCAGGTTTCCTCAAGATGTTTTCCTTCATCTTTTTATCGGCCATTCGTGTCTAAGATTACTAATTTGTATTATTGATTTGGTTGATATTGTTTATAGTTATCGGCACGGATATTGAGCTCTCGGCGGAAGAGTGGGGGATCGCTTTGCGCACTGTACACATAAGGCAATAAACCAATAAATCGCTTCTGCGCAGGTGAAGGTCAGGGCTCAATATTCGTGCCGATAACTATATCTTACTTTTATTTTTCAGAGGACCCCTGAATCCAAAAAAAAAATATATATTTTAAGCCTACAGATCAAGCATAACCATACACGTTTTGGCTTAAATTTCCTACAACTAATATTAGGCAGGTTCTAAAATATTTACAAACATGTTTGACCTTGAACATCATTGTGCTAACTGAACACACCCAGATAAACGAAACATACAGCCTGATGTTTTTATATAAAAAAGATGAGAGGCTGGTTTTTACTTAACTTGCAATGTATGTATGTATGTAACTATGTGTGTTCGGGTGGAATTTTACAACTCAATTTTAAGGCATTTGCCCTCAACCGATTGAGCTGAAATTTTGCATACATGTTTAGTTTGGATGACAATGCATGTTAAGCTATGTGACGTCATCCTAAATCCAACATGGCTAAATATACAAGATGGCAGACTAGTTATTTTTAAGGTACCTACACAATATGGGTATCAAATGAAAGGGATTGACAAGTAGAACCCACTTAAAGAAATAAAAATCCAAGATGGCCGCCGCTACAAATTGGTGAGTAACCTATTTTTTTTCAATCCCATCCATATGGATATCCAATGACAGGGCTTGACAAGTAGAATAAAGTGCACTTTACCAAATCAATATCTAAGATGACCGCCGCTACAGAATTTAGACTTGACAATTTATGTTTTAAAAGCTTGTCGCGATTTTACTAAGAAAGTAAAATACGAGTACTTTAATCTCGCGACAAGCTTTTAAAACGTATAAATTGTGTCAAATATGTTAAATTTGAAATGTCGTTATAAGTTGACAGTAAAGTTACAGTAAAAGTTTATTTTTTTCTTTTTAGCGCATTTAAATAAAAGCTTGTTTTTAAAGATTTATTTACCTCAATTTTTTCTAATAAATTTATTTTTTGTTTTTTTGTTCTTTATATCATTTGATAAGTTTTATTTTCCAAAAGATAGTATGTTGTGATTATGTTAATAAATCTTTATTTTAGGAAGTTTGTTTTCTATGTTTTAATGTTATTATAATATGTGTGACAAGATTTTATTTATTTTCTGAAGGATGGTATCTTGTGAAGGAATTCAGATATAGCTATTATTTTATATTTGCCTATACTGTCCCATTGATGAACAAATGTCAAAATAGCCTTTCATCTATCTATTGCTTTTTGAGGCCAGTCTACGAGGAAGCTGTCCAAGTTTTTTTCGTAAGTACCTTAAGTTTTGTAGAATTTTTTCATCGGAGGGTCATCTTAGGGAAGGCTTTTACCAAAATAATTATATAAAAAATCGTGCTAATGAGAACATCCTGTAGCTATTGAGTAGATTTAGATTGACTGCATAATCAATGTATTATACAAATATACATTGGCTTAAATAACCTGTTTTCATATTATTTTTAAGTTAATGAATTAAGGACTAGAATCTTAACCTTGTTTATTAAAGAAATATTTAATTTTTAAGCATATTCTGATACTTATTAGAATCTCAGACGATGAAATCAAATAAGTTTATCGACCAAAACAGTCATAAACTTGGCATTTCAAAACGAAACATGTGCTTATTAGCAAAAAAAACGCGTCAAAACATGGCCGATGCGTATTTTTGACATAAAAACAACAACAAATCTATGGTCCGTACGGCCGGCGTCATCTAATATGTTTATATTTAAACCGCGTGGCAGTCGACGCTACCAAAATAGCCTTGATACGGGAAAGTTGTTTATATTATGATATTGCGTAACATCTATTCAGTCACCACGCCGCGCCGGGGCTCGATAACAAAACTTTGAAGTAATAATAATACTTTACTGCGCAAAAACGTACTGCGATTGCGTGACCTTCGAAACGTAGCCCGAATGCCCTATATACTTATGTATTAGTATTGCATTACGTGACTCGTAAACATTATTAAAAAAAAACCCAAATGCACCTCCCTTCATGGCGTAGAACCTTTTTCTAGAACTTTCAAAACAACTGCTTGGGAAAGAAAGCATATATAAGGCGTGGTGTGCCGCCAGATCGCCTACCTTTCTTTGGCAGGCCTCTTCCATGGCCGTTTCGAGGCCTGCGGCTGTTCTTCCAGCTGCGGTACTTAGGCAGCGGCGTCACAGCCGTCGCGTTCACCGGTCCCTCCTTGCTATTAGAGCGCCAAAACTTCTTATTTTTGCGTCGCAGGCGCTCCGAATGAGAGGTGGCCGCGTCTCCGGCGCCTTCGTCTACAACCGGCTTTTCGTTATCGTCTACCGCCACGTTTTCAGAATCGGAAGCGAAATTCTCGACTTCCATGGCGGCGGCGCAACGAACGCTTTGTAATGCAAATCGAAGTTGAAAACCTACAAATATCTCGAAATAGAATCCAATGGGACTCTCACAAAAAATGTGGGTCACGTTTATTTTGTTTTTATGAACGATAAACAATGGACCGCACGACACACGTATTTGTTTTGAGAGCACACCGATGTGAAGTTAGTCAAATAACATGGCGGACGATGCTGATTTTTTCTTGTGTAGTGCGATTGGGACACGCGTCTTTTGGAAGATAGTATTTTAAGGTGTCCACCCAAAACCCAAGATTTTAAGTACTCTGAGTGTAAATGTTTTGGGAATTAACAAAATTGTTAATTCCTTTATTATCTTTTACTAAAAAAGGTTGGAATGCTATTTCATGTGCGTGCATGGTTTTTTTAACGTTAGGTTAGATGCAAATAATGCTTACCTCCTCAACCAAACTTCCCTGTTCACGTAGGGAAGTAGTTCCGTCAGAGGCTTTTCTTAAGTTTGAGAACTATAAATGTAGACACTAAGCACATTTTTCAAGCTAATTTAGGGTTTGATCAAGGAAATGATAAGGCATTTGGGGCCCTCCAAGACCGGAAGCCCGGAGGACGCTAGCGTTGATTTTTTTTGTCACTTGGCAACATTTAATTCAATGATTTAAAAAACATTCATTTGACATTGACTTATCACAAAACGTCATTTAAGTTTGAACATGTCAAAATTTATCAAAATTTATCCAGAAAAGAGTAAACTTTTATATAATTTACCATGCAGAGACATAAAAACAACTTGTTTTTAGACAAATTTAGCCTCTTAAACTCACAGGAAAACACTGAAGACATAAAGTGGTCATCTAGTTCATCCAGTGACTATGAAAACACATCGTTTAGTAACAAATTGTGTAACAACAACAAAACATGCAGTAAGAAGCGCAAACGTAAGAAAAAAGTGCCAAAAAACATGTCGAACTTGGATATTACAATCGTAGACTCTTGTAATGATCGTAAAAAAGAGTGTTTTAGAGAGAAATCACCGATTTTAGTAACGAAAACTGTTGAAAGTCCCGTATCTCCTATACTTATGTCATCGTGCAAGTTCCCGCGAAACAGACCAACTTCCCCGATACTCACTCAAATGAGTTTACACCAAAGAAGTCCTATATTAATGCCAAGAACTACTTCTCCCAAATATACAATTAAAGTGAGGAAAAAAATTGATTATGAAGAACATAACAGCAAGAAAAATGAATTTAAATCAATTGACAGCAACCAAGAGGTGTTTGGTGATGATAAAATTGTAAATATGAAAACAGAATTACAATCATTTGATAATAGTGTAGAAATTGACACTACAACATCAGACAAAAGTGAATCATCATTGCAAGCAAAATTACAACTAATAAAAAGCGTTAAGAATTATTTTGACAGCCATTTCAGCTCTGAAAATACATCACAGAATATCAGTGACACACCCACTCCTGAAGAATCTAGTAGGAATGAAAGTATAGAGATTTTAACCTGTAAAACACAAGTACCTAACTTACAAATTATAAAACAAGATAGTACGAGCAACTCTGATACTTCAATATATATGCAGAAAAATAAGAAAATCAAATACAAAAAAGGTGGACTAGCAAACAGGTTGAATGCGCTTTTAAAAAAGCAGCAAGCGCATGTATCTCTATGGCAACACGAAAGATTCTTGGCGGGAACATCAAACTTTGTAATTCCAAAAGGAGAACACGCTGTGTTCTTTATTCAAAATATAGATTTTAAATATGGTTGCTATCTGCTAAATACTTTTGATGTAAAAGATGAGAAATATGCAATATTTATTAATAGTTCTTATGTTAATAATAATATTATAGCTGATGCAGTTCTTAAATTGCATGAGCCATATAAAATTATAACTCTTGATGATAAAGATTTTAAAATTATTATTAATGTTAGTAAGTTTGAATGTTTTGATTTAAAAAACAGCTAGAAGCCTTTGTACTGCCCAATGTATTAATCTATACTTGTACTATGTTCATTTGCTACCTCATTTTTATAAAAAGAAAGAAATAAACATGTAAATAAAATTGTTTAAAATTTGTTCATTCATTTATTCTACTTAAAATTGAGTGCTATCATCACACTAATATACTGTGGTTGTTTGCCTATCCTGCAGAAAACTACTACTAAACTTATTTTGATGAAACTTAACATGAAGTGGATTCCCAGTCCAAATATACAAAGACCGACAAGACGGACCCACAAATCAAAAATCTTCAAGTCCCTATAACTTCTGAAAAAGCAAATATTTCCAATCTTCTTTTTTTTATATATATTTACTTATATAATAAAAATATAATAACTAAATCCCGTGCGCAAAAATGCTGGTCAATGTAATCACCTAAAAAAACTAGATAAAAAAGAAATGAGTATGCTAAAGATACCTTTATTTTCATAAACAGAATGGAACGCATTTTGACATTAGATGTTCGTTTACAAAGAATGTTTGATTGCTTCAATGAATCTTTGCAAACTTTATTTATTTATTAAAAAATGTCTACATTGACAAACAATTTAGTCGTATAAAAAACATTTCAAATATCAATCTATTCAAAATAAAAGAAATATTTTTAACCACATAATTTTTCCACCAAATACAACAAAATAATTTGACCTAGTAACACCGATTTCAGTCCTGAAATTCAGTCAATAACGCGTACAGATTGGAAACTCGCGTCCCGGTCGTTCCTAAAACAACTAAACGCAAATTAAACACGAAAAAACGTGTTTTTGTACCGAAATTAACATTAATTTCTAAGTACAAGCTTTCCTACTATTAAAATGGCACTAATTTTAAATGTTACACTTTGATTTCAATAAGATTTTTACGAAAGAGTGTTATTGATTGCGCTGCGTATTTAGTTACTATTTCGGTAAGTTTAGCTTTATTAAAAGCTCTGGATCATAAACATTGGAGTATATTTGCTGTTTGTTGAGTAAATCATATTTATTTACTCTTGAAATACGTTTAGTTTACTTTATTATATAATTTTAGTGTTCTTCATGAATTACTGGTATTAAGTTAGTATTGATAGCTTAAAGGACTTAATTGAATTTATAAATAGATTTTTAGAGATTGATATCCTTTTTGAATTTTGGATACGATGAAATGATTTTCAGGTAGGTACCTATTAATATTATTGCATAGCTAACGAATGTATGTGTTTGTTTGAATGCGAAAATCTAAGAAACTACTGGACCGATTTGAAAAAATATTTCAGTGTTAGATAGCCCAAATCATGGTAGGCTACTGTTTACTTAAACTTTTTTAAGTGCGCGGATTAGTTCTTACGGGACGCAGGTGAAATCGGTAGCGGGGGCTGGATTATTGTAGATATACTAATATGTATAATAGAGAGAAAACATTCTGTATATCTGTTTGGGGAACAAACAGATATTAAGGCTCCGAAACTACAGAACCGATTTGTAAATGATTTAACAAAATCAGATTTTTGAGAAGCTGAATGACATAATGGCTATATATTATGCGGACACGGGAAATAGGTACTTTCTACGTGACGCAAGTAAAACAGCGGGAAACAGCTATAGTGTATAAAATAAGATAAAACCGGCCAAGTGCGAGTCGGACTCGCGCACGAAGGGAATGAGCAAAAAAATCACGTTTGTTGTATGGGAGCCCTCCAAAATATTTTATTCTAGTTTTCAGTATTTGTTGTTATAGCGGCAACAGAAATATATCATCTGTGAAAATTTCAACTCTCTAACTATCACGGTTTATGTGATACAGCCTGGTGACAGACGGACGGACGGACGGACAGAGGAGTGAAAACAATAGGATCCCGTTTTACCTTTTGGGTACGGAACCCTAAAAATAGACGTTTAAGTTTATTATTTAAATTATTACACATTCAAAAATATTATATTACCTATAATAAACTTATTCAAAAGTACCTAGATTGAAAAACAAATAAAATATTCCTTCTTCCAAAAATCTGGGTAACGAGGTATATTAAGGATCATAAAATGACGAGCTGTTTACCGTTTTTATCAATATTCGTGATTTTAACCGACTTAGAAAAAGTAGGTTCTCAATTAGAATGGGATTCACTGTCCTAGGAGCCCGTGGCACAATTGAGACACGCTTAGTAGATGAATTATAGGTAAGTACTTTTTATTGAATAAAATATTTTAAGGACAATTCTATTTTTACATGATTCAAGTAACAACCGCACAGGTCATCAATCGTGAGGTTAAGCAACGCTTGGCGCTGTCGGTCATTGGATGGGTGACTATCTCATCTAGACGAGTTCCTCCGTGTTTCGGTTACACGTTACACACACAACGGCCCTTCCACACGGCAGTAGGTACAGTTTTGCGGAACCGGCCTTCCTGCAAAACTGAACTACGTGTGAACACAGCGTCCATTTTTGCAGGATCCAGTAAAATGCCGGTCCCGCAAAACTGGACTGCCGTGTGAAAGGGCAGTAACAAGTTAAAGTGCAGGGCCCAGCTGTCGTTTGAACATCTTTAGCAGTCGTTACGGGTAATCAGAAGCCAGTAAGTCTAACAGCCAGTTGTACGTTGTCTGTAAGAGATCGCTTTTAGCGATAAGACCGCCCATTGTGTCACCGACTTTTAAATCTGTAGATCAGTGTTTTGTTGTTGTTTTTCTTTTTTTAAATTGGTGTACATAATAAAGAGTATATCTATCTATCTATCTATCTACTAATCACAGTTATCAGGTTGCCATGGTAACTGGGTTGAGGAGGCCAGGGGCCCGATTCTCCTAATTTTACTTAAGCAACATACGATTCACATTCGACTGCGATCCAATCACGACTCGATTACGATTGAAGCGTATGTGGCATTCCGCTATTTTTTCTTTGAAATAAACGTTTTTATCCTTTTCTATCATTCAATAATGAATCATTTTGTCTGCAAATGATTTACGATTGCAAAATGATTATACAGCAAACTACCGTATAGACCAAAATGACCAAAATATCAGACCAATCGCACACCACGATATGGTTAAAACTACTATTGCGATCATATTGCGATTCGATTTCTATTCGATTTTGACATTATTAACTTAGGAGAATCGGGCCCCTGGTACTCAGCTGCATTCCGGTTAGACTGGAAGCCGAACCCAACATAGTTGGGAAAAGGCTCGGAGGATAAAGATTATAATTAGGTAGATAGACTATCTCTCGTCACGTTATCAGAAATTCTCTATATTAAGAGGGCTATGACAAATTTTCGCGAATTTAAACGTTTTATACGAGTTTTGATGCTTTGGATATAGTCACAATAAAAAAACAAAAATAAGATTCAGAAAGTTTGATCATTTATCTTGAAAGTGTATTAAATAAATATTTTAATTTGTCCACGTACATCAGTAAAATCTTTGTCTCTGCAAAGGATGTTTCATAAAATGTTGCTTTTGGGTATCTTTTGATGCTTCGGTACTCCGAGGATATAGCAATTTAACCATTTATAAAAATGTTCAAGATACAACTACATCTTGTACTTGGAAGTGCTTAAATCAATTTATTACAATTCATACAGTATTACACCAAAAATAATTCTATAAAACTGAGAGTTACTGACAATTTTCCGTACGAAACTATATTTTTTATCTATGAAAGTATAATCCAAATTCAAATAAAAAACATTTAATAATTAAGGTGGTATTGTTATAAAGCTTGAAAAAAAAAATTGGTCTATTTAAAAGTAAAACAATATTTTAAAATAATTTTTGTTTGCAATGCAAAAATCAATATAAATCTTGTGACGCGCGGTGTTCAACTTTAGTCAGCGCCAGGCGCTTACCGAGGAGGGACGTATCGCTCGCTGTTGCGCCGCGTAAACTCGCCGGAGTTCGAAAAATATAGCGCAACCTACGCATCTAACACGTTTTGATACTAGTGAGTTTTATTTTATTTATTAGTTATAATGATCTGATTGAAATGTAATATACATAAGTATTAGGCCATGATATTCTAATTCGAAAATGTTATAGATTGGGTTCTCTTTTTTTGATGTTGGTTATAAAGAAATATGTACGTAAATGTCATCGTCGTTAGTTTCGCTGTTGCATAATAATGTAATTGGACTTCTTTGATTCTTGCAGGATAATGAAAGCATATTTAATTCAGACTATCAGACTCAATTGAATACCAGTACAAATAATATGGTAAGTATTTTTTGTCACCCGCAAAAGGTATACGTGACATATTTGTTTTAATAAACTATCTACATTCCTAGTTTTCATTGTTGCAGGAAAATGAAGATACAATACATGGAAGACGAATTATAGATTTTAGTTTTTTTATAAATCAATTACTTATAATTGATAAACATGGTGAAAAGTTTGGTTTTGATTAAATAATTTAAAAATTGTAAACGATTACTTGTTTATTGTAACTCAATCGAGCTATTCTAGGTTATAAAATTCATCGGTACAAATAATATTTCATAAACTATAAAATCAATAAACTATTTCGAAAATAAAAGTGGCAAAGTCTCAAGTTTGTTTGTGCCGCGTAGCGGTCCGCAGGTGTGCGTTGCGCATTTCACTAGACGCACACGCGCGCAAGTGCTGCCGGCTATCGTCTAATTTACCTAAACCTGAGCGATTCGATTTTGTAATAGCGCTCTTAAGTAGTCTGTGGAACTTCTAAAGGTCAACTGAATCACATATTGGGTTATCTACTTCATGTGTGAACATGTGTTTCTAAGTAGCTATCACATATTTTTGAAATATTACAAACACTAGCGTTTTCGTTTTTACAACCTGCTGTACTGTTACTGTTCCAGCCTTTTTATCGTCCCACTGGGCTGCGGCCTTCTCTCACACGGAGAAGGATTGAGCATTAATCACCACGCTTGCTCAATGCGGGTTTGTGATTTCAGACTTTATGGTCCAGGTTTCCTTAAGATGTTTCCCTTCACCTTTTTATCAGCCATTAGTGTCTAAGATATACTTAGAAAGGACATACAAACTTAGAAAAGTTGCATTGGTACTTGGCTGACCTGGAATCGAACCCACACCCTCATACTCGAGAGGTTGGTTCTTTACCCACTAGGCCACCACGACTTTTTTTGCAACCCGCGTCTAGAAGGAACTTGGTCCCTACAGTAAGCTTCCCAACTGGGAAAGAATATTTCAAATCGGTTGTGTAAATTCGGAGTCTATAAGGCATTAACAAACAAAAAACGTATAATCCGTATCGTATATCCGCAATCGTCCCATGGATGCTAACTCCTGTATCACTCGGGGATAGCGCGTAGCTTCTCAACAGGGAAACTACCTACTCCGTGCACTCAGATAAAAGTAAGTAGTCTAAACTGCTTTTAACCTACCTCGATAGATAAAATTGGCTATTTATTACTGAAATAATTTAACAAGTTGGACCAGTTTTTCTGAGATTACCGCGTTCAAACAAACAAACCTCTTCACCAATATAATATTAGCATAGATTCCCATACATTTGATTTCTGCGAAAATCCAGTGATGTATGATTCATAATCGCTTGTAATACTTACGAAATATTCTTCAAAAGTGATACAAACTAGATTTCAAAGAGATGCCGTGTTTCAAAATAACATGAACTGACGTTGATAGGAATAAACATTTTACTACTTCGAATTTTCATGGAGAACAAAATGACTAGCGGAGATGTCATAACGCAAAATCTCCTAAGAAAGTAGCGCGACAACATGCGGGTGTTCGGGAGACGAGGAACGTTACTAGCTCCGCCCTTATACGCCTTCTTTAAAACCCGTCCATTTTTTTGTAAAACCAAAAATCGTTGACAAATATCTCAAGGAACCTAAATCCCTCGTTAGTTCACTCGTGGCTAAGCGTTTTGGTCACGCTCTCCGTACGTATTTGACCTACAAGAAGGCGCCTGACATATCTGCCTTATGGCGTCTCTGCTCATCTTTCAATACTCTGTTATTTCAGTTAAAATCTAGTTATTTGGGTTTTATCCAACAGTTCCAGTTGCTGTACTATTTGGCAATGAAGTTATGGGGTTTAGAAGTACCTAGGTACTTGATTTTATTAGGTAGTTCGATTTGAAATTTCAAGAATTGCTTTTGTATATTAGAAGTAGTACCGACTTTGAACCGCGTAATTCGCATTCTTTCGGAATCCACCACATCGAAGGAAACAATTTTTAGAATTCTTTACATTGAACCTTCGCACATTTTCGTAAATCAAAGCCAAATGAATGATTATAAATAATAATAAATAAATAAATAAATAACGTCTGGACACATTTTCACACACGGTCGGTTAGCCCCATGGTAAGTTATTAATTAACTTGTGTTATGGGTGCTAACACAACTGATAAACTACATATAGCTACATATATACATATTGATAAATACATATTGTAACACCCAGACCACGGCCAACAAGCATGCTCATCACATACATGTCGACCGAACCGGGAAACGAACCATCGAAAATTAAGCAGAACCCCTAACTAAAAGAAGGTGTTCGGAAGATATCGTTACGGGGTTTGAATACAGCCTTAAGGTGCAAATTATGTATTGCATGCAGTCAATGCGCGTGCTTTCGGCGGTTGCATTCGGCTGGTTTCCAATTTGTACTTTTAATAAAAATGGAAACGATTTCTTACGCATTCATTACGTATGACGACGTTCGCAACACAATTTGTAGGAAGATAATGTCAAAATCCAATTTTCAGCCAATCACAAATCAACGCATAGATTGGTTATTGAAATTGGCAGTACTAAGTATATTCACAAAACCCACCCATCATTTCTTAGGTCTTATATCCACCCGCGGCTTACTATCTATACTAATATTATAAAGCTAAAGAGTTTGATTGTTTGTTTGTTTGAACGCGCTAATCTCAGGAACTACTGGTCCGATTTGAAAATTTCTTTCAGTGTTAGATAGCCCATTTATCGAGGAGGGCTATAGGCTACTTTTTATCCCGGTACGGGAAGTAGTTCCCACGGGATGCGGGTGAAACCGCTGGCAGAAGCTAGTAAATCATAAAAGAAAAATATTTATTCATGTTTGATTAAGTCATTAATTTTTACCCAACTGCGTCAAAAAGAGTAATGTGTTTTACTATCTTGTAATCGATCAATAGATTCTGTTCCTTTCAAAATTCGCGTGGGCTTGTCGAAATATTCCGCGAAACGTTATAAATAATACATTAATCAATAATATATTTGTTTAATGTTCGGTAATGTGTTTACGAAGCTGTCTGACCGCCATTTAAAAGTCTATTGTCGATGCCTCTGTCCATTAGCGGGTTGTCTACGGTATCGAATGTTGCTAAAAAAAGTTACATGGCCTTCAGCTATTGTATGTACTTTTTTACTCGATTGCAAAAAAGTGGTAATGGGACCACCATTTAACGATAACGAAACCATAACCAGATGTATACTTGCCGCGCATTGCTCACATCGGCGATTTGACAACTGAAAATGGTTCGGTTATCGTTGGGGTGAGTATAGACTACAACCGAAGAGTAAAATAATACCATGGAAAACTACAACATTTACTTGTAACAAAACAACGAGCCGCTCTATGACATGTTCTAATGTATCATCCTTTTACGAACAAAACGTCGAGCACGCTCGCCTGTTTGTTACAAACCAACGAGCATATTGGTGTAACATTTCGTCGAGCGTATTGGTGTAACATTTCGTCGAGCCAAGTGCGGGCGATGCGCGGTTGCGGGGTGACGCGGAAGGAGAGGGACGAAAGACTCGCTCGCTGTGAGCATTTACCCGTAACATAACGCCGAGCATTCGCACGAACGTTACATTACTGCCTCGTTGGTCTAGTGGTCGCAAGCGCGGCTGCTGTGCTCGAGGTCTCGGATTCGATTCCCGGGTCGGGCCGAAATCGCTTTGTGGGTTTTCTTAAAACTTGCACAAAGCAGCCCGTAGTCTGGAAGTTGGTGATTGATTCACCCGTGCATCGGAGAGCACGTAAATGTCGGTCCTGCGCCTAATCTCTTTCCGGTCGTGTCGGATTGCCGTCCCATCGGGTTATGAGAGTAAAGGAATAGGGAGTGCACCTGTGTCTACAATATGTCCTGCGCAGCTGGCTGATCTCCTTAAATGAGAACAGCCGCCGTGGCCGAAATCGGCCGTGGACGCCATTACATTACATGGAAATGCTTTGGAGACTGAGCTTTTGCCTGTATTGTACCATTCGCTAGAATGTTATGTACATTACACAGAAATGCTCGAGAAAATGTTGTAGTCTATACTCACCCTTACAGTTAAATGATGCAACTCAACGTATTGTGTTTAAAGTATTAGGTACTAGTAAACTCTCGCAGTTTTACAGACAACCTGAAAAAACTATTCTTAAGCTTTATAATATGCTACCTAGCTGTTTTCCCGCGTCCCGTGGGTACTGCTCGAATTAGGGTAAAATATAGCCTATGTTACTCGGGTAGAGTATAGCTTTCCAACAGTGAAAGAATTTTTCAAATCGGTTCTTAGTTCCAGAACCAGGGGCCCGATTCTTCTAATTTTACTTAAGCAACATACGATTCACGTTCGACTGCGATCCAATCCCGACTCGATTACGATTGAAGCGTATGTGGCATTCCGCTATTTTTTCTTTGAGATAAACGTTTTTATCCTTTTCTGTTATTCAATAATGAATCATTATGTCTGCAAATGATCTACGATTGCAATATGATTGTAGAGCAAACTACCGTGTAGACCAAAATCACCAAAATAGCAGACCAATCGAATGTCGTTGGAATACGATTGGTCTTATATTAGTAGTACAATTGCCCGATATGGTTAAAACCGCTATTGCGATCATATTGCGATTCGATTTCTATTCAATTTTGACATTATTAACTTAGGAGAATCAGACCCCTGTACAAACAAAAAAAAAGTTTCCTCTTTGTTGAAAAATGTTTTAACAATTCTTTTTCTTTTCCAGATACGGAATAATGGAGAAGATTCTGGAATGCCACCGAAATAATATTTTGATAGCCATTTTTATTACACTATGCTGGACGCCCACTGGTAAGTTATCTATTTTTATGACGAGATTCTACCATAAGGCTGCCCGTCCACGTCCGATAATCGGTGACCGATATTTTGTAGGAGAAAAGTAAAAAACACTGATAGCCATAGTGCACGTCCACGTCCTACAAAAAGTCGGCCCGGTTGTCTGTTCTACCACGCCCGACGTGGGCAGGCAGGCTATAGAGCACGCGACGTCGAAGTTGTAATGGCTTAGTGGGCAAAGAACCAACATCTCGAGTGTGAGGGTTTGATTCCAGTTCAGGCAAGTTAAATAATAAATAATAATAAGCCCCGCAGGGCATCTGAGGCGGATGACGGGGAGTAGCGACCCCGCGGGGCTATATATCCGAGTGCTCCAGGGAGAGTATACTGTCCCCCATCTCCGGCTTGCCGGAGTGAAGCATGACGGGGGATAGGTCTCCCGCCTCTTGGCTTGCCTTCATCGGCCGGTCAGAGTGGAGTCGCTAGAGCAAGGTTAGTCCTGCTCGGAGGGTAGGTGCCTCGTGGTAAGTGGCGAGTGGGCCGGTGATGCTGGACCCACAGGGAGCGCGTGATCTGCGTTTAAAGTCCGCCGAGGTATCCTCACCCTTCTCAGCCGCTCATGTCCCTGTTGCCCTCTTGTTGCTTTTCAGTGACTGATTTCCGGGGGCCCAGTAAGTGAGTTGGCGAGTCTCCACCTGCCATTTTAACATGTATTTAATACATTGTCATCGGCAGGTGCCATAGTTCCCGTAGTTTCCCCATTCCTAGCCCATTAGCATCCCATCACAATAGCCCAAGTAGTTTTCATCCATAGTTAGCAATAGTTTAGCACAGAACCGGGGATTGTCCTTGGGTACATTTCTATAGTGTATACAGGGATAATCGTCGGTTTTGTGTCACCATTTCATTAAAGTTGTCTCAAAAGGGCTTCAGCGTGTTGGCTTCGGCCCCACGTTCGCCTCCCAAAAATCCGGGACTCTATAGTCCCGAGGTCTGGAAGAGACATACAGGTATAATAATAAATAATGTCAGGACACCTTTCCACACACGGTCGGTTAGCCCCATACTAAGTTATTAATTAACTTGTGTTATGGGCGCTAACACAACTGATAAACTACATATAGCTACACATATACATATTTATAAATACATATTATAACACCCAGACCACGGCCAACAAGCATGCTCATCACACAAATGTCGACCGAACCGGGAATCGAACCCGGGACCTAAGGTTCGGCAGTCCGGCATGGTGACCATTGCGCCATCGAGGTCGTCAAATAAGTTCTATGAATAAATAAATTAAATAAAGTGCCAACACAACTCAACCAACAAGATATACCTTACATAGGTACTAAGACAGTACATACCTACAAACTTAGAACAGTTGCATTGGTACTTGCCTGACCTGGAATCGAACACACACTCATACTTGAGAGGTTGGTTGGTTTACCCACTCTAGGGGTCCGTTCAGATAGACCGGGTCGGAGAGCATCGGCGCGCATTTTTCTCGGCTGCGCGAGCATTAAAGAGCATGCAAACGGAGCCAAACATCAAGAAAAAATACACGATCGGAGCCGGCTCCTCTAATTATTTCACACCGAGCGCATTCGAGCATTCTCAATGACAAAACCAGTGTGCATGCAAAAATAAACCTTACTTCAAATACTAAGTACTCAATTTTCAACGTGTTAAGAATTTGCTCTGCTCTCCGAGCCGGTCTGTCTGAACGGACCCTAGGCCACCAAGACTTTTGGCCTTCATTTTTATATCTATAGAGTTAATATTTAATCAATGCAGTGCAGATTGCCATATTTATGTCAATTGCGTCGTAAAACTAAAAATATCTTAGTGCCAATCATTTCTGCCCTCGGCACGCGTCGACTCTGTATAAGGTAATTTAGTAACTGTTCCCCGCGGTTTCACTCATGTAACTTTCAGCACACATACAAAAACGGCCAAGTGCGAGTCGGACTCCCGCACGGAGGGTTCCTCACTATTATTTATAAAACGTTCCATAATTATAATACTGTTGCCGCTATCGATATTGAGCAAAAATGAGCAAAACAATCACGTTTCTGTATGGGAGCCCCCCAAAATATTTATTTTATTCCAGTTTTTATTGTTATTCCAGTATATTTGTTGTTATAGCGGCAACAGAAATACTTCGTCTGTGAAAATTTCAGCTCTCTAACTATCACGGTTCATGAGATACAGCCTGGTGACAGACGGACGGACGGACGGAGGAGCGAAAACAATAGGGTCCCGTTTTACCCTTTGGGTACGGAACCCTAAAAAGTAGGTCTCATCTCTCAGGGCTTAGACTATTTGGGTACCCATTGAAATCGGTGCGATAATTTTGGCAAGTTGGACATTACATCACTTTTGATCTGACTGATCCCTGAGAAGAAACGCCGAAACAAACTCAGGGGTCATAGTCTCTTTTTAGGAATATGATGTACTCAATCGAGTACAGTGACTTCTAACGGGTTAATATTAGTCAGTCACAAGTAGATTTATATAGATACGGGAAACGTCCCTTTATTTTTGAAGTCGGATAAACACTATCTGGCAACATTCCCAGCTCTATTATATAATGTTTACAAACAATCTACCTACACATTAATATTTTATTAGTGATTAATGTGTAGTTTTATTCTGCTAAACATCAACTTTTCACTTCTGACGTTTACAAGGTAGTGAAAATAAATAACTTTTCTCTTTTTAACCGAGTTTCAAAAATGAAGAGATTCGATTTTATATTCTGACTAGCCGTTTACCGCGATTTCACTTGCATCTCGAGGGAACTAATGCCCGTATGGAGATAAAATATAAACTTTCTTACTCTGGAAGAGTGTAGCTTTCCAACAGTGAAAGAATTTTTCTATGAAGTTTGGTGATTTCAGACATAGGCAGTGGTCCCACCACCGGCGAGAAAACGACTAACTATGAGCGATTTTCTCTCTCAGGAAACGCACAATTAATGTACATTTCGTGTAAACGAAAGAGATGCAAATATCAGTAGAGCTGCTCTCTGACTGTTCAAACTGCCGGTGACGACTCGCTTTACTAGCTTTGTCGCCGAGCGAAGAGCTGTCAAAAATTAACTCGCTCAGCGATGCTCGCTCGCTTCATCATTTCTTTGCAGTGCGGCATTGAAAGCATAGCCCGGCGACGAAACTACACACTCGCTTCCTGCTGATCGCTAACTCTTTTATAGTTTCTAGTTCTACTCTTTTCCCGTTCATCGTTGCCGGTCGGACAACTGCCATAGACTATACACTGCAAACTAAATAGTCGACCGACAGCGGACCGATGGTTGACAATTACTTATTATATTTTTGTAGAAAATTTTGACACCGATCAAAGTTTTCAGTCGGTCTGGGGCCCGATTCTTCTAATTTTACTTAAGCGCCATTCGATTCACGTTCGACTGCGATCCAATCCCGACTCTATTACGATTGAAGCGTATGTGGCATTCCGCTATTTTTTCTTTGAAATAAACGTTTTTATCCTTTTCTATCATTCAATAATGAATCATTTTGTCTGCAAATGATTTACGATTGCGAAATGATTGTACAGCAAACTACCGTATAGACCAAAATCACCAAAATAGCAGACCAATCGCACACCAATCAAATGTCAATCGAATACGATTGGTCTTTTATTAGTAGCAGAATGCCCGATATGGTTAAAACTGCTATTGCGATCATATTACGATTCGATTTCTATTCGATTTTGACATTATTAACTTAGGAGAATCGGGCCCCTGATACTGGCTAAATATCAACATTCAACAAATTGCAAGTAGAAGTCTGCAATCTTTTAGTCCAGGTTTCTGCGAGATGTTTTCCTTCACCTTGAATCGGCCATTGGTGGTAGAAGATATAGTTATTCATAATTCTTGCTCTTTGTTTCAGGGAACGCCATAGACTGTTTCAAATGCGTATCAATGAACGGTCGGTTCCCGGCGTGTGATGACCCGTTCCACAACAACCACAGTCTCCAGATGCTGGAGTCACCCTGCATGGGGGGACGGAAGGGCAGGGACGGCCTGTTCCCGGCTACTTCTTGTATTAAAATCGCTGGGGTTTTTGGTGAGTGACCATAAAACTTAAAAATATAAGGTGTTATGTTATGAAAATATCTGCCGAGCCTGCAAGGGGAGAAAGTAGGTATTTTGTACATGTGCATCATTAAAAAAGATAACTTACACGGCACGCTTTTGTCGTGCAAATCTACGGTAAATTAACCGTATGTAGGTAGGTATGGAGTCAGTTTTCTTTCAAAAAACGTGTTTTGTACAGGAGGCCTAACACGACAGATATAAACTACATACTTAATACTTCATGTCGTCCATTTCAATAGTCGGCCATGGTGGCTTATTCTCTTTATCTATAGAGATCAGTCACGAGTCAGTACACGAGCATTTGCTTGGACACAGATGCAATGCACTCACTACCTTCACTCTCATAGCGCGATGGGACGACAATCCGACACCACCGGAGAGAGATCACAAGTAGGACATTGAGCCGACGGGGTCGTTATATTGTACTAGCTTCAGATTGCGGTTTCACCCACGTCCCGAGGTAACTGCTTCCCGTAGCTAATGGTGACAATAACTATTTCATTCTCCCGGGTCTAAGCTACCTCCCCTCTAATTTTCAGCTTAATCGGTCCAGCTGTTCACGCGTGGAGGGACACCTCCTAAGTAACACAGACATGCTGAATAGTGTTTGAGTAAAAGTAATTCAAAAATATTTACAGATATAAGCTCCATAACGTGTGTGAAAAGGCTATTGAAATAGCCAAATTCTGAATAATATTCTCTTTCGGCCTTTATAGCCATTTATGCTTGATAAAAGTTGTATTCGGTCGACTATTATTTTTAAAGCTTAGTAATAACTTCTGTACAGCATAGAACACAGATATTATTAAGCCTAAAGCATTACAGATGACTTTAATTTGAAAAAGATTGCCTGGGTCAGCATTTATCTGTATAATAGTATAAGTAGCTGAATAAACGTAATTATCTAATACTAATAAACAAACTTTTCTCAGCTTATTGCTTATGAAACCACCATACTCCGTAAAACTGTGTCCTCGGCAGCTGTCTTTTGAATAAGGGTGTAATTAATTTCTAATAAAAGGAATATTAGCATTGTATTTTGAATAATGGCTTTTATTTTGTCGTCAAGTCATATAAGGTTCCACATTTTATCAATTATTCAACTACTGTATAAAAGTATTTTCTGGGTTCTTAATAGAGCTTATTTTGGTATAATGGAAATAAAGTCATAGTTTATAGCTAACGTAACACAGATGGAAGTCGAATGATGTATTTTTATTCCGCAATTACTTGTAAAACAACCATTTTTAAAGAACTTATACAGAGTTTTTCTGGGTAGTAAGTGAATTATGTTTTGAACCCTGATTCGCTGTATAATTAATCACATTTAGTAACGTTATCAAGTGTTATTCATAGTATACTTGTAGTGCCTGATCACTATTTCTCAAATAAAAGCTTAATAATTAGAAATGAGTGACTTTTAAATCAGAGTTGTACTGTAAAATAGTTGCGTGGAGAACTTTTATAATGAATCGCCATTTCATTTTATTTTTAAGTAAACTATTGAAACATTACGTGTATAAAATGCCCCATTTCAGTAATTAATTATAGTTAAAAATACATTTTTTGATTAACTTAATGACTTTTGTAAGATTAGCATAGAGCTGTTTCATCTTTAAGAAGTGACAAAAATACTTAGTATTTTCTAAAAGTCTTTATTTATGTTTTATACTATCACTAAAAATGAATATGAAAGCGGCGCGTGAAAAATGTTGAGATAATTTATATGCTATTCACGATAAAATTACTTGCGCAGTAATTTTTTACGTGTATCATGCTTATAAAACATAATAACATTTACTTAGCAAATAATGCAACAAAACTTTGAAATTTCAAAACAAAGCACACACTGCAAGATTAAACACCACTTTTTTCTAATTCACAACTTAACTCTTAATTATGTTTGAAAAGTATTACGCAAATGAACATAATCCTGAATATTTTTTTAATAACAAAATCCATATGCATTTGTCTGAATAAATATGAAATAATAGCTGTATTAAAGTGATGTCAGCTTTTTTTCAGACGTTACTAAGCTAAGGCTGTTATTATTAAGCTATTACCCAAACTTTACAGCTATATTATACAGACTTAAGCATTTAAAAATGTGCCCAAATTGCTTGAATAACAGTTGAATAGACGTTCACTCAGACATTATCCAGACAATAGTTACAGCTTATAGTTTCGCGGATCACTAGTACTCAAACGTTATTCAGCATGACTGAGTTACTTGGGCTATAGGGATTCAATTTTATATATATAGATAGATTTAATTACTTCGAGGAAACATATATTAAGATTGTCTGTATCGTTTCAGATGACACGGGAGAGACGATAACGGTCCGCGGCTGCGGGTTGGACTCCGGCACGGCGACCACCGACACGGAGATCATAAGGATGTCACATTGCGGACGATTCTATTATGATGACAGGTAAATATGTGTGTGTATGTTTATATGGTGAAGCTGTCCGCCCGCGTCCGATAATAATCGGTGGCCGATTTTTTGTAGGAGAAAAATAGAAAGTACAAATAGCAGTACAACGTACATTTCCTGCAAAAAGTTGTTCAGAAAAAGTGTGACGTGGGTAGCCTGAGTGCTATTCAATTTATTTATTTTTTATTGCATGGGCATAATGAGAGTAGGATTACATACAAGTCTCGATGTACAATGGTCTCGCGGAATGAACACTAAATAAAATATCTTTCCGAACATTTAGGTCCGGTAACATTTTATTTTAATGCTATCTGCCAGATAAAGGCTGCTTGTAATTTCTTTCAGGCATTACTATCCCTGTGAATGTACGCTATGTAAAATACGGATGCAACAAAGTGTGTGCTAAGTATGAATGTAGATGGATGGAGAGGAAGAGGAAGACCTAAGAAAAGATGGATGGATTGCCTGAAAGATGATATGAATAGGAAGGGAGTGAGTGTCAGTATGACGAGTGACAGGGGAAAATGGAAGAAAATTACATATTGCGCCGTCCCCAAGTAAAATTTGGGAACAGGGCAGGAGAAAGAATATTACTATCCCTGTGAAACCAAAAGTTACAGATTACTTACTCATCTGTCAGATATCTAATCTAGTCATTATACTGGAAGTCCACCCCAACATCTTGAGAAAAGGGTAAACCAATATTGATGATCTTTTCATAATTTTCAGATACGTCCACGGTTGCCTACAAAGTTGCAACGATGCGGACGCCTGTAACAATGCTGAAAAGATTCGCACTAATTTACCAATATTAATTATTTTATACCACGCATATAAATTATTTTCTAGCTAACAGATCTCAAGTATAACACATACTATATAATAAATAAATATATCGCTATCGTAGATATACATATGTGTATAATTTTTAAGTCAGTTGCACCATTAAACTATAACGATTAACAAACCATAACCAGCCGTATACTTGCCGCGCATTGCTCACATCGGCGATTTGACAACTGGGGCCCGATTCTACTAAGTTAATAATGTCAAAATTGAATAGAAATTGAATCGCAATAGCAGTTTTAACCTTACCGGGCATTAATATAAGACCAATCGTATACCAATGACATTCGATTGGTTTGCGATTGGTCTGCCATTTTGGTGATTTTGGTCTATACGGTAGTTTGCTCTACAATCATATTGCAATCGGAAATCATTTGCAGACAATATGATTCATAACTGGATCGCAGAAACGAATAGAAACGTTTATTTAAAAGAAAAATAGCGGAATGCCACATACGCTTCAATCGTAATTGAGTCGTGATTGGATCTCAGTCGGATGTGAATCGTATGTCGCTTAAGTAAAATTAGGAGAATTAGGCCCCTGACAATAGTTCGGTTATCGTTATAGTAGGTGGTGCAACTGACTGTTAGATAAGCATAGTTATTTTTTAAGTTATGCCGATTATGAATGAAAATAAGTTAAGTAACTACTTATTTATACTTTTTTAAGGCATTAATACTTTGGTGTATTTGTTTAAGAATGAACAATTGTTTCCTGCAATTTTTATAAATAAATAAATAAAGAATAATGTATTACCTAACCTAAAGGATGCGAGTAGGCCATATTGGCACAAATGTCACTTTTTCAAAATGAGCACAATTGTCACTTTTTCAAAATTGATGTTGAAGCAACCGCATTAAAATACACATAGTGTACATTCATACATCTTTGGAGCACTTTCACATTCTGCCTTTAATAAATCTTTTTATCGACTGGGTGAAGTCGGAACACCATTATAACATATTATATTGGGGTCTGGAGCACTTTCTGGGACCCCTATTTGGCCTACATATATACAACATGCAACGTAAATAACGCACACCCTCAAACACGCCAATTAGAATATTATGTTATAATCATAATACATACATTGAATTTTTAATTTAACATGTATATGCATTGTTATTTACTAAATTAGTTATACCAATTCCTGGAGAACTTTTTGGTCATACTACTACGCACGCAAATATCGCGCCGCGCGCCGCTCGACTCGACACAACATAACGAAACTACGGAAAAAGCCGACAATACACGAAGTCTTATTGCTTTGAGTTACGGTCTATTTGAATTTGTTTTGACTGTACAGGATTAATATGACAATAATTTCCGTAGTTTTAATTATTTTTGGGATAAAAAATTACCTATATTAAAAATGATATAAATCGATTCAGTAAACGATTCTGAACAAACTAATTTCAGGATGTGCGTTAATTAAGTTACATGTTGTATATACCCATAAAAAGGTTAACCGTCTTACCACAAAAACTTTTAAACGTCAGTTTAAGACTTGTCTAAAAAAATGACAAATTATGACGTTGACATATGGTTCATTTTGCAGCCACAATTTTTTTAGACAAGTGTAAAACAGGTGGTTAAGTTTTTGTAGTAAGGCCATAAAAGTCCTAGTACTGACTTTTAGGCCCAAGTTTACTGACAACATTTAACGTCTGTTTTCTTAAAACTGTTTACTTTGACAATTTAACGTGGAAATTCATAGTATACAGTTGTTTTATGACAACTGACGTTAACTTGGGTGTAAGAATTCATTGGAATCATAAAACAATTTTTTTAAAATTGCTCTTTTTACACTACTTCCTGTGTCTGCGCGAATGCTTATGCACTGTAATATGTTTTGCGCAGCTACTTTCCTACTACAAGTTATTATTGTAATGATTTTCATAATATTCAGTTACGTGACTGTAAGTCAAAATCCATTTAGTAGTTTTTTTCCGTTAAAGAGTAACAAACATACATACACATCTATACATCATCATCCTCCGAGCCTTTTTCCCAACTGTGTTGGGGTCGGCTTCCAGTCTAACCGGATTCAGCTGAGTACCAGTGCTTTACAAGAAGCGACTGCCTATCTGACCTCCTCAACCCAGTTACCCGGGCAACCCGATACCCCTTGGTTAGACTGGTGTCAGACTTACTGGCTTCTGACTACCCGTAACGACTGTCAAGGATGTTCAATGACAGCCGGGACCTACAGTTTAACGTGCCATCCGAAACACAGTCATTGGTGTCTATATACTTTGAAAGTACATACAAACTTAGAAAAGTTGCATTGGTACTTGCCTGACCTGGAATCGAACCCGCGCCCTCATACTCGAGAGGTTGGTTCTTTGCCCACTAGGCCACCACGACTACACATCACATACACTACACATCATCTACACATCTATACATTCTCACAAATTTCGCGTTTATTATATTAAGAAGTAGAATTTGAATGCAAAATACTTAACCGTTAGTTTTTAATACTTTTGAATAAGTTAATGTCTATAAGTTCAAATTATTATTAAATATTTTGTAGATAACACCTACCTATATTTCACCCCGACTTTTCACTTGTAAATAGCGACTGTATCACGGAATCTCGAAGTTCAAAATGCCGATGTACTGTAGCCATAAAGTACACAAGATCGATGCACGTGACTTAGAATGTACGCTACATCGAAGTACTGTATTGCGAATGTTCATGATACCGATATACGGAATATCGAAAGTTTGTGATGCCGAAGTACCTACCTAATATCGAAGGGCTTAAAATCACGGCTCCGGGTGGTTGTTCGGAAAGGCTAAGCAGATGATGATTTTTTTACTGGAAATTGATCACTATACGATATTCAAAGCATTCCCTGATGATATTTCTAATTAACGCAGAAACCGTGATTTTAAACCCTTCGATATTAGGTACTTCGGCATCACAAACTTTCGATATTCCGTACATCGGTAACATGAACATTCGCAATACAGTACTTCGATGTAGCGTACATTCTAAGTCACGTGCATCAATCTTGTGTACTTTATGCCTACAGTACATCGGCATTTTGAACTTCGAGATTCCGTGATACAGTCGTAAATTGCTTCCGTAAGTTGTAAGAAGTTCTAAAAAAATACTGTAAGCGACTTACGAAGGTGTTTACATTTGTAATTTTATTGTAAGTTAAACGAAAGCTACTTACGTGAACATTTAGGGTCGGTTCACACAGACCGGCTCGGAGAGCATCGGCGCGCATTTTTCTTTTCACACAGACCGGAGTCGGCTCCGATCGGCTCCGTTCGGTTGAAAGAGCTTGAAAGAGCAATCGGAGCCAAACGTCTGCAAGACCGAGAAAAAGTACGCGATCGGAGCCGATCGGCTCCTCTTATTATTTCACACCAAGCGCCTTCGAGCATTCTTAATGACAACAGCAGTGCACATTCAAAAATAAACCTTACTACAAATATTAAGTACCCGATTTTCACGTACGTAACGTAAGTACGTATTAAGAATTTGCTCTTCTCTCCGAGCCGGTCTGTCTGAATGGACCCTTAATGTAAAATAATGAGTAATATATCAAAAATACATACAAGTTTATAAAGCTATTGTGTAAAAAGATTTTGTATACAGCTAAAAGCACAGATTTATGTATCAAATAAATAAATACTAAATATAAGAATGCTATAAATGAAAAGGTATTTTTATTTAACTAGGTTGAAGTCAGATAGGCAGTCACTCCGTGTGGCACACTGGTACTCAACTGCATCCGGTTAGACTGGAAGCCGACCCCAACATAGTTGGGAAAAGGCTATGATAATCTATACAGGGTTACTGGTAAGTAGACCGCATCCTTTCAGGAGGTGATAGTATAGGTCAATACGGACAAATTTGACCCTGGGATACACTGGACAAAAGTTAACCCGTTTCGAGATAATCGAATTTCAAGATCAGTCGTCTAGGTACACGCATTAATTTTCATTATTAGTCAAAAGTCTCGTTTTTGTGGATTTTTGTGTGTTTTTGGATAGAAGATGAATAACTTCATAATAACAAACCATAAAACTGTACAAATCACAGAGGAAATTATAGCGAACAGCAATTACTTTTTTAGTAGCTATTTTCTCAAAAATATTACTCTTCATTTTTTTGTGCAGAATACTTAAAAAACATCTACCTCTACATTTATCTAGCTATCCAAAAAGGCACAAAACACACAAAAATCCGCAAAAACGAGACTTTTAACTAATAATAAAATTTATACGTGTACCTAGACGACTTTTAAAGAAAAGATCTTGAAATTCGATTATCTTCAAACGGGTTAACTTTTGTCCAGTGTATCCCAGGGTCAAATTTGTCCGTATTGACCTATACTATCACCTCATGAAAGGATGCGGTCTACTTACCAGTAACCCTGTATATATAAAAGAAAGTCGTGTTAGTTACTCCACTTATAACTCAAGAACGGCTGAACCGATTTTGCTGAAAACTGGCATGAGGTAGTTTAGAGCCATGAAGAAGGTTTTATAGTTTCATACAGCGCCATCTATTGTTCAAACCAAAAATCTGCCGGATGCCACTATTCCACGCGAACGAAGTCGCGGGCAAAAGCTAGTGATGTTATAAAAACACGTTTTTCTATTGTTTATAAAACTATGCCATACAGGTTATTTGTAGGTACCTAAGGGTCCGATCAGACAGACCGGGTCGGAGAGCAGAGCAAATTCTTAACACGTTGAAAATTGAGTACTTAGTATTTAAAGTAAGGTTTATTTTTGCATGCGCACTGCTTTTGTCATTGAGAATGCTCGAATGCGCTCGGTGTGAAATAATAAGAAGAGCCGACCGGCTCCGATCGTGTATTTTTTCTTGACGTTTGGCTCCGTTTGCACGCTCTTTTATGCTCGCGCAGCTGATTGGCTCCGGTCTCTGTGAAAGGAAAAATGCGCAGCGATGCTCTCCAACCCGGTCTATCTAAACGGACCCTAAGTAATTCATTTTCAATTTTAACACTTGTTTAAAGGAGAAATAAAACAAAATGTCAATCAAATAAGCATTTATTTAAAGGAATAATTAAATATAATAATCGTAGTGAAGTGTATTTTTGTTTAATAACATGAACATGATTGAAAAATATTTCCAATTGAAATTTTAATAAATATACGGATTAATAATGACTACCATGATCTTTCCCACAGTTTGTATGAAGTTTTCATACAAAATACTTTTCAACAATTAAAGGAATTAAAAGTTTACTATAACGATAACCGAACCATTCTCAGTTGTCACATTGCCGATTTATTTGACCAATGCGCGGCAAGTACACGGCTGTCTATGGTTTGGTTATCGTTATAGTCAAATGGTGTAATTCGCCCTTAGTTATTCGCCAGCGGATTTTGAAAAGTAGCTTATTGCCTGCATCGAAAAGCGGGCTCAACAAAAAAAACTGTGTTCTGTAGTTCTTGAGACTAGCAACCAAACACGCAAACTCATTCTCTGCATATAATGATGCAAGGTTTAACAAAGAAATTAAAACATTTCATATTTTCTGACTAATACCAAAATTTATGATCAAAAACATGCTGGTTATTCAAGTTTCAAATGGATAAATTAATACAGTTAACATAACATTCCTAAAACCTACTAAAAATTATAAACACGACAGGTTAAGCTACACCTGTCGCGGTCATTTCAAGGATGGGTGACACAATACACGCCCTACTCGGAAAATTTGCTGTTTATCATAAACCCGCTGTTCCATGCGGATTTTTTCCGTATCCGGAGAAACCTTTTCGTACCCGGACAAAACATTGCCCATGTTCAGCGCAGATAATGTAGATAATAAAATCTAGCGGGGCTCAGCAGGGCCAAGGCCTACCGGGGCTGCGGGATTGTTCGCGCGAGTTACCGCGGCCCTGGTACATAAAAGGCCTACGACGGAACACGACGGTTTTTAGTCAGTAAGAGTCTGACACTCCCTCACCGCTGCTAACCCACAGCGGGAAGGGTCATTTGATGATATCCCATCAGAAAAAAAAAAACAATCAATAATGTGGTTTAGCCGACCGTTAAACTAAAGCTATATATATTTAGTTCAGTTCTCCTCCTCAATCTCTCCCAGAGCCTCCTCCTCCTCGTAGGTGGAGCTGGTGAACTCCGTCGTGTAGTCCGTCGTCGTGTCGTCTACCAGATTATCTGTTCAAATAATACGAGAAAAGCTATTTAATGAAACTGGATTTTAACCCAATTATATTGATAATCCAAAAGTACGCGTTGGAAACTCTTGCATTCTGAACATAATATTGAGTAGTTGACTGGGTCTGAAATAAATGATTGTCAGTCATCATATTCATTTGGTAAGCATCTCAAAAGAATATGACTTTAATTAATGTTTGTGATTGAAAAACAGTTTGTTGTGAAAAGCCTGGTGGCCTAGTGGGTAAAGAACCAACCTCTCGAGTATGAGGGTGTGGGTTCGATTCCAGGTCAGGCAAGTACCAATGCAACTTTTCTAAGTTTGTATGTACTTTCTAGGCAAATCTTAGACACCAATGGCTGATAAAAAGGTGAAGGAAAACATCTTGAGGAAACCTGGACTATAAAGTCTGAAATCACCAACCCGCATTGAGCAAGCGTGGTGATTAACGCTTAATCCTTCTCCGTGTGAGAGGAGACCTGTGCCCAGCAGTGGGACGATAAAAAGGCTGTAACAGTAACAGTGAAAAATCTGTGACGTCATACTTTGCGTTTTAATACAATTTGCATAGAAAATGACAAATTTGGCAGTCCTACTAGTAATATTTGACTAATTTGAAACTAGCGTTTGCTAAGAAGGTTCCAACGTTTCCAGTGTTACTACTTAATTTTGAAGTTAATATCGAGTAACCAGACTAAATAATCATGCTACTCCGTAACTGTGTTGCGTAGATCAGATAGGCAGTCGCTCCATGCGGCATACTGGTGCTCAGCCGCACTCTACATAAGAAAAGGCTAGGCGGATGATATTACCTTCTTCCATCTCGGAGTCACACTTGCATTTCTTCACCTGTTCCAGTTCTCTCAACTCTGAGGGTAGCAGCTTCTTCTTCTCTTCAGGAGTCATAGTGCCTGCAGAAGAAAACTCGTATCTATTTTGTTTTAAAAAACTTTATTTCAGAATAAATATTGAGGGCATAGTAAGTTTTAAGATCATGTAGCAACTCGTAGCGAGCGAGCATCTGCTCATAGCGATCGCGTAGTAACTCGTAGCGAGCAAGTAGTAACTCATAGAGACGGCGTAGCTACTCGTAGCAATCGCGTGAGACTCGAAGCGATCATGTAGCTACTGATAGCGATCGGGTAACAACTAAAAGCAATCGCGTAGTTACTCATAGTGATGGTGTAGTATCTCCGCTCAGCACCTCCTAGACATCACATATTTACTCGAAGCAATCGTGTAGCATATCGTAGCGTCCACGTAGCTACTCGTAGCATCTCGTAGCAACTCGCAACAACCATGTAGTACCTCATAGGGACCGCGTCAACCGCGTGGCACCTTGTAGCATAGCATCTCTTACCGATCGCATAGCTACTCGTAGCAACCACGTATCAAGTCATAAATAGTCATCAAGTAATCGCGCAGTCAAAATCAGAGCCCAACTTACTGAGTCCGAATTTGATAGTAGGCTTGGTGGTCCTTGCTTCCTCACCACAGCGGCACGGCTCGTCCTCCTCCGGAGTCGGCGGCTTCACTTCCGTGCGTTCATGATACCGATATACGGAATATCGAAAGTTTGTGATGCCGAAGTACCTACCTAATATCGAAGGGCTTAAAATCACGGCTCCGGGTGGTTGTTCGGAAAGGCTAAGCAGATGATGATTTTTTTACTGGAAATTGATCACTATACGATATTCAAAGCATTCCCTGATGATATTTCTAATTAACGCAGAAACCGTGATTTTAAACCCTTCGATATTAGGTACTTCGGCATCACAAACTTTCGATATTCCGTACATCGGTAACATGAACATTCGCAATACAGTACTTCGATGTAGCGTACATTCTAAGTCACGTGCATCAATCTTGTGTACTTTATGCCTACAGTACATCGGCATTTTGAACTTCGAGATTCCGTGATACAGTCGTAAATTGCTTCCGTAAGTTGTAAGAAGTTCTAAAAAAATACTGTAAGCGACTTACGAAGGTGTTTACATTTGTAATTTTATTGTAAGTTAAACGAAAGCTACTTACGTGAACATTTAGGGTCGGTTCACACAGACCGGCTCGGAGAGCATCGGCGCGCATTTTTCTTTTCACACAGACCGGAGTCGGCTCCGATCGGCTCCGTTCGGTTGAAAGAGCTTGAAAGAGCAATCGGAGCCAAACGTCTGCAAGACCGAGAAAAAGTACGCGATCGGAGCCGATCGGCTCCTCTTATTATTTCACACCAAGCGCCTTCGAGCATTCTTAATGACAACAGCAGTGCACATTCAAAAATAAACCTTACTACAAATATTAAGTACCCGATTTTCACGTACGTAACGTAAGTACGTATTAAGAATTTGCTCTTCTCTCCGAGCCGGTCTGTCTGAATGGACCCTTAATGTAAAATAATGAGTAATATATCAAAAATACATACAAGTTTATAAAGCTATTGTGTAAAAAGATTTTGTATACAGCTAAAAGCACAGATTTATGTATCAAATAAATAAATACTAAATATAAGAATGCTATAAATGAAAAGGTATTTTTATTTAACTAGGTTGAAGTCAGATAGGCAGTCACTCCGTGTGGCACACTGGTACTCAACTGCATCCGGTTAGACTGGAAGCCGACCCCAACATAGTTGGGAAAAGGCTATGATAATCTATACAGGGTTACTGGTAAGTAGACCGCATCCTTTCAGGAGGTGATAGTATAGGTCAATACGGACAAATTTGACCCTGGGATACACTGGACAAAAGTTAACCCGTTTCGAGATAATCGAATTTCAAGATCAGTCGTCTAGGTACACGCATTAATTTTCATTATTAGTCAAAAGTCTCGTTTTTGTGGATTTTTGTGTGTTTTTGGATAGAAGATGAATAACTTCATAATAACAAACCATAAAACTGTACAAATCACAGAGGAAATTATAGCGAACAGCAATTACTTTTTTAGTAGCTATTTTCTCAAAAATATTACTCTTCATTTTTTTGTGCAGAATACTTAAAAAACATCTACCTCTACATTTATCTAGCTATCCAAAAAGGCACAAAACACACAAAAATCCGCAAAAACGAGACTTTTAACTAATAATAAAATTTATACGTGTACCTAGACGACTTTTAAAGAAAAGATCTTGAAATTCGATTATCTTCAAACGGGTTAACTTTTGTCCAGTGTATCCCAGGGTCAAATTTGTCCGTATTGACCTATACTATCACCTCATGAAAGGATGCGGTCTACTTACCAGTAACCCTGTATATATAAAAGAAAGTCGTGTTAGTTACTCCACTTATAACTCAAGAACGGCTGAACCGATTTTGCTGAAAACTGGCATGAGGTAGTTTAGAGCCATGAAGAAGGTTTTATAGTTTCATACAGCGCCATCTATTGTTCAAACCAAAAATCTGCCGGATGCCACTATTCCACGCGAACGAAGTCGCGGGCAAAAGCTAGTGATGTTATAAAAACACGTTTTTCTATTGTTTATAAAACTATGCCATACAGGTTATTTGTAGGTACCTAAGGGTCCGATCAGACAGACCGGGTCGGAGAGCAGAGCAAATTCTTAACACGTTGAAAATTGAGTACTTAGTATTTAAAGTAAGGTTTATTTTTGCATGCGCACTGCTTTTGTCATTGAGAATGCTCGAATGCGCTCGGTGTGAAATAATAAGAAGAGCCGACCGGCTCCGATCGTGTATTTTTTCTTGACGTTTGGCTCCGTTTGCACGCTCTTTTATGCTCGCGCAGCTGATTGGCTCCGGTCTCTGTGAAAGGAAAAATGCGCAGCGATGCTCTCCAACCCGGTCTATCTAAACGGACCCTAAGTAATTCATTTTCAATTTTAACACTTGTTTAAAGGAGAAATAAAACAAAATGTCAATCAAATAAGCATTTATTTAAAGGAATAATTAAATATAATAATCGTAGTGAAGTGTATTTTTGTTTAATAACATGAACATGATTGAAAAATATTTCCAATTGAAATTTTAATAAATATACGGATTAATAATGACTACCATGATCTTTCCCACAGTTTGTATGAAGTTTTCATACAAAATACTTTTCAACAATTAAAGGAATTAAAAGTTTACTATAACGATAACCGAACCATTCTCAGTTGTCACATTGCCGATTTATTTGACCAATGCGCGGCAAGTACACGGCTGTCTATGGTTTGGTTATCGTTATAGTCAAATGGTGTAATTCGCCCTTAGTTATTCGCCAGCGGATTTTGAAAAGTAGCTTATTGCCTGCATCGAAAAGCGGGCTCAACAAAAAAAACTGTGTTCTGTAGTTCTTGAGACTAGCAACCAAACACGCAAACTCATTCTCTGCATATAATGATGCAAGGTTTAACAAAGAAATTAAAACATTTCATATTTTCTGACTAATACCAAAATTTATGATCAAAAACATGCTGGTTATTCAAGTTTCAAATGGATAAATTAATACAGTTAACATAACATTCCTAAAACCTACTAAAAATTATAAACACGACAGGTTAAGCTACACCTGTCGCGGTCATTTCAAGGATGGGTGACACAATACACGCCCTACTCGGAAAATTTGCTGTTTATCATAAACCCGCTGTTCCATGCGGATTTTTTCCGTATCCGGAGAAACCTTTTCGTACCCGGACAAAACATTGCCCATGTTCAGCGCAGATAATGTAGATAATAAAATCTAGCGGGGCTCAGCAGGGCCAAGGCCTACCGGGGCTGCGGGATTGTTCGCGCGAGTTACCGCGGCCCTGGTACATAAAAGGCCTACGACGGAACACGACGGTTTTTAGTCAGTAAGAGTCTGACACTCCCTCACCGCTGCTAACCCACAGCGGGAAGGGTCATTTGATGATATCCCATCAGAAAAAAAAAAACAATCAATAATGTGGTTTAGCCGACCGTTAAACTAAAGCTATATATATTTAGTTCAGTTCTCCTCCTCAATCTCTCCCAGAGCCTCCTCCTCCTCGTAGGTGGAGCTGGTGAACTCCGTCGTGTAGTCCGTCGTCGTGTCGTCTACCAGATTATCTGTTCAAATAATACGAGAAAAGCTATTTAATGAAACTGGATTTTAACCCAATTATATTGATAATCCAAAAGTACGCGTTGGAAACTCTTGCATTCTGAACATAATATTGAGTAGTTGACTGGGTCTGAAATAAATGATTGTCAGTCATCATATTCATTTGGTAAGCATCTCAAAAGAATATGACTTTAATTAATGTTTGTGATTGAAAAACAGTTTGTTGTGAAAAGCCTGGTGGCCTAGTGGGTAAAGAACCAACCTCTCGAGTATGAGGGTGTGGGTTCGATTCCAGGTCAGGCAAGTACCAATGCAACTTTTCTAAGTTTGTATGTACTTTCTAGGCAAATCTTAGACACCAATGGCTGATAAAAAGGTGAAGGAAAACATCTTGAGGAAACCTGGACTATAAAGTCTGAAATCACCAACCCGCATTGAGCAAGCGTGGTGATTAACGCTTAATCCTTCTCCGTGTGAGAGGAGACCTGTGCCCAGCAGTGGGACGATAAAAAGGCTGTAACAGTAACAGTGAAAAATCTGTGACGTCATACTTTGCGTTTTAATACAATTTGCATAGAAAATGACAAATTTGGCAGTCCTACTAGTAATATTTGACTAATTTGAAACTAGCGTTTGCTAAGAAGGTTCCAACGTTTCCAGTGTTACTACTTAATTTTGAAGTTAATATCGAGTAACCAGACTAAATAATCATGCTACTCCGTAACTGTGTTGCGTAGATCAGATAGGCAGTCGCTCCATGCGGCATACTGGTGCTCAGCCGCACTCTACATAAGAAAAGGCTAGGCGGATGATATTACCTTCTTCCATCTCGGAGTCACACTTGCATTTCTTCACCTGTTCCAGTTCTCTCAACTCTGAGGGTAGCAGCTTCTTCTTCTCTTCAGGAGTCATAGTGCCTGCAGAAGAAAACTCGTATCTATTTTGTTTTAAAAAACTTTATTTCAGAATAAATATTGAGGGCATAGTAAGTTTTAAGATCATGTAGCAACTCGTAGCGAGCGAGCATCTGCTCATAGCGATCGCGTAGTAACTCGTAGCGAGCAAGTAGTAACTCATAGAGACGGCGTAGCTACTCGTAGCAATCGCGTGAGACTCGAAGCGATCATGTAGCTACTGATAGCGATCGGGTAACAACTAAAAGCAATCGCGTAGTTACTCATAGTGATGGTGTAGTATCTCCGCTCAGCACCTCCTAGACATCACATATTTACTCGAAGCAATCGTGTAGCATATCGTAGCGTCCACGTAGCTACTCGTAGCATCTCGTAGCAACTCGCAACAACCATGTAGTACCTCATAGGGACCGCGTCAACCGCGTGGCACCTTGTAGCATAGCATCTCTTACCGATCGCATAGCTACTCGTAGCAACCACGTATCAAGTCATAAATAGTCATCAAGTAATCGCGCAGTCAAAATCAGAGCCCAACTTACTGAGTCCGAATTTGATAGTAGGCTTGGTGGTCCTTGCTTCCTCACCACAGCGGCACGGCTCGTCCTCCTCCGGAGTCGGCGGCTTCACTTCCGTGCGCTTTCTTATAGCCGAAGGCAGTTCTTTGGGACCTAAATATCAACAATAATTTTAAAGTTCTTTTTTATGTGGTTTATGTGGTCTGGGAAGCTTTTATTTATTTATTTATTCCTTATTTCAGGCAACTAGGGCTTATAAAATACGAATAACACTTATAAACTAATACATAAAATTATCTATATCAATATATAATACAATACTATAGATCTATAAAAAAACTTAAAAAACTGCTTTTAAAAGCAGTCGCTGTTCTGGAAGTTGGTGATAGAACTCGTGCATCGGACAGCACGTTGCTGTCGGTCGTGCTTGTGATCTCTCTCCGGTGGTGTCGGATTGTGGTCCTATCGCGCTATGAGAGTGAAGGAATAGTGAGTGCACCTGTGTCCAAGCAAATGCTTGTGCACTATATGTCCTGCGCAGCTGGCTAATCTCCTTGGAGTATCGTTCTGAATACTATTACCTTAAACGTTCTTCTTCTTCTATTTATATTTCGTTCTAGTCTGAAGAACGTTTGTTTAAATAAGAATATGTAGACTTTATTTACAAACTTAAACTACTTTACTAAAAATTAAATACATATACAAAACATTATACTTAAAAGAACATTTATTAGGCGTCGAAGTATTTCTCCACACCACTGTCCTCCGCAAACGTGCCCAGAAGACTGGCTGCATTGCCACGTTGAATGGCAATGCTAATTCTAGTTTTGGATAAGGCTGAGCTAAATACAATGGGATATAAACTAACATTCGCAGGTAGCATCGGATGGGAAAGGCGGGCGTCCCAGAACGTCAGGATAAATTTTCCTCATGGTATGGAAATACTTGGATTCTCTCATCGGCTTCAATCGTTTAGTGGTCGCTATGTCGAAAGCTAAATAAAAACATATTCAAAATGTATTCTTTTATAAAAACCCCTGACGAAATAAAAAAGAAGTACTCTTACGTTATCAAAAAACATAAAGTATGACCTCTAAAATACTTACGGCCAGTTTCTTCATCAAAAGTTAAAGTTAAAGTAATGTCTAAAGTAAAAGTAACGGTCAAATTCGTTTTTTCAAGGCTAAACTGACAGCAAAATTCATAGAAAAATTGAATTTAACCGTTACTTTTACTTTAGACATTACTTTAGCCATAACTTTAACTTTAACTTTTGATGAAGAAACTGGCCGAGTGGCTCATGGCTAAGTAAGGCCCATACTCTACCAATCTTCGCGAAGGGATACTGACGTGGTCAAGTGTGACCGGAGACGGTCTGTTTGAATAACGAAATTCTATTATTTGTTTAAAATCCTTTCCCTGCTCCGTTTTGGGTAAGTCTGGGCCTTAGAGATGCAACGCCTGGTGCCATGAGTGCATCGATGGGTGACCATGCGTCCTGGGGCCCGATTCTCCTAATTTTACTTAAGCGACATACGATTCACGTTCGACTCGATTCGACTGAGATCCAATCCCGACTCGATTACGATTGAAGCGTATGTGGCATTCCGCTATGTTTTCTTTGAAATAAACGTTTTTATCCTTTTCTATCATTCAATAATGAATCATTTTGTCTGCAAATGATTTACTATTGCAAAATGATTGTACAGCAAACTACCGTATAGACCAAAATCACCAAAATAGCAGACCAATCGCACACCAATCAACTGTCAATCGAATACGATTGGTCTTTTATAAGTAGCAGAATGCCCGATATGGTAAAAACTGCTATTGCGGTCATATTGCGATTCGATTTCTATTCGATTTTGACATTATTAACTTAGGAGAATCGGGCCCCTGGTTGTAAACATCTTTGGCAGTCGTTACAGGTAGGCAGAAGCCAAAATCTCTGAAGACCAGTTTCACCAAGTGCGATACCACTTGGTGAAACTGGTGTGCCCAAGTAACTGGATTGAGGAGATCAGATAGTCAGTCGCTACATGTGGCACTCGTACTCAGCTGCGTCTGTTTACACTGGAAGACGTTCTACTGCAAGTGGACTTACATAGTTAAGGAAAAGGCTAGGCATTTACTCACCGATCTCCAGTATATGTTTGACATCAAGAGTGATCTCCATGCGGTCTCCCAGAAGACCTTGGAATTCGCGTTTAGTATCCAGCTCTTCAGCTCTGTCATGGCGAGATTTCTTCACAACTATATAATAATAAAGATATTAATTAAACCGTTCAATCACTTAAATTATAGATGGATCTAAGCTGAATATCGTTGGTCTAGTAGCCGGTTCTCGAGTTGGGCTGAAACCGTTTTGTATGTTTTAAGCCCCCAGTACACATTGGCCTGTGTTGGGCCAAGCTTTGCAATACACAATTGTAGGCCACAATCAAATTGTGTTTACACATTGGCGCCAGAATGCACACCAACATTGACAATTGTCCGCCAATGTCCGCCCGTGTACACATTGGTGATGGCGAGTATTGGCCACGCTTGGGCCAATGTGTACTGGGGGCTTTACAAACTTTCACAAAGCCCGTAGTTTGGAAGTTGGTGGTTCATACACCCGTGCATTGCATCGGAGAGCACGTTAATGTCGGTCCTGCGCCTGATCTCTTTCCGGTGGTGTCGGATTGTCGTCCCATCGCGCCATGAGAGTGAAGGAATAGTGAGTACACCCGTATCCAAGCAAATACTTGTGCAATATGTCTGATTATCGGCCTTACTCTATATCTATACTAATATTATAATCTATACTAATATTATAATCTATACTAATATTATAAAGCTGAAGAGTTTGTTTGTTTGTTTGTTTGTTTGAACGCGCTAATCTCAGGAACTACTGGTCCGATTTGAAAATTTCTTTCAGTGTTAGATAGCCCATTTATCGAGGAAGGCTATAGGCTACTTTTTATCCCGGTACGGGAAGTAGTTCCCACGGGATGCGGGTGAAACCGCTGGCAGAAGCTAGTAATATTATAAAGCTGAAGAGTTTGTTTGTTTGTTTGTTTGAACGCGCTAATCTCAGGAACTACTGGTCCGATTTGAAAATTTCTTTCAGTGTTAGATAGCCCATTTATCGAGGAAGGCTATAGGCTACTTTTTATCCCGGTACGGGAAGTAGTTCCCACGGGATGCGGGTGAAACCGCTGGCATACATACATAATCCTATTGCAACTCTGATCCTCAAGATAAAAGCTAGACGTACCTATGCGTGGCACTATTGCTATCAGAATGTTCTATTTCTCTCCTACAAAATGTCGGTCGCCGATTTATCTGAAGTGGACCGTCAGCCTAAAATGAAAGCCGTTCCCTGAAAACGAGTTCCCTGTTTTTTTTTGCTTTAATTGGGGAAGAATTTTTTTATGCTTTTTAGTTTTAGTTTTTTTTTACTAGAATAGATTTTAAATAATAAAAGGTTCCCTATCTAATGAATATGTACCAAGTCTACTTACCGTCATCCAGCATGTCTCGTAGCATGCACCTCATCTCATGGGATATCGGGTACCTCTCGGACGGTGTCTTAACCGGAGGCTCCGGACGCTCTGAAGGAATTTAACATTATATATTGTTTTAGGAAGATATGAATTTATTAACTTAATACCTACCTAAATATTTATAATGGTCATATACCAAACAAAGAATTTCAACTTTTTAACGAGTCAAATCAAGTTAAAAAATCGTTTAAATTGCCTGAATGGCAACAGGATTAACCTCCCCACTCAGAGACATTTAATGATTACTTAAGTCACTCCTTAGTGACGGAATGTCATACAAATCCTTCACTAAGGAATGGCTTAAGTAACCATTAAATGTCTCTGAGTGGGGATGTTAAAGCCGTAGTTAGTCTTTGATGGTTGGCTTTTGAGTATTTGACTGATTTTTGGCCATTAACATCGGCTTTGACTTTCGTTTTTGTCCATTGACATCGACTTTGGTTGTTGTCCACTGACTTCGAATATGGACTCTTGACTCAGACTTGGTCATTGACCTTGACGTTGATTTGCAACCAGTAACTTTGCCTTTCATTGTTGGCAATCGACTTTTGATTTTGATTGGAAGACGCTGGATGCAGGTCGCCTCCAACAGGTATCTGTGGAGATCTAAGGGGGAGGCCTACGTTCAGCAGTGGACGTCCTATGGCCGAGATGATGATGATGAATCGACTTTTACATTAGCGCTTTAATTTTGACACAGACTTACTTCTAGCGAGTTTCCAGCGAGGATCGTGTCGATGCTCGGTCTCCTTGGGCATCACTTTGATGGGACAGAAGCGACAGCGGCAGTCCTGGTCCAGAGGCTCGCCGCATAGGTTGCACTTGTCTTTGAAATAAGGACAAAATTAACTTAAAATGTTGAATAACCTCTGATTTTACCTTTAGCGGAGATTTTTTAATGAACACAAATATAATCTAATCTATTATAGACTAGCTTTCGCCCGCGGTTTCACCCGCGTCCCGTAGCCAGATGGTGACAAAATCCTAAAACCAGCCAAATCGGTCAAGCCGTTTTCATGTTATGTCGTGACAACGGAAAGCGGGTTTCATTTTTATATATATAGATGATATTAGATCGGGTCGTAATCGGTACTCAAGACAGAGAAGTCTTAGTAATAGGGTCTCTTGTTCTTCCCTTTGGATATTAATAATAAATAATAATTTTTCATTTGGTAGTGTTTTTTCTTATTTTTTAATTAAATTGTATGCTCTATAGATATCTATACTAATCTATACTAATATTATAAAGCTAAAGAGTTTGTTTGTTTGTTTGATTGTTTGTTTGTTTGTTTGAACGCGCTAATCTCAGGAACTACTGGTCCGATTTGAAAAATTCTTTCAGGGTTAGATAGCCCATTTATCGAGGAAGGCGATAGGCTACTTTTTATCCCGGTACGGGAAGTAGTTCCCACGGGATGCGGGTGAAACCGCTGGCAGAAGCTAGTGTAAAATAACTGTAGCCGATGAATTGCCAGCGACCATTGAACCAAGTAGTTTTAAGTTATTTTAAATGTTATAATTATAATGTTTGTGATGCGGTGGTACTTAATGTATTCTTATCTTACCCTTCTTCCTCTCGGCGCTCTCAATGAGTCCGAATATGGTGCTTCTAGCGGTCTCAAGCCTCGCGTTCTGCATCATAGTAATGCGGTGCCTCGTGGCCGTCTTAGTCGAGTGAGGCAGAAGGAATTGTTGGACAAGTTCGGCCACCAACTCATTGGTACTGGCTGTCGATCTATGAGGAGAGAAAGAGAGAAAAGATAACTTTATTTTCTTCTGTATTGCGTGGTTTTATTTACTTTTCTAAGTTTGTATGTACTTTCTAAGTATATCTTAGACACCAATGTGTTTCGGATGGCACGTTAAACTGTAGGTCCCGGCTGTCATTGAACATCCTTGGTAGTCGTTACGGGTAGTCAGAAGCCAGTAAGTCTGACACCAATCTAACCAAGGGGTATTGGGTTGCCCGGGTAACTGGGTTGAGGGGGTCATATAGACAGTCGCTCCTTGTAAAGCACTGGTACTCTGCTACATCCGGTTAGACTGGAAGCCGACCCCAACATAGTTGGGAAAAAGGCTGAGAGAATGATGATTGCGTGGTTTTATTTATTAGAATAACAAAATGCAACATAACTCATAACGAGTTCTAACGTCTTTCAGAAAGCACGATAAATAATCATTTGAACAGTCGTTACGGGTAGTCAGAAACCCGTAAGTCTGAGAAACAGTCTAATACTAGGGGATATTGGGTTGCCCGAGTAACTGGGTTGAGGAGGTCAGATAACTTTATAATATACCTAAAAATTTCTCCTAAGTCAGCAAGACAAGCTGCGGGATTGTTCGCGCGAGTTACCGCGGCCCTGGTAGGTACATGAAAGGCCTACGACGGAACACGACGGTTGTTCGCGCGAGTTACCGCGGCCCTGGGGCCCGATTCTCCTAATTTTACTTAAGCGCCATTCGATTCACGTTCGACTGCGATCCAATCCCGACTCGATTACGATTGAAGCGTATGTGGCATTCCGCTATTTTTTCTTTTAAATAAACGTTTTTATCATTTTCTGTCATTCAATAATGAATCATTTTGTCTGCAAATGATTTACGATTGCAATATGATTGTAGAGCAAACTACCGTATAGACCAAAATCACCAAAATAGCAGACCAATCGCACACCAATCAAATGTCAATCGAATACGATTGGTCTTTTATTAGTAGCAGAATGCCCGATATGGTTAAAACGGCTATTGCGATCATATTGCGATTCGATTTCTATTCGATTTTGACATTATTAACTTAGGAGAATCGGGCCCCTGGTACATGAAAGGCCTACGACGGAACACGACGGTTGCTAGTCAGTAAGAGTCTGACACTCCGCCGCTGCTAACCCACAGCGGGAGGGGTCATTTGATGATTTTAGACGTCGTTTAAAAAAAAAGTCAGCAAGACAAGTACTGTGCTGAAAACACATCAAATCGGTTCAGACAAATATGAGATGACCGCGCACAAACATATTATGCAGTACATACAGGTCAAATTGAGAACCACATTTTTTTTAAGCGGTTAAATATTGGCCAAGGGTCGGTTTTATTTTAAACAAAAAAAAAGAATTACGAGCTTTGAAAGATTTTTATATAATGTGCCTATTTGTTGTTGTGAATAACGTTGTAACTGCCAACTGTTACTGTTGCAGCCTTTTTATCGTCCCACTGCTGGGCTGCGGCCTCCTCTCACACGGAGAAGGATTGAGTATTAATCTCCACGCTTGCTCAATGCGGGTTGGTGATTTCAGATTTTATAGTCCAGGTTTCCTCAAGATGTTTTCTTTCACCATTTTTATCGGCCATTGGTGTCTAAGATATACTTAGAAAGTACATACAAACTTAGAAAAGTTGCATTGGTACTTGCTTGACCTGGAATCGAACACACACCCTCATATTCGAGAGGTTGGTTCTTTACCCACTAGGCCACCACGACCCTCTGTTACTGCCTAGTTTCATCTAAATTCACCTGTATATTTTAACACTAGCTTCTGCCCGCGACTTCGTACGCGGATCCTGTCCCGTATGCCAGCGACTACGGGGTCAGCAAAATCAAAGATCTGAATCGTCTGATATGTTGACTTGAAAACAACGGAATACGCAGAGCCATTAGAAATGTTCTATAATTTAATTTTTGTGCGGCAAAAGCACAGCAGACTAAATAAAACGCTGAGAACTGAACCGCAAAAGACGTGACCATAGGGATAAAAGTAGTGATTCTAATTAGTCCGCATTTAAGTTGTGTGTGGCAAAAATATTACACACGTATTATTATTATTACGTTAAAAAACATTAAATGTTACTGAGATGACAAAGTCGTGATGACTTAGTGGAAGTCGTGGTGGTTTAGTGGGTAGAGAACCAATCTCTCAAGTATGAGCGTACGTCCTGCCAATGCAACTTTTCTAAGTTCGTATGTACTTTCTACGTATATTTTGGATACCAATGACCGTTATTTGGAGGGGATGTTAAACTGTAGGTTCCGGCTGTCATTGAACATTCTTGGCAGTCAGATGCCAGTAAGTCTGACCAGTTTTACCAAGGGGTGTTGGGTTGAGCGGGTAACCGGGTTGTGGAGGTCAGATAGGCAGTCGCTCCTTGTAAAACACTGGTACTCAGTTGCATCGTGACTGGAAGTCGACTCTACACATAATTGGGACAAAGGCTCTTGAGATATTAACGACAATAATAATGAGATATAAGCACCGCAGGACATCTGAGGCTGATGACGGGGAGTAGCGACCCCGCGGGGCTATATATACTGAGTTCTCCAGGGAGAGTATACTGTCCCCCATCTCCGGCCGGTCGGAGTGAACCATGACGGGGGTAGGTCTCACGCCTCTGGCTTGGTTTGGCCGTCCAGAGTGGAGTCGCTAGAGCAGGGTTAGTAGCTCTGCTCGGAGGATAGGTGCCTCGTGGTAAGTGACCCACAGGGAGAGCGTAATCTGCGTTTAAAATCCGCCGAGGTATCCTCACACTTCAGCCGCTCATGTCCCTGTTGCCCTCTTGTTGCTATTCAGTGACTGATTCCCGGGGGCCCAGTAAGTGAGCTGGCGAGTCTCCACCTGCCATTTTTACCATTTCACCATTTTTACATGTACCTATCTAATACATTGTCATCGGCAGGTGCCATAGTTCCCGTAGTTTCCCCATTCCTAGTCCATTAGCATCCCATCACAATAGCCCAAGTAGTTTTCATCGACAGTTAGCAATGGTATAGCACAGAACCGGGGATTGTCTTTTTTTAACGACGTCCACCGGGGATTGTCCTTGGGTTCATTTCTATAGTGTATAAAGGGGTAATCGTTGGTTTTGTGTCACAATTTCATTAAAGTTGTCTCAAAAGGGCTTCAGCGTGTTGGCTTCGGCCCCACGTTTGCCTCCCAAAAATTCGGAACTCTGTAGTCCCGAGGTCTGGAAGAGACATACAAAATAATAATGAGATATAACACAACAAATTCGGAGAGTGGGGGCTCTTGCCGCCACGTCTAGGTATGTAAAATTTGTACTAAGCAGTGACTTAACACAAAATTCAAGCGTGTTATATCTTCGCTATTATTTGTTTGTGAGAAGGAGAAAAGAAAAAATACGTGTCCATTATTTCAGGGTTATCTAAAAGACGGACTAATTACTTTTTTGATTCACCATACCTATTTCATAACATTCATTTCTATACATTTCAAGTGTAGTATTGCTCTTGAAGTTCCACATCAGGTGTTCCAGATCTTCGATGTTTATACGTCAATAGAGAGTGCTTATCAGATTGAACCACTTTTGCTAAAACGTCACACCTCTATATGCTATAGTCTAGCTGGGCTCCTGGAGTTCCACATCAGGTGTTTTAGATCTTCAATTTGTATAAGTCAATAGAAAGTGCTAATCAAATTGAACAACTTTTGCTAAAACGTCATACCTGTATATGGTACAGAGAAGCTGGGCTCTTGGGGTTCCACATCAGGTATTCCAGATCATAAAATTTATTATCTCAGCTGAAAATGCTCATCACATGAAACAATTTTTGCCATGGCACCATTTCTGTATCTCTTATAGTTTTGTTGGTCTGTTGGTGTTCTGCATCAGGTCTTCAAGTTTCGAAGATAAATTATAGCCTATATGTTGACCAGGCTTAATACTGATACAACAAAGAAAAAATCATTGAAATCCGTTCAGTAGTTCGGAAGATTAGCGTGTACAAACAAACAGACATACAGACATACAGACATACAGACAAACAGACAGAATTTTTTTTTTGGATTTGTGCTCCATTACTCTTTCTAAACCCCACCCAATTATTATTTTTTTAATATATTCAATGTACAGACACAGTTTTTTTACAGATTTATTATATGTATAGATGAATAAGACACAAACAGATGCGTCGAAAATGTTCGTATAAGTTGAAATTAATTTGCAAAAATGTGAAAGATTCTAACTAGACTTCGATTTTTATGTCACAATAAAGGTAAAACGTCCAATTGACGTTGTTTACCCTTTCCAAAAAAATACTAACTGATTTTTATGTAAGACTACATACTTAAGGCACTATTAGAATTTAGACTGCCGCGGCCGTACCTATTCATAGTCTTATTTTCATGGTAACGAAACCATAGCGCGATGCAGAAATGAGCGCTCACGGTCAACGCCATCTGTTGAGAAAGAAACGAACTAGCGCGACTGTATTCTGAGAGTTTGCCTGCGTTAATATTTTGTCGTGATTTTAAGTGATTATCAACTTGACTACACTTTACGGTGTTAAATTGTATACAAACTCAATACTCAATTCTTTATTAGCATTCCATATGTTAAAACAGGTGGTGCTATATATATAATATGGACCCTATAGGGCACAGCCTAAAGTAGAAGGAGACTTTTAGTACTAGATTATTATAAATTATAATTAGGTATGACTTTAGGTATGAAATTAACTTCGATGTAAAGAAAATATATTGTTAAACTGACTGACGCTGTAATCCACTGGGGCTTGATTCTGCTCAGTTAATAATGTGACAATTGGATAACAATTTAATCCCAATAGCAGTTTTAACCTTAGCGGGCATTCTGCTACTAATATAAGACCAACCGTATTCCAATGACATTTCTTTGGTTTGCCATTGGGTAGTCTACTCTACAAGCACATTGCAATCGTAAATCATTTATTTGCAGATAATATGATTCATTATTGAATCACAGAAAAGGATAAAAACGTTAATTTTAAAGAAAAATATAGCGGAATGCCACATACGCTTCAATCGTAATTGAGTCGTAATTGAATCTTAGTTGGATATCAATTGTATGTCGCTTAAGTAAAATTAGCAGAATCAGGCCACAGATTTTCGTTCAAAATGATTTTTTATGTCACAATAAAGGTTAAACGCCTAGTTAACGTTGTTTAACCTTTCCAAAAAGTCAAGTTTAAACCCACGGCTTTAATTAATGTGCCCCAGCAATGGCTTTGATATAAACCACATATTAGACTTTAGACTGCTGTAGGTAGTCTTATTTTCATGGCAACGAAACCATAGCGCGATGCAGAAATGAGCGCTCACGATCAACGCCATCTGTTGAGCAAGAAACGAACTAGCGCGACTTGTTTCAGAGATTGTCCGCGGTGATTTTAAGTGTTTATCTACTAGACTTTGTATGATGTTAAATTGTATCAAAATTCATTTATTCAAACTGGGCTGCAAGACAGCACTTTTTGAACGACAGGAATTTACAATAGACAGCCCCCAAAACGCCCACCCTCTGGGAAGAAGAAATGGCGCAACAAACACTCCTGCAACACATATATACCGAATTCGTTTTAAAAAAAGTTATCGTTAATAATAATAAACCAATTTTGTGATGCTTTTTTTGGTTTAATGAATAAAGTCCTTAATTCCATTTAAATAAATTCGAAAGTAACTCTGCCTGTTCGGCTTTCACACCCAAACTACTGAAATTTGTAAATATTTAAGCACTTCTATGTCGAGTTGTTGCTCTATTTTATGGAATAGGAGTTTTTGTTCTACGTTGCTTGTCTGAATGATATGACAGTCTAAACGGAACGATAAAAATAAAATTATGCAAGCATCTACTATAGATTTAATTAAATATATAATCACTAGCTGTTGCCCGCGACTTTGTCTGCGTGGGCAATATAGAATTTCTAATTTTCCAATTTCGTTTATTTAATCGTTCATAGGGTATTACATGCATTTTTGAAATATATCTTAAATAAATTCTTTAGTCTTAATATATCTCTAAAAAATTAAAAATATTTTTTTTCTCACGTTATGTACGAATATAAATTAATTGTTTTATCATAATTTCAAATTTCGCGCGTATTTCGCGAAAACGCGGCACACAACGGACGCCATGATTGTTTTTTGGTCATGACGTCATTACGTTACTAAACAAACTACAGCTGTCAGTAATACATATTTTGATATGTATTGAAAATTTTAATAATGAGTAATTATGCTCCGTATCGTTGGTGTGTTGTTTCTGAATGTGAGAACACTAGTGTAAAAACACCAGACAAATTATGGATTCAAGTACCAGTGGATATAAATACTGACACTGATATATGACACTTTTGTTTACTACCGTAATGACGTCATTAGCATGGCGGCGACATTTCGTAGTGTTCAAAGACAGATAAAAAAACCTAAAAACTTTAAACTGCAATAAAAAATATATTTATGTACCTTACGAAGTGAAACTAACATTTCCCGATTGCTTTTCCTCTAAACAATCATTGTAATACACTTTTATTTTTTTTCTCATCTAGACTAAAATACCCTATTGCTCAACCCCCGTGGGTGATAATATATAGCCTATGTGTTGAATCGGCCCCCAGGTAATAGTCATGCAAAATTTGATTTAAATCCATGTAGTACTTTTTGAGTTTATCCGGGACAAGCATACAGACAAACAGATAAACAGACATACAGACAAAAACTCTAAAAACTACATATTTGGGTTCAGAATCGATTATGGATCACCCCCCAAGTATTCTTTTAAAAAAATATTCAATGTACAGTTTTGACTTTCCTATCATTTTATTATATTTGTTATGGACCATGTGATTAATTCGGGCATTATTTATAATGCCCGAGCATTATGAATAATGTCTAGCTTTATCGGGCCAAGTGATTAATAACTATCTTAACTTCATTATTTATCACATTGCACGGGCATTATTATATTGCTACATGACAGTTGGGCAATTTGATAATAAAGCTATATTTTATGCGGTGCGAGGGTGGCAGTTGTTCTAATAAATAAATTCTGTTACTTGCTACATATTTTATGATTATTGTTTCGAAAATTATATGTTCTTTTTTAATGGGAAATTTTAAGTCTAACCACAAAATTATTTATTGGACAATTGTCATCTAATTTACTTACTCGGCATCGTTTTTCTTGATCTCATTTTTCTTGGCTCGTTTTTTTTTATGGTAGAATTTAATTTGGATTCAAAACATTGTATTAAAAATTGAAGTCAGTGACGAAAACGAATCGCTGCAAACCCGACTTCACGTAGTCTTGTCTGCCCTACCCCTAGAGTGCAATTCAAAACCGCGTAGGCGCGGAGGGTCAAGGCGGCCTGCGAGCTGAGGCGCAGGTAGTTTTAACGCTCGCCGCCGCGGCTGAGGCTGGCCGGCGGAGCCGGCCAGCAAGCCGAAGCTGCGGTGGTGAGCGTGAAAACCATCTGCGACGATAAGCTCGCATGGTACCGCCGGAGCCCCGCAGCGCCGGAGCCGTGACAGAAGCTATGCTTGCTGCATGTTGCATGCTATTAATATTTAGTTTAAGTTAAATGTCAATAACATTTAAAAAAATGAAATGAAATATGTTTATATTACTTTGCCCAAAAGGTCACGGGCAATATGTATACTAATGTATAGTGCCCGGTCAATTTGATTATTTGAATAATTATTATCAAATTGCACTCTCATATTGGGCATTTTTCATAATGACCGGGCATTATGTATAATGCCCAATTTATCACTTGGTCCATAACATATTCATAGATACAATTGGATTATGTAACTACGTTGCAAAAAAGCTTTGTCCAGTGACAGATTTACGTTGAAAATTATTTTTAAGTCACAATAAAGGTTTAACGTCTATTAGACGTTATTGAACCTTTCCAAAAAAGACTACAAACAGCAATCTCATGTCGGCGTTCAAAGGGCCTGAACATTTGCTGTATTCATGTTTCCGTGGCAACAAAACCATAGCGCGATCTATTTTGATCCCAACGCCATCTATCGAGCATAGTGACAACTCGAATTATTTATCTATACTCCGTTCGGGCATTTTCTTTGTACTAAAAGTTTTATTATATACTAGCTGTTGCCCGCAACTTCGTCTGCGTGGGCAATATAGAATAGTCAAAATACTACTTATCCCGTAAGTGCATTCTTTCACGTGACAGTATAATTAGGATTAGCACTTAGCAGTCGCATAGATTCATTGATCAAGGTTGTGTTGTGGATGTGACCATTTATATAAACAAAAGAAGTAAAGTTTGTGACGTTGTGAATATCTCTGGATCTAGTCAGCCAATTTGGAAAATTATTACGTATGGTGCGTAAGTAATTTTCACAGGAAACAGCTATAATCTATGTCTATATGCTTTGAGTCTGACAAAGCTGTCATTTTCTGAAAAGAGATTTTCTGAAGAAAGAAAGTCTGTCAGTCTTACCATGGATATCGTCTTGTGTAGTTGACTGGATTGAAGATAGGTAGATAGGTAGTCGCTCCAAGCAAAATGTTGGTACTCAAACAGATTCGGTGACTGGAAGCCAACACCAACATAGTTGGGGAATAGCTGGATGGATGATAAAATGAGTCATCATCATCAGCAGGCGCATAGGGTAGGATAGTTTCACTACTGGGGAATAACACTTGTATGACGGGGATTTTCTGGGCACTTACTCACTATGGTAAGGCTGACCCCACATTAGGCGTGCGCGATCCTCGGGCGTGTGAGTAGCGCGGGCGTAGCGAGCGCGCTGCGTGAACGTCGCGTTTTGCTGCCCTGCGGCATGTGTGAAGAGTGCAAGCGACGCGCTCGCGGCGAACACGCGGCGCTCGAGTTGCGTTCTTACCCCTTCGCCCGCTATCCCCGCCGCCCGCTAAACGCCTTAGGGTCAATTCCCACTGAAAGAGCAGCGGCCGGCAGCGGCCGTAAGAGCACGGACAATGAAAGGGCGCGGCGCGGCGCGGCGCCGCGCGGCCCACCGCGCTCGCGCTCAATCACTTGCATTTACGGCCGCTGCCGGCCGCTGCCGGCCGCTGCTCTTTCAGTGGGGATTGACCCTTAGCAGTTAAACGTCAAGGAGAGCGGCGCGTGCCGCAGGGCAGCAAAACGCGACGCTCACGCAACGCGCTCGCGACGCACGCGCGGCGCCCGCGCTACTCACACGCCCGAGGATCGCGCACGCCTAATGTGGTGGCCTAAGCCGGGACTCCACCGAAATGTTTGCATTAGTTCACGAATAGGCAAAATGTACGTATCTGTGCGAGTCCACTTCATGTTTTCGTACTTGAAACCTGCAGTTTTGCCAAGATTTTCAAAATGTACGCTCGCAATTTGTCATTTCTTGGTGGAGCCAGCAAATCAAAAGAAACATAAGTGTTGTATACTGTGCGTCACTACCGCACACCGGGAAAATTTTGCGGTGGACGTTTATAAGTATACCATATTTTGTGTCACACGTAAACAGGACGACAGTAAGTATCCACCGAAACACTTTCAAAGATCTGATGAACAAACAAATAAGACCTGACTTGGTCACCTGGGGCCAATCAGAGCTCTACAAAGCGATCATACGCTTTGGCCCCTACTGTTATTGTGGTTTCTGAAAATTTAATCACCTCATTCAACGATGAATGTAATTCTGATGGTACTATTAAGAACACTTGCTTAGCGCAGAAGCTGACGTTGGCAGGTCAAGTCTTTTGACTTCTCGAATAGGATACCATTGGTTTTTGTGCAATGCATTCTGGATTAGGATAGGATATAGGTGGATAGGATTTGCAACAGAGAACAATTCTGTCTTTGTGATTAAATGACATCAAACGTAGTTTTATATAAAAGGTGTTTTTTTAGACTTGGCTCGGGTCTTACTGAGACTGTTCGTAATCGTGAACAGTGTATTTGCGATCAGAAGTTGAAAGTAAGCATGTCTCTGGTATGCAGTGCGTAATTTGTACGTTTTCAGACGCATAAAGCATTTTACGTGTGTATGGTATTAAATAGAGAAAGCTCCCATTTCTTATCTGCACTTTGTACCTGGGCTTGTTTTTAAAGCTACAGAATCCTACATTACCTACCTCACGCTTACCGGATACCGCTTTCTAGGATTAAGTTTACATATTTTGCATCAGAAAAAGTAATTAAGGTCTACTTAATACTTCTCACTCAAAGTAATTTGTTTTAAGGCCACCACATTAGTGGAAGATAAGCTAAACTATGTTTATGAAAAAATCCTGATATGAACTCCATCTGTAACTTTAAATGATAATTAATTGTCCCACTAAAGTCATCATTTTTGACATAATGTTCAAAAAATAATTTAGATGGCACCGTTTTAAATTTGGCTGAGAACTATTAATTTTCTTTTTATCAAGGTAATAATTATAGTTGGATTTTGATGTGGCACGGCAAACTGACAAACACTATTGAAATGTCTATCGAAAAATTACACTACGTGTTAAAATATGGTGAATTACGGAAAATACACGACTCCATCTGTTGAAATAATAATCCTCTATAAAGAATGTATGGTAATATTGTCATTTACCACCTCGCTCCTTTGACAAATTGGATGTATTTTATTTACCACAGATGGAGCTACTTTAACCTTGGCTAAACAAAATTTAATTTTTTTTTCTTCCGAATTTACTTATAAAGGTGTGATTTTCTGTGTAAAGATTAATAATAGGCCGATCAACTAATATAAGTACAACATTCAAATGTACAGTTTTGACAAATAGATTGCGTGTCGTAATATTTTACATCTTGAATTCACAAAATTAATCATATCTTTTGATAGAGTGAATCGATTTCGATGAAACAAAAACTAAGTAATACCCCAAGTTACGTAGAATTTTTGTATATAAGCATTGTCTGCATTTAATTCGTAGATTTTACGTGAATCCCGAACAAACAAACAGATAAACAGACAAACAGACAAACAGACAAACAGACAAAAATGACAAAAATGATGGAAATGGGTTCTGTTAGTTATCCTTTAACATGCTGGCTATTTTTTTTGACAATTTCTTCAATGTACAAAAATTACTTTTCTACAGATTTATTATATGTATAGATTTTTTTATACCTTTTTACTAATTATTTTACTTTTTTACGATGAATTAAAACAATAACTTGAACCGAACACGTGTAATGACACCATTGCGCGATCAACGCCATCTATCTAAGGAGCATAGGAACAGTTCGACATTTAGGCTCCGTTCAAACAGACCGGCTGTTTGAACGGAGCCTAAATGTCGGAGAGCATCGGCGCACACTTTTCTTTTCACACAGACCGCAGCCGATCGGCTGCGCGAGCATTAAAGAGCGTGCAATCGAAGCCAAACGTCAAGAAAAAGTACGCGATCGGATCCGGTCGCCGGAGCCTCTTATTATTTCACACCGAGCGCCTTCGAGCATTCTTATTGACAAAAGCAGTGCACATGCTAAAGTAAACCTTACTATAAACACTAAGTACTCGATTTTCAACGTGTTAAGAATTTGCTCTTCTCTCCGAGCCGGTCTGTCTGAGCAGACCTTATAGTACTGAATTGATGCTGTAGTGACTATTATAGTAACACTAGTGTACTCACAAATGGAGGGGAAGCGCGCTAGAGGAAGAGCACCAGCTAGATGGGTGGACCACCTCAAAGAGGTGACTGGAGGCCAGATACAGGGAGCGGTACATATGGCGCAGAACCGGACCGAGTGGAGAAGATTGACATACAGTCACGATCCTCAGAATTGAGGGAACGACCAGAAAGAAGTGTACTCACAAGTCGGTGGTCTCAATGAGGGTCTCGTGGTACTTGTGGGCTTGGGCCTTCGCCCTCGTGGCGGCGTCTTCCTCGGCGGCCAGTTCTACTCCCTCGCTTATTATCTCTTGCAGGTACGCATCTACCGTGCCTTGGGTGACGCCTAGGATCTGGAGAAAGCATATAAGTTATAATGAGCTGTCGGATTATAAGCTTTTGCATATTATATGCAAATACGGGCAAAGCTGGCTGTTCTCCTTATATATGAGACCAGCCTTATTTGAACTGCCTCGTTGTTCTAACTGTAGCAAAGGCGGCTACTGAGCGCGAGGTCTCGGGTTCGATTCCCGAGTCGGGCCGAAATCGCTTTGTGGGTTTTAGAAGACTTTCACAAAGCAGCCTGGAGCCTGGAAGTTGGTGATTGATACCAGACGCCGTAGCCGATAATCGGCTAGGAGGACTGCGGAGGACATCAGTTCTCCCCAAGCTTTACATTAAAGTAAAAACCATTTCTATCACTGTATCATCTGATTACGGAGCGCGGGAGGGGTATGAACAATTGCGCGGTCCTATGTGAAGAATTTAGTTTCGAAACGACATCCAGATTTTCGAGAACCATACCTGTCTGAACATCTCGTCATGTTCCCTTCGGCGATGCTCCTCTTTCTGTCTCCTGCCAGCCTCGGCGGCCTCACGCATCGTCTTCTCGCGTACTGGTGACAAGATTAAACATCATCATCTGCCTAGCCATTTCCCAACTATATTGGGGTCGGCTTCCACTGACCCAAGATTTTGGAGTCGATCCTGGGAATGGGTCAGTACCAATCTGCCACATAGAGCGACAGCCTATCTGACCTACTCATCCCAGTTACCCGGACAGCCTTAGTAAGACTGGTCAAATTTGGTACTCATCTGTAACGGATTACACTCGAAGCCGACTGTCCTACATAGCTAGCTGAGAAAAGTCTAGGCTCGTCTAGACAATATTCTTTTGCTACATTTGATTAAACACAAGGCCAAATGTAAGTAGCATCATTTAACTACATATCGGGTGTGTTGTACCTATCACATAAAATTAAATACGTTAATATATTGGTTGTTATATGTTGATTAGTACAAAGGAAAAATTAAATTCCCAAAAATAAAAAAAGGGATTTCTCAAGAATTTTTTTTTCCTTGAAAATTGACAGCTGTCAACTGGTCAAAACATTCGGTACTCCTTACTTTATCTCTGAGTTACACATGATGTTGTAAACTATAGGCTACTTTTTATCCCGGTACGGGAAGTAGTTCCCACGGGATGCGGGTGAAACCGCTGGCAGAAGCTAGTAAAGTATATATGTGATAGGATTTAATGTGATTACATAGATACGACACACCCGATATAACAATAACCAAACCATCTTAAGTTATCAAATCACCGACTTGACGAATGAGCGGCAAGTATACTGCCGCTATTATGGTTGGATCCTCGTTGTGGTTGAAACTTAAAAGGTGCAAACGAGCCCAAGCGTCTTCCAGTTATCAGTGAACATACAAATATAAAAAAAATATATTCCATTAACAAAGCTAAACTCACAAGCGATGAGCAGGAAGGCATGCTGCCTCCTCTCCTCCTTCAACCTTCGCAGCTCCTTCTCCAAGAAGTCCAGCGCAGCAGACACGGCGCCGCCGCACAGCTCGTCTACTAGTGCTGATATTGTGTCTTCCTGTGAGAGAGATACAATGGAATGGAATAGAGAAGAATGGAATGGAAGGGGGTAGAATGGTGTAGTGTAGAAAGGAATGAAGGAGAAAGTTATAGAGCAACACGGTATAGAGTAGAATGGAAAAGAGGAGGATGAAATGGGGTAGAACGGATTAGAGTATGGTAGAATGAAGAAGAATGGAAAAGTGTAGAATGGACGATAGAAGAATAAAGTAGGGTAGAATGAACTAGAGTAAAATAGAATGGGATGATGACGAGTGTGATAGGATGAAATTGACGACTCACTTGGTGCGTTGGTCACAATACGTGATCCTGGGTTCGATTCAGTTCAACACTTATGTAATAAGCATATTATAATACACAAAATTTATTACTAACCGATTTTTCACAGTTTCACCCACGTCCCGTGGGAACTACTGCCCGTAAAGGGACAAAATTAGGCCAGTGAAAGCTTTTTACAAATCGGTACCTGTGGTTTCAGAACCTCGACAAACAAACAAACAAAAACATATTTCTCTTTATTATGTCAGTATAGAAGACAACCTTTTTCCTAAAAAATATTTTTCCGTCAACCCTAATTTTAAAGCATTCAGTACACTAACTTTAAGCTCAGTCTCAGTCCTCCTGGCGTTAAACTCTCTGGCTTTAGACTCCTCGCTGGAGATCCTCACTCTGTCCTCCTTCTGTAGGCCATGAGTAGTCTTCAGTTCTTCTGTCAGCTCTGCAGCTCTGGTGCGACCTTCGTACATCTAGGATAAATGGACCACACAGAGTTTAAATGATTATTATTAGTCGGTCTTTTAGATTAGCAAAAAATTTTGAAAACGCGTTTTTTTATCACTAACAGCCAGTTTCTTCATCAAAAGTACAAGCCAAAGTAATGTCAGAAGTAAAAGTAACGTAACAAATTCGTTTTTTCAAGGCTAAAGTAACAGCAAAACTAATAGAAAAACGAATTTGACCGTTACTTTTACTTTATGACATTACTTTGGCTTTTACTTTTGATGAAGAAATTGGCTGTAAGATAGATATATTTCTATCTATTCTATTGGGAATATGGGCTTCCGACGAGACATTTGACTAAAATTTTTACGCAAAATTGATGTAATGTAACACAACATTTAAACGTGTTCTATCCTCCTTGTTATTTGTTTGTGGGAGAAAAAGAAATACATGACCATTATTTGAGAGTGCCGCGTTGAAATTAGCTATGGCTATCGTCGAGTAACTAACTTCGCTCTTTTAAAGTCAGTCCTTGAATGCCTTGCGCATACTCATTGTTACATTTTAATTTAAAAAAAGAGAAACAATTATTTTCAGGTATATTAGCGAATAGTTATGCTATAATAAAATAATTATGTTATAATTAATGCTCAATCCTTCTCCGTGTGAGAGGAGGCCTGTGCCCAGCAGTGGGACGATAAAAAAAAAGGCTGTAACAGTAACAGCGAATAGCATTGTTTTCATACATAGCAAGCACGTTGGTCACTGAAAAGGAAAAATGATGATGAGAAATTACCAGATTCTGGACAGCGCGACCTTTAATGATCCTCTGCAGTATCAAAGCGGCTTGATGAGCTGACTCCTCGAGGTCATCCAAGGACTCCACTTCAGGAGTCTTCGGCCTGGCCACCACGTGTTCCTTGCGGGACTTAAGCACGTGGAGAGGACCCGCTGTCATCTTCGCGGCTCCTAGACGGGCCTCTGAGAGGAGCAGAAAAAAGGATATATGCTGAAATTGGTATGAGATTTTAACTGTCTTTAGATCCTCTCCTTCTGTAGAAACAACTGCCCGTACACGTCTAAAAAGTAGTATGCATATCTAAGTATAGATCCATTCTAGCTGCCAAGATCGGCGGTATCACTCGGTTTCTGAGGGAACTACAAGAACCCGACTGAAAAGTAGTCTGTACGTTATTCTGACATAAAAGACGTAGAAGTTTCTGCATGAAAGAAGAACAAACATCCATACAGCCATCCCTACATACAAACTCTCGTAAGTATAAAATAATTAGATGGACTAAGTTACAAGACAAAAAACCATAGATTGAGGATCCCTCTACCGTTTGATAGATTGGCATTGCGTGACAGATATGTGGTATGAGTCCAAAAGACGAAAACGTAATGGATGTAGCGTCTTTTACGCTCTACTTTCCTAAAAAATATATTTCAGTGTTGGCCTTACTTTATCCTATATCTATGACCAAAAGCACTTACTCTTCAGATCATTATGAAGATTCTCCAAGAACTGCTCGCTCCATTTGGTCTGCCGTTCACACAGCAGGTTAGGGTCTCGCGTCAGCTGGTGGCCGGAGCAAGTCTTCTTCAGGTCTTTGCCGCAAGTCTCTAGCCAGGGCATCTACTATCCAGGGTATCTACTATCCATGGTATCTACTATCCTATATCTATGACCAAAGCCACTTACTCTTCAAATCATTATGTAGGTTCTCCAAGAACTGCTCACTCCACTTGGTCTGCCGTTCACACAGCACGTTAGGGTCTCGCGTCAGCTGGTGGCCGGAGCAAGTCTTCTTCAGGTCTTTGCCACAAGTCTCCAGCCAGGGAGGTGGTTCCGAAAGCGCTTTGTGGTCTTCTAGAGCTGATGATGGAGAGCATATAATTAATTAATTATTGATATCTTTGGTACGGTAGACTGCACAACAGTGGTAACTGTCATGCACCTTAACTCAATCGTAATAAGTACGATTTTCCTATAAAACTGTTACCACTGACCTGAAGCTGACTGTACATTTGGAAATGGATTGGAACGGAAAATTACTTATTGTAGAATTGTGTTTTTTTTTTGTATTTTTTAGTATGATGGAATGGAGAAGGAATATAATAGTTTAATTCGTTAAAAAGCAGTTCAATATTGACTTCGTTGTGGGGTCTGAGGTTATCAGCAGCAGAACACATCAGACTAACTCTACTCACACAACAGCGTCGGATCGTACTGTATCTCCGCGTGTCTCCTGCGCGCCTGGTAGCCGTGCCTCGCGAGCGGCGCGTGCAGGTCCGACGTGGGGTCTCTCGACTGCGAGGTCATGCAGCCCGCGCCTCGTGCTGTCTGCATGCGGGCTACGAGGCCTGCGCGACCCCCTCCCTCGTGGAGGGCTACTAGTTTGCGTAGCTCTGATAAAGAAAATAAATTACTTGTTTACATATAATGGAATTACATAAGGGTAAAGTAGGTTGTAATTGGGGTTTCTGGATCATGTCAGATCCAGAAACACCCAATTACAACCATCATTCATTCATTATTTTTCTTTTATTCAGTTTCCTAAGCATGTATTCAGGCATTTTGTGCTAACTTCTTTATTCAAAAGAATGATCTAGTAGTGACTCCTATATATATATATATATATATATATATAATTAGTACGTTCATTCAACAACGTTTGATACTCGTATCAAATTCGAGCATATATTCGATACGATAGCCTAACGAAAATGGAATGCGCTTGCTATTATCATTTGCGCTGCCTTATATAGGTACCCAAGTAGTGCAATAACTATAAAGTACATTTATAAGAATGAGGTAGCAAGAAAATAAAAAATCGTAGGTATGTTAATTTCAATTATTTTATTTTAAAGTACAATATACAAGTTTTAATATTTCATAGTCGATGCCTATTCATTAAAGTACCAGATACACAAACTTATATTTTAAAGAATTAATCATTTATACATACGTAGTTATTACATAGTTGATTTTATTGTGTCTACACAATCAATACACAAATCTCTACTCTTGCTTTCAAAATCTTATACTCTTGGTTCGATGTCATCCTGAATTTTGGTAATTAATTCTTTCGTACTGGTGTATATGTCATCGTATAATATAGTTTTTACGACATGTTGAACGCATACATCAGCCTCACAATTACACATCGGCTGTTCGGATTTTTGAAAACTGTCTACGTCGTAGATTTCTATTTTGATTATTTTTACCCCGCGAGTTACAGGCTTCTTAATATATTGAAAGAATGTTTGATCTGTTTTTGATCTCTTGCGAGCAAGACCCAGCGTCTTCTGTCCGGTGGTTTGTTGGACTGGTTGATTCATGGGTACGAAATTGAATAGATCCTCCGAGTCCTGAAATAACAATGCAATATACATATAATTTAATATAAGTAGATACACTACAAATTTTAAGATTGGAATAAAGGATTGTGTGGAAATACTTTATGCAGTAATGCTAATAACGTTGTTAATATCTACAATATTGAAATTGTTAGAGAATAATTATTATATTAAAGTAACACTTACCGACATTCCACGATATAACACTTCACCAGCCGATGCAAAAAATGAAATGAGTTTCAATTTGTTATACTCCCCTATTAATATCTTTAAATTTAATATATTTTTTAATACATAGAGTTCAAAATCGTATATTTTATGTCAGATGTTAATATCTACACAAATATGGTATGGTGAAACTGAAACCTCAGACATTCCGACGCCCATGATTTTTATTGTTTATCATAAATATATATCGATAGGATAATACTACTGTCCGTGTGTTCATGGTGATCGTTTTCATACATTTTATTCAGTTGATTTGACGGGCAAAATCATGGTATGTTAATAGTATATCAACGTTTGTGAATTCGCAACGTAAGTTGAATTCTTTTAAGGAGACGGATCATGACAATGATCAATATTGACATACAACTATTATAGCCTGGTTTTACCTACAATTATTATAAAGTTATATTTTTTTGTTATAGACTATTTTTTAAAATAGTCTATGCTGGAATGAAACACAAGATTTACTTTAATTTAATGTATGTACCTACTTAAGTGAGCATCAACATGTTTTATGTTTTCAAGCAATATCGTATTGACTCGGTTAGAAAAAAAACTGTGTGAAAATCCTAACTAATATTATAAATGTGAAAGTAACTCTGTCTGTCTGTCTGTCTGTCTGTCTTTTCTTCACGCCTAAATTATTGAAGCGATTTGTGTGAAATTTGGCACAGACATAGTTTGGAACTTGAGAAAGGACATAGGATAGTTTTATTACAAAAAAATATGAAAATAAAAAATAAAATTTATTCCGGACATATAGCGCCATCTATTGGTCAAACCAAAAATCTGCCGGTAGTCACTATTCCACGCGAACGAAGTCGCGGGCAAAAGCTAGTGGTTTCATAAAATAACATTACAAAAGACAACACCATCCTTTGTTTGATGCAGTCGGGTAAAAAATATCATAGTAAGCTAAATTAGTGTTAGATTACAATATTGAAGACAATGTAAACTATCGTATTTGGGATGAGTTATCCGACACAGCATTTTTTACACGTGCCCTTTTCTATATTTGGTATACTATGACGTAGATTTATCACTATTTAAGAGGATAGCTGCTGAACTAAGACCACAAAGCATTTCTTCAAGAGCTACAAGCAAGAGCTGCCCTCATCAGTACCTACCTGGAAGCTTACCAGACCTTCTCTAAAATGTAAGTTATTTTGGTTTACATATTTATCTAATTTTAATATTTATTAATTCAACTATTCAGTAAATGTTCTATTTAATCATTAAAATTTTCAATAACTCTAGTATTCATTCATTCTATTGTTTAATTATTCAGTAATTGTTCTATTTAATAATTACACTTTTCAATAACTCTACTATTCAATCATTCTATTTTTCAACTATTAAGTTTTGATAAGCAATCTGTTATTTATCTATTATGATATTACTACTTGCACTTCCATGTTAAACATTCCACTTAAATATTTTCAACCAATATGTAGCTACTTAGATAGCTTTATCATTAAGTTACTGCTATCACTTACTTATTAACCTTTATTTTTCAGGTCCAAGCAAATGGCTGACCAATTGTTCCCGTCATCTGATGAATCGATGGTTGACGCTTCAATAAAATCGAGCAAAAAGAAGCGAAAGGTTCCTGAGAAGACGACAGACAACCAGCCTTCTACTTCAAAGAAGACGAAGGTGAAATCTACGGCGCGAGATCTCTTCGGCAGCGATAGCGACGATGATGAACTGGATCGTGGCACCGCTGATGGTAAAAAAATTGCACCTATTTACTCCTACATAACAAGGAGATTAGCGAATGGTTTCTCGCGACAAATAGATGAAGCTAAAACTGGGGGTTATTATGTTGAACTGAAAATATATAATACCGATGAAATTGAGCGGGTGCCCCCAGTCAATCGATGGCGGCATTCCGTTATAACTATTAAAAATAAAACCAATACGGATACTGAGTCCTGGAAGCTTCTAAATGCATTTATAAAGGAAACTAGAAAAGAATTTAAAAATCGCACTCCTACTTTTATAAGCTCGTATCAGTAGAATATGTGCCTATCTCGATGTATTCCCCAGTAAATGTATAATCTTTATTTTTCTTTTTATAAAAACTAAACTGTATTGAATTAAGTCTATATTATCTTTTAACTGTATACTGTATTACTTTTTTACTGTATTGATTAAGTACTTAGAATAATTGTGTATGTTCAATGTAGCTTATTTTGATTAATTAAATGTATGCATATTATATCTATTCTTTTTTTATTTTTTATTTTCAGTGAAATCATCTTCTACCGTTTCACCGTCAAGATCTTATATAAATTGTGATAAATGTAAAATTGAGATACCTAGACATGAATACAGATATCATAAACGAACCAATATCCATAAATCGAATTGTTTGATAAAATCAGAGTTTGAACATATTGATATAATAGCTACAGCATTTAAAAATAGAATAATGACTTATCGCTTAAACCCATCCATAGAAGACGAGTACCTCCTACCAGAGGCGTTCTTGGATGGTAAGCGAGATGATGTTTTTAAACTAGTTGAGCTATCATTAATAAAGAATACATGTATTAAAGTTAACTTTGAGCTGTTTGCTTATTTCATTTTACCTAAATCAGGTGAGCAACAGCTAAAGTCGTTTAATACAAAATATCAAGTTATTTATAAAAGTACTGATTTTGATGAAATTTATTTGAATGTAAGAGAGACTTTCAAGATGAAATTAACTGAATTTGAGCACTGTGAATCTGGGTGGTCTTTAGCATCGTTGAGTCATTTAGAAATAAATATAAATAAGTATTCTCCTATGAGAGGTGGGTCTTACATAGAATTACCAGAAGTTATTAAGAAAACAAAGAGCTGTATTAATATACAAAATAACGATGAATATTGTTTTTTATGGAGCATATTAGCAGCATTATTTCCAGTCAAAAATAATGTCTGTAGGACAAGCTCTTATCCTCATTTTAGTACGATATTTAATATAACAGGGATGTCATTCCCGCCATCACCTAAAGATATCAGATTATTTGAAAGTAATAACAGTGATTTAAGTATTAATATTTATGGATTGGATAAACATTTCAATGTAACTGGCCCCCTATTTGCGACAAATTTTAGGAGAGATAAACATATTAATTTACTGTATTACGAAAAAGAAAACAGAGCTCATTATTGTTTAATAAAAAACCTATTACGCTTAGTGAGACGTCAAGTTTCAAAACATAAAGGTCGAATGTACTTATGTGAGACATGTTTGCAATTTTTTACTAGTGAAACAAAATTCCATTCTCATGCATGTTCTAAAATTATAACTTTATTACCAGATAAAAACAGTATGCTGCAGTTTAAACATTTTGAGAGACAACAAAAAATTAACTTTGTTATATATGCTGATTTTGAAAGCCTATTATGCAATTTTAATGAAGTGAATACTGATAAAAATACTATAAAAAATAAGTTACACCAGCCTTCATGTTTTGCATACTATGTGTGTTGCTCACATGATAGTAATTTAAATAAATTTGTTTCTTACCGAGGGCCAGACTGTGTACAAGTTTTTGTAAAAAAAATCATTGAAGAAACTAAATCGATACATGAGATCTTGACTACTGAAAAAACCATGAAACCAATGACTCCAGAACAAATTGATAGTTATCGCAGTGCAAGTACATGTCATATTTGTAAAAAAATATTGTTTGATGACAAAGTTCGAGATCATGATCATATTACATCAGAGTATAGAGGCGCAGCACATTCACACTGTAATTTAATTTATAGAGTTTGTCCATTTATACCAGTCGTATTTCATAATCTATCTGGTTATGATTCCCATTTGTTTATCAGAGAATTAGCGAAATATGATGGCGAAATAAAAATAATTCCTAAGACAAAAGAAAAATATTTAAGTATTACAAAAATTATTGAAACCAGCAAATATAATAAGCCATTGCAGATTAAATTCATAGATTCCTTTCAGTTTCTTAACACAAGTCTTGACAATTTAAGTAAAAGCTTAGAAAGCAGTGATTTCTTGAATTTGAGATCAGTTTTTCCTGACGACGAAAAATTTTGTTTAATTCGAAGGAAAGGTGTTTATCCATACGAATATATAGATTCATGGCAGAAATATAATGAGACACAACTTCCCCCGAAACATTGTTTTTATAATAGTATGCAAAATAAACATTTAACAGAAAGCGAGTATGAACATGCACAAACTATTTGGAGTTGCTTTAATATTAACAGTCTTGGCGACTATACTGATTTATATTTAAAGTGTGATGTTTTATTATTGTGTGATATTTTTGAAAATTTTAGAAATATATGTCTACAGCACTATAATCTTGATCCTGCATATTATATAAGTTCTCCTGGTTTAAGTTGGGATGCTATGCTTCTTTACACGGGTATTCAACTGGAATTGATTCATGATTTAGAAATGTATAATATGATAGAAAAAGGAATTCGCGGTGGATTAGCACAATGCTCTCATCGATATGCATAAGCAAACAATATTTACCTCCCTCATTTTGATGATTCAAAACCGTCAACATATTTAGTATATCTTGACTGCAACAATCTTTATGGACATGCTATGACTAGAAAATTACCTATATCAGATTTTAAATTTATGACAAGCCAGGAAATAGTAAGTTTTCGTCTGTTGGATATTCCTGACGATGCTGAGTACGGTTATATTTTGGAAGTAGATCTAATGTATCCTGAATATTTACATAATTTACATAGCGACCTGCCTTTCGCTCCAGAAAAATTCATACCCATAGGAGGAAAGACAGAAAAGTTAATTGCGAATTTGTATGACAAGTATAACTATGTTATACATTACATTCATTTGAAAGAATGTATTAAAAATGGCCTTGTGTTGAAAAAAATCCATCGCATACTTCAATTTAAACAAGAAAACTTTTTAAAAAAGTATATAGACTTAAATACTCAATTGCGTCAATCAGCAAAGACCTCTTTTGAAAAGGATTTCTTTAAACTTTTGAACAATTCAATATTTGGAAAAACTATAGAAAATAAACGAAAGCAAATTCATGTTAAATTGGTGACTAAATGGAATGATAATAAAAATAGAACAAATAAAACAATAGGCGCAGAGAAACTAATTGCAAAACCAAACTTGAAAAGTATTTGTATTTTTAGTGAAGATTTTCTAGCAATTCAATTGACTCCCGACAAACTTGTTTTAGATAGACCTATCTATATTGGATTCTCTGTACTAGAATATGCTAAACAACATATGTATAATTTTCATTATGATTTCATTAAAAAGAAATACGGTGACAATGTTAAACTGTGTTACACGGACACTGACAGCTTATTATACTTAATACATACACAAAACTTTTATAAGGATTTGAATGAAAACATTATAAAGTTTGATACCAGCAATTTTGATTATAATAATCCTTACAGTATTCCAAAGATAAATAATAAAATTCCTGGCTTGTTTAAAGATGAATTAGGTGGCGATGTCATAAGCGAATTTACAGGTTTAAGAGCAAAACTTTATTGTATTAAATCAATAAAAACACAGATTAACAAAGCTAAAGGAGTATCAAGGCCCATTACAAAAAAATTGAAAATATCTAACTATAAGAGAGTTTTATTTAAGAATATTACTTTACAATGTAAGATGAATATGATAAAGTCAAGCAAACATGTTCTATATTCACAGGAAGTAAATAAAGTAATTTTAAATAGAGTAGATGATAAAAGAATTGTTCAAACCAATCAAATAGACACATTACCATGGGGTCATTTTGACCACATATGTTAGACTGTTAGTATTAAGCTATGTCATAGATTTAAACCGTTATATTTTAAAATATACCTACTATTAGTATTAGTTTAGTTGTACAATTTATAATTATATTACTTATTTTTTCTAAGCGTAATAAAATACATAATATTTTACTCAGAATTTGACTTTTATTTATAGTCTTATCTGTATCGCCTTTCCTGTTTTTTTTGTTTTAAAGTAAAATGTAAGACTTTGCAGAGGTATATATTGGTATGCTCAATGGCAATAATATCAATACGTAAGATGAAGTTGATCAAGCAGCCCATATCCTTGAATGTTAATAATATAAATTTTAGTGACTCTCCTCATTACATCAGGCACAGCCCTTTATTACCGAATACAATTCGTTGTATAATATGCGGGCCATCCAACTGTGGTAAAACAAATGTTGTCATCAGTTTATTGCTACATGAAAATGGACTGAAATTTAAAAATTTATATCTTTACTCTAAAACTTCTTTTCAACCAAAATATCGCTTTTTGAGCGAAGTAATTAGAAGGGTGCCACAGATAAAATTCTACGAGTTTAACGATGATAAAGATGTCATGGCTCCGAGTGAAGCTTTTAAAAATTCTGTTTTTATTTTTGATGACGTTGCAACTGAGAATCAAACAAATATCCGTAATTATTTCTGCATGGGTCGACATAAACAAATCGATTGTTTTTATTTATCTCAAACCTATTCAAAAATTCCGAAGCAATTGTTACGTGATAACGCAAATTTTCTTATAATATTTAAACAAGATGACGTGAACTTAAAACATATTTATGTGGAACATGTCAGCCCTGATTTAAGCTGGAACCAATTTAAAGATATTTGTAAAACAGTTTGGAGTAATCCTTACAATTTCTTGCTTATTAACAAAGAATGTTCATTAAGTAATGGGAGGTACAGAAAAAATTTTGATATATTTTTTAAATTTAATGAAAGTTAATTACTTATATAATTATGAATAACATACAAAAAAATTAGTATTCGTTAATCTTTAAGCGAATACGGTCGTATGATATATAATACATAAGATGGAGAAAAATATTAAAATTGAATTAATGAAGTCTGTAGACTCCATAAAGAATAAAATAAAACAAATGAAAAACCAGGAACACTCAATGAATTTGTCACTTGATAAAATGTTTAAACCTGTCACAGATCCCCTTAAAACCCTAGTTGATTCGAATAAAACAATTGAAAAAATACAAAATTTTGAAAATACACACTCTAACTTTGAAGAAATGGAATTGGATGGCATTGATACCAGCTCATCTACAAAGTTTGAAGAATGCTGCGATCCAGAACTGAATTCTGCAAAAGACTTGGAAGTGTCTTCTAAAAAAGAAAAACTGGATGATCTAGAAATTTCGCTAGATTGCCTTGATATCCATGATATTTATGATGGTGCAAATTTAAATATACCGTTTGGAATAAGGAGTATAAACAAAATATTGCTAATGGGTAATTCAGTAGTCTCGTTTTCTAAAATCGATAGTTTGAATGACGACAGTGTCATTTTAATTAAAATCGGTGACAAATCCTATAATTTAACTCCTGGCCTGAAAGAACTTTTACTTCGAAAAAAACCAGATTTAAAATTAATTTCGAGTAAAGATAAACTTGTATATAAGGACATGCTGCACTATACCAATGCTCATAAGAGAGATTTTAATCCTAATGGACAAATAAGAGGTGATAAAGGAATAAAATACCGTGATATAATCAAACCAATGTTTTTCAATGACAATAAACTTGTTCACACTAAGCTTGGAGGAAACTTACCAACGCTAAAAAAATACAAGAATAACACTGACTTGATATATTGGGATGACCCTAATGAATTAGTTGAGAGATTGAAACTATTAGTTGCGTCAAGAGATGCTGGCAATACAAACCATGACAATGAAATTTTATCTATAATCGAAGAATTAAAAGAAGCTCACATTATTAAACAATAAATAGTTGTAAAATATACTTTTCATTCAGTACTATAGATGAATTCAAGACAAATATACTGAACTATAAAAATGAGCAAAGCTGATGTGGTAAACGAAATACATAAAAATGCGAGGGTGAACTATCCACGAAGACATGTTATCATGAAAGATATAGATGACCTGTGGCAAGCAGACCTAATTGATATGCAATCAATTTCAAAAGAAAATCAAAATTACAGATTTATTCTTACCGTCATTGATACATTTTCGAAATATGCTTGGGCTTTCCCTCTGAAAAGTAAAACCAAAGATGATGTATGCAAATCTTTCAAAATATTGCTGGCTATGGGGCGTGTACCGAAAAATCTTCAAACGGATAATGGAACAGAATTTTATAATAATAAGTTTCAGAAGCTTATGAAATCTAATCATATCAACCACTACTCCACTTACTCAACAAAAAAGGCTTCAATAGTTGAACGATTTATCAGAACATTGAAATCTAACCTGTATAAAGAATTTAGTTTAAAAGGTAACTATAATTGGATTGACAATACCCTTAGTGATGTTATTTATAAATATAATCACACCTACCATCGGACAATTCAAGAAATCCCTGCTAATGTAGATAAGATTAATAAAAAACGTATATTGGAAAGGTATTTAAGTTTGGTAAAAAATGAAAGAATAAGAAGTAAGTATAAAGTCGGCGATTATGTTCGTATCAGTAAGTACAAAGGAACATTTGAAAAAGGATATACCCCCAACTGGTCGACAGAAATATTTAAAATTCGAAAAATACAAAATACAACTCCTATCACCTACCTAATTGAAGATACAATCAGAGGTCAACCTATTTTAGGAGCATTTTACTTACAAGAGCTTCAAAAAACAAAACACCCCGACATATATCTAGTCGAGAAAGTTCTTAGAAGAGAAGATAACAGGGTTTTAGTAAAATGGTTAGGTTTGCCTTCAGCTGAATGCAGTTGGATTGATAAAACGAATGTAATATTATGAATAAAATAACATTCGTTTTATTTTTATTCGTTTTATTCGTTAATTTAATAACAAACTCGAATCATATAACTATTTAATATAGTATTCAACCTGGAATCATCAGTCTTGTAATGTGTTTCGGTGAGAGTAGTCTTCTCAATTGGTTTATTAATAATTTACCATTTGAATTACATTTACCCGGATATAATTACTGTGGCCCTGGTACTAAATTAATAAACAGGCTTACACAAGGAGACAAGGGTGTTAATAAGTTGGACGAATATTGTAAAGATCACGATATTGCATATCACAAGTCATCGAACTTAAAGGATCGACATAAGGCTGATTTAATTTTATTAAAAATGGCAAAAAAGCGTGCGGTTGCTTCCGATGCCAGTGTAGGTGAAAAACTCGCGGCACGCTTAGTAAGTAAGGCTATGTCAGCAAAAATTAAAACTGGATCCGGTTTGAACAAGCATTCTTCAAAAATTACAACTGGAAAAGATTTAAAAAGTAAATTGAAATCTGTTATTACAAAAGCAAAAAGACATATAAAAAAATTAAAACCTAAGAGCAAGAAAATGGCTATAGAATTAGCTATTGCCGCTACCAGAGAATTAGCTGATGATTCATCGATTAAGCTCCCTCGTGTCATTCCTATTCCAAAAACTGGAGGAGTACTGCCTCTGATTCCTATTTTTGCTGGGTTGTCAGCGGCGGGAGCTTTAGCAGGTGGTGCAGCTGGTATTGCTAAAACCATAAACGAATTCAAAATGGCTAAGAAGCTGTATGAGGAATCGAAGAGGCATAATGAAAAAATGGAAGCTCTATGTATTGGGAAAGGACTACATCTTAAACCACATAAGGGCGGCCTTGGAATTTTCGTATCAAAAGAAAAAAACTAAGATATCGGCTACCCAAACGGGCCTTAACTAACTTTGACATTTTAAAGTATGGAAATAGAATTCCTTATTTTAGAGGTGTCTATATGAGAGATGAGCTCCCTAAATATCCTAATAAAAAAGAATGTGGAGTTATTAATTTAGATAGTTCTAAAAATCCTGGTTCTCATTGGGTAGCCTATGCAAAATATAATGATTATGTTGAGTATTTCGACAGTTATGGAAATCTTAAACCTCCAAAAGAATTTATAAAATATGTAGGTTCTAACATTCAATATAATTATGAAAATATTCAACGTGATCACCCCTTCAACTGTGGACATCTATGTTTAAACTTCTTAAAGAATTTCTGGTATAATCAAGAAATAAAATAAACAGAATCATTTAAAAGAGTTCAGTATGCAAGCATGTCTACTACGGTTACCATCTCTGGAAATAAATCAGAACTGGTCTCTTATTTTCAACCACCTCTTCATTTGTCTGATCAATACGAGTGCGGATTACTATACTTTTCAGTATTACAATCAAGACCGAATGTACCCGTTAATAACATCAGTTTAACAGCTATCAGAATCGAATGTGATCTTGTGCACGGTTCATATTACAACGGATTACCGACTCATTTTATTCATGAATTTATATGTGATACTGCTTCAAGTCACGGCTACACAGAAATACCACAGAACGTTATTTACTTCCCGGTGAACAAAAATATAATTTCATCCATATCTGTCAGGATTGTAGACCAGTTTGGTTCCTGTATTGACTTTGGTGAAGAACATATTCAATTACGTCTTCATTTAAGAAAAGCAAAATGATAGTATATCATAAAAACCCTCCGGTGAAAATAAAACGTCCTATTCCGTCAACAACCGTTAAGGTGCACAGACGTAAGAAGAACGTGAAGAAATTGACTAAATCGAATAGAGATTTTCTTAAAGCCTTAGGATTTCAAGTATGAATATACTACAGATCACTGATTTACCGCACTTTGATAGTTCAATCGAAAGCTATGAAGTCCATTCATACAATCCCTACAATAACAGCTTTAGAGAAAACGATGAAATCAGAATCCCCATACATCAGCAAGATATATACGTGCTACCATCAGCCAGTTCAATCTACATCGAAGGTCAGGCAAAGCTGTTCGGTAAGGATGGGCACCCGATCAAAAAAAATGTTACGTTCACTAATAACCCTGTTATGTCTTTGTTTCAAGACATCAGATACGAAATGAATGGTATCGAAATAGACCGTATTAAAAATTCGGGAATTACGTCAACAATAAAATCATACATTTCATTAAATGGAGCAGAAAACAAAGTTGCGGGCTTATGGGGCTGGAACTTAGCAGGATTACAAAGTGATGGACATTTTAGTGCTGTGATACCATTGAATAAGGTTTTAGGGTTTGCAGAAGATTACAATAAAATTATCTTAAATTGTAAACACGAACTTATTTTGAGTAGAAGTAACTCTAACTTAAATAGTGTTATTCTTACTGATGATGTTGTTAATTTTCAAATAGATATAGAAAGAGTTCAATGGAGGGTGCCACATATAAAAGTGTCAGATCGAGAACGACTAACACTTTTGAAACTTTTAGAAAGAGACAAACCTATTCAGATGGCTTTTAGAAATTGGGATTTATATGAGTATCCCTTGCTACCTAAAACTACAAAACATTCTTGGTCAGTTAAAACAGCTTCACAATTGGAAAAGCCTAGATATGTCATATTTTGCTTGCAAACTAATAGGAGAAATAATCGGACTAAGGACAGTTCACTATTCGATCATTGTGAAGTGACCAACGTAACACTCTTTTTGAATTCGCAATATTATCCCTACGAACCTTTGAGTTTAAAGTTTTCTGAGAACAAGTACAGTATATTATATGAAATGTATGTGAAATTTCGTCAGTCGTATTACAACAGTCCTGAAGACCCATTGCTGGATCTAAAAGATTTTAAAGAAAAGGCCCCTCTTTTCATCTTAGATTGCTCAAGACAAAACGATAGTTTAAAAACCGGTCCAGTGGACGTGCGGTTAGAAGTTGAATGTTCCACACCAATACCAGATAAAACAACTGCGTATTGTTTGATTATAAACGATCGACTTGTGGAATACAAACCTCTCAGCAACATTGTGCGCAGATTATCATGAATGCTATTGTTGATATTCAAGGATTTAGAACAGAAGCAGGTGAATTTATATTAAAAGAAATCGCTATATTGTGTAACAAAAAACTACAAGTGTTTTTAGTTAAGCCACCATTTCCATTTAAAAATTTAACGGAATCTGAAAAGAAGGTAGTTCGTTGGATTCAACGTAACAAAAAAATATACTGGAGTGAAGGATTTGTACCTTATTCCAATTACCAGACTTTGGTGTCCGATATATTAAGAGAAAAATGTATTTATGTTAAAGGTTCAGAAAAAGTTTTATGGTTAAAGCATATTTTAGAAAATAGTGATAGTAATATATTTAATTTAGAAGATAAGGGTTGTTCTAGTTTAGTACATTTATATGATCAATATAATCAATCCGAAGATTTATATAACTGTATTTATCATAACTCTGTATGTGCTTTAAAAAATGTATTATGTTTAAATAAATGGTGCCACGATAATAAATTTTTATGAAACAAAAAATGTTTTTTTTTTTTTTCATTTTTATAATACCTAAGCATACTATCTTTCCCAATCCTGTTCAATCATGTTTATAAATTGCTTGCATCATTAAAGCAATGTCATTCTATGTTAATAATCGTAAGCATCAAGAACTAACAAATAAAATACCTCAATAAAATATGTATCAAACTGAATATAAACCTCGATATGATATGTATAATACATACAAAATACGTGAATTATCCTTTAATTATTATTGGGGGGCGAACAATTCGAAGAAAAGACTCGTGATGGAAATGGCTGATGCCGGATTCTTTTACTGTGGGAGTAATCCATATGATAAAGCAGCATGTTTTTCATGTGGAGGTATTATAGAAGATTGGGAGATTTATGATGATCCTTGGATGCAGCATGCTATAAATTTTCCACAGTGTTTTTACCTAAACGCTGTGAAAGGGGAGGAATATATCAATAAGTGGCAAAACATCGTCAAGAATTGTGTTAGTGAGAAATCTTTCATGTTGCAATGAAAACCATATGTGGAAGAGCATTGAATGAATGATGTCATACAATACAAAGTGCATGAAGCGGGGGCGCTATTTTGTTACATACTCGACGACATGTTTAATTTAATGGTAAAGTCCTGGTCACAACTGATTGCAATTAACACGTTCTTTAACCATCTAAATAAAGAGTAGTGGGTTTGACTCCCACACGACTAAGACTTGATATTTGTAATCATGTTTCTCGCTACTATAACTCCTGCTAAATATTAAGCTTAGGAAACAGATAAGATCAGGTCACAAATATGAATACACACCCAGATAACAGATCAGATTACGAAACTGAATAACTGAAAAATAATGAATGAATGATGGTTGTAATTGGGTGTTTCTGGATCTGACATGATCCAGAAACCCCAATTACAACCTACTGGGTAAGTATAAAAAAGTCATGGTGGCCTAGTGGGTAAAGAACCAAAATCTAGAGTATGAGGTGTGGGTTCGATTCCAGGTCAGGCAAGTACCAATGCAACTTTTCTAAGTTTGTATGTACTTTCTAAGTATATCTTTAGACACCAATGGCTGATAAAAAGGTGAAGGAAAACATCTTGAGGAAACCTGGACTATATAGTCTGAAATCACCAACCCGCATTGAGCAAGCGTGGTGATTAATGCTAAATCCTTCTCCGTGTGAGAGGAGGCCGCAGCCCAGCAGTGGGACGATAAAAAAAAAGGCAGTAACAGTAAGTATAAAAGGCAAAGACAGAAAAAGAAAGGCGACGATGGTATATAAGTACAAAAGGGACAGTATATAAAGAAGTAAGTAATAGTATAAAGGGTAAATTAAAATATAGTACATAAGGAAATACACAAGTTAAATAAACAGGGAAATCACCAAATGACCTCTCCCGCTGTGGGTGCAGCATGAGGGAGCTCAGACTCTTACGGACTAAAACCCACCATGTTCCTTCTGAAGCCCATCGTGTACCAGGGCCGTGGTAACTCTCAGGACCTCTACTTCTAGTATGCAAATGCACAGATAGAATATTAGGAACGGCTTCTCCTACCTAGGTCCCTGGTCTTCCGTATATAGCTGACTTACCTCCGCGTCTCCTGTTTAGAGTTTAGACATTTCTGTATCTAGCAAGCAAATGCACAGATAGAATGTTGGGAGTGGCCTCTCCTACCTCGATCCCTGGTCTTCCGTATATGGCTGACCTTCCTCTCCATCTCGTGCTTCTTGAGCGCCCACAGCTTGGCGAGCTTCGTGCTGGTCCTGTTGGCTTGCTTCTCTCGCTGCTCAGCTTGCAGGCGGTGCAGCAGTTCCAGTCTGATGTCTTGGAGCTCGTCTATCTCCTGAATGTAAACAAACAAAAAGTTTATTACTTCAATTTGTACCTACATAATTTTACAATGATTTGCTTAATTCCAATCATTATTTCCCGAGTCTTTTCCCAACTATGTTGGGGTCGGTTTCCAATCTAACCGGATTCAGCTGAGTACCATTGTTTTACAAGGAGCGACTGCCTGTCTAACCTCCCCAACCCAGTACCCACCCGGGCAACCCAATACCCCTTGGTTAGACTGGCGTCCGACTTACTGGCTTCCGACTGCCCGTCACTACTGCCAAGGATGTTAAATGACAACCGGCACCTACTGTGTAACGTGCCATCCGAAACACAGTCATTCATTGGTGTCTAAGAAATACTTAGAAAGTACTACAAACTTAGAAAAGTTGCATTAGTACTTGCCTGACCTGGAATTGAACCCGCGCACTCATACTTGAAATGTTGGTCCTTTACCAACTAGGCCACCACGAGACCACCTTCTACAGACCTACAGAAACTCACCGCCTCCCTGAACATCCAGTCCTTCATGACGACATCGTTGATGATGGCATCTCGCTTCTTCATCCAGCGAGGGAACTTGCCGCTCTCCACCAGCTCCATCCACGTGCGAGCGTGACGCATCCTGAGTGAAAGGAACCGTCGATGATAAGATCAATGTCGGCTGCGGTGCAAAATTAAACAAGCTCGGAGAACAAACCAAATCAAAATCAAAAGGCATTTATTCAAAGTAGGCTGAAAATCAGCACTTTTTGAACGTCAAATCTACAAAAGACAGCCCCCAAAACGCCGCCCTTCACCACTTCCTATGTGTTTTTGCTGGTAAGAAGAAGTGGTGGAACAAACTCCCCAGCAACACAATTCTGTCTGCATGGTTTGAAGAACCGTATACAAAACATTAAAAATATCATTCAAAATTATATACATATACTAGCTTCTGCCAGCGGTTTCACCCGCATCCCCTGGGAACTACTTCCCGTACCGGGATAAAAAGTAGTCTATAGCCTTCCTCGATAAATGGGCTATCTAACACTGAAAGAAATTTTCAAATCGGACCAGTATTTCCTGAGATTAGCGCGTTCAAACAATCAAACAAACTCTTCAGCTTTATAATATTAGTATAGATTTGTATAAGATAAAAAAGCAAGTAAAAATGTAATCATGTTGGCTAGTACACACCTTACCCATACCTATAACTTGAACAAATTGACCAGCGAAGATGGCATCCGTAAGAAACTAAGGTGCCAAAATGCGGGTGTTCTGGGAACGAGGAACGTCACTGTCCCAATGCTGGGCCAAGGTATGCCCAGGTTGTCTCGCCACCTCATGGTATCTACTGGGTGATAGAATTGGAACATAGAAGAAGACATCTTACTTGTTGATAATGGCTGTGGTATAGAAATCGGCTGGCAGATCTCCCACGCGGTATGGACTGCCGGGACCTGTGAAAAAGCATTTAAAGTTAAATGAAATAAGCAAAAACTGTAGGTACCAAGGTCATCGACAGCATAGACGTTCACTTTGAAAATTAAACGTGATGATAAACAGTTGTTTTATGTAATCGAGGACTTGAGCACAGGCTACATAATGTTATGAAAGTGACAGACAGACATACGCACCCCATTCTAATTTATCAAGGAACAATACTTCAGGAGTTTCCTCGCAATTTTCAGCAGCTTTCCCATCAGGCTGCCACGGTACAGTCTGAGCTGATGATTCTCTGAAACATTGTCATCATCATTTGCGAGGGATATTTTGTTATCAAGATCAGGAGATACTTTTCGGAAGGCACGTAAAAAATTTGTGGGTCCTGTTTAGGGCTGCCATCCGTCCGGGTTTCCCCGGATTTGTCCTCGTTTGGAGGCCGTCCGGGGACTGTCCGGGCGGGGTTTCAAGAAGTGTCCGGGGAAAACCCGGACAATTTTCATGTAAGGAAGTACCTCGTTGAATTGAAGTATATGTTAATAGTAAATAGATTACAAATTAGGTATTATTTTGTTTAAAAAAAATCGTACTCGTTCGGGGAAAAAATGCGATTTCGCCAAATGTCCGGGTTTTTTTTAATGTTTGTCCGGGTTTGGCGAAATTCGCGATGGCAGCCCTAGTCCTGTTGTCATTTTAACATCTTTGGCAGTCGCTACGGGTAGTCAGAAGCTAGAATGTTTGACAGCCAGTTTTACCAAGTGGTATCGGATTGCCCGGTTAACTGGATTGAGGAGGACAGATAGGCAGTCGCTCCATGTAAAAAACACTACACTGTATCTGGTTAGGCTGGAAGCCAACTACAAAATAGGTGGGAAAAGGCTAGAGAGATGACGGTGGGCACAGCAAGTAATACATAGATCTAGATCAGATAGGCCAGGGATGGCGAACCAATGGCACGCGTGCCCGTGGTGGCACGCAGCTAAATAATTTGGGCACGCCATTATTTTGCAAGTTTTCAATTGAAATTATGTACCATAACCACGTACTATTAAATGTTTTTCGTGGATTCTTCCCATATTCAGAATAGAGCCTGTTTTATTAAGAGATCTAAGCATTAATGTAAATTTGAGAATCAAAAACAAGTCCCTTCGTCATAACCTTTTCATGTTTACTATTTGCCATAAAGGCACGCCTCTATTTATCATTGTGTTTTCTATTTCATTTGGCACGTAAGTCAAGATAGGCAGTCGCTCCGTGTAAAACACTGGTGCTCAACTGACCTAATAAGATCCCTCTGAACCATGAAAAGTTATATGAACTGTCACTTTTTCGCCTGATCCTGCCCCGACGACGCAAGAGAGAGTCCTGCGTCGTCGTTATCACAGCCGAAAGACGTCTACAGCGGGGCAAAGGCTGTGGGTGTCATTTCTAGCTTCGTGGATGCTCAGGCCCGGTAAGGGATGCTGTAATATTTAGCGCAGCTACCTGAACATGCTCTGTGTGCCTCTGTGTCGAGGCTTGGTGGGCCCCTGAGGAAGACAGATGGGTGTGTTCGGACGGAAGTCGGGAGTCGTCGACGGTAAGGGCAGCACTTTCTTAGGCCTGAAATAAATTATGTTAGAAACTATTTCGATATCTATACTAATATTATAAAGCTGAAGAGTTTGTTTGTTTGTTTGAACGCGCTAATCTCAGGAACTACTGGTCCGATTTGAAAATTTATTTCAGTGTTTGATAGCCCATTTATCGAGGAAGGCTATAGGATACTTTTTATCCCGGTACGGGAAGTAGTTCCCACGGGATGCGGGTGAAACCGCTGGCAGAAGCTAGTTTACATATATACAGGATACAGCTCTATTCAATAACTATATTAGGTCGAAGTTCAAACGTAAACGTCCGTTTTTCTTAAAACAACTGTTTAATTTTAAAAAAGATCATTCATTTAACAGAAATACATATTAAGTATAACTATCATCATCCATTATAAAGTACATATATCAAGCAACATTTTAAAAATGAAAGAACTTTCGGAGTTACGTAAAGAGAGACACCAAAAAATACTTTGAGGTAAGTATAAAATATGAAAAAAAAAAAGACTGTCCTTCTACGAGTCGTCGCATACTTAACCCACAAACACATACCCAGTATAGTATGTGGGCACAGCAAAAATGTAGAATAATGAATAGAATGTGAATCCACTTGTTTTTGAATTGAGTTGAGTACTTACGCCGCAGTGTATTTATAAGAATCCTTGCCGCTGAACTCAGGAGTGGGTACGTTCTTGGCTTCCTCGACCCGGTTGAGGTACCCTTCGTAAGACCGGTCCACGTGGTTTGGAAGACGGCAGTTTGGATGGTACACTGGGGACCAATATGGTATAGTTATATATAGGTATGTTTAGTATTACTAACATATAGTTATATCACAGTCTAAAAATCATACAGTCGTCCGACGAAGACGTCTAGACAGGGCAATCATGCGGGGTGTGAGGGGCGAGACGCGGGTAGGCCGCTCCCCAACTACGAACAAAATGATATTAGTAGTTTGGGATCTATCATTCAGGGCTAACGCGTGTTTCTTTTTTATAATATTTTTTTTTTGTTAATTTAAAATGGTGAATGCGACGTGTGCTGTGAGTGATTGCAAGTCATGATAAAAAAATATTTTATATTAGGATATCGCACAGGGCATCTGTTTGGAAATCCTGTAAATATTATAAATGTGAAAGTGTTTGTATGTTTCGTATCTGTGTCAAGATGGTGAACTTTTTATTTTTATTATTTACTAAGGGTGAATTTCAAGATGCTGGACGTAATTTTTATAATAAGAAATGGATGTCAGTTTTGAGTTTAATTGAAGTGCTTGTTACGAAAAAGTCAGCCTTTTTGAAATCCAAGATGGCGGACGTAATTTTCTTACAATTTGATATGGGTGTCAATTTTGAGTAAAATTGGGGTGCTGGTTACGAAAAAGCCATCCTTTATGAAATCCAAGATGGCGGACGTCATTTTCTTATAATTTGATATGGATGTCAATTATGTGTCTAGGGATATTACATGTTAGGGGAAATCTTTCTTTCTCCTGCCCTGTTCCCAAATTTTACTTGGGGTCGGCGCAATATGTCATTTTCTTCCATTTTCCCCTGTCACTCGTCATACTGACACTCACTCCCTTCCTATTCATATCATCTTTCAGGCAATCCATCCATATTTTCTTAGGTCTTCCTCTTCCTCTCCATCCATCTACATTCATACTTAGCACACACTTTGTTGCATGCGTATCATCCCTCCTCATTACATGTCCAAACCACGACAATCTTCTACTTCTCATCTTTTCTGTAACTGGCGCTACTTTCAGACTTCCTCTAATGTAATCATTCCTCACTTTATCCATTCTTGTAACACCACACATCCATCTCAGCATTCTCATTTCTGTTACATGCACTCTCTTCTCGTCCCTCTTTTTCAATGCCCAACACTCCGATCCATACAGGACGACAGGTCTAATGACGGATTTGTAAATTTTGCCCTTCAGTTTGAGGGGCATCCGCGGGTCACAAATAGCGCTAGTTACCTGTCGCCACTTCATCCATCCAGTATTGATCCGATGCGTAACGTCCCTGTTCACCTCACCGTCACTTTGGACGAGTGAACCAAGGTACCGGAAGTCGGAGCAAACTGGTAGGGGCATGCCGGCTAGGGTTATGGTCATGGGTCCCGAAATACCGCCAAAATCACAATGAAGGTATTCGGTTTTACTCCTGCTCACCTTTAAACCCACTGTCTCCAGTCTCAGCCGCCATGCCTCCAATCTACTCTGGACCTCTGGCCCACTCTCCCCCACCAGAACAATGTCATCGGCGAAAAGCATACACCAGGGTGCCTCCTCCTGTATAACTGCCGTAAGCGCGTCCATTACAAGCAGGAAGAGATACGGGCTGAGGGCCGACCCCTGATGTAAGCCAACACCTACACTGAAGCTGGCGGTAGTGCCCGCTGCGGACCGGACTTCTGTACTGCATCTGCCGTACATCGCTCGGATCAACTGCACATACTTCCCTGGTATACCTTTCTCCTCAAGGGCCCACCACAAAACCTCACGAGGCACCCGGTCATATGCCTTCTCGAGGTCAACGAACACCATGTGTAAGTTTTTGTGTGCACCCCTGTACTTTTCGCACAATTGGCGAATACAGAATATAGCGTCCGTTGTACTCCGACCAGGCATAAAACCGAAGTGATTTCGTGCGATATCACTCTCTTCTCTCAGCCTCCTTTCAATAACTTTCTCCCACACTTTCATACTATGTGACATTAGCTTTAGCATAATCAGTATTTCCCCTAATAAAGTTAGGGGAAATACTGATTATTAATTCCTTTTTTTGTTATTTTATGACTTTAAATTTCATAATTTAATACATAAAATCCATTATGTACAAAGTAAAAATTACACCCAAAAATAAAATCACAAAAAAAAAATAATTAAAATTTTTTGATGCTTCTCTTTTTATGTACCGGTATTGCAAGTATAAACCATAATATAAACTTCCATTTCATATATAATTGATTTAACAAAATATTTACAGAATTTCATATAATAAGGTAAAAATGAAATATCCCTAGGCAATGTTGATTTGTGTTTATTTGAATTGTTCCTCAGCAAGCAGCAAGTTACACCGTCAATAATGATTAAGTTTTGTAACTTGGTAATTTTATCACTTCAAATAAAAATGTAGGGTATAATATACACACATTAGTGAAAATGACGTCATTTATAATGTATTTATTTATAATACTGCTATCGATGTTGGTCTGCACTCAATAAATAATTTCACAAATATTGTTTACTTGTGACAACCCTGACCTATGCGTTACTGTCTAGACGATGTCGGCATTTTACATAAGATCAAAGGCGTCGTCCTACTGTATGTTCTTTATACTGTGGTTATATAGTAATATGTATTTAAACATGGTGGCATAAAATTCAGGTAGATTCTTAGATACGTAACGAACCAAACTATGATTATATGAAGTACACTAAATATTTATTCTGTGCATGTTTCTTACATCTTTTCGCGTAAGCGGCTGATCGGATTTTGATGAAACTTGGCACTGATATACTTATAATATGATAGTAAAAGTTTGCATGTGTAATATGTTTTTCACTAGAAAACCACGGATTTTTGGCGAAACTTTACATCAGTATACTTATGTAGGTATACCTATCTACTACTTTGAAATAGTTCCATTAAGACTTATGGGGTAAACTGCAGTAAATATATATTTTCTTACCGACTTGCATTCTAGGCCGCAAACTGATCTCCGAGAACATGCAGTCATAAACTGGTTGTAACACCTGAAAAACATATGAAATTTAATAATTTCGTAATTTGCAGTTACGTAATCGTAACTGCAAATTACAGCTTTTAGAAAACTTTCACATAGCAGTCTGAAGTCTGGGGCCCGATTCTCCTAATTTTACTTAAGCAACATACGATTCACATTCGACTGAGATCCAATCCCGACTCGATTACGATTGAAGCGTATGTGGCATTCCGCAATTTTTTCTTTGAAATAAAAGTTTTTATCCTTTTCTGTCATCAATAATGAATCATTTCGTCTGCAAATGATTTACGATTCCAATATGATTGTAGAGCAAACTACCGTATAGACCAAAATCACCAAAATAGCAGACCAATCGCAAACCAATCGAATGTGGTTGGAATACGATTGGTCTTATATTAGTAGCAGAATGCCCGATGTGGTTAAAACTGCTATTGCGATCATATTGCGATTCGATTTCTATTCAATTTTGACATTATTACCTTAGGAGAATCGGGCCCCAGAATGCCCGATATGGTTAAAACTGCTATTGTGATTCAATTTCTATTCAATTTTGACAATATTAACTTAGGAGAATCGGGCTCCTGGAAGTTGATGATTGATACACCCGTTCCATCGGGCTATGAGAGTGAGTTAATAGAGAGTGCATCTGTATTTGCGCAAATGCATATGCACTGTATTCTGCAAGTATTAGGTATATATCCTGCGCAGCTGGCTGATCTCCTCAGAGGACAGCTGCCTAGGGTCAGTTGCAGTACGGGAGACAGTAGCAAAGTTACTTATATGGTGTAGGTATTATTCAAATAATTCGCTACCTTTAAAAAAAGCCTAAATTCAATCAAACTTAACAAATCTATCAACACGGAAAAAGGACTGAATCAAATCCGACGAAATTTAGCATGGAGATATATCCAACCTTAGGGACAAAGGATACGTACTTAGTTTTTTTTATAATCTTCTGTAAATACTTACAACTTGTGCGGACGCCATAGCTGCTCTGAAGGCGGTGCGCGCGTAGTCGCGAGCGCCCGACACTATGAACGCCGAATCTAGAAATATCGACATCATCACCATCTATCTTATCTTTCTATAGGTAGTTATAGTTACCGGCACGGATATTGAGCTCTCGGCGGAAGAGTGGGGATCGCTTTGCGCACTGTACACTTAAGGCAATAAACCAATAAATCACTTCTGCGCAGGTGAAGGTCATGGCTCAATATCCGTGCCGATAACTATACAAGGATTACTTTGTTTATTTCTATCCTAAAGGCTCGGTAAGTAGGTTTGAAAAATTTACAGAACCCGTTTGAAGAATTCTGTCACTGTGGAGAATTTAAATAAAGGCGTCCACGGCCGATTTCGGCCACGGCGGCTGTTCTCATTTAAGGAGATCCGCCAGCTGCGCAGGACATATTATAGTGCACAAGCATTTGCGCAGACACAGGTGCACTCCCTATTCCTTCACTCTCATAACCCGATGGGACGGCAATCCGACACGACCGGAAAGAGATCAGGCGCAGGACCGACATTTACGTGTTCTCCGATGCACGGGTGAATCAATCACCAACTTCCAGACTACCAAGGGCGGATCCAGCTTCGGCGCCAGGGGGGGGTCACACAGTCGTGGTTAAGTCACAAAAAATATTATACTGTAGCGTATACTTCTTTTCATATTAAAAGTAGTAGTATAAATACAATAAGCGCGATCGTAGCGAGCTCGAAATTTTTACGAATGTTAAGAAAAGTGTTTTCATGTAGAAAATGGCCCGAGCAGAGTGAGCGCAATTTCTCGTATTTATACTACACACACGTGCCAAACAAAAAACCGCGAGCGAAGCGAGCGCGAAAATTTTTGTTCAGGTCGAGAACCAAGCTTAAAAAAATGTTTTTATGTAGAAAATGGTCCGAGCTGAGCGAACGCGATTTTTTGGACATAATCACAGATGGCAAATTAAAAAAAGCGCGAGCGAAGCGAGCGCGAAAATTTTTTCAGGTTGAAGACTAAACGTTTGAAAAATATTGTGTACGCAGAAAAGGGCGCTTACGTTTTTTATTGCAGCAACAGTAAAACATTTTCTGTGAAAACTTCAATTGTCTTACTATTGGTAAGGGTTCATGAGATCAGGGTCGTCTCTAGCTCATGTAGCGCCTGGGTGCAATCATCACCCAAGCGCCACCTATGTATCTATTGAAAGATTTTGAGTAGTACATATTGGTTGAAGTACTTTACAAGGAATATAAATAAGAACGTTCGAACGAAAGTCACTTTTTTGGTAGGTAAAGGTCTTAAAAAAATGTTTCCAAATCATTGTAGGTTCAAACTGTTGGGCAGATTTAAGTTATGAAAGTCGAGTCAGGACAACGTAATTGTAAAATTTTTAATATTGGGACACAAAAAGTTCATAAGTTTTAAAAAGCGCTGTAAGGCACTTGTCTCACCGGCAACGATTAACGAGTAACGAGTAGAGCTAGAACTAGAAACGAGTTAGCGAGACGCGGGGAGCGAGTGCGTAGTTCCGATATTTGTGTAGCTCGGCTATAAGCGAGTGTGCGAGTGAGGCGGGCGATTACTCGCATCATTCGCTCGCTGGATACGCACTGTAGAGAAATGACCACTGGTTGCTCTCTCGGCGTGAGTTCTAAACGCTTGGCGAGTGTCGCCCGCGCCGAGCGAGTGTTATCTTTCATAGCTTTTGTCGCTCAGCGACAAACTAGTGAAGCGAGTGCTCGCCGGCAGTGTGAACAGTCAGCGATCAACTACATATTTGTATATGCATCTCTTTTGTTCACTTGAAAAGTATATCTATTGTACGTTTCTTGAGCGAGGAAATAGTCGATAGTTAGTCGTTTTCTCGTCGTTGGTGGGACAACTGCCTAAAGTAACAAGCAGTCGGAAGCGCAAACTGTTTTGTTTTTGAGGTTTCCATTAATATTTTTTTTTGCTGTATTTGACTTATGAAGTTAACAAGGCAAGGCATATATAATATTGCGCGAGCGAAGCGAGCGCGAAATTTTTTGAGCCTACGACACAAAAGCACCTGATTAAGTACAATGTAAAGCAACAAGTAGTCGCGAGCGCAGCGAGCGCGAACTTTTTTAAATTATTTGTTTGAAGACTCACAAATCAAGACTGGAAATTACGTACCTACAAATAAAAAGGAACCGTGATTAGAGCGAGTGCCATTTGTGTTCGTTGATTCGGTGCGTCAATAAAAATAATAAACAATCAGAAATACAGTACAGACATACTTAGTCATTTACTCGCGAGCGTAGCGAGCTAGAATTTTTTCACTTAGTTGGAGGATGTTAAAAGTTAAAAATAATCAAAATGATCAATCCAAGAAAGCGAAGGCGACTTTTTTGTCAGTATCATGATACTATGTGGAACTTCCTTATCGAACGGGTGTAATTTCTTCGAAATTTCCTGGTGGTGGGGCGTCCCGCGGCGCCCCTGATATCGAGGCGCCCGGGTTATTCGCACACCCTGCACCATAGGTTAAGACGGCCCTGCATGAGATACAGCATGTAATGTAGACAACCCGGACAGCGGATTCAGAGTAAATAAAGAATAGAGAGCGAGCGTTGCGAGCACGAATTCTTCAGCAAAACTACTCTACCTGTAACTATGTAGGTATCTACTTATTCACTCGGAATAAAAATTATCTTATACTTATAACAAAAACATAAAACATCGTGTTTAACCATTTCAATTATTGGTCCTCTTAGGTCCTGAACCTGGCCCAGGGGGGGGTCATGACCTTGTGACCTACCCCCTGGATCCGCCGATGCAGACTACGGGCTGCTTTGTGAAAGTTCAAGAAAACCCACAAAGCGATTTTGGCCCGACCCGGGAATCGAACCCGAGACCTCGAGAACAGCAGCCGCGCTTGCGACCACCAACGAGGCAGTGGAAAATATACACCCCGGATGACAAAAGCTATAAGCTATATTCTATCCGGATACGGGAAGAGTTTCCAGTCTGGATCTTGACAAGGGACAAAGGATTTTATTAACCGGTAGGTGGCGAAAATTATGTAGTTCATCAGGGACTGCGGGAATCATAAAGGTCTCTGCACACAGCGGGTGCGGCGCGGCGGGACGGGACGGCGACGCGACACTGAGCAGTTGTAACTTGTAATGTACTAGATATTACGGAGGCCGCCACACAGAGCCGTCCCGCTCGACGCGACGCGACGCGACGATCTAGTACATTGTGTCGCGTCGTCGTCCCGTCCCGCCGCGCCGCGCCCGCTGTGTGCAAAGACTATACCTAATAGTTAATTTTAAAAGAACTTACCATACAAATAATCGTGACAACGCATTTTTGACACGTTGTGTTTCCTAGGAGCTGCATACAGCGTGTCGCCACTCATTTTGTCACAAATATAATTAGTACTTTACAAAAATAAACCACTTTTAACTCAGTCTTCGGTTCATTTGTGGTGATATCGAAATAACAAATACCGTTGTCATGGTAACGGCTTGTCATCTGTGACTATCTTTGAGTATTTGTTAAACCTTCGTGCATTAAGGCGCGGGCCCACTGCGGCGCATGCTGTGCACGGGCACGCGGCGCATTTCATCATCATCATCATCATCTCAGCCATAGGACGTCCACTGCTGAACATAGGCCTCCCCCTTTGATCTCCACAGATACCTGTTGGAAGCGACCTGCATCCAGCGTCTTCCGGCGCATTTTAGCTGCGTGTATTAATTTGTTTGACAACGTGGGTCTATGTTTCCACCGGAATACACGAATATGACGTGATTCGTGTACTCCAGTGGAAACGTAGACCCACGTCGACAGCGTTGAGCTATGTAACCGCCTATTCGAGCAAGCCACGCGTGTATCAATTCATGCGTAGCCTTTCCGTGGGTTGCAGTGGACACAACCACATACATTTTCTTCCAAAGCGAAGCTCAATACACGTGCGTAGCTTCTCCATGCACCGCGGTGGGCGCGCGCCTTTATTCTACCGTAGTTATTCGCTACAGACCTATGTGCAAAGTGGGTGGTGGGGGACAGCAAATCGATCGAAGCGCACGATGTGGCAGAAACATGGCAGAAATGACATGGCACACTTGACAGTCCAGAATTAATTCAAATTCTGGACTGTCAAGTGTCAAATTGCTATAATTTCAAAAGTTCCAGCTTCCTTTATAATTTGTAAAAACGTAAATATTTGCGATATGGGTCATAGTACATGCTGTGTCGTAAATTGTAAAAACAATGGGAAAAACAGTTCGTGTAAGTTTTATGCGTTTCCAACATCAAAGTGGACATTACAGCAAAGACAAAAATGGATAGCTGCTGTGAATAAAAAAAAGTAAGAAATTTAACCTAGTACCTGCACTATAATAATAATAATAAGCGTTCCAAAATTACGGTCTTTTTTTATTTGTTTTAGTGCTGATGGGTCCCCATGGCAGCCAAAACGACATGATACAATATGCAGTGAACATTTTATTGGAGGCAAAAAGTCAGACGCAGTGGCGAGCCCTAGCTATATTCCAACAATATTCCCGTCAATATATCGGCGTAAGAAAATAGACCATTCTCAGGTCACTGCTAGATATAATCGTTTTATGACACGAAGATATCCGGATCAACAATTCATTGGAAAATACGAACAGAATCAGTTACCAATCGAAACAGTTACTATAGTAAAAAATGAAAGGGAATTTACTATGATGGCCGATAAAGGATGCCAAGCAGATATTTATAATCAGTTCAAGTTGAAAGATACAACATTTATTTGTAATAGGTACGTTCAGAATAATAACTGTGATGCTGAGATCCAAGTAGAAATACCAACTATTTCCAAAATTGTCACCACAAATACTCCAAAAACTAAAGACAAAGGTTGTTGCACTACAAAAGTTACATATAGTACCCAATCAACATCTACGAGTAGTCAAGATTTTGTTGGTATCTCATCAATTAAGAATGACCAACAACTACTAGATCTCGCTGGTGTGTCATTCAAAACTTTTGATATTTTATTAAGAAGAATGACCATTGGGAAATGTGCAGTTTCCAAAAAGGACCGGCTTTTAATTTTTTTGATGAAATTCAAAACTGGACTGACTTTTTCGGCATTAAGTGTATTGTTTGGTATACACAGAACCACAATCTCAAGAATATATTATCATATTCTACAAGATTTAAAACCAATCTTAGAAGATATTTAATAAATAAACGCTACTATAGCAGAAAAAAAAAGTCATGGTGGCCTAGTGGGCAAAGAACCAACCTCTCGAGTATGAGGGCGCGGGTTCGATTCCAGGTCAGGCAAGTACCAATGCAACTTTTCCAAGTTTGTATGTACTTTCTAAGTATATGTTAGACACCAATGACTGTGTTTCGGATGGCACGTTAAACTGTAGGTCCCGGCTGTCATTGAACATCTTTGGCAGTCGTTATGGGTAGTCAGAAGCCAGTAAGTCTGACACCAGTCTAACCAAGGGGTATTGGGTTGCCCGGGTAACTGGGTTGAGGAGGTCAGATAGGCAGTCGCTTCTTGTAAAGCACTGGTACTTAGCTGAATCCGGTTAGACTGGAAGCCGACCCCAAACATAACTGGGAAAAGGCTTGGAGGATGAAATGCTACTACAGCATACAAGAATTTTTAAGTGAGTGATACATACCTACATATTTAAAATTCTCTTTAGTGATTACTTTTATTTTGATCTCGATGTTTCTTTGATTACCTACATATTTTAATATTGTTTTTTTTTTGTTTAAATAGAGTCAATTTTAATATCTTAAGCTAGCTTAAGAACCATTTGAAATTTTGTATGCCATCATGAGGCAAAACATGAGTTGATACTACTTATTGTAACACCAATGCTTTGTACCATGTTTTCTATACTAATATTATAAAGAGGAAAACTTTGTTTGTTTGTTTGTTTGGTTGTAATGGATAAACTCAAAAACTACTGGACCGATTTTAAATATTCTTTCACCATTAGAAAGCTATATTATCTGCGAGTAACATAGGCTATATTTTATCCCGGTGCGGGCAGTAGCTCCCACGGGACGCGGGTGAAACCGCGGGAAAACGGCTAGTACAAAATAAAGTATCTTTATCTTTAAGATCTTGGTGCAGATGCGTAAATGGTGGAATAAAATCCTCAACCGTCAAATGGATACTAATAATATGAAAGTCTTCAAGAGAGTCCAATAATAAGTTTATTTTATAATTTTTACACATAACGGTGGGTACAGACTATGTAACATAACATGTTATACAACATTGCTATATAACATGTTTCAGATAATGTGGACACTGAATGTTATAAAACATGTTATAATAACATGTTGTATAACTATTTATTGACATTACAACAATGTTATATAACTTAGGATTGTGGATAGCACTGAAGAACGATAAACGACAATGGTTATATAACCATTGTTATATTGCAATGTTATTCTAATGTGTACAGTATTGTTTTATGTTGCAATGTTGAATAACAAGGTTACATAATGTGGACGTGTTATATAACATGTTACATAGTTTGTACTCACCTTAACAAGCTTTGCACAACAACTGTCATTTCATCTTTTTTTTCTTTAACACTTTTTTCTTCTATCAATTTTTCCGGCAATGTACCTAAACCAAAGAGGTTGTACATACAAAAATACTTTCCCTAATTAATGAGAAGAATTTGGTTGCCTAATGCATCCCAATATTTTGTCGTAAATCCACGAGCCGAGGTCTGGGAACTGCCTTAGTAAAGACATCAGCCAGCTGATCTGTTGAAGCTGTCTTCACATCCGTCAGGGTACCTTCTTGCACCATTTCCCTCACAAAGAAATGTCTAATACGGATGTGTTTTGTCCTCTGATGGAATTCTGGGTTGTGAGCTAGTCTTATAGCGGCCTCATTATCCACTTTAAGGACAGGTATCTCTTCTAGATCTGTCATTACTGCAAAAATTCTTTGCGGCTATACTAGTTCTCTAGCAGCCACTATCTCCGCTTCGGTTGTGGATATAGCAACTGTGGCTTGCCGTTGACTAAGCCAAGACACAGCAGCGTATAAACGTACTACGCCAGTAGTTGATCTTCCAGTTGTAGAGTCTCCTCCGTGATCAGCATCACTGTAGCCTATTAGCTGTTTAGGCTTACTTCCATATGTCAATCCGAGAGAGATTGTCCCCTTCAGGTACCGGAATATTCTTTTGACTGTGTTCCAGTCTTCCTTTGTAGGATTCTCTAGCTTACGAGAGGCTACTCCCACCGCATAAGCGATATCGGGACGAGTGCCTACCATCAAATAAGCGAGGGCGCCGACTGCTTCTCTATAGGGAAACTTCTTTTGTTCTTCTGCAGGGACCACTTTCCCTGACTGAATTCTTTCCTTTACTATAGGAGTAGACTGGATTGCAGTCAACCATCCCAAAACGCTCTAATCTTCTTTAAATAGACTTCTTGATTGATGGTTACAGAACCGTCACTTGCGGTCTTAATTTGAAGGCCTAAATAATATGAAGCTGGTTTGACTGTGATCTTTAATTTCCTTTTCAGATCTTCTAAAAAGCCATTCGCCAACTCTGCGTCTGTAGCAGCGACTAAACCGTCATCAACATACAGGGTGATCAGAATTTTCTTCTGTCCAATTTTCTTAGTGAACAGACAACAATCACCATCACTCTGTTTGAAGCCCATTTCTAGTACTATGTCCTCAAAACAGCTGTTCCAGCACCTTGGTGCTTGTTTTAAGCCATACAGACTGCGATTTAGACGACACACTTTCTTGGAACCATCACCATAACCATCTGGTTGCTTCATAAAAATGTCCTCCGTCAATTGTCCATTTAGGAATGCAGTGGCTACATCAAACTGTACAATATGTAGATGTTCTTGAGCACTAACACTCAAAAGTGCTTGAATTGTAGCAAGTCTTGCTACGGGGCTAAAAGTTTGGTCATAGTCCAAACCTTTCTTCTGTTTAAAGCCTTTTACAACTAACCGCGCCTTATATTTTTCAATAGAACCATCTGGATTTCTTTTTATTCTAAATATCCATTTACATGGTAGTGCCTTTCTATTGGGCGGTAGTCCACATAGACTCCATACATTGTTTTCCAATAGCGATTTCATTTCGGTGTTTAATGCCTTCAGCCACTCATCTCTGTCTTCTCTTCCCAACGCTTCTTCGTAAGACTCAGGAAAGTGATCAGAGTCAATCAGGCAGATATAATCCTTCATTCGCTGTGGAGGTCTAAGGGTTGACCTGTATCTCAAATTATACCTGTGAACTTCAGGTTCCCTAATCTCCTCTTGAGCATCAATAATCTCTTCTGCTTCAGAAGCATCTTGAATGTGATCTCCTGATACAGCCTCGTCGTTGTTAGCTGTATCATACTCTCCCTCTAGAGCACGTTCATTAATCTCATTATCACGAGTTTCTGGCTCTCTTATTGGTGAACTTATCTGCGTTGGAACATCTGCCGATAAGATCACTCCCTCTGTCTCAATCAGATCGAAATCTCCCTCTGTCTCACTGCTACTTGGTTCGTTAATTGGTGGCAAATTAATTTCATCTTGAAGACTTGGTAATGCAGTTGGGTTTCTCAATTCGATGCTTGGACTAAATATGACATCTCTAGATCTTTCGGTCTTTTTTCCATTCCAGATGCGATACCCATCGTCGTTATCGTATCCAATAAGTCTGCCCTTAACAGCTTTCTTCTGTAGCTTCTTCCTTTTCTGCTTAGGTATGTGGAAGTAACATTCACTACCAATTACACGCAAGTGAGAGATCTTAGGCTTCTTCTTATACCAAAGCTCATACGGTACTTTCCCTGCTTCCCTAGTGGGTCTAGCTAGTGCGATAGAGAACGTAAGGGTGCGTCCACATCTGGCGAATGTGCCGCAAATGTGCAGCACGCGAACCGATTGCGAGCTGCGCGCGTACAGTCACTGCAATAGTTTGGTGCGCCTCTTTAACACAACTCATGCAAGGCTCGTATAGAGCGCGCGAGCGGCGCGCGATCTGCGCGCACTCAGTTCTCGCCCACAGTTCCGTTTATTATTTAATAACGAGCGCATCGTGCGCCGCCTGCGCGCTGATCGCGTACGGCGCATAGGTAGCGCGCGAAGTGCGCGCGGGCAGGTCGCAAACGGCTCGCGACCTGCACATTCGCCAGATGTGGACGCACCCTAAGCAGCTGTATTAATAAGCTCTGCGGTTATGTATGATCGAGCGGTTTCTACTAAAGTCCTGTTTTCTCGTTCTGCGCACCCATTCTGCTCAGGGGTGTATGGCATCGTGAGTCGCTGGATTATTCCCTGCTTGTTAAAAATATCTCGAACAGCTTTATTGTCGAACTCGCCGCCATTATCGCTTAATAATGTTCTAACTGTATGTCCAGCGTTTTTAGCTTCTTTTAAGAATTGACTAAGCTTGTCCTTTACTTCACTTTTGTTGCGAATGAAGAAAACGTGACGAAACGCGGAGTAATCATCCTTAAAAAGAACAAAATAGAGATGTTTGCCGTAGCTTTCCGGGAATGGTCCGCATACATCAGCGTGTACCAGCTCTCCAGGAATATTAGCTCTGTCTCTCTTGCCAAACTTTAGTCGCTGTGCTTTACCATAGATGCATCCTTCGCACTGTATATCACTCTCTAAATTTAGATTAATCCCCAGCTCCCTCTTAACAAGATCTTTAATGTACTTCTTGTTCTGGTGACCAAACCTCTCATGATATAGCTGGAGTAAGCATAATGGATCAACAGCATTAATTTGTACAGGTTTACTTGGTAGAACTGTCTTCGTCTCTAACTTATACAGTCCACCATTATGTTCCCTGTTACCTACTGCAATAACCTGACCATTTAGTTCTAATCTGCACTCTTTAGTTGTGGAAATAAATGTACTGTTTCGCAGTTTGTCCTGTGCAGCTAACATAGATAGCAGATTTTTCGTTAGTTTTGGCACGTACCAGACATCACTTAGGTTAAGCTTCATAATTTTCCGTTAACATTTGTTTCAACCACCACAGACCCTTTCCCTTTCGCAGGAACTACGGTCCCGTCTGTCTGTAGTCTCGTTTTTGTGTGTTTTTGGATAGAAGATGAATCACTTCATAATAACAAACCATAAAACTGTACAAATCACAGAGGAAATTATAGCGAACAGCAATTACTTTTTTAGTAGCTATTTTCGTAAAAATTGTACTCTTCATTTTTTTGTGCAGAATACTTAAAAAACATCTACATTTATCTAGCTATCCAAAAAAGCACAAAACACACAAAAATCCGTAAAAACGAGACTTTTAACTAATAATAAAAATATACGTGTACCGAGACGACTTGTTAAGACAAGATCTTGAAATTCGATTATCTTGAAACGGGTTAACTTTTGCCCAGTGTATCCCATCGTCAAATTTGTCCGTACTGACCTATACTATCACCTCATGAAAGGATGCGGTCTACTTACAAGTAACCCTGTATAAAAATATTACACATTGTCATTCCAGTGACACATTTGTGTTTATATTTGTGTGTAGTATGGTTTACTTTTCTTAAGTTCTAATGTGTAATTTTTAAATTAAATAAGTAACATTGCACAAATTAGTCTCCCATCAGCATAGCATCCCGTGGGAACTACTTCCCGTACCGGGATAAAAAGTAGCCTATAGCCTTCCTCGATAAATGGGCTATCTAACACTGAAAGAAATTTTCAAATCGGACCAGCAGTACCTGAGATTAGCGCGTTCAAACAAACAAACTCTTCAGCTTTATAATATTAGTATTGATAATATCCCCAAGACAAGAATAAGAGAAAACAAACTAAAATCAAAATGTATATTTTATTACACAAATAGTTTTATTTACAAATCTTAACACTAACTTACACTATAGGTACTAAAATTAAGTCCTTATATCAAAAAACTTTACTTGAATTTGTCCTAAAAACTCTATCGAGGTACTGTGCATTGTAAACGCTTAATATTATGTCTCGATATTCTAAAATATTTTTTACACCTCAAATAAAAAATATCCAGTCTAACCAAGGGGTATTGGGTTGCCCGGGTAACTGGGTTGAGGGGGTCAGATAGGCAGTCGCTCCTTGTAAAGCACTGGTACTCCGCTACATCCGGTTAGACTGGAAGCCGACCCCAATATAGTTGGGAAAAGGCTCGGGAGATGAAATTGGAAACAAATAGATTTCGTTTTTTACAATAAAGATTAAAACGGCTGTGCTGCTTACACGCAATTTGTGAAGAATATAGCCAAAATTGATTTTAAAACCCGAAAACTCTATTCTCAATTTAGCAAATTCTATTCAACATTCTATTTTAAAACATTATTATAAATATAACGGTGCGTACAGACTATGTAACATAACATGTTATACAACATTGCTATATAACATGTTTCAGATAATGTGGACACTGAATGTTATAAAACATGTTATAATAACATGTTGTATAACTATTTATTGACATTACAACAATGTTATATAACTTAGGATTGTGGATAGCACTGAAGAACGATAAACGACAATGGTTATATAACCATTGTTATATTGCAATGTTATTCTAATGTGTACAGTATTGTTTTATGTTGCAATGTTGAATAACAAGGTTACATAATGTGGACGTGTTATAAAACACATGTTATATAACATGTTACATAGTTTGTACGCACCTTAACAGTGAATTCATCACGATATCACGAAAAAACGACTGAACCGATTGAGGTGTAATTTGGTAACGAAACAAGTTATAAAAATTTGTCAAATCGGTACACGATCAAAAGGATTCTTTCATATTTAATTCATCAACATAACTTCAAGGTCATCTTGAAACTCAAGGTCATCCGAGAAATTCAAGGTCATCTGTTAAGGTCAAGGTCAGGCCGCTTTCAGAGTGTCGTCTATCTCTGCAAGTGCCATGGCAGCGGCTCTGAGCTGGTCGGCCTGCCTTCTGGCGCTGTCGGTTAAAGCTGATAGACTTTGTCGTAATGTGGCTACTCTTGCACTGACGCGTTTTTTCTCTGCTAGTAGGAGTTCTTTTGCTTTCGTTCCTGGAATTGGAAATTTTGGTGTAAATTCGTTGCTGTTTTTTTTTTATACAAAGTATAGAATGGCTAAGAATAAAAAAATAAGCTTGGTTGTGAAACTCAAACACAAAGCTGTACCTGCAGGGTTCAAAATGACCTTGCCTAACTTTGATTTTGTCGAAATTGCTTAGCTTTGGTTAAATAACCAACCAAAGGAGTAAAGGGTTAAATAATCAAAAAGTAGAACTAAGAAATACGTCTTAAGATCACATCGATTGAAGTTTTTGACCTTCAAAAGGTCATCTTTCATACTGTAAATCAAGAAGAAAACCAATAATCTCCAAAATAAATACCAGTTCTTACCTAATAACGGTAGGTAGTCACCCGCTCTCTCCGCTCGGATGTCTAGGGTGAACCAGTCGTCTAAATCATCGGAGTCTGAAGACGGTAACTCCTGAAACCATATAATAGAAGTGATTAATCATTACTCTGAAGCTGCAGCAAACATCGATGTCTACCTAAGACAGCCTAGGAGCTGGATGCGAGAAGCCGAAAATCGATCTCAGTGGCGTGCACTTGGAGAGGCCTATGTCCAGCAGTGGACTGCGATAGGCTGATGATGACCTAAGACTTCGAATTTCGATGTGTGGGCTGCTAACTGTGTTGGGGTCGGCTTCCAGTCTAACCAGATGCAGCTACGCAGTAGTACACTGCCTATCTGAACACTTTAACTCAGTTACCCGGGCAAACCCTCGGTTGGACTGGTTGTCAAGTGGACAAAGTTAAAATGACAGCCGAAACCCATCTACCTATACACTTCCTAACCGATTTCGGCTATTGTGTAAATTAATATGAGCGACATAATTAAACAGTTAGGCTTCAAAGTGTATTTTTTTTGTAAGCCTGAACTGTCCCACTGCTGGACAAAAGCCGCCCCATCTTTCGATCCCACCAATGAGGGTAGTAGGCGTCCAGGTCAACCCCTCATCTCTTTCGTCGCCTACCCCGTCTTCAAAACATTATTTAAAAAAAAATCTTATGTGAATGGCTAACTTACATCATAAAGACTGCCGTCTTCAGAGCGGCTCTCAGCATCACTAGGAACCTCTTCATCCATCATCTCCGGCTTCATGATGCGCTGCTTCTTACTGTCCTCGCCTTCTGAACCTTCTGCAAACTCCTGGCAACAACAGAAGACAGTATTTTATTCCCGGTTTTCGAAGAAACTGCTTACGGACGGTAGTTTTAGAAGTCAAAGCAAGCGTCCGTAACGAAAACGAATCTTTTCATGTGCGGTTTTGTCCACGTCTCTTGAGAAAAATTTAGAAGAAGACCGTCTACATTCTAGTTTTTGTTTTTAATTTTACTGTAGTGACCTTACAAAAAGTCGTGGTGGCCTAGTGGGTAAAGGGCCAACCTCTCAAGTATGAGGGCGCGGGTTCGATCCTAGGTCAGGCAAGTACCAATGCAACTTTTCTAAGTTTGTATGTACTTTCTAAGTATATCTTGGACACCATTGACTGTGGTTCGGATGGCACATTAAACTGTAGGTCCCGGCTGTCATTGAACATCCTTGGCAGTCGTTACGGGTAGTCAGAAGCCAGTAAGTCTGACACCAGTCTAACCAAGGGGTATCGGGTTGCCCGGGTAACTGGGTTGAGGAGGTCAGATAGGCAGTCGCTTCTTGTAAAGCACTGGTACTCAGCTGAATCTGGTTAGACTGGAAGCCGACCCCAACATGGTTGGGAAAAAGGCTCGGAGGATGATGACCTTACAAGAATTATAAACGGGATAGAGACTGTTAATTCATTTTTCATAGGCCGAATCATTGTTGTGATAAAACTCACGCACACAAAAAGCACGGTCCGCTCCGGTAAAACGTACCAAGGCGAATGAATTCCAAAAGACCGTTGGTGCTACCCCCGCACCCCGCGCGCTATTTGAATTTTATTCGAAATTTAAATTTCAAAGGACTTTTGGGACACGCAGTATAATCACGCAGTAAAAAGAAGCAGAAAGAAGCAGAGAAAAATCTTACCTCTTCATCCAACTCATACTCGTCATCATCCAAAAATTCCTCTTCATCGATAATCTCGTCGAAATCATCATTTTTGACTTCAGACTTCGAGACTTTCTCTTTCGACTTCTCCTTCTCTAATGGCTTGAATGGCGCCGGGGTCTCGACTTCTAACGACTTCTTATGTATAACTGTTGGTTTCACAGACTTGTGGTTTTTGAAAGTCTGTTTATTGGACTTCGTTTCTGTTTTTTCTGTAATGTTAAAATAACTATCGTTAGTATATGGTATCGCTGATGTAAATTATTTCCTTTATGGAGACCGACATCTGATGTGTACGCCGAAACACGGTATGATAGTATATGTGGTAAGTGTGGAAATATATATATAAATAAATAAATAAATAAATAAATATAAATAAGTTCAAATATTAAGAATAAATTCTGAAATCCTGATTACAAGTTGAAATACAGTTTGAAGTCGCAAACTGTAGATTAAAGCTGATGTCTGGAATTTAGGTCAGAATGCAAGCTAAACACTGATATCAGATTTGTAAGGCCGAAATCTGTTTCAAGGTCGAAATTCTACAAGCGGAAAGTTTCAAGGTCAACATTAAAAAAAAAATAGTAATACTCACGTGATCTATTCAAACTATTATTATTGTTAGCTCGAACGTGTTTGACGACTTTCTTCTGACTGTCAGACTTAGATCCCGATTTCTTAACTTCGAACATGCGTTGTACGGTCGATCCTTCGTCTGTTGACTGAAAAAAATAATACTTTTGTATCAAAAATAAAAAAAAATTATCAAAACTCATTTATTCAAACTTGGATGCTAAACAGCACTTTTCGAACGTCAAAAAAAAAATACAAAAGACAGTCCCCAAAACGCCCACCCTTCACCACTTCCTATGTGTTTTTGCTGGGAAGAAGAAGTGGCGCAACAAACTCCCCAGCAATATTATAGTACACTAATATTAAGCTAATGAGTTTGTTACGCTTTCATAGTTAAATGGATGAATCGATTAAGATGTTTGGTAATGATATATGTAATCAGAAATTATTGTGTGTATTCTACTTGTGCGCGTGTGTGTGTGACCATGTACGTGCGTGTCTGTCTGTGTGTGCATGAGTGTTTGCAACTTCATGTGCAAACGGCTGAACGGATTTTGATGAAACTTGACAATGATATGGCTTGAACATCACAACATAAATGTTGAAAGTCATTTTATTTCACTCAGGCCTTTACAAGCTCTTATGAAAGTCAACATAATTAAAAAGTTTGATTCTAGTTGCCACTTTTTATGTTACAGTTTTTTTTATTATTCTTTAATATTATGAGGGGTTTTTATCCACAAGGATACGCCAACCCCATTGTACCTTATCGCTACTAATGGTGTCCACGGCCGATTTCGGCCACAGCGGCTGTTCTCATTTAAGGAGATCAGCCAGCTGCGCAGGACATATTACCTCTATAGTGCACGAGCATTAGCGCAGACACAGGTGCACTCACTATTCCTTCACTCTCATAACCCGATGGGACGGCAATCCGACACCACCGGAAAGAGATCAGGCGCAGGACCGACATTTACGTGCTCTCCGATGCACGGGTGAATCAATCACCAACTTCCAGACTACGGGCTGCTTTGTGAAAGTTTAAGAAAACCCACAAAGCGATTTCGGCCCGACCCGGGAATCGAACCCGTGACCTCGAGCACAGCAGCCGCGCTTGGGACCACTAGACCAACGAGGCAGTCAATCTTATCGCTACTATTACACAGATAAACTTATAATCTAACTTATTTAATGTTATAGTTGGGGGAAGTAGGTCCTTCGGGAAGCGGGTGAAACCGCGGGCAGAAGCTAGTACGTAATAACATGTTACTTACCCGTTACTTCAGTCTAAGTCAGTACAACATACAAGCTGTTGATTTGCATCCGTGCCATATTCAAGGACGTAATTATGCTAATGATTCTCGACCCAAATCAACAAAAAAATTGGTACGTAATTTTTTTTTTTCGGAATTCCGTCAATGTCATCTAGCCGTATTTAAACTTGGCGCGTGTGTAACTGGCCTTAAAACCGTGCTACGCCCTCACACAAACGCAAACACAAAGCATACGCAACGATTATTCATAAATTTCATTCATAAAATTTGATTACTTCTGAAATACTATGACATTACAGTGACAAAAAAAGCAGTGCATATTTACACTAGCTTCTGCCAGCGGTTTCACCCGCATCCCGTGGGAACTACTTTCCGTACCGGGATAAAAAGTAGCCTATAGCCTTCCTCGATAAATGGGCTATCTAACACTGAAAGAAATTTTCAAATCGGACCAGTAGTTCCTGAGATTAGCGCGTTGAAACAAACAAACTCTTCAGCTTTATAATATTAGTATAGATATTTATTATTTACGTATAATCGATTATTTACGTATTTTATGTCCTCCTCCTGAAGTATGGCACAAATGCGAATCAACACCTTGTATAAGCTACTTTTTATCCGGGTGCAGGAAGTTGGTATAAATGTTACTGTTATTACCTGTTCAGTCTCATCGTCTCCGTCGCTCATGTCTTCGGGAACAGCTTTGGTGGCAGTCCTCTTGATCAAAGCGTTCTTAGCCAGTTTCAGAGTTTTCACTTGACTTTGCTGGAAATTCAAACATATAATAATACTAGCCGTTCCCCGCGGTTTCACCCGCGTCCCGGTGTATTTTTTGCCGCCCTGGTACATGGTGAGCAGTAGCGTCTACACTCGGTATTGGTATACTCATATAAGTTATGCTACCCTGGTACATGGTGAGCAGTTGCATCGAAATTTCGTTATTGGTATACTTATACTCCGGTAAATTCTGCTGTCCTAGTACTTTACTTTTGTGGTTCTGCGGCATTCCGTAAGTTGGTTTTTGTCTAATCACTCCCGTCCCGGGAATCAGGGGTGGACTACCCCTAACATTTAGGGGGATGAAAAATAGATGTTGGCCGATTCTCAGACCTATTCAATACGCTCACAAAATTTCATGAGAATCGGTCAAGCCGTTTCGGAGGAGTATGGGAACGAAAACTGTGACACGAGAATTTTATATATTAGATATAACTAGCTTCTGCCAGCGGTTTCTTTATACAGTTATCGGCACGGATATTGGGCTATGACCTTCACCTGCGCAGAAGCGATTTATTGGTTAATTGCCTTATGTGTACAGTGCGCAAAGCGATCCCCACTCTTCCGCCGAGAGCCCAATATCCGTGCCGATAACTATATATATATGTAATGAAATGTGATTTCATTAATCACCTCATTTAATTTAAAACTGCCGCACTTCGCGCGTTTATAAGTTGTCTGTGGAACTCGGCTGTGAAATGGCGGACGATGACTTTAATATTACTTTTTGAATTTTATTCATAAAAAAAAAACTGATAGAGAGAAAGGACTAGAGACTAATATAGAGAGAGGAGACTAGAAGGAGGAGGAGATATTCTAAACTTAAATGTCGTTTCTTTATTATTTCAGGTAAGCAGTGGGTAACTGGGTTGTTGTGTGTAATAGCTGAGCCAATTTCGATGAAATTGCTCTCGGTTATGTTGTGCTAAATATGAAACATGTGAATATAGCAATCGTACCATGGCCAGTATTTAATCTATGCCCATACTAATTAGCTGTTCCCTGCGGTTTCACACTCATCTAGGATAAACATTGCCTTCAATATTTTTGATGAATGGGCTATCTAACACAGAAATATTTTTTCAAATCGGACCAGCAGTTCCTGAGATTATCACGTACAAAAAAACAAACTCTTAATCTATCTCATATTAGTACATATTTAAATAAATACCTCATAAATGAAGTCATCATCATCGGTGGAGCCCTGGTCTTCATCTTTGTCAGGCTTTATGATCTTGAACGTCTTCTTCTTTGCCTTCTGATCGCCGTCTCCTAACATACGCTGTGGGCAATAGAAACAATACTTATTTAGTCAAGTATTTTAAGCATTTAACAGAAAAATATAATTTATAATTAAATAAATCCGCCCGCGGCTTCGCCCGCGTAGAGTTTGGTTATATCGCGTTTCCAAGAGAACTCTTCAAAAGTCCGGGATAAAAAGTATCCTATGTTCTTTCTCAAGGTCAACTCTATCTCTGTACCAAATTTTATTAAAATCAATTCAGTGGTTTAGACGTGAAAGCGTAACATACAGACAGAGTCACTTTCGCATTTATAATATTAAGTAGGGATTCTGTTATCAAATAAATAGTATCTTACCAGTAAATCATCCGTGTCGTTGCCATCATCCTCCTCAGGCTTAGCTTTAGGTATTTCAGTCTCGTCTTGTAACTTCGCTTCCACAACATGACCGTCTGTCTTTCTGTAAATATTTGTTAATTCAAATAAATAGATAAATAAAATAAGTTTAGGATAGATAAATAAAATTCTAAGTATATCTTAGACACCAATGACTGTGTTTCGGATGGCACGTTAAACTGTAGGTCCCGGCTGTCATTGAACATCCTTGGCAGTCGTTACGGGTAGTCGGAAGCCAGTAAGTCTGACACCAGTCTAACAAAGGGGTATTGGGTTGCCCAGGTAACTGGGTTGGGGAGGTCAGATAGGACAGTCGCTCCTTGCAAAGCACTGGTACTCAGCTAAATCCGGTTAGATTGGAAGCCGATCCCAACATAGCTGGGGTAAAAGGCTCAGAGGATGATCCATACAATCTCACAAACTTTCACATTCATAATATTAGTAGGACAGTAGGATATACATAGACACCTGATCAAAAACGCATCCAAATCGTCCGGCAGTTCGTCTCCATTGTTCGTACTGTCCATATTATTCAGCTGTTCCTCAATATTCTGAGTCAGATTGCTGGTCTCATCTGCAGTGTCTGCGGTGGACGTCTGCATGACTTCCGTCTCGTTACTCTGTGTAGTTTCCTGGTCTATTGTGAGGGCGTGGTCGGCGTCATCTTGTTTAGTCTGGAGTAGAGAATTTAAAATTATTTATTTATTTAACAGTTTATGTACACATATAAACACAGAAAAGAATAAATAATAGAAAAAAATTGTACAAGGGCACAGCTTATCTCAAAAGAAATTTCTTCTAGCAAGCCCGTTACGGGAGAGTAGGAATAAAAAAGAGATACAGATAGACTGTGTAAAAAGAAAGAAGATATAACCAATATATAATCACTAATTTATCTTTGATATATTATTTTAAATAACTATATTATCAGTGGACAAATTCACGAACTCGAAGGGGATGATGTTCTGGATAGAACAAAGTGGAAGAAGAAGATACGGAAAGCTGACACCGTCCCGTCTTAGTGTGTGGCAAACGGTGGTGTATGAAGAAAAAGAAGATCAGTGGACAAATGAAGGTTGCAGTTTTGTGGATATTTCATTTTATTTATTTTGTGTGTATTAAACTCAAAATTCAAAGTGAAATGTTTTTATTTCAAATAGGCTTGGCAGACTTATGACATGTCCCACTAGTAGCTGATCATCTTACAATGTAAACTAACTTACCGTTTGAACATAATCATCATCAGTGAGCACTCCTTCACTCAGCCACTCTTCCTGACCTTCCTCCATCACATCCTCTCCTTCCGGCTCCGGTTCTAAGTACTGCAAAGACAATAGAGTAATATTAAGTCTTATTCTTCTCATAGAGTGAGCTGCAGGATTTAATCACCTAGCAAACTCTGGTGTCAGAGTTTTCTCAAATCCTGATGGCTTCTGATGTGGAATCATGACAACAGTTGCTACTGGGTAGCATTAGGGGATGTTGGCTTTAGGTGCTCTCCTAGGCTTGCGTTTGTAACACCTCCTACTTCCAGACTCAGGGCTGCTTTGCGAGTCTCTAAAACCCATATAACACAGCGATTTTGGCTCGTCCCGGGAATCGAACCCGAGACCTGATGGGTCACAGTGTAGCAAAGACTATGCAATAGATTCGGAACTAAGAAAATTATAATTACTGGGTGTGGGAAATAATTACCTTAGTCACGGGTAAAACCATTACCAACTGTTTCAGACTTTATGAACTTACAAAACTATAAAATCCACCCCTAAGATACGCACTGACCAAATATCGTTTTATTGTGATTCAAAAGACATCTATCGATACTTATAGAAAAAGTCTAAGTATGAATAATAACTCGAGTTTTACATTTAAACTATAAATAACAAGTTCTTTGATTAAATAAATGTAATGAAAGGCAGAAGGAAGCATTCACAATAAAAAATATATATCATACCTCTTCGTATTTCGACATCTTAGTCGGCGGTTCTTCAACATCAGACATTGCAAAACTGAATTAAAAGGTTTTTCTTTTATTTCTGTGCAATATAACATTTAAATAACATAATTTATCTCAAAAAGCTGTACTTTCTTTACAGAATTTACGGAATTATAACCTCAATCCAGTTTATATCAATCGATGTTCCAGTGTTCCGATATTTGTATGTTTTGTCTCACAATATTACGATTTATAAACAGAGAGGGAAAGATACAAGGCTAAAGATGAGGAATATTTCAGTATAGCGATGGAACGTACTGCGACGCTAGCAGAGTTTTGACAGTTAAAGGGACAATATTTAAATCGATCGATTATGATTTTTACAAGCCTATTTTCCGTGGCAGCACCCGGGTCCCGGAGGAACTGCTGCCCGTACCGAAAGAAAATATAACTTATGTTACTCGGGAAGAGAATTTTTCAAGTCGGTTCAGTAGTTTTGAGTAGTTTTAGAGCCTTTTACAACAACAAAAAAAAACAAAAAAGTTTCCTCTTTATTATTATTATACTAATATATTATATATTAGTACCTATAGATAATAGTCTGTATATACGTTCTATATAGCGACTTTGCTTTCAAGGCTTTTAGTTTCTTCGCTTGCCAAGTAACTCTTAGGGCCAAAACTTTATTTCTTTACGCACTTCAAAATGCTATCTAGCTGGTAACGAAATCAACAGTACAAAATTGGGAACGGCCGTTAGTGAGACTGGTTCTAGTTCCCAACATGTAGGTATTATTAAGTTTACTGAAAATAAAGTTAAACGACTGGACATACTAGCTGTCTTGCACTTGCGATATCTCGACGGAAAAACAACAGAAATAAAAAAATACCATTTACAATAGACATTTATTTATTTATCAATAAAGAAATTTGTCATTATTTACACAATTTCACAATATTTTCGTTTTAATTTAATTTGTAGATACAGTACTTATTACAAAACGATAAAGCAGTCTATTTATTTTTTAAACGATTGTACGCGACGCGACGGCGTCTTGGGGAGATATGGTACCTACTGGAGGGCAGAAATGTATTTCGATTTTGGCTGTTTCTTTAGTTAATTAATAAGCAATATGAAATTGGATAGCAATGAAAGAATCGCCGAAATAAACCCGCTTTTATTAGGTTGTCCTGTATGTAACTGGCTATGTAATGGAATCTAAGGTAGCTGATAATGACGTTCTTCCAAGGATCGTAGCGGCATGAAATTGCATTTTCACAAGCGTGTTTTTCTTGTTCTAAACTACCTACACCTTATGTAAGTGTACATGCAGAGAGGCATCTACTTTACAGTTTTACTGAAAAAAAAAAGAATTTTTTTTTTTGTGTACAATTTAGCCATCATGACCTATTCTGACTGACTGATTTGTCACTGATGTACATACCCTGGCACCACGGAGGACCATGTTTAATTCTTTAAAAATCATTGCTCACAAATCGAAATACATTTCCGTCTCCGATTCAAAGCACTTTTAATCGATATAAAGATTAATAGCATCAAACGGCATTGCCATTAAAATAAAAAACTATATTACAACTGTCATTTACATTTCCCGCCATTTTTGCAAAACTAACTCTACATTATTACCTGAGAAATATCTCTGTACTTCGCTAACTGGACTGTACCTCTTTCTGCATTTAAGTAGTCTTGCTTAATTATTTAAATAATAGTTTGTAAATAAGCATGTAACCTGCGCATGCTTCTGCACCGTGTAGATATATCGTTAAGGCGGCCAACTTTATAGTAAGTCAATGCGGGACACCCACCCCTATCCACAATAAGAATTAGGATTTGTTGGAATTATTAATGGTGTACTTAAATTAGAAACAAACAACACCACTACCGAATTAACATTTATTTTTCTCCGGGAAACTCACGTAAACGCATGCGGCATGAACACACGGACGCACGCGCGCAGCCGTACACACACACGCACACACGCTAGATGATACACTGCCTGCGGTAGCAACGGCGCCGCGCCGCATCTCGTCATTCGTATTTTGATGTGGAACACCTTTATGCGAGCAAAGCGATGGGAAACGAGGAATGCGGGACATGCGGGACGCCTTAGACGATTTGCGGGACTATTTTATTAAATACTAGCTTTTGCCCGCGACTTCGTTCGCGTGGAATAGTGGCATCCGGCAGATTTTTGGTTTAAACAATAGATGGCGCTGTATGTCCGGAATAAATTGTATTTTTTATTTTTTGTAATAAAAACTATCCTATGTCCTTTTCCTGGCTCTAAACTACCTCCCTGCCAGTTTTCAGCTAAATCGGTTCAGCCGTTCTTGAGTTATAAGTGGAGTAACTAACACGACTTTCTTTTACATATATAGATAAAGATAATGTAGGTACATGAAAACAAAAAAGTGTTATTATTGTGTAACTAAATACTATCCTAAAACAAACAAAGTACCTACTATATACCTCGTGTGTTCATAAGTTTTGAGACAAAATAAAAGTTGCATATCTTTTTAAATAATAAACTTATATTTATAAAACCAATAGTAAACATTAAGTAAATAGTAAGTAAAAATTAAATATAATTATTTTTCAAAATGACCACCCCTGTTTTTAATACATGCCCTTAGACGATTTGGCCAGTCATCAATGGCGGCACGAATCTTTTCCAGAGGAATTCGCTTCGCTTCTCGGACAAGAGCTCGCTTAAGTGACTCCAAGTTTGGGTGGGACTTTCGGCAGGCTCTGAGCTCTAATTCGGTCCATAGAGAATAATCCAGCGGGTTGAGGTCGGGGCTGGAGGAGGGCCATTCATTCGCCGCAATGAAGGCCGGCACATTTTCCTTCAGCCAAGCTTGAGTGGTTTTAGCCTTATGGGATGGCGCCGAGTCTTGCTGGAAAACCCAATACTTGTTATGGAATAGGGTATTAGACAGGGGTTTCACAACAGTCTCTAGGAATGTCACTTTGATAATTTTTGGCTTTCACCTTGACGCCTTGTTGGCAGAAATGAAGCTGAGTCACACCTTCGTACGAAACTCCCCACCATACCATGACACTAGCCGGATGATGAGTACGCGAGACATTCCGTGCTGAAGCTGGGACATCCTTGCTACTTTTGGCGTACACTTTATTGTTTTGTCGGTTGAACTTTTCTTCGACAGTAAAGATTTTCTCGTCGGTGAAGAGTATCTTCCTCGCATCGTGTCTCCTAAGCAGTATTGGACAACGTTCGCGTCGCAATTGACGAAGGCGATCGTTTAAAAAGTGTACTTTCCTACGGCTATACGCCTTAACCTTGAGATCATATTTCAGTATTCTGTTGACTGAAACGCGCGAAATATTGGTCTGCAGAGCGAGTTTCTTCTGAGTGCGACATGGATTTCGGCGAAGTCGCTCTCGGATGATTTTAATGTTCGCAGGCGTCCTCACAGAGCGTGGACGACCACTTCTTTGCCGATCTTGTAAAGAACTTGTCTCCTTGTATCGTTTAATAGTGTAATACACGAAGTTACGGCTCACACCAAAACTTTTCAGCTCTCGGAAAATGTCCATAGGTTTTCTTCCCACCTTAAATAGTGAAATGACGGTCGCACGTAATTCTTTTGTTCCCTCCATTACGAGAAAATTTAAATAAAATAATCCGAAATCATAGATATTAAAAGTTAACATTCCAAATTCAAAATTAGAAAAAAGAAATATACAGCAGCCAGTAATTTTTATTTTATTTTTATAAGTAAAAAGTTTGTCTCAAAACTTATGAACACACGAGGTAGAAAACAACTACAAAATGAAACTGTGTTTAAAAAGTAATATTACGATGATAATTATATCGCATAAACAAATTAGCGCTGCATTCAACCGTTCAGTAGGGAGCCATTGAGCTACACCCCGGCTTGCCTGTAAGCACCGCCTCTCTCCCGCCGCGCCGGCCAGCGCAGAGAGCGAGTTGGTTTTGTTTCGGAGTTATTTATCATTGTAATCTTTTAAGTTTTTTGTTGAAATTAAGTTATGTCAAAGACAATTTTATTCACAATTTAGTACTCTTAACCAACAACATATTTATTTGAATAAAGATTAATATTATTATGTTAATACAACTTAAACAAATTATTTCGACCAAATTAGGTACCATAAAAACGGTTTTTGTGAGTTAATCTTAAAAGATCGACATACACTGTCGCGGACTGTTTTTTAGATCATTAAAAGAGCTATTATTCTTTAATACATATTTTTTGCGTATCTTGAACCGTTTTCACGGCGCACGCAACGGAAGGCTTCAAAGATGAAATAATTTCTCCCGTTTTTTACACATTTACCACTATATCTTTGCTCCTATTGGTCGTAGCGTGATGTTATATAGCCTATAGCCTTCCTCGATAACTGGACTATCCAACACAAAAAGAATTATTCAATTCGAACCAGTAGTTTCGGAGATTATCGCGTTCAAACAAACAAACAAACAAACAAACTCTTCCGCTTTATAATATTAGTATAGATTGCAATGCGGGATTGCAACCGTCATTACGGGACGGTCCCGCAGAATGCGGGACGGTTGGCCGCCTTATATATCGTAACTCAAACTTCACTGATTAAAAATTCATGCTCGTATTTTGTACTGGAAGTGCCTACATCTTCTATACAGTTACATCTAGCTATAGAGATACTTGTGTGATTTGTCTCATTTCGTACTTTTCGTAGGAGTATTGATAAAAATATTAAAAGGGAACTTAAAAAAAAAACCAATAAAATAAATTAAATTAATTTAATTATAAACAAGCAATATATACAAAGATTGCGATAATTCGGTATTAAAATATACATGATGCGTGTATTTGTGAAATTATATTATAATCCAAACTAAAGTCTATTATTTTTTGTGTAAGCACAATACTTGGCAGTTTTCAGTTAGAAATTATTTGACACTTTAAAAAAAAAATGATTTTCGGTCATGACGGCTGTTCTTATGTAAGGAGATTCGCCAGCTGGGCAGGGCATATTACAGTGCACGAGCATTTGCTTGGACACAGGTGCCTCACTATTCCTTCACTCTCATAGCCCAATGCGACGACAATCCGACACTACCGGAGATCAGGAAAAATAATAGAATTAATATGGATTACAACAAGAAACCACTAACTGTAAACAAAAAAGGAAAGTAAAAACTTAATCAAATACATTTTGAATTAAATTAAAATAACATAACATAAAGGCTGGTGTGACCTAATGAAAAAAATATTTAAAAAGGCGATAAAAGGAACTGGTAGATATATCGCACTCATACTGGGCAACATTTTGAATACTTTTCAACCATACTTTTAAAATTATTGTCATATTATAGAAATTTTATTCACACAACCAAAAAACGCAGACATTCATACAAAATAATAAACTTAAAAGTTAAATAAGTATCGGTTCTTACTACTATATACTTTTTTTATAATATTTTTCTATCATACTTTTTTTTTGCTTTTTATACAGTGCCAATATAAAAATTCTATACAGAAAGACCAATAAAATTAATCTAGGTTAAAGTATATATGTTTTTTTTTTTATTGTTCGTTTTAATCTTCAACCTATGTACGCTTCATAGATTGATTCTTATACAGATATTCTGCCAAATTGAAAATACATATAAATATTTTTCATAATATATGAAAATCGTTAGGATAGGTGTTGCAAAAGTACACATGTTTTGGAGATTCTTAGAGCCTCTAGTTTATTTATTGTATTTCTGATACCAAAATAATAAAATGAAAAAAAAAAAAGTCCGAATTTTGACTTGACTTAGAGAGATCCACTTGTGTATGAAAAAAAAAACTGTTTTTAAAACCATTGAATGTCATTAATTTCGGACTTCAATTATATTTCTATCTCAAACTTTCAAAATACAACCAGAAAGAGAAGACTACCATAACCTGACTAAATCTTCCATCTCTTTCTGCCTATGCTTGTTAAAAAGAGACAGCAATATTTTTACTCAATATGAAATGGTAATAAATGATGCCTCCTTTTTGGGAAGTCGGTTAAAAAGAATTATTATCATGCTACTTCGTCTGCCTTTCTTTCCTGATTTCAGATCATGATATTAAACTAGCAATATCCGTGGTTTCGCTCACACACAGAACTTTATGCACTCATATAAATATATCTTCAATCTGAGCTAACACTATACCAAGTTTCACATAAATCATAAACTTTTGCAGACAGACCTACATTCTCACAGTTTAAATTATATCTCAAATGACTCGGTTCTAAAATCACTGCACAGCCAAACGCTAAATTAAAACCACGGAGAACAAAATGACTAGCGGAGATGTCATAACGGAAAATCTTTTCGAAAAAATGTCTTTCTTTCTTTTCGACAACGACGGGTGTTCGGGGGACAAGAAACGTTACTGACTCCTTTGGAACACCCATTTTTTGTAAAATCAAAAATCTACAACAGATAACCATGTTAGTTCACTCTTAACTGAGCGTTTTAGTCACGCCTACCGTCCGTTATTTGACCTACAAGAAGGCGCCTGACCTACCTGCCTTATGACATCTCCGCTCATCTTTCGTTTCCTTGATTAAGCAAGACTACTTATACGCTTGGAGCTTTACGGAATTCAAGTCAAACATCCCATAATCTTTACATCCTGGTATATTTGCTAAAGGTAAAATCTAATAAATCTTTTTTATAATCTTTTGAACGCCATATTGGTGTTTTTTTACATCACATTTGATAATGGTACGCGTTTCTGCTTAGCGCTTTCAGAGGGAAATCGACTCTATTGGTATTGCTTAAAGGTCCAAAATTAATAATATTTACCTGGTTTAATCATCATCCTCCGAGCCTTTTTTCCAACTATGTTGGGGTCGGCTTCCAGTCTAACCGGATTCAGCTAAGTACCAGTGCTTTACAAGAAGCGACTGTCTATCTGACCCCCTCAACCCAGTTACCCGGGCGACCCGATACCTCTTGGTTAGACTGGTGTCAGACTTACTGGCTTCTGACTACCCGTAACGACTGCCAAGGATGTTCAATGACAGCCGGGACCTACAGTTTAACGTGCCATCCGAAACACAGTCAATGGTGTCTAAGATATACTTAGAAAGTACATACAAACTTAGAAAAGTTGCATTGGTACTTGCCTGACCTGGGATCGATCCCGCGCCCTCATAGTTGAGAGGCTGGTCCTTTACCCACTAGGCCACCACGACTTTTACCTGATTTAATATCTTTAGTAAAATAACATGAAACAAAAGATTCTACCTAATGTAGTTACTTACGCAGTTTATTATCCTATGTCGACATCAAAATCAATTCAATCTAAAATTTTTGTTACGATTTTTGGAAGATTAACGGCCAGTTTCTTCATCAAACATAAAAGTCAAAGTAATGTCTAAAGTAAAAGTAACGGTCAAATTAGTTTTTTCAAGGCTAAAGTGACAGCAAAACTAGTAGAAAAAAGCGAATTTGACCGTTACTTTTACTTTAGACATTACTTTGGCTTTTACTTTAGATGAAGAAACTGGCCGTTAAAAACAGCCTATTTCCCTCTGAAAACGCCAAATATAATCTGTATTGTACTTAGCCTAAATTAACTATCTAGCGTCGAAATTATCATGTTTTTTTTTTAATTTTAATAAATTACATATTTCTAAAGCGTATTCATTTCCAATCTGATTTTGAACTTGGTTTAGTCACAGAATGAGTGTTAAGACTGATTAAAATGCTTACAAGTTTACCGACAACATAAATAACCGTTTTTTTAAAACAACCATTTATTTTGAAAATTGAACGTAAAAATTCATAGCACAGTTGTCTTAAGAAAACTGACGTGTATTTTGTCGGTCAACTTGGATTTTAGAAGACATTAATGTGTGTATGTAAAGGTCTAGTTTAACTCAACGAAAAATAAAGATACAATCAGTAATTGATTTTTTACTGTTTGGGGTACCTATGTCAAACCAACAACGCAATGACTAGTTTGTATGTGTCGCATTCATATTGAAAAGCTTGTAGGTACAGTAAACTGCACATCAGTGGTAACTGTCATGCACCTTAACTCAAGTACGATTATCCTATAAAACTGTTACCACTGACCTGAAGTTGACTGTACGATTCTACTTTGCTTATCCAAGGTGGACTTTAAAAGAGACTCTTCAGTTTGTTTCTGTGTTTCTTCTCAAAGTAGCCAGATAGGAAATATCGACATCATTTCGCTATCAAAGAAAATATGATGAAAAAGTGTTGTTTTTAACCTATGTATTTGAAAAATAAATATCATTAATCACTTATGTGCATTACCGGGTAACTGGGTTGAGGAGGTCAGATAGGCAGTCGCTCCGAGTAAAGCACTGGTAGGTACTCAGACTGGAAGCCGACCCCAACATAGTTGGGAAAAAGGCTTGGAGGATGAATCACTTATGTGCATACATAGATAGTGGGGTGCGTCTTTTCGGCTTACATGAGCTTAGTTAAGCTTGGTTTGGTAAAATTTTCGGTCTCTTCTGATCTTATTTTTCGTTGAGTTAGATGGCTATATTCCAATCGATTAGGCACGTAAATCGAATCAAGATTGTTTACCTTCAGTACCTAATCAAACGGACTATAAGTTTTAAAATAATTCTGATAAGAAAAACAACAAAGTGATCTATTCCACAGCCCGTACACAAAGACAGATAGACAAGAAATTAAAATACAAATAGATAGTACAGTGTAGCTTCAGTACTGAATAGACAAGATGACTTAGGCGCAAATTCACTGACAACACAAACTTACTGTTTACTTTGAAAATTCAACGTGACAAAAAGCAAAAAGGTTGGTAAATGAAAAAGGGATTAGTCTGTCTTTTAGATAACCCTAAAATAATGGACAAGTATTTTTTATTTTCTCTCACAAACAAATAACAACGACAACACGATAGAATTTTGTGTTACGTCACTTTTAATTAAAAAATTTACACTAACGTGACGTCACGAGCCACTCTCAATCTTTGTTGCGTTATATCTTAGTAAATATTTAGTGTTCTGTTAAAATAAAAAATACGTGTCCAATATTTTTTGATAATCTAAAATGTGGACTAATTAGAATCAATGCTCAATCCTTCTCCGTGTGAGAGGAGGCCTGTGCCCAGCAGTGGGACGATAAAAAGGCTGTAACAGTAACAGTAGAATCACTATTTTTTTACTCTGTTATCACACCTATTCATAGTACATAAGTAGTAGTTTTAAGAAAATTGATGTTTATATTGTCGGTGAATTTGGGCCTGAATAAAGAATTGGTAGTATGATAGCTAAAACAGATATGAATGAGGGTTTTCTAAAATGGCAATCCACGAGGTGGCAGCACCGAGCGTCAGGTCCAGATAACTGTCAAAGTGCTTATCTTTACTATGAATAGTGAACGATGTTAGTGTTTTTTTATTTTATAATTAAAGCACTGCATTATTGTTTTACTATTGCGGTTGAGTAAATAAAAAAAACTAAATCATATTGTGTTAACAAATTTTTCAACAAGCTTTTCCTTAGTACCAGTGACTTTTGCACCCTCTCTCTTAGCTCAATTTTTAGTTCGGAAACCTTATTCTGACCGTAGTCCATAATAAAATCAATAACACTTCCAATATAACAGAATTTCAATAAACAATAAGTTCGGCACCTACAATTCCATACCATTTGACAGCTGTTTGGACCAGACGCATACGTGGCGCCACCCGGTGGCAGAAAAAATTTCAAAAACCCTCATTGCCTGTAAGTTGTCCCCACAAGGTTTAGACATTTAGGCACAATTTTATTGCTTTAAGCCAAGCCTTGTAGCACTTAAAGCATTTATTGCCAGATCAAAAAAAATGATAACGATGACTTACATATTGTAATAAGTTCTGTCTCAAAATTTAAGTTTCTGTTTTGAACTACTGATCCTATTTTAACTCTGACATTGAAATCTCAACTTTATTTCTATACCGTTCAGGTGTATTTTGTTTCGTTGCCTTAAATACTTTTCCGTGCCGTCGTCAACTGTTCTTTTGGAATATTCAATGAACATTTTGACTTTCCTACTCATCCTCCGATGACTTTTTTTGACTTTCCTACGATGATGTTAAAATATTACTTACGTTAGCAATGAATGCTTTAAGTCCCAAGGCTTGTTACTATTTTATATTATTTCATTACTGTACAAAATAGACCATTTAGAAACAAGTAACTCCACATTTTGTATCTAGCCTAAGATTTAGGAAGTATAGTTGTATTCTGTCTCATGAAATCTTATATATTTCAACCATTTATCTAGTTACTAGCTGTTTTCCTGCGGTTTCACCCGCGTCCTGTGGGAACTACTGCCCGTACCGGGATAAAATATAGCCTACTAGCTTTTGCCCGCGACTTCGTTCGCGTGGAATAGTGATTTTTGGTTTGACCAATAGATGGCGCTATATGTCCGAAATAAATTTTATTTTTATATTTTTTTGTAATAAAAACTATCCTATGTCCTTTCTCAAGTTCCAAACTGTCTGTACCAAATTTTACACAAATCGGTTCAGTAGTATAGGCGTGAAGAAAAGACAGACAGACAGACAGACAGACAGAGTTACTTTCACATTTATAATATTAGTTAGGATGTTACTCGGGAAGAGTGTAGCATTCCAACAGTAAAAGAATTATTCAAATCGGTTCAGTAGGTTCGGAGCCTTTATGGTAAAAACCAACAATAAAGTATTTTCTTTGTGAGATTTCTATTCTAGTCTAGATATAAAAGAAAATCATGTTAGTACACTTTTTGTAACTCAAGAATGGCTGAACTAAATTAGCTGAAAATAAGAGGACAAATGATATCGGGACACCTTTTCACACACGATCGGTTAGCCCCATGCTACGTTATTAATTAACTTTTGTTGTGGGTGCTAACACAACTAAATACATATAGCTACATATATACATATTATAACACCCAGACCACGGCCAACAAGCATGCTCATCACACAAATGTTGACCGAACCGGGAATTGAACCTCAGTTTCGACAGTCCGACATGGTGACCATTGCGCCATCGAGGTCGTCAAACATAGATCAAGATGGTATTTGTCACCATCCGTCTACGGGAAGCAGTTATCTCGGGTCGCGGGTGAAACCACGGGCGGAAGCTAATATTAATATAGATCTTGGCTACCACAAAATGGTCTATTTTGTACTGTATAATCTATTCTATTAATATGAGTGGCGTTCAAAAGACATCCCGTTATCTGAATATTATTTATTTATTTATTAATTAATATATATATATTTAATCTAATATAGTTGATTGTGTCACTAAATACTTTTCAGGCAAGGCGTTTTAAAGTTAAGTAGAAGCGTTTTTTATTCTCTCACTGGCAGTTACTAACTATGGACGAAAACTGTCCATAAAGGTAAGTACTTAAAGACAAATAACAATATTTTATATACAACGTAATTTATTTAGATGCAAAAGGGAACATATTTACATACATACTTGAAATCTGATAGCCATACTACAAAAAGTTGAACATCTGTTGAACACTTGTCTAAAAAAATGGCTGCAAAATGGACCTTACTTCAACGTCTTAATCTGACATTCTTTTAAACAAGTGTTCAACAGACGTTTAATTTTTGTAGTACGACGGTATGTGCTTAGTGTGAGTTTTGAAAGTCAACTCTCTCGATACGTAAATTAATTACATAGCATTAATTTTAGAACTGTTTATCCACTCTAACGTCCGGGCCGCGCGACCGTTTGTCTCTCTAACGTCCAGCCGCGCGCGGCACCCGAACCGCGCGCGACTCGCAACTTTGTCGTAACAAAAAAGGTTTATAGCTAATGAACCGTAATGGCTAGAATAAAGAAAAAAATACGAAAAAAAAGGTTGAAGAATACAGATCAAAGTTAATGATATTTTAAAATCGTTAGTTATAATCTTTGATACTAAAATCCGGGTTAAACATGATTTTAAGAAGAAAAAAACACATTTATTTCTACCATTTTAAAATATAAGACACAACTGTTGCATATTTTATCAATAAAATAATTTTAGAACAAACTAGGCTTATTACCCTTTCGTTTGATGTATATATGATTATATTCGGTTAACTCTAAGTATTTTAATTAAATGGAAACAAAACACTACTCCTCGTAATTTTACCGCGTTGTCTCCCGCGCTCGAGAAGGCTATTACGAAATTTTCAATGAATTTAGTATATTTCTCTTTGAAAAATGTATTATTTTGCTTATTACGATATTAGATATAATATTTTAATGCAAAGTATGTAAAATATGTATAAACAAAACTAGGATTGGCCTACGACCTTGACTGGCCATTTTTTCGAAACAACAATCGTTTGAAGTTAAAATTAGACTACATTTATCAGCTAAAACTGTGATATTTAAACATCATCGTAAAGCCCAAATCTTCTAGTTTATTTTGATGTATAACACTTGTAAAATAACTAAAACAAAACGACATAATAGTTGACACTTATAAAAACACTTAACGAAACGAACGTTAAACGCGTGAACTGAATTTAAAAAAAATATATTTTTTTTGTCAAAGCTTATTACACTACCATCTCTTATTTTTTCGTCTAACTATTTCATCAGCTGTATAGATAATCTGTCAAAACTCAACAAATAATACCGAATTTTAAATTAGATGGAGTTAAACACAATTCGACGCTTTGGATACTATAGTATCCATGGGCGTATGACGCTACTTTTTTCTTGGATACCGTACTATCCACGGACGTCAGAGTGGTTATTTAATAAAAGCTGTCATCGGCACTTGGTCGTATTATAAACGTGCTCACTCACGTAATAGTAAACGTTATTATCCGTCGAAATGAATGAAGGTGTAATATTCAACCCGGGGCTGTGGGATTGTTCGAAAGTTACCGCGGCGCTGGTACATAAAAGGCCTACGAGGGAACACGACGGTTTTTAGTCAGTAAGAGTCTGACACTCCCTCACCGCTGCTAACCCACAGCGGGAGGGGGCATTTGATGATTTTTGACGTCGTTAAAAAAAAGGTGTAATATTCAATTCATGTGATGTAGCATACGACTGTTTATTTCAGCCGAGTTATAATTACGTAACGAGAGCTTTAACTTACAAAATTCGGAATCAACACTCTATGACTCAATTTCACAGAAAACACAAACGACAGTTTTCTTAAAACTGTTTACTTTTCAAAATAAACACTTGTCTTAAAAAAAACGGACGTTTTTGCTGTCGGTAAACTTGGCCTCAAATAACTATAGCCACATTATAAGACTTGGTCTTAAAAACTACCTACTTTAATGCTATGTTTAAAACCTAGTACTAAACACGGTACTAATAAGACCACGTTTTATTATAAGGCCTAAAATTCTTGGGCAGATTTGTATATAGTATCTGAATACATCACAAAACGTCCATAGACAAGTAGGAATTAACAGTGTCATACAACCAAAAAGTACTCATTAAAATAATTTAAGCTTTCATATAGGAATATGATAAAATAATGTACAAGCAAGTTATAAAAAATCACTCACAAGGCATCTTAAAATAAGTATTCATTACTTTAAAAAAAAAATCTAGCTTAAGACCCGTTCACATAGTCCGTGCTGGGTTTGTAATAAAGGACCATATAAACGGACCATAAGCTAGAATTTGGCTTAAAAAATTATACAATATACATAGATATTTTCACCAACACGAAATTTCATTCAACATTTTCAGAATATCTTTCAGTCTAACTAGACACAGCTGAATTAAAAAATACTGCATACATGTATTAAAATCATAGACAAAGATCTTTTTTTTTAAGTTGACAAGCGCAAAGTCAGAGACAGTTCAAAAGAGTATCATCATATTTTGAATATTTAAAAAAAGAATAAAAAACGCTCTACCCTCATTAAATTTACAGTTAAAATTACACCTACACTAATTCACTTTTTTATTATTTATTTTTTTACAAAATAATTAATAATTATTACAATTAAACCACTGAATATCGCACACGTAACACATTTTTTAATGAATAAAAAAAACATTTCAATATAATCTAGCATTTACTTTATCGAAAAAATATTAACAGAAAAAAAAACTATTTTTTTTGTCTACTCTACTAATTACATTATGTCAGTGCAGTCGGAGGAAAAATCATTTAAATATTAAAAACAAAAAAAAAAAGAAAAGAATTTACTTTTTTACAATTACAGAAAAAAAGTACTTACAAGGCTTAAAAATTTGTTTTTTTCCAATTTCAAACTTTATTCCATTCATTTAAAGTTCTAAATACAAAAGTGACAACTTTTTTATTAAAACCTTCACTGAATAAAGAACGTCATTCAAATATTTAAAAAAAAAACAAATTTGTGGTTCAATTTAGAGATTCTAAAGAGGCCTCGAGCACCAAAGAGTATTTAGTTCGACTAACAAATCAGGCAAACCTTACAGTAAAACTTTACACGCATATGCTCAATGCACGACACTCAGTACTGATAGCACCGAGCCAAGAACATAGAAGCTCATCGATGCACATGAGTGTGTGAGTGACATTTTTACGAACGTCAATAGGTATGTCAAGAACAGATTTGAAGGCAGACTATAGTTTTTCCTCCGACTGCACTCGGACTCAGACATTTCTCATCAGTGCGTTACAATATTATTTTATATTTACAATATAGCGTCGTAATCCTTGATGAATGTTTTATAGAATATTTTTAATGGCTTTAAGACATTTCAAAATTAGTTATTTTCAAAATAAACATAGTAAAACCCTTCGTGAGTCGTTTACAGTAATTTCTTAGAATTTCTTATAACTTACGGAAGTTGACAAGTGTTAAGTCGGTTTAACATATCGTTGCGGCTCTAAAGTTAGTCAATTGGCTGCGGAGTAGACAATTTTGTTCGTAAAAAACCAACTGCTCACATAAACTGTGTCACTAAACAAATTGTACATAATTTTGTATGAATATTAATTTAACTTTGCATACTTGAAATATTCCGCGTCAGTAGCCGTCATCATCCTCCGAGCCTTTTTCCCAACAACGTGGGGGTCGGCTGCCAGTCTAACCGGATTCAGCTGAGTACCAGTGCTTTACAAGGAGCGATTGCCTATCTGACCTCCTCAACCCAGTTACCCGGGCAACCCGATACCCCTTGGTTAGACTGGCGTCAGACTTACTGGCTTCTGGGATTTGAGAAAACTCTGACACTAGGGCTTGTTAGGTGATTAAACCTGCAGCTCACTCGATAAAAAGAAGACGAAAACTTTCAATAATATCAGCCATTAAAAACATTCTATAAGAAATGTAAATCAGTGTATTTGTCAATTTCCTCTTTTTTATATAAAAATAGATTTTGGTCAATTTCAATAAAGTATCTATCTGCGGTTTTACTTACGTACAAGAGATAGGAGTTTGTCATAACTTGTACTACAAATACTAAGTACTGATTTTCAACGTGTTAAGAATTTGCTCTCCTCTCCGAGCCGGTCTATCTGAACGGACCCGTATGGAACTAATGTCAGCATTCTATCTCTCGTAACAACATCAACAGATACATAAACTTATTGAAATCCACAGTATAACAATAAATTTTACGAAGTCTCAAGTATTATACAAAATGTTGATAACAATACGACAATAATTGAAAACTCGGGCAATACTAGTTCTTAGGAGTTATTGGAAACTAAAAATGAAACTTAAAAAAAGTGATCATTGAAATATTAACTTTTTGTCTGTACAAAATAAATTGGAAACTGAATAGAACACTATTCATAAGCATGTTTGGTTCATTCACTGACCTCTGATGTCTTGTAGACTGACGTTTTGGAGCAATTATTATTAGTTTTAGCAAAAACATATTGTGTATCAAAAGAGGAAAATTAAATAAATTTTCTATTGGACATATTCAAATAATTTTTTAATATGGAAACTGAGAATGTACTGGTACTCAGCTACATCCGATTAGTCTGGAAGCCGATCCCGAGTTGGGAAAAAGGCTCGGAGGGTGGATGATGGAAACTTAGAATGTGTAGTTACATATTATATTGTCGTTTTGTAATCAACACTTTGTAGATGTTTTATTTCACGAAAGCGGTTGAAACATACTTGTGTGTGTAAAATTGCATTCACATTGTCTTCGTTACAAAAGTTTACCATGAATATAGTTGGCATCACATAACATTGCAATTCTGAACTTAGGCATTTGACTCTCACGCATTTGTTCATACATATATTGTCAAGAAGCTTTGCTGTTCTGAACTTAGCTCGTATTAGCTTCACAGTAGAAAAAAATGTGTATGAAACACAACCCATTACATAGAAATGTAGTGGCCTTGTCGTCAACTATATTTTCGAACAGTTTGGGGTTGAAACCCTCGGGTCATGGAGTCCGAATGCCCACATTCTATTTAAAGATCTATCTAGGCGACTGGTTGACCAAAAGGCTGGCTATTACCTCGGACAAAGGATCAGCATGGCGATCCAACGAGGTAATGCTGCCAGCCTCTTGGGTACGCTCCCAGTCGACAGCGATAGGGACGAATTTTTTGATGCTTTTTAGTTTTTGTACTAGAATAGTTATTAATTTAACTGTAAACATTTCTATGGTCTAAATTAAAAAATTACATGGCTAACTTCAGAATAGCAAGCTTATATGTTTTAAACTACATTCTTCACGTAACATACAGTTATAGAACTCACAGTATTCTTGAACTTTTGAAGAAATTAAATCTTCTAGTTTATACAAAGTCCGGGTTTTCGTAGGAAGTGTGGCGATGCCTTTATCCCGTCGTCATGGTAACGATGTAAACAGTCGAGTGTGACGTTGGTCACGAGGCCACGCCTCCGGGTTACAAGTCTTATATTGTCCTTAAATAAATAACTGTGGAAAAGAAATGGGAAGGAATTAATGGTAGTGGTTACGTTCGAGTATTGGCTATGTGCAAAGCGAGTAGTGGCGGACAGATAACGACCGCAGCGCGCAACACGCCAGAAATTGGAAACAAATGCGGATGTTTCAAACCCGGTTTTTATTACTATATTTATTTTACAGTAAAACTATTGAATAAATTTCACTTAAATAATGTCAACAATACTATTTTAATCTTTGGTTTTATTTATATTTGCAAAGAAAATTATAATGTTTACATTGTTATTATTTGACAGCGTCCGCAAATGTTGTAAACGCTACGCGTCGCCACCGTCGCGCACATAGCCAATAATAATAAGAAGATAAAAAAATATAGGAGAATTTCTCGCTGTAAAGAAATAATTTTTGATGCATTATTTATCGATAGTTGAATTTAATTTAAAAAAAAGACAAATGTAAATGATTTTTGTATTTTAAATAGAATACTTGCTTATAATATTAAATAAATATGATAAAACATCACAGAAATGACTGAATCGATAGTGAAAAATCATCTTAAAAGCGGCAATTCTAAAGTTTCAAATTTTATTTTTATATAAGATAATATAAAAAAAAATCAATAATAATTGGGTAAGATAACTATCACTCCTATCAGCCACTTCGCTCCACGAAGCAGACGCAATAGTTAAGCAATCGGTGTGCATCACATATGACTCATGAGACAGGGAAGTTATTATTTATGTTATTTACGTTTAGTAAAGGCCTACCCAAAGATCATAGTGGGTAAAAAGTACAAGCTGTTGATTTGCATCCGTGCCATATTCAAAGACGTAGTTATGCTAATGATTCTCGACCCAAATCAACAAAAAAATTGGTACGTAATTTTTTTTTTCCGAATTCCGTCAATGTCACCTAGCCGTATTTAAACATGGCGCGTGTGTTATTGGCCTTAAAACCGTGCTGCGCTCTCACAAAAACGCAAACACAAAGCATACGCATCGATCATTCATAAATTTCATTCATAAAATTGGATTACTTCTGAAATACTACGACATTACAATTACAAAAAAGCAGTGCATATTAGCTATTTCCCGTCTACTGTAATTCCAATCCATTATTTACGTATTACAACACCTTGTATAATAAAATTCCTTACCTAATCATACAGATCATGATCGACCAGCTCGTGGTCGGAGGAGCGTGAGAGCGGCGGCGCGGGCGCGGGCGAGGCGCCGCCGTAGTTGAGGAAGTCCCACACGAGGATCGTGTCGTCGTGCGAGGACGACACGATCTGAAACTCGTCGAACTGCAGGCGGAACACGCGGCCCGTGTGCTCCTGTGCCAAGCGGGGGAGAGCTCACCACATTGTGTCAATAAAAATAATACAAGCTGTTGATTTGCATCCGTGCCATAGTCAAGGACGTAATTATACTAATGATTCTCAACCCAAATCAACAAAAAAATTGGTAAAAAATTTTTTGATTTTAATTTTTTTTCGGAAATCCGTCAATGTCATCTAGCCGTATTTAAACTTGGCGCGTGTGTTACTGGCCTTAAAACCGTGCTGCGCCCTCACACAAAGCATACGCAGCGATCATTCATAAATTTCATTCATAAAATTGGATTACTTCCGAAATACTACGACATTACAATGACAAAAAAGCAGTGCATATTAGCTATTTCCCGTCTACTGTAATTCCAATCGATTATTTACGTATTTTATGTCCTCCTCCTGAAGTATGGCACAAATGCAAATCAACACCTTGTATATCGTCCACGTAGAGCGAAAAGTCACTAAATCCGAAAAAAAAAAACTAAAATGAGTTGTCAACGTCATCTTGATGACATTCTGATTGTGATGTTGATGACATTGAAAACTCATTTTCGATTTTTTTCGGGACGATATAACTCTTCTGTATTGAAAACCGCACGATATTACTCTTCTGTATTGAAAACCGCATATCAGACGCTCCTTCTAACCGATTATCGGCCACAGCTACTGGTGTCATATAAAGAGATCAGCCATCTGCGCAGGACATAATATTATAGTGCACGAGCATTTACGCAGACACAGATGCACTCACTATTCCTTCACTCTCATAGCCATATCACAGGCATCAATAACCAAACCTCCAGACTCGGGGCTTTGTGAAATATTCTTAAACCCAAAAAAAAATATTTCGGCCCGACCGATCGACGCGGCCGGCTAGATCTACGTGGCAGTTTGAGCATGTGATCATCAATTTATGAGTTTTGAGGCACTAGCAATGGATTGAATTTTCCCAGCAATGACACATAGGAAGTGTTGAAGGGTGGGCGTTTTGACGTTCAAAAAGTGCTGATTTGATTATTTTGATTTAGAAAACTATGTATATTAGTGCAAGATGTGAACTCACCACGAGTGTCCGCAGACAGAGCTCCTGGTGCGGCGTACGGACGTCGAGTGCTGCGGGTAAGTCCCACACCTTGATCTTGCCGTCGTAAGCGCCGCTCACTATCCGCTTGTTGTCGAATCTGTAATAGTTCAGATGAAAGTAGGTATATCGTTTAACTTGCATGATAAAGAAAATCATTGTCGGCAGCCAGGGCGGGTGTAGGCAAATGTATGTCGCTGTCGTCAGTGTCCGCGCACTAATTGTAGCAGCCAGACGTATTTCCGGGCTTCCGAACTTTGATAACATGACTTTCGATACAGAGATTGGCTGCTATAACTGCTATAACTGCGCAAATATTCTAGCTAGTGCGCGGGGGGCTTATATGTAAAGGTTTTTATTCTATTTGGATTCTAGACATTTAGTCTGGAATCGAATAAGTTGATTTGAAGAGAAAGCTCGCAACGGATAATTAATTTCGCATATACAATACCTAATTAAGAACTCTAAATTCCTAAACCATTCTAAAACATGAACCCTAACCAAAAACGTTAACCCTTCTACTAAAAAGTGAACCCTAATCTAAAAACGTGAACCCTGAACCCTGTCCTAAAACATGAACACAATACTAAAACGTGAACTCTATCCTAAAAACATGAACCCTGATCTTAAAACGTGAACCCTTTCCTAAAAAAGTGAACCCTACATTAAATTTACTCACCGTATACACCTCACAAGCTCTTCATGACCCTCCAACACCCGTATACACTGTCCGCACTCAATATCCCACAGTCGGATAGTGTTGTCGGATGAACCCGAGACCACCAGTCGGTCTCGGTACTGCAGGCACGCGATGCCGCGCTTGTGACCGTTGAGGGTGCGAACGAACTCACACGACGATGTGTTCCATACCTTGGACAGAGAAATTGTTATGTTGCCTTGAAGGAAATACTCATTTAGGGATTAATTATTTTGGAATAAAGCTAGTATTTTTCCAGCGATTTAAATGGTGGAAATACTCCGCGCACCCGGTTAAAAAAAGTAACCCATTCGCTTCTTCGATACATGGGCTATGTAACTGAAAGATATAAATTAATCAACTCTTAAATTTCACAATATTATATATTGCTATGGACAGTATGGTGTTTTTCAAAACAATCGATATTACGTGAATTTGAGTGTCATGTATATGTTGTTATTGGAATAAAATGAAGTGCAATAAGTAAAAAGTAAGGTTAAATTATTTATTTATTTATAATTTTTAGTTTATTTATTTATTTGTTCGTTTATGTACACAGTTAATGACCCATAGACACATAGAGCAAAGGTTTAGGCTCATTTCTTAAGACATTTTGACAAACCCACTAAATAAGTCTGAAACAGTTTAACATTAAAAAAAAAATACATCCGAACCTCATTTTTGAGAATTCAGTAAAAATACCAGATTTTACTTCCTTACCTTAATAGTACGATCCCCACTGGCGCTGACAATATATTTCTCGTCGAAATCCACCACGTTGACGGCAGCCCGGTGGCCGACCAGCACTCTTCGCAACATGATCTCTGTGGTCGATGTCATGTCCCAAACGGCTATCGAACGGTCCTGGAACAATATGAAGGGAGGTTAGAAAACTGTTGGACAGTGTGTGTCAAACTTTTTTGGAACAGGAACCCTTTATGGAGAAGTAATAATTGTTGTTCGAGCCTTCACCCAAACAGATGATTTTTTCATGTATTTCAATTTGTGAGAAATGTCTTCTTCTTCATAATAATAATCATATAAATGTCATCTTAATAATCTCATACTTAAGCCGTGCTGTCTGATGACCCCTATATGTGCTTTTTACGAAACCCCATATATTCGTGACCCACTAAATGACCCCAGACGTGTCACTGTCATAACACAGACACCCATGTGACCTCAAAATGACATCTCCAACTTTTGACCCCAAAATGACCCACAACTTTTTGACCCCAAAATGACCTACCTTACTGCAAGTGACCATCATGCCGTTGCAGAACCTGAGATGCAGCACAGCCTCGCAGTGGTGTATGAGCGTGTTGAGCATGGCGCCCGTGTTCACGTCCCACACTCGGACCGTGCTGTCTGAAGACCCCGATATTATTGCTCGCTCGTCGTATTGAAGGCATAGTACTGACCCTGTGTGACCTTGGAGTTCCTATGGACGACAAAATAATTGAATATCAATTAACTAATTATCAGTTATAACCATTATTAAATGGAGTCCGGATGCATGATTGTATCATCACCAACTTTTAGGCGCTTTGCACATGGAGCAACTATTGGAGCAACTGGCAACTAGCTGTTTACATATATTTCAATTGAACCGCGTACACATAGCAACTCGAGTTTCGAGTTGCGGTAATCGTCAACAGTTTTCAGTTGCTGTAATCGATGACTAAGATAGTTCCTAATTGCCGCAACTAGCAACTGTTAAATATTATACCGGTTTTTAAAGTTGCCGGTTTCCTCAACCGTCAATCGCAACGCGTCCGACGATTTCACACCCTCCCTCCCCTCTCCCTGTGCCCGATCATTCCAGTCAAGTGCCGCTCAATACGTCGTTGCTCACAGATTGCCATAAAATTGCGGCAAACGTAAACGTTATAGCAACTATCAACTTTTTACAAGAAACTTTTAAAATGTTGATAGTTTCCTCAACTTAAGTTGCTCCATGTGCAAAGCGCCTTAGATTACATGCTGTTTGCCTCAAAGCGGTTTCGGTCCGACCCAGGAATCGAAATAGAGACTCACTGCTCAGTAGTCGCGCTTGGCGACCAATAGACCAACGAGACTGTCGTTAATAAGAAGCTGGTACGTAAATTAGACATGGGCAAAATGTGTCATTGAAAAGAAAAGATAGATATGCATCTTTCAATCACTGGGATATGAATCACTCTTTCATATCTTTATATCAGTAGCTCAGTATAAATCAGTAGCTCGTTTAAACTCGCAACTCGTGTGCGGCTCACTCATTCAAATAGATCATTCAGATATAGTGATAGGTTGGTTGTTTGCATCTTTCTGATACATTGAGCGGTTGCGATTGAACAACTTTTTTCTAATAAAAAAAAAATCTATTCTTATGACTGTAGGTACAACCTACTTCTTTTATGTTAATTAGTTCAATGAATAGTCAATCGCAATCTAGTATTGAGTATAAGCATTGTTTAAATAGTTAGTACCCGACGCGATGACCGACGAGTGAGTGAGGTGTAAAGAAAGATATACTGAACTACTGATACATTCGGATATGTAAAGATATGAAGAGTGATTGATTCAAATGGAGTGATTCATATCATTTGTATCTATCACTCCTGAGTTACCCATCTCTAACGTAAATCCATGGATCAAGTTCCTTCATGTTTCGGAAATGGGTCCCGGCTATCATTTGACCATCTTTGGCAGTCGTTACGGGTACTCAGAAGGAAAAACCAGTCTTACCAAGAACTATCAGAGTACTCGGGTAACTGGGTTGAAGAGGTCAGATAGGCAGTCGCTCCATGTGGCACAAAGGTGCTCAGCTGCATTCACTAAGACTGGGAGCCGACTCCATAGTTGGTTTTACTCTAGTGATTTCAAGGAAACGGCTAAGCAAATAAAGATAGAAACTCACCCTGACACATTGTAATGTTTTCCTGTCCCATATCTTAATAGTGTTATCTCTTAAACCGGAAACTATTTTATTGTCGTCGTATTGTAGACAGTAGACGCCTTTCGAGTTTTCTGATCTGCAATTTATCCTCTGTGGAAGAAAAAAACATAGATAAGTTAAAAAAAGAAGTTGGCTAATAGAAGTATAGTTATCGGCACGAATCTTGAGCTCTGACCTACATCTACGCAGAAGTGATTTATTAGCAAAGAACCAATCCCGAGTGACGGCTATGACGCGATGCACTGCGGGCCAATCACCGCTTTAGCCCGCCCCCGCGCCTCACTTCATACCACAAAAGGGACCCAATAAATTACTTCTGCGCAGGTGAAGGTCAGAGCTCAAGATTCGTGCCGATAACTATACCTAAGTTTATTTCGCCACCGACTTCTAGGCTGATGCACCTAAGATTTGTTTTTTGTTGGCTTTTTAGTGATAAGCATAGTAGTTGTCACTATCCGCATTAGTCCAAAGATCTCGTCAATACGAATAATATGAGCCCAAACACAAGGTAGTTTACATATTCAGTTGTCGAGTTCCCTCGCCCTTCTCTGGTATAAATGGCGGAGTAATCGCGTCTTTCTTTCTTAGCCTTTTCTGTTCCACTGCTGGGCAAAAGCCACCCCATCTACACCCCATCTGTCACTACACCTCTCGATCTTTAGAGAGCTCCCTCGCGGCAACAAAAAAAAACGGTCGAATTGAGAACCTCCTCCTTTTTGAACTCTGTTAAAAAGACATAATTATGTAATGAATATATCTGACCTGCAAGTTATGTTTACCCATCCTCCAGTTATCCTCAATACTCTGTATATCCTTAATGATCTTGGGGTACAACTGTCTGTAGAACGAGTGGGACGGATGCTGGCTACCTGGCTTCGGTTTAAATAGGTACTGTATCCTGAAATGTTCGAAAATTACATTAATTACAATATTAAAATAATATTTAAAATTATAACGGTGAAAGATGTGTATATGTTTGTTACTTTGGCTGAACAGATTTTAATTAAACTTGGCAGTTATATAGATTCTACATTCATCAGAATAACATATATATTTACGGTTGCAACTGCTGGTAGAAGCCACTAAAGGTAGGTACAAATAAAAACGAAATCTGAACTAATATTATAGAGCTGAAGAGTTTGTTTAATTCAAACAGTCTAATCTCAGAAACTACTGGACCGATTCGAAAAATTCTTTGCGTGTTAGATAGCCCACTAATCAAGGAACCCTGTAAGTTATTTTTTATCCGGGTACGGGCAGTAGTCCCCTCTAAAAGCTAGTGAATACACAAACAAAGAGCTATACAAATTAACAAAATGTCACTCACCACCCTCTCCGTTCAGCAAGACCTCTCCACAGGGAGTCAGTCCTCACTTTCCTCTCAATCAGCTTCTTCCACAGCATACCCTCGGATATGACCCTCAACCACTCTCTGCAGACCAGCTCCGCAGCACAGAGGGAACTGGCATCCAGGTACGATAGGATATTCTCGGCTACATGGTCTAGACCTTTCTCTGTGGGAAAGTTTATTGATAGTAAGAATCTTTGGCCTGGGGTTAGACACTCCATTAAAAATTATATATATTTTTTTGGTTTGGATTAGACTGAAAATTTGGCACTTTTCAAGTGTAAAAAACCACCAATTTATATTGTTTTTTTTTTTTTTTCAAATTAGATTGAAAATTCGGCACTTTTGGACCACCAATTTCTATGGCTTGTGTGTTATAAAATAATATGTATTAAGCGTGGCGATTAATGCTCAATCCTTCTCCGTGTGAGAGGAGGCCGCAGCCCAGCAGTGGGACGATAAAAAAGCTGTAACAGTAATTAGACACTTCGACCACCAAGACCAAAATCGAGTTCAAAATAGACTGAAAATTCGGCACTTTTGGACCACTAATTCCTACGGCTTTTTGCTTGTAATTAAATAATAAGTATAAATCCAACACTTATAGACAGCCAAAAGACAGCTTTTCACCACTTCTTATGTATTTTTGCTTGTAACAAAGTAATACGTATTAATTGGAAACTTCTCAACGGCAAATATGTTTGCCTTTCACCACTTCCTATGTGCTTTTGCTGGGAATAACAGTTGCAGAATGTTATCTGAATGCATATATATATATTTTCCTGTTCAGTTATCAAGATATACGAATTATGAATAAGCAAACTTTATCGTATAATCGATAAAATTGATTACCAAAATAAACAAAAGAAAATTAAAGGAAAAAAATAGTGCAGGCACATTTGCGCAAGCACAGATGCACTCACTATTCCTTCTCCTCTCGTAGCGCGATGAGATTACAATCTGACACGATCGGAGAGAGATCACAAGCAGGACCAACATTAACGTGCTCTCTTATGCAAGCGTGTATCAATCACCCACTTCAAGACTCTGGGTCGCTTTGATCAAGTTTCTAAAACCCACAAAGCCGATTTCGGCTCGGCCCGGAAAACCAACAAGGCAGATATCATAATAGAACCAAATCTTTGCATATAAACTTCCTGGATTAATTTTAATAAATTTATAAAGCGAAAATAGAACAAAAACAAACTTAAACAGACATCTTCAAAATCAAGAAAACCTATACATATGTAACCATATCATCATCAATGCTTATCGCAATTTTAGTCATGGTCGGCGCAGCATGTTTTCTCCTTCCATACTCTTCTATCTGCCGTCATCTCACAAGTAACATTCTTTCGAACCATATCGACTTTCACACAATGCATCCATCGTTTCTTTGGGCGCCCCTTCCACTATGTCATCTATATAACCTTGACGTCAAAATACTATTAACATATTTAGATACCTCTTGAAAACGTTTTCAGTCATTGAAATTCAGATCAGTTTGACAATGTGAATTGTTCAAACTATTTGTGGCTCCTTTTTACTGGAGATACTATTACATAATACTGCGACGTTTTATTCGCAAAGAAAATACTCATATTGAGAAAACCTCCTTCTACAATGCCAAATATGTAAGAGCGACTGCTGTGCGTGGGGGTCTCGGGTTCGATTCCCGGGTCGAAATCACTTTGTGGGTTTAACTTAAGTACCTATCTATCACATAGTCCGGAGTCTGTAAGTGATCGATACCACGGGTGTATCGGAGAGCACGTCAATGGCGGTCCTGCTTGTGTCGGATTGCCGTCCCATAGGGCTATGAGAGTGAAGGAATAGTGAGTGCACCTGTGTCCAAGCAAATGCTTGAGCACTATAATATGTCCTGCGCAGCTGGCTGATTTCCTTGGAAAACAGAATATTGATGAATTTTTTTAGTCTTTAAAAGGGTCCAAATTTCAGTCCCGTATACCCGAAATGAAGAGATCCGCAGACGAACTAACGTCACCGATATAGCCCACCGGATTAGCAAGTTGAAGTGGCAATGGGCAGGCCATATTGCTCGCAGAGCAGATGATCGATGGGGTCGAAAAGTGCTGGAGTGGAGACCACAGACTAGCTAGCGCAGCGTAGGACGTCCACCAACAAGGTGGACAGACGACCTTATAAAGGTCGCCGGAAGACGCTGGATGCAGGTCGCCTCCAACAGATATCTGTGGAGATCTAAGGGGGAGGCCTATGTTCAGCAGTGGACGTCCTATGGCTGAGATGTTGATGATGCTAATTTCAGTCTAATCTAAACATCTTCTTTAACAAAACTCGACAAGACTTACTGGGCAGCATACTGATGAAGTCTCTCTGCAGCATCGGCTTGAGGTACGCGTTGATATGCCCGTGCTGGTAATGACACATACGCGCCAACAGTTGTTCTACAAACTCCACCTGGAATATACCACAGTTTTGTAAGTCGGGCAAGTGGCTATGTGACTTGTCTAACTAATGTTGGTACTAGCTTTTGCCCGCGACTTCGTTCGCGTGGAATAGTGACATCCGGCAGATTTTTGGTTTGACCAATAGATGGCGCTATATGTCCGGAATAAATAATATTTTTTTATTTTTTGTAATAAAAATAAATCTCTATCTATCTATCCTATGTCCTTTCTCAAACCCCAAACTATGCTTGTACCAAATTTCACACAAATCGGTTCAGTAGTTTAGGCGTGAAGAACAGACAGGGAGACAGAAACACAGACAGACAGAGTTACTTTCTCATTTATAATATTAGTTAGGATGAGGTCAAACCAAAAAAATCCTCATGCTAAGTCGGGCAAGCTATGTAGTACCTTTTCTTAACTTATGTCGGTAAGAGGTAAAGCTGTATAATCTAAATTCCTCAAGCTTAGGGGTATATGAAGGTTGGGCTGCGGGATTGTTCGAAACAGTTACCGCGGCCCTGGTGCATAAAGTGGTGGGTTTAAGTCAGTAATGCCCGTTTTCACCAACAATCTCTTAATCTAAGTGCCACTTAGAATAAGGGCACTCCCAATTTTGACATAAATAACTATGTATAAGGGACACCTAAACTTTGGTGAAAACGAAATTCTTATTAAGTGTTCCGTAAATGCTCTTAGGGGATCCCTAAATTTAGGTATGAAAATGGACATAAGACTGATACTCTCACGCTGCTAACCCACAGCGGAAGGGATCATTTGATGTTATTGGAATACCCCATGTAGGTATATTCCGTATTTTTTCGTTATCAAGTTATTGACTGTTTGGTTGTAGTTCAAATGATTTTTTCCCCTTTTAACTTGACAATTCAGGTTAGACTTCTTGAATTTGATTGCCTTAAGAAGATGCATGAAAGCATGAGGAATCTGGATTTTGCAGCCTGACCTTTGCTTGACCTTTTGGACAACCCTATATTTTATAAATCTATACTAATATTATAAAGCTAAAGAGTTTGTTTGTTTGTTTGTTTGAACGTGCTAATCTCAGGAACTACTGGTCCGATTTGAAAATTTCTTTCAGTGTTAGATAGCCCATTTATCGAGGAAGGCTATAGGCTACTTTTTATCCGGGTCCGTGCCGAGGTTCCCACGGGATGCGGGTGAAACCGCTGGCAGAAGCTAGTTTATAAATATAGCCTATGTTACTCGGGCTTTCCAAAAGTTATTTGACTAGTTTTTGAGTTTATCCATTACAAACAAACATACGAATACAATTTTTTCCTCTTCATAATATTAGTATATAGAAATAATTCTTATCAAACCATTTAGATTCGTAGGTCAGGGTTAATTACCGCATGATAGCAAAAAAATGCATGAATGAACAGGCATTTGACCTCTAAATGTTTTAATATAAAATTAAACAATTGTGCGAAAATTGGACAGTCCCGAGTCTTGAATTTATCTGTCAAAAGTCTACAAAGGGCCTCCCCAAGCGCTGGGGGGATTTGCCCATACTCACCGCGCTGGGCATGCATGTTGATGAGTGTAATAAAATCTACTGAATGGATTTCGATGAAACCATGGAGAACAAAATGGACTAGCGGAGATGTCATAACACAAAATCTCCTTAGAAAGTAGCGCGCCAAAATGCGGGTTTGCGGGGCCCCAATTTTTTTTAAATACCAAAAATCGTTGACAGGTGTCTCAAAGAAATCGAACGCCTCGTTAGTTCACTCGAAACTGATCATTTTGGTCATGCCTAATTGACCTAGACGGCGCCTGACCTACCTTCCTTATGGCATCTCCGCTAAATTTCCTTACTCCGTGGTCAAAGTATAGTATGTATGTTGTCTAACCCACCTGGTCGGTTTCGTTCCATCTCGTAAAGTAGTTGAGGCAGGCGTCTCTCTCGGCGGCATACGCAGCGCTGCTTGGCATCGGCCGCACGCCGGAGTCCACGCACGTGATCGATGTCACCTGGAAATTGTGCGAAAAGGGGCTTTAAATACGATTAGAAGAAAGAAACAAGAAATAAGTCTTTTACGGACATAAGACAAAAATAAATAGGGGATGAAACCTTCTCGTAACTCTGAAAAATACTATGCTGAAAGCGGCATCAAAATCGGTGCAGACAAAGGCGAGATAATCGCTTACAAATATACAGAACAAACTGAGAACTTTCTTTTTTTGAAGTTGGTTAAAAACTTTTTGCCAAAAGAAAACAACTCCATTAATATGTCCAAATGTCATTGATTTATTCTAACTCTGACAAATTCTATTCTGAAAACCGTATTTACAAATATACATACACTAGCTTCTGCCAGCGGTTTCACCCGCATCCCGTGGGAACTACTTCCCGTACCGGGATAAAAAGTAGCCTATAGCCTTCCTCGACAAATGGGCTATCTAACACTGTAAGAAATTTTTAAATCGGACCAGTAGTTCCTGAGATTAGCGCGTTCAAACAAACAAACTCTTCAGCTTTATAATATTAGTATAGACTAGCTTCTGCCAGCGGTTTCACCCGCATCCCGTGGGAACTACTTCCCGTACCGGGATAAAAAGTAGCCTATAGCCTTCCTCGATAAATGGGCTATCTAACACTGAAAGAATTTTTCAAATCGGACCAGTAGTTCCTGAGATTAGCGTGTTCAAACAAACAAACAAACTCTTCAGCTTTATAATATTAGTATAGATTTCTTCTTCCCAGCAAAAATACATAGGAAGTGGTGAAGGGTGGGCGTTTTTGAGGCCTGACTTTTGTAAAATAGACCTTCAAAAAGTAATGATTTTCAGAATACTTCGAACAAATGACTTTTTTATCTTATCTTTTCTTAGTAAAATTACTGAGATATAATGATATTTATTTTGCAAATCATCATCTGGCTAGTCCCTAGCAGTTTAAACAGATTTTTCAAATCGGTTGAGTAATTTCGGAACCTTTAGGTAACAAACAAACAAAAATGTTTCTCTTTACATTATGACCTATAATTATTATTTACTATAATGATCTGTATTCTTTTTGCTCTCAATTCTATAAACTGATTTGAATCAGGTTTTTTTAGAAAGCTATTTCTAATTAAGACTCTTCCTAAATACATTAACTGGTTTAAAACCACTTTGCCAGATCTATACTAATACAAATTTATTATAAAACTGTATTGTTTATTTGAAGAACCTATTCTCTGAAACTAATGCTCCAAATAAAAAAAAATAACTGCATCAAAGAGCCAAAGCCAAAAAGCCAAATAAAGGAAAACTACTTTCTATCCCGATGCAAGAAATATTTCATACAGAACCACTATTGAAAGCAAGATATATTTTTTCCCCCATTTTTTATCTGCAATCTACAAGTCACAATATACCCGGGTAACTGGGTTGAGGAAGTCAGACAGGCAGTCGCTCCATGTGGCACACTGGTACTCAGCTGCACCCGGTTAGACTGGAAGCCGACCCCAACATATTTGGGAAAGACAAGGCAGGTGATGAATCGACTGAGTCATGCTAAGATGTTTTAGCTTTCTATCTTCATTTAGTGGGAAATTTCTACAAATTCTAGCAAGATATTAAACTCCAAAACCTGCCAAAGATAAAATTTACAAATGTCAGCCTTGTGACTTGACAAAAAAGCAATCTAAGCGTTGAGTCACACTTTACAATGCCAGTTCATGCTTAAAGAACCTTTGTCATTGTACCTTGATAAATTAAATATGTAGCTAATGAGCTATTGTTGATATATTAAAGCATACTATACTTAAATTGTCAATGAGACATTTCGACAAACACACACATGCTCACTCATCTATGTATACTAATATAATAGAGGATTTTTTTCTTTCTTTGGTTCTTTGCTAATAAATCACTTCTGCGCAGATGTAGGTCAGAGCTCAAGATTCGTGCCGATAACTATAAAGGCTCTGAGAGTACTGAATTAATAATGGAAAAATTCTTTCACTGTTGCGCAAAGCTACACTCTTCCTGAGTAATAAAGGGCTTTATTTTATCTCGGTATGGGCAGTAGCTCCCACAGGATGCGAGTGAAACCACGGGAAAACGGCTAGTACATAATAAAAAACTAATAAGTTGGAACATATGATATGTTGTTTTGGTACTTATATTCATTATAACGCTGTAGAATTTGCTTTTTTCGAGACATGCTAATATAAAAAAAGCAAATGTTGGATAAAGGGATAAAATATCTTGATTCCAGTATTAAAACCACAAGATACAGTTATCTATACTAATATTATAAAGCTGAAGAGTTTGTTTGTTTGTTTGAATGCGCTAATCTCAGAAACTACTGGTCTGATTTGAAAAATTCTTTCAGTGTTAGATAGCCCATTTATCGAGGAAGGCTATAGGGTACTTTTTATCCGTGTTCGTGCCGAGGTTCCTAAGGGAAGCGGGTGAAACCGCTGGCAGAAGCTAGTGAGATATAAATAAGAAAAAATAATTAATCTAGTCAGGTCAAGAGTTCTGAGAACATTCTGTGATTCAGTATCTTAAAAACATAGTTACATTTGCATTTTACCTCAAGGAAAAACCAGTCTTATTAAACCCAAGGACTGTTTTTGATTGTTTATATATTTGCATTTGTAACTTCATCATCTGCCGAGCCTTTTCCCAACTATGTTGGGGTCGGCTTCCAGTCTAACCGGATGCAGCTGAGTACCAGTGCTTTACAAGGAGCAACTGCATATCTGACATCCTCAACCCAGTTACCCGGGCAACCCAATACTCCTAGGTAAGACTTTCTGGCTTCTGACAACCTGTAATGACTGCCAAAGATGGTTCAGATGACAGCTGGGACTTACAGTTTAATGTTCCCTGTGAACCACGGTCATTGGTGTGCAAGATATACTTGAAAGTGCACACAAACTTAGAAAATATGCCTTACTTGAATTGAACCCACAATCATACTCAAGAGGTTGGTTCTGTAGCCACTAGGCCACCAGAAATTCTTATTTTAACAAGTATTGTGTCATAATATAAACAAGTACCAATGCAACTTTTCTAAGTTTGTATGTACTTTCTAAGTATATCTTAGACACCAATGACTGTGTTTCGGATGGCACGTTAAACTGTAGGTCCTGGCTGTCATTGAAGATCCTTGACAGTCATTACGGGTAGTCAGACGCGGTTGCCCGGGTAACTGGGTTGAGGAGGTCAGATAAGCAGTCGCTCCTTGTAAAGCACTGGTACTCAGCTGAATCCGGTTAGACTGGAAGCCGACCCCAACATATTTGGGAAAGACAAGGCAGGTGATGAATCGACTGAGTCATGCTAAGATGTTTTAGCTTTCTATCTTCACTTAGTGGGAAATTTCTACAAATTCTAGCTAGATATTAAAACCCAAAACCTGCCAAAGATAAAATTTACAAATGTCAGCCTTGTGACACGACAAGAAAGCAATGTAAGCGTTGAGTCACCGTTTACAATGCCAGTTCATGCTTAAAGAACCTTTGTCATTGTACCTTGATAAATTAAATATGTAGCTAATGAGCTATTGTTGATTTATTATAGCGTAGTGTACTTAAATTGTCAATGCGACATTTCGACAAACACACACATGCACACTCCAATACTATAATGCCCGTTTTCACCAACAACCTCTTACCGTTTCCCTATCTAAATGCTACTTTTAGTAAGGATCCCTCCCAATTTGACACCTACCTAAATTCATTTTCACCACTTGTACATGGATCCCTTAAGTAAGTGACATATTACTAGTTCTACAAACGATAATGCAAAGTCGATATTTTATCGATAAAATGATTTTTCTGTACTTCTTAAGAAATAAACGTCTATCGAGTATATATTACTAAAGCCTGTGAGTTTTTTTTCTTGTGATGTTATTTTAATTTAACTTAAACTACATTACGCTATGTTTTAAGCAATAAAACAGTAAAGAGGTTTTCTATAGGTGAATTTTTACCTATGTCATTCGCGCGTTTGTCAAATTGACTGATGTGTATGTGTACATAAAGTGAGGTTAATTTTGGGTTTATTATTGTTGAATAGATAAGTTTATTTTGGCAGAGAAGAGAAAACGAGGATAAACCTTTATTGCAGAAGAAAAAGACAAGCTAGTGAAATTGCTGACGTCTTATAGAGACACAATATTAAACAAAAAACGGATGGGACCATGAACGAAGCCAAAAACAAAGCTTGGATCCAGTCACAAATAGTTTTAATGCGACAGGAACCCTTTACAGGTAAATGTGAATAATATCTGTGTATAATAATATAGTGTATTAAGATATTGCCGTACAACTGTGTTCCTTGTTTTACTGTCGGCTTCATTGTATTTTTGTTCTCCATGAGTTGATGGATTTAAGTATGGGGTTAAAATTATATATTTATTTAGTTTCAGGTGGTGCGAGAAATTGGAAAGACGTGTAAAAACATGCTGCGCCCAGCCCACCTCAAATTGAATTGGTGCAGGAGGATGATGATAATGTTTGGTACATCTTATGAGGACTAATATTAAAATATTTGTTTACTATCTTTGTTTTAATTTACATAATTTATTATGTTCAATGTTAGCCTACCTCTTACCTCCAGAGGGTATCCCCTATCACCTAGGAGATAGGCTCCTCCATATTCACCATTTTCGAATCATTGGTATCTACTGCAGTTTTGGTATTTAAGGCCTATTCAAACCTGAGTGATATTCGCTGCCGCTGTGGGTAGAGGTAGATACCGCGCCGGTTTCGCTCAGGTATTTAGTATCAAGTATAGTTACCGGCACGGATATTGAGCTCTCGGCGGAAGAGTGGGGATCGCTTTGCGCACTGTACACAAGGCAATAAACCAATAAATGGCTTCTGCGCAGGTGAAGGTCAGGGCTCAATATCCGTGCCGATAACTATACCGCGGCTAGAGCGACCTGAGCGATATCCACTGCCGCTGTGGGTAGAAGTACCTACATACCGCGCGGCAGCAGCGGCATGCATCCCGAACATCAACAGTAATATTAACGCATACCCACTGGGTTTTCTCTGTCGCAGGTGGTAGCGAATACCGCTTAGGTCTGAACAGTCATATTACCGCATACCCACAGGGTTTTCTCTGCCGTAGACGGTAGCGAATACCGCTTAGGTCTGAATAGGCCTATAGTTGTCCCGGCCACCGCGAAACTACATCAGTGATTACCAGATTTGCATCTGTTATGGTCTGTATATTTATGGACATGCAGGACTTCCTATTTTTTAATAATTCAGCGACATCACGACCTAGCAAGTGCATTCATAGCAAGTGATAACCTATAATCTTATAAAAAAGTAATGATCATCGTACTTATTTCTCAGTCATCTGCTCTTTCACGTAAGATAGGTACGTGGTCTTCTAATGATTATTATTTTACATATCCACAACCTCCACAGCTTCTAAACTTTCTAAAAGTTTACGTTTCATTTTTTTTTTGCTGTTTAAACATGGTATTTTTGGTGTTACATAACATATAAAGGTACATTTCACTATCCATCGCCAGAAACGGTTCAAAATATGTTTGTATTCTGTAATGATAATGATAGGAGTTGTTTAAGCAGGCATCAATCGGGCTCCCAAGTTTAAGTGAAATTTTTAGGTTAAAATTGACACCTAGGCTTTGGTGAAAATGAAATTCTTATTAAGTGTTCCGTAAATGCTCCCTAAATTTAGGTATTCGTTGGTGAAAACGGGCATAATACTTCTATGTATACTAAGGGGCCGTTCAAGTATTACGTAAGCACTATAGGAGGGTGCTGGGGTCTTTGTTTTGCTTATTTTGGATGACATGGGGGGTAGGGGAGTCCAGATGATGATTACGTCATCGATAGTTATTTTTTACACGAATGGAAACCCTCACATTGTCTATGCTTGAAAACGAAACGCATATTCGGGGATTCCCGCAAATATACACGCATACGTTTAGGCACTCGCTTTAGAATCGATTCGGGGAATTACCGCGCGCTGTTCACTTGTCTAAATTTCTTCTGTCAGTGTATTGTTTTGTTCGGATACGTATGTAATTATAATGTAAAAAAAATACATTTTTAACTGAAAAATGTTTACGTAAGCATGGGGGGAGGGGGTAAAAGCTTTGCTTACTTTTGCTGACAAGGGGGATGGGGGGGTAAATAATTGTAATAAATCTGCTTACGTAATATTTGAACGGGCCCCTAATATAATAACAAGGAAACTTTTTTTTGTTTCTTTGTTTGTACTCTAGTGGCTCCGAAACTACTGAACTGATGTGAAAAGTCTGCAAAGAAAGAATGCTGCACTTGTCCCGAGTAACATAGCTAGTAACATAGCATAGCAATATTTTGGGACACTGATGTAACCACAGAAAAACGGCTAATTTAATTATATTATCTAATTATACATAATATAAAAAACGAATAAGTTGGAACATACATATAACATGTTTTTTGGTACCTATATTCATTATAAAGCTGTAGAATTTCGTTTTTGAGACATGCTAATATCAAAAAAGCAAATGTTGGATAAAATAATAAAATACTTTGATTCCAGTAATGAAACCACAAGACACAGTTATGAGATGTAAATAAGAAAAAATAATTTATCTAGTCAGCACAAGAGTTCCGAGAACAGTTTGTGATTCAGTATTCTTTTATTAAACCCAAGGACTGTTTTTGATTGTTTATAAATTTGCTTTTTGTAACTTCATCATCTGCCGAGCCTTTTCCCAACTATGTTGGGGTCGGCTTCCAGTCTAACCGCATGCAGCTGAGTACCAGTGCTTTACAAGGAGCAACTGCCTATCTGATGTCCTCAACCCAGTTACCCAGGCAACCCAGTTACCCGGGTGACCCAGTTACCCGGGCGACCCAGTTACCCGGGCGACCCAGTTACCCGGGCAACCCAGTTACCCGGGCAACCCAGTTACCCGGGCAACCCAGTTACCCGGGCGACCCAGTTACCCGGGCGACCCAGTTACCCGGGCGACCCAGTTACCCGGGCGACCCAGTTACCCGGGCGACCCAGTTACCCGGGCGACCCAGTTACCCGGGCGACCCAGTTACCCGGGCAACCCAGTTACCCGGGCAACCCAATACTCCTAGGTAAGACTTTCTGGCTTCTGACAAACTGTAATGACTGCCAAAGATGGTTCAGATGACAGCTGGGCCCTACAGTTTAAAGTTCCCTGTGAACCACAGTCATTGGTGTGCAAGATATACTTGAAAGTGCATACAAACTTAGAAAAATTGCCTTAATTGAATCAAACCCACAATCATACTTAAGAGGTTGGTTCTGTAGCCACTAGGCCACCAGAAATTCCTATTTTAACAAGTATGGTGTCATAATATAAACAAGTACCAATACAACTTTTCTAAGTTTGTATGTACTTTCTAAGCATATCTTAGACACCAATGACTGTGTTTCGGATGGCACGTTAAACTGTAGGTCCTGGCTGTCATTGAACATCCTTGACAGTCGTTACGGGTAGTCAGACGCGGTTGCCCGGGTAACTGGGTTGAGGAGGTCAGATAAGCAGTCGCTTCTTGTAAATCACTGGTACTCAGCTGAATCCGGTCAGACTGGAAGCCGAACCCAACATAGTTGGGAATGGGAAAAGGCTCGGAGGATGATGATGATGTCATAATATAAACCTACTTTTATATGCAGATCTAAAAAACACTGTTGACAGACTTTTGTGAATAAATTGTTTATGAAATCAATGATACTGTAGCTTTTGAATAATTCAGCTGAATATTTTGAGATGTCCATATACTTATTCTGATGTGTTTTGTTGAAGATTTTCTTCTTGAGATACAATATTAGTACTTATTGTTTTGGAAAACAGATTTGGGCATGTAATGACGAGGGATGATACGCATGCAACAAAGTGTGTGCTAAGTATGAATGTAGATGGATGGAGAGAAAGAACCTAAGAAAAGATGGATGGATTGCCTGAAAGATGACATGAATAGGAAGGGAGTGAGTGTCAGTATGACGAGTGACAGGGAAAATGGAAGAGAATGACATATTACGCCGACCACAAATAAAATTGGGAACAGAGCAGGAGGAAGAAGTTTTGGAAAACAGATTTACACATTGTCTACATCTCTTTTATTCTAATTTTCTTTTTGCATGTTTGCTGGAAGAGATTTTTTTACAAATAAGCATTACATCGTCTTAGAATGAAAACCTCGGAAATGCATTTTTTCTCAATATTTTTTTATTGCATTTCTTGGAAGATAATCGCAAAAAACATCCTATTCTGATGTTCATCCTGAAAAGTTGTCTTTTGTACTAACAAGGTTTTCACTCTAAGGCGTTGATTACCTCATTCCTTTTACTGTTTTTTTTTTCTTTATAGTGCAAACAAAAATTTAAAAGAGTAAATAGAAATATTGAATTATTGTATCGTACATAAATCTGATATAAATGAAAAAAAAAAAAAAATTCTCTTTTGTTTTTTTCTTCCTTCTGCTGTCTGTTTGTCCTTATGTTATATCTATATGAAGCTTAGTCCAACTTAGGGTCATAATTAAAAGGCATAATATGAAAAAAAAATAAAATCCTGTTTTTAATAAGTCACAATGTAATTTACAATCAAGTAACAGAACTGGATTATTTCGTAATCTTATGTTTTCTAACTAGATTCTGCAGGATAGCCACGTTATGTGACTATGCAAAACTCTTTGGTAAAATGCATCCACGGTTGCGAAATAAATTGTACCTCCACTCAGAAAGTAGCACAAACGATTTTTTACCAATTTCGACATTTATTGTGTACAAATTCATAGTTTGCAGACAAAAGTAACCACAAATAAGTGTTTTGTTAAAGTTTAAATGCAAAAAATAGTTTTCAAAAGTTTCAAAAAGAAGTTTTTAGTACACGATCTCTTTTGAAACGTGACAACTTTGCAAACGCACGATTGGTGGAGCGAGTGTAAATAAACAGCACAATAACGATACGAATGTAATCAAAATGCATAAAATTAACCATTAAATGCAACAGTACCCGACAATTACTACAGGAAACGTACAAAAAAGTATATCTTTTGAAAGATCCGCATTGCAGAACGATTTAAAAAAATATTACAAGGCGTTGTATCGAATTTAAAAGAGGTGGCATATTTTTTTCGTCTTAATTAGTGGTGTTCTTGTCATTGGGGAGAGTAGTGGATGTTATAAAATAACTTTTGTTATCAGATTGGTCATAAAAACACAAAATAATCCAAGCGAATAATGGTAAAAGTAAATATGGCGGACGAATAGTCATGACATTATGGGTTGTTCCATTTAAAGTTTTCTGCCTTACCTGAGGCGGTATGGTGTCTTCTATCATCCTTTCGGTCTCCATTTTTGCTATTTCACTAGAAACATCAATATTAAGTCCACTAAAACACCACCAAATATTGAAATCACTGTCGCTAAATACTCATCGCTCGCATGACGTCAAGCACAAACTATTTTTTTCGAACTAGAATTTTAACCATTGGCATTGGTATTTTATAGTCATACAGCCAAAGTGTTCCAATGAATCAAACAATTTTTTAAAGTATTTTCATTGACTTGCCATTCAGAATGGTAAGAAAGTAAATGAATTTAATTCATCAATCAATTTATTGAAGTTACCTATGAATTAGAAGTTTTAAAAAGCACATAAATATTGATAATTTCTGGTGAGTTGTTAAATATTCAGTTGGTGTGTGAAACGAAACGTTATTCATAGTGATGTGCAAGTTCGAACTTACTACATAGTTTAGTCGATTCTAATACATGTCTTGTTATTTTTTAAGTAATAATACGTTTTATATTCCTGTAACCATTATAATTAAGTACATACAACAATTTTATTGAAAACATCCAAAATATTTTTTATTTGTCGCTGTTTATAAAAATTATACAAACCATACAAACACCACTTCTGTCAAAATCATACTGTCATGAAAGTCATGTCAACTCGTTACAAAAAAAATGCAAAGTTGCACGGAAGGAAACAAAACCTTATTTGACCTATTTCCGCAAATTACAAATCAATAAATTACTATAATAAGTCAAGAACATCAATTCGTAACTTATTCTCAGTGTAAATAATCCAACTATCTGTATAAACAGCGAAATACGAGTACATGATGAATTTCAAGCAACAGTTTTGAGATACGCACTTTGCATGTAAAGTGGTTTAGTAAACACAATATATCCGCCTCCAGGTCAGTATTTACGTTAATATTTACCGTTATTTATATCAGAATGACACACAGATACTATACCAGTGTTATTCCTTAGGAATTTTTTATAAAATAAAGATAATACCTATCGAAAGATGATTTGTTTTTTTTTCGCGTCAAAATTGTTTAATCGATATTTTTTTCCTTAATATGTCATGATTTGTATGAAACAGAAGCAATTTATAAAATACTAGAGTCAGTGGGTCGTCTTAGGGGTAGCTGGGTCAGTGGGTCGTCTTAGGGGCGCTGTTTTCCCGTGGTTTCACCCGCCTCCTATAGGAACATTGTCTGTACCGGTATAAAATATAGCCAGGTGTTACTCAGAAAGAGTGTTGCTTTCCAATATTGAGAGAATTATTCAGAATAGTTCAATAGTTTCGGAAAAACAAACAAAGAAAGAAATATATAAGGATAGATTAGCCCACATAACATAATGTGTCTAACAATAATATTGCATAACGGAATGAGTTTTCTGATTATTATCAGAGTTATTAATAATTTTATGCTCATTATTATGATAGATAAGCTTACTGTTAATAGTACATAATTTTAATCAGATTAAAAGAGAGCTCATTACTGACTGTCTACACTGTCTATGTACCAAATAAAATTTTAAAAAGTAGGTACTACTGCACCTATTCAAATTTTATTTAGTTTAAAAGTATGAAAGACATGGTCCTTGCATCAGTTTTTCATATAAAAAAATGGCTTTTCACACTCCTTAGCAAACTACATTAGTATGTATTTAATCCAGAAGAACAGTTGTTTTAAGTACAATCACTTATTGCCTAGTAATTCTAAATTTTATACCTCACCATTGACTGTGTTTCGGATGGCACGTTAAACTGTAGGTCCCGGCTGTCATTGAACATCCTTGGCAGTTGTTACGGGTAGTCAGAAGCCAGTAAGTCTGACACCAGTCTAACTAAAGGGTATCGGGTTGCCCGGGTAACTGGGTTGAGGAGGTCAGATAGGCAGTCGCTTCTTGTAAAGCACTGGTACTCAGCTGAATCTGGTTAGACTGGAAGCCGACCCCAACATAGTTGGGAAAAAGGCTCGGAGGATGATGAATTCTACATTTTATACCTATGTACTTAAAAGCTTATTTAATTCCTTTACAGAATAAATCTTGACAACATTCTTTTATTATTTTGATATCAGTATGTTTGATTATCTATGTTCTACAAATAAATATATATGACTAGCTTCTGCCAGCGGTTTCACCCGCATCCCGTGGGAACTACTTCCCGTACCGGGATAAAAGTAGCCTATAGCCTTCCTCGATAAATGGGCTATCTAACACTGAAAGAAATTTTCAAATCGGACCAGTAGTTCCTGAGATTAGCGCGTTCAAACAAACAAACAAACTCTTCAGCTTTATAATATTAGTATAGATTTCACTTGAAAAACACATCTCATTTTCAGTATCTAATCATGATGTCAGAAGATGGCATGGAGAACCGGCGAGGACCTCCCGGCGTCAACTCCAGGTCCTTGAGTGTGGCTCATTCTGCTGCCGATCTTGAGGTATGAGATCTAATTTCTTAAACTAGCTATCCTCTGTAGTTCCACCTGCGTCATATCTACTGGACGTTAACTGCTTGCTTGGGTGCCAGGTTTGAAGAAGGTCACACAGACAGTTCAAAGATAGTTTAGAAAAGACTAGTCAGAATAGATTACTTGCCACTTTAAATAACAAAAGATTTCATGATATAAGCAGTATTTTGTGACAGATATGTGCCTATACCGACAAAAGTCGCTTAAGTATAGTTATCGGCACGGATATTGAGCTCTCGGCGGAAGAGTGGGGATCGCTTTGCGCACTGTACACATAAGGCAATAAACCAATAAATCGCTTCTCCGCAGGTGAAGGTCAGGGCTCAATATCCGTGCCGATAACTATAATATATTTAAGTTTGGCTTCACAAAAATCTCTCGATTGCCAATCTATCTACTGTTCTACATATATACTTTTAAATAATATAAATGAAAAACATTTTTTCAGGTGCTACGCGAGATAGAAAACGTATATTTTCTACCGCCATCAGAATTCGACGCTGGGAAGCATGTGTTAGAACACGCTCCCGCCTCGTCCTGTGATGATATTGAACGTATGTTCTCTAAACTAAAACGTCAACAACAGGTCAGTTATTGTTCCTTGCATAAAACTTAACTATAACGATAACCGAACCATTTTCAGTAGTCAAATCGTCGATGCGGCAAGTATACGGCTGATTATAGTGAAATGGTGCAACTCGACCTTTATATTACTATCTGTGCCTCTCGGTTCCAGCTTCTTTCTGAGCTAACTACTTCACAAACTCTAGTAAAAAGTAGCCTGTAGCTTTCTTTTGGCTGTCATCCTCCGAGCCTTTTTCCCAAACTATGTTGGGGTCGGCTTCCAGTCTAACCGGATGTAGCGTAGCTTTCTTTTGACTGTCTCATGCTGAATACTTTTTCAAATTGGTCATACAAGCAATCAAACTAACTTCAGCTTATCTGTGGGTTACAGTTTCATCTGCGTCCCGGGGAAAAGTCCCCGTGCCCAAATAAAGTGTGGCTTAATATGTGTTTTGTAATAAGTATAAGGAAGCTATCTTACCGATTTTATCAAAATTTGCTCAGTAGTTTTAAACAGTAATAAACATCCAAACTTTCACGTTTATCATATTGCTCTGATAAACATTACCCAAAAATATTCACTCCGACTTCAAAATACAATTTCTAACCACATTTATCTCTCCCACAGGTAGTCTCCGGCAAAGCCCTCCACCTAATATCTCAACAACGCGACAACTGTGACAGAGAATTCAAAGAAATCCAGAACATTCGAGAACAACTTTCCACTACCCTCCAAACTTGTCAGAAAGCCAGAGACCAGCTCCGAGCTGCCTCAAACCATCTCACCATCTCTACCTTCGTGATCTTGGCCAACTTCAGAAAACGGCAAATCATCAGGTCAGTATTAAAATCTTTAGAACTACTCCGTACTCTAAGAAGTGTGGAAAAGGATGCCGCTGATTTGCTAGTAAGGAAAGAATATTATGAAGCTATAGATCTGATTTTGAAAAGCAAGAAAGCTGCTAATTGTCATAAAGAGTATACTTGTATAGCAGATTTGGCAACACGACTGCAAGACACCTTAGACATGACTGAGGAAAAATTGGACTCGGTTCTAGCGAGTATCTGTTACAATTTTGACGAAAATACATTTAGGAAACTTAAGAAAGCCTATGCGTTGCTTGGGAAAACTCAAGCGGCTATGGAACAATTACATATGCATTATTCTTCAGCTGTTAATGAGTCCGCTATTGAAGCGGTCAAAAATTACGTAGGGGATGCAAACGATATGAAATTTCAAGATATGTGCCAATCAGTTCAGGCTAATAAAGCTCCGATTTGCTTGTTGAATCTTTGTGAAAATCTCTTTTTGATAATGAGGAGTTACTACCTTTTAGTCGATTGGCATTCGAAATATGATGAGGAAGAATCGATACCTATATCGAGTAACGTTTTCGAAATCGAGAAGAATGTTAGCAGAGAATATATTAGGCAGAAGTTAAAAGCGGGTCTTGTTAGAATCTGGAATGATGTTCAAGCGAAGGTCTCGACGTTTTTGAAGAGTTCTGGCTTAGAAGAGTATCCGTTTGAAAAGTTTATACAGATGTTAGGTATTTTGAGGAAACTGACTCAGGTAGCTGAAGTTTTCTGCGGCGATAAGTCGGATTTGCTCCAAGATTTTATAAAGACTCAGAGTGTGTTGTATATTAAGAATTATCACAGAGGTCGGATGGAAGAATTGAAACTTTTTCTAGAGAACGAAGGTTGGGAACAGTGTCCTGTAAAGTCGACTTTCAATCTGCTGTACTTGCAAGAGTTTAAGCAGTTTAAAAAGTACTTAAACATCAGATCTGATACGTCATTACTCAAAACGCAGTCCGACGGAGCTTCGTCCGTTCATTCTCAAGATGACAGCGTGTACATAGCCAAATATTTCAAACAGAACACAAATCATACTCCCTTCGAGATATTCCGTAACGAAAATATAACGAATGACGATATTTTCGGCTTAGAACCGGAGTTGGTAAGCGATGATTCCGATGATGACGAACCCGACGAATTGAAACGGGATTTCGTTGACGAAAACGATCGACCCGAACCTAACGAAAGTCCGAGCAAGATAAAAGATAGTGTTATTGTCACTAACACTACTTTATCAGTTTTGAGGCACTGCGGTCAATATCTACAGATCTGTCGGTATCTCCCCCAAATTTCGCTCGAAGTGGTCATGCTCATGAATCAACTTTTTGACTACTATTTCTTCACCGTCCACTTATTTTTCACGGCCGATCTTGAGGTTGCATCTTCGACGTTATACAGTGCTAAATTAAACTCTGTTTTAAAGAGGATAAAGAACAATATTGATACTGCTAATTCGGGAGACGCTGATGGCAAAATACCCTGTCCTGATTCTCCCCAACATTTGAACATAAATTCTGAGGAAGACCTACATGGTCTTTCAGAAAGAATTGTAGCTGTTGAGAGTGTAATATTCCTCTCAAAACAATATGAAATCCTTCAGCCTTATTTAGAGTCTATAGTGGCTCCTCACCAAAGAATGATTTTAGAACACTTTAAGGATAATACTTTAGCTGTTGTCCAAGATTTGAGAGTTCCAGTCTACATGTGTTCGGCTTCCAAAGCAGTTGACGCTCGCACGGCTTTAATAGCCATGTCACAAGTCAAATGGGACGTCAAAAACGTTGCTGTAGAACACAGTCCCTACGTAGACATGATAATACGAAAAATTCAGGTGTTTGCTTTACGCCTAGAAAATGTATCGACAAAAGTTACTTTAAATTTGGAGGTGTTAAATGCAGTTTGGAGCATGGTATCCAAATTTGTCGTCCACTTGTTGGTCGAAGGGTTTTCTAATGCGACAAAATGTTCGAACGGGGGTAGAGGGTTAATGCAATTAGATTATAGACAGTTATTTCTGAAATTGGAGAAGATATCAGGGCTGAAACCTGTGCCGTACCAAGACTATGTCGATAAGTACGTGAAAGCTTACTATTTGCCGCGGAAGGGTCTTGAAGAATTTGTTTCTGAGAGGGTCGAGTATTCTAATAAGCATTTAATGGCTTTGGTCACTTGTGCGTGTGAGAATAAGAAGGACAGGCAGGCTTTGTCAGCGATTATTGAAGGTAGAGACAGTTCGGTAAATTAGGCTTTATTAAAAATAGTCGTGGAGTCTTACAGCCAGTTTCTTCATCAAAAGTAAAAGCCAAAGTAAAAGTCAAAGTAATGTCTAAAGTAAAAGTAACGGTCAAATTCATTTTTTCTATTAGTTTTGCTGTCACTCTAGCCTTGAAAAAACGAATTTGACTGTTACTTTTACTTTAGACATTATTTTGACTTTTACTTTTGATGAAGAAATTGGCTGAAAATCGTGAAAAACTAATTTGGCCGTTACTTTTACTTTATGACATTACTTTGCCTTTTACTTTTGAGGAAGAAACTGGCTGCTAGTGGTTAAACAACCAGCCTCTCAATTACGAGTATGCGGGATCGATTCCTGGTCAGGCAAGGGTCAATGTAATTTTTCTGTTAAATGAAAATTATGGATGTAAATATCTGTAATATTATAAAGCGAAAATCAAAATGTAAGTTGGCCTAATTATTTCATTAATAGGCCTTTTAAATTCGTTGTTCTGCCAGGAAATATTAATGTTTTCTTATTCTCACAATCAAACAATTATAGTTGGAATACTCCTTAATTATGCGTGATTAATGTAAAAAAATATTATAAATAAAGCAAATGTGTAACAACTGAACTGTATGAAATAAAATTTGGTATGGATTGATTTAAAAAAAGACATTATTTTTAAGTATTTTGAAGAGATGCGGTCGAGACTGTAAAATATTTAGTTTCTATTGTTATAGGGAATTTAATCTGTAAATATTATAGTATGCTATTCGTACTTAAATTGAAGCTTCGTACAAAATGTGATAATCAAATTGTATATTTTAGTAGTATATAAATTTTCCTTTAAAGGTGAATTTTTCGACTGGTAACGGAAAAGTCAAATATAAAATGTTTTTTTGATATTTAACCGAAGTTAACAAAACTCGAACAGCCTTACTACAAAAACTTAAACATCTGTTGAACACTTGGCTAAAAAAAGTCGTCTGCAAAACGGACTTTATTACAACGCCTTAATTTGGCATTTTTTAGACAAGTGTTCAACATATGTTTAAAAGTTTTTGTGGTAAGACGGACATGATAGACTAACTTCCCAATGGATTAAGTTTCCTCGAAAAATCGAAAGCACAAAAGTTGTAAATATATTTAAAAAATATTATATTCCTATTTCTGCAATGTATTGGCAAGATTCTACCAAAAATGTAGGCTATGTCGTAAGTCTACAGCTAACATGGCGGTTGCAGTTTCGCGGATATTTTATAAATGTTCGCTCGCTATTCGGACGGGTCCGTTCATACAGACCGGCTCGGAGACCATCGACGCGCATTTTTCTTTTCACACAGACCGGAATCGGCTCCGATCGGCTGAAAGAGTATGCAATCGAAGCCAAACGTCTGTAAGACAGAGAAAAAGTACGCGATCGGAGCCGGTCGGCTCCTCTTATTATTTCATACCAAGCGCCTTCGAGCATTCTTAATGACAAAAGCAGTGCACATGCAAAAATAAACCTTATGGGTCGATTACACCTAACGAGTACAGCGTCGAGTCAGTGTCCTCGGCCGAGTGCTCGGTTGGTATAAACACTTTAACGAGTGCTCGGCCGAGTACTCGGTCGAGAAGAGAGGCGAGAATCCCAATTTGTTTACTAGGCCGAGTAGCTTATTTACTGACTCACCACTGTACTCGTTAGGTGTAATCGACCCATTACTACAAATACTAAGTACTCGATTTTCAACGTGTTAAGAATTTGTTCTCCTCTCCGAGCCGATCTGTCTGAACGGACCCGTACTGTTTGCTAGAGCGAGTACACCAGAAGATACATTTTTGTGCTCCACAGTGCCGCTAGAAATGGTATCTCGCATTAAGAAAACAATAAATTGTACTGTGACTTCCGCTTGGGTTTTTTATTTTGCTTTTCAAGGTACGCTTTGAATTCTTGCAGCCGACTGCAACTGCCGATCGCATATGCCGCAACTGCATGTAAAATAATTGATATCTAAGAGCGACTGGACGTGTTGCTGCCGCTTCGATCAAAAACGGTTTCATGAAAATACATCAAACCAGTCCAGTAGTGCAGCTGCGGCCGACTTCATGCAGTCGCGGCATGTGCGGTCGGCTGCAAGAATTCAAAACGTACCTTTATCTTAGTAATTTTTCATTGTTAAGTTCCATTTTGTACTCTTTTAGTTTTAAGTGTGTAGGTAAAATCTCAAAAGACATTAGATTAGGTAAATAAATATTTAATGTTAATTAAAACAATGTTATTATGTATAATAATTAAAGAATTTTAATATGTTTTGTTGTTTCATTGGTATTTGAATAAAAATCTAGAATTAGGTTCAGATTCCACAAAGCGCATACGAACTTACAAAGTACTGAACGAATTTTCATGCATTTTTTACCAAAACCAAGTATCAGAATAGAAAAGCTACGTGAATAAAAAACTGTTGTTGAAAATAATGTTATAATTTATTCGTACTAATAATATAAATAAAGTATTTACTTACATAATATTAAAATTACACAACAGTAAAGTGAATAAAAATATTTTTTTTATTAAATACTTACAAGTCGCTACGTCGCTTATATTCATTTTTTTTGTAAATTACTATTTTGAAAACTGGTCAAAATACGTCACTATGTCTTACGAACGTTCCCATCTCATATTCTATCTATCTCATACTGGAGATAAGAATTTGAAATGGATACTTGTATGACGGCAAAAATTAAGTATATCTCTACTAAGCAAATCAACAGACAGATATTGGGAGCGACCGTTAGTGTCATCTTTATTTAAATTAAATAAACTAACAGCCTTACTTATAAACGTGAATTAAATAATAAGTAATACTTAAGGGCTGTTTAAGAAAATTCTTACTTATAAACGTTGCTTAAGCATGTCTTAACTAATTATGTTGCTTAGAAGGTGATTAGAGATTTTTATAAGTAAGGGGGTAAATGTAAAAGACAAAGAAAATTACATTGAAACATTATCGAAACTTTTTCTTAAATTTTTCGACGCCCTTTATTAGTTTTAAGTTTTATTTTTTTTATGTAAATATAGATTTAGTTTATTTTAAAATATAGGTAATGTACAGATTATAATTCAGATAAAAAAATATCGAAACTTAAAGCTCAAGTTTTTCGAAAATCAGCCAAACAATTAGGTAGGTACCTACTCATTATAAAAATCTTTGGATTCATCAATGGAACCTCCCCCTAACATCTAACTTCGGCAAATAATCGACTTCTTCAACAAAACTTTTGTAATCACAGCAGAAACTGAACGTGCCGTCATTCGCCCGCCATTTTAACCAAGAGAACTCTCGGTTGTGCTCGCAAATATCTTGACAGAATACCAAGGAGTTTAGAACTTTATCGTTGTAGAACGAAGAGTTTATGGTTATGAAGACCGCTGCTAGCTTTCTTAATGGGTCGTAGACCAGCTGAAAATAGAAAAAATATGTGTAAAATAAATACTTCAACACATCTGCTTAGCGTTTGACCAACTATGTTGGGGTCGGCTTCCAGTCTAACCGGATGCAGCTGAGTACCAGTGCTTTACAAGGAGCGACTGACTGATCTCCTCAACCCAGAATTGGGTAGCCTGGTTAAGACTAGGTAAAACCGACTTCATTAATATACCTAAATCCTTCTCCTAAGTCGATAAATATTATGTTGGAAACCGCATCAAAATCTGGTGAGATAAAAGTTTGATAATTATTTTGCGTCCAAACATACCTAGGTACATACAACCAGATCAAACTGAGAATCTTCTTTTTAATGTCAGTAAAAATTATTGATTAGCAATAATTTATAAAACGTGGGGCCTATAGCAAAATTTACGGGGGGGGGGGAGGCAAAATTAAATAGTAACTATCCTTTTTACATGGCATCTTAAAAAATCTGTCAGCTCACAAGGGCCACATTTAGGCTCGGTTGTGGCCCCTGAATGTGCCCGTAGGTATCTCTCCGGATAGATCGAGAGCCTTTTTTACGGGAAATCATCAAATGACTTCCCGCTGTGGGTGCAGTGTGAGGGAGTGCCAGACTCTTAGTGACCCATCATGTTCGTTCGGAAGCCCTTTATGTACCAGGGCCGAGGTAACTTGCGCGAACAATCCCGCAGCCCATAGAACTTGGATCTTAAAATTATACATGGATCCGAATAGATCTGGGGCCCGATTCTCCTAATTATAATTAAGCGTCATACAATTCACATTCGACTGAGATCCAATCCCGACTCAATTACGATTGAAGCGTATGTGGCATTCCGTTATTTTTTCTTTGAAATACAAGTTTTTATCCTTTTCTGTCATTCAATAATCATTGTCTGCAAATGATTTACGATTGCAATATGATTGTAGAGCAAACTACCGTATAGACCATAATCACCAAAATAGCAGACCAATCGCAAACCAATCGAATGTCGTTGGAGTACGATTGGTCTTATATTAGTAGCAGAATGCCCGATACCTTTGGTTAAAACTGCTATTGCGACCATATTGCGATTCGATTTCTATTCAATTTTGACATTATTAACTTAGGAGAACCGGGCCCCTGGTTCCTCACCTTATAATAATACATAGGCACAGGCACATCTGGGTTGTTATTCTCGTCAATGTGAAGATACACCTCCTTCATGTGACCCGACCGGTTGGGGAGAGTCATGATGCCGTGGGTACCGGTGTACACTATGACTGTCGTGTTGAGTGCGTTTACTCGGCGACGTAGGCTCTGAAAGAATAAAAGTAATGGTTAATTAAACAATACTGTTGTGACTAGCTTCTGTCTAGTGGTTGCAATTGTGTCCCGTGGAAAATACTCAATACTCAATAACTTTATTGCATACCATAATGTGTACAGGCTGGTGGGTAAAATTAAAAGAAACAATTATGGACCCTGTCGGGCACAGCAAAGTTAGTTTTTAGAGGAGAGGATGAAGAGCGCTTTTTAAACATAATAATATTGAAATAAATGTAGAAAATACTTCGCTCACCTCACCTATTTAAGGGTTAACTGGGCTTTCAAGATTATTTTTTTCAAATCAGTGCTGTAGTTTTGCACGTAAACAAACACACATACACACAAGCAAACTAATCTAGCTTCCGCCATAAGTCAGCGGTTTCACGGTTCCTGAGGGAACTTCTTTCCTGGTCCTAGATAAAATTTGCCCGCTGCCAAGTTTTTATCAAAATTCCATGTACCAACATCCATATTACAAACCTACATAAAAAGATTAACATCTATACATATAATAAATCTGTAGAAAAGTAATTTTTGTACATTGAAGAAATTGACAAAAAAAATAGCCGGCATGTTAAAGGATAACTAACAGAACCCATTTCCATCATTTTTGTCATTTTTGTCTGTTTGTCTGTTTATCTGTTTGTTTGGGGATTCACGTAAAATCTACGAATTCAATGCAGACAATGCTTATATACAAAAATTCTACGTAACTTGGGGTATTACTTAGTTTTTGTTTCATCGAAATCGATTCACTCTATCAAAAGATATGATTAATTTTGTGAATTCAAGATGTAAAATATTACGACACGCAATCTGTTTGTCAAAACTGTACATTTGAATGTTGTACTTATATTAGTTGTTCGGCCTATTATTAATCTTTACACAGAAAATCACACCTTTATAAGTAACTTCGGAAGAAAAAAAAAATGAAAATTTTGTTTAGCCAAGGCTAAAGTAGCTCCATCTGTGGTAAAAATACATCAAATTTGTCAAAAGAGCGAGGTGGTAAATGACAATTAATTACCATACATTCTTTATAGAGGATTATTATTTCAACAGATGGAGTTGTGTATTTTCCGTAATTCAGCATATTTTAACACGTAGTGTAAGGGGATCTTCACACTGCCCCGCATCACGCTGCATCTTGCGTGTCGACGCACCTACGCGCGTTCCTGCGGGAGTGCAGATCTGCATCATCGTGCGGGTTTTTCGCGCACTCACGCGCGTAGTTGCGTTTTGTTAATTCACGCACGGCGGCTTTCATCGAGTTCCATTTTCAAACATACACGTCACGCCCATTCAAAATCACGCGCGTCACTGCGGGATTCAGTGTGCCATACCTTGCGTCTCGCCCCGCACCTACGCGCGGGGGTGCGTGTTTCTCCGCATGTATGTGCGTGATCCGCATGAACGCGCGTGGATGCATTTTCAGTGTGTTGGACTATGCGTGTTTTCCATACAAACGGAGATATTTCCATACAACGGAAAAAAAACGCATCCACGCACTACGCTGCATCATGCGGGGCAGTGTGATAATCGCCTAATTTTTCGATAGACATTTCAATAGTGTTTGTCAGTTTGCCGTACCACATCAAAATCCAACTATAATTATTACCTTGATGAAAGGAAAATTAATAGTTCTCAGCCAAATTTAAAACGGTGCCATCTAAATTATTTTTTGAACATTATGTCAAAAATGATGACTTTAGTGGAACAATTAATTATCATTTAAAGTTACAGATGGAGTTCATATCAGGATTTTTTCATAAACATAGTTTAGCTTATCTTCCACTAATGTGGTGGCCTTAAAACAAATTACTTTGAGTGAGTAGTATTAAGTAGACCTTAATTATTTTTTCTGATGCAAAATATGTAAACTTAATCCTAGAAGAAAGGAAGATCTATCTCTCGCAAGCGCTGCTAAGCGTGAGGCAGGTAATGTAGGCTTCTGTAGCTTTAAAAACAAGCCCAGATACAAAGTGCAGATAAGAAATGGGAGCTTTCTCGATTTAATACCATACACACGTAAAATGCTTTATGCGTCTGGAAACGTACAAATTACGCGTCGCATACCAGAGACATGCTTACTTTCAACTTCTGATCGCAAATACACTGTTCACGATTACGAACAGTCTCAGTAAGACCCGAGCCAAGTCTAAAAAAACACCTTTTATATAAACCTACGTTTGATGTCATTCAATTACAAAGACAGAATTGTTCTCTGCTGCAAATCCTATCCACCTATATCCTATCCTAATCCAGCATGCATTGCAGGTGTGCATTGCACAAAAACCAATGGTATCCTATTCGAGAAGTCAAAAGAGTCGGCCTGCCATCGTCAGCTTTTGCGCTAAGCAAGTGTTCTTAATAGTACCATCAGAATTACATTCATCGTTGAATGAGGTGAATACATTTTCAGAAACCACAATAACAGTAGGAGCCAAAGCGTATGATCGCTTCATAGAGCTCTGATTGGGCCCAGGTGACCAACTCAGGTCTGATTTGTTCGTTCATCAGATCTTTGAAAGTGTTTCGGTGGATACTTACTGTCGTCCTGTTTACGTGTGACACAAAATATGTTATATAAACGTCCTCCGCAAGAGCGAAATTTTCCCGGTGAGCGGTAGTGACGCACAGTATACAACACTTCTGTTTCTTTTGATTTGCTGGCTCCACCAAGAAATGACAAATTGCGAGCGTACATTTTGAAAATCTTGGCAAAACTGCAGGTTTCAAGTACGAACACATGAAGTGGACTCTCACAGATAGTACGTACATTTTGCCTATTCGTGAACTAATGCAAACATTTCGGTGGAGTCCCTCCCGGTTTAGACCTAACCCCACATTAGGCGTGCGCGATCCTCGGGCGTGTGAGTAGCGCGTGCGTCGCGAGCACGCTGCGTGAGCGTCGCGTTTTACTGCCCTGCGGCATTTGCAGCGCGCTCGACTTGACGTTTAACTGCTAAGGCGTTTAGCGGGCGGCGGGGATAGCGGGCGTAGGGGTAAGAACGCAACTCGAGCGCCGCGTGCTCGCCGCGAGCGCGTCGCTTACACTCTTCACACATGCCGCAGGGCAGCAAAACGCGACTTTCACGCAGCGCGCTCGCGACGCCCGCGCTACTCACACGCCCGAGGATCGCGCACGCCTAATGTGGGGTCAGCCTTATCATAGTAAGTAAGTGCACAGAAAATCCCCAATTCATACAAGTCATACAAGTGTTTCTCCCCAGTAGTGAAACTATCCTACCCTATGCGCCTGCTGATGATGATGACTCATTTTATCATCCATCCAGCTATTCCCCAACTATGTTGGTGTTGGGCTTCCAGTCACCGAATCTGTTTGAGTACCAATATTTTGCTTGGAGCGACTACCTATCTATCTATCTTCAATCCAGTCAACTACACAAGACGATATCCATGGTAAGACTGACAGACTTTCTGGCTTCTGCTTAGTCGCAGCAGCTGCAGAAAATGTACAAATGAAAGCTTTGTCAGACTCAAAGCATATAGACATAGATTATAGCTATTTCCTGTGAAAATTACTTACGCACCATACGTAATAATTGACTATTCTATATTGCCCACGCAGACGAAGTTGCGGGCAACAGCTAGTCTTTAATATTCATTAATAAAAATTTCAGCGCAATCGGTTGAGGGCAAGTGCCTTAAAATTGAGTTGTAAAATTCCACCCGAACACACATAGTTACATACATTGCAAGTTAAATAATAGTGATCCAGGTGTTCTACCAACCTCTTCCAAAGCAGCCCAGTCGCCAGCATTGCCCCTCTGCCATTGAGGAGCGCTGTTCACGTAGTGGAAGGTAGCTCGAATGAGAGCACTGGTTGGATAGTCAGCGTTCGCAGCCAGGTGTCCTCGAGATAGAAACTAGAAGAATAACGAACAGTTCAATGAAAAGGCTCAGTTTAATGGGGATTCGTGGTGGCCTAGTGGGTAAACAGACTCCGAACACAGGTCGGCTGGAGCAAAGATAATCGATCCAGGTGGGGATTCGCGGGCGGGGCGGACCTTGGGTGCAAGTGCGGGGCTGCCGTGCAGACGATGTCCCACCTAATCGCAGGTCCACTGTGCCCTGAAACTTGCTCGCGGGAGGACTTAATGAGCGCATCCGGCCATGCTCCGCTGTGGCGGCATATTGGGCTGACACAGTGTAGTCTCAATATATGACATGTCATCGACACGAAAGAAGAAGAAGAAGTGGGTAAAGAACCAACCTCCCAATTATGAGAACATGTCAGTCTAACCAAGGGGTATTGGGTTGCCCGGGTAAATGGGTTGAGGAGTCGAGTTTGCCAGATGAGAAAAGACATGGACTGTCGATCCGTGGGTGATCATCTTGCCATCTTGTCATGACGAGTTCCTCCGTGTTTCGGAAGGCGCGCTAAATTAGTGGGTCCCGACCAAATTGAACAGTTTTCCTCAGAAGCCAGAAACAACTGTTTGACAACCAGTCTTACCCAGGGGTGTTAGGTTGCCCGGGTAACTGGGTTGAGGAGGTCAGATGGACAGTCGCTCCTTGTAAAGCACTGGTACTCAGCTGCATCCGGTTAGACTGGAAGCCGACCCCACATAGTTGGGAAAAGGCTCGGGAGATGATGACGAAGATAAATAAAATTCTTTTGAAGTTGATAGGTACCTGTTTTTTGGTCAAATAATGTCCGGACATAGAGTGTCCCAATATGGCGTCCAAAGACGTCTTCTGATTGTTGAATTTGTAGATTTCATTCATTTTCACTCCCCTGAACAAATTGCCGTCTGTAAATAAATCACATGTTTTCCTTAGAGAAATGTAACACTAGTGTGGTACCTATCTGTGAACATATGACCTAGATCAGTCATAGAACCACATACTTATTTAGTATCTTTATGAAGATACTCACCATACAATCAGTTATTTATACATAGTATACCTACTCAGTATACCAGTCAAATATAAGAAGATAGTTATAGGAAAAGAAAACAATACGTGTAAGTATTATATAAGGAAAACAAATTCTGATGAACTGAGAATCTCCTTCTTTTTTTGAAGATTTTCTCGTTTCTTTATAGGTACTTACCATAAAAGTTCCGAAACTACATAACCGATTCAAATAATTATTTCTGTATTGGAAAGCTAAACTATCGAAGGACGACAAGGGCTGTATTTAATCCCGGAGGTAACGTCCACGGGACGTGTCAACCATCCCATCTTTTTATTACCTATCATGACATACAGCCTGGGGCCCGATTCTCCTAAGTTAATAATGTCAAAATCGAATAGAACGAATAGTTTTAACTATATCGGGCATTCTGCTACTAATAAAAGACCAATCGTATTCGATTGACATTTGATTGGTGTGCGATTGGTCGGCTATTTTGGTGATTTTGGTCTATACGATAGTTTGCTGTACAATCATTTTGCAATCGTAAATCATTTGCAGACAAAATGATTCATTATTGAATGATAGAAAAGGATAAAAACGTTTATTTCAAAGAAAAAATAGCGGAATGCCACATACGCTTCAATCGTAATCGAGTCGGGATTGGATCTCAGTCGAATCAAGTCGAACGTGAATCGTATGTCGCTTAAGTAAAATTAGGCGAATCGGGCCCCTGGTGACAGACGTATAGCGAAAGTACCTAATAGGGTCCCGTTTTCTCTTTGGGTACCTAGAGAAACCTTAAAAATATGGTCACATAACATAATACATAGGTATGGACACCAGTCTGCCCGTGACCATGGATGCTGTAAAGGATAGGATCCGACACGTCGGGATTAAATAATCCCTACTAATATTATAAATGCGAAAGTAACTCTGTCTGTCTGTTTGTCTGTTACGCTTTCACGTCTAAACCACTGAACTGATTTTAATAAAATTTGGTACAGAGATAGAGTTGACCTTGAGAAAGAACATAGGATAGTATTTATCCCGGACTTTTGAAGAGTTCTCTTGGAAACGCGATATAACCGAACTCAACGCGGGCGGAAACTAGTATAGATATAACCGCGATAAAATTCGTAAAAGTAGTTTTATTTAAATACTAGCTTCTGCCAGCGGTTTCACCCGCATCCCGCGGGAACCTCGGCACGGACCCGGATAAAAAGTAGCCTATAGCCTTCCTCGATAAATGGGCTATCTAACACTGAAAGAAATTTTCAAATCGGACCAGTAGTTCCTGAGATTAGCGCGTTCAAACAAACAAACAAACAAACTCTACAGCTTTATAATATTTTATTTTATTTAAATATGATCACATACCTATAAAAGCAGGTCTAGTAAGTCCATGCTGCTTGTAAATACTTAGCGGAGTCAAGCGATGTTTCACGTAGTGTGTTCTGAGCAGTCGTTTGTCAAAACAAGCTTCATAGATAGTGTGGAAGGAATTCTTCACTTTGTAGCCGACACTGAAAATAATAAGAGGTTTCTTACCAATGCAACTTTTCTAAGTTTGTATACTTTCTAATCTTGGACACCAATGACTGTATTTCGGATGGTACTTTAAATTGTAGGTCCCGGCTGTCATTGAACATCCTTGGCAGTCGTAGCGGATACCGAGCCAGTAAGTCTAACACCAGTCTTACCCGGGTAACTGACTTGAGGAGGTCAGATAGGCATTCATTCCTTGTAAAGCACTGGTACTCAGCTGCATCCGGTTAGACTGGAAGCCGACCCCAACATAGTTGAGAAAAGGCTCGGGAGATGATGATGATGTTTATCCAAAAAGCTCTGAAACTACTGAACCGATTTGAAAAATGCTTTCACTGTTGGAAAGCTACACTCTTCCCGAGTAACATAAGCTGTACTTCACCCCTGGTACGAACAGTAGCTCCCACGGGCCACGGGTGAAACCGCTGGCAAGCGGCTTGTTATGTTATGAATACTTACTGATATATCATGCTGCTGTGTTCATGGCAGGTCTCAGGGTATTCTTGGGCGGTAAACCAAGGCTGAGTGTTGCACTTAATCTCCTTAAATGTAAGTATACGTCTGTCTACTCGGAATGTTTTGTCTACCATGCAGTGGGCCTCCTGAAATATGAGAAAAAAATAAATCAAATGAAAAATAGTTTATTCAAACTTGGCTGCAAATCAGCACTTTTCGAAACGTCAGAAATTTACAAAAGACAGCCCCTAAAACGCCCACCCTTCACCACTTCCTATGTGTTTTTGCTGGGAAGAAGAAGTGGCGCAACAAAGTCGCCAGCAACAGATGTCTGTCTGTGGTTTGGTAAAAACGTGTACGTTAGGTAAAATTACGATACTACTACTCTTTTGTGTAGCGGGAGTGAAAAAGGCGTCCTCTGTAATCTCCATCTTCGGATCAACCCTAAACCCTCCATATGGTTTGGTCCGACATACTACACAATACACATTAATATCAAGTATTTCACCAGCTCGCCCACAATTTTTGCAATTGGCCCTCTATTTCTCAGGGTTTTTATCATCAGATACTGACATGATCATCATGACCTGATGACAATGATTCTATACGGCGAATAGGTATACTCTTTTATATGAAGAAAGATTTTTTTAAATCGGTCCTCTTGTCTGCGAAAAATCGAGTAAGAAAAAACAATTGTCAAATTATGATCGTTCGCGCGAGTACCGCGGTCCTGGTATACAAAGGCTCCAGGAGGAGGAACATGGTGGGTTGTAGTTAGTAAGAGTCTGACACTCCCTCACGCTGCACCCACAGTGAGAGAGGTCATTTGATGATTTCCAAGCAAAGATAATGGCGTCCATGGCCGATTTCGGCCACGGCGGCTGTTCTCATTTAAGGAGATCAGCCAGCTGCGCAGGACATATTATAGTGCACGAGCATTTGCGCAGACACAGGTGCACTCCCTATTCCTTCACTCTCATAACCCGATGGGACGGCAATCCGACACGACCGGAAAGAGATCAGGCGCAGGACCGACATTTACGTGCTGTCCGATGCACGGGTGAATCAATCACCAACTTCCAGACTACGGGCTGCTTTGTGAAAGTTTTTAAGAAAACCCACAAAGCGATTTCCGACCCGGGAATCGAACCCGAGACCTCGAACACAGTAGCCGCGCTTGCTACCACTAGACCAACGAGAGCAGAGAGAAAAATACAACATACCATGGTATCATAAGGCATAGTAACGGTGCCTAAAACGACCTTCCTATTATGTCCAGGGCAAGCGACTGTCACGACCTCTGATCTTCCCATGGTGATGTTCCCATTCGCAGTATTGACCTCCAAGAAGTCCCCATTCTTGATGAACACCGGCCCTGGACTGCTGAAGTCTTTGTTTAGTGATAGCACGCAATCTGCAAATAAAAATTGGCAGAATAAGTATTATTTTTTGAAGAACTCGTGGTTAAATCAAAGCCGCGCTGATCTATCGATCATAACATTAAGGGTACGTCTACATGTTGCAAGTAGCTTGCGCATGTTGAGGCACATGCGCAGGTTACATACATTTTAAAAACGTATGGATCTAGCGACTCGCTCATGTACCAAAGCAAGATACCCACCCGCGTGCTCTGTAGCGTGTGTGCGGGTCGATTGCGCATGTTAACTTACTCCAGCTTCATGCACCGTGTAGACGCACCCTTAAACTTGGCGCGGTCGGTCCGTGAATGACCATCTTGTCATAACGAGTTCTTCCGTGTTTTGGAAAGCACGTTAAACTGTAGGCCCCGGCTGTCGAACATCTTTAGCAGTCGTTTCGGGTAGTCAGAAGCCAGTAAGTCTGACACCAGTCTTACTAAGGGCTATTGAGTTGCCCGGGTAACTGGGTTGAGGAGGTCAGATATGCACTAGTATATGTAAGTGTACGGTGTACCTATATTAACGATTGCTTCCATTAACATACTTTACTGTAACAGTAAACGAGTACCCCTAATTACTCTAATTATTAAAATAATTACCATTACGGTATTGCTTCTTAATTAAGAGCACACTTTACTCAAGAAATGTTGGCAAGTATTTACATCAGGCAAGTATTTACTTCAGATATTTATTTATTTTATTAGAGATATAATATAAGTACGGGCCAAATAAAATAAATATAAAAAATTGTAAAACAAATGATTACGGTATACCTTCAGAGGCAGCACTAATTTATCTATTCTAAATTAGTGCCGCCTCCAGTGATTTTCAGGGAAATATCAACCTTAAGCTCTATAGGTTAAGATTATTTTTGAAACTAAACCAAAACTGGACCTACGTCCTTCCTGAAAGCTACTTCGTAGCTGCTTAAAACTTTTGCTTACGTCAATCATTGCAGCGCCATTTGTCATGGAATGGCGCTGCAATGATTGACTTTTGTGAGAGGAGTCTCTTTTTAATTTGATTTTGGTTTTCTGGTAGTTTGTAAGCATTACTAACACTAGTGTATAAGAATATTGTTACTAACAAAATGGACACCATGGTCTGAAATAAAGAAATTTATTATTATTATTAAAATATCTGTTTTCTCTGTCTTACTTATGTATCTATAGGTACTATCTATCTCTTTCATTTTGTGCATGACGTCATTGGCATGTCATTTGTTTTTAAGATTTTAAAATTCGAATGTGAACATGCAAAACTATATATTGGTTTCTTTCTTACTTATGAATCTACAGGTACTATCTATCTCTTTCATTTCGTGCGTGACGTCATTGACATGTCATTTGTTTTTAAGATTTAAAAATTCGAATGTGAACATGCAAAACTATATTGGTTTCCTTCTTACTTATGAATCTATGGGTAATATCTCTTTCATTTCGTGCGTGACGTTATTGACATGTCTTTTGTTTTGATATTTTTAACCGACTTCCCAAAAAGGAGGAGGTTCTCAATTCGTCGGGATCTTTTTTTTTTTTTTTTTTTTTTATGTATGTTCACCGATTACTCGAAGACGCCTGGACCGATTTGCAAAATTTTTTTTTTGTTGGATAGGGTATACCTTCCAGGTGGTCCCATAATCACCAAGTCAGGATCTGATGGTGGAAACCCTGAGAAATCGAGGGCAACTTTCGAAAATTGTAGGCGTGCATAGGTTAAAAACTTGACGATGAGGTGTATGTCTGATAACACTATGCAACAGTGAAGGTTTGGAGCTGACCTGATGATGGAGACGAGAGAAGGTCGAGGGAACTCGACAACTGAATATGTAAACTACATCGTGTGTAGGCTTATATTATTTGTATTGACGAGACCTTTGCAACTGTGAAGGTTTGGAGCTGACCTGATGATGGAGACTGGTGAAGGTCGAGGGAACTCGACAACTGAATATGTAAACTACCTCGTGTTTGGGCTTATATTATTCGTATTGATGAGAACTTTCCACAAATGCGGATAGTGACAACTATGCTTGTCACTGAAAAGCCAAAAATAAAAAACTTTTTACAAAAAAATAAAACCGACTCCCAAAAACACTGAAAAGCAAAAAAAAAAACTATTCTTAGGTGCATCGACCTAGAAGTCGGTGGCGTATAAACTCTGGAACATCCATTAGACACTGACTTCTAGGTCGATGCACCTAAGAATAGTTTTTTTTTGCTTTTCAATGTTTTTGGGAGTCGGTTTTATTTTTATAAACTGATTGTTTCTCAAAGCCCCATACTGTCTGCCTTGTTGGTCTAGTGGTCGCAAGCGAGGCTGCTGGGCTCGAGGTCTCGGGTTCGATTCCCGGGTCGGGCCGTACCTAATCGCTTTGTGGGTTTTCTTAAGCTTTCACAAAAGCAGCCCGTAGTCTGGAAGTTGGTGATAGATTCACCCGTGCATCGGAGAGCACGTAAATGTCGGTCCTGCGCCTGATCTCCTTCCGGTGGTGTCAGATTGTCGTCCCATCGCGCTATGAGAGTGAAGGAATAGCGAGTGCATCGGTGTCCAAGCAAATGCTTGTGCGCTATAATATGTTCTGCGCAGCTGGCTGATCTTATTAGGTATATGAGAACGCTCTGCTGTGGCCGATAATCGGCTAGGAGGACATCATCATCATCTTCAAGCAACTTTTTTAAACAGTACCTGAATTTGATAGCATGCGATAACAATGTAACCTATTGACTTTAATAAACAAATAATAATTCTTATCACGAAGTACTAAACATTAGGTAACTATAAACCCATACAGCCATTTTTGGTCGCAGATATGATAAAGATGTAACAAGTCGCAACAGTTTCGTAACTGGTACGACACAATGTGACTGTGTAGGGATTAGCTTTTATGTGTTGTAACGGTTCAGTAAAAATGTGACGGAAACTAAATTCAGTAACTTTGTGTGGTCGCTGTTTCGATACTTTACAGCTTAATTTGTAACGACACATTTTAGAAACTTTGCGTTTGGTTTGTAACCAGTGTGCAATGTTGACACAATTGTGTTGTAACTGGGTAGTAACATGTGTAGTCGATGTTCCAGAACACTAACACTAACTTGCATTTATAAAAACATGACGAGAGCCAGTTATTCTCAAACTGTCTATGTTTTCTGCCGTTATCAACCATTTAATGAAATTTAAAATGAGTAAACAACCAAAATCCTTACGTAAATTCCGATGGACTTCAACTTTTTACAGAAGAGTTAAAAAAATAAGTACGTCCCAAAATATCTTATTATATATTTTTTTCATGATGTTGCATTGTTGGTAGGGCAAATTGACGGATACCCATTTTATTGAACATAAAACTTATTCTTTTCTAGGCCATTTACAGGAAAACAGTACGGAATTTTGTACCGAGGAGCTTAGTGGTATAGTCCCTAGTGCCAAAGTTTCAACTTTCGAGCTCCAAATCGCTGTTTTTTTTCTTTTTCTCGGCCAAAAGAAGACGTCTTCGTCTTTAATCAGAATTAATATCGCTTGATTAATACCGAGTACCCCAAGTACTCGGTACAAGCGATATTAATTCTGATGAGACTTCTTTGGTTAGAACAATGCAAAAAGGCATCTTGATAAAAACTTTGGAAAACACTGTAACCAAATGTTAAGAGAAACCATCTTAAAAATCTAGTAATTTTGTAACAACTTACCGTAACATGTCGACACGTGTCGACACATTATCGTAAGTTTGTGACTAGTTGCGACGAGCATATTTTTCATAACAAACATGAAAAAATATTTTTCATAGTTCATTATTTATCAATTTTATGAGTAAATCTTGCTAAAATAATTTGTATTAGGATTAAAATATTTGATATTGTATTTAAATGGAAGCTTTTGAGCACTCGATGTGCATCATTTTATATTTTTATTTTATTTAACAAAAGTTTTTCTTTCGCCAGAATTATTAAAACATAATATTACGGTGGCGCGTTGGAAATATCAACATATTCAACGAAATTACACAGTAAACTTTTTTTCCCAATAAGATTTGAGCATTATAAACCATATTAATTAATGAAAACTAAAACTTCGTTTACTTACCTTGAGTTTAACTCAAAGTAAGTAAACCATCATTATGGGATTTCTTGTATTTTGTATTATTTCGTCGTGTCACTCACGCACGAGCCAACGAAATTGATCGAACGAATGAATGATTGAATGATTAGTGCGAACTCTGGTTAAAATATGGTAAAAATGTTACGACACGGCGACGTAAATTAGAAACTAAATGTTACTTGTTTATTGTGTCGAGATCTTCCCCATTTTTAGTTGCAGCGACGGCGCTAACACGGAACGTCGACGAGATTATGTTTCGAGATAGATCAGTGTCGACGCTAAGTGTCGAAACGGTTACGTTATGTTCGCAAAAATGGTTATATGGGAAGTTTTAACATACATAACTAATGCCCATTTTCAGCAACAAATACCAAAATTTAGGGAACACTTAATACGAATTTAGTTTTAACCAAAGTTTAAGTGTCTCTTATAACCTTTATTATTGGGGGAGGCCTTATTCTAAGTGACAGTTAGGGAAACGTTAAGAGTTTGTTGGTAAAACGGGCAGTAGTGTACTTTTTTAGGATACCGCCTCATCATCTCCGGAGCCTTTTCCCAACTATGTTGGGGTCGGCTTCCAGACTAACCGGATGCAGCTGAGTACCAGTGCTTTACAAGGAGCGACTGCCTATCTGGCCTCCTCAACCCAGTTACCCGGGCAACCCAATAAATACTCCTTGGTTAGACTGGTTGTCAGACTGACTGGCTTCTGACTATCCTTAACGACTGTCAAAGATGTTCAAAGACAGCCAGCATATTAATAAAAAGCAGCTACATTTCTACCAAGTTTCATCAAAATCCGTTCAGGCATTTGCGCGTGATGAATCAAAATTAATGCTAGTTATGCATGTGTAAAGAAACATAAATAACTGATAACATTTATTAAATGCGCTACGAATGCATTAGAAACACAAGCGCTACTTACTTTCTACCACCTAGGTAACTGTTTCCCGCGGTTTCACCTACGACCCATGGACACTAATTATCCACAGGTTAGTATAATAGTTAGGTAAGTACTTCGTATTACGCATATTTCCAGAGGCTTGCTCTCTTAATTTTACTTAGGGCTGATTTTTCAATCGCCAGATAACTTTTATCTGAGGAATATTTTAACGTTTTGACAGCTTTTGTATGGAAAATATGTCAAACCGCCATATTTATTCCTCAGATGGAGGTTAACTGTGATTGAAAAATCAGCCCTTAAGCGACATAATGTACGATTGATATCCAACTAAGCTCCAATCACGACTCACTTACAATTGCAGCATATGGGGCATTCCACAAATACGTTATCGAATAGTAATGGACTCTCTTATTTGAATCGTTGTAGGTGTTGCTATTCAAATTCTACCGAGTTTTAATGAGTTAATGAACTTTTATTGTGTTTTAAAATCGTTTTTGTCCTTATTTGCGATTCAATAATCAATCATATTGCCTGCAATAGATTTACGATTACAATTGCAATACTATTGTGTAGAGCAGACTACCCTATACCTATAGACCAATAGCAGACCAACGGAATGTCATTGGAATACGATTGGTCTTATATTAAAACTGCTATTGAGATTCCATTGATCGAAACATAGGTACCTAATTAAATTAGCAGAATCAAGCCCCGGATAAAATGTTCATAGAGGATAGAGTAGATTCCCAAAAGTGAAATAATATTTAGGGAAAGTTTTTTTGGTGGGTTGATATGCAAAGATGACGTACCTAAATGTTAATAAGCGTCATAATTAATTAAGACAGATCAGCTTAAAGATCTAAAAAAGTGCATGTTATCTAGATGATCAAAGGAAGGAAGAATACCCGATGCGTCATAGTGTACTTAGTACAAAGAAAAATCAAGGTTAGACAAACAAATTGCAATGCACACAAATGATTGTCTAACGGTGGATTTCTATAAATTACTTATCTATCCTTTTTTTTTGCGATTGAAGATAGAATTTTGACATGAATTTCATTAATCATCTGCCGAGCCTTTTCCCAACAATGTTAGGGTCTGCTTCCAGTCTAAACGGGTGCAGCTGAGTACCAGTGTCAAATCAAATCAAATCAAATCAAAACGTTTATTCGCGTTCGTGACGCACACACAAAAACGAATATTATATAAAAGCTCACAAAAATAAAACAAAACAAAACAGGAATGAGAACAAAAAAAATGAGAATGGAAAAAGGAAAATATGCGTCACAATCACGCGAAATGGCCCCCGCTCAGCTTATGCAGCGACCCTATGCGAGACAGAGTCGCGGCGCTGGTTTTCAGCAGTGTCTTACAAGGAGCGACTCCTCGACCCAGTTACCCGGACAACCCAATATGTACTCTTTGAAAAATGGTTATCAGACCTTCTGGCTTCTGTTAAGAATAGTGGATCCCGGCTGTCACTTGAAAGATGGCCGATAGAAGAGTATGGAAGGAGAAAACATGCTGCACCGACCACAAAAAAAATTGGGATAAAGGCAGGAAGATGATGGTGATTGTTCAATCGTGAAGACTTGATTGGGGGACATCATAATCAGCCTTTTTATCGTCCCACTGCTGGGCTGCGGCCTCCTCTCACACGGAGAAGGATTGAGCGCTAATCACCACGTTTGCTCTGACTGAGAGACGTACTAAACAAAAATTTCGCAAGGTCGATTGAATTATAACTGTTCTTCCATTTTATTTGCGATCAATGACCGCTGCATCCTTTGGCATTATAAAAGCGAATAATATTTAAAAACTCTGTCTTATCTCCGTCTCAAATTATTGCAAAACAGGTAAAGACATTGAAAATCCAGGCTAGAGGAAACCAGAGAACGGGCGGGATAAATAAATAACCTACTTAGATATATCCGAGGTAAATTTTAAAAACAATTTACAGATTTATCGATACCTAATAGGTAAGAGATTTTACGCAGTAGGTACCTAAATTCTTCAAAACGGTATACCTTCATAGATTTGCCGCCATTTTTTAACAAAAACAATAAACAATCGCGCCAAAACGGGAAACGTCAAATAAAAAAAAACATTAAGTCAACAACACAGATTGTAGATATAAACGATAAAGTGCGAACGCTCCGAATTAATCCTAAGAACACGTTATTCTTAACTTACTTTAGTTATATCCTTAAAAATCTAACTAAAAAAATAACTAGTTATTCTAAAAATAACGGTTATTTGCACTTACCGCTAGTAACGTTACAAATTAACACATTAAATATTAAAATTAGGAAAAACTCGCGGCTAACGTCCGACATTATCGCGGTCGAACTAACACTGAATGAATTTGTTTACAAAAAACAGAAATGAATGGCCGTCGTTGAAGTCATTTTAAAAATCACTGCAAGCGATTATTAATGATTGTTTAGCTAGTTTTCGGCACACGGTGTAAGTAGGTTTTAATCTTTATGAATAAAATCTCGACTGAATGCTCCATTTGATTATAAATAGAATAACAATACTCAATAGAAAAATTACCATTGGGAAGTTCAGCTTTGTGAAGCAAAGGATCATCAACTGATTAGCCTTTTTCCAACTGTGTTGGGGTCGGCTTCCAGTCTTAACTTATGCGACTGAATACCAGTGTTTTATATAGAGCGACTGCCTATCTGATCTCCCCGACCCAGTTACCCGGGCAACCTGATACCCTTGATAAGACTGTTTGTCAGATCTTCTGGCTTCTGACTACACGTAACGACCGCCAAAGATGTTCAAATGACAGCCGAGACCCACCAGCCAGGGGCCCGAGTCTCCTAATTTTACTTAAGCAACATACGATTCACATTCGACTGTGATCCAATCACGACTCGATTACGATTGAAGCGTATGTGGCATTCCGTTATTTTTTCTTTGAAATAAAATTTTTTATCCTTTTCTGTCATTCAATAATGAATCATTTTATCTGCAAATGATTTACGATTGCAATATGATTGTAGAGCAAACTACCGTATAGACCAAAATCACCAAAATAGCAGACCAATCGCAAACCAATCGAATGTCGTTGGAATACGATTGGTCTTATATTAGTAGCAGAATGCCCGATATGGTTAAAACTACTATTGCGATTCGATTTCTATTCAATTTTGACATTATTAACTTAGGAGAATCGGGCCCCTGTTTATTGTAACTTCCTAAACACGGAAGAGTTATGTCAAGATAGTCAACCATCCACGGATCGATCGCGCCAAGCGTTGCTTAACCTTATGATCCAAGCATATGCGGTGGCAAAATTAACTTAGGGACATCCATTCGACACCGACTTCTAGGCCGATGCATCTAAAATTAGTTTTTTTTGGCTTTTTAGTGTTTTTGGAAGTCGTTTTTATTTTTTTGTAAAAAGTATTTTATTATCCTTTTCTGTTATTCAATAATGAATCATTTTGTCTGCAAATGATTAACGATTGCGATCCCACAGTGACTGTCCACTAGTTTTTAAATGTATCCATTACAAACATAATTTTTTAGGGTTCCGTACCCTCAGGGGTAAAACGGGACCCTATTGTTTTCGCTCCTCTATCCGTCCGTCACCAGGCTGTATCTCATGAACCGTGATAGTTGGAGAGCTGAAATTTTCACAGATGATGTATTTCTGTTACCGCTATAACAACAAATACTGGAAACTAGAATTAAATACATATTTTAGGGGGCTCCCATACAACAAACGTGATTTTTTTGTCCGTTTTATAAATAATGGTACGGAATCCTTTGTGCGCGAGCCCGACTCGCACTTGGCCGGTTTTTTCTATTTATAATATAAGTATATAAACGTTATTATTATTATGGGGTATTATGGGTAATATAAGTATATAGATATGCCATTCAGAAGAAAAAAAAAAACAAGAATTTCATTTTTCATCCAGCTCTCTTTTTAATATCTCAATCTTAAGAAGAAGGTGCTGTTTCTCCAATTCATGCATAACAGTTTTATGCTCCAATTAATTTTCCAAAATTTTCCTATGAATAAGTTTCTGTGCCAGCTCTTCAGCTACAATTTTTCTTTTAATTTCAACTATTTCCAATTTTTCTTCAATAAGCCTATCATATGGCTTTTTATCTGTCACCTTGCCTGGAACAGAAAAATAATTATTTTACAAGGAGCGACTGCCCTATCTGACCTCCTCAACCCAGTTACCCGGGCAACCCAATACCCCTAGATAAGAATGGTTGTACGGTGAGTTGCACCATTTAACTATAACGATAACTGCATCATTTCCAGTCATCAAAATAGCCGATTTGACCAATAGTAGTCAAGTATATGGCTGGTTATGTTATAAAGCGCCCCTAAGACAACCCACTGACCTAAAGTTTTTATAAACTAGCTGTTTCCCAGCAGTTTCACTTGCATCCTGTGGGAACTTCTTCCTGTAAAAGGACAAAATATAGCCTATGTTACTCGGGAAGAGTGTAGTTTCTCAACAGTGAGAAGTTTTCAAATAGGTTCAGTAGTGTGTGAGCCTTTGTGGTACAAACAAAAACAATTAATAAGTATAGATATAGATAAGTTTAGAAGTATATATTAGTATTGACTAGCTGTTTCCATGCAATTTCACTTACATTCTGGGGGAACTTTCCTCTTAAATCTATACTAATATTATAAAGCTAAAGAGTTTGTTTGTTTGTTTGAACGAGCTAATCTCAGGAACTACTGGTCCGATTTGAAAATTTCTTTCAGTGTTAGATAGCCCATTTATCGAGGAAGGCTATAGGCTACTTTTTATCCCGGTACGGGAAGTAGTTTCCACGGGATGCGGGTGAAACCGCTGGTATATTATATTATAGCTAAAACACTTACTTGCCAAAACCGAGTCTGAGTCAGACTCATATTCACTCACGTTAACTTCAATAGGCAAACTAATCATTTCTCTATCCTTCTCCTCTACCAGACTAAGAGGAGGTACCATGTCTCCACCCTCAGTTTTACAATTCTCAGCTCCAACAACACTTTTCTTCTTTGCGTCCCTCTTTAACGCTTCGTATTTCAATTTTAAATGCTTATGATCACGATATACATTACAATCCGATGCTCTATTAAATGCCTTCTCGATTTCTCGCCAGGCTTTCTGTTTTTCCCCCCAAGTTGTGGCGTCGCTTTTCTTATTCTCTATGGTGTGCTTTTTTGACTCAATCAACGATATCAGAAGGTTGGTCTCATGTGGAGTAAAATTAACACTCCTTTCGCGTTTTTGTTTTACCATATTAGAAGAAAATAAGGGACTTTATGAACTTTTGTAGCTTTGAAAGCGTCAAAACACATGTATTGTAGTCTTTTTTTCGTTGTAAAGTAGATTTTATTTATGAAAGCAAGTATTATTATAAGTAATGTGATAGATAACTTACTGTTATACTCGATGTATCTGACTGATAAACAATCTCAAACTATGTCAAAATAATTGACATTTGCGTTTCGTTTCTACAACTCTACATGCACGTTTAGATTTCAAACAAAACGCTGGTTACAGGAATCGTACTAATTTAATTCTATAATAATAAACTGATACATCAGAATTAAAAAAAAATATCTTAGATTGTTTTTAAACAAAACAAGAACTTTATTAATTTAGTTTTGAAATGATAATCATTTACGTAGTTGTACGAAACGCAAAAAAGCGACGGCGACGGTTGCCATTCCGCTTGCTATTAAGTGTCTGATATCTATCTAGGATATAGAAGAACAAGAAGTTGGTTTGATAACTAACTATCACTTTATCAGTAACCGGTGGAACGGGATCTAGAGAAACATTTATTGGCATTGAACATGGGTCTGGTACTACCAATACCAGAGACTTGCATGCAAAGAAATTGAGCCACCCCGTACCTACTCTTTCTTTCAGAACACGATACTTTATTTGTACAAATAAAATTTATGAAACATACCTTCAAATTAAGTTATTCGATTGTTTGTCTTATTTTAATTTTTGTACATCGTATTTTGAAGGAAAGGGTACAGGTTGGCTCGATTTTTTTGCAGTCAAATGTATATATGGTAGCGGCAAATTCAAAATAAAATTGGTGTTTTGATGTTTTAAGGTCCGTTCATACAGACCGGCTCGGAAAGCATCGGCGCGCATTTTTCTTTTCACACAGACCGGAATCGGTTCCGATCGGCTGAAAGAGTATGCAATCGGAGCCAAACATCTGCAAGACCGAGAAAAAGTACGCGATCGGAGCCGATCGGCTCCTCTTATTATTTCACACCGAGCGCCTTCGAGCATTCATAATGAAAGCAGTGCACTTGCAAAACTAAACCTTACTACAAATACTAAGAATTTGATTTTGAACGTGTTAAAAATTTGCTCTCCTCTCCGAACCGGTCTGTCTGAACGGACCCTTACCTAAGTTAACCTTCGATACAATTTTAATAATTCGCGATAATAATAAGTATACCTACCTGAAGAACACGGCTAGTACCTATACATTAAAAAAACATTTAAAATACCTATGGATAAAACCGCTACTTTAATGTAAACTTAATCAGCTGAATCATTGAATCATAATTATTGTTTGATTAAAAGATAATTAGGTATTGTGCAAGTAAATATGGGCAGGGCCGCGCCGCCCCTGTGTGCGAAGTGTGCGGCGCACACAGGCGCCAAGACAATAGGGGCGCCGCGCCGCCACTGCCACCTAAATTATTTTTGTTACCTATATGATTGTTTTTTGTAGTGGAGTATCGACAAGTAGGTACAATAGGCGCAACATAGGCCTTGTAAACTACAAAACATCTATAACGCTTATTGAACAAGTCTCTCAATATTTAATGTTTATTATTATTCACGTTTATGGTTTCATTTTACGTTTAGGGTTTTAGTTTACATTCCTTACGAGCTCAACGTTAAAACGGCGGCAGTTCTTTGAACCAGGGAAAAAGTACTAGTTATTTAAAACCGTAGAGGCGCCGAGTTTGTATGAGTATGAGTGAGTTTCTGAACGCAGCCCGATGCGATGCGTGCGACGCAAGCGGGGGTGGGGTCACGGGTATTCCCCGATTTTAACGAACGAGATAGCTAAGGTAAAACAAAACAAATGAACAATCATTTGATTGAAAGTGTATATAAGGTGCGCATTGAATTTTTATAATCATTATTTGGGTGTTACCTACTGATTGTTTTAACGTGTTTTCACGATGAGTGATAGTATTCATGATAAAAAAAAGAAATTATCTGGTTACCAGAATCTAATAAGGAAAAGAAAACAAGAAGAAGAACGTAATAAAAATGCAACTAAAATAAGTAAATACTTTACGGCTCAACCATGCACTTCGACACAATCATTAGAGACAGAAACCAGTCATGTTATCGATGAAAGTGTTATTAAATCTGATTCAAAAAACGCTTTATGTAGTGGTAAGTGTGTACTTTTTATGTAATTTTGTATAAAATAAATTAAATTAATTAAATTAATGTAACTAAATTAATGTAATTTTGTAAAAAAACGGAAGGAACAGACAGACAAAAATTGTAAAAAATATATTTTATTTTATGTACTTTTTAACAGACACAAATTTTGAAGAAATTGTAAGTGATGCCAAAAAAATTGCCGAAAAATTAGACGTCGTACCTGAATTTGAAACTTCCAGATCCAGACCCCTAAGACGTCGTAAAACTCCAAAGAGTTTTGATTATGAACACGAAGACCACACTATAAATGATCCGAAAACCTCTTTTAAAATTAATGTGTTTTTTTTATATATTAGACCAAACGTTATCCTCCGTAGATGAAAGATTTGATTTATTGAATAATCACAACGACGTGTTTAATTTTTTATTTAATTTAAGTGATGACCAAGATCAAAGTCGATTAAGAAGTAGCTGTCATCGTTTACAGGAGAAACTTTCAGCAAATGATTCATTGGATATTAACGGCGATGATTTGTGTGAAGAAATTATGTCTTGTCAGCCATTTTTCAAAAAATTCAGTAATGATGTGGTGAAAATTCTTGAATTTATATATTTAAACAATTTGACAGCTGTATGCCCTAACATTACAATAGCATTACGAATTATGCTAACTATGCCAGTTACAGTAGCAAGCGCGGAAAGGTCCTTTTCTAAATTAAAACTTATAAAAAATTACCTGCGCTCTACAATGAGTCAGGAAAGATTAACTAATTTAGCAACAATATCCATAGAGGAGGCCATACTAGACCATATAGACATACATGAAACTATTAAGGATTTCGCAAACAAAAAAGCGAGAAAAGTGGAAATATTATAATTTAAGTAATGTTTGTATTCTTGCAAATGTTAAGACTCTTGTTGTTTTTTTAAAACATAATATAGGTAGGTAATAGTCATATTAGTATTATTATTCTTAGAAAAAAGTCAACTTCTTTGTTATTGATATTTAAGTATTAAATTCTTTGTATTAATAAAGCATGTAAAAATTTTGTTCGAGTTTTATTTTTCGCAGTAATTGCCAAGCAGAAGCGAACGGGATTTACCTATTTAGTATCCTAACTAATTCCTAAATGTTCCACAGTTTTGACCACTTAGATATTAATGATAATATTATCTAAGTACTGTAAAACTGGAGAACATTTATTTCAGTCAAATTTAACAATTAAAAATATTCATTCAAAAATTAAATTCGTTTTTTATGATGATTCGTTAAAAAAGAGGCGCTTCATAGGTTTCGCACACAGGCGCTGCCGGGGGTCGGCGCGGCCCTGAATATGGGGAAAACATAACGAATAAATAATGACTCAATAAAAATAACAAGGAGATTAGGCCCCTATCTGTCAGTGGTATTGACCTCAAAACACAAATAGGTATGATACAAATAGGCACACCACTAAAAAACTTCGATAAATGTGGCGCAAGTGTAGATACCATCATCTCCCGATCCTTTTCCCAACTATGTTGAGGTCGGCTTCTAGTGTAACCGGTTGCAGCTGAGTACCAGTGCTTTACAAGAAGCGACTGCCTATCTGACCTCCTCAACCCAGTTACCCGAGCAACCCGATAATCTATACTTATCTATACTAATATTATAAAGCTGAAGAGTTTGTTTGTTTGAACGCGCTAATCTCAGGAACTACTGGTCCGATTTGAAAATTTCTTTCAGTGTTAGATAGCCCATTTATCGAGGAAGGCTATAGGCTACTATTTATCGCGGTACGGGAAGTAGTTCCCACGGGATGCGGGTGAAACCGCTGGCAGAAGCTACTAATATTATAAAGCTGAAGAGTTTGTTTGTTTGAACGCGCTAATCTCAGGAACTACTGGTCCGATTTGAAAATTTCTTTCAGTGTTAGATAGCCCATTTATCAAGGAAGGCTATAGGCTACTTTTTATCCCGGCACGGGAAGTAGTTCCCACGGGATGCGGGTGAAACCGCTGGCAGAAGCTAGTCTATATTAATCTATACTAATATTATAAAATTAAAGAGTTTGTTTGTTTGTTTGTTTGAACGCGCTAATCTCAGGAACTACTGGTCCGATTTCAAAATTTCTTTCAGTGTTAGATAGCCCATTTATCGAGGAAGGCTATAAGCTACTTTTTATCCCGGTACGGGAAGTAGTTCCCACGGGATGCGGGTGAAACCGCTGGCAGAAGCTAGTCGTTGATAAGACTGGTTGTCCATGAGCGTAGTAGTTTCCTCGGGAGCGTGGGTTAAACCGCTGGAAAAGGCTGATACTTAATATAGTTAATATTGTATGTAGTGGTTGTGACGTTGTAGGGGGTATTGTCTAATCTACTGAACCGATTTTGAAAATTCTTTAACCAGTAGTTTTGATTCTAGGTGCGCGCCATTTTGTTTTGAGGTTTTTGGGCCCCCGACAAGAAAGCCCGCAAATGCGGCCCAAGGTTGAGACAGTCTCCAGTGGAAAATATTGTGGATAGAGAAGTAGGTACCATTAAATTAGCATATTTATGTCACATTAATTGTCTGTAACTAAAGAAAATGTTAGACAGACATAGTGAAAGTATTTTTTTTTTTTCGTTAATCTATTTGAGTAGGCACATTAGATAAACAATCTTGATATTCTATTAAAAAATGTAATAATTACTTAATCAATTGAATCATTATTTATTTACACTTTATGTACAAAAATTGTACATTAGCAGTCTTAATGCCACAAGGCGTCTCTACCGCTTCATTTTTATAAGAGTGTAACCAAGATTGTGTATCTTTAGTTATTTGCCTACCCAAATGGAGGATAGAATATTTAAGAAGTCATCTTAACTAATATTATAAATGTGAAAGTAAATCTGTCTCTCTGTCTGTCTTTCCTTCACGCCTAAACTACTGAACCGATTTGTGTGAAATTTGGTGCAGACATAGTTTGGAACTTGAGAAAGGACGTAGGATAGTTTTTATTACAAAAAATATAATAATAAAAAATAAAATTTATTCCGGACATGTAGCGCCATCTATTGGTCAAACCAAAAATCTGCCGGAAGTCACTATTCCACGCGAACGAAGTCGCGGGCAAAAGCTAATTGAAAATAAATAAAACCACAATATTGTTCTTACAATTTATTTCACAGGCAACAGATCGCCCCAGTTACACGACCGAGCACACCTGTACGTAGTCTGATCATACTTCGCTTTAGAAAATATAATCTCCTTCAGTTCCCCTTGCGCCGTACAAAGTTTACAAATAGTGTGTTTGGACCTTACTAAGGGAGCTCTTACTATCCTCGGCCACTGAGGATCATCGGACGGTCTCCGCCCCTTTTTAAGTATAACATAAGAGAATAAATCAGCAAATATTTCAGGCTTTCCTGCATACGGTAATGATTCATACTTCATAAGAAAGTTGCAAGGAGTTTCTTGCTCTAAGTAACGAGGGCAGATGGTATCGTTCGGACACGGTGAGAAAGCATAACCTTCTTTATCTTTTTTCCCTTTTAAGTTTAGAACAAATTCTCTAGCTTCGTTTATAATTTTGAAGCCAGCATTTGAACCATGTTCGACAATTATTAAGTAGTCTTCGGTTTTGTTCCATAGTTTTTGTATGGTTTCTAATCGAGATTGCATGCTTGGTAATTCGAACAATGTATATGCGGATAAGACTATACTGTATTTCAGATCAGATGAAGAAGGTAAGAATTGTCGTTGGAAATATCCTTTTATTGGCATCTCAATGTTGTCTTTCCCTTCGCATAAAATAAGGCGAGCTAAATCATGCATTACAGAAGAAGTGTCAACACAGAAATATTCGAAAATATCATTTTTCCAGTAGTGGTTCACTGCCCATGTGCCTGTGCCCACTCCAGAGCCAAAGTCAAAGAAACTCCTTGGTCTGTAATCGGGATCGAATTTTTTTATTTCGTCCAGAATTCTTACTAGGACAGCATACTCTGGGGCAGCTCGACTCATCAAATATTGTAGACTAGTTGGTTTATCGTAATCTATATTACCCCACCGATATACATTCTTCTTTAACACATTAAATACTGAGCTGTTTATCTTGTTTTCATATCCTTTCCTTTCATCTGGTGTAAGATCTTTGTCTATGTTAGCATAAACCTTTTTGGAGATACTGTCGTGAAACTTTTTGGCTTTTGCATCGATTTCGCCTTCTTCTGGTGGTAAATGGCGTGAGCGGATGTAGTTGCTTAGTTTTATGCTTTCTTGGTAGTAAGCTTTAGCCCCCGCATCGTCTAAAATAACTTTTATAGCATTCTGTATGTCCGGAGGAATTGATGCTATTTTGACACGATTCGTGCCTGGATGTTTACGAGGTTTGTAGACGTTGGTATCAAAATTATCTTTCAGGTTAGGGTCGACGGCAACCCGAGTTGTGTAATTAGCGTATATAGGCGTAAAATACTGTATTCTTAACTTTCTAAACATTTTTATAACCTAAAAACTAGCACAGGGTTCACAAAACTCCAGTGTTTTCATGATAAATCTGTCAAGTTTGACAGACAAAATGACAGAAAGTGAGTTGTTCTGAAATACCTACCACAGAGACTCAAGAATAATGCATCATCTCCCGAGCCCTTTCCCAACTATGTTAGGGTCTGCTTCCAGTATAAGCAGATGCAGTTGAGTACCAGTGTTTTACAAGGAGCGACTGCCTATCTGACTTCCTCAACTCAGTTACGCGGGCAAACCGATACCCTTAAGTAAGACTGGTTGTTAGACTAACTAAACGCACGAATATGTATTTGTATACTCTGTGGCAAACAGATGACATTGACGTTACTTAACCAAACAACAACAAATTCTAAAAAAAAATATATTTCAATTTTACTAGGTACTTTATTTTAGTTAAATCATGATAATTATAAGTATATTAGTCAATCTAGTAATTGCAGCTGCAGGAACAAACTCAGAATACTGCGATGCGTCGACGAAATCCTGTAAAAATGAAATCGAAATTGCCGATAGCAAAAAGCTGATTTTCTACGATGTCAATCCTCCCGAAGGATTCAATTTACGCAGAGATGTGTACATGAGGTTCGCTATAATGATATCGGAGTCTCAAAAACGCGGTAAAAGTAACTGGGAACTAGTATTACCTCCTTGGTACAACCTCTATCATTGGAAGACTGATCGGCGAACACAAACTCCTTGGAGTCAATTCTTCGATTCAAAAGCACTACAATCGTTCGCTCCCGTTGTCGAAATGCACGAAGTCTTCAGTAGATCTAATAAAAAGACTTTAGAAATTGATACTTTGTATGTTTTAGAAAACTTTGAGGATGCTTTTGAAAATGGCGTTTTTGAGGAAAAATGGGAGGTTCTCGGTGAATGTAGCTATGACAGTCAGTTCTGGGGCTACAATAACATCACCGCTAAAGAGATCTTATGCGTAAAGTTTCAAGGAAAGAACTCCAAACTCTGGGAATTGGTTTCCTTACATCCTCACAATACCAAAATCATGTTCGCGCACGGCGAAATACCTTTACACGATACTTACGGCACGAAAACTTACTGGGATTGCAGAAAAAGCATGAAATTCAACAGCAACCTTGTCACAATTGCAAAAAAATATATTTCCAAGTACTTGAACTGTGATTCCGATCAATGTAAAACATACCTCAGCGTACATTGGAGAAGACAGGACTTTGCCCGTAGTCGTGGCAACGATGTACCCTCAATAACGGGTACCGTGAAACAGATTCACAAAGCGTTAAAAAAATTACCAAACACAAAAAAAGTTTTCATAGCAACGGACGCATCTATGTCCGAATTAAATAACCTTGAGAAGGAATTATCAAGTCTCGGTTACGAAATTCACTTTTTCTTGCCGAGTAGTAAGATGATCGAAGAGTTTGGAGATGGCGGGATAGCAATAATAGATCAAATCATTTGCTCTCATGCGGCACACTTTATTGGTACTCATGAAAGTACGTTTACGTTCAGAATACAGGAAGAAAGGGAAATTTTAGGCTTCGATAGTAGCACTACCTTCAATCGTCTCTGTCCTGATACTGGACGCTGTGAAAGAATGTCAAAATGGACAATAGTTAACTGAAGAAAGAAGGACATTGAAGTATATTATTTATCAAAGACAATAAAATATTAAATTACAAATGGAGCCCTAAAATCTAAACCTACTGAACCAATTTTGAAAATTACCAATAAAAAGCCATGTTCAGTTCCAGGTGAACTTCATCATCAGATCAGTTCGACAGTATCATCTTATTGTATTGTCATCAGAACTATATACAGCTGCAAATTTTCATGACGCTACAATCCTTGGAAGATGGTTAAATTAGTTACCTACCTAAGATTCCATTACGTAGTTGCATACAGAGGTCAACCTAATGTGTTAAAAATTACATATACCTTTGGGTCATGAATGAATTTAAAAATGCATTTATTATTGTATAAGCATTGATATACAAAAAACCCAAGATGCACACTCAACGTCTCAAAAACGTCCTCACCAAATGAGCGCAACATTCAAAATTGTGCGCTCATTTTCTTTGTTCTAGCCGACAACTTCGGTCGTAAAATTTTATTGCTTTAAGGCGAGGAATTGGTCAACAATAATTCCATAACCGGCACGCGCATCTAAGGCGCCAAAAGGGGTCGGAGCGTCTGAGCGGGGCGAGGATAACAATACGCGCGCCAGCTTATAACTAAAAGTCGTAAGCGACAAAATGGTTTTGTAATTTTATTATTTAGAAATGATAATTTGATAAAAAATCCTTCTACAATTTTAAAGAGTATGTATATACTCAACTACTTAAAAAGTTAAGAGGCTTAAATCGGTCCCGTTTGCCCATAATATGTGAATCTCTTTTTAAAAAGAGGTATGTTTGATATATTTTTCTCTGTTATAAAAGTTACCTAATCATGTTTTGACGTCTAACAAAATAAGGTTTATATCATGAACTTTCAGGTAACCAAATTGTATTTTGATCCGTTTTGTAGGTATTTACTGAGAAAAATTGAGATCCTTGGCGCCAAAAATTCCAATTCGTCCTCTTAACTACAGTGCGTTGTAATAACGACTTTAAGCAATTTGCGTAAAATTGAACTTGCAATAACGTTTGCTTGTACCTTATAGAAAGAGACAGAATTAGTGTTCGGGGACACTTTCGAGCGTTATTTTTATTCGAGACTGTACATCTTGGGTTTTTGTATATCAATGTGTATAAGTTAAATAATAAGAATCAAACTAAATAATAACTATTTAATTTCAAACAGTGCCATAATATTAACGCCAAAGTTTATTTTAAATAAATTATTTCTATTTTATGAGGAAATTGTTTTATTTTTTTTTCGCCCGATTTTTTTTTATTGATCCCCGCACAAATTCAGATTGGAATATGCAATTCGCAGTATTTCTGTACAAATACTTTCTTAAATGTTAATACTTTCTTATTTTTTTTTTGTTTTACTTATTATAATAACGGTCATACACGAATAGCTATTCCCTAGCATTTTAAAAATGTATTCAATGATGGTAATCTGTGAAAAGCGTTGTTATATCACATACTGTTGTTGTTTGTTGTTCGTTTTTTAATAAAATAAATAGTGCCCCATCCTGTTTTTCGAAACAGGTTTTTCGCAGCAACGTCATTCGATACAGAGACTGAGTACTTACCCACATAATTTAATTCACTGACTGAAAAAAAAATGCTAGTGGTTCCCTTATTATTCTAAAACACAGTGTTTAGTTAAAAAAATCTGAGGACCAAATAAATGAAACAAACAAATTATTGAGAATGTTTATTTTTATAGGAATTTCGTCAAAATATTAACATTTTCACATCAATAATATACTAATTTAAATAAATAATATGATATTTTGGACATCTCTAAATCTATGTTTATGAGGACATTTCAAAATTATGTAAGTACATTTGTTGCCTCCAAAATTGTGTATTTGAATAGAACAGCTGTAAGCAAAAGTAAAATTAATTATCAATGTAGGTACCTACACGGTTTTCAAATTTACCTACAACCTATTAATATTACCTATAGACGCAAAAGTTTGTAGAATGTATGTAGGAATGTTACTTTTCCACGGACAAATTACTGAGGGGATTTTGATGGAACTGAACAGTAGGTAATACCGCATCATCCTCCGAGCCTTTTTCCCAACTATGTTCGGGTCGGTTTCCAGTCTAACCGGATTCAGCTGAGTACTAGTGCTTTACAAGAAGCGACTGCCTATCTGACCTTCTCAACCCAGTTACCCGGGCAACCCGATACCCCTTGGTTAGACAGGTGTCAGACTTACTGGCTTCTGACTACCCGTAACGACTGTCAAGGATGTTCAATGACAGCCGGGACCTACATTTTAATGTGCCACACGCATTACAGTACTCATTAGGTACAGCAGGTAATACCTACCTATAGTTTATAATAAATTCGCTACTTTCAATCCAAGTAGAATCCCTCAGCAAGCAGTGAAAACGGAAGATAATTACATAAATAGTTTGATAAATTTCACTTCGAAAAAGATTTTTTATCATTGAATGATATATTTGTCTTAAATCTAAATAATTATCACAATATAAAATTATTTATTAATCACACAACAATAATAAGCATTAAAATAGGTTACAAATATTAATTATATTGAGTTCGAGTCACGACTGAAGTCCGATATTCTATTATAAACAGGGGCCCGATTCTGCCAAGTTAATAAAGTCAACTTTTTAGTAAGTGCGCGTGTTACGCAAGCGGTGTGGCCTGTCTCATACATTTCCGTACATTACAACTCAGTGGTACGTGCACGTCTACGCTTACGTCTACGCATACGCATCTGGTCTGCTTGAGCCTTAATAATGCAAAAATAAATAGTTCCACAATTTTTAGTCGAACGTCAGTAGTGACGAGGACTATGTCCCATTTTATTGGACAAAAACTTGGAATGCACATTTTGTATTCAAAAATTACATTTTCAAAATATTTAAGCTTAGGCTCAATCAACACCGGAATGGAATGAAAGTAAACATTTTTGAAATAAACTAAAAAACATGTCGATGAAACTAGATACGAGACACAGAAAGGTTTTAGGCTTTCTATCAGGTCAAATGACAGGCGGGACTCACCAATTTAGGGTCAGTTCAGACAGACCGGCTCGGAGAGGAGAGCAAATTCTTAATACGATGAAAATTGAGTACTCAGTAATTGTAGTAAGGTTATTTTTGCATGCGCACTGCTTTTGTTATTAAGAATGCTCGAAGGCGCTTGGAGTGAAATAATAAGAGGAGACGTTTGGCTCCGATTGCATGCTCTTTCGACCGAACGGAGCCGATCGGAGCCGATTCCCGTCTGTGTGAAAAGAAAAATGCGCGCCGATGCTCTCCGAGTCGGTCTGTCTAAACGGACCCTTGCAGTTTTGGCTTTCCATTCCATGTAAATTGAGCCAAGTCTGTCTACAGAAACCAGTTTTTTCAATATCAATACCTAAATATTAAAAAATTGAGACCACAACAATTTGTACATTTAAAATCATGTATGACACAACAAAACATATTTAAATATTAACTAAATCTAATATTATGCTAAAAATAATATAATAAAAAAGCAACCATTTGAAAACAAAAAAAAAATATTTAACTAAATATATCGATTTTTTAATAAATTATAACATGATTAATCTAAACAATTTCGCTAAAATAAAATAAAAACAATATAATTGAACTATTAATTAATATTAAATGTAAAAATTAACTAAATAAAAAACTATTAAGTACCTAAACGATCGACTTTTGTTTGTACTGAATTTCCATTTTTATGACAAATCGGTCTTATTAATTTACCGATTGATTTTAACCTGACTTTACAAATGTAAGTTTCTTCCATAAAAATTAAGTTAGAAACTTTCGTAAGACTTTTTTCTTGATAGGATATCATCAAATGACCCCTCCCGCTGTGGGTGCAGCGTGAGGGAGTGTCAGACTCTTACTGACTAAGACCCACCATGTTCTTTCTCAAGTCCTTTAAGTTCAGGCTGCGGGATTGTTCGAAAGTTACCGCGGCCCTGGTACATAAAAGGCCTACGACGGAACACGACGGTTTTTAGTCAGTAAGAGTCTGACACTCCCTCACCGCGCGTAACCCAGAGGGAGGGGTCTTTTGATGATTTCCCATAAAAAAAGCCCTTTATGTACCTGGGCCGCGGTAACTCTTTCGAACAATCCCGCAGCCCCGGCAGACTTTGGCCCTGGCCTCACTGGAATAGGCGTCTTACGAAGATATTTTACATTTGTAAAATAGTAAGTCAATTACGTAAGCCACTTACGCGAACCAAACATACAAGTATAAATCCGGCCTTATTAAAAATTTAAAAAATAATTAAGTATTATTTAAAAAAAAAACCTAGCGTGACTATCAAATAAGGAACTTTGAAATAATATTAAAAACTAACTTAACAATTTGAACACAAAAATATATTATTTCGTTATTGGGTAACTATTAAGACTCATACGGTTAGTGACACCATTTAACTATAACGATAACCGAACCATTGTCAGTTGTCAAATCGCCGATGTGAGCAATGCGCGGCAAGTATACGGCTGGTTATGGACGTTATGGTTTGGTTATCGACATAGTTAAATGGTGCACCTGGATCTTGGAGACTATAATCACATTTTTAATCAATATCACAAACAATGCAAATTAAAAGAAGAATGTATGAAAAATATTTTTTGTTAGGTTTCAATCATAGATATAGAAAAAAGGTAAGAGATTAGTATCTATTATGTACAGACGCCAGCAGGTCAACTTACCCGAATCTGTCAAAATTGTTCAATCGAACATGAACCTTCCATTATTGTAATAAGGTTGAAAATCTATTGAAGACATTTGACAGATTACGGTAGGTTGATGTGCTGTCGTCCTCTATAATTTTTTTACCCGACACGGGAATAGAATCTACGTATGTCTGTTCTACAGCCGTGCTTGCTAACACTATTATTTTCTGTGTATTGTATCGAATTAAAAATTGACCTAAGATTTTAATTATATCTAAAAAAATCTATTACATAGACATTATGTACTTCTAAAGACAATAAGTAGGTACTTTTAGTACCAAAAGGGAACTTATAAAACACAGGAATTTTATTGGAATGAGAAAAAAACTCTAAGTCCTTATTTAACCTCTACATTTCTATAAAACAAGCAGCCAACTGGTTAAAAATAGCCGTTTAGTTAAAAAGCTAGCCCATTGACTAAACAACTTCATTTAATCACTTGTCTCATCATCATCCTCCGAGCCTTTCTCCCAACTATATTGGGGTCGGCTTCCAGTCTAACCGGATGTAGCTGAGTACCAGTGCTTTACAAGGAGCGACTGCCCTATCTAACTTCCTCAACCCAGTTACCCGGGCAACCCAATACCCCTTGGTTAGACTGGTGTCAGACTTACTGGCTTCTGACTACCCGAACGACTGCCAAGCCATTCAATCACTTGTCTAGTTTTACTGAAATAATAGAGGTGCTCAAAACGTTTAACGTTACACCAATTGAACTTTTAGCCATTTTATTGAATGGCTATTTTAACCAGTTGGCTTAAACACCAGAATTAAGAATTAATGATCCATTTTGGAGACTTTAAATAATTAACTTTTTGAGATTTATTTTTCAAAAATATTACGCGTAATTTCGGCATCACAAATCCAAAAACAAACAACAAAAAAATCATTTTTTGTATAATAAAAAAATCTTAAAAAAATAGAGCGGGTTAGTATCTGAGCAACCCATAGAATTCCTCCGCTAACTTCTATACTACTGTACTGAGTGGGTGGAGTGTTTCAATAACGAAATTCTATTGGTTGCTTAAAAACTCGTTCACTCCGGTCCAATTTGGTGGAGTCTATGGTAAATAAATCTTTTTCTCTTTCAAGTGTAATTTAAAATAATAGAAAGAGAAATCAGCGCTATAAATCTTGGCTTTATGAAAAAATAACACAAAATCAAGATTTAAGATTCAAAAAAATATTTAACCTAACCCCGACTTTACACTTGTAAGTCACGTGAGCAACTTACGTAAGTTGTAAGTTGGTCTGAGAAATTACTGTAAGCTACTTACAAAGTGTTTTACAGTAAAACGCCGATTATCCAAATTAATTGGAACTGAGGTCGATTAGGTTAATCGATAATTCGGATAATCCCTACTAATATTATAAATGCGAAAGTAACTCTGTCTGTCTGTTACGCTTTCACGGCTAAACTACGGAACTGATTTTAATAAAATTTGGTACAGAGATAGAGTTGACCTTGAGAAAGAACATAGGATAGTTTTTATCCCGGACTTTTGAAGAATTTTCTTGGAAACGCGATATAACCGAACTCTACGCGGGCGAAACCGGTAATAAAGAAACATGAACATAGAATTTATCTTTATAAAGTTAAGCACAGTTCTACAATAAAGTTCAATGAGAGATTTTCTTCTTCATTCTTTGCCTAGCTGATGACTAGATGGCACTGACCTATGTACGTGAATACAAGGAACGGAACGTCATAAATAAATAATATAAATAATGTCGGGACACCTTTGCTAAGTTATTAATTAATTTGTGTTATCGGTGCTAACACAACTGATAAATTACATATAGCTACATATACATATTATAACACCCAGACCACGGCCAACAAGCATGCTCATCACACAAATGTTGTCCGGACCGGGAATCGAGCCCGGGACCTCAGGTACGGCAGTCCGGCATGGTGACCATTGCGCCATCGAGGTCGTCATATCTTATCAACGTCATTATAATTTTCAGATCGTATAACGAAACGTTTTTGTCATCAAAAATTTTAAAAATACAAAACAGGGACTAAAAATTGAATAAAAGGAGAAAAGAAGTCAGTCAGAATATTATTCGAATGTCCCGAGAGATTTTAAAAACAATTTGTGGCTGGCTATTACCTCGGACAAAGGATCAGCATGGCCATCCAACGAGGTAATGCTGCCAGCCTCTTGGGCACGCTCCCAGTCAACAGCGATGGGGACGAAATTTTTGACGAGTTTTAGTTATAGGTAGTGGTTTTTTTTGTTTGTTTTACTAGGATAGTTTTTATATGTATTGTAAATATGTAAATATCTATGTAAATAAATGTATGTACTTTCCAGAAATCTAAATTTCTTGGTCAATCTCAATCAGAGTTGCAGCCCTATCAAGTTTTAACAGAAATACAAAGTATATAACACAGTACCGATTCGGATAATTGGCGATTCGGTTAATCAGCGTTCTACTGCACATTTATAATTTTACAGTAAGCTACTTACGCGAGTACAACTTACAAGTATAGGGCCGGCCTAAAAAAAGTAGTACACTTAGTACTTTAAAATTTAAACCCGTATCTAATATTCTTAATATTTATATCCATTTATCATCTTTTTTGCCGTTGAGTAAGGGAGATTCTTCTTTCGGGTCTTTTGAGGGTGAATCAGGTTTCCCATTGACGAATTTAGCTGAGTTAACGCAAGAAACGATATAGGGGATGCCTGCTAGGTCCGATGATAAAGGATTATAATACTGTCGGTAGCAGAATATAGCTACTGTAAACCCTAGTATTGATCCCACGAGTATATCTGAAAGAGAATTTGTTGTTTGAATTTAACGATTAAAAATAAGTATAAGCTTTATTACATAGGTAGTTGATTCTTTAAAAATTATTATTTTATCATAATGGCGTCTTTTCTAGGTTTGTATGTACTTTCTAAATATATCTTGGACACCAATGGCTGATAAAAAGGTGAAGGAAAACATCTTGAGGAAACCTGGACTATATAGTCTGAAATCACCAACCCGCATTGAGCAAGCGTGGTGATTAATGCTCAATCTTTCTCCGTGTGAGAGGAGGCCGCAACCCAGCAGTGGGACGATAAAAAAAGGCTGTAACAGTTAAGGCGTCCAAGGTCGATTTCGAACACGGCGACTGTTCTCATCTAAGGATCACAAGCAGGACAGACATTTACGAGCTCTCTGATGCACGGGTGTATCAATCACCAACTTCCAGACTACGCGCTGCTTTGTAAAAGTTTGTAAAATCCACAAAATGATTTCAGCCCGAGCCGGGAATCGAACCCGAGACCTCGAGACCAACGAGGCAGTTAAAAGTAAAGATGTACATAATACGTCATCACCCTTTTTATGGTCTCAGTGCTGAGCATTGGCCTATTCTCACACAGCGAAAAATTTTGTTAATCACACTTGCTCAATGAGGGTTGTTGATTCATACATTATAGTCCCTCAATTCATCTTCAATCAGCCATTAGTGTCCAAGATATATGTTCTTAGAATTACATATAATCATCGGCACGAATCTTGAGCGCTGACCTTCACCTGCGCAGAAGTATTTTATTGGGTCCCTTTTGTGGTATGAATGAAGTGAGGCGCGGGGGCGGGCAAAAGCGGTGATTGGCCCGCAGTGCATCGCGTCATAGCCGTCACTCGGGATTGGTTCTTTGCTAATAAATCACTTCTGCGCAGGTGCAGGTCAGCGCTCAAGATTCGTGCCGATGATTCTACAAACTTAGAAAATTTGCTTGATACCTGAACTGCACACTCATACTAGAGATGTTGCTTTTTTATACACTAGACCACCACGAAACAGACAGCAAACATAATATTAATCCAATTTTTACAGCTTCACTTACCTTGCCAATGATGATGATAATCACAACTCCTGGACAGAGCGACGCAACCAGCCACCATGAGAGGTAGTAGACATGTGACGACTCTCAGGCCGCTGCCTCGTCGCCGAGATAACACGCCTAACCGACCGCAGAGCCACGCCGATGCCATGCCGAGTGAACAGAATGATACTAGGGATGGATACAACATAATATTAAAGAAAAATATATATACAGAATTACTAAGAAGATTCTTCTTCTTCCTCCTGCCCTGTTCCCAATTTTATTTGTGGTCGGCGCAATATGTCATCCTCTTCCATTTTCCCTGTCACTCGTCATACTGACACTCACTCCCTTCCTATTCATGTCGTCTTTCAGGCAATCCATCTTTTCTTAGGTCTTCCTCTTCCTCTCCATCCATCTACATTCACACTTAGCACACACTCTGTTGCATGCGTATCATCCCTCCTCATTACATGCCCATACCATGACAACCTCTTAGGGTCCTTTCAGACAGACCGGCTCGGAGAGCATCGGCGCGCATTTTCCTTTTCACACAGACCGGAATCGGCTCCGATCGGCTGCGTGAGATGCAATCGGAGCCAAACGTCAGCAAGACCGAGAAAAAGTACACGATCGGAGCCGGTCGGCTCCTCTTATTATTTCACACCGAGCGCCTCCAAGCATTCTTAATGACAAAAGCAGTGCACATCCAAAATAAACCTTACTACAAATACTAAGTACTCGATTTTCAACGAGTTAAGAATTTGCTCTTCTCTCCTAGAAGGTCTGTCTGAACGGACCCTTAATTCTCATCTTTTCTGTCGCAGGCGATTCCTTCCTTCCTCTAAGTCTAATCATTATTATGTGTTTGTGCAAAAATTTTAAATAAATAAAAAACGTATACTATACTTTGATATTTTTTCTGACTGGCAGAGGGAAATTCAAATATAAATGGCTTTTTGATCATTTAAAAATATTTTGTATAATTTTCATGGTACTTACAGCTGCTATGCCCACTAGGGAACGACTTCCTGCCCTCCATGATTTCAGTAGCATCTCCCGTACATTGGAGATACTTGGTCTCAACACCGTCGGGAAAACAACGGTAGTAGAAATCGGGTCGAGGTCGCCCTAAGTTAATTGAAAATAACATTTATAATATCGGTCTTAAGGATGACTTTACAATGCTAATATTCCATGTAGGTCAGTAATAATGAGTGCAACAGTTAATCGCATGTTTTAATTTCATGTAACTAGGGCTTTTTTTTTAACGACGTCTAAAATCATTAAATAACCCCTCCCGCTGTGGGTTACGCGCGGTGAGGGAGTGTCAGACTCTTACTGACTAAAAACCGTCGTGTTCCGTCGTAGGCCTTTTATGTACCAGGGTCGCGGTAACTCACGCGAACAATCCCGCAGCCCCGGGTGTAACTAGGGCTCAAGTTCACTAACAATATAAAGGTAAGTTTTCTTAAAGCAACGGTTTATTTTTCAAAATAGAATGTGAAAATTCATGGTAGGTAAACAGTTGTTTTAAGAAAACTGACGTTTATGTTATCGGTGAACTTTGGCCTTATATAGAAAATATTTTCAACAAATTCTACAAGGTGTTGATTTGCATTTGTGCCATACTTCAGGAGGAGGACATAAAATACGTAAATAATCGATTGGAATTACAGTAGACGGGAAATAGCTAATATGCACTGCTTTTTTTGTCATTGTAATGTCATAGTATTTCAGAAGTAATCCAATTTTATGAATGAAATTGATGCATAATCGTTGCGTATGCTTTGTGTTTGCGTTTGTGTGAGGGCGTAGCACGGTTTTAAGACCAGTAACACACGCGCCTAGTTTAAATATGGCTAGATGACATTGACGGATTTCCGAAAAAAAATTAAAATAAAAAAAAATTGTACCAATTTTTTTGTTGATTTGGGTTGAGAATCATTAGTATAATTACGTCCTTGACTATGGCACGGATGCAAATCAACAGCTTGTATATCTATATTTCACTTTGTACTTATTAGCTTAAAACAAAAATTAAATCATATTTTAAGACCCAGGAGTATTAGTCAAATAACCATTGATGGAAAAGATCTGTTACAAAAAATAACAATCTATCGGACAGAGAGCGGTCACGCGGTCGAGCGTTCTGCGTTCGAGCTCGACTACAAGTACTTCTACTTGACCGACGCGGTCAGAATGCCTCCTGTGTGACTATATCTACATATGTAACGTAATATGACACAAAGACGACCTCGATGGCCATAAAGTAAATAACCACTAGAGAGCGCACTCGCCAATTTCTTCTAAGAACACGACTCACCACTGCGGGCCTGGGGACGCGGCATAATTCGCGGCTACTATTGGTCAGTTCAAGGTCGAGTTGCATGAGTACGCTCAGCAAGGGATTGCTCTCTTTCAATTAAAAAATATCGATAAAATGTATTTTATCGTAGTAATAAATACTCAATAAAAATCGTATAAGAATATTTAATAAAAATCAGTCTATTACAAAAAAGAACTCCGTACAAGAAAGTTATTGATTCTTAAAATGTATTAATTTAGTATAAGTTTTTCGAATTAATGTTTTAGGGTCCTGGTTGTTTTTGGTAAAAAACGATAATCGAGCGTCTACATATTTACTTGTTGGGGACCAATTTTCCCCATTGATAGTATATATCCACTTCTCTTTTATTTCTGGAATCTTGAAAAATCTTCTTTCGATTACATTAAAAGTAATTTGTGGAGGCACCAGGAACAGCTGCCTCTAACGTCGCTATGGTCAGTTAATTAACTCATTAGCCAAAATAAAACATATTTTTTAATTAATGTAAATGTACTATTATCGATATCCACTTCATCCTTAAAGGTAACAGCCCTAATTTCATCGAAAGGAATACAAAGGGCAAGAAAGAGATGGACATATTAGAATTTCTTAATGAAAGAAAGGGACTTTCCCAAAAGACATCAACGAGCGTGAGCGCGGTTCACCAACCACCATTTTAAATAGACCTCTGTGGTATTTCGTAATATAATTAAATCAATGCCAAATTTTGGTATTGATACTTGCCAATGCCATCCTTTTTGTAACTAGATGTCCTGGATTGTTTCCCGCACCATTTCATCGCGCATGTAGGCATTTTTTTTATTTTTTACCAAATAAAATCCTCAATAATTTAGTGTGTTCGCAGGTCATAGACTTGGTCGCTACTAAAGGATCGTACTGATCGTAGCCTTATAGTACGCGCAAAATCACTAACGTTTGGCGAGCGTCGGGGCACTGTATGCGCAGTCAAGTGGTTATATAGTCTTTGTCGATGGCGCAATGGTCACCATGCCGGACTACCGAACCTGAGGTCCCGGGTTCGATTCCCGGTTCGGTCGACATTTGTGTGATGATCATGCTTGTTGGCCGTGGTCTGGGTGTTACAATATGTATTTATAAATATGTATATGTGTAGCTATATGTAGTTTATCAGTTGTGTAAGCGCCCATAACACAAGTTAATTAATAACTTACCATGGGGCTAACCGACCGTGTGTGGAAAGGTGTCCTGACATTATTTATTATTATTTATTTAAAGAACGCAAAACTGACCGCTTGAACGCTTGACCGCGTGACCGCTCCCTGTCAGTTACATCCCTGTTGTTGCACCCATTATTAGAATGACTAATTTGGATGATTTACTTACCAACAATGAGTTTCATCATATCTGTGAGGACTCCGTTTATTCCGAGAGCTAAAGACCATGACAATAGAATCTGAAAAGAAAATTCTTCGATATTGTCACCTGCCTAGACCTTTCCCTAATTATCTTAGGGGTCGGCTTCCAGTGTAGCAATATGTAGCTGACTGGTTTTAAATGTCGCGTCTGTCTGTGTCACCTTGCTTGTCCTCTTTCTGTATCATGAAGGAACAACTTCACGCACATGGTTAAAAGTAACCTTTGTCCTTTCTCAGGTTGTGTACCTTCTGTTTAAGTAGGTTCAGTAGTTTTCGTGTAAATGCGCGATTCATCTATGTATTTTTATAATATTCTAACCTACAGTTTGTTTATTTGCTTGCTTAAATGCACAAATCTCAGGAACTATTTTTCAGATTTGGAAAAAAAATCCTTATTAAATAGTCCATTTATAAAGGAAGGGCTATAAGTCATTTCTCATACGGTTGTGCATCTTATTACCCACGGACAGTGGTCGAAAATTTTGATGATTTGTAAACTTATCAACTAGAAATAAATATGGTTAACTAAAATGAATTCTACTCTTACCTCAAAAGCATCATTACAATCATTGCAACCAGCCCAAGCGATGAGTGACAACGTGCACGGTACTGACAGGACTATAGCCCATAGCGCTCCCCCGGGTACGTACGACTCCATGTGAGGGTACATAAAGTCGGATTCCAGCTCCGCTTTCTGGATTACACGGGTGAACGGCTCCATTGTTTCCATATAACTAAAAATAAAAAAAAATGTTTTAAAAACAAAAAAACATGCTTTATATCGTTATCTTTTATACGTTTCTAAGCTAGTCATGTATTGTCAACAGAACTCAGGACGTGTGCAAAATTTTATCTTTATCGAAGACCGGGAAGTGGGTCTAATTAAGATTCCCAGATTTTCTTACATACATAGTTACAAATATAAAAAACTAGCTTCTGCCAGCGGTTTCACCCGCATCCCGTGGGAACTACTTCCCGTACCAGGATAAAAAGTAGCCTATAGCCTTCCTCGATAAATGGGCTATCTAACACTGAGAGAAATTTTAAAATCGGACCAGTAGTTCCTGAGATTAGCGCGTTTAAACAAACAAACAAACAAACTCTTCAGCTTTATAATATTAGTATAGATGATTACTAAGGGCATGGTGTACAGCGAGGTATGAGTGTGTGGGTTTGATTCTAGGTCAGTCAAGTATTAATGCAACTTTCCTAAGTATATCTTGGACTGTGTTTTGGATGGCATGTTACTGTAGGTCCTGGGTGTCATTGAACATCTTTGGCAGCTGTTACTGGTACTCAGTCGCTTCTTGCAAAGCACTGGTACTCAGCTGAAGCTGGTTAGACTGGAAGCCGACCCCAACATAGTTGGGAAAAAGGCTCGGAGGATGATGAGATGATGAAGGACAATAAGGTAATATGTCTATTAGGAGCTTCTGCAGTTTCACCCGCTTTCCGCAGTGGGATAAAAACTACCTAGCCTATATTCTTGTAGATCATTTTTTTTTTTAATAAATAAATAAAAAAAAAACTAATGAATTTACAAATGCAATTAACTAGTTTAATCACATACGGCAATCGATTAGTAACTGTGACCACAAACCGATATGATTTGATGATGTCACTTATCTTTTAAATTGTCGATAGGAAAGTAAAATCAATGTGCGCCAAAAATAAAAAAAAAATCTTTTAATACTACAATTTCTCCAGAAAACCAATGTTTAAAAATAAAAAACATGTCCCTTAACTGGTTTTTGACAATAAAACTAAAAGCCAAACTACGATTTACGGCAAATAAACACATATTTCATTGATAAATTACAAAAAATTGTTTGTAAATATTTCGGTAACATATGGCTCGGACTTACCAAAAGGCGGACATCAATATTAACCGCACGATGATCTCAATAAATAAATTAAAGTTAGCTGAACGTATTAGTGGCATTTTAAATAAGTATTTTACATAAATATATTGATAACTTTGATATTACAATTCGCACTACTGAAAATTTTGTGAATATTGGTTTTGACGTTTGACTAGTGTTTCGTTCAGAAACCATTCACTTATTTTATCAGCGAAATTGCGTTTCGATTCTGCAGATGCTGCGCGTGTTATCTTTTTATTTAATTTATGTTTTAGGGTACAAGTGCAGAAAATACATGCTAGTTATTAGGTCAAAGCATGCCAGTTACTGCTACTACTTTGTTTTGTGCTACTAAAGTGCAAGAGAGTTTTCGCCTAATGCGCCACCTAGACAGTCAGTTAAATAGTGCAATAATAATGGCGTCCTAGCCAATTGTCTTTGTTGTTTTCATACAAGAAGATCAATTAGCTGCACAGGACATATATAGTGCACAAGCATCTACAGATACAGGTGCACTCACTATTCTCTAACTCTTATAGGCCGATGAGATGATTTGCGCAATATTATACGCAGAGGCCATAACTATGTATTATGCTGGTTTACATTACTGGCAGGTAAATAAACACAAAAGAGCGAACCCGAGAATTTAAAGCTGGGATCAATTGACTCTTTTTAATTGGAACTTAAATACTGCAATATTGTACTGTAAACTGAACTTACAGACCATTTTTTTTATGGGAAATCATCAAACGACCCCTCTCGCTGTGGATGCAGCGTGGGGGAGTATCAGACTCTTACTGACTAAAGCCCGTTGCTAAGGCAGGCTTTGGCCTTGGTGGACCCCACCCTACTGGGACTACCTATTTGGTGCAAGAATCATTATGTTCCTACAAATGAGCCAAAAACAAAACACGAAAAAGTTTATAAAATATTTATTAACTTACAAACTACATATGTAGGTAGATAAATACAGACGCCAGCAGGTCAACCTATCCGAATCTGTCAAAATTTACCAATCGAACATTAACCTTCCACTATTGTGATAAGGTTGAAACTCTATTGAAAATATTTGACAGATTGAGGTAGGCAGACGATGTCTGTAGAACATACATAAATACAAATGTAACTTAAATTATATTATTTATTTATTATGGTGTCTTCAAAAAGAAAATGACATACTTACTTAGAACTATTAATTGAAAAGATCACCGTTCGAACCGAGCGTAAGGCTGCGTTCAAAGTTTCAAACCAAACTGACTGTCAGCCGCCGAATATCAGCGTCTATGCATATTAAGGTAGATTTCCGTGCATCGCGATTGTCGCAGCCGCGCGCGGCCTACGACAGCCGTCGATCGCTCGCGACAGATGCGCGCGGCCAACGAATGGCGTGAGCCGACTGTCGCGATGCACGGAATTCTATCTTTACGCATAACGTATTGTCGGTTACATGCAAACGAAATAGTGAATATGAATGGAAATACAATAAACTGAGTAACGTTCGCTCAGTCAGTTTGGTTACACAGGGGCCCGATTCTCAGAATTTTACTTAAGCGACATAAGATTCACATTCGCCTGAGACCCAATCACGACTCAATTACGATTGAAGGGTATGTGGCATTCCGCTATTTTTTTTTTAAATAAACGTTTTTATCATTTTCTGTGATTCAATAATGAATCACATTGTCTGCAAATGATTTACGATTGCAATATGATTGTAGAGCAAACTACCGTACCTATAGGTAGACCAAAATGGCAGACCAAATGTCGTTGGAATACGATTGGTCTTATATTGATAGCAGACTGCCTGATATGGTTAAAACTGCTATTGCGATTCAATTTCTATTCAATTTTGACATTATTAACTTAGCAGAATCGGGCCCCGGGTAAATACAGAAATTGTAGATTTGCATCAACATAAATAAATAGAAGTTAATTTTGTTCATGTTTGTTTATAAAGTCCCACTACGTTAAAAAAAGTAAATAATTTTACGCAATGCAGGACAGAGAAGAAGATGAATTGGCAGTTACAGGAATCAAGTGGCTTTATCATTTTATTTTTGATCCAATTAGTTATTTGTTACCAAAAAAAGAATTTTGCAAATCGGTTCCGTCAAAAAAACAAAGATCCCAACGAATTGAGAACGTCCTTCTTTCGAAGGTCGGTTAAAAAAGTAAAGTAATTCACGTTCTATAAAAATAGTAGATGAAGGTATTTTTTGGAAGCCAACTGCCGACATGGCGTGTCGCACCTGCTGCTGGTTTGTATGTATATACATGAAACGGTTTTGGATCGAAAGCATGTCCAGTCGACCCCAGAATCGACCGACTTCATACAGTCGTTGCACGTGCGGTCGGCAGTTCGCTTCCAAAACGTAACTTAATACCCATGTTAACAAAAAAATACTCTTTACAATAAAAACAGATCTTCAAATATATAAATAAAAAATAACAGCATATCCTAAGGTAGGTAAGTACATTTTTTACAAAGTTATACTTAAAACTATGTAAACAGAAAAAATAATTAAATGCTATAAAATGCTGAACGATAATTTCGAATTTTGAAACTCGCGCCAAATTGTTGCACGTTTTAAATGCTAGCTGCTGACCGCACATGCCGCGACTGCAAGTCGGCCACAGCTGCACTACTGGCAACTACTGGTTTGTATGTATTTACATGAAACCGTTTTGGATCGAAGCGGCAGCAGCACGTGCAGTCGCCCTCAGATATCGATCGACTCGACAGCTATCATTAAAAACGCACCTTTACGCAAAAGAGATTATTTTCCTAAAAAACAAATAAACATACAACTTAATTATTATGACTTCGATGCATTTAAAAAGTGATTTTGACTATTTTGTAAAGTTAAAGTTCCTTATTAGTTTAATTGTGCAAATACATTTAGGGCTATACAAATACAAGCCGGGATTAGACGGTCCCTAGCGCAATATTAAGATATTGCGCAACTTTATTGAGGTTTACTGTAAATATTGAAGATTGCGCAATGATTTCTAGCCATAGAGTAAGGAAAGATGAGTGGAGATGCCATAAGGCAGGTAGTACAGGCGCCTTTTTCTCGGTCAAAAACCTAAACGATCAGTTACATGTGAACTAACGAGGCGTTCAGGTTCTTTGAGGCATCAAGAAATTGGTAGGGATCCAAAAGGGTGAATAAGGGCGAAGACTGTAACGTTCCTCGTCCCCTCCACACCCGCATTTTGGCGCGTTACTTTCTAAAGAGATTTTTACGACATCTCCGCTAGTCATTTTGTTCTTCATGTTTTTGCGAACAAAATTTTTATTTCACTACATTTTTAACTTAATATTGCGCAATTATATTGACCGTCTAGGGAACGCCTTATTATGGATAGATCACTAATCTTGTAGGTATAACTGGAGACCATGTATAAAGTTTACCTACAATGTATATAAACTTAAAAAGTATATGTATAAAAGCACCCACTATACATAAGTAATACATTTTTAAACTGAAAAATCAATCACTTATTTCCATTTGGCATATTTTGGCGCCAAAATAAACTCATTTGACATTGACATTTCTAAATGTCAAATCACACACAAAATCGTCTTGAAATAAATGCTTGATATTGGGCCTTCTTGTTTCTAGGGTATTGGGTTGCCCGTGTAACTGGTTTGAGGAGGTCAGATAGGCAGTCGCTCCTTGTAAAGCACTGGTATTCACCTGCTTCCGGTTACACTGGAAGCCGACCCTAACATATTTGGGAAAAGGCTAGGCAAATGATATTAGCCTTTTTGATATTTACTACTCACTGGCGCTTAATGCTGATATTAAAATACTACCCATATAAAAATCACGGTGTTTTTAAATATTCTATTGTTAGAATATTTATAAATAATACCCCATAGAATGGGTTCTTGCGTTTTTGTAATAATCAAAATACTCCTGTGGTGAAATTGCATGTTTTTTCACAACGTCGTCTAGCTGCATCTGGTCTCCCCAATCGGCCTGAAAAAAAAAATTGTTGAATGGTTAGATTTTTTTAAGAATCATCATTAGCCCATTCATTAGGAAAAGCTATTGGCTACAGAATAATAATCAATAGAAGGAAAAATAATCAATAGAATTTCGTTCAGAAAGGACAGTTCACTATGGATGAGTTGCACCATTTGACTATGACGAAAACTAAATCATAACCAGCAACCAAACCAATTCAGTTGTCGAATCGGAAAATGGTTCGGTTATCGTTATAGTTAAATGGTGCAACCCACCGAAAATAAAAGTAATGAATTTGACTATTTCCGATAATCGGTGAACTATTTTTTGTAGGAGAAAATTATAAATTTAAAAAAACCCCCGACCCAAAAAAAGTACGCAATTATTATGACAAAAGGTTAAAAACGCTAAACCCTATAAAAAGCAAAAAATAACTTTTAACACTACGTAAGTACCAACTAAAGCATGTCAGACTAAACTAAATTTTGTCGTGTCGGGGGACCGCTCTAATTATCTAATTAATTAAGATTCGTGTTTTTTTTATATACGACTGTTGTAATTAGGTAGGTACCTATCATTTGATTTATGTAAGTATTTTTGCAGGTAAAAAGCGGTCCCCCGACACGTCAAAATTTAGTTTAGTCTGACATGCTTTAGTTGGTACTTACGTAGTGTTAAAAGTTATTTTTTGCTTTTTATAGGGTTTAGCGTTTTTAACCTTTTGTCATAATAATTGCGTACTTTTTTTGGGTCGGGGGTTTTTTTAAATTTATAATTTAATTTTATTTCATGCTTTTTGAAGGAGCTCCTTAATTTTTCCTTCATTTAATTTATTTTATTTTAAGATGGGGTCGCTATATGCGATCTCGGCCAAAGGGAGCTGTTTAACAATCCTCATGACAAACTGGCTCTGGGAGAATTGCACAGATTGAGAAACAATAAAGATTAACCTTTGGTCATTCTAGATTTTCAGTAAAAATATAAATCGGTTTATCCGTTTCATTCCGGCATTGGAGAGTTTCATCCGCCACATCCCATTTCTAGCATCAGGTTCTCGTCAATCAGAAACGTGAAGAGAACTCGTCAAGACAAATTCAACGAGCCCAAACTCGATGGGTTTACTAAAGGGCAGTTCAGGGTTACGTCTCCTATCTTCATGCCCTAACAGCAGACCAGCTCAGTGGTTCCAGAAGACATTAGTGTTTCAAATTTCAGAGCCCACATATGCTTGCAAGTAAACTAAACGTGTAACATTCCTATCACATCTTACAAACGAGCTGATGACCTTGAAGACCTGAACCGATTTCCACCAAACATAGCTAAGAACACTCCCGAATGACATTCCTTTTAAACAAAAAAAACCGCATTACAATCGGATCATCCGTTTGGGAGCTACGATGCCACATACACACACACACACACACACACACACACGTCAAACTTATAACACCCCGTCGTTTTTGCGTCGGGGGTTAAAAAATAGAACACACTGATAGCAATAGTACAAAAAGTCGTTTAGAAAATCCTAGCAAGAATGTCCCACAAAAAATCGGCCGGATTATCTTATGTGTATATGATGGGGCATGATTTACATACATAAGTACCTTCTTTTCTTTATCTATACTAATATTATAAAGCTGAAGAGTTTGTTTGTTTGTTTGTTTGATTGTTTGTTTGTTTGAACGCGCTAATCTCAGGAACTACTGGTCCGATTTGAAAATTTATTTCAGTGTTAGATAGCCCATTTATCGAGGAAGGCTATAGGCTACTTTTTATCCCGGTAGGGGAAGTAGATTCCATGGGATGCGGGTGAAACCGCTGGCAGAAGCTAGTAATAAATAAAATATCTGTCTTACAAAATTTTGACGTGGCGGGGCAGCCATATGCAAAGAACTGTCATTGGTTACTTACGAAATTAGGGAACAATCCTCGTTTCTCATCGAATTTGCTCTGGTTGACGCATCGGAGAAGGTACAGCCGTTCCACCCAAGGCCAGATCATATAGTCCAGCATCCCTGGTCGATTACCAGCGAAGTAATTCGTACCTGGAAACCAGAATATGACAGATTAAAGCCAATTTTCGTGGGCTGCGGGATTGTTCGCGCGAGTTACCGCGGCCCTGGTACATACAAGGCCTATGACGGAACACGACGGTTTTTAGTCAGTAAGAGTCTGACACTCCCTCCCCGCTGCTAACCCACGGCGTGAGGGGTTATTTGATGATTTTTGACGTCGTTAATAAAAGATAGTTGGAGCATAATAAATTTATCTTCTTTTTCATGTAAAAGCTTACCTCTTAATGCCAGCTCCTTTTCAAAAATGTCTAAAGTTTGGATTATTTGCTCGCTGCCAAACGCGAAGTTAGTGTCGAAACATTCCAAACTGCCCTTGATTAACTGAAAACATACAGATACATTTTTATTTATACTGATCTACGTAGTGTTTTTTTTTAATTTATTTTATTTATTCATTTGGCTGCGGGATTGTTCGAAAGAGTTACCGCGGCCCTGGTACATAAAAGGCCTACGACGGAACACGACGGTTTATAGTCAGTAAGAGTCTGACACTCCCTCACCGCTGCTAACCCACAGCGGGAGGGGTCATTTGATGATTTTTGACGTCGTTAAAAAAGTACATATGTATTATAGTGTAACATTCAAGTCCCAAATGCCAAAAAATACATGATAAAGAAGACACATTACCTCATTGAATCTCTCAATGAGCAGCCTATCCTGTGCCTTGACATAAGGATCCCGCGAGTGAAGCTGGTTCCTGGTGTATTTCTCGTCTAAATAGTCGCATATCACCACGCTCTCGAACAGGTATTTATCACCGTATTCTGTCGGTATTTCTAGCACTGGGATTTTTACTGAAAATTTGGAAAAAAAACATGTTTAGCGACGTCAGAAATAATGCCGTCGTTAGACGGGACCAAGGGACTGATTCAGAAGGCAGTACTCCTTGATACGGCGCGTATTGTGAGGAGGTTTCTGTCTCTGGAACCCTGATCACCGATACCTTGGACCCTGTGCCCAATATCGGTGGCCACCTATTTTTTAAATAAATTATTAATGTAAAAATATTTTTCAAGGCCAATTTCGGTCAGCGGCTGTTCTCGTATAAGGAGATCAGCCAGCTGCGCAGGACATGTTATAGTGCACAAGCATTTGCTTGGACACAGGTGCACTCACTATTCCTTCACAGTTATTGCGCGATGGGACGGCAATCCGACAACACCGGAGAGAGATCAGACACAGGACCGACATTTGCGTGCTGCAATGAGCAAATTCTAGATAACGGGCTGCTTTGTGAAAGTTTATAAAACCCACAAAGTGATTTCGGCCCGACCCAGGAATCGAACCCGAGTCGTCGTTGCACAGCAGCCGCGCTTGCGACAACTAGAACGATACGACGAAAACGACTAGAAAAACTAAAAAACACGCTTTAAGGTCTCTGCACACAGCGGGCGCGGCGCGGCGGGACGGGACGGCGACGTGACACAATGTACTAGATCGTCGCGTCGCGTCGCGCCGAGCGGGACGGCTCTGTGTGATGTCGTCCGTAAAATATTTAGTACATTACAACTGCTCAGTGTCGCGTCGCCGTCCCGTCCCGTCGCGCCGCGCCCGCTGTGTGCAGAGACCATTAAGCACGTATGATTTTTTTTGGTTTAATTTGATTTGTAATGACGTTTCTTAGCTAGTCATGTATTGTCATCAGACCTCAGGGCGTGTGCAAAATTTCATCGTAATTGAAGTGAATCAAATTAAGATTCCAAGATTTTCTTACGTACATAGTAACAAGTGAAGCTGATATAAGCGTGTTAATAAAAAATACAAGTATAGGTACTTACATCTAGGATTTTTAGTTCTAAACCATTCTGGCAGGCTGAGGGGGTCCAGCTTGTAGACCTCATACTTCGCCTTCTTAGCCTCCAAGATCAGCAGTACCCTGTGTCCATAGGGATTCATGTCCACATGGTACAGACGTAGCTTGTCTGATGATAATGCTGGTGGAGGTAGCGGTCCTGGAATGAAGAAGAAGGTCAAAAAGTCATTTTGCAAAAATCTACCACTGTTTATAGTTTCTAAGACTATTTATTGCATCATCATCTCCCGAGCCTTTCCCCAAATATGTTGGGGTCGGCTTCCAGTCTAAAGGGATGCAGCCGAGTACCAGTGCTTTACAAGGAGCGACTGCCTATCTGAACTCCTCAACCCAGTTACCCGGGCAACCCAATACTTGACCCTAGGTAATATTGGTTGACAGACTTTCTCGCCAAGGATGTTCAAATGACAGCTGTGACCTTTAGTTTATCGTGGTTTCCGAAACACGGTAATGGTTTAGTATTATTATATAGTTATAGTAAAATGCTGCATCTCACTCTTCAGTATGAAAATTATGAAAAACTAGCCGTTTTCTCGCGGTTTCTCCCGTGTCCCGTAGGAACTACTGCCCGTATCGGCATAAAATATAGCCTATTTTACTTGGTAGGAGTGCAGCTTCACAACAGTGAAATCATTTTTCAAATCGGTTTAGTTACAAAAAATGTTTCCTTTTTAGGGTTCCGTAGCCAAAATGGCAAAAACGGAACCCTTATAGTTTCGTCATGTCCGTCTGTCCGTCTGTCCGTCTGTCACAGCCGATTTACTCGGAAACTATAAGTACTACAGTGATGAAATTTGATGGGAATATGTGTTGTATGAACCGCTACAAAAATATGACACTAAATAGTAAAAAAAAGAATTGGGGGTGGGGCCCCCCATACATGTAACTGAGGGATGAAATTTTTTTTTTCGATGTACATACCCGTGTGGGGTATCAATGGAAAGGTCTTTTAAAATGATATAAAGTTTTCTAAAAAACATTTTTCTTAAAGTGAACGGTTTTTGAGATATCAGCTCTCAAAGTCGTAAAAAGTATGTCCCCCCCCCTCTATTTTTATAACTACGGGGTATAAAATTCTAAAAAAAATAGAGGTGATGCATGCTAATTAACTCTTTCAACGATTTTTGGTTTGATCAAAGTATCTCTTATAGTTTTTGAGATAGGTTGATTTAACTGTAATTTACGGAACCCTTCGTGCACGAGTCCGACTCGCACTTGGCCGGTTTTTATTATATTAGTATATGCATCTCGTGCATCGGAGAGCACGTAAATGTCGGTCCTGCTTGTGATCTCTCTTCGGTGGTGTCGGATTGCCGACCCATCGGGTTATGAGAGTGAGGGAATAGTGAGTGCACCTGTGTCTGCGCAAATGCTCGTGCACTATAATATGTCCTGCGCAGCTGGCTGATCTCCTTAAATGAGAACAGCCACCGTGGCCGAAGTCGGCCGTGGAAGCCATTATATTCTTAAATAATCATGTAGGTTATATTAAGACATGCATTTCCTGAACTCAAAAACAGTTTATCTAATATCTTTGTATTGTATATAAATGTATTTTAAAGATTCCTAAATTTAATATATCTTGCAACGCCTGTAATGCATTTCAAGTAGGTAGATACGTTTATAGACACCGCCCGACCTATTTGCATACTCGGTCAAGGATTGTGGAATCGATAAAGTCAGTAGTTAAGGCCGTAACTGTTTACTTATAAGAATAACTCTACCTATCCATCCATTCTCTGACAATCGTAGGTAGCTCTTTTGAATAAATATACAAATTACATTGTACAATTTTATATATCAAACAATTTTTAAGGTTCTTCTAACCTACAGACAGACATGTGTTGCTGGGGAGCTTGTTGCGCCACTTCTTCTTCCCAGTAAAAACACATAGGAAGTGGTGAAGGGTGGGCATTTTGGGGGTTGTCTATTGTAAATTCCTGACGTTCACAAAGTGCTGTCTTACAGCCAAGTTTGAATAAATGATATTTGATTTGACTCGTGTCTATTCTATCCCTTCATTTGCGATTGGAGATAGAATTTAAACATTAGCTTCATATAAGGCATGATCAATTTCGATGTATAATAAACTATGGATAGTTCGGTTATTGAAATTCGCAGTAAGTCAAAGGCACGCGGATCGATCGATTGTAAGGTTAAGCAAAAGCCGCCGGGCGCGGTCGGTCCGTGAATGGGTGACAATCTTGTCATGACTAGTTCTTCCGTTTCAGAAGGCACGGTAAATTGGTGAGTCCGGGCTGTCATTGGAATATCTTTGGCAGTCGTTACAGGTAGAAATCTGACAACCAGTCTTACCAAACCACTGACCTCTATATTTACCACTGGACCGGCTGTTCCGTACGTTTGACAGCAATTTTTTTGTGCCCATTTGAAGCGCCAATATCGTCTAAGCGAGTGTCCACAGAACTAATTTTGACGTATAATTTCAAATGGCTGTGAGAGAAGGGTTTGTTCATTGGTTCACTGTAAAATAATTTTAGTACCACGGACACTCGCTACGTCTAACAGCGCCAAAATGGCGATTATCAAACGGGCACAAAAGCACGTTGACAGCAGCCTGTCCAGTGGTAAATATAGAGGTCAGTGTACCAAACTGACTGGTTACGACTTTCTGGCTTCTGACGACTGCCAAAGATGTTCAAATGACAGCCGGGACCCACCAATTTACCGTGCCTTCGGAAACACGGAGGATGGCTTTTTAAGAGACGTGAATGCCATGCCAGGGGAAAAACACGGAGGAACTCGTCATAACAACTAATTGTTATGAAAACAAAATGGGCAGTTACGTAGGTATCTACCAAACTCACTTATCTATATTTTTCGCCTTATCTTTCACGTAACCCTATTAAATAAGTGCCTATATTAAGCGTAATATAAACAAATTATCTAGACTTTCTTTGTACATAGTTAGTTAGCGGAAAAGATAGCGTATAGGTATTTAGTACACATTTTTGGCTATCGCAGACAAAATAATGGAAGTTCTTTTTTAATTTAACGACTTTTTACAATACATAAAAAAACTATGATAGTAAAATATAAAAGAAAACACTTTATCTAAAAACGCGCCAAAAAATTCACCCCCTTCGCTGTCGACTGGGACGTACCCAAGAGGCTGACAGCATTACCTCGGTGGATCGCCATGCTGATCCTTTGTCCCAGGTAACAGCCAGCCTACGAGAAAACCGAATAGAAAAATTCTTTCACTGTTGGAAAGCTACACCCTTCCCGAGTAACATAGGCTATATTTTATCCCGGTACGGACAGTAACTCCCACGGTACACTGACGAAACCGCGGGAAAACGGCACGTAGGTAAATCATACCTACATCGCGTTTTTTTATTACTGTCTAACGAAATTAGGTCAAGTATTTTCGGCCTCTACACTATAATAAAAATGCAACGCTACTTTCCATCACAAATTACTTATACTAATAATATAATGAGGAATCATGGGATCAAGGGACTGATTCAGAAGGCAGTACTCCTTGATACGGCGCGTATTGTGAGGAGGTTTCTGTCTCTGGGACCCTAACCACCGATACCTTGGACCCTGTGCCCGATATCGGTGGCAACCTATTTTTTATATTTTTAATGTTTTTTTTTATTAAAAATTTAATTTGTTTATAATTGGTGTTTTGTTTATCGTGGGTAAACTCGAAAAAGATATTGGATAATTTTAAAAAATCTTTCTCATACATTCCTTTACATTGCTTGCACCGCTATTTATTTCAGTAGGTACGGGCAGTAGTTCCCACGGAACGCGGCTAAAATCGCGGGATAACAGTTAGTATGTATACCTTTACCTGTAATAAGAGGACCGGGGCTGCGGGATTCTTCGCGCGAGTTACCGCGGACCTGGTACATAAAAGGCCTACGACGGAACACGACGGTTTTTAGTCAGTAAGAGTCTGACACTCCCTCACCGCTGCTAACCCACAGCGGGAGGGGCCATTTGATGATTTTTGATGTCGTTAAAAAAAAAGGTAGTTCAGACCCGGTAGTAGGACATAGGATAGTGTTTTTCACAATCCAGCTACTACGGCACGCGGGAGAAACCGCGGGCGGAAGATAGTTACAAAACATCTTCAAAAAGGCATTACATGACTGATTATGGTAATGAAATGATGTCATCTTATTCAATGCACTATTTTTTGTGTCAATACCAAACGCCCAAGGTCATGTTAATTCACACAGCTGTCATTTGATGCACTGGAATGACAAACAGCTGTTCAAAAAATAACAATTGACTGTCTATTTATTTTGCACTTCGAAAACCGGAATAAAAAAAACACATACAACCACTGAATTTTCATATTTCAACCACATAAAAAATGCGGTATTTTTCGCTGAAATTAGTGACGTTACTTATATCTTTTTCGAAATCAAAAGTAAAGTTATTGATTAATCCTTTATGATGTCATAACAAACATTAATAAAAAATAACAGCATGACTAATTCAATAAAAATTACGAAATGGATTTAAAATTGTGATTAAATTTCTAATTAGACAAGGATTTGTTGACAATTTTCGCATTTTTAATAAAGAAATTTTATTCCACACTCACCGACATTCCGTTGTTGATAATACGACATGTTTTTTTTTGTATATTTATATTATTCACGTGCAATTAAATAGAAAATCGTTTAAGCCGTGCAATCTTACCGGCGGTCTACGAAAACCAGGGGTGACAATCTTAATAGTGGCAAACGAGAAAACGTATCATTATAGGTCTGCAAAATGAAGTGAGACAGTAAATACATTGAGGTCCTTACATGGAAGTGTCATTTTAATTTGGTAGTATTATAATGTAAGATATTAAAGAAACTGAAATATAGATGGCGTTATTTGTAATGACGATGATGCGCGATTGCGTAGTAGTTATGCTTAGGTGTGTAAGAGGGCGCTATCACATCTTTTATTGGTTCTACTCTTACCCTATCTTTTTTTTCAGCTAAAATAAAAAAATAAATAATAAAAATTTTGAGTTGCATATTGAAGCAATTACTAAAATTTAATGTTTATTATCAATTAGCCAGAAATAAAATAAAATTCAAGAATTTATTTTCTACTGGCAACATTAAATCCATTTTCTACATGCAACATTATGCAAAAATTGTCAATCAAACAAATTTGGCTGCCGGTTTGCGCTGAAGTGCTTTTCGGTGTCTTGTTTGTTTTTCCAGATTTTTATCCCTATTAGTGCTTTATCCACCTAAGTCCGTTAAGTTGAGCCTCTGCTCCTTCGGCCGTGTCGATTTTGTGCTTGAGGTGATCGAAATCTTGTGAATTTTGTGCTTGAGATAGGACTCGTTGACCCGTTTTGTGATAATTAATATTTATCATGTCTAATAGAAAGTGTTGTGTTCCCGGATGTACAAATGGCTTAGGTAAGCATTTATCAACATCCTTAAAACAAATAGTCGTCATTTTGTCACGACTCCACTGAATTCTAACTTGTTACCCTTTTTTTCAGACACTACGGGGTATTTACATAAATTCCCTAATCCAGATAAGGATAGGCAGCTATTTAATACATGGGTCTTTCATATTGGTGGTGACATTTTGCAACTTGAAAATAACCATATTTTCAAATACCGCCGCGTCTGTAATGATCATTTCGAACCAAAATATTGGTGCCGGAATAACCGACTTGCCAAAGGAGCTGTACCTACAAAAAACATGCCAGGTTAGTTTTAGTAAAATACCCAAATTAAGGTACCTGTTTACCTTAAAGAGTACCTAAGTCTCAAATTTCTAGAGTTGATGTTAGAAAGAAATAAACAGTCATGTTATTTGAGTTTAAAGTAAACTTTCCAAATCACAAAATGAAAAGCTGCAGTAAGTCTAAAACATCTGAATAGAGATTTCTTTGGAGCCACAATTTCTGTATGTACGCAGTATGTCATACAAGAGTTTCTATATTACATTTCAAAATTTACTATATTTATAATTCATATTATTTTATCGTTGTTTACAGGATTATCTTGCTCGAAATTCAGCATTGAAAAAAGAGCACTAAGACCTCTTCAGATTTCAGGACCGTCTACATCAAAAGGTATATTTTATCATATACATATAAACAAGCAATTCATTTTTATACATACATACATACATTTACATTACGTATGTACTAGCTTCCACTTGCGGCTTCGTCCGCATGGTGTATTGATAAAAAGTGGCCTATGTCTTAATCCAGGGTATCACCTATCTACATACCAAATTTCAACCAAATCGGTCCAGCCATTTTTGAGTGAAGTTATTTCAAAGATCATTTATTCCTACAAATTAGGCTGAAATTGAGTAACTTGAATGTCACATTTACCAAAAATCCTTTGCTATTTTTAATTTGTTGTAATACTTAAATAGCACTGCATTACACAATTTTGGTACCCTCTTGACTGAATGAATAGGTAATGAATCATAGATCAAATGTTCCAAACATAATATGTGGTATCCATAACGTCTAGTTTTCAAGGTACATGTCAATTATGATTTCTACTACTCTCACTTAGGCATACAAAAAACCATTACCATGTCTGAAATAATTTACTTTTGTATTACTTTGTTTTGTTTAATACTTGTTTCTTTTCAATAATGTCAACATATTTGTGCATAATATGCGGCACCCATGCGGACAGCATATAGTGTAATTGATAGATAGACACTAGCAATAAATGATGTAATAATAACATATACTAATCACTGAATATTATTATTTACAGAACCTGCGCATCTACATATACACTCACAAGGTTCAATTGAAGATGTACAAATGAAAGAGAATCTTGGTGAGTGATCCTACATACAAGCATTTAATCAGCAATTATTTTACACATATTCTGTCCTGGAACTCCTTCATGCGCCCGGATAAAATGTAGCCTCTCTCGATAAATGTGCTAATTTACCTTAAAATCATCTTAAATTGAATTATTTTTGTTGTTCCTGAGTTATAATTTTGCAAACAATTAAAGTAAACTAGCCTCTCTATAAACCTATCCCTTAAGACAAGAGTGATTGATGAAATACAGTTTGTTAAATTACATTTATATGTCATATGCATAAGTCCTAAAATGTTAACATCCTTATCACTACATAGTATAAAACAAAGTCGCTTTTTCTGTCATGTGTCATGTTGTATGTCCCTATGAACGCTCAAATCTTTAAAACTACGCAACGGATTTTGATGCGGTTTTTTGTAATAGGTAGAGTGATTCAAGAGGAAGGTTTTTATGTATAATAACATACATTAAATACTGGGGAAATACTGTTATCCCGTGCGAAGCCGGGGCGGGTCGCTAGTTGATATTATAAACTATATAAAAGAAAAAGTAACTTTGTCTAGTAGTGGGCTGGCTTTAATTAATTCAATATGATTCAAATAATGGTTACTCAATATGAACTGCTACATTCATGATGATGGTAATGATCATCAGCTTAATTGGTTTGTATATAATAGGCACACATTTCTTACCAAATATGTTAATGACCTTTCAGATCCTGTCACTTCAGAATCTCAGTCTGTACACAGTGATAGACAGCCTCATAGTGAAGAAGAAAATGTTGAGGTGGTGAAAGATCTTGGTAAGCAACACAATTGTAATCAAACTTAATAACTTCAAAGCTGAGTTTGCTTGTTACACTCACTATCATGGTTTATTAACTAGGTACTGATTTATAGATTTAATACATATTTCAATCATGGGATACTTTCACACACAACTAGCTTTGATGCTATCTCACTCATATGTACTCTTAAATTCTGCAATTTTTATTCATATGATTCTTATTATTTTTTCAGTGCATCGCAAAGTTAAATGTGTTAGTAAGAAGGCGGTAAAACAGGTTGCTGTTACGAAAACTGAGCGTGCTCTGTATCAGAAAATGCTGCAAGTTGGTGTGAAACTCAGCAAATGCCGTAGCAAGGTTAAAAAGCAGGCAATCAAGATCAAGGCCCTGCAAAATATTACTACAAACCCTCAATTTTTAGAAACTCTAGACAAAATGTCTAGCACATCAAAAATTTTAACTTTGCTGCAGTTCAGGGAGCACAAAAAGGAAAAAAAAGGCCGGCGTTTCACATTAGAGGAAAAAATTGTAGCTTTGACTATCCTCAAGCAAAGCCCAAAAGGATACAGATTCCTGAGGAAAATCTTTATCCTGCCATCACGCCAAATTTTAATAAAATTAATTAATATGGCAGATATAAATGCTGGTATCAATAAAAATTTGATGGCACAAATAAAAAAAGCCACACTTAAAATGAAACCAGAGCACAAATTATGTGTGGTTCTTTTTGACGAAATGTCACTAAAACCGAATGTGGCATACAATGAAAGGAAGGACAGAGTGAGTGGGTTTGTAACCAATGGGCAAGAGACACTGCCTGAGTATGCAGATCATGCGCAGGTATTTATGATAAGAGGACTTATAAAAAATTATAAGCAACCCGTTGCATACACATTTTCTCAGTCTGCCACAAAGGGACCAGAACTGGCAAAACAATTAAAGGCTGTCATCACAGAACTACAAAATGCTGGTCTTAATGTGGTAGCAACAGTGTGCGACCAAGGAACAAATAATGTTAACTGCATTAAATTCTTGTTACAAGAAACAAGAGGTATTCTGTTAAGAAAATCAGAAGAACCTGAGGGAAATATTATTTTAATAAATAAACAGGAAATCATTCCCTTGTATGACCCACCTCACTTAATGAAATGTATAAGAAATAATTTAATAACGAAAAATCTACTATATAAAAAAGACAACAAAATGCTAATGGCAAAGTGGGAACACATAACTGCACTGCACCAAGAAAACCCAGGCTACAAAGGCATAAGACTGGTGCCAAAATTAACAGACTCCCACTGCATTCCCAGTAAAATTCCACGGATGAAAGTTAAATTTGCTACGCAACTATTCAGCCAAACTGTAGCATCAAATATGGGCTACCTAGCAGGTAAATAAACTTTATTACATAATGTTTTCACATTGCATTATTTTATCGATACTTATATATTATAAAGCTGAAGATTTTTTTGTTTGTATGTTTTCTTAACCATGCTAATCTGAAGAACCAATCCAATCACCAAGGTCGATCAGGTCTAATTTGAAATAATCTTTCACCGTTAGATAGCTCATTTATTGAGGAAGACTAAAAGTGACTTTTAATCTGGGTGCGCGAAGTAGCTTTCACGGGATGCGGTAGAACCGCGGGCGGAAGATTGTATAGTAAAAGTTTTCACAAATTAAAAACTGCTCCCAGTTCAGATTTAATAATAACAAGTTTCTTATTGATGACTAGATGCCATAGTAGCCAGTGTATCTGCCTGCCACAGGAGGTCGCGGGTTCGATTCCCGCATAAGTCAAACATTTATGTGTGTGGGTGTTTCTACATATGTACACTATGTTATGTTATTTATAAAATATTTATATTTATATAAGTTCATTTATTGGTTGTCTGCTGTACCCAAATTACAAGCAAGCAATGCTTTGTTTGGGACTAGATTGCGTTGTAAGAACGTGTGAGGAATATTTATTAATATTTTTTTTCTTATTTTTTTGCAGAAAAAGGAATAATCTCTCAAGATGCGCAAAATACAGCGGACGTCATCTTGTTTTTTGACAAACTTTTTGACTCCATTAACGGAAGCTTCGGGAAAAGGAAGCACAGTAAACCACTGCTGGGACCTGCGACGCCGAACTCAATACATCACAAAACATGGATGGAGGCAAAAATATTTTTAAAAAATATGAAATTTGTGAATGTAAAAACCTCGAATGTGGAGTATGTTCCCACCTTAAGTAACTGGGTATGGACACTAGAAGGAATAGAACTTCTTCTTCTTTCATAATATAAAAAGTACTCTGTGACGAAAACTGTGTGAAATAACGTCATTCTTAAAATTAGTTGTCGACAGACTGAATATAGTTACGTTACGTCAACCGAAGATAACGTCATGAATATTATTACGATCGAAATAATATATTAAGAATTTATTGACTGACAAAATGTTTTAGTTACATAAAAAATGTACGTAATTTTGATTATTGCGTAAACAGAAAATATGTAAGCCCACTTTTAAGCGCCCTCTAGGCTTAGAAATGAACATCATCATCTCCCGAGTTTTTTTCCAACTATGTTGGGGTCGGCTTCCAGTCTAACCGGATGCAGCAGAGTACCAGTGTTTTACAAGGAGCGACTGTCTATCTGACTACCTCAACCCAGTTACCCGGGCAACCCAATACTCGCTGGTTAGATTGGTGTCAGACTTACTGGCTTCTGAATACCTGTTGCATATCTATTATTAATTAGTAGGAATGTAGTATTATGTATTAATAAATTCGGGACATGAAAATTAACTTGCAACTTCTTGTAGCGTAAGCTAAGTGTGTAAATGTATACCTCATATGACATCATCTGTGACCCGATTATCTATTACACAACCGAATTAAATAGGTCTGCTACATGCTTTAGTCTATTAACGTTTCACGTAGTTCTAATTTAGCATTGTTCATTTCGGAAGGCCAATCCACCGTCAGTTTTTTTTTACTTATACCTACTTTTATTTAAATAAAAATGTGTTTAAGCTGATTAATGGCTGGAACGCTAATTTTTATTTTAGATAATGACTCATTGTTTGATTTTGACAGGCGTATGTAGAATTTTAATTGATGACTCTAGATATCGTGCTATTTTGCTATATAAAATCTTAAAAAAATATATATCTTAGGTATAAGTAGTTTTATTGACAGCTGCATCGAAATGTACTGTAAATATTTTTTTTTAAACAGTGTACAAAATGCCATTTGTAAATGAAGTTGTGAAGTTGGTGATTCGGGACTATTTTACAGCGATCGTTTTTTTTTAATTATTTTTTTCGCCTAGAAATAAATTAAGCAATCAAGCACACCTAGAAATTATTTAGCAATAATTAAACGCTGAGTCGAATGTTGCAAGTGGGTAAAATGTAAGTTCCATGGTAGCTTTTTGATTATTGTTACATACTATGATAAAATAGTATCAATTTGTAAGGTTTGATTGTGAATATGCTCGATATTTGTAAATATCTACGTAATAAGTAACTAGTACGTTTATGTTGTCTAAATCAACTGATATGAAATTAATTATCTCTTTTTTTTAAATAACATATGAGAAATCAGTTGATTTTATATTATTAAAAAAAGTTACAGATTAGAAAAAGTAGGTATTAAAAAATGCTATCGTTTACGATTGTTTATCAAACATCTTGAATTATCATTCAATAAAAAAAACATTCACCTGAATAGTAGTTTCGACGAACTGAAAGTGGTAACCCAAAAAAAAACAGCTGGGTATACGAGCTGTCAATGTCACATTTTTTTAAAACGTTCCATTCATTTTTAATTTGGAGCATTTTTCTATATCATGCGGATCTCTTCACACCCACTGAGCAACCCATCTTGCATCTCCGTCGTTATTAAAAAACGAGTTTTTCTGACACAAATAAAATAAATCAATGTTTCCTTTCGGAAATAACTTAATTTTAAAATATATACCATGTTGCATACACATTTAAGTTTATAAAAGCAAATAAAAAACTGGTTTAGACGATCTGTTTATATTAAGATGTTATAGAGGCTATATCAAATTAGAAATTGAGTAATCAAATTGACGAAAATTCAAGGTAAACACCATCATTGTTTTATACTTAAATTTCAAAACATTTCTGTAGGCTTTCCTTAAACTATATGGATTCAAAGACTATCCGATACACACAAAATATTTTGGCCAGTGGGTTTCTATAACAATCATTTCAAATGTTTACGATGCTTGCTTGTCAAACAATTAATGAAAACAAGTATACAAAATAATGAGTCTTATGATACATTATAATACCTCATTTCTCAAACATTATCCGTGTCTGGCCACTAAGAAATTTCGATGAAATTTTCTTCTTACTAGCTGTTTTCCCGCGGTTTCACACACGTTACCCCATCGATATATATGTACTACGTACTAGATAGAACGTTCCGAACAAAAAGCTTGCCACACTGAAGTGCACTGCAGACTTTGCATTGCCCAAAATGGCAAATCAGAGCGATTTTGACACCTGCGTCAGATGGACGTCTATGAAACGACAATTATAAAATAGAAAATACATATCAAGGTATAAACTTACACATATAAACTATTCGAGAGTCAAGTTACTAAAATTACATACTGTTCATGTTATTACAACGCTTGTATATTATACTTTTCATTTTTATTTCAATTTTACAAATATGCATTAATTTGTTTCCCGCCATCTTAAAATTATGGATTAAGAAAATCGTGCGGAAACAGATGTGCCATAAAACTGGCAGTAGGTAAAATATCAATGAAAACAGACTTCACTTTATCATGGTATTATTGGTTCTTACTTTCAAGAAAAAATAATATGACCTCGTATGTATTTCGCTACTGTAAAAACACTATAAGATATATCAGCGCATCATAAGGGATATTTTTATAATTCTTTCACCATTAGAAAGCTACATTATCTGCGAGTCACATAGGCTATATTTTATCCCGGTGCGGGCTTCCCCACATTCTTAAAAACTCTACATATGTTTTTCTGCCATACCTCTCATAAACATCGATATCCATTCATTTCATCCAACAACAAACATGCATCACACTGGAAGTGCATTTCAAGTCTAAGATTTATTATTTTTAAGAAAAAAAAACATCGTAATTAATATTAAAAAAAACCTAAAAATAAGTTCCCGGTTTTAATATATTACATGATTTTGCATTCACTTAGATATAAATAAACTTTTTGATATATCACATGATTTTGAATTTACTTAGATATAAACTTTTTGAGTAATGAAGAATGTAGGCAAAATACGAGCGAAAATATTACTAATTAACATCAATGAGGATGACTACATGTCACAATACGTCAACAAGATGTCAACAGACGACATAAGCGGGTAAATTATTTGTATGGATGTTCTTGTCTATCGCTAGAATATATGTCAATGCGTTACCCAGAGATACATTCTTTTCAAATCGATTCTGTAGTTTCTGAGCCATTAAGGCGACGAATTGGTAAACAATAATTCCATAACCGGCACGCGCACCTAAGGCGCCAAAAGGGGTCGGAGCGTCTGAGCGGGGCGAGGATAACAATACGCGCGCTAGCTTATAACTAAAAGTCGTAAGCGACAAAATGGTTTTGTAATTTTATTATTTAGAAATGATAATTTGTTAAAAATTCCTTCTACAATTTTAAAGATTATGTATATACTCAACTACTAAAAAAGTTAAGAGGCTTAAATCTGGCCCGTTTGCCCATAATATGTGAATCTCTTTTTAAAAAGAGGTATGTTTGATATATTTTTCTCTGTTATAAAAGTTACTAAGTTAATCATGTTTTGAAGTCTAACAAAATAAGGTTTTTATCATGAGCTTTCAGGTAACCAAGTTGTATTTTGATCCGTTTTGTATTTACTGAGAAAAATTGAGATCCTGGGCGCCAAAATTTCCAATTCGTCCTCTTAATAACAAACTAACTATTTAAAAAATCCACTTCATTATATTAGTAAGTATACAAGTGAAGCTGGCTCATTATAAAATAGTAAGAAATCCAGAAAAATATTTAAAGTTATATTTCAGTATTATAATCATCATCCTCCTGATAGTATTATAATTATCATCATACTGTTACACCTTTTTTATTGTCCTCCTCTCACACGGAGAAGGATTGAGCATTAATCACCACGCTTGCTCAATGCGGGTTGCTAATTTCAGACTATATAGTCCAGGTTTCCTCAAGATGTTTTCCTTCACCTTTTTATAAGCCATTGGTGTCTAAGATATACTTAGAAAGTACATACAAACTTAGAAAAGTTGCATTGGATTATCATTGTGTCTTGTGCTAACTCAATAACAGGTCTTGCCACAATTTGGCGAAGACATTATTGTGTTTGGCAACCTAATAAAAGTTCTTAAAAAGTCTGATAACCACTCTTACTGAGTCTTAGGTTGCCCTATTAACTGGCATTAGGAGGTCAGATAGGCAGTCGCTCCATGTGGCACACTGGTACTCAGCTGCATCCGGTTAGACTGGAAGCCGACCCCAACATAGTTGGGAAAAGGCTCGGCAGAATGATGGGTAGTAACTAGTGCTTATTCTAATGTTTCAGGATATGATGGAGACAGGAGAAGTGGAGGAAATAGTGATAAAATGTGAAGTTATTGAGATTTCTGATGAGGAGGATACAGACCAACCGAAGAAGAAGAAGTAAGATATTTATTGTATTTAATAATATAATATAATATATATCTGCACATCTTTCACACACATGGTCGGTAAGCCCCATGCTAAGTTATTAATTAACTTTTGTTATGGGTGCTAACACAACTGATAAACTACATATAGCTACATAGATATATATGTTACAGCCATAGTGATTAAATAAATATTATACATAATCACTGGTCATTGTACATAATACCCAAATTGACTTGACAATGTGATAAATTAATCACTTTATCTGGATATTATTCATAATAGCTGGTCAAAGTTAGCCAAAGTAATAAATATGGTATAACCAACTTACCACTGACCAATTCTTAAAAACGGTTTAAGTTATTGTAGACTTTTTTATGATAGATGATTTATCATAAAAAAGTTTACAAAAATGATTCCTCCCGCTGTGGGTTAGCAGCGTGAAGGAGCGTTAGACTGTTAGTGACTTAAACCCACTGGGGTTTGCTGAATCTCTTCGTGGAGCCACAGATTACTATAATAGTTAGTGGAGCGCGTGGAACAACGCGCGCTGCCAAGACGGACCCGTGTCTTCTAAGAGACGGAGGGACGATGAGCCACCCGAAACTCACCGCCCACAGACCCACGATTACGATGGCCGGGAGACGTCACTCGACACCCTAGGCGCCCTGGTGTCTTCCACGTCCATGGCAGCAGCTGGGATGAGAGGTGTTAACTTCTCTAGCGTCTGCATGAGACGACGGCATCCCATTACTTCTCACCTCGGACCATGGCTTGAACCAGGGCCGGGCACGAGAGGTCGCCGCTGCCTATTGCCTCGACGAGGACACGGCGGTGCCCTTCCCAAGCAGGGCACACCTGGACTGTGTGGTTCACCGTGTCCTCCGGGCCGTCCGTATAGTGACCCGAGCCACAAATCAAAGAGGGGCCTTTTCGCTACTATTATGGCGTGCCCTGCACTGGGCTAACTAGCCTTTTTCGAATTATATTAAGTCAGCTACCAGACACTTTAGTTAGTTAACATGAAATAATAATCTTTACCTACTTGTTTTATTACATTATCCAAGTCTATGGAGATATTATATAAAATTGCTAGTTAATGTAATTAATTCTGTGTCAATTATCACTTTATCCAAATTGAGTAGATATTATAAATAATAGCTGGATAATATATATAATATTTAGACGTATTACTTTGGCTGTAACACATACACATACAGGAATGAATTTTATCTAGTGCGCAAACTTACCTTATAGTTAAAGAACTTATAGTTAAAGAAGTTGTATAGATACGTATATTTTTATTTTGTCGTGTTTTAGTACAAAAAAGAAAACTTATTGATATCGAAAGATGTTTATTTTGTAACCGATTGTACGGTCACAGTCGTCATAGTAGGCACGGCGGCAACGCGAAACCGGTTTACTGACGCGAGTGCTGCTCCAAGCGCGTAAGAGTAGTTGGTATCCATATTTTGCTGATATTAGGGGGGACAAAAGAATCAAAATTTTTTTTACTGATGATGCAAATGTGTTCTGTTAATGATTCTGGACCACCAGTTTTTTTTGTGCACTGCTTAAAATCCATTCCTGTATACTGTATACTCACAAAATTTCGTTTATATAATCTTTCTCCTGCCCTGTTCCCAAATTTTACTTGGGGTCGGCGCAATATGTCATTTTCTTCCATTTTCCCCTGTCACTGTCATTCATACTTAGCACACACTTTGTTGCATGCGTATCATCCCTCCTCATTACATGTCCATACCACGACAATCTTCTACTTCTCATCTTTTCTGTAACTGGCGCTACTTTCAGACTTCCTCTAATGTAATCATTCCTCACTTTATCCATTCTTGTAACACCACACATCCATCTCAGCATTCTCATTTCTGTTACATGCACTCTCTTCTCGTCCCTCTTTTTCAATGCCCAACACTCCGATCCATACAGGACGACAGGTCTAATGACGGATTTGTAAATTTTGCCCTTCAGTTTGAGGGGCATCCGCGGGTCACAAATAGCGCTAGTTACCTGTCGCCACTTCATCCATCCCGTATTGATCCGATGCGTAACGTCCCTGTTCACCTCACCGTCACTTTGGACGAGTGAACCAAGGTACCGGAAGTCGGAGCAAACTGGTAGGGGCATGCCGGCTAGGGTTATGGTCATGGGTCCCGAAATACCGCCAAAATCACAATGAAGGTATTCGGTTTTACTCCTGCTCACCTTTAAACCCACTGTCTCCAGTCTCAGCCGCCATGCCTCCAATCTACTCTGGACCTCTGGCCCACTCTCCCCCACCAGAACAATGTCATCGGCGAAAAGCATACACCAGGGTGCCTCCTCCTGTATATCTGCCGTAAGCGCGTCCATTACAAGCAGGAAGAGATACGGGCTGAGGGCCGACCCCTGATGTAAGCCAACACCTACACTGAAGCTGGCGGTAGTGCCCGCTGCGGACCGGACTTCTGTACTGCATCTGCCGTACATCGCTCGGATCAACTGCACATACTTCCCTGGTATACCTTTCTCCTCAAGGGCCCACCACAAAACCTCACGAGGCACCCGGTCATATGCCTTCTCGAGGTCAACGAACACCATGTGTAAGTTTTTGTGTGCACCCCTGTACTTTTCGCACAATTGGCGAATACAGAATATAGCGTCCGTTGTACTCCGACCAGGCATAAAACCGAATTGATTTCGTGCGATATCACAATAATTATCATCAATTTCGTTTATATAATGAACCCTTTATATTCGATTCCGAATCACGTTTAGCTGGTATTTTTCTACACATACTCACCAACTTTGAATTCTATTTTTCAGACGAATAAGAAAACGCTCAGTACCAAAAGAGCGATCAAATTGTGAACATTGCTCAAAAACGTTTGCAACCCGCTACGAATTAAAAAAACACATCCGAACTCACACAGGTGAACGTCCTTACATGTGTCCAATATGTGGGAAGACCTACACTCAACTAGGACATCTCAGCATCCACCAGCTGTCTCATGAAGGAATAAAGAATTTCAACTGTTCCGAATGCGGAGCATCGTTTTACAGAAAGGCAGACTTAGACCGTCATGAGAAAATCCACCTCGGAATCAAACCCCATGTATGTGAAATTTGTTCTAAAAGTTTTACACAGAAAAATAACCTTGTCATGCATGTCAAAATGCATATCGGTGATAGAGCTCATGTTTGTGAAATTTGTAAAAAAGGATTTATTACGAGAAGTAAATTGATGCTACATGCAAAAAGGCATGAGAAAACGAAAAAGGTCAAAAATGAAATTGATATGATCGGGCATGATATTGATTAAATGTACTTTAAGTAATTTTAATTTAATTTTAATGTAAGTTAGGTACATTTATTTTAAGGTGGATGTGATGACTAGTTGTAGAAAATCCCTACTAATATTATAAATGCGAAAGTAACTCTGTCTGTCTGTCTGATACGCTTTCACGTCTAAACCACTGAACTGATTTTAATAAAATTTGATACAGAGATAGAGTTGACCTTGAGAAAGATCATAGGATAGTTTTTATCCCGGACGGACTTTTGAAGAATTCTCTTGGAAACGCGATATAACCGAACTCTACGCGGGCGAGGCTGCGGGCGGAAGCTAGTCTTATGTATAAAAATTAATTTATTTTCGTTTGTCTCACTAAAAATCGAGAATGGCTGGACCGATTTGGCTTATTGTGGTTTCAAATTGTTTTTAGAGGTCTAGGAAAGCTTTAGACGTTACGAAGTTTGGATGGGTCAGCTAGTTCAAATAAAATTCGATTTTTTCAGCTACTTTTGAATCTGACTGCAGATACTTACAAATCGTGAAGAACAAAATGACTAGCGGAGATGTCATAACGCAAAATCTCGTAAGATAGTAGCGCGACAACATGCGGGGCGAGGGGGACGAGGAACGTTACTAGCTCCGCCCTTACACGCCTTCTATAGAACTCACCAATTATTTCAAAATAAAATGACAAGGAATCCGAACGTCTCGTTAGTTGTAGTAACTGATCACGCCTACCGTACGTCGCTTGACCTACAAGAAGGCGCCTGACCTACCTGCCTTATGGCATCTCCGCTATCTTTCCTTCCTCCGTTATATAAATATGTATATTATTTATTTTTGTATAGTTTTATTTTTAATTTAAGAAATGTGGTTCAAATTTTTCTGTTCAATCGGAAAGCTGGGGACATGAATCGATCGGAGTTTTAATTTTAAATCCTAACTAATATTATAAATGTGAAAGTAACTTTGTCTGTCTGTCTGTCTTTTCTTCACGTCTAAACTACTAAACTGATTTGTGTGAAATTTGGTACAGACATAGTTTGGAACTTGAGAAAGGACATAGGATAGTCTTTATTAAAAAAAAAAAAATGTATTCCGGACATATAGCGCCATCTATTGGTTAAACCAAAAATCTGCCGGAAGTCACTATTCCACGCGAACGAAGTCGCGGGCAAAAGCTAGTAAATAATATGGCCCAAGTTCACAGGCAAATTGAACGTTACAGATTCTTCACAAACGAGTGTTTACAGTCGGTGAAAATGGGTTTGACAGTGAATACTTCAACTGGTAGCGAGAAATTCAATTCAATTCAATTCAAGTTACTACGAAAGTTCTTACAATTCAAATGTAATCCGATAAACTTTAAAATGCAAAATATAGCAATATTTTGGATTACATTTAAATTTTAAGAACTTTCGGAGTTATGCAAGGACACCAAAAATTACTTTGAACTATATTAATACCGCCATCGATAAGATCACGCCTTTTTTTTAACGACGTCAAAAATCATCAAATGACCCCTCCCGCTGTGGGTTAGCAGCGGTGAGGGAGTCTCAGACTCTTACTGACTAAACACCGTCGTGTTCCGTCGTAGGCCTTTCCTGTACCAGGGCCGCGGTAACTCGCGCGAATAATCCTGCTGCCCCGGCATTATAATATACCTCAAAGTAATTTTTCTTTTATTATTATTATTTTGCCTTGGTCCTACTCCAAAAGTGCTTATAATTCAAATGCTATCCGAAATGTTGTTATATTTTGCATTTAAAAGTTCATCGGATTACACAAACCCCCCCCCCCCCCCTTATATAGATTAATGTAAGTAAAACTTCAAAAAAACATTTTTCGTCGTACCACAAAAACTTTTAAGCGTCTGGTGAACACTTGTCTAAAAAGTGGTCAGATTATGACGTTGAAATAAGGTCCGTTTTGCAGCCACACTTTTTTTGGACAAGTGTTCAACAGATGTTTAAGTTATTGTAGTGAGGCTGTTTATGAATATTTGAATACCCTGCTACCAGTCGAGCAGTCGAAGTATTAAATAAATAAATAATGTCAGGACACCTTTTCACACACGGTCGGTTAGCCCCATGCTAAGTTATTAATTAACTTGTGTTATGGGTGCTAACACAACTGATAAACTACATATTGCTACACATATACATATTTATAAATACATATTGTAACACCCAGACCACGGCTAACAAGCATGCTCATCACACAAATGTCGACCGAACCGGGAGTCCGGCAAGGTGACCATTGCGCCATCGAGGTCGAAATCGTATTCATTGTAATGTATAGTTATCGGCACGGATATTGAGCCCTGACCTTCACCTGCGCAGAAGCGATTTATTGGTTTATTGCCTTATGTGTACAGTGCGCAAAGCGATCCCCACTCTTCCGCCGAGAGCTCAATATCCGTGCCGATAACTATACAGATGAGAGCACATCAACCTACCTCAATGTGTCAAATGTCTTCAATGGATTTTCAACCTTATCACAATAGTGGAAGGTTAATGTTCGATTGGTAACATTTGACAGATTCGGGTAGGTTCACCTGCTGGCATCCGTACATCATCCTCCGAGCCTTTTTCCCAACTATGGTGGGGTCGGCTTCCAGTCTAACCGGATGTAGCTGAGTACCAGTGCTTTACAAGGAGCGACTGCCCTATCTGACCCCCTCCACCCAGTTACCCGGGCAACCCAATACACCTTGGTTCCACTGGTGTCAGACTTACCTGCTGGCATCCGTACAATATTCGTAATTGTAAGTCAAGTGTGTTTTTATAAATAAAAATAATTAATAAAAACATTCCATAAAATAGTGTTTTATTTTTCTATGTTATTTACCATTTTTGTTTATTATGACCATATTTATTCTTATGGTCGATTAATCTATTGTGTAAAAGTTAATGTTTATTTTAAAAAATAATATAATATGACCGCATTTCATAATGGCCTCTTAAGAGAGATAATTATTTTCTCTAAGTAATAAATATTTGTTTTTAACCGACTTCTCAAAAAGGAGGGTCTCAATTCGCATGTAATTTTTTTCTTTGGTACCTACTCGATTTTGACAAACAAAAATGAAATAAAATCATTAGGTGATTTTAAGATACCTTTTATTTGCATGAAAAAATGATTTTTTTTTCTGTACTTTGCACATTTTAAAACCAATTTTATTCACAGACGTATATTTAAATAGTAAATTTTACATAAGTAACGTATTCTTAATTTGAGAAGACACTTCCAATTAGACAGTTCCCAACTATGTTGGGGTCGGCTTCCAGCCTAACCGGATGCAGCTGAGTACCAGTGCTTTACAAGGAGCGACTGCCCTATCTGACCTCCTCAACCCAGTTACCCGGGCAACCCAATACCCCTTGGTAAGACTGATTAGGTAAACAACCTTGATAGAACTTTCAAACAAATGACAACCTTTTATTAAATGCCTACTCAAAATTATAAGGCCCAACGACAGTGCTAAAAGTTAATCCACGCGATTTTCAAGCATATCCTCTAACGAATAGCGTTGGTTTTCGCTTGACACGGCGCTGGACATCCACGGTTCTGGTACTGGGATGTTCGCCACCACGTACATGGCTACTGCTGGGGCTTTCTCCTCCTTCGTATCTCGAGGAGCAGAGAGGACCTAGAAATAGAGACAATACGATAATAATAATAGGCCGATTTCAGCCACGGCGGCTGGACAGGACATATTATAGTGCACGAGTATTTGCTTGAACGGTGGTGCACTCACTGTTCCTTCACTCTCATAACCCGATGGGACGGCTATCCGACACCACCGGAAAGAGATCAGGCGCAGGACCGACATTAACGTGCTCCCCGATGGACTGGTGAATCAATCTCCAACTTCCAGACCACGGGCTGCTTTGTGTAAGTTTATAATACCCACGAAGCAAACCGAACCCGAGGCCTCGAGCAAAGCAGTCGTGGTAGCGACCACTATACATATAAGTACCTTGTTGAGCTCTGGCCCCCTCTTCCTCCTCAGGTAGTTGAAGCAGCAAGCTCGGAAGCGTCTCGTCCCACACGCGGGGGCGCACTCCTGCCCGCAAGAGTCGCAACCAGCCCACGCACAACTCACTACAAGAAATTAAGACGTTTTTCTAACTATTTATATACATATTCTATTAAATTCTGACACTCTTTTTTGATGGGAAATCATCAAATGATTCCTATCGTTGAGGGTTAGCAGCAAAATCAAAATTCGTTAATTCAAACAGCACTTTTCGAACGTCAGAAATTTACAAGAGACAGCCCCCAAAACGCCCACCCTTCACCACTTCCTATGTGTTTTTTCTGGGAAGAAGAAGTGGCGCAACAAACTCCCCAGCGAAAGCGTGACGGAGTGTCAGACTTTTACTGACTAAAACCCATCATGTTCCTTCGTAGGCTCTTTATGTACTAGGGCTGCGGTAACACGCGCGAACAATCCCGCAGCTCCGGGTAATTTCTGACACTTACGCGAATATTAGACATTTAAATAAAAGTACTTTTACGGATTTTATCGCGGTTATATTAATCATTCATCCTCCTAGCCTTTTCCCAACTAAGTTGGGGTCGGCTTCAAGTCTAACCGGATTCAGCTGAGTACGAGTGCTTTTTAAGAAGCGACTGCCTATCTGACCTCCTCAACCCAGTTCCCCGGGCAACCCGATATCCCTTGGTTAGACTGGTGTCAGACTTACTGGCTTCTGACTACCCTTGTGTACCCTACTGGCTTGTAACTATAATATCAAGACGTCCAAACCTAGTTTGCCCGTGCCATGCTGTTAAGGATTCGAAATGTCGAGATTAAATAATATTAATATAACCGCGTTCAAATCCGTAAAAGCAGTTTATAATTTAAATATTTTAAAGTCAAACTTACCAATAAACATAAGTGACAAAATGGCCGTTATTTTAAACATTTTGTTCTATAAAACTTAAAATAATATTTTCTGCTTAAAACGGACTGAACTGAAGATGAACTTCGAATGTTGCTCTGTGTAAAAGTAGAGACGTTTTTATACTTGTCTTTAAGTAAACGCACACTGAAAACTTTTAGTCGGCCGATAGTTGTTTGGGCTCGTAAATCCGTATGAAGATGGTAGTGAATGGTAGTGCTGCGCGTTGTTCGAAAGAGTTACCGCGGCCCTGGTACATAAAAGGCCTACGACGGAACACGACGGTTTTAGTCAGTAAGAGTCTGACGCTCCCTCACCGCTGCTAACCCACAGCGGGAGGGGTCTTTTGATGATTTTTGACGTCGTTAAAAAAAAGACGAATGGTAGTACGCACATTACCTACAATGATCAGGGGCTCGATTGTGCAAATACTTAAGCGACATACGATTTATATCCAATCACGATTGAAGCGTATGTGCATTTCGGTATTTTTTCTCTATAAAATAAACGTTTTTATCCATTTCTGTGATTCAATAACATGTCTGCAAATGATTTACGATTGCAATATTATTGTAGAGTAGACTACCCTGTTGACCAAATGGCAGATCAATCGCAAACCAGTCGAATGTCATTGGAATACGATTTATCTTATATTAGTAGCAGAATGCCCGCTAAGTTTAAAACTGCTATTGAGATTAAATTGTTATGTAATTGTCACATTATTAATTAGGCAGAATCAAGCCGGTATCAGACCGAATGAAAACTCTGACTGGACTCAAGATTTCTTTAAATAAAAAATACGCTTGAAAAAAATTAAGGAATAATTCGGAAGTGTGGATTGTAAATGCTCCACGCTTTCTTTCATCCGAATAATTTTGTATTTTTTTTAAAGCATGTTTTTTTGTTTTCTTTTTAACTATTATTTTTATTTTATATTTTTTTTCGTATTCCTGACAGCATACCCTTTCATTTGATATCCATGTCATGGAGGTGGATTTCAAATAGCCAGTCCGCCATTTTGGAGAGGCCACCATATTGGACTTGTAATGAAGTTTTTTAGCTAGTCATGTATTGTCATCAGAACTCAGAGCGTGTGCAAAATTTCACCCTAATCGAAGACCGGGAAGTGGGTCAAATTAAGATTCCAAGATTTTCTTATACAACGTTATTTTTAGTATATGCGAAACCTGAATATAGTTTGTTCAGAATCAGTAACTGAATCGATTCCAATAGTTTTTACACCAAGTTATATTTTTTTCAAAAACTATTTAAAAAAGTTTAAAGTTGGACAACGCCGCAATTAAGTACAACACAGGTCACGGCAGGTCATATCGAGTATTAGGAAACAGTAAACAACTAGTAGCAAGTGCAAAAAACCCCTCAGTCCCCTTGAAGACCCGGTGACCTTGAATTTTTGCTGACTTTACAAGCTTATAACTTTGTGTTTTTTTATGATACAGTCGTGAAATTTTGTAAATAGATTCTTTACACAAAAATACTAGACGGGTGTATCAAGTTTCGCATTAACAAAAAATAAGGTTGTATACATAGTTACAAGTGAAGCTAATATAAGCGTATTAAAAAAATTTTCGTTGGGCGACTTTTTAGTCTGTAGCGTGCGGGTAGTCTTAAAAGTTTACCAAGCTATTTGAGCAGGCGACTTGATAATGCTTTCAGCCATTTATTTGTTCCTACTTATTTGTATTGACAATATCAATAACAACATTTTGTCTGCCATTTGAAGCTTCATCTTGGCGCCCTTTTAACCGACTACCAAAAAAGAGGAGGATATACGGTGCTTTTTTAATTTAGGTATGTTAGGCGTTGACTGCCTTTTGGTCTCCTCATCCTCCGAGCCTTTTTCCCAACTATGTTGGGGTCGGCTTCCTATCTAACCGTATTCAGTTGAGTACCGGTGCTTTACAAGGAGCGACTGCCTATCTGACCTCCTCAACCCAATTACCCGGGTAACCCGATACCCCTTGGTTAGACTGGCGTCAGACTTACTGGCTTCTGACTACCCGTAACGGCTGCCTCTTAGTCTAGTGGTTGCAAAATGCGACTATCGGTCACGAGGTCTTGGGTTCGATTACCGGGACGGGGGCGAAATCGCTTTGTGGGTTTAAGAAGACTTTCACAAATCAGCCCAGAGCCTGGAAGTTGGTGATTGATAAACCGTGTATCAGAGAGCACTTAAATGTCGGTCCTGCGCCTGATCTCTCTCCGGTGGTGTCGGAATGTCATCCCATCGCGCTGAGAGTGGACCAATAATTTTTTTAATATTATTTATTATTATTATCTTGGACACCAATGACCGATAAGGGCGATGAAAAACATCACCAGGAAACCTGGAAGTCTGAAATCAGTAACCCGCATTGAGCAAGCGTGGTGATTAACACTCAATCCTTCTCCGTGTGAGAGGAGGTAAAAGTTAGACGATAAAAAAGATGATGATGAGGTTGTTTATTTTTTGTTTTCCTCCTTTTTTTGTTCCTAGAAAAAAGGTTCTAAATAATGGTATTTGTGGGTATTTGCTATTTAAAAATAATCTAAAATCTACATGCATTTGCATGACGCAAATTTCATTTTATTTAGATAAAATATACGGTAAAACAAACACACAGACACACAAACTTTGCGCTAAAATGCTTCGCCTACGCTTTGCTGAACAAACATACAAATTCATATATATAAGAGAGTGACTACTGCCTTCAGACATTCTAAGTTTGATAACCGAAGAAAAACCTTTCAGTAAGCTGAAAATATAGAACAAAAATGTTGAAAATCACAGCTCTAATCTGTGTAATATTTTGTGGTAAGTTTCGAATCATTTGAGAGGCTCTCGTGGCTAAGTAGGAGTCGAAAAAGTTAAGCAACGTGGCCATGGATAGGTGGCCATCTACATATGTCATAACTAGTACCTCTGTGTTTCGGGAGGCTCGTCAACTTATGGGTCCCGTCTGTAGTTTGAACATCTTTGGCATTCGTTACGGACAGTCAGAAGCTTTTTGACAACCAGTCTTAACAATAGGTTTGCTCGGGTAACTGGGTTGAGGAGTTCAGATAGGCAGTCGCTGTATGTGGCACATTGGTACTGAGATGTAGCCCGTTAGCCTGGAAGCCGACCCCAACATAGTTGAGAAAAGTCTACGCAGATGATCTGAGATCCCGCCAAGACGAGCCAAGCAGACCGCAAGGCATTTTCGAGTAATCTGCAACGTTTTCATTGTATATTTGTTGTAGTGAGTTGTGCGTGGGCTGGTTGCGACTCTTGCGGACAGGAGTGCGCCCCCGCGTGCGGGACGAGACGCTTCCGAGCTTGCTGCTTCAACTACCTGAGGAGGAAGAGGGGGCCAGAGCTCAACAAGGTACTTATATGTAGTGGTCGCTACCACGACTGCTGTGCTCGAGGCTTCGGGTTCGGTTTGCTTCGTGGGTTTTATCAACTTTCACAGAGCAGCTCGTAGTCTGTAAGTTGGTGATTAATACTTTGTTGTATTCCACAATGTAGGTGTAAACATTTGGTAGGTAAAATCGGGCACAGCAAAAGATTGATTCACCCGTGCATCGGGGAGCACGTAAATGTCGGTCTTGCTTGAGATCTCTCTCCTGTCGTCTCCAATAATTTCAGTAGCAGTAGTGATAGTCTATACACTTTACTAGAGAATTCTTCAAAAGTCCGTGATTAAAACGATTCTATGTTATTTCTCAAGGTCAACTCTATCTCTGTACCAAATTTTATTAAAATCAGTTCAGTGGTTTAGACGTGAAAGCGTAACAGACAAACAGACAGACAGAGTTACTTTCGCATTTATTAGGAGCATGTAGAGATGTATTAGTATTGATATAACCTATATATGTATTAGTATTTCTGTGGGCCATAGTTGCCTGAAATAAAGGAATATATAAATAAATGAATGAAGGAATACTAAGTGCATCTGTGTCTAGGCAAATGCTTGTGCACTATAATATGTCCTGCACAGCTGGCTGATCTCCTTACATGAGAACAGCCGCCGTGGCTGAAATCGGCCTATCTATTATTATCGTATTGTCTCTATTTCTAGATCCTCTCTGCTCCTCGAGATACGAAGGAGGAGAAAGCCCCAGCAGTAGCCATGTACATGGTGGCGAACATCCCAGTACCAGAACCGTGGATGTCCAGCGCCGTGTCAAGCCAAAACCAACGCTATTCGCAAGAGGATACGCTTGAAAACCGTCTGAACTGATGCTTTTAGTGAAACAATTTTTAATTTGTTTTCATATTATACCAAACCAAAGTTATGTCAATTTGTATGCTGTTAAATACATTCGTTTGTAAAAGTTAATATACCTTTATATTTTTATTTAACAGTTTATGTATATGTTACAGCCAAAGTGATTAAATATATATTATGCATAATGACTGGTCATTGTATATAATACCCAAATTGACTAGACAGTGTGATAGATTAATCACTTTATCTGGATCTAATTCATAATAGCTGGTCAAAGTTAGCCAAAGTAATAAATATGGTATAATCGTCTGACTACTTACTAATTCTTAGAAACGGCTCAAGTTATTATCGACTCTTTTTATGATAAATCATCAAATGATTCCTCCCACTGTGGGAGAGCAGCGTGAGGGACTCAGAGAGCGTGAGCGTGCAGCGTGCAGCGTGAGATCAGACTGTTAGTGGCTTAAACCCACGCGTTGAACAACGCGCACCGCCGAGACGGGTCCGTGTCTCCCAGGAGACGGAAGGCCGATAAGGCACCCGAACTCATCGCACAGGCTCACGTCTACGGTAGCTGGGAGTCGTCTCTCGACCACACAGAAGGAGACGATGGCATCCCAGTACCTCTCGCCACGGACGTTGGCTTGAACCAGGGCCGGGTGCGAGAGGTCGCCGCTGCCGACTGCCTCGACGAGGACACGGCGGTGCCCTTCCCGGGCAGGGCACACTCCGGGCCGTCGGTACAGTGGCCCGAGCCACACTTCAAAGAGGGGACTTTTCGCTACTATTATGGGGTGCACTGTGCTAACTAGCCTTTTTCGAATTATATTAAGGTCAGCTACCAGGCACTTTAGTTAGTTAACATGAAATAATAATCTTTACCTACTTATTTTATTACATTATCTAAATCTATGGAGATATTATATAAAATTGCTAGTTAATGTGATTAATTCTGTGTCAATTATCACTTTATCCAAATTGAGTAGATATTATAAATAATAGCTAGATAATATGTATAATATGCGGACTTATTACTTTGGCTGTAACATATACATAAAAACACAGACAAGAATAATTAAAAAAAAAATTGTACAAGCTTATCTCACAAGAAAGGACAATGGGCGAAATGTTTGAATGTTGGTCTACTCCCCCTCTAGTAATGAGTCATACATCATTTGAAAGGTCTTTTCAAGCGTACTTGGTAAATGTACCAATTCTTAGTATTTTAGATGTTAGAACATGTTTAAGGTTTTTTTATCGATAGTTAGTTTCAAGTTCTTAGATTCTTTCTCTAGTAATGAATTATATGAAATCGTTTATTTTGCAAGTTGGACATTAAATCACTTTTACACGTCATTTTTAAGAACGCTGAGGTCGGCATTTCCTAATGACTGATCCCTGAGAAGAAATGCCGAAACAAACTCAAGGGTCATAGTCTCTTTTAAAGTCCAAACATGTTATAAATAAATCAAATAATATTATGTGCGAGTGTCACCATGTACGCGGTCTGGAATGGCCTTTTGAGGAAAGAGCCACATCAGGCTGGAGCTGACCAGTCCCAACAGACGGCACGCATGCATCAGTCGTCGTGTAGCTCAACCATATCTTAGGGAGCTCAACGACCTGTCACACGACGATACCAGATCTGCAGAACATTTGCGTAGGCCATTTAAAAATACTCAAACCCGCCAGACAGTATTTATGTTATAAGAATATGTATATAATGTTGCTCGCATACACGATACTCACATTCACAATAATAATAATTAAAAAAAAATACAATTATAATATATAAATGTCAATAAAAAAAAAAATGTCATTAATAAAATGTTATCTGATGATAATAATATTTAAATGTCAAAAGAACAATACACAGGCATTTGAAAAGATATCACTCACTAAGCGAGCAGCTCATTCCCAAGCTTCTTTATCATTTAAATAATCAGATATTTTGTAATATCCTTTTTTCAAAAGTTTGGATTTTATATGATTTTTAAATTTCTTGATAGGTAAATCACGAACCGCTTTGGGAAGTTTATTGTAAAAGCGTATACATTGACCCATGAACGAGTTGCTTACTCTGTGGAGGCGAGTAGCATGTACAGCAAGATTATGTTTATTCCTAGTATTTATGCTATGAACATCAGACATTTGAACAAAGTTAGAAATGTTTTTACGAACGTACATTAAATTTTCAAAAATATATTGCGAGGCAACAGTCAGAATATTTATTTCTTTGAATTTCTCTCTGAGATAAACTTTTGGACCCAGATTATAAATGGCTCGAACAGCTCTTTTCTGTAAAATAAATATAGTCTCAACATCCGCACAGTTTCCCCAAAGGAGGATCCCATACGTCATTGAACTATGAAAGTAACTAAAATAAACTATTCTGGCTGTGTCCACATCGGTGATTAGTCGGATCTTTTTAATAGCATAGGCGGCTGAACTAAGCCTTCCTGACAGTTTAACAATATATGGGCCCCATTGGAGTTTGGAATCAACGGTCAAACCAAGAAATACCGTTGACTCAACAGGCTTCAACTCTACTCCATTTAGTTGTACATTGGTTGGTAACTGCCTTACGTTTGGCGTTGAGAATTTAATTAACTTCGTTTTAGATTCATTTAAAAGAAGATTATTGACATTAAACCAATGAACAACCTTAGAGAGTGCATTGTTAACTTCGTCAAAATTGTCGAGTTGGCGCTTGATTTTAAAAACGAGTGAAGTATCATCGGCAAACAACACAATCTTGTGATTATCCCTTATGTGATAAGGGAGGTCATTAATATAAATAAGGAACAAAAAAGGGCCTAGAATTGAACCCTGTGGAACCCCCATGGTGACCGTAGATCCAGAAGACCTCTTACCGTTGACATCTACCCTCTGAATTCTATTATGCAAATAAGAAGTCAGAAGGTCAAGAGCCTTATTTTTGATACCATAGTGGTGAAGTTTCCTGATTAGTATATCATGGTGCACGCAATCAAAAGCCTTGGACAAGTCGCAGAAAATACCGAGCGCATCCTGCGAATCCTCCCAGGCCTCGAATATATTTTTAAGCAATTCCACGCCCGCATCCGTAGTAGAACGACCCTTGGTAAATCCAAATTGTTTAGTGTGCAACAAGTTGTTTTTATTAAAATGGCTCAACAATTGACGTAATATTAATTTCTCAAAAATTTTACTCAAAGTGGGTAAAATTGAAATTGGCCGAAAATTTGATGGATCGGTTGTACTACCAGATTTAAACAATGGGATTACTTTACTAAGTTTCATCAAGTCAGGAAAAACACCAGACGCAACACAAGAGTTGAACACAGTTGCTAAATAAGGTGAAATTATTTCAATTATCGATGAGATTATCTGAACTGACAATCCCCAAAGGTCAGCAGTCTTTTTTACATCGAGATCTTTATATGCTAGAATAATATCCTTTGAGCTAACAACTGCGAATTCAAAACTTTTGTCACATTCCGCAACACAATTTTTTAATATTGTAAAAGCCGAACTGGAAGAAGACATCAGAGTTCTGGTTGTTAAAATAGGGATATTGGTGAAAAATTTTTCAAACTCAGATGCCACCTCCGAATCTGACTTAACGTCTACATTGTTTATTTTTAAGTGGAAGTCTCGATTCCGTACAGTGGATCGGCCTATTTCTGAATTAATTATATTCCAGGTGGTTTTTATTTTATTTCCAGAAGCTTTTATTTTCTGTTTTATGTGTATTGATTTTGCGGAGGTACAGGCTCTTTTAAATATTTTTGAATAGTTTTTAACATACTGTTTAAATGTTTCATCTTGATTGAATGATCTTTCATAGTATAATTACATACTACAGTATACAGGGTTACTGGTAAGTAGACCGCATCCTTTCAGGAGGTGATAGTATAGGTCAATACGGACAAATTTGACCATGGGATACACTGGACAAAAGTTAACCCGTTTCAAGATAATCGAATCTCAAGATCAGTCGTCTAGGTACACGTATAAATTTTCATTATTAGTCAAAAGTCTCGTTTTTGTGGATTTTTGTGTGTTTTTGGATAGAAGATGAATAACTTCTTCTTAATAACAAACCATAAAACTGTACACATCACAGAGGAAATTATAGCGAACAGCAATTACTTTTTTAGTAGCTATTTCCTCAAAAATATTACTCTTCATTTTTTTGTGCAGAATACATAAAAAACATCTACATTTATCTAGCTATCCAAAAAGGTACAAAACACACAAAAATCCGCAAAAACGAGACTTTTAACTAATAATAAAAATTTAAACGTGTACCTAGACGACTTGTAAAGAAAAGATCTTGAAAGTCGATTATCTTCAAACTGGTTAACTTTTGCCCAGTGTATCCCATGGTCAAATTTGTTCGTATTGACCTATACTATCACCTCATGAAAGGATGCGGTCTACTTACAAGTAACCCTGTATGTCACTGGAAAGGCCTTTTTAAATAGAACATTTCGTATGAACATACCTCCAACGAATTATAAGTACTTTAGAAGCTAGAGCTTATTTTAGATAATATTATCGATAGATCGACGCCCAGTATATGTTGCCGAATATCTTCCTGCTACTTCCAGAAAACTGTTCTACGAGGCAAGAGAATTTGCGAAACAAAAATTGTACAAGTTTTGCTGGACGGTGAATGGCAACATTTTCTTACGGAAATCTGAAGGATCCAAACAAATACTTGTCAGATCTACGGAAACTCTGCGGAATCTACAATTGGATATAAAGCAGTGACTAATTTATAGCTTAATTCTGTTATCCACTAACCATTACTATATTTGTCTAAAAGATACTCATATTCATCTATCAAAACGTAAGTGCTTATTTCATTATAAAATCCATATAAACTGTATTAATAATCATTACCTGTTGCTCACATCTCTTGTATTATCATGTATAACAATAATATCAATGAACCAAACAACTTTCCAACATAATTTACACTCGCATCTTTTTACACTAATTGAACCTCAGTCCCCAGTACGAGTACATACTGTTACTGCAAATTTTGCAGAAACAAATTGCTATACTTATATTTCAATTAAAACTACATATCCGTATCGAATTTGCCAAGTCTATGTGAATAGCCTGTGGCACTACTCATTGCGTCATATGTATACTAATACACCACACAAAGTCTTCTGATGGCTAATGTTACACAAGTTATTGATGACATTGATCGCACCGCCTTTTCAATGAGTCTAAAACTTTCTTCTGTTGATGACTGTAAGATGCACTTGGGGGGTGACGTAGGAGGTCAATACTCGGTTGTGGTCCAAAATATACGAAGCATCAATAAGAATTTTGTCAATTTTTCTGTTCTTTTGAGTCGGCTGAATTTTTCGCCAGACATAATTGTATTGACTGAATGTTGGCTTGATGACACATGCACCTGTTTTGAAATATATAACTATGATTATCACTGTTCCAAAAACTATCTAAACCAAAATGATGGAATAGTCGTATATACCAAAACAACTCTGCAAGCCTCTGTGGTGGAACCATCCTTTAAAGACTCGAACTGTTTGATTGTCAATATCAGAGATGAACTATCGCTCATTGCTATATACAGGTCTCCATCTTTCTATAACATAAATAACTTTTGCGAATCATTAACAAAGCTCATGGAGACTTCTAAGGCTACGACATGTGCGATTGTAGGGGATCTGAACATTGACATTAAACCAGATTGTACTGACCGTCGCGCCACCGAGTACCTGGACTTAACCGGCCACTATGGGTATTTTCCAGGACACACTTTGCCTACGAGAGGTGATAACTGCCTAGATCATGTTATGCTAAAAACGCAAAAGTCAGCTACCGTTATAGTATGTGACACGGGCATAACAGATCACGAGACGGTTATCCTAGGCATTCAAAATGAATCGGCTAGGACCAAAGTAGAAAAACGACACATGCGCATTGACTACATAAAATTAAAAACCGATATTGAAAACTTGTCTTGGGAATGGCTTAGTGAGCAGAAAGATGTCACAACGGCATTCCAAATGTTTGTCGAAATTCTCTCAGCCAAAATTAAACAACACACCACTAACCGCGTTTGCCATAGCTCAGAGGCTATTATCAAGCCATGGATTACTAAAAGCCTTTTAAAGTGTATAAGACGACGAGACTTAATGCACATTAATGCAAAGAAAAAAGAAAATCGTGATAATCTAGTCATTCAACATGAATATAAGAAATATCGAAATCACTGTAACAATTTATTAAAAAATCTAAAACAAGAACATGACCGTAAACTGCTTATGGAAACTAAAGGAGACTGTAAAAAGCTATGGCACGAAGTTAAAAAGATATGTAATATTAAAAATAAAAAATCTGAAAAGTCTGAGCTTTTGACATGTAGCGAAAACCCTGTGACCACTTTAAATAATGTTAACAATTATTTCTCAACTGTTGGACAAAACCTTGCTGCTAAAACACTCAGTCTATTGGGCTTAACTGAAGATGAATTAGCACGACATAATGAGCAGTACAGCACCGTTAACCCTGACACTAACTCTTTCTTCCTTGCTCCGACTGATGAAAAAGAAATACTTAATATTATTTCTTATCTCAAACAGACGTCAGCTACAGGTTATGATGGCATTAATAATACTTTCCTAAAGCAGTGTGCACATTCCTTGGTCAGCCCAATTGCATATCTATGCAACTTAAGTCTTATTACAGGCAAAGTACCTGACTGCGTAAAGATTGCAAATATATGTCCGATATTTAAAAATGGAGATCCCAAGGTCCCTGCAAACTATCGCCCGATTTCTTTACTAACGGCTCTCTCAAAAATTCTTGAGAAAGTCGTGAACAAGCGACTACTCGGCTACCTAGAGAAAAATAAATTAATTTCGGACAGTCAATATGGGTTTAGGGTAGGCAAGTCCACGGAGGACGCAGTAACTGACTTAGCCGATTTCATTTCCCTCAAACTTGGGAAAGGGCAGGCATGTACCGGCATCTTCCTGGATATCGCCAAGGCATTTGATACGATTTCAAGGAAACTCCTGATTAAAAAAATGTCCTTTCTGGGAGTTCGCGGCATTGCTCTGGACTGGTTTACCTCGTACCTTGATAATAGAATTCAGAAAGTCATTTTCGGGGAATATGCAAGTGACACAACCACGGTGAACTTTGGTGTGCCGCAAGGAAGTGTGTTGGGCCCCACCCTTTTCATTATATATATAAACGGACTATGCGCCTTGAAAGTACCACAAGCCAGAATCTTTACTTATGCGGATGACACCGCAATTGTGTTTTATGGGGAAACGTGGGATGATGTTCAGCACTGTGTTGAAAACGGTATTAAAACTGTTTCGAACTGGCTCCAACATAATCTCCTAACTCTAAACGTAGACAAAACGAAAGCAATAAGCTTTGCCGTCTCCAAACGCACGTCCCCTCACAGTGTTACCTCTCTACGGCTGCATTCCTGCTCCAGTTTAGACAATTGTAGTTGCCCACGCATAGAACAGACAGACTCGATTAAATATCTTGGAGTGTTTGTAGATAATCGTTTGTCCTGGTCTAAACAATTGAGTGCCTTAAGGAGTAGGGTTCGAAAGATGCTCCGTATTTTTAAACTACTGGGTAGGATTGCAGATGACTCAGTTCTAAAGATGGTGTACTACTCCCTCTGTCAATCTGTCCTAAACTACTGCATAACAGCATGGGGCGCAGCAGTCAAAACCTCATTTATTAAGGTAGAAAGAGCTCAGCGAGCTCTACTCAAAGTTGCCTATAGACGACCCTTTCGATACCCCACTAACACACTATACACTGAAGTGGGAGTTCTAAGAGTCAGACAGCTTTACATCTTATCTGTTACTCTAAGATTTCACAAGACCTCCCCTAATACTTGTATTAGGTCAAGTAGAAGGGTATATTGGGAAAAGATTCGTTGCCACAAGACAATAGGTAGAAGTTCTTTCGGTTTTATGGGACCACACATCTATAAAAAACTAAATGATCGACACAATATTCTGCAGCTAACACCATCTAAATGCAAATCTGTGGTCACGAAATGGCTTCTTACATTGGACTATGACATGACGGAAGACTTTATAGGCACATAGTTACACTATTTGATATATATACATCAATTATTACATTACATTACATTATTATATTCATATTGCACAAATTAATTACACTATATTTATGTATTTATAAAATTTGTATTAACCTATATATAAGCAACATTCTTTTAAGACCCAACTGCAAGCCTTACTGTTTTTGTTTCTGTTTTTCCTTTATATGTGATTTATTGTAACGGATGAGCATATGATTTGTGTATTAATGTATAGTATGAAATCCTGTCTCCTCCTTAGTACCTCAAAATTTGTACATGAATTGTAAAAGTGACAACGAATGAGCCTGGAACTTACGACACAGGGAATCCTAGTGTAAGTTTCAGGAATCAAAACAATTGCTTGTAATTTATAAACAATAAATTATTCTTATTCTTATTCTAGTTTCAAGTTCTTAGATTCTTTCTCTAGTAATGAATTAAATATCACTGGAAAGGCCTTTTTAAATAGAACATTTCGTACTAAAATACCTCTAACAAATTGTCAATACTTTAGAAGCTATAGCAGATTTAAGACATAGTTATTATTTCACTAAACACGTTCTAACTCCCTAAATACTAACAAATGACAATCGCCGCCATACAAAAAAATACTGTACACAACACAAGCTTTCTATTGATATATCACTTGATGCTAGAGGAGAGGTAGATCAAACGCTCATTGTCCTTTCTTACAGCAGGCCCGTTATTTGAGAGTTAGAGTAGAAAAGATACAAAAAAACTAAAAAAACAAGCTTGTCATGTATTGTCATCAGAACTCAGGGCGTGTGCAAAATTTTATCTTAATCGAAGACCGGGAAGTGGATCAAATTAAGATTCCAAGATTTTCTTACATACATAGTTACAAGTGTGGCTAATATATACACCGTGACTTTTTAGTCGTCTTACAAAGGTGGTCCACTCAATCTATCCGACATAAAATACCACTAGACACGATTATTAATTTTATAGCCTTACTTTATTAAGATAATAGGTGCAAAGAAAAATACTGAAAACAAAATGTTTACGTATCAAACGGTAGAAAGTAGGTACTTTCCCAACGCGCCGCGCTCCATTGAAACAAGATTCGGGCAGCGCTCACAACAGGGTGTTCTTATAATCTACGTCATGCATCATAATAATGAATTAATTTTTATTTTTAAATTATTCAAATCTCATAAATATTTTTTTTTATATATGAACGTTTAATAATCATTGGATACATTAAGTAGGCTGCCGTTGTAAGACGACTAAAAAGTCACGGTGTATAAATAAGCATCATCATCATCCTCCGAGCCTTTTTCCCAACTATGTTGGGATCAGCTTCCAGTCGAAGAAGGAAAGATTCCATAAGAAAGGTAGGTCAGGCGCCTTCTTGTAGCTCAAGCAACGTACGGTAAGCGTGATCAGTTACTACAACTAACGAGACGTTCGGGTTCCTTGTCAAATCAAAACCAATCTGGGGCCCGATTCTCCTAAGTTAATAATGTCAAAATCGAATAGAAATCGAATCGAAATATGATCGCAATAGCAGTTTTAACCATATCGGGCATTCTGCTACTAATAAAAGACCAATCGTATTCGATTGACATTTGATTGGTTGCGATTGGTTTTGGTGATTTTGGTCTATACGGTAGTTTGCTGTACAATCATTTTGCAATCGTAAATCATTTGCAGACAAAATGATTTATTATTGAAGTGACAGAAAAGGATAAAAACGTTTATTTCAAAGAAAAAATAGCGGAATGCCACATACGCTTCAATCGTAATCGTGTCGGAATTGGATCTCAGTCGAATCGAGTCGAACGTGAATCGTATGTCGCTGAAGTAAAATTAGGAGAATCGGGCCCCTGATTTATTGGTGATTGTATTTTGTAAATAATCGCTGAGTTCCAAAGGCGTCTGAGGGTGGAGCTAGTAACGTTCCTCGTCTCCCGAACACACGTACATATTTTAGCGCGCTACTTTCTTAGGAGATTTCGTGTCATTTTCTTCCTCATGCCACTGCCTATATAAATTGTATTTGACCAATAAACTGAGAAACAGACCTCCAGTCGTATTCTATTTCCATCCGATTCCACAAATGCTTGTGTAACAATTGTATCAGTTCGCCAGTAGTTATGTTCTCAATCTTTTCAATAAATTCAAACTTTTCAAACAATTCAACTAATTTCGACGAATCCATCACTTTTACAAGATTGACAATTTCTACAATTATTTCTTCAAATTCCATTTTAATGGCCGTTATTATAATGTTTGTGTCTTTAACGATTTTTATGAAATCCATCAGCCTAGTATCGGTAAGATTGTCCGCAACTGCAGAACACAAGAACATTCCTATGACACGTAGGTTGTGCTTTACTGCTTCAGCTAACGAAGACCCGATATCTCCATTTACATTTTGATTCAACAATATATCACATATGACTTCGTTGTCAACTTTGAAAAGGGCAACTAGTTCTTCGTTCGTTTTCATTTTAGCATCAAACAATGTGAGGACTCCTACATTGCCACCGAAAAACATCACATTTAATATAAAATTCCATATGAAAGGTCGATCTATGTCAGTTTTGAATAGATCACAAATATATTCGACGGCAAAATAATCTGCAAACGTCGCGTGTATGAACACTGGTACATTGTTGACTACGTTCGTTATAACTCCTGTTTTCAAAAAGTCCTGCTTCAGGTCTTTAACCATTTCCACAATACTCTTCAACTGATCTTCATTCTGTTGCATGAAGATCACTTGAAGAGTATTAGTTTTACCGAACACTGCGTATGCGCCCAACTTTTTATGTGTTTCCATAAACTTCGCATACTTTTCTTCGAAATCAGATTTGTTATCGGGGGTGAACAGATCATTTTTGTTTTTCTCTTGAACTCGTATTTTCAGTTTGGTTTTTAAGAAACCTTCGTATATGTCAAAAAGGTTCATGTTTAAATCCCAGGTATTTGGTATTTTGTCAGTCTCTCGTATTTTATTGAACAAGTAATCCGCTATCATGTTCAAGTGTAAGGGAATAGAGATGAAATTGTCGATCTTCATTTTCGACATAGATTTGGCGAGTACCTTGAGACTCTCAATTACAACTTCGTGTAATTCGAAATGTCGAAATTTTGGTTTGTTGAGTCTTGAAGCTAAATAGCGGACCAAGCTTAAATAAACAGAGAGAAAAGCTATTTCCTTTCTTGGGCCATCATGGCTATCGACTTTCTTGACCAATATATACAAATCATCACTGCGAACGAACTCATGGATGTTTCGAAACTGCTGATCGTTAAGATCCTTTAACAGACCCTTTTCATCCCAATAACGTATAAGATAGTCGTCCTGATCATGGCCACTTAGTGGCTTTAGTTTATAAACCATGCCTGTTGTCAGGCCTATGGACGAATCTAAATTGCCAACAGTTCTGCTCGTGATCCACATTTTATGGCCGCGAGGCTGCCAGTCTTCACTTAGTAGTGTGTTTATGAATGCAGTCACTTCATTTTCATACATTGGACATATTTCGTCAAAGCCATCTAGAAGGATTAGCACTCGTTTTGTATTATAATAATGCAGAAACATTTTCAGTTCGAAAACTGTCCAGTCATCAGCTGAGCAATCTTCTAGATGAAACAATCCGTCACACTGTTCAAGTGCTATTTTTACTTGACCGCATTCTTCATGGTTGTTATGATTCTTGCTGAGAGCTACTTGGCACAAGAATTTGAGACTCTCTAAAATATCGATCCTCTTTTTGCTATCCTGCCACTCAGAGAATTGCTTACATTGTTGTATTAAATTTATCCTCAGTACCCATGAATCCTGCTGTTCTTTCGTTGCTTCATGTGACAAGTGAGTCAGGAAAGTGGATTTCCCTATTCCAGCATCACCAACTAGTACTTTGAGCTTGTTGTCGATATATTTGCGCGTCCGAATCCGAATCATACCTTTTTTACTTGGTTGAGACGGAGTACCAAAAATGAAATCCCGTCTTCTTCTGGTCGACCGTTTTTGATCAGTAGAAAATTTTCCATCAGAAGAACTTGCAGTTATCGAATGTTGTTGATCAGTAGAAGATGCAGTTATCGAAGGTTTTTGATCAGTAGAAGATGCAGTTATCGAAGGTTTTTGATCAGTAGAAGATTCAATTTCTTTATTCCGATCTTGTATTTCCACATCCTCCAGTGTCCGGTCAAGGTACATTTCTTTTTTGTAATTTGAGTTGTGTATTGACTTTCCTATTGTAAGTGTTTGTAAATCGCCCAGTATTAGTTTATTAAACACACTTCCTACTACGTATGCAATTGACTTGTCATCTATTACTTGAGATAGAGTTACTTCATTACCGAGGAATATCACTTGTGTGTTCTCCAATACATGTGTTCGAGATTCCTTACTCATGTCAATTAGATTATTTGTTGTATCCTTCACCACATTATTTGAATTTGGGAAAAATTTCTCAGCTAAATAGATAGATTCTTGGTCTGCGACTATTACGTTTTTGTGTCTCTGAATGGATTTTACAAGTTCCTGGAATTTCCTCTGTGAGCGCAAACAGTTTTTCTTCTGCAATAAATAACTTAAATCCATTATTATTGTTATAGACTCTTTCAAATTCGTTAGTTCTTCACGTAACGCTTTGTCATTTTTTGCTACCAGATTCAGGATGTATTTCAAATCCAATACGATGAAGTTTTTATAATTGAGTTGTTTTGCGAGCTTAGCAATGGTCAGTGAGGTGCTGTCCGTTAATATAATAGTTTGAGCTGGCTGCTGTGCCAGTGGAATAGAACGAATAGCGTTCTCGTTAAAGTCATAATGTTTGCTTTTCAATGTCTCCATCATGTTCATGACGCTCGTCAGGGGAAGGCCTGTGGTATGCTCTACAGCATCTTTGTATAAAGTCCCGGTCTTCGACAGATACGTCCCGCCTTTGGACATCCACCACTTCTGGATGTTATCATGATACTTGAGATATATGGCGTTGGATGTGATCTCTTCATTGTGCACGTCATCAGGTAAATGCTGACTTATCTCGTAAATTAATGTTTCTTCTACTTTTTTTTCATCGAGTTGTGAAGTGTAAAATAATAAGCTATCGAAAAAAAGTTCAGGATATTTTTTAAAGTAAAAAGTACGAAAATCGTGAATCATTGAAAGTTTCGGAAATGCATGTTTTACATCTATGTCAAAAGCGTATAATGTCAGATTTGTGAGTTCGGCTTGTAATTTGTCGTATAATCTTTTAGCAAGCGGACCTAATGAATTGTAGTCAGTTGTGAAGGTAAGCTGGTTGCTGAATGTAGTTTGAACTAGTAAATTTCCAACAGCTGATGCTATGCCGCCATTATGTTGAAGAAATCCTTTACCCATAGAGTCATCTATTGTGGCGCTCACGACAAGTCCTGATAGACTGGAGCGTACGAGAATGTTGGCCGGAAGCGGTAAGGAAGAATCTTTTCCCAGCGTTTGAAATAATTCATCTAAAGTGGCGACAGGGTCGCGGTCACCGCATGATTTCCTTATTAAGCCGACGATTTTGGATGTTAAATCATTCAGTTTTTTTTCTTGTTTCTTGTCATCACCTCGCAATGTTAAGTCTTTATTGCCGAACCACGCCGGAACTTTAAATTCGAATTCATTTGGCGGCAAATATTTCAAAAGAGCTGTTTTCAATGCTATCTTTCTGTTGCGTACTGTCGAGTTGATTTTGTTCAGTATTAAATTGTGCTTTTCCGAAGATGTTGCGTGAATGAATTCGAATCTTTTTGTTTTATAAATAATACTACTCGCGATGTGGTGGTACATCGCTGCAATGTCTTCATCCTCGACTTTATCTTTGTCATCCACAACGAAGGTGCAGTCATCAAGTCCCGCGCATGTTGCGTCAGATTTTTGCCTTTTGATTAACTCAGTACACAGTTCTTCTTGAAAATGTAAAATTAAAACAGCTTTTTGGCCTTTCTCTAAGAAGTTCTCTTTAAAATTTGCGGTGCGAAAACCGTTAACCTGCTCGTCGGAAATGTTAAAAAAATTCTTGGCTAAAATGACGTGGTACCGTAAAACGTGGTCGTCAGTCGACAGCTCCTGGTAATTTTTGATCTCACCGTGGATGCACTTTGCCATTTTCTGAGCGAGTTCGCGCAATTGGTTTTCCAAAACTACTGTACAAAAAAGTCTTACATCGTACTTGTAATGGACCGGTTTGGTGGCTCCAGCAGTTGTTGCTATCAAATCATTCAGTTTTTCAGCATTCGCACCTTTATACGCTGTAGAGGGTTTATCACCATTTGCCGTTGTGTAAATAATACACAGGCATTGTGTTTCATCGGTTGTCGCTTCGAAAAGCTTATCCTTATTTCCAGGTTGGAGTTTTTGTCTTACTTCCAAGAAACTTCGGAAATGCTTTTCCATTTCAGTTTCACTGTTTAATGTTGAAACCGAGTTGTTTTCTCTGTGTTTGGCTTGAATGAAAACTGCGAGTGGCTGAGCACAGCCTTTTATTTTAGCTCTAAAACATATGTCATCGAATGAGCCTAGCTTGTCTACGTTTGTGCCTAGGTAGAACTCTTCGATATTATCGTCGTGCAATAATCTGAAGTATATCAGGCTAAGTAGTTTAGTCTCATACAAGTGACCGCGTACCCCTGATGTTCCTGCTCGTTTCAAATATTTGTAATCTTCCTCAGATGCCGCCATTTTGTTACTTTATCGTGTGACGTTCTGATGTTGTGTTGACAGCTGTTTGTCATTCCATGGCGTGTTGCTTCCGATACCTGAAAAAAAGGGAACAATTTTTTGAGCTGTTATGTTTCAGTATTCGAGATATTATTTACGATCAGTTGAAAAACACATTGATCAGCCATTTAAATTAATGGCAGTTGGTTATTAATACGACAGTAGATAAGACATAAGTAGATAGTATAAAAAATCTATTCGGTCGGATATTTTATCAAACGAAGTCAATTCTAAAAATATTTGAGCAGTGTAATTAATGAATGAGCAGTAAAAATATTGAATGAGCAGTTCGATAAATAGTTCGGCAATAAAAATCCTTGTAAATGGTTAGTTTTTATCTTTTAAAATGGCTATAAGTAAGGCTAACATCGAACCTAGGAAGAACGGTTCGTCTGTAAATTACCATTGAAGGTCAGTTTTCGACTTGGGACCCCCCAACTTGGATGTAGTAGGTAAGGGTTTTACTAAAACTCTCTTATCTATGTCTATACTTATAATAAATCTGTAGAGAGGTCAATTCTGTACATCTATACTAATATTATAAAGCTGAAGAGTTTGTTTGTTTGTTTGAACGCGCTAATCTCAGGAACTACTGGTCCGATTTGAAAATTTCTTTCAGTGTTAGATAGCCCATTTATCGAGGAAGGCTATAGGCTACTTTTTATCCCGGTACGGGAAGTAGTTCTCACGGGATGCGGGTGAAACCGCTGGCAGAAGCTAGTTGAATATATTTCCAAAATAACTATACTATAACTATAATGATACTGATGCCAAAAATGCAATCAGTAAATTTTTTGTCGGTCTGTCTGTCTTTCTGTCTGTCTGTTCGTCTGTATGTTCGTTATGGAAACAAAAACTAAACCACTGAATGGATTAGGTTACTTTTTTACAATTCGCCATTGATTAGAATTTAATGTGATTAGGTACGACACACCCTCTATGTAGATGTTATTGGTTATTGTTAAATTGTTAAAGATAACGCTGAATATAAACAAAACAATAATACTTAACTGGAGATATAATTATTGAGTACGGATAAGGCACCTATCATTAAAGATAAACGAAAACAAAGATACTGAACATACTTACAGCGAGTTGCACCATTTAACTATAACGATAACTAAACCATAACCAGCCGTGTACTTGCCGCGCATTGCTCACATCGGTGATTTGACTACTGACAATGGTTCGGTTATAGTTAAATCGTTAATAGTAATCGTAAAGAAGTCGTGGTGGCCTAGTGGGCAAAGAAACAACCTCTCGAGTGTGAGGGCGCGGGTTCGATTCCAGGTCAGGCAAGTACCAATGCAACTTTTCTAAGTTTGTATGTACTTTCTAAGTATATCTTAGACACCAATGACTGTGTTTCGGATGGCACGTTAAACTGTAGGTCCCGGCTGTCATTGAACATCCTTGGCAGTCGTTACGGGTAGTCAGGAGCCAGTAAGTCTGACACCAGTCTGACCAAGGGGTATCGGGTCAGATAGGCAGTCGCTTCTTGTAAAGCACTGGTACACAGCTACGTCCGGTTAGACTGGAAGCCGACCCCAACATAGTTGGGAAAAGGCTCGGAGGATAATGACCGTCATAGTTAAATGGTGCAACACACCATATTACTACTAACTATATTATGTTACTAGCCGTTTTCAAGCGGTTTCACCCGCGTCCCGTGGGAGCTACTGCCCGCACCGGGATAAAATATAGCCTATGTTACTCGCAGATAATGTAGCTTTCTAATGGTGAAAGAATATTTAAAATCGGTCCAGTAGTTTTTGAGTTTAGGTATCCATTACAACCAAACAAACAAAGCTTTCCTCTTTATAAATTAGTATAGAGTATAGAAGTATGGATATATATATAGAAGTACTAGCTTCCGCCAGCGGCTTCGCCCGCGTGGTGTGTTGATAAAAAGTAGCCTATGTGTTAATCCAGGGTTTCACCTATCTGCATACCAAATTTCAATCAAATCGGTCCAGCCGTTTTTGCGTGATTGAATAACAAACATACATCCATACATTCTCACAAACTTTCACATCTATACTTATAATAAATCTGTAGAGAGGTCAATTCTGTACATTAAATATATTTCCAAAATATCTATCAGGGGGTGATTAGTGATCGATACTGATGCCAAAAATGCAATCAGTAAAATTTTTGTCTGTCTGTCTGTCTGTCTGTCTGTATGTTCGTTATGGAAACAAAAACTACTCGACGGATTTTAATGAAACTTGGCACAAATATTCTTCATACTCCTGGGCAGGTTATAGGATACTTTTCATCGCGCTACGATCAATAGGAGCAGAGCAGTGATAGGAAATGTTGGGAAATCGGGAGAAGTTACTCCATTTTTTAAGCTTCCGTCGCGTGTGGTTGAAGCTAAGTAGTAATAGGCTAGGTTCGCATAGATTTAGATAATTGCATAGGCTGGTGATTATTATTTCTTCCTCTCTTTGCACAAAGTCCGAATCTAACGCGGACGAAGTCGCTGGCAGAAGCTAGTTTATAATATAAGTAGGATATAGATAACCGGTTACTCAGGTAACCCAATATTCATTGGATAGACTAGTTGTCAGACTTTCTGGCTTCTGACTACCAGTAACGACTGCCAAAGATGTTTATTGTGCTTTCCGTAACACCGATGAACTCTTTACGAGAAGATGGTTGGTATTTTAATTGCAGCCTTGACATGTAAATTAATCATTACCCTTATAGCAATGCATATTGTCTGGGGCCCGATTCTCCTAAGTTAATAATGTCAAAATCGAATAGAAATTGAATCGCAATATGATCGCATTAGCAGTTTTAACCATATCTGGGGCCCGATTCTCCTAATTTTACTTAAGCGACATACGATTCACGTTCGACTCGGTTCGACTAAGATCCAATCCCGACTCGATTACGATTGAAGCGTATGTGGCATTCCGCTATTTTTTCTTTGAAATAAACGTTTTTATCCTTTTCTGTCATTTAATAATGAATCATTTTGTCTGCAAATGATTTACAATTGCAATATGATTGTAGAAAAAACTACCGTACCTATAGACCAAAATCACCAAAATAGCAGACCAATCGAAAACCAATAGAATGTCGTTGGAATACGATTGGTCTTATATTAGTAGCAGAATGCCCGATATGTTAAAACTGCTATTGCGATCATATTGCGATTCGATTTCTATTCGATTTTGACATTATTAACTTAGGAGAATCGGGGCCCTGTTCTTATTGTATTCATGTATTGTATTCAACTTTTGATTATTTGTTTGTAACTTTGTACCAAAATATAAACCAATTTGTAAATGTGAACACCATGTAGCATTTTAATTGTCATTTTATCCTCATTTGTCTTTGCGATTCTACATGATCTTCGCATGCTGTTACTGTATGTATCAATACACACAAACTGTAATACCATACTATTTTTAAAAAGAGTTACCATGGAGTTTCTTGCCCGTTCTTCTCCATAGAAAGCTACTTTTGGAATGGGCAACTAGAACCAAACTTAGGCGCTTTGCACATGGAGCAACTATTGGAGCAACTGGCAACTAGCTGTTTACATATATTTCAATTGAACCGCGCACACATAGCAACTCGAGTTTCGAGTTCCAGTAATCGTCAACAGTTTTCAGTTGCTGTAATCGATGATTAAGATAAGTTCCTAATTGCTGCAACTAGCAACTGTTAAATATTATTCCGTCTTTGTTGGCGCCGCCGACGGCGACGACGTAATAAAATGAGAGCAAGTGCTGCTTCTTCGATATCCACTGTCACACTGAACGCTGATCGCTGCGTAGATTTAGCAACTCGGCTATGAAAGTTGCTCACAGATTTCCATAAAATTGCGGCAAACGTTATAGCAACTATCAACTTTGTACAAGAAACTTTTAAAATGTTGATAGTTTCCTCAACTTAAGTTGCTCCATGTGCAAAGCGCTTTAGTTATATTTTTGACATTCATAAGTGCTTGTAAAGGCCTAAATGAAATAAATGATTTGACTTTGAATTATAGTCTTTGTTTTATTGTTTCTCTTCGTATGTTGTAATATGTTACCTTCAAATTATTGTATGCCACTATGGCGGGTCATAGCTATGTACAATTTTAAAACCATGTAACAACTAATTGTTTACCTAATGTACTACAAAAAAGATTATTTGTATGGTAACCCATCTACATACCGACCGCGCCTAGCGTTGCTTAACTTTATGATCGATCACACGAGCTCTCAAAGTAATATTCATTCCTTTAACTTATAAATACTGGGTATTTGTACTTACTGCTTTTAATCACAATAATTTACACTTAAATAATGTAATGATGTGTACTCTTCATACGCGTGAACAACAAGCAACTACCTAGGGATGGCTATCTGAGTTCGTTCGAATAATAAAAACATCGATATTTTCGAGACAAAAAAAACGATAAATAGGTGGTACTTGATCGATACTCATTAAAATTGGCGTTCGATTTTACTGTTTTGGCATAAACTATACTATTAGGATGCTGATTTTTTGTAAGACACATAATCGGGCCGTTCAGTGTGTTCTACAGGGCTAAGTTCTAAGTTCAAGGCGCTATAGGCTGCGTTAATCGTTAGTTTAATTATATACCTATATTATATTTGCCTTACTTTAAATAAAATTGATTTGACTGACACAGCAAAAACAAAATTGATAAATAATTGCTTAGAAACTGATGTTTTAGATTTCGATTGTTTTGTGGTTCGATTCAAATCGATTTAAAAATCGACATGTTTCGGAAAGCGTCGCCTTCCCTATAACCAGGTTATTTTTATATTTTGCTTTAAAATGATTTATCAATACGCTTTATGCTTCCTTGTCACACCTGCCAACTTTAGTTAGGAACGAATGAGACAGCATACCTACTGTCTATGTTTTGTATGATATTTGCTTGGTTTGCAGATAACGGCGTGAGAGAGAAAGAGATATATATTATATGTACGCTAGAATGAGACAGCTAATGATAATGCGAAAAATGTAAGTAGCACAACTAGATCTAAACAGGGTTAATTCAAAAAAATGTTTTTTTATTTCCGTTAATTATTTACGCAGATATTTACATAAGACATTGTGTTACTAATTAAATCTACATTTTTACAAATAAAAAAGGAAACATAAACATATACCGTCTTACCACAAAAACTTTTAAACTTCAGTTTAAGACTTGTCTAAAAATAATACAGATATAAATATGGTTGACATAAATATGGTTCATTTTGCAGCCACAATTTTTTTTAGACAAGTGTAACGTTGTACGTTAATGTCAACGTTTTAAAATACTTGCTTTTTGTTTTTAATCAAAATATTAATACAAGGTGGGTAGAAAAATAAATAAATAAATGTAATGTCTACCTTCGGTTGCGTTTAGAAACGCGTACAATTATTTGTTTCGTTAATTAAGTATTATTTATTTCTTTTACTAAACTGATTAACGTATTTTCAAATTCATATTTATTATAACAACTTGGGTTTAGAAATAAAAAATTGTAACTTAGTCAAAACTTAAAAACAAACAGTACGTAGTCATTATCTGTATCGGTGCAACGGCAAGTTGAGCCAAATTGGACTTCACGTCATTGTGATATGGTTTCGATTCTTTTACCTGAACTGCTGTACCAATGCAAATCGGATTCGTTCGCTACTCATTCACGGGCGTGTTCCGTGAGTTTGGTTAGCTGCTTTAGCGAACCGACCATTTTTTAAAATATCATCACAGAAGACACACGTTCACGCGCTCCTTACAAGTACTCACTTTTGCCAGTCCTTAGTGCGTGACGTTAATCGTGGTCTTAACGGTTTTATTTTATAATTTTGAAAACATATTTTCAAACTTCGTTTAACTTATTCTCTATATTGTAGAATCAGTGCATCTCCCCGTATTGGGTAAGTGTTGAACAATTCGTGTAATTGCTACCACCCACCTATTGGGTGACCGTTGGCAAATGACTTGCAGATTTCATCTTTTCTTGCTTTGCACATTGAAGCATCATTAGTAGCCTTTTTTTTATCATCATAAGCAGTCAGGGTTATTCTTTTCATTTGCTTATCCCTGCATCTTATTTTTTTTTATATGTTTTATACATTTTTATATAAAATTACATTTCAGCTGTTCTCTGTAAACTCCGATTCTGACTGTGAATTTGCACACATTCGCCTTAAGCGCACTGAGCTTCTGCTTCCTGCTTCCGCGGCAAACACAGTCAGAGGAGGACAATCAGAAATGGACATTTATTTGAATGGACGTAAATTCCAGGGTCCAAAGTTCGGGTTCAAAGTTCGGCTTAAACTCCGGGCCACGGCTGATCCGTTGGCCGAACGTCGACAGGCACCGAGAGGCACCGTGCACCGATTACCCTCTACCATACTGCATCACCATCTGCGGGTCGTCCACCCTGAAGCGCCTCCTCGGCTGAGCGTCATCAACGGACTTCTCTCCACGTGAAGCCAGGACAGTGCTAGCGCGCTTTACCTCCATATAACGAAATTAATTTTGCTGACGGGCATTCGAATCGCGACCTTGAAATAAATTTTTATGTTCACAATGTGGGGTTTAATTTAAAATCTAAACCGTCCACACGCTAAACGTGACACAAGTGTAAAACAGATGTTTAAGTTTTTGTAGTAATGCCAATATTTTTTATTCCTTTATTTCAGGCAACTAAGACCCATAAAAAATGCAGTACAAAAATATAAAAAATACTTATTACCTTATAAATAAGATAAATACAATGCTATCATATTTATCTTAAGTTACTATAAATACGTACAAAATAACAAAATAAATAAAATTACTAAAAACTACAAAATATATATAAATATTAGAAAACATAAAAAAATCATCCGCATGGCTGTCAGGGGGGATCGTGCTCAAAAGGCTGGCTGCATTGCCACGCTGGATGGCAATGCATATTCTTTGGGTGCTTACATAAAGAAACAGGTTGCTGGTACAGACAAACCTGTACGGGTAGGTACCGATCAGTGCAGGTATAATATTTCAATACAATCCTATTGACTCACTTATAAAGAAACAGGTTACCTGTTTAACTGTTTCTTAAGAATATTATACCTGCACTGATCGGTACCGATCCGTACAGGTTTGCCTGTACCGGCAACCTGTTTCTTTATGTAAGCACCCTTTGGCCGAAGTATAGGCCAGCCTTTTGGTCACGAGTGGACTCCACTGTTCAACTGTTCGGTCAAAATAAACGGCCAAGTGCGAGTCGGACTCGCGCACGTAGGGTTCCGTACCATCCAAACTATTGTTCTATATATATTTATTTTAATCGAGCAAAAATGAGCAAAAGAATCACGTTTGTTGTATGGGAGCCCCCCGAAATATTTATTTTATTCTAGTTTTCAGTATTTGTTGTTATAGCGGAAACAGAAATACATCATCTGTGAAAATTTCGACTCTCTAACTATCACCCTCTTATTATAAAACGCGGTATCAAATAAGTATCAGCTTTTGTACTACCTTTAAACCAGCTTTAAGTACGACCTTGAAAAAACGTTATTACAAATCGCAGTTTATCGCAAGTCCTATTACTATCTGTAGTACAAAAGATAAACCATCGAGCCCCCTAGTTTAACTGCAGTACTTAGTCGACAAACGTCAAATTCCGACATTATTTACTTTTGAGGTTATTTGTTTTGTGATGAAAAAACTAAAGTGGATATAAATATGTGTGATTTGGAATACTTGGATGTGTTAGAATACTATTGAGAGTGTCCGGGGACCCAACAGAGTGCGTCATCGAGAAAATCTCTTCAAATTACCTGACGACAATTTTCGATATAAATATCGATTTACGTTTTTCGAAATAATACGAACAAGATTCGGAACAAGATTGTGTGATTGTGTTTCCAACATGTATCAGTGCGTTTGACTGTATAAATAGACATCGGAATAAAAGATAGTTTTCTACTTTGATGTTGTTTCCTTTTTTTGGTAATTTAATGCACACGATATACTGTGTACTTATAAGTTATTGTGCATTTAATTTTGAAGAGGTTCTAATTAGGTGCACAACGTCTTATTTCAATCATTTAAATCGGGCTGAAAAAAATCCAAGTTATTCCTAACCTAAAAACAAAACATACGCGCTGACGTTCCGTTATACGCGCAAACTCGATAGTTGTTTAAAAGAGAATAATTGGATCGTGTATATCGTTAAAAGATACTAGAAATATAAAATTACCTTTAAATAATAAAACGTAATATTTTCAACCACATAGATATTTGTTTTATTATCATAGTTATTTATTTTTCATCAAAATGCACTTAATAAAATAATGTAAAAAGGAACGGCGCATAGAATTCGGAACGATTGAACGAATGATTTAAATATTTGTTGCATATAATCTGTGGATATTATTTGAACCACAGACAAATCGAAGTACCAAACAGTCTTCTCTTAGTCTACGTTTTGTAATAAGGATGTAAAGACTATCATAAGTACCGTAACAAACCAAGATGTCTTCAGTCTGGTTTAAACCACTACTTGCGGCAGTTTTTATAATAAGAGGGTCATGGTTCATGAGATACAGCCTGGTGACAGACGGGCGGACGGACGGACGGACAGAGGAGCGAAAACAATAGGGTCCCGTTTTACCCTTTGGATACGGAACCCTAAAAAAGACGAAACACTGATTTCTCCGTAGAAGCGTTCTGTATAGAAAAATGCTTTTTGTACGCAGATGGAATCTATTTCTTTTATCTGTTTTGTTGTTCAATGGGTGTTGGTTGAAGAATTTTAATGGTTGGCATGCGTTACCTACTCAAAAAACCAAATTTTCGAGTTAACCCATTTTAGATTTAGGTGTGCGATCAGAATAATTAACAGAACATTATCTGCATCATTAGTAAAAAAAAAAACATTTTTTTCCGCCCTTTTTTTTTTTTTTTTTTTTTTTTTTTTTTTTATCGACGTAAAATCATCAAATGACCCCTCCCGCTGTGGGTTAGCAGCGGTGAGGGAGTGTCAGACTCTTACTGACTAAAATCGTCGTGTTCCGTCATAGGCCTTTTATGTACCAGGGCCGCGGTATCTCTTTCGAACAACCCGCAGCCCCGGCAGGCCTTGGCCCTGCTGGGCCCCGCTGGGGTTGCTGACATCTCTTTGAGGAGCGCGTGGAACAACGCGCGCCGTCGACACGGGTCTGTCGTCTAGGAAGACAGAGGGACGATGAGCCACCCGAACTCACCGCCCACAGACCCACGCCTACGGTGGCCGGGAGTCATCTCGCGACACCCGGCGCCCATGGTGTCTACCTGGTCCAGCGCGGCGGCCGGGATGAGAGGTGCGAACTCTCTGGCGTTCCGCCTCCTCCTTCTCGAGCATGACCGCTTCGCAGAAGGAGGCGACGGCATCCCATTCCCTCTCGCCCCGGACCATGGCCTGAACCAGGGCCGGACGCGAGAGGTCGCCGCCGCCCAAAGCCTCGACGAGGACCCGGCGGTGCCCTTCCCATGCGGGGCACACCTGGACTGTGTGGTCCACCGTGTCCTCGGGGCTGTCCGCACAATGGTGACACCCGGGCGCCTCCTCACGACCGATGCGGTGCAGGTACCTCCCGAAACAACCGTGTCCGGTGAGGACCTGCGTCATGCGGTACGTGAGGGCGCCGTGACTCCTCCCGAGCCACTCCTCAAAGAGGGGACTTACCGCCACGATGGTGGCGTGCCCTGCACTGGGTTGCGATAGTCGCTCCCTCCAGGCCACCATGAGATCGCGCCGGAGCTCCGCCCGCTGCGCGACAACTTGCCGCGGCAACGGGGTTTCTCCCCGGCGCTGAGCCTCCTCGCGCCAGTCGTACAGGCGCAAGAAGACCCTCGCCTCCAGATCCCACGGTGGCAGTCCAGCGAGTAGGCCAGCTGCTTCGCGGGAGATCGTGCGGTACCCCCGGATTAGCCTAATGGCTATCACCCTTTGGGGCACGTTCAGGTAGTGCACAGCCCGCGGCCGTGCCGAACGTGCCCATACCGGGGCCCCGTAAAGGGCCATGGACCGCATGACCCCCGCGTAGAGTTTACGGCAGGGGGCGTTTGGGCCTCCCAGGTTGGGCAGGAGCCGCTTGAATGCAGCACCTGCCTTCTCCAGTTTGGGGCCCAAACGTCGGAAGTGCTCGACGAAGCTCCACCGGCCGTCGAGGACGAGTCCCAGGTACTTCATCGCCCTCTCGACGCCGATGGTAGCCCCCCCCACCGTGACTTGGGAGCCTGAAGGTGGCGCGTTCCGAAGCCCATGAAAGCACATGGCCTCGGATTTGTGCAAGGCCACCTCCAGTCCCAGCAGCTGGATCCTCTCGATGACTATCGCAACCCCGCGCGTCATTATGTCGGCCGCCTCCTGGTGCGACCTCCCTTGTGCCAGAACCAGCGTGTCGTCAGCGTAGCAGACCACGCTGACGCCGCTAGGGAGGTCGGCGCGCAGCACCCAGTCGTAGCCGATGTTCCACAAGAGCGGCCCCAGTACCGACCCCTGCGGAACACCGCACGACATCTCTCGCCGGTTCCATTCCCCGTTGTGACCAGGGTAAATGATGGACCTATCCGACAGATAGGCCTCGACCACACGACGAAGGTAGGTCGGCACCCGGTGATACCGGAGTGCCTCCCTGATGCAACTCCAGGGAAGGGTGTTGAAGGCGTTGGCGATGTCAAGAGACACCGCCAAGACGACCCCCCCCCGGGACACAGCATCCCCCGTCGTGAGAGCTCTCACGCGCATGATGGCGTCCACCGTTGAGCGCCCCTTGCGGAAACCGAACTGGTGGTCCGCAAGGTCCGGCCCTATCCCCCCAAGGTGCGCGACGAGGCGGTGTGCGACAACTCGCTCAAAGAGCTTGCCCACCTCGTCGAGCAACACGATAGGCCGGTATGCGGACGGAGAGTCCGCAGGGCGCCCCGGCTTCCGTATGAGGACCAGTTTCCCTGTCTTCCAACGAAGTGGGAACTGGCCCCTCTCCAAACATGCGCTGAGAAGCCCCTTAAGTCGAGGCCCGAGAGCCTCAAGGGCCAGGACCCAGGCCTTGCCAGGCAGGCCGTCAGGCCCTGGGGCGGTGTTTTTGGCTTTCAGCCTAGCCACCGCCACTCTCAGGTCCACCCCAGTCACCTCGGGGACATCGTCGACATCGTCGTCGTCGGAAGTGTGGTCCGTCGTTGACACCGCGGGTTGCAGAGCCATGGGCGGGGGAGAGTGTTCCCCGCGCGAAGGGAACAGAGCGCTCACCACCTCCTCCACCAGCTGAGGCCGGAGACTCTGGGTCAGCGGGGGGGCCCATGGGCGGAGCTTGCCCCGCACCATTTTGTACGGGCGCCCCCACGGGTCCCTGTCCAGAGACCCCAGCAGCTCCGCATTGGCCACCTCCTTGGCCTGGATGATGGCCAATTGGAGGGCGGTCTTCGCAGCTCTGTATCCCTCGTACAGCTCTGCTTCCCTGGCTTCTGCATCCGGAGGGCGGATGCGTAGCCTGCGGTGTCTGGTGTACAGGTGCCTCGCAGCGACGCACGCCTCTCGAAGGGCCGCGATTTCGCAAGACCACCAGTACACCTGGCGTCGGGCGCGTCCTGGCGGGACTCGGGGCATGGCCACGTCACAAATTTCGGACATGGTCTCCCGGAACCACTCCGCCTCGTCGTTGATGTCGGCGGGCCTGTCCGGTGATGACACCCAGGCCTGCACGACTGAGGCTTCCAGGAGAAGCTCCCGGTCCAGATGTTTCAGCGCCCAACGTGGACCACTCGGGGTCTGCAGGACCGGCGCGCTAGGGTTCTGGGCGGAGACGTCAAACCGGATGTACCGGTGATCGGAGTAGGTCTCCACCCTCTCCTCCACGCGCCAGTCAAAGACACGCGGCAGCAGAGCGGGGCTGGCGAACGAGATATCCACCACTGACTCGCCCCGCATCCGTACACACGTGGGGGCAGAACCCCGATTGAGGACGACCAGGCCTGCTTCCAGCGCCCAGTCCTCCACCATCCTACCCCGTGCATCTGTGCGTCGGGAACCCCAGGCCAGATTCTTGGCGTTGAAGTCCCCTAACACTAGCACAGGGAGGGAATAACTTCCGACGACGACGGACAACTCCAGGAGGGAGTTGTGGAACTCGGCGAGAGTTCGGCTCGGGGAGAAGTACACCCCCACGACGACTATCTCCCCGAACCGTGCTGCGACGCAACCCCTTCCACTCTTCACCCCTTCGAGGGAAGGAGTACCAGCGGCGGCCGACGATATGATGGTCACTGAGCCGCTAAGGTCCTTAACCCAGTCATCCCTGGGAAGGACAAAGTACGGCTCAGCGACCACGGCGATGTTGATCGACCACTGCGCCATGCTTTGGAGCAACAGGTCCTGGGCACGGGCGCAGTGGTTGATATTCGCCTGGAGGAAGCGTAATGGAGCCAGACTAGCACTCCATCACGTCTTCCTCCTCTTGAGACGCAGATTCGGGCGCTGCGGCAGCAGCAGTAGCGACGGCGTTGACAGCGGCGGCAGCGTTGGAGGCGGCGGTGGCCGCAGGAGCTGCGGTGGTGGCCACTGCGGAGGTGGCGGCGGTGGCAACGACGGACGGCCGGCCCTTGCCCTTACTCGACTTGGTGGGTGGGGCACAGGTCTTGCTCCCCGCCCGGTGTTCGGCCGGCTTGCCAGCAGCCGCACATGCAGAACAGTGCGGCGTGGCGCTGCATTCCGCGGCCTTGTGACCGGGCTGACCGCAGCGGAAACAGAGGGCGCTGCGGTCGACCTCCGAGGTGCAACGGACACCCACATGATGCCCGACGTGGCATCGGAAGCACCTCAGCGGTCTGGGGTCAAGCAGCTTAACCTGCGCCGACACCCAGCCAACCAGCAATCTTCGGCCGTCAACAATGTTCTTGGCCGCCGTCACGGGGCAGCTCACCGTGATGGTGCACGTGCCCCTGAAGTCGGGACGAATGGTGCCCGCCTTGACTTCGTCGGCGGAGCACCCACCCGTCCTAGCGACGGCGGCCACTACCTCCTCCGCAGTAGCTGAGTCGTCCATGGCCATGATGCGCAGATCCGCGCACTTGTGGGGCCTGGAGACTCGGGCGTCGTCCGCACTTATGGACGCCCTAAGCCTCTCGGCTAGAGCGTCTGCGGCGGGCCCACTGGCCGCTCCTGGGACCTCCAGCATTCGGGCGCCCGTTGCGGTCACCCTGAGCCGGAGGCCGGAGGTGATACCCAGCTCCTGCAGGTTCACCGCCTCCTTTGCTTGGGCGAGCACGTCGCGGTACGACACGCCCCTTTTGACCGCGTCCGGCTGTAGTGTGACTACTACAGCCGCGGTTTTGGGGGCGCGGAGTTTCGCCGCGGCGGCTCGCTCCCTGCGCCGCCGTTTCTGGGCCTTCTTTTTGGCCGCTTTGGCCGCCCTCCGTTTCTGTTTCTTCTCCCCCACCACCTGCCACTCGGGCTCAGTGGCAGAAGAGGTAGGGGCCGCTGACGGTGTCGGCTTCGGAGGGCGTTTCGCCACTGGTGCCGACGACGGAGCCGGTGCTGACGTTGGCACCGGGGGCCTCTGCGCCTGGACCGCCCTTGCGGTCTTGGGCTTTGGCTGAGCGGGCGCCCTCCTGGTCGGTCCGTTCGGCGCCGCGACAGGGGGCTTGCTCGGCGGTCCCCTTCTGGGTGGGGGTGCCGCTGCAACCGCAGCCGCATAGGAGGCCCTTTGGGCCGCTGGGGGCTTCGACGCCGCGAGGGGGGGGCGCAGAACCCTGCCCTCCAGGACTGAGAAGCGAGCCTGGAAGGCCGCCATCTCCTGACGGACTAGGGCCAGGATCTGGCTCTCAGCCGGCGCAGTCTGCGCCTGTTGCCTGGCCCCGCCGCGCTCCGCCTCCTGCTCGCGCATCTTGGCGAGGTCCGCCCGGAGACTCCTGTTCTCCTCCAGGAGAGACTCCAAGGCGGCCGTGAGGCGAGCCACCTCCCGCTGCAGCTTGGTCAGCTCGCTCACGGGAGCCCGGCCAAAGTGGCTCACCGCTGCGGCGGTGATGGAGGCGGTAGCGGCCTCGATGGCGCCGTCGCGGCTGGCCTTTTTCCTCTTTAGGGCCACCTGTTTGAAGGCGGACTCCACCGTCCTCTCGAAGTCCGCCTTTCGCTCCTGGTCAGAGCCGATGGCAGACGCCTCCTCCTCGGAGGAGCTCGAGCGGTTACCCCCAGAAGCCCCAGCGGACCTTTCGCTAACAGGCCTCCTGGCGACCTTTTTGGCCGAGGCCCCGCGACCACTAGAGGAGGACCCCAGGTCTTCTTTCTTCCTCTTGAGGAAGGCGTCGGCCCGGTGGTCCTTCTTGTTGCGGGGGAGCTTAAAACCCCCCGCGACTCCTTCGCTGGACGCGGACTCGGAGTCCGAGTCCTCATCCCACTCCCTGTCTTTGCTTTTTGTTTTGGTTTTTAAATTTTCGTTATCCATGTACGTCCCACGAGTATGAGAGCAAGTAACCGTCAACCCCGGCAGTGGCCTCATACCGGGGCAAGCCTATATACTGTTGGGGGCGGCTGGCCCCAACAGGTGGGAGCGCTAACGACCGTGTCCCCCACGGCCATTCATCCCCTCGCCGCGCTCCCGAAACTTGGGATTGGGTGGTTTTTTATCTAAGAGGTGTCCTTCCTCTGGGCCGGGCGGTTAAGCCAAGCCCTCGGCGGCGGCATTAGACATGCCTCCGTCTACTGTCCGGCCATCCCGGCTCAGCAGACCCGCCAAAAGGTTTGCTCTTCGTTGAACGAAGAGCAAACGAGCGCCGCGTCAGTGCGCCTGCACCTCTGCGGGTATGGCCGCATCCTTGCCATGTCCACAAACGTCGACTGGTCAGGAGCGGCCCCTCCCTGGGTCCCTCTTTGTCTGGCCTCTCACCTGAACCTTTCCGGCATGAGTATCTCTACCGGCAGAGCTTCAGGATCATTGAGGCACGCAAGCCCCACCACGACGACAACGTGGGGACCCCCTCGGTGGGGATTTTTTTCCGCCCTGAAATCAGCATAATATAAATAAAACTACCTACTATGACGACTGTGACCGTTGGTTACAAAATAAACATCTTTCGCTATCAATAACTATTCTTTTTTGTATTTAGTACAAACACACAACAAAATAAAAATATACGTATCTATAAAACTTATTTAACTACTAGCTTCTGCCAGCGGTTTCACCCGCATCCCGTGGGAACTACTTCCCGTACCGGGATAAAAAGTAGCCTATAGCCTTCCTCGATAAATGGGCTATCTAACACTGAAAGAAATTTTCAAATCGGACCAGTAGTTCCTGAGATTAGCGCGTTCAAACAAACAAACAAACAAACAAACTCTTCAGCTTTATAATATTAGTATAGATGAGTATTGGATGGTCGATCGTTCATAAGGTCAAGCAACGCTTGGCACGGTCAGTACGTGGATGGGTGACCATGTTGTCATAACGAGGTCTTCCATATTTCGAATTACCGACAAACTGTGGGTCTCGGCTGTCATTTGAACATCTTTGGCGGTCGTTCCGGGTAGTCAGAAGCCAGAAAGTCTGACAACCAGGGGCACGATTCTGCTATTTTACTTAAGCGACATACGATTCACATCCGACTGAGATCCAATCCCGACTCAATTACGATTGAAGCGTATGTGGCATTCCACTATATTTTCTTAAACGTTTTTATCCGTTTCTGTGATTCAATAATGAATCATATTGTCTGCAAATGATTTACGATTGCAACATGATTGTAGAGCAGACTGCCCTATAGACCAAATGACAGACCAATCGCAAACCAATCGAATGTCATTGGAATACGATCGGTCTTATATTAGTAGCAGAATGCCCGCTAAGGTTAAAACTGCTATTGCGATTCAATTTTGACATTATTAACTTAGGAGAATCGGGCCCTAGTCTTACTAAGGATTGCCCGGGTAACTGAGTCGAGGAAGACAGATCTTCCACGTGGCACACTGGTACTCAGCTGCACCCGGTTAGACTGGAAGCCGACCCCAACATAGTTGAGAAAAAGCTAAGCAGTTGAAAAAGCTTGGAAAATAATGACACACGATATATTTGCGTATTCCGATACGCCTCAACTATCCATGTGATGCTTTCAGACTATTTGCTTATAACTTACTTCACGACTTGTCTTCATAAAGTCTTCAGCAGGCAGAGTGAATAAAGTTAAGTTACGAAATGGCCTTTTTATCGTCCCACTGCTGGGCTGCGGCCTCCTCTCGCACGGAGAAGGATTGAGCATTAATCACCACGCTTGCTCAATGCGGGTTTTTGATTTCAGACTGTATAGTCCAGGTTTTCTCAAGATGTTTTCCTTGACCTTTTTATCAGTCATTCGTGTCTAAGATATATTAAGTGTTTCGTACCTAAACATATTAAATCCTATCACATATTCTTTATGATATTCTATGGTACAATTCGTAAAAAAATTAACCTAATCCATTCAGTGGTTTGGCTACAGAAGTCATTTTGTCGGTTTCATAATTTACAACATCATGTGTAAAGCAGAGATAAAGTTAGGAGTATCGAATGTTTTGACCAGTTGACAGCTGTCAGTTTTCAAGGGAGAATTTCAGTTGTTTGTAATGACTGACTTTTATATTTTGTTCTAGTTCTCGCATATTTTTATTCTATTTATTTTGTTTGAAAAATTCATTTTTTTATTTTTGCTTATTTTATTATTTTCTTTGTGCCAATCAACATACATATCATCATCAGCCTATCGCAGTCCAATGCTGGACATAGGCCTCTCCAAGTGCACGCCACTGAGATCGATTTTCGGCTTCTCGCATCCAGCTCTTGCCAGCCGTCTTGCGCAAGTCATCACTCCACCGTGCCTGAGGACGTCCTACACTACGCATATTCACATCACGCCAATCAACATACATATATTAACCAGTATATTAACGTGTTTGATTTAATGTGTTTAGGTACGAAACACCGATAAATTAAGAAAGAGCGTTAAACAATGCGGCATAGTTTACGAATATGCAGTCAAATTCGCTACTTATAATGAACTGTCAAAAATGGCGCAAGCTATCCCATAATACGTCACAGATTTTTCATATCAAGTTGACTGACTTATTTTACTAACATCATCATCCTCCGAGCCTTTTTCCCAACTATGTTGGGGTCGGCTTCCAGTCTAACCGGGTACAGCTGAGTACCAGTGTTTTACAAGAAGCGACTGCCCTATCTGACCTCCTCAACCCAGTTATCCGGGCAACCTACTACCCTTTGGTTGGACTGCTGTCAGACTTACTGGCTTCTGACTACTCGTAACGACTGCCAAGGATGTTCAATGACAGCCGGGACCTACAGTTTAACGTGCCATCCGAAACACACATTGGTGTCTAAGATATACTTAGAAAGTACATACAAACTTTGCCTTTCCTGGAATCCCGTTAGAGTAGGTGTACTTGAGAGGTTAATTCCAAATTAACAAAGAAACAAGTAGACCAAAGGTTGTTATTAATTTTTACAGATTTAAAAATACAACGTCATCAGTTTGCGAAGTTTAAAGTTAGTTCAAAGTTTTTCAATAAAAATGTTAAGTGTGAGCGCGCTCGGCCTCTCAATTATTTACTTGTTTTTCTCTTGACTAGCCGTAGGTGGCTAAACCGAAAACAAATTGAAACAGTTAGAAAATGAATTAATAGTTCAAAACACAATAAAAAAACATGCTTTTTTATATGCATACAAAACTGGGGCCCGATTCTCCTAAGTTAATAATGTCAAAATTGAATCGCAATAGCAGTTTTAGCAATAGCAGTTTTAACCATATATTTCGTATTGGACCAATCGCAAACCAATCAAATGTCGTTGGAATACGATTGGTCTTACATTAGTAGCAGAATGCCCGATATGGTTAAAAATGCTATTGCGATCATATTGCGATTCGATTTCTATTCAATTTTGCCATTATTAACTTAGGAGAATCGGGCCCCAGTTCGACAGTACCATATTATTGTATTGTCATCAGAACTACATATAGCTGACAATTTTCATGACGCTACGATCCTAGGAAGATGGTTAAAGTTACCTCAAATTCCATTACATATGTAGTAGGGAAAAGGCTAGGCAGATGATGAGTATTGAATGTTTTGTTATAGGTAGAACTTTTAGGAGATACACCACTATTTTTAATTAGTACACAAAAAAATGGGGCTCTATCTGTACCCGTTACTGATCATATTTGTGTAATCAAAACTAAAAAAAACGAAATCCCAAAATTGTCGAGGAAAATTTGTCTTATTTGGTAAATTCATAATTGAATCAAGGGGGCAAGTTCGAGCGAGAGCACGCGAATGCGAGAGCGACAGAATATGATTAATGAATACTACTATGAATGACTTGACTATGAATGTTTCCATGAATTGAGTGACATTTTTGGATATAACTTATCGCTAATAACTTTGCTGATTATGAATATTAGTTTTTGAAACTTTGCATAGATAATACTAAGAACTTTTTAAATAAGCCCTTTAAGTATTTGCAATAATGGTGAATTTATGGGAGACGGTGAAAATACTTCTTTATAAAAGCGCCAAACATGCACATGTTTCAGTCCGTCCGCTGTCCGCTCCTCTGTCCGTCCGTCTGTCACCAGGCTGTATATCATGAACCGCGATAGTTAGAGAGTTGAAATTTTCACAGATGATGTATTTCTGCTGCCGCTATAACTACAAATACTGAAAACTAGAATAAAATAAATATTTTGGGGGGCTCCTATACAACAAACTTATTTTTTTTTGCTCATCTTCTAACTAATGATAGGAAACCTTCGTGCGCGATTCCGACTCGCATTTGGCCGCTTTTCTGCTTTTTAAATACTTTTCAATGAAATCATATGCAGAATACCAACCCTTGATAAAAAAACATGAAAAGGCAATAAATAGGGTGTCAATTTAGTAATTCTGTCACGCGACACCAACGCATTTCAAGTAAGCAAACTTTCTTGGATATATAAATACCGGTAGTCGATCTCTTCACGCCATTCGCTCGCCGACTTTGGTACCAGCGCCATCTAGCGACGGATAGCAGAACCTTTTCAAAAATGTTGAAAATAACGGCAATTGTTTCGCTCATGCTTATCGGTAAGTTTATTAATATTCCAACATATGGTATTTAATATTTGTAAAGCCTAACATGTTTTTTTTAATGGAAACACTATAATATTTTGCCGCGTTAAAAAATGTCTGCTTATTTTTTAATTGTTTGCACTTATCTACTTCTATTTCGATTTTGTTAAACTTACTAATTTTGAGTTAAATAAATCCAAAGGCATTTAGGTATTTAGTAATATGTGAAAATTTTATCTTTTTTCATTAAAGATATGGTTTTAAACTTAGTTTTTACTTATCATCTGCCTAGACTTTTTTTTTTTTTTTTTGGGAGGGGGAAATCCTCATGGACTTCCTCCGCCTGGGGAAAGGCGGAGGGGTATGCCGGACTCCTACCGGCTAAAACCCCCTTGTGTCCTCTAGTAGGGGAGGCAAGAGTGCTAAATCGGGAGTGACTCGAGCGTCAATGAGACCTATTAGATTGCGAAGCTTAGATGATAAGAAGAAAAAAATGTCCTGACATACACACACTTTCATCGGTGGGTGGAGCGGCTATAAACTTTCAAAAATGTAAAAAAAAACAGTTGCATGGACATACTCGAGCGCGTCAGATATTAATAGCATGCACGTCCTACGTCATTTTGAAAACATACGTATATTAATCTGACTGTTTCCATGGTGGGGGTGGTAGTAGGTAAGGGTTAAAAATGGGAAAAAAAATTATTTTATCGAGCGCGTCAGATTATCAAAAGGGGTGTTAAGTGAACCAAAACGAAGGCTCTTATGCAATAATCTGACGATTTAGACGTGACCTAAACTCGTGGCCATTATTTGAAATTGCAAAAAAAAATCGCCATTTTGAAATACTCGAGCGCGTCAGATTAAGATATATATGGTTCATTTATGTACCCTTAACGTAATCATCTTATAATCTGACGATTATCTGGAGGAATTCGCTAATCTGACAATGGAAAGTTTTTTTGCAAACCTTTTAACAAATTGAAGAACTTAAAAAATTGCAAGTAAATAAACCAGTATGTATTCTTTGAAGTACAAAACTTTTATTTATAAGCAAATAAGTATGAAAAACATAAAGGACAATGGACACAAATATACGGGACCTGGTACACTCCACTAATAGCAATGTCATACATATCATTGTATAGGCCTTTTTATCTAGAACAACCTTTAATATGACAGCTTTGTTGACGTTTGCCCGTCCTGAGATATAGATCAAAAGGTGTGCAAAAGTTAAAACTAAATAATCCATTGATATCTCAAGTTTTTAAAGGAATATCTAAGTGCTGAGGCCGTGTAGCGAGGAAGGCCGTGTAGCGACGGCTTAAGAATACATATGTCGCTACCCCTTCTTCCAGTGGGTGTCGTAGAAGTCGACTAATGGAGTCAAAAATGCACCGAACACCAGTGCGAGAGAAGGAAAACTCGAAAAAAAAAAACCTCTATCAACCCGTCTGGCCAGCGTGATAGCAGTAGGCTAAATACCTCTATGAGCAGCACAAAAAAGCCACGGCCCCTAGTTCCCGGCAGTCCCGCTATTCCCGGTCACGGTGGCGACCGTGGTTACGGCGGGACAGGGGGTGCGAAGAATCTCCGGGTTAGGGGAGGCCACCAAAACAACTGACTCCTGCGACGTACAACGGCCGCACGCTACGGCTTGACTAGCATCTGGCGCAACTCGAGGTGGAACTTGGGAAGATTAGGTGGCACGTATTAGGGTTACGCTGAAGTGGGAGTACAGATTTGCGGCGAATCGGCAGTAGGATCCCATGGATTTGGAAGCAGGAATCATAGGGGACAAATGCTCGTCAACTTCCTCGAACGCGAGGGGCTCTTTTTGATGAACTCCTTTTTCAAAAAGCAGCCCCAAAGGAAGTGGACGTGGCAAAGCCCCAAATAATATTAAAATAGCAAGAAAAGCCAAAACGTTGGAAACACGTTGTAAACAGTATGCCACGACGTCATGGCAACAGAAACCAGAGTGGGGACGGAGTGAGAGAGTAATAGATAGAGAAAGAGTGAGAGAGGAATAGAAACGCGGAGAAGGAAATGTAGGCATCACGCAGCTGCACGCATTTAACTTTATCGACGAATTTTTGTTATTTCGGCTTGCGGAAATCGTCAGATTATATATTTTTCATTATTCTTGAATTATTCCCTTCAAAATAAAAAAAAAATTAGCCGCGCTCGAGAAAGTCAAGATGACGTTTTTTTTTTACAAGTTTGTAACCTTCCTACTTCTTATCGTCAATCGCAAATTGTCAGATTAGTGGAATATACACTTTTTAGCATATAACTAACTTACCCTATCTTAATCTGACGCGCTGGAGAATGTCAGATGATAATTTTTTTTTTACTAATCTGATCCTTTATTCTAGACGCGCGGCTGCATATACAGGACTAATACTTGGTGGAGGTGTTAAATGGGGTAATAGGTACCTCCCTATATACTAATCTGCCGCGCTTGAGTAAATCCCAAAATCCCTTCTAGGGCTCCCCTACCACTCCTTGCACGTGTGCGCGGGGCCGCGGGAATCCAGATTCTTCCGCAGCCCCACACTAGTGCTGGCCCTCGCACGGGCCTCGTCTCTTGCACGGGGTAGTGAGGTGTTCGCCTACCCCGTGCATCATCTCAGGGGCACGCGCCGACACACGCGCGTGCCACCGCCTCGGGTCCACTGAGTAGGGGCGGGAACTTCCCCAAGTCCCTCGCCCTTGAACCCATTCATGGGGGGCGGAAGAGGGCGTTGTCCGCCCTTCTCCTGCGCCCGGTGCGCCTTCTGCGACCGGGGAAGGGAGTCAAAATCTCCCTCTCCCATTCCGCAGATTCCTTCTGCGACATCACGTCCTCGCAAAAGGAAACCACCGCGTCCCACGACTCTGCACTGCCGACCATCCTCTGCACCACAGCCGGCAGCATCATCTGCCTAGACTATCCCAACTATGTTAGGGTCGGCTTCCAGTCTAACCGAATGCAGCAGAGTTCCAGTGTTTTACAAGGAGCGACTGCCTATCTGACCTCCTCAACCCAGTTACCCGTGGAACCTAATACAACTTGGTAAGACTGACTGTCAGACTTCTGTCTTTTCAAATAATACTTTTGGGTACGACGCATAAGTTTTATTTTCCTTTTCATTTTTGTGAATATTTATATTAGATAGGATATGTAAAATATGTATGTATAAATCCTAACTAATTCTAACTAATATTATAAATGTGAAAGTAACTCTGTCTGTCTGTCTTTTCTTCACGCCTAAACTACTGAACCGATTTGTGTGAAATTTGGTATAGACATAGTTTGGAACTTGAGAAAGGACATAGGATAGTTTTTATTAAAAAAAAATATATATAAAATAAAAAATAAAATTTATTCCGGACATATAGCGCCATCTATTGGTCAAACCAAAAATATGCCGGAAGTCACTATTCCATGCGAACGATGTCGCGGGCAAAAGCTAGTAGGATATATTATTATGTAAATGATTCATACTTAAATAAGAATTTAAAGGAATTTAACTAATCAGAATTTAATTTAATAGCGACATGGTCGCAGGCTGACTCAAAACGTCATAAAAAGGAAGCGACAGCCTCAACCGATTTCTCTTCAGGTTAGTCTATATGTTACGGGTGACAGCGTAGACGGGTGACACCCAGCGTAGAATGGGTGACACCCAGCGTAGAACGGGTGACACCATGGAGGACAAAATGACTAGCGGAGATGCCATAACGGAAAATCTTCTAACAAAGTAATGCGCCAAAATGCGGGTGTGAGAAGCGAGGAATGTTACTGTTTTCGTTCTTTATACGCCTTCTTTGGACCCGTCAATTTTTTATTAAAATCGTTGACAGATGTCTCAAAGAACCCGACCATCTCGTTGGTTCATTTGTAAATAATCGTTTTCATCTTACCCACCGTACGAATTTGACCTAGAAGAAGTCACTTGACCTACCTGCATTGCATTATGGCATCTCCGCTCATCTTTCCTGAGGGTGACACCCAGCGTAGAATGGGTGACTCTCAGCGTACAACAAGTGACACCCAGCGTAGATCGGGTGACACCCAACCATCATTTGTCACCCATGAATGTATGTAGTTTAGAGGTAAATGTGTAGAATTTTTATTGATGTTAGATTCACTGTATTTTAACACGCTTTTATTAGGTCGACTTGTATGTAACTGTGTAATGAAATTAACCATTTTCTAAGGATCGTAGCGTCATGAAAATTGGAAGCTGTATATAGTTCTGATGACAATACAATACTTAATATGGTACTGTCGAAGTGTCGAACTGATCGGATGATGGAGCCGGAAGATATGAACGGAACATCGAATGAACTGACTGCTTCAACCGGTCTTAATTTTTATTATTTTTGTTGATATGTACCCGGGAAGAACTCATCAGTGGGGTTAGTTCTACTATTTGGTACATTGCGGTTCAGCCTATTGGAAGGCCTGGCAAACTGTGTTTGTGTAAATGTCAAAGCCTGGTTCGTTCTGCTCCCCCACGAACGCGATCTACGTCACGAACGAAAGGCACAAGCTCCAACGTTACCGGGAACACAGTTCGTTTGTAGACGTTGCGATCGGCGCTGTCGCTCTCGCATAGGCCTTGTTAGTCATCAGCGCAAGTGCCAAAACCAAGCAACTTGACACGTATGCAGCTTTAATCATCTTTCATAGACGCAAAAGGCCACTGATGATGTTAGTATCTGTTGAGTTTACTTCGCTTTGATCACAACTTGATCTGTTCTTATTATTTTTAGCCTGTAATGTCCCACTGCTGGGCAACGGCCTCCCGATCTTGCACACTTCTCGATCTTTTAGCATATGTTTCTTTTTTGTTTTTAATGTATGTCAATAAAACTATTCATGATGTCTGACATTGCAGGCAGCACATTGTGGGCAGCCAGCTTGTCCTGCGACTCGTGTGGAAGCGAGTGTGCATCTGCTTGCGGCACCAGACACTTCCGATCCTGCTGTTTCAATTATCTTAGGAAGAAACGGGGCCCTGATACCCTCAAGGTAATATAATAATATGCTGGCAATTTCCTGGCCCTCAAGGAAATCTGTCATTATGTCCCGACCATTTTTCCCAACAATGTTGGGGTCGGCTTCCAGTCTAACTGGATGCAGCTGAGTATCAGTGCTTTACAAGAAGCGACTACCTATCTGATCTCCTCAACCCAGTTACCCGGGCAACAAAATACTCTTGGTTAGACTAGTGTCAGACTTACTGGTTTCTGACTACCCGTAACGACTGCCAAGGATGTTCAATGACAGCCGGGACCTACAGTTTAACGTGCCCTCCGAAACACAGTCAATGGTGTCTAACTTAGAAAAGTTTCTGGTACTTGCCTGACCTTGGATCGAACCTGCGCCCTCATACTTGAGAGGTTGGTCCATTACCCACTAGGCCACCACGACATACTCAATATACCTATACTTTAAATGTTTTTATATTAATTTCCACAGTATTTAGCTGCCAACCAAGATGTGAAAGAAAGCCAGCCAAGGTCTAAACTTCCTATGTTCGTAGTCGAAAACATACCCGTACCGGAACAATGGATCTCGAACATGTTGTCAAACGAAAATCACCCTTACTCAATAGAAGATTTGGCTGAGAATCGCGTTTACGATGCTTAGAGCGCTTTCTGAAACACGGGACTATTGTAAATGACTGATTTTGTATTTATATTGTAGATAATATTTATTGTAAAAAATTTATGAAAATAATGAGTATAAAAAAATAATACATACTCCAACAGTTTTTTTTTAAATAAAGAAATTGATTTTTTTTTTAATGTATTTTTCTATTGTGTCATAGAAAAAAAATCTTTTATTTTTTGTACTTAAACACTAAAGTAATATATATGTTTTTTATTGGAAATACTTATTTTTAGAAACAATGAAATGTGTATTTTTTTGTTTATGATACGGCCTGAGTTTGTAAAATTATAATGTAGGTCCCAAACCATTAAAAACTTGTTTGCAACATGATAATTTTTAGAATAGATTTTATGTCTAAAATGGCTGGATAAATAGACATAGAATCTAAATTATTATAACTAGAATATAAGTACATATTAAATAATAATCAGAATCCAGTTTCTATTGTTTAATTTTATAACCTTGCTAGCCTCCGCCCGCTGCTTCACCCGCTTAGAGTTCGGTTATATCGCGCTTCCAAGAGAATTCTTCAAAAGTCAAAAAAAGCGGTAATCTGTGAAAATTTCAACTCTCTAACTATCACGGTTCATGAGGTAACAGACGGACGGACGGACGGTCAGAGGAGCGAAAACAGTAGGGTCCCGTTTTTCACTTTGGGTACGGAACCCTAAAAACGATTTTGTAGCTTTTTAGATCGGCTACTTACATTTTACGCATTATCATTAGCTGTCTCATTCTACCGTACATATAATATATATTTCTTTCTCTCTCACGCCGTTATCTGCAAACCAAGCAAATATCATACAAAACATAGACAGTAGGTATGCTGTCTCATTCGTTCCTAACTAAAGTTGGCAGGTGTGACAAGGAAGCATAAAGCGTATTGATGAATCATTTTAAAGCAAAATATAAAAATAACCTGGTTATAGGGAAGGCGACGCTTCCGAAACATATCGATTTTTAAATCGATTTGAATCGAACCACAAAACAATCGAGATCTAAAACATCAGTTTCTAAGAAATTATTTATTCGCTTTTGCTGTGTAAGTAAAATCAATTTTATTTAAAGTAAGGCAAATAAAATATATGGAAATGCATGTGCATGGTGTCAATAGTTATAAATATTTTATTGACAGATATGAGTAGAGTGATTATCATTTCGATAATATCTTAAAAAGCACCCCACGCTTTTTTTAAATAAAATATTTTATTTCATTCACACTATTATTAATTTATATTCATTGAAATTTTTAACACTATTTTCTTAAATTAATTCATTAAAATTTATTTTATATTTTTTAGTTCGGTTTTCTATAAAAAGCGTGTTTTTTAGTTTTTTTTTTAAACTATTATTTTTCTTGTTTAGCACCAGTAAAAGTGCAACAGCAATCAATTCGTCATATAGTCCATGATATCGTGCTTTCAATATGGTTCGGACCGGAACGTGTGCGCTAGTGTCACGGAATCCCGAATCTGAATTCCTGATCAGGAAACCGAATCCGGAAACCGAATGTGTGCTTCCAGGCATAGTTGGGAAAAAGGCATGGAGGATGAGAGTTCGGCAAAATGAATGGAGGTGTAATATTCAAATCATGTGATAAACTTACAAAACCTCTAATTAAAAATTTGAGATTTGTAGAAAAGACAAAAAAAAATGAAATGTATATTAAATTTATTAAACGAATTTATTTAACAGAGCAAAAAAATTAAATTACATAACTTTTGTTTGGCATAACAAAAATTAAATTGTTTCACTAAAACATCAGTTCAGACGATTTTCAAGCGTATCTTCTAGCGAATAGCGTTGGTTTTCGCTTGACACGGCGCTGGACATCCACGGTTCTGGTACTGGCATGTTCGCCACCACGTACATGGCTACTGCTGGGGCTTTCTCCTCCTTCATATCTTGAGGAACAGTGATGATCTGAAAACATCATTACATTTTATCACTTGGAAAATTAATTAGAGATACACCGTTGGTATTAAACTTAAACATCATCATCATCATCTCCCGAGCCTTTTCCCAACTATGTTAGGGTCAGCTTCCAGTCTAACCGGATGCAACTCAGTACAAGAAGCGACTGCCTATCTGACCTCGTCAACCCAGTTACCCGGGCAACCCGATACCCCTTGGTTAGACTGGCATCAGACTTACTGGCTTCTGAATACCCGTAACGACTGCCAAGGATGTTCCATAACAGCCGGGGCCTACAGTTTAACGTGCCATCCGAAACACTGTCATTGGTGCCCAAGATATACTCAGAAAGTACATAAAAACTTAGAAAAGTTGCCTTGGTACTTGCCTGACCTGAAATCGAACTCACGCCCTCATACTCGAGAGGTTGGATCTTTACCCACTAGGCCACCACGACTTCCTATACTTGATATGAACCAGTAAAATGTCTAAGCGTTTGGTAATAACTCATCGCTGATAGTCCTGTCAGATGACCACTCACACACCAATTCAAAAGTGGTTAAGCAGAAAGACAAGTCAGGGAGCTAGGGAACGATATAGACCACTTTCTATCTGGTTGCGGGAAACGGGTTACCTGGGTCAAACCAAGAACAGCTAGCCGATGCCAGTACCTTGAGCTCTGGTCCTCTCTTCCTCCGCAGGTAGTTGAAGCAGCAAGCTCGGAAGCGTCTCGTCCCGCACGCGGGAGCGCACTCCTGCCCGCAAGAGTCGCAACCAGCCCACACACAACTCACTACAACAAATATACAAAGAAAACGTTGCAGATTGCTCAAAAATGCCTTGCGGTTTGCTTGGCTCGTCCTGGCGGGATCCCAGATCATCTGCGTAGACTTTTCCCAACTATATTGGGGTCGGCTTCCAGTCTAACCGGCTACATCTCAGTACCAATGTGCCACATACAGCGACTGCCTATCTGAACTCCTCAACCCAGTTACCCGAGCAAACCTATTGTCTGGTTGTCAGAAAAGCTTCTGACTGTCCGTAACGACTGCCAAGGATGTTCAAACTACAGACGGGACCCATAAGTTGAGGAGCCTCCCGAAACACAGGGGAACTAGTTATGACATAGATGGCCACCCATCCAAGGCCACGTTGCTTAACTTTTTCGACTCAAACTTAGCCACGAGGTCCTCTCAAGTTATTCGAAACTTACCACAAAATATAACACAGATTAGAGCTGTGATTTTCAACATTTTTGTTCTATATTTTTAGCTTTCTGAAAGGGTTTTCTACGGTTATCAAACTTAGAATGTCTGAAGGCAGTAGTCAGTCTCTTATATATCAATTTGTTTGTTTGTTCAGCAAAGCGTAGGCGAAGCATTTTAGCTCGAAGTTTGTATGTCTGTGTGTTTGTTTTACCATAGACTTGTATATAAATAGACTAGCTTCTGCCAGCGGTTTCACCCGCATCCCGTGGGAACTACTTCCCGTACCGGGATAAAAAATAGCCTATAGCCTTCCTCGATAAATGGGCTATCTAACACTGAAAGAAATTTTCAAATCGGACCAGTAGTTCCTGAGATTAGCGCGTTCAAACAAACAAACAAACAAACTCTTCAGCTTTATAATATTAGTATAGATGACGCAAATGTATGTTGATAGATAGAATATATCGTCGTAAGATTATAATTTTTCTTTTATTAGGGTTCCGTACCCAAAGGGTAAAACGGGAGCCTATTTTTAGTTTTCGCTCCTCTGCCCGTCCGACCGTCTGTCACCAGGCTGTATCTCATGAACCGTGATAGTTAGAGAGCTGAAATTTTCACAGATCATGTATTGTTGCCGCTATAACAACAAATACTGCAAACTAGAATTAAATAAATATCTTGGGGGGCTCCCATACAATAAACGTGATTTTTTGTTCGTTTTATAAATAACTAGCTTTTGCCCGCGACTTCGTTCGCGTGGAATAGTGGCATCCGGCAGATTTTTGGTTTGAACAATAGATGGCGCTGTATGTCCGGAATAAATTTATTGTATTTTTTATTTTTATTTTTTGTAATAAAAATGAATATCCTATGTCCTTCTCCCGGCTCTAAACTACCTCCCTGCCAATTTTCAGCTAAATCGGTTCAGCCGTTCTTGAGTTATAAGTGGAGTAACTAACACGACTTTCTTTTATATATATAGATGGTACGGAACCCTTCGTGCGCGAGTCCGACTCGCACTTAGCCGGTTTTTCTTTGAAGGGGGCAAACCAAGAAACCATGATCATCATCAGTATATGTTGTCCCACTGCTGTGCTGTGGCCTCCTCACACAGTGAGAAGGATTGAGCGTTCATCACCACGCTTGCTCAATGCGGGTTGCTGATTTCAGACTTTATAGTCCAATGTCCTTGAAGATTTTCCTACACCTGTAATCAGTCATTGGTGTCCAAGATATGAGATATAAGTTACTTAGAAAGTACATAAAAACTTAGAAAAGTTGCATTGGTTCTTGCCTAATCTGGATTCCAACGCACACTCATACTTCAGAGGTTGGTTCTTTACCCACTAGGCCACCACGATGAAATCAACACCGGCCTGTTTCAATTGCCTACCTCACCTGCCTGTGGTATTTTTAAGTAGGTTTTTTATTTATTTATTGACACACGGACGACTTATTCACTAACACATGGTATTAGGTATTAAGTTATATTAAATGGCGTTGCGGTGAATTCGTCACTTATAGGCGTGCACAGCACTTCTATAAATAATCATTAATGAGAAAAAAATGGAATTACATGATCAAACAAAATTAAAACAATAACAGGTTCAGATCAAGGAAAACATCTAGGTATCTATGGTATTGTGATCAAGCTTTATTACATTTAATTAAAACTACTCTGCTGCGTCCATGGTCTCGGGCTGACCGCCATGGATGCTTTAATATTAATTATAACCGCAATTAAATCCGTAAAAGTAGTTTTATTTTAATCTATACTAATATTATAAAGCTGAAGAGTTTGTTTGTTTGAACGCGCTAATCTCAGGAACTACTGGTCCGATTGGAAAATTTCTTTCAGTGTTAGATAGCCCATTTATCGAGGAAGGGTATAGGCTACTTTTTATCCCGGTACGGGAAGTGGTTCCCACGGGATGCGGGTGAAACCGCTGGCAGAAGCTAGTGTCTAATATTCGCCTAAGTGTCAGAAATCAGGCTGCGGGGTTGTTCGAAACAGTTACCGCGGCCCTGGTACATAAAAGGCCTACGACGGAACACGACGGTTTTTAGTCAGTAAGAGTCTGACACTCACCGCTGCTAACCCACAGCGGGAGGGGTCATTTGATGATTTTTGACGTCGTTAAAAAAAGTGTCAGAAATCAACATCTTAACTTCTGCCAAGTTTCATTAAAATCTGTCCAGTAGTTTTTTGGTGAAAGAGGAATAAACAACTATACTTGAACTTTCGCATTTATTTATACTTCTTATACAATGAAGAGGAAACATTTTATGGTATGTACCCTAAAGACTCCGAAATTACTGAAACGATTTGAAAAATTAAATCATTTTTGGAAGGATCTCCGAGTAACATACTACTAATATTATAAATGCGAAAGTAACTCTGTCTGTCTGTCTGTTACGCTTTCACGTCTAAACCACTGAACTGATTTTAATCAAATTTGGTACAGAGATAGAGTTGACCTTGAGAAAGAACATAGGATAGTTTTTATCCCGGACTTTTGAAGAGTTCTCTTGGAAACGCGATATAACCGAACTCTACGCGGGCGAAGCTGCGGGCGGAAGCTAGTAGGCTATATTTAATTCAGGATAATAATAATGGTTCCGAAAAACAAATTAATCTCCGGCGATCTGTGGCCGACTATTATTCTTATTAACCAGCGTTATAATGAATTACCGACAAAAAATCCAAAACATAAACGACAAAAAATATCTATTTTAACTACAAATATGAGCAGGTTCAAATAACTTTTTCTCCTAAAAAAAATTCGATCTTCGAGTAATAAAACTAAAGTTCCGACTAGAATACTGAACTTCCGACAAAATTACTAAGTTACCGACAACAGAAGTTTTGACAAAATAATCATATTTTTACAACTTGCATGAACTGTTTTAATTTCTATTGTTGGTTATTAAATTTATTTTTTAACTCTCAATATGAAAATACCTCAACAGTTCGGCACGCGCGATCGGGTTCGGGTTGCGTTCGGCTGTTTTCGTGTGCGAGTTCGAAAGATCCGAGCGCAGTGCGTTTGCAACGACCGACGACCATGATTTGTTGGCATGTTACGTCTGTTTATGTTAAGAAAATAAATAGTTTTTGTTGCTTTTGCTTATTATCACTAATATATATATTAAAACTAACTAGCCGTTTTCCCGCGGTTTCACCCACGTCCCGTGAGAGCTACTGCCCGCACCGGGATAAAATATAGCTTATGTTAATCGCAGATAATATAGCTTTCTAATGGTGAAAGAATATTTAAAATCGGTCCAGTAGTTTTTGAGTTTATCCATTACATCCAAACAAACAAAGTTTTCCTCTTTATAATATTAGTAGGTATAGATAAATGTAGGTACTAAAGAAACTACTAACTTACTATCTATTAAGGAAACTTAGTATTGTTACGAAATATGGATGAGGTACCCGTGTACGGTTCTGGATCGGAGGAGGAAGGGGAGGGAGCTGGTTCATCAATACCGGTGAAGAAGAATCGTCGAAATAAAAGTTGGGTGTTGATCAAATGCCTACAACTTTCGAAGGTTGCCCTCGATTTCTCAGGGTTTCCATCATCAGATCCTGACCTGATGACTATGGGACCAACTGGCAGCTATTCCGCGTCGAACAAAAAAAGAATCACGTAAATTGGTTTATAAACCTCGGAGTAATCGACGTACATACATAGAAAAAAAAAAACATACCGGCCGAATTGAAAACCTCCTCCTTTTTGGGAAGTCGGGTAAAAATATTCTAGGAAACCAAAATCTACTTGGTTTTAGATTAAAGCGTCAATACTACTTTAATTCTAACTTTTTCCTGAACCTGAAATAAGTTACGATATCGAAGCATACCCGTGGTAAGTAAAATTCATGATATATGAAGCAAGTAAAAGTTATGTTGCCAGTACATTTTAATATTTTTTAAAAGTATTGTTTATCCACTGAGAATAATATTTTCAGTATAATGTTATAGTTAAAATGGCACCAATTTAAGTCTATGAAATATGAAAGGTAATTTATGAATTAATAGTAGGCAAGTAAAGATTAAAAATTACAAAGCATAGTTTTCAGTACAACGTAATTTATGCAGGTAGAAAAGTATTATAGCAACAAACAGTGATGTTTATTTTTCGAAGACTTTAGTATCTCATTCGGTCGTTTCGTAATTTTTATTCGGAGAAAAGTAGTCGGAAAGTCAGTATTTTAGTCAGTAGCTTTAGTATTTTGAGTAAGGGCAATTCTTATTTTTTTGTCGGAGCTTTTATTACTACCCTTTAATTCAGATAGGCAGCATTTTCCACCAGTAAGAAACCAGCCAGTAAGTAATTAATATTAATTAGTGGCATTAACAGAATCTTACTTCGTTGAGGTTAAAAAATAAAACTTGAAATTTTCTTCACTGGATATTTTAATCCTTCTCAAATTTATTGGCATCAAAAAACTAACTATAACTAGTACTATAATAATTATAATTATTACTAAGTCACCTCCTAGTTGGCTACTTAAAAATATAAAACAAAAACATGTTTAAAATGTTTGGAAAAATATGTAGCGATAATTTACTCGAGTCAGTTAATCGTGGCTTAGGATACCCACAAGGTCAAATTATTTTATTTCATTTAGGCCTTTACAAGCACTACATAATCTCTCGAGCCTTTTCCCAACTATGTTGGGGTCGGCTTCCAGTCTAACCGAATGCAGCTGAGTACCAGTGCTTTACAAGAAGCGACTGCACTATCTGACCTCCTCAACCCAGTTACCCGGGCAACCCGATACCCCTTGGTTAGACTTGGTACCCTTTACAAGCATTTATAAACGTCAAAAATACAAGCTTTGTTTCTGAGTTTTCAAAGTTAACTCTCTTGATACGTAATTATAACTCGGCTGAATTAAAGAGTCGTATGCTACATCACATGATTTGAATATTACACATTCATTCATTTTAACGGATAATATAACGTTTACTATTTCGTAAGTGAGCGCGTTTATTACGCGACCAAGTGCCGATGACAGCTTTTATTTAATAAACAGTTCTGAAATGAATGCTACGTAATTAAGTTGTATGATAAAACTAGTTTACAAATTATTATTTTTTTGTTGCAAAGGTGATATATATAATTTCTTGTAGAATATTTGATACGTAATCGAAGTCTAGAACATAAAGTTGCACTACCACGTTCGGCTTTAGAGATATACCCCTCTAGAAGTACCAATAACGCAACTTCATATCCTGGACTCGACCCTATCAAATATTCTACAAGATATTATAGGTATATTTCACCTTTGCAACAAATATGCTGTAGACCAGTGTAATTTACGCATCGAAAAAGTTAACTTTCAAAACTTACACGAGGTACTCAGATGTTGATATTAACATTAAAGTTAATATTAACATATTATAAACAGTCTCGTGGAAATTAACGCTGCTACATATTTTTCCAAACATTTTATGTCATAGGTTTCCACAAAGTTACATCTGATTCTATTATTTAACAAAATATAAACTTAACTAAAAGATTAACATTTTTGTAAGTTACTCGACTTTTTTTTTTCTCAGTTTGAAACTCGGAATACATACTCATTTATAAAATAATGTCAACTTAAGTAGTTATAATCTGTCAAATGTCTTCAATAGATTGTCAACCTTATCACAATAGTGAAAGGTTAATGTTCGATTGGTGAAATTTGACAAATTCGGGTAGGTTAACCTGCTGGCGTCTGGACGTAAAAATATAGACAAGTAAGTATATAAAGAGTAATTTGTTATTAATTGTATTCTTTTGAAAAAGGTTTTCTTTACGAGTATGTATTTATATTGTAAAGAAATTATAACTGATTCGTGTTACACGGTTTAAAGAAAAAAGTTATGACAGTTAAAAAACAAGATGGCCGATTTTTTTCGTCTCGCAACATTACTATTACTAAATGGCAACATTAACCGTAGCCGAGTATTGGTTAACAGTTTATTTTTTTTATTTCTAATCGATTGAAACGCTACGGTATCGATACATCGTTGTAATCGAGTTAATACGATTCTTTTTGTTTCCTCCTTGCTATTTCGGCGCTGGCTTCTTGAATGGCCTCCCATAACTTCGCTTCGGAGAGAATTTGTCGGGAAAGTTCTTCGATTGCAGCCTCCGAGTCCAAAATCGTGCCAAAAGCTTCATCATCGACATACTGAAATTGTAACAGAAAAATGATTATATTAACTAGTCCTTAAAAGTAACTAGCAAAGTCAAATATAGAGGTAAAATAATTTATTGTTAATATTGAAGCGAGGGTAAAAAAAAATTAAAACTTTTTTATGGGTTATGGACCTGAATTAAATGAGTTTTATTATTTATTTTAATTTTTAAAAAATATGAGCACTTTTTCACGTCAATATTTATAAAGGACAAGGAGAACACCTTATAAAGAGATAAAAACGGCTGCTACATTTATTCTTTTATAGACTAGGGAGGTTATTTACCTGTTTCTGCCTCATCAACTCTTGCGCAGGCATTCCGGGAGATTGTTGGGACCTCTTGCGTCCACAACCTGAAATTGAGATATAGATAAAAAAAAAACACTTGACCGGTTTTTTTTTCGTGTATGAAGAGGTAGACGACATACTATCTATACTAATATTATAAAGCTGAAGAGTTTGTTTGTTTGAACGCGCTAATCTCAGGAACTACTGGTCCGATTTGAAAATTTCTTTCAGTGTTAGATAGCCCATTTATCGAGGAAGGCTATAGGCTACTTTTTATCCCGGTACGGGAAGTAGTTCCCACGGGATGCGGGTGAAACCACTGGCAGAAGCTAGTTTAATATAAAACGAGCAAAAAATACGTTTGTTGTATGGAAGGCCCCTGACATATTTATTTTATTATTACCAACTTCATTGGGATCGACTTCCAGTCTAATCTGCAGCTAAGTACTATACTCTATCCACGGAAGCAAGAGCTAAAAGGTAAACAAAGAATGACACTTTTTCAAGATGGCGGTATAAACCGACCTATGATAAAACGTCACATTTTTGTGCAAAATGTTCGCAGTATCTGTGATTTTGTCATCGGTCGGGTTATACAGCCATCTTGAAAAAGTGTCATTCTTTGTTTACCTTTTAGCTCTTGCTTCCGTGGATAGAGTATAGTATTTTACAAAGAGCGACTGCCTATCTGAAGCCCGGTTGCCCGGGTAACTGGGTTAAGGGGGTCAGATAAGGCAGTCGCTCCTTGTAAAGCACTGGTACTCAGCTACCCCAAAATAGTTGGCAAAAAGGCTCGGAGAATCGGAGATTGCTTCTCTGTTTGAGAAGAGCACGTACCAGTAAATGCGTTGCAGAATGGCCTCTTCTTAGGAGTCATGATCATTTCTTCTGACATGCGACCTTCGAAATTCCTTGGAATCTGGAAAACAAATGGAATACGAACATTATATATTTATTTAAGTACCTACCTACCTAAAAAGTCTTGGTGTCCTAGTGGGTAAAGCACCAAACTGAGTGTGAGTTTGATTCCACGTCAGGCAAGTACCAGTTTAAATGCAACTTTTCTAAGTTTTTATGTACTTCTTAAGTATATCTTGATCACCACTGACTAACTAAAGTTAAAAACATCTCGAGGAAACCTGGACTATATAGTCTGAAATCACTAACCCGCATTGAGCAAGCGTGGTGATTAACGCTCAATCCTTCTCCGTGTGAGAGGAGGCCGCAGCCCAGCAGTGGGACAATACAAAGTCTGATGATGATGACTTATATCTACGTATAGATTTTCGTGGAGTATATTAGGTATGTATATAAAGAGTTCTTACCGTGGCTGTATAACAGCATTCCAAGTACAACAGCGCGATGACGACGAACAACGAAACGCGTGACACTGACATGGCGGGAAAAATTTGACAGCTCTGCACAAAATGGCGGACCTGCTGACAAAAAAAAATAAAAATAATTACACTTCAATAACAAAAAAGTAGATGTTTTGATGCTTAAATATGTACTTTTCTATTAAAAATCACGTTTGTTGCGTAGGGAAACCTAAAATAATTCTATTCTAGTTTTATAGAGGTGATAATAGAATATTAGTATGAGAAACATCCCAACATTGAAAGAATTCTACAAATCGGTTCAGTAGTTTACACAGTCACAGACCAAAAATAATAAATAAAAAAAACTATATTTTAGATGGCTATTCAGTGTCATCTGGTTTGATCTGGGGCCCGATTCTCCTAATTTTACTTAAAAAAGCGACATACGATTCGATTCGACTGAGATCCAATCACGACTCGATTACGATTGAAGCGTACGTGGCATTCCGCTATTTTTTCTTGGAAATAAACGTTTTTATCCTTTTCTGTCATTTAATAATGAATCATTTTGTCTGCAAATGATTTACGATTGCAATAATAATATGATTGTAGAGCAAACTACCGTATAGACCAAAATCACCAAAATGGCAGACCAATCGCAAACCAATCGAATGTCGACTGTCGTTGGAATATGATTGGTCTTATATTAGTAGCAGAATGCCCGATATGGTTAAAACTGCTATTGCGATCTTATTGCGACTCAATTTCTATTCGATTTTGACATTATTAACTTAGGAGAACCGGGCCCCTGGTTTGACTAGAAGACCAGCCTAAAAATAGTAAAAGACCAGGCATATTATTATGATACCTTTCAAAGCTACAAAAGATTTCAAAAGATATTCGTATACTAGGCTGCATTCTAACCAAACTGACTGTCAGCCGCCTATGCATAAGTATTACTATGGAAATACAATAAACTGCGTAACGTTCGGCGGCTGACAGTTAGTTTGCTTTCTGAAAATGAAAATCTTTATTCGCGGAGAACACAGCCAAGTTAAATAAATAAAAAAACAGAAGGAAATCAAACGACAAGAAAGAAAGTAAAACCTCCTTTCGGAACCCGAATAAAAACAAAACATAAGAACCAAAAGTCAAAAGCTTATTTTTGGAATTCGCACAAAAAAAAACTAGACTACACTAACTTTTGTACAAATTGTCGTTTACATTGTTAATTGTTTAGTTCGGTTAAAAGTTTCTTCGTAAAAAACTTCGTTTAGCCTAAAACAGGGAGACTTTCTTACAACTTCTTAAATAGATAATTGGTCCAACTAAATTGTTAACATCGTCGTTAATTGTAACTAAACAGTTTAGAAAGTGTATTTAGTAAGTTTTCTAGTTAGTAATTGAGTTTGACAATGTTGGAATCAAGCGTATTTTTAGGCAGGTGAACGTTGGCGCAATGAAGTCGTGGTGGCCTAGTGGGTAAAGGACCAAGCTCTCAAGTATGAGCGGATTCGATCCCAGGTCAGGCAAGTACCAATGCAACTTTTCTAAGTTTGTATGTATTTTCTAAGTATATCTTAGACACCATTGACTGTGTTTCGGATGGCACGTTAAAGTGTAGGTTAATATATTTCGATTAGCACAAAGAAAAAATAAAATACGTAAAAATAAAAAAAATGTTTTTTTTCTAACAAAGTAAATAGAACAATAATGTGCGCGAATTAGAACACCATATAAGATTCAGTCATTACAAACAACAGAAATTCTCCCTTGAAAACTGACAGCTGTCAACTGATCAAAACATTCGATACTCCTTACTTTATCTTTGCTTTACACATGATTTTGTAAATTATGAAAACGAATATTGACTCCTGTGGCTAAACCACTGAATGGATTAGGTTATTTTTTTTTACGATTCGCCATAGAATATCATAAAGTATATGTGATAGGATTTAATGTGATTAGGTACGACACACCGGTATACATGTTTGAACTTCGATTGTTAATCTTTTAATTTTCAGTTTGAAATCACATGGTTTTGCACTAAACACGCCCCGCGGCGATGTCTGGGCTTCCCACTGAGTTTAATAATTGTCGATTCATAGTTTTCAATTTAAGTGCATTATAGAAAAGTGCAACAAACTAAACTAATATCAAAAAACAAAAGATTTTAATAGCTGATGTTCGTTTGTTATGATTTCACACTGCAAACTTTTAGTCGGCTGATAGTTTGTTTGGGCTCATAAATCAGTATGTAGAGGTAGATGAATGGTAGTACGCACATTACAAAGATTTATAAGGGGCCCGATTCTCCTAATTTTACTTAAGCGACATACGATTCACGACTTAATTATAATTGAAGCGTAGGTATGTGGCATTCTGGTATTTTTTCTTTGAAATAAACGTTTTTATCCTTTTTTGCCATTTAATAATGAATCATTTTGTCTGCAAATGATTTACGATTGCAATATGATTGTAGACCAAACTGCCGTATAGACCAAAATCACCATAAAAAACTTTTTACAAAAAAATAAAACCGACTCCCAAAAACACTGAAAAGCAAAAAAAAAACTATTCTTAGGTGCATCGGCCTGTAAGTCAGTGTCTAATGGATGTTCCAGAGTTTATACGCCACCGACTTCTAGGCCGATGCACCTAAGAATAGTTTTTTTTTGCTTTTCAGTGTTTTTGGGAGTCGGTTTTATTTTTTTGTAAAAAGTTTTTTATTTTTGGCTTTTCAGTGACAAGCATAGTTGTCACTATCCGCATTTGTGCAAAGTTCTCATCAATACGAATAATATAAGCCCAAACACGAGGTAGTTTACATATTCAGTTGTCGAGTTCCCTCGACCTTCACCAGTCTCCATCATCAGGTCAGCTCCAAACCTTCACTGTTGCATAGTGTTATCAGACATACACCTCATCGTCAAGTTTTTAACCTATGCACGCCTACAATTTTCGAAAGTTGCCCTCGATTTCTCAGGGTTTCCACCATCAGATCCTGACCTGGTGATTATGGGACCACCTGGAAAGTATACCCTATCCAACAAAAAAAAAATTTGCAAATCGGTCCAGGCGTCTTCGAGTAATCGGTGAACATACATAAAAAAAAAAAAAGATCCCAACGAATTGAGAACCTCCTCCTTTTTGGAAAGTCGGTTAAAAATGGCAGACCAATCGCAAACCAATCGAATTCGTTGGAATATGATTGGTCTTATATTAGTAGCAGAATGCCCGTTAAGGTTAAAACTGCTATTGCGATCATATTGCGATTCAATTCCATTCAATTTTGACATTATTAACTTATGAGAATCGGGCCCCTGGAATCGAACCTACTATGCCATCAGGACTGTCACATATATACCGTTACGTAACTTCCACGAAATAATATAAAAACGATATGATATTAATCTAATTTGTTTGAGCTTTACAACCCCGAAATATAAGTGGGCGTGATGAAGTGATGGTAATAAACTATATTAGGTTCCCCGAATTATCATAATAAAGACAATTGCATGTTTATAGTTACATAACAGCTCGAATCAATAGATTACTAAGTTACGGGTAGTCAGAAGCCAGTACGTCTGACTACCAGTCTTACCAAGGGGTATTGGGTTGCCCGGGTAATTGGGTTGAGGAGGTCAGATAGGGCAGTCGCTCCTTGTAAAGCACTGGTACTCAGCTGCACCCGGTTAGACTGGAAGCCGACCCCAACATAGTTGGGAATGGAAAGGCTAGGCCGGTGAATTAAATAATAGTTCGGATGGATAGATTTTTTTTTTTACTGTAAAGGGTGTTTATTCAGGCAGCATTGCCATCCAACGTGGCAATGCTGCCAGCCTTTTGGGTAGGTACATTACCCAGTGACAGCGATGAGGAGCAATTTTTTGATACACTGTATTAGTTTTAAGATGTTTATGTTACAGCCATAGTGATTAAATGTATATCTATAAATATAAAAGAAAATCGTGTTAGTTACTCCACTTATAACTCAAGAACGGCTGAACCGATTTAGCTGAAAATTGGCAGGGAGGTAGTTTAAAGCCAGGAGAAGGACTTAGGTTAGTTTTTGTCACCATCCGGCTACGGGAAGCAGTTATCTTGAGACGCGGGTGAAACCGCCGGCGGAAAGCTAGTTATACATAATCACTGGTCATTATATATATTACTTTATCCAAATTGAGTAGATATTATAAATAATAGCTAGATAATATGTATAATATGCAGAATTATTACTTTGGCTGTAACATATACATATATAAGTTTTTTTTTTTTTTCAATTGATGGATAGATTATTACTGGTTGCAAGAAAATTGAAGAAATGAAAAAATACTGAGTGCACATTTTCTTTTTTAACGACGTCAAAAATCATCAAATGACCCCTCCCGCTGCGGGTTAGCAGCGGAGAGGGAGTGTCAGACTCTTACTGACTAAAAACCGTCGTGTTCCGTCGTAGGCCTTTTATGTACCAGGGCCGCGGTAACATACTGAGTGCACCTGTGTCCAAGCAAATGCTTGTGGAGCTGGCTGATCTTGTTGATAAGCAGCTGCCGTAGCCGACGACAGTCAGTCTACATACCATTAATACTATAAATTTTATTAATGTGGCCTTTCACTTAATTACTTTTCCCATCTCCATTACATGACGCCATTTAAATACAATTAGACAAGGAGTCTCCTTATACTAGATACGCCTTTCTGCTTCATTGGTTAACCAGTTACTGTTACAGCCTTTTTATCGTCCCACTGCTGGGCTGCGGCCTCCTCTCACACGGAGAAGGATTGAGCATTAATCACCACGCTTGCTCGATTTTGACTGTACAGTCCAGGTTTCCTCAAGATGTTTTCATTCACCTTTTTATCAGCCATTGGTGTCTAAGATATAGGTACTCAGAAAGTACATACAAACTTAGAAAAGTTGCATCGGTACTTGCCTGACCTGGAATCGAACCCACACCCTCATACTCGAGAGCTTGGTTCTTTACCCACTAGGCCACCACGACTTCCTGCTATGACGTCATAATTATTTCTTCTCAGTTTATAATATAAATATTTTTTCAATTATGGCGATCGCATTCCTTATAATAGAGAGCAAACAATTGGCTTTTGTGTTCCTGTTAATAGAAAATATTATAATATCTAATGCAATTGTGTGTTTTCTGATGAAAGGTTAAGCAACGGTTGACCTGGCATGTGGATGGGTGACCATATATGTCAGAGTTAGACTGCCCTGTTGGTCTAGTGGTCGCAAGTGCGGCTGCTATGCTCGAGGTCTCGGGTTCGATTCCCGGGTCGGGCCGAAAAGCAGCCCGTAGTCTGGAAGTTGGTAATTGTTTCACCCGTGCATCGGAGAGCACGTAAATGCCGGTCCTGCACCTGATCTCTTTCCGGTCGTGTCGGATTGTCGTCCCATCGGGGATGAAGGAATAGGGAGTGCACATGTGTCTGCGCAAATGCTCGTGCTCTATAATATGTCCTGCGCATCTGGCTGATCTCCTTATATGAGAACAGCCGCCGTTGCCGAAATCGGCGGTGGACGCCATTATTATTATGTCATAATTCTCGCATACTACATATTGTCAATAGTTGTACGGTGCAAGTCTAACTTTGTCTTCTTGTTTGTATCCGAAAAGCTTAGGAACTACTGAACCGATTTTATTTTTTTTTTCACTGAAGAAAAGCCACACTATTCCCGAGTAACGTTGGCTATATATTTTACACAGGTGCGGAAAGAAGTTCCTCTGGGATGCAGGTGAAATCGCGGTAAAATAGGTAGTGTATATGTATATTACTAGCGACCCGCTCCGGCTTCGCACGGGATAACAGTATTTCCCCACTATTTAATGTATGTTATTATACATATAAACCTTCCTCTTTAATCACTCTATCTATTGAAAAAAACCGCATCAAAATCTGTTGCGTAGTTTTGAAGATTTAAGCGTACAAAGGGACATAGAGACAGAAAAAGCGACTTTGTTTTATATTATGTAGTGATGAACTTCACTATGAAAAATGACCATTAAAATCCATTGTTAAGTTTAAAAGACTTAAGCGATCTCGCAGCGGGAGCTACATTATTTTATACGTAGGTACCTATAAATACTAATTGATTTACGCGGTTTCACATGCGTCTCGAAAAAACGACTTCCTGTATCAATATACGTAGATCCAAATCATTTATTACTATTTATAATCTATACTAATATTATAAAGCTGAAGAGTTTGTTTGTTTGTTTGTTTGAACGCGCTAATCTCAGGAACTGCTGGTTCGATTTGAAAATTTCTTTCAGTGTTAGATAGCCCATTTATCGAGGAAGGCTATAGGCTACTTTTTATCCCGGTACGGGAAGTAGTTCCCACGGAATGCGGGTGAAACCGCTGGCAGAATTTCAATATAACGAATAAGAATATTTGTTTGCATTTAATCAATAAGCTATCTAACACTAGAATATATTATATTTTTAAATCGATTCAATGATTACCGCGTTCAAGCAAACAAACTTTTAATTGTCAGTGGCAACATTTAACTATCACGATAACCAAACCATAACCAGCCGTATACTTGCCGCGCATTGCTCACATCGGCGATTTGACAACTGAAAATGGTTCGGTTATCGTTATAGTTTTAGTGCAACTCAACGTAAATATACATCATCATCATCCTCCGAACCTTTTCCCAACTATGTTGGGGTCTGCCCCCAGTCTAACCGGATTCAGCTGAGTACCAGTGCTTTACAAGAAGCGACTGCCTGTCTGACCTCCTCAACCCAGTTACCGGGGCAACCCGATACTCCTTGGTTAGACTGGTGTCAGACTTACTGGCTTCTGACTACCCGTAACGACTGCAAAGGAAGTTCAATGGCAACCGGGACCTACAGTTTAACGTGCCATCCGAAACACAGTCATTGATGTCTAAGATATACTTAGAAAGTACATACAAACTTAGAAAAGTTGCATTGGTACTTGCCTGACCTGGAATCGAACCCGCGCCCTCACACTCGAGAGGTTGTTTCTTTGTCCACTAGGCCACCACGACTTTTTTAACGTAAATATACATAGTAGGTACTAAAGATTATATTAAGTTCGACCCACTTTTGTGCAATTTTAATAATAAGATAAAGTTAAATCACTTATTGGTTACAGTTCAAGTATATTGGTGACAATATTGACGCTATCCACTGTCTTCATTAACTACAGTCAACAATATGACGCGAGCGTTGCAAATTAAAAGTACACGCCACTCTAGATTGAAAAATAATAGTTGGGGACGCAAGAAAATTATGAAAGAAAATTCATTTTTTACACGCATCAAGTTTGCAGTGAAATTAAATGGAATTGTGAGGAAATATTTGCAGTTGGTAAGACCGAGGGGTATTGGGTTGCCCGGGTAACTGGGTTGAGGTGGTCAGATAGGGCAGTCGCTCCTTGTAAAGCACTGGTACTCAGCTGCATCCGGTTAGACTGGAAGCCGACCCCAACATAGTTGGGAAAAGGCTAGGCTGTTGAGTAGTTGTGGTTAGTTTTTAAAGCACCACAAGTACGAGTGTGCGGGTTCGATTCCTGGCAATTATCAATGTAACTTTTGTAAGACTATGTGGCTGTTTCCCCGCAGTTTCACCCACGTCCCGGGGGAACTTCTGCCCGCACCCGGTTAAAATATAGCCTATTTAATTCAGGAATAGTGTAGCGTCCGAACAGTGAAAGAAATTTTGAAATCCGTTTAGTGACTTCGGAGCCTTTAGCCCTAAAAACAAACAATTTGTTTTTTCTCTTCATTATACCTATTAGTAAGTATATGTAGACATTAAATACGTAAATAATCGATTGGAATTACAGTAGACGGGAAATAGCTAATATGCACTGCTTTTTTTGTCGTTGTGATGTCGTAGTATTTCAGAAGCAATCCAATTTTATGAATGAAATTTGTGAATGATCGTTGCGTATGCTTTGTGTTTGCGTTTGTGTGAGGGCGCAGCACGGTTTTACGGCCAGTAACACACGCGCCAAGTTTAAATACGGCTAGATGACGTTGAAGGAATTCCGAAAAAAAAAAAAAAAAAAAAATGATGTACCAATTTTTTTGTTGATTTGGATCGAGAATCATTAGCATAATTACGTCCTTGAATATGGCACGGATGCAAATCAACAGCTTGTATTAGTAAGTATATGGAAATTAATAGTTTTAGGTGTGTTTACATGTTCATATTATTATTTTGAAATAAAAGTTCTGTGCTTTATAACGAAGGAATGGTTTACTTGAAGTTTTAAAACAATTTATCTTGAAAACTTTAATTAGTCGCCGTTCATTTGTTGCAACGCGTGCGAGAGAAGTCGTTTTAACCTTTGAACACTAATTTTAACCTGTTTTTACTCTAGTAGTAGTTTTTAGAAATATACTGTTACTGTTGCAGCCTTTTTATCGTCCCACTGCTGGGCACAGGCTTCCTCTCACACGGAGAAAGAACCATTTAGTCTGAAATCAGCAACCCGCATTGAGCGAGCGTGGTAATGCTCAATCCTTCTCCTTCTTTCCTTTCGGAATATACTTGGGAAAAATATTGTAATTAAAAAAACCGGATAAGTGTGAATTGGACTGGTTTTCCTAAGGTTCCGTACGCATAAATGAATAGTTTAGGAGTATACTTAATTTTTTATGATATTTTTCTAATTAAAATGCTTTGGAAAATATAAATAAAAATGCCTGAATCTGTAATTTTAGCTCACTTTTTCTTAACAATGACAAATTAGAGTTTTTTCGAATTTACCATTTTCAAGGTTTCTTAGGTTTTGTATCACCGACAGCATAAACGTCAGTTTTCTTAAAACAATGACTGTTTACTATGAATTTTCACGTTCAATTTTCAAAGTCAACAGATGTTTTAAGAAAAACGGACGTATACTTTGAGTATCCTCTCGCAGCAAACTTTTTTTTTGGTGACTAATCCTTCAGATTATTATTTAGGTTTTTTTTTGTAGTTTTATTATTTTTCTCTCGAGAGCATTAATCATTTCATACCGATCGACACCCGCAACTCCTCTTAGGTCCAGTTGAAAACCAGCGTCAGACACTAGCTGTCTGCCATAATGCTGAACTGGACCTGTGTGGCGCAACCTTTTGTTAGGTACTTTTATATTTTTTATTCTATTCCTATATGTATGTGTGGCTTGTGTCAATAAATAATTTTTCTTTCTTTCAAAATTTTAGTTATCCAGTTTGTTTGGGCTCATAAATCAGTATGAGGATGAATGGCAGTACGTACTAGCTACCACATTACAAAAATCAGGTATGTACCCGGTATCAGACCGGCTGAAAACATGAATTGGAATCAAGATTTTCTTACGATTGCAACCCTAAACATTTTGCTTATATGTAGCACTAGCTTCTGCCAGCGGTTTCACCCGCATCCCATGGGAACTACTTCCCGCACCGGGATAAAAAGTAGTCTATAGCCTTCCTCGATAAATGGGCTATCTAACACTGAAATAAATTTTCAAATCGGACCAGTAGTTCCTGAGATTAGCGCGTTCAAACAAACAAACTCTTCAGCTTTATAATATTAGTATAGATTAATAAAAAATTCAAACAATACCACAAATATAAATTAAAACATCATTGTTTTGTTTGTCAAATACATATGATAAAGAATTTTTTTTTAATCGAGTCAACTACAATAATTTGCAGTTTTTGCTGTTGTGAGCCGTAACTTTTTACGTAAACTTAAAGCTTAATATTTTTCCAACTATTTAAGACCGTGGACCTGAGGAAGTATTCGGTTTGAACAACAATGAATGGTGGCGTTAGAAGGACAGAATGGCAAAAAGTAATGTCTTAATGGTTCTGTATCTAAAATGTAAAACGGGACCTAATTACTAAAACTTCGATTAAATGGTCATTAATGGTAAGTAAAATGGTAAACTTTGTCTTGTTTGAAATTTAATTTTATGCCTACAAAATGACATTAATGTTTTCAAAAACAACTTTAAGCTAGGGTACCGAAAAACCAAACTTTGAAGAAGGTAGGTTTTTCACGTCAACTTAAAAAAATGCAATGGAACAAAGTTCAATCCTTATTAACTTTTAAAATATTAACTTTACCTACATAATAAGACTCAAAAAATAGTAAAACATTAGTTTAACTATTCCTTACAATTACTATGTACAAATATTTATAATGAACTATCAACAGCTATAGTTAGCTTATATCGCAATTTTTCAAAATAATTATTTTGCTAACCGGAACAGACTTTTTTTAAACACAAATAAATTAGATAAAAAACCCCTATTTGTCGTACAAAAACGAGTAAATTAATACTGCTAAATAATTTAGTTATACACTATTAATGTTTAATTGTTCTTTTTTATACATTTTTAGATTAAATATAGTTTTTTTTTTTACTTTTTAAAGATAGTTCAACTTTCTATACACATAAACAGTGTATAGGTATATTAAGTGTTAACCATTTTTTAAACGACATATAAATACAGTTACATATAATAATGTGTGGTTATGAACTATGAACTCACCTGGAGGCGATGGGTCTCAGAATGCAGCGATGGGCTACCAGCCACGCTTATATATACGGCCGGACAGAAGCAACGAGGAGGAACAGTGAAGACCATGGAGTCAGCATTATAACATTTTTTATTTAATTTAACACGCGTATTAGCTTCACTTGTAAAATCTTAGAATCTTAATTTGATGCACTTCCCAGTCTTCGATTAGGATGAAATTTTGTACACACTCTGAGTTCTGATGACAATACATGACTAGCGTGTTTTTTGGTTTTTAAAACATTTTTTTTTTATCCCTTCGTATTATAATGTTTTTAACATGACATAATTGTTTTGCTAGGGAGTTGGTTCCACCATTTTTTCATCACTCGCATGTCGCAAAAATACTGCGACGAGAGCGATTTGAGGGCTGTCTTTCGTAAACTTGACATTCAAAAAGTGTTGATTTTCAGCTTGCTTCGAATAATTGACTTTTTATCTTCTACCTTAAAGAAGTCTATTAGTATTACAAAAATGTTATTTATACTAATAATAAGAAGTTGCGTTTGTTAAAAAATGGGAATAAATATTTTGACCACCATAAAATGCTTTGATACCCTTAGTTTTGTAACCAGAAATATCTACTGAACACCAGAAAAATAAAGTCTAAAACTGTAATAGTACCAGCTATTTTAGTCACGACTTCACTTTAAATTGTATTCGACCACCAAATTTAGTAAATGATCACCAACTCTTGACGACCAAATTAATGTATTATTTTTGCCTAAATAAGTCACTGTGATTGCCATAAAATGTAGGCTTATTACCAAATAAAGTATTATGATGCCATATTAAGTTATGTGTATATAGACTCCACGTAGGTAGTCTTGTTTGCCCTACCCCTAGAGTGCAATTCAAAACCGCGTAGGCGCGGAGGGGCGAGGCGGCCTGCGAGCTGAGGCGCAGGTAGTTTTAAGGCTCGCCGCCGCGGCTGAGGCTGGCCGGCGGAGCCGGCCAGCAAGCCGAAGCTGCGGTGGTGAGCGTGAAAACCATCTGCGACGATAAGCTCGCATGGGACCGCCGGAGCCCCGCAGCGCCGGAGCCGTGACAGAAGCCATGCTTGCTGCATGTTGCATGTTTGCTTCCATGCTGCATGCCTGCTAACATCTATGTATATCAAGTTTGGGATAAAAATGATTTATTTGGACTCATTTTGCTAAAATAGGATAGCAGAATTTAATTTTGGTGATCATTTACTATTTTTGGCTTACTTATGATTTACTTGGAGTAATTTTACTTAAATAGGATAGCAAAGTGTTGAAACTTTGGTTATAATTTTACTTTAAAATGGTGGTCTAATGTTGGTGATCATTTACTATTTTTGGCTTACGCATGATTTATTTTGGAGTAATTTCACTTAAATAGGATAGCAAAGTGTTAAAACTTTGGTGATAATTTTACATTAAAATGCGAGTTTCATTTTGGTGATCATTTACTATTTTTGTCCGCTATTTGTTACTATATCTGGTGGTCAGTTAAACATAAGCCTTAAAAAATTGCTTTGTTTGGTTTTGAACTGTCAATTTTCAAAGGAAAACAGCATTTTTCGACTCTACTGCTTTATCAACTACACCAAAAAGTAGTCTAATACATACATATAGACATACATTTTTTGGAATCAAGATTTTTCTCCAAATATTTTTAGACACAACTCGTCTCCACGCCTCCGCTATTCTGTTCGGACCTCCCATTGTTTTAACGCAGCGTTACCCGCCTCTAGGAAACTGCGTATTTTTCGTACATACTCATTTACTGTGAATAGCACAAATAAATACTTAATGAAGTGCACTTGTCACTTAACATAAGTACCGTCGAATATATTGGGAACGATATTGTGGGTGTTGGTTGGTTTTGCCTGCGGTTTCTCTCGATTTCTTAAGGTATTTATTTGTTTATTTGCTCAGTTTGTTAATAGGATATACTCTGTGCAATAGCGGTGACTAAACGTAAAAAAATAATATATAGACTTTATTTAAAACTAGCGACCCGCTCCGGCTTCGCACGGGATAACAGCATTTCCGCACTATTTAATGCATGTTATTATACATATAAACCTCCCTCTTTAATCACTCTATTTATTTAAAAAACCGCATGAAAATCGGTTGCGTAGTTTTGAAGATTTAAGCGTACAAAGGGACATGGGGACATAAAATGCGACTTTGTTTTATACTATGTAGTGATTTGTTCATAAAAAATCCTGAAAATTTTGTTTGAACGCAGCAATCTTAGGAACAGGATTGATTAAAAAAAACTCATGGCCTTACTACAAAAACTTAAACATCTGTTTTACACTTGTCTAAAAAAATTGTGGCTGCAAAATGAACCATAAGTCAACGTCATAATTTGACATTTTTTTAGACAAGTCTTAAACTGACGTTTAAAAGTTTTTGTGGTATGACGGTCATGACCTTACTACAAAAACTTAACCACCTGTTTTACACTTGTCTAAAAAAATTGTGGCTGCAAAATGAACCATATGTCAACGTCATAATCTGACATTTTTTTAGACAAGTCTTAAACTGACGTTTAAAAGTTTTTGTGGTAAGACGGTCATGGCCTTACTACAAAAACTTAACCACCTGTTTTACACTTGTCAAAAAAAATTGTGGCTGCAAAATGAACCATATGTCAACGTCATAATCTGACATTTTTTTGACAAGTCTTAAACTGACGTTTAAAAGTTTTTGTGGTAAGACGGTCAGTGTTTTAGCAAGCAAGGCTAAAGGTTAAATCTTACATACTTACTAATCTTTTCAATGTAATTTCAACAGCAAGATGAAAGATGCATTTATGTACCTATTATATCCATACCAAATTGTAACCATATCGTTACAGCTATTTCGATTCGAACCGTAGTCGTAGTAGTAGTAGTTAGTCCGATCATAAAGTAAAGCAACGCTTGGCGCGGTGGATTCGTGGATGGGTGACCATATTGTCATGACGTGTCCTTCATTGTTTCGGATGTCACGTTAAACTGTAGGTCCCGGCTGTCATTGAACATCTTTGGCAGTCGTTACGGGTAGTCAGAAGCCAGTAAGTCTGACACCAGTCTTACCAAGGGGTATTGGGTTGCACGGGTAACTGGGTTGAGGAGGTCAGATAGGCAGTCGCTGCATGTACTCACACTGGTACTCAGCTGCATCCCGGTTAGACTGGAAGCCGACTCCAATATAGTTGGGAAAAGGCTCGGGCGGCAGTGTTTACTTTACCTTAATAAACTTATTTTTATAAAGGAAAAAATTGCAGCAATACGTCATCACACACCATATTTGATATTCATTTTCTACTTCATTTTATTAACTATGTTTTCTGAACGAATATTCGTACGGTATATGAATTTGATTTTGACAAATCGCTATGATTTTTTTCATGTTATGGGTTAGTAAGCATATTGATTGAAAAGGCGTTTTTTAGCCGACTACGCATATATCTGTTCCCAAAATTCTATCAATTTGTTATTTTGAGAGTCGTAGTGGTCTAGTGGGTAAAGAGCCATCCTCTCAAGTATGAGGGCACGGGTTCGATTCCAGGTCAGGCAAAGTACCAATGCAACTTTTCTAAGTTTGTATGTACTTTCTAAGTATATCTTAGACACCAATGACTGTGTTTCGGATGGCACGTTAAACTGTAGGTCCCGGCTGTCATTGAACATCCTTGACAGTCGTTACGGGTAGTTAGTAGCCAGTAAGTCTGACACCAGTCTAACCAAGGGGTATCGGGTTGCCCGGGTAACTGGGTTGAGGAGGTCAGATAGGCAGTCGCTTCTTGTAAAGCACTGGTACTCAGCTGAATCCGGTTAGACTGGAAGCCGACCCCAACATATTTGGGAAAAGGCTCGGAGGATGGTGAATGGTGATGATGTTATTTTGAGTACAACAGCTATAATTATGACATTAGGGTGCATCTACACGGTGCATGTAGCTGGAGCAAGTTAACATGCGCAAGTGACAAGAGTACCCGGGTGGGTATTTTGCTTTGGTACACGCGCGAGTCGCTGGATCTGCACGTTTTGAAAATGCATGTAACTTGCGCACTTGCGCCGTGTGGATGCACCCTTAGCCACATTCAAGTAATGTGAATTTCCGGTTTTTACGGCCGATACAGTGGTAAGTTATCTCAGAGAAAGTTATACAAAGTATACTACATTCAGGTATATTTTTTTTTTGTTAGTTTGCTTGTACCTGGCTTAACTACCGAACCGATTTGGAAAATTCTTTCACTGTTGGAAAGCTACACTCTTCCCGAGTAACATAGGCTATATTTTACTCCGGTACGGGCAATATTCCCACGGGACGCGAGTATATTTTAATAACAAGATTAAAAAAATACTAAAGTTTATTTTTAAAAAGAAGTTTGTGACAAACAAAACTATCAAAGTCGCAAGTTACAAAGATAACTTACTTTGAGTACTTAGCACCGACTATTTGGCTCTTTAAGTTGTTTTTAACTAAGCATTGCTACAGTTTTAGAACAATCGGTTAACTTTAGAATACGAAAGCTACTCGAGACAGGGAAATAACGGTTTAAAAAACTATAGTTTACAACTGGTAGTGGGAAAATCAAAATGTAATGTTTTTTTTTTATGTTTACAATAAGCTAACATTCAATCGAGTTTTTTTTTAAATGAAAATCAAAGTAAAAAAACGTCAATAAACTTTTAATGCAAAATGTAACAATATTTCGGATTGTAATACAATTGTAAGTACTATCGGAGTTAGATTGGTAAAACATCAAAAATGTTAAGAAAAACTTTTTATAAGTATTAGAATTTTTTGCCATCAGTAAAATCAATCACCTTAAAGTTGATAATTCTCTTTCGTGTGTGAGAAAATGCTCGTGTCTGTGTAACAACCACACGGGTCCATATCATCTGTAAGATTCTTTCCATAAAGAGGTCTTCTGTGTTTCGGAAGACACGCTCAATTGGTGGGATCCAGCTATCATTTGAACTTCTTTGACGGCCGTTTCAAGATGTCTGAAACCAGAAAGCCTGACACCAGTCTAACCAAGGGGTATTGGGTTGCCCGGGTAACTGGGTTGAGGAGGTCAGATAGGCAGTCGCTTCTTGTAAAACACTGGTACTCAGCTGAATCCATTTCCCTTAAACCGACCCCAACATAGTTTCCTCATATTAAAATAGACTCTAAGTATAATTTTCCTAGAAGTTAGGAAGTTTTATAAAACTCGGTGGGCGAGGAAAGCCATATACTCCGATCTGTAATTCGACGACCAGTATGAAGCCTAATAAAACGAAAACAAAATAATATAATACTTTATAGAATTTTATAAACGGAGGGTATCATTTTTCGAAAGTTATTCCCATTGTTTTGTTTGGTTTAACTAGGCGTTTGCTGTAGGTTTGGCTCGGTTTTTTATGTATGGTAATAGAAAACATTTTAAAGTATAACAGTCGTAGGTACCACAAAAACTTTTAAACGTCTGTTGAACACTTGTCTAAAAAAGATAGACAGATTATCACGTTGAAATAAGGTCCGTTTTGCAGCTACACTTTTTATAGACAAGTGTTCAACAGATGCTCAAGTTTTTGTAGTAAGGCGGTAATCTAACAAAAAAAATTGAGTTGCTCGCTCGTTGCCCAACCCGTATATTTTTATTTTTGCCCTTCACAAAGCAGCCTGGAGTCTGGAAGTTGGTGATAGAAACACCCGTGCATCGGAAAGCACATTAATGTCGGTTCTTCATCCGATCTCTCTCCGGTGGTGTCGGATTGTCGTCCCATCGCGCTATGAGAGTGAAGGAATAGTGAGTGCACCTGTGTCCAAGCAAATGCTTGTGCTATAGCCACTCTAACGTCCGGGCCGCGCGACCGTTTGTCTCTCTAACGTCCAGCCGCGCGCGGCACCCGAACCGCGCGCGACTCGCAACTTTGTCGTAACAAAAAAGGTTTATAGCTAATGAACCGTAATGGCTAGAATAAAGAAAAAAATACGAAAAAAAAGGTTGAAGAATACAGATCAAAGTTAATGATATTTTAAAATCGTTAGTTATAATCTTTGATACTAAAATCCGAGTTAAACATGATTTTAAGAAGAAAAAAACACATTTATTTCTACCATTTTAAAATATAAGACACAACTGTTGCATATTTTATCAATAAAATAATTTTAGAACAAACTAGGCTTATTACCCTTTCGTTTGATGTATATATGATTATATTCGGTTAACTCTAAGTATTTTAATTAAATGGAAACAAAACACTACTCCTCGTAATTTTACCGCGTTGTCTCCCGCGCTCGAGAAGGCTATTACGAAATTTTCAATGAATTTAGTATATTTATCTTTGAAAAATGTATTATTTTGCTTATTACGATATTAGATATAATATTTTAATGCAAAGTATGTAAAATATGTATAAACAAAACTAGGATTGGCCTACGACCTTGACTGGCCATTTTTTCGAAACAACAATCGTTTGAAGTTAAAATTAGACTACATTTATCAGCTAAAACTGTGATATTTAAACATCATCGTAAAGCCCAAATCTTCTAGTTTATTTTGATGTATAACACTTGTAAAATAACTAAAACAAAACGACATAATAGTTGACACTTATAAAAACACTTAACGAAACGAACGTCAAACGAGTGAACTGAATTTAAAAAAAAAAAATTTTTTTGTCAAAGCTTATTACACTACCATCTCTTATTTTTTCGTCTAACTATTTCATCAGCTGTATAGATAATCTGTCAAAACTCAACAAATAATACCGAATTTTAAATTAGATGGAGTTAAACACAATTCGACGCTTTGGATACTATAGTATCCATGGGCGTATGACGCTACTTTTTTCTTGGATACCGTACTATCCACGGACGTCAGAGTGGATAACATGTCATTCTAATATGAGAACAGCCACCGCGCCCTAAACTACATTATCCCTCCCTAGGTACTAATATTATAAATGCGAAAGTAACTCTGTCTAGCCGTCTGTTTCGCTTACACGTCTAAACCACTCAACTGATTTAAATTAAATTTGGTACAGAGATAGAGTTGACCTTAAGAAAGAACATAGGATAGTTTTTATCCCGGACTTTTGAAGAATTCTCTTGGAAACGCGATATAACCGAACTCTACGCGGGCGAAGCCGCGGGCGGAAGCTAGTCACCTATAACTTAATATATCAGCAATACAGACAAATGCTCGGGCTTTGTAGAAAGATTATTCCCTAAATAAACACGTCCTTTTACATTCAAATATAAACTGGAAACGTACGAACAAACAGAATGCAGTGTCCAACGATGTATCGAAACATTGACAAGTGTTTATTTAAATTTTCCGTACAACACAACACTCCTGTCTTTGAAATGTAAAATAGTGTATAGAATTGTTATATTCGTGCGAATTGTTGTGTATGTTCAAATCTTTCCGTACTCGGAATAAGAAATTTGTTTCCAAATAAAAACCGGCTATGTGCGAGTCGGACTCGCGCACGAAGGGTTCCTTACCATTGCATATTTATAAAACGAGCAATAAATCACGTTTGTTGTATGGGAGCCCCCCGAAATATTTATTTTATTTTAGTTTTTAATATTCGTTGTTATAGCGGCAACAGAAATACATCATCTGTGAAAATTTCAACTCTCTACCTATCACGGTTCATGAGATACAGCCTGGTGACAGAGGGACGGACAGAGGAGCGAAAAGAACAGGGTCCCGTCTTACCCTTTGGGTACGGAACCCTAAATTGAGGTAAAAAAATCTTTAAAAACAAGCTTTTATTTAAATGCGCTAAAAATAAAAAAAAATAACTTTTACTGTTACTTTACTGTCAACTTATAACGACATTTCAAATTTAACATATTTAAAAGCTTATCGCGAGATTTAAGCACTCGTATTTACTTTCTTAGTAAAATCGCGACAAGCTTTTAAATATGTTAAATTTGAAATGTCGTTAAAAGTTGACAGTAAAGTTACAGTAAAAGTTATTTTTTTTATTTTTAGCGCATTTAAATAAAAGCTTGTTTTTAAAGATTTTTTTTGTATTTGTATATTTAGCCATATTGGATTTAGGATGACGTCACATAGCTTAACATGCATTGTCATCCAAACTAAACATGTATGCAAAAGTTCAACTCAATCAGTTGAGGGCAAGTGCCTTAAAATTGAGTTGTAAAATTTGACCCGAACACACATAGTTACATACATACATACATTCATACATACATTGCAAGTTAAATAAAAGCTTGTAAAAAATACAGTTTATTACTATATTTATCTCCTAATGATTACTTTTGCAACAGTTAACTCTCTCGGTTTGTAAATTATCGAACAACTAAATTAAGATGCATTAATTTTCAGGTTTGAGAACAACTTGATTTTTCATAGGCCCAGTTGTTCAAAGCTCGGTTACGTCAAGGTTAGGGTTAAATTCTAGTTACAGTAAAATTAACAGGGTTTAAGGCTCGAGCAGACCGGATGCGTATGCGTAACCACGTCGTAGTCACGCGCGTAGCTACGGCGTAACCATGAGTTGTAATGTATGGAAATGTATGAGACAGGCCACACCGCTTGCGTAACGACGCGCACGTCTACGTTACGCAAGCGGTGTGGCCTGTCTCATACATTTCCATACATTACAACTCATGGCTTACGTCTACGCATACGCATCCGGTCTGCTGGAGCCTTTAAATTCAAAAAGCGTTGTTGAACGTTAAAATTTCATAATAAAAATGTCAAATTAACCGTGGTCAAAATTGACAACGGTAAAATTTTAACTTTAACTTTACCGTAACGTACGAACAACCGGGCCTTACTGAGAAACAATTTTTAAGACTGACATAAATGATTCGAGCGCACAAAGGTAGGTACTGTAGTACCGGGAGATAATTATCTTGCTCAAAATGAAAAACTGATTCGATATCACGACGTTTATTGTTTGGGCTCGAGAGGTGAAGTGACACACTTCAATATAAAAACTTATTCTATGGAACAAATCGAATATATTTAAATAAAATGATTGCCCGGTCAGTATCAATCGTGATGAATAAAACCTTACAAATGAAAAAGTTTCTAACTACGCTACAGTACTTACATAAAAAATACCACAAAAACAACAATTTTAGAACTGTTTATTTAATAAAGTCGTGGTGCCCATTAGGTAAAGAATAAACCTCTCGAATATGAGGGCGTGGGTTCGATTCCAGTTCAAGCAAGTACCAATGCAACTTTTCTAAGTTTGTATGTACTTTCTAAGTATATTTTGGACACCAATGACTGTGTTTCGGAGGGCGAGATAAACTGTAGGTCCCGGATATCATTGAAAATCTTTGGCGGTCGTTACGGGTAGTCAGAAGCCAGTAAGTCTGACATCGAGTCTTAGCAAGGGGTATTGGGTTGCCCGGGTAACTGAGTTGAGGAGTTCAGATAGGGCAGTCGCTCCTTGTAAAGCACTGGTACTCAGCTACATCCGGTTAGACTGGAAGCCGACCCCAACGTAGTTGGGAAAAGGCCCGGGAGATGATGATCTGGTTATGCGAAATAGTTTCTTTAAGGCGTGGGCGAGAAAACAAGCAACCACTAGTATTTTATAATCAGCTATTTAAATTAAAAACGTCCTACCCAGTGACCGCATGTTTTTCTCTTCTGATTATTCTTAATAGATTTCTAAGAGAACATACAGTTATTAAGTAGTATTTTAAAAGAATAATGGAATATACTTTTTAAGCGTTTTGCTAGATTTTTCATTCACTTAGAAGAGTTCAAATAGAAATAAAAATAAATATCTCGTCCCTGTCCTTTAGTATGATGCTACCCGTATTGAATCTCATCTGAATCTGATCAGCAGTTTAGGCGTTACAAAACAAAAACAGAAATGTAATTCCGTATTTCTGAGAATAACATTTTATCGGCTATTTACATATTATGCTACACTTTCATAAGTTTTCGTAGCAGAGCTCACACGTTGCTACATTTTTCGTAGTACAACTACAACGTTGCTACATGTTTCGTAGCACAACTACTACGTTGCTACATTATTCGTAGCACGATTACTACGTTGCTACATTTTTCGTAGCACAATTACTACGTTGCTACATATTGCGTAGCACAATTATTACTTACTAGCTGATCCCGCGAACTTCGTATCGTTTACACCTTCCCTGGACGTCTAGAAACATTTTAAAACCAAAGATTTTTTTTGTACCCTAAAACTGCTGAACCGATTTGAAAGTTTATTCACTGGTGGAAAGCTACACTTTTCACTATTCCTTCACTCTCCTAGCCCGATGGGACGGCAATCCTACACGACCGGAAAGAGATCAGGCGCAGGACCGACATTTACGTGCTCTCCGATGCACGGGTGAATCAGGGTCCGTTCAGACAGACCGGCTCGGAGAGCAGAGCAAATTCTTAACACGTTGAAAATTGAGTACTTAGTATTTGAAGTAAGGTTTATTTTTGCATGCGCACTGCTTTTGTCATTGAGAATGCTCGAATGCGTTCGGTGTGAAACAATAAGAGGAGCCGACCGGCTCCGATCGTGTATTTTTTCTTGACGTTTGTCTCCGTTTGCATGCTCTTTAATGCTCGCGCAGCCGATCGGCTCCGGTCTGTGTGAAAAGAAAAATGCGCGCCGATGCTCACCGACCCGGTCTATCTGAACGGACCCTCAATCACCAACTTCGAGACTACGGGCTGCTTTGTGAAAGTTTAAGAAAACCCACAAAGCGATTTCGGCCCGACCCGCTAATCGAACCCGAGACCTCGAGCACAGCTGCCGCGCTTGCGACCACTAGACCAACGAGGCAGTCCATGGTAATACAGGGTATATTTTATCCCGGTACGGGCAGTAGTTTCCACGAGCCGTGGGTGAAACCGGGGGAAAATAGCTAGCTTACAATAAAAGTACATCATCATCATCATCATCAGCCTATCGCAGTCCACTGCTGGACATAGGCCTCTCCAAGTGCACGCCACTGAGATCGATTTTCGGCTTCTCGCATCCAGCTCCTGCCAGCCGTCTTGCGCAAGTCATCACTCCACCGTGCCTGAGGACGTCCTACACTACGTTTGCCGAGGCGCGATCTCCACTCTAGAACTCGTTTACCCCAACGGTTATCGGTTCTTCGGCTAATAAAAGTACAATCATTGGGTTTTAAAATTAATTTATTCATAAAGTAAATGAAAACCAGTTATTTACATGTTCGTTTTCGGAAACTGAAATAGTCAGAATTTATTTATTTCTTGTCTTACAGAATACATCAGCCCAGGTATCCTGTCCAGTCCGAAGTTAGCTACTTACAACTGCGCAGTAAATCAATTTTGTTCGTAGAAGATCAACTGCGCAGCTAAAAGCCAACTTCAGACTTCGAGCTCTGCCTATTTAGGACGTCATGGCGACGTCGCCAGCGGCGCAGGGCTGGCTACTTCAGAGTGCCTAGTGCGAGTTTTGCAAGTTAATTTTTTCGATGCGAAGATTATCATACCATTGAATCAAGTAGCACTTATTTTAGAATTGTGTATTAATAAAGACTGTCATCAGTACTTGGTCGTATTACACTTGAGCTCACTTTTGCGAGTGTAATCATTATTAACCGGCAAAATGAAAGAAGAAGTAATACCTAAATCATGTGACGTAGCATACGACTCTTTATTTCAAGAGACTTATAATTACGTATCGAGTTGCGAATGCTGTCAAAACTCGGAATCAGCACTCTGTTATCCGAAGGTCGTCAAGTCGAGTGGTCATGGCGACTCGACAGTCAGTTAGTAGAAGAAATCGCACGCTGACTGGCGACTACACTGGCGACTGAGTGAGCGAGGTGCACTTTATCGTGTATATTATAGTGGCAACGTCGCCAAGCTGCCAGAGTATCCAGAAGCCACGTAGAGAACTGTAGCTCGTGGCCACGCTTCCAATTTGGCGATGTTGCCAAGCCGTCGCCATACATACATTTCAATATTAACTGCTTGGATAGGTAGCCGGCGACGTCGCCAGTAGCGTCCTAATGAGGCAAAGCTCTAAACAGTTGTTTTAAAAAAAAACTGACGTTTATTTTCTTCGTGGAAATTGGTTTTGAAGGATTTTTAAATCATCTGTTATATACGCTATCTTCATCTTTTTCATACTGTGCATTTATGAGGCTAGATACGGACCTCTTGTCTGTCATGTCTGGCTCTCTGACATTCCTCGGTCTATGGTTGTGAAGGCTTGTCTCTGAACTCTCGCTGTCCGGGTCTATGGTTACTCGTTCAACTGTCACTTTTATATTGTTTAGAAGTTTGTGTTTATCTGTGAAAGTATAAAAATGGTCTGCGTCAGGACCGCCGTCACAAATCACCGATCCACTCGAAATACATATAGAGAGTTGCTACCTAATTGCTACCAGCTACCATTAGTTGCTACCAATTGCTACCCTCGTGTTTTTGAAGATATTCAGCATCCAAAGGTGACAGCCATTCTGGTATCAGGATGGATGTATTTCGAGAGAATCGGTGATTTGTGACGGCGGTCCTGACGCAGACTAAAAATGGTATTAGTAAGACATTTTTTTTTGCAAATAATAACTAGTGACTGTCTGTTTCCAGCGGTTTCACCCGCGTCTTGAACTTCCCAACATTAAAATAATTTTTCAAATCGGTTCAGTAGTTTCGGAGCACTCAGGGTACAAACAAACAAACGAAGAAACGATGTTTCCTCTTTATTAAATTACTACTGACTTCCACCCGCGGCTTTCACCCACGTCCCAATGAGTCCACTTCCAACATGGATCAAAAGTGGCCTATACGTTATTCTGGTGTATAGCCGCATTTATAACAATCGACTGCCTATCTGACCTCCTCAACCAAGTTACCCGGGTAAACCCATACTCCTTACTAAGACTGGTTGTCAGACTTACAAGCTTCTTATTACCCGTAACAACCCGGACATACTGTTACTGTTACAGCCTTTTTATCGTCCCACTGCTGGGCTGCGGCCTCCTCTCACACGGAGAAGGATTGAGCATTAATCACCACGCTTGCTCAATGCGGGTTGGTGATTTCAGACTTAATAGTCCAGGTTTCCTCAAGATGTTTTCCTTCACCTTTTTATCAGCCATTGGTGTCTAAGATATACTTAGAAAGTACGTACAAACTTTGAAAAGTTGCATTGGTACTTGCCTGACCTGGAATCGAACCCACACCCTCATATTCGAGGTTGGTTCTTTACCCACTAGGCCACCACGACTTTTTATGACATACAATATGATGAAATTTGAAATATGACTTTACTCTTACCTGGTAAGCAATCATTAGGACAAGGGCATATGGAACTGACATCAGGGCTGGTGATCCTGATATTCGCGTAGGAATGCTTCAGCACTATGTTTTCTCTGTCGCAGCCGCAGCGACCGCAATTAGACTTGCGTTTGACCACCTCTTTCGTTGAATATACTCCTGGTAGAAAGAAATCGTGGTGTTAGAAAAACTTGGTCATAAATAATGGCGTTCAAGATTTCGGAAATGGCAGCTGTTGAAAAAGAAGATCAGCCAGCTGCGCACGACATACAGGAATGAATTTTAAGCAGTGCACAAAAAAAACTGGTAGTCCAGAACATATCTGCATCATCAGTTAATTTTTTTTTTTCATTCTTTTGTCCGCCCTAAAATCAGCAAAATATGGATACCAAGTATTCTTACGCGCTTGGAGCAGCGCTCGCGTCAGTAAACCGGTTTCGCGTTGCCGCCGTGCCTACTATGACGACTGTGACCGTACAATCGGATACAAAATAAACATCTTTCGATATCAATAACTTTTCTTTTTCAACCGACTTCAAAAAAAGGAGGAGGTTCTCAATTCGGCTGTATTTTTTTTTTTTAATGTTTGTTACTCGATTTCTCAAAGACGCCTGGACCTATTTCAAAAATTCTATTTTTATTTGAAAGGGTATGCTTGTCATTTGGTCCCATCGTCATCAGATCAGGATCTGATGGTGGAAACCCTGAGAAATCGAGGGCATCTCTTGAAAATTGTAGGCGAGCATGGGGTAAAAACTTGACACTCAGGTGTATGCCTCAAAGTACTATTCAATAGTGAAGGTTTGAAGCTGACCTGATGATGGAGACCAGAGAGGGTCGAGGGAACTCAACAACTGAATGTGTAAATTACCTCGTGTTTGGGCTTATATTATTGGTATTGACGAGACCTTTGCAACAGTGAAGGTTTGGAGCTGACCTGATGATGGAGACCAGAGAGGGTCGAGGGAACTCAACAACTGAATATGTAAATTACCTCGTGTTTGGGCTTATTTTATTGGTATTGACGAGACCTTTGCAACAGTGAAGGTTTGGAGCTGACCTGATGATGAAGACCAGAGAAGGTCGAGGAAACTCAACAACTGAATATTTACATATTATATTATATAATACCTCGTATTTGGGCTTAAATTATTTGTATTGATGAGAACTTTCCACTGATACGGATAGTGACAGCTATTCGTATCACTGAAAAGCTGTAAATAAAAAACTTTTTTACAAAAAAAATAAACCGACTTCCCAAAACACTAAAAAGCCAAAAAAAAACTAATTTTAGGTGCATCGGCCTAGAAGTCGGTGGCAAAATTAACTGAGGAACATCCATAAGACATCCATTTTTTTTGTAAAAAAGTTTTTGTACTAAAACACGAAAAAAATAAAAAAAATAAAAAAATATAAAACTTATTTAAGTATAAGTTGACTTTGCGCACTGAATAAAATTCATTCCTGTATGGTAGTGGCCAAGCATTTGCTTGGACACAGGTGCACTCACTATTCCTTCACTCTCATAGCGCGATTGGATAGATCCGAGCATAGAAGAAAACGTACCTACGTGTCAATCTTAGGCCTGATCACTCTTCAGTTGTGTCAGATTGCCGTCCACAAGAGACTGTCGAGGACTATGAGAGTGAAGGAACACATAACCTTACCACTATGTTGCTGGGGATTTTGTTGCGCCACTTCTTCTTCCCAGCAAAACCACATAGGAAGTGGTGAAGGGTGGGCGTTTTGGGAGCTGTCTTTTGTAATTTTTTGACGTTCAAACAGTGCTGTTTTGCAGTCAAGTTTGAATCAATGAATTTGAACTGATTCAACGTACCCTGTTCTCCTTTAGAAAATACTATTGGTATATCCACATTTCTGCTTCCTCCGAAAGACTTTCGTTTCTTTCCAGGATTGAAGTTCGCAAAAGCTTTCTTGATAGAAGCTCCTAGACTCTTTCTCTCGGCATCAGGAGGAGATAGGAGGGGGCAGAGGCACTCGTCTACGGGACCCGAGCCCTCTTGCAAATGTGCCAAAGATTCCTCATCCAATTTTTTTAGCTGACTGAAGTTCATTGTTACTATTTCTATTTGTTCTATTTGTAGTGCAGTTGACTCTGTGAATAGAATAGAATTTTATTTTGCAAATATAACTAGCTGTTTTCCCGCGGTTTCACCCGCGTCCCGTGGGAGCTACTGCCCGCACCGGGATAAAATATAGCCTATGTTACTCGCAGATAATATAGCTTTCTAATGGTGAAACAATATTTAAGGTCGGTTGACTGCCTCGTTGGTCTAGTGGTCGCAAGCGCGGCTGCTGTGCTCGAGGTCTCGGGTTCGATTCCCGGGTCGGGCCGAAATCGCTTTGTGGGTTTTCTTAAACTTTCACAAAGCAGCCCGTAGTCTGGAAGTTGGTGATTGATTCACCCGTGCATCGGAGAGCACGTAAATGTCGGTCCTGCGCCTGATTTCTTTCCGGTCGTGTCGGATTGCCGTCCCATCGGGTTATGAGAGTGAAGGAATAGGGAGTGCACCTGTGTCTGCGCAAATGCTTGTGCACTATAATATGTCCTGCGCAGCTGGCTGATCTCCTTATATGAGAACAGCCGCCGTGGCCGAAATCGACCGTGGATGCCATTATTATAAAATCGGTCCAGTAGTTTTTGAGTTTATCCATTACAACCAAACAAACAAAGTTTTCCTCTTTATAATATTATATTAAGTATAGATCACAATATCATTGTTTGTTTAACTTAGGTACCTACATAGACGAGATGAATTAAATTATTACTAATACAATTATACATTTTTGTGAGACAAATAGTTGGTTGAATTTTAATAGGGACTGGCTGATCCTGTCAAAGTGTGGTGGCGTAACGGGTAAAGAACCAACCTTTCAAGTAAGAAAGTGTTTTTGATCCAAGTCAGGCAAGTACCAATGCAAATTTTCTAAGTTTGTATGCACTTTCTAAGTATATCTTAGACACCAATGACTGTGTTTCGGATGGCACGTTAAACTGTAGGTCCCGGCTGTCATTGTACGTCCTTGGTAGTCGTTACTAGTAGTCAGCAAGCAGTAAGTCTCTATTGGGTTGCCCGGGTAACTGGGTTGAGGAGGTCAGGGGCCCGATTCTCCTAATTTTACTTCGATTCACGTTCGACTCGATTCGACTGAGATCCAATCCCGACTCGATTACGATTGAAGCTAATGTGGCATTCCGCTATTTTTTCTTTGAAATAAACGTTTTTATCCTTCTCTATCATTCAATAATGAATCTTTTTGTCAGCAAATGATTTACGATTGCAAAATGATTGTACAGCAAACTACCGTATAGACCAAAATCACCAAAAAAGCAGACCAATCGCACACCAATCAAATGTCAATCGAATACGATTGGTCTTTGATTAGTAGCAGAATGTCCGATATGGTAAAAACTGCTATTACGATCATATTACGATTCGATTTCTATTCGATTTTGACATTATTAACATAGGAGACCCATTGAAGTAATCAAGGACATGGGCGATATCGGTGTGGATATCATGCATATCATCTGCACAAAAATTTGGGACACTGGAGAATGGCCAAGAGATTGGTCAAAGTCAGTCTTCATACCACTCCACAAGAAAGGATCGACGAAGAAGTGTAACAACTACCGCTTGATCTCCCTAATATCACACGGAAGTAAGATACTGCTTCATATCCTGAACACAAGGCTGCAGGCATTCCTGAACAGAGAAATTGCTCAAGAACAAGCTGGTTTCGTGAAAGGAAGAGGTACACGCGAGCAAATTCTCATCTTGAGACAGATAATTGAAAAGAGTAGAGAATTTAATAAACCCCTGTTTCTTTGCTTTGTCGACTTTCGCAAAGCATTTGATACAGTCAAGTGGAGTAAACTTTGGAATATACTCCTAGAAATGGGTGTACCGCAACATCTAGTGTATCTCATCAGACGATTGTACGAAGACGGCACAGCAGCAGTCCAGGTAGATGGGTTTGACTCAGCCAATTTCAAGACGCAGGCGGGTGTTCGGCAGGGATGCATTCTCTCCCCGTTGTTGTTCAATATATACACAGAATATATCATGCGCAAGGTGCTAGATCAGTGGGATAAAGGGATATCTTTGGGGGGTCGCATGATTTCAAATCTCAGGTACGCTGACGACACTACTCTTCTCGCTTCCTCACTACCTGATATAGAAAACCTTCTCCAACTTCTAGAGTGTACCAGTCTTGAGTATGGCTTGGCTATAAACCGCGAGAAAACCAAAATGATGATTGTGGATCGCAAGACCAATAATAGACCGGAGATCCATAACATTGGTAACTGTGCAGTTGTCCAGAGCTACATTTACTTAGGCTCCACCAACAACACCGGAAGTTGTGAGGAAGAGATACGAAGGCGATGTGCTGTGACGCGTTCAGCTGTGGAAAAGCTCAAGAAGATCTGGAGAGACAGGCGCATAACCAAAAATACCAAGGTCCGACTGATGCGGTGCTTAGTCTTTCCTATCTTTCTACCTCTATATGGAGCTGAAACATGGACTATTCGTCAAAAAGATCGCAGCAGAATAGATGCGTTGGAGATGTGGTGCTGGAGGCGGCTACTGAGAGTAAGCTGGACTGAACACCGCACTAATGTATCCATATTAAAAGAGCTTCACATCAAACAAAGACTTTCTTCGATTGTGCAACTAAGAACACTTAAAATGTTTGGCCATATCATCCGCAATGAAGACTCAATGGAACGATTAGTTGTGCAAGGGAGAATAGAAGGACAGCGACCTCGTGGACGATCGCCAACCAGATGGACAGACCTCATAAAATCTGTAACATCAAGCTCAATTGTGGAGTGCGCACGGAACGCCACCAGCAGGGAGAAGTGGAGAGAAATCGCAAGGGCAGCCACCAGAGACAATCCATGATCACGACCACTCTGCCAAGAGTGTCCGATTAAGAAGAAGAACTTAGGAGAATCGGGCCCCAGATAGGCAGTCGCTTCTTGTAAAGCACTGGTACCCAGCTGAATCCGGTTAGACTGGAAGCCGACCCCAACATGGGAAAAAGGCTCGGGAGATGATGATGATGATGTAATGATGGGAAGAAAAGTATTAAAGAGGTGTAGAAGGCACTTATTAATACTTACATTAATTACCATGTTCTAACTTCTATATCTATTTGTGAATGGAGGTGTCTGCTATCATAATCCTATGTTGCTTCTCTGCTTTTGAAGTCTTTAGCATGTTTAGTGCCTGTAAATACATCACAGATGAATCATTATTTAGCTTCAACATCATAGCGGTTCCACCATAATTCAGTGGGAACTACTCGCCACAGCAGGATAAAAAATAGTTAATGTCTTCTTTCGGGCTCTAGACTATGTATGATTTGGTTCATCCAAATCGGTTAAGTGGTTTTGACGTGAAAGTAGTATAGACTTAGTTGCTTCCACATTTATTTATTTATTTAATGTTTCTTTATGTAAGCACCCTTAGGCGGTCTCGGTCGGTAACAGTCTACTTTTCGGTGGTGGACTAACGCGTTGCCCGCGCTTTCGTTCGCGTGTATTATGTAATTTACTTGTTTAACCCCTGTAGTCGTGAGCCGTCGTGAGGAACTAACCGTCTAAAACTTGAGATCGACTGGCCTTTGTTTCTACGCATATAGGTACAGAAATATACTTAGGTATATCATATAAGCGATTGTCGGAAGCTATACTCTATCCACGGAAGCAAGAGCTGAAAGGTAAACAAAGAATGACACTTTTTCAAGATGGCGGTATAAACCGACCTATGACAAAACGTCACATTTTTGTGCAAAATGTTCGCAGTATCTGTGATTTTGTCATCGGTCGGGTTAAACCGCCATCTTGAAAAAGTGTCATTCTTTGTTTACCTTTTAGCTCTTGCTTCCGTGGATAGAGTATAGTGACTACGTAACAGCCGCACGGGTCGATCATAAAATCAAGCGTTGCTTGACCCGTTCGTTCCGTGGATAAGACTATCTTGTCATGACGACTTCCTCCGTGTTTTGGAGTGGGTCTCGGCTGTCATTTGAACATCTTTGGCAGTCGTTACGGGTGGTCAGAAGCCGTAGTCTGACAACCAAGGGGGTAACGGATTTCCCAGGCAACTGGGTTGAGGCCGACGAAGGCTGAGTCAATTCTGAAGTAAATATATATAAATGGTTAAAAAAATACTTCTTCTCTCTCTTTCTGGTCGTTCCCTCAATGCTGAGGATCTTCTCCACTCGGTCCGGTTCTGCGCCATATGTACCGCTCCCTGTATCTGGCCTCCAGTCACCTCTTTGAGGTGGTCCACCCATCTAGCTGGTGCTCTTCCTCTAGCGCGCTTCCCCTCCATTTGTCCGAGAATGATGAGTCTCTCCAGGCTATGCAATGGAGATCGCATTATGTGCCCAAAGAAACTCCGGATCCTTTCCTGGCACGTAGTCAGCAGACGCTTGGCAACCTTCAGCTCTTCGAGGATGGAGACATACTTACGATAAATGATAAAAATACTTACGATAGGATAAATGATAAAAATTACTTCAAACTTTGGCTAACATTGCTCGGTTTTTGTATTTTGTTGCTTCTTTCTAATGGAGTCGGTGGTTTTGTGACGTGTTCTGACGGAAAGGATTGCTGTCAGTTTATTTTTCATAAAAACAGCTTGGATTGTAAGAAGTTTTATATAATAAGCTTACTACCTCCTTACAAGATATTTTCCATCTTTTCTCTGAAGATTTTACCGGTGTGCAGCATTGTGACGTACACAAATGTATCTCGTGGTTTACTCGCTCTAGCAAACAGTAACACATTACGTGCGATCATTCGTAAAATATACGCGAAATTGCCCCCGACCACATTAAAATTATATATTTTATTTCCTCGGTAAATGGGCTGAGTAATTAACACTAAAATAACTTTGCAAATCGATTAATTGGCTAGTTCCTGACTTTAAAAGATCAACATTTTCTGCTTCATAATATTAGTACCTACAGCTTTTCAAGAATCGATTTTTTATCTATTTTTTTAGGTCCTACTAAGTAACTGTACTGGAGTAGGTAACTGGGTTGAGGAGGTCAGATAGGGCAGTCGCTCCTTGTAAAGCACTGGTACTCAGCTGCATCCTGTTAGACTGGAAGCCGACCCCAACATAGTTGGGAAGACTCGGGAGATGATGATGGGCAGAAATTCTCTCGGGTGAAACCGCGGGTAAACAACTAGTAACTTAAACGCCATAGCTTCGATACTTAAAGTTGATAGCTCATACTAATAGTGCAAGGAAAGTGCTGTCGACAATTTAGCGAATATTAAGAAAATGTACAAATGTTGTCGTCGTCAATATAATCGCTAGCCTTTTAGTTGGATCGGCAGTTTATTGGTTTATGATACCTAATATTACTAGGTTATATATTTATAAGTATAGTATACTCCGTTTTGTTAGGTATTTAAACATACCGTCGTACTACAAAAAAAAAAACTTAAACGTCTGCGTCTGTTGATCATAATATGACGTTGAAATAAGGTCCGTTTTGCAGCCACACTTTTTTTAGGCAACTGTTCAACCATTGTTCAACAGATGTTTTAGGTTTTGTAGTAAGGCTGAAACAGTCTTGATATGACGTTTTCTTTAAAAGGAAATACGTATAATCTGGAATGAGAACCTCCTTTTAGAGAAGTCAGTTAAAAAATGGAGCTTCAAATAAATATACAGAAACTGAACTTTATTTATAACAAGCCGTTTTCCCGCGGTTTCACTCGCGTCCCGTGGGAACTACTGTCTTTACCGGGATAAAAGCTAGCCTATGTTACTCGGGAAGAGTGTAGCTTTCCAAAAATGTATGGGTTTTTCAAATGGATTCAATAGTTTCGGAAACTACCAAAAGAAGTCATGGTGGCCTAGTGGGCAAAGAACTAACCTCTCGAATATGAGGGCGCGGGTTCGATTCCAGGTCAGGCAAGTACCAATGCAACTTTTCAAAGTTTGTATGTACTTTCTAAGTACCTATATCTTAGACGCCAATGACTTTGTTTCGGATGGTAAGTTAAACTGGTAGTCAGAAGCCAGTAAGTCTGACACCAGTCTAACCAAGGGTATCGGGTTGCCCGGGTAACTGGGTTGAAGGGGTAAGATAGGGCAGTCGCTCCCTGTAAAGCACTGGTACTCAGCTACATCCGGTTAGACTGGAAGCCGACCCCAACATAGTTGGGAAAAAGGCTCGGAGGATGATTATAGTTTCGGAGCCTTTAGGGGACAAACAAATAAAACATGTTTCCTCTTTATTTTATTAGTATGAATAACTTTACAATAGCTGAACCGATTTTCATGAAACATTCTAAGAATCACCGTTTGAACACCAGCATCCAAATCCGATCATCTATTATGGAGCTACGGTGCCACAGATAGACACAAATAACTTTTTTGCGTCGGGCTAAAAAATATAATAAAACAAATAATTTAAATTTAAGTCATCTTTATTTAATGATTCTTAATTATACAAGAAATACTATTTTACATTTAATATAAAAATAAAATCGTAGCATGTCAATCTATTTTATACGCCCGTATTTTTACTAGGAATACAGAATCTATTAAAAAGTATTTTTTTTAAAAGAAACTACTATAAGAGCTCTGCCTCACTAAGACGCCATGGCGACGTCGCCGGCTACGTATCCAAGTAGTTAATATTGAAGTGTATGGTACCTAACTCACTTGGCGACGGTTTCGAAACGTCACCAAACTGAAAGCGTGGTCGCGAGCTACAGTTCTCTACGTGGCTTCTGGCTACTCTCGTAGCTTGGCGACCTTCGGATGCCAGAAGTAGCCAGGCCTGCGCCGCTGGCGACGTCGCCATGTCGTCTTAATGAGGCAGAGCTCTTAAACTATTAATAGACAAATATTGCAAAAATTAGAATTTGCCATACGAAAATTGATGCAGGAAATTATAGACAATATTTTTTGGAACATACCTACAAACATGAGAAACTCTTTTTTGGGAAGTCGGTTAAGAAACAAAAAAACATTAAAAATTATAAGATTTCTAGAAGTTTAAATTTCTCAGATGTCTTGTCGTTCATAAACGTAGCTTGTCACAATATTAAGATTCACAGTATAACCATTTTTAAAAGGCGTATCAAAACAGAACTTTTACTGTTACAGTAGGCATATAAATAGAAAAACTAGCTACACAAAGACAGAAAAACATAAATAAAAATAATATTTAAACTATAAAAATACCATTATTAACTGCCAAACACTGAAACGACACTTAATTTTAAGTGTTTCTCAAATATCATTCTATTTCTGACACACTTAAAAAATTCATCATCATCATCATCATCTCAGCCATAGGACGTCCACTGCTGAACATAGGCCTCCCCCTTAGATCTCCACAGATACCTGTTGGAGGCGGGTTATTCCCGCTCGGTAACACCCTTTCGTTGACACTGTGGACGATCGGGAAAAAAAAGTTTCGTTCGTTCACAGTGTTGACAAACGCTACTTATTATTTCGGTTAATTCCCGTTCGGTAACACCTTTCGTTCCTGTCGTCAACACTGTTGACGATCGGGAAAAAAAGTTTCGTTCGTTCACAGTGTACATGAATGCTGGTTTTTATTTTTTAAATATAGAAATAAAAATAAAACATCATGGATTTTTCAAGTGTAAAATGGTGATTATGAACATGATGAGGCCATTTTTTAATTTTCTAGTTAATTGTGTTTTAAAAGATCTAACATAATCCATTAAAACATTTTAAAAATACAAACAAATAAAAACCAGCAATCATGGACACTGTGAACGAACGAAACTTTTTTTTCCCGATCGTCAACAGTGTTGACGACAGGATCGAAAGGTGTTACCGAACGGGAATCACCCTTGGAGGCGACCTGCATCCAGCGTCTTCCAGCGACCTTCATAAGGTCGTCTGTCCACCTTGTTGGTGGACGTCCTACGCTGCGCTTGCTTAAAAAATTGCTGCAGGAGAAAGACTTCTAAATAAGACTTAAAATTAAGTAACGTTTGAGTATTTAGACGTAAGTCGTTTATTACTATGGCAACGTTACCCGAATAAAATATACAACTCATATTATGCCATAGATCTTGTACTAAATTGTCATTTGTCATCATTCGGACATGAACAGCCTTACTACAAAAACTTAAGCATCTGTTGAACACCTATCTAAAAAAAAGTGTGGCTGCAAAACGGACTTTATTTCAACGTCATAATTTGACATTTTTAGACAAGTGTTCAACAGACGTTTTTGTGGTACGACGGTTAATCTTTTACAAGGTCAATAATTAATATATATATTAATATATTAATAGTCTTTACTATTCATTATTTAAAATGTCGTTAGTCGCGTTGTCTTTTTATTTTATTTTTTATTAGTAGTATAAGATAAATAATGCTTTGCTATTAGCCAATTTTGTCACGCCTATACGGGGGTTTATAATTATTTAAGAATAATGTCAAATCCATGATTAAAATTAATGATTATTTTTTTTTTAAGAACAATAATATATCTAGTGACTATCAGTGTTTGTAGAGCTGAAAACGGGGGGCAAAACATTTTGTTACATCTTGAAAACTGGCAGCTGTCAATTGCACATAAGAAGAAGAAGAAGAAGAAAAATTGTTTATTGACACAAGCCATACATACACATAGAAAAAAAAACAAAATAAAGTAACAAAAGGTTGCGTCAAATAGGTCAGACAGACAGTTCAGCATTATGCCAGACAGATAGTGTCTGACGCTGGTTTTCAACTGCGGAGTTGCGGGTGTCCATCGGTATGAACTGATTTATGCTCTATAGAAAAAAATAAAAAAACTACTAAACTATGTACAGTCAACTTCAGGTCAGTGGTAACAGTTTTATAGGAAAATCGTACTTATTACTATTGAGTTAAGGTGCATGAAAGTTACCACTGATGTGCGGTCTACCGTACTATTTAAAAAAGAAACGTAAATCATAATCAGAAGGATTAGTCACAAAAATTAAATAAAAATAAAAAGTGGAGGTAGACATAAATAAATTCATACCGTGACTTGAGACACGGTGGTATAATGACAGACTCTTTGTCGATCGCATTCAAAACGTTCCTTTAGTCGTCACGAGGGATAAAAACGCTATTATGCCATATAGGCTTGTTAGGAACTCCACTTTAACGGAACGGACCCTAAGTGGGTGTTCAAATTAAACAGTAAAACAAATTTTCTAGAAACTCAACTTTATTTATTACGATTACAAAAAAAAAATATTCATACGAAAGAATGTTTTTTTGTCAATATTACTGCGTTTAGTATTAATTGCATATGGCAACATTTCATTTATCAAATCTGGGAACTAAATCTTATATCTTAGGGTCCGTTCAGATAGACCGGCTCGGAGAGCATCGGCGCGCATTTTTCTTTTCACACAGACCGGAGCCGATCGGCTGCGCGAGCATTAAAGAGCATGCAAACGGAGACAAACGTCAAGAAAAAATACACGATCGGAGCCAGTCGACTCCTCTTATTATTTCACACCGAGCGCATGCAAAAATAAACCTTACTTCGAATACTAAGTACTCAATTTTCAACGTGTTAAGAATTTGCTCTGCTCTCCGAGCCGGTCTGTCTGAACGGACCCTTTGGCTCAGATACACCAACATAAACGTCCGTATTTCTTAAAACATTTGTCATTTTGAATAGTGTACACATTAATATTGTTTATATTCATACTAAACAGTTGTTTTAAGAAAACTTACGTTTATACTGTCGGTGAAAATAAGCCTCGTAAATACATATTTAATTGAAAATCCACTGTCAAATCATCCATTTTCGTTCACTTGTCAAAAATCCAGAATTACAATTTCGGGAATGAAATCCGAAACCACGGAGGAAGGAAAGATAGCGGAGATGCCATATGGAAGGTAGGTCAGACGCCTTCTTGTAGGTCAAGCAACGTATGGTAGACGTGATCAGTTACTACAACTAACGAGACGTTCGGGTTTCTTGTCAAATCAAAACCAATCTGTCAAAGATTGGTGATTATCTTTGAAAATAATGGGCGGGTTCTATAAAAGACGTATAAAGGCGGAGCTAGTAACGTTCCTCGTCCCCCGAACACCCGCATGTTGTCGCGCTACTATTTTACGAGATTTTGCGTTATGACATCTCCGCTAGTCATTTTATTCTTCGAGCCCGAAACTTTTAACTATTACTTAAATTGAAAACTCTAAAAACCTTACTACAAAAAACTTAAACATCTGTTGAACACTTGTCTAAAAAAATTTGACTGCAAAACTGACCTTATTTCAGCGTGTATTTTTTTAGACAAGTGTTCAACAGACGTTTAAAAGTTTTTGTAGAACGACGGTAATTGTCTAGAAAGATATTTAGGACTGGCCTTACACTTGTAAGCTTTTCTCACGTAATGGGTTTTTTTCTTAAAAATAAAAATAGTTCCCAAGAAAATCATAGGTGGCGTTGTACCTACTGCGTGACCGGGCCTTTGCCAGGTTAAAAGAAATAATTGGGCCGAGCTCTTTAAGTAGTTTGGTTCAAAAAAATCAGAGTTCTGGTCAATTTTTTTTCAAATCCTCTCGGGACATTCAGATAGTAATCGAACTGACTTCTTTCCTCTTTTTTTAACACGCTTATATTAGCTTCACTTGTAACTATGTATGTAAGAAAATCTTGGAATCTTAATTTGATCCACTTCCCTGGATCTTCTCTTTCTTAGGTCTTCGATTACGATGAAAGGAGGATGCCAAGCCGCCATAGTTATTTAGGCCCTGAGTGCCCACAAGTAACATCGATTGTTTCTATTATTATGCCCCACAAATAATATATTGACAAAATAAAAATTATTGAAAATAGTTGGAGTTTTCAAATTACAAGGTTTTTTTAATGTGCCCTATATAAGTATTAAAAAGTTATTGAAAACTTTCTCATTATCAGCAAGAGCGGAATCCATATTCAGGCCGTGGTCGTCAGGTATAGGAGAATCGCCAGTCAGTATTCATGGTCAAAATCGTCGATTTTTATAGCAAAATACACGCAGCGAATCACTACGATGCAAATGCAAACAAAGTAATGCAATGACATTTCTATTATTGTCAATTGTCAACTGACAGAAATCTTTATTTTTTCCCGGATTTTAAATTGGCAAGCTAGCAAATGTCTGTTTATTTCGTTGTATCGTTTCAATATTTATTTTTTATTAAAAAAAATTACTGAGATGTATCGCGTCGTGAATAGAAGAGTTAAAACGTAAAATTTACATATATTTTTTTACTAAATTAAATTTCTTGGGCATTGCAAGGCCTAAAATCGGCATTCCCCTTTGAACACGCTCTGAGTTCTGATGACAATACATGACTAGCGTGTTTTTAGTTTTTTAAAACATTATTATTTTATTCCCTATTTTTTTTTTAAATTGTTGATGACAAGTACGCTTCGTTATACGACTTCGAAATGTGATATCTCTTGCACGTGGTGATTAACGCTCAATCCTTCTCCGTGTGAGAGGAGGCCGCAGCCCAGCAGTGGGACGATAACAGGGCTAATGATGATGTTGACTTACGAAAGCAACTTACAAGTATAAAGTCGGTGTAAGCCGCTAAGGAGAAAAAGTCTATGTACTAACCACGGAGTAAGCAAAGATGAACGGAGATGCCATAATGCAGGTAGGTCAGGCGCCTTCTTGTAGGTCAAATTCGTACACTATACACATTCGGGCATATTGATATACAAAAAATCCAAGATGCACACTCAACGTCACCAAATGAGCGCAACATTCAAAATTGTGCGCTCATTTTCTTTGTCCTAGCCGACCACTTCGATCGTAAAATTTTATTGCTTTAACTACAGTGCGTTGTAGTTAAAGCAATGAAATGCAGTCGTCGTGGTGGCCTAGTGGGCAAAGAACCAACCTCTCGAGTATGAGGGCGCGGGTTCGATCCCAGGTCAGGCAAGTACCAATGCAACTTTTCTAAGTTTGTATGTACTTTCTAAGTATATCTTAGACACCATTGGCTGTGTTTCGGATGGCACGTTAAACTGTAGGTCCCGGCTGTCATTGAACATCCTTGGCAGTCGTTACGGGTAGTCAGAAGCCAGTAAGTCTGACACCAGTCTTACCAAGGAGTATGGGGTTGCCCGGGTAACTGGGTTGAGGAGGTCAGATAGGCAGTCGCTTCATGTAAAGCACTGGTACTCAGCTGAATCCGGTTAGACTGGAAGCCGACCCCAACATAGTTGGGAAAAAGGCTCGGAGGATGAACTACAGTGCGTTGTAATAACGACTTTAAGCAATTCGCGTAAAGTTGAACTTGCAATAACGTATGATTGTACATTATAGAAAGAGACAGAATTAGTGTTCGGGGACACTTTCGAGCGTTACTTTTATTCGAGACTGTGCATCTTGGGTTTTTGTATATCAATGACTGGACATGACCAAAAAAATCAATTAACGAGGGGTTCTAATTCTTTTGGACAACTGTCAAAGATTTTTGGTATTACAAAAAACCGACCAAGTGCGAGTCGGACTCGCGCACGAAGGGTTCCGTACCATTATTTATGAAACGGGCAAAAAAATCACGTTTGTTGTATGGGAGCCCCTAAAATATTTATCTAATTCTGGTTTTCAGTATTTGTTGTTATAGCGGCAACAAAAATACGTCATCTGTGAAAATTTCAACTCTCTCTCTCTCTCTCTAACTATCACGGTTAATGAGATACAGCCTGGTGACAGACGGACGGACGGACATAGGAGCGAAGACAATAGGGTCCCATTTTACCCATTGGATACTGAACCCTAAAAATGGTCGGGTCCAAAGAAGGCGTGTAAGGGCGGAGCTAGTAACGTTCCTCGTCCCCCGAACACCCGCATATTGTCGCGGTACTTTCTTAGGAGATTTTGCGTTATGACATCTCCGCTAGTCATTTAGTTCTCCATGGTACAGTTATCGGCACGAATCTTGAGCTCTGACCTACATCTGCGCAGAAGTGATTTATTGGCAAAGAACCAATCCCGAGTGACGGCTATGACGCGATGCACTGCGGGCCAATCACCGCTTTAGTCCGCCCCCGCGCCTCACGAATACCACAAAAGGGACCCAATAAATTACTTCTGCGCAGGTGAAGGTCAGAGCTCAAGATTCGTGCCGATAACTATATTGCCTTTATTTAAGTCTAGATATAATTCAGATATTCTATATAGTTTAAAGTTTACACTGCGATCCTTTTCTAGGTATGTTTATGTAAGGCGATGGGTGCGGATATAGGGGTCTTCTACATTTGAAGTCCACTAGATCGACTATTTTTGTCGGCTGTAACAAAGAAAGTCATAATTTTTAGTTAATTAAGCATTAGATATTATGTAAAATAAGTATTGAACATGAACATGGATGGATATAGTGGAAGAGGACGACCAAAGAAACGTTGGATTGTGTGAAAGTCGATATGGTTAGAAAGAATGTTACTTGTGAGATGACGGCAGATAGAAGAGTATGGAAGGAGAAAACATGCTCGCCGACCAGAAATAAAATTGGCATAAAGGCAGGAGGATGATGATAATTATGATATAATTTACTAATTGTTTCCCGCAGTTTCACCCGTATTTTTTAATTAATATTGTGTGTTTTTAAACCATTCTGTGTAAATTAAAGGTCAGATAGGGAGTCGCTCCGCGTTGGTAAAAGGGTAGGTAGATGATACTCTATAGTTATAAGTACCAATTTTATAAAGGGGAAAAAAATATTTTTTGTTTGTTTGTAATGGATAAACTGAAAAACTACTGGACCGATTTTTTAAATTCTTTTACTGTGCGATACGTGCACTCTTCCCGAGTAACATAGGCTATAATTTATCCCGATAGTAGTTAGTAGTAATACACGGGTGAAACCGCGGGAAAAAGGCTAGTCACTACTATCCCTACTAACATTATAAATGCGAAAGTAACTCTGTCTGTCTGTTTGTTACGGTTTCACGTCTAAACCACTGAACTGATTTTAATAAAATTTGGTACAGGAATAGAGTTGACCTTGAGAAATCAAGAGTTCTCTTGAAAACGCGATATAACCGAATCCGACGCGGGCGAAGCCTCGGGCGGAAGCTAGTATGTAAATAAACAAACACGCTCACCTTAGGATAGCATCTGTCACACTCGTCTTCATCCCCTCCCTCCTCCTTCTCCTTTTCCTCTTTCTCCTCCTTCGGTTCTGGACTATGTCCCGCCCCTCCCTCGGCTGTCGATATGATATACACCGACAGTTTCTGTCGCTCCGGAGAGTCCATGGCTATGTGTTTCTACAACCGCAAAGTAATATTAATTTAGAAATAATAAAAATTCGCACAGCGAAAAATTTTTGGAGGAGACTATTCATCATCATCATCATCTCAGCCATAGGACGTCCACTGCTGAACATAGGCCTCCCCCTTAGATCTCCACAGATACCTGTTGGAGGCGACCTGCATCCAACGTCTTCCGGCGACCTTTATAAGGTCGTCTGTCCACCTCGTTGGTGGACGTCCTACGCTGCGCTTGCTAGTCCGTGGTCTCCACTCCAGCACTTTATACTAGGAGGAGACTATTATATAAATAAAATATCAAAAGTCTGAAGAAATTCGAGGTCAAACGTCAAGGTCAAATTAAAATTTCAACTGTCTTACTATCACGGTAATGAGACAGACTGTGATAGACGGACATAGAGAAAAGTTAGAAATAGAGTCCTGTTTTAGCCTCAAGGTCATTCTACGGACCCCTAAAAATTTCTTCTAATATTTTTTTTTGATAATTATGTCGTGGTGGCCTAGTGGGTAAAGAACCAACCTCTCGAGTATGAAGGTGTGGGTTCGATTCCAGTTCAGGCAAGTACCAATGCAACTTTTCTAAGTTTGTATGTACTTTCTAAGTATATCTTGGACACCAATGGCTGATAAAAAGGTGAAATGAAAACATCTCGAGGAAACCTGGACTATATAGTCTGAAATCCCCAACCCGCATTGAGCAAGCGTGGTGATTAACGCTCAATCCTTCTCCGTGTGAGAGGAGGCCGCAGCCCAACAGTGGGACGATAAAAAGGCTGTAACAGTACACTCACCTTATAAAACTCAATAAGTTCCTCCTTAGTGATTGTATTCAGCTCTTCGACTTCTACCCTCGGCCTGTCAAAGTTGTACACCTGCAAGACAATGTCCTGACTACACGAGTATACTTGTCACATTATATTCTAAACATGTTATAGTATACCGGCTACAGTGTTACCACAGATGTGAAGCTACGTAGAATCATCGGCACGAATCTTGAGCGCTGACCTTCACCAGCGCAGAAGTGATTTATTAGCAAAGAACCAATCCCGAGTGACGGCTATGACGCGATGCACTGCGGGCCAATCACCGCTTTAGCCCGCCCCCGCGCCTCACGAATACCACAAAAGGGACCCAATAAATTACTTCTGCGCAGGTGAAGGTCAGCGCTCAAGATTCGTGCCGATGATTATAATAACGTTTGTTACAATGTCACTCACACACGCATGTGCATCGACGAGCTTTTACATTCTTCTCTCGGTGCTGTCAGTACTGGGGCCCGATTCTCCTAAGTTAATAATGTCAAAATTGAATAGAAATCGATTAGTTTGCGATTGGTCTGCTATTTTAGTGATTTTGGTCTATACGGTAGTTTGCTCTACAATCATATTGCAATCGTAAATCATTTGCAGACAAAATGATTAATTATTAAATGACGGAATAGGATAAAAACATTTATTTCAAAGAAAAAATAGCGGAATGCCACATACGCTTCAATCGTAATTGAGTCGGGATTGGATCTCAGTCGAACCGAGTCGAACGTGAATCGTATGTCGCTTAAGTAAAATAGCGGAATCGTGGCCCTGAGTGTCGTGCATCGGACACATGCGTGTGTGAGTAACATTGTTCACACCACAACTGTTCACAATGGAATATATCACAAGATGAGCGGAGATGTCATAAGGCTGGGTCCAGCTTCTTCTAGCTCAAACACGATGGGCATGACGAAAACGATAAATTACGACTGAATTAACGAAGCGTTCGGGCTCTTTGAGTCATCTGTCAAGTGGTATTACAAAAACACTGAAAAGCAAAAAAAAAACCATTCTTAGGTGCATCGGCCTAGAAGTCAGTGTCTAATGGATGTTTCAGAGTTTATACGCCACCGACTTCTAGGCCGATGCACCTAAGAATAGTTTTTTTTTTGCTTTTCAGTGTTTTTGGGAGTCGGTTTTATTTTTTTGCAAAAAGTTTTTTATTTTTGGCTTTTTAGTGACAAGCATAGTTGTCACTATCCGCATTTGTGGAAAGTTCTCATCAATACGAATAATATAAGCCAAAACACGAGGTAGTTTACATATTCCGTTGTCGAGTTCCCTCGACCTTCACCGGTCTCCATCATCAGGTCAGCTCCAAATTTTCACAGTTGCAAAGGTCTCGTCAATACAAATAATATAAGCCCAAACACGATGTAGTTTACATATTCAGTTGTCGAGTTCCCTCGACCTTCTCTCGTCTCCATCATCAGGTCAGCTCCAAACCTTCACTGTTGCATAGTGTTATCAGACATACACCTCATTGTCAAGTTTTTAACCTATGCACGCCTACAATTTTCGAAAGTTGCCCTCGATTTCTCAGGGTTTCCACCATCAGATCCTGACCTGGTTAGGGACCACCTGGAAGGTATACCCTATACAACAAAAAAAAATTTGCAAATCGGTCCAGGCGTCGTTCGAGTAATCGGTGAACATAATCCCGACGAATTGAGAACCTCCTCCTTTTCCCAAAACCCAACTTCCCAACTTCCCAAAGTCGGTTAAAAAATGGTCGGGTCCAATGAAGACGTGTAAGGGCGGAGCTAGTAACGTTCCCCGTCCCCCGAACACCCGCATGTTGTCGCGCTACTTTCTTACGAGATTTTCTCTTATGACATCTCCGCTCGTCGTTTTGTCTTATTTAATCTTTATTATTAACTAGCTTCTGCCAGCGGTTTCACCCGCATCCCGTGGGAACTACTTCCCGTACCGGGATAAAAAGTAGCCTATAGCCTTCCTCGATAAATGGGCTATCTAACACTGAAATAAATTTTCAAATCGGACCAGTAGTTCCTGAGATTAGCGCGTTCAAACAAACAAACAAACAAACTCTTCAGCTTTATAATATTTGTATAGATTTTAGACCTTATTTCAATAGGAATAAAGTGGATAATGGTTTGGCAGTGAAATACGTTCAAGTCAAGACAGAAGCCAGAAAGTCTGACAACCTGATACAGGTTTCCCGGGTTACTGGGTTCAGGAGGTCAGATAGGCAGTCGCTCCTTATAAAACTCTAGTACTAAAAAAATACTGCTAAACTACATAATCTTATTTGATAATTATATTAGCACTTCTCGCCTGAACACACAAAATTCAAGCTCATATTTAAGACTTGAATTTAACCTGAAAAGAAATTTGATTAAAATATATTATTACAGTGGACCCGCGGTAATTCGGCCCTGCCTAATCCGGCACCCCTTGTAATCCGGCAAGGTCTTTATTATTTTAACCGACTACAAAAACAGGTCCTGAAGTCGACTGTCCTTTTTATTTTTTACCGGGGATCGCAATAGGAAATAATATGCTATTTAGAAACGCAAAATTTAACGTATTTGACGACGCCCTCAGAGTACATAAATTCTTACTAATATTATAAATGTGAAAGTAACTCTGTCTGTCTGTCTGTCTTTTCTTCACGCCTAAACTACTGAACCGATTTGTGTGAAATTTGGTACAAACATAGTTTGAAACTTGAGAAAGGACATGGGATAGTTTTTATTACAAAAAATATAAAAATAAAAAATTCCGGACATATAAACCCCATCTATTGGTCAAACCAAAAATCTGCCGGAAGTCACTATTCCACGCGAACGAAGTCGCGGGTAAGAAGAATCTTATCATTGGATCTGTAATTTGTCGGATCAGAAGGTATTCTTTTGTAAAAAAACCGACGTAAGAGGTCTCAGGTACTCTATAATCCGACAAATTCGATAGTTCAACACTGCCCTGCAAAAAGATTTTCGGATTACCGGAGGTCCACTGTATTAAAATAAATTATTCTTATTTCAAAGCAATAGAGTCGATATTAGTTTAATGCTGAAATTATCTCTATTTACCTGCGCAGTAATTTCGTTCCACATCTGCGCAGCTCTCGAAGACATACGTTTGGGTTTCTCGAGCTTTTGCGCCGACAATGCCGCTCTATGCTTCATGAATTCCACATCCGTCATGTTTTTTAGATAATCCTGTAAAAAAAATAAATATATAATTAATTATAATAATTTCATTTATTTGCATAAAATGTGGTACAATAGCAAGTTATAGTGCTAGACACATTCCGCAGGTTAAAAAAGCGTGCAAATATTATAATAATAATATGTCGGGACACCTTTTTCACACATGGTCGATTAGCCCCATGCTAAGTTATTAATTAGCTTGTGTTATGGGTGCTAACACAACTGATAAACTACGTGTAGCTACATATATAAGGTGCTTTAATATTACCTACCAGGACTTAAATGGGGGGTAGTATTGCGTTTATAGATTACAATAGTGAAGAAATTTCGTTCCCCGGAACAGTCAATTCAATTTGAGACAGTAAACAAGTTAAATTAACATTGGTTCAACTCTGCATAACGTGGTTCACAAATTACGCGCGTAGTGTCGCTTCGGCGTATTTACAGAGTGTACATAGCCAAAACGCATCCATAGGAAACTGCTCGCTGATATTTTGTAATGCTGTTTTTTAATTTGTGATTTCAAAGTATACACGAATTTTGCGTACTGCTCGAGTATAATTCGTAGCTTAGACGTGCACATGCATCATTCCAATTTATACACGGTCAAATTTAACTATTCAAAATTAATATTAGGTAAAGCATTAAATAAAAAAGGCTTTTGAATCTGAGTTTGTTGATTAAAAATGGGTGCTAATTAAACAGGCTTCTTTTTAATATCATTATTCGCCCCCAAAAATTTATGTTGCCTTCTAAATTACTAAGTCAGCCACAATTAACGAGCATCTAAATAATACTATCTTAGCCAGTAGTATCTTCTAAGTAAACCACTCTAAATACAACTCAGCATGATGGTTATTTTTTAGCATCTAAATTTGTAGCATGCATTCTAACAGTAAACTTCTAAAATACTATTAAATGACACCATAAAATATATTTAATTAGCTTCTAATTTTTTAACTCAGTACGTTTAAAATGTAAGCAAGCAACATGCAGCAAACATCGCTTCTGTCAAGGCTCCGGTGCTGCGGGGCTCCGGCGGTCCCCTGCGAGCTTATCGTCGCAGATGGTTTTCACGCTCACCACCGAAGCTTCGGCTTGCTGACCGGCTCAGCCGGTCAGCCTCAGCCGCGGCGGCAGGCCGCCTCGCCCCTCCGCGCCTACGCGGTTTTGAATTGCACTCTAGGGGTAGAGCAGACAAGACTACGTGGAGTCGGTTTTGCAGCGATTCGTTTTCGTCACTAACTTCAATTTTTAATACAATGTTTTTTAATTGAAGGTTATAAATGGCAATATACTAAAAACGAGGCCCAGTTAGTAAATTAGATGACAATGTATAAGTAATGTTGTAAAATTAGAAGCTTAATCATATGTTCAATAAATAATTTTGTGGCTGCACTTATATTTCCCATAAAAAAATCAACTTGTTTAAAAAATATACTAAAAGAAATTGAATTTACGAGCATGATTAATATTTAAATTAACATTAAATGCTAGGTCGTGTTTTAATCAAAATGGCAGCATGCAACTGCAGATTGAAATCGTAAAGTTTTTCGCGCCTATTCCAGTGTATACACGATTAGTTTGCATGCGGACTAGCACTGTATATTATGGAACAAAGCAAGTTACTTTGGCCACTACAAAATATATGCGAGTATTTGCGTACTGCTACTGTATACATCGGAAGACTTTGTATAAAAAGTGAATTCCAATCTATTCGCGACTAGTTTCACACGCTTGCGTACTAGCCATGTATATACTGTAAATACGCGTCGCTTCGTCAATGAAAACAACTGCTATCTCTTTCTATCTGTTCTGCAAGAGTGGCAACGCTCAACTCTAGTGGATGGTTTTAAACTAATAAATTAAGTCAAATTTATACGTATTTTTTTTGTATGAAAAAAAAAATATGACAAATAATCAATTATTTATCTTTACTATTGTAATCTATAAACGCAATACTACCCTCCATTCTAGTCCTGGCAGGTAATATTAAAACACCTTATATACATATTTATAAATACATACTGTAACACCCAGACCACGGCCAACAAGCATGCTCATCACACAAATGTCGTCCGAACCGGGAATCGAACCCGGGACTATAAATGATATGACTTACCAGCGACCCTTGTAGGAAGCTTTCTATCCTCTCCTCCAGATATTCAGGATGTCTGTGACTTTGCACAATCACTCTAAACCCTTGCACTCCATTGGATCTTCGAAGACCACTGAACACTATGTAGCCCAATTGTTCCTAGTAGAAAAAATAAATACACAGTGAAAATTGAGTCTTTGTAATGTGCACATATCACAAGGGAATTGAGGCTTGAGGTAACAATTAGGTAGCAACTCTGGGTGAAAAAGAAACTCCATACTATTGCGCTGTTTCTTAAAAATCATCCTGATATCAGAATGGCTGTCACCTTAAGATGCTGATTACCTTCAGAACCACAAGAGTAGCAATTGATAGCAACAAATGGTAACTGGTAGCAATTAGGTAGCAACTCTCTATATGTATTTCGGGGGGATCTGTGAGGAGCGATAGCAATTTTACAGGTCACCTTAATTTTATATTGACGATAAAAATATTAAAGTACTTACTTAATGCAGTTTTTTTAATGAAATTATTTAATATTAGCTTTCTGACTTCTTTTTTAAATAAGAAAATACAAATTAGCATTTGTTTTTTTTATAGCTTTGACTTTGACTTTGATCTACCTTGGTCCGCAGCATGCTGAAGCAGGGTTCGGCGAGGGTATGCGCCAGCAGTTCCAGGATGACGTTGCTGCGGCACTCTCGGACCCCGCAGGCGTAGTATAGAGAAGCACAGGACGAACGGTGGACGCTGTTCGTAGTTTCTCGTACGTGCCAGGACCCTGAAAATAATATGTATGGTAAGTTCACCCCATTTTAACTGGGTTGAGGAGGTCAGATAGGCAGTCGCTTCTTGTAAAGCACTGGTACTCAGCTGCATCCGGTTACACTGGAAGCCGACCCCAACATAGTTGGGAAAAGGCTCGGAGGATGATGATAAGTTCACCCCATCAAATCACTCTTTCACTCTAAGGTTGGCTGTAAGAGAACCCAACACTGGGTTAAGCTCGCCGTTGTACATAATGTCTCGCCGTTGTACAAACTTAATGGCGTAGAGGCTGAAATGACCGATTTACACACACAGAAGAGATTTACTTCACAAGACGACCGTAATACAAGCTGTTGATTTGCATCCGTGCCATAGTCAAGGACGTAATTATGCTAATGATTCTCAACCCAAATCAATAAGAAAATTGGTACAAAAATTTTTGATTTTAATTTTTTTTCAGAAATCCGTCAATGTCATCTAGCCGTATTTAAACTTGGCGCTTGTGTTACTGGCCTTAAAACCGTGCTGCGCCCTCACACAAACGCAAACACAAAGCATACGCAACGATTATTCATAAAATTGGATTACTTCTGAAATACTATGACATTACAATGACAAAAAAAGCAGTGCATATTAACTATTTCCCGTCTATTGTAATTCCAATCGATTATTTACGTATTTTATGTCCTCCTCCTGAAGTATGGCACAAATGCAAATCAACACCTTGTATACATAGAAATGCCCTTGTTATAGGTTATCCATCTAAGTTTATAATTGCACGGCCTGTGCCCAGCACGTTTTTAAACGCGCCGTCGACGCTCTAAATCTCTACAAATGAGTTTTTAAACGCGCTGAGCACAAACTCTTAAACAAATATGCATACAGTTTTTACCATGCCATTAGGAGGCCCTGAAGATTTTTTCCAGTCAAATAATGTTAGTATGTCTCACAAAAGAAAGAAAGACAAAACACCTGTTTTTCATTCGTACGGAAAAAGGCTATAGTGCGCGCCAAATAAACGTGGAATAAAATTTGTTCACCTCCTTGTACTAATGTATCCCATTATTTCAAAACGATACGAAAAAAATGTATGGGCAGTGTCGCTAACACGATCGAAACAAGTGTATCGTGGTAAGAGGCGACCTTGTCGCGAAGGATTCCAAACCTTTGGTCAAAATTATGATCAGTCGTTTTTATTTTAAACTAGCTTCTGCCAGCGGCTTCACCCGCATCCCGTGGGAACCCCGGCACGTACCCGGATAAAAAGTAGCCTATAGCCTTCCTCGATAAATGGGCTATCTAACACTGAAAGAATTTTTCAAATCGGACCAGTAGTTCCTGAGATTAGCGCGTTCAAACAAACAAACAAACAAACTCTTCAGCTTTATAATATTAGTATAGATATGGGCAAATAATTATACTCATTAAAAATAACAACAAATAAACTAACAAAACACTAAAACAAAACATTACAGTTATAACAAAACAAAAACGAGAGAAAACTTTCCGAGTAGAGTAGGTACACAAGTTCCAAATGACGGAAGGACATTATTACAAAATGGCGGACAGGTGATGCGCCCCTGACGGCAGGGCGGTTGAATGACATTTATTGCAAGTTTATTTGGCGCGTACTATTGTAAGTAAATTATCTTTATCATCAATTACCTTCCAATGAAAAAATTATGTATATGTTGCAAAATTACCTTTTTCGATTTCAATATCTCTATGTAACAACAGCTGTTGTGCACATAGAGGCGTCGCGTCTTTTGGTAATCTGTAAAACAAAATATTGCATTTTTTGGCACCATTTTAAAATGCGAAACTATGCATAGATCTCAAAAACACAATGGTCATGCTTGATGTCGTCGGCAAGGACGGAAATTCAAATATTTATAAACCGTCTGATCGTCGTTTTTAGACCCTTTAGGGTGGGTACAGAAGAACAATATTAGTAATGGAGTTCAGATGTGGATTCGGGTGCGAACTGCCTTCCAAACGTGAATAAAATTGCGAGAAACAGCCCGGCTCATAACTCTTACAATATTAGAGCTAAAGTTTGTACAAATGCAACTTTTTTAAGTTCGTATGTACTTTCTAAGTATATCTTAGACACCAATGACTGTGTTTCGGATGGCACGTTAAACTGTAGGTCCCGGCTGTCATTGAACATCCTTGGCAGTCGTTACGGGTAGTCAGAAGCCAGTAAGTCGGACACCAGTCTAACCAAGGGGTATTGGGTTGCCCGGGTAACTGGATTGAGGAGGTCAGATAGGGCAGTCGCTTCTTGTAAAGCACTGGTACTCAGCTGAATCCGGTTAAACTGGAGGCCGACCCCAACATAGTTTGGGAAAAGGCTCGGAGGATGATGATGATGTTGAAGAATTAAGAAAAATGTGTCTGTACGTTACTGATTCTCTGAATTAACACAAAGGCTACTTTAAATATTATAAAAATAAAATTAACTTACTTTTTCTCAACAGATTCAGCGATATGCAGCGCTCTCTCGCGTGATAGATTTCCGTACATGAACCCTTCTATATGCACTTTGCGAATCATGCGGGCGGCAAAATCGTTCACCATTTCTGGGGTCATGCCTAAAATAATAATAATTAATTAAGTACATAAACTGTTAAATAAATAAGTTCGACAAATAATAGCGTTGACATTTATTGTCATTAATTTATTTTTTAACATATTCGTTTCATTTTTAAATATAAAAAATATATAAAAGACTTTAAAAATATTAATCGTTTAAATTATTGTTACAAGTTGCATCTTTATTTCTTAGGATTGCCGACAAGAGTCAACACAATTACTTAAGTTATGTCATTTTATAGTTTAGGTCAACTGTGCGCGACCATATCATTTACATGTAATCGTTAATACTACAAAAACTAAAAAAAAAACTAAACAATAATTATTAGATAGAGTAATATCTTGGTAGATAAAGTATGTCAATGTGTAACATTAAATTAATTCATTTGACAAATGAATTAACTTGACTTATCAATAAATAGACAGGGCGTTATTTTTCATGAAGATTTTTTGACAAAAACGTAACCTATATATATATTACAAAGCGGATTGTTTCTGATCAAACTTTTTTCATGTTTTGCGCATTTACACATGGTATATAATATAATTAATTGTATGTATACTTACGATCAGCCGCCTCTAGAAGTTGACATCTGGTCCACACGACATCAGCTAAGCACAGAGCTTGTTGGTATACTGCATGCTGGAAAGATATTAAAAATGTTAATGAACTATGAACCTTATTCCTTTAGACATAAGTTATTAAAAAAAAAAAAAAAACTTAAACAGGTTTTTATCATGACGCCTCAACTAATATCTTCCTATCATTCTAGAGTTTCTTTCATCGTAAAAGATCATTAATGGCTAATTTCCACAGTCTCTCCATTGAATTGACGATATGAGATCGAATTTTGTCAAAATCTCGACATAAATATCTCTTATCGCAAATCAACAGGTAGATACTTTATAGAAATCCGAAGTTAGTCGAAAAGTTAAACACCAACATCACAGAAGAAAAAGCACGATTTATTTTTAATTCCATAAAAAAATATAAAGATGCTTAAGTTTTTTTTTATCCTATAAAAAGAATAATAATGAAAAGCCAAAAGATATAAGTAGGCAAAGTAACTTTGTGATGTAATAAATAAAATAAAAATAAAATAAATATTTCCTTTTTTTATAAACACGCTTATATTAGCTTCAGGGTCCGTTCAGATCCGTTCCTTTTGTCAATGACAAAAGCAGTGCGCATGCAAAAATAAACCTTACTTCAAATACTAAGTACTCAATTTTCAACGTGTTAAGAATTTGCTCTGCTCTCCGACCCGGTCTATCTGAATGGACCCTATATGTATGTAAGAAAATCTTGGAATCTTAATTTGACCCACTTCCCGGTCTTCGATTACGATGAAATTTTGCACACGCTCTGAGTTCTGATGACAATACATGACTAGCGTGTTTTTGAGTTATTTAAACGATTATTTTTTCTCACCTGATAAGGCTGTTCAGCCTCGAAGTTCTTGATGGCTCGTATATGATTCTCCTTCATAATGTGAAATCTCTTCGGATCGGCCGTGAAACCAATCATTTGGTCCATAATCTTGTCTAGTAGAACGCTCTGTTTGTCATCGTAACCGTCGATAGTTACCTGCATACACAACACATTTTTCAATAGTCAATTCGTTTTTAGCAGTCTATGTATACTTTACAATAATACTAATATAATAGAGACGGTTGTTTCGTTTCTTTGTATCAAAAAGCCTCCTAAACTACAGGTCCAATTTGAAAAATGTTTTCATTCTTCTTCTTCTTCTTCTAAACTATAACTGAGTAACATAGGTTATATTTAATCTATAAACTGGAAGATGTTTCGGGTAAAACTGCAAGAAATAGCTATTTATTTGATACACATTTTTTGGTGGCAAACATCATCATCATCCTCCGAGCCTTTTTCCCAATCATGTTGGGGTCGGCTTCCAGTCTAACCGGATTCAGCTGAGTACCAGTGCTTTACAAGAAGCGACTGCCCTATCTGACCTCCTCAACCCAGTTACCCGGGCAACCCGATACCCCTTGGTTAGACTGGCGTCAGACTTACTGGCTTCTGACTACCCGTAACGACTGCCAAGGATGTTCTCAATGACAGCCGGGACCTACAGTTTTAACGTGCCATCCGAAACACAGTCAATGGTGTCTAAGATATACTTGGAAAGTACATACAATCTTAGAAAAGTTGCATTGGTACTTGCCTGACCTGGGATCGAACCCGCGCCCTCATACTTAAGAGGTTGGTCCTTTACCCACTAGGCCACCACGACAATCATCAAATGGGAAATAATCCCGCTGTGGTTGCAGCGTGAGGGAGTGTCGGACTCTTACTGACTAAACCCAGCATGTTCCTTCTTAAGCCCTTTATGTACCAGCGCCGCGGTAACTCGCGCGAACAATCCCGCAACCCCATCTTTAATACACCTTAGATTTGTTATACATTCTTTAGGGATATTAAGTATCAAAGAGTTAAAATAACAAAATAAGAACTTAAGTGGCAAACAGACTGGTACGCTAATAGACTGGTACACTTATAGACTGGTACACATATAAGTCTGGTACGCAAGTCAACACACGCTAGACGCTAGGGACTGGTACACCAATAGACCGGTGGTATGCATATGGAGTGGTACACTTAAAGACTGGTACATTTAAAGACTGGTACATTTAAAGACTGGACATTTATAGAGTGGTACGCCTATAAGTTGGTACGCAAGTAAACAGGTCCTTGTACGTACATTTAAAGACTTTTACACAAATAGACTGGTACATGAGAAGACAGATGCTTGTACGCTAAAGTACGCGCGTACAGACAAGAATACTTACGCTTATTCCGTACTTGGCGTTACCGATGCTCCACCGAAGACCGGCTAGTTCGGCGGCGTACGCGAATTGTTGTAAGCTGTCTCGGAGGAGAAGCACCCAGACGGAGGTCAGGTTGCAGCTTAGAGGGTCCATGTAGGCTAGGGGACTGGGGAGAAGAAATATTAAAAAATAAAGAAATATACAGTACTAGCTTCCGCCCGCGGCTTCGCCCGCGTAGAGTTCGGTTATATCGCGTTTCCAAGAGAACTCTTCAAAAGTCCGGGATAAAAACTATCCTATGTTCTTTCTTAAGGTAACTCTATCTCTGTACCAAATTTCATTAAAATCAGTTCAGTGGTTTAGACGTGAAACCGTAACAGACAGACAGAGGTACTTTCACATTTATAATATTAGTAGGGATTTTGGAGGCAACAACCCGTGACGTTGGCGGTTCGAATTAACGAAACTAAAATTTTAAAGCATCTTATATCAGCTCGTCTAAATTATTCTGTTACAGCCTTTTTACCGTACCACTGCTGGACTCAGGCCTCCTCTCACATGGAGAAAGATTGACCGTCTATATATATATATATATATATTATTATACCTGACTAAATCGAACGTCATTACAGCTTTGGGAAGATGGAATTCACTGTCCTTCTTGAACCATAACCTCATTAATGGGGAATCCTGAAAGATAAAATAAATATATTAGTGGTGGCCCAATAGGTGAAGAACCAACCTCTCAAGTATGAGTGTGTTCGATTCCAGGTCAGGCAAGTACCAATGCAACTTTTTTGATAGGTACTAATACGTAGGTACTTTATTTAAGTATGCGCTTGAGACTTGAGATATAATCTAGATATATTATTAATTTAAGACAAATAATATTCATACGGCTTTATATGAAAACTAGCTAATGACCAAACGTTCGCGTAGCGGAAACTTGAATTTCTCCGAAGTTTATGCATGCACTGATTTCATTCATACATAAATAATTATAAACAAATACACACTAATTTTTGGACACATCTCTTTTCTTTTAAAGTCTATGGATTAAAAAAAGTTCCGCCAGAATCTGTTTTTGGATTAATATATAAATAATTTAATACACAAATTTTTATTTACCATACACAATTATAGGACGTCATACACTAATTATCTGCATAATTAAAATCTTTAAATTCAACAACATTCCGCTGCGCGAACGCACACAATATGATCAGTTACGAGTGAAATAACGAGGCGTTCGGGTTCCTCCGAACACCCGCATTATGGCGACGCTACTTTCGTAACAGATTTTCAGTCGTTTTAAGAAAAACGTAGGCCTAAATTAAACTTAGGGCTCTAAAGTAGGGGCCCAGCAGTGCCAAGGTCTGCCGGGGCTGCGGGATTGTTCGCGCTCATTACCGCGGCGCTGGTACATACGCGGCCTACGACGGAACACGACGGTGTTTAGTCAGTAAGAGTCTGACACTCCCTCACCGCGCGTAACCCACAGCGGGAGGGGGCATTTGATGATTTTTGTCGTCGTTACAAAAAATGGCTCTAAAATAAGTCGCTAGGGTATGAACTCGTCTTTTGTCAAGTCGGTTAAACAATATAAACTTACAAGAATAACAGTAGGTGCCACAGAGTGCGCGGTACTGTCCTCGCCACTCTCTAAAGTAAGTTTCGTCGGTATGAACTCGTTCGGAGGAGGTAGGTGCAACTCGGGGGTCGGTTTTACTGATTTCCATTCCTAAAAAGAAATATATAATTATATTTTGTGAAACACATGGGTATAAGTTCCCCGGGTAACTGGGTTGAGGAGGTCAGATAGGGCAGTCGCTTCTTGTAAAGCACTGGTACTCAGCTACATCCAGTTAGACTGGAAGCCGACCCCAACATAGTTGGGAAAAGGCTCGGAGGATGACATGGGTATAAGTCGTGGTAGCCTAGTGGGTAAAAGAACCAATGCAACTTTTCTAAGTTTGTATGTACTTTCTAAAGTATATCTTAGACACTAATGACTGTGTTTCGGATGGCACGTTAAACTGTAGGTCCCGGCTGTCATTGAACATCCTTGGCAGTCGTTACGGGTAGTCAGAAGCCAGTAAGTCTAACACCAGTCTATCCAAGGGATATTGGGTTGCCCGGGTAACTGGGTTGAGGAGGTCAGATAGGCAGTCGCTTCTTGTAAAGCACTGGTACTCAGCTGAATCCGGTTAGACTGGAAGCCGACCCCAACATAGTTGGGAAAAGGCTCGGAGGATGATCATGGACCTGAGATTACCGAACAAACACTCTCTTCAGCTTTGTAACGTTATGTTGTTTAAATATTTTATAACATACTAGCTTTCGCCCGCGGTTTCACCCGCGTCCCGTAGCCGGATGGTGACAAAAACTATCCTAAAACCTTCTCCCGGGTCTAAGTTACCTCCCCTCTAATTTTCAGCCAAATCGGTCAAGCCGTTTTCATGTTATGTCGTGACAACGGAAAGCGGGTTTCATTTATATATATAGATAAGAATAAATAATTACCTGTATTTTAGAATCCTCGATGTCTTCTTGCAAATACTTAGTTCCATACCAAGGCTCGATCATCGTACACTTTTCCGCGAAACACCTGAGGAAGTTATCAAATAAATGACAATACTAATTCTTACATGTGGGTTTGCTCAAATCCTGAAATAAATGCTTCGAAATTAATTGCCAAATATGCTTTCTGACTATTCATTTAAGAGTGGTCGCAAGCGCGGCTGCTGTGCTCGAGGTCTCGGGTTCGATTCCCGGGTCGGGCCGAAATCGCTTTGTGGGTTTTCTTAAAAACTTTCACAAAGCAGCCCGTAGTCTGGAAGTTGGTGATTGATTCACCCGTGCATCGGAGAGCACGTAAATGTCGGTCCTGCGCCTGATCTCTCTCCGGTCGTGTCGGATTGCCGTCCCATCGGGTTATGAGAGTGAAGGAATAGTGAGTGCACCTGTGTCTGCGCAAATGCTCGTGCACTATAATATGTCCTGCGCAGCTGGCTGATCTCCTTAAATGAGAACAGCCGCCGTGGCCGAAATCGGCCGTGGACGCCATTACTATTATTCATTTAAGGGTCGTGTCCATTAATTACGTGAAACATAAAGGGCTTCAGAAGGAACATAGTTGGTTGTAGTCAGTAAGAGTCTGACACAGAGTCTGAATGAGTCATTTAACAGTAAAAAAAAAAACAACGGATTACACACTCAGGGCCGGCAGAAGTGAAAACTGGAATATTAAAGTTGTGCATATTTGATATTTTGCAATGGTTAGGAGAATTACACGTATCGATAAATTTTTTATGTATGTGATAGAATACAATATTAATTTATACAACAAAACGCTGTCGATAGAACGTCTTGCGGTGTTTGAAATCTGTCGCTCAAGTCGCGAGGTTATAATTTTTTCTTCTTCCCAGCCATAACACTAGGAAATGGTGAAAGGGGGGCGTTTTGGGGGTGCTGTCCTTTTGTATATTTGACGTGAAAAAGTGCTAAAAACTAGCCTACTTTCAATAAACGTTTTTAACTTTGACTTTCCACAACACAAAATGTGCAAAGCCGCTGAAGAAGTTTTCACTTCAAAGTGGGAATAATACTTACTTAGCGACAATGCCAACGCGTACATTTTCAGGTGTAAGCAAAGATAGGAGTTCCTGTATTAACTCGGGTTTCCATTCCGTCATCAAATAGTATGCGCATAGTACGTCTTCCATTGGGAATTCCTGAAATAAAATACACACAAAAAAACATATAAATAATTCGGCTAATGGTTTACAAAATATCATAAGTAAATAGTAAATTGGCCATCGGTGACGTATCACGGTAAAAATTTTACGATTTAGATAAAATCTGGTGTGGAGATAGTAAGAAACTTGGGAGACTTTTTATAAACTTTCTGGAATTTAAGTATTTATAGAAAAATTGTGGCAAACATAAAAAAATCAGTTCCGATATTTTTTTTGACGGGTCTGTAATCCGAGAAAATAAATTGACAAAGTTCGGAAAAGGACGGCCGCCATGTTGGATTTAGGTCACGTTACGTATTCTTGACAGCAAACCCTTTCATTTGATACCCATATCGTGGGGGTGAATTTTAAACAGCCAATCCGCCATCTTGGGGCTGGAGCCATATTGGATTTGTAATGACGTTTCTTAGCTTGTCATTTAGCTAGCGTTTTGTCATCAGAATTCAGAGCGTGTGCAAAATCTCATTATAATCGAAGACCATGAAGTGGGTCAATTTAAGATTCCAAGATTTTCTTTGTTACAAGTGAAGCTAATATAAGCGTGTTAGAATACTTGCCTGCAGCAAATGCACGTGTCCTGTAACCAGATTCCTGGGCTCCAACTTGTCCTTATACCTGAACTCTAACGCCATCAGGTCTCTCTGTTCCTCCCACACCCAGCGCTGGGGACCAGCCACCTTCAACATCTCCATGTACTGTGGGTGAAGGAAAATGGACTTTATTGTGTAGGTGATAAAGTAAATATTGTTTGGGGTATAATGATGTCCACGGCCGATTTCGTTACATTAATCACCACGCTTGCTCAATGCGGGTTGCTGATTTCAGACTATATAGTCCAGGTTTCCGCAAGATGTTTTCCTTCACCTTTTTATCAGCAATTGGTGTCCAAGATATACTTAGAAAGTACATACAAACTTAGAAAAGTTGCATTGGTACTTGCCTGAACTGGAATCGAACCCACACTCTCATACTCGAGAGGTTGGTTCTTTACCCACTAGGCCACCACGACTTCTAGCCTATACTGATCTAGCCTATACTGATCTCTAAATAATCTGAATCAGTACTAATTTATAGTCATCTTTGCTAGTCTATAAAACACGAAGCCCGATGAAATATAACCTATTTCAGCCGGGAATAGTGTAAGAAGTCGTGGTGGCCTAGTGGGCAAAGAACCAACCTCTCGAGTATGAGGGCGCGGGTCCGAATCCAGGTCTGGCAAGTACCAATGCAAGTATTCTAAGTTTGTAGGTACTTTCTAAGTATATCTTGGACACCAATTGCTGATAAAAGGGTGAAGGAAAACATCTTGAGGAAACCTGGACTATAAAGTCTGAAATCAGCAACCCGCATTGAGCAAGCGTGGTGATTAATGCTCAATCCTTCTCCGTGTGAGAGGAGGTCGCAGCCCAGCAGTGGGACGATGAAAAAGGCTGTAACTGTAACTGTAACTGATAGTGTAGTATCCAAATAGTGAAAGAATTTTTCAAATCAGTTCAGTAGTTTCGGAGCCTTTAGAGTACAAACAACATTTTATTTATCTATACTAATATTATAAAGCTGAAGAGTTTGTTTGTTTGTTTGTTTGAACGCGCTAATCTCAGGAACTACTGGTCCGATTTGAAAATTTCTTTCAGTGTTAGATAGCCCATTTATCGAGGAAGGCTATAGGCTACTTTTTATCCCGGTACGGGAAGTAGTTCCCACGGGATGCGGGTGAAACCGCTGGCAGAAGCTAGTACTAATATTATAAAGAGGAAAACTTTGTTTGTTTATTTGTGTGGTTGTAATGGATAAACTCAAAAACTACTGGACCGATTTTAAATATTCTTTCACCATTAGAAAGCTATATTATCTGCGAGTAACATAGGCTATATTTTATCCCGGTGCGGGCAGCAGCTCCCACGGGACGCGGGTGAAACCGCGGGAAAACGGCTAGTCTTTAGATATAAGTAGAATAGAAGTACCAATAGAAGTACCATAACCGTGATTTTTGTACATGCTCGTGTTTTATACTCATTAAATTTAACTTTTTGTAAGCATAGTAAATTTTTCTTAACTAACGTTACTATCCAAAGTAATTACTAATTAACATACCTGAAACACCAATTTAATGATGTCATCAATATGGGCCACTCCTTCTTCCGTGAGATCCACTTGCACGCCGAAGAAACCGAACCCACGAGCGCCGATGCGAGTACCACCTACTAAACTGTGGGGGAAAAGTTGCGATTTTAGATATAGCTGTACTAGCTTCTGCCAGCGGTTTCACCCGCATCCCGTGGGAACTACTTCCCGTACCGGGATAAAAAGTAGCCTATAGCCTTCCTCGATAAATGAGCTATCTAACACTGAAAGAAATTTTCAAATCGGACCAGTAGTTCCTGAGATTAGCGCGTTCAAACAAACAAACAAACATTCAAACAAACAAACTCTTTAGCTTTATAATATTAGTATAGATTTTGTTTGGTGATTAAAAGATAAAGATTTTTTTTTCCTGATTTTTCTTTGCTATAATCCTCACGGAGCCCGAGACCTTTCCAACGAATGCAAAACCGTGGAAGTCGGTTCGTGCGTTCTGGAGTTATAGCGTCAGGAAGGAAAACCCGACTTATTTTAATATAGTAGATAATAAACAAACTACTTTTTATCCATGTGTTGGAAGTACATAGTCTAGGGGCGGGCGGAAGCTTGTCCATAATTTCGTACTGACATTGTGGACAAGCTTAGTATTAATAAACGCTTACCTATTGCACCATCCTCTAGCTTTCAATGCTGACAACAAACTCCCCGGACCTTCGTGTCCCAGCATGTGAGAGAGATAATGACCCGGCTATGGACAAAGTAAATAAATATAAATACATTTTGCACTATTACACACTAGTGAGTTGCACTATTAAACTATAACGATAACCGAACCATAACTAGTCGAGAAATTGACGCTCATTGGTTAATTCTGTAGATGAAATAAAAACTGTGACTGACTCGTCACACAAGCACAAAAACACACAAAACATTAGAATGGAGAATCTCCTCCTTTTAGGGAAGTCGGTTATCAATGAATGATGAATGAATGATGAATGAATGATGAATGAATGATGAATGAATGATGAATGAATGATGAATGAATGATGAATGAATGATGAATGAATGATGAATGAATGAATGACGAATGAATGGTGAATGAATAATGAATGAAAGACGAATGAATGATAAATGAATGAATTATAAATGAATGTTGAATGAATGAATTATGAATGAACGATGAATGAATCGTGCACTTGGAGAGGCCTATGTCCAGCAGTGGACTGCGATAGGCTGATGATGATGATGATGAATGAATGATAAATGAATGAACTATGAATGAACGATGAATGAATGAAGAATGAAGAATGAATGATGAATGAATGATGAATGAATGTACTCACCCCACTCTTATAGTGCTTCCTAGTATCCGGTATAGGGAAGTCGATGGACAGCGACCTGAGGTCCTTCACCGGGAGGCAGTAGGCTCTCTTACGCCGCAGCGCTGGTGGGAAGGGGTGTTCCGGCCACGAGGGGGCGGTCACTGACTTGTCTTCAACCTCCGTGAATAGTTTTACCACCATCTCTTCTAGATCGTCTAGTGGTTCTGAGGAAATTAGGGTTTATGTAAGTAAATACATAAGAGTAAGAGAGGCAGTGGACATGAATAAGGAGGGAGTGAATGTTGGTATGATGGTGCCAGAACCCTCAAGTCACAAATTCAATTTTAATTTTAAAGACATCTTTTAGCTATGTTGAAGTCGGCTTCCAGTGCAACGCGACTGCCTATCTGACCTTCTCAACTCAGTTTAAAAAATTTAAAAGTAATGAAAAATGTCGCTTTAAACTTGGGTTACCCCGAATGAAAGCATTGCATGTCTGTGAGTTTTTAATTTAATCTTTATATTAACATTTTTAATTACAAAAAAATTAAACCGACTTCCAAAAACACTAAAAAGCAAAAAAAAAAACAAATTTTAGGTGCATCGGCCTAGAAGTCGGTGTCTAATGGATGTTATTAAGTTAATTTTGCCACCGACTTCTAGGCCGATGCACCTAAAATTTGTTTTTTTTTTTGCTTTTTAGTGTTTTTGGAAGTCGGTTTAATTTTTTTGTAAAAAAGTTTTTTATTTACAGCTTTTCAGTGATACGAATAGTTGTCACTATCCATATAAGTGGAAAGTTCTCATCAATACAAAGAATATAAGCCCAAATACGAGGTATTTTACATATTCAGTTGTCGAGTTCCCTCGACCTTCTCTGGTCTCCATCATCAGTTCAGCTCCAAACCTTCACTGTTGCAAAGGTCTTGTCAATACAAATAATATAAGCCCAAACACGAGGTAGTTTACATATTCAGTTGTCGAGTTCCCTCGACCCTCTCTGGTCACCATCATCAGGTCAGCTCCAAACCTTCACTGTTACAAAGGTCTCGTCAATACCAATAATATAAGCCCAAACACGAGGTAGTTTACATATGCAGTTGTCGAGTTCCCTTGACCTTCTATGGTCTTCATCATCAGGTCAGCTCCAAACCTTCACTGTTGCAAAGGTATCGTCAATACAAATAATATAAGCCCAAATACGTGGTAGTTAAGATGTGCCGTTTAGGAGTTCCCTCGATCCTCTGTCGTCTCCATCATCAGATCTGCCCTAAACCTCCATAGTATTGTAGTCTCATCAGATATACACATAAATATAAAGTTTTTACCCCATGCTCGCCTACAATTTTCAAGAGATGCCCTCGATTTCTCAGGGTTTCCACCATCAGGTCCTGATCTGATGACGATGGGACCAAATGACAAGCATACCCTTTCAAATAAAAAAAGAATTTTTGAAATCGGTCCAGGCGTCTTTGAGAAATCGAGTCTCCTCCTTTTTTTGAAGTCGGTTGACAAATTAGAACTATAGATCTCAAATATATCCAAACAAGTAAATAAACAGATGGATGTAACACTCTAACAGCCACTTTCTTCATCAAAAGTAAAAGCCAAAGTAATGTCATAAAGTAAAAGTAACGGTCAAATTCGTTTTTTTCAAGGCTAAAGTAACAGCAAAACTGATAGAAAAATCGAATTTGACCGTTACTTTTACTTTATGACATTACTTTGGCTTTTACTTTTGATGAAGAAACCGGCTGTTTATTTATTTATTTATTTATTTACAAGGCACACCAACAACTTATTTACAATTGCTTACGTATATATAGGCTGTTAGTCGACAATATAATTTTTTTGGAAAGGAAGGAAAAATACGGGCTATTTATTATTTTTTTGCCAACAAGCCTATTAAATACTTTGTTAGATACTTATAAATGTGATTTAACTTACCTTTTCCCACAACGACGAGTGTCATAATATTGGCGGAATACCACTTGGAGTGGAATTTCAGCAGCTCTTTTCTGACATCAATCCCTTTTGATTTTGGTATCGTTTCTAACGTCTCTCTGTTGCCTGGAAAATAATAATTTTATTATGAACACGCTTATATTAGCTTCACTTGTAACTATGTATGTAAGAAAATGTTGGAATCTTAATTCGACCCACTTCCCGGTCTTCGATTAGGATGAAATTTTGCACACGCTCTGAGTTCTGATGACAATACATGACTAGCGTGTTTTTTTGTTTTGTATTTTTTTTTAATTAATATTAATCTTATTCACGTTCATTTCTTCTCTTTAAAACTAACTAGGTGATTTTCGAGGTTTCACAGTTTCACCCATGTCCCGTGGGAACTACTGTCCGTCATCATCATCCTCCGAGCCTTTTTCCCAAACTATGTTGGGGTCGGCTTCCAGTCTAACCGGATACAGCTGCGTACCAGTGCTTTACAAGAAGCGACTGCCTATCTGACCTCCTCAACCCAGTTACCCGGGAAACCCGATACCCCTTGGTTAGACTGGTGTCAGACTTACTGGCTTCTGACTACCCGTAACGACTGCCAAGGATGTTCAATGACAGCCGGGACCTACAGTTTAACGTGCCATCCGAAACACAGTCATGACCTGGAATCGAACCAACGCCCTCATACTCGAGAGGTTGGTTACAAGATACAAGATATTACCCACTAGGCCACCACGACAAATCACAAGCTAATTATGGGAAAATTAATGATTTTCTCAGCTGATGAGATAGCCACGTGTCTGAGGAGGTGTTCTTCTCGTGTTCCTTGCTGAACAGCTGTGACAGACAGACAGACAGACTCACCTGTACCAAACTTATGGAAGGGGTGTGTGGGGGAGGCAGTGCTCTTGTTCAGCTGGTCCAGCCGCCACGTGTCTGAGGAGGTGTTCTCGTGTTCCTGAACAGCTGTGACAGACAGACAGACAGACTCACCTGTACCAAACTTATGGAAGGGGTGTGTGGGGGAGGCAGTGCTCTTGTTCAGCTGGTCCAGCCGCCACGTGTCTGAGGAGGTGTTCTCGTGTTCCTGAACAGCTGTGACAGACAGACAGACAGACGTACCTGTACCAAACTTATGGAAGGGGTGTGTGGGGGAGGCAGTGCTCTTGATCAGCTGGTCCAGGCGCCACGTGTCTGAGGAGGTGTTCTTCTCGTGTTCCTTGCTGAACAGCTGTGACAGACAGACAGACAGACTCACCTGTACCAAACTTATGGAAGGGATGTGTGGGGGAGGCAGTGCTCTTGTTCAGCTGGTCCAGGCGCCACGTGTCTGAGGAGGTGTTCTCGTGTTCCTGAACAGCTGTGACAGACAGACAGACAGACTCACCTGTACCAAACTTATGGAAGGGGTGTGTGGGGGAGGCAGTGCTCTTGTTCAGCTGGTCCAGCCGCCACGTGTCTGAGGAGGTGTTCTCGTGTTCCTGAACAGCTGTGACAGACAGACAGACAGACGTACCTGTACCAAACTTATGGAAGGGGTGTGTGGGGGAGGCAGTGCTCTTGTTCAGCTGGTCCAGGCGCCACGTGTCTGAGGAGGTGTTCTTCTCGTGTTCCTTGCTGAACAGCTGTGACAGACAGACAGACAGACGTACCTGTACCAAACTTATGGAAGGGGTGTGTGGGGGAGGCAGTGCTCTTGTTCAACTGGTCCAGGCGCCAAGTGTCTGAGGAGGTGTTCTTCTCGTGCTCCTTGCTGAACAGCTGTGACAGACAGACAGACAGACTCACCTGTACCAAACTTATGGAAGGGGTGTGTGGGGGAGGCAGTGCTCTTGTTCAACTGGTCCAGGCGCCACGTGTCTGAGGAGGTGTTCTTCTCGTGTTCGGAGTTGACGGCACTCAGTTCTCTGCCGGTCGCTGATTCCGTGAATAGGGGCGATATGAAGAATTGGGCGAAGCTGGGAAAGAGAAAAACAGGTTTAGAAGTGTTATTTCAATAAAGGAAAAAAAATAGTTTTAAAAACTAAAAAGCCGGCCAAGTGCAAGTCGGAATCGCACACGAAGGGTTCCGTACCATTATTTAGAAAATGAGCAAAAAAATTACGTTTGTTGTATGGTTGTTTGTTGTTTGGGGTATGCCCCCCAAAATATTTATTGTATTCTAGTTTTTATTTGTTGCTATAGCGGCAACAGAAATACAACATCTGTGAAAATCTTAACTCTCTAACTATCACGGTTCATGAGATACAGCCTGGTGACAGACGGACGGACGGACGGACGGGCGGACAGAGGAGCGAAAACAAAGGGTCCCATTTTACCCTTTGGGTACGGAACCCTAAAAACACGCTTTTAGCACGTTTTGTAATGACGTTTCTTAGCTAGTCATTTTTGTCATCAGAACTCAGAGCGTGTGCAAAATTTTATCCTAATCGAAGACCGGGAAGTGGGTTAAATTAAGATTCCAGGATTTTCTTACATACATAGTTACAAGTGAAGCTAATATAAGCGTGTTAAAAAAGAAAGTGGGTGAGGCATACTTCTGTGTGTAAACGTACATGCACAAGCCTTTGTATGCGTTAGATCAGGAGCGCTCAGTGGCCGAGTCAGGAAAGACGAGGAACATGTACATTTGCACAAACTAGCATGAAACATTACCTAACGAAACTGTTACTACTGTAAAAAAATTACTTTGAAATCATGATGGACTGGCTTATTCAAAAAAAAATCAACTAAAACTCAATCAAGGACCAATGTTTCTGACGCGAGACGGCTCCCGGCCACCGTAGGCGTGGGTCTGTGGGCGGTGAGTTCGGGTGGCTCATCGCTCATGTCGCGCTCCTCAAACAGATGTCAGCAACCCCAGCGGGGCCCAACAGGGCCAAGGTCTGCCGGGGCTGCGGGATTGTTCGAAAGAGTTACCCCGGCCCTGGTACATAAAAGGCCTACGACGGAACACGACGGTTTTTAGTCAGTAAGAGTCTGACACTCCCTCACCGCTGCTAACCCACAGCGGGAGGGGTCATTTGATGATTTTTGACGTCGTTAGAAAAAAAGGTAGTTATATAGGTTAAAATAAATACTTACATATCCAAAGCCTTGTGCAAATGTTCGGGCAGCACATCGAAGTAGTAAGTAGTGTGATCCGAAGACGTCGACGCGTTTGAAGAGCCCCCGTGTTCAGACAAAAACTTGTTGTACTCATTCTCCTGTAAAATAAACAAAAAAGAATATTTAAAACCGACCAAGTGCGAGTCGGACTCGCGCACGAAGGGTTCAAACGGACAAAAAAATCATGTCTGTTGTGCAGATGGGAGCCGCCCAAAATATTTATTATATTCTAGTTTTCAGTATGTGTTGTTATAGCGCCAACAAAAATACATAGTCTGCGAAAATTTCAGCTCTCTAACTATCACGGTTCATGAGATACAGCCTGGTGACGGACGGACGGACGGACTGACAGAGGAGCGAAAACAATCATCATCATCATCATCATCATCATCAGCCTATCGCAGTCCACTGCTGGACATAGGCCTCTCCAAGTGCACGCCACTGAGATCTATTTTCGGCTTCTCGCATCCAGCTCCTGCCAGCCGTCTTGCGCAAGTCATCACTCCACCGTGCGAAAACAATAGGGTCCCGTTTTACCCTTTGGGTACGGAACCCCAAAAACGAGATTCCGACGATTAGAGAACCTCCTCCTTTTTGAAAGTCGGTTCAATATATGCACTGAAGTCCAAACTCTCTAAGGCCTCAGGTTCGATGATCGGGTGGTGCCGAAATCGCTTTTGTAGGTTTTTGTAAATTTTACAAATCAGCCCTAAGACATACCTACATAATTTCAGCATTCATTTCAAAAGTATAAAATTAATAGCGTCCACGGCCGATTTCGGCCAGCGCGGCTGTTCTCATTCAAGGAGATCAGCCAGCTGCGCAGGACATATTAAAGTGCACAAGCATTTGCGCAGACACAGGTGCACTCACTATTCCTTCACTCTCATAACCCGATGGGACGGCAATCCGACACGACCGGAGAGAGATCAGGCGCAGGACCGACATTTACGTGCTCTCCGATGCACGGGTGAATCAATCACCAACTTCCAGACCACGGGCTGCTTTGTGAAAGTTTAAGAAAACCCACAAAGCGATTTCGGCCCGACCCGGGAATCGAACCCGAGACCTCGGGTACAGCGGCCGCGCTTGCGACCACTAGACCAACGAGGCAGTCATAAAATTATACATTTATAGGCGATTTTTTTAACGCCGAATATTCTGGATGGAACTTGACAGTTAAATCCCTACTAATATTATAAATGCGAAAGTAACTCTGTCTGTCTGTTACGCTAAACCACTGAACTGATTTGAATAAAATTTGGTACAGAGATAGAGTTGACCTTGAGAAAGAACATAGGATAGTTCTTATCTCGGACTTTTGAAGAATTCTCTTAGAAACGCGATATAACCGAACTCTACGCGGGCGAAGCCGCGGGCGGAAGCTAGTAACTTATAAGTCACAATCGTATATAAGCTACTTTTTATTTATCCATATGCGGGAAGTAATACCCTAGTAACGGAGGCTCATAGGGTAAAAGTAATAAGGAAGTAAATACGAGTACTTAAATCTCGCGACAAGCTTTTATAAAACTATAAATTGTGAAAATATGTTAAATTTGAAATGTCGTTATAAGTTGACAGTAAAGTTACAGTAAAAGTTTATTTTTTTCTTTTTAGCGTATTTAAATAAAAGCTTGTTTTTTAAGTTTTTTTTACCTCATTTTATTTTATACTTTTTAGTTTTCACCTGGTAAGTTCCTAAGTCTAAATTCTGTAGCGGCGGTCATCTTAGATTTTGATTTGGTAAAGTGCACTTTATTCTACTTGTCAATCCCTTTTATTTGATACCCTTATTGTATAGGTACCCTAAAAATAACTAGTCCGCCATCTTGTATATTAGACGTCACATAGCTTAACATGCATTGTCATCCAAACTAAACATGTATGCAAAATTTCAGCTCAATCGGTTGAGGGCAAGTGCCTTAAAATTGAGTTGTAAAATTCCACCCGAACACACATAGTTACATACATTGCAAGTTAAATAAAAGCTTGTAAAAATATCGTTATACCTCAGGATATTTCTGGGTCCCCAAAAACAGCATGTGTTCACAGAAATGCGCTAAACCCGGTAATTCTTCGGGATCACTCAGATAACCTGAAATAAAAAATTGTTTTGTTACTGTCAGCATCAAAAAAGTCGTGGTGGCCTAGTGGGTAAAGAACCAACCTCTCGAGTATGAGGGTGTGGGTTCGATTCCAGATCAGGCAAGTACCAATGCAACTTTTCTAAGTTTGTTAGTACTTTATTAGTATATCTTGGACACCAATGGCTTATAAAAAGGTGAAGGAAAACATCTTGAGGAAACCTGGACTATATAGTCTGAAATCACCAACCCGCATTGAGCAAGCGTGGTGATTAATGCTCAATCCTTCTCCGTGTGAGAGGAGGCCGCAGCCCAGCAGTGGGACGATAAAAAGGCTGTAACAGGAACTATCATCATATTTAATTTCCGTAAAACTTAGTACAGCATTCATACTGACAGATTTTGTTACGCGAATGATCTGACGAGCCTTTCCCAACCATGTTGGGGTCAGCTTCCAGTCTAACCGGATGCAGCTGAGTACCAGTGTTTTTTTTATTTTCATTTACTTGGCTGGTTTTTTAAACAAGTATTCAACAGACGTTTAAAGTTTTTGTGGTACGACGGTTCAATTCTATGACAAACTTACCAACATTGACATCTAAAGCTGCCGCTGATTTGTCAGTAGTTATATCACTGACCAACAAAACTCGAAGCCGGTTCGATAGCACCAGACCCCTGAGGTAGAAAATAAAAGTATTTGAGATGAGAGAGTATTGGATTTATTTGTAACCTGAAGAATCTTTGAGGGCTGTTTTTTAGGGTTATATACTCCCCCGGGACCCTATCGTTTTCGCTCCTCTGTCTATCCGTTTTTTTGCTCTTTTTTTCTGGTACGGAACCCTGCGTGCGCGAGTCCGACTCGCACTTGACCGGTTTTTTTTTTTAATAAATCTTATTGTGGTAAAGTAAAATACCCTGCAATATTGACATGTTGTCAATGTATTAATTTCTCACACTTACACGAATATTAGACTTTTTTTTGAGTGTGTGTGTGCATGTGAGTTAAGTGTGTGTGTGCGCATGTGCGTTAAGTGTGTGTGTGCATGTGTGTTAAAAAGTGTGTGTGTGTGTGTTTGTTAAGTGTGTGTACATATGTGTGTTAGTCTGTCTTGTGTGTTTATGTATTGTGTGTGTTTGTATGACTCTAGTTGTCTCATAATAAACTACCTGTAATGTCGTTTATCCTCGGGCGACTTGACAATGTTGTCGTATCGCTTGCCGACGCCGGACGCGGCGGGCAGGCCGCCGGGGCCCGCGGGATCCCTGGGGCCCGGGGATGCGCGGGGCGAATTCCCGGCTCGGGGAGAGAACTGTGACGACATACTGGACGCGTCTGTGTTGTGTGTGAGTGTGACTGTTTATATGTATGTTTTATATGGATCTAGGCGCGTTAGACACCTTACCAATATTGTCGTATCGTGTTATCGTTGCTAGGTGCGTCTCTCTGTGTGTGTATGTGGGTGTGTTTGAGAGTCTGTGTGTGTGTGAGAGTGTGTGTGTGTGTGTTTTATATATGTGTGTGTGTGTGTGTGTGTGTGTGTGTTGTATATATGTGTGTGTGTGTGTGTGTGTGTGTGTTGTATATGTGTGTGTGTGTGTATGTGGTGTGTGTGTATTTGTGTCCGAATAGTTATTTGTATGACTCTAGCTGTCCCATAATAAACTACCTGTAGTGTCGTTTATCCTCGGGCGACTTGACAATGTTGTCGTATCGCTTGCTGACGCCGGACGCAGCGGGCAGGCCGCCGGGGCCCACGGGCTCCATGGGGCCCGGGGACGCGCGGGGCGAGTTCCCGGCTCGGGGAGAGAACTGTGACGACATACTGGATATACTGCGTCTGCCTCCACCGTAGCTGTAAGAAAAATTATGGTTTAAATCAGGGACTGAAACCGATATGATCAATACGGATTTTTTTCGGTAACAACCTTTTTTTCTTTTACAGGTAATTTTAAAGGTTACCTTTATTATTAAATTGAATACAACCTGTATTAATACCGGTTACCGAAATATAAATTACCCCTATCACGGCCCTGACCGGCACGGCACGCCGAACGCGCAACGTGTCTTTCATTCAGTTTGATAGCGAGTGACGAGATTTTTTTCTTGTAATCAAGGTCATTTTTAGGTAGCCGGTATTAAAACGGTAACCTGAATAGAGGTTACATTTTTCTTCTGAATGGTTACCCAAAATTCTTCAATACCTGTCCCGTAATTTATAAAGGTTTTCGGTCAGAGAGTTTGTCTATACTAGTAATATATTAAAGGGGACGAAAATCTGTTGTCCCGTTAAGGAACTCGACTGATTCGAAAAATCATTTCACTGTTGGGATGGTAAACTGTACTAAAACCATTAAAAACTTTTTCTTAAAACAATGATTTACTTTGAAAATAGAATATGTTACCTATGTTTTAAGCAAATAAATGTTTCTTTACAAATACAAATACAAATATTCTTCTAGTTTCTTTCTTTCTCTCTATGAAAATTCATAGTAAACAGTTGGCGAACAAATCTTGTTGGCGAACTTTGGTGAGAAATTAAATTTCTCGAGCTATGAATTACCAAAATGAGTGGAAATCATTTTACCAGACAAATACGTATGTGTATGTGTAATTTATGGCAGTGAAATTAAAAAACACTATAAAAATAATAGCAGTACAGTAACTTTTTCTTAAGCAATTTTGTATTTTTACTTGAATATGAATGTTTTATGCTGCAGAAATCAAAGGTGAAGAATTACAGCGTATTTTCTTATAAGAAGGCTCAAAAGAATACAATATAGAAAGATCCACTGTTGATTAATTTTATAACAGTGTTATTTACTTAACTTAAAAAACATACTTATTCCAATTCCAAACAATTGGAGCAATCTCAAACACGTTTATTTTCCTTTTGGAAATACCGCTTTAAACGTTGCTTAGAACATAAATTAATTATAAAGAAGCATAAAGAAAATCCTTGATAGATATCAATATTGATACAATTTTCATTCATTTTAGGGTGTCCTACCAACTTTTCAAAGAATAACTACGTCATAACATTACGGAATTTTAGACATACGTTGCTGACAATGCTAGTATCTACATAAGATAAAATTTGGACACAAATAAATAATAATATTTTGGAACTTAACCTATTCGGTGTAGCTCGGTGTAACAACGGAGAATAGTAACGGATCCCCAACCAAAGAACTCTGCGTGATGCCAGCTTGAATGTGTTAACTTTAATTAATGGTTATTTTGAATTAAATTAATATTATTCAATACTTTGTAATTCATCGAAATTATCGACCAATCTCAGAATTCTGTAATGTCAGAATGTAACTTGAACAAATGGGATTGCAATTTGATTAGGGTATTTCACACCTTATTGCCTTACCGTTTAATTTAGTCGGATTATAGTTTCATCATGTCATCTTAAACGTTTGGTTATACGCAAATTTTATAACAGAATACAAATTATAAAACATTCTAAAAGGTTGTCGATACCACACCTAAGTCTTTTTATTTGTGCTTTGGAGGTTTGGAGTGGATTTCAACATTTATTTATTTTTTCATAAAAAATGTTTGGTAGCGGTGCCAATAATTCCTGAACGTTCCTCTCTACTTTGACACCACACGTCAATGTCAGCTGTCGACGGAATTAACGGCTATTCCCAATATTCTATCTTAGCTCATGGTTTACTCCTGAATTTGACATAACTTGTATGGGCCTAACGTCAAAATGATATCTCTAGTAAGCATATTAACAGATAGATAGAATATTGGGAACGGCCGTAACTGGGACTTACCGGCAAGACGTCAAAACCTGTCGAAACTTGTGTTTCTGTTTACTGTTTTGGTGAATTATTTTAATCAAACAAACAAAATATATGCGTGTTTTTAATACATTTGATCAAGGTAATGTACTTTATTCCTAGTTTGTGTGACTTGAGAGTTACTTGTGATGAAATGAGCCTGATCAGTAAGCAGTAGGAATAATCGTTAAGTTTTGATTTATTTTCGCTGTAATTTCTAAGTCCTGAATCATTTGCACACTACATTAGTAATTTCTAGACGGGTTTTTAGTAAAATTAATTTTATTATACCTAATTCAAGCTTCCTTCTATAGTTACAATAATAAGATTGATGTTTTGGAAAATAAAATCATTAAGTATTATTTTTCTAGTTTTGCTGGCATGGATAACTGGGCCTCCGTGGTGTCATCATATCCTGAGGTTCCAGAGCCCAAACATTACGCAAAGGCTATTCATTCAGCAGAAATAATAATATCTCAAGATTTAGCGCCTTTTGAAATAGGTATGTTACATTCTCACTTTTATAATCATCGGCAGGGATATTGAGCCCTGACCTTCACCTGCGCAGAAGTGATTTATGGGTTTATTGCCTTAAGTGTACAGTGCGGCGTATTTCCCTTTCCGTGTTCAACTGGCGACACCGGTCTCGCGAAATCCACACGCTTTTGTTTTACTACGGAATCCTACGATCCCGTGTTCAATTCGCGTCAACTGAGCACGCTTTTGCGATCAAGCAACGTTAAAAGAAGTTTTACAAAACAGTGTGTAATTGAATTGAACATGGTTTTTTTAACCTGTCTATTCGAAACAAATCCGTACTTATTTGGCGCGTTCGTAAATGTTCGGGATAAATCGTGCGGGCCGAAGCAGGCGAGAGCGCCCGAAGTTGGATTCGCGCGCTTCTCATTGCAATTTGTTATTTGTTTGTTACTGTGCGTTCATGGTTGTACCTATTTTGTTAACATAGTGCATAATGGAAGAGTTTAAAAGGGTTTTCAGTGAAATTACAAAAGATTTTGAAATACTCAACTATGACTGTTTCATTCATGCATGATAAGGAAATATGACGTTCACGAAAAATAAAGGTCCAACCTACATCTATTTCGAGACGGCATCAAAAACAATTACCCAGCAGTGGAAGAATTCAGTCCGGCCGTCCTGTTAAAGTCCTGTAAAAGAAACGTGCACACAATATCGCTGGACCAAAACGAACGTTCCGTAAAATAGTTGTCGATGTTTTTTTTTTTTGTTATTTTTGTGCTGATAGTAAATGTTTAATTAATTGTATTGTATGTAATATTTTATTGAAATCATATTGAGTTAATAATACAACCTACTGCCTACTGTAGAATAATACCGTCGCTGATTCAACACGCTTTTGAAGACTCAAACAGTCTAAGAGACGAGTCAAAAAAGCGTGTTCAGTTCAACTGCACACGATTTTGTTAAACCTTACCCAACGCCACTTGATCGCAAAAGCGTGCTCAGTTGTCGCGAATTAAACACGGGATCGTAGGATTCCGTAGTAAAACAAAAGCGTGTGGATTTCGCGAGGCCGGTGTCGCCAGTTGAACACGGAAAGGGAAATACGCTACAGTGCGCAAAGCGATCCCCACTCTTCCGCCGAGAGCTCATTATCCGTGCCGATAACTATACTAGGAACTTTACACATATAATACTGACCTGTATTTTTTATTAGTCAATATTATTTTGAAAGAAAATTCCTGTCTATGATCCTGAAGGGCAGTCGCCCCTTGTAAAGCACTGGTACTCGGCTACATCCGGTTAGACTGGAAGCCGACCCCAACATAGTTCGGAAAATAGGCTCGGAGGATGATGATCCTGTAGGTCATTTTTAAGTTTATCGACAAACTATGTAAGTAATGAACTTAAAAGGAATAAGCTTGAAGAAGCTTCTTGAAGAAGGTCTCCAGTCTAACTTGGATGCAGCCAAGTACCAGTGTTTTACATGGAGCGACTGCCTATCTGACCTCCTCAACCCAGTTACCCGGGCAATCCAATACCCCTTGGTCAGGTTGGTTGTTAGACTGTCTGACTTCTTACGACCTGTAACTACTGTCTGCCAAAGATTTTGAAATGACAGCCAGGACCATAGCTGGGCATTAACTCGTTAATCCGTTAATCGTTAATTAACGAAGTTAACATTTTGATTAGCGGATTAACTTTTAGGTTAACTTTAAAAAATGTTAACGGACATGTTAACTTCCGTTAATTATGCAGAAGTCCGTTAATCGTTAATCCAATGCCTACTATATACCGCACGGCGCGCGGCGCCTCGGGACGAGGCGCGAAAAACAGGTTCAGTCAAGTGCCGGGCGCAGCGAGCGCGGCGCGTGGCAGCGAGTGAAACACCAGATTTCAGACCAGATTTCAACCGAGTCAAAGGCTTTCTCATAGTCCACAAATGCTAGACACAGGGGCTGATTATACTCTTCGGTCTTCTGTATAATCGCGCTGTGTGGATGTGGTCTATGGTGCCGTATCCGCGCCGAAACCCAGCCTGCTCCGGTGGTTGGAATTCGTCGAGTCTTCGCGCAAGTCGGTTTGTGATCACTCTTGAGAACAGCTTATATACGTGGCTTAGGAGGGAAATGGGTCGATAGTCCTTCAGCAGGGTTTTGTCTCCCTTTTTGAAGAACAGGACGACAATACTCCTACTCCACGCCTCTGGAGTTCTCCCTTCAAACAGGACAGCGTTAAAAAGCTTCTGGAGCTCCCCCAGTAGGTACGGGCTTACCTCCTGCTTTTAATAGCTCTGTCGTAATGCCATCCTCGCCAGGGGCTTTTCCATTTTTGAGCTGTCTCAGAGCGATCTCGATTTCGCCACTGCTGACTTCTGTCAGGTCTTCGGTGAAATGGCGTGTTAATGTGGCTCTAGAATCCTCATTTCTGGGATCAGGTCGAGATGCATGCGATGCGTATAACCGGCCATAGAAGTTTTGCACTTCCGAAAGGACTGCCGGCACCGAAGAAACGACTTCTCCACTTGTTGTGGTCAGCTTCGTCAAGTGGCTTCTTCCAAGAGATTGTACGAACACCTTTGACCTCCGATTCAGCTCAATTGCTCTTTCAATGTCAAGAGTATTGGAGCACCGGATTCCTCGGGGAACAGATATTTATAAATCTATTTATTAAATAAAATACTGCTATACCCTCAAGCGCTGCAGTAGAACGTCTGTTTTCCACGGGTAAAGACATTTTAACACCAAAACGAGCCTCGCTTTCAGTCGAGAACTTCAACATATTAATGTTTATGAAGGGGAATATGCACCTTATGTCCGACGATTAAATTACATATTTATTTGAATTATATAAGTATTTTGTTTTGTTCCTAACCTGATAACTTCCAGAACCTAAACCAACCAACAGGTTTTATAAGTTCACTAACGCAACGATATAAAAATGCAATTTTACACATAGTTAACGGATTAACGATTAACTTTAACTTGCGTTAATTCTTCCGAAATGTAACGCTTTAACGTTTAACGAAGCTAACTTTTTTTGTAGCGGATTAACGATTAACGAAGTTAACTATTTTATTAACGGTGCCCAGCTATGGCCAGGACCTATGGTATATCATGCTTTCCAAAACATGGGACTAAAACAATGATTAATTATAGATTATTTTTCCGACCCAAATATCGACCAATAGAATTGCACCATTCGACGTCACGTGGTACAACCTACATGGTATTATACTGAAAATTTTTTGAATATTTTCTCTGGTCGTTGCTACGTCAAACTGACAGGTTGTGGCCGACATTTGGGACGGAAAAATAATCTCCCGAATACCACACGAGCTTCATAATTATCTGGCATTTCCCTCAAGGTTCCCTGCAAACAAATAAAGTCGTCAAGTTTTTCAGGAAAAATCACTCGCGCTTCGCGCTCGTTATTTTTTAACCTGAAAAACTTGACTCCTTCATTTGTTTGCAACGAACCTATCGGAAAATACCCGATAATTTTGAAGCTCTTGTGGTATTATAAGTGATAATTTTATTTTTCAGAATGGCTAGCCCAAACTCTGCTATTCAAACCAATTAATCTATTTGAGACAATATCAATAAAACGCACCAATGCAGAATGGCAGAAAACGGTAGCGGACTCCTTCAAGCTTCTGTCCAAACTTGTGGATAAATACTGGGATGTTGTGGAGACTTATTACACTGATATTATTGCAGTAAGTACAGCATATGCAGAAAGAAAAACTTCTTATCGAAAGAGCTGCAGATTTAATCACCTAGCCAACCGTAGTATCAGATATTTCTCAAATCCATTTGACAGCCTCTGATCCATCCTCCGAGCCTTTTTCCCAGCTGTGTTGGGGTCGGCTTCCAGTCTAACCGGATGTATGTAGCCGAGTACCATTTCGTTACAAGGAGCGACTGCCCTATCTGACCCCGTCAACCCAGTTACCCAGGCAACCCAATACCCCTTTGTTAGACTGGTGTCAGGCTTACTGGCTTCTGACTACCTGTAACAACTGCCAAGGATATTCAATGATATCCGGGACCTACAGTTTAATGTGCCATCCAAAACACAGTCATTGGTGTCTAAGATATACTTATTTGACAGTCTCTGACGTGAATTTGTGATAAAGACGGGTACTGAGCATGCTGAACCGATGTATGTTACTGAATCAATTTGAAAATTTATTCCACTGTTGCGAAGCTGGACTATCACCAAGTTACAATACTCAATTCTTTATTTGCGTTCCATATGTTATATTCTAAGTAATCTTAGACACCAATGGCTGCTAAAAAGGTGAAGGAAAACATCTTGAGGAAACCTGGACTATATCGGGTGTGTCGTTCACAATCACATTAAATCATATCGCATATACTTTATGATATTCTATGACGAATTGTGAAAAAAATAACCTAATCCATTCAGTGGTTTAACCACAGGAGTCATTTTTAGTTTTTATAATTTACAACATCATGTGTAAAGCAGAGGTAAAGTTAGGAGTATCGTATGTTTTGGTCAGTTGACAGCTGTCAGTTTTCAAGGGAGAATTTCAGTTGTTTGTACTGACTGACTTTTATATGGTGTTCTAATTTTTGCACATTTTTATTCCATTTACTTTGTTTGAAAAAATCATTTTTTTATTTTTACGTATTTTTCTTTAATGTTTGTGGTAATAGACATATATTAACCAGTATATTAACGCATTTAATTTAATGTGATTATGAACGACACACCCGATATATATAGTCTGAAATCAGCAACCCGCATTGAGCAAGCGTGGTGATTAATGCTCAATCCTTCTCCGTGTGAGAGGAGGCCGCAGCCCAGCAGTGGGACGATAAAAAGGCTGTAACAGTAACTGTATGTTATACAGGTGGTATTTTTATAAAGTTTAAACAATATGGACCCGATAGGACACAGCATAAAGAGGTAGGAGAGTTTTGCAGTACATATCATCTTATAACCTAGTTTAGTATTATTAAATCTATACTTATTACTAAAACTGAAGTATAACAACATGTTATATTCTTATCTTATTGTGTGTGTGTATGTGTTTGTTGTGTATTTGAGTGTGTGTGTGGGTGTGTGTGCACTTGTGTGTATGTTTTTTTTTTTACAAAGGCTGTGTACATGTGACACAGTGGAAAACAACTTCTATATGCACTTGTTTCAGCTATGCACATTATCGCTGGACGCTGGGACGCGCAAGGAAGCTCTCTGCTGCTTGGTGGGCATCGTGAAGCGTCCAGCAGTGGATGTGACGGACGAGTTCGTTGCTAGACACGTCAATGCCTTAGAAGAAGCCACGTCTTGCAAAGCACCTTTGGCACAACTTGTTGGTAAGACATTACTTGAAATCATTTCATTTATGGTTATCGGCACGAATCTTGAGCTCTGACCTTCACCTGCGCACAAGTAATTTTATTGGGTCCCTTTTGTGGTATGAAGTGAGGCGCGGGGGCGGACTAAAGCGGTGATTGGCCCGCAGTACATAGCGTCATAGCCGTCACTTGGGATTGGTTCTTTGCTAATAAATCACTTCTGCGCAGATGTAGGTCAGAGCTCAAGATTCGTGCCGATAACTATAACTAACTTCTCGCTAGCCGTCGTTTTCATCCGCTCCCTGAAAAAACTACTTACCAGACATGATTAAAAATTTGCCCAAAAGTTATTCTGATGTATAAGCATTGTGACTGACAAGTTTCATTCGAATCCGTTACGCCGTTTGCGCATGAAGAAGTAACAAATAAACATATATATACTCATGAACTTTCGCCTTTATTTTAAGAAGGTTTCACCTTTATTAATACCTAAGTACCCATTGAAAAAAAATATGTTTTTTTTTATTACTATCAGAAAGGGACTCTATCCCTGGCTATCATAGGCTATATTTTATCCCGGTACGGGCAGTATTTTCCCCGGGACGCTGGTGAAACCACTAGAAACAGCTAGTCTATAATAAAATAATAATATTTCAGGTACAATATGCCGCTACCATCCTGAAAAAGTACAGGAACACCACACAAGAATATGGCGGATATACCTTAAGATGTTACAACCTAATAACAAGACTGTGAGTATTGCATACTACATGAAACCCGCAGTTTCACTTACATTCACCACCTGTTGACTATCAAAAGTCATTTATGGAAAGTAGACTGAAAATCAGCATTTTTTGAAGGTCAAATTTACAAAAGACAACCCCCAAAACGCCCGCCCTTCACCACTTCCTATGTGTTTTTGCTGGGAAGAAGTGGCGCAACTCTCCTGCAACTATCTTATTAGAGATAGCTCTGGGGCCCGATTCTCCTAAGTTAATAATGTCAAAATCGAATAGAAATCGAGTCGCAATATGATCGCAATAGCAGTTTTAACCATATCGGGCAGTCTGCTACTAACATAAGACCAATCGTATTCCAATGACATTCGATTGGTTTGCGATTGGTCTGCTATTTTGGTGATTTTGGTCTATACGGTAGTTTGATCTACATTCATTTTGCAATCGTAAATCATTTGCAGACAAAATGATTCATTATGGAATGACAGAAAAGGATAAAAACGTTTATTTCAAAGAAAAAATAGCGGAATGCCACATACGCTTCAATCGTAATCGAGTCGAGATTGGATCACGGTCGAACCGAGTCGAACGTGAATCGTATGTCGCTTAAGTAAAATTAGGAAAATCGGGCTCCAGATCTCTCAAAATTAAACACTTTTGATGATCAATCTGCCTAGCCTTTCCAACTATGTTGAGGTCGGCTTCCATTCTATCCGTATGTAGTTGAGCACCAGTGCCACATGGAGCGACTGCCTGTCTGACTTCCTCAACCCAGTTACCCGGGCAACACAATACGTGTGCCACATGTTGCGACTGCCTGTCTGACTTCCTCAGCCCAGTTACCCGGGCAACACAATACGTGTGCCACATGCTGCAACTGCCTGTCTGACTTCCTCAGCCCAGTTACCCGGGCAACACAATACGTGTGCCACATGGTGCGACTGCCCGTCTGACTTCCTCAGCCCAGTTACCCGGGCAACACAATACGTGTGCCACATGTTGCGACTGCCCGTCTGACTTCCTCAGCCCAGTTACCCGGGCAACACAATACGTGTGCCACATGTTGCGACTGCCCGTCTGACTTCCTCAGCCCAGTTACCCGGGCAACACAATACTTGTGCCACATGGTGCGACTGCCCGTCTGACTTCCTCAGCCCAGTTACCCGGGCAACACAATACGTGTGCCACATGTTGCGACTGCCCGTCTGACTTCCTCAGCCCAGTTACCCGGGCAACACAATACGTGTGCCACATGTTGCGACTGCCCGTCTGACTTCCTCAGCCCAGTTACCCGGGCAACACAATACGTGTGCCACATGTTGCGACTGCCCGTCTGACTTCCTCAGCCCAGTTACCTGGGCAACACAATACGTGTGCCACATGGTGCGACTACCTGTCTGACCTCTTCAGCCCTGTGCCCTGGGCTACACGTTACCCCTACGATACGATACGGTTACGATACTGGTTGCCGGACTTTCGCGCTCCTGATTACCCGTAACGACTACCAAATATGTTTAGATGCCAATGTCAGGGTCCACTCAAACGTGCCTTTCGGAAGAAAAAAGACCTAATTTTGGCAAATAGATCTTCAAACTCCAAATACTACGATACTTCTTCTTCCTCCTGTCCTGTTGCCAATTTTACTTGGGGTCGGCGCAATATGTCATCCTCTTCCATTTTCCCGTCACTCGTCATACTGACACTCACTCCCTTCTTATTCATGTCATCTTTCAGGCAATCCATCCATCTTTTCTTCGGGCTTCCCTTCCATTTACTACTACGATACATAGGATGTTATAAAATGTATAGGTTCATGTGTACATGATACCCTTTTTTTTAATGACGTTAAAAATCATCAAATGGTCCCTCCCGCTGTGGGTTACGCGCGGTGAGGGAGTGTCAGACTCTTACTGACTAAACACCGTCGTGTTCCGTCGTAGGCCTTTTATGTACCAGGGCCGCGGTAATGAGCGCGAACAATCCCGCAGCCCCGTATATGATACCCTGAATGTGTGATTTTTTAGAATAATAGTTTTAAGAAGACCTTTGCCTTATGCTTTTTTTTATTACAGGATCAAATAGTAAACGCCGTACTACAAGGAATAAATGGTCTGTTCGAACATTTTGGCGATGACATCGAGGTATCTCAACTGAATAGTTTTTACGACACTATGACTAGAGAATGTATCAAGATTTCTAAATGTTTCGAAGGTAAGATAACTTGATACTTTAACGGCTGTCATTGAACATCCTTGGCAGTCGTTACGGGTAGTCAGAAGCCAGTAAGTCTGACGCCAGTCTTACTAAGGGGTATTGGGTTGCCCGGGTAACTGTGTTGAGGAGGTCAGATAAGCAGTCACTCCTTGTAAAGCACTGGTACTCAGCTGAATCCGGTTAGACTGGAAGCCGACCCCAACATAGTTGGGAAAAGGCTCGGGAGATGATGATAACTTGATAGTTTAAGAACCTGTTATGACCATCAGAATCGATGTCACTCTTCATAGATCCTCTCTTCGAAATACACGCAGAGAGTTGCTACCTAATTGCTACCAATTGCCATTATTTGTTACCCTTGTGGTTTTGAACCAAATGAGCATCTACATTTATCACTTTTTCCAGTGTGAAGAAACTGCTTAAAAGTATAAAGTTTTTTTCACCTAGAGTTGCTACCTAATTGCTACCTTTCGGCTTGAATATTTGGACTATGACTATATAATTTGGTATTTATGTAATTGACAACTTGATTTTTTTAAAATTATTTTTCGCAATAATTTCAGTTCTCCTCTCGATCTTCAAACATCACGCGCGCCTGTTCAGAGAGAAGTTGAGCAAAGACGCGGCACTGCGTATGTATATGTGGCAGTTTGACAACAAAAGCAGTTTGGAAGCATTGTGTAGCGTTTACAAAGTCGTGTTAGAGGCTTCTGAAAATCCTGAGGTGGGTAAAACTTTTTTTTTTCAAAGTCAAAGTCATTTGTTGCAATGAGGCTCAAAGTTAAAGTCACAAGTTCAACCGACTTAAAAAAGGAAGAGTTACTCAATTCGTTGGAATCTTTATTTTAATATAATATTTCCGCCCGCGGTTTCACCCGCGTCCCGAGATAACTGCTTCCCGTAGCCGGATGGTGACAAACACTACCCTATGTCCTTCTCCTGGCTCTAAACTACCTCCCTGCCAATTTTCAGCTAAATCGGTTCAGCCGTTCTTGAGTTATAAGTGGAGTAACTAACACGAGTTTCTTTTATATATATAGATATAGATATATAATAGATATATAGATTAAGAAGCTGAAGATTTTTTTTGTTTGAATGCTTTTATCCCAGGATGTACCAGTCCGATTTGAAAAATTCTTCCAGCCTTAGAAGGGCCATTTATTGGAGAAGACCATAGGTTACTTTATATCCAGATGCGGGAAGAGGCTATGGTATATAATATCACAAATGTGAAAGAAACTATATCTATCTGTCGCGCTTTCATGGCAAATCTATTGATTGGACTTTCATGCCAAAATTACTCAAGCAATTCAAATGACATTTCGCACACAGATATTCTAGTCCGAGTTACTTATCCAAGTGCGGGAAGTAGTAATAAATCATATTTTCAGTGTATACTGGTGTCGGAAGTGGTTCCGCACACGAAGTCTCGCTCGGTTGTAATAAAGTTCGCAGCGCTGAACATAGTTATACTGAGCAGAACTCGGTTAACTGGCGAAGTGACGCAATGTACTGTTGACAATCATGCTTGTTTGTATGTCTGTTTGTTTAAACGCTCTTATCTCAGGAAGTAGCAGTCCGATTTGAGAAATTCTTTCAGTGTTATACAGCCCATTTAACGAAGAATGCTATAGGCTATATTTTATCCAGGTGCGCTAAGTAGTTACCACAGGATGCGGATGAAACAGCTGACGGAAGCTAGTAATATCGAAGTTACTCTGTCTAACAAAATGACTGAACCTATTCTAATGACATTTAGGACACATATATTCAAGAGCTCAATTAATGATACTCCCTTTAACCAGCTGCGGGAAGTAGTAATAAACCCCCTCTTTTCAGTCTATACTGGTGTCGGAAGTGGTTCCGCACACGGAGTCTCGCTCGGTTGTAATAAAGCTCGCAGCGCTGAACATAGTTATATTGAGCAGAACTCGGTTAACTAGCGAAGTGACACAATGTACTGTTGACAAACATGCTTGTTTTCTTGTATGTCTGTATAATTGTTTGTTTGAACGCATTTATCTCAGGAAGTAGTGGTCGGATTTGAGAAATTCTTTCAGTGTTATACAGCCCATTTAACGAAGAATGCTATAGGCTATATTTTATCCGGGTGCGCGAAGTAGTTACCAAGGGATGCGGATGAAACCGCTCGCGGAAGCTAGTAATATCGAAGTTACTCTGTCTAACAAAATGACTGAACCTATTCAAATGACATTTGGCACACAATCATTCTAGAGTCTGAGCTACTTATCCGAGTGCGGGAAGTAGTAATAAACCCCCTCTTTTCAGTCTATACTGGTGTCGGAAGTGGTTCCGCACACGAAGTCTCGCTCGGTTGTAATAAAGCTCGCAGCGCTGAACATAGTTATACTGAGCAGAACTCGGTTAACTAGCGAAGTGACGCAATGTACTGTTGACAATCATGCTTGTTTGTATGTCTGTTTGTTTAAACGCTCTTATCTCAGGAAGTAGCAGTCCGATTTGAGAAATTCTTTCAGTGTTATACAGCCCATTTATCGAAGAATGTTATAGGCTATATTTTATCCGGGTGCGCAAAGTAGTTTCCCCGGAACGCGGGTGAAACCTTTTGGCGGAAGCTAGTAATATCTAAGTTACTTAATATCAAAACAGTGTGTGAAATGACATTAGAATTGGTTCCTACTGAACCAAAATTATAGAGTCTGAGAAACTTTACCCGGCTGCGGGAAGTAGTAATAAACCCCCTCTTTTCAGGCGATACTGGTGTCGGAAGTGGTTCCGCACACGGAGTCTCGCTCGGTTGTAATAAAGCTCGCCGCGCTGAACATAGTCACTCTGAGCAGAACTCGGTTAACTAGCGAAGTGACACAATGTACTGTTGAACTAGAGTTACTGTTGAGGAACAAGAAATTGTCTTATGAGGAAGCTAATACTGTAAGTATATTTTTTATGCCAGACTATTTTAAAACATAAAATAATAAATCATCATCATCGTATCAGCCAGGTACCCCCCATTATTGAAATAATAAATGTCCATCACTACATAGTATAAAACAAAGTCGCTTTTTCTGTCCCTATGTCCCCTTGTACGCTTAAATCTTCAAAACTACGCAACCGATTTTCATGCGGTTTTTTTTATAGATAGAGTGATTAAAGAGGAAGGTTTATATGTATAATAACATACGTTAAATAGTGGGGAAATACTGTTATCCCGTGCGAAGCCCGAGCGGGTCGCTAGTATGAAATAAATTCTATTTATTTGTCCTATATTCATCGTTCACGGGCGTTTCCAATCTTACTAATATCCTATGTTTGTTATTCTTTCACCCAAAAACGGCTGGATCGATTTGATTGAAATTTGGTATGTAGATAGGTGATAGATAACCCGGATTAACACATATATGCTACTTTTTAGGGTTCCGTACCCGAAGGGTAAAACGGGACCCTATTGTTTTCGCTCCTCTGTCTGTCCGTCCGTCCGTCTGTCACCAGGCTGTATCTCATGAACCGTGATAGTTAGAGAGCTAAAATTTTCACAGATGATGTATTTCTGTTGCCGCTATAACAACAAATACTGAAAACTAGAAAAAAAAAATTGTTGGGGGCTCCCATACAACAAACTTGATTTTTTGCTCATTTTTGCTCGATATCCATAAATATATATAGAATATTAGTTTGGATGGTACGGAACCCTTCGTGCGCGAGTCCGTCTCGCACTTGGCCGGTTTTTATCAACACACCACGCGGGCGAAGCCGCGAGCTCCTGAATGCATCCAACGATGATGATATCTTCTATGTAATTTTTCCTTGCAGGTGTCGTGGAGTATACATTCCAACGAGTCCAATAGTGAGACCATGTTACTAGCAGCTATAATGTACTCCGATAATCTACCCTCGTCTATGAGGAACGATATTATTGTTAACGGCATTTTGAAGGCTTCTGAAGATGTTAGAAAAGTGAGTATACAAATGTTTATTAATATTATAAAGATAAGTTTGTTTGTTGACTGAAAGAGTTGATCTCCGGAAGAACTGCGGCCCGATTCTCCTTAGTTAATAATGTCAAAATTGAATAGAAATTGAATCGCAATATGATCGCAATAGCAGTTTTAACCATATCGGGCATTCTGCTACTAATATAAGACCAATCGTATTCCAACGACATTCGATTGGTTTGCGATTGGTCTGCTATTTTGGTGATTTTGGTCTATACGGTAGTTTGCTCTACAAGCTGTTGATTTGCATCCGTGCCATAGTCAAGGACGTAATTATACTAATGATTCTCAACCCAAATCAACAAAAAAATTGGTACAAAAATTTTTGATTTTAATTTTTTTTCGGAAATCTGTCAATGTCTTCTAGCCGTATTTAAACTTGGCGCGTGTTTTACTGGCCTTAAAACCGTGCTGCGCCCTCACACAAACGCAAACACAAAGCATACGCAACGATTATTCATAAATTTCATTCATAAAATTGGATTACTTCTGAAATACTATGACATTACAATGACAAAAAAAGCAGTGCATGTTAGCTATTTCCCGTCAACTGTAATTCCAATCGATTATTTACGTATTTTATGTCCTCCTCCTGAAGTATGGCACAAATGCAAATCAACACCTTGTATAATCATATTGCAATCGTAGATCATTTGCAGACAAAATTAGTCATTATCGAATGACAGAAAAGGATAAAAACGTTTATTTCAAAGAAAAATAGCAGAATGCCACATACGCTTCAATCGTAATCGAGTCGTGATTGGATCGCAGTCGAATGTGAATCGTATATCGCTTAAGTAAAATTGGGAGAATCGGTCCCCTGGCCTGATTTGAATAATAATTTCAGTGTTAGATACCCCATTTTTTTAGGAAGGCACAGATTTTATTATAGTTTTGCGGACCACTCAGATATCTCTCTGGATATTACTGATTGGGCGGAGACGAGATGTTTCAATAACGAAATTCTATGAGCTGTTTAAAACCTTCTCCGCTCCGATTTGGTGGAGCGTAGACGTAGTAAGTCGTTCGTAACGCAAGTGAAACCCGAGGAAAAAACTGCATTTTAACCGATCTATACTAATATTATAAAGCTGAAGAGTTTGTTTGTTTGTTTGTTTGATCGCGCTAATCTCAGGAACTACTGGTCCGATTTGAAAATTTATTTCAGTGTTAGATAGCCCATTTATCGAGGAATGCTATAGGCGACTTTTATCCCAGTACGGGAAGTAGTTCCCACGGGATGCGGATGAAACCGCTGGCAGAAGCTAGTTTAAAATAAAGGACCCTGCCCAAATCGTATCGAAAGGAAATAATTCTTTTTTAAGCCTTCCAAAAATAAATCGTTGAATTCTAAGCGGCAGTAATAGTGGTGGTTGTGCTGAGCCTACAAGCCGTCTCAGACACCACCGCCGGCGCTGTGCAGCTCTTTGCACAAGCTGTGCAGCACGCGTTGCCACTCACTGCCAGTGTTATACAGATCCCATCCCGTCACATATCCCGTCTATAGCTACATTTTTAACCGACTTCGAAAAAGGACGTATCTCAAGAAAGACACTCATCGGGCTTATTCAAAAAGAATTTCTGCGATTATAGGCTTTGTCTTTAAGACACTCATAGAACTATTTAACCGAGTTCCCAAAAAAGTGCAATTAATCACACTTAGGAGAAGGTTTTAGATATATTATCGAACATAGTTTTATCTTTTAACCGACTTCAATGAAGGGAGGATCTCCAGTTTGACATGAATTTTGATGCGGCTTTGAGCACAATATTTTATCACACTTAGGAGTGGTTTATGTATATTGTTAAAGACAGTTCTAATTTTTAACCGACTTCCCAAACCAGTAGTGTTAATCACTCTTAGGAAAAGGTATTAGGTACGTTATTGAAGACGGTTATATTGTTGTATTGTAGGCAGCAGTAATATTGGTGGTTGTGCTGAGCCTGCAAGCCGGCTCAGACAAGCACATGTGCACATGGCGAGCTCTGCTGCACAACACCAGCGCTGTGCAGCTCTTTGCACAAGCTGTGCAGCATGTGCTGGAAGTTGTGGTCAATGTTGCTGGGAATCCTGAAACGGTATGTATAGTTTTAAATTACATATTATTGTTACAGCCTTTTTATCGTCCCACTGCTGGGCTGCGGCCTCCTCTCACACGGAGAAGGATTGAGCATTAATCACCACGCTTGCTCAATGCGGGTTGCTGATTTCAGACTATAGTCCAGGTTTCCTCAAGATGTTTTCCTTCACCTTTTTATCATCCATCGGTGTCTAAGATATACTTAGAAAGTACATTCAAACTTAGAAAAGTTGCATAGTACTTGCCTGACCTGGAATCGAATCCACACCCTCATACTCGAGAGGTTGGTTCTTTGCCCACTAGGCCACCACAACTTTTTTCGAATCAGCTAATAATTAAATAAACCAACACTGTAATTTAATATATTAATCTATTCCACAGACATACGAAGATATAAAGCCGAGTCTACACCTTCTATCAGTGCTGCTGAGCCTGCAAAACATAGAACATTACTTAGAAGACTGGTGCATAGCATTCAGGCCGACTGTGGTACATTTGTCTAAATTATACAATGTACCACCCGTGGAAATGTTGACTGAAACTTGTGATAATCAGGTTTGTAAAAAAATATGTACTTTTAATTAGTATTGTGAGTCTAAAGTTAGGAATTTTGTATACTTTAGACGAGTTGTACCTGGTACAAGTGGTACATGTACCACTTGCATCTGGTATAACTGGTACATGGCACCACTGGTACCTGGTACAACTGGTACAATGCACCGTTGCTACCCGGGTCAATGCGCCACTGTTACCTAGTACAATGTACCACTTGCGTTTGGTACAACTGATAGAATGTACCACTTGCATCTGGTACAATGCACCACTGATACCCGGTACAAATGGTACCATAGTACAACTGGTACAAATGGAACAATGTAGGTACCACTGGTACCAGGTACAAATGGTACAATGGTACAATGTACTACTTGCATCTGCTACAACTGGTACAAAAAGTACAGTACAACTAGTACTGTACTTTTGAATGAACCTATGATTATATTATTTACAGATAATGTATGTGGAAAAATTTGAAGATGACACAGTACTTAGTCATTTGTTATCTACTTTGACTACGAAGACAGAACATAGACAGAATCATACATTGACTGCATTGTATGTAAGTAAAAATACACATATGAACAGAATGGTTTGTAATTCTGTAATAACATTACAAATATAAACTCTCATTTAGTTAGACATTTAACGAACGGTAAATGAATAATAATATTTAATATATTATGAGGCTCTCGATAGGCGGCTGGATCAAGGGACTGATTCAGAAGGCAGTACTCCTTGATACGGCGCGTATTGTGAGGAGGTTTCTGTCTCTGGGACCCTAACCGCCGGTACCTTGGACCCTGTACCCGATTTCGTTTTTCGATTTGCCATCTATTTTTTTATATTTTTAAATGTTGTTTTTATTTTTGAATTTAATATTTTAAAATGTAGAAAAATATGTTGTGAAATCAATAAACGAACTACCAATTAATATATTAATATTGAATAAATCGTTTGATTCCTTGAGCTTGCTCATCTCAAGAAAAACTTGACCAATTTGAAAAACTATGGTATAAACATATGGTATTCTATCACAGAATAAAACTGTTAATATTATTTTTTCAGACAATAATATCAAAACAGGACACAGATTACAAAGTCCATTCTAAAGTTCTCTCTAAAATAGAAGCTTCGATTGAGACGGACGCTGAAAATATTGACAAACGACAACTGTCTATGGTAAGTTTAATTCATATATGTATATCTAGACTAGACAATAATATCATCAATTTATTTATTAACTAGCTTCTGCCAGCGACTTCGTCCGCGTTAGATTTGGACTTTGTGCAAAGAGAGGCTATCGAGAGTTAAACGTGTTATTGTGAGCCAACCATAAAAGATAGACATATACTGTCAAGGTATATTTTTTACATAATTTTAAGGAGAAAATTTCCGTTATACGTTGTTTCTGTGTAGCTTTAACCATTAAGGCTGCACACGGGACGGAAGCATAAAAAATGGAGTAACTTCTCCCGTTTTCCCAACATTTACCTTCACTGCTCTGCTCCTATTGACCGTAGCGTAATGAGTATCCTATAACCTGTCCAGGAGTACGAAAAATCATTGTACCAAGTTTCATTGAAATCCGTCAAGTAGTTTTCGTTTCCATAACGAACATACAGACAGACAAAAATTTTACTGATTGCATTCTTGGCATCAGTATCGATCACTAATCACCCCCTGATAGTTATTTTGGAAATATATTAAATGTACAGAATTGACCTCGCTACAGATTTATTATAAGTATAGATTACCTATTTTAAATGTTTATGTATAATCATCATGTGGGTGTGTCATCTCTGCTAAAAGGACATTAATATTATGAATGTGAAAGTGATTCTGTATGTTTGTCTGTCTGGCTTTCAAGCCAAAACTACTGATACGATTTAATTGACATTTGGTACATGACAGTCAAGAGCCTGAGAAAGGACTTGGGCTACTTTTTAACCGAGTGCGGTAAGTAGTTTTCTCGGAACACGGGAAACAACTCACAATGAAACAAACAAATACTTTTATTTTGTTTACAGATAATAAATCAACTAAAAATGTTAAAATCTAAAGCTGTAACGGATACCAAAGACGCTAGAATCTTTCAGAAAGATGTCACCATGTTTTTAGGTAAGTTTTATATCTAAACTCATATAGTTATCGGCACGGATATTGAGCCCTGGCCTTCACCTGCGCAGAAGCGATTTATTGGTTTATTGCCTTACGTGTACAGTGCGCAAAGCGATCCCCACTCTTCCGCCGAGAGCTCAATATCCGTGCTGATATACACAATTCTTTTTTAGCGTTCCATACATTATACAGGTGGTACATTTTTTAGTTTAGGAAACAATATGGACCCTATAGGGCATAAATTATTATACTTAACATACATATTAGTTAGTGTATATCTGAGTGTCGGTGTGAGTTTGTGTGTGTGTGTTTGTGGTCATATTATAAAGCATTCGTTTATTTGAACTAACTTATCACAGGAACTTCTCTGAAAAATCTTTCATCGTTAGATAGTTCATTTGTAGATGGAGGTTTTGACTTTTTATCCGCGTGCAAGAAGTAGTACTTGACACGAGAGGAGTGGGGAACAGCTAGTTAAAGAAAATAATCAGTTTCAGTAGAATTTATAATAAAATCTTAAATGAAAAACTGTTTTCGAATGATCTATCAGACATTCCCAGCAGGGGCAAACCCTGCCTGGACTGCGAGATTGTTCGTGCGAGTTACCGCGGCGCTGGTACATACGCGGCCTACGACGGAACACGAGGGTTTTTAGTCAGTAAGAGTCTGACACTCCCTCACCGCTGCTAACCCACAGCGGGAGGGGTCATTTGATGATTTTTGACGTCGTTAAAAAAATTGATCTATTAGACACTAGCTGTTGCCCGCGACTTCGTCTGCGTGGGCAATATAGAATCGTAAATATTGGTTCATTACTCATCCCCTGTAGGTGATAGCGTGATAATATGTAGCCTATGTCCTGACCCGACCTATAAGTAATATTTATGCAAAATTTGAAGTAAGTCCGTACTGTACTTTTTGAGTTTACTCCGGACATACCTACAGACAAACAGATAAACAGACAAAAATTCTAAAAACTACATATTTGGGTTCAGAATCGATTATAGATCACCCCTCAAGTATTCTTTAAAAAAAATATTCAATGTACGGTTTTGAATTTCTTACGATTTTATTATATGTATAGATTTGATTTAATTTTTTTTTTCAATTCTACAGGTAAATATGGACGATTGACTGGTGAAGAGAACTTCTCGGAAGATGTTTACGCATTGAACTTAAAAAACAAACTCACTTTAAATATACCTAATATTGTGGAAGGGACTACTTTTAAGGTAGGTACTTTCTATGTTAAGCGACTCTCTAAAAAAGTAGACCCCTATTTCAGCACGATATTGGTACGATGTTTAAGGCCTATTTTCACCAAGTACAGTTGTTTAAAGAAAACTGACGTTAATTTTTGTCGGTGAAGTTGGGCCTGATTATCAAAATTACAGAATATAACATTTTTTATTCACCAGTCTTGTAAATAAGTTTTAATTTTAAAGTTATTTTCATTTATCTTTGCAGATAGATCTCCAGCGAATATTTCAATTAAGTCTATTGCGGGGTGAAACTGAACCTCTATACTGTCTACTGGTCATTTTAACGGCAAGCTGTAAGTATTTACTTTATACATACTAATATTACAAAGTCGTGTGCCAGTCGTGGTGGCCTAGTGGGTAAAGAACCAACCTCGAGTATGTGGGTGTGGGTTCGATTCCAGATCAGGCAAGTACCAATGCAACTTTTCTAAGTTTGTATGTACTTTCTAAGTATATCTTGGACACGAATGACTGATAAAAAGGTGAAGGTAAACATCTTGAGGAAACCTGGACTATTGTCTGAAATCACCAACCCGCAACCCGCATTGAGCAAGCGTGGTGATTAATGCTCAATGCAGAGCAGTGGGACGATAAAAAAAGGCTGTAACAGTAACAGTAACATTACAAAGTACTGAAAAGTTTGTTTCTTTATTTGAACGCGCTAATCTCAAGTACTACTGGTTCGATTTGGAAGTTATTCTGTGCCAAAAACTGTCCGATTTAGATGAAATGTGGTACACATATAGCCTAGACCCGGAGAAAGGAGATATCCTACATTTTACCCGGTTACGGGAAGTGGTTCTCTCGGAACTTAAGTGGAACTGCGAGTCAAAGCTAGTCATTCTGTAACCGGTTCAATTTTATATCCTTCCCTGGAGTATTAGCTACCTTCTCATAAATTTTCAGCAAAATCGGTTCAGCCGTTAAGAGCGTGTACGCTCGCCGCGCGATGTCAACTTTAGGTAATTCAACGCAAAAAATCACGCAGACTAGCGTCGCGGCCACTCGCGGCTGTGTGCGTGCCTATCATACTTCACGTATAGTCACACAAACCATTTTGATCCTTTCGAGTGAAACCAGTACAGCAAAAAATATATTACTTAGTAAATAGTTATTAGCGAGAAAATAGTGTAAATCTATGGACGACTAAAATATGAAAGCATGAAAATAAGTTGTTAAGAGCGTGTACGTTCGGCGCGCGATGTCAAGTATGTATAGGTAATTCAACGCAAGAAATACGGTACCTACATTAGCATCTTGGTTGTGTGCGTGCGTGTTATACTTCACGTATATATATATATATATATATATGTAGTCAAGCAACCAATTTTAGTCCTTTCGAGTGCACTTATTTATTTATTTATAATTTTTTACTAAAATTAAGTAAATAAATGACACAGTTTTTATTTTTTAATGAAACCACGTTGTTTTAAATGTATACATTTATTTTGAAATTATATAAAAACAAAAATAAAATAAAAAAGTTCGGAATCTTAAAAATTAGTACCTAGTGTCTCTTAGTGCCATTGACCTGGATTTGCGTGGGTCTAGTATCTCAGGCAGCAGACACAGGTTATAGTAATTTACGAGACGAGTTTGCATTTGGCCTTGCCAAAATTGCCACTATGTTGGATTTAAATTGACATCACAAAGATAATCGTGCTTTGTCACCCAAACTGAACATCGAAACAAAATTATGTTTTGATTGCTTAAGTATATTTGCTTCAAAATTAATTTCAAGCTTAAAAATTTGCCATATTTGAATGGGAGTGATCTTACATTTTTTTCGAGTTATTCAATACAAGTGCTTTCATTTGATACCCTTATTGTGGAATGCATATTAAAAACAATTGCTCCTCCATCTTGGATATTCCGCCATGTTGGATTTTAAGAAGGAAGTTACATAGTGAATCATGCATTGTCATCCAAACTGAACGTGCATACAAAATTTTAGATCAATTGGTTAAAGAAATATTCTTCAAAATTGAAACGTAAGATTAACCCACATACCTATGATACATACATAAACGTAAACCTAAATCAAACACAAAAAAAAACTAAACTATAAAAAAAATATACTCACCAACGTATCAAGATGTATCGGTCGCGCTCAAAATATCCACTATTCTCGGTATCCATGGCAAAGGTCATTCACCCTACGCGATGCTACGGAGCGATACGTCCTCTCTCTGTGAAGCCGCGCGGCGGTCTGGTTTGAGTTGACTCGCGTGCAGCGTTTTATAGTAGGTTTTAAATAATTTATAAAAAAATAATAACGAAAGATTAAATTATGAAATAAAGTTTATATTTTAAAGAAAGAGTTATATTAATATAATAAATAATTGTTATATTAAATTAAGTAAGATAGGCAGGTGAAAAAAGCATTTGAAATTCATAATATTTGACATTGTTAAAATATTTTTTTCTGAAAGATAGGGACCTGAATTAAAAAATGTTTTCAATTAACTATATTCAGGGGGATTTTGTCCATGAGTAAAAATTTTTTTATGATAAGATTTGTCACTGTTTTCACATCAATTTGAGCTTCGAAATAGACGCTGAACGGGAATTTTATAAAACATATATTACGTTACAGGGGATTTAAGTATTTAAACTACACAAATCGAAATTTTTGTTCAATTAACTATATAGACAGTGAAATTACCTTGCGTTATTAAAAATTAACATAGTTATAGGATAAGTAGTTACTGAGAAACAGTGGTTTGAAAAGTACCATTTTAGGCCAAATGGCGCGCGGCTGACGTACACGCTCTTAAAATATAATCAAGAAGAAACATTTTTTGTCTGTTTGCTTGTTTCTTTGTTTGGCCCCTTAAAACTCCGAAAGTATTGAACCGATTTGAAAAATTCTTTCACTGTTGGAAAGCTACATTATCCCTGAGTAACTTCTTCCTCCTGTCCTGTTCCCAATTTTATTTAGGGTCGGCGCAATATGTCATCCTCTTCCATTTTCCCTGTCACTCGTCATACTGACACTCACTCCCTTCATATTCATGTCATCTTTCAGGCAATCCATCCATCTTTTCTTAGGTCACTATCCCCGAGTAGGGCTGCCATCCGTCCGGGTTTCCCCGGATTTGTCCTCGTTTGGAGGCCGTCCGGGCGGGGTGTTTGAAGCAACAAATCCGGGGAAAACCCGGACCAAATGAAATTTAGGTCTTGTTTTTTTTGCATATTATTTTCGGACTCGTCCGGGAAATTTGCCAATTTTTTGCTAAATGTCCGGGTTTTTTTGAATCTTTGTCCGGCAGCCCTATCCCCGAGTAACATAGGATATATTGTAAACCCGGTGCGGTATGATGTGTTCGCAGTGTGTGAGGGGATGGACGCTAACACACAAGCGGCCTGCATCCGCGTCGCACACGTGACGCGAGACACGCAGACAGACATAGACGTATGTGTCGCGCTAGCTATGTGCCACACTGCTCAGAGCGTTCACATGATAATGTTATATCCTTCCCTCGGGTCTAAGCTACACTGTTCCCGAGTAACATCCCTACTAGTCCCTACTAGTATTATAAATGCGAAAGTAACTCTGTCTGTCTGTCTGTCTGTCTGTCTTTTCTTCACGCCTAAACTACTGAACCGATTTGTGTGAAATTTGGAACAGACATAGTTTGGAACTTGAGAAAGGACTTAAGATAGTTTTTATTACAAAAAAAACTTTTTTACAAAAAAATTAAACCGACTTCCAAAAACACTAAAAAGCAAAAAAAAACTAATTTTAGGTGCATCGGCCTAGAAGCCGGTGTCTAATGGATGTTACTAAGTTAATTTTGCCACCGACTTGTAGGCCGATGCACCTAAAATTAGTTTTTTTTTGCTTTTTAGTGTTTTTGGAAGTCGGTTTAATTTTTTTGTAAAAAAGTTTTTTATTTACTGCTTTTCAGTGATACGAATAGTTGTCACTATCCATATAAGTGGAAAGTTCTCATCAATACAAAATATATATAAGCCCAAATACGAGGTATTTTACATATTCAGTTGTCGAGTCCCCTCGACCTTCTCTGGTCTCCATCATCGGGTCAGCTCCAAACCTTCACTGTTGCAAAGGTCTCGTCAATACAAATAATATAAGCCCAAACACGAGGTAGTTTACATATTCAGTTGTCGAGTTCCCTCGATCCTCTCTGGTCTCCATCATCAGGTCAGCTCGAAACCTTCACTGTTGCAAAGGTCTCGTCAATACAAATAATATAAGCCCAAACATGAGGTAGTTAACATATTCAGTTGTCGAGTTCCCTCGACCCTCTCTGGTCTCCATCATCAGGTCAGCTCCAAACCTTCACTGTTGAATAGTACTTTCAGGCATACACCTGAGTGTCAAGTTTTTACACTATGTATGCCTACAACTTTCGAAGGTTGCCCTCGATTTCTCAGGGTTTCCATCATCAGATCCTGACCTGATGACTATGGGACCATCTGGCAGCTATTTCGCGTCGAACAAAAAAAGAATCACGCAAATCGGTCTATAAACCTCGGAGTAATCGATGTACATACATAGAAAAAAAAAAAACATACCGGCCGAATTGAGAACCTCCTCCTTTTTGGGAAGTCGGTTAAAAAAAAAATATTCCGGACATACATATAGCGCCATCTATTGGTCAAACCAAAAATCTGCTGGAAGTCACTATTCCACGCGAATGAAGTCGCGGGCGGAAGCTAGTAGGCTATATTTTATCCCGGTGCGGTATGTTGTGTTTGCAGTATGTGAGGGGACGGACGCTAACACACAAGCGGCCTGCATCCGCGTCGCACACGTGACGCGGGACACACACACAGACATAGACGTGTGTGTGGCGCTAGCTATGTGCCACACTGCTCAGAGCGTACAGGATATTATAAAGGTGAGGGAATCTTACTGATATCTATACTAATATTATAAAGAGGAAAACTTTGTTTGTTTGTTTGGTTGTAATGGATAAACTCAAAAACTACTGGACCGATTTTAAAAATTCTTTTACCATTAGAAAGCTATATTATCTGCGAGTAACATAGGCTATATTTTATCCCGGTGCGGGCAGTAGCTCCCACGGGACGCGAGTGAAACCGCGGGAAACCGGCTAGTTGTACATAAATGTGAGTTTTTAACTTGATACACTTCTGAAATAAAACTAACATAAGTGGTGTGAGTTAGGCATCGTTTGCCGCGGTAGGTGAGCATCTTGTCATGACGAATTCCTCCGTGTCTGGGCAGACATGGAGGAAAACTCAAGAACGGCTGAACCGAGAAAAGTAGGCCTGGCTGTCATTTGTACATCATTGGCAGTTAGTCGAGAGTTAGTCGAGAGTCAGAAAGTATCGGGTTACCCTTGTAACTGGGTTGAGGACGTCAGATAGGCAGTCGCTTGATGTGGCACACTGATACTCCGCTGAGACTGGAAGCCGACCCCAACATAAGTGGGAAAAGGCTGGGGAGATGATGACGATATTATTAGAATTATATTTTTAACTAGCTTCTGCCAGCGGTTTCACCCGCATCCCGTGGGAACTACTTCCCGTACCGGGATAAAAAGTAGCCTATAGCCTTCCTCGATAAATGGGCTATCTAACACTGAAAGAAATTTTCAAATCGGACCAGTAGTTCCTGAGATTAGCGCGTTCAAACAAACAAACAAACAAACTCTTCAGCTTTATAATATTAGTATAGATTTACCCCTGTTTTAATGTACCCCATTCCCTCATTATATTATTTTTATGTTTTCACAGGCTATAACAGAAGAATTATGCCCAAAAGTCAGAAGTAAACTGTCAGACTGTCTACAATTTCTTCTGACTCACGACCCCGGTTCTGAAACTACGTCAGAACTTCTGAAGTTGGTGGGAGAGCAAGCTGTATTTATGATAAGCCGAGATGAGTGTGAGTAGTACTCATTTTTAAATATTAGTAATTTCCACAAAGCAGCCTGTAGTCTGGAAGTTGGTGATTGATACACCCGTGCATCGGAGAGCTTGAAATGTCGGTCCTGCTTGTGATCTCTCTCCGGTGGTGTCGGATTGTCGTCACATCGCGCCATGAGAGTGAAGGAATAGTGAGTGCACCTGTGTCCAAGCAAATGCTCGTCTACTATAATATTCTCCTGAGCAGCTGGCTGAGCTCGTTATATGAGAACAGTCGCCGTCACTGCCTTTATGACCTGGACACCATTATTATAAGACAGACAGACATGTGTTGCTGGGGAGTTTGTTGCGCCACTTCTTCTTCCCAGCAAAAACTCATAGGAAATGGTGAAGGGTCTTTGGAGACTGTCTTACGTAATTTTGACATTCAAAAATATTAATTTATTTTTTAATTCCAATTTGGTAAATATGGCTACTATATTAAATGTTCTTTTCAGCACCCACATTCATACCAGGACTCGACATAAGCCGAGCATTTTTATCAGCTTTAACAGACAACAATAATTTAACTACAGAACATTTATCAACGATACTAAAATATACTTCGAAAGTACCACAAGATTACATCGAAATATTCAATACAGCATCCGACATATTTATTGAGAAAATCGATCTTTTTAATGATACACAAATTATGGATACTATTGTTCAAATTTTAGAGCATTTTTCGACAAATGTTTTTACTGTCGATGCAATAGTTAGAAAATCGGTGTGTATATCATATGACTCATATAACAGTGAAATTATTAATATTGAATACCATATAAACACTATATTAAGTTTCATAAAAAGAGTAATCGAAAAGAAGAATTTAAAAACAGTAATTTTAATAGATATTGTACTAGAAATGTGCAAGAAATTGACAATAATTTCACCACAATTTTTGAACCTGGTAAGATTATTGGCGTCCATTAATTCTAATTTTGAATTGGATAATAACGTTCGGAAGAGAGTCGTTGATTTTCAAAATGGCTTCCTACTTGATGAATTGATGAAGATAAAATTGGATGAAATGGATGATATCAAAGTTAATTCGGCGTTATTATTTTTGAAAGAATATGCTGTTGAATTGAAGGAAAATTGTTTTGAGGTAAGTTTTTTATAATATACAATTCTTTTTAATGACCATATAATCATAGCTGATAAAAAGATGAAGGAAAACATCTCGAGGAAACCTGGACTATATGTATAGTCTGAAATCACCAACCCGCATTGAGCAAGCGTGGTGATTAATGCTCAATCCTTCTCCGTGTGAGAGGAGGCCGTAGCCCAGCAGTGGGACGATAAAAAGGCTGTAACAGTAACAGACCATATAACAGTGCTTAGGCAAATAGGAAATACTCAGGCTAGACTCTCTGTATACCAAATTTAATTAAAAATCGGTTAATTAGTTTTGTCATGAAACCATTTTCAACCTCAGAAATGCAAAGTTATTTAGCACAAACTCTACTTTATTATAATAGGTACCTTTAATTATATTAATAAACCATCATCCTCCGAGCCTTCTTTCCAACTATGTTGGGGTCGGCTTCCAGTCTAACCGGATGTGGCTGAGTACCAGTGCTTTACAAGGAGCGACTGCCCTATCTGACCCCCTCAACCCAGTTACCCGGGCAACCCAATACCCTTCGGTTAGACTGGTGTCAGACTTACAGGCTTCTGACTACCCGTAACGACTGCCAAGGATGTTCAATGACAGCCGGGACCTACAGTTTAACGTGCCATCCGAAACACAGTCATTGGTGTCTAAGATTACTTAGAAAGTACATACAAACTTAGAAAAGTTGCATTGGTACTTGCCCGTGCAACTTTTCCGGCCCGTGCCCTCATACTCGAGAGGTTGGTTCTTTGCCCAGTAGACCACCACGACTTTACTAAAATCTACTTTATTATTATTTTTTTTTTTTTTTCAGAAAACCCTCAATTGTCTAGCAAGGATCATCGAAAACATACCTCCGAGTACAGTGTTGCTAGTCAAAAAAAATCTCACATCTTGTCTTACCACCTACAAAAGTAACTCAAACCATTCTCCCACAATTATTCAAAGCTATGAAAAATGGTGCAAAAAACTCGACTTGCAAAACATAACCGAAAACATAGAAAATAAAACTTTAATATCAGAATTTCAAGAAAAATGCTCAGAAATTATTCACGCTTTGAAAGTATTTTCAGAGATATTTAAAACTCCGATCTTAGAAATGACAAATTGGACTCTACTTTTGGTAAAAAAATTGTCTCAGGAAGACATACAATGGAGTAAATTGTTCCTTCTAGATATATTTTTGGTGTCCGAAATATGTCTTTCGGAGTCCGATTTCGAAGAAATTTTGGAAGAACATATAGATTTTGTTAAAAGCTATATTAATGTGTATTTTCAAAGGTTAATAAAAAAGCCTTCTGTGGTTAAAAGTGAAAGATGTGAGTTGCTAGTAGAAGTGGTTGAGTATTTTTCGAAAAATTTCAAGGAAGATAATTTGCAAGATGTTTTGGATTTTGTTGATTTTGTAAGTAGAATATCTTTAATATTTTAAAGCTAAAGAGTTACTGGACCGATTTCAAAATTTATTTCAGTGTTGGATAGCCTATTTATGAAAGTAATGGCTATACCTTACGCCCGCGGTTTTATCCACGTCCCTAGGAAGTACTTACTGTACCCAGATAAGAATCTTCTTTTTTTGAAGTCGGTTAAAAAGAAGTCTATACGTTACTCTGATATTATGTAAAACTATATTACTGCAAAGTTTCATCAATTTGTTAATCCATTTGTTCGTGAAGAAGAACACACTTTCACCTAATATTAGTTAGATTTTTTTTACCAACTTCCCAAAAAAGAGGAGGTTCTCAATTCACATATATGCATGTGTCTTTTTACTATTCCAGTTATGGCCGAATTTCGTCCAAACTCGTCCGTTTGATGACAAAATATCAGTACTTCTGAATCTTCTGCGCTTACCTAAGTCTGTGGGCTTACACTACCCGGTCGTGAAGTGGGGGATTGACGTGTTATCTTCTGATGCGAGTATGGACGAGAAGATCAAGGTGTTCGCTAGTTTACCCGCCGGAGAAGAGTATGGGTAAGTGTTTTTAGGCTACTCTAATCTGTCAAATGTTGCCAGTCAATAATGAACCTTAAGCTTTGGTGATAAAGTTGAAAATATGTTGAAGAAATTTGACAATTGGTCAGCTTGATGTGCTGGATTTTGACTTGCAAATGTAAAAAAAATAATAAAGTAGTTTTTTTAATAAATATCCGTCTAGCCGTTTTTGAATCTACATAATGTTGGAGAACGTCGGCTTCCAGTCTAACCCGATGCGGCTGAGTACCAGTGTTTTAGAAGAAGCGACTGCCTATCTGACCTCCTCAACCCAGTTACTCGGGCAACCCAATACTCCTTGGTGAGACTGGCGTCAGATTTACTGGCTTCTGACTACCCGTAACGACTGCCAAAGATTTTTAACTTCTCTGCCTTGCTTTGGTGGAGTCTCTGGTTTTCTGGTCTCTTGGCTATTTTTTTAAAAATATTTTTATCTTTGTATCTTTTAGCACAATCTACCGCGGCTTCGTATCGTGCCTGCCAGTGCGTCTGTCAGAGATACAAGGGCGGTACATACCTCCGTTCCGGGCGCTGCTAGACGCGCTCGCTAATAACATGGATATGACTTTATTTGATATTGTCATTACTTTGGCTGGGGGTAAGTTCTTATATAAATTCTATATAATAGTATTAGAGGAAAAATCTAACCAAAAATGGCAACACTATAAAAGGAGGGTGCCTGGTGACACTCGCCCATTTGCTCATCGGTCGTCGTAGAGTGCGGAAGCTCTGTCCGAATTATTAGCGATCGTCGTTATTTTGAATTACCTTAAATTATAATTTTCTTTCTTTATTTAATTTGTACGGCCGGTGGCCGATTAAATCTTTTTTAAAAAATCCTTCTGTGTTTCTATTTGTAACATCAGAAGTGGGATTCGAAGGCTGAAAAGCCGGTGAACGCCCTACATTTCTGGTTTTATAAAGGGAAACCTAGTATTCCTTCTCGTGACTTATTTATATAAAATTCGGGCGGAGTTTTGCGTGCGCTATGCCTGCCAACAATGAACGCAACAAACGAAAACGCCGTGGGCGAACTCCTTCGCCCAACCCGATGGAAGAAATCCTGAGGAGGCTACGCGTGTTGGAAGACCAATCTACCGTTTGTTATAAAAACAAGAGCATGTCGAATTTGAATGAACCATAAAGTTTGAAAAGCATTTTTTATTCTGTCTATTCTGATGATATATGATGCCTTTCATCATTTGCCTAGTTATTTCTATATATTTTCTTAATATTTCTTACCTCCATCATCAGTTTACAACTTTAGCCTTTTCTCAATAAAGTTGGGAAAAAGCTAGGCAGATGATGGAGACTAACCGGACGCCGTTGAGTACCAGTGTGACACATGAAGTGACGGCCTATCTGACCTCCTCAGCCCAGTTACCCGGCAATACTCCATAGTAACAATTTTCTGGCTTCTGACCATCATCGTGCCTTCCGGCACACTTAGGAACTCATTGATGAATCCCAGCTTTCGTTTCAACGTCTTTGGCAGTCGCTATTTGTAAAGCACTGGTACTCAGCTGCATCCGGTTAGACTGGAAGCCGACCCCAACATAGTTGGGAAAAGGCTAGCCAGATGATGATTTACTTCTAATCCAAGAGTATTTCCCACAGGAGATGACACCACAGGCTGGTGGGACCAAGCCATAGAGTCTTGCATAACCTCCTTAGCTTCTAAGGAAGACATCAGAATTTACGACAAGGCGTATGCGAAAGCTAAGAGTTCCAACTCCTTGGGGGTCTGTAATCGGATATTTTTGCCGTTATTAAGGTGAGCACTGATATTTTATTATTTATAAAAAAGTCGTGGTGGCTTAGTGGGTAAAGAACCAACCTCTCGAGTATGAGGGCGTGGGTTCGATTCTAGTTCAGGCAAGTACCAATGCAACTTTTCTAAGTTTGTATGTACTTTCTAAGTATATCTTGGACACCAATGGCTGACAAAAAGGTGAAGGAAAACATCTTGAGGAAACCTGGACTATTTAGTCTGAAATCACCAACCCGCATTGAGCAAGCGTGGTGATTAATGCTCAATCCTTCTCCGTGAGAGGAGGCCGCAGCCCAGCAGTGGGACGATAAAAAAGGCTGTAACAGTAACTGATATTTTTATAATTTTTACCCGGATTTACCCTCCCCATAGATGAAATTTTACAATTTTCATCATGAAAATTGTATGGTACATACTATCCTATATTTTTTTTCAGATTTAGCGATATATTCTGCCAAAGTTCATCAGAATCTGTTCAATAATTCTTTCAACGATGATGATTTCTTCAATAATTATCTTTCACAGGCATTCATCCCGCAAATTCTGCGAGAAGTACATATCGACCATCATAACAGATCTATTCAGTACACTCCGCGTCGGCTTCAAGGAGCCGGCTAACAACGACGCGTATAGAAAACGACTCGTTTCATACGCTATTGCGTTTAATATATTGCAGGTTGCGTTTGAGAAGGTGAGTATTTTTTTATCATCATTACTAGCTGTTTTCCTAGCTGTTGTTATGTACCTCCATCTCGTGTCCTGTCTCTAATTGTAATTCGTCTTTTTTTTATGTCTATTTTTTCTCTCGTGAGTAAAATGTTTTCTTGCTTTTTCCGCGGTTCCACCCGCATCCCGTTCTTGTGAAGGGATGAAATATAGCCTATGTTACTCAGGAAGAGTAGCTTTCCAACTGTTCAGTATTCTCTGAGCCTTTTGGGTACAAAGAAACAAAAATATGATTCCTCTTTATTATATTAATATAGAAATCTGTGTACATAAGTTGAACATAGATATTCACTTTTTTGAATTTTTAACTCTGACTAGAAAAAGGGGGTTGTTATAACTTTGACTGTTACCTATGTCTGTCTGTGGCGTCGTAGTTCTTTAACGGATGAACCGATTTGGATGCGGTTTTTCAGTGAAGTTTTTTTATATAATATTTTTCCTCCACAGATATCTACAGAAGCTCTAGAAAATGGTCCTATAAACGAGAGCGCGGGCTCCCAGAAACCATGGTATTGCCTAGAGCAGGCGTGTAAATACTGTGTCACTGTGAGCTCTAAAGCTCTCTGTCCAACTGACGCAAGTCATGAGATGAAGACAACTTGCTTGTAAGTGAATTAATCTTTCATTTGCCCAGAGCAAAATCAAAAATAATTTATTCAAACTTGGCTGCAAAACAGCACTTCAAAATAAAAATTACAATCGACAGCCCCCAAAACGCCCCCCTTTCACCACTTCCTAGCGTTAAGGCTGGTGAGAAGAAGCGGTGAAAAACAAACTTCCCAGCAACACAGCTGTCTATTACAATTTAATTATAATAAAACTAGCTTTCGCCCGCGGTTTCACCCGCGTCCCGTAGCCGGATGGTGACAAAAACTCGGCCAAATCGGTCAAGCCGTTTTCATGTTATGTCGTGACAACGGAAAGCGGGTTTCATTTTTATATATTATAATATAGATTACAACTATACAATACAAAATTCTTTGATATGATTTTTACAAATAAAAATTTGTGGTGCGGCACCGCACCTGCATCTCGTCAGTGTAGCCTCACCTAGACAGGTTTTCCTTGCATCTACCGACCTGTGTACGTAGTCTGTTAAGAGATTTCCATACAGGCCACGCTAGATCATGTCCTGATGGGATCCGTTATACAGGTGGAAGAAAATCAGTCAGAGCAATTTCTTCCCACCATTTGATGCGAGACTTTGGACTTCCATATTGGGAATGTCCTTTACTCAATGAAGACTTATTATTGTCACCGTCAGAGCAATTTCTTCCCACCATTTGATGCGAGACTTTGGACTTCCATATTGGGAATGTCCTTTACTCAATGAAGACTTATTATTGTCACCGTTAGAGCAATTTCTTCCCACTATTTGATGCGAGACTTTGGACTTCCATATTGGGAATGTCCTTTACTCAATGAAGACTTATTATTGTCACCGTTAGAGCAATTTCTTCCCACCATTTGATGCGAGACTTTGGACTTCCATATTGGGAATGTCCTTTGCTCAATTAAGGCTTATTATTGTCACCGTCAGAGCAATTTCTTCCCACCATTTGATGCGAGACTTTGGACTTCCATATTGAGAATGTCCTTTACTCAATAAAGGCTTATTATTGTCACCGTCAGAGCAATTTCTTCCCACCATTTGATGCGAGACTTTGGACTTCCATATTGGGAATGTCCTTTACTCAATGAAGACTTATTTTTGTTGAAGATGGCTGCAGTGCTCATCATACAATTGTTTGACAACAGCTATATGTCGGCGGAAACTCAGCAAGAACCTATGTGCTAGAATATTCCATGTGCAAGTCTGGGCTAAGATTGTCGATGTAGACGCTGTGTATGAGTTCGAGTTGAAAGATCATGCTCGATATAAGGTATGTATTATACAGTAAGAGTGGGTATAATTCTCAAAAAAGTTTTTATCTCCACAAAACATTGTACGCAATATTTTTGTCTAATAATAATGGCGTCCTAGCTGATTGTCGGCTACGACGGCTGTTCTCATATAAGGCGACTAGCTTCTGCCAGCGGTTTCACCCGCATCCCGTGGGAACTACTTCCCGTACCGGAATAAAAAGTAGCCTATAGCCTTCCTCGATAAATGGGCTATCTAACACTGAAAGAAATTTTCAAATCGGACCAGTAGTTCCTGAGATTAGCGCGTTCAAACAAACAAACAAACAAACTCTTCAGCTTTATAATATTAGTATAGATCAGCCAGCTGTGCAGGACATATTATAGTGCACGCACAATGTGCTTGGACACAGGTGCACTCACTATTCCTTCACTCTCATAACCCGATGGGAAGGCAATCCGACACGACCGGAGAGAGATCAGGCGCAGGACCGACATTGACGTGCTCTCCGATGCACGGGTGTATCAATCACTAGCTTACAGGCTCTGGACTGCTGAAAGATTGGTTTTTACAAAATATTGCATTGTGATCCCACGTACATTAATTCCACTTATCATGTACTAATAATTCTAGGGTCACCTTCCAGCCAAACGACCAATAGATGCCGTAGCCACCTCATCTTCTTTCTCCGGCACAGTGCGCAGCAGGTTGTTCCTCACCACGCTGTCGGAGAACCCGCTGCAATTCGACATGATACCCGTTGACGAAGAAGAGGTAAGTACCATCGGCTTAGGCTTTTTCTTATATGGCCAACTATGTTAGAAGCGGCTTCCAGTGTCTTAGGTCCCTTGGAATACAAAATGACTACTGGAGATGACATAACGCAAAATTTTCTAAGAGTAGCGGCTGCCTATCTGTCCTCCTTAACATAGAGTTCCCAGTCCTACAAGGCCAGAGAGTGCCGGGGCTGCGGGATTGTTCGCGCGAGTTACCGCGGCGCTGGTACATAAAGGGCATAAGAAGGAACATGACACTGGGTTTAGCCAGTAAGAGTCTGACACTCCCCCGTGCTGCACCGACAACCGGACGATCATTTAATGATTTTTGCCATCGATAAAAAAAAGCCGTTGATGAAGTAGAAGTCAGTACCATCTGGCTATACTATTCCCAACATGTTCGGCTTCCAGTGTAGTAGATAGCCTTGGAGAACAAAATGACAAGCGGAGATGTCATAACGCAAAATCTCTTAACGAAGTAGAGCGCCAACAGCGGGTGTTCGGGAGACGAGGAATGTTTCTAGCTCCGCATTTATACGCCTTCCTAGGAACATACGAGCAACAAAAAGTTTATAAGTATACTAGATTGATTGATTCATAGATTCAACAAACGTTCTGAAATAAAGATAGTCTATAATTACTTTTCGTTCACTGTGAAAGCCCCCTTATGTTTCAAAGTTTTATTATTGTTAAGCGAATCCTTTCCAAAATTCTAGGAAGAAGAAGAAGAAGAACTACCCTCAAAATACGAAGACAGCGTACTAAATAAACACGGATGTTTATCTACCGTGACCGCGGCGTTAGAACACGCGGCCACGCTTCAACATACAGAGTGGAGGGACGCCGTCGTCAGCGCTGTCAGATCTCATGTAGCTCTCAATGTCAAGTGGATGATAGCTCAGGTAATAAATGATAAACAGCCACGGGTGTGTATCTATCAGGTAATACATCTGCCGGGGCTGCGGGATTGTTCTCGCGAGTTACCGCGGCCCTAGTACATAAAAGGCCTACGATGGAACACGACGGTTTTTAGTCAGTAAGAGTCTGACACTCCCTCGCCGCTGCTAACCCACAGCGGGAGGGGGCATTTGATGATTTTAGACGTCGTTAAGAAAAAAACAGCTCGGGTAATAAAAGATAAACAGTCATTTATTCAAACTTGGCTGCAAAACAGCAGTTTTTGAACGTCAAAATTTACAATAGACAGCCCCCAAAACGCCCACCCTTCACCACTTCCTATGTGTTTTCGCTGGGAAGAAGAAGTGGCGCAACAAACTCCCCAGCAACACATGTATGTGCAACCATAGGTCTTTGTATACGATTTTTATAGATGAAAGCTGGTCTTTCAGCGGTAGTTTTAAGACATTTCATCAAAATTGGTTCCATTTTTTTTTATACTGTTTTCAAGCTCTCAACTATTTTCTGAATTAAATACAAAATTGCATAATATATGTACTCGTGTCTTATTCGGATAAGTAGTGTCAAAACTTAAAAAAAAACCGGCCAAGTGCGAGTAAGACTCGCGCACGTAGGGTTCCGTACCATCCTAACTAATATTCTATATATATTTATGGTATCGAGCAAAAAATCACGTTTGTTGTATGGGAGTCCCCCAAAATATTTATTTTATTCTAGTTTTCAGTATTTGTTGTTATAGCGGCAACAGAAATACATCATCTGTGAAGATTTCAACTCTAACTATCACGGTTCATGAGATACAGCCTGCTGACAGACGGACGGACGGACGGACGGACAGAGGAGCGAAAACAATAGGGTTTTACCCTATGGGTACGGAACCCTAAAAAGGCTCCTCAAAGGACAAAAATATGTGTTTTTGTGTATTCTTATTTTTATACACTGTAATATACTACATATATAATTATTTTCAGGCAATTTGCAACGCGGAAGAAGCATTGAAACCCCACGCTGGCGTCCTGACTCCAGCTTTATTCCAACTAATATCTGATACGCCCACAATCAACTGTGGAAAGCATGTCTTGAACAATCTACATATTGAAATTGTGAGTAAATTATATCTTGCTATAAAAGGATAAAGAGATATAAAGAGGAAAAATGTGTATATTTGTTTGTTTGTTTGTAATGAATGAACTCAAAAACTACGGGATCTATTTAAAAAAATTCACCTTTCACCATTATAAAGCTATCTGCGAATAACATAGGCTATGTTATATACCGGTTTGTGCAGTAGTTCCTACGGCACGAGAGTGAAACGACGGAAAATCGGCTAGTAATGATAATAACTTTATTATCAGATAATATGATCCATACATTTATGTATTTTATACATAAGCTGCTGACGTCCGGTAATTGGTGACCGATTTTTTGTATATAATAATTCTAGTTTTTATTTCTTGTCATTTTTGCTCTCTTTTTTCTTTCAATCTTAATTTTATCAAAATTCTAATATCATACTTTTGGATCCATATATTATTATTTCCTTTGTTTATTCTGTTTTATATAAAAACGGGTACTGTTAATTGACATAATTATTCATTTAATATTCCCATTTCAGTTAACAACAATAACAAAATGGAGTACCACAGACATACAACCCAGCACCTATATAGACACGTCCATAGAGTATTTAATCAATACCTGTCTAGCATTTAAACACAGATACAAACTACATAGACGACTGTTAAACGTACTAGACGGACTTCTCAAGTTATTTGGAAAAATCACCAATGTTAAGTGGAGTATATTTCAAGAGAATTTTAAAGGTATGTTTAACTTAACACTCATCATCTGCCGAGTCTTTTCCCAACTATGTTGGGGTCGGCTTCCAGTCTAACCGGCTACAGCTGAGTACCAGCGCTTTACAAGGAGCGACTGCCTATCTGACCTCCTCAACACAGTTACCCGGGCAATCCGATACAACTTGGTAAGATTGGTTGTAAAAATTTCTGGCCCGTACTAAATGTACTGTTACTAGATTTAGCCCGCGGTTTCACCCGCGTCCCGAGAAGTAATTCGTACTTCCAGTATTGAAATGTATGGGGATCAATTCTATGTCTCCCTTCTCGTTCTAAGCTACTTTCCTAACAATTTTCAGCCAAATCGGTTCAGGACTTTTTCTCACACGGAGAAGGATTGAGCATTAATCACCACGCTTGCTCAATGCGGGTTGGTGATTTCAGACTTTATAGTCCAGGTTTCCTCAAGATGTTTTCCTTCACCTTTTTATCAGCCATTGGTGTCCAAGATATACTTAGAAAGTACGTACAAACTTAAAAAAGTTGCATTGGTACTTGCCTGACATGGAATCGAACCCACACCACTGGGCTTAACCACTAAGGCGCTTCGCACATGGAGCAACTTAAGTTGAGGAAACTATCAACATTTTAAAAGTTTCTTGTAAAAAGTTGATAGTTGCTATGACGTTTACGTTTGCCGCAATTTTATGGCAATCTGCGAGCAACTCAAGACGTGTGTAGTCGGCGACGTATTGAGCGGCACTTGACTGAAATGATCGGGCACAGGGAGAGGGGAGGGAGGGTGTGAAATCGCCGGACGCGTTGCGATTGACGATTGAGGAAACCGGCAACTTTAAAAACCGGTATAATATTTAACAGTTGCTAGTTGCGGCAATTAGGAACTATCTTAGTCATCGATTACAGCAACTGAAAACTGTTGACGATTACCGGAACTCAAAACTCGAGTTGCTATGTGTGCGCGGTTCAATTGAAATATATGTAAACAGCTAGTTGCCAGTTGCCAGTTGCTCCAATAGTTGCTCCATGTGCAAAGCGCCTAAGCCACCACGACTTTTTACATCATAGATTAACATCACATTTTCTTTTACCCACAGATAACCAAAAAGACTACCTACCAATACTAGAACGATTAATAAAAAATCACATATATCTACCAGAACTATTACCTTCTATATTTCTTAATACCGATTCAAACCATTGGGTAGGTAATACCAAATTAGCGGAAGTTTCCGGTCTAGCATTGTCTATGGCTGACCCAGAGACAAGGAAGGAGTTTCTATCTAAATTCTGGAATATTCTAAATGGAGCAAGAAGTTCTAATGCTTATAGCAGTTATGTGAAAATATTGTTTTATGCGCAGAAATATTGTAAGGAGTGCTGTGATTTTAACCATTTGAAGTAAGTACTATTTGCCTAGCCTTTTCCTAACTATGTTGGAGCGAATGTAATGTATGAGCTGAGTACCAGTGTGTCACATGGAGCGATTGCCTATCTGATCTCCTCAACCCGGTTTACATAAACCTAATGATACCCCTAGATAAGACTGGGTGTCAGACTTACTGGCTTCTGACTACACGTAACGACTGCCAAGGATGTTTAAATGACAGCCGGGACCCACTAATTTAACGTGTCTCCATGGTCTATCTTCCGATGGACTCCCCATCCAGGAACCGACCGCGTAATAGTTCCTTAACCGTATTTATGTTCTTTGCTTATGATCATTAATCCTAGCGGGCATTACTTATCCATAAACAATACCTAAAAAAACATTTGCTTTCCAGGATAATAACAGATTTAGCGCCAAAACTCGAAAAATCTAAATGTCTGACAATAATAGCGAATTATTTAGAACATTTCCCAAATTCAGATGACTTTTTCACTGAAATGTTAGAAACTATTAACTTAAAAGAACTCTTGGACAGTGATCTGAGGTTTGAGGCTATGAAAATAGCTAGAAATAGCCTGAAATTCATGGATATGGTTGATAGAGAAGATATTTTGAAAATGGTGGGAGTTAATGCTAAAAGTTCTTCTGTGCATGTGAGGAAAGAGGCGTTTGGTGTATTTTTGGCTGCTTTTAAAGGTAAGCTTTTAAAATAATTAATACCTACTTTGTAACCGACTTCAAAAAAAGGAGATTCTTATTTAGATAGACCGGTATGTATGTGTGTTTGTGCACGATTATGTCTCGTCTGGCTGAACCGATGTTGTTGTGGTTTTCAGCATAATATTTGACAGATTTTGGAGTAGGTTTAAGGTACCTATATTTTTAAAGTCGGTATTTTTGCAAAAAAAATTACCTAGATATGTACTGTGAAAATTTTAGAACTGTAGATGAAAATTAAGAATTGTGAAGGATTTTATCTATCTGTCTAGAAAAATATCAAATCGGTCAGTAGTTCTTGATATTAGAGCATTCAAACAAAAACAAATATTACTACAGATCTTTTTAATCAGAAAACATTTTAATGACGAATTTATCATACATTTTCAGATCTAGTCAAACGCGAAAACCAGAATCCTTTCAAAAGGAAAGCCACAGATACCAGTCCTATTTTAGACCTTATTGATACACAAACTACTTACGAAAAGCTAGTTTTGGAAAATATATTCAAGGGGCTCTTTGATAATGACGATGATATTTCTAAAATGATGACAGATGGTGTTGAAGAGTGTATTTCGAAAGATATTAATATGAGGTATGTGAAACTTTTAATGTATTTTTATAAGGGAGCAATTTGGTGCATCTGGATAAACTGTCTTCTCTCTTGGTGGTGGTAAATATATTTGTTCGAAATATTAATAGTACTTACTACTGTTTCCCGCTTTTGAGGGACCTAATTTGCGCACCTGGGTAAAAATCTTAAAGGGACCATTCATCATCCTCCGAGCCTTTTTCCCAACCATGTTGGGGTCGGCTTCCAGTCTAACCGGATTCAGCTGAGTACCAGTGCTTTACAAGTAGCGACTGCCTATCTGACCTCCTCAACCCAGTTACCCGGGCAACCCGATACCCTTTGGTTAGACTGGCGTCAGACTTACTGGCTTCTGACTACCCGTAACGACTGCCAAGGATGTTCAATGACAGCCGGGACCTACAGTTTTATGTGCCATCCGAAACACAGTCAATGGTGTCTAAGATATACTTAGAAAGTACATCTTACAGGGACCATTAATATCTCTTTAAGATATGCACACCTACGTACTGTTTTTTCGCAACAAGCCAAGTGTTATCAAAATCTGTTGAAAGTTTTTGCTCGAAATAGTAACAAACCTACATCCATTTCGATGTTCAATTTCTATCTAGCCTTCCCGGAATTTACTCCGCAACGTGGGAAACCTATTTTCTATATATTTATATACTAGCTTTTGCCCGCGACTTCGTTCGCGTGAAATAGTGACTTCCGGCAGATTTTTGGTTTGACCAATAGATGGCGCTATATGTCCGGATTAAATTTTATTATTTTTATATTTTTTGTAATAAAAACTATCCTATATCCTTTCTCAAGTTCCATACTATGTCTGTACCAAATTTCACACAAATCGGTTCAGTAGTTTAGGCGTGAAGAAAAGACAGACAGACAGACAGATGGACGGACAGAAAGACAGACAGACAGAGTTACTTTCACATTTATAATATTAGTTAGGATAATATTTTCTTTATTATATACCCGGATAAATAAGCCTTTATGTTATTCTTAAATGAATAATGTATATTATTGCAAAGTTACATCAAAATTCTTTCAACCGCGCGCTTAAAGAAATCCTCCTCCTCCGAGCCTTTTGCCCAACTGTGTTGGGGTCGGCTGCCAGTCTAACTGGATGCAGCTGAGTATCAGTGCTTTACAAGGAGCGACTGCCTATCTGACCTCCTCAACCCAGTTACACGGGCAATCCGATACCCTTTGGTTAGACTGGTGTCAGACTTACTGGCTTCTGACTACCCGTAACGACTGCCAAGGATGTTCAATGACAGCCGGTACCATCCGAAACACAGTTAATGGAAATAAGATGTACTTAGAAAGTACATACAAACTTAGAAAAGTTGCATTGGTACTTGCCTGACCTGGAACCGAACCCGCGCCCTCATACTCGAGAGGTTGGTTCTTTACCCACAAGGCCACCACGACTATAACTAGTTGCGCTTAAAGAAATAACAATCAAAAAATTATTTCGCCTATTAAAATATGTATTGATATGATCAGCCATTTATTACAGATTTGCAGAACTTTTCTTCATAATAGTATACCAATGCAGTGTATCATACAATGATGTACTGGATCTAAGCAAATGTGGTGCAAAACTCTTGGAGATGCTCTTCAGCGATTTGAGGAGTCAGGAGGCTTTCAAAGTCATTGCGCTGAGAGACCAGGGGTTGCCGCAGAGGTAGGGACAATTGTTTATATTTTATTTATAAAATTTAAAAAAAATATGCAGGAAAAATCCAGAGTCGGATGCAGGATGTTGTACTTTTATGCATATGCGATTGCAGCAAGGGTAATCATGCATATGCATAAAATAGACACTCCTGAACATCTCCTGAGGTTGCCCCGTGAAGGAAACACGTGTCGGGTATGGTTCGGTTGCATAGCAACAATGTCTTTTATGCACACCGACTTTCTGCTTACACCGAGGGTCTTTCTGACTACCCGTCTACTATCTAACAAAACGCAAAAAAATATTTTGAATAATAATACTATGAGTTTAATCTGATGTACATATAAGTTTAAGCTACATTGCTGCCAAGTTTCATCAAAATCCGTTCAACCTTTTGCGTGTATTGAAGTAAAACATACACAAACTTTCGCCGGTATAATACTAGTGTAAAGTATTCATTTCAGCCTTTTGAAATCGTTTGAAAGCACTACAAGGCGAACTAGGACCAATGTTAGAACCGTTGTAAGATCTGGAGTGACATATAGACAGAGAACTGTTAAAGGTATGTACTGAAGAGGTTTCTTTAATTAGTGTTTTTTTTCTTTTATATAATAAGTTTGTTATTGGTCGAAGAATAGTTTACATATGTCTGTGTTGAAAAAGGAAGTAGATGGAGAGAACCACTTCCCGCAACTGGGTAACAGGTTACCTATCTATACTAATATTATAAAGCTGAAGAGTTTGTTTGTTTGTTTGTTTGAACGCGCTAATCTCAGGAACTACTGGTCCGATTTGAAAATTTATTTCAGTGTTAGATAGTCCATTTATCGAGGAAGGCTATAGGCTACTTTTTATCCCGGTACGGGAAGTAGTTCCCACGGGATGCGGGTGAAACCGCTGGCAGAAGCTAGTGTCTTATATCAGGCTCTAGAATATCTGAATACAAACGACAGCACACAATTTGTCAAATGTGTTCAATAGATGTTCAACCTTATCACAATAGTGGAAGGTTAATGTTCGACTGGTAACATTTGACAGATTCGGGTAGGTTGACCTGCTGGCGTTTGTAACAAACATTTAAATCGGTATAGCAGTTTTGGCGTGAAAAAGTGACAAACAAAGTTACTTTTGCATTCATAATACGTATTAGTTGTAGTCGTAGTAAGAATAGCTCAACTTTAGTTTAAAAAGCTTTTTTTGCTAAGAAAGTATTTCATTTACTATTTTCAGCTGCGCTAAGCCGAGAGATCAATGTACAGATGACTATAAATGAAATCTTAGAGGCTTTTCTGCAGTTTTCAAAGGTATTTTCGATGTTTTTTTTTATACATTACACATTTTAAATATTTCCTCATCAATAATTCTATATTTTGTGAAAAGCGTATGAAAATACACATTTAATTTCACTTCTAGCGAACAATAATTTTTTGTAAAAAAAAAAACCTTTTCCTAAGTGTGACAAATACTATGTTCAAACTGCATCAAAATTGATTCAACCAAAAGTGGGAGAGTAGCACACAAACACATAAAGATCAGACTGAGAACCCCCTATTTTTGAAGTCGGCAAAACATTTTTTTTTACATTTACACTATACTTATACCTATATATATTTTTGTTATACATTTTCAGACTAACTCCGAAGTATGCCAAGAGCTATGCTCACAAGTGATGAAATGTCTCCAAGGTACAGGTCGCAGGTTCGATCTCGACTCGGTCATAGCGAAACAACTGTCTCATATTATGAGGGAACCGCCTAATTGTTTGACTCCAATTGTCTTGGACGCCTGTAGGATTTTTGTCAAAGATGTCTGCTGTATTCAAGGGTAAGTTACAAACAGCGAAAATTCTCCCTTGAAAACTGACAGCTGTCAACTGGTCAAAACATTCGATACTCCTAACTTTATCTCTGCTTCGCACATGTTGTAAATTATGAAAACGAATAATGACTCCTGTGGCTAAACCACTGAATGGATTAGGTTATTTTTTTTTACAATTCGCCATAGAATATCATAAAGTATGTGTGATAGGATTTAAGTAGGTTAAGTAGTAGTAAAAAGTCGTGGTGGCCTAGTGGGTAAAGAACCGACCTCTCAAGTTCGAGTGTAGGTTCGATTGTATGTACTTTCAAAGTATATCTTAGACACCAATGACTGTGTTTCGGATGGCACGTTAAACTGTAGGTCTCGGCTGTCATTGAACATCCTTGGCAGTCGTTACGGGTAGTCAGAAGCCAGTAAGTCTGTCAACCAATCTAACCAAGGGGTATTGGGTTGCCCGGGCAACTGGGTTGGGGAGGTCAAATAGGCAGTCGCTTCTTGTAAAGCACTGGTACTCAGCTACATCCGGTTAGACTAGAAGCCGACCCCAACATAGTTGGGAAAGGGCTCGGGAGATGATGGTAATGCACCTACAAGTATTTGTATTGTTGATTAGAGTTTTTAGAAGTTTTATTTTTAAGAACATTTTAATAATTGTATATTGTTTTTATTTCAGATTCAAGCAATCAGTAGAAACTTTGAAGTTAGCAGTTAGAAACAGCGAAGGGTATCTATATACGAATATATTATTGGAAGATATTTTACTAAGAAGTGGCGATAAAAACCTTTTTACATTCAGGTGAGAAATACTCAGGTTCAGAGAGGAGAGCAAATTCTTAACACGTTGGAAATCAAGTACTTAATATTTGTAGTAAGGTTTATTTTTGCATGCGCACTGATTTTGTCATTAATTAGGAATTAGGAATTATTAATTAAATTAGGAATGCTCGAAGGCGCTCGGTGTGAAATAATAAGAGGAGCCGACCGGCTCCGATCGTGTACTTTTTCTCGGTCTTGCTGACGTTTGGCTCTGATTGCATCTCACGCAGCTGATCGGAGCCGACTCCGGTCTGTGTGAAAAGAAAAATTAGCGCCGATGCTCTCCGAACCGGTCTGTCTGAACGGACCCTAAATTGTACATTCAATTTCAATAATCAATTTTTAATTCCAGTATGATGAAAGAAGATACAGATGCTACTATGAGGGATAACGAGTTTTCCTTGCAAGGTATATTTTTATTAATAACCGAAAAAACATAAATACAAGTCATACTGAAAACCTCTGTTTTGTGAAGTCGGTTAATAATGTATATCTCGTTAATCGCCCTTTTTGTTAGGACATTATTATTTATTTTTCCAGGTTTAATCGACATATTTGGTACATTATCCAACTGGGATGATCTAAGAATACAAGACAAGAGACAGATTGAAGAATCTTTACCTCCGTTGTGGACTAGTAATGAAGATTTCACTGTTTCTTTGAGAAATTACTTTGAAGCAGATAATAAAAAACTTGGTGAGAATCCTTACTTTAACATCATAAACTCGTCTATTAATATTATAAACTAGCTTCTGCCAGCGGTTTCACCCGCATCCCGTGGGAACTACTTCCCGTACCGGGATAAAAAGTAGCCTATAGCCTTCCTCGATAAATTGGCTATCTAACACTGAAAGAAATTTTCAAATCGGACCAGTAGTTCCTGAGATTAGCGCGTTCAAACAAACAAACAAACTCTTCAGCTTTATAATATTAGTATTAGCTATTTCCCGTCTATTGTAATTCCAATCGATTATTTACGTATTTTATGTCCTCCTCCTGAAGTATGGCACAAATGCAAATCAACACCTTGTATTACGGCTACATTTTAGCCATGTGCGATAAGAAGTTATCTCGGGACTCGTATTTAACTGCTTGCGAAAGCTTCTATATTAATAAACATATTTGAGTTTGCCTTTTACTCAAATCCTCTAAGTAAAAAATAAATGAATTACCAAGCATTTATACAAAACATACATATAACTTGTCATCCTCATCCTCCGAGCCTTGTTCCCAACTATGTTGGGGTCGGCTTCCAGTCTAACCGGATTCAGCTGAGTACCAGTGCTTTACAAGGAGCGACTGCCTATCTGACCTCCTCAACCCAGTTACCCGGGCAACCCGATACCCCTTGGTTAGACTGGTGTCAGACTTACTGGCTTCTGACTACCCGTAACGACTGCCAAGGATGTTCAATGACAGCCGGGACCTACAGTTTAACGTGCCATCCGAAACACAGTCAATGGTGTCTAAGATATACTTAGAAAGTACATACAAACTTAGAAAAGTTGCATTGGTACTTGCCTGACTTGGAATCGAATCCGCGCCCTCATACTTGAGAGGTTGGTTCTTTACCCACTAGGCTAACTAAATATAATTATCTGCCTAGTCTTTTCCCAACTATGTTGGGGTCGCCTTCCAGTCTAACCGGATGTAGCTGAGTACCAGTGTGCCACATGGAGCGATTGAACTAAATATAATAGTAATTATCTAATATTCTAATCCCACAGATTACAACCTTTGGTTCAACAAAATGGTGGCGTCTCACTACCCAGAGGAAGTGACGGTGAACAGAATCAACTGGCTGAAACAGACTGACAGATGGCCGACCAGACACTTTGTTATATCTGCCGTAAGTTATATATTATCAATACTAATATAACAGATTACAATCATGGTAGATCGACCGTGAACAGAATCAACTGGCCGAAACAGACTGACAGGTGGTCAACCAGACACTTCGTTATATCTGCCGTAAGTTATACATTATCTATACTAATATAACAGATTACAATAGATGACGGTGAACAGAATCAACTGGCTGAAACAGACTGACAGGTGGTCAACCAGACACTTCGTTATATCTGCCGTAAGTTATACATTATCTATACTAATATAACAGATTACAATAGATGACGGTGAACAGAATCAACTGGCTGAAACAGACAGACAGATGACCGACCAGACACTTTGTTATATCTGCTGTAAGTTATCTATACCAATATAATAAAGAGGGTTATTTTTTGTTTGTTTTTACTCTAAAGGCTCCGACACTACTGAACGATTTGAAAGGTTCTCTCACATTTTCTTTTCATCTCCCAGCAGAAGCTGGCTTTATGTATGAAAGAAGAACGGCTTTCAATTGGTTTTGGTTATTTTATTTATTTATTGGTCAAGGACAAAAAAATATTGCAAAATGAGGCTTATCCCTAAAAACCATAAATCTAAGTTAGCAATTCATGTAACGTATAATATTTTCAAATAATACCAGTACTTCTTGAGATTAACGCTTTTAAGCAAACTAGCATACAAACTCTTCAGCTTTATAACATTAGAATGGACATACAATAAATAATCTATACTAATATTATAAAGCTGAAGAGTTTGTTTGTTTGTTTGTTTGAACACGCTAATCTCAGGAACTACTGGTCTGATTTGAAAATTTCTTTCAGTGTTAGATAGCCCATTTATCGAGGAAGGCTATAGGCTACTTTTTATCCCGGTACGGGAAGTAGTTCCCACGGGATGCGGGTGAAACCGCTGGCAGAAGCTAGTAGTTTATAATTCATATTCATGTTTCAGATAATCGAAGCGTTACAATGGAATCAAAATGAGAGCAAGATATTTGGTGAAATAGCTCCCAGTGACTGTCTTGCTGAATGGGCTGCTAGACTTATGATCAGGTAATAAATTATAACTATTTTAGCTTAAAATGTTAAGGCCCATTATCATGGATCATTTGAAACTATACTTCGAAAAACTTAACTATATCAAGTTATCACTATCACATTTTTTTTCCCAGTGGTTCCTTTTTTGAACAGAGAGGAGAAAGAACTTGAATAAATTTTAGTCAGTAAGAGTTTTTTAGGGTGCAGCGTGAGAGAATGTTAGACTCTTATTGACTAAAACCCACCATGTTCCTTCTGAAGCCCTTTATGCCGCGCTTAGCGCCGCGGTATTATTCCAGTTGGCCCTTGTAAGCCCGTACCGAGGAAGTCAGTAAGAGCCTGTCCAGAAAGCGCGATTTACGCGCGTGTCAATCGCGCGTAGGCACTCGCGCGTTTTCGAGTTACTAGAGCAACATACATTCCGTCCAGATGCTCTCGCGCGTTACCTCACACGCGCGTAAAACGCTTGCAATGAGCGCGACTCTCGACTCGCTCGTTTTACGTGCGTGCGCCGCGCGAGTCGAGATACTCCGGCGCCATTACAGCGTCCAGTACTACGCGCGTGTCCGTGGCGAATTTCTGTTTTGCAACCGCTGTTTCGGAGTCCATTTTTGTAACTGTCTGAATCCTTCCCAACGTAGAAACGCGCGTAAAACGTAGTATCTGGACGCAATAGAAATTGATGCGCACGAGTGGGCTCGCGCGTAAAACGCTTTATCTGGACAGGCTCTAAGAGTCTGGCGCTATCTTCTGTCTTAAAAAAAGTAAAAAGGGTTTTAATGATTTCCATTAAAAGAAACTGGTTGACTATAACTCTGTGAAAAATTATTTATTTGAATGAAGTGTATTTTTTTTTTACAATATTTCAGATCGTCATACTACAACCAGCTGTCAGACTCTGACAGTTCTGACCGAGTCTCTCTGAGTTCTGACGAACTGTTCTACTGCAGGGAAGCGAATCGGAGGCAAATACCTTCTGTCGCTTTACAATGTGTGGAGAGGAATAAACAGTAAGTTTATTTGATACTAGCTTCTGCCAGCGGTTTCACCCGCATCCCTTGGGAACTACTTCCCGTACCGGGATAAAAAGTAGCCTATAGCCTTCCTCGATAAATGGGCTATCTAACACTGAAAGAAATTTTAAAATCGGACCAGTAGTTCCTGAGATTAGCGCGTTCAAACAAACAAACAAACTCTTCAGCTTTATAATATTAGTATAGATTGTTAAATAGCTTTTTTTTTTCGAGAAGGGATTTAACTTAATGTAAACAAACTTGATATGACTTTTTATGCAAGAACTTAGTTTAAAAATAAATTCTGCGAAAAATCAATTTAGATGTGTCTAAATGTTTGATGTTGAAATTTATGTGTGATGATGTGTGTAAATTTTGACATTCATAAGTGCTTGTAAAGACCTAAATGAAATAAATGATTTGACTTTGACTTTTCTAACAGTAACAATTGAATAATTACTTTAAGCAGTAGCTTATTTGTTTAGTCTGTGTTTTATACTTAGGAAGTTCTTCCTGAATAAAATGTAGCCAATGAATGTAAATTTCCCCGAAAAATGCGATATTTAACACTGAAATATTATTTGTTCAAATCCATACTTCGTTAGATTTGCGCGTTCAAACAAACAAATTCTGCCGTTGGATTATCCTATTTATCAAGGAAAACTGCTTTTTTTATCAAAGAGGACGATATGCAATTATTTATCCAGATGCGGGAAATATTCCCTATTTTATAAGTAGTAAGTATAATATCTTAATATTTATGTATTTTCTGTCAGCCGTCTACTAGACACAGAAATTCTACCATGGGTACAAGAGAAGGTGAAAGCTTACAGATGTGTGGGCGTCCGGGAGAGTAATACCAACTTGCTGCAAAACGCTTTGGATGCTGCAGGTAATATTTAAATATTTTGTTAATCAACTTTCATTTAAAAGATAAAAAGGCATTTATTCAAAGTAGGCTGAAAATCAGCACTTTTCGAACGTCAAATTTACAAAAGACAGCCCCCAAAACGCCCGCCCTTCACCACTTCCTATGTGTTTTTGCTGGGAAGAAGAAGTGGTGGAACGAACTACCCAGCAATTTAGAAGTGTAACAATATTAACATGCTTGTTGAGGGTTTTTCTTATATCTTTAATAAATTCTAGTAATTATAATTTAATTTAATATTAATTAATTATTGTATTTTAGTAAAATCGATCCAAGTTTAAACCGATGTAAATGTATGGTTATTTCTTGCTTATTTCCTTGGTGTAACTTCAATCCGTGTTTATTAATAAGAGGCGAGAGTATTACCAATTTCAGACTTTTAAAGTCTAGGTTTCCTCAAGATGTGTTCTTTCGCCTTTACTCAGTCATTGGTGGCCAAGATATACTTAGTTAAATACAAGCTGTTGATTTGCATTCGTGCCATATTCAGGGACGTAATTATGCTAATGATTCTCGACCCAAATCAACAAAAAAATTGGTACGTATTTTTTTTTTCGGAATTCCTTCAATATCATCTAGCCGTATTTAAACTTGGCGCGTGTGTTACTGGCCTTAAAACCGTGCTGCGCCCTCACACAAACGCAAACACAAAGCATACGCAACGATTATTCATAAAATTGGATTACTTCTGAAATACTACGACATTACAATGACAAAAAAAGCAGTGTATATTAGCTATTTCCCGTCTACTGTAATTCCAATCGATTATTTACGTATTTTATGTCCTCCTCCTGACGTATGGCACAAATGCAAATCAACACCTTGTATATTTCAAAGTATAAGTACTTTAATTTCAATTTTATTAAAAGGAAAAATAATCTCTGTAGCCGACACACACACTTTTTCTAACTCGCCCACAGCGGGCCTGCTGGAAGAGATTTCTTAAGAAATAGTCAGTGCCTTTGTACCATCTTACTTCCTGTCTCGTCACCTGTATTTTTTTATAGTACCGCTGTTCTCCATTTTGATTATCTTTAAATTCCTTAATTATTAAATTGTTTGTATGTTTGTTCTAGAAAAACAAACGGTCCGTTTTGCGTCACAATCAACTTTTGAAACGAATGTCTCTATGCAGACTTTGATATTAAGACTACATCATGATTTACAATGTAAGTATTACAGTAATATTCATCATCTCCCGAGCCTTTTCCCAACTATGTTGGGGTCGGCTTCCAGTCTAACCGGATGCAGCTGAGTACCAGTGCTTTACAAGGAGCGACTCCCTATCTGACCCCCTCAACCCAGTTACCCGGGCAACCCGATAGCTGAGTAAGACTGGTTGTCAGTTTTACTGGCTTCTGAATACCCGTAACGACTGCCAAGGATGTTCAATGACAGCCGGGACCTACAGTTTAACGTGCCATCCGAAACACAGTCATTGGTGTCCAAAACATACTTTTTTTAAATATAATAATATTTTTAATTTTCAGCATTATCAATAAATAAATTAAATGATGTATTACAAACAGTTACTAACTATATTATTCGGGAGAAAGCAAAAGTATTGTCTTCAAATGATTTGAAAACTCTGAAATCTGTGTACGAAACGTCAATGGTGTATTATGATGAAATGTGGAATGATAATGGTAAGTTATTTTGAAAATTATATAAAGAAAAAAGCAAAAAATTATTTGAGACATTACATCACTGAGCGTCGATTTCTTTTATTTTTTTGGATTGCTAAAAAACACCTCCTTTTTTGAAGTTGGTTAAATCAGCATGAATTCATTTCGAAGTTATCCCTACACATTATAAAACAAGGTCGTCTATAATTTGTGTTTGTCAGTTCGCCATAAACACATACATTACTGAACGGATGTTTAGCAATAAATAAACAGAATGATTCATTTCTAAATTCAGGTATAGATGACAGCACATGAACCTACCCCAATCTGTCAAATGTCTTCAATGGATTTTCAACCTTATTACAATAGTAGAAGGTTAATGTTCGATTGGTAACATTTGACAGATTCGGGTAAGTTCACCTGCTGGCGTCTGTACATATATAATTTATAGCCATATGAAATCAGAGTTACCAGTAAATAAAAATCTATCAGACTAAACAAAAACTTAAACATCTGTTGAACACTTGTCTAAAAAAGTGTGGCTGCAAAACGGACCTTATTTCAACGTCATAATCTGTCATTTTTTAAACAAGTGTTCAACAGATGTTTAAAAATATTAAGACGGTAAAGGTTTTATAAATAATATTTAGATAGTAAATAATATTTTTTTTGCTTTTTTTCAGATGAATTGATTCAAAATGATATAATACAAAGGATAGTTGAGATAATCGGCAAAATGTTAGACTATAATTTAACAGAAGACTACAATTTGTTAATATCTGTATTATTGAACAGATTGGCTCATCATGAAACTACTATAAGCGATGTCACTGCCAAAAGTTTTATTGAAAAGGTAAAAAAACTTTTTACAACAGAAAATATCTAAAATCTTCTCCTAAGTCTGACAAATATTATGGTGAAAACCGCATCAAAATGGGTTCAGCCAAACGTAAAATAATGTCGCACAAACATAACATACATGTAAACCTTTTTTTGAAATCCGTTAAATATAATCAATTCATATCTATCTACATATATTTCTAACCAAAAAAAAACAAAGAATAATCATTTTTTCGTTTTAAGGGTTCCGTACCCAAAGGGTAAAACGGGACCCTGTTGTTTTCGCTCCTCTGTCCGTCCGTCCGTCCGTCTGTCACCAGGCTGAATCTCATGAACCGTGATAGTTAGAGAGTTGAAATTTTCACAGATGATGTATTTCTGTTGCCGCTAGAACAACAAATACTGAAAACTAGAATAAAATAAATATTTCGGGGGGCTCCCATACAACTAACGTGATTGTTTTGCTCAGTTTTGCTCGATATCCATAAATATATATATGTATATTAGTTTGGATGGTACGGAACCCTACGTGCGCGAGTCCGACTCACTTGGCCGTTTTTTTTGATAGACCCTAAAGGCTCCGAAACTACTGAATCGATTTGAAAAATTCTTTCACTGTTGGAAAGCTACACTCTTCCCGAGTAACATAGGCATATATTTTATCCCGGTACGGGAAGAAGTTCCCACAATATACAATAATGTTTTTTTTTTCAGATACACCGTATATTCCATCGCCTAGACTTCTTCAGTGTTGCCATACTCAAGAAAGTATTAGCAGTGTTGCCAACACATGTTTTAACTGACAATTATTTGAATAAACTACAAGACATAGAGTTGGATGTTTGTAAAGAATATTTCAAGTTAATATGTGATGTAAATTATTCTTTGCTACAGTATTGTAGTGAAATGAGGAGGAATAGTAAGTATATACCTATTCTAATACTTAAAAAAGTAGCAAAAATAGCTAACGGCCATCCCAATATTCTATCTGCCAGTTGTTTCGCTTACTACAGATAGAATTTTGACATTAGGCCCATACAAGTAATGTCAAATTCCAATCGAAGTAGATATAATATTTTGAACCCTATTACTCGGATCTTTTTGTTCGTCTGGCATCGTTTATCACTAGGCTGTATTTCATGAACCATTATAGTCAGACTGAAAACTAATATAAAATAATTAATTTAGAGGGCTTCTCTGCACATTTTTATGCTTGTCTTAGAAAATGTAATAAATACTGTCCATTCCATAACTTCGTGCTCAAGTCCGACTCGCACTTGGCCTGTTTTTAACTAATATTTGCCTAAAATGACGTGTGCTCTTTTGTATGTGTTTATCAATTTTGAAATTAACTGCATAACTCTCTACGTAAGTATTATTTTTCAAATCCTCAAACTAACAACTTTGTATAAATTTTCAGTTTTAGATGAAGAAGAATTTAACAGCATTTTCAAAAGGATGAGAAGCAGACTGTTTGAGACTAAACACGGAGGGACCGACTACCAGTCGCTGAATACGTTGAAAATTAAACTTTATGCCTTGGAAAATATGACTGATATTGGTACGTGTACTTATTTGTATTAATTGTATAAGTTAAAATTGCCTTTCTACTGTTCTACTAAGTATATAAAAACTTCATACATATGGCAATACTTCTTTCTCCTGCCCTGTTCCCAAATTTTACTTGGGGTCGGCGCAATATGTCATTTTCTTCCATTTTCCCCTGTCACTCGTCATACTGACACTCACTCCCTTCCTATTCATATCATCTTTCAGGCAATCCATCCATCTTTTCTTAGGTCTTCCTCTTCCTCTCCATCCATCTACATTCATACTTAGCACACACTTTGTTGCATGCGTATTATCCCTCCTCATTACATGCCCATACCACGACAATCTCAATACATATGGCAATACATAGTTAAGTAAATAAAAAAGTAGTACATCATGTTGTATGAAAGATCAGAGGTCGTCTAAAGTAATTAAAACAATGTGTATTAATATCTTTTTAACCCTGAAATCAGTGTGAAGAAATACTTTGAGTTAGCAACTCTTGGTAAAATAATCTCCAAAGTATCAGACTGACCTTCCTTCCTTCAAAAGACGATATTTTATCGTCATATAACTTATGGTCTCTGCACGGTGCGGGCGCGGCGCGACGGGACGGGACGGCGACGCGACGCTGAGCAGTTGTAATGTACTAGATATTACGGACGACATCACACAGAGCCGTCCCGCTCGGCGCGTCGCGTCGCCGTCCCGTCCCGCCGCGCCGCGCCCGCTGTGTGCAGATACCTTAATAGTATCTGGTAACAACTAGGTAGCAACTCTCTAGTATATAAGCAAATATTCAGTTCCTCGATCCTTCTCCGTGTGAGAGGAGGCCGCAGCCCAGCAGTGGAACAATAAAAAGCTGACGATAATGATGATAATGAAATAAATATGTAAATGACAACCTCGACGGTGCAATGGTCACCATTGAACCTGCGGTCCCGGGTTCGATTCCCGGTTCGGTCGACATTTGTGTGATGAGCATGTTTGTTGGCCGTGGTCTGGGTGTTACATACAATATGTAATTATAAATATGTATACATATATGTAGCTATATGTAGTTTATCAGTTGTGTTAGCACCCATAACACAAGTTAATTAATTACTTAGCATGGGGTTAACCGACTGTGTGTGAAAAGGTATCCCGACATTATTTATTTATTAAATCCATATTATTTTTCTAGATACCAAAGCGAAGGAATTAAAGCTAATCATAGATGAACTACAGTTAAAGACTCAGAGATCAGTTCTAAGGCTATCTCAGATATGTCCCGAGCTATGTTCGCCAGCCATATTGGAGGGAAAGAGAGTGCATTTACAGAGGCTGTTAAGATTGCCAGAAAATGTGTATGTCGTTAAGTTTGTTGAGCAAGTAAGTATACATATTCCTATTAAAGAAAATGCATATTACAGCCTTACTACAAAAACTTAAACAACTGTTGAACACTTGTCTAAAAAGGTGTGGCTGCAAATCGGACCTTATTTCAACGTCATAATCTGTCATTTTTTAGACAAGTGTTCAACAGACGTTAAAAAGTTTTTGTGAAACATTTTATTTACATACATTTTGAATTAAATAGCTCTGAGAGCCATTCTGAAATCAGTATAAACGCATGCGCAATAGTATTTTTCATCATAAGGATAGTTTCAGCGCGCGGTCGATTAGTAGCGAACTTCAGAACTATAGAATCTACCCTATAATCTTCTCCAGACTTCAATCTATCTCCACACCGAATTTCATCATAATTGGTTAAGACGTTTACCATAAAATCGACGCAGACATACAGACTCTAAGACTAATTATTTTTTTTCTACCCTCTTCTTAGATCTCAGTATTCACCGACGCTATCTGTCGTCCTTGCGTCGTCAAAGCGTTGTTGACAAACGGACAAACGCGCCGGTTCATATGTAAGAGTGGCGAACCTTTGTACAGAGACGCGTCCGTACAGAGGACGGCGGCCATCTTGTCCGTCACACAACCTGAGTTGTGTGTTAGGAATTATAATGTAAGTATTATTTACAATAACAATATATATGTACCATGTGTGTATGTGTTTTGACTGCCTCGTTGGTCTAGTGGTCGCCAGCGCGGCTGCTGTTCTCGAGGTCACGGGTTCGATTCCCGGGTCGGGCCGAAATCGCTTTGTGGGTTTTCTTGAACTTTCACAATGCAGCCCGTAGTCTGGAAGTTGATGATTGATTCACCCGTGCATCAGAGAGCACGTAAATGTCGGTCCTGCGCCTGATCTCTTTCCGGTGGTGTCGGATTGCCGTCCCATCGGGTTATGAGAGTGAAGGAATAGTGAGTGCACCTGTGTCTGCGCAAATGCTCGTGCACTATAATATGTCCTGCGCAGTTGGCTGATCTACTTATATGAGAGCAGACGCCGCGGCCGAACTCGGCCGTGGACGCCATTATTATTATATATGTACATCCTTTTCAGGGAAATCATATAATCCCGCTGTGGGTGCAGCGTGAGGGAGTGTCAGACTCTTACTGACTACAACCCACCATGTTCCTTCTTAAGCCCTTTAAATTACGCAAAGTCAAAGTAAAAATCGATTATTGAAAATAGGCTAATTAGATTAGCACCTTTTCACGTCAATATTACAAAAAAAGACTTCGACAACAATACAATCTGATCTCCTCAACATAGTTACCCGGGCAAACCAATACCCCTTGGTTAGACTGGTGTCAGACTTAATGGCTTCTGACTACCCGTAACGACTGCCAAGGATGTTCAATGACAACCGGGACCTACAGTTTAACCAACCAGTGTAACGTGTTAAAACCATGATTAATATCTAATAATTATATTTCCAGGTGACTCCATTAAGTGAGGACTCGGCCATTATAGAGTTTTTAGAAGACCACGTACGACTGAGAGAGCTTATTGAAGAAAAACATGATATTAATAGTAGTGAGTGGTAGTTTTTTCTTATTATGTAGTAGTTTATGACACATGGTTCAGAAGTTTTAACTGGTGAAAATATCTGAAGTTATCGGCACGGATATTGAACCCTGACCTTCGCCTGCGCAGAAGCGATTTATTGGTTTATTGCCTTATGTGTACAGTGCGCAAAGCGATCCCCACTCTTCCGCCGAGAGCTCTATATCCGTGCCGGTAACTATATTCTATACAAAATTCATATGCATGTATTCAGATTTATAAAAAAGAAAAAATATACTTCATTTCTTACATTTTTAAATAAATACTACCTTCCTGTGTGTTTTCCTGAGGTATGTTTAAGCTATATTAGGTACTGACAAATTATTCAAAATTCGTTCAGACGTTGACTTTTTCGCCATTGTAATATTAGTGTACCTAATATTTTGACGACCCCGATGGCGCAATGGTCACCATGCCGGACTGCCGAACCTGAGGTCCCGGGTTCGATTCCCGGTTCGGTCGACATTTGTGTGATGAGCATGGTGTTATAATATGTATTTATAAATATGTATATGTGTAGCTATATGTAATTTATCAGTTGTGTTAGCACCCATAACACAAGTTAATTAATAACTTAGCATGGGGCTAACCGACCGTGTGTGAAAAAATGGTGTCCCGACATTATATATATATATTATATTAATATGTAATTAAGTAATTATACTAAAAAAACATACAAACCATAGTTAAAAATGTTCTGTTAATATCCCACCTATATTTTTTTCATAATTTATTTATTTCAGTTGCTCCGAACAAAGCATGGAATGAGAAAGTAATACTAGCACCCTCTCTCGCGATGGAACAATATAACGACATGTGCGCTAAAGTCACACCCTATATGTTGAGGTAAGGAATATTTCTCTTATAAATAACTAGCTTTTGCCCGCGACTTCTTCTACCGTTCCCATTAAATCATCTGCCGAGCTTTTTCCCAACTATCAAAATGAAAATTCGTTTATTCAAACTTGGCTGCAAAACAGCACTTTTGATCGTCAGAAATTTACATAAGACAGCCCCCAAAACGCCCGCCTTTCACCACTTCCTATGTGTTTTTGCTGGGAAGAAGAAATGGTGGAACGAACTCCCCAGCAACACTTGTCTGTCTGTAGGTTAAAAGAACCTTTCAAAAATTAATTATTATATTGGAGTTGGCCCCCGGTCTTAACCGGATCTCTCCTTAATATTAAAAATAATAGTGGCTAACATTTGAACACCTGTGGCACTCGTTACATGTAGTCAGAAGCCAGTAAGTCTGACACCAGTCTGACCAAGGGGTATCGGGTTGCCCGGGTAACTGGGTTGAGGAGGTCAGGGGCCCGATTCTCCTAATTTTGCTTAAGCGACATTCGATTCACGTTCGACTGAGATCCAATCCCGACTCAATTACGATTGAAGCGTATGTGGCATTCCGCTATTTTTTCTTTCAAATAAACGTTTTTATCCTTTTCTGTCATTCAATAATGATTCATTTTGTCTGCAAATGATTTACGATTGCAATATGATTGTAGAGCAAACTACCGTATAGACCAAAATCACCAAAATAGCAGACCAATCGCAAACCAATCGAATGTCGTTGGAATACGATTGGTCTTATATTAGTAGCAGAATGCCCGATATGGTTAAAACTGCTATTGCGATCATATTGCGATTCAACTTCTATTCGATTTTGACATTATTAACTTAGTAGAATCGGGCCCCAGATAGGCAGTCTCAACTGCACCCAGTCTGACTGGACCCCAACATAGTTTTGCATGCAAGCCAGATAATTCTCAATATTTATATTATTCATTTCAGGTCTGCGATAGAAAATAATTGTTCCTGCGTCAAAGAGTTTATACAAAAGAGAAAAATGTTTGAAGATACTCTAAGTTCTATGACTATTTTATGTTGGTTGTTTGGTAAGTACCTATTATAGTCATATTACAAATACTTTGTTAGTTTGTGTCTCATAAAATAAAGAAATAATTTACATGTGCGTCTATTTTGTTAACCGACTTCCCAAGAAGGAGGAGGTTCTCCTCATGTACCTATATATAAATTATATTGTACACTAAAAATGGCTTGCCTGTACATATTTCTATAACTGATCGATCCGTTGATTTGAGATTAGAGATTGAAATGGAGCTGGTGTCAAAATTCACTTTCCAATCTAAATCAACGGATAGTTTAGTTATAGAGATCCTCCTCCAATTGCAAGTAGATTTTTTTGGTATGTGTTTTTTGCATATTTTTCTCATTCAAACCCCCTTTTTCACCTTTCAGGCGTAGGCGACCGACACTTACAAAATATAATGTTCAGTATGAGAGACGGCGGCGTGTGTGCAGTAGACTGGACGTCCGCGTGCCAGTATGCCACTCGCGAACCCACGCCCGCCAGGCTAACTACCAATATTGTAGCTGTCACAGATGTTACAGGTAACTTAGCTATCCGACAGTTAACAGAACACAATGTTCAGTATGAGAGACGACGTATAGTTATCGGCACGAATCTTGAGCTCTGACCTACATCTGCGCAGAAGTAATTTATTAGCAAAGAACCAATCCCGAGTGACGGCTATGACGCGATGCGCTGCGGGCCAATCTCCGCTTTACCGCCGCCCCCGCGCCTCACTTCATACCACGAAAGGGACCCAATAAATTACTTCTGCGCAGATGTAGGTCAGAGCTCAAGATTCGTGCCGATAACTATAACTTTTAAGAGTGTGCGTTCGCGCAGCGGAATGTTGTTGAATTTAAAGATTTTAATTATGCAGATAATTAGTGTATGACGTCCTATAATTGTGTATGGTAAATAAAAATTTGTGTATGCAGCCATTGTGGAGAAATTCACCAAAAACAGATTCCGCTGGGCGAACGTTGGCGAACGTTGTCCTGGCGGAACTTTTTTTAATTCATAGACTTTAGAAGAAAAGAGATGTGTCCAAAATTAGTGTGTATTTGTGTATAATTGATTATGTATGAATGAAATCAGTGCATGCATAAACTTCGGAGAAATTCAAGTTTCCGCTACGCGAACGTTTGGCCATTAGCTGGTTTTCATATAAAGCGCTTACATAGAGAGCTGTAGATTTTTACATACGTTGTTTTGAATTTGTTTATATTTGTTTAAAAAACAGATTTAGAAAAAGTCGTAGGGTTTAAAAGATAAAAATATAAACGAAAAATACACTTATTAGATCTTAGTTCTTAAAGTATGCAGTTTGGGGTCTAGATTTTCACGTTTACACAAACCTTGTAAGTGTCTCCAACATGTTGCCAAGTATCAATGATGTTCCGTTAATAATTAAAAAGTTATAGGATATTTTATCATGAATAGATCACTGTTTACAAAGCAGTCGAATATCACGACGTTCTAAAGGAATTGTATGGTAAAATGTATGCCAATAATTAGTTTAATCATTCAACTATTCACTTGCAAAATTTCATGTCATTAAATTCAGTAATTAAAGAAAGACAATTATAATACTGACGGAGCATCGAAAACCTACATAATCCGACCAAGTTCGGATAGCTACAAAAAAGCGACCGTGCCATATGTCTAAGAAACGTTCTTAACTTGGAAGGTTAGTATTTATTAATATGGTACAGTTGCGTACACAAGCGTTAGGAAAAAATAAAACAATTGTATTTCTTGATTGAAAAATATTTTTTTAATAATAATGCCACTATCTACGATAAAAATAAATCTTCAATTAACAAGTACTTCTCTATTTAAATATCCGTGTACAAAAATATTTTTATTATCATCCAAACTAATATTATAAATGCGAAAGTAACTCTGTCTGTCTGTCTGTCTGTCTGTCTGTCTTTCTGTCTGTCTGTCTGTCTTTTCTTCACGCCTAAACTACTGAACCGATTTGTGTGAAATTTGGTACAGACATAGTTTGAAACTTGAGAAAGGACATAGGATAGTTTTTATTACAAAAAATAAAAATAAAAATAAAAAATAAAATTTATTACGGACATACAGTGCCATCTATTGGTCAAATGTCGAAATGCTGTTCCTATGCTCCGTAGATAGATGGCGTTAATCGCGCAATGGTGTCATTACACGTGTTCGGTTCATGTTATTGTTTTAATTCATCGGAAAATCCATCAGAAAAATGTAAATAAACAGTAAAAAGGTGTAAAAAAATTAATATTAATATAATAAAAGTTTTACTACGAAGAAAATGCTCTAACGGAGTATAGATAATTCTGTTAGTACTACGCGCAATTGTGTCGATCGTTACACGAGTTCGGTTCATGTTGTTTTAATTCATCGGAAAAAAGTAAATAAATAGTAAAAAGGTATGAAAAAAATAATAACAATATAATACTACTTTTAGTACAAAGAAAATGCCCGAACGGAGTATAGATAAATAATCCGAGTTGTCACTATGCTCGATAGATGGCGTTGGGATCGAAATAGATCGCGCTATGGTTTCGTTACACGCATTTGGTTGGGTATCGGCCGAGCGCTTCGGTACCGTCGTGGAAAAATTGTAATGTCGGTTGTATGGTCGTTTATGTGGATTGGTCCTGTTTCGTAAATTCTAATTTGGTTCCGTTGTATTTGTCGATTTGGTACAGACATAGTTTGGAACTCGAGAAAGGACATAGGATAGTTTTTATCCCAAAAATCCCGCGGGAGCGGGAACGTCTCAAAAATCCCGCGAGATCGGGAACTATGTGGGTAAAACCAAAAATCTGCCGGAAGTCACTATTCCACGCGAACGAAGTCGCGGGCAAAAGCTAGTTACTTACATAAATTACTTAACTACGTGATTAAAAATAACGTTAATAAACGTTACGTATTTTAACTAAAATGTCGTAGATAGTGGCGTTATTATTAAAAAAATATTTTTCATTCAAGAAATGCAATTGTTTTATTTTTTCCTAACGCTTGTGTACGCAACTGTACCATATTAATAATTATACTAACCTTCCAAGTTAAGAACGTTTCTTAGACATATGGCACGGCCGCTTTTTTGTAGCTATCCGAACTTGGTCGGATTATGTAGGTTTTCGATGCTCCGTCAGTATTATAATTGTCTTTCTTTAATTACTGAATTTAATGACATGAAATATTGCAAGTGAATAGTTGAATGATTAAACTAATTATTGGCATACATTTTACCATGCAATTCCTTTAGAACGTCGTGATATTCGACTGCTTTGTAAACAGTGATCTATTCATGGTAAATTATCCTATAACTTTTTAATTACTAACGGAACATCATTGATACTTGGCAACGTGTTGGAGACTCTTACAAGGTTTGTGTAAACGTGAAAATCTAGACCCCAAACTGCATACTTTAAGAACTAAGACGTAATAAGTGTATTTTACGTTTATATTTTTATCTTTTAAACCCTATGACTTTTTCTAAATCTGTTTTTTAAACAAATATAAACAAATTCAAAACAACGTATGTAAAAATCTACAGCTCTCTATGTAAGCGCTTTATATGAAAACTAGCTAATGGCCAAACGTTCGCGTAGCGGAAACTTGAATTTCTCCGAAGTTTATGCATGCACTGATTTCATTCATACATAATCAATTATACACAAATACACACTAATTTTTGGACACATCTCTTTTCTTCTAAAGTCTATGGATTAAAAAAAGTTCCGCCAGGACAACGTTCGCCAACGTTCGCCCAGCGGAATCTGTTTTTGGTGAATTTCTCCACAATGGCTGCATACACAAATTTTTATTTACCATACACAATTATAGGACGTCATACACTAATTATCTGCATAATTAAAATCTTTAAATTTAACAACATTCCGCTGCGCGAACGCACACCTTTTAAGAGATAATGAAAAAAGCATATTTAAAGACCTGTCTAGGCGGCTGGTTGACGCTTCGCGTGACCAAAAGGCTGGCTATTACCTCGGACAAAGGATCAGCATGGCCATCCAACGAGGTAATGCTGCCAGCCTCTTGGGTACGCTCCCAGTCGACAGCGATGGGGATGAATTTTTTTATGCTTTTTAGTTAGTGTTTTTTTTTTGTTCTTTTATTATAATAGAATAGTTTTTTATATGTATTGTAATTATGTAAATAAATAAACATTACATGCCATAAAAAAAGAATCTTTCAAATTTTACCAGCCAAACATGCAAATCACATTTTTTGCATTATATTACAACTAGCGTTTACCCGCGGTTTCACCCGCATCCCGTAGAAACTTCTCCGGGAACCCGGAAGTAGCTTACAGCCTTCCTCGATAAATAGGCAATTTAACACTGAAATACTTTTTCATATTTACAAATCGTGTCAGTAATTTTTAAGCTTTCAAGCAAACATATAAACAAACTTTTCAGCTTTTTCGTATAGGTATTATGTTTAATTGTTTCAGTATTGGAAAGTCATCTGCAAACCATAATGTTATGTTTGAGAGAAAATGTGAAACTCTATGAAGCATTCATAAGGACATCTTTCTATTGGTGCGGACCGGAATTTAAAGAGGTAACTATATTATATTAATTCTATCTAAATAGAAGTCGTGGTGGCCACCTCTCAAGTATGACTGCGTGGGTTCGATTCCAGGTCAGGCAAGTACCAATGCAATTTTTCTAACTTTGTATATACTTTCTATGTATATCTTGAACGCCAATGGCTGATAAAAAAGGTGAAGGAAAACATCTTGAGGAATCTAGACTATACATATAGTCTGAAATCAGCAACCCGCATTGAGCAAGCGTGGTGATTAATGCTCAAACCTTCTCCGTGTGAGAAGAGGCCGCAGCCCAGCAGTGGGACGATAAAAATAGGCTGTAACGTCTATCTAATATTTTAATGTGAATTTCCGGTTTGTGTGTCTTTTATGCCAAAGCGTCTGGACTGATAAAGATAAAATTTGGTTTTGTGATTAATTTGTTTATTTTGAACCGACTTCAAAAATTGGAGGAGGTTCTAAATTGCTCAGATTTTTTTCTTTTTGTTAAGTCTGATTATGATTGCTTACATTTTCGCATCTTAACCGCATTGAATTTGGTAAATTTTTGTTTAGATTCCTTTAGAAATTACGTTGGTATAATTGACTCTTCTTTCACAATATACAAAATTTTCTAACAATTGACTGCTTTTATTTTTAGCTAAAACATGTAATACACATATTGCAAGGAAAAGCAGTGTCCTACGGAATTACAAGAGAGTGTATTGAAGAATCAAACAAAAAGTACAAAGCAGAATATATCAAGTTGCTGGATCAAGTTTTTGAGAATTTTGTGCCAAAAGAAACGTACAGCGTTGAAGAACAGGTAAGATTTAATATTTCTATATGGAGCTTGTCATTTAACTTTACCGATATGAAGTTGGTACACAATTGTAATTGGTAAATAACTTTGCCATTCCGAAGTTTTGTTCATGCATTTTGAGTACCTACTACTTCTAGCTAAATTCAGAACGATGACAAAGAACTTTACTAAAATTATTAGGACGAAAGATTTCAAATCTTTTTTTTTTTTTTTTTTTTTTTTTCATTTTTCTCTACTGTTTGTAGAAAAATATATGGATATTCATATTACTTACAAAATTATTTTACTAGGTATTTGAAGTAACTGTGTTGCGACTGGAAGCCGAATCATAGTTGGAAAAAGGCTAGGCAGATCATGATGTTTAAAGCTAATATACAATGTTTTTTTACAGGTATCCTGTCTTCTACAGCACTGCACAGACCCCAGAATTCTATCAATCACGCCGTCTAACTGGGAACCCTGGTTATAATCCAGCGAACTCTATTTATATTTTTGCAGCATGTGCCTTCTCAATGTGTTTATTCTTTCAATAGATTGATAAAATTATGAGTTTCTGTTTTTTATTTCGTGAATTGTAATGTACGAGTATAATAATTTCCTCAACTTCGATAGCTTTTTTTTATCATTTATAGGATCCAAAATCTTGAATTCTCCAAGACTTCAAATTAATTATGAAGTTAAGTCACAGTGTTTCGGTTAAGTTTCAATTATGGTGGCCCATTTTTTAAAAAATAAATAAGACGAATATGTATTTAAATCAAAAGTTTTATTTGAAATTAACTGGATACATCTACATATTGTTTTTACAATATTATATCGCTTACAATATAAATGGGGTTAACTTAATTGGAAATATAATCACAATATAACAGCCTAATTTTGTACAAAGTTTAATAAAAAAAAAACTGATATTTTTAATAAATTTTGTTCTTGAAGTAAAAAAAATATGCTTCACTCTAAAAAGCGATTCAAAATGGCGTCTAATGGCTGTCATTTTTTGAGTTATACAGCCTAATCATGATGGTAAGATTTAAGTATACGCAAAAAAATATAATTATATGTGATAATCTTTGTCCTACAGTCAACTTTGAAAGACAAACAAGATATTAATACCACATTAATTTTTAACCGAATCTGTCAAATTTTACCAATCGAACATTAATCTTCCACTATTGTGATAAAGTTGAAAATCTATTGAAGACATTTGACAGATTGACCTAAGTTGATGTACGTATAAACGCCTATTTTTTCATAAGATGTTTTTCTACAATAAAAGAGTGAAACAGAAGCTATAATTTTAATTACGTAACTATATATTTTTGCTGTATATTTAAGCAGTTTTCTGCAGATATTCGTCGAAGAGGTACAAGGCCAGAGACAAGTCTTGTCCATGGTTGGCGGTGATGAATTTCTTAAGGTCTGTGGTGTGACCGGCGAGTTCCCTGATCTTCTTGGACTGGTCTTCGATGAATTCCTCTTCGAGGTATTGGGCAACCTGTGATACACATGTTTATAGTTATAAAAAATATTTAGAAGATTTTGCAGGTTATATTGGTCGTCGTGGTGGCCTAGTGGGCAAAGAATCAACTGTCATTGAACATCTTTGGCAGTCGTTACGGGTAGTCAGAAGCCAGTAAGTCTGAGACCAGTCTAACCAAGGGTATTGGGTTGCCCGGGTTACTGGGTTGAGGGGGTCAGATAGGGCAGTCGCTCCTTGTAAAGCACTGGTACTCAGCTACATCTGGTTAGACTGGAAGCCGACCCCTACATAGTTGGGAAAAAGATTCAGAGGAAGATTTTGCAGGTTATATTGGTTTATTATTAGGGACAGTCAAGACGATCAATTAAATTGCGCAATATTACAAATTAATATTTATTTATTTATTACACTCTGGAGGACTTACAGCTTAAACTAACTAAAAATAGAAGCCAACCTAAACTACAGAAAGCCAATTACAAGTCCTCACGTATAGCGAAAATATTGTGCAATAACAACTTTATTCGCTAAAATTTAGACAGTAAATTTGCACAATCCGCATGCATGATCTGAGCAACTCTAGCACATCTTATCAGTTTATTCATTTCCAAATTAGTATTTGTATTCCTTCCTACATTGGACATTTACGCAAAAGTCACGATATATTTGGAAAAGACCATAACTTTTGCTTTACAAATGATCAAACCTACAGCTCACTCAATAAGAAAGGAAGATAGCCAAATGACTATTTCTTTCACCTTCATTCTCTATCTGCGCTCTAAGGTCACAGAATTTTGTCAAATTGTACACACTCTACTGAACGTTTAGAAGAAATATTGAAAGTCACGAAGAATTTCCTAAAAAAAGCACAACAAAAATAATCCTGCAACCCACCTCAGGATCATGCAAATGCTGGCTGTTCCTCGTAGCCTCCCTGTGGATATAGAAGGCGCGTTCAGCGATCTCCTTCTGCGTGTCGAGCGCCTTGGCGAGGGCTTCGAGCTCGTGCAGTTCTACCGTGTAGTTCTTACGGTCCACCTTCATTGTGCTGCGCTGGTCGAAGTTCATTGTGTCACCTGGTAGGAAAGACTTAGTTAGGAATATACTCATAGGTACTATAGTTGGCGACACCACCAAAGCAGAGTAGTTTATAATAAAAAACTCAATATGGAATTCATACAAAATTCAACCGATTTAAAATTTGAAATTCGTAACAGAAGTAGAAGGGAATAGATCAGTTTTTGACCTCAAAATTCAGTCAAGCTGAAGAAATTTTTTTTTTTCACTTTCCTCATAGATAAGGGCAGCAGGATGATGATGTATAAATTTTACTAGACCCGGATCAAATATATCATCTGGGGATAGTAGACTATCACAAAAATTTAAGTATTTTTTATCAGTTCATTAGTTTCGGAGCCTCTAGGGTACGTCATCATCAGACTTTTTATCGTCCCACTGCTGGGCTGCGGCCTCCTCTCACACGGAGAAGGATTGAGCGTTAATCACCACGCTTGCTCAATGGAGGTTTGCGATTTCAGACATTAGAGGTACAGTCCAGGTTTCCTCGAGATATTTTACTTTTAGGCTACAATACAATTTTTTTTTTTAATATTATTATAGAAGATCAACTTACCCCTCAGAGTAACATGCTTGATGATATCAATAGTCTTCCCCCAAGCTTCGTCAGACAGCTTCTTAAACAGCTTACTAAACCCAAGACGGTTGGTCTGATAGTTATTGAAATACGCAGCCGAGAGCAGATATTCATAAGAACGTTCCAGATGCAAGTTGGCGTAAGCTTGCAATTCTGTTGCCACGTTGCCATGACGACCGTATTCGCCGTACACTGCGTTACATCTTGGGAGCGCTGTTTTGGGGTTTTAGGTTATGTTAGAGGTAGGTTAGGTGTGCAATTTTGTTGCGCAATATTACGAATTGTGCAATATTGACTGTAATAGAATATCGAGTGTAGCGGGAATTCAAATATAAAATGTTTATTTATTTTTATATTTGAATTTCCCGCTTCCAGTCGAAGCTTATTATTATTGAAGATTACGTAATGATTTCTTGCGACATTTTGTTCATTGTAATATTGCGCAATTTAATTGAACGTCTAGGAAGAGCCTTAGAGAAGCACAAATTCTGACTTTTTCCAATATTCTTTACGAAGCAGCAAGGGCATTTTTTTGAAAGAATTCAAGCTTCTCAACCCATTAGATTTTAGATTAAAAGTGCGCATACATAACGGAAGATACATCAAAAATAAAACCTACACGCGTTCGTCTTTACTTTGCAAATTGAGCATAAAAACTCATAGAAAACAGTAGTTTTAATAAAACTAAAGTTAACTTTGTCTTTGGACTTGGGCCTGAAACTATAGCTGACTTATCATCCGTTAAATATGCTTTCACTCTTTAAAAATCTACGTATAGAGAGAGTGCAATATGCTGTGCACTACAATAGTTGAAAAAGTTTCAAGCATTTCAAAATTGTCCATTGTATAGTTCTCGCAAAACTCAATAGTTATCCGTAACTAAATTCGTCACACAAGTCCGCGCATTGTCCATACCCTATGTTCCGTGACCACGAAAAGTTTGGCGAGAAATATACTTAAAATGGTTAACGCTAGAATTTCACGAAGTAAATTGTAACAACAAATGACAGTCAGATAAGACTAAAATTAAATAATAGTTATTGATGAAACTGGTTATTTCAGGACCGATTTTTCAATAAAAAAGTAAGAATATGTTTGACGTTATGTCAAACCGCCATATTTATTCCTCAGATAGACATTTGGACCTGCCTAACACAATTAGTTTTGATGCTTTAAATAGTTATTTCTGCACTTCTTCTTCCTCTCGTTTGGACTATTTAATGAAGCAAGATACTCTCAATTATATAAATGGTCTAACGCGTCCCGATATCAAATCTTTTGATTTTATGCCAGTCGACGAGGAAGAGGTCAAAAAGATTATCCTGTCCATAAAATCTAAGGCGGTGGGGTGTGATAACATCAGCCGTCAGATGATTGTCCATATCCTAGTCCCAATCCTTCCTGTTATCACTCATATCGTAAACTTTTCGTTCTACTCTGGAGTTTTCCCTTCACTGTGGCGGAAAGCTTACGTGCGTCCTCTTCCCAAAATTTCTAGCCCTACTCTCCCCAGTCACTTTCGTCCAATTTCTATCCTACCTTTCTTATCCAAAGTGCTTGAGGCTTGTGCTCATAAGCAATTTGCTCGTTTTATCTACGGCAATGAGCTACTGAGCCCTTTCCAATCCGGATTTAGGCCGGGCCACAGCACTTCTTCTGCCCTCCTCAAAGTGACTGGCGATATTAGATTTGCTATGGAAGACGCTAATCTCACAGTGTTGGTACTCGTGGATTTTTCAAATGCGTTCAATACCGTCAGTCACGATATCCTTTTATCTATTCTATCACATCTTATGGTCTCTTCTAAGGCGTCAGACTGGTTTTCCTCTTATCTTCATGATCGCCAGCAGTCGGTTCGGGTGGATGAGGATTCATCTGCCTGGTGTTCTTTGAATGCTGGCGTTCCTCAAGGCGGCATACTCTCACCTCTGTTATTCTCCATATTTATAAATTTCCTTACTCCTGAGCTTCAGTGTTCATATCATCTCTATGCCGATGACTTGCAGTTGTATCGTCACACAAAAGTAAATGAGTTGGCAGCTGCGCTTGTTGAAATGAACAAAGACTTGGAGGTAGTTAAAAGTTGGTCTGACAGGTTCGGAGTGGCAGTCAATCCTGTCAAATGCCAAGCTATTATCATTGGTAGCTCAAGAAATTTAGGTAAAGTAGACGCACTTGGGTTACCAACTTTGGTATTTGACGGGATAAATATACCGTTCAGCTGCTCAGTGAAGAATTTGGGCCTTCATCTTGACTCTTCACTCAATTGGCAAGCACAAGTTGCAGCTGTCAGCCAAAAAATCACTAATACACTGCGGTTTCTTTATCGCTTCAAAAACTTGCTCCCGTTCCATGTAAAAGCAATGCTTATGCAAACCTTAATCTTTCCTATCATCGACTATGGTGATGTTTGCTACTATGACCTGAATGCAGATCTGCTCAATAAACTCGACCGGCTTCTCAACAATTGCATTCGATTCGTTTTTAATCTTCGCAAGTACGATCATGTGTCAGCGTATCGAGCGCAACTTAAATGGCTACCGATAAGACAACGACGTGTGATGAGGGCATTAACTACTCTTTTTTCTATACTTTATACCCCGTCTTCACCTTCCTACTTAACCTCTCACTTTCAGTATGTGTGTTCACAGCATAACAAAAATCTCCGCTCCTCTAATAATCGTCTTCTTCACTGCCCTGCTCACCGTTCAGACATTATTCACTCTTCCTTCTTTGTGAAATCTATTCTTCTCTGGAATGAGCTACCTCTGGAGGTCAGGATGGTAAATAGTCGACACACTTTTAAAATGAAACTGCGAAATCACATCCATGGCAAGTTGGCGGAATCATTACAGTAGTTCATTTTTCTCACTATCTTCTCTTGGATACAGTTGTATATATGTATATATAGTTATATATATATATATATATTATATTTATATATGCATAAATATATATTTTTATTATCTTCCACTGATGCTCAAATTGTGTTGCACCTACCACTTCTATTTCACCACCACCCTATGGTAGACTGGCAGAGAACGCCTAAGGCGTTAAGTCCGCCGTTGTACAATGTGCAAAAAGTATTTTAAATAAATAAAATAAATTAACTGATGATTGAGAAATCGGCCCATATTTATGTTAATTTCCAAATGATCATTAATTTCTTTTAAAATGGAGTTTTTAAAACTTACTCCATATAAATTGTAGCGTCAACTTTGTATTAGGCTAAATAATATGTATACATATGTAATATATTAATTATATAAACAGTTTTATAGTAGAGAGTACGTGAGCCACATATAGATGACCTCAGATAATGCAAGTGTGTATGAAGACATGAAAACATGATACCACCTTTTACGGACAGTCGAGTACAGACGATATATTTTTTTGTACCTACAAGTTCTTTCAAAAAAAATTTTTTCAAAGTTTTTGAGAAGGCGTTAACAGAATCAAAAGCTTTAGACTTGCTCTCTATGAATTTCTAAGTCCGTGGTAAAGTTACAGAAAATAACAATAGAGTGGTAAGTAGCAAGAAATATCTAAAGTTATATACGGAAAATGCTTTATTTAGTATCCAAAAAAAATAAAAACTTTAGGGATAAATAATTATTTAAACTGGGTTAACAAAGTATACTTAAAAACACGGGAGAGTCCGTGGGAAGCAAGCTAGTCTTAAATTATATTAAAACCACTCTACATCCTTGCTATATTAATAGAAAATAAGTGAAATATACAGTGTCAGTATTTATAATAGTCACATATCGAAATGATTCCGATACCGATATGATGGAATCTATACTGTCGATCCATTTTTTTTATCTAAATATTTTTTTGATTTTCAATGGAATTCTCAGGTTTATTTTCTTCTTGTGATTCCGATGTATCTACTTTTAAATCTAAATGATATAATATCAGGAATAAACAAACTTCATAGTAATTGGAGGTAATCATCATCGTCCGAGCCTTTTCCCAACTATGTTGGGGTCGGATATCCAGTCTAACCGGATGCAGCTGAGTACCAGTGCTTTATAAGGAGCGACTGCCTATCTGACCTCCTCAACCCAGTTACCCGGGCAACCCAATACCCCTTGGTTAGACTGGGTAATGAGGCCTCTTAAAATTAAAATAATATTTTTTTAACTAGTCTGTTTTTCTAAAAAATATTTACAATATTTGTAAACTCAATAACAAACGGAAAAAAAAATAAAAATAAAAAATATTTTTCGATTTCGGCCACGGCGGCTGTCCTCATATAAGAAGATCAGCCAGCTGCGCAGGACATATTATAGTGCACGAGCATTTGCGCAGACACAGGTGCACTCACTATTCCTTCACTCTCATAGCGCGATGGGACGACAATCCGACACGACCGGAGGTATCAAATCATTTCGATATACGCATATTATAAATTATAAATACTCACACTGTAGTAATTACAAAGCGGTGTGCAAAAACTACATTGTATTACAAAGTGCAGTAATAATAATATATTACTTACTGATTTCTGCAAGATCAAAGAGCAAACATTAATTTATTTTATTAATTGATCCAATAATATTTATATTAATGACGTTAATTTATGGACTATAGGTATGTTACCCATGATTTTGATCCGAATTAAACGTCACTTAATTTTCTCTAAACAGTGGACACTGCAGACAAACAGTCGGCCGATAGTTGACCCTATATTTAGTTGGCAAAAATATATTTTTTAAATTTTGTTTCCAAAGTTTTCAGTCGATCTGATACCGGCTAAATACCTGATCTTTGTAATGTGCGTACTACCATTCATCTTCATACTGATTAGGCCGATAGCTATCGGCCAAAAAGTTTATCTATACAGAGTCTGTCGTTCTCAATCACATTAAATGCCATCACAAATGCTTTACGATATTCTATGGTGAATTTTAAAAAGAAATAACCTAATCCATTCAGTGGTTTAGCCACAGGAGTCATTTTTCGTTTTTATAATTTACAACATCATGTGTAAAGCAGAGATAAAGTAATATCCAATGTTGTGATCAGTTGAAAGCTGTCAGTTTTCAAGGGAGAATTTCAGTTGTTTGTAATATCATTTAAAAAAATGACTGACTTTTATATGGTGTTCTAATTTTCACACATTTTTATTATATCGGGTGTGTCGTTCACACCCGATAAAAAAATAAAAATGTGCGAAAATTAGAACACCATATAAAAGTTAGTCATTACAAACAACTGAAATTTTCCCTTGAAAACTGACAGCTGTCAACTGATCAAAACATTCGATACTCCTAACTTTATCTCTGCTTTACACATGATGTTGTAAATTATAAAAACGAAAAATGACTCCTGTGGTTAAACCACTGAAGGGATTAGATTATTTTTTTACAATTCGCCATAGAATATCATAAAGTATATGCGATAGGATTTAATGTGATTGTGAACGACACACCCTGTATTTACTTTGTGTAAAAAAAAATATATTTTTTATTTTTACGTATTTTCCTTTTCTCTTTGATTAAATTACTTTAATGCGTTAATATTATGTTAATCCTCATATATTAACGCATTTCATTTAATGTGATTGTCAACGACACACCCGATATAAACACTAGTTTTACGGTACCTCTCAATATTCAATCTATCTGGTGATTACTACAGATAGAATTTTGACATTAGGCCCATACTAAAAAAAAATATCAAATTTCTGTCTCTAATAAGCAAAGTGACAGATCAAATATTGAGAACGGTGTTTAGGGCACCACTTTATATTAATTAAGTGACGTTTAACTAAAGGATTATGATATACCGGCTAGTGTTAAGAATCCTGAAACGTACTACAATACTATAATAGTTTTTTGATTGCAACTACAATGTAAAACCTGCAAATGAAAAGTTATAGGATTTTTTCAAACACACATTGAAAAATTCATTCGCAAATAGGCAGAGGTTTGAAAATATAAAAAATATGGAACTATGAGCATTGATGATTTAATTTTGAATTCTATTATATTTAATATGAATTCCCCATTAGTAAAAAATGAATCATACTCTGTTAATTACGCCCCGTTTTTTTTACTTACAATTCCTTCTAAACTCTGAAAGAGATATAAGAAAACATATATATAAACAGAAGTTATATAAGTACATATACTATTTATATAGAATAAGAATATAATCATGCTCAAGAAATAAATAGATAGATAAAAAGAAAATAGACTAAATAATTTATAAAAAAAAATAGAAATTTATTTTGTAAAAAATATAACAAAGCCGGTATATCAAAATGTAATATCACAGATTACATAAGCATTAGAAACTCTACAAATTAATAATAATTAATCATAAATCTTATTTAAAAACGCTGTGTACTAAAAATACCTATCATGATTTAAGTAATTTACCTACAGAAAATATTTCGAATTATTCCGAAGGCATTTGCAATTAATGCATAAAATATGCATTCACAAAACTAAAAATAAATGCATCAAATTATCATTTCATTTCTTGCACTGCGATTTTGAAAACTAATCATATAGAATCTCCACTGTTTATGTTATCTGTGACATTTTTGAAGACATCAATTTTTTTTTTTAATCTATTCATCAATTATACTATACTATATTTTTGTAACAAATTAGTGAGTCTTACCGAGGCTGTTGGAAGCCTGAGCGCAGTCCACTGAGACGTCTTGGTAGCAGGTGTCAGCTGCTGAGGTGCTGGCGATGGCCAGGAGGCAGGTGGCTGCTAGGATGATCAGCTTCATGGTGCTGGAGTTCTGGAGAAAGAGGAGGAACTAAGTTATTTAAAAAAAATACCACTGTCTTTTGGGGAATGAGGTACTAAGGTAAAAATACAAATATTGTCATTAATGTTGAAATAAAATTATGAAATGTTAAACAACTAATTTAAATTGCGTAATTTTTTTTTTCTTGTTATTGAGCTCAAAATATTGTTTTTTTTTGTTACTAACAACAACACTTACTAAAAACAAAATCATTATAATTTATTCTCATGATGTAAGTTAAGTAAACTGTTTAAATAAATAATTTAATACTACTAACAGCTCTCCAAACCTAAATGTAAAAGACCATCTCAAAAAATCTTACAAATTGGTTCATTTCTTTCGAACCTTGAACAAACAAACAAAAAAAACCGGCCAAGTGCGAGTCAGACTCATGCACGAAGGGTTCCGTACCATTATTTATAAAACGGACGAAAAAATCACGTTTGTTGTATGGGAGCCCCCCAAAATATTTATTTAATTCTAGTTTTCAGTAGTTCAGTAGTTCTAGTATTTGTTGTTATAGCAGCAACAAAAATACATCATCTGTGAAAATTTCAGCTCTAACTATCATGGTTCATGAGATACAGCCTGGTGACATACAGACGGACGGACGGACAGAGGAGCGAAAACAATAGGGTCCCGTTTTACCCTTTGGGTACGGAACCCTAAAAATGACGAAATATCAGTAATACATAATCTTTTACACAGGTTCAGTAGTTTCGAAGTAGTACGAAAGTATAGATTAGTATAAATCATAATATCTTGACAAACACTGATAATGAAACAACAAAGAAAAAGTTTTGTACTGTCATTGAGATTAATAGACTACTTTGTACCTACGGACTTTGAACTATAGAACATTCTATCGCACGCTGAGAACGAAAGTGACTCAACTCAAAATTGCCAATTTTTGGGAATAGGCGAAAATGTGTCCGTCGTATCAAGCATTTTCTGTTCATTTTACAATAACGCTAAGACATGGTAACAAAAGTTATGAATTTCTTTTGAAATATATTGTTTGACTTAATAGCTTTAGATATATTATATAGTTTTTGCAAATAAAAAAATGATTTTCCCATATAAAATACGGTTGAGGGACAAAGAGACCGAGATATACCTCTATCCTTTTCTTACCATTATTGATCAGTTTTCTAATTTATGTATGATAGAGGATACTTTTTTGAGTCATTCTGTATACTTAACTCATTTTAGCAAAATTTTGAAATCGGTCACTTTCGTTCTCAGCGTGCGCTATGTTGAAAGAAATGATGATTTATATGCTATCCTTACTAATATCGGGTGTGTCCTACCTAATCACATTAAATTAAATACGTTAATATACTGGTTAATATATGTCGATTAACACAAAGAAAAAATAAAATATGCAGAAATAAACCTGAATTTTTCAAACAAAGTAAATAGAATAAAAATATGCGAGAATAAGAACACCATATAAAAGTCAGTCATTACAAACAACTGAAATTCTCCCTTGAAAACTGACAGCTGTCAACTGGTCAAAACATTTGATACTTCTAACTCTATCTCTGCTTTACACATGATGTTGTAATTTATGAAAACGAAAAATGACTCCTGTGGCCAAACCACTGAATGGATAAGGTTATTTTTTTTACAATTCGCCATAGAATATCATAAAGTATATGTGATAGGATTTAATGTGATATATTATATATCGACGGTTAACTACCAAGACCTAACTGACATATTTTGACCAATTGGTTTTTTCGAGGATTCTATTCAAAAATATTGTATCTCATGTAATAGAAAAATCTTCTATTTATAATTCGTAATATTTCGGGTATTTATACAATCATGGAATTATCTACTAACTTTACGAACGCGGACTTTGGTGGCTTTTTTGTGCCTCTACTGAAAAGTTTTGACATATTGAGTTAGGAGTTCTTGGTGGTTAACCGTCGATATGCTACCCTCACTAATGTAGTAGAGAGGATATATTTATTTGTTTGTTGTGTTACCCTATAGGCTCAGAAACAGATATGATAAATTATTTATAGGCTACATTTTAGAAGTTTCCCTTTGAGCATGGGTTACAATTAAAATACTGCTTTGGTTGGTTACTATTAGTAAAAATAACTGTGTAAAATGTAGAAACCAATTATTTATAACAGAAAAATATATGTCAAACCAAATTCTGAAACAATGATCAGCTGTCATTGATGTCAATTGTCAATTAAAATTATTATTGCTTACACAACAATGATGATTACTTTAGCTATCTTAGGATTATAAATATATATTATATATATATTATGTAAAATATTATCCATATCAGCAAGTTTTTTTTTATCAAAATCTGTTTCAATAACTTTAATAACATGTAAATGTAACAAATAAATCAAAGCTCATAATGATAGATTGAAGATAAAGACATTTTATCATGTAATAAGAAGCAATATAAACATTATTAAAAGATTGAAGAATTACAATTTGATAAGTGTTTAGATAAAACTTGTAAAAATCATTGATAAAAAGTATCTAATACAAAAATGCAGCGTAACTGGGTTGAGGAGGTCAGATAGGCAGTCGCTCCTTGTAAAGCACTGGTACTCAGCTGCATCCGGTTAGACTGGAAGCCGACCCCAACATAGTTGGGAAAAGGCTTGGCAGATGACAAATATGCCTACCCACAGAGTAGAAAATGAAAACTTTTTACAAAAAAATAACACTGATTTCAATAGACAAAAACCCTATAAAAATACTATAATGAAATCCGCATCAAAATCGTTCAGCGAAACGTGAGATAATCGCGCACAAACAAGTCAAACTAAGAATCTCCCTTTTTTGAAATCGGTTAAAAAGTAGCTTAGTATTACAAAATACGCCTACCCACAGACACGAACAATTGTTTTTTAGAAGTATATTAGGCAATAATATTTTCTTTTGCGTTGTTCCGATCCGCGTTGACTTTGTTATTTTGATACAAAGTGACAAAGAGACGTATGCAGATGTATATAAAATGGTATAATTACGCATTTATTTCTTCCCTGCATTAAAATTTCTTGGTTAATTTGTTGTAAACTTTTGCACTAAACACGTAAATAATAGACAAAGGAAGAATTGACAGCGGACAAACGATGTTTTTAAAATTAGAACTTCCGAATTCCGAACCAATTTCAAAACATTAAAAAATTAAACAATTGAAATAATAACAGCTTATTTACAGGAATATTATAGAAACACAATCAAATTAAGTCGTAAATACGTAGAAGGGACTCACCAAAATATTGTAAGGCGATTAAAACTTAGAATATATTTTGCAACGAAGAAGATTGTGCCGTCGAAAGTGCCTTTACACACACTGGCGCAGAAGGCGACTTCAGACAGTGACTATTAAACTGATAAAACTCCGTTCGACGGAGAGCACACGTAATTATAAAATTTATACAAACGCAATACGATTGGTAGCGAGCGACAAAATGATAATAAAATTGAAAATTTCACGTCTGTCACGTGAAGTTGGCTGCACTTCAATTTGGAGTGGCTGTATGCAGATGTTAAATTACCCGACTATTGTGTTTTGTGATCAATAATTTTACTAAAAACTCTATAATCACTTCTCAGTACTTAAGTTAAACTATAAGCTTTATTTTAAAATGAAACTGGAGTCAATATTATGTAATTAATTATAAGTTACTAATGCTCCAATTTTGCGATTTAAATGGAAAATGTATAGTGCTGGTATCATTATTTCCCCGCCCCTCTCAACGCTATCCCCCCGCAACCTAAACCCTTGAATGACGTAGTATCCCTGTCATGACTGTCATCCGGAGAATGTTGAGGTTTTGAGTTTCAAAAGATTTCACCTTATTTCACATTTTCCTACTATCCAAACAAAATTGACATCATATAATGCCTTAAAAGGCCATATTAAATTATTTGGTAGCCAAAACTATTGAAAAGAACCCGGTCTTGGTAGCAAAAACTCATATTTAGGTCGGAAAATATTCCACGGGTCGACTGGGAACACGAAACCTCTACAAGGATTTTTTATTGTGCAACGTCGAGTGGTATCTTGCGTCTCGCTCTATCGTGTCATTCTCCCAGCACTTGTCAACACGAGATGGTTCTGTTATCGCTGCGCAGTTCATTATTTTCATATAATCAGAGGAACCAACGTGAATAGTACTTGTTTTCCAATTTTGTTGCGTTCTGATAAGTCGCCTTCTGCGCCAGTGTGTGTAAAGGCTAGACTTTCGCGAGTACTCGTACGTTACGGAACTGCTTGTCATAACATAATTTGTCAAAGTATCTGTGATTTTAATTGTAACAAAAAATAAAAGATGAAGGCCATCCTCCTTGCTGTCGTCGGACTCCTGGCTGTATGCCTCCCTGCTTCTGCTACACAATGTAAGTAGAATTTTTCTTTGTTTGTGGTGTTTACAGGAACGGCGTAGGTAGTTCTAAATTTAAAAACTGTACTACGACGGGATTGCATGCTCGATTTTTTTTCTTTGTCCGGTTTATAAAAATTACAACGTTATATTCGACAATTCAACAAATAGAATATATAAAAACAAGTATCTTAAAACTCTGTTAGGTTATCCAAGGCAAATATTATATAAATAAACTAAATTAAACGCAATTTTCTTTGTTAAAAGCTATGGTCACTTACCCACAGTCCGAAAAAGTAATTTCACTGTTTTTTCTAACTAACGCCACCTAGGATTGTACAAGTAAACTGTAATGATGGTACCAAAGGTCATTTATTACACAAAATAACGAATACATACTTAAGTTATTCAGTGATAACGAAATTAACCTCTGGGTTACAATAGTCAGCCAATCATGATTGAAAACGTATCATTTTGTTTCATTTCAATGATTTCCTAATTCTTTGAAGGCAGTTCCCAATATCCTATCAATCCATTGTTTTGTTTACTAGAGATAGGTGGCCCAGCGAATGTGAAAATTCTTTCTCTATTAAGCAAGTCAATACAGCGATAGAATATTTTTATTGGCTGCAAACATGACTGGAAATAAATTTCTTTGATCTGAACTAATATGTACTACTAAATTAAACATTTAAATGAAGAATATCCCTTTTTTGAACATTTGAAAAGCTAATAGAAAACTTGTTTTGGTTTTCATTACATAACCTAATTTTAAATTTGTTTTTGTTTTTATTCTTATTTAAAAAATAAATACTAGTAGGCTGGCTATAATATAACCTTGGAGGAAGGATATGCATCTCTTGGGCTCACTCCCAGTTGACGACCGATTGAAATGGATATTTTTATGCTTTTAAGTAGATTTTTTAGTAGGATAGTTTTGTTAATATTTATGAAGCTGTAAATGTCTACAGCTATTATCAGTGTGATAATTTAAATATTTACCTGTATTTGCACAGCAGTTTCATGCCACAAGTGAACTAAAAATACATAGGATATATCCGTAAACTGCAAAAGAGAACTAGATCATACTATGATCAATAAGAGAGCTATATAAAGATTGTAATTGTAAACAAGCAATGATTCTGCTCATTTATCAAAGTTGCTTTATCTGTATGCCAATTAATTGATATCATTTCCTAGCAAAGATAGTCTTATATGGCTGGCCTGTATCTATTTTATTTATCTACTAGCTTCTGCCAGCGGTTTCACCCGCATCCCGTAGGAACTACTTCCGTACTTCCGTTCCGTACTTCCGTACCGGGATCAAAAGTAGCCCATAGCCTTCCTCGATAAATGGGCTATCTAACACTGAAAGAAATTTTCAAATCAGACCAGTAGTTATATTAGTATAGATGTATACTAATACTAGTTGTTTTCCCGCGGTATCTCTCGCTTCCCATGGGAACTAATGTCCGTGCCGGGATAAAATATAGGCCATGTTACCCGGGAAGAGTATCAACAATGAAAGAAATTTGATAGATTGAGGTTAATGTGCTGTCGTTGGTACCTGATACCTAAGTATCTATTTTTCAGTAGTTTGGGAGCTAAAAATAAAAAAAAATCCCGTACAATACTTTTTTTATAAATTAGTAAGTAATTTATAAAAAAAGTATTGTACGGGATTTTTTTTATATATGGAAAATTAATTCTGCTTTATCAATTTCTAATATCTCAAGTTTAGTTCATACAATGCTTAAGTTCAAAAAGAGATGCCAAGTCATTGTCTATGACTAACAGCTCGTGTAACAAAACAATGACAATATTTACTCATTAATCTTTATATAAAATGTGTATGAGTTGACGTTGAACTTTGGAAGTGGAGACTTCGATTGTATGTGAATTGACTTCTAACTTCGAGTTTGAATCAATTGAAGCTGACAATTACCTACCTGCTAAGTCTTGATTTATTTAGTGCTCTATGGATAATATTATGTATTTGTAGGTAGATGAAAAAGTTAATTTAAATAAATTCCACATTAAAATCGACGAATAGGGTATTACATGCATTTTTGAAATATATCTTAAATAAATTCTTTAATCTTAATAAGTATATCTCTAAAAAATTAAAAATATTTTTTTTCTCACGTTATGTACGAATATAAATTAATTGTTTTATCATAATTTTAAATTTCGCGCGTATTTCGCGAAAACGCGGCACACAACGGACGCCATGATTGTTTTTTGGTCATGACGTCATTACGTTAGTAAACAAACTACAGCTGTCAGTAATACATATTTTGATATGTATTGAAAATTTTAATAATGAGTAATTATGCTCCGTATCGTTGGTGTGTTGTTTCTGAATGTGAGAACACTAGTGTAAAAACACCAGACAAATTATGGATTCAAGTACCAGTGGATATAAATACTGACACTGATATATGACACTTTTGTTTACTACCGTAATGACGTCATTAGCATGGCGGCGACATTTCGTAGTGTTCAAAGACAGATAAAAAAACCTAAAAACTTTAAACTGCAATAAAAAATATATTTATGTACCTTACGAAGTGAAACTAACATTTCCCGATTGCTTTTCCTCTAAACAATCATTGTAATACACTTTTAATTTTTTTCTCATCTAGACTAAAATACCCTATTGTAATCAAAAGCTAGGTAGGTATTAAGGTTACCTTTAATCAAGTAGTTAATTGCATACCGAGCAAACATACCGAGTAAAATAAGTAAATAGGTATTCAAAATAACCGTGCAATTATTGTGTAATAAATACACATACCAACTTACACATTATTTCGTCATGACAATCAAATGTCATTGTTTATTTTTGTCCATTCAAAAATAGTGACTATTTCAATGAAAACTGATATATTGACATTGGTATGTAACTAAACAATTATCACATTGGTACCTCATCATCCTCCGAGCCCTTTTCCCAACTATGTTGGGGCCGGCTTCCAGTCTAACCGGATGCAGCTGAGTACCAGTGCTTTACAAGGAGCGACTGCCCTACCTGACCCCTCAACCCATACCCGGGCAACCCAATACGCCTTGGTTAGACTGGTGTCAGACTTACTGGCCTCTGACTACCCGTAACGACTGCCAAGGATGTTCAATGACAGCCGGGACCTACAGTTTAACGTGCCATCCGAAACACAGTCATTGGTGTCTAAGATATGCTTAGAAAGTACATACAAACTTAGAAAAGTTGCATTGGTACTTGCCTGACCTGGAATTCATATATCACATTGGTACCTAGACCTACATAAAATGTACAAATCATACTAATTATAAGGTACTATTTAGCTGTCTTCCTGCGGTTTCACGCGTGGATAGTGTAGCTTACCAACAGTGAAATATTTTTTAAAATCTGTTTCGATCGTCTTTAAAACAAATAAAAAGTGTTTCCTCTATTAAAATATAAGTGTGATAAACTCATTTAGTTTTCCTTAAATTTTTTTACGGAGTTCAAACTATAGGCACTTGATAAAAGGGGGCGTATTTCCGGCATTCTTTGTTTAATGTTAACATTGAAAAAGTTAGCTCCTATAAATTTAATTGCTTAAAAAACATGAAAAGAGCTAAATATTCTCATTAAAATGTTTTTGCTATTCGTCATATAGCTTTACCTCCCCGAAGTTGGCAACTAGTGATTGTACGGACTTCACGATCAAACTATATAAACAATAAATAAGTTAATTGGCTGACTTCAGCGTAGAACGGTCAACTGTATTTTACATAATTTTTAACCGACTTCCCAAAAAGGAGGAGGTTCTCAATTCGTCGGGATCTTTTTTTTTTTTTTATTTTTTTTTTTTTTTTTATGTATGTTCACCGATTACTCGAAGACGCCTGGACCGATTTGCAAAATTTTTTTTTTGTTGGATAGGGTTTACCTTCCAGGTGGTCCCATAATCACCAGGTCAGGATCTGATGGTGGAAACCCTGAGAAATCGAGGGCAACTTTCGAAAATTGTATTCGTGCATAGGTTAAAAACTTGACAATGAGGTGTATGTCTGATAACACTATGCAAAAGTGTTTGGGCTTATATTATTCGTATTGATGAGAACTTTCCACAAATGCGGATAGTGACAACTATGCTTGTCACTGAAAAGCCAAAAATAAAAAACTTTTTACAAAAAAATAAAACCGACTCCCAAAAACGCTGAAAAGCAAAAAAAAACTATTCTTAGGTGCATCGGCCTAGAAGTCGGTGGCGTATAAACTCTGGAACATCCATTAGACACTGACTTCTAGGCCGATGCACCTAAGAATAGTTTTTTTTTGGGAGTCGGTTTTATTTTTTTTTGCATCAAAAATCAAAGATAATGTACTATTTAAATTTTCACTATTATTGTGTAAAAAATATTCCCTAGGCCTCTGAATGAGTCACCTCGATAAGGTCGCATCATTGATCCGAATGTGTGACAATAACGTTTAAACATATGACACCTCTTTGTTGCCTGTAGGTACCTAGATATGACGCATTGCGAGATTGTTCCAAAAAGTTTCCATAGTTCTGGCTATCAATGGCTTCCAAAAAACATGGGTAGGCTTAGGATTGTTGGTTCTTTAGATTTCTGCTTTACTCAAATTTTTGAATAAATTGTCGCTTGAATAATTTTAGAAAAAAGATACGAAATAATTATTTTTTGAATGGCTGGCAACGCTTCTTCTTCGTGCTCTGTTCCCAATTTTATTTGGGTTTGGCAATATGGCTTCCGCTTCCATTCCTCCCTGTCACTCGTCATACCAACACTCACTCCCTTCTTATTCATTTCATCTTCCAGGCAATCCATTGGGTCTCCATCCATTGACATTCATACTTAGCACATAGTTTGTTGAATGCGTGTCATCTTGCTCCTTTTTTAAGGCCAACACTTTTGCGGGTTCTCTGCCTCTCTTTTTTCCCGATGAGACCGATATAATCGCATACCGACAGGCTTCTATCTATCCGTCTAATCTTAAGCCTGAATTAACTCCAAAAGAAAAAAAAAGTAATCTTAAGCACACTTATACCATCGTAACAAATGCTGTATATTTCCATAATTACTCATAGACCTTAGTAACTACGGCTCAGTAACAGTCACCAGATCGATCAATCAAGGTTAATCTATGACTGCCGCGGGCGATCCGCTTATGACCGACTATCTATCTATGAATGTATATTCTGAAAGAACTCGTTACTCATAGCTAACTGTGGATTACATATTGAATTTTGACATTAGCATAAATTATGTCAAACAATCTCTAATAGTAAAACAAAGAATAGATCGGTTATTGAAATTCTTAGTAAGTCAAAGCCACGCGGATCGCAAAGCACTGGTGCTCAGTTGTGTTCGGTTAGACTGAAAGCCGACCCCAACGTAGTTGAAGAGTAGGGAAAAGACTAGGCTGATGTTGTTGCATATACATATAATACAATGTATACTGTGACAATAGTTTTGTAAAACCGACATTTGAAGATAATAATGTCAATACAAGTATCTGACAGTCGCTCTTGAGACCAATTTCCAGAAAAAAAACTCAACAAATAAAGAAACTTAAGTCTTAGGTATTTCTTATCATTTCTTAGATATCAGCATGTTTAACAATACAATAAAGTTATTAGGGTAATTATAACATAATTACAGTAATGTGTTAGTTTTATTTTATTGGTGTTTACACAGAAATTCGTGGTTATGTAAAGTCATGAGTTCACGACCCTTGGTTTGAATATTCAAGGTTGGCAGTTAGCAATGTTTGCAAAAACGTAAATTATTGATCAAATTGTTTAATTAAGTCTTTAATGATGTTAAAAATGATTTAAAATTATTGACTTCCAGTAGTTAGAAATCCTTCATCATCATCATCATCTCAGCCATAGGACGTCCACTGCTGAACATAGGCCTCCCCCTTAGATCTCCACAGATACCTGTTGGAGGCGACCTGCATCCAGCGTCTTCCGGCGACCTTTATAAGGTCGTCTGAATGTTAGAAATTCTTACTAGCTAATATTATTAAACTCAAACTCAAAAACGTTTATTCAAATTAGGCTGATAAATCAGCACTTTTCGAATGTCAAAAACAAAAACAAAAGACAGCCCCCAAAACACTTCCTATGTGTTTTTGCTGGGAAGAAGAAGTGGCGCAACAAATTCCCCAGCAACACATGTCTGTCTGTTAGGTTAGAACGCCCAACGTGTTTGGGAAAGCGCTAATCAGATAATGACTAAGTATAATATTATAACGCTGAAGTTTCCTTGCTTGAACGCGCTGTTGTCATGAACTATAGTCCAATTAAAAAAAAAATAGGTTACCTTTTTTATCATACGAGACGCTGGTGAAACCCTTTTTCTATGGGAAATCATTAAATGACCCTTCCGCTGTGGGTGCAGCGTGAGGGAGTGTCAGACTCTTACTGACTAAACCCACAATTCCTTCTTAAGCCCTTTATGTACCAGGCCGCGAAATAGTTCCCTCGAGATGTGTGCGAAACTACAGGAAACAGCTAGTTATGTGTAATTCTCAAATGTATCGTCAGCTTAGGCCGTTGGCTTGGCCCGCATGCGTTATATTATACGTCCCCTCTATCAATTGATTGGGCCTAAAATCTAAAATGTATGATTATAAAATACGAGACAATATTACGACCATAGTCAATAAAACGGTCAAGAGCTTGTACGGCCATGCTCAGTGTAGGGTTCCGTATTTTTCGACTAGGTATAGCTCATACAAGTCGTGGTGGCATAGTGGGCAAAGAACCAACCTCTCGAGTATGAGGGCGCGGGTTCGATTCCAGGTCAGGCAAGTACTAATGCAACTTTTCTAAGTTTGTATGTACGTTCTAAGTATATCTTACACACTAATTACTGTGTTTCGGATGGCACGTTAAACTGTAGGTCCCGGCTGTCATTGAACATCCTTGGCAGTCGTTACGGGTAGTCAGAAGCCAGTAAGTCTAAAACCAGTCTAACCAAGGGGTATCGGGTTGCCCGGGTAACTGGGTTAAGGAGGTCAGATAGGCAGTCGCTTCTTGTAAAGCACTGGTACTCAGCTGAATCCGGTTAGAAGCGGAAGCCAACCCCAACATAGTTGGGAAAAAGCTCGGAGGATGATGTATAGCTCATACATATCCTGACCCATCAACTCAGAAAAAATCCTAACAGCTTGAAGGAGTCAAAAATACAGTGACAACTCTCGGAAAAATAGTTTACTAATTTGTTAAGTTAAAACTAAAAATTGTATGTCGGATTTTCAGTTGTAATTTTGGTACGATTTGGCCATTTTGGCAATTCATATTCTTATATCGAAAGTTAACCGATAATTTCTAGACAGCTGATTAAAGTTGAGGTGTCAATTTTGATAAAAAATGACAAGAAAAAATGTGCTGCGCATTACTTTATTTAGGTGTATTGTCTGAAGCGTCTGGAATGATCTTAAAATTGCCAAGTCATTCTTATAATGCAGTTTTTTGGTCAATGTAACAAAAGCGGATACTATAGTAATCATAAATGATCCCTCGCATATGAACACTATCTTCTCACGTAAATTTTCAAGTATTTCCTCAAGATTATTGAACTTTCATCCCAAGTTTATAAATACCTAACATCTTGAAAATATCAGTGACTGAATTATCTCGAAACAAAAGAAAAATTCGTTTCCATCTCGACATTTCCCAATCTAGTAATCTCATGTCTATCTAATCTATGGTTAGACATATCGGGCATAGACAATGGCGATGCTTACAAAAGAGTATTGATATTTCATCAGATATTTTATCGGACATGTCAATGACTTTCGAGATGTTTTCTCTGGTATTTTGAAAGCAAAGATTTATCTCATCATCATCATCATATGCTTAGAGTTTTTCCCAAATATATTGGGGTCGGCTTCCAGTCTAACCAAGTGCAGTTGAATACCAGTGTTTTACAAGGAGCGACTGCCTATCTGGGGCCCGATTCTCCTAAGTTAATACCTAATGTCAAAATTGAATAGAAATCGAATCGCAATATGATCGCAATAGCAGTTTAAACCATATCGGGCATTCTGCTACTAATATAAGACCAATCGTATTCCAACGATATTCGATTGGTTTGCGATTGGTCTGCTATTTTGGTGATTTTGGTCTATATGGTAGTTTGCTCTACAATCATATTGCAATCGTAAATCATTTGCAGACAAAATGATTCATTATTGAATGACAAAAAAGGATAAAAACGTTTATTTCAAAGAACAAATAGCGGAATGCCACATACGCTTCAATCGTAATTGAGTCGTGATTGGATCGCAGTCGAATGTGAATCGTATATCATCATCATCAGCCTATCGCAGTCCACTGCTGGACATAGGCCTCTCCAAGTGCACGCCACTGAGATCGATTTTCGGCTTCTCGCATCCAGCTCCTGCCAGCCGTCTTGCGCAAGTCATCACTCCACCGTGCCTGAGGACGTCCTACGTCTACGTTTGCCGAGGCGTGGTCTCCACTCTAGAACTCGTTTACCTCAACGGTTATCGGTTCTTCGACTAATATGGCCAGCCAACTGCCATTCCTCATGTGTAGAAAGAATCGTATATCGCTTAAGTAAAATTAGGAGAATCGGGCCCCTGACCTCCTCAATCCAGTTACCCGGGCAATCCAATACCCCTTGGTAAGACTGGTTGTCAGATTTTCTGGCTTTATTTCAAATGACGTGATTAGACCCTTTTTAATTAAACTGTTTTCTAAATGACAGTTGCCTCCTATTTCTCTCTATTATCTAAATACCTACTTAAACTAGATACATAGTTGAAGCACTTAATCTTAGAATCAACTATCAAGTGTCATACGTGAAGACCTGCGAGTGCCAGATAACATTGGACGTGTGTAGAGACACACAGCTACTTATCTAGAATAGATTAGATTAATATAAATAGCTACATTTTAAAACAAAGTTAGGTTTGTCTATGATTTCTTAGGACAAAAGGAATATCATCTGCGATCATCTGCTTTGACATTTTCCAAATATGTTAGGGTCGGCTTCCAGTCTAACAGGATGCAGCTGAGTACCAGTGTTTTACAAGGACTGCCTGTCTGACATCCTCGACCCTGACTGGGTAACCCGATACTCCTTGCTTAGACTGGCGTCAGACTTACTGGCTTCTGACTACCCGTAACGACTGCTAAGGATGTTAAATGACGGCCGGGACCTACAGTTTAACGTGCCATCCGAAACACAGTTAATGGTGTCCAAGATATACATACTTACAATTTAGAAAGTAAGTACAAACTTAGAAAAGTTGTATTGGTACTTGCCTGACCAGGAAAAAAAACTCAAAGTTATAAACTTCCCCGTCCCAATGTAATTCTGTTATTTCTAAATGTGTTATTCATGTTACTGTATAATACATCTCGTATAGGGAAGTACCGTAACTACTTACTTATCTACAAGGAAAACCATTAACAAAAATAAATAACTCCTTTGTTGGAAAATACTTTAATACAACAAATAAAACCTATTTCTAAGTTTGACAAAAAAAAAACTAATTGAGAAATGTTTCTACTTGGTTGATGAGTTCTTAAATGACTAATTTAGATATTTAATTCTAATTTTTAATTGTAATAATTTCTGATTTTAATTCTAGTATCTTTACTTATTATTGTAGTCCAAACCATATTTGTACGTTCCACCAAGGCCACCATAGACAGAACATAGCGCACTATTTTAATTTTAAGATCTACGTTTTATTTTTACCTATCTTTTACAAATAATAAATACTTTAACTTGGACTTGAAACAAATCAAATACTGTACTCAATGCGGTTCAGCAATCGTGAAACATACCTACGTTTGTACACACGTACAGGTCTAAGAACCTTTTTTGAAGTCGGTTAAAAATACTGGTGGACCATACAATTAGATACAATTAGGTACACTGTTGGAACACAAAACATAAAGATATGTCATTGTAGACTGCACTTATCATAAAATAAATACTCATACTCCATTACCCTATTTGTAACAGTCAAACAGATATCATTAACTACTGGTTTTAAACTTAATTGGTTTATTGTTATATGATTAACTGGAACTGTGACTAATTCTTATTGTACCTAATAAAAAAAAATGTTTGTTTAATTTGAACAAAGACTAGAGATTGGGTTGACAATGTTGAATGCCAGTGCCAAATAGGCATCTTTCTTTTGTTTACTCTTATTTCTATCTAAGACCCGCGTCCCGTGGATGCAGGATTGTTCGAAAGTTACCGCGGCCCTGATACATAAAAGGCCTACGACGGAACACGACGGTTTTTAGTCAGTAAGAGTCTGACACTCCCTCACCGCTGCTAACCCACAGCGGGAGGGGTCATTTGATGATTTTTGATGGTGTTTAAAAAAAAACGATCATACTTCACTAAAATCACTTGATGCCCATTCCATATCTATTCTTCATGTATCTATGACAAGCTGTCCCACGTGGTTTCACCCGCGTCCCGTTGGAACTACTGCTCGTACCGGGATAAAATATAGCCTATGTTACTCGGGAAGAGTGTAGCTTTCCAACAGTGAAAGTTTTTTTTTTAAATCGGTTCAGTAGTTTCGGGGCCTTTAGGATGCAAACAAAGAAAAGAAATCCCTCTACAGTTTTATAACTGCCTCGTTGGTCTAGTGGTCGCAAGCGTGGCTGCTGTGCTCGAGGTCTCGGGTTCGATTCCCGGGTCAGGCCGAAAAAGCTTTGTGGGTTTTCTGAAACTTTCACAAAGCAGCCCGTAGTCTGGAAGTTGGTGATTGATTCACCCGTGCAGATCGGAGAGCACGTGAATGACGGTCCTGCGCCTGATCTCTTTCCGGTCGTGTCGGATTCCCGTCCCATCGGGTTATGAGAGTGAAGGAATAGGGAGTGCACCTGTGTCTGCGCAAATGCTTGTGCACTATAATATGTCCTGCGCAGCTGGCTGATGTCCTTAAATGAGAACAGCCGCCGTGGCCGAAATCGGCCGTGGACGCCATTATAAAGTCTTGGTTTTAAGACAACAGCTTTAGAGATATTTGCTGTTTCCTTGTCAGTATTTATTTAAGGTAGGTATAACAATTATCTATTTGTTTAAATAACAATTAAAATGTAGTTTACATTGTCTTGAGTTTGTGTTTAAAAATAAACAGAAATACAGTTTGTCATTCTCGTTTGAAACGTTGCCAAATTATTTCTTCGACTGTCGAAAGTTCTCGCTTCGTATGGTCTGTTCTGCTCGTAATTATCTGCACAGCCTTTGTATCTAGTAGGCCACCACCAAGTCATTGGTGTCCAAGATATACTTAGAAAGTACATACAAACTTAGAAAAGTTGCATTGGTACTTGCCTGACCTGGAACACACACTCATACTTGCGAAGTTGGTTCTTTACTCACCATACCACCGCCATTTTTTAGAATATAAATCTTTCTTTATAATTCGATTCCTTATAGTTTTTACTTGGTTTTAAAAACTGCCTCAGTACCCACGTAATAATATAGGAACCAATCGACGCTCGATTGGTTCTTTGAAAAAATAAATCTTTATTTTTTTTGCACGGCATTAGTAAGATGAAGCTTTGTTATTGTTTTTTGTGACAACAATAAATTTTCGCCTTGCTCGAAATGCAAAAAAGTAGAAGCTGAACCACAGAGTAGTATTTATAAGTCCGTGAGTTGAACATAGATACCTCTATACATTAAATATAATCACGTCTAGATAGATGAGAAGCCGACCTCAACCTACTTAATAACTCGTAGGATATCTTCATCATCAAAAACATCAATAAGTACCTATTTACTAAACAAAATACAATAGCACAAAAATGCTTGAAATCAGGAAATTGTATCAACCACAATTTGATGACAAAGGAATCTTCAATGTTGTGCCTTTGTTTGATAAATAAAGGTAACCTACTTAAAATGCAAGTACATTACTTTGATGTACTTAAATCGAAATGTAATCGAAAAAAACCGGCCAAGTGCGAGTCGGACTCGCGCACGTAGGGTTCCGTACCATCCAAACTAATATTCTATATATATATATATTTATGGATATCGAGCAAAACTGAGCAAAAAAATCACGTTAGTTGTATGTGAGCCCCTCCAAATTTTATTTTATTCTAGTTTTCAGGATTTGTTGTTCTAGCGGCAACAGAAATACATCATCTGTGAAAATTTCAACTCTCTAACTATCACGGTTCATGAGATACAGCCTGGTGACGGACGGACGGACGGACAGAGGAGCGAAAACAATAGGGCCCCGTTTTACCCTTTGGGTACGGAACCCTAAAAAAGGTGAAGGAAAACATCTCGAGGAAACCTGGACTATATCTATAGTCTGAAATCAGCAAACCGCATTGAGCAAGCGTGGTGATTAATGCTCAATCCTTCTCCGTGTGAGAGGAGGCCTGTGCTCAGCAGTGGGACGATAGAAAGGCTGTAACAGTAACAGTAAATCGATCCAGATTTTTTAGGTTTAATTTGTTTTTAGTAGAACTTTTAGTAAATACATTGTTTACTACGTATATAGTCAGTTAAATTCAGACTTGCCAAGATACGCCAACCATAGTGTAGCTATCCTATTGCCGAATGAACTTTTTTTAATACAAAATTCAAAGAAGTACTTACGAAGATATAACAAATGTGACTTTTTAACAACAAATCAAAATAACTGTAGGGGTTCCCGATACAATCTTACTCAACCAGACAAGTTATGAGGTTTTTCTGCAAATAAACGAAAGAAATATACACGAATAAATGGATATTTCGCATAACTTAAAATACGCGTGGTTACGACGAGGTGAGACGTAAAAAAGAATGGCGGATCGGAATCTATACTAATATTATAAAGCTAAAGAGTTTGTTTGTTTGTTTGTTTGAACGCGCTAATCTCAGGAACTACTGGTCCGATTTGAAAAATTCTTTCAGTGTCAGATAGCCCATTTATCGAGGAAGGCTATAGGCTAGTTAGGAAGGCTAGGCTAGACTTTTTATCCGGGTCCGTGCCGAGGTTCCCACGGGATGCGGGTGAAACCGCTGGCAGAAGCTAGTCGCTTATAAAGAGTTCCGTACCATCATCTAACTAAAACATCACGTTGAAATATTTATTTTATACTAGCTTCTGTCAGCGGTTTCACCCGCATCCCGTGGGAACTACTTCCCGTACCGGGATAAAAAGTAGCCTATAGCCTTCCTCGATAAATGGGCTATCTAACACTGAAAGAAATTTTCAAATCGGACCAGTAGTTCCTGAGATTAGCGCGTTCAAAGTGGTGAAGGGCGGGAGTTTTTGACGTTCGAAAAGTGCTGATTTATCAGCCTAATTTGAATAAATATTTATGCGTTTGAGTTAAGGGTCATCTATTTTTGTAGACTAATATATAGAACCTTCCTAAAGACTTTTTTTAACACAATTCCTAAAGTCGTTTCTTTCTTCCCCAGGCCACGTGAACCCAGTGAACATCCCGAAGGAGTGGGTGACGATGGTTCGCAACTGTCGCATGTCTATGAGGCAGCAGATACAGATGGAGGTGGCTGCCTCGCTGCAGTACCTCGCCATGGGCGCTCATTTCTCTAGGGATGTTGTGAGTATTGTTAACTTATTGAGCACTAGTCCATGAGGCAGCAAATACAGCCTATCTCAGCATCCTCAGAGCCTTTTTCCCAACTATGTTGGGGTCGGCTTCCAGTCTAACCGGATATAGCGTAGAGTACCAGTGCTTTACAAGGAGCGACTGCCCTATCTGACCCCCTCAACCCGGGAAACCCAATACTCCTTGGTTAGACTGGTGTCAGACTTACTGGCTTCTGACTACCCGTAACGACTGTCAAAGATGTTCAAATGACAGCCGGGACCAACAGTTTAACGTGCCCTCCAAAACACGGTCATTGGTGTCCAAGATATACTTAGAAAGTACATACAAACTTAGAAAAGTCGCATTGGTACTTGCCTGACTTTCTCATACTTAAGAAGTTAGATCTTTTCGTCACTAGGCCAGAACCGGACACCTATGCGAAATTTTTGTATGTTTCCAAACATATTTTTAGGCTTAGTTTTTTTTTCTTTATAATACACTAGCTTCTGCCAGCGGTTTCACCCGCATCCCGTGGGAACTACTTCCCATACCGGGATAAAAAGTAGCCTATAGCCTTCCTCGATGAATGGGCTATCTAACACTGAAAGAAATTTTCAAATCGGACCAGTAGTTCCTGAGATTAGCGCGTTCAAACAAACAAACAAACTCTTCAGCTTTATAATATTAGTATAGATTTTTCTAAACCAACCTCTTCTTTCCCAGGTGAACCGCCCCGGCTTCGCCCAAATGTTCTTCGACGCTGCGTCAGAGGAACGTGAACACGCGATGAAGCTCATCGAGTACCTGCTCATGCGAGGAGAACTGACTTCTGATGTTACCACGCTGCTGCAAGTTAGGGTGAGTTTGCGGGATGGAGGGAGTTTAAAGGGTGGAATATGGTTATCGTCTGTGGATCTTTAATAGATAATCAGATATTTTTATATAAAAAAATCTGTTGCAATCTGTGATCACATAGTATTTTCATTATATTTTTTGCCTGAGTAGTAACTCAAAAATTTGTTTCAAAAATAAATAAAACCCGACAGTATTTAAAATCTGTCAAGTACCAGAAGATTCACAATTGTCCCCAAACTAAACATATGTCTTGGTCACCAATTTATCACGGGCTAAGCCAACTCATTAGATGTTAACCAAAAACCTTTAACTGCAAGTCTCATCTACATTAACAAAATACAACATTCGTCCCAATTAGTTGTCAATTTTACCTTGAACAGGTGACTCTTGTCTCTCGTCGTGCTTTCACGCCAAAACTACTGAATCCATTTCAATATTTGGGAAAAAAAATATTCTAGACTTCTAGAGCCTGAGAAAAACATAGGCTATTTTTATCCAAGAGCACAAATTAATTCCCTCGAACACAGATGGTCCAACAAAATATAGTTTAAGATTCTTAACCACTAAACCGCACAGATATACAAACATTGTTGTGATACGTTTATTATCGTTGATCTCTCCAGGCCCCTGAACGCAAGACCTGGGAAGGCGGAGTAGAAGCCCTAGAGCACGCGCTGCGCATGGAGAGCGAGGTCACCAAGAGCATCAGGAACGTCATCAAGTCCTGCGAAGACGACTCCGAGTTTAACGATTACCATGTAAGTAGTTCTAGAACTTTCCAGCCGTACCTACTATGTTGGGTTCAAAGTATTATTTTTAATTTCGAATAGGCCTATAACAGCTTTTTTGAAACTTCATATTAGTTGCACGGCTTCAAAAAAATCAGATCGGCTTCCAGTCTAAACTGATGCAGCTGAACAGTGTATGACAAGGAGCGACTGCCTAACTGATTTTCTCAAACCAGTTAATTAGGCAACCCGATGCTCCTTTGGTAATAGTGGTTGTTAGACTTACTACTCGTAACGACTATCAAAGGTCAAATGAGAGCCGTGACCCACGAATGACCTACAATTTTACGTACCTTCTGAAACTCGTTATGATTACTAGATGGTCCTTGATTTTGGTGGTAAATCATGAGATGACCACGCTGCAAGTGCGTGAGGAAGTGACAGATTTAACTGACTAAAACCCACCATGGACGTTCTTTTTTTTTCATGCAAAAAGGGCTCCCTTTTGTGCACCAGGCCCGCAATCAGAGCAGGAAGATGGTCACGTAACAAGCTTTATACTAATATTTTGTTTATCTCTTCACAGCTGGTCGACTACCTAACTGGTGACTTCTTGGAAGAGCAATACAAGGGTCAACGCGACATCGCCGGCAAGGCCTCTACCCTCAAGAAGCTCATGGACCGCCACGGTGCTCTCGGAGAATTCATCTTCGACAAGAAACTTATCGGCATTGACATCTAAGTCAATCGCCATCATGTAGTTTAAAAGCTATCAATAAAACCTTCTTATTGTAACCTATTTTTTAATCTGTTGCCATTTGTTAAAAAAAAAGTTTTGAGTTGCTCTTTAGAATGTTCGAAAATCAAAATACGTATTCTTTTTTTAAATTCGCAAACTTTAATGGCGTATACTATACTTATTTTTGTAATAAAAATTCATAAATTAGCCAACCCCCGTAGGTATTATTGTACAAAATATTAGTTTAAGAATAATTTCTGTATTTAAAATCATGTACTCCACTTTAGATTGTATGCAGTCAATTATAGGCTTATTTTTGTCGTCTGGTAACACTGTACGGCAAAAACGCGATTTCTTATTCCTATTGCAACACTTTTTCCATCAAAAAGTGCTTATTGAACAAAAATATGGCTGTTTATAATTTTGTTTAATTATTTCGTAAAATAAAGTTGATCCATACATTAAATACGAGTTTCATTTGTATTATAGTTTGTTATCATCATCTGCCGAGCCTTTTCCCAACTATGTTGGGGTCGGCTTCCAGTCTAACCGGATGCAGCTGAGTACCAGTGTTTTACAAGGAGCGGCTGCTTATCTGACCTCCTCAACACAGTAACCCGGGCAACCCAACACCCCTTGCTAAGAATCGTTGTCAGACTTACTGGCTTCTACTTCATTTGAAGTGGCAAAAGGTAAAATTACCTACATAAAAAGATAGAAGTAAACTTTCAAAACGTTTATTTGTAAATTGATACATACGAAACTAAATAACATCTAGACTACATATCTTAAAAAAAGCTTAAAATACATACCTACCTATGCGTAACAACATAAATCAATAATCTTAAAAAATATGAAATAACATTACTTTCCCCGATTTCTTCCATCTTTTTTTAGTATGGCAACACCACCAAGAACAATAAAAAATAGTACCATCGTAAGAACTGTGCCGGCCATAACAGAAAGAGAAATCAATAATATAATATTCGATGTTCTCTCTCACTATACGAAAATATTAGTAGATAATTTTTCAAATTTCTTTTCTTTCTAACATAAATGTGAAAATACGAACACATTTTTGTCCTATCATAGGACATCACTTGAAAATTTAATTTTTAAGATTACACGAATTTATGCTACGTTTTGAATTCTAGCTGTCGACTGCACTGCTGCTGCCGCTTCGATCCAAAACGGTTTCATGTAAATACATACAAATCAGCAGTACAGCTGCGGCCGACTTCACACAGTCGTGGCATGTGCGGTCAGCAGCGAGCATTGAAAACGTTCCTTTATTCTTCTGCTTTAGTTTTTCTATCTTCGCTCTTAGACTCATTTAATTCCTCATCCTTCTTAGACTGCCTTGGTTCCTTTTTAATTTTAATTGTTCCTCTCTTCATGAGCAAATCCTGTGGGATCGGCATTTGGCCACCATAGTCCACGCCGGGCCCCGGCTTCAGTTTATAACGAAAATCTTTCTTTTTGTAAATAGTTTCCGAGGGCTTAAGACGATTGACGCAGTTGAAAAAGTGATAGTCTCTGTGAAAATAGTATTTTTAAAAGTCTTACCATATCACCCGTTACGGAAAACTTCAGTATATTAGGTACTTTGCTGTTAGGTACTGTTACAGCCTTTTTATCGTCCCACTGCTGGGCACTTGCCTCCTCTCACACGGAGAAGGATTGAGCATTAATCTCAAGTCTAAATAGTAGTGTAGTATATTAGTTTACTCTTTGGAAAAGTTGCGTGGAAACCGCATGTCGAGTCAAAAGGTAAAAATGGAGGCGCGAATATAGTTTAGCAGGGGCCCGATTCTCCTAATTTTACTTAAGCGACATACGATTCACGTTCGACTCGATTCGACTGAGATCCAATCCCGACTCGATTACGATTGAAGCGTATGTGGCATTCCGATATTTTTTCTTTGAAATAAACGTTTTTATCCTTTTCTATCATTCAATAACTAATCATTTTGTCTGCAAATGATTTACGATTGCAAAATGATTGTACAGCAAACTACCGTATAGACCAAAATCACCAAAATAGCAGACCAATCGCACACCAATCAAATGTCAATCGAATACGATTGGTCTTTTATTAGTAGTAGAATGCCCGATATGGTTAAAACTGCTATTGCGATTCGATTTCTATTCGATTTTGACATTATTAACTTAGGAGAATCGGGCCCCAGCTCGAGACGAAGGTCTCTCGTAAGATTTTGTGAGTCCTTATAAAGGCTCCGAAACTAAAATAAGAGAAGTGTAAAAGAGGAGTAGGTAAATAAGAGAGTTCATAAGAGAATTATATAAGAGGAGTACATAAAAGATTTCATAAGAGAAGTATATAAGAGGAGTAACTAAGAGGTACATAAGAGGAGTACATAAGAGAATACTTAAGAGGATACATAATAGAGTTTATAAGAGGAGCACATAAGAGAGTACACAAGAGAACATCAGAGGAGTACATAAGAGGAGTAAATAAGAGATTTCATAAGAGAATTATATAAGAGGAGTTCATAAGAGAATTATATAAGAGGAGTACATCAGAGGAGTAAATAAGAGATATACATAAGAGGGGTACATATTATGTTTGATAGACGGTACTAACTACTATCACATCAGAATATTTTCAGCCATTCATACCTTATATCGATGAACTGAAACGGGGCAAGTTCGCGCGAACTGAAATTGTCAACGTAAGATGACCAGCGACAACCGAGCAACTTGTTGGTATTCAGAGAGTAAAACCGTCTGTATTTGTAATCAAATAAACCTTTTTCGAATACAGGCAGGACGCGGAAGTCTCTGCCTAGCTCGTCGGCGATTTCTGAAAAAAAAAAACAAATAGTTTTAATGGCTTTCTTGGGCAAAGAACCAACCTCTCGAGTATGAGGGCGCGGGTTCGATTTCAGGTACCAATGCAACTTTTCTAAGTTTATATGTACTTTCTAAGCCAGTGGTTCTTAACCTTTTTGTCATGAGGGACCACTTTACCAAAATTTGTCTTGCCGGGGACCACCCCATTGGTTTGCCTAAATTGAGATTTTAATTTAATGAGATTTTTGTGACTGTATTCTCTTTACTAACTTCTGAATTCTTGGTTCAGTACTACTCAAAGCTAAACGCGAGTCCACTAGGTAAAAAAAAAAACAGTTTTAGCTCCGACTAAACTTTTTTTTTTCTACTTTTTTTTTCGGACTCAAATGTATCCCAAACGTACTTAATTTTTTGTTTGTTGACAAATGCAAAAACGAGGGCATATAGTTTCTGAATACGCGAGCAAAATTACGTAAAAGGGCTACATTTCAAACCTTAATTTTTTTCTGTTGGACAAGTAAGATGGATAGCAACGTCGCGAAGCAAAGCTTCGCGGACCACTTGGAATGCCTCCAGGGACCACCAGTGGTCCGCGGACCACCGGTTAAGAACCACTGTTCTAAGCATATCTTAGACACCAATGACTGTGTTTCGGATGGCACTTTAAACTGTAGGTCCCGGCTGTCATTGAACATCCTTGGCAGTCGTTACGGGCAGTCAGAAGCCAGTAAGTCTGACACCAGTCTAACCAAGGGGTATTACAAGGGGTTGCTCGGGTAACTGCAGTCGCTCCTTGTAAAGCATTGGAACTCAGCTACATCCGGTTAGGCTGGAAGCCGACTCCAATATAGTTGGGAAAATATTAAATAATACGTTTCTGAGTTCAATGAGATTCTTACCCTTACTGAAAACAAGCTCAGCAGTTTCCCTCTTCATGCTGCATTCGGGATAAGTTGGCAGTCCCATTTTTACGGCTGGTTACTTTTTAAATAAGATTATGTTTAAAATTGTCGATTAACAATGTAAAGTAGCTTTTATAAATATTGTAAAGTAAAATTTTGTAGTTTTTAGTGGTGTATGTAGTTTGAAAAAAAGTAAAGTCAATGTGATTTTTTTTTTGTTGACAAATCTTTTCTTTTTCTGACTACACGTAGTATGAAGGTAAGCGACAAAGAAGTACCCACTCTACTACGTTTTTCGAGCTTTCCTTTTGATTTGGCTTTTTGTAGCCTTTTCCCCTATGTTGTGGCTGTGTTACCACTTGCCCCTTGATTTGAATTTAAACTATCCTAATCTTCTTTGGCTTTTGCATCTCCATTCTCATACCTTCGAAAGAAGAGGCGGTATAGTTAAAAGTCTTTAGCCTACGGAGAGAAAAAATAAACAGCTATCAAATAAGTCAATGTCAGTGAATTGACAGTGATAGAGATGTTATATTAGGGTCATTTTTCAGTAATCATATTATTGAATATATTAGTTAACGCATATTATGATACCATACCTATTACTGGGTATTAGTCAAATATTAGTGAACAGATTCAATATTAGCTACTCAATCTTATATTGATACCGGCTTTTATTCTCTGAATATGAAACATGCCTATTACCAATGATATTATAACTTATAATATCATTGCCTATTACAGAAGTAAAACTGTGATTAAATTTTCCTTCATACTTTAACAGGCTTAACCAAAACCTCCACCAAAAATAAATACAAAATAGCCACTAACTTAATACGTATTAGGTAAATATTATCAATCACTGCGTGCACGTGCTGTCCGATTACAATATGGAGTCGCTGTGACATACGCTGTGAGCTTCGGTCACCGCTAATATTCGTAATAGACTAGCGAGCGAGCCTCGCTATTACGCGTCCCTATTATTTGACTAATACCTGGTAACCTATTACTTTAGATTCGCGTATCCTAATATTAATATATGTGGCTTGTATTATAATACCTGTACCTATTATGAATATATTAGTTACACCTCTAGACAGTGACAGTCACAATTTCAGAAAATGTACGCAAAAGTGAGAAAAAATTATCCATGAATAACAAGACAAAATACACAAAAATAACTAATTTGATCAATTAAATATCACCCGAAAACAATTCTAAAACGTGCTCCAAATATTTGATTGTTTTAAGAAATGAATTTCAAGTCAAACAATGCTGAATTTACTGCAAAATCTAAGATATGTCGCTGCTGCTTGAAAAGCGGAATTTTCAAAAGTATTTCCTCAGAATATTATTATTCTGGTCAAAAAGAAGTGTACGGCGATATGCTGAAGACCACATTTGATATCCAAGTAAGACTTCTATTTGTTTTATGTTATTAATAGGGTCGAATTTTCATCTATACAAATATAACAAATATATTAAATAGGAAACATTTTGGTTGTTTGTAATCCTGAAAGCTCCGAAACTATTGCAACGATTTGAAAAACTCTTTCACAGTTGTAAAGCTACACTATACCCATTTAACATAAGCTATATTTTATCCCCTCATGGTCAGTAGTTCCCGTGGGATGCAGGTGAAATTGCAAGAAAACAGCTAGATTTACATTAAAAAAAACCGGCCAAGTGCGAGTCGGACTCGCGCACGAAGGGTTCCGTACCATTATTTAAAATCACGTTTGTTGTATGGGAGCCCCACAAAATATTTATTTTATTCTAGTTTTCAGTATTTTTGTTATAGTGGCAACAAAAATACATCATCTGTGAAAATTTCAACTATATTTCTAACTATCACGGTTCATGAGATACAGCCTGGTGACAGACGGACGGATGGACGGACAGAGGAGCGAAAACAATAGGGTCCCGTTTTACCCTTTGGGTACAGAACCCTAAAAAAGAGATTTTTTTTTTTTTTTTATGCGAAAAAAAGAGAATTATTTGATAATAATTTCTAGTAGCATTTTTATTGTTAACAAAATATCTTACCCACTTACCACCCTTCTTTCCTATTTAACTCTCAACATTACCTTTTCCAGCTACACTTCCCAGACACAGAACCATCAAATCACTATATTTGTGAAGACTGTATTCTGAGGCTGCGAGATGCATCCACGTTCAAACAGATGGTGATAGAGAACGAACAACATTATCTAAGGGTTTTGGAGACCATGAAGTTTGATGATGATAAAGGTTTGTCATCTATACTAATATTATAAAGCTGAAGAGTTTGTTTGTTTGTTAAAACGCGCTAATCTCAGGAACTACTGGTCCGATTTGAAAATTTCTTTTAGTGTTAGATAGCCCATTTATCGAGGAAGGCTATAGGCTACTTTTTATCCCGGTACGGGAAGTAGTTCCCACGGGATGCGGGTGAAACCGCTGGCAGCAGCTAGTCTATAATATATGTATAGTTAAGAAAAACACACAACTTGCTTTAAGCATGTTCACTAGTGTTGCCTGGTCCAATTTCTTTTAAATTGGTACATGAGGTAAAAAAATACGGGATTTACGTTGCAAAACGGGACACTAAATACCAAACATGGCTTTCATTTAGTCACAATTTTATTATTATGGCCTCTGAAGTTTTTAATTTTAAAAAAAATCCAGGTTCTTTCGAGATGTTTTCTTTCACCTTTATTAAGTCATTGCTGTAGAAAATATACTTCGAAGTAGGGCTGCCATCTCGAATTTCGCCAAACCCGGACAAACATTAAAAAAACCCGGACATTTGGCGTAAATCGCATTTTTTCCCCGAACGAGTACGATTTTTTTAATAATACCAAATTTTTCTATTAACATGTACTTAAATTCAATGAGGTGCTTCCTGATATGACACTTCTTGAAAGCCCGCCCGGACGGCCTCCGGACGGCCTCCAAACGAGGACAAATCCGGGGAAACCCGGACAGATGGCAGCCCTATTTCCAAGATATTGTTTTCCTGTAATTGCTGTATTTTTTTTATTTACAAAATCTTTGTTTTTTAATTACAAAAGATCCCAAATATAGGTAGGTATTTCTCCCACGGGACGCGGGTGAAACCGCGGGAAAACGGCTAGTATTATATAATTTGTTCTTATAAACTGTAAAGGCTCTGAAACTACAGGATCCATTTGACAAAATAAATCACTGTTGGGAAGCAGAATTATTCCCGAGTACCTAACATATTTTGTCCGAGTATGTGAAGAAGTTCCTCAGTTACGCGTTTGAAACCGCAAGAAAACATCTAGCAGTTAATAAAAACCTCACTATTAATATTTTTTAACAAGTATCTGTTTCTCGCAGTTTTATCTGCTCAAAAAACCTTCATTATTTCTGTGTATAAGTCGTGGTGGCCTAGTGGGTAAAGGACCAACCAACCTCTCAAGTATGAGGGCGCGGGTTCGATCCCAGGTCAGGCAAGTACCAATGCAACTTTTCTAAGTTTGTATGTAGTTTCTAAGTATATTTTAGACACCATTGACTGTGTTTCGGATGGCACGTTAAACTGTAGGTCCCGGCTGTCATTGAACATCCTTGACAGTCGTTACGGGTAGTCAGAAGCCAGTAAGTCTGACACCAGTCTAACCAAGGGGTATCAGGTTGCCCGGGGAACTGGGTTGAGGAGGTCAGATAGGCAGTCGCTTCTTGTAAAGCACTGGTACTCAGCTGAATCCGGTTAGACTGGAAGCCGACCCCAACAGGATTGGGAAAAAGGCTCGGAGGATGATTTCTGTGTATAATTTAGTTACATATACATCAGTTCAGAAGTATTAAACCTTACAGAATAACATTATGTACCTAGTCAGTACTTTAATAGGTAGTTTTAATTATTTTATTTCAGAAATTATAGCCAACATCAAAATGGAGTTATCACAGAGCGACAATATCTTGGATACTGTGCCGCTGAAGGATTATGCTCATAAACGATCCAAATTAAAGAAATGCAAAATAAAAACTGATGCAGGTGAGATTTTTTTATTTTAAGAGCGCTATTACAAAATCGAATCGCTCAGGTTTAGGTAAATTAGACGATAGCCGGCAGCACTTGCGCGCGTGTGCGTCTAGTGAAATACGCAACGCACACCTGCGGACCGCCACGCGGCACAAACAAACTTGAGACTTTGCCACTTTTATTTTCGAAATAGTTTATTGGTTTTATAGTTTATGAAATACTAGCTTTTGCCCGCGACTTCGTTCGCGTGGAATAGGGACTTCGGCAGATTTTTGGTTTGACCAATAGATGGCGCTATATGTCCGGAATAATTTTTTGTTTTTATATTTTTTGTAATAAAAACTATCCTATGTCCTTTCTCAAGTTCCAAACTATGTCTGTACCAAATTTCACATAAATCGGTTCAGTAGTTTAGGGGTGAAGAATAGACAGACAGACAGACAGACAGACAGAAAGACAGACAGACAGAGTTACTTTCACATTTATAATATTAGTTAGGATTATTTGTACCGATGAATTTTATAACCTAGAATAGCTCGATTGAGTTACAATAAACAAAATCGTTTACAATTTTTAAATTATTTAATCGACAACCAAACTTTTCACCATGTTTATCAATTACGTATAAGTAATTGATTTATAAAAAAACTAAAATCTATAATTCGTCTTCCATGTATTGTATCTTCATTTTCCTGCAACAATAAAAACTAGGAATGTAAATAGTTTATTAAAACAAATATGTCTGTTGCGAGTGACAAAAAATACTTACCATATTTGTACTGGTATCCGATTGAGTCTGATAATCTGAATTAAATATGCTTTCATTATCCTGCAAGAATCAAAGATATCCAATAATATTATTATGCAACAGCGAAACTAACGACGATGACATTTACGTACATATTTCTATATAACCAACATCAAAAAAAGAGAACCCAATCTATAACATTTTCGCATTACAATATCATGGGCTAATACTTATGTATATTACATTTCAATCAGATCATTATAACTAATAAATAAAATAAAAACTCACTAGTATCAAAACGTGTTAGATGCGTAGGTTGCGCTATATTTTTCGAACTCCGGCGAGTTTACGCGGCGCAACAGCGAGCGATACGTCCCTCCTCGGTAAGCGCTTGGCGCTGACTAAAGTTGAACACCGCGCGTCACAAGATTTATACTGATTCTTTGCATTGCAAACAAAAATTATTTTAAAATATTGTTTTACTTTTAAATAGGCCATTTTTTTTTCAAGCTTTATAACAATACCACCTTAATTATTAAATATTTTTTATTTGAATTTGGATTATACTTTCATAGATAAAAAATATAGTTTTGTACGGAAAATTGTCAGTAACTCTCAGTTTTATAGAATTATTTTTGGTGTATTACTGTATGAATTGTAATAAATTGGTGTAAGCAAGCACAAGTACAAGATATAGTTGTATCTTGAACATTTTTATAAATGGTTAAATTGCTATATCCTCGTAGTACTGAAGCATCAAAAGATTCCCAAAAGCAACATTTTATGAAACATCCTTTGCAGAGACAAAGATTTTACCGATGTACGTGGACAAATTAAAATATTTATTGAAAACAGACCCAAGATAAATGATCAAACTTTCTTAATCTTATTTTTGTTTTTTTTTTTGTGACTATATCCAAAGCATAATGACGCATCAAAACTCGTATAAAACTCGAAAATTTGTGATAGCCCTCTTAATACTACTTATAGTCGGAGAGCTGGTAGACATTTTTGTGGACTATTTAGAGTCAAGGTAAAAATGTGTTCTAAATAAAAGTTCAGACTTTTTAGTTCTCGGAACTTTTAAAACGTTTGTAAAATATGTGACAATTTAACTTTACCACATTATATTATACTAGCTTCTGCCAGCGGTTTCACCCGCATCCCGTGGGAACTACTTCCCGTACCGGGATAAAAAGTAGCCTATAGCCTTCCTCGATAAATGGGCTATCTAACACTGAAAGAAATTTTCAAATCGGACCAGTAGTTCCTGAGATTAGCGCGTTCAAACAAACAAACAAACAAACTCTTCAGCTTTATAATATTAGTATAGATCAGCACCTGTCAATTTGGATCAGGGCATGATGAAAAATAAAAATACGAACTCGCTAGGTATATAAAACGGACCATCTACACCAAGCTCTCCAACTATAAGCTGTTTATTTTTGTTAATCACAACTGTTACTGTTACTGTTACAGCCTTTTTATCGTCCCACTGCTGGGCACAGGCCTCCTCTCACACGGAGAAGGATTGAGCATTAATCACCATGCTTGCTCAATGCGGGTTGGTGATTTCAGACTATATAGTCCAGGTTTCCTCGAGATGTTTTCCTTCACCTTTTTATCAGCCATTGGTGTCTAAGATTACTTAGAAAGTACATACAAACTTAGCAAAGTTGCATTGGTACTTGCCTGACCTGGAATCGAACCCACACCCTCATACTCGAGAGGTTGGTTCTTTACCCACTAGGCCACCACGACTTTTTTTTTATAAAATTAATCACAAAAATTGTTTTAATCATTGTCTTTAGTTGGTTCCTTCGACAATTTTAGTAACAAAACCTGATTGTTTCTCTTTACAGATAACACTTCAAAAGACTGGTCCAAAATAGCTGAGCGTCGCGGCAACGGGCCCATACTGCGAGAGAACTCTCTCAAACTCCTCGCCAATTCAACCATATTCGTGTTCCAATGGAATATGAGTCGTTACAGATGTTTTTGCTGCAAAGAACCATTTTCAGACGTATCTCTACTAAGAGAACATACAAATAAACAACATTCACTCAAAGCTATTGAAAAGAAAATAATAGACCAGCAAAATAGATTAGTTAAAGTCGATATTTCGGTCTTAAAATGTAAAATTTGTGACGAAAATTTGCAGAATTTATCGACATTGCGGGATCATTTGATTGAAATACATAATTTTGTATTTGAGCTCAGGGAAGATTTGTTAGTTCCGTTCAAAATAGGCGGGGATTTATCATGTCAGTTGTGTAAAGAAAAGTTTACAGTTTTCAGACTTTTAAACATACATATGAATAAGCATTTTCAAAAACAAGTTTGCCATATCTGTGGGGCTGGATTTTCGAATTTGGTTTTCTTGAATTTACATAAAACAAGGTCTCATAAACCCTTGAAATGTCGACAATGTGATTTAACTTTTACTAATAAAATTGATAAAAGAACACATGAAATTACCGTTCACAATATAAAATATGAAAGAAAATTAAGATTTCCCTGCCCTTATTGCGAGGACAGATTTTTTCAGGAAAATTTTAGGGTTCAGCATTTAGTAGAAAAGCACGGTTTGAAAAAACCGGATTTCAAATGTAATATTTGTGCAAAGTCATTTATAACGAAGAGTTTGTGTAATAATCATTTGAAAAATGTTCATCTGAAGCAGAAAAATCATGAATGCGATGTTTGCCATAATTTTTTTTATACGAAATCTGATGTTTTGAGACATAAATTTACTCATAGTGGGGTGAAGAATTTTTCTTGTTCGCTTTGTAATAATCCGTTTGCGAGCAAAGACTCTTTGAGAAGACATATGAAAAGGACACATGGGGTTATTTGAAGGAAATAAATGCAATTTTATTTAAGTATAGCATTGTTTTATTTTTTTTCCTTTTATTTCCCAACTTCATCAGTCATTGACGTGCTCTCCCATGCACGGGAGTATCCAATCACCAACTTCCAGGCTGCTTTCTGAGTTTCTAAAACTCGATTTTGACGACCTCGATGGCGCAATGGTCACCGGATATGCCGGACTGCCAAACCTGAGGTCCCGGGTTCGATTCCCGGTTTGGTTGACATTTGGGTGATGTGCATGCTTGTTGGCCGTGGTCTGGGTGTTACAATATGTATTTATAAATATGTAGTTTATCAGTTGTGTTAGCACCCATAACACAAGTTAATTAATAACTTACCATGGGGCTAACCGACCGTGTGTGAAAAGGTGTCCTGACATTATTATTAAAACCTGGAAATTGAATCCGAGACCTCGTGCCTCTCATGAATCGCTGCGTACCGAGGCGCGTCATTTCATCATTATAGATGTAATGTAAAATTTTAAATAAAAAACATAACGTTAAATAATCGTATTTTAATATCAATATCAGTTTATAATAAAAATAACACAATTTACATAAATAATAATAATTTATACAACTTTAGGACGACTTTCTTATTGCACATTATTTTTACAACCTTATTATCTAACTAGTAAAAACCGCCGACTTTCAATCGCTTTTCAGAGACCTAGCTGACTCAAAAAATATCTACTTACGTGTGATGTTTTTCTTACAATAGTAAATTGGGCTATGTTCAGAAAAAATGAATATATTTAGCCTACCAATAGTTAAGAGTTCATAATGAAGCTTTACGTATATTTTAATAAAAAAAGAGGCTCAATTCTGCTAATTTAATAATGTGTCAATCGGATATCAATTGAATCTCAATAACAGTTTTAATTTTAGCGGGCATTCTGCTAATAATGTAAAACCAATCGTATTCAAATGACATTCTATTGGTCAGCCATTGGTTTATAGGGTAGTCTGCTCTTAATCGTATTACCTACAATCGCAAATCATTTGCAGACAACATGATACATTATTGAATCACAGAAAAGTATAAAAACTTTTATTTAACATCAAAAATTGTGGGGCACTCCACAATTTCCATATGCTTCAATCTTAATTGTGTCGTGATTAAATTTTAATTGGATATCAATCGTATGTCGCTTAAGTAAAATTTACAGAATTGAGCCCCTAGCTAAGCTGGGGCTAACTTAACTGAAGCTCGGATCAACTCTGACGAGAATACCTATATGAATATTAAAAGTCGACTTTTCTCTCACTGTGAGATTATAACAAAAAAAAAAATATTTTACAAAAGTCTCTCTCAAGGGAAGCATATAACTTACAATAGTTAAATAATGTGATGCATTCGTACGTTATTATGATTCATAGTACAGTATATTATAGAAATTGAAAACTATGGCAGCTTTTAGAATGAAATAGAAACAAATTGTCTACTGAATACATACAGCAAATAGACTGATGTGAGACTATCCTTCTCCTTGTGAGAGGAGGCCTGTGCCCAGCAGTGGGACGATAAAAAGGCTGTAACAGAACAGAACAGAACAGAGACTATTTGGCAAGATGTGTAACTTTTACCTAGGGAGGATACAGGCTACTTTTTATATAGGTAGTTTCCATAAGAAGCGAGTGAAATTGTTTGTGAATGCTAGTAGATAGAAAGAGATATAAAAAAAAAAGTTTTCATGGCACCCAATTGAAAAAATAAAAACCCCTAACATTAATGGAAAATAACCATTCATGTATAAAAAATATTTTTTTATTTTACGTGATATAAGTAGTGGAAGGGGACGACTAAAGAAACGATGGATGGATTGTGTGAAAGTCGATATGGTTCGAAAGAATGTTACTTGTGAGATGACGGCAGATAGAAGAGTATGGAAGGAGAAAACATGCTGCGCCGACCACGAAAAATATGCGATAAGGGGATAAAGGTTAGTATATAATGTTTTTACGAGATGTGTTTTTGTGATGTTTAGACTGGTTTTTAACTAAGTAAATTGTTTAATAAATTGCACTACACTTTGAAGCCATTTTTATCCTGAGAAAGTCCACTAATGCGAAATTAACATAAATAACAATATTTGAATAGGTAAGAATATTTAACATACTTAGTCGTATTTTACAAAATGTTCAATAACTTAGTTCTAAAGATTATTTACGTAAACATTTTAAATAGTAATAATAATCACATCCCATCTCACGTGGATTTACAAAGTATCTATTTTTTAAATTACGTTAATATTTACAAAGTTCATAACCTAAAGTTGGCGCCAAAATTACGAAAAGTGACTTTGACATTCTTTTAAATGACAATCTGGCATCTGCCGGTTCTATACTCCATTTGAAGCACTTCAAAAACTTACTACTATTTAAAGGTAAACAATATTGATAAGACTTTTTCACAAATACATCATGCATGCCTAGCCTTTTTCCCAACTCTGTTGGGGTCGGCTTCCAGTCTAACCGGATGTAGCTGAGTACCAGTGCTTTACAAGTAGGGCTGCCATCTCGAATTTCGCCAAACCCGGACAAACATAAAAAAAAACCGGACATTTGGCGTAAATCGCATTTTTTCCCCGAACGAGTACGATTTTTTTAAACAAAATAAAACCTAATTTGTAATCCATTTACTATTAACATACACTTAAATTCAATGAGGTGCTTCCTTACATGAAAAGTGTCCGGGTTTTCCCCGGACACTTCTTGAAACCCCGCCCGGACGGCCCCCGGACGGCCTCCAAACGAGGACAAATCCGGGGAAACCCGGACGGATGGCAGCCCTATTAACAAGGAGCGACTGCCCTATCTGACCTCCTCAACCCAGTTACTTCGGGCGACCCACTACCCCTTGGTTAGACTGGACTTAGACTTACTGGTTTCTGCTACCCGTAACGACTGCCAAAGATGTTCAAATGACAAATACATTTTAAAGTAGGTACATAATGAATCAATTCATTAAGTAATTGTTATTTTTGTATTTACGTTGAGTTTTAGCCGTATTTTATTTTTAAACTGAGTTTTTAAATAAAAAATCCTATCAGTATTGCTTACCTTTAGTTAAATGCTACTCAAATGGAGAATAAGTTCTAAGGCCCTATAGTCTGTTTTTTAATCTCGTAGACTAAATTGACACTTGCAAAATGTCAAACTTCTAAATAATTTTGCTAGCTCTGTGGTGCAGTGTTATACTTACGATACCGGTTCGTTGAATCGTAACTTTTTATCTATAATAGACGAATTTAATATTCATTCAAAGTTTTATATTTACAATTCACGTACGTACACATGGCTGTACGACGTGCTACAAACTGCCAGGGATATCTGACCACGCAAAGCCATGCGTAATCATCAAGGATAAGCCCATTATTTCAGGATGACTTATTGTAAAAAGTTACGATTCAACGAACCGGTAGGTATCGTAAGTACAACACTGCACTACAACACTGCAGTGTCAATTTAGTCTACGAGATTAAAAAACAGACTTTAGGCCAATTCTTTTATGTAATTACTTCGCATAATTCTAGCGTCAATGTTATTTTATATACATATATTTATTGCGTATATTCGTTAGTACATTAAAACTTACTTTCCGATGGAATTTATAACAATTTCTCTTCTTGTGATTTTTATTCCCGCGCAAATTTAAATTTCGAAACAATTTTATTGCCAGCGTTTAAAAACATTAACAAATGCAAAAATTATAATATTTAAAATTATCAACAGTTTTTTTTTTTTTTTGCATTTGCCAACTAACAAAACGTTCAGCTCAAGCTTTCAGTTATTATAATAAACTATACACATGTACGTCTGGGCAAAATTTTACTTTATTTTCTTTTTTGAGTTCTTCAAAATAATAAATTTTTAAAAAGTCACTTTCAGACACTATAGAAGCTGAATTTCACTATTTTTGGATTCCCGAAACTTACAAAACTCGTAACTTCATTCAGAGGCTACATATCCCTTTTTTTGCATTCTTGCTAGCTCACAAAAAAATCGTCTCAAATTCGCCATCACGTTCATAAAGAAGGTTACATTTCTATTCACCAAAATTAGAAGAATTTTCCACAAATCACAGCGGAGCCTTACCTCGCCACTGATCATCAATATCCGATTTCCGATCATGTACCTTCAAATGACCCTTAAGCGTACATTTCTGAGTAAAAGCCCTCCCACACACCGGACAAACGAACCTCTTATCATTATTATGGATCCTCAAATGCTCTCTCAACGTCTTCTTTCTTTGGTAAGATTTCTGACAAACAGGACACGTATGTATCCTTTCCCCATCATGTCTTATCATGTGCATTTTCAGAGCGTTTTTCGTATAAAAAGCCAAATCGCATTGGTCACACTTATGGTTCCTTTCGTTTAAGTGGTCTCGTCTAACGTGACTGGATAAATGCCCCGGAGTTATGTAACTCTGAGGACAAGCTTTACATTTATATCTTTTTAATTCCTCATTATGAACTTCGGCCAAATGTTTTTGTCGAGCGTAAAATGAAGTGAGAGAAATATTACATCGTTTGCAAGCGTACCTTATACCCGATTTATGCTCTTTTGAAACATGATTCTCTCGTTTAGTGACCCTATCGAATGTAGCATTACAGTACCTACAGGGAAAGGTCCCGACCTCATGAGTGCGCATATGACCTCTGAGTCTAGCTTTAGACGCGAAAGCTTTCCCACAATTTTCGCAAATATAATTAGGATAGTGAACATTCATGTGTGTATTCAAACTGACGTAGTTTAAGAACGTTTTTTTGCAAACAGGACAGTCGAGTTGGTCTTTTTCAAGTTTAAAAGGCAAATTGTTCCATTTGCGACTAGAAAATTTGAGTCTGGTACAATTTTCTACGTGCTGTCTCAATTCTTCGTAGTTCGCGACATCTGTGGTACAAATTTTGCATCTTAACTTCGTACCGCATTTGTAAAACCGTTGTGAATTTGAAAAGATCATTTTTTTGAAGGCTAAGTGTAGATTTGTTTTGTTATGGTCTACTATATGGACCTTGATGTCGTCCAAATTTGTTGATTTTTCAGGGCATATTGAGCATGAGAAAGTCCGATTTTTCCTAATTTTGAAAGGGAAGAGTCCTGTTTGTAACATGGATTCGGTTTCCGTGAGATCATGGTGTTTTTTTACTGTACATTTTGTTGGTATTTTTTTCACTGTTCTGCTGCGAGTCCTTCGAGTACATTCTTCGGGTTCTGTCTTGATTTCGGGTTTTATTTCTGTAAATTAGTATTTTTCTGGTTTTAGGATTATGTGTAAATTACATTAACTAAAGGTGAAAGTTTGTGAGTGTTAGCTGGACGGATTTTGATGAAACTTGAGAATAATATGCTTATACACGAGAATTATTTTATATCCCGCTGCAAGAAGTAGTTCAGTCAGTTAATCTTGCAAAAAGTTGCGTACACTACTTTTCAATGCATGAGAAAATAGCTGTATCTTGGCTGCCACTAAATTCCACACCAAATTGTATCTCAATTTGCCCAGCCGTTTTACTGGAATATTAGGTACAGACTCTAGCATTTATAATAGTTATTATTAAATTGTTATTTACCTGGATCTCGTTCATCATCAATATCATCATCATCATTTGGCAAATCATCATCAAAGTCCACGTTTAATGTTATTTCTCTTTTGATCCCGTCATTGTCAATTTTGTCGTCTTCTGAAATAAACAAGAAACATGAGTTATATAAAAAAATAAGATAAAAGTGAGTGTCAGATTTGCGCCCGATGAGTGCTGTACCGTACTTTAAAAAACGAGCAAAAACATCATGTTTGCTGTATGGGAGCCCAAGATATTAGTGTTACTTCTTCTCCCTCCTGCCCTGTTCCCAATTTTATTTGGGGTCGGCGCAATAATATGTCATCCTCTTCCATTTTCCCGTCACTCGTCATACTGACACTCACTCCCTTCCTATTCATGTCATCTTTCAGGCAATCCATCCATCTTTTCTTAAGTCTTCCTCTTCGTCTCCATCCATCTACATTCATACTTAGCACACACTTTGTTGCATGCGTATCATCCCTCCTCATTACATGCCCATACCAAGACAATCTTCTACTTCTCATCTTTTCAAGATATTTGTCTTACTTTTTACTCCACTAGCTTCTGCCAGCGGTTTCACCCGCATCCCGTGGGAACTACTTCCCGTACCGGGATAAAAAGTAGCCTATAGCCTTCCTCGATAAATGGGCTATCTAACACTGAAAGAAATTTTCAAATCGGACCAAAAGTTCCTGAGATTAGCGCGTTCAAACAAACAAACAAACTCTTCAGCTTTATAATATTAGTATAGATTTGAGTAGGCATTTAAATAAAGGTAAACAATCTTGATTGAACTTTTTACACAAATAGACATTGAGCAAATTAACTTAAACTTAAAATAATGATTCAATTGAGAAGTATTTAGAGGTACATTGATGTTTAGCTGTATTTTATTTAAAAACTTAAGTTTTCAATAGAATGTTGTATCAAGATTTATTTCTTTGGTGCTTACTGAAAAAAGTATAGTTTGAAATATCAACAAGTTAAGGTATTCCTGCAACCATATTAACAGAAATAAATTTATGATTTATAGGAAGTCAAAATCCCTCATTCAAGCAATCTATATATATAAAAGAAAGTCGTGTTAGTTACTCAACTGAAAATTAGCAGGGAGATAATTTAGAGCCAGGGGAAGGACATAGGATAGTTTTTGTCACCATCTAGCTAGGGGAAGCAGTTCAGTGGCGGCGTAGCATCGGGTGGCACCCGGGGCGGACTACCTATTGAGCACCCCCCCCAAAAAAAACGTCAAAATATAATCACGGCCTAAAAAATTAAAGTAGGTACTTAAAAATAGTGTATACAGGAATGAATTTTATCCAGTGCGCAAACTTTGTCAACTTGTAGTTAAATAAGTTTTATAGATACGTATATTTTTATTTTGTCGTGTTTTAGTACAAAAAAGAAAAGTTATTGATAGCGAAAGATGTTTATTTTGTAACCGATTGTACGGTCACAGTCGTCATAGTAGGCACGGCGGCGACGCGAAACCGGTTTACTGACGCGAGCGCTGCTCCAAGCGCGTAAGAATAGTTGGTGTCCATATTTTGCTGATTTTAGGGCGGACAAAATAATGAAAAAATTTTTTTTTACTGATGATGCAGATATGTTCTCTTAATGATTCTGGACCTCCAGTTTTTTTTTGCGCACTGCTTAAAATTCATTCCTGTATATTATTCACTAGCTTCTGCCAGCGGTTTCACCCGCATCCCGTGAGAACTACTTCCCGTACCGGGATAAAAAGTAGCCTATAGCCTTCCTCGATAAATGGGCTATCTAACACTGAAATAAATTTTCAAATCGGACCAGTAGTTCCGGAGATTAGCGCGTTCAAACAAACAAACTCTTTAGCTTTATAATATTAGTATAGATTATGCTTTTTGCACTGCGACCTTATAAAGCGCTAGCCCGTAATTTTTGAGTTTTGGGACAGTAAAGTACCAAAACGAGTTTAAAAGAAGCCGCCGTAAAGCGAAAAAGTCGCGAGCGTAGCGAGCGCGAAATTTTTTAGTTTTGGGACACGAAGTACCTAAACAAGCGTGAAAAAAACCTCAGCGAAGAGAAGAAGCCGCGAGCGTAGCGAGCGCGAAATTTTTGGTCTTGGAACGCAAATACTCAAACAAGTTTGGAAAAAACCAGTGGAAAGTCAGAAAGCTGCGAGCGCAGAGAGCGCGAAATTTTTTGAGTTTTGGGACACAAAAGTCCTCCACCTCCTAAACAGCTTAGAAATCGTCAGCGTAGAGCGTCAGTTGTTTTTGCTACTTCGGTGCTTTCACTTTTTATTAGATTGAGGACTCAAAGAGTAGGTAAGCGCAGAAGAAAAGAGAAATGATGAAAAAACCGCGAGCGAAGCGAGCGAATTTTTTCTTTAACTTTGATGGATTAATTTAAGTAATCATGTAAAAACAAAAATAAACAAGAAACAGAGGGGTGATAGCCGGACTGGCACCCCTCAGTGCCGCCTCGACGTCTTACGCATGCACTGTTGCAGTTTTGTTTAAAATTTGAATAGCGTGCAGTGACTGGTAGTGAACGTAGGCTTTGAAGATTAGAATGGCACCCTCAGTGACTTGTCCCTTCTGCCCGTGCCATCCTGGTCGTGCAGGTATGTGCCGAACGAGATGGCACCCCCCGAGACGTGGTACCCGGGGCGGACCGCCCCCTCCGCCCCCCCCTTACGCCGCTACTGAAGCAGTTATCTCGGGACGCGGGTAAAACCCGCGGGCGGAAAGCTAGTTAAACATATATTTACTTTCTTTAAGAAAAGGCTAAGAACAGGAAAACTAGTACACAACTCACTATGTAACTTATAAGCAGTCTCCAAGGTATTGAAGGAGGTTTCCACTTGGTGTCGGAACATCATGCAGTCCCGCAGCCTGACAACGCAGATGTCACAGATGAGACGCTTCGTGTCACCCAGTTGGAGCAGTGATACCTGTAATGTGACAATTGTAGTTATTTCATGGGTAATAAATAGTGAGTCGAATCAAACCCGAGACCTCGAGCACAGCAGCCGCGCTTGCGACCACTAGACCAACGAGGCAGTCAAGTCATAGTAAGTAGTAGTGGTACGGGCATGTATAGTAAGTTCAGCTCAGTCGTGCGCGCGGCCTTATGTGTGGGTAACCCTTGTACGTATACAGTGACTTTGTATGCGTGACATGAGGTACAGTCGGGTACAATACAGTTATTTAGGGGTTGTATACGGGTGTTTAAAGAAAAACAGTTATTACGTAATTTAATGTTTATTTATTTATAATGATTATGAATCGCTACTTGAAAAATCAAATGATGAATTTTCGGATTCGCTACTCTCCAAGGTGAATTATAAATTCTGACTCCATGTCAAAATGTCTATAGTATTCTTCTTTTTTCTTTTGTATATGTCGACAAGTATTACCCCACATCCCTTCATCAATTTGACTTAAACGTTAATTTATGAGTTTTATTATTTTCGTCTTATTTTGGTCGACATTATGCGAAGCAATATAATTTTTTAAAATTCCCCACACATTTTGTTTACATTATTATACTAGATTATACCTCTTTTTACATTCTTAGTCCACACTTTTATTTATTGTGCGCGTACCCCGAGCTAGAAAATATGTAAGGAGTATTTAATTCTTTATATTATTTAATTCTTTATATTATATATTATTTAAGGAGTATTTAATTCTTTATGTATTTAATTTATTATTATTATTCATCTTTTTACATTAGATATTTCACCTTATTTATTTCTTAGATACTGTCAATGTCAATTTGAAAAGACGTATGAGAAAATTATATTTAATTTAATAAGAAGCTTTGAATGTTGTTTAATTTTTTGAAACGCTTTACCTTAATAATTTCTCCGTGAATAGTGTACCCATAACAAAAAGCGATAAGAACACGTCATGCTCGGACGACGTCACTGTCACACGAATGAAAGTTGTATATTTACAAGCCGACGCACACATAGGGCCGCGCGCAAATCTGAGTTGAACTATCTATAATGAGGAGGAATGAGGGTCCTGTGGAGAGGAAGGTTTTGAGCATGAATGTGAATGGAAATAATAGAAGATAATGACCGAAGAAACAATTGATAGATTGTGTGAAAGCCAATACGGCTAGAAAGATTGTTACTTACTTTATAGAAGAGAATGAGCACATAGAATTAATGACAGTGAAAATATTAAAATAAATCGAAATACAGTAGAATCCGTTTAATATGACTCCGCCTATATTGACCAACCGTTTATGACGTAATTACACTACGAAGTTTGGTTTTCATATAAAATTCTCTAAAAAAGTCGGATATAATGACTTCGCTTACAGTGACATCTCGCTTATTGTGACGCATTTTGTTAACATTTTTAACAAAATGCGTCACAATAATTGACTGACCTGCATCCTACCTTCAACAATAATCGGGAGAGTAATGCGATGTCCGACAACTTGTTTTAATTCAGAGAAAAATGTACAAACAAAATATTATTTCTATATTATCTCTCTTATGTTTTTGTATAGTTAAATAAATATGTACGTACTGACAAAATGTTTTTTTTTTTTTACAAATTGCTTAGTATGACGTCCGCTTAGTATGACAGGTATGTACTTAGTATGACGGGTTTGTAAAGTCCCTTCGATGTCATTATAAACGGATTCAACTGTATGTGTTTTGGTTTTGTACAAAGACCTTCCAGGATTTTTTTTTACCTTCAGCCTGAATAAACTGATATTTTAACAAGCCATTGTTACCTACTACCAGCCAGATACAAATTGTAAGAAAATTTCCCAGAATGTAGTATTATCATAAGTCTATTACAATATCATACATAACAATGACATAAAGAGAATTCTTCAGCAATTTGCAGAACAAAATACATGCTCCAATTAATTCTAGTCAACTGAAAAATCATTAAATATCAAAACCAATCCAATTAGATTCAAATAAGCGGGCGTAGCCGCAAAAAAATAACGACTGATGTTTTTTATGCTTATTTTATATTTTTTCACTGAGAAATCTCAAAAACCTGGTAGTTAAGTGACTAAATACGTTCTAGATACTATTTTAATAGTACTCACATCAATAGCAAAGCATTTTTCCAACATTTCAGCGTAAACTTCTGATTTCCCATTGTACTTGTGCCCAATCAACATACTCTTCACAGCACCTTCGTTTAAACACAAATTGCAAGTCCCCAGCAAAGGCAACGTCTCCACCATTATCTCTGAATCCATCTTTGATTCCTGTAGTCCACTTTTACATTTAAACAATCAAGTATTTCATGGTATTTCAATTAAATATCCACGATTTTGTGATTGACTGTAATTTTTTATCGTAAAATTTGACAATCGACTGACATTGTAATAGCGTTCCAGATTAGCATTAACAGCTTTCTCTTTCTAACCAACGAAAGAAACGATAGGCTGTCTCTTATTAGCACCTTTTTATGCTTTTATTTTTAAAACAGAACCTGTTTCGCACCACTGTCAATTTGACAGATTTTACCACAGACAATAAATAATTACGTTCCGTTTCTCTGAGAGCTTCCTTGAAACAAAATTACACCTTAGGCACTCCCTTGACAATCTACTAAATTGCGCAACAGCACGTTGTGCTTTTTTGACCGTATAGGGAGACAAACCTCACTCGATTTTAAGTAATAATCATTGATAGCAATTGACTATTTTAATAAAAGAAAAACTACATAAAATTAATCAATTTAATTTTATCAAAATAAAATCTAGTAGAATAACTAAAACAAAATTATGAAATAAAAACTAAAAATACAGCCTTAAAAAATAAATGTACCTAAATAAAAATAAATTAATACAAATAATCCTATCCTGAATGTTACAGGAATCATTAAAAAATTAAACACCTTGGAACTAAGAGCCAGATCAGATAATCAAGAGAGAAAAAAAATTGAAGTACCTAATCATTTCGGAATCAACAAAAATTACCATCTTTTGTAATCAAATGTATTGAAATCATGCCCAAACATTAGTAAAACGGAGAAGTCTCCGCCCACTCAGCCAGAATACTACCTAGGTACTCATACCTATATAGATATATGAGCGGAGAAAGTTAAAAATCCCAGGGTCTTAGTTTCGATTCTACTTCCCAGCAAAAATAGATAGGAAGTGGTGAAGGGTGGGCGTTTTGTGGATTGCCTTTTGTTTTTGACGTTCGAAAAGTTTTTGAGTTTGACCTATTTCAGTACATTTGATCAGAAACGATAGTACCTAAGTTTCGTTGTTGTTGTTCTTCTTCTTCTTTGATGTCGATGGCAGTGACATTACAGTTTGTCAGCCCAATATGCCGCCACAGCGAGAGCACGGTCGGACGCTGACGAAAAGTCCGAGAATTTTCGTTGTTACGGAATGATTAAGTCCTGCTATCTTCATTGGCGAATTCTCTCTCTAAGTAGAAGTACTAACAGTCTTCTTTTTTGGTTTTGTAGCATTTTTCTTCCTCTTAATTGCGGTATCTTTGGTACACTTGGTACCTCCGCTTCTTTTCATCATTAACTCTTGAGGTATCGGTTTCTGGCCGAACTCGTCAACTCCGGGGCCGGGACTTAGTTTCAGTCTGGTGTCAAATTGCCAATGATTCTCACTCGGCATGAATTCTACAGCATTTCGGTAGTAGTGAAGATCTCTGAAAAATCAGGTACATGGATATTTACATAAGAAAAAATATATTTACAGTAAAAATTAAAACTATCGTAGTAAAAATGTGTAGGTAAATTAGAATTAGGAGGCAATAGGATTACGTATAAATGAAGTGAAAAAATTATATTCAAACGTTGGACTTTTTAGGTGCCACCAATACGATCAATTAAATTGCGCAATATAAGTTATAATTAAATATTGTGCAATATAAAACTCATAGCGCAATTAATTGATCGTCTACGCTGCCCCTTAAGATGATTGCAACGACTGTAGCGGAAAATATATGTAAAATGGAACTTGTGGTCCGTGGATGCCTGACCATCTTTCCATACTGGTAAGTCCCGGCTGACATTGAACATCATTAGCAGTTAAGGGTAGTCAGAAGCCAGTAAGTCTGACAATCAGTCTTACAAGGGGTTGCCCGGGCAACTGGGTTGAGGAGGTCAGACAGGCAGTCGCTCCTTGTAAAACACTGGTACTCAGGGGCCCGATTCTCCTAATTTTACTTAAGCGACATACGATTCACATTCGACTGCGATCCAATCACGACTCGATTACGATTGAAGCGTATGTGGCATTCCGCTATTTTTTCTTTGAAATAAACGTTTTTATCCTTTTCTGTCATTCAATAATGAATCATTTTGTCTGCAAATGATTTACGATTGCAACATGATTGTAGAGCAAACTACCGCATAGATCAAAATCACCAAAATAGCAGACCAATCGCAAACCAATCGAATGTCGTTGGAATACGATTGGTATTATATTAGTAGCAGAATGCCCGATATGGTTAAAACTGCTATTGCGATCATATTGCGATTCGATTTCTATTCAATTTTGACATTATTAACTTAGGAGAATCGGGCCCCAGTTGCATCCTTTGAGACTGGATGTCTTTCTTAAACAATCTAAAAGGTAATGTACTGACGATGATCATTAATCCCAGTTTTGAGGCAGAAGAAAACATTAACTCACGTGATTTTAGGAAAGCAGTAGGGCTCATATTTCTTAGTTTCCAGGCAGTCCTTGTATTTCTGCCAACAACAGCGCAGTTTCTCATTGTGTAACAAAGACAGATGTTTCATGCGGAGTCGCTCGTACAAGCCCTTTTCGAAGGTTGGTAGTACTCGGAAGTCTTGTTCTATCTCCTTCATTATGCCTGAGGAATCATTCATCATCCAAGATTATTTTAATCTAGACAGATACTAATCCAACTAATGGCGTCCACGGCCGATTTCCGACACGACCGGAAAGAGACTGCCTCGTTGGTATAGTGGTCACAAGCGCGGCTGCTGTGCTCTTTCGATTCCCGGGTCGGGCCGAAATCTCTTGCAAGTGGGTTTTCTTAAACTTTCACAAAGCAGCCCGTAGTCTGGAAGTTGATGATTGATTCACCCGTGCATCGGAGAGCACGTAAATGTCGGTCCTGCGCCTGAATCCAACTAATATTAAGGAATGAGGATCATGTTGTGAGGAAGGTGATGAGCATGGATGTGGATGGATATAGTAGAAGGGGCCGACCAAAGAAACGATGGATGGATTGTGTGAAAGTCGACATAGCTAGAAAGAATGTTGCTACTAGTACACATGTAGTTATACTACAGCAGATATACTATATAGTTATAGGTACTACAGCAGACATATATACTACAGCAGATAGAATCACAAATAAAAAAAATGGGATAAGAGCAGGAGGATGAAATGCTTGTGGACTGTAATAGGTATGTCCTGCGCAGCTGGCTGGGGCCCGATTCTCCTAAGTTAATAATGTCAAAATCGAATAGAAATCGAATTGCAATATGATCGCAATAGCAGTTTTAACCATATCGGGCATTTTGCTACTAATAAAAGACCAATCGTATTCGATTGACATTTGATTGGTGTGCGATTGGTCTGCTATTTTGGTGATTTTGGTCTATACGGTAGTTTGCTGTACAATCATTTTGCAATCGTAAATCATTTGCAGACAAAATGATTCATTATTGAATGATAGAAAAGGATAAAAACGTTCATTTCAAAGAAAAAATAGCGGAATGCCACATACGCTTCAATCGTAATCGAGTCGGGATTGGATCTCAGTCGAATCGAGTCGAACATCGATCGATCGTCGCTTAAGTACAATTAGGAGAATCGGGCCCCTGATCTTATATGAGAACAACCGCCGTTAGGACTTGTAGGAAGATTAAATAGATACCTACCTTCACTAACGTATTTTTCAGGTCCTGGATCGTATTTGTTAGCACAGTCATTATACATATCTTTCCTCTGATTCAAAGTTTTCGGCATTGTGCTTTGAAAATATTCTTACAAAATAAAATTATAATAAAAAAAAGTTTAGTTCGTCGGAACGCGGTGATTACTCGACGTCAAATTGATTGATTCGGTTTTTTTTTACAAAAGACTTTTATGAGTAAAAAGTTTATTTTGTACATAGTAGGAGGCGATGGTAGAAAGAAGGTATATCTTGGACACCAATGACCGTGTTTCGGAGGGCACGATAAACTGCAGGGGCCCGATTCTCCTACTATAATAATGTCAAAATCGAATAGAAATCGAATCGCAATATGATCGTAATAGCAGTTTTTACCATATCGGGCATTCTGCTACTATAAAAGACCAATCGTATTCGATTGACATTTGATTGGTGTGCGATTGGTTTGCTATTTTGGTGATTTTGGTCTATACGGTAGTTTGCTGTACAATCATTTTGCAATCGTAAATCATTTGCAGACAAAATGATTCATCATTGAATGATAGAAAAGGATAAAAACGTTTATTTCAAAGAAAAAATAGCGGAATGCCACATACGCTTCAATCGTAATCGAGTCGGGATTGGATCGCAGTCGAACGTGAATCGAATGGCGCTTAAGTAAAATTAGGAGAATCGGGCCCCAGGTCCGGGCTGTCGTTTGAACATCTTTGGCAGTCGTTACGGGTAGTCAGAAGCCAGTAAGTCTGACAATCAGTCTTGCTTAGGCGTATTGGATTACCTGGGTTGAAGAGTTCAAATAGTATAGTCACCCTCTTCCCCCGAACATCCGCATTTTGTCGCGATACTTTCTTAGGAGTTTTGCATTATGACATCTTCGCTAGTCATTTGTTATTCTTGCCTAGGTACCTACGTTAAGAACTGAATTTTAAATATGATCTATACTAATATTATAAAGCTGAAGAGTTTGTTTGTTTGAACGCGCTAATCTCAGGAACTACTGGTCCGATTTGAAAATTTCTTTCAGTGTTAGATAGCCCATTTATCGAGGAAGGCTATAAGCTACTTTTTATCCCGGTACGGGAAGTAGTTCCCACGGGATGCGGGTGAAACCGCTGGCAGAAGCTAGTTTTAAATATGATTTAATAATAGATACTTAAAACCTTTTGGACTTACTTCCCACAAAATAGGTGCTTACCAACCATAGATTCTAAATCAATAAATAAATGTCAATCAAATTGAGATTTCTGCCAAAAGTGTTCGATCGGTGTTTTTCATATTTCGGCCGTCGTTATTGAAAAAAAAAAATTAGGCTCAGAGCTTATACTTAAGTGGCTTATTAATTTTTAAGTTTATAGTTTAAGTTAAAATGGCTATTCCCGACCCTTCGCGATACGCGGTCTGCGGTGATCACCCTCGACTGAAGGAAGATAATATTTTTATAGACAAAGGTAGGTATTTAAGTACATCATCCTCCGAGCCTTTTCTCAACTACGTTGGGGACGGCTTCCAGTCTAACCGGATGCAGCTGAGTACTAGTGTGCCACAAGGACCTACTGCCTGTCTGACCTCAACCCAGTTACCCGGGCAACCTAGTACCTACCCCATGGTAAAACTGGTGTCACATTTACTGGGTTCTGACTATGTAACGACTGCTAGGAATGTTCAACCTACAGTTGAACGTGCCCTTCGAAACACAGATTAGTATATATCACAGTTTGTATATACTAAGAATGTACTTACAAACTTAGAATAATTTCATTGGTACTTGCCTGACCTGCAGGGGCCCGATTCTCCTAATTTTACTAAAGCGACATACGATTCACATTCGACTGCGATCCAATCACGACTCGATTACGATTGAAGCGTAGATATGTGGCATTCCGCTATTTTTTCTTTGAAATAAACGTATTTATCCTTTTCTGTCATTCAATAATGGATCATTTTGTCTGCAAATGATTTACGATTGCAATATGATTGTAGAGCAAACTACTGTATACCTAGACCAAAATCAAAAAAATTGCAGATCAATCGCAAACCAATCGAATGTCGTTGGAATACGATTGGTCTTATATTAGTAGCAGAATGCCCGATATGGTTAAAACTGCTATTGCGATCATATTGCGATTAGATTTCTATTCAATTTTGACATTATTAACTTAGGAGAATCGGGCCCCTGGAATCGCTAGGCTTTTTGCTTTAACTATTTTTTTCTGGGTGCAGCGTGAGGGAGTGTCAGACTTTTACTGACCAAAACCCACCATGTTCCTTCTTAAATCCTTTATGTACCAGCGCCGCGGTAACTCGCGCGAACAATCCCGCTACCCTGGAGCCCGATTCTCCTAATTTTACCTACTTAAGCGACATTCGATTCACGTTCGACTCGAGTCGACTGAGATCCAATCCCGACTCGATTACGATTGAAGCGTATGTGGCATTCCGCTATTTTTTCTTCGAAATAAACGTTTTTATCCTTTTCTATCATTCAATAATGAATCATTTTGTCTGCAAATGATTTACGATTGCAAAATGATTATACAGCAAACTACCGTATAGACCAAAATCACCAAAATAGCAGACCAATCGCACACCAATCAAATGTCAATCGAATACGATTGGTCTTTTATTAGTAGCAGAATGCCCGATATGGTTAAAACTGCTATTGCGATCATATTGCGATTCGATTTCTATTCGATTTTGACATTATTAACTTAGGAGAATCGGGCCCCTGGTGCGTTGTCTCACGATTGGTCGAACCGATGAAGAATTTACTTTCTAAAAACGTTTTTTTCTTTCCAGCCTTAGACAAGATGATATTAGACGAGGCGAGAATTCTGCCTCTGTTCGAAACACGGTACCATCACTACAGAGAGAAGAGATCTGTTTCTTTAGTTCAGAATGAGTTCCTGGAATGTCGCTGGAGCGAGTTCATGAAGACTTGTCACCAGAAAACCATGTTTCGATTCCCTACTGTTGAGTTTGTATTACATTCACTAATCTATAACTATACCTACTAATATGTGTCAGTTCGCGGTAAAAGGTACCTTATGGAAGTTGGCGCTTAAGTCATTTGGAGATACAAATTCTACAATCTTGCTTAGACTAAAAAAACATAATGTCGTAAGTGCCAACGTCCATAAGGTACCTTTTACCACGAACTGACACATATTTTCTATAGGTACCTGCTAATAGGTAGGTATTATAAAGCTGAAGAGTTTGTTTTGTTTGTTTAATCACGCTGAGCTCATAAACTATTCAGTACCTAGGTACGCCGATTACTCCGATTTTAAAAATTCTTTCACTGTTGGTAAGCTGTAGGTACTCTTCCCGAATAAAGAATTATATAGGTATTGAAATACTGCGGGAAAACGGCTAGTTTATATCTATAACTAGCTTCTGCCAGCGGTTTCACCCGCATCCCGTGGGAACTACTTCCCGTACCGGGATAAAAAGTACCTAGCCTATAGCCTTCCTCGATAAATGGGCTATCTAACACTGAAAGAAATTTTCAAATCGGACCAGTAGTTCCTGAGATTAGCGCGTTCAAACAAACAAACAAACAAACTCTTCAGCTTTATAATACTAGTATAGATAATCAAAATAACACAGTATCATGTAGGAAAAATCTGTGACTTCATAGGTCGCGTTTTCATACAGATTGCATAGAAACTGTTTTTGACAGTTCAATAAAAGTAGGTACTTGACGAATTTGACTCGTTGAAAACTACCGAATCGACTCGACTCAACTTCAGAGGCAGCACAAGTTTAGAGCACATCCAAACTAATGCCGCCTCTACTGATCATATGGAAATGTCGACCTTATATTCATAAAGTTCAGGTTCGTATTGTTCCACAATTCGATTGTTTGGTGCAGAACTCTATTCGTCCCTTTCTTACTTATAAATATATAGGTACTATCTATCTCTTTCATTTCGTGCGTGACGTCATTGACGTGACATTTGTTTCGATTTAAAAAATCGAACGTGAAGATGCAAAACTCTATCTGTCTCTCTCTTACTTATGAATATTTAGTCACTATCTATCCCTTTCATTTCGTGCATGACGTCATTGGCATGTCATTTGTTTTTGGAATAATAAGAATGTTCCGCAAAATTCTATGTCTCTTTCCTACTTATGAATCTATGGGTACTATCTATCTCTTTCATGTCGTGCGTGACGTCATTGACGTGTCATTTGTTTTTTTTTTCAAATGATCGTTTCTCTTTCGTATTTATTATGCTATCTCTTTCAAATGCTCAATGGAGCTTGTCATTAGAGGATTCGGAGATCATTTTAATTAAAATATAATTTCGTTTGATAAAGAGGAATCATTTTTCTGTTATTAGGGTTCCGTACCCAAAGGGTAAAACGGGACCCTATTGTTTTCGCTCCTCTGTCCGTCCGTCCGTCCGTCTGTCGCCAGGCTGTATCTCATGAACCGTGATAGTTAGAGAGTTGAAATTTTCACAGATGATGTATTTCTGTTGCCGCTAGAACAACAAATACTGAAAACTAGAATAAAATAAATATTTCGGGGGGCTCCCATACAACTAACGTGATTTTTGCTCAGTTTTGCTCGATATCCATAAATATATATATATATAGAATATTAGTTTGGATGGTATGGAACCCTACGTGCGCGAGTCCGACTCGCACTTGGCCGGTTTTTTTGTTTGCTTGTATGCTAAAGGATTTGAAAAATTCTTTCGCTGTTGAGAAGCTACACTATACCCATGTAGGCCAGTACTATAGGCTTTATTTTAGCCGAGTACGGGCACCAGTTCCAACGGGACGCGCGTGAAACCGTGGGGGGAACAGCCAGTAATATAATAAGAGGAATAACTTTTTGGTTTATTTGGTTGTAGATACCCTTTGTACCCTAAAGGCCACTCAATTTCTCAATGTAGTTTTTTTTTCAAATACATTTTGAAAAAAAAACTACATTTTTTATCAGGTTTTTAGTCTTTCGATGTAGTTTTTTTCAACTAAATCCATTTATTCCAGCGATCTTCACTTCTCGAACTACTCAATAAGGTACCTCCCTAAAGAATCGATACGAAATCGAGTCGACAACCGATTACGATTGCGAATGGGCCCCGGAGTCGATAAGTACGGTCAGATACCAGTACCTGATGACGTGAATGTACGCAAGACTGTGAACCCCAAAACTGCTGACGCGAAGAAAGCCAGAAATGAGAGGAAGAAAGATAAAAATGAAACGAAGAAAGATAGAAGTGAAACGAAGAAAGATAAAAATGAAACGAAGAAAGATAGAAGTGAAACGAAGAAAGATAAAAATGAAACGAAGAAAGATAAAAATGAAACAAAGAAAGATAAAAATGAGACGAAGAAAGGCAAAAAGACTGAAAAAGCAGAAGATAAGGTCACGACTAGTGAGAAGAAAAATGAGTCTGAGATATCCCTAAAATAATGAACACGTGTTATTTACAAATTGACTACTAAATTGAATTTTGTGTTACGTTACGTCACTTTTGGGTAATAAAAATGTTACCTACATAACTGTGACGTCACAAGCCCCAACTTTCTAAGTAAACATTTATTTTTTTGTTAAAATAAAAATACGTGTTCAATATAATAGTTTGATAATCTGAAAGGCGGATTAAATAAACACTATTTTTTAAGTAATTACTTTTAAGTTAAATCGTTGAGGTTCGTTATTGTTAAAAATAAAATAAGTATTATGAAAATTCGAAGTTTTTATTTAGGTAAGTATTTAATTAGAAAGTCCATTTATCGAGAATGTAGGCTAATAATGTAGAAATGTACCTGTACCTTAATGTAATGGAAGTCCTCCGATTGGCTATTCTTCTTTCTTTCTGGTCGTTCCCTCAATGCTGAGGATCGTGACTGTATGTCCATCTTCTCCACTCGGTCCGGTTCTGCGCCATATGTACCGCTCCCTGTATCTGGCCTCCAGTCACCTCTTTGAGGTGGTCCACCCATCTAGCTGGTGCTCTTCCTCTAGCGCGCTTCCCCTCCATTTGTCCGAGAATGATGAGTCTCTCCAGGCTATGCAATGGAGATCGCATTATGTGCCCAAAGAAACTCCGGATCCTTTCCTGGCACGTAGTCAGCAGACGCTTGGCAACCTTCAGCTCTTCGAGGATGGAGACATTGGTCCTCATAGCTGTCCAAGGAATGCGTAGCAGCTTTCTCCAGCACCACATTTCAAAGGCATGGATCTTTTTGCGGTCCTTTTTCCTGAGACACCAAGTCTCCACCCCGTACAGGTAAATAGAGAAGACCAACGTACGAACCAAACGCATCTTAGTTACTCGGCGAATATTACGGTCTTTCCAGATTTTATCGAGGCTAGTCATGGCACTTTTAGCCATCCCGATACGGCGTCCGATTTCTTTCTCGCAGTTACCACTGTTAGAGATCAGCGACCCCAAGTATATAAATTCCTCCACTTTCTCATAATCCTTGAGCGCATTTGATGGACTTAAAACTTGAGCTCTGTCCACCGTCATCACTTTGGTCTTAGAGTGGTTTATGTGCAGGCCAAATTCAAGGCTCACTCTTTCTATTCGCTCCAAGACCGCAGCCATCTCGGACTCGCTGGCTGCAAGGATTGTTGTATCATTGGCTATTCACTCAAGAGTAAAAGTAGTAGGTACATGGATTTTCATGTGCTTTTCATCAGAGTGTAAGCGTAAGTGTAAGCGGTAATATATACTTATCTATACTAATATTATAAAGCTGTAGAGTTTGTTTGTTTGTTTGTTTGTTTGTTTGAACGCGCTAATCTCAGGAACTACTGGTCCGATTTGAAAAATTCTTTCAGTGTTAGATAGCCCATTTATCGAGGAAGGCTATAGGCTACTTTTTATCCCGGTACGGGAAGTAGTTCCCACGGGATGCGGGTGAAACCGCTGGCAGAAGCTAGTGAATTATAAACTCTTTTCTATACTGCAACAACAACACTCTTCTATGAATGCTTCTATGCCTCGATGTTCTATGCTTCCTCTCAGAAAAAATCGAAACGTCATTTTTACAACGAAGTGATTTTATACTGTTTGCGATTACTTATTTACAATTTTCCTTTATTTCAAACAATTTTTTGTATAAACGTTTTATTTTTTGGAAATATATTGAACAAGACGGAATTATGGAGATTTCACGAAGTGCTGCTAACTTTCCAGAATGTGAAATATATAAAAAGAAGAAAGTTGAAATAGAAGTTAATCAAGGTATGTAGGATGCAATGCACGTCTAAAATACATTTTCCAGTGGGACCTACTAGGGCCAAAGCCAGCCGGTGCTGCGGGATTGTTCGCGCGAGTTACCTTGGCCCTGGTACATAAAGAGATTGAGAAGAAACACGATGGGTTTTAGTCAGTAAGAGACTGACACTCGCTCACGCTGCACTCGCAGCGGTGGAAGCCGCTGCGACCGTCTACCAGTGTTTTACAAGGAGCGACTGCCTATCTGACCTCCTCAAGCCAGTTACCCGGGCAACCCAATACCCCTAGACTGGTGCCAGACTTATGGCTTTTGACTACCCGTAACGACTGCAAAGGATGTTCAAAGACTCCCGGGACCAACAGTATAACGTGTTCTCCAAAACACTAAATTGTCCAATATTTATTATAACAAACACTAAAACCCCGTACATTTGGAAGGTGTCACCATAATAAGAAATGATCTATAGAAGGAGGCGCACTCTTACTTGAGAGGTTAGTTCTTTAACCAATAGGCCACCACGTCAAGAGGACGAATTGGAAATTTTGGCGCCAATGATCTCATTTTTTCTCAGTAAATACAAAATGGATCAAAATACAACTTGGTTACCTGAAAGTTCATGATAAAAACCTTATTTTGTTAGACTTCAGAACATGATTAGGTAACTTTTATAACAGAGAAAAATATATCAAACATACCTCTTTTTAAAAGAGATTCACATATTATGGGCAAACGGGACCGATTTAAGCCTCAACTTTTTTCGTAGTTGAGTATATACATACTCTTTAAAATTGTAGAAGGAATTTTTATCAAATTATCATTTCTAAATAATAAAATTACAAAACCATTTTGTCGCTTACGACTTTTAGTTATAAGCTAGCGCGCGTATTGTAATCCTCGCCCCGCTCAGACGCTCCGTCCCCTCTTGGCCCCTTAGGTGCGCGTGCCGGTTTTGGAATTATTGTTTACCAATTCGTCGCCTTAACGCGTTCTTCATCGTTGTCAATGTTACGTTTTCAGAACAGGCTCTAGAAATGTTTCAAGGCCTAGACGCGGTATGTCCGCTATTCGAGGAGAAAGTGCACAACTATAAACTGATGAAACACGTGTCTATGAACACGAATGAACTCCTGAGATGCCGCTGGAAGTCCATGGTTCGAAATATTGAGGGATGGAAGAAGCAGCCTTACCAGTTCTTGCATCTTAAGTATGTACTTATTTAAAGCTGGGTTGTAACGTGGTTTTATCAGATATTTAAATTGCAGATGCATCTTGCTTAAGAAGTTAGATAAAGTAGCAGACAATGTGTCATCATTGGATAGAGTGGAGCGCAATCTTCCTGCCTTTAGGGGCTTGTGTAAAGCCGGAGTGGTGCACACCACATAGATGCTGCACACTTTTAGATGCTGATTATCTTCAAAACCACGAGAGAAGCAATTTGTAGCAACTCTGTAATTGCAGTTAATTTGTAGCAACTAATGGCAGCAATTAGGTAGCAACTCTCTATGTGTGTTTCGAGGGGATCTATGAAGAGTTACAGAGTGAAAAAGTCGTGGTGGCCTAGTGGGTAAAGGACCAACCTCTCAAGTATGAGGTCGCAGGTTCGATCCCAGGTCAGGCAAGTACCAATGCAACTTTTCTAAGTTTGTATGTACTTTCTAAGTAATCTTAGACCCCAATGACTGTGTTTCGGATGGCACGTTAAACTGTAGGTCCCGGCTGTCATTGAACATCCTTGGCAGTCGTTACGGGTAGTCAGAAGCCAGTAAGTCTGACACCAGTCTAACCAAGGAGTATCGGGTTGCCCGGGTAAATGGGTTGAGGAGGTCAGATAGGCAGTCGCTTCTTGTAAAGCACTGGTACTCAGCGTAATCCGGTTAGACTGGAAGCCGACCTCAACATGGTTGGGAAAAAGGCTCGGAGGGTGATATGAAGTTACAGAGAATCTCATGGTCACTTCCACTATCGCAATGGCAAATGCTCATGCTCGCATCCTGCCGGCCGCAGCCCTGGGGCCCGATTCTCCTAATTTTACTTAAGCGACATACGATTCACGTTCGACTCGATTCGACTGAGATCCAATCCCGACTCGATTACGATTGAAGCGTATGTGGCATTCCGCTATTTTTTCTTTGAAATAAACGTTTTTATCCTTTTCTATCATTCAATAATGAATCATTTTGTCTGCAAATGATTTACGATTGCAAAATGATTGTACAGCAAACTACCGTATAGACCAAAATCACCAAAATAGCAGACCAATCGCACACCAATCAAATGTCAATCGAATACGATTGGCCTTTTATTAGTAGCAGAATGCCCGAAATGGTAAAAACTGCTATTACGATCATATTGCGATTCGATTTCTATTCGATTTTGACATTATTAACTTAGGAGAATCGGGCCCCTGGTTTACAAAGTGCTTCAGAAGGAACAAGAATGAGATACCCTCTCCTCTCTCTCCTCTCCAAACCTATGAGGCGTAACCTCAATCTAATAAGAACCTTTTTCAGCGATTTCCACTTCAACAACTACGCAGTCCGGTACAACCCGGCCGAGACGGTTGCGAACTGGCCGACATACAGAGTGCACTTGAAATGCGGCCCCGGAGTCGATGCCTACGGACAAATACCTATACCCAGTGATCTGAAGACTTTTCGGGCTTAGGTTTATTTTTTTAATTTTGGTATAAAATGTGTCGGATTTCAGGTGTAGGTAGGTATGTTCCATTCCATTTGTATAGGCTCTTAACTAAAGATGAACGATCTGGGTTGAACTTGTGGCTTTTTATTCAAAAACTAGGTACATATTTAGATTGTTCTAAGCAGTAGTTTGTTTACCTTTGGTTAAGCGGCATACATCACAACGACTTTGGAAACTCCACAGAAAAAAGAATATCCCTCAAACCGGGAAAAATAGCGAACAGATACTACATTTAAAAAGCTATATTGCATATAAGCATATCAAATACCTACGACAGCTATGAAATAAGAACGCGTGATACTCTTTCAAAATAACATTTAAATCAATTATTTAACTATTCTCTGACATAATTGATTTGGAAAATATGCAGAAAGCAGTAGCTAGAACGCGTTTTGTTTACATACAGATACTAGCGGCCCGCCCCGGTTTTGGACTACTTTATTACATAGACTAGCTTCTGCCAGCGGTTTCACCCGCATCCCGTGGGAACTACTTCCCGTACCAGGATAAAAAGTAGCCTATAGCCTTCCTCGATAATTGGGCTATCTAACACTGCAAGAAATTTTCAAATCGGACCAGTAGTTCCTGAGATTAGCGCGTTCAAACAAACAAACTCTTCAGCTTTATAATATTAGTATAGATGTTACAGCCAAAGTTATTAAATATATATTATACATAATGACTGGTCATTGTATATAATACCCAAATTGACTAGACAGTGTGATAGATTAATCACTTTATCCGGATCTAATTCATAATAGCTGGTCAAAGTTAGCCAAAGTAATAAATATGGTATAATCGTCTGACTATTTACTAATTCTTAGAAACGGCTCAAGTTATTATCAACTCTTTTTATGATAAATCATCAAATGATTTCTCCCACTGTGGGAGAGCAGCGCGTGAGCGTGAGCGTGCAGCGTGAGGTCAGACTGTTAGTGGCTTAAACCCACGCGTTGAACAACGCGCACCGCCGAGACGGGTCCGTGTCTCCCAGGAGACGGAAGGCCGATAAGGCACCCGAACTCATCGCACAGGCTCACGTCTACGGTGGCTGGGAGTCGTCTCTCGACCACACAGAAGGAGACGACTGCATCCCAGTACCTCTCGCCCCGGACCTTGGCTTGAACCAGGGCCGGGTGCGAGAAGTCGCCACTGCCGACTGCCTCGACGAGGAAACGGTGCCCTTCCCGGGCAGGGCACACTCCGGGCCGTCGGTACAGTGGCCCGAGCCACACTTCAAAGAGGGGACTTTTCGCTACTATTATGGGGTGCACTGTGCTAACTAGCCTTTTTCGAATTATATTAAGGTCAGCTACCAGGCACTTTAGTTAGTTAACATGAATAATCTTAACCTACTTGTTTTATTACATTATCTAAGTCTATGGAGATATTATATAAAATTGCTAGTTAATGTGATTAATTCTGTGTCAATTATCACTTTATCCAAATTGAGTAGATATTATAAATAATAGCTAGATAATATGTATAATATGCGGACTTATTACTTTGGCTGTAACATAGATATAAAGCTTCCTATTGAAACACCTGCGTGGTTAAGCTCTTCTAAGGGAGCAGACGTCGAGCAGCGACTTAATATTGTTATAATGCGCAAGTGTACTTAAATAATGTGTCATTCAATATAATTTCTATAAGAACGTTGAAATAAGAAGGAACCACATTTGTAAGATAAAAAATATTGTGATTCGTTTGTTACCAGCCGTTATTTTGTAACTATTTATTTTGCTACTTACCCAATATTTTTGATTTAGTTTTATTATTTGAAATCAATTTAATTTGTTATTGTTGTTCTATTTAATTTACTATAGAATTTTTTTTACATAACTATTTAAGAGCTGTTTCAAACTAGCAGGTTATTTAATCCTCCCCAACAGTACCATTTTTGTTGGCGCCCAACTGGGACCGTATCTTGAATCGTCCATCTTTTATAAAATTGTAAAAGGTTTGGTAAAATAAAAGCTCGTATTAAAGTAATAAGTTTTTTATTTCTTAAATCAATAGTTTTACCTACATTACCTTTATCTAATAACTAGCTTCTGCCAGCGGTTTCACCCGCATCCCGTGGGAACTACTTCCCGTACCGGTATAAAAAGTAGCCTATAGCCTTCCTCGATAAATGGGCTATCTAACACTGAAAGAAATTTTCAAATCGGACCAGTAGTTCCTGAGATTAGCGCGTTCAAACAAACAAACAAACAAACTCTTCAGCTTTATAATATTAGTATAGATAATTAACAATGTTGCAACTTTTATTAGGCAAGAAGCCATTGAATGTTAATATCTTAAGTTTCTACATCATTCTTTGTTTTACCAGTTTCTTTCTCAAAAACATGGCCATGTTGCCTCTTCAAATGGCGTCTCCAAGAATCTTTTGACTTGAACTTAGCGTCACAGTAACTACAACAGAACGAGCGCAAATCTTCATGAGTCCTCTCATGTCTATGCTGATCACATTTAGTAAAAAACCGCATACCACACTTCGCACATGGATAATTTCTTTCCTTAATATGAACTGAACGGACGTGTAGTTTTAAGTTTATCGACGACCAAAAAGTCTTTTCACACAGCGAACAACTAAACGTCTCTCTTTGCAAACCATGCTCTTTAACCTTATGCGCTCTCACTAAATAGGAGTAACGAAACGTCTTGCTACACAAGTTGCAATAGCTTTTCAAATTTCGAACGCCATGCGCTTGACGTAAATGCTTCGTTCTTGCCGCGCTTGTCAAAAAAATGGCGGGACATTGCGAACATTTTTTCTCTTTATGCTGCGAGTGGACGTGGGAAGATAAACTCTGACGATTTATGTATGAAAGTCCACATATTTCGCAAACGTTGTTAGTGTATTCATAATGAGTATTCATGTGAATTGATAATCTTAAATATGTATTGAATTTTGTATCGCAGAGCGCACATTTGAATCCGTCATGCAACTTATATGGCACTAAGTAATGATCTTTTCCCTGGAACGCGATCTTATGTTGCATTTTTAAATGATCCATTAATTTCGACAAATCGTCGCATTTTTCGGAGCACATATTGCATTTTAAGTCTGATATTTCGGCATTTTTGCAGGATAAGCCTTTTAATCTATTTACTAGGCTCTTAATTTTTGTGCTAGCGTGGGTAAATGAATGTTCTTTCAGTTGACCTAAGTCAGTGAATCTCGTATTACAATGTTGGCAACCGAATTTATTTTGAAACGATTTAAAAAGGCAGAGATTCGAGTTTTGTATAAGTTTCAAGGTATTCTGGCGTTTGTAACGCAAACGCAAGTCCGACTGGGATATTTCTTTTTTGTTTTCAACCTTCTTCTTTTTTGTCTTCGCTGTAAAAAATAAAACTTATTTTTATAAGTATAATCATCGGCACGAATCTTGAGCGCTGACCTTCACCTGCGCAGAAGTGATTTATTGGGTCCTTTTTGTGGTATGAAGTGAGGCGCGGGGGCGGGCTAAAGCGGTGATTGGCCCGCAGCGCATCGCGTCAAAGCCGTCACTCGAGATTGGTTCTTTGCTAATAAATCACTTCTGCGCAGGTGAACGTCAGCGCTCAAGATTCGTGCCGATGAATCTAACACAGATTTCTAAATTATTTTATCATTATGGCAACACTAGAACATCTTAAGTACCAGGTAAATGTACCCGAATCTGTCAAAATTTTACCAATCGAACATTAACCTTCCACTGTTGTGATAAGGTTGAGAATCTATTGAAGAAATTTGACCTGCCTGTATATACAAAGTACCTTCTTTTAACAAGTAGTCACATCCATTATTATGCTACTGTCTGCAAAATCCCAAATTAATTCTATACTATTCCAATAAGATTGGTCTTTTATTAGTGGCAGAATGCCCGATATGGTGAAAACTGCTATTGCGATTCAATTTCTATTCAATTTTGACATTATTAACTTAGCAGAATCGGGACCCAGATTGTAGTACCTTGATGGCGATTGTTCGCGCGTGTTACCGCGGCGCTGGTACATAAAGGGCTTAAGAAGGAACATGCTGGATTTAGTCAGTAAGTCTGACACTCCCTGACGCTGCACCCACAGCGAGAGGGGTCATTTGATGATTTCCCATTTCCCACCAAAAAAACGACCTCGACGGGCTGGCTATCTTTCATTAAAAAACCGATCAAGTGCGAGTCGGACTCGCGCACGAAGGGTTCCGTACCAGAGCAAAAATGACCAAAAAAATCACGTTTGTTGTATGGGAGCCCCCCAAAATATTTATTGTATTCTCGTTTTCAGTATTTGTTGTTACAGCGGGAGCAGAAATACATCATCTGTGAAAATTTCAACTCTCTGACTATCACGGTTCATGAGATACAGCTTGGTGACAGACGGACGGGCGGACAGAGGAGCGAAAACAATAGGGTCCCGTTTTACCCTTTGGGTACGGAACCCTAAAAATTACCTGTATCATCTATATTCTTGAGATTTCTCTTCCTCTTTTTACTTCTAGAGGTTTCATCAATATCTAAGTCTTCATCATTACAAGAACTTAAAGGTTTTGCATGTAAACCTACATTATCTTCTTGACAATCAGTATTTTCAAAATCGGAAGCTCCATCACTATGTTCTATTTGGTCACTTGCAGTATTCATACTTTCGTGTAAATTAATATTTCTTGAATTTTCGCCAATAGTTCTAGTAGAGTTTAAGGAATAATTTTTATCAAGTAAAGGGTTTTTTTGATTCATTGGCTGTTCAAATTCATTTTTGAATCTAGTTTTGAATAATGAGTTAGTTTTTGAGTCTTCTGAAGTTTTTTGCCTGTTAGATTCCAGTTGGATGACGAAGCATTTTCCTGAAATGGAACAAATAAAATATTATTTTTTGTTTAATTCCATCCTAAAGGCTCCGAAACTACTGAACTGATTTGAAAAATTCTTTCACTGTTTGGTAGCTACACTATCCAGAGTAATATTCCTCTAAAAAAAGTCCTGTTTGTTTTTTTTTGAAAAAACTCTGTAGGTAAACTAATATAAGTAGGAGGAAACATTTTTATTGGTAAAAATGTTTCCTCCTACTTATATTAGTTTTGAAGTATAGATATCCTGAGAGGTGTCGGTTTTTGATAAGACTGCAGAAAAACAATTTAATTTATAAATCATTTCAGATTTAAAAAAAACTGATAGCTTTACCTTTCTGTGATGAACCTGGAGTAAAATTTTCCCATTTAATATCATTTTCATTAAAAGAATAATCTCTATCAATGACATATTCATCAAAATTATCTGCTTCTTCAGTCATTGTGTTTATGTTAGTGCCTAAAATAAAGTGTACATTTTAAATTTATTTGATTGTGTATACTACTTGCTGTTTTGACTGCTGGCCTAAGCGCGACCAAAAATAATGTTATTCAAATATTGGCTTTAAGTATTACTCTTTAGAAATACTTTACATTGGCAACTTGACTGTCTGACGATAGTAAGCTCAGTGACAGCAAGCTGTCTGTAAAAAAAATATGCAAAGAGTGTATGTACAACCCGTGCTGATAAAGAATGGGATTAGAAATCGCGACAGCTGTATTCAACTCTCGCTCATGTGCTATAGTGTATGAGCGAGAGGTGAATACAGGTGTCACGATTTCTAATCCCATTCTTTATCGGCACGGGTAGTAAAAGGGAATAATTAAAGCCCATATTTTAACAGTAGTATTGTCTGGGTCTGTTAGCAGATTATAATTTGGCTATTAATACCGTCATTCAATTATGGTAGATATTATCTCTCACAAGTACCTTTGCCATAAGTTTCCAAGTGAACGCTGTTCCTGAGCAACTCCTGTACTTCTAGAACTTTCTTCTTATAAGCGGCTGCATCCCGAAGCTTGGAGACACACTCTTCACAAATTAGACTCCTTTGTTTCTCATCAATTGTTATCTGTAATGGAAGTAATTAAAACAAAGTGTGATGATATGAAACAGCTGAATTAAAACCATGTAATTTGATCTCAGAATAGACTGAATTCTTTAAGCCATAGGTCACATGTAGTCTAAAATTTTGAATATAATAAACAGTCTAAAAGACCTGTTTATGTGGTTGGTGAACTTGGACCTAACGGTTGTTATGTTTCCCAGTGAGGGAGGTTTGTGAAGATAAAGATAAAGATAAATTTATTTGCAAATATGGGTACAGCACAGGTGATATGGATACATTTTAACGGTTAAGCCATATTTTGCCATTAAGGCATGCAGATTTTAATAATGTCAGATAACCAGTTGCTTTATGTTATATGCTGATATTCAGCCGTTTCTAGTGAGAAAGCCTATTAGCTGGATAAATTACGATATAACTGGAACTTTCAGCACTCATTTAATTATTTAATTTAAAATTATTAAATTTGAAGGCTTTGCTGTAGGTACTTTAATGAATGTGGCTGTGCACATAGTACAGAGCATTACTTTATTTGTCTTTCGAATGAAAAGCAATAAACTTATACTCACATTGATGTTAAAAATATTCAACAACATTTGGCAGTAATTTTCTGTGACTTGCCCAAAATAATAGTCATTAGCCATGTCCTTATAGCAGTCTTCTGATAAACAACATCTGCAGAAATATTTCTCGTTCATGTTTTAGAACAATTTTTAATTTCTATTTAATTCACAAAACGATAAAAATTAAAATATTTGCAGCTTTGTTTATTTTCTTTCTAAATATAGCGCTCCGTTCCAGCTCCTGTCTTGAAATTTAATGCATGAAAAAGGGACAAAATATGGTAGTTTTCTGTAAGTGCAAAAGAGAAGGTGAAAAAGGTGGTTGTCAAACTGACGTTGACGGTGCACGTTTAGATACTGCTCTGACCTTCAACACGTTTCACACGTTTTCACGACCTTTTTAATGATTTCAACTGAACAAGCTTTACATTTAAACAATAATTAGGACAAGAATTCAGTTGTTTTATGTAAAACTTTCATGTGAATGCAAAATGAAATTTTACGCGGATTTTGCAGACTTTTTTGAAGGCAAAACACGTTTAGTTTCATCTTTTATCATATTGACATTTTGGCATCTTTCATAATCTGATCTGACATTGTTGTTGTACTGTGTTTGTCGATATTTGTGTTTTTTTTTGCTAAATAATATAATACAATTAGTTAAATTCTACACTAAAGCACCTTTACTAATGTGTAAATAACGAATGTAATTAGTTTTGAGTCTATATATAAGAGAAATATAACAAAATGGCAACGAAAAAGGGAAAAGGTCCAACATTTGATGGTGGTTTGTGTCGATGCTGTGGAAATATGAAAAAATGCCGCGTTTTGAACATAGAATACGAGAGTTTTGGTGAAAAAGAAGTCTATTCGGATATGATCATGGATTGCTTTAGTTTACTGGTGAGATATTTACAATATTTCCGTGTTATTGATTAGATTTTCTAATTGACCAGTGTTTCCTTGGTTCGTTTTTTATTGTAGAAATTTTACATCTATAATACCACAGTCACTTTCATCTCGAGAAAAATAATTTCTATACAGAGATGTGGATAAAAAAAAGCATATGCCACATGGCGATAGTGTAGCTTCCCAACAGTGAAAGAATTTTTCAAATTGGTTTAGTAGCTTCTGAGCCTTCGTAAGTAAAAAAAAGTGTTTCTAATTTATGGTATTATACGTAATTTAACTGCGTTGTGGACCAACCGTCTAATGGGTTTAGAAACGACTGCTGTGCTGGCTGCTGGTCTTAGATTTGATTTCCAGGTTGAGGAGTCCCAGAACGAAAGTGAAGAAATAATGAGTGCACCTGTGTTTGCACAAATGCTTGTGCACTATAATATGTCCTGCACAGCTGGCTGATCTCCTTATTATTGTCTCTCCTATTATTGTATGTAGCAAAGATAAATTTCTATCTAACACATAACATCTTCCTTCTAGCTATCCCACTTAGACGGAGTACCTTCAGAGCGTCTGATCTGTGCAACCTGTGTGAACAGGATCCGAGATGCACTCAGCTTCAGGAGACAAGTGTTGAGATGCGAGGAGGCGTTCCTGCAGATGAAGATTTATGATGCTAAGACTGACGGTTTGTTGCGCATTTGAATTTGTTAGCGATATTTTTGTAACTCTAATAAAATAAGACTGCTTCTGCCTACCTCTAAAGAGTGCCAAAGATGCTCAAAACACAGCAGAACCCACCAATTTATGGCCAACGAACACCTGAGGGAATGGGCAAATAATTATAAGTTTTTAATTACTCTGCCTATATCTTATTCTATCGAAACCTAGCACACTTGCGCACGGTGAATTGGTCGAATCGTCCGAATCTGGAAGAATCAAAGATATGACAATTGGATTCCTTCTCCACGGTCGCAGCTGTTTCTTCTGACAGGTCTGCGTTCACCATTAACGTGCCTTCATAAACACAGAGGACTCACAGAATACACAGGTCGAACGCGCCAAGCGTTGCTTAACTGTATTATCGTTAAATATCGGCTATTATTTTGGCCAGGAGCACATATCAGTACATAGTATAAAACAAAGTCACCTTCTCTGTCCCTATGTCCCTATGTCTGCTTAAATCTTTAAAACCACGCAATGGATTTTGATGCGGTTTTTTATAGGTAGAGTGATTGAAGAGGAAGGTTTATATAACCATTGCACCCGTGTGAAGCCGTTAACTAATAATAATTTCACATCACCTTACAGACTCAAAGCCAGGCAGTCCATGGCTGCCTAAACTGGACGTGGATGTGGTGGTGAAAGCCGAGCCGGTGGCCACAGACCCGCGCAGCGATGACGAACACTGTGGTGATGCGTTAGCTGATGCACCAGGTAAGAGAAACTATTTAAATATTGAAATTATGTAAAAAAATCTAAAAAGACACTAAAAAGTAGCTATAATTTTATCAGCAGTTTAAATTTTCGCAAAATTCGATGTGGGTCCACAACTAAATTCGTTACACAAGTACCTATGCACGTTTGTTCATACCCTTCACGCGCTCTGTCACCCGGTAATACCTAAAGATGTTTTCTTGAGCAAAGTTCCAAGACGATAGAAAGTCTGACGATAGAAGAAACAAAACAATGTAAAAATTCGATAAACTTCCACTAAGTTATCTACTAAAGGTATTGTATAGAGCAGCTAAAGCATTATTTTTAACCGACTTCACAACTTCGACAATTCGGATGTTGTGTGTAATGTATATTTATAAAGTCATATAAAAGACTAGCTTCTGCCAGCGGTTTCACCCGCATCCCGTTACTTCCCGTACCGGGATAAAAAGTAGCCTATAGCCTTCCACGATAAATGGGCTATCTAGCACTGAAATAATTTTTCAAATCGGACCAGTAGTTCCCGAGATTAGCGCGTTCAAACAAACAAACTCTTCAGCTTTATAATATTAGTATAGATTAAACTAAAAAATCTATTCTCCCTTTCAGATGACGACTTAAAACCGGATAAAATGGATGCCGACCCGGTTAACCCGGTTGACCCCGACGACCCGGATGATTTGCCCCTAACACATCACATTACCAAGCCAGAACTCTCATTACCGACTGAACTGATTGAGGAAAAAGAGTTATCACCGCCACCGGTTAAAGTGAGGAAAAGTCCCAAAAATAGAGTGGTAAAACCTGTGGCTAATAGTAATAGTAAGTATTGTAATAATGGCTGATTATTGAAATGATACTTAATTTAGGAATGACTCGAACATCTGTATTTACATAATAAAGACGCTTTTTCGTTTGTCTGTTTGTAAAAAGCCAAAAGCTCCGAAACCACGAATTTGAAAAAAAAGACAAAATATAGTCTATGTTACTCAGGGATAGTGTAGCTCGCAAACAGTAAGAGAATTTTTCAAATCGGTTCAGTAGTTTCGAAGCCTTTAGGATACAAATAAACAAAAAAAATCTTTATTATATTCTAATGGGATTCTTTATTATATTTTTCTTATCTATACTAATATTATAAAGCTGAAGAGTGTGTTTGTTTGTTTGAACGCGCTAATCTCAGGAACTACTGGTCCGATTTGAAAAATTCTTTCAGTGTTAGATAGCCCATTTATCGAGGAAGGCTATAGGCTACTTTTTATCCGGGTCCGTGCCGAGGTTCCCACGGGATGCGGGTGAAACCGCTGGCAGAAGCTTATATATTCATACAATACGTTTAGAAAGATTTAATTTTTTATAAGTATATATTTCTCATAATCATTACTTTAAAATATGCACAAAAATAAACAACACTAATAGTTATTACTAATACATAATCCCTTTCATTTCCAGAAATACCAATGTCGAAAATGCAACAACTGATGCGTGAGAGAGACACAACATACATGATGGAAACCAACATTTTAACAATAGTAGAATACTCATACGTCTGTCCTTTCAAATGTAGACACAACCATTTACTATGCTACTACTGTGGTGAACTGCACTCCGACCCCGCTTTATTAAGAAATCACACAATAGAATTACATCATCCGAAGAAATTTAAAGTCACCGAGCACAAAAAAATGGTCAAAATTGACTTGACGAGAATTGATTGTAGACTGTGTGGTATAAAAATAGATAATTTGGAAGATTTTAAAAAGCATATTTCTGGTGTACATAAGAAGAAATATTATTTTAATCATAAAGATTCGGTTTTGCCGTTCAAGTTGACTCGGGATGAGTTGAAATGTGCTATTTGTAATGTTTTGTTCCCGTACTTTCATGCGCTGAATAAACATATGAATGAACATTTTAGTAATTATGTTTGTGAAACTTGTGGATTGGGTAAGTTTAAATATCATTTGCCTAGCCATTTCCTTAACTATTGGGGTTGACAGCCAGTCTATCTGGATCTACTTGTGCCACATGGAGTGACTGCCTATCTGACCCCAACCCAGTTACCCAGGCAACCCACGTCCGGACATCATCTTCCGAACCCTTTCCCAACTATGTTGGGGTTCGCTTCCAGTCTAACCAAATGATGATAACCAGTGTGCCATATGGAGCGAGTGCTAATCTGACCTCGACCTAATTAACCAGGCAACCCAAGACTGGTGTTAAGATTTTTCAAAGATGTTTAAATGACATCCAGGAATTAAAGTTACCTCGCCTACCGAAACACGGATATCTACTATAAACTAATTTATTCTTACCTCTGAAAAAATCCTAATTTATAGACCTGAAAGTTTGTATGATAGACTAGCTTCTGCCAGCGGTTTCACCCGCATCCCGTGGGAACTACTTCCCGTACCGGGATAAAAAGTAGCCTATAGCCTTCCTCGATAAATGGGCTATCTAACACTGAAAGAATTTTTCAAATCGGACCAGTAGTTCCTGAGATTAGCGCGTTCAAACAAACAAATAAACTCTTCAGCTTTATAATATTAAGTATAGATATTTGTTCCTAATTCCAAAAAAACTCAAATGGATTTTGATGAAAATTGGCAATAATACAGGACATCAGATTAACTTACGGGCTACTGTTTATTCGAGTGTGCGAAATAGTTTCCTTGTTACACGGTTAGAACAGCTACTAGCTAGTCCAAACTAATATTATAAATGCGTAAGTAACTCTGTCTGTCTGTCTGTCTTTTCTTCACGCCTAAACTACTGAACCGATTTGTGTGAAATTTGGTACAAACATAGTTTGGAACTTGAGGAAGGACATAGTTTTTATTACAAAAAATACAATTTATTCCGGACATATAGCGCCATCTATTGGTCAAACCAAAATCTGCCGGAAGGCACAATTCCACGCGAACGAAATCGCGGGCAAAAGCTAGTATAAAATAAATATGAAGATTGTTCAGAAACGGTTCAAATACCACTTTTATTAATGCCGATCGTCTCTAAAATAAATATAAAAATAAGTAACCAACCTTATCTAAAAACTTTCTATCTATAACCTCCAGGTTTCGTCGACAAAGGTCGTTTCATGATGCATCAACAACGTCACGAACAAGGCGACTTCCCCTGTCCCGACTGCGGCAAAGTGTTCAAGGCGCAGTACAACAAGGAACTGCACGTGGACCGCGTTCACAGGAAGAAGGGCCGCGTGTACTGCCCCAAGTGTGATGTTAAGCTCATGTCTTACCCGCAGAAGTTGAAGCATTTGGTTGAGGTGAGGGTATTTTTAGAGAAAATCAATAATGGAGATTGGGCTTTCCTGGGCTCTACTGAAATTGGTATCAAATGAATAACTTTTACTATGGGCGATATGGGGCCGTTCAAGTATTACGTAAGCACTATAGGGGAGTAGGGGGGGGTCTTTGTTTTACTTATTTTGGATGACATGGGGGGTAGGGGAGTCCAGATGATGATTACGTCATCGATAGTTATTTACTTTTTTACACGAATGGCAACCCTCACATTGTCTATGCTTGAAAACAAAACGCATTTTCGGGGATTCCCGCAAATATACACGCATACGTTTAGGCACTCGCTTTAGAATCGATTCGGGGAATTACCGCGCGCTGTTCACTTGTCTAAATTTCTTCTGTCAGTGTATTGTTTTGTTCGGATATATGTGTATGGATGTTAATTGAAAAATGTTTACATAAGCATGGGGGGAGGGGGTAAAAGCTTTGCTTACTTTTGCTGACAAGGGGGATGGGGGGGTTAATAATTGTAATAAATCTGCTTACGTAATATTTGAACGGCCCCTATCTTGTGGGATATTTAGGAAAAAATATATTTGCATATTACTGCATCAGAATTGTATGAGCTACGCCACTCTATTGGTCGCAGTTTACTTTATCTATAGGCCGACCATTTAACTCGCGTATCGCCTGCGCGGTAAGAAGGGGGCGGGGGCGGGTAACGCTAGACACGGAGTCAATAATCCAAAGATTTATCTCGAGATAGACATTGTTGGTATCCTTTTTTTTAAGTATTTATTTTTAAGTTTTACAAATATTTTATTAATAGCTTTTTAGGTACAAAATCATAAAAAAATGAATAAAAAAAAAATCAATCAATCAATCATGTTTCATCGAGGTAAACAATGTTTCTTTGATCTCTTCTGTGCTTCTTTATCGCATTAAGATAACGCCACCGCCACGATACGATGTTTGGTTGTTCAATCAGTAATTTTCTTTTTGATTGACATTTCTTAAATCGAAAGCCAAGTTTATGAATCAATGTTCTCAAATATTCTCGGCCACATTCTCTCTGAGTTTCGCATTCAAAGTTTTTAATGTAGGAACCTTCTTATAAACCGTATAAAATTGAGTTATTTTTCTTCTAACAACGCCCTCTGTAAAACTGTCAACTTCAATTTTTTTCTTTCAGATCTGTGTATTTTTTTTTGGTGATTTAAAATTTACATTATTTTGTTCATCTTTTAGTTCATTTCCTTCTTTTATTATTTTACATATGGTAGTCACCGAGAGTCCTGTAGCTTTAGCAACAAGTTTGTTTAGGTTTACGTCTTCAAGATACTCTGTAGAATTATGATCTTGTTTTCTGGCTTTAAAATAGGAATATACATTGTATGCTAATTGTTTAGCTTGCTTGTTAATTTTATTCGCAAAACTGCAAGAGCGATTCATCTTGAGATTTATCTTGGCAAGTCGTATACCTTGTGCGTTTATGTCCAAGCGTCCGTAACAAAAATGACAACCGCGCGCTGCAAGCACAGCCAGCGCACTGTTGCACTTGACGTAAGCTGTCTGCTCCGCGCACCCCTTTCACCCACCCGCTAACATCTCCCCTCGCTCCCTTCTTACCGCGCAGGCGATACGCGAGTTAAACGGTCAGCCTATGGTACTTGACATTTTACGTCACGGCATAAGGCGTCATTTTCTATTACTGCATGTTATTTCTGTCACGGTGTATGCCGTTAATTTCTGCCGTCATTTTTTGCCACGGCTTATGATGTCATTAATCGTCACGGTAAATGACGATATTATCCGTCACGATATGTGACGAGATTATCCGTCACGGCATAATTCGTTATTTTCTGACACGTCATGACGGCATTTTCCGTCACGACGGCATTGTGTAAAAAGTTCTATCAATATTGTTCCCAGGTACACGGTGAAGAGCCTCTAAGCTTCCCCTGCACGATGTGTGAGAGAATATTCGATACTAGAAGAACGTTGACTATACACAGACGGAAAGACCATTTGAAAGATTTTAGGTAAACTATTATACCCTTACTACAAAAACTTAAACATCTGTTGAACACTTTTTTTACAGCCGACCCCAACATAGTTGGGAAAAGGCTCGGGAGATGACGAATACTAATTAAGCATTTTTTTTTACAGATACGAATGCCAATGCTGCGGCCAAAAGTTCTTCACCCGGTTCGCTTTAAACAATCACATGCCAACTCACACGGGTGAAAGGAACTTCAAATGTAAAGTCTGTGAGAAAAGCTACCCCAGACTGAAAACTCTGAAAGACCATATGAGGATACACAGCAATGATAGAAGGTACCGTTGTCACGTGTGTGGACAGGCCTTTATACAGAACTGCAGTCTGAAAGGGCACGTGAAGAGCCAGCATCCGGAGTATCATGTTGGTATTTAGACGGTATGTCAGTCATATAGTCACTTTGTCAAATAACAGCCACTTTGTCAGACATATAGTCACTTTGTCAGACTATAGTCACTTTGTCAGACTATAGTCATTTTGTCACACTATAGTCATTTTGTCAGACTATAGTCATTTTGTCAGACTACAGTTACTTTGTCAGACTACAGTTACTTTTTCAGGCTATTTCACTTTGTCAAATAGTCACTTCGTCACTCATATACTCTGTCAGCTAGATCAACACTGTCAGTACGATAGACATTTTGTCAATCACATAGACACTTTGGCAGACAGACAGACAATTTGTCAGCCATAGAGTCACTTTGTCAGATAGACAGACAAACTGACAAATATATACCAACTAACTTTAGGTATAAATTATGACCATTTTTTAATAATTATATCTCTGTTTGTATGTATTGAAAATATTGCAAGAGATTGTTTTTTTGTAAATATTAAATCTACATATGCTACAATTTATTTGTATTACTTATTAAGGAAAGTACATCATCATCCTCCGAGCCTTTTCCCAACTATGTTGGGGTCGGCTTCCAGTCTAACCGGATTCAGCTGAGTACCAGTGCTTTACAAGAAGCGACTGCCTATCTGACCTCCTCAACCCAGTTACCCAGGCAACCCGATACCCCTTGGTTAGACTGGTGTCAGACTTACTGGCTTCTGACTACCTAAGGAAAGTACATGGATGTTAATTAATAAGAATTATATTTATTGTTAACATAAATAAGTTCAATCATTATTTACTTAATAGTAACGAATATTTCTTGTATAAAATATCAGTATTATTTATTTGGAAAATTCGACCTTTTTTCGGCGATTTTTATAAACCTTGTATGTAAATAATTCTCTAAAATTGTATATAATGTAAATAAAATTCGAATTTGAATTGTTTATGATTTTCCTGTATTACTGAATACACGAATTTTAATATTAAAAATGTTGTATTTTCTTTCACTTCTGCGATCTGTTATGAGTACATTTACGTCTTTATTGGTAGACAATGAATCTGACATAATGATGTCCTCCTAGCCGATTATCGGCCACGGCGGATGTTCTCATATAAGGAGATCAGCCAGCTGCGCAGGACATTATTACAGTGCACGAGCATTTGCTTGGAGACAGGTGCACTCTCTCTTCCTTTACTCTCATAGCGCGATGAGACGACAATCTGACACCACCGGAGAGAAGACAGGCATCCAGTGATCCATCCAATAGTTTTTTGGTAAAAAGGAGAACAAAAACATACATTCTTTCAAACTAATATTAGTAGGATACAAATGAAAGTCAACATTAGTTTACCGTACAATTTATTATTGCTTAGAAGTTTCTTATTTAATATTTAAAAAATATACTTTATACAATTGAGTATAGAAAATAAATAAATATACTGTAAAATAAGGAAAAATATCAGACTTCGTATATTTAAAAAAAATAAATAAATGCATTTTTAACCGACTTCTCAAAAAGGAGGAGGTTTTCAATTCGGCCGGTATGTTTTTTTCACTTTATGCTGATATTGAAAATTGTGTTGTATCTTAGAATAGTAATATTTACAAAATAATAATAAATTAAAAGAAATAAAGGAAATTGAACATCACTACATACATTTACATTACATAATACAAATATGCATAGTAAGTGAGTTGCACCATTTAACTATAACGATAACGGAACCATTTTCAGTTGTCAAATCGCCGATGTGAGCATTGCGCGGCAAGTATACGGCTGGTTATGGTTTGGTTATCGTTATAGTTAAGGCGACGAATTGGTCAACAATAATTCCATAACCGGCAAGCGCATCAAGGCGCCAAAAGGCGTCTGAGCGAGGCGAGGATAACAATACGCGCGCTAGCTTATAGCTAAAAGTCGTAAGCGACAAAATGGTTTTGTAATTTTATTATTTAGAAATGATAATTTGATAAAAATTCCTTCTACAATTTTAAAGAGTATGTATATACTCAAAAGTTAAGAGACTTAAATCGGTCCCGTTTGCCCATAATATGTGAATCTCTTTTTAAAAAGAGGTATGTTTGATATATTTTTCTCTGTTATAAAAGTTACCTTATTATGTTTTGACGTCTAACAAAATAAGGTTTATATCATGAACTTTCAGGTAACCAAGTTGTATTTTGATCCGTTTTGTATTTACTGAGAAAAATTGAGATCCTTGGCGCCAAAAATTCCAATTCGTCCTCTTAAATGGTGCAACTTACCTTTATTATTTACATATTTAATTCATTATAATTTAGAGGTATACTGGTTAGGTCTTACTATATTGCTTTATTGATTTTGAAAGGAAAATTAAGTCACAATTGTTTTTTCAATTACACGATTTTTGTCGTCAATAGGGTTGTTTCCAATTTTCGAAAATCTATTTAAATAGCTTCTAAATAATTTAAAGATCACCCCTCCTATAATTTTGCGTCTTAAATCTCTTTACTTTTTATGTATTCGATTTTTTTCTATTTTTCTTAAAACATTGCCCAGAAAACGCTCGATCACGTGACTGTGACGTCAACATGTACTATGTGTTCCTTTACACTTTAACGCACATCTAAAGAGAAGTAACTAATTAGAAAGAACTTATTGATTTTTAAATTTTAATAATGTAGAGGTATTCTTATAATATAGATACAAAAACAAATATTTTAAACATTTAAATTATTTTTAAACATTGGGCACAAAAGAAAATACCTGTAATGTTTTGAGTTGTGTACGCGGTAAAATAAAACTGCAAAGGAACGTAAAGTTTATGTTTGTTATTGAGGTTATGTTTGTGTCATCTTGGTTATTAGCAAAGAATTGAGCGACAATAAAACTATCAGCTTTCATAAATCCTTTCTCCACAATTATTTCCTAACTTTTTTCGCTCAAATACAAATCAAAACTGAAGAAAACAACACATCAATTCTCAGGTTATACCTGTCATAGACTGTCACTGTCAAATACTTGTCATTGTCAATGTAAAGTGACGACATCGGACTCGATTCGCCGTTTTCAAGGGCGTGACGTAATAGACGATAACTTTAAAATTCATAAATTATTTAAAAATTATGTGGTCAGTTATAAATAATATAATATAGCTTATCGTGTTCCTAGTTTTGTGAACTTTCGGTGCATATACCTATTTTTAATTGACTGAATACTAGGAAACAACCCTATTTGACACAAAAAAATTCTAACGTGAACTTGTCGAGATTCATTGGAAGTTTCTCATAAAATTAGATGTATATTATAACTAACTGTTTTGCCGTGGTTTCACCCGTTTCCCGTGGGAACTTCTGCCCGTACCGGGATAACATAATATGTTAACTCTTATACTATATAACTCTTCCCGAGTAACATAGGCTATATTTGTTACTAGCTTCTGCCCGCGACTTCGTACGCGGATCCTGTCCCTTATGCCAGCGACTACGGGGTCAGCAAAATCAATGGTCTGAATCGTCTCATATTGAATTTTAAGGGCCCGTTGACGGGAAAAAAACGGAATACGCATAACCATTAGAAACCTTCCATATATTTAATTTTTTGTACGTCAACGGCAAAAGCACAGATTCTAATTAGTCTAAGTTGTGTGTGGCAGATATTGCACGTATTATTACGTAAAAAAACATTAAATATTACTAAGATAACAAAGTAGTGGTGACCTAGTGGAAGTCGTTTTGGTTTAGTGGGTAGAGAACCGATCTCTCAAGTATGACTTTGATTCCAGGTCTGGCAAGTACCTGCCAATGCAACTTTTCTAAGTTCGTATGTGCTTTCTATGTATATTTTGGATACCAATAGGGGTCGTTAAACTGTAGGTTCCGGCTGTCATTGAACATTCTTGGCAGTCGTTATGAGTAGTCAGAAGCCAGTAAGTCTGACCAGTTTTACCAAGGGGTGTTGGGTTGAGCGGGTAACCGGTTGTAAAACACTGGTACTCAGTTGCATCGTGACTGGAAGTCGATCCTAACATAATTGGGACAAAGGCTCTTGAGATAATAACGACAATAATAATGAGATATAAGCCCCGCAGGACATCTGAGGCTGATGACGGGGAGTAGCAACCCCGCGGAGCTATATATACCGAGTGCTCCAGGGAGAGTATACTGTCCCCCATCTCCGGCCGGCCGGAGTGAACCATGACGGGGTTAGGTCTCACGCCTCTGGCTTGCTTTCATTGGCCGTCCAGAGTGGAATCGCTAGAGCAGGGTTAGTAGCCCTGCTCGGAGGGTAGGTGCCTCGTGGTAAGTGGCAAGTGGGCCGGTGATCTGCGTTTAAAGTCCACCGAGGTATCCTCACTTCAGCCGCTCATGTCCTTGTTGCCCTCTGGTTTCTATTCAGTGACTGATTCCCGGGGGCCCAGTAAGTGAGGTGGCGAGTCTCCACCTGCCATTTTTACATGTATAAATAATACATTGTCATCGGGAGGTGCCATAGTTCCCATAGTTTCCTATGTCCTAATCCACTAACATCCCATCACAATAGCCCAAGTAGTTTTCCTTCATAGTCAGTAGTTTATCACAGAACCGGGGACTGTCTTTTTTTTTAACGACGTCTACCGGGGATTGTCTTTGGGTTCATTTCTATAGTGTATAAAGGGATAATCGTCGGTTTTGTGTCACCATGTCATTAAAGTTGATTCAGCGTGTTGGCTTCGGCCCCACGTTTGCCTCCCAAAAATTCGGGACTCTGTAGTCCCGAGGTCTGGAAGAGACATACATACAAAATAAAAATGAGATGTAAAATTTATACTAATAAGTGACTTAACACAAAATTCAAGCGTGTTGTATCTACGTTATTATTTGTATGTGAGAGAAAGAAAAGAAAAAATACGTGTTCATTATTTTAGGGTTATCTATGTAAATATAATATAATATATAATTTTGTAACATTCATTTCTATACATTTAAAGTAGTGGAGCTCTTGAAGTTTCACATCAGGTGTTCCAGATCTTCGATTTTTATACGTCAATAGAGAGTGCTTATCAGATTGAACAACTTGTACTAAAACGTCATACCTTTATATGCTGTAGTCTAGCTGGTCTCCTGGAATTCCACATCAGGTGTTTTAGATCTTCAATTTTTATAAGGCAATAGAAAGTGCTTATCAGATTGAACAACTTTTACTAAAACGTCATACCTTTATATGCTACAGTCTAGCTGGGCTCCTGGAATTCCACATCAGGTGTTTTAGATCTTCAATTTTTATAAGTCAGCAGAAAGTGCTTATCAGATTGATCAACTTTTGCTAAAACGTCATACCTGTATATGGTACAGAGTAGCTGGGCTCTTGGGGTTCCACATAAGGTGTTCCAGATCTTCAAATTTATTATCTCAGCAGAAAATGCTCATAACATGAAACAATTTTTGCTATGGCACCATTTTTGTATCTCTTATAGTTTTGTTTGTCTGTTGGAGTTCTGCATCAGGTCTTCAAGTTTCGAAGATAAATTATAGCCTATATGTTGACCCGGCTTAATACCAATACAACAAAGAAAAAATCATTGAAATCCGTTCAGTAGTTCGGAAGATTAGCGTGTACAAACAAACAGACATACAGACAAACAGACAGATTTTTTTTTTGGATTTGTGTTCCATTACTGTTTCTAAACCCCACCCAATTATTATTTTTTTAATATATTCAATGTACAGACACAGTTTTTTTACAGATTTATTATATGTATATAGACTACTGTAGTAACATAGGCTATATTATAGCCTATGTTACTCGGGAAGAGTGTAGCTTGCCAACAGTGAAAAAAATGGTAGAATCTGTTCAGTAGTTTCGGAGGCTTTAGCGCTCTCTTATATTAGTATGGAAGTATAGATTTTGTCACTTGTGGCTATTTTAATAATTTACTTAATTTAATCTTAAATCTACTATCTACATTTAAGTGAGATTTTTAGACCATGATAATGTTAATAGTTTAGTCAATCATTCTGTGTTGCCAATAGTGTAGTCAGCTACAATGTTGCCATATATAAATAATCACTCAGCAAATTCTTCCATTTCCAAACTCTGGTGTTGCCTTTTCATATGATTTTTCAAATTAACATTTTGAGTAAAAGACGCATTACAGAGCACACATCGAAATTTCTTCTCATTACTATGAGACTGCATATGAACTTTCAGTCCTCTTAAACGGGGGTAACTTTTCCCACAAAATTCGCAGCGAAAATTTCTTTCTCCCGTATGTGTTGCCATATGTTCCTTCAATCGGGATGGTAGGTAGAATCTTTTATCGCATAAATCACATTGGTGTTTGAATATTTTTAAATGGTATCTCCTATTATGTTCTCGCAAAGATTTTCGACTGTCATAAGCTCTATCGCAATGTTCGCACGGAAACATTCGCTGTTCTCCATGAACTTCTATCATATGTCTATACCTTAAAGAATAGGAGAATAGCACTTCATCGCACTTGTAACACTGGTAGGCCGGTTCCTTTTTATGCAACTTAGACTCATGCAAATACCTACTATGCTTCGATTTAAATACTTTTCCGCAATCTTTACAGGGGAAACTTTCTTCGACTTTCTGATGAGTTTTTTGGTGTAAAATTAGCATTCTTTCTTCGAAATAATGTGCCCCACATATGTCACAAATGCAAGTACCAAAATGTTCCGCCATATGTTTTTTTAAGGCATGAAAAAAACTGAAACTACTCTTACATTCGGTACAAGTCAAATTGTTGACTGTTAAACGGAATTTTAGAAAATCATTTGACGTTTCATGTAGAACCTTTCCGTGTGTGATAGTGAGATGATTTTTTAAAGTATCGATATCGGTAATCGATAAAGTGCAGAGTCGACAATCGATTCGGAAAATATCGACTAGTAACAACTTTTTATTTGCGATGCAATCTTTAAAATTACTAGGGTCATGTGTTAATGTGTGTTCTCGAAGTTTATTCGGATCTGTGAAGACTTCTCGACAGTATATACAATAGTAATCGCTAAAGGAAGTATCGAATGGACAAACGTAAGAGTTCTCGACTATAACGATAGTGTTGGCGAAAGATTTCTGTTCGGTATCGATATGTTTTTTTGGGGGCTCTAGTGGTGGGTAGACTGGTTCTGAAATTAAAAAAAAAAACATGTATTTAGTTTTTGTTTTTTTCTTATATAATGGTAACAATGTGAGATGATTTATTTACATAGTTATATACACAGATATTTACAACAAAAAAAAAACTATCCTAGTAAAACAAAAAAAAAAAAAAAAAAATTACACTATCTAAAAGGCGTCAAAAAATTCATCCCCATCGCTGTCAACTGGGAGCGTACCCAAGAGGCTGGCAGCATTACCTCGTTGGATGGCCATGCTGATCCTTTGTCCGAGGTAATAGCCAGCCTTTTGGTCACGAGAAGCCATGGTAACAATTAATAAATTTTTAATCGCCTCGCCTAGCAAGTTAGCTTCAGCCAGCGGTTTTACCGACTTCTTAAGGAAAATACTCGCACGTAGACAAAGAGAAGGCTTCATATAATCGACTGATATATATATAAGCTACATAAATGTCATGTTTCATCGAAATCTGAATTGGTTTATTGCCTTATGTGTACAGTGTGCAAAGCGATCCCCACTCTTCCGCCGAGAGCTCGTCGATAATCGTGCAAAAGCATATACAGGAATGAATTTTAAGCAGTGCACAAAAAAATACTGGTGGTCCAGAATCATTAACAGAACATATCTGGATCATCAGTAAAAAAATTTTTTTCATTCTTTTGTCCGCCCTAAAATCAGCAAAATATGGATACCTACCAACTATTCTTACGCGCTTGAAGCAGCGCTCGCGTCAGTAAACCGGTTTCGCGTTGCCGCCGTGCCTACTATGACGACTGTGACCGTACAATCGGTTACAAAATAAACATCTTTCGATATCAATAACTTTTCTTTTTTGTACTAAAACACGACAAAATAAAAACATACGTGTAGTGACCTACCTTATTTATATATGTATTTATTTTATATATATTGTGATTTGTCCAGTCAATTTAAATTTACTATTTAGAAATTATATTTACTTTCATTATTTAATTATTTTTGTGTTGTATAAATTCAACGGACACGGACAAACACATTTGTTTTATTAGTAGCGACCAGCGAGCGACCGGCCGGTTCGACAGCTACGTCACAGCGGCGCGAGAGCGAGACCGCACTAGGCGGCGTTGCACTCGCGCACGCGGGACAAGGCCCGTTGCACCAGTCGGCTTTCGTTCGCTGCGCTAACGCCTACATTTCAAATTGTAAAAACCGTTCGTGCTTTTCTGCTTAGATCTGGCTAGGCTAACTGTATGTGCTGTACCGTATTCTGTGCTTCTTCTTGTTCTTCCTTCTGACTGTCTATTCTGTGTGTGTGTGTACAAACTGTACGTGACTTGTGCTGTGCATAATAAACTTTCCGTTTTTCTATTGTGCACCCTTGACTATCATTTATCTCCGCTACACGTCACCCTACACACCTACATTGGTGACCCCGTACGAGCACGACAACAATGTCGACCAGCAAAGCCGATGAAACGCCAGAGTCATGCCGCGTGGGCGTGCGAGTCCCACCGTTTTACCCGGAGAAGCCGGCGCTGTGGTTCGCGCAGATGGACGCACAGTTCGCACTCGCGAACATCAAGACGGATGAGACGAAGTACTTTTACGTCACGGGTCATCTCGACCCAAAGTACGCGGACGTCGTGGAGGACATCATCACCAACCCGCCCGCCACCGACAAGTACGAGAAGCTCAAGGCCGAGCTCATAAAGAGGCTGTCAGCTTCGCGCGAGGAGAAGGTGAAGCAGCTCCTCATGCACGAGGAGCTCGGCGACCGAAAGCCGTCGCAATTCTACCGGCACCTCCTCAACCTCGCCGGTCCAGGTGTTCCGGAGGAGTTCCTGCGGACAATCTGGACGAGCCGTCTGCCAGCAGGTACGCAGACCATAGTGGCGTCGCAGTCCAAGCTGGATTTGGCCGAGCTGGCCGAGTTAGCGGACCGCATCCACGTCATCGCCGGTCCCGCGCAGGTGGCATCAACAGCTGCCGTCGCCACCGCACCGTCGTCGTCCACCAGCAGTCTGCACGCCGAGATCGCCGCGCTAAACCGTCAGATGCAGGCAATGGCGCTCAAAATCGAGCGGTTGTCCCGCAGCAGAAGCCGCTCCCGTAGTCGCTCACGTCACCGGTCCAGCTCGAGAAGATCGCAGTGCTGGTACCACCAGCGGTTCGGCGATAACGCTAAAAAGTGTATTAAACCGTGCGACTACACTACGTCGGGAAATGTGCGGGGCAATCAGTGATGGCGGCCGATGATTGTCCGAGCGCTGGTCGCCTGTTCGTCACCGACCAAAGGTCAAAAATGCAGTTTTTGGTCGACACAGGCAGCGACCTCTGCGTCTACCCCCGGTCGGCGATTGCGCGACGAGTGGAAAAAACCGGCTACGAGCTACGTGCGGCGAACGGCTCGGTTATAAACACTTACGGTTTTGTGCAATTAAATCTAAACTTAGGGTTGCGCCGTGACTTCGCCTGGCGATTTATTATAGCGGACGTTACAAGGGCGATAATAGGTGTGGATTTTTTGTGTTTTTATAATTTGGTTGTTGATTGCAGGAACCAACGCCTAATCGACAACCATACTACGCTCTCCACCCCGGCGTCGCCTGTCCGCCGCTCTGATGATGTGTCTTCGGTGAGGGTGAGTCTCGGTGATTCCGCGTATACACACATACTACGGGAATATCCCGACATCACTCGACCTCACGGCATACATCACACATCCAGACACAATACAGTGCACCACATACGTACTACACCAGGGCCACCAGTATCCACTTCACCTCGCAGATTGGCCCCGGACAAATTAAAAATCGCGAAGGCCGAGTTTGACGACATGTTGCGGTCCGGTATCTGCCGTTTATCCGAGTCACCGTGGTCGTCGCCTCTTCATCTCGTTCCCAAAAAAGGCGATGGATGGCGCCCTTGTGGCGACTACAGGATGCTGAACGCTCGCACTGTCCCGGATCAGTACCCTATCCGGCACATCCAGGACTTCGCGCACAGCCTGTCTGGCTGTACCATCTTCTCGCAGATTGATCTGGTTAAGGCATACAACCAGATTCCTGTGCATCCTGATGACATCCCGAAGACTGCGATCACGACTCCGTTCGGGCTTTTCGAATTTCCGTTCATGACGTTCGGGCTTCGAAATGCCGCACAGACGTTCCAGCGCTTCGTGGATGAGATGCTCAGGGGTCTGGATTTCACGTATGCCTACCTTGATGATTTTTTGGTCTTTTCAAAAGACCAAAAGACTCACGAGCTGCACCTGCGTCAGCTGTTCACCAGACTGCGAGAGTATGGTATGGTAATCAACAGCGCTAAATGCGTGTTTGGTGTGTCGGAGGTCAACTTTTTAGGTTACCACATCTCTTCCAAAGGGACGAGACCGTTGCCTTCCAAAGTTGAGGCCGTCCAGAACTTCCCTGAGCCAAAAACGGTCAGGGAGCTGCGCAGATTCCTCGGGATGCTGAATTTTTACCGCAGGTTCATCCCGAATGCAGCAGCCTGTCAAGCACCACTCAACAGCCTTCTCTCCGACTCCGTGAAGGGTTCGCATCCTGTCAACTTTACAGCGGACCAGCGTGAGGCGTTCCAGGGCTGCAAGGACAGCCTTTGTCGAGCAGCACTGTTGGCGCATCCTGACTGCACCGCCAAGATGGCGCTGGTCACAGACGCATCTGACAAGGCCATAGGTGCAGTTCTGCAGCAGCGTACCGGAGGAGCATGGGAGCCTCTGGCATTTTTTTCCAGGAAGCTGAGCGACGCGCAGGTTAAGTACTCTCCTTACGACCGCGAACTGCTCGCTATTTACGAGAGTGTGAAGTACTTCAGGCATATGCTGGAGGCTCGTGACTTCGTGATCTACACGGACCACAAGCCTCTCACATTCGCCTTCACCTCTCGTAAAGAGAACTGTTCCCCACGGCAGTTCCGTCACCTGGACCTGATTGCTCAGTTCACCACTGACATCAGGCACATTTCAGGTAAGGATAATGTCGTGGCGGATACCCTTTCGCGGGTTGAGGAGATTGCTCAATCTGTGCCCGTCGAGAGGATCGCCGCAGCACAAGAAGAAGACCAGGAGCTGAAGCAGCTGCTCACTGGGGAGAACTCACTGCGTCTGCAGTTGGTTAGCGTCCCAGGCTCACGACAGCAGCTGTACTGCGACCTCAGCACCGGCACGTCTAGACCTTTTGTACCCAAGGAGCTGCGCAGGTCAGTTTTCCTCAGCTTGCACTCCTTGAGTCACCCTGGTACTAAGGCGTCTGCCAGGCTGGTTGCAGACCGCTATGTTTGGCCTGGGGTTAGGAAAGATTGTCGTGACTGGGCTCAGAGCTGCCTGGCTTGCCAGCGCTCTAAGACCACACGGCACGTCTCTGCACCACTGCAGACCTTTAAGTTGCCCCAGGCGAGGTTTGCCTTCGTCCACATAGACCTCATAGGACCTTTGCCATTGTGTCAGGGTTTTCGGTATTGTCTCACCGCCGTCGATCGCTTTACGCGATGGCCTGAGGCAATACCCCTGGCAGACATCACTGCCGAAACCGTGGCAAAGGCCCTACTATGTGGATGGATTTCCCGATTCGGCTGCCCATCGGATATCGTTACCGATAGAGGTAGGCAGTTCGAATCGGCCCTCTTCAAGTGCCTATCCGGCATTGCTGGTTTTCAGCATCGTAGGACCACTGCCTACCATCCAGCCTGCAACGGACTGGTGGAGAGATTCCACCGTCAACTCAAGGCTGCAATCACCTGCCACGCAGGCAGCAGTTGGGTGGAATCTCTTCCCCTAGTGCTGTTGGGCGTGCGCAGCGCCTACAAGGAGGACGCTCAGGCTTCCGCTGCCGAATTAGTGTTCGGCCAGCCACTGCGCCTCCCAGGCGAATTCTTTGACCCGCAGGTCGAGGAGACGGTCGACATGACCGATTACCTTTCGAGGCTTCGGAGTATTGTCCGGAGTCTGCAACCAGCACCAGCAGCCAGACACAACAGCCGCCACAAAACCTTTGTGTTTAAGGAGCTGGCCACTGCCACTCACGTGTTCCTTAGGGATTGCACTGCTGGTGGTGGTCTGAAGCCGGCATACTCTGGACCTCACAAGGTGCTCGAACGAGGTGACAAGGTGTTCAAACTACTGGTGAACGGTAAACAGGCAACAGTATCGATAGACCGCATCAAGCCGGCCTTCATACTGCGTGACCCTGACACCACATCATATTCACCACACAACACAATTACACAAAACACACCACTGTCACCACTCAGCAACAACACTCCACACTACTCACCTGACGCGGATAACCGAGGCTTACCTTCGCCTGACGATGGCGTCATCAGAACGTCGCGGTCAGGCCGTCGCGTCCACTTTCCAACTTATTATCGCCCTTGAAGGTCTCTGGAAGGGGGTGATGTAGTGACCTACCTTATTTATATATGTATTTATTTTATATATATTGTGATTTGTCCAGTCAATTTAAATTTACTATTTAGAAATTATATTTACTTTCATTATTTAATTATTTTTGTGTTGTATAAATTCAACGGACACGGACAAACACATTTGTTTTATTAGTAGCGACCAGCGAGCGACCGGCCGGTTCGACAGCTACGTCACAGCGGCGCGAGAGCGAGACCGCACTAGGCGGCGTTGCACTCGCGCACGCGGGACAAGGCCCGTTGCACCAGTCGGCTTTCGTTCGCTGCGCTAACGCCTACATTTCAAATTGTAAAAACCGTTCGTGCTTTTCTGCTTAGATCTGGCTAGGCTAACTGTATGTGCTGTACCGTATTCTGTGCTTCTTCTTGTTCTTCCTTCTGACTGTCTATTCTGTGTGTGTGTGTACAAACTGTACGTGACTTGTGCTGTGCATAATAAACTTTCCGTTTTTCTATTGTGCACCCTTGACTATCATTTATCTCCGCTACACGTCACCCTACACACCTACATACGTATCTATAAAACTTATTTAACTATAAGTTGGCAAAGTTTGCGCACTGGATAAAATTCATTCCTGTATACAGGTTTAACTAAGAACTTTTTTAAGTTGGTTAATTGGTATAAAATAAGTTTGAAAAGATTATAAATACCTATAAACTCCTCTACATTTAGTCTGGTTTGCCTCTTGCTAATCTTCTCTTTAACAGTTTCTCCATTTATTTTCTTCTTACGTTTAGTAGTTTTAGATTTAGTTTTAGCCTTTTTCTTTTTAGGCGATTTCTTGACTGGTTTGGGCGATTCGCTTTTAATACTGTCTGCGTCTGGAATATTGAAATTAAAATATACATAAAATAAAAGAGACCCTGTATGGACGTTTCGCCTGACGAAAGCGGGTGAGCGAATTATATGTGGGCCAAATAGACATAGTAAACAGTACTGAATATCTTTGACAACATCCACCCCCATACCACCTGGCGGCCTTCAGTTCAGAAGGAGGCTGCCTCAACTGATCTTGATTTCTGATCTGTTACTGTTACTGTTACAGCCTTTTTATCGTCCCACTGCTGGGCTGCGGCCTCCTCTCACACGGAGAAGGATTGAGCATTAATCACCACGCTTGCTCAATGCGGGTTGCTGATTTCAGACTATATAGTCCAGGTTTCCTCAAGATGTTTTCCTTCACCTTTTTATCAGCCATTGGTGTCTAAGATTACTTAGAAAGTACATACAAACTTAGAAAAGTTGCATTGGTACTTGCCTGACCTGGAATCGAACCCACACCCTCATACTCGAGAAGTTGGTTCTTTACCCACTAGGCCACCACGACTTCTGATTTCTGATCTGATTGAAAGGAAATCGAACTTGTTGTTCAAGATCGAATGGACATCATCATCATCATCTCAGCCATAGGACGTCCACTGCTGAACATAGGCCTCCCCCTTAGATCTCCACAGATACCTGTTGGAGGCGACCTGCATCCAGCGTCTGAATGGGCATAGTAAAGTAGTATCTCACCATTATCCTGGTGGGCTCCATCATCATCCATCTCTGCATGCATGTCATCCACATCAGCTGGTGCGCTCTCATCCATTGGAGTATACTCTTCAATTTTCACTTTCACTTCAGGTTCATTCTGTAATTCACCGTCTAGAAATAACATGCATAAGATGAGTGTCAGTATGACAGTAATCTATACTAATATTATAAAGCTGTAGAGTTAGTTTGTTTGTTTGAACGCGCTAATCTCAGGAACTACTGGTCCGATTTGAAAATTTCTTTCAGTGTTAGATAGCCCATTTATCGAGGAAGGCTATAGGCTACTTTTTATCCCGATACGGGAAGTAGTTCCCACGGGATGCGGGTGAAACCGCTGGCAGAAGCTAGTAAATAAATAATGGCGTCCACGGCCGATTTCGGCCACGGTGGCTGTTCTCATGCAAGGAGATCAGCCAGCTGCGCAGCACATATTATAGCGGACGAGCATTTGCGCAGACACAGGTGTACTCACTATTCTTTCACTCTCATAACCCGATGGGACGGCAATCCGACACGACCGGAAAGAGATCAGGCGCGGGACCGACATTTACGTGCTCTCCGATGCACGGGTGATTCAATCACCAACTTCCAGACTACGGACTGCTTTGTGAAAGATTATTTAAGACCCACAAAGCGATTTCGGCCCGACCCGGGAATCGAACCCGAGACCTCGAGCACAGCAGCCGCGCTTGCGACCACTACACCAACGAGGCAGCCAAAGGAACAGGTAAGAATGGAAGCCGAAGACATATTGCGCTGAATAAAATTGGGAATAGGGCAGGAGGAAGCAAAAAAAAAAATATTTTTAACAAATTGTCGCGACGTCATGAGAGGTCGCGAAGATAACGAGTTGCTACTACTGATTTAGTAAAAAAATATAAGATATTGAAAATAGCCGTTTTTCCGCGGTTTCACCCGCGTCCCGTGGGAACTACTGCCCGCACCGGGATAAAACATAGCCTATGTTACTTAGAAAGAATTTAGCTTTCCAACATTACCTACAACATTTTCTCAAATCGGTTCCTCTTTATTATATTGAAATAGATATTTACGAGAAAAATGAGTACTAAATCAATGCAGACGTATCCATTTGATCAAAACCAAACCAAGGGGCAGCAACAGCTAGTTTAGAATTTAAATTCATATATTATATTAACAAGAACTAGGTATTTATTTCCTTATGCAAGAAGAGAATTGCCATAAGCTTACCCACCATGGATTTCTGTTATGCCACAGCTCTTAAATAGATGAACTTAACTGAATGCAGATACTTTAACCACAAGCTGGACTTCTAGCGGTAGTTTCTAAACACACTGCATTAAAATCGGGAAAAAAATATTTGCAGTCTTTACCTTCATGAACCTGTATGTTAGCATTGAGTAGTTTCTCCTCGCAGTGCAGCACCTGTCGGCGGAAGGCGCGAGCGTCGCGCAGCCGCACCACGCACGTCGCGCAGATCAGCCGCTCCGACTCCGCGCCCTCCAGGTGAGACAACTGCCAATGTTACAATAGTAGGAGATCAGCCAGCTGCGCAGGACATGTTATAGCGCACCACGCACGTCGCGCAGATCAGCCGCTCCGACTCCGCGCCCTCCAGGTGAGACAACTGTCAATGTTACAATAGTAGGAGATCAGCCAGCTGCGCAGGACATGTTATAGCGCACCACGCACGTCGCGCAGATCAGCCGCTCCGACTCCGCGCCCTCCAGGTGAGACAACTGTCAATGTTACAATAGTAGGAGATCAGCCAGCTGCGCAGGACATGTTATAGCGCACCACGCACGTCGCGCAGATCAGCCGCTCCGACTCCGCGCCCTCCAGGTGAGACAACTGTCAATGTTACAATAGTAGGAGATCAGCCAGCTGCGCAGGACATGTTATAGCGCACCACGCACGTCGCGCAGATCAGCCGCTCCGACTCCGCGCCCTCCAGGTGAGACAACTGTCAATGTTACAATAGTAGGAGATCAGCCAGCTGCGCAGGACATGTTATAGCGCACCACGCACGTCGCGCAGATCAGCCGCTCCGACTCCGCGCCCTCCAGGTGAGACAACTGTCAATGTTACAATAGTAGGAGATCAGCCAGCTGCGCAGGACATGTTATAGCGCACCACGCACGTCGCGCAGATCAGCCGCTCCGACTCCTAGCCTTCCAAGTGGGACAACTGGGGATGGAACAATAATAGGAGTCAGCATTTGTGTAAACACAGGTGCACTCATTGTTCCCTCGCTTTCATAGCACTTGCTGCATCCGGTTAGACTGGAAGCAGACCCCAACATAGTTGGGAGAAAGGCTCGGAAGATGATGAGTTGATGTAAATAATATTTGAGAAAGGGCACATAATGGAGCTGCCAAGTTTAAATGTTTTAACAACATTAGGACCAGAAGAATTACAAACATTTAAACCATAAATGAGGTGTTTCTATTTTAAAACAGAGACAGAAAAAGTAGTTTATTTCATTTGCAGTCCTGGGAAAGTCTTTAAAGAATTGATGAATATGCTTGCTTATCCTAAGTGCTTGATTAACTTTAAAGCATAGCAAGTGTAGCTAATGAGCCCCGAGTGTAAAGGCCTTGCACCAAAAGTGCCTAGTCAGCCCCGAGTAACTAAACTGGCCTTCAATAATCTAGTTAACCACATTTTTTTACTTGCGCCCAGTGCCAAAATTTGCTACGACCACCGCACTTCTTAAATCCGACGTAACATATATTTATTAAAGCACATATAATTATCTACAATATCAAGGAGGTTTTCCTGTATCAAACTCGTTAAATAAAGGAATAAATCAGTAAGAAAATTACTTACAACCAAACCAAAACAATCCACGAACATTTCTGAATAGACCTCCCTTTGCCCAAGAAACTCGTATTCTACATTCAAAAGGCGGCATTTCTTCAAGGCTCCACAGCATCTACACAGGCCAGGGTCCACTATAGGACCTTTGCGGCTACTTGAAGCCATTTTTATGCAATTGTGGTATTCAATTATAACTATTTACTACTATCAATCAAATCGACCAAAACATTTCGGAAGCATTTTGACAGATGCCAATTTATATTATTGACTTTGACAGCTATTTTAGGGATGTGATTTGCTGTTTAGTTTAGACGATTGTTTAATAAAAAAAAACCGGTATTAGCTATTAAGTTTCAGTTACTCGACAATAGATGGCGCTTTTAACAATAACATGACAATTACAATTTGTACGGTAATCCCGCACATCAAAACATGCACGTAATTTTAGCAAACGCTTCTAAAGCTTACGCTGCTATTTTTTATTTTAAATTGATATAAATTAGACAGGATAAATTGGTGATTCTGCAGCACTCAACACGGAATGTTCTATTTAACTTCATACCTTCAACCTGTCTACACAATTGAATGTGTTAATTGGTTTTTATAAATAAACATACTTTTATCTGATATTTTTTGTGGAAAACATGGGGTTATAATAAATAAAAGACAACTCAGGTTGATAGATTTTAATTGTATTGTTATTTACTACCAGAATATTACACGTTATGAACATTAAGTCCGCAAAGTTTGAAGAGTAAATATTTACTTGTTATGAATTGGTTTTCTATTCTACACATCAAAACACTGAAATCGGTACTATAGGGAAAACTTTTTTATGGATATTCTATTGTAACAATTTTGATTAGGATCGATGTTAAATCGTATTATTATTTATTTTACTACAAACTTACAAAGGGAGTAAAAAATAATGACAAAAGGAATACATTCGAGTCATTAGAGACACATTCTTACCTATTTTCGTATACAATGCAGTCAGTCAGGATAAAGGGTACATACAAAGTGGAATGTATTCACACAGATATACTTAACAACTTCAATCTCCACAATGCAGGACACAATAGTTAAACAATCAGTGAGTGAGTATCACATACGACTCATGGGACAGGGAAGTTATTAAGATATACTTTACAGTCTGTAAAAATTGAGATCTACATATATTGCCGATACTCCGCCGGGATGGGACCCCGCCACTTTCACCATCCAGAAACAGCCTGGCACAAGTACCACGACCAGCGAGGGCGCTGGCCCCACCGAGGGCCCTGCGGTGCCCGTACCCGCAACCGTCCCCTCACAGGACGACGACCCGGAAGAAGCCCTTCTGACGGGTTCAGACCTGGAGGGGGACGAAGTCGAGTCCGGGGACCTGCTGGCCGGGCTACAGCTTGGAGGAGACGAGGAGGGCGCAATCTGCGATGGCGTCCCCTTCTTCGTCGACAATTAAAATCCTCCAAGCAAACCTCCACCACAGCCAAACCGCGACGGCTCAGCTGCGCAAATGGTTGGAGGTTCAACACACGGCCATTGCCCTAATCCAGGAGCCGTGGGTCAGGGCCGGCCAAATCAGAGGACTCTCCAATCTTGGAGGTAAGATTCACGTAGACATACATCACGACCATCCCAGGGCGTGCATCTATACAACAAAAAACATAAAAACACAGTTTTTATCAGATTTCTGTTGCAGAGACCAATCTGCCATCTCAATACAGCAACCTGCTTTAAACATGGAGATCACCCTCGCCTCGGTATACATGCCCGAAGCAGAGGAGCCTCCTCCCTACGACCTCGCCCGCCTGGTGAATCACTGCGAGAGAGAAGGGAAGGAAGTGATTATCGGTACTGACTCCAACGCACACCACCCTTTGTGGGGAATGGATACACACAACGATAGGGGTAAGACCTTATTTGATTACTTATTCACAACCAACCTATCACTAATAAACACTGGATCAGAACCAACTTTCGTCACTAGACGAAGTCAAACAATTATAGACCTGACTCTCGCATCAGAGAGCGTAGCGGAGCTAATCACAGGATGGCATGTCTCTAAGGAGGCATCTTGCTCAGACCACAGATGGATCCGCTTTGACCTACAGGTCTGTATACAAGAAACACCACCGAAACGGAACCCACGCAATACGGACCGCGCGACGTACACCCGTACGCTCAGCACCAAACTTGCGCAACTCGGGGACCCTACAAATTACGTGGACACAGAACAAATTGACGAACAGGTAAGCTACCTCACACAGTCAATGATAGACAGCTATCAAACAGCCTGCCCCGAAACTGCATACCAGAAAACACCAGGGAAACAACCATGGTGGGGTGCGGAACTAGAACGCAGGCGTAAACAAGTGAGAAAAACTCTAAACAGAGCAATGAATACATGTGCCGACGAGGATTGGGACGACTATAAGGCGGCCAAATCAAGGTACAAGAAATGCATCAGATTCCGAAGTACCAGGGGATGGCGCAAGTTCTGTGGTAACATCGAGTCCTGTCAACAAGCAAACAGGGTAAGGAAAATCCTAGCACAACAAAACACACCTGGTCTGGGCACTCTCCGAAAACCAGACAACACACATACCACATCGCCGGAAGAAACGAAGCGCGTCCTAATTGAGACCCACTTCCCAGGATGCGTTTTCACGCAAAATGTAGAATGGCATGAGGTAACACAAACACCAACTGAAGAAGATTGGTCATACGCACAAAAAATCGTCACAATGGAAAAACTCCATTGGGCAATTCAAAGCTTCCACCCATACAAAGCAGCAGGTCCGGACGGAATCTTCCCAGCGCTCCTGCAATGGGGAGGACCATACATCTCATATAGACTATTAAGACTAATGAGAGCATGCCTGGCTTTTCGATATGTCCCCAAAAAATGGAGGGAGGTCAAAGTAGTCTTTATCCCAAAGCCAGGTAAAGGAGACTACACAAGCGCAAAATCTTACAGACCAATCAGCCTGACATCCTTTGCTCTAAAAACCCTGGAAAGGTTATGTGAGCGAGAGCTGAGGGACGGTGCGCTAAGAAACAACCCCCTGCATCCGAATCAGCACGCATATAGCTCGGGGAAATCAACAGAATCAGCGCTTCATCTGGTAGTAAGCCGGATAGAGGAGGCAATAGAACAAAAAGGCATCTGCCTTGGCACCTTTATAGACATTGAGGGAGCCTTTGATAAAACAAACTTCGTTAGCATAACAACGAGTTTACTCAGACACAGAGTTAACCCGATGCTAACTGATTGGATCACAAACATGCTCAGCAAACGCGTGGTACGCTTTGAAGATGATGACAAATCAGCACTAATAGCCAGAGGATGTCCACAGGGAGGGGTACTGTCCCCGCTCCTGTGGAATCTAGTGATTAATGATCTCATCACAAAACTAAACGCAAACCACGACTACACAATAGGTTATGCGGATGACCTTGCCATCCTCATCTCAGGCAAGGTAACTGACACTATCTGCAACCTTACTCAACAGGCCCTACGAATCGTAGAACAGTGGTGCAGGGAATTTGACCTTTCAGTAAACCCCACCAAGACTGAGTTAGTCATGTTCACAAACAAACGAACGTTGGGACCGTACAAACTACCTAAACTCTTCAATACAGAACTCAAACTATCCAACGAAGTCAAATACCTTGGCGTCACTCTGGACAGTAAGCTGAAATGGAGTAATCATATAGACAATAAAGTAAACAGAGCCAGCATTACCTTTTGGCAATGTAAGAAAATGATAGGGAAGAAATGGGGCTTATCCCCTAAGATAATACTATGGCTATACAAAACAGTGATCCGCCCCATGATCACTTACGGCGCCTTAGTCTGGTGGCCCAAAACCGACCAAACTACAGTCGCAAATAAACTGGCGCGAGTCCAAAGACAAGCCTGCATGGCAGCCACAGGTGGCATGAGGACAACACCAACGGCAGCGTTGGAAGCCATGCTAGGTCTGCCGCCGCTGAACCTCTTTGCACAGCAAGAAGCAGCAATGACGGCTCTAAGACTCAAAACCCTTAATCTCTGGAGCAAGTTGCCTACAAAACACACAACTATACTAAACAATCTTTATGCAGACTTTCCCATTATGCAGGCTATAAACGACCGCATACCCAAAGTCTTTATATTCGATAAGAAATACAGGATCCAACTTTTTGAGGATCATCGTTACGAGGGACATAATCCCAAAGAACTAAGAATTTTCACCGACGGATCCAAAACAAGCACCGGCACAGGTTCAGGCCTCTTCTCAGAAGACCTAAACATACACATATTCACACCCCTAGGAGTACATAATACAGTATTCCAAGCTGAATGTATAGGCATCTCCCTAGCGGCCGAAGCAGTCATAAAGCGGGAAGTAACCGGTCACTCTATCCGAATACTCTCAGATAGCATGGCAGTAATACAGGCCCTAAGCAAACACTGCGCAAACTCCGGCCTTATACACGAGTGCCACCAACGGTTAAACAAGGTAGGCAGTTTAAATAACATAACCATTCAATGGATAAAAGGACACAGTGGCTCCCGAGGCAACGATGCAGCGGATGAGCTGGCGAGAAGGGGATCAGACCAAACAGCAGTAGGACCAGAACCCATACTGCCACTCCCCTTCGGCCACCTACGAACACTGGTAAGACAGCGTACTAGGCACAAACACAACCACCTCTGGACTAACCACAGCGCGTGCAGGCAGGCGAAGATGGCCCTCCCGACCATCAACGATCGCCTCACTAAACAGCTGATGGGCCTATCAAAGCAGAATTTACGTAAGTTTACGGCAGTTCTAACTGGACACGGCTCCTTCAATAAACACCTCTATGTTATAGGAGTTACAGACAGTCCCTTATGCAGAGCCTGCATGGGGGAAGAAGAAACAGCGGCACACGTGCTACTAGACTGCCCTGAAACCGCCATATACAGGGCTAAGTACTTCGGTAACCCAGGTACTATCCAAGAGATAGTCAGCAAAATTAAACCTCTGCTGGCTTTTCTCGAGGAGTTGGGGTGGATCGAGTGAATAAACACCCATTATCACCCTCACACGCAAAATACGCGCTTTGTCGTGGAGTTGCGGAAACCAGCCCGAGTAATCTAATCTAATCTAAAAATTGAGATCTACCAGCTTATGGTTAGTAATATTAATGTCATGTATGAAAGAACAAGGTTGATTTCTTCTTGAGCTCCGTTAGAAACCTCAAAGATTTTTCAGAAGATTTTCCCAAAACTGGTAGACTACTTTTTTGGACGACTGTGACAAACTACAAAAAAGAATATGTTTCAGGGAACACCAATCAGTATAAGATTTCACAACGTTCAGCTAACATCAATGTTATCAAAGGTTTAAAGAATCATTTATTAAATTGTAGCAATCCAAAAACATCACGTTTTATCACACCATTAGGTACAGTGCCGCACAAAAGTGGTTTGGCACTTTAAATACCTTCTCAGCCTTTCAATTTTACCCTGTTCCATACACTTTGAGTGTCATAATGACCACTCAGTAGTCAGAACTCTCAGACAATTTTCTTCGAACACATTTTCAGGAATTAATAATTCCTTTAAACAAGTTAAAAACCAGTCAACATTAATTTTGATTACTTAAAGCTTTTCCGAAATTTCTTACTTTTGAAGTAGAAGAAGACATGTTGCGTCGAACCCAAATAAAATTGGGACAAGGGAAGGAGGACGATGATGTAGGTATAGGTACATATAATATATATTTAATCAACTTCATATATTCCAGGGGAAACCATTGATTTGCCCCAATCAGCGGAAAAATTCTCATCTTGACGATCACCATCCTCTCTCTCCCAATTAGACTCATCAAGGGCCAGAGGCTCATAAATCTGATAAGACAAAAACGTGCGGATCAGGAGCTGGCGTTTTTCACCTTCAGAAATCTTGTTGTTACGGATCACGTCACTTAAGCTGTCAAAATTGACCCAAGCAACGGAGTTGACAGCAAATGGGTGTACATCAGCGTGATTATCAAACATTCTCCAAGTCGGAATACCAATATGAGGAATAACTCGTACTACAGGATTAAGTAGAGCATCAATCTTGTAATTAAATAGGGATAATGTCGTTTCGTACATATTTTTGTATTGTACATATTCCAGTTCGTATGTTACATCTGGCCAGCAGTTTGCAAATTCTTCTCTGATTGCTTTATGGCATGCGTCAATAGTTTCCCAGCGTGCTTTGAGCGTTCGCTGCCATTCTTCCATTTCATCTTGATTCTGAATGCGATCAATGTTTATGCTTTTAATATCGTTCTCTAAGTCCTTAAAATGGGAACGTTGCTGGCTAATAAGCATATTTTCTGCAGCGTTTTCAGGCGCACGTGTCGCTGTGTTTCCTTCTCCCGCGACTTTCGACTTGTACTCATGTAATACAGGCAAAATAGTACCATACTCATCTTTAACTTTCTTAAAGATATTACCAGTAAAATAGTTGTCATCTTTAGTTTGAGCTTCGATCAAAAGATGATTGTTATCATCGAATATTGACCACAATTGTCGAAGGGCATTGATTGACTTTTGCGCGTAGTCCTCTCGTTCCTGGCTTAAGCTTGCCAAGTCAGTTTCAATAGCTTTGTCTATATTGTCGAATGTTTCAGCAATTATTAGTTGATTGGAAATTAGGTCTTTCATCACGAACTCAAGTAGGCCCCTCATTGTTAACTACCTACTTTACGACGGAATAGTTAGGCCTCAGAGTTTCTTCCTCTCAATTCGGTGAGTTGAGTCAATTGATTTCCGATATTTCTTTTTACACTTTTGTTTGTTTTATCCACAAGGATCAACACTTAAATTGTGAATTTACGCACACTGTCTAAAGTTTCACTTTAAACTACACGAAGTTGTATATTATTGAGCACTTCATTCAGTACAAATATGCAAATTCAAGGAGGCGAACAAGGAATAAGTTCCATTGTCCTGTAGGTCCATCAAAAATCGATAAAGTGAAAAAACGGAACCTTATCGCTGCGCGCGCAGACTTGCTTTGCCCAACACTAGCTAGCGCACCACCGAAGCGCCCGATGGCGTCGTCTTGCGTTTGTTTCAAGAAAATAAGTAGTTTTAATATAAATTCGCCTAATAATCTAAGTTAGTTGTTATAAGTATGTTAAATATAATTTCCGTGAAAATAAGTTAGTTATACGTAAAAATGGATGCAAAAACTTCGGAATGGCGAGCCGGGCCAAATGTTTGTCGTTGTTGTTTAACCGAGGGGTGCTACAAAGACATTTCCACCGAATATTTCTGGATGGGAAAGCGTGAGGTTTACGCTGAAATGCTGGCGGACACATTAAACGTTTCAGTAAGTGTTTTTTTTAATAATTTATCGATCCATCTTTGAAGACGCCACGGCATCCATTTTCTTGGTGAAGAACGAGTTTTTCTATAATCCGACTCATTTGTGAAGGCTAATGTTTTGTTATGAATACTCCTTGGTGGGGGCTATTGTCGTTGGTCGGGTTCTAAAATCGATTGAGCAAATTTTACAAAGATGCTTGATTGCAATGAAATTTTTAAAAGAATTTTTGAACTGAGGATATGGCCAACATTAGTTTTGTAAACTTTTATGTCGCTTTATGTAGGGTCTGGATATCCCTTTGATTTTCTCAAGGTCTTCACTTAATCTCTCTCAATTATAAAAAAAATGTTAAGTTCACTGTATAAATTGAATGAAAAATAAACAACTTGGCTTCTTTTTTTGTATCAAAATCTGTTCAGCCAATCCCAAGATTACTTCCTGCAATGCCACAAACTCACTAACTTTACCTCTTCTTAACATATAACCATAGTCTTTATAAATAAATAAAAATAATAAAATCGGATACAGGAAAATTTTTCTATTTTATTTATAGTTATCAGCACGGATATTGAGCTCTCGGCGGAAGAGTGGGGATCGCTTTGCGCACTGTACACATAAGGCAATAAACCAATAAATCGTTTCTGCGCAGGTGAAGGTCAGGGCTCAATATCCGTGCCGATAACTATAAGCCTTTTAATTTGACAATACAATATTCCTGTTTAATATTCAATTATTCATATAATTTTCTTTTGCTTCATATGAAAATTATTATCTAAATATTTTTTATCAGATATCATACTCCCAATCCGGTGGGCCGAACAGCAACAGTCGTCTCATCTGTGAACTCTGTATATCCCGGTTACGTGATGCGTCCGACTTTAAGCGACAAGTGCTGGAGTGCGAGAAGTCGTTCACACAACACCTGGACGCGGGCGCATCTAATATTTTGGAACTGGACGGTAAATAAAAAAAAATTGGTTGCCTGTAAAGTCGGTATACGGGCGAGTAAGTTTTACGTGACAACGACTTTGAGTCTCTCTCGCTCTGTCTCTCTCGCTCTTAGGCGGGCTAACTGTGCTCGAGTGGAAGGGACGCGTGCCTTTCACTTTTTATGTCTGTCTCTCTCGCTCTTAGGCGGGCTAACCATGCCCGAGAGGAAGGGACGCGTGCCTCTCACTCGCTCTCATTGTGAGCGCATAACGTGAGCGGAGCGTAACGCAGTTTCTTGAAGTGTCACCCGGCAAACCAATTTATAAGACGTTGTCACGTCAAAATGATAGATATTGCCAGCAGTGGCAGCTGTTTCTAGAGCAAAATATTTCCTGTGTATAAATTTAATTTTTTTCACAATAATTTCCCTTATCATGTTAGTGTGATTTTATATACTGAACTCGATTTCACATGTGACTCCGAGTCCTGGACTTGAAAAAAGAAGTATTTCTACTTGGAAACACCTATCTCCATACATTTCAGTTGCTTTAGCATAAGAGTGAAAAACAATCTCTATCGCGTTTCCAAGAGAATTCCTTAAAAGTCCGGGATAAAAACTATCCTATGTTCTTTCTTAAGGTCAACTCTATCTCTGTACCAAATTTAATTAAAATCAGTTCAGAGGTTTAGACGTGAAAGTGTAACAGACAGACAATTTCCTTTTGCATTTATAATATTAGTAGGGATTTAGAGCAAAAATTATGATTATACAACCTTATTTTTTGTTAATGCGAAACTTGATACACCTGTCTAGTATTTTTGTGTGAAGAATCTATTTACAAAATTTCACGACTGTATCATAAAAAAACAAAGTTATAAGCTTGTAAAGTCAGCAAAAATTCAAGGTCACCGGGTCTTCAAGAGGACTGAGGGGTTTTTTTGCACTTGCTACTAGTTGTTTACTGTTTCCTAATACTCGATATGACCTGCCTTGACCTGTGTTGTACTTAATGGCGGTGATGTCCAACTTTAAACTTTTTTAAATAGTTTTTGAAAAAAATATAACTTGGTGTAAAAACTATTGGAATCGATTCAGTTACTGATTCTGAACAAACTATATTCAGGTTTCGCATATACTAAAAATAACGTTGTATACCACAACTATTAACACTAACAATTTGTTTGTGTACCCAGTAACGGTGGAACCAGCAGACTCAGACGTGAAGTTAGAACACGTGAAGCAAGAGAAACGGCTCAGCGATGACGATGATGACTTTGACGACCGATGTGGCTTTGACGATGATGATGATGATGACCGTGAGTATGATTATTATATGCATTCTCATTATCTGGATTAAATTGAAGTTGATATCAATATTTGTTGCTGGGGAGTTTGTTCCGCAAGTAAAAACCCTAGAAAGTATTGAAGGGTGGCTGCTCATGTAATTTGATGTTTGCTGTTCAATAGCCATTCCAAAATCATGGCATGAAGAGCCTGGACGTGCTCAATCATTTGAAGAAATAAATGGATAGAGTTTCTTGCCAATTCTTTTCCAAGGGCACCACTTTTTCGAATCATGCAACCGTTGTAACGTTTTATAAGAGCCTGTAAAGGACCCAAAACAATTAAAACTGAATTATCAACAAAACCACACTTAATCTTCTAACATTTCAGTTGACGATGAACCCCTCACGAAATTAGCGACTAAAATACCCAAAAAGGAGACGGTAGACATACTAGATCTTCTCGATAACTCAAAGGCTACCGAAAAACGAAAATCTTCTACCAAAACCAAGGCAGTTCCCCCTAAAAAGAGCAAATCGGTGAAGAAGGAACCAGTTAAAGCCGGAGCTAGTAAAGTTGTGGCTAAAACTGATAAGAAGAAGAAAGGTAGGCATCTGTTTTTTGATTTCTTTACGGTTGGCACGTTGAGTTGCTGAAGATAAAAAGTCAATTTTTGGGGTGTTTTCTGTCATTTAAGAAGGCTTTTTGCAGCAGTTTTGGGGTGTAAATATCTATTTCATAAAAGCGGGCTATGCTTGTGTTACGCGGCCCTGGTACTTAAAAGGCCTACGACGGAACACGACGGTATTTAGTCAGTAAGAGTCTGACACTCCCTCACCGCTGCTAACCCGCGGGAGGGGTCATTTGATGATTTTTGATGTCGTTAAAAAAAAGCTTTTCTTGTGTGTGTAAATGTATCAATACAGAATACACAAAGCACAAACAAAAATTTACTTTGTCAGATTTCTGTTTTGGTTTAACAATTAAAAAAAAAAAATTAAAAATGTAATTACAATTAAATCTGGTACGAATACTATATTATTTGTCTTTGGCAACTCAGCTTACCAATCTAACTGTTGGCAAGTTAGCTACTGGTTTATTTTCGTTCGTATCTAATGGGATCTACTCCGCGCACCCGGCTAAACGATAGCCTATACATATCCTTTCTCAGGCTTTACCTAGGTTATCTGTATCAAAATTCATTTAAATAGATTCAAAAGTTTATTGGCGATGCAAAGATTCTAACTAGCGCCTCTATAGTCTGATTTTTAATTCGAGTCAGTAAAATGACAGGGGCAACTGTCACTTTCACAAAACAGGGTGACCCACTACAATAGTGATGTTCCACAATCGATCGACTTAGAAGTTTAGTCATGATTTATTTTATTAGGTATCAGAGCGTTGTTTTTATTGTAAATATTTAAAGCATAACGTATTAAATAATACGATTTTAGAAATATGACCCTGCCCAGCATATTAAAACTTCTCACTGCCCTTTAACCCGATGGTTGACTGGTAGAGAATGCCTTGAGGCATTAAGTCCGCCAATGTACCTATTTTGTACATAAAGTATAAATAAATAAATAAATAAACATTATTACAAAAGATGGGGGATTCAGAGGAATCAATAATGGAAAGTAAGGAAAATACAAGTAATTTTATAGGTTTTTATTCATAACGGTTGCGATTCCGATTCCGATTCTGAATCAGTATATTCAGAATCGGAATCGGAATCAGTTACATTTATTATAAATGAATCCACACATTCGTCTATGATGTGGTCGAGTTGGCACATTTTGTCTTCGACTTTCATTGCATGGTCGATGCACTGTCGCCAATTTTCAGGTGTCACTTCTTTCACACCTTCTTCAAACATCTTTTTTACGTCTTTTAATTTAAAAGTTTTATTGTTCCTGGTGACATAACCCTTTGTTTGAGCCCAAACTAACTATTACATGAGGATCTTATCAATAAACTCAGTGCGCTATGTTTTGCCGTGAAGGCGTACAAATGTTAAAATGAGAGATACTTATACTACAAAACAAAAAATTAAAAACTTATGAAAAAAACTGAAGAATTGACAATTTATACAAGAAAAGAACACAATCAAGAAAAAAAGTATTACAAATCTCAAGACTATTCTATATAATATAACTAATAAATATTACATTTCACTATCATATATTATGTATGATGTGCAATTATGTATTTTGTATTGTATTATAATTTTACATACCTTGGCAATAGTTGGTGGGTCCTTCTCATAAAAGAATTGGTGAACTTTACGTCGTATCGCCGAAAAGTCAAAATCATCAATTTTATCTTTGAATGTCAGTTTAGGTCCGGATTTTTTCTGATTTGTTAACTGAACGTTCTCCTTTTGTTCTTTCAGTATCCGATACACAGATCTAGTCGAAATTCCCAAAATTTCAGATACTGTCTTCACACATTCATCTTTCTTTGGAACTTCGAAAGATTTTGCTGTATTTTGATTCCATACATAATTATATGCATTGAGAACCATTTGTTTCTCACTCACAACAAATGATCGACGCTTTCTTTTTGGAGGGAGACATCCATCTTTAGAGGTGGACGGTTGGGCATCCATCTCAAACACCAACGTAACAAAACAAAGTAACAAAAAAACGTAACAAAAAACTCAACAAACAAATAACAAGTAAGAAATAAACAAGAAACTGCAGAGGACACTAAACACTTCTGACACCGTCGGAATTCGGGAGCAGAATAAAAAACAAAATGGCGTCCATGGCGTCATAAGTGATAGTCCTGCCAATAACAAAAAAAAAAATATAACAACAGTATTTTATGTAATATTTAATTACATGTGTTCAGTTTAATTTCCGTAAATTACATATTTATATTAATATAAAGCCAATTTGATATTAATAAAAAATGTAATGTATGTACAAATAAATAAATGAATGTAATCTAGACTAACTTTTAATTCTCGATTTAAAAATCTCGATTTTCCACATCACTATTTATTGGGGACCCTATTTTTTTAAAACCGTGCAACACTGGATATGTCATTTTACTGACTCGAATTAAAAATCAGACTATAGTGTCAAAATTGTGAAGCTGTCTAAGAACGACACTTTGACAGATATCCATACAATTTGTGTCAAAATACCGCGCGAAAAAATTAAAAAGAAAAAAGTGTCAATTTTTATCGTGACATAAATTGTATAGAAAAGGCTGTCAGTGTTGTTCTTAGACAGCTTCTTAATGTCGCCACTAGAGGCGTGCGCGTAATCTTTGCATCGCCAATAGAGAGGTACTTTCACTTTTATAAATATTAGATTCAACATGCTTGAAAAAGTATCTTAATATCATTATTACCCATATATTTGACACTAAAAAATTCCAGTACCTAACTTGTTCAAAAATATATTTTAGAAGAAAAATATCATGTGCATGAATAGTTTTAAGGTAACATATGGATATGTCTCACTAACATCTCGTTTTACAAAAAAAAAATGATGATAGAAGAATCAATATGGGGTTACCTAAAACCATATTTCAGTATTTTTTACCTGAGTTAACTCTATTTATAGTTATCGGCACGAATCTTGAGCTCTGACCTACATCTGCGCAGAAGTGATTTATTAGCAAAGAACCAATCCCGAGTGACGGCTATGACGCGATGCACTGCGGGCCAATCACCGCTTTAGCCCGCCCCCGCGCCTCACGAATACCACAAAAGGGACCCAATAAATTACTTCTGCGCAGATGTAGGTCAGAGCTCAAGATTCGTGCCGATAACTATACAAGTTATTGAAATAAAATCACAAATAATCAATCAAGACCAATCTTTGACAGATTGGTTTTGATTTGACAAGGAATCCGAACGTCTCGTTACTTGTAGTAACTGATCACGTCTACCGTACGTTGCTTGAGCTACAAGAAGGCGCCTGGCCTGCCTTCCTTATGGCATCTCCGCTATCTTTCCTTTGTCTGCACTGACTGAAATTAGCATTCATAAAATTAGTATTAATGATAAGAAGCCATATTGTTTCTTCTGTCATTCTATATACCTATTGTAAAACGAATGTATACAGAGCTGATTATATTTGATATTTTTGTGTTTTTGCTGTTTTTCTGTGTATTTTTTCAGCGTTTTAGGTACATAAGAACATTTGCAGATGGATTGTAATTATATTTTTGATGTGTAGACTTTTATTATGAAGTAGATTTTTCAGTAGATCCAGAGATGATAACAATTATATAACATTAGTTTAAATTGAGTATAAAATATATGTCATGCATAAACTTTTGAAAGTAAATTGGTTCTTAGGTTCCCTTAGGTTCAATTCCTAAGAAACCTGTTGATGGTTTTCAAGAATTTTATTTCAAAAAATTATTATAATTTTAAAAGAAATCGGCAAAAAAGTATTAGACACCATGTAATGTGTACCAAATGTCATTAAAATCGGTTCAGTATTTTAACGTGAAAGGCTGACAAACAGACGGATTACTTTCGCATATATATTTTTAGCTGGTTTTGTGTTATTGTCTTTATGAACAAACAATAACACCTCCTTTTTAATATTAGTATAAACTTTAAAAAAAAACTTAATGTCACGAAATTGTAAATCCTATTTTCTCTACTTGATCGAGAGCATCGTAGCGGGGTTGCAACTTACTGAATCAATCTGGGTTCGATTCCCACCTTACCAATATTAATTTAGTTTCGACTCTACACGTCTGGTCCGCAGGTAAGTTTTTAAAAATCTATATTTGTGAGCATTGAAATTGTATAATATATCAGAAAAAACCTGAAAGAAATAAGTTTATAATATATTTTTGTTAACTTATCAAAAATTTTAAGTATGTTTCAATGTTCACATGTATATTTTAGTGTTATTTTATAGAGCTCTGGACTTTTTAAAGTACATACCTAAGCGTTTAATACTTACATCTTATTTTTTGAAAATATTTGAGACATATCCATGTGTAGGCTAAATTGCCTTTTTAGTATTTTGAAACAGTGTGAAAGAATTATAAAAAAAAACATTTTTGAAAGATCATAAAAAGTTTTTGATGTAAATATTTCATATTATTATAATGGTTTAAGAAATAATAATATGGAATAAAATTTATAACTGACTTCTTTCACGCTATTTCTTATGCTACAATACTCAAAAATCAATAGTAATTTGTTTGTAATTTTTTTTTTAATGAAAATTAAGTTTTTAGAAGTATCTACAAATTACCATTGATTTTTGATATCACATATTCGCACTTAAATTAAGCTTATTTAAACATGTTTCTTTTCTATAAATATACCATGATTTTATGGGGTTTATTCCCTTTTACAATAACTGAAGGCTACCTTGCCAAAACTCTTATAAACTCTTTGAAAATATTAAATAAACTATAGTCAACTAACTATGGTTGATTTTACGTATGAATCTTATACCTACCTACTTAATTTTTGAGGGTATTTTTAATAACTTAAGATTTAACCTAGTAGGGACATTAATAAGTCCGTAGGTGATTTCTTAGTCGCGACTAAAAAGAAGTATTATACAAATAAGGCTATATATCTATTTACTAAAATACTCGTTAAGTTTTTAAATTGATCGGTAATTAAAACGGACAAGAAATTCAAGCATTACCATACTCAAGACAACTTAGAAGATAGAAGACATTTTCAAAGTGTGGTCTACAAAAGAGATTTTTCTTTTTTAGCGCAAAGTTACGATGCTGCGCGCGCGAACGCCGAGATCATTATCAGTAGCACGACCGCATACCCTTTCAGGGTCAATGACAAATCCATACTGTGTGTCTACTGCCAAGAGCTGTTCGAAGACCCAGATGACTTCAGAAGACATATGGACACTGAACACGACTATTTCAGCATCAAAGTCGCCTTCCACCATCTTCCGAAAAACGAATTCATCAAAGCCGACCTCACAAATTTACGATGCAGAGTTTGCCGTAATGGGTTCCCCAACTTAGATGCCGCTTTGGCACATATAGACTCAGAACATGGCAGGAAAATCGATCCAAATGCTAAACTTGGGGTCATGCCATACCTTTTACATAAAGACGTGTTCAATTGCGCGGTTTGTGAGAAGAATTTCCCGTCATTATTCCATTTAAATAGACACACGATCACCCACTTTTTGAGCTACGTATGCCATGTCTGTGGCAACAGTTATGTAGCTACAACGGGTCTTCTAAGACACGTGAGATCCAAACATCAGAACTATGAGGTCTCTTGCAAGAAATGCAAGAAAGTTTTCCCGAATATGGAAGCTAAAGAGAAGCATAGGAGGACACAGAAGTCTTGCTTGCCTTACTGCTGTCCTAAATGCCAGGAGAGGTTCTTGGATTGGAAGATGAGAAAACGCCATATGGAAGTAGCCCATGGCCAGTCGAAGAGGATACATCGCTGTGCCGACTGTAATATAGATTTTACGAACGAAAGTGTGTATTATGATCACTTTAAATTGCACCACTCTGAAGATTGTGCGGTATGCAAGCATTGTGGTTTGAAGTTCTTGTCCGTTTACCGTTTGAATCGGCATATTGCTAAACATAATTTGTGAATGAACTTTATAGTGTAGGTATTGTTAATTGCGCACATTTTATCGAGTTTCTCACGTATGATATATTTATGTAGGCGTAATTTTAGGACTTACATATACGTTTAGTGAAAGATTTTATTCAAGTTGTAGTCGGTATTGAACTATCGTATTTTTGGCTTAAAATTATCAAAAAGATGGTCATCTATGTGCCAATCTTTTTTATGAAACGATTCATCTCATATTTTTATTTATTTACAGACAATTTTAATGAACTTATGGCCGATTGTTCAATTCATCAAATCACTTATGAGGATTGAATATGGTGGTTTGACATATTTTCTATACAAAAGTTGTCAAAACGTCAAACGTATTCTTCAGGTAAAGGTTGCCTGCCGATTGAAGAATCGGCCCATACTATGAATTCCAATAATCGATCTAAACTTGGTTTTGCGATTAGGGATTGCATTTTGACATGATAAAGTAATTAGCTACCGTCAGCGGCTTCGCCCGCGTGGTGTACATCTTGCGTGACGATTTTTTACACTAAAAAAATTAAGCTTGATATTATTGTTAGTATGTATAAATTAAGTGTAATAAAATTTAAGATCAATACCCATTTACTGTATTATTTTCACTTCTTTTTGAAAGGTTCTCCCTAATCAGATGAAATTACCTTGAATATAATAGGAATTGTCAAAAATCCTATTATAGGTGATATGTTAGGAACTACTTTCTTTGCGTAACCTACAAGGCGAGATGCGAAGATAAAGTGGTGTAAAATTAAAATCTTACAGTTTGCGAATCAAGGAGTTATTTAATCGCGTTTTTTTACTGGCCACGTAATCACTTAATTGTTTTCTACCGTTAACTACCAAAAACCAAAAGTAGCTCTCATTTACTAACCTTTTTTAACACGGTTATATTAGCTTCACTTGTAACTAAGCATGTAAGAAAATGTTGGAATCTTAATTTGACCCACTTCCCGGTCTTCGATTAGGATGAAATTATACACATGCTCTGAGTTCTGATGACAATACATGACTAGCTAAGAAACGTCATTACAAATCCAATTAACAAAAAAAAAATGTTTAGCTTGTTTTTTTCTTTTGTAAAACAAATTCAGTGAAAGTTAAAAAACAGTATTTCCGAAGATAAACGGGTAATCCCTTCAGAAGCGCTCCAGCGCAAATTCGAACATCAATATGACGAAAGGCCATTTCTTTTTGTTCTAGACTACGATCCTTTGGCCGAAGCGAGGCAAAATGCTAAGCAAATATTGAAGTACTCTACCGCCTATCCGTTCCGAATCCCAGTTAATCAGATGATGTGCGTTTTCTGCTGCGATTGCTTCGAAGATCCTGAAACTTTCAGGCAACATATGAGACAAGAGCACCGGGCCATGACATTTGCACGCACTCTAGGCCTCACTGAGTACCTCAAAGCCGACTGCACAGATCTAGGATGCAAGATTTGCGCGAAAAAGTTCAATGACCTTAAATCAGTCGCCGAACATCTATTCCTAGTACACGACAAGAAAATCAACTTAAATTTCGATTTAGGAATACAGGTGTTTGTATTAGGAGCCGAAAGATGGGTTTGTGCTAATTGCCACAAGAAATTTCCTTGTTTACGTTCCCTTTCGAGACATAACGGCGTACATTATCACAAGTATGCTTGTGAAATTTGCGGACGCACTTACATCAGTAGTGAAAGCCTGAGGAGTCATAAACGCATCAGTCACTCCCAATACAAGATTTGTGTTAAATGCAAACAGTCTTTTACTAACAAAGAAGAATTGCAACAACATAAATTGACAAGCTCTCGATGCTGGCCTTACGTGTGCTCTTTGTGCAACGACAGATTCCGCTCAATCAAGCTTAAAACCCAACACTTAAGCGAGGTTCACAGCGTTGAAGATAAAAAGGAGCACAAATGTCCTTTATGTCCAAAGTCTTACACCGACAATAAGTCTTATAGAGCACACTATATTAGTGCTCACACTGATGTGGAGTACACTTGCGAGTATTGCAGTCTAAAGTTTCATAATGCCAGTAATCTCTCTTCACATAAAATGGTTCATACGAGGGAGAAAATTCATCAGTGTCCTGGATGTCCCAAGGCTTTCCTCAGAATTAAGAATTTGAGACAACACATGTGGGTACACAGTGAGAAGAAGAGGTTTGGTTGTGAACCGTGTAATAAACAGTTTAATCAGCGAGTTAGCTGGAAGAGTCATATGAGGTCTTACCATCCGGAGTTGGTCGATTTTGAATAAGTTAGTATCTGTTCTAGTATTTTTTTTATGTTTACAAGCAGCTCTGGCTGCCTTTTTTTACCTAAACTCTTCTTCCACACAACCATTGGTGAACAAAACAAAACTAATAAATTCTACTGCACGAATTTTAGTACCGAAAATCCGTGTCTTTGTCTACTTCGAAACCGGCCAGCTTTTCAAATGTAACGTTAATATTTATAAGACAATAATTCAAATATTGAATGAGTAGTTTCCGCTAGTGGTTTTACCAGCGTCTACTTCCCATGCCCGTATACATTATACCTATACCCTTCCTCGATAAATGGGCTATCAAAAATGAAGAAATAAATCTGTTTTGGAGGTTTGCTCGTTCTAGCAAAGAAGCAAAATCTTCAGCTTTGTAATATTAGTACCTACAGAAACGTTAACATTAACTTGGATGAACATTCTTTGACCTTAACATATTTTTTTTCTCATTGAATCATCATTTCTAAGCTTACATAACTTCGCTCTTATAAGATTATCATTTTATTTATCTCCTGAAATTCTACGATTTTAATCAATAAGGTAACTTAACCTTACGGTCTATATTCTGTATTACTCGAATAAAAATAACAGAAAACTTATCACTGCGTCTAACCATACGATTAAAATAATTCATTAACTTCCAAAGAAGTACCATTTATCACCAACACCATGAACGAAGAAGAAACGAGGAGCAGTTGAATGACTGGGCATTTCTTTTTGTTCTAGACAAGCAAAATGACCCGAATTTCATCGCTAAACGGAACGCCGAGCTTATAGTGAAATATTCAACCGTATACCCCTTCAAGCTGCCCGAAGATAGTATGGTTTGTGTTTACTGTTGCGAAACTTACCCCGATCCTGCAGAGTTCAGGTCGCATATGGACGAAGAACATGATACTTTCAACCCCAAAATGGCTTTTAATCACTGCTCAGAGGGATTCATCAAAGTTGACTGCACAAACATAAACTGTCGCATATGCTTCAAACACTATCAGAATTTGCAACAAATCGCCGAACATTTGCACAAGGATCATAATAAAGCCTTAGATTTGAATTTCGAAGTAGGACTCCAACCCTTCAAGTTGGAAGACAATAAGTTTTTCTGCGCCATTTGTAACGCTAAAACATTATGTCTAAGGCAGCTAAGCAGGCACACACAAGTCCATTTCTGGAGGTACACCTGCGAAGCTTGTGGGAAATCTTACGCAACAAACACAGCACTCAGAAATCATATAAGATATTCGCACATCGGCAGCGAGAAAATTTGCCGAAAATGCAAGCGAACTTTCAGCTCTAATGAGGAGAAACGAAAGCATTTGAGTGAATCGCCGCGATGCTGGTCGCATTTATGCTGCATTTGCGGCCAAAGGTTCATGTCTTGGCACGCGAAGCAAGCCCATTTAGCGGAGTGTCATGGCGTCGAGAAGAAATCTTACGTCTGTCCAGAGTGTGGACAAGTATTCCACGAACGGAAAAAGTACCGGTCACACTTTAGACTGTCTCACACAGATGATAACTACGTTTGTTCTTGTTGCGGCATGAAATTCGAAACTAAAAAGATTCTAGAAGAACATAGGGTCTCCCATACCATGGAGAAGTTGTTCCCCTGCACAGTTTGTCCTAAATCCTTTCCTAGGAAGAAGAACTTGATACAGCATATGTGGATTCATATGGAGCACAAACGCTTTGAGTGCAAACTTTGCAATAAAAAGTTTAACCAAAAAGTCAGTTGGCGAACACATATGAAGTCGTACCATCCGGATTTAGGAGATTTTGAGGCAAAAAATAATAATTTAAAACTTATGTTTTCCGTTTTGAGCGAATAACTTGTAATTTTTATAGTATTTTAATGTTCTGTTATTTTATATTTATAAAGTGTAGATTTATGCTGGTGACTAGTCGTTGGAATGTAGGGCCAGTCATTTCTAATTTAGAGTCTAGTTAAATCGCATTTTATCGTCTTCCAATAAGACCAGTTGGGTCTAAAACTTAATGATTTTAATTTTTAATGGCAGCTAAATAACAAGCAAAGACGTTTTTAGTCTGCATGTAATTTCGTACTATAGGTTACAAACTTTATTGACTAGTTCCAATAATATCACAGAACCAAAAAAAGTGATATCGGTCGTTTCTTTTTGTTCTAGAAGTAAATCCGATGTACGTCGCGCGACACAACGCCAAAATGATGATACAGTTTACGACCGCTTACCCGTTCAAGCTTCCAGAATCTTCCATGGTTTGCGTTTATTGCTGCGATAGTTTCCCAGACCCGGCTGTGTTTAGGGACCATATGCGCACAGAACATCAGGACTTCAAAGTTAAAATGGCATTTAACCACGTTGGCGAAGGAGCAATTAAAGTTGATTGCACAGATCTCAAATGTAGGATTTGCTTTGAAACCTTAAATAATATAGAACAAGCTGCGGAACATCTTTACAATATACACTGTAAAAACATTAACATCAATCACGATTTAGGCCTACATCCCTTTAAAATTTATATTAACAAATATGCGTGCGCGATGTGTGCAGAAAAATTCTCCACTTTAGCGCTGTTAAGCAAACACATACACACGCATTTTGTTAAATATACTTGTGATGCGTGCGGGAAGTCGTATGCCATGTATACGTCACTGCAATGCCATTTAAGATACACCTGCTTCAGTGGATCCCAAAAAATCAAATGTAGAAAATGCAAAAAGGTCTTCCTCACCCTCTTAGAAAGGAACAATCATCTAGAAAAATCTCTAAGATGTCGACAACATGTTTGTAACGTTTGCGGAGATAGATTTGTCACTTGGAACATGAAACAAAAACATATGAAAGCTACTCATAACGTGCCTCAGAAATCTTATACCTGTCCGGAATGTCATACCGTGTTTAAAAAACGCGATTATTTACGCTCACACTTCATAACTACGCATACGGATGATTATTACGAATGTTCTTACTGTGAAAAGAAGTTTGATAGTGAAACGAATTTGAAAAGACACCTCGTGGTACATACCGGGGAAAGGAACTTTATTTGTTCGGTTTGTTCTAAGGCTTTTCCGAGGAAGTCGACCTTGGATCAGCATATGTGGATCCATAGTGAAGTGAAAAAGCATGAGTGTAAGATGTGCGACAAGACTTTTAACCAGAGAGTGAGTTGGAGGACGCATATGAAATCCAGACATCCTGAGTTGAGCGCTGGGTATTAGAAGGTTGTGTACTTTATCATAGTTTTATTGTCCTACTGAGACCTACTCATGCAGAGAAGGAATGTTGTTAATCATCGAAACGGTTGCTCAAGGTGGATTGCTGATTTTGGATTTTAAAGTTCCTTCACCGTTACTCAGTCATTGGCGTACAAGATGTACTAAGAAATGTAACATAGGTACTTGCTGTCATCGAACCCGCGCACTCGTACTCGAACGGCTGCATGTCAATCCGTCGTATTTTTAAAAGTCAATCATATGTATATTTACGTAAAACGCAAATTAGTATCCGGACTCTTTAAATTATATAAATGAAATAATCGAAGTTTTTATCTAAGCACTATTTCGCGGTCTCTTCTCTCTACTTTAGTATTCCTTTAAATTAAGTACACTGGGCTGTAAATTAATGACGTTAATTAGCACTAATACATAGTGACCAATGTCTCTTTTGTTCTAGACAATAATCCGATGTACATCGCGAAACGGAACGCCCAGATCGTTGTACAATATATCACCGCTTACCCGTTTAGACTCCCAGAGAGTGCAATCGTTTGTGTTTACTGCTGCGAAAGTTTCGATGACGCGCCGCGCTTCAGGAAGCATATGGAAGACGAGCATGATGAAGTCAACGTCAGGGTAGCTTTCAGTCACCTCCATGAAGGTTATATCAAAGTCGACAGCACAGACCTACGCTGCAGAATATGCTCTCAAACCTTCAACAACATCGAAGAGTCCGCGATCCATTTAAGCACAGCCCATAACAAAAATATCGCTTTCGACCACGATATCGGCCTCCAACCTTTTTACATGCAGTCCGATAGACTGTCCTGTGCAGTTTGTCACGCCAAATCTTCAAATATTCGGAGTTTGAGCCGACATATACATAAACACTTCTTTCAATGCACCTGTGAGCTTTGCGGCAAATCATTTGCGTCATCCGCCTCTTTGCAGAAACATCTCGAATTCTCCTGCAAATTACTGCCAAAACAGCGCCGATGTAGGAAATGCAAAATCATCTTATACTCCACCGAAGATCAAAAACGGCATTTCGAAGCTTCTAGAAAATGCAGACAGCATCTATGTCCAGTTTGCGGAGATAGATTCAGCACTTGGAAGATAAAACGCGCTCATATGGAAAAGGAACACGGTGTCCCTACTAAGGATTATCCGTGTCCCGAATGCGATCTAGTTTTCACCAAACAAAACAAATTCAAAGCTCATTTCACGATAGTACACACGGACCAACACTTTGAATGTCCCGGTTGCGAACGTAAATTCGACTCGAAATATGTTCTGAACAGGCATATGATAGTTCATTCCAATGAGAGGCTTTTTTGTTGCGATATATGTTCCAAAACTTTTCCGAGGAAGTCTACGTTGAGACAGCATATGTGGATACATAGTGAGGTTAAGAGGTTCGAGTGTAAGATTTGTGTTAAGCCGTTCAATCAGAAAGTTAGTTACAAGACCCATATGAAGTCTTATCACCCGGATTTAGGGGAAATTGGGTAGTTTGTTTTTAGGCAAGCTGCTTGCCGTCTTCTCCAATTATAATTTATATTGATTATTATCTCTCCAATCCCTCTTAGCATCATCGTCTAAAGTTATCGGCACGAATCTTGAGCGCTGACCTTCATCTGCGCCGAAGTGATTTATTAGCAAAGAACCAATCCCGAGTGACGGCCATTCACCGCTTTAGCCCGCCCTCGCGACTCACTTCATACCACAAAAGGGACCCCATAAATTACCATAGTATTATACCTAGCCTTTTTCCTACTATGTTAGGATCGGCTTCGAATGTAAACGGATGTAGCTGAGTACCAGTTTTTTTTAACATACATATCTGACCTCCTCAACCCAGTTACCCGAGCAACGTGCAACTCGAAACCTCTTGGTAAGACTGGCTGTCAGTAGTTACCATAGACTTACAGCGTTGTTTGCGACTACTATGCGTGGCTTAACCTTTTGATCGATCGGCTTATATTGAATATCTGGAACATTCTACATTACGAGAAAACTTTATTTTTTTTTTACTGTTACAGCCTTTTTATCGTCCCACTGTTGGGCACAGGCCTCCTCCTCTCACATGGAGAAGGATTTATATTATTTTAGATACGTTTTCCTTTACCACAAACATAATTGACACTTCTAAAACATAGGAATGAATGGCATAACAATACATTGTTTTGAAGTCAGAAAATTCAATTATTTTAAACAGAATTACCTATATTCGTTTCTTTTTATTATGTTAAAGCTGTACTGTAATTGAATAAGTTATTTTGTTATATCGTAAAGTAATTGATTAAATTAATATTGTTTTCGGTATATAAAGATGGCTGTTTAAGTTATGTAAAGAAATATATTTGGAAATAACGGAAAATGTATGTGTAATAGAGTTTTATGTTTAATTTTAATTAATATTGGTATTATTTTAGAGTGCGTTTGGAGCTTATGACTAATATATAAACATCGAATCTTGTTTCTAAGTTACCTCTCCAGCAATTTTCATCCGAATCGGTTCAGTTGTTCTTGAGTAGTAACAAAACTCCCACACTTTCAGGATTTATAATATCGATAAATCGAGTTACTTTACGTATCCAAACACACTCTAAATAGTCGAAATAATCTGTTAAATATTGTTAGAAAAATAGAAATTATAAATACGTTGGTATATTTCGTTATCTGTTTCATAATTATTTTGTAGTTAGGTATAGTATTTAATAAATTGATTATTAACTTGAAACTGTATTTTACTTTTATTGACCTTACTCAAATTACAATATTAGGCACCTTAAGAATGATCAGCAGAAATAACTTAGGCGCAATAATTTAAGTATACGATAAAACAGCTTAGAAAAAAATAATATCCATAATCTGACTAGGCAACAAGAAAATATTCATCGATTCAACTTTATGAGAGTAAAAGGAATTATAAACTAGTGAACCATATTTTTTTGTTGGGATATCATCACGTGATCCCTCTCGCTGTGGGTGCAGCTTGAGGGAGTGTCAGGCTTACTGACTGAAACTCACCATGTTCCTTCTTAAGCCCTTTATGTACCAGCGCCGCGGTAACACGCTCGAACAATTCCACCAGTTATCACCAGTACACCTTAGTTTAGTATGTGTAAAACAGCAAGAATCTACATCAAGAACACCAAATAAATGACACAAGACATTTGTCTGTTCTAGACGAGAATCCGTTGTCGGTGGCTCGACGGAATGCCGCGACCATCCTCACGTTTGCAACCGTTTACCCCTTCCGACTGCCGGAAACGGATCTCATGTGCGTATACTGCTGCGAATCCTACACCGATGCGGCCTTATTCCGGCAACACATGAAAACCGAACACGATTACTTCAAAGTACGAACCGCGTTTGCACACTGCGCTTACGACAGCTATATCAAAATCGATTGCACGGAAATGGCGTGCAGAAAATGCGCCCAAACTTTCAACAGGGTTGAAGAATTTGCGCACCATTTGAACGAGAAACATGATGAGAAAATTAATTTTGATTACCAGTTGGGTGTCAATCCTTTCAAATTCGTTCAGGATAGATTGATGTGTGGTGTCTGTGATGTAAATTTTCCTTGTATGAGGCAGTTAAGTCGGCATATGTCTTCGCACTATCGGAACTTTACGTGCGATTGCTGTGGCAAGTCTTATACGACCAACAGCGGTCTTCAACAACATATAAGATTCTCTCACATTGATAAAGAAAGGATTTGCAGGAAGTGTAGACAGACTTTCAGTTCATTAGAAGCAAAGAAGGAACATACAATCAATTCTCCTAAATGCTGGATGTATCAATGCTACATGTGTCTGCAAAGATTCATGACGTGGTCAAGCAAAGAAGAACATTTAGTACAAGTCCATGGACAGAAGAAGAAGTCGTATTCGTGTCCTGAATGCAGCTTAAGTTTTACAACAAGAAATAAGTACAGATATCACTTCAATACGACTCATGCAGAAGTTAATTTCACTTGCCCTTACTGTGGTCGCAAATTCGCGTCGAAAAGGTACCTTGAACAGCACATTGTAGTCCATACGGGTGCCAAGATGTTTCAATGCAATGTGTGCTCCAAAGCCTTTCCTAGAAAGAAGAATCTTGCTCAGCACATGTGGATACATAGCGAATATAAACGCTTTGAGTGCAGGCCTTGTAATAAACAGTTTAATCAAAGAGTCAGTTATAAGTCCCATATGAAGGGACATCATCCGGAGATTTCTGAAGATCAATGGTTTATTGGTTGAGACTTTTCTTCTGTTAATTATCTACGTTTATAAAATAAAGTCGTATTAGTTACATTACTTCTCAAGAATAGCTGAACCGTTGGAACTAAAAATTAAAGGGGAGGTAGCTTAGACCTGAGAGAAGGACATAGGATAGTTTTTCGAAGTTCTACGGGAAGCAATTCTCTTGGGACGCGGGTGAAACCGCGAGCGGAAGGCAGTTTACTTATAAAATTAAGTTACCTATGTTACATCCTGAAATCAGATTTCGGGTAACTAGAATAGTTTGTGTAGAATTTGTTTAATTCGTTTTAGCTATTCTTTAATGTTGAATAGTTAGAGGACCATAATGCGTGCACTATCCATACTATATGTATATTTTAGAAGATGTTTTTTGTTATTACATTAAAATATTTTATTTTTTATTTTATTTTTATTTTATTTATTAGGGACAAAAAACAGTTACATGTTATAATAGTACAATACAATTATCTTAAAAAAAAATGGTAAACATATAACCCACACCAATGTCCACGAATTAACAAAATTGTATAAAAAGAAAGAGAACAGAAGTGTGACTATACAGTACTTTTACTTAAGTTTACAGAAAGAAGAAGAAGAAAAATCGCTACTGTTTACTGTAAGATAAGTTGTCTAGGAGTTCAATGGCCATTACTTTAAATTTTTGATGGGAAAGTGAAAAGATGTCTATGTCCATAAAATGTGTGTTGTAGGTTTCCACTAACCGGCGGAGAGGAACTCGTGCCCCGGCATTAGTTTTACACATGTCTGTATGGAACAGTCGAGGCACGCGCACCCCCCGGCGGAGAACAGTTCTAGGTGTTATATAACATAATTTATTGGTAATATCCATACAATCAAACTTATTGTTGCACAGGCCGTGCAACATCATGACATCAAGAAGTAATCGTCTAGATTCTAGACTCAGAATATTGTATCTTTTCAGTAACTGCTCATAGGGAGCTTTTGAATGCTTGCAATTATAACTCGTTGCACGCAAAAACTTTTTCTGCACTATTTCAAGGCGATCTGTATATTTATTGTAGAATGGATTCCATACTTGGCTAGCGTACTCCAATTGAGATCGTATCAAAGTTTTATACAATAACAAAAATGTAGTAGATCGCACAAAGTCACCCGAGGATCTCATGACGAAGCCATACATCTGAAAGGCCTTATTTATAATATTGTCAATGTGAACGTCAAAGTGTAAGCACGAATCTAGCAATATACCTAGGTCACGGACTGAATCTACTTTATTTATATTTACGTTGTTTATCGAATAGTTATAATTAATTTTATTTTTATTTTTAGTAAATGAAATAGTATGACATTTCGGAAGACTAAGAAAAAGTTTGTTTTCAATACAGTACATATAAAGTCTATTAAGATCATTTTGCAGAAGTAAGCAATCTTCTATATTCTTGCAGGAGATGTAAATTTTAATGTCATCTGCATACATAAGGAAACGTGAGTTAATGAAACATTGTTTTATATCATTGATGAATATGTTAAAAAGAAGTGGACCTAAAATGGATCCCTGAGGAACTCCAGACTCGACTGTTATAGAATCGGATTCAAAACCATTAATAACGACCTTTTGAGTTCTCTTAGAAATATATGACACAAACCACCGAAGTAAATTACCACGTATTCCATTGAAAGCAATTTTTTCCAAAAGTAGCAAGTGATCCACCTTGTCGAAGGCCTTCTGAAAATCAGTATACACAGCGTCCACTTGCACTCTTTGATCCATATTTTCGAATAGGTGATTGGTGAATATCATGAGATTTGTAGTAGTGGAACGTCGTTGTACGAACCCGTGTTGTTCGGGGATAATGAGCTGATGAAAATAAGGATATATGACGCCGTGTACAAGGCCCTCAAAAAGCTTCGACAATGTGGAGAGAAGAGAAATGGGACGGTAGTTTTCTACATTACTTTTATCGCCGCTTTTGTAAATAGGAGTGATAAATGCTCTCTTCCAAATACCCGGAAAAACACCTTCACGTATGCACTTATTGAAAATGATATACAGGGGTGCAGAAATAGCATCAGATGTCCTTATAAAAAATGTGGGTGGTAAACCATCGGGACCAGCTCCTTTGGATGAATCCAGTGATTTTACCGCCGTATGTATAACTTCTTCAGAGAGATAAATATCAGATAAGCAAGAGGAGTTATCCAAATAGCTATTAGAAGGTTCCCATGTCTCAGGATCAAGTGAGTTAGGTTCGTAGACCGAGCGAAAGAAAGCAGAAAATAAATTGCAAATATCTGTAGGGTTGTCAGAAGAAACATCTTTTAAATACATGGTAGCTGGGAAATTAGCCCTACTCTTCCTATTAGAAATATAAGACCAAAAGTATTTGACGTTCTTAGGTATACTGTCTTCGACCAGGTTCATATAATTGCGGAAACAGTTAACAGACTCTCTGTGGAAAATTTTGCGATAATTGGAGAATTTTTCATAGTCAGATAAGTTGCAGTACGTTTTCCACTTAACCCAGGCACGTTCCTTTCTTTTAAAGATATGAATTAAGGAAGGTGAAAACCAGACGGGAAAGTTGGAATTTTTTGTTCGGGTTAATGGAACGTGCAATCTGATTACCCCGTATAAGATATCATAAAACTTATCGACAGCCATTTCGGAAGAGACACTAGTGAGTGCCTTATCCCAATCAACCTTACCAAGCTCATCGTTAATTTCGTCATAGTTGGCTTTATGATAGTTATATCTACGAATCGACCGGCATTTCATTGGAGTGAATTGAGTGTTAAGACAAGTTATTGTAGAGAAAGGCGGGTGATGGCTATCGGCTTCTAGTAGTGCGTCGCAAGGTACAGTTTGACAATCTTCGTTGCAGATAAACAAGTCGAGGATACGACCTGAGTTATTTTTAACAGTATTAAATTGTGAGCCGTTAATCATAGAAATAAAATTAAGTAAGATCCGACTGTTAGGATTCGTGACGTGTGCAATTGCGTGATTGCCCTGGACATGCCAGTCAATATCAGGCATGTTAAAGTCGCCTACAATAAAAAATGTCTCGCAAGTGGAATCATTAACAACACTATGTAATATGTCAAAGTATTCTTCGTATATGTCGTTGCTTGTCCGCGGAGGTATGTACGCAGCAGTTATAACATGAAATTTATTGGCTTGGGACGCAGGCAATCGGACTACAACCTGTTCGACTACAGCCAGATTAAACTGCATAGTAAACCTTGTTGGCCGCAGCGTCCGAAGAACTGCCACCAGCACACCCCCTCCATCGCGCTTATTAGTGGCGGAACGGTCACGATCACAACGGAAGACTAGGTAACGATCGTCAATAAATTCACAGTCTCGAATGCCAGGAACTAGCCATGTTTCAGTTAGTATGATTACGTCATAAGAACCAGACAAAATGTTCATATATAAAGTATGTAACTTTGTGCGAATACCTCTACAGTTCTGGTAATATGTTACAATATTATTAGTTGCCATTTATACATATGCAACAACAAGTAAGTATAATATAAGTAAATGGATCCAATACATAATACAACAGTATAATAATTACAGATCATGACAATATAATAATTACAAATTTTGAAACCAGCATATTTACATGGAAATATAAGTAAATGATGGATATTGACACGGATGTGTTTAAGGTTTCGCAATAAAGATACATACATAAGTAGTGATAATCGTAGTGGATAACTCGAGAAATCGAAAAATACATTTGTAATAATGAACACTGGGAGCAATAGTATATATAAAAAGAAATATTTAGATATACATTTGTAATGGCATATGATACCATCTAATACTAATAAACGAGAAAGCGTTATACATAAACAAATCGTAAAAAACCCAGACTCAAAGTAAATAGAACACCGTAAACAACAACAACCAACGCAAAACAAGATTTTAACAGATAATGATTTAATTAGTTTTGTTTTTATTAATTTTATTAAGGTCTCCATCTGAGCGTATGGCAAAAGATGGGATTCCATCCCGCTCGCGCACAAGTATCGTTGCGTTCCTAACCCAAACATACCTGAACCCATTTGCATTAGCAGCTTCCCGACACTTACGAAATAAGGCCTTATTACTAAGTGTGAGATGTTCATTAAGGTACACAGATACTGCAGCGCCTGAGATTCCCAACTGGTCCGACTTGATGCTCTTCTTTTTACGGTAGGCGCTGAGCAGATTATCGCGAAGAATGCGTGATTTAAGTTTAACAATAACATTCTTCGGTTTATTATCTTGTTGATGCGCGTGCGGGACTCTGTGTATGGAAATGACGTCATTGTGCGAGACCGGAAAATTAACAACATTACCTATTGACTCAATGATAGTAACAAGGTTTTCATTGTTTTTTTCGGGCAAGTTGCATACTTCAATATTGCACTGACGGGCCTGCTGCTCCATTGAGTCGATTTTGGCTTCAAGTTTAGCCACTATGAGGTTGGTATTATTATTAGCCATCTTGCTAAAGCGTTCCTCGTATAGCTTACGCTCCCCCTCCAGAACCTCGAGCCGAGTCTTCATATCCTCGTAGCTTGTATTAATAAATACCAACGATTTTTCCAGCTCAGAGTTGGATTTTTGTATACTGAGGTTTTGTTTCTTTAATTCGGAAACTTCTGCGACTAATTTGCTAAGCATGACGTCTTGGTCAGCTTTCCAAGTTTGCAGGAGGTTTTTCAACTCTTCAAATTTATCTACTTCGCAGAAGCTTTCATCACCTCGGAAGCGTTTACCGGGCCTAGCTGACGTATTCATTGCATCGTAGACGCATGATTCAGGAACCTTGGGGACATCCGACAGATCTGGCTCTGACTGCGTTTCGTGAAGAGTTCGGGTATTTGGAGAGCACTGTGGGGGTGACCGCATAGTGCGTGGCATGTTTTGCAACGGACTCTGTAGTAGTACAGTATTTCAAGTAAGCGGTTAACGTTGACTTGGTCAGTTGCGCTGAGGCGCTACACGCTGCGACGCGGCCGTTCAAGCGATGCGGGTTCGATCCCGGCGACTCACAGTTATTTGTGAGAGGTTTTTTTAATTATTTTCAAAAACGATTTAAAGTATGGGCTCACAAAAATTTGGTGTCTCGCTTCAACTCCGCCCACTGGGCGTAAACCTCGGGTAAAAACACTGCAGGAGCGACAAGGAATTGGCAAAAAGAGCGACAGCCAATCACAGAACGATAATAAAAACTTAACTCAAATTCACAGCGCGGAGCGTAACACGTCTGTTCGCTTTGGATTGTAAGAGCTCACTGATTTATGTAGTGCAATACTGTGGTCTTGTAAGAAAAACCTAAGTATAAATTTTAAGCTTGTTATAATTTGTTTAGAGGATTTATTAGCTAAAAAAAGGGCTAAAATTGTTGTTTCTTTGAGTCACAATCTTTTTCTACGTTACGTGCATCATTATGTACACGCTTGCAAGCATCACTTACTTATGCATCACTTAAAATGTTGTTGGTCCTTATATATTTTTTTAATTTAAAGTTTATTTCACCAATAAATTACGATACACCACAACCAAGTTGTTTTTGTAATATCCATCTACTTCACAATGACGATGGTAACCTGAAAATGAGTAAAATATGACATGAAAACACTATAAATGTTATCCTAAACTTCGAAAATAAGTTTCCATAAAGGAAAGAAGAAGTGAACTGACCAGTCACTGGGATATTTTTCTTTTTGTTTCTAGAACCACATATAATGGCGAAAGAGAACGCGGAGATTGTCTTGCAATACTCAACCCTGTATCCGTTCAGGTTGAGAGGGAAAGCCATTACTTGCGTCTACTGCTGTGAGGGGTACGAGGACCCAACGCATTTCAGGAGACATGTCGACGTGCATCACGAACAATTCACCATTTCAACCGCTTTCCATCACATTGGAAGCGCAAAAGAGTACTTAAAAGTCGATATCTTCAACTTAAAATGCCGACTGTGTTCACAACCCTTCGAGAAAATTGATGACGTTGCTCAGCACTTAATAGACGCACACCCAAAATTTTCAAAAAAACTGGACCTAAATTTTGACATAGGCTTACAACCGTATAAATTGGAAAATAATAACTACTGCTGCTATCATTGCGGGAAGAAAATGCCGACTCTTATCAAGCTCTGTCGCCACACGATACTGCATTATCAACGGTTTACTTGCGACACCTGTGGACGAAATTACTTAACAAACGAAGCGTTGAAATACCACATTAAATGCAGCCATTCTGGGAAGCATGTGTGTCGGAAATGTTGGACCGATTTCCCAACGTTAGAAAAGAAGAGAGCTCATGTAAAACTATCTAAACAATGCTGGACTTTTTGTTGCGTCGTCTGTGGCGAAAGGTTTCAATCCTGGGAACATAAGCAGAAGCATCTAGAAGAAGCCCACGGACACGAGAAGATCGTCTACAAATGTCCGGAATGTAGCAAAACATTCGCGTGTCGGAAGTATTTTTATACACATTACAAACTGGCTCATACGGATGAAGGATTTCAATGTGCCTGTTGCGGTTTGAAGTTTAACACACAGAAAAGGTTAGACGATCATTCTCTAGGACATACAGGGGAGAAACAGTTCATGTGTAATATTTGTTCCAAGAGTTTTGTGAGAAGTAAAAGTCTCGCTCAGCATATGTGGACGCATAGTGAATCGAAAAGATTCGTCTGCCTACTATGTGACAAGCAATTTGCACAGAAAGTCAGCTTGAAATCACATATGAAAACCACACATCCGGATGTTAATTTTGACTTATAATGTTTCGTCATTATTTTATCTTCCCTGTTAATAGAGCCTTCTATTATGACACCATTGGATAGTGAATTTAACTTTGAAAAGGTTAGGCTTCATGTGATGAAGATGTCTTATCTTAACCTCTCCACTACCATGATATCTAATGTTTGTCACTTTCAAAATTTAATAAACAGTTGATTCGTATACACTTGCATTCTCTTCATTTTCGTACGAAACCAATCTTCAAACTTTAACAAGGAGTTCCGAAAGGTGCTCATCGATAGACTGCTTTGGTCATGTTAGTGCGATAATTAGGTAGTAATTAATAGCTTGTCCGGAATGACACTGACCATTTTCTTTTTTGTTTTTAGGGACCACATTGGAAATTCACGGACGTACTGAGAATGAATCAAAAAAGAAAATAGTTCTTGTTTTCCAGACCCCGCAAAGGCGTAACGCGGAACTTATCCTTACATACTCAACCGCGTACCCTTTTAAAACTCGCTTTAGTCAAATACTTTGCTCCTATTGCCACGAGGAATTTAATACTCTCACCGATCTCAGATATCATATGAAAACGGAACATATTAATTCCGGATTCAAAAACGTATTTTACAGAGCTAGAGATAATTTGATCAAAATCGATATTACTAACCTAGAATGTAAGATTTGTTCAGAAGAAATACAAGACGTAGATGGTCTAATGAGTCATTTGTATAGAGAGCATAATAAGCCCGTTAAATTCAATGCTCGCTACGGAGTTTTACCTTATAAACAGAACTCGGAAAACCAGTGGCTTTGTGTGTATTGCAATAAAATTTTCTCATCCTTCATAACCTTCAATCGCCATATTGTTACCCACTTCATGAATTATAATTGTGATAAGTGTGGCACAACCTTTGTTTCCGATTATGCTCTAAAAGACCACCATAGGCAGGTCAAGTGCTTCAGAACAGCTTATAAAGCAAGAAACGGTAGAGTCTTGAAACCTAGAACGAACGCAGAAATCATTCTACAATGTTCTACAGCTAGTCCTTTTAGGACATGGAAAAGTAACTTCAATTGTGTATTCTGCAGAGTCCAAAGTAACGATCCTAGTGGCCTCCGTATGCATGTGGTCACGATTCACGCGAATTATGATGTCAAAGCTGCGTTTTATAAAAAGCTAGGGAAAGATTTCCTAAATATTGATGTCACTGATCTTCAGTGCAAATTATGCTTCATGCCTATAGATAACTTCGATAGCTTGATATACCATCTAAAAAACGATCACCAGCAACCTATTAACACTGACGCACAGTTAGGCGTACTACCATTTAGATTAAACGATGGGTCTATGTGGAAATGTACAATTTGTCCAAACGAGTTCAAAGATTTTGTCTCCCTAAAGAAGCACACTTCAGAACATTTCCAAAACTACGTTTGTGATACTTGCGGCGAAGGTTTTATAACGGAATCTGCGATGATAGCTCATACGAAAATACCGCATGAGAATAAGTACAATTGCAGCCGATGTGTCGCTACATTTTCGTCTCTAGATGAGAGGAATATACATGTAAAGACTCAACATACATCTCTACCTTATGTCTGTGTTTACTGCAAAGATAAACCACGTTTCGCCAACTGGGAGGTCCGCAAAAAACATCTGATGGCTGTTCACAATTACAAGACGGGGGCCGATAAATATGATTGCTCGACTTGCCAAAAGTCTTTTAAGACGAGATCGGGCAAATACAACCATATGGCCAGAGTACATCGAATAAAAAAAGATACGGAATTGAATTACCCTTGCCCGAGCTGTCCGAAGGCGTTCACGACTAAACTGTTCTTGGATAAACACGTTGCTAAAAAGCATTTTGATGTCTGAAGCTTATTATATTTTCAATTTATGTTTTACACAAATATAAAAGAATATTATTTATATTTTCACATAAAGATCTCAAAATCTGCTGAATGTGATGTAAGTCGGATTTAATTCCTCCCTTTCGAAAACAAGAAGCTGTGCTAGAATATAATAATGATGAAAATTCTTTTTCTTTTTTAGGGTCCACAAAGGATACTGACGGACCTAGTCAGAACGAAATTAAACCAAAACAGAGATTGTTCGAACGGTCTGTCGGTCAGAACCCGCAAAGACAAAACGCTGTGCTTGTACTAAAGCATTCGACAGCGTTCCCCTTTAAGACCCGTTTCAATAGGATCGTCTGCTCTTACTGCCATGACGAGTTCGAACCGATGGCAGCTTTGAGAGACCACATGAAAACCGCACATTCCAACGCTGACTACAACAGCGCTTTCTATAAAGTCTATGACGCCCTTAAAGTTGAAATTACAGACTTAAAATGCACCGTTTGTTCCCAAGAGATTCCTGACATAGACAGCTTTATGAACCATATTTCTCGAGATCACAAAATCAAAGTTAACTTTGACGTACCTTTCGGAGTACTTCCTTATAGACAAGGGCCGTCGGGAAGATGGACTTGCCTAGAATGTGATAAAACTTTTCCGAAATTCTCTCAAATCAACGGCCATTTACGAACGCACATGAAGATATTTACTTGCGAAAAGTGCGGTGCTACGTTCCTATCAGACCACGGTTTAAGACAGCACGAACGTAATTTTAAATGCTATAAGTCTTCCTATAATCCTCGTTTTGGAAAAGCTTTAAAATACAAAAGCAATACAGAGATTATTCTTGAATGTTCTACCGCCTGTCCTTTTAGGACTTGGGGCCAGAATTTCAACTGCGTTTTTTGCCGCGTTCAATCAAATGATCCTATAGGATTGAGAGCTCATATGGCCTCCCGTCACGCGAATTTTGACATACAACTGGTCTTTAGCAGAAAGATACGAAAGGAATTTCTGAAGGTTGATATAACCGACTTGCAATGCAAACTTTGTTTTATACCCATCGATACTTTAGATGACCTGATGTCACATTTGAAGAATGATCACAAACAGCCCCTGAACGCTGATGTTCAACCAGGAGTATTGCCGTTTAAGCTAAACGATGGTTCTAACTGGAAATGCGCGATATGCAAGATCCAGTTTTCAGATTTTATATCTCTAAAGAAGCATACAGCTGAACACTATCAGAATTACGTCTGCGATACTTGCGGAGAAGGTTTTATAACAGAGTCTGCTTTAAAAGCGCATACAAAAATCCCTCATGACAACAAGTACACTTGCAGTCGTTGTGTAGCTACATTCACTACGTTAGAAGAACGCAACATTCATATCAAAACTCAACACACAACACTACCTTATATGTGTGTTTACTGCAAGGAGAAACCGAGGTTCGCGACATGGGAACTGAGAAAAAGACATCTCATGGAATTCCATAATTACAAGCCTGGTGCAGAAATGTATGAATGTACGACGTGCCATATGACATTCAAAACTCGTTCGCAGAAATACCATCATAATGTGAAAACCCATAGGACGAAAAAGGAAACTGAATATAGCTTTCCTTGTGGTAGTTGTTCTAGAGCGTTCGCTTCTAAGCTGTCTTTGGACAAGCATATCGCGAAAAAGCACTTCCATGTATGATACTTAAATCTTCTTCCGTTAGAATTTTACGTGAATAGTCTTGACTGATTTTTAAATGGTTGTATTTTTTTGGATGCAATATCATAAGTGTAGATTAGCAAATAGACTTATTATGAAAGAATCTCAATCGTGAATCTTAAGATTTTTTGTATGTTTCAAAGTTAAAGATATACTTATCCAGTTATTGACAAATCCCAGTTAGTAAAGATTATGGCGAGATCGCCCCAAAAAATACTCTTTTAGAGAATTCGAAACCAGTTTGACAGACATGAGTCTGTTTAATTTTTAAAAGTTCAGTGTTAGCAAATAGACTTATTATGAAAGAATCTCAATCGTGAATCTTAAGATTTTTTGTATGTTTCAAAGTTAAAGATATACTTATCCAGTTATTGACAAATCCCAGTTAGTAAAGATTATGGCGAGATCGCCCCAAAAAATACTCTTTTAGAGAATTCGAAACCAGTTTGACAGACATGAGTCTGTTTAATTTTTAAAAGTTCAGTGTTATTCTGAAGTCCAAATGAACATGATGCATGACGCATGCGCAGTGGTATTACTGCATCTGTTTTCAGAGGCAGAGTTATTTGACGTAACTGTACTGCATTGAATCCTCGAATAAGTTGTAAACGTCAGAATTATACTTTGCAGTATAATTCGGAAAAAAATTCTACATGGCCTCGAGAAATGAACTTACCATTTGATGCATTTAATATTACAATAGATGGCGTTAAAAGCATCTTTGTCGCTGGTAACTAGGATCTCATAACAAAAATTAACACGTTAAGTGATTGATAGGCCGAAATGCTCTCTAAAATGCAATAAATCTATATTATAGCTCAAACTTAAGTGTTTTTTTATAGGAATATGCTGAAAATTACTTGATAGATAGCTGTTTGTCTATATACAACTTATTAGGCTACTTTTAATCTACGAAAAAGCTGTAGAGACTGTCAAGTCGAGGTAAATTTTTTTGATGTATGATCTTTTATGAAGTAAAGGTGAGTACAGACTATGTAACATGTTATATAACCTGTGTTTTATAACACGTCCACATTATGTAACCTTGTTATTCAACATTGCAACATAAAACAATACTGTACACGTTCGAATAACATTGCAATATAACAATGTTATATAACCATTGTCGTTTATCGTTCTTCAGTGCTATCCACAATGTCGACAATAAATAGTTATAAAACATGTTATTATAAAATGTTTTATAACATTCAGTGTCCACATTATCTGAAACATGTTATATAGCAATGTCGTATAACATGTTATGTTACATAGTCTGTACCCACCTTAACCCAGTTTTGATATTGTTTCATTCCTTATCTTGACTTCCAATAGAATGTAATGAAGATGTATGTTTTATAAAAAAATATTTTCCAATGAATTTTTATTGCAATAATAACCCGCTGTAATAGTAAAACCACTACACTAATCTAGGACTCTTAAAGAAACAGGTAGGTTTCAGACAGTAAGGGCTCCCTCTTTTCCGCTGCACAAAGTGTGGCAGGGATCCCTTTAACCATAAGGGTCAATCCCCACTAAAAGAGCAGCGGCCGGCAGTGGCCGTAAGAGCGCGGCGCGGCGCGGCGCCGCGCGACCCGCCGCGCTCGCGATCAGTCACTTGCATTTACGGCCGCTGCCGGCCGCTGCTCTTTCAGTGGGAATTGACCCTAATCTTCCTACTAAATAAAATACTTGTTGCTTCCCAATTATCACTTCCTTATGTAGTTATCCCAAATTATTATTTGGAATCGGTGCAGCACATCTTCTTCCATATTTTATTATCTTGATTGGTCACAGATTCCCAGTGTGAAATAATGTAGGTACAGAATAAATGTCTTCAATAGATTTTAAGCCTTATTATCACAATAGTGGAAGGTTAATGTTCGATTGGTCACATTTTACAGATTCGGGTTGTCGGTTGATCAGCTCGCGTTGTACCTAAATCCGTTGTACAATAAGTACATAACTACTATTGAATATTTTCAGCATAATTCTGAAATGAAATGTATTCTAGATATTACGTAGCGAGTACGTATGTAATTTATTATTTAGAATAAATATTATTATGAAGTACATATAATATTAAGACGTAAGTCCAATAAAGAGATTATAGTTTACATATTTCTTTTATTTATATTTTCACTTGACCTTTTTTCTGCTACATTTAAATATTCGTGCATAAAAAATATCGTTTAAACTCTAATATCTAAAATATAGACCAGCATTGGAAAAATAGAAATATGTGCCGAGAAGAGTAAAAGAGCAAGCGAAAGAGGGCATGGAGACGTTTCGAAGAAATCTGACGAAAATTTTCTATTTTTAGGAGTGCGCTGGCAAGCAAGCGAGGAAAACATACAGAACGAAGAAGATTACATATTAAAGTTACCCAAGCAGAAATATACGCGCAGCCCTAGAGCAGAAGCCAGGATTATCACCAAAAATAACGCCTCCGCTATCCTCCAGTGCTGGTCTGTTCTCCCCTTTAGATGGAAGAAAAATAGATTCAAATGTGCCTACTGTGAAGACAACTTTACCGACTGCTCAGAACTGAGAGCCCATGTCAGAATCTGCGCCGTCAATCATAGTATTAAGGACATTTATAGCAAGTTTAAAGAGATGCCATTGATCAATGTTGATATCACTGAAGCCGCTTGCTCGTTTTGCTCAATGCCGTTGACCAATGTGACGCAGTTAAGAGAACATGCTATACTACATGGTTTAGAGTTCAACCCGTACCACCCAGATGGGGTGTTACCATTTTCTCTAAACAAGCAGTCTTGGCAATGTATCATTTGTTCGGAAAAGTTCAATAATTTTCTGAAACTATATGAACACATGAACGTACATTATCAGCACTATATTTGCGCTACTTGTGGCAAAGGTTTTATGACTTCTCCAAGGTTGAGGAAGCATTTAGAAGTCCATATTTCAGGGTCTTTCCCTTGTGATAAATGTGGGAGGATTTTTATTATGAGGGCTGCTAGAGACTCGCATAAGGCATCAGCTCACCCCAAAGCTCCTAGATATGAATGCCCGCATTGTAATATTAGATTCGACAATTATTATGACAGGGTAGATCATATGAAAAACGCTCACAGCGAACGAGAGGTTTCCTACAGCTGTCCACATTGCGAGCTGTCTTTTAAGACGAGTGGAAAACGTGCCATACATGTCCGAACGGTCCACTTTCCTCCCCAATTGAACTTCAGTTGCAGTTACTGCGAATGGCAGTTCAGGACCAACTATGAGCTAAAGAGGCATATGGTCCGACATACAGGGGAGAAGAATTTCCATTGTACCATCTGCGGAAAGTCTTTCCCAAGGAATAGGGCGCTCACGAATCATTTGAAGGTGCATCAAGATGTGAACAGCAAATGGCGAGGTCCTGTGTTTAAGCAGAGGACGCAAAGACTGCCGTCTTTGAATCCTCATGATTTGACTGATTTAGTTCCTACTGAAATTAAGATTTAGTTAGTAATTTTATTAGTGTTAGGACTATATTCAAGAATAGACCATTTTGAGCCATTTTAAATTGGTGATTTTTAACGTACCTAGTAGCCTAGTGCTTGAGGCTTGACGATGATGAAGTTATTTTAACGATTTTTGACGTATGTTCCAGTATTATTTTTATGAATACATGATTTTAGATGACTTGTCACTTGTTTGATTTTAAAACTTATTCTAATGTAATACACACTTAAACATTTATAAACGAACGGAAAGAATAGAGTATACAATTCGTCTATTTATGATCTACATTTTTTTATACCTACAATTTCGCCAATTCACAATTTTTTTAATACAATTTATGCTTCTACAATTAGGCAAAGGGTCGGTGAGCCAAAGTTATGTTAAAATATATTTCATAATTTATGCATGTTCCCGGGGGCTGGTACTGCGAATTTTAACCAAATAACAATAGTGTTTCTTGGTTTTAGGTTCCGCTAACGAAGCGGAGGGGAATCTAGGCGTTAGGCGAATTAGGAAGTTGAAAGAAAACGTTAGCGCTCGACAGATGCGCCGGCGTCGACGCGCGAACAACCAGCTCCCGGAAGAGTCCGAGAAAAGAATATCCAAAACTATGATGCGTAGGAACGCCATGATCCTTCTGGAATGTTCCACGGCCTGGGCTTTTAGATGGTTCCATAGTTCGTTTTATTGTTCTTACTGCGAAGCGAAATTCGTTGATGTACCTCTTCTTAGGAACCATGTTAAAAATAATCATCTTAATGACATGCCTACTACAAGAATTTTCTCCAAGCTGACTGAAAATAATATGGTGAAAGTTGATGTAGCTGAACTTAGTTGTAGGTTCTGTAGCAGACTTCTAAATAGTATTGACTCTTTAAAAGACCATCTGCTTATACATGGAAAGACCTTAAACGTCCAATACAGCGATGGCGTCCTACCTTTTAAGTTAGACGAAGAATCTTACACTTGCCAAATGTGCTTCGCCCAGTTCCTCACATTCGGCAAAATAAACGAGCATATGAACACACATTTCCAAAATTATATTTGCGATTCTTGCGGGAAGGCTTTCGTTTCCAAGTCGAGATTTAGGAAACATGTACAGTCACATGAAAAAGGATGTTTCCCTTGTGGCGAATGCGATGAGATTTTGGAAACTCGCGCATCGCGTATGTGTCATATAATGAGAATACATAGGAAAGGGGTACGTTACGCCTGTCCACGATGTCCTGAGGTCTTCACAACTTACCATTCTAGAGCTAAACATTTAGTAGAAGCCCACGATCAGCAGAGAAAAGAATACTTTTGTAATGCCTGTGATAAGACGTTTGAAACCAGCTCAAAAAGGGCGGGGCATATACGCCAAACGCATGCGAATATAGAAAAAAGACATTACTGTACAAATTGTCCTTCGGTGTTTGTTAGTAAGTCGAAATTGATGCGCCATTTGAGAACGCATAGGGTGAAATACGACCCATAGTTTTTAAAGTAAGAACTATTTACAAACGATGGTGAAAGGCATCGTTATTTTAAAAATGTAAGGAAACAACAATGATAATTGAGAAACTATCAAATTGTTATATATATGCTTTAAAACTTGACAAATACTGCTACTACACAAAGTAAAAGAAATAAAGTAGTTATTTTATCTTTGGAACCATCATCACTCAAGGACGGTAACTTCCATTGATTGGCGAATCTCACGTAAGATGTAGCTTGTTTTCATCGACTGTTTCTAACATCATACTTTTGTGGAATCCCCATTTCCCATCTCTCACCCTAACTCTTCGAGTCAGTGATTATTTTCTTTTTGTTTTTAGGGTCCGTCGATCTGAAAGTTAAATGGACTCCGAAACGCAAGTATAACGATAACAGGGATAATGCCGCTATCATTCTAGAATGTTCCAATGCTATTCCCTTTCGGTGGAAGCGAGGGGCCTTCACTTGTGCTTACTGCCCACTCTCCTTTGGAGACTTCAGTGGCGTGAAGGACCATATCTCTGAACATCCCAATAGGATCGAAGCTCTCCGCTTAGCTAGGACATTTTGTAACGTCAAAATGGAAGTTACCGAGCTCCGCTGTGAACTATGTCTCACTAACATGACGAATCTAGATAGCCTTTGCGAACATTTGATCCAAAAACATAACAAACCAATCGTCACGAAGTTTGGTTTAGGAGTGACACCCTTCTATCTAACTGGTACTGAATATAATTGCACGCATTGTGATGAATCTTTTGAGCTGTTCTCGAAATTGAACACTCATTTAAATAAGCATTATCCTAATAGCATCTGTTTTCAATGCGGGAAAGCTTTCTCTTCTGTTTATCGTTTGAAATCTCATCTATCTATCCACGACTCTGCCGCTGTCCAATTCAAATGTTCGAAATGCGACCTAATCTTCGCAACTCGTGTCTTAAGAAATAACCATATTACGCTGATCCATGGACCAGAATATAGGTACAGATGTCCGTATTGTCAAGAGTGCTTTAAAAGCTATGCTGATAGAGGCAGACATCTAACCGAAGCCCATGATAAGAAAATTGAATACGCTTGTAATCTCTGCCCAGCTGTTTTCGCTATGTGCAACCAAAGAACTAAACATATTAAACAAGTACATATAAGAATAAAGACGTTTGCCTGCAATTTCTGTTCGTACAAATTCGTGACCGCCGCCCAATTGAAAAGTCATATGATAAAACATGTAGGGGAGAGGAAGTTTCAATGTCAGGTCTGCAAAAAGGCGTACGCAAGAACTAAAACGTTGAGGGAACATATGAGGATTCATAATAATGATAAAAGATTTGTTTGTCAGTATTGTAGTAATGCTTATGTGCAGAAATGTAGTTTACAGAGTCATATGCGGACTCATCATCCTACTGCTGAGCCCTTGAAAAAGATTAAGTTGTCACATCTGTATTAATATTATTTGTTACAAAGGTTTCTACGAAACATGTAACTATTGAAGATTTCTTGTTTGTAAGGCCAAACGCAAAATTCTTGGGAGACAAGTTTTATTTTTTTCGTGCCAGATCTCTGTAGGTCTTTAAAAGTATGCCTAGAAAGAATGGTCATTTTAATTTGTGTTGTCGTTCCTTATAATTTAATTTATTACAAAATGTATGTTTATGTTCAATTTTATTTCTTCTCAAGACGTACCTATGTGATGTGTACATGAAACCTCAAAACATGGCGAATAAAATTACATTTTAAAACAGATTTTTATTTAATTAAGATACCCGTGAGATAATACCTATGCTTAAAATTCTTCAGCTGTTGAAATCAGTCAAGATTTTACATACATAAACATGATGATGATGACATCCTGTTATCCCTTATCAGGGACATAAGGAACCAAAATATACGTATCTATACTAAGTATATCTTCGAAATATCAAAACTAGCTATAGGACATTAAAGGATAAAATGGAATGAACAAGAACAGCCTATATCGGAATGTTTTCTATTTTTAGGAAGAAAAACTGAAGAAACACTCATTAAGCAAGAAGTGGAATCCGATACTGAGAATAACACAGCCCCATTGATATCCGCAACTCGAGAGGGCTTCCAGAAACGAGCAGTCTTCAGAAATAATATAGCCATCATCATGGAAACTTGTACCGCATACCCTTTCAAGTATCGAAAAGGGACGTACCAATGTTTCTTTTGCAAAAATACCTTTTTAGAACCGGAAAAATTGAGGGAGCACACTCACGTTCAGCATTCTGAAGTGAAACAGCTTCTAAAACCGAGAAAGTATGAGCCTCTTAAAATGGACTTTGCGACAACCGTTTGCAAAATTTGTGGCGTCGCAATCAGAGATTATGCTGAATTAAAGATCCATTTAGCAGTAGAACATGCAAAAGTTATAGACTGCAGTTTCGGGGACAGTGTGTTACCATACAAGTTGAGTAAAGAGGAACATAGCTGTCAGATATGTGGCAAAACATACGAAATGTTTTTAAGCTTACACAAACATATGAACGATCATTATGAGCACTTTATTTGTGAAACTTGTGGAAAGAGATTCGCTACTTCACAAAGAATGGTCAATCATACACGAACGCATGAAAGAGGAGACTTTCCATGCAAACGATGTACTGATACCTTCCCTTCTTACGCTTCTTTATACGCACATAACGCCAAAGTCCATAAAGCTAACAAAAGATATAAATGTCCTATATGTGACGAAAAATTTGCTTCCTACAAACATAGACTGAAACATTTAAATACGATACATGGAGAAAAAACTGCAGTCTTCCCTTGTCCGTCGTGTCCAAGAGTCTTCGATTTATGCAGTCGAAGAACGGCACATATACGCTTTCAGCACTTACAAGAAAGAAACCATGTCTGTCCTATATGTGGGATGAAATTTTTCACCAACTATGAGCTACAAGAGCATTCGATAAAGCATGGAGGTGAAAGGATATACCAATGTGATGTGTGTAAGAAGTCTTATGCAAGGTTAAAAACGTTGAGAGAACATATGAGAATTCATAATAATGATCGGCGGTTCGTTTGTCCGACTTGTGGACAGTCGTTTATACAGAATTGTAGTTTGAAACAACATATGAGAGTGCATCACCCTGCGCATTTGAAAGATGTGTTTTAGAACTTATATTATCGAAATAGAAGGGAAATTTTATAATTCTGTCACTGGTTGACTTCAAGTGCCATATGTTACTAATTTTACCTAAAGAAAGCTTTGCTTAAAGCTTTATTTCTCTTGGCGAAATTCGAAAGGCCTAAATCACTTCCTAATAAGGATTTAGTCAGAGAGGAGTGACGCATTTTCCTATTTAGGATTCTAATTAGAATATTAATTTCTTGGACGCTCACCATATTAATAACTTCCCTGTCCCATGAGTCATATGTGATACACTCCGATTGTTTAACTATTGTGTCTACATCGTGGACAGTGAAGTGGTTAAATTGGTCTTTGGATAATAATGATTAGTTTATGGTATTGCGTTAAGTCAAGAGAAATAAGGTCTTCAGCTACAGTTTTATTTTCTAAAGCTGCTTGAGAAATCATTCAATTAATTATTTTGAAGTTTAAATTATGATCGATTATATTATTACAATTGTAAGGAGGGCAAAACTCAATAAAATAATGCATAATATTCCTGATATGAATGACTTTTATTCTAATCCTGAGATTCTGTTTTCTATGTATCATAATTTTGCTCAAATTTTCCATGTGGGATAGTATGGAGTTCTAAAAGGTCCAATACTAGGCTCACTATGAAAACTTCTCATCATTCTTAAAAGGGCGGACCGATTTAGATAATAAATAATGTGATGAATATAAGAGGCGAGCTGAAATATAACAAGATAGACTTATCTCGGATAGTTTTTGTAACAAGATTTCTTAATAACTTGATCGACGTAAAATGCGTTCTACATTCCTAGTAAGGATAAGCTTATAATGAACCTATTTAATTGGAAACTACAACAATTAGTAGCGTTAATACTATTATATATGTTAGAAATTGGATATATTACTTTAATTTTTTTCTTCGGATCTGATTAATAATACGCTTCCTTCAAATCATTAACTCTAAAATCCTGTCAACAGTTAACGAAGGACGTATGAAGCGGGTCATTATGAAACTACTTAACAATCTGGCATGAAACTTTCATAGAAGATAACAAGCTCATTTCTCATTTTTAGGTGAAGAACTAACTGACGAAGATGTCCTTGTAGGAACTAAAGCAGATCTGAAGACACAAAAGAAAAATTTCACAGAAGACATAAAAGCTAGAACAAGACACGCAATCATACTACTGGAATCTACAAAGATATGCCCTTTCAAGTGGATGAAAAATCTATACATATGTTTCTATTGCCATAAACAGTTCTCCGATCCTGCCAAATTGAGGGAACATAACATAGAACACGGGTTTCTGACGACATTCCAAATAAAACACGCATTATCGAAGCTTAAAAAGTACGAATTAGTCAAAGTTGATATTACAGATGTTGGTTGCAAGCTCTGCGATGATTTAATCCCAGATTTTCCTACTCTAAAATGGCATTTACTAGAAAAGCATAGCAAGAATTTGGACCCAAAATCAGGGGACGGCGTTCTTCCCTTCAAAGTTACGTTAGACAACTACCAATGCGCGTTATGTATAGAAAAGTATTCAGAATTCAAGTCTTTAAACCAGCATATGAACGTACATTTCCAAAATTTCATTTGTGAGCAATGCGGTACAGGATTCATTACTCCAGAACGTTTAAGGACTCACGCGTTTTCCCACGAAACTGGGTCTGTAGCCTGTGAAAGCTGTGACAAAGTATTTCGTTCTACAAACGCGAAAAACGAACACTATGCTACGGTCCATATGAAGGTCAAACGCCATAGATGTCCTCATTGCCCAGAAACTTTTAGAAACTACTTTCAACGTAACAAACATATCTCTGCTATACATGGAATGAAGCTGAAAGAATTCAAATGTACTATGTGTCCCAAAGTCTTTACTATAAGCGGAAAACTTGGCGTACATATCAGATCGGTGCATTTAAAACTGAAACGTCATTCCTGTGATGTGTGCGAATGGAAATTTTATTCTAAATCTGAGCTAAAAGATCATATGGTTAAGCATGGGGGAGAAAGAAAGTACCAATGTACTATTTGTAAAAAGGCGTACGCTAGGAAGTATACTTTGAGAGAACATATGAGGATACATGAGAATGATAGACGGTTTGTGTGCACGATATGTGGTAGATCGTTTATACAGAACTGTAGTTTGAAGCACCATACGAAGATTCATCATCCTAACGTTGGGCAGCTTGATAAAATTGATAGTTTTGCTTCTTGATGAAGTATTCAAACGTTCTGTTATTGATTCCAATATTGATATTTCTAGATTTGTTAAGTTAGTTTGTCAGCTCTTTTTCTTTAATTTTAAGTTAACGAAGTACTACCATATTCAATAAGCATTATGTTTTCAAACTTGTTTCTAACTTTAAAAGGAATTGAACTGAATAAAATGTGATGATTTTTTGAAAACATTTATTTTATTTGAACTCACTAGCATTACGCAATGGGGTATGGTACGCTAACCTTCACATAAGTATTAAGAATAAGACCACCACAGCCGTTTCTACTACAACTTTATTTCTGTTTTTCTAGGATCCGACACGTCAAACTCCGAAACGAAGCGAAGAATCGTCCCGTTGTTCCAAGTAGCTTACGACAGGAGTTTATGTAGACCCCTTGGAACGTTAATAGACTTCGCTAGATTCAGACAAAAGACATTCAAAACTTTCTCAACGCCTCCAGCCAGAGATACTTCTCCGCCAGCAAGAGATATCTCTCTGTCCCGCAGTCCTTCTCCCGTTTACTTAAATACTCCTTCGCCTTATGTGGAGAGTACTGCTTTATCCATCCAAGCTGTTAAATCAAAAGAAAAGACGCCAGATATAAGACAGAACGCTCTAGCTGTGTTTGAATTCTCAACGGTCTACCCATTCGTATATGGAAGCAACAAATTCAAATGTTTCGTCTGCTCTCAACCGTTTTTGGATATAAACGAGTTAAAACTTCACATGCATACTACACATAATTTTGCGCCTCTCAAAAGACTAGTCAATAATAGAAGAGAAAATGTCTTAAAAATAGATGTTAGTGATATAACGTGTAAGATCTGTGCAGGGAAGCTGCCTAATCTCGTTGAATTGAAACGCCATCTCAAAGAAATTCATGACAAGCCCATTGATTTGGAAGTACAGGACAATATGATACCCTTCAATCTAGAACCCGTAGATGATGGCTATAAATGTGTCGTTTGCGAACAAATATTCATCAAAGTTAGAATCTTAGTCATTCACATGAGCGAGCATTTCAACAACTACAGTTGTGAGATCTGTGGCTCCGTTTTCATGACATTACGGCTTTTGAAAAAGCATTTAGAGGTCCACGATTCCGGTAACTTTCCTTGTGACCGCTGTAACAAAGTTTTTAGTACCCCTTATAAAAGAACTTTACATATCCGTGGGGTCCATTTAAAACAGTGTCCTCGACGATGCCCTATGTGCCCAGAGAAATTCAATTCGAACTATAAACGCACGATTCACTTACAAGATGTTCATAATCAGGAGACTAGGGTCCATAAATGTAAGACGTGCGGTCGTGGCTTTAATCTGAAGTACCATCTAGTGTGTCATGTGAGATCCGTTCATCTTCAGGAGAGGAACCAACAGTGTGACATCTGTCATCAGCGGTTTTGTAACAAGGAGTCTTTGAAAAGACATATGGTGATTCATACTGGAGAGAAGAATCATAAATGTGATGTCTGTGGGATGGCGTTTTTGAGGAGGAAGAATTTGAAGGATCATTTTCGTTTGCATGATATTAGTTAAATATTCTGTTTTAGTCTTGAAACAATGCGATGTTGATGCAAGAAAGCTAGTAATACGAATCTGTAGAGTCCGAATTGGACTCTACTTTCTGAATTATATGGTGCAAGATTTTTTTCTGCTGAATGAAATCGAATTATATCGTGAATCGTAATCGAGTACCTAGTTAAATAAATCGATACTCGCTTGATAGTTGCAAATGAATAAAAATGTTACAGACATAACGACTTTTAGGTAGGCTAGATATTTTTGTGGTTATTACTGAATATCCAGATAAAACATTTTATCGCTTCAAACAAAATTGGATTAGAATACGTTTTGTTATCTACAAGCTTTTCAAAGATGAGTGTCTTTAATCCAAACGGCAGGCTTTTTGGAAACGCACGGAAACAATGCTATCTGAACTTAACCTAATTTTGTATAAACACACTTATTTTAATTTATCATTATTATTCTATTAAAACACAGTATTTTAAGTATTGTACCTTGAATACACGTAACAATATAAAGAAAAACTGTAGTTTGTTTGAACCCCTGACACTTTTTGAATAAACTTAGTTTTACGGAAATGCCTCTGTATAAATATATGGGTGACGGTTAACTATAGGACTTTATCTTAACCCTAAACTTATGGTTTATACGCTATTCTTCTATTGTTAGTTCACACGGTGAGCCTTTAATTTCTTTCCAAACCAATAGAACCTTCAACTAACTGTTACAACCTTTTTATCGTCCCACTGCTGGGCTGCGGCCTCCTCTCACACGAAGAAGGATTGAGCGTTAATCACCACGCTTGCTCAATGCGGCTTGGTGATTTCAGACTATAGTATAGTCGCTTCAACTAACATAAAGATAAAAATAATTCTATATTCTCTGAAGTAAATAAGAATATCAACACATTTTTTTCTTTTAGGAATCATCCAGAAATCAGATTCAACAATCACTCTGAAAGATGAAGATGGAACGGATATAAAACTGACGCTTCTAAAATATCCAATATCTTTAGATTCACTATCATACGAACAAGATAACTCTAGCAACAAAAACTTTAACAACAAAGTAAAAAAGAAATTAAATAAAGTTAACTTAAAGAAGGATAATGAGATAACAAACATGTCCATGTTGAAGGAACCAGTTTCTTTAAACAATATAGATTGGAAAAACAATGACGATGATCTAGATAGTTCGGTCACAATTAACGTGAAGACTGTGCAAAGACATATTTATGGAACGACGAGGAAGCGAACTAAAAGCGTTGAGTATCAAACTTGGAAGCAAAACGCTTTGATTATATTTGAATACTCTTACGTTTACCCTTTTATTCACGCCAGTAACAAATACAAATGTTTTATATGTGCCAAACCGTTTTTAGATGCTCATTTGTTAAAAGATCACACAAATGAACATAATATCAAAGAAATGAAAAGAGAATTAAGCAATAGAGTGAGGGATAAGAATCTCAAAGTTGACGTTACATATCTACAATGCAAGATTTGTTTGCAATCGCTGACAGATCTGCAGAATTTGAAAATTCATTTGAAGGAACATGGCAAGAAGATAGAGTCGAATTTGCAGGATAATATAATACCTTTCAAGTTAGGTTCCGATAATTTTGAATGCCAAATCTGTGGAGAGAAGTACTTAAAATTAAGACTACTAATAATCCATATGAGCAAACATTATAATAACTACAGCTGTGAAATATGTGGTACTGTGTTCATATCGCTACATTTATTGAAACGTCATCTTCAAATTCACGAATCAGGGAGCTTTCCCTGCGATAAATGTGACAAGGTCTTCAGCAATGCCGCCAAAAGGACCCTGCATTATCGAGGGGTCCATCTCAAGCAGTTCCCAAGACGATGTCCAATATGCCCCGAAAGATTCAACTCGAATTATCAAAGAACCAAACATTTGCGCATCATACACAACCAGACAACAGGACTTTATAGATGTGACACCTGTGGTAGGGAATATGACTTGAAATACCACCTTCTCATCCATATAAGATCTGTCCATCTTCAGGAGAGAAACCAAGAATGTCCTGTTTGTAACTCGAGGTTCTTCTCCAAGTACTGTCTGTCGAGGCACATGGTGATTCATACGGGGGAGAAGAATTTTAAATGTGAGATTTGTGGCAAAGCTTATGCTAGGAGGAAGAATCTTAGAGAACATTCGAGGACGCATGAAGTGGGGTTGTGTTCTATATGTGGCCAGAATTGTGGGGATCATAATAATCTTGTTACTCATGTTAATAATGTCCATGGAGTGCTTTGAGATTTAGAAATAGAGCGAATGTAGTGTATGATTGCAGAAATGCGTTTATTGTATTCCATTGTTTAAGATAAACTATTAAGACTGCTCGTATTTCAATATAAATAGGATCTTTACTCATTTTTACGTGTTTGTAATCAAATATTGCAAAATAAATACTGCTATGAATAGACCCTGTATTTTGATTGTTGAATAATCTATACTAATATTATAAAGAGGAAAACTTTGTTTGTTTGTTTGTTTGGTTGTAATGGATAAACTCAAAAACTACTGGACCGATTTTAAATATTCTTTCACCATTAGAAAGCTATATTATCTGCGAGTAACATAGGCTATATTTTATCCCGGTGCGGACAGTAGCTCCCACGGGACGCGGGTGAAACCGCGGGAAAACGGCTAGTGTTGTTATAATATAATATGAATATTGTTGTTTTTTAGTCTTCGAACTGCAGAGTTATTCAGTAGCGATTTTAAATAGGCCAAATTTTATCTTCCCCAGGACTGACGGGTAAACAAGCACCCAGAACACAGACCCAGAATCCATCCAGATCTAACAGCAGGCCCAGAACAAGTATATGGCAAATGACCATATCTGAACGTCAGAACGCAGCAACCTTCCTAGAATTTACCACTATCAAGCCATTTTTCTACCAACAAGCAAACTTCAAATGTTTCTACTGCAACGAAATTTTCCCAGAAATCCATTCAGTGTTGAAACATTCTACCTTCCATGTAACTCCAGAAAGGTGTTGTTTATTAAAACAGTATCTTAGAAAAGGGAAGAGAGTCATCAAGGTAGATATATCGGAACTCAAATGCAGACTTTGCGAACAAAAATATTCTGACCTGGACGATATTAGAAAGCATCTAACTGTCGCTCATAAGAAAGAGTTTAATTCGGCGGGAAATGGTCTAATGGCGTATGATTTGAACACAAACAACGGGAAATTAACTTGCCATAAGTGTGCAAAAACATTTAATTCTTTCTTCCTTCTAAATAGACATATGAATGTACATTCAAGCGTGGTTTGCGAAACCTGTGGTTTAGGTTTCATGTCACACCAAAGACTTATAAATCATAGAATAGTACACCAATCAGGAGTCCACAGATGCGATAAATGCCAAGAAGTATTCCCAACTAAACTAAAATTAAGATACCACATGTTTAAAAAACATGAAGTGATGAACGCGAAGAAAATTAAGCCATTAAAATGTCCTCATTGTCTCGAACGGTTTGCGGAACATTATAGGAAGATGACGCATTTAAAAGAAGTCCACGGGATCACGTTTACTTTTGAATGCAGTGCTTGTAAAGCGGTTCTGCCAACTCGAAGAGCTTTAACAGAACATACAACGAAATTGCATACTCAGAAAATACAGTGCAAAGTTTGTGGTAAATGTTTTGGGACTAAATCGTTGTTAAAAATGCATATGAGAGGTCATACGGGGGAGAGAAATTTCTTTTGCGCTATTTGTCAGAAGGCGTATATGCATGCGAGAACTTTGAGGCAGCATATGAGAGTTCATGGGCCTGTTTGGAAGTTTACCTGTTCGGAGTGTGGCAGCGGGTTCCATAATAGGAATGATTATAATAAGCATATGAAGCAATGGCACCCGCAGTGGCAGGTTCCTATTATAGGGGCTTGATGAAAAGGAAGTTAAGTTCTTCATGTTCCATGGAAAACGGAGGATCTTTCGATCAGACGGATGTTATGTCTGGTGTGCTACCGATCGACAGCAGTTGTTGTTTGGTTCTTCATTAATGCCTTAAGTCGCGGATAACGAAACATTAGTTTTTTCATAGAAGGCGTTGTAGTCGTTTTTGTAGTGCCGCTCTACACTATTGTTAAGAATTTTGACAATGATCTTATGAATTGAATGTAGGCTTTTCAGAGCGCTGTTTTGATCGGATTTGATATTATTAAGTACAAACACATATTATGCTAGTCACAGCTTTGATTCAATGATGTCAATTGATTTTCTATTGTTTTATAATTAGCGACACCCAAGCAGTTAACGAGGCTTGAATATACTTAGGCTAAGTTAGAAGATATTCAAAAATATAATGTACTTTAAATACTTTACATACATCATTATACTTTACATACGCATATGTTTTAACTATTTTAGTTTGAAATTACAGAAATAAGTGTTAATTAAATTATGGATATGCGGTAATTTTATACATCTAATTTAATTTGGCATTCCATAGTGATGATCTTATACTCAAATTATTTCTCCAAACATTATGTACTTGTGCTCAGAATTTAGTTGTGAACCGCCATCGAGTTATTCGTAATGTACATATCTTGTTAAGCAATGCGTGTGAGAATCTCAATAAACAGTATTTTATTACTAAGATACCTATAATTTTGTTACAATTTATTTATCTACCTTGATCCTAACTAATACATAAAACAATTGGAAAAACAAAATCCTGATCAAATAAACTAATGACACTATCAAAAGAGGTCTAACCACCAAGGTACCAAACAAGCATATTTTGTAACATGAGTACTAAAACTGGTCGAAAAAACATTTAAAACTGAACATTTTATCTCCCCAGGCACTGAAATCAAGAAACGACAAGGAGCTCTAACCAGTATATGGGAACTCACGCTATCGGAACGACAGAACGCCTCGATACTTCTAGAAAGTTCCACAGCCATCCCTTTCCTGTACTGCAGATACTTTTTCAAATGTTTCTACTGCGGAGAACAGTACGCAGAAATAAAGACTGTCTTACAACATACGCTTACACACGAAACCCCAGAAAGTTCTGTGATACTTAAAGATTACCTCCCAAAAGGCAAACGAACAGTCAAAGTCGACATTTCAGGATTAAAATGCAGAATTTGCGACACAAAACTCAAAGATTTGGATGAAACTAGAAGACATTTGTGTACGGAACATAATATGGTGTTTACCGAATCGGGGAACGGAATAGTAGCTTACGATTTGACTTCGAAAAACGGGCAGTTTAATTGTCATATTTGCAACAAAGTTTTCCAAACTTTTATACTTCTAAATAGACATATGAATGTGCATTTTAGCAATGCGGTTTGCGAAACCTGTGGTGCTGGATTCATGACGCACCAACGCTTAATGCAGCACAAAGAAATTCATCTACCCGGAGGTTATCCTTGCAATAAGTGCAGCAAAGTATATACAACGAATTCTAACTTAAAATTTCATATAGAAAAGGCTCATGAAGGCTCGACGAAAATGCGTATGTTAAGATGTCCTCACTGTCCAGAAAGATTCGTGGAACATTTCAAAAAGTTGAAGCATTTGAAAGAAGCGCATGGTATCACATTTTCGTTTGAATGTGAGATTTGTCATACTGTGTTTCCAAGCCGCAGAGGTTTGACAATGCACACAAATAAGTTTCATTCGCAGAAAACTCAGTGTCAAGTGTGCAAAAAGGGCTTTAGTTGTATTTCGACTTTGAAAAAACATATGGTATCTCATACTGGAGAGAGGAATTTCGTGTGTTCTCTTTGCCAAAAAGCGTATAGACATCAAAAGAGTTTGAAGCAGCATATGAGAACGCACGTTCAGGGTGACCAGTTTATTAAATTTAATTGTTCTGAGTGTGGTAATGGGTTTCCTAATAGAAATGACTTTAATAGGCATGTTAAGGAATGGCACCCGAGGGCTTACTTCGATTATTCTGTTCATTAACTCATAACTTAATTGTTTATGTGTGTACTTTATATAAGGTTTTTTTTTGGCGCCCAAATGGGCCAAGTAGTCCCAGTTGGGCGCCATTTACCTAAACTACGAATGCAGACTGTATAGTGTTTGGAATGCTCTACTTTAATAAATAAGCTTTATACTTAAGTATTCATATCACAGCTTTTTGCTGAGCGACTGATTTCAAGGATCTCCTGTAGAGCATAGTTTTTTTTATTTATAAAAATATTGAAAGTAAATTGTATCTACTTGTTTTATTTCTTTGTCTCTTTCTAAGCAAGGAATATTTTTATATCAGCATTGATGCGATGGTAAGTGTTTGAATAAAGCCTTAGATAAGGAAACTTATTAACCTTCCTAAAACCTATATTTCCTGAAGATATCTAAAAATCAAATCCTTAAACAATATTTCTCCTTTTACAGGCAACAACTCGATACCTGAAACAAGTATTTGGCAACTGACAGTTCGAGAAAGAAAAAACGCAGCAACTTTCATCCAACTGACGACTGTCAGACCTTTCATATTCATGGGGTCACGGTTCAGATGTTTCTTCTGCTCAGAGTATCATTCAGAAATAACGACTTTACTAGAACATACAACTACCCATCAATTAGGAGAGAGAGACGAAATATTCGAAAAATATGTTATAAAAGGTAAAAAAAGCATACAAGTAGATATTTCTGTGTTAAAATGTCGGTTATGTGAGCAAAAGTATTCAAATCTGAATACGTTAAGAGGCCATCTTGAAACTAAGCACGGGACTCGCTTCTATTCAGCCAGCAACGGAATGACGGAATACAGCATGGAGCTTGTTAACAATATGTTCAAATGTCACATTTGTGATGCAGAATTTCTCAATTTCACTCTTTTAAATTCACACATGAACTGCCATATAGGTAAGGTAGTTTGCGAAACCTGTGGAGCAGGATTTTTGAACCAACATCTTCTAAATAAGCATAAAGAATGCCATTTAACCAGCCTCTTTAGTTGCAAGCATTGTGATAAAACCTTCTTAAAGTATGGCCAACTAAGATATCACACGGATATCGTGCATAAAGGAAAAAATCGGATTCAGTACAAAAAATGCCCGAAATGTTCCGAAACTTTTAGAGAACATTACACCAAAATGGTGCACTTAAGAAAAGTTCATGGCATAACTAAAATGTTCCCCTGCCATATTTGCAAACGTAATTTCACAACGCGACGGGCGTCAACCGAACATTGGACGCGAATTCATACAGAAAAGTACAAATGTGAAATATGCTCTAAATGCTTTGGAATAGAGTCGGCATTGAAACAGCACATTCGAGGGCATACGGGGGAAAGAAGTTTTGTATGTCCGATATGCAAAAATGCTTTTATGCATAAAAAGACGATGACTAAACACATGAGAAAGTGCCATCAACCAGTAGTTAAACACGAAGCAAATATTCAGGATCAAAATGATTATGAAAATCAAGTAAAACAGTGGCATCCACCTTTTGGTCAAATTGGGTAATATTAGTATCTTATAATCTTAAAAAAACTTAAAGATCTTATTCTGAAATAAAGCAACAAAAAATATGTTTGTAATTAATTTATTTACATATCCTTGATCGTATGAAAATTATAATTTATTTACATCCGACTTTTTGCTGAAAAGTCCGATATTTTCACATGGGATCGCACACATTTCAGAAGTTACCAAGTTAAATCTACCAATGACCGTGCAACTGTCAAAATGTATAAGTCACTAGAAAAACTATTGCGTATACCTATGCGAGCTATAAAATGGCTGACTTCAGATCTGTAGTGTTTTGTTTATAGTCACTATATTTCTTCAAACTCAAACCCAAAAACGTTTATTCAAATTAGGCTTATAAATCAGCACTTTTCGAACGTCAAAAACAAATGAAAGCCCCCAAAACGCCCGCCCTTCACCACTTCCTATGTTGCTTCCTATGTGCTGGCAAGAAGAAGTGGCGAAACAAACTCCCCAGCAACACAAGCCTATCTGTTAGGTTGGAAGAACCAGAATTTATGCAGAACAAGTCATCATCAACATCATTTATGCAGAACAAGCAATCATCTGTTTGGTATTTGAATAAAATATAAAAGGCCTATGACGGAACACGACGGTTTTTAGTCAGTAAGAGTCTGACACTCCCTCACCGCTGCTAACCCACAGCGGGAGGGGGCATTTGAAGATTTTTGACGACGAAAAAACAAAAAAAAAAGGTAGAAAATAGACGCCATGTGTGTTTGGTATATGTTTGACTTAAGGTGCAGAGGTGGTTAAGAGAGGACCTTTTAACAACAAATAAAGGTAATTTAAATGTTATCATTGTATTTATTTACATAGCTTTATTAAACTTTCATTAAATACCTAGCAACCAACTTTGGAGCCAGGAAAATTACGAGAACTTTTGACAGCTCTCAACAGACTCTTTGTGGCAGCCATGACACTCAAGGCCACACGACGCTCTCAATCCAGGGCACGTAGTACTTGACCCGGGTGTATACCCCGGGCTGGCCGGCGTACCTGTAATGGTCAAATTGTTGGATTTTATAAAGTATAGAGGTACAAATTGTGTCGTACCTAGTCACATTAAATTTAATACGTTAATATACTGGTTAATATATGTCGATTAACACAAAGAAAAAAGAAAAATACGTAAAAAAATGAATTTTTCAAACAAAATAAATAGAATAAAAATGTGCGTGATTTAGAATACCATATAAGAGGCAGTCAATAGGAACGGAAATTCTCCCTTGAAAACTGACAGCTGTCAACTGGTCAAAACATTCGACACTCCTAACTTTATCTCTGCTTTACACATGATGTTGTAAATTATGAAAACGAAAAATGACTCCTGTGGCTAAACCACTGAATGAATTAGGTTATTTATTTTACATTTCGCCATAGAATATCATAAAGTAGATGCGATAGGATTTAATGTGATTGTGAACGACACAGCACACACATTTTTCGAGTCGTGATTGGATCTCAGTCGGATGTGAATCGCATGTCGCTTAAGTAAAATAGCAGAATTGCGTCCCAGGGTTCATAATTGCTAAGCTAGCTAACTCTAAGCCATATGGTAACACCCACTCTGTCCATTGTGGAATGAAATAAATAATATGAATACCCGCAGTTCCTGCCGTACGAGGTGACCCCTATCACCGTGTGTAAGCATGTGGATAATACCGGCTTGGCTTGCAGGGGACCGCCGCTGTCGCCCTGGGGAAATGTAGTAAAAGTAAGTAGTTTCCACGAAACACCAGTGAAAATGCAGGAAGAGCCAAGTCTCTTAAGCTCAGTACAGTTCTGTGGTAGGAACATTTGCATAAAAACTGCTTAAAAAAGATTTACTCAGCTCTATAATTTCATTTTCGATTCACATTTAAGTTTTCGTGAATTCTGGTTTTACTAAGGGGTGGTGTCAGATCTTGCCCTGATTAAAATGGGACTCCATAGGGTGAGTAGGTAAGTGTTCTCTTTTGTATAAAATAAAATAATTTTCAAATCGATCCAAGACCCATCGAAAACCTGACTTATTTTTGAGAATCTTAAAAAATACAGTCGAAAATGAAAACCTTTTTCTGAAGAAGTGAAAATGATTTAATGGTCCTTACCTCGCAAGTATCCTTTCCTCCCACTTCATCTCCGTAACACATCTGTATGGTGCCGTTGAACCCTCGCACCAGGTGTCTGTGAGGCGGGTAGTGGACTGCACACGCTTCCTCGTAGTACGATTGTAAAGATACCTGAACAAGTATGAGTGAGCGGTGAGTAATACCACTTTATGGTTGCACCATATAGGAAAACGTTTGAAGTTGTCAAATTGCTGATGTGAGCAATGCGCGGCAAGCTAAGTATATGGCTGGATATGGTTTGACTATCGTCACTATTTAGATGGTGCAATCTACTGTATGAGTTAAGATCTGATGAGTTGTTGGAAGGACAATTGATTTTACAGAGCCATAAGTATATAGGGATAGTACATAAAAGAGTACATGCAGGTAGTACGTATATAACTCACTTCTTTGGGGAATACATAAGCGATCGTATTGGGAAACATAAGTGAGTTCTTATACCATATCGACCTACATAGGGGGGTGCACATAGGGGTGTACTTAAGGGAATACATTGGAGTAATACTCAAAAAGTACCTACAGATAGATAACATAGGGAACATAAAAGAAGAATCATGGATATGACATTTCCTGGCTGAAAGTCAGCATATGCACCATCATGTACTCACAGCCTGCAACGTATCAGCCAGTTGCATGTGGTGTCCTAACGCGCCCCACCCGGTGGCCGTCACCACGCCCAGGAACTGGTCGTCTATGTTCAGGCACGCTGGGAACACGTGCAGGTTAAATGTCACCCTGGAAAGGGGGAAAACTTTATTTTAGTTTCAGATCAAACGCTCCAGATCAACCACGAAGTAAAGAAGAGCGGAGATGCCATAATGCCGGTAGGTCAAGTGCCAAATACATGACATACGTGGGCATGACCAAAACGATATACTAGTGAACTAACGAGTCGTTTAGGTTCTTTGAGGCATCTGTCAACAATTGTAATTTTCGGGACACCTTTTTTTCACACACGGTCGGATAGCCCCTGTCATTGAACATCCTTGGCAGTCGTTACGGGTAGTCAGAAGCCAGTAAGTCTGACACCAGTCTAACCAAGGGGTATCAGGTTGCCCGGGTAACTGGGTTGAGGAGGTCAGATAGGCAGTCGCTTCTTGTAAAGCACTGGTACTCAGCTGAATCCGGTTAGACTGGAAGCCGACCCCAACATAGTTGGGAAAAAGGCTCGGAGGATGATGGTCGGATAGCCCCATGCTAAGTTATTAATTAACTTGTGTTATGGGTGCTAACACAACTGATAAATTACATATAGCTAGCAGCAGACCACGGCTAACAAGCATGCTCATCACACAAATGTCGACCGAACCGGGAATCGAACCCGGGACCTCAGGTTCGGCAGTCCGGCATGGTGACCATTGCGCCATCGAGGTCGTCATTGTTGGTATTACAAAAAAAATACGGGTCCAAAGAAGGCGTTTAGGGGTCAGCAGTCCGGTATGGTGACCACTACGCCACCGAGGACTTTCACTTTTATAATTTAGTAAGAAAAACCTAGAAACAACATAAAAGTGACCACATCTTATATATTTTATACAAGCTGTTGATTTGCATCCGTGCCATAGTCAAGGACGTAATTATACTAATGATTCTCAACCCAAATCAACAAAAAAATTGGTACGAAATTTTTTGATTTTAATTTTTTTTCGGAAATTCGTCAATGCCACCTACCCGTTTTCAAACTCGGCGCGTGTGTTACTGGCCTCAAAACTGTGCTGCGCCCTCACACAAACGCAAACACAAAGCATTCGCAACGATCACTCATGAATTTCATTCATAAAATTGGATTATTTCTGAAATACTATGACATTACAATGGCATAAAAAGCAGCGCATATTAACGATTTCCCGTTAACTGTAATTCCAATCGATTATTTACGTATTTTATGTCCTCCTCCTGAAGTATGGCACAAATGCAAATCAACACCTTGTATAAATTTGTACCACATACCTGGTACTCGTCTCAAGCAGGGCTATATCATGGTACTTGGAGGGCGCGTGGTACTCTGGATGTGGTACTATGCGAGAGACGTGGTACCGATGCCAACGCTCCGTCGGGTCGGTGCGTTTCAGGATTCCCATGGCCACGTAACGGACTTTACCTCTGAAGATGGAGGAAGATTTACATAAATTTAATACTATTAGAGGATAATTCAAAGCCAAAATCAAATAATTTATTTTATTTTGGCTTTACAAGCACTTATAATTAAAGTCAAAAATATAAATAAGTTTGATTCTAGCCCATTTCAAAAGTAGCTTCCTATGGAGAAAAACGGGCAAAAAACTCCATGGATACTCTTAGTTTGATAACCAGCAATGTGATTCTATAGACTTCACTCTAAACTTCGCATCTGAATCCGCCGTGAGTTACTACACTAGCGCTACTCTTGCGAGCGTGTTTGCGAGTTGAACTAAATTAAACTCGAGATTTTGACAGATAAAGTATGAGATGACTTTTAGAACGTTTTGAACCGAATGCGAAGTGAGAGTGAATATAGCGAAGTGAAATGCGAGTTGTTGTCTGAATTTTATAGAATCGACGTACAGTATTAGGCTGCCCTCCTACTTTTTATAGGACAGATAATCGGGCCGATTTGTTGTAGGACGCGGATGTTCTCACTAGGATTTTCTGACTGACTTTTTGTAGGACGTGTGCGTTACACTATTGCTCTTAGTATGTTCTATTATGTTTGACAAAAATTGAAATTAGAAACATACCGAAGAAGGAAGGTGAAAACAAAGAAGACCTACACAAAATTGTTTCGGAGACCGCTAAAGTATTGGATGCACCTGTCGTTAGACACGATATCAAGGATATATATCGCATCCATAAAAAAAGCGGTGGATCATCTGTTATAGTTGATTTTGTTTCGGTAACCACAAAGGAAAATTTACTACACAAACTTCGTGCTTTCAATCGCAAAAACGGCCAGGCGAAGCTAAACACATCACATATAAATATACCAGGTGCATTACAACCAATTTTCATATCAGAGAGCCTGACTATGAAGGCGCAAAGATTATTCTATCTGGCAAGGAAATTTGCGAATGAAAATGGTTACAAGTACTGCTGGACTTCTCTCGGAAAAGTATTCATTCGGCAAAAGGAAGGAGATCAATATATACTTATCAAAAGCGAAGCTGATCTTAAAAACAAATTATCTCAATGACTATTTAGTTCTTACTGTTTGTTCGACCCCTACTCTGTTTACGCAACGCTTGCTATTTTGATACCAATGTTCTTCTTTCTATGTAAAACACATATACACAACCAACCAAAAACACTACACATAATACAAAACAAAACCTATATCACCTTCACCTATTATAAAAAATGTTCTCGAGTACATAACATTCATAACCCAGTTTTATTCTCCGCGAGTTTTAATACGATAATAATTACACCCAACAAAATGCAACAAAAAAATAATAATTACTCCAATGGCTACAACTAATAGTGATTTCTTAACACTGATAGATAGTTTTGCAGTAGCATCTTCTTATCACTGCGACACCGACGCCTGTAACGAAATAATTAAAACCAATAACACCTCCCTTAAAATTATTACCCAAAATATTCGTAGCATCTATAAAAATTTCGATGGTTTCCAGGCTCAATTGGCTAGACTATCATGTGAAATTGACATCATGGTTCTAACAGAATGTTGGCTGAATGCTGATAAACCGATACCAACTATAGCAAACTATACAACTTACTCTAGTAAAAAATGTCTCAATCAAAATGACGGCATCACAATATTTATCAAGAACAATCTTCATTGTGTAGTTGAAGAACCAGAACCCATTGGAGCAAACTTTCTCTTACTAAATATTGATCCTGACATTTGTATCTTAGCTTCATACAGATCTCCTTCAGTTTATTGTATAGATAGCTTCCTTAATTCCCTGGAAAACATTATTAGTAAAATAAGAGTGAGCAATATAATACTAATAGGAGATATCAATATTGATATAAAACCCGGCAGCACAGATAGGAACAGTCTGTCCTATCTAAACTTAACTGCGGAAATTGGCCTCCTACCGGGGCATACCTTCCCTACTAGACTGCACAATTGTCTTGATCACATAATGATAAGTACCACTACCACAACAACGGTCATAGTTATGGATTCCACAGTTAGCGACCATGCCTCCGTACTGCTATGTCTAGAGAACACCCCCTCAAAAAATAAAAACTGTAAACACACTATCAAAATAAACTATGAGAGCGCTATCGAACAATTTAAAAAAACAGATTTCTCTTTTATTTCGCAAAATTGTCATGCAAATGAAGCTGCTACAAAATTTGTCACATGCCTCATGTCGGTAGTATCCCAAAATTCGACACTAAGAAAAGTCCCCAACCGAAAAGTAGTTCTTAAGCCTTGGATCACACCTGGCCTTTTACGGTGTATTCGACATAGGGACAATCTCCACCGAAAAACCCTAGCCGACCCCAAAAATGGGTTTATCGAGCTATCATACAAAAGATATCGGAATCACTGTAATCTCCTGTTAAGGAATTTAAGAAACGCCCACGAAAGTTCTGCATTAAAGTCCTCAAAGAGCAATAAAGAAACATGGGGTATCATAAAAAACATCACCAAACAAGAAGGAAAAAAGTTCACAGCTCATAAACTTCTAGCAGCCGCTGACAGTGAGGATGCGCCCAATTCCATCGAGCACATAAACCATTACTTTTCGAGTATCGGGAAGCAACTGGCTGAAAAAATTGTAAAGAATCAAACTCCTGCCCTGGCCCCATACCCTATACAAACACTCCCTGCGCGAGACTCTATGGTTCTACTCTCTCCGGACGAGGCTGAAGTAGAAGCAGTCATTAACAACCTTAAAAATGACTGTGCCACTGGATGGGACTCTATTCCGGTTAAATTGCTAAAGTTGGGTAAAGGTTTACTGGTTCCACCTATTACTAAACTTATTAATGCCTGCTTTGAACAAGGCGTTTATCCCCAAATCTTTAAAAAATCTTTAATAACACCTATTCACAAGAGTGGAAGCGAGGACGATGTCAAAAACTACAGACCTATTTCAGTCCTGCCAGCATTGTCCAAAATATTGGAAAAATTGCTGAACCGCAGACTAATGAAATACCTGGAGCATAACAAAATAATATCAGAGACACAATTTGGCTTCAGGCCCAAGAAAAGCACCACCGATGCAGTCAACCAATTAGCTGACTATGTGACTGGAAAACTGGATGAAAAGCAAAAGTGCCTTGGTGTGTTCCTGGACCTCGCCAAGGCATTTGACACCGTCTGTGTTCCCACCCTTGTGACTAAGTTAGAACATGCTGGAATCAGGGGTAAAGCTCTAAGCATGTTTTCAGACTTTCTCAGTAACCGGACACAAAAAGTAAAGATTGGTGAAGTTATTAGCAAGGAGACCGGAATTGAATACGGCGTGCCCCAGGGTAGCTGCCTATCCCCCAGTCTATTCTTAATTTACGTGAATGACCTGTGTCAACAGAAGCTAACAAACGGGAAAATCTTTAGCTATGCTGACGACACAGTACTCGTATTCCATGGAGCGCGATGGGATGATGCCCGAATGGCTGCAGAAACAGGCTTAAGTAAGGTGATCCACTGGCTGGAAGCTAACTTGCTTACCCTCAATATCCAGAAAACATCATTTTTGCAATTTTCTTTCGCCAAAATCAGACCTACAGCTATAGATCTCAAAGCACACTCATGTGATAATGCCAATTACTCTACACCATGCTCGTGTCTCCCAATCACGCAACAAAAAACAATAAAGTATCTGGGTGTGATACTGGACGAAAGGCTTAGCTGGCGCCCCCACATCGAGCAAACGTCCTCCCGAATTAGAAAACTTATATGGGCGTTCAAAAAACTGCGACAAGTGGCCGACTTCCAACTCCTACGCTCCATTTATCAAGCACTGGCGCAGTCCATCATAAGTTACTGCATCACAGCATGGGGGGGCGCCTGCAAAACTTACATGATAAGCCTCGAGAGAGCTCAACGATCTCTGTTAAAAGTAATGACCTTCAAGCCATATCGGTTCCCTACAAAAACACTGTACGAAGATTGTCAAGTACTTACAGTAAGACAACTATACCTTCTCAATCTCATATTGGCACAGCATATAATCACACCGATCAAACAAGGAATCCAACATAAAAGAACTGTCGGCAATGTATGTAGCACGGTCAAATGCAAGACCGCCTCGGCTCGTCGGCAGCGGCTATTCCTATCCACATATGTGTACAACAAAACTAACAAAATTCTAAACTTCAACTCACAAACTAAAAACAAAACGAAAAAGATACTTAAATCATGGCTTCAAACACTTGATTACGAACAGACGGAAAACCTAATGAAAGAACAGTACTCATGACGACAATAACACTCACACGCACACATACACACACACACACACATACACACACACATACATACACACACACATACATACATACATACACACACACACACATACACACAAATACACACAAAGAGCACAACCCATACATATTTACATTCAGACTCTCATCACACCACTCAGCAAAAGAGCAAGCATATTCATTTTTTTTTCTCTTTTATATTTACTTTACTTATTTTGTCCTTAGATTTTATTGCATATAAAGTGTTGTTCTAAAAAACGGGTGAAGACACTGGCTCCTGTAACACAGGTCTCACCTAGCACAGGAGCCAGGGCTTCCTTTGTAATTGTATTTTTATTTTTTATGCCAATAAAACATTTATTATTATTATATGTATGTCTCTTCCAGACCTCGGGACTATAGAGTCCCGGATTTTTGGGAGGCGAACGTGGGGCCGAAGCCAACACGCTGAAGCCCTTTTGAGACAACTTTAATGAAATGGTGACACAAAACCGACGATTATCCCTGTATACACTATAGAAATGTACCCAAGGACAATCCCCGGTTCTGTGCTAAACTATTGCTAACTATGGATGAAAACTACTTGGGCTATTGTGATGGGATGCTAATGGACTAGGAATGGGGAAACTACGGGAACTATGGCACCTGCCGATGACAATGTATTAAATACATGTTAAAATGGCAGGTGGAGACTCGCCAACTCACTTACTGGGCCCCCGGGAATCAGTCACTGTAAAGCAACAAGAGGGCAACAGGGACATGAGCGGCTGAGAAGGGTGAGGATACCTCGGCGGACTTTAAACGCAGATCACGCGCTCCCTGTGGGTCCAGCATCACCGGCCCACTCGCCACTTACCTCGAGGCACCTACCCTCCGAGCAGGACTAACCTTGCTCTAGCGACTCCACTCTGACCGGCCGATGAAGGCAAGCCAAGAGGCGGGAGACCTATCCCCCGTCATGCTTCACTCCGGCAAGCCGGAGATGGGGGACAGTATACTCTCCCTGGAGCACTCGGATATATAGCCCCGCGGGGTCGCTACTCCCCGTCATCCGCCTCAGATGCCCTGCGGGGCTTATTATTATTATTATTATATTTCTATCGGAGCAAAATACCCACCCGCGTGTTCTTGTCACTTGCGCATGTTAACTTGCTCCAGCTACATGCACCCTTAATATATATTTTTTTCAAGAAAACTCACAATACTGCACTGGAGATGCAGTGACCGGCTGTCAGCACAAACTTGTCACTGATGAGGGAACCTCCACACAACCAGTCAGCTGTGTCCATTGCGCCGCCATAGCCCAGTAGAGCCTGGAATGTGAAGTTCATAATATTTGAAAATACCGTAAATACACTACTACTGAAAGTAGGTAGGTATTTACGTAGTTGAAGAGGAGTTGACTACTGTTTACATAAAAGTCAGTTTGGTTTAAACAACTGTCTCCTGTGAATTTCCACGATCAATTTTCAAAGTTGCTTGAGAAAAACGGACGTTTGGCGAAAATGGGCCATAGAGGTTTGAAAAGGTCACCATCTTCCGAGCCTTTTCCCAACTATGTTGGGATCGGCTTCCAGTCTAACAGGATACAGCTGAGTACCAGTGCTTTACAAGAAGCGACTGCCTATCTGACCTCCTCAACCCAGCTACCCGGGCAACCCAATACCATAGAAAGACTTACTGGATTCTGACTACCCGTAACGACTGCCGCAGATGTTCAATAACATGTTGGTGAGCGCTGTGTGCGATATGTTTAGCTTCGGTTATCTATGGGTGTACTGCCATCAGTCGGTCGCCAGAACTAGTCAATCAGAATGGTGTTGCACCACAGGCACACTATGTCCATGTAATCAGTCACAAACAAATGTGACCCATCCGCTTCGAGAAATAAAACATCGTGCTACAGCGATCTACCTTAAAGATATAAATTAAGGATCAGTAGGCTTACCATATCAAGTCTGAAATCACCAACCCGCATTGAGCAAGCGTGGTGATTAACGCTTAATCCTTCTCCGTGAGAGAGGAGGCCTGTGCCCAGCAGTGGGACGATAAAAAGGCTGTAACAGTAACAGTAACAGGCTTACCATATGAGGAAACTGCCCTCTCCTCGCATCCTGGCCGACATGGGCGGCATACACGCCATACTTGTGCGAGTACTTGTAGCACTGTTCCTCTTCGTGCCAGAGCTTCACCAGCCCCGAGGTGGGGCAGCCTTCGAACGGCAAGTTGGCGAGGTGTTCTAGACATACTGTGGGTGAACAAAATTATGTGAATGTAGAAATAGATATTATGTAGGAAAATATTGTTTAAGTCAATTTTTTTTATTTCAAACTGGCTGTATGCCCGCAGTTTCACTCTCATCATGGAGGAACGTCTTTTTATCGTACCCGAATAAAATATAGCCTACATTCTTCGGGGATAATGTGGCTTCCCAACAGTGAAAGAATTTTTTAAATCGGCCAAAGCTCTCCGCTATACGTTTTGGGTACGTAACGGAGTCCTCAAAAGGTGGCTGAGCCGAGCTTATATTTCACATAGGTATTTAGTATTCTGTTTTTTATATGTATTTTCAACCATGTATTACATAACTAATAAGTGTTAACGTACCACGAACGTAACGTAACGAAACATAAACAAATGCAAATCTATACTAATATTATAAAGCTGAAGAGTTTGTTTGTTTGAACGCGCTAATCTCAGGAACTACTGGTCCGATTTGAAAAATTCTTTCAGTGTTAGCCCATTTATCGAGGAAGGCTATAGGCTACTTTTTATCCGGGTTCGTGCAGAGGTTTCCACGGGATGCGGGTGAAACCGCTGGCAGAAGCTAGTGTTTAATAATGTTATGGTCAATTGTTAAATTTTTTATATATTTTTTTCTATAGATTTAAATATTATTATTTTAGTTGTAAGTTTTATTTTTATTTTACTGTGCCCTACAGGGTCCACAATTGTACAACCCGTGCCGATAAAGAATGGGATTAGAAATCGCGACAGCTGTATTCAACTCTCGCTCATGTATAGTGTATGAGCGAGAGGTAAATACAGCAGTCGCGATTTCTAATCCCATTCTTTATTATCGGCACGGGTAGTACCTAGCTCTAAGCCTAACTGTAACACCTACTTTATACGTTGTGGAATGCAAATAAATAATAATATGAATATGAATACCATCGTAAGCCTTCCTGCCAGTTCTAAAATGTATCGCACCTGTTTTGTCAACGATCGCTTTACTGAAACAAAAAAACAAATCAATTAAAAATAGACTGCATGCAGACTCCCAATAAATCCAATCACTAAACCCATATTTCGTGTGATTTTCTCAAAAACTATTTCGCCGTTTTATTGCTAGTTTTCAGTGTAGATACTATCTTACTTAGGTAGGTATATAATTATTATTATTGATTACTTACTCACTTTATATGTTCAACTTTATCACAATCAGTGCAGCACACAATGGGAGTATTTCCTTGAAAAGAGCAGATCTGGAAAATAAAAAATAATACATAGGATACGTTCTGAAAGCAAGCTGCTGACTTGCATGAAATTGGTCAATAGTTGAGGGTGACTGCACACACGTGCTGCTGCCGCTTCGACCCAAAACGTTTGAATCATACGTTTTCATTATTATCCGGCAAAATGTACGAAGGTGTCTAGGCGTCTGGTTGAGGCTACTCGTGGCCAAAAGGCTGGCTATTACCTCGGTGCCTCTTGAATACGCTCCCAGTCGACAGCGATAGGGACGATTTTTTTATGATTTTTAGTTTTAGGTTTTTTACTAGAATAGGTTTTATTTTAAATGTAAATATTTGTAAATGTGGTTAATAAAACAGGTGTAATATTTACTCAAATCATGTGATGTAGCATACGACTCTTAATTTCAGCCGAGTTAAGCGTATCAAGCTCGTTAACTTACAAAACTCGCAATCAGCCAGGCGATCAAAGAGATGTACCAACCTGAGGATACTGTTTCTTCTTAACATCCCCTATCATGGAGAGACATCGGCATGCATTGACACAGGTACCATTCTTCCCGCGCCCGTCCAAACAATGTGAACCTAGAAGCAATATTGACATATCATCTCCCGAGCCTTTCCCCAACTATTTTGGGGTCGGCTTCCAGTCTAACCGGATGCAGCTGAGTACCAGTGCTTTACAAGGAGCGACTGCCCTATCTAACCTCTTCAACCCAGTTACCCGGGCAACCTAATATCCTGTGGTAAGACTGGTGTCAGACTTACTGGCTTCTGACTACCCGTAACGAACGACTTCTAAAGATGTTCAGTGACGCTTATTGAAATATATGTGTAGAACCAAAAAAAGAACTGTTATTAAGCATTTTTAGCATCTAAGTATTCATGGCAACATACGTCATTTGTTATCTACGTATAGCCTATGTAGGGACACCTTTATTCACACACGGTCGGTTAGCCCCATGCTAAGTTATTAATTAACTTGTGTTATGGGCGCTTACACAACTGATAAACTACATATAGCTACACATATACATATTTATAAATACATATTGTAACACCCAGACCACGGCCAACAAGCGTGATCATCACACAAATGTCGACCGAACCGGGAATCGAACCCGGGACCTCCAGAACCGATTTGAAAAATTCTTTCACTGTTGGAAAGCTACACTCTTCCCGAGTAACATAGGCAGTAACATATTTTAACCCGGTAAGGGCAGCAGTTCCCACGGGACGCGAGTGAAACCGATTAATAAAAAAAATGTTATAATCATCGGCAAGGATATTGGGCCCTGACCTTCACCTGCGCAGAAGTGATTTATTGGTTTATTGCCTTATGTGTACAGTGCGCAAAGCGATCCCCACTCTTCCGCCGAGAGCTCAATATCCGTGCCGATAACTATACATTCAATCAATTTTTCCTCAACGACTTGTTACATAAATATAATTTATTGTATAGAATTGTTTACTTCGTTTCGCGATGAATTCATGGTTTGACCCAAAAAGGGTATTAACCTGTATTTTTGCATTGATTTACACTAAAAAGGTCGGTCGATAGTACTAACGAATACCTAAGTAGATATCTATTTTGTATTCATTATAAAACAACTTTGCATGTTAATATTTACCTAATCAAAAAGAAAATACTAGACGAGCCGTAGTCTTACTGAAAACCAGCGAAAGTAAAATTAGGTATTTTAATCTTAACTCACTTTCACACTAGCGGATTTTAGCGCGCACATTTGGGCTATTTTATTTTTGAAGCCAGTAAGTCTGACAACCAGTCTTACCAAGGGGTATTAGGTTGCCCGGGTAACTAGGTTGAGGAGGTCAGATAGGCAGTCGCTTCTTGTAAAGCACTGGTACTCAGCTGCATCCGGTTAGACTGGAAGCCGACCCCAACGTAGTTGTATAAAGGATAGACAGAGGTGATGATGATTTGGACGTTTTTAATTAAACTAAATAAAACTTAAATCATACCTTCTTCAATATCGAAATCACAGTTCAAACCGCACAAGTTCAAAATAAACACATTCACTATAATAACAATATATTTGTTTTTCATAATTTAAATTGATTTAATATTTACGCCATCGACAACACGATTCACGGGCGGGCATCTCAACAAGGTTTTTCAATTGAACTAAACTAATCTTCATATTTCTTTTATTTCTTGCCACTAAAACCTGTGGTTTTCTCAACGATTTTAATCAGGATTTAGAGGTAAAAAATTGGGCAAAAACCGAGCCTTCATTCTGCGTTATTTTTCGTATTTTTTGTTGATAGTAGATACTGTGTTTTCGTGATAGGTCATTCTTGAGATGTGGTGTTATTGCCGGACCTAATGGTTTAATGAGTTAATCATTAATCAAGCACATTTTATTGATAGTTCAAATGTTCGAGAACATTTTTATTTTGGTTGGAAGTCATCAGGTGACCCCTCCCGCTGTGGATACAGCGTGAAAGAGTTTCAGAGTCCTACTTACTAAAATCCACCCTGGGGCCCGATTCTCCTAAGTTAATAATGTCAAAATCGAATAGAAATCGAAACGCAATATGATCGGAATAGCAGTTTTAACCATATCGGGCATTCTGCTACTAATAAAAGACCAATCGTATTCGATTGACATTTGATTGGTGTGCGATTGGTCTGCTATTTTGGTGATTTTGGGTCTATACGGTAGTTTGCTGTACAATCATTTTGCAATCGTAAATCATTTGCAGACAAAATGATTCATTATTGAATGATAGAAAAGGATAAAAACGTTTATTTCAAAGAAAAAAAAAATAGCGGAATGCCACATACGCTTCAATCGTAATCGAGTCGGGATTGGATCTCAGTCGAATCGAGTCGAACGTGAATCGAATGGCGCTTAAGTAAAATTAGGAGAATCGGGCCCCTGTTCCTTCTTGAACCCTTTATCCAGGGCCGCGGTGAACAATCCAGCAGCCCATGCTTCGAAAACTAAACACAGAATAGAATGAAGCAGAAGTCGATTTTGATACGTTATAAGATTGCAGGATATTTTGCGCCCATCTAAACTTATTTATTTTGCGGTTACACAAGCGTTGAAACGCAACCTCCTAATGCACGGGGTAAAATGATAGGAACCCCTTGATAAGATTTCTGGCTTCTGACTGAAAAAGATATTCAAATGACCACCAATTTGTCGGACCTCACGAAACACGGAAGAACTCGTAATGTCAAGATGGTCACCCATCCACGGAGCGACCGCGCCAAGCGTTGCTTAACCTTATGATAGATCGATCCTAAACTACCTAACTACTATAATACTTACATAGTAAAAATCGTAATGCATTAATTGTAACCTTCGCAACCATAGAGGTAAGTTATTGACACCAAAAAACAGGTTCATTGTGATGCGTTTGTTTTTGGTAATATAAAAGGCAAAAAAAATACAAAAACAACGACGACCTACATTACGTTACGATATGTTAAATATTTAGGTACGTTTGTAAGAAACATAGGTAGGGTAGACTGGGTACAGTTGTGCCAATTTTCGTTTGATCACCAATAATTTTGATATTTGACTAATTAGCTCGCAGAAAAGGTACTTGTATCGCAATTTGTACATTTGTGTACGTAAAAACACTAATATATTGTTCCTTAATGCAATGTATTACTCATAAGATCAATTTAAAAAAAAATGGGAAAGTGTCACAACCGGCCACATACCAAGGGCGGTTGTGACATGCATAAACATATATCAAAATGGTCTATAATATCTTTTATTGTAGAAATGTTTAACACAATAAGCTTACAAACATAGTTTTAACAATCAAAAAAACAACATTTGCTCTGTTAAAACTTGTGGCTGTAGAAAGGCTTGTAGCTTGAGCTACACGGTACGAAATCCCTTGTTTCACTTCTTCATCGGCATCTTTATATTTTTTGATATCACACTGCGCTCTTTCGGTCTTCCACAAACGTATTCTGGACATCTAAAAGCAAAAAATAATAATATGAGATTTATTATATGTATAGATATTCGTCACAACCGTACCCAAAAAAATTGTCACAACCGTACCCAACGCATCATTTTGAAAACAAAAAATCGCCATGATTTTGCCAAATACTTTACGTAAAAAGAAATCACTTGTAATTAAATATTAATGTTCAACTTTTAAAGAAAAAAATAACAAGATAATCTATCTGTGTAAAAATAACAGTAATTAGGAAAAGAAATCGAACAAAAATACTTACTTTTGATTGTTGAAAAGCAATGTGGGCTCCTGCTTACGTCAACGTCGTGCGCCGGCTAACGCAATACTGGGGAACGTGTCTAGGCTTGCAAGCCACGTCTTTCTCCCTCACACCCCTCCCCCGTATTACGTATAGTTTCGTTACAATTGCGACTGTCACTACCGTACCCTGGCACAACCGTACCCAGTTTACCCTACCTAAACCATGTCTGATTGGGACATGGGCGTAGCCACACTGGGGCAAGCTGGGGCACTTGCCCCACCCTGGGCCCTGGCTCTGACCAGGTGTCTGATTAAACAATGTTTTTTTTTACTAACTCTAACTTACAACATCAACAATCATATGTTCTATCCGTAAATTATTGCACAAAAAAAATTGTCGACTTTGAAAAGAGCGCGATCAAAACAAAATGCACGCTCGAGTTCCCGAACGTGCGCAGAGCGCGCGTCATTTGAAAGCGAGCGGTATCCGCGGACCACTGGTGGTCCCTGTAGGCATTCCAAGTGGTCCGCGAAGCTTAGCTGCGCAACGTTGCTATACGTTATCTAACTTTATTTTTATCGACTTATCTATGCGAGCGAGGGGGTTTTCGTATGGACGTAAATCGGGTGTGTCGTACCTAGAGTCCCCCCATTTTACTTTACGTAGTTTTTTATTTTGAGTCTTAAAAAATAATTAAAATTTCGCGCTCGCTTCGCTCGCGTATCATCATCAGCCTATCGCAGTCCACTGCTGGACATAGGCCTCTCCAAGTGCACGCCACTGAGATCGATTTTCGGCTTCTCGCATCAGCTCTTGCCAGCCGTCTTGCGCAAGTCATCACTCCACCGTGCCTGAGGACGCTCGCGTATTCAGAAACTATATTATTTTTGTATTTGTCAAGAAATAGAAAGTTAAGTACGTTTGGGCTAAATTTTACGTAATATTTGGTTTAAGTCCGATAAAAATTTCACGCTCGCTTCGCTCGCGTATTCAGAAACTATATGCCCTAATTTTTGCTTTTGTCAACAAACAAAAAGTTAAGTACGTTTGGGGTAAATTTTACGTCATATTTGGTTTAAGTCCGATAAAAATTTCGCGCTCGCTTCGCTCGCGTATCCAGAAACTTTATACCCTTACTTTTGGCTTTTGTTTTGTGTGTGATTGTTTATTTTCTGTACCTGAAAATATAAACCTCTCAAATTAAGATATTAACAAGTTTGAGATGAACAGCTCAAGATACAAAAATCGGAGGGCCCCCGCCCTCCCCCGGGGGATAGGTTGACTGCTGCCCCACCCTGAGCCCAAAGCTGGCTACGCCCATGGATTGGGATTCGAACCCACACTTACCACCTTACCACCTAACCTTACCACCGCGACTTTAACTAACATATCAGACCTTTTAATCCAATACTGTTATAGCCATTTTAAGACTTACGGGAAACATTTTATATAAGTTATATTATTTTTTCAAAAAAGGAACACTTTTTATAGCTTTGAAACTAATATTCCTAACAAATCTGCTATTCGATACTAGATGGCGCTGTTTTTAACACGCTTTTATTTGCTTCATTTGCTAAACTTAAATTGTTGTTAAATTGTAACTGATAAGTACCTACGTAATGTAACTAATCTTAATATAATCTAATTCTCCACAATCTAAATGTTGTTTTGAATAAATGAAAACCTTCTCTACTCTCGAAAGGAATAACAAAACGCGATCTCAGCTTATTTACATCGAGCTTTGTATGTCAATGCTTATTTATGACAATAGCTATCAAAAACAACAAACAAAACGCGAACTGTCAAATCGATTCATTGAATGAGCACAAAAAAGATTTTTGGAACTGCAAAAGCTTGGTTTTACAGATATTTCTTTGCGATTTTGTCTGTAAAATGAGTGTAAATAGTCGGAAGGGTCCTATCGTGGACCCTGGCGTGTGTAGATGCTGTGGTGCAGTCAAAAAGTGTCGGCTATTAAACGTGGAGTACGAGTGGTCGGGAGAACGAGAAGTTTACGCGGATATGTTTGTGGACTGTTTTGGACTTGTGGTTAGTTATTCTTTTATTTAAACAAGTAAATTATACACTAATAGCCGTGTTACCGCGATTTCACCCGCGTCCTGTGGGATCTACTGCCCGTACCGGGTTAAAATATAGCCTATGTTACTCGGGAAGAGTGTAGCTTTCCAACAGTGAAAGAATTTTTAAAAATGATTCCTCTCTCTTTATTGTATCAGTATAAAAGTACAGGTTAACCGCCAATGATACTTGTCTCACCTTCGTTTATTCACTGAAAAATACTAGAGTTCATAACTTAAACCTATAACATACCAAGTAAACAACTCAATACAATGACGCATCACCGCCAGCTCACGCACACATACAAAGAACGTGTCACCGAGTCTTCGACAGCAACGACAACAACGACCGCGGCGACTATATAAAGGCCAGCGGAGGCCTACCAGATTCATTCGCTAACTAGACGGATCCGAGTGCGATAGCCCCGCAGTCCACTCGTATTCAGTAAGCACCCTCTTATTCGATAGCCTAGCAGTCTTTAAGAGTGTGTCTAGGGAGATTAAGTTGCGATACCACGTGTCCTTCTTAACTCTCACTGTAGGATTGTAGTTACATTATTAAAGTGCAAAGTATAACTTTTGTAAACACTGTGAAGATACAATAAATCCACATAACTACAAAGGTGCCTTTAATTCTACAACCACAACTCCTATAAACCTGTTTTATTTTAGTTCCTATGTATCACTTAAAATTTCTTCAATAATGTGATTCTAGTTGGAATATCCAGCTTCTATCTTTATTGATCATATAATATTTAATTTTATATTATATGATTAAATTTATATTTATTTAATGGTTATAATGAGTATGAAATTATTAAAAACAATATTTTTTTCGTTTACCTATCACATTTTGCTATCTGTTTTTATTCAAAAAGTCAATAAGGAAAAGAGAAGAGGTTTTAAGTATTTGAGAGGTGAAACTAAGGTAACTCAATACTTGTATAAGTAGTACTAGTAGTCAGACAGCATGACAGCGTGTCAACAGTCTCTTTTTTTTTTAAATACTGTAGCCCAGCACCTAGATCGATGGGTTTGATGACTCCATCCCTTACAGTGACAAGTGAATTTTGGTCCTCCAACCTCACTCAGTTTGTCGTCCCCTTTAGGCTATGAGAGTGAAGGAATAGTGAGTGCACCTGTGTCTGTGCCAATGCTTGTGCACTATAACATGTCCTGCGCAGCTGGCTGATCTCCTACTATTGTAACATTGGCAGTTGTCTCACCTGGAGGGCGCGGAGTCGGAGCGGCTGATCTGCGCGACGTGCGTGGTGCGCTATAACATGTCCTGCGCAGCTGGCTGATCTCCTACTATTGTAACATTGGCAGTTGTCTCACCTGGAGGGCGCGGAGTCGGAGCGGCTGATCTGCGCGACGTGCGTGGTGCGCTATAACATGTCCTGCGCAGCTGGCTGATCTCCTACTATTGTTCCATTACCAGTTATCTCACCTGGAGGGCGCGGAGTCGGAGCGGCTGATCTGCGCGACGTGCGTGGTGCGGCTGCGCGACGCTCGCGCCTTCCGCCGGCAGGTGTTGCACTGCGAGGAGAAACTACTCAACGCTGCCCTTCATATACATGACTGTAATTATAACAACCTTTCATCATCACTACATAGTATAAAACTATAAAACAAAGTCGCTTTTGCTGTATAAAAACTTTTATATTGATTTCTGACACTCACGCGAAATTAGACATTTAAATAAAACTATTATTACGGATTTGGATACGGATCTGTGTGTAACTAAAATATCAAGACGACCTTAGTCTGCCCGTGACCATGGATGCTGTAAAGGATCCGAAACATCGGGATTAAATAATATTAATATAACCGCGATAAAATCCGTAAAAGTTGTTTATTTAAATATACAACGTGTGCTTTCGTACCTTCACAGATGACGAGAACACCATTAAATTGGAAGTGGAAGTGAAGCAAGAGGAAGACAGTGGACATGTGAACGAGTCTGATGATGATGATGATGGAGTGGATCCCATGGATGAGACTGTCGGCCAAGATGAGGAGGACAGTAAGGGAGTGGGTATGTTGAGTTTTATTAATTAATTATTAATATAGAGATATTTGTATGAGGCTGAATTTTTAATAAAATATATTTTATATACTTAATATTTTAATGTATACATATTTTTTTTTTTTTTTTTCTGTTCTTAAAGATATGTAGGTACTAGTTGTTTCCCCGTGGTTTCTTTCGCGAACTTCTGCTCGTTTTCGGATAAAATATAGCATATGTTACTCAGGGATAATGTAGCTTCCGAACAATGAAAGATTTTTCCAAATCGGTTTAGTAATTTCGGTGCCTTTAGTTTTTGTCGGATGCAAACAAACAAATATACTTTCCCATTTATAATATGACTAGCTTCCGCCCGCGGCTTCGCCCGCGTAGAGTTCGGTTATATCGCGTTTCCAAGAGAATTCTTCAAAAGTCCGGGATAAAAACTATCCTATGTTCTTTCTCAGGGTCAACTCTATCTCTGTACCAAATTTTATTAAAATCAGTTCAGTGGTTTAGACGTGAAAGCGTGACAGACAGACAGACAGAGTTACTTTCGTATTTATAATATTAGTAGAGTTTATATTAATCGAAATAAAATAATGTATTATTAACACCAATTTCAGAATTACAACTAAAGTCTGAGGAAGCGAGAGCGCAGTTGTCGCTAGAGGGCGCGAGCGTCGACAAGGCGAAGTCTGAAATGTTGGACAAACTCAACAGTATGAAGAAGAAATTGGATAAAATGCAGCATTGTGATGGTAAGATACTTTTATATTCGCCATTCGACCATGTTTCGAAGGAAGTTCTTCGTGCAACACTGGTTGGAAAAATTAAATTATAAATTTAAAAAAACCCCCGACCCAAAAAAAAGTACGCAATTATTATGACAAAAGGTCAAAAACGCTAAACCCTATAAAAAGCAAAAAATAACTTTTAACACTTCGTAAGTACCAACTAAAGCATGTCAGACTAAACTAAATTTTGTCGTGTCGGGGGACCGCTCTAATTATCTAATTGAGATTCGTGTTTTTTTTATATACGAATGTTGTAATTAGGTAGGTACCTGTCATTTGATTTATGTAAGTATATTTGAACGTAAAAAGCGGTCCCCCGACACGTCAAAATTTAGTTTAGTCTGACATGCTTTAGTTGGTACTTACGAAGTGTTAAAAGTTATTTTTTGCTTTTTATAGGGTTTAGCGTTTTTGACCTTTTGTCATAATAATTGCGTACTTTTTTTTGGGTCGGGGGTTTTTTTAAATTTATAATTTAATTTTATTTCATGCTTTTTGAAGGAGCTCCTTAATTTTTCCTTCACTTAATTTATATTTTATTTTAAGATGGGGTCGCTATAGGCGATCTCGGCCAAAGGAAGCTGTTTAACAATCCTCATGACAAACTGGCTCTGGGAGAATTGCACAGATTGAGAAACAATAAAGATTAACCTTTGGTCATTCTAGATTTTCAGCAAAAATATAAATCGGTTTATTAAATTTCATTCCGGCATACCAGGGTTTCATTCCGGCATTCCGGGGTTTCATCTGCCACATCCCATTTCCAGCATCAGGTTCTCGTCAATTAGAAACATGAAGAGAACTCGTCAAGACAAATTCAACGAGCCCAAACTCGATGGGTTTACTAAAAGGCAGTTACGTCAGTCGGCAGGGTTACGTCTCCTATCTTCGTGCCCTAACAGCAGACCAGCTCAGTGGTTCCAGAAGACATTAGTGTTTCAAATTTCAGATCCCACATATGCTTGCAAGTAAACTGAGCGTGTAACATTCCTATCACACCTTACAAACGAGCTGATGACCTTGAAGACCTGAACCGATTTCCACCAAACATAGCTAAGAACACTCCCGAATGACATTCCTTTTAAACAAAAAAAACCGCATCACAATCGGATCATCCGTTTTGGAGCTACGGTGCCACATACACACACACACACACACCCTCACACACACACACACACACACACACACGTCAAACTTATAACACCCCGTCGTTTTTGCGTCGGGGGTTAAAAATAGAGTTTATTTTAAAGACGTTTACTTTTTTTGGAACGCATTGAAAATTTTATGTTCAAACAACATACTCTTCAAAATTATAATCTTTTAATAAGGAAACAGAACCGAAGATTGTGTTTGTATGTTTGTCTGCTTTAACGCTCTTATATAGTTGTCGGCACGGATATTGAGCTCTCGGCGGAAGAGTGGGGATAGCTTTGCGCACTGTACACTTAAAGCAATAAACCAATAAATCACTTCTGCGCAGGTGAAGGTCAGGGCTCAATATCCTTGCCGATAACTAAGTATACCTTACAATGAAAATTCATTCAGTGTTACATAGCTCATTTAGGCTACTTCTTAACCGGGTGCCCGAAATAGTTCTCATGGGATGCGGAGAAACCGCGTAATAGAAATAAATAGATGTAAATTTATGACAGACACTTTAATTTATTTATTTACACCCAGAGAATATACATTTTTGTTATTAACCTATATATATTTTTGTCGACAGAACCCCGCCGCATCGAATCCCCACTCTATAGACGACCAGTTACCGTCGACAAGGATCTTCACATATTACGAAACGCCGCCAAAATAGTCGAAAACTCATACGTTTGTCCGTTCGTCACTTATTTCAGCGACTACCACTGTATTTATTGCAAAGAAATGTTCCTAGACCCATCTTTATTACGACAACATACCATGACACATGACCCCAAAACGTATAAGGATGTTATCGACACAAAAAAACTAATGCAAGTCGATATCGATAGAATTGACTGCAGATTATGCGAAGAAAAAATCGATTCTATCGATATTTTTAAACAGCACATCACTACGGTACATGGAGTAAAGTTATACAAAGATGTTAATAATGAATTCATACCGTTTAAGTTAAAAATTGGTTCGTTAACCTGTGTAGAATGTGGTAAGAATTTGGCGTTTTTTCATGCATTAAAAAGACATATGGCGGAACATTTTGGTACTTTCATATGTGACGTTTGCGGAGCTCATTATTTCGAAGAACGACATTTAATATTTCATAAAAATTCCCACAATAAAACTACAGATGTTCAAATGTATCCATGTACGGAATGCGAGAAAACTTTCCGCTCGAAGAACAGTCGAAATTTTCACGTATTAAGAATCCACAAAAACGAGCCCGCTTACCCCTGTAACAAATGCGATGAAATTTTCATATCCTACCACATGAGGTATCGACACAAAATGAATGTCCACGGCGAAAAACGACTTTTTCCCTGCGAGGGATGCGACAGAGTATTCGATAGTCGGAAAACTTTACGTCAACATAATCAACGAACACATTTACAATTGTTGCGACACGAGTGTAGTTTATGTGATAAGAAATTTTACTTACCCTCCGCTTTGAGAGACCATATGACTTCCCATACGGGAGAAAGAAATTTCCGATGCGAATTTTGTGGGAAAAACTACCCTAGGGCTAAGGCGTTAAGGGTGCATTTACAATCTCATAGTTCGGAGAAAAAATATAAGTGTACGTTATGTCCTTCGGCTTATACGCAGATAACTAATTTTAAAAATCATATGAAAACGAAACATCCGATGCCTGAGAGTGGGGAAGCTTATCGATAAAATGTTTTGCGGATTGAATTTTGCACAGCCCTATATGTACGTAAAATAAAATAAAGTTGTGTTATATTACTACTAGCTTTTGCCCGCGACTTCGTTCGCGTGGAATAGTGACTTCCGGCAGATTTTTGGTTTGATCGAATAGATGGCGCTGTATGTCCGGAATAAGTTTTATTTTTTATTATGTCCTTTCTCAAGTCTCAAACTATGTCTGTACCAAATTTCACAGAAATCGGTTCAGTAGTTTAGGCGTGAAGAAAACACAGACAGACAGAGTTACTTTCGCATTTATAATATTCGTTTGGATAACTCTGAAACGACTGAACCGATTTGGCTGTAAATTGGTGGGGTGCTAGCTTAGGTAAATTTATTTCATCCGTGGATTGTAAATAGAAGAAACAGCAACCAATGTACAAGAAATGAGTTCCCGCACATGGATAAAATAACTAAATAAAGAACCTTTTATTGGTCAAAGAATTTTCAGAATCAGTTCAGTAGATCCAGAGATCACAAACAAACACAGAAACTACCAGCCTTACTACAAATACTTTTAAGCATCTGTTGAACACTTGTCTAAAAAAATGACAGATTATGACGTTGAAATAAGGTCCGTTTTGCAGCCACTTTTTTTAGACAAATGTTCAACAGATGTTTAAGTTTTTGTAGTAAACCTGTATATGTTTAGTGTAGATTAGACGCGCTAGAAAAAAGTAATTTTATCTTTAATAGCTGAGTCAGAGTTGGAGTCAACGGCGGATCCAGGTGGCAGGTCACAAGGTCATGACCCCCCCCTGGGCCAGGTTCAGGACCTAAGAGGACCAATAATTGAAATGGTTAAACACGATGTTTTATGTTTTTGTTATAAGATAATTTTTATTCCGAGTGAATAGGTAGATACCTATATAGTTACAGGTAGAGTAGTTTTGCTGAAGAATTCGTGCTCGCAACGCTCGCTCTCTATTATTTATACTCTTTATCCGTACCCAAAAGGAGGAAACGGGATCCTGTTACTAAGAATCCGCTGTCCGGGTTGTCTACATTACATGCTGTATCTCATGCAGGGCCGTCTTAACCTATGGTGCAGGATGTGCGAATAACCCGGGCGCCTCGATATCAGGGGCGCCGCGGGACGCCCCACCACCAGGAAATTTCGAAGAAATTACACCCGTTCAATAAGGAAGTTCCACATTAAATCATGATACTAACAAAACAGTCGCCTTGGCTTTGTTGGATTGATCATTTTGATTATTTTTAACTTTTAACATCCTCCAACTAAGTGAAAAAATTCTAGCTCGCTACGCTCGCGAGTAAATGACTATGTCTGTACTGTATTTCTGATTGTTTATTATTTTTATTGACGCACCGAATCAACGAACACAAATGGCACTCGCTCTAATCACGGTTCCTTTTTATTTGTACGTAATTCCCAGTCTGATTGCTGAGTCTTCAAACAAATAATTTAAAAAAGTTCGCGCTCTCTTCGCTCGCGCATTATTACATATACCTTGCCTTGATAACTTCATAAGTCAAATATAGCAAAAAAAAATTTTAATGGAGTCCTCAAAAACAAAACAGTTTGCGCTTCCGACTGCTTGTTACTATACAGCGCTTTTTGAAACTTATGAACTTTTTGTGTCCCAAAATTAAAAAATTTGCGCGCTCGCTTTGCTCGCGCAAATTTTTACAATTGCGTTGTCCTGTCTCGACTTTCATAACTTAAATCTGGCCAACAGTTTGAGCCTACCATGATTTGGATTTTTTTTTTTAAGTCCTTTACCTACCAAAAAAGTCACTTTCGTTCGAACGTTTTTATTTATATTCCTTTTAAAGTACTTCGATCCATATGTACTACTCAAAATCTTTCAATAGATACATAGGTGGCGCTTGGGTGATGATTGCACCCAGGCGCTACATGAGCTAGAGACGGCTATGATCTCATGAACCCTTACCAATAGTAAGACAATTGAAGTCTTCACAGACAATGTTTTAGGTACTTGGTGCAATAAAAACGTACGCGCCCTTTTCTGCGTACACAATACTTTTCAAACGTTTATTATTCAACCTGAAAAAATTCTCGCGCTTTCTTGTATTTGTGCTGTATATTTGTTATACAGCAAGAAAGCGTTTTCATCTACTTTTAGTCCTCTAACTGAATAAAAAATTTCGCGCTCGCTTCGCTCGCGCCCTTTTCAATTTCGCATCTGTGATGATGTCCACGAAATCGCGTTCGCTCAGTTCGGGCCATTTTCTACATGAAAACACTTTTCTTAACATTCGTAAAAATTTCGAACTTGCTACGATCGCGCTTATTGTATTTATACTACTACTTTTAATATTAAAAGAAGTATACGCTACAATATAATATTTTTTGTGACTTGACCACGACTGTGTGACCTCCCCCTGGCGCCGAAGCTGGATCCGCCCTTGGTTGGAGTGGGATATTGGCTTCGGAGATTGCAATTTTTTAAGATGCGTGTCCTCGAAGTAATGCACTCCAAGTACTATGACGAACTTAACTGATTTTATTTTTGTATTATTTAAGAAATAAAATTGCGAAAGGATTTCTTCCAACATGTATATATTTTATTTAGTTTTAAGCAGCCATTGTATTTAAATGTGAGAATCTATTATGAATAATAATATAATAAATAAGTTATAATTTAAATAATGAAACGTTTTTTATTTCAACATTAACTTTTATCCTACTGATGATGATGATGTCCTCCTTCCTAGCCGATTATCGGCTACGGCGGCTGTTCTCGTGTAAGGAGATTAACCAGCTGCGCAGGACATATAGTGCTGGCACATTTGCTTGGACACAGGTGCACTCCCTATTCTTTCACTCTCAAGGCGCGATGTGACGACAATCCGACACCACCGGAGAGAGCTCAGGCGCAGGACCAACATTTACGTAGGTACTCTCCGATGCACAGGTGAATCAATCACCAAGTTCCAGACTACAGGCTGCATTGTGAAAGTTTTCTAAAACCCACAAAGCGATTTCGGCTCGACCCCGGAATCGAATCCGAGACTTCGTGCTCAGCAGCCGCGCTTGCGACAGCTAGACCAACGAGGCAGTTATAGTTATCGGCACGTATATTGAGCTTTCGGCGGAAGAGTGGGGATCGCTTTGCGCACTGTACACATAAGGCAATAAACCAATAAATCGCTTCTGCGCAGGTGAAGGTCAGGGCTCAATATCCGTGCCGATAACTATACGAGGTACCAACAGGAGTACATGAGGGGGATATATAAGGGTAAAAGTCGTGGTGGCCTAGTGGGCAAAGAACCAACCTCTCGAGTATGAGGGCGCGGGCTCGAATCCAGGTCAGGCAAGTACCAATGCAACTTTTCTAAGTTTGTATGTACTTTCTAAGTATATCTTAGACACCAATGACTGATAAAAAGGTGAAGGAAAACATCTTGAGGAAACCTGGACTATATAGTCTGAAATCACCAACCCGCATTGAGCAAGCGTGGTGATTAATGCTCAATCCTTCTCCGTGTGAGAGGAGGCCTGTGCCCAGCAGTGGGACAATAAAAAAAAAAGGCTGTAACTGTATACAACTCAAAACAAAACAAAACTCCAATTACAATACACATTTATTAATACTGACAGAAACAAATAAATTAAACACTTGACATTCAATTATAGCTAGCATCTATATCGAACCCTTGATGATGACTTTTAACATGATTCTTCAAGCTACCATTTTGTGTGAACGTCGAGTTACAAATGTCACATTTATACCTTCTCTCGTTATTATGAGAACGTACATGTTCCTGCAAAGATTGTAATCTGGGGTAACTTTTGTCACAAAATTCGCATCGGAAATTTCTTTCCCCGGTATGTGTTGCCATATGTTCTTTTAACCGCGAAGGGAGGTAAAATCTTTGATCGCATAAATCGCATTGGTGTCTATAAACTTTCAAGTGATTTCTACGATTATGTTCCATTAAAGTTTTTCGCCTGTTGTAAACTTTGTCGCATAATTTACAAGCAAACGTGCGTTTGTCACCGTGTACCTCGATCAAGTGACGATTTCTTAAAGCGTAGGACAGAAAACTAGCTTCGCACTTATAACAGTTGACTGTAGGTTTTTTCTCATGAATAGTAGCGACATGTAAATATCTACTATACTTAGATTTTAAATTTTTCCCACAAATTTCGCAAGGAAAACTCTCTTCGACTTTAGTATGTGATTTTATGTGAGTTCTTAAAGAATTTCGTTCGAGAAAGCAAGCCCCGCAGACGTCACAAATATAAGTCCCGAAATGCACAATCATATGTTTTTTAAGTACATCGAAGTATGGGAAAGTACTATTACATTCCGTACAAATTAAATTGTCCATAGACAATCTAAACTTTAGAAACTCATTGGTGACCGGATATAACTTTTTTCCGTGCACACTAGTGATGTGCTTCTTAAAAATTTCAAGGTCATCGATTTTTTCCGTACAGAGTCTACAATCGATTCTAGTGATGTCTATTTTCGGTATTTTACGGTTTTCCATGGTACTTTGGAAGAGTTCTACGGGGTCGTGGTTGAGTGTGTGTTCGCGAAGTTCGTTTGGGTTCGTGAATTGATCTCGGCAATAGAAACAATAATATATACTGATTCTGTTTTGAAAGGGACAAACGTAGGAATTGTGTACTATTGTCGTGGCGTTTGTGTACACCATGAAGTCGTGGTCCAATTCTTGATTTTTCTTCATTTTCTGTGTTTCTTTCTTGACTGGGATTTCCACTGGAAAATAAAAGAATAAATAATTATTATTGGATTAATCACTCATGATTTATTTTTTATCGATTTAAATTGCTGATCAGATTTATATCTACTAATTTTTCTAAAACAATAATTCAAGAAAAAAAGTGTAGGTACAACTATTGACTGAAAAACAAAAACCATATTTTTGAGTAAATTGTCACATTAAAAACTATACTTAATTTGGTAAGGTTTGTCATAATCTCTTTCATAGATTTTCAACTAACTATATCCCCCTAAAGTATAAGGTTCAATGTCGATTGGCAAAATTTTACAGACGTTTTAAGATGATTTAGACGAAAACAAAGACATGAAAATCTGCGAACTCGAAGAGGAAGATGTCCTGGATAGAGTGAAGTGGAAGAAGAAGAAGAAGTGTCACAAGACGGGATAAACGCTAAGAAGAAGAAGAAGATTTTAAGACGATTTAGATAGTTGAAACTCACCAGGTTTGTCCAACATATCATCGAGTTTCTCCCGTAACTTCTTCATCTTGTCGGCGATGTCTCGCTTGTGTGTGCGGTGTGTTCGCTCGCGCTTGCCGCGCGTGCGGTGTGACACGGGGGCTTCGATAGGTGTGTCTTCTAGTTTCGGGTCTATAGGTTCTGGAAAGTTAAATGATTGATTAATCAGTAATTTTTATATGTTTGCTTTTTACTTGTAATATTACGTTTTATAGGTACAACCCGTGCCGATAAAGAATGGGATTAGAAATGGCGGCTCATTGAGCTGGGAGCGTCAGCATAAAAATGCAATAACAATAAATTTAAGTAACTGAATAACGTTAAAAAATATCGTTACCGTTGAACGTCAATCTCATGCTTGTGCAATGAATATTTTCCGTTGCTTTCCATTTTGACACGTATATCTCGTAACATTGATCTCGTGAAATTTTGTACAGTCTTGATACAATCTCCTTGATTCCTCAAAGCTTTTTAGCTAAGAGAGCTCCATTTACTGTGTGTTATTAACTTATCTCTTATTTTTTTTTTGTTTAATCTTGTCATGTTGAACTTAAAATGTCGTATATAAAATATATATTAAAATAAATGATACTGTAGTCGAAACCAAGCATCATTAAATTACCATATATTACGGCAATTACCATATCAATATCACTAAAGGGGAGGGAACGCATAATCAAAGTCGTTATTTTTTTGACGTGACAACGTCTTATAAATTGGTTTGCCGGGTGACACTTCAAGAAACTGCGTTACGCTCCGCTCACGTTATGCGCTCACAATGAGAGCGAGTGAGAGGCACGCGTCCCTTCCACTCGGGCATGGTTAGCCCGCCTAAGAGCGAGAGAGACAGACATAAAAAGTGAAAGGCACGCGTCCCTTCCACTCGAGCACAATTTCTAATCCCATTGTTTATCGGTACGGGTAGTAAGGGTAGGAAAGTGGGTGCTAGCCACTCACTAGGGTGCTTTTGATTAAATACTTAATTTAATGTTATGCTACAAGTAATAATTGTGTATATACCTATTACAATTATTAATTTTGTATAGAACCGGTTTTTCAAACAATATAAAGAGACATGCAGCTTCCAGCAAAAACAGATAGGAAGTGGTGAAGGGCGGCGTTTTTGAGTATTGCAATGTCCTTCAAACATTGCAGATTTCCAGCCTAGTTTGATTATATTATAATACTAGCTTCTGCCAGCCGTTTCACCCGCATCCCGTGGGAACTACTTCCCGTACCGGGATAAAAAGTAGCCTATAGCCTTCCTCGATAAATGGGCTATCTAACACTGAAAGAAATTTTCAAATCGGATCAGTAGTTCCTGAGATTAGCGCGTTCAAACAAACAAACTCTTCAGCTTTATAATATTAGTATAGATTATTTTCGATCAAGTGTCAGAAATCAACAATACATAAGCAGGTACCTGTGATATCATGATCGTTCAGTTCGTCTCTATCATCCATGTCGTGAGTGTCGTCTTCGCACAGCGGTTCCGCTTTCACCTCCACCTCCACCTTACCGGAGCCGTCTGTAAATATGACAAATAATATTATCATTAAAAATACAAACAAACTAATATTAATGACGCCCAGACCGATTGTCAGCCACGGTGGCTGTTCTCATGTAAGGAGATCAGCCAGCTGCGCAGGACATATTATTTGCTTGGACACAGGTGCACTCCCTATTCCTTCACTCTCATGGCGCGATGGGACGACAATCCGACACCACCGGAGAGAGATCACAAGCAGGATCGACATTAATGTGCTCTCCGATGCACGGGTGTATCACCTACTGCCAGGCTGCTTTATGAAAGTTTCTAAAACCCGCGAAGCGATCTCGGCCCAACCCGGGAATCGAACCCGGGACCTTGTAGACAATGCTTGCAACCACTTTTTATTTTTTTATTATTCTTTATTGTACACAAAATATTTAAAAACACACACAATACAGAGAAGACATGTACAAAGGCGAGCTTAACCCAGAACTGGGTTCTCTGACAGCAAACCTTAGAGCGATAGAGAGATGCGATAGGGAAGAGAAAATTAAAAGTGCACAACATTAAACAAAACAAAGATGAAACTACATAACATAAAATATATACATATAAATAAAACATTTTTTTTTTTAATTTTTTTTATTTAAGCTTTATTTGTCTTCATAACAGTACATTTGTTTATAGAATTTCACATTTTTATCGTTTATTTGTTACTGTTATGTAGTCCCTCTAGGGTAAAAGCCTCCTCCAGCTTAAGCCACTTGTCCCGGTCCTTGGCAGTTAGCATCCACTCATCTCCTGCTATACTCTTGATGTCATCTACCCATCGCTTTCTTGGTCGACCTTTGCTCCTCTTTCCTATAGGGCCTTTCCACTTTGTAGTAGTATAGGTCCATCTTCTGTCCTGGTATCTAAGACTGTGTTGTAGTGCGTCTGTTATTTTTGTTCTATCTCGGATGTCTGTGTTCCGTGTTTTCTGGATGCGCGATTATTTATCCAGAAATAAATAAAACATAAAATATAATAAATAAATAAATATATACATACAAATAAGATGCAAATATTTTATCTGAATAATAAAGTATGCTGTAAACTTTTATCAGAAAACGTCACCTTCTTTAATATGCAGCCTCGTGCTAAGGAAAGCCTCTTCAGACTGCAACACTTGCTGCCTAAACGCGCACGCATCGCGCAGCCGCACCACACACGTGGCGCAAACGCAGCAGTCCTTTGTGTCGCCATCCAAGTGGGATAGCTGGAATTGTAGGAGAAGCTTAGATAGGTAGCTTTTTATTAAGTACACCATTTTTTTCATTTTTGATCTTAGAACTAATTATAGTAGGTGACAACAGGCAATCTTATTTTATTTATTTATTATGTTAAAACGGTTTACACACCAATTACATTAACATAAAGAAAAAATGTTTCAGATGGCATATTTAACTATAGGTCCTGGCTGTCATTGAACATCCTTGGCAGTCGTTACGGGTAGTCAGAAGCCAGTAAGTCTGACACCAATCTAACCAAGGGGTATTGGGTTACCCGGGTAACTGGGTTGGGGAGGTGAGATAGGGCAGTCGCTCCTTGTAAAACACTGGTACTGGGAAGCCGGCCCCAACATAGTTGGGAAAAAGCTAAATATACGCCCATTTATTGATGAAAGCTATAGGCTACTTTTTATTTGGATGCATAAAGTTGTTCCCAAGGGATGTGGGTGACACTGCTGGTGAAAGCTTGTCATTAATATTCTTATTTTTAATTCAGATATGTCCTGTCCGAGACACCAAGTATGCCTCAGAGAACAGATAGAGTTTAATCTCATTTCAGACATGTATATGAGAAACAAAATACAAAATCAACATTTTGCATTGAATTAATTTAATACTTACATCATAGGCCTACAAATTAAAAGTATCAAGACAAATCTGCATCACTCCGATATTGCAAAAGAATTACGCGTAAAAATTATAAGTATTTTATATGAACTGAGAATATAAATAACTGTATATTCATGGTAGATCCAAGACCTCTCCCAAGACGCGCAGATTTGATCGCAATTCGCGCATTTACCATCCAGAAACCAGATAAATACTAAAGAAGGTCGATATAAACTTATATTACGAGTTTACAAGCAAAGAATACTCACGAGAAGTCCAAAACAATCCATAAACATATCGGAATAAACCTCCTTCTGCCCCATCCACTCGTATTCCGTAGTTAAAAGCCTGCATTTTTTTATAGATCTGCAACAACGACATAACGCAGGGTCTATTATAGGGCCTTTGCCTTTCGAAGAAGCCGCCTGAGCCTCCATAACACAACAATTAAGTTATCTTTTCATTTAAAATTGCATTTTTTTATACACAAATTAGCATTTCACAAAATCGAAACAACTTTTTTTGTGATGTGATGTTGACGTTTGCGTTTAGTCATTGCTAAAAATATGCAAGTTTGTTCAGAATTTTACAGATTTAGTTCTATCTCTTTCAGATTCGGTGTGTCAGAAAGAGATAAAAAGTCTACGTTTAGTTATTGGCACGAAAAAATAATATTTTTAATAATCTATTTTTAATTTAAATTATGATTTCTTTCCCAGACGGGAATGTTTGATTATTATTATTAAAATTTAAATTGGAGTACCTTCACTTAAATTTCTTCACTTCGGTCTGAGGATAGATGACTATGATCACGTGTCAGGGCAATACTGTCCCGATGTAATTTGGAGCGGCTCCTTAGGCCCAGACTCCACTAAAGAAACAACCAGATTACCAGATGAATAATCAGATAGGGCGTCCTTCTATGTAAGACGCAAGTATAGTTTGATTCAAACTTCATAATTACTGAGTCACTGAGAACATTATGCGACTCGTGAAGAAAATATTTTTAGGTGCTCAAAGGGTGCCTACTTACCGTGCCGACGATTTCTTCAATGTTGAGGCAATCAATGATAACAGACTTGATCGAGTAACTGGTACAAAGTACAAACTTATTTATTTTGATCAAACATGAACTTACAATATGCAGCAACACTGTTAAACTCGTCCGTTGCTGGCGAATAGAGAATGCAGTGGTGACACGCGGCGAACTGGCACTACCTACTCTCGCACAATACATTAGTGCAACGTTAACAATCTATATACCTAGGTAGTTTGTAGTCTTCGAATGTACCTACATTTTCTGCTGACTCTGCAGTAGACACGACTCGCGTCGTTAGATACCATTTTAGCTGACTATGCTATGAATATGTAACTTATATTGTGCTAAGCCTTTTTCGAACTATGTTGGGGATGGCTTCCAGTCGAACCGGATGCAGCTGAGTACCAGTGCTTTACAAAAAGCGACAGCCTATCTGAACTCCTCAACCCAGTTACCCGGGCAACCCAATACCCCTCGATAAGACTGGTTCTCACACTTACTAGCTTCTGACTAACCACAACGACTGCCAAAGATGTTGAAATGACAGCCGGGACCTACAATAATCATCGTGCCCTCCGAAATACGACCCCAACATGGGTATTATAATGTAGATAGATCCAATAAAACAAAGCATCAGTGACCATAATGTAATTATAAAACTTAATAAATAATACTTATTTAGTAAACTGTGATCATTATTATGCATTTACTTAAATCTATACTTAACTAATCTACTTACAATAAATATATTTTTATTCAGTTATTTAATTAATAATTATTTTGTGATATTCAATAAAAAATCATATAAAATAAAATTTCGCAAATATAAAGCTTATTTTTTGTGATATTTGTAGCGAGAAGTATGTACAATTTTGCATCAAATAAGGGTGCATCTACACGGTGCAAGTAGCTTGCGCATGTTGAGGCACATGCACAGGTTACATGCATTTCAAAAACGTGCGGATCCAGCGACTCGCGCATGTACCAAAGTAAAATACTCACCCGCGTGCTCTTGTCGCTTGTCACTTGCGCATGTTAACTTGCTCCAGCTACATGCACCGTGTAGACGCACTCTAAGTTCGGAGCGGTTAATTTGAGGAGACTGTATGTATCGGATAGAATACAAGTTTCTCCTTGATAAAAAACTATGTATGTGGAAGTCCGGGTCAACGAGCTTTCTTAAGAATAGGTTTTAAAACTTGAATTAAGTGTATCTGTTACGACCTTAAACTACTTTTATAAACAAAAACTAAATATGTGTTTAAAAAAAATACTGAAATCGAGATTCCATCTTAACAAGGCAGTGTAAAATATAAAAATTGAGATCAAATTGTAATTTCAAATGTTAAATAAAAATTGTGATACCGTTTAATACTATAGACCTTAAAATACTTATTTTACCTATTTATATTTATTTAAGTTGAACATTATATTTAATTCATAAGTTAGGTTTATTTGATTGAGGTATGTTTTCAATGCTAGCTGCCGACTGCAACCGTCGACCGCACATGCCGCGACTGCATGAAGTCGGCCGCAACTACACTACTGGGTCTTGATTCTGCTAATTTTACATAAGCGACTAACGATTGATATCCAATTAAGGTCCAATCGCGACTCAATTATGATTGAAGCATATGGGGCATTCCGCAATTTTTTATTTTAAATAAACTGTTTTTATCCTTTTCTGTGATTCAATAATGAATCATTTTGTCTGCAAATGATTTACGATTGCAATATGATTGTAGAGCAGACAAAATGATTCATTATTGAATGACAGAAAAGGATAAAAACGTTTACTTCAAAAAAAAAAAAAATAGCGGAATGCCACATATGCTTCAATCGTAATCGAGTCGGGATTGGATTTCAGTCGAACCGAGTCGAACTTGAATCGATGACGCTTAAGTAAAATTAGGAGAATCGGGCCCCAGTAGTGCAGCTGCGGCCGACTTCATGCAGTCGCGACATGTGTAGTCCGCAGCTAGCATTCAAAAAGTACCTTAAGTTTACTTAGCATATACTAAATTAATGCTAATATACATTATAATATAACTTATAAATATATTCAGACTATTTTCGTTAGCTACTTAGTAATCTCAAAGGATTTGTTGTTAACTTGGCGATATAAAAAAAATCTAGATCAGGCAGGCTTGCATTTTAAGGCCAAGTGTAAGTGTAAAAGTACACGTTGGCCCAAGTGCGGCCAATACACGCCATCACCAATGTGTACACGGGGTATTGGTGCAGGTTGGCCGACATTTGTCAAGGTTGGCGCGCATTCGGCGAGTTGTCGGTTTTCAAACACACAAAGGACAAATAGCCGCAGCCTTAATTACTTCGACGTCCATCGCAAGTGGTTTGTCAGGCAGCAATGAGCCATGCGCCAATGTGTAAACACTATTTGATCGTGGACTACATTTGTGCCCAACACAGGCCAACGTGTACTGGGGGCTTTAAAAATAATAATATAAATATCGCAGCCCTCTGAATGAATAACGCCATTCAATGAAACGTCTAAACGTAGTTCGGCCGACTTGTTCAATATTATAACCAGTTTGCTGCGACATAAATTATGTTTATAATAAGTAGCATTATTCCAGTCGAAAATACAAAGAAGCGTCCATAACGAATATTGCCGAATCTTTTTTCACACCACCAAGTAACGGCCGCTTCCAATATTCTATCTGTAGTATTGCTTATTACAGCTTGTAATTTGACACAACACTTGTGAGGGTGCTTACATAAAGAAACAGGTTTCCGGTACAGACAAACCTGTACGGGTAGGTACCGATCAGCGCAGGTATAATATTTCAATATAATCCTATTCACTCCCTTATAAAGAAACAGGTTATAACTTGTCGGTGCCGACTATCTGGACCGTACCATACGGGTTTAATTTTGATTGTCTTTAAGGACAGATTCACCTTTTTTATACGAGTCAACACTGTACTGATAGGTACTGATCTGTACAGGTTTGTCTGTGCCGGAAACCTGTCTCTTTATGTAAGCACCCTTAGAGTGCTAATGTCAAAATTCTATCTCCAGCTAGAATATAAACAGGTGGATAGAATATAGGGAACGGTTTTAACTAAAAAGTATTTAATCTTAAAAGTAGCATCCTTCAATATCACACTCGGGATGATGACTTTTTATATGTGATTTCAAACTAGCATTCTGAATAAAGGCCTGACCACATATGTGACAACGGTACCTCCTGTCATTCGTATGAGTCCTAATATGATACTGCAAAGATTTTAAACGAGGATAACTCTTTTCACAATATTCACATCTAAAATTCCTCTCCCCGGTATGTGTTGCCATATGCTCTTTTAACCGAGACGGCAAGTAAAACCTCTGATCACAATACTCACATTGGTGCTTCAAAACTTTTTGGTGATTCCTCCTTTGATGTTCTGTCAAAGTCTTTTGTCTATTGTAGACCTTGTCACACAAGTTACATGGGTACGTTCTCTTTTGACCGTGGGCCTCGGTTAAGTGTTTATTTTTTAACGCATAAGACATGAAACATTCATCACACCGTGGACATCTTATTATAGCCTTCTTCTTATGTACTATATCTACATGCATGTCCTTATAGTGATTCGATTTAAAAACTTTACCACAGACTTCACAGGTATGCCGTTCATCGTCTTTATGTCTTTTTAAATGAGCATCGAGCCTCGGTTTTTCCAAAAAACAGACTCCACATATATCACAAGTATAATTACTGAAATGTTCAACCATATGTGTGTTTAAAGTATTAAAATCTTCAAAGACATCATTACACATTACACAAACTAGATCGTTCCAAGTTAATTTGTAAAGCAACATTTTATCCGGAGCCTCAAAATATATTTTTTTACCATGAACCTGATCTATATGTTGTTTGAAAACGTTTAAATCGTCTATTTTTTGAGGACAGAGTCTGCAGTCTATCCTAGTTATATCAATTTTGATCATTTTTTTATATCCCATAAGTAATTGGAACGGTTTAGTGTCATGAGAAACGGTATGTTCTCTCAAATCCTCCGGTTTAGGGTAGTAATCTTTGCAGTAGAAGCAATAGTAGTTATTTCGTCTGTTTTTAAAGGGGCATACGTAAGAATACTGTATGATAGTTAGTAGATTTTCTTCGGACATACAGTCTAAGTCTCGGTCGTAATTTTGTTTCTTCTCAACGGGAGGTTTCTTGATAGTTTTCGGTGATTTTTTCGATGATGTACCTGAAAAGTTTAATATGGTTGTTATAAACCGGACCATTAAAGAAGGAAATATTATTGAGAGCGAGAAACATTATAGTAATATTCCTTTGTTTAATGAACCGGATTATATTATTTCTACTCATTTAGACTCTTGACCAGGAATCTATACGAATATTACAAACCTGAAGAGTTTGTTTATTTGGAACGCGTTAATCTCAAGAATTACTGGACCTCTTGAAAAAAGTGTCCGATAGCCCATTTCTTGAGGAAGGCTTTAGTGTAATTTTTATACAGGAAGCGCTGACGAATACAGTTAAGACCGCACCGCGGATTTTTTGATTTTAGATAGCTCCGCCCACTACAATTCGCGCGTCTATCGCGTCGCGCAAGCTATACTCTTCACTCAATGTCTAAAATTTGAATTTCGCGCCAATCGCACACGCCGAGGTCAGCGCGGGGTCAGGAGAACCGAACAGGGAAGATAAGGAGCCGCAACTTACATTTTTTATTTTTTGATCGGATTTTTTTTTGTTGTACTTACAAAAATTATTTGTAATGAAAACTTTTTATGAAGAGTAATATGATAATTTGGACGTGTATGGTTGTGTGTATGTATGTGTGGTGTGTCGTGTATGTGTGTTTGTATATCCAGAACGGATGAATCGATATGTATTTAGGTTTTTTTGTTTGAAATGAAAATTAATCGGGAGTGTTCCTCGCTTTGTTTGGTGAATATCGGCCCAAGATGGCCGCCGCCACAAAATGGCGAATTCCTTCAATATGGGTATCAAATGAAAGGGCTTGATTAGTAGAATCATGTATAATATTATAAAGTCCAAGATAGCCACCGCCAGAAAATGCTGAATTGCATTGTTTTTTTTATAGCTCTCTCAATATGGGTACCAAATGAAAGGGTTTGACCAGTGTTAAATAATTAATACTAATGTTATAAAGACGGAAGATTTGATTGTTTGTTTCTGTGGATTGTATAGGCTCTGAAACTGCTTAACTGATTTGAAGGATGCTTTCACAATTAGAGATTTACACTGTCCCCAGTGAATGTAGGCCATATTTTATCCGGGCACAGGAAGAAGTTCTCCGGGAATGCAGCTAAAATCGCGTGAAACAGCTAGTAAAAATTAAGTGGTTAAGGAATAAAAGCGTCGCAGATCTTGTGTGTTAACCATTTAAAAAATGTATGTAGTGAAGTGAAAGGTATCAAAGAAGTAATGAAGCTAAGTAATTCATTTTCAAACATAATTATTAAAACTGAAATGTAAATAATAATATAATGTAAAGAAATAAAAAAGAATTTGTAGTATAACACGGTCTCCATAGATTTTTTGTTCTCAGAGTGCTTATATTTACGTAGTATAGTAAGTTGAACTCAGTCTTGCGCGCGGCCTTATGTGTGGGTAACCCTTGTACATATACAGTGACTTTGTGTGCGTGACAAGAGGTACAGTCGGGTACAAATACAGTTATTTAGGGGTTACGGCTGTTTAAAGAAAAACAGTTATTACGTAATTTAATGTTTATTTATTTATAATGATTCTGAATCGCTACTTGAAAAATCAAATGATGAATTTTGCATTCTTAGTCCACACTTTTATTTATTGTCCTCGTACCCCAAGCCAGAAAATATGTAAGGAGTATTTAATTCATCTTAGATATTTCACCTCATTTATTTCTTAGATACTGTCAATGTCAATTTGAAAAAACGTATGAGAAAATAATAAAAAACTGTAAAATGTAATAATAAACATTTTCTCCGTGAAGAACTAGACATTTTTGTAAACGACTGTACCCATAACAAAAAGCGATAAGAACACGTCATGCTCGGACGACGTCACTGTCACACGAACGAAAGTTGTATATTTACAATCCGACGCACACATAGGGCCGCGCGCAAATCTGAGTTATCGTCACAAATTATTATACCTACGGCCGGAGCGACAACATGCACAGGTCCGACCTCGAAGAGGGCTATCGCCGGACTGGCTCGTCTCCGTACACATTGTGTATCAATCGCTAGAGCACGGACATAAGGTTCAGAATTGCGTAGCGTCTACCATGATCGCGGCCGCTCAAAAAATCCAATATCTTAAAACTTTAATTAAAAATGTTTGGTAATAGTTATGGAAAAATGCCTTTGACAAAACGTTAATATTGATGTTAAGAATATATTAGAGTAATTTTGAAACATAAAGATAGTGTAACTTTCTTGTAATTTCAAAAATAGTACTTTTTTAGACGTGTTTTCGGAATTAATTATGATCGAGTAAAATTATCAGTATCGTGTTTTCGTTCTGGCAGAATCTAGATAAAGATATCAATTTACCTATATCAAAATTTCAGATCCATTGGTAAGCTGGTAGTCCTATAATTTAGCATGGCAAACGGCTATCAAAATCACGGTGGCGTCTTAAATTGAAGTTTTTTTTTTTCAAAAGCCCTGACGGTGTAAAACAACAGTGAAAAGCATAGTTTTTTCTAAGTTGGTTTGTTAGTGTTAATCTTTTGGAGAACGTGTAAAAAATGGTGAAGAAAATTGTAACTTTCCATTCAAAAATACCTATCATAGATATTAGTAGGTATAGAAAACTTCATCATACCAGCCTTCTGCTTCTTAACAGCGACCTTCTTCTTCTTCTGCGCGCCATTACTCTTAGCTTTCTTCTTCGCCTTCTTCTTGATAGGTTTGTCGGAGTCTGATGATGAAGCCGACCAGTCGCTTTCGTCCTCATCATCATCATCCAGTTTCGAGTCTTCGTCTAAAGGTAGGTCTGGCTTTTGACTTTCATCATTTGTTTGTGCATCCTCTTTTTTGGGGGCTTTTATTTCTGTAAAGAGTTTTTGTTTTGGTAAATACTCTTCTAGATGAGAGAATTATGAGTGAATGATGTTTTAAGGGTTTCGTAGCCAAAGTGTAAAAAGAGATTATCACGAAGACTTTACTGTTAATTTGTCACCCGGCATTATCTCATGAACCGTGACAAGCAGTTGAAATTTTCAAAGATTATGTGCATTATATATGTAAGATTATATGTATAGCACAAACTGTTAAAAAATGAAAGGAGCCATTTTTATGTATTTTATAAATTGTACGGTACCCTTAGTACGCGAGTCGGATTCACACTTTGATGGATGTGCAGTTCAAAACACATCAATTCAATAAATTATTTTTTATGTCATATCTTCTAGTTCTATCTAGTCTACTATTACCTAATGAGAAAAAAAACTGACTGAGAACCTCATTTTGTTCTGAATTCGGATAAAAGTCAGGTGCCCTCACCTTCAACCTCCTCAGGATAATCCATGGACATGTCATCATCATGGTCTGCTCCTCCGGAGAGCTCGCTGCAGTCGTCTTTCGGCTCTATCTTCAGTTCTATATCCATTTGTGGCTTATCTATCTTCGGTTCTGTTGAAGATGAAGATGATCAGAAGCTAGAATTCTTGAAATTACGTATTTTAAGGCGATTTCGAAGTAAGGTTTGTTTAACCATCTACTTCTAAAAGTTCTATGCTAGCTAGCTTACTGATAAATTAATAATTTAACTTAATAGCATCAGTTTATATAACAATTTGTTCGTTTAACTTCCTAGTTCAACTTCCTCAGAGTCATCCTATAGAGTATGGCAAATATTCTAAACAATTCCTTTTTGAAAAGAGTGCCTGTGGAGTTTCTTGCAGTATCTTTTTTTTTTATTGTTCTAAACGGTACATTTTATTTTTTATGACTTATACAATGTCCAACAAAACTATACATATAGTTTCTTCTCCATAAGACCCACTCCTTGGGACCATGCATCTAGCTATTGATGTTTCAAAAACTTGTAATAGGTCTATATTTTTAGCTTGTCTTTAGCATGAAGTGAAATACTTTTACTTTCGTGCTCTCCAATGGCACGGGTATGAATATGACTATGTAAAAAAACTATAAAATAAATGACATATACCAGTAATCTCACCCGCCAAGGTATCCTTATCTTCCAGCTTAGCACTGAGGAACAACTCCTCACATTGCAGCACTTGCTGCCTAAATGCGCATGCATCGCGCAGCCGTACGACACACGTTGCACACACGCCGCAATCCTTCTCGTTATCATCTACATGGGATAGCTGGAAAAGACAAACTCAAACTCGTTTATTCATTTCAAATTATGGTGGGTCTACATGATACAGATTTTAAGTTGGTACGAATATGTGTAATCTCAGAGGAAATATGAGTAAAAATGTAAAAATCTTATGAATGATGGAAATATGTCGACAAGATGTTTGTGCAGACTTATCATTAGCTCAAATTTATAGTGGATTCACACAATACGATGACTTTATATGAAATTCTGAGAAAGTCTGCGTGAAGCTAATCTAAGATTCTGTTTCTGTTGTTACTGTTACAGCCTTTATACCGTCCCTCTGCTGGGCATAGGCCTCCTCTCACACGGAGAAGGATTGAGCATTAATCACCACGCTTGCCCAATGTGGTGATGGTCAAGATGTTTTCCTTCACCTCTTTATCAGCTATTGGTGTCCAAGATATACTTAGAAAGTACATACAAACTTTGAAAAGTTGCATTGGTACTTGCCTGACGTGGAATCAAACCCACACCCCCATACTTGAGAGGTTGGTTCTTTACAAATTAGGTCACCACAACTTTTTTCATGACTAAGATTCTACACTAATATAATAATCTATTACTATAAGTACCCTGAGGGTTTCGAAGCTGCTAAAACGATTTGAAAAATACTTTCACTGTTGGCTAAAAGCTACACTCTTTCTGAGTAACATAGGCTATACTTTATCTGAGCATGGGAAGTAGTAGGTATGTAAATATGACTTGTAATAGTGAAAATCTGCCCAGCATTTTCCCATCTTCAACCCAATATTTTAATTTAATAATAATTTATTTGGAAATTAAAATTCTGAATTAAACTGTAACTTTTACATAATGCACTTACCTTACATAAAATAATATGTATTTTTAAATACCTAAACATTACTAACTGAATTTAAATCTAGTTTCCATCAATGAGAAATCAATCAGATACAATTCTAACAAGAAAATGTATGAAAAAATTAAACTAACAATTCCCCATTCCAAAATCAAAGTTCACCCATAATGCTAACTTTTTTTTTACTAACCAATATTCCAAAGCAGTCCATGACCATGTCAGCATATACTTCCTTTTTCTCCATCCAAGTGTACTCCGATGTGAGTACTCGACATTTTTTTATAGCCCTGCAGCATCGACACAACGCTGGGTCTATTATCGGCCCATTGTTCTTAACTGCAGCCATTTTTACACAATATAATCCTTACAGCTTACAACTAACACAATTATTTCATTACATACATTCAGAATTTAACTTATTTCAAATGTTCAAGCCTATTTTTTGCAAAAAGAAAGCTTCGCTATCTTAAAACTACTTCAAGCCAAGTCTCGCCCCGACCCGACTTCTTGTCAATACAAACATAGAGTAAAAACATCTAAAATGTCAATAACCGCTGCGTTTAGTTTCGTCAGTTTATATGAATGTTCATCGATCTGCACTAACACAAAAACAGTACTAAATTATTATGAAGTAATTATTTTAATTTACTTATTTATTAAAGATGTTTATCCACTCATTTTTTAATTGTTTAAGCTCAAACAAGCTGAAGTTTGTAGATTTTCTTTGGGTGGTGGGAGAGATTGATATTGTAGATTTTTAAATTTTTAGTCTATGACCGTCCGTAATGGCGGCGCTTCGCTAAGAAGAGTCAGTCAAAGTCGTGTAATTAATTTCGTAAATGTAAAAAAGCAATCATGTCGGGGGAAAATACTGAAGTCGAAACGTATTTCGGTAAATGTAGGTGTTGTCTTTCCTACGGCTACCTAAAAAACATGTGGATAGAACATAAATACGAGGGAGAAACGGAGATTTACGGCGAGATGCTCGTTCAATGTTTTGCTTTGACTGTGAGTATTCTTTTTCTTGTTTTAAATAAGAGTCTATTTGTCCAATTTTCTTGGATGACGACTTTGTTCCAAACTTTTGTTCTTAGGATAGTGTTTCGGCGCCTAAATTAGAGAGTTTGAAGTTAATTGTAAAGTTTATTTTGGGTAAAAAGATGGTTGTCTACAACGCCATGATAAGCCCGCCACGCGATTATTTCATCATACAATTTTGGTCATCATCAGCAACCTTTTTTATCGTCCCTCTGCTGGGCACAGGCGTCCTCTCACACAGAGTAGGATTAGGAAGTAATTTCAGACTTCATAATCAAACAAAATTTTCTAGAAGCAAACCCCAATGGCTAGACATGATGATGATGATCAAATGATGATGTAGATAGGGTTACCATATCTCAGGATTTGTCCCGAGATTTCAGGATTTTTCGACTCTTCTCAGGATTCCGGCCGGATTTAGCAAATCTAGTGATAGCTCAGGATTTTGAATAAAAAAAAGGTTACATTTTAAAGATCTCTCTTATTAAACTACTAAAAATAATCTTCTTTCGGTAACAATTGTAGTGAAAATCAATACTTATGTATTAATTTAAAACAAACTTAAAATAATCTTCTTTTGGTAACAATTGAATTAAAATGCGTGCGCAAGATCCGCAGTGTATACAACGATAATAATACGTTTTTGAGAGAAAATTCTCATCTGTAGAAAATCTCAGGAGTTTTCCATGGAAATCAGGCTTTTTCTCCGGACTTTTGATTTTTTCATCTGGTAACCCTAGATGTAGATGAAAGCTCGGGAAAGCAGTGATAGTTAGTGAGATAAGTGTGCTCAAAAAAATAAATTATTAATCCTATTATCCTACTCTTCCTACCAATCCTACTATAATACTTAATACTATATAAAAAATGTGAAAGTTTGTGAGAATGTATGTCTGTTATTCTTTCACGCGAAAACGGCTGGACAGATTTGGTTGAAATTTGGTATGTAGATAGGTGATTACCTGATACCCTGGATTAACACAGGCTACTTTTTATCAACACACCACATGGGCAAAACCCAGAGTGGAAGCTAGTTCTAATATATTATTTTCCAAAACAGTGGAATATATCCGAGGAAGCTATGGATCACGATCAGATCTGTGAGTCCTGCATCGGTCGGCTGCGAGATGCTAATGAGTTCAAGAAGATTGTCATGGATGCGCAAGAGGAACTTCTACAGCAGGTTGATGGTAAGAAGGATTCTTATGGCAGTTTCCAATATTCTATAAATACACAGCTAGACCAACGCAGTTAAATTCCTTAATCTAGTAAGCCCACCAACCAATAGGTAGAATATTGGAAACAGCAGTTAAAGCTAACTAAAATTTAAGTATTTCAAAGTTAACCGAGTTCAAAATAAAGATGTAACTCCTCTTATTGTAGTTATTGATGTCAAAGAAGAAAAATTTGAAGCAGAGTTCCTTGAAGACAATGAGAGTGACGGAGACATACAGACAGAGTACTCTGAAGTTGAACCAAAGGGTGAGAGTGTCCAAATTGAGACGGAGTATGAAGAAGTAGAGTATTTGGAGGAAGATGATGATGGAACTAATCAAGCTATTGATACTGGTGAGATATTGTTTTATTTTATTTGTACAAAAATAATTACAATCAAATAGACAACTCTTAATCCAAAACAGTTTTCACACTTAATCTATAAATTCGCGCCAAGAACAATGTTTAAACAGGTATGAAAAAAAATATATATATTTGTCCTTTAAGTTTACCAAAATTTATATCCATAATATTATTATATAAGAGATAACATTTTTTTGTTTATAAGACGGACAACAAGTCTTGCCAAGGTGTATATTGTTGGGCTGCGGGTTGTTCGAAAGATATACCGTGGCCCTGGTAGGTACATAAAAGGCCTATGACGGAACACGACGGTTTTTAGTCAGTAAGAGTCTGACACTCCCTCACCGCTGCTAACCCACAGCGGGAGGGGTCATTTGATGATTTTTGACGTCGTTAAAAAAAAAGGTGTATATTGTTGCCCGGTAACTGGGTTGAAGAGGTCAGATAGGCAGTTGCTTCTTGTAAAATACTGGTACAAAACTGCATTCGTTAGACTTAAAGCCGACCTCAACATAGTTGGGAAAAGACTAGTCAGGTGATCGTAAACTGTTACAGCCTTTTTATGGTCCCACTGCTGGGCTGCGGCCTCCTCTCACACGGAGAAGGATTAAGCGTTAATCACCACGCTTGCTCAATGCGGATTGGTGATTTCAGACTTTATAGTCCAGGTTTCCTCAAGATGTTTTCCTTCACCTTTTTATCAGCCATTGGTGTCTAAGATTTACCTAGAAACAACTTTCTGATTATTTCTAGATTCTTCACAACTGACAGACCAACCCACGCCTGCTAGACGGAAGAAGCAGCCAAGACAGCAAGACCCAGATGACGACGAGCCGAAAAGGAAATGGCCAAAAAAGCTACCGAAAGCAGAAAGGCATAAAACATACAAGCAATATTCTGAGGAAGACCTTAGAAACTGCTTGGAGGAGGTCAGGAATCAGGAGTTGTCTATCAATGAAGCGGCCAGGAGGTATAATATTCCTATGAAGACCATTTGTGGAAGATTGAGAGAAGGACCTAAAGGTTAGTGTGATATTCTCTTTTTTACTTGGACTAGCTGGTTTCACCCGCTTCCAGTAGGAACGACTGCCCGTACTGGGATATAATATAGCCTCTGATACTTGGGAAGAGTGTAGCTTTCCAACTGTGAAAGAATTTTCCAAATCGGTTCGCTTTCGGAGCGTTTTGGGTACAAACAAAATGTGTTTCCTCTTAATTATAGTACAAACAAAATAGGTGATAATGCGTTTTTTTTTACGAATATACTTGGAAAATTTTAAATCATGTTGTGAGGAAGGTTTTGGGCGTGAACTTAGATATAGTGGAAGAGGATGACCAAAGAAACTGGATGAATTGCGTGCAAGTCGATATAGCGAAAAATAATATTACTTGTGAGATGACGGCAGATAGAAGAGTATGGAATAAAAAAAAGGTGCGCCGACCCCAAATAATATTGGAATAAGGACAGGAGGTTGATGATGTTTTTATTTCCATCAATGATTTGAGGAATCGTCAATTATTAACAACTATGTACTGACTAATGTAGTACTGACGGCGTTATACTGTACTTTACAACGAGTCATATTCATAACATTTAACATGAACTGAAAAACAGTTACTCTCAATACACGTCGAGCTGTATACTTATTTATCTTATAGTAGCAATAAAAAAATAAAATTAATTATTCCACCAAAACGCTAAATGAAAGTTATTTATTTTTGACCTAGTCAACTACCCAAGTAATAAATAAGACTTCGAACTAAGATCTTAAAGTATACATATATTTTTTAAAATTTACGTAGGGCTTGTGACATACCCTGAGGAAGCCTACATTACGAACCGTTAAAATCAACTAAGACTTTCTGAATCTTAGTTCTTGCGAACAAATATAATTGGATTATTAAACTTTACTGTATATAATGTCCATAAATGTGAAACTGAAACATATTTTTGGACTAAGATCTAGAACGAAACAGTATCAAAAACTTTAGTCAGGTCAGGAATTGATAAATTTCAATAATCCTATCGTAACAAGTGTTAATTAATTTTCGCCTTAAATAATTTGAATTGTGTATTGATTTCTGACACTTACGCACCACCTTAACAACACCTTAGTCTGCCCGTGACCATGGATGCTGTAAAGGATCCGAAACGTCGGGATTAAATAATATTAATATAACCGCGATAAAATCCGTAAAAGTAGTTTTATTTAAATTCACTTGTGTACTTAAGAAAATTATGCTGTTGAAAATACTTGATTCTTACTGCGGCACTACTCGAAATTTCTCCTGAGAATACCCATCTGTCAGTTGATTTTATTCACCGTCAATCCGTCATCGGTCGCAACCACATTGAGCACTATTCAAAGATGTCGAAATCAATAAATACATTTCTTGTTGTAGATGTCCAGATTGACAATACAACAAGATCAAAATTGGAACCAAATGTAAAGAAAACGAAGGCAAAACAAACTATTTTAAAGACAACCTCGACAATGGATGCGAAAACTAAAAAACTAATCGAATTCAATAAACTAAAAGAAAAACAAACTAATCTAAAAGCTAAAAACGTTAAAAAAGACAGTGAAAATGATGAAGAGGTGAAAGTATTCCCTTCTGAGATCATTGAACTCAACGACGAAATGGATAACCCGGTTGACGCTAAAAAAATGCGTACGCAACATAAAGCAACGGTGAACGATAAATTCAAAGAAGGCAACGAAATGAATAAGCACAAGGAGAATATAAAAACTATATTAATCAACTCTAACGCTACACTAATCAAAGCGGTTCCCATAAATGGTTACTATTGTCACTTCTGTGGTATACAGACAGAAAAACCGCTTGATTTGAAACGCCATAACTTAGCATCTCATAGCGTTGTGAATGATGAAGTAATAAAAGTAAAATACGTGTCAAACTTAGTTTTAAGGTTAGATATTACAGATCTCAAGTGTAAACTATGCGACAAAAATATTGATACTTTAGAAGATTTTTTCGATCACCTAACCAAAATTCATGATAAAGTCATGCATACTGATATCAAAAATCATATAATTCCATTCAAATTTAACACTGATTCTCTCCAGTGTGTGATTTGTAGGAGGGAATATAAATTTTTCAAGTTACTTTCAGAGCATATGAGTGAACACTATAGAAATTACGAATGTTCATCATGTGAACGCGCTTTCATAAACAAACAAGCAATGCAAACTCACAGCTATAGACATAATAAAGGACTCTTCAAATGCTCTCACTGTCCAAAAGTTTTCGATTCGCGACCTAAAATAAACGAACACGAGCGAGTTGTCCATGCTTGGTCTAATAAAACGCGAAAATGCGGTTTCTGCAGCAAAAGATTCGGTTCCAAAGACATGGTTCAGAAGCACGAAGTGGAGGCTCACGGAGCTGAGCCTACAATCTATGCGTGTGACGCTTGTGACAAGGCCTATACTAGCCAGGGTTCATTGATAGCACATAGAAACAGGTTCCACTTAATGGCGCGACCACACAAGTGCTCGTTTTGCGAGATGGCTTTTTACTCGAAGATGGAACTGAAGTCCCATACGGTGACACACACGAAAACGAGGGAGTTTAAATGTGGAACGTGTTCGAAGACATTTGGTACGCGATGTAATCTGAACCAGCACGCTAGGTCTCATTCGGACGATAGGAGGTATCATTGTGTAACTTGTGACCACGGCTTCGTGCATAGGACAACTTGGAGAGTTCATATGAGGACTCAGCATGGTAAAATCGTGTAGATAGATAATCTCTACAAAAAACGCGTGAGTTAGCCGGACTACTATTGTATGGTTGGCTGTTACAAAATTATTACGACCGTGAATTGCCTCGTTGGTCCAGCTGTCGCCAGCGCGGCTACTGAGCACGAGGTCTCGGATCAATTCCCGAGTCGAGCTGAAATGGCTCTGTGGGTTTTAGAAACTTTCACAAATTAGCCTAGAGGCTGCAAGCTGTGATTGATACACCCGTGCTTCGCGGAGAGCACGTTTCTGTCGGTCCTGCCTCTAATCTCTCTCCGATCGTTTCGGTGTACCGTCCGTGATCGTTTTCGTTTTTTATATTTCAAAACTGTAGTTAAACTATGTAAATTTTATCATCGAGCTCACGACCTGTACAGATTCATGGAATTTCACACACAAACACAAATAACCAAAAAAACTCAAAAAATACTAAAATATCGGCTCTTATTATGTATTCCAGCTTAATTTCGAGCTTAATTATAACTACAATATTATAGCATTACCATTAACTATAATGTGATCAAGATGTCGAAATCAATAAATGAATTTCTTGTTGTAGATGTCCAGATTGACAATACAACGAAATCCGAATTGGAACCAAAACTAAAGAAAACGAGGACAAAACTAACCATATTTAAGTCAACCTCGGTAATGGATGCGAAAACTAAAAAGCTTATCGAACTCAATAAATTAAAGGCAAAACAAAACAATCTGAAAGCTAAAAACGTTAAAAAAGACAGTGAAAATGATGAAGAGGTGAAAGTATTCCCTTCTGAGATTATTAAACCCAACGAAGAAACGGATGACCCGGTTGACGCTGAAAAAATCCGAACGCAACATAAAGCAATGGTGATTGATAAATTCAAGGAAGGCAAAGAAATGAATAAACACAAGGAGAATATAAAAACTATACTAATCAACTCTAACGCTACACTAATCAAAGCGGTTCCCATAAATGGTTACTATTGTCACTTTTGTGGTATACAGACAGAAAAACCGCTTGATTTGAAACGCCATAACTTAGCATCTCATAGCGTTGTGAATGATGAAGTAGTAAAAGTAAAATACGTTTCAAACTTAGTTTTAAGGCTAGATATTACAGATCTCAAATGTAAACTATGCGATGAAAATATTGATACTTTAGAAGATTTTTTCGATCACCTATCCAAAATTCATGCTAAAGTCATGCATACTGATATCAAAAATCATATAATTCCATTCAAATTTAACACTGATTCTCTCCAGTGTGTGATTTGTAGGAAGGAATATAAATTTTTCAAGTTACTTTCAGAGCATATGAGTGAACACTATAGAAATTACGAATGTTCATCATGTGAACGAGCTTTCATAAACAAACAAGCAATGCAAACTCACAGCTATAGACATAATAAAGGACTCTTCAAATGCTCTCACTGTCCAAAAATTTTCGATTCGCGACCTAAAATAAACGAACACGAGCGAGTTGTCCACGCTTTGTCTAATAAAACGCGAAAATGCGGTTTCTGCAGCAAAAGATTCGCTTCCAAACACATGGTTCAGAAGCACGAAGTGGAGGCTCACGGAGCTGAGCCTACAATCTATGCGTGTGACGCTTGTGACAAGGCCTATACTAGCAAGTGTTCATTGATAGCACATAGAAACAGGTTCCACTTAATGGCGCGACCACACAAGTGCTCGTTTTGCGAGATGGCATTTTACTCGAAGATGGAACTGAAGTCCCATACGGACACACACGAAAACGAGGGAGTTTAAATGTGGAATGTGTTCGAAGATGTTTGGTACGCGATGTAATTTGAACCAGCACGGTAGATCTCATTCGGACGATAGGAGGTATTATTGTGTAACTTGTGACCGCGGCTTCGTGCATAGGACAACTTGGAGAGTTCATATGAGGACTCAGCATGGTAAAATCGTTTAGATAATCTCTACAAAAAACGAATAAGTTAGCCGGACTACTATTGCATGGTTGGCTATTACAAAATGATTAAGACCGTGAACTGCCTCGTTGGTCCAGCTTCCGCCAGCGCGGCTACTGAGCCCGAGGTCTCGGGTTAATTCCCGAGTCGGGCTGAAATGGCTCTGTGGGTTTTAGAAACTTTCACAAAGCAGCATGGAAGCTGGTGATACACCCGTGCTTCGTGGAGAGCACGTTTCTGTCGGTCCTGCCTCTAATCTCTCTCCGATCGTTTCGGTGTACCGTCCGTGATCGTTTTCGTTTTTTATATTTCAAAACTGTTGTTAAACTATGTAAATTTTATCATCGAGCTCACGACCTGTACAGATATTCATGGAATTTCACACACAAACACAAATAACCAAAAAAACTCAAAAATTCTAAAATATCGGCTCTTATTATGTATTCCAGCTTAATTTCGAGGTTAATTAAAACTACAATGTTATAGCATTACCATTAACTGTAATTGTGATCAAGATGTCGAAATCAATAAATGAATTTCTTGTTGTAGATGTCCAGATTGACAATACAACGAAATCCAAATTGGAACCAAAACTAAAGAAAACGAGGACAAAACTAACCATATTTAAGACAACCTCGGTAATGGATGCGAAAAGTAAAAAGCTTATCGAACTCAATAAATTAAAGGCAAAACAAAACAATCTGAAAGCTAAAAACGTTAAAAAAGACAAAGAAAATGATGAAGAGGTGAAAGTATTCGCTGCTGAGATCATAGAACCAAAAATTGAGGAAATGGATGAACCGGTTGATGCTGAACAGATACGAACGCGATATAAAGCAATAGTGAACGAGAAATTCAAGGAAGGCAACAGAGAGCCCGAAAAAGCTGAAGTTAACGAAATGAATAAACACAAAGAGAATATAAAAACTATTCTAGTTCACTCTAACGCTACATTAATCAAAGCGCTTGGGAGTAATGGTTACTATTGTCATTTTTGTGGAATACAGACAGAAAAGCCACTTGATTTGAAACGGCATAACTTAGCATCTCATAGCGTTGTGAATGACGAAGTAATAAAAGTAAAATACGTGTCAAACTTAGTTTTAAGACTAGATATAACAGATCTCAAATGTAAACTATGCGATGAAAATATTGATACTTTAGAAGATTTTTTCGATCACCTATCCAAAATTCATGATAAAGTCATGCATACTGATATCAAAAATCATATAATTCCCTTCAAATTTAACACTGATTCTCTCCAGTGTGTGATTTGTAGGAGGGAGTATAAATTTTTCAAGTTACTCTCAGAGCATATGAGTGAACACTATAGAAATTACGAATGTTCGTCATGCGAACGAGCATTCATAAACAAACAAGCAATGCAAAGTCACAGCTATAGACATAATAAAGGACTCTTCAAATGCTCTCACTGTCCAAAAGTTTTCGATTCGCGACCCAAAAAAAGTGTTCACGAACGAGTTATCCATGCTTGGTCGAATAAAACACGAAAATGCGCTTTCTGCAACGAAAGATTCGCTACGAAAGACATGGTACAGAGCCACGAAGTTAAAGTTCATGGTGTTAAGCCTACTGTATATTCTTGCCAAGCTTGCAACAAGTCTTATACAAGCCAGGGTTCCTTGATAACTCACAGAAGAAGGTTCCACTTAATGGTGAGACCTCATAAGTGCTCGTTTTGTGAGATGGCATTTTTCTCCAAAATAGAACTAAGGTCACATACAGTTACTCATACGAAAACGAGGGATTTTAAATGTGATATGTGTTCGAAGACGTTCGGTACGCGATGTAGCTTGAACCAGCATGTTAAGACTCACATGGACGATCGGAGATTTAACTGTGGGATTTGTGATCGCGGGTTTGTGCATAGGACAACTTGGAGAGTTCATATGAGGACTAAGCATAGTAAAATCGTGTAGATTGTCTCATATTTGAGACCCTTTAACGTATGTTTAGCGACCGGTGCCGCGACGAAATGTTTTCAATCATGTTTTACTGTCGTAAATCACTCTCTGTTACGGCTAACGGAATGCAAATTATACCGAAGGCAACAACGACCTGAACAAATTCCTAGATTCTCTAAAAATTAGAACTTACCCCGCCATCCACTTCGTGGAATTTTGTGAAGCACCCAGAAGTAAAGCGGGTTAACTGCGCTTAAGTATGCCTTTGGTAAAGCAGGATATAAACACTGGAGAACAAAATGACTAGCGGAGATGTCATAACGCAAAATGTCTTAAGAAAGTAGTGCGCCAACATTCGGATGTTCGGGGACGAAGAACGTTCTAGCTCCACCCCTTTAAGCCCATTATTTTCAAGATAAAATCACCAATAAGTTAAGACCAATCTTTGATAGATTTGGCAGATTGGTTTGATTTAACAAGGAACCCGAACGTTCGTTAGTTCTAGTACCTGATCACGCTTACCGTTCGTTGCTTGACCTACAAGAAGGCGCCTGACCTACCTTTCTTATGACATCTCCGCAATATTTCCTTTTGGGAAAGTTAGCGGAGCTTTTTTTTTTTTTTTTTTTTGGGAGGGGGAAATCCTCATGGACTTCCTCCGCCTGGGGAGAGGCGGAGGGGTATGCCGGACTCTTACCGGCTAAAACCCCCCTTGTGTCCTCCTTGCACGTGTGCGCGGGGCCGCGGGAATCCAGATTCTTCCGCAGCCCCACACTAGTGCTGGCCCTCGCACGGGCCTCGTCTCTTGCACGGGGTAGTGAGGTGTTCGCCTACCCCGTGCATCGCCTCAGGGGCACGCGCCGACACACGCGCGTGCCACCGCCTCGGGTCCACTGAGTAGGGGCGGGAACTTCCCCAAGTCCCTCGCCCTTGAACCCATTCATGGGGGGCGGAAGAGGGCGTTGTCCGCCCTTCTCCTGCGCCCGGTGCGCCTTCTGCGACCGGGGAAGGGAGTCAAAATCTCCCTCTCCCGTTCCGCAGATTCCTTCCGCGACATCACGTCCTCGCAAAAGGAAACCACCGCGTCCCACGACTCTGCACTGCCGACCATCCTCCGCACCATAGCCGGCAGCGACAGATCGTCTCCGATTTCGTTTGTGAGGACACGGCGCTGAAGTTAGCGGAGCTGGGGCAACCTAATACCCTACCTATTCTCTGCTAAAGTTTAACTTATGTTTATATTGTTTTGTATATTTCAACTATAACTTCATGATGTTTTACTTTTTTAAATAAATAAACCTTTTATTTTGATACAACCTTTGATTTTTAATTATTATTATTACATTAGCCTTTTCTGAGAAAATGTCGTCTTTAACACATTAGGAAACGCTAATACGTAAAAACTCTTTTTTGAAGCCTAAACGGATCTTATTAGGTGAAACAGATCATTTTTTCTTTTTTTGTTGGAAAATCATCAAATGACCCTTCCCGCTGTGGGTGCAGCGTGAGGGAGTGTCAGACTCTTACTGACTAAAACCCACCATGTTCCTTCTTAAGCCCTTTTTGTACCAGCGCCGAGGTAACTCTTCTGAATTAGACATAAGAAAAGCGCATACATAAAACCACTAGCTAGGTACTTTTTGATGTTACAATATTTAATGTCACAGCTATATCTTAAGTTACAAACACAGATTACTTCATACAGTGTACCGAAAGTGCAATAACTAAAGAAGAAACTCTTGTTTGTAGATGGCCAGTGGGATAAAATCGGCCCAACTGAAGACAAAGATATAAGCAACGCCCAGAGAAACCGGAATATTCTGGCAAAATTCAAACAAAACGTTCGATGCATTCTAGAATTTACGGATGCTACACCAATCAGAGGCCACTGGGGTATCGGGTATGCGTGCATCTACTGCAACTATCAGAACCCACAACCATCCAAACTAAAATCCCACACGTTAAAAACACATCCCGAAAATGTTGACGAAGTTGATAACGTCAAATACGTAGCTGACATGATCATCAAAATTGATATTACAGATGTCAAATGCAAACTTTGCGATATAAATATGGATAGTCTTGATGAAATTATGGATCATTTAAAATCTCACGATAAACCAATCCATTTTGATATTAATAATCATATTGTGCCGTTCAAGTTTGGCACGGAATTCCTACAATGTGCTGTCTGTGCCAAACAGTTTGATTATTTCAAACATCTATCCGAACATATGAATGAGCATTATCCTAATTACGAGTGCAAAGAATGTTCCAGAAACTTTGTAAACCACAGAGCATATAGGACTCATATAATACGACACAAAAAAGGAACGTTCGTCTGCGCTTTTTGTCCCAAAATTTTTGACACCCGTATTAAGATGAAGGAACACGAAAGAGTTTTACATCTCAAAGGTTCTAAGACGCGCAAATGTGGGTATTGTGACGAGAGATTTATGGACGCAGTTCGAAAACAAGAACATGAGGTGAAAGAACACGGGGCCCCAATCCCACAGTTTTCCTGCAAGGCCTGTGGCAAATGCTTCGACAGCCAACGATCTTTAAAAGAACATACCAAGCATTTCCATTTACTTCTAAGACCGCACGTTTGTTCCGAATGTGGGAAAGGATTCTACAACAAAACGGAGATGAAAAGGCACTTGGTCAAACACACGAAAATAAAAGAGTATCAATGTAATATTTGTTCGAAGTTCTACGTGACGGCCAGTTGTTTGAAAAGCCATTTGAAAATTCATGATAACGATAGAGGTTTTACTTGCGAGATTTGTGGTGACACCTTTGTGCAGAAGAAGTCGTTGAACCTTCATGCTGCAAAACATGCAAAGAGCGTTGTCGATGATTTGGAAAATGCTGACAGTGTGGACAGCACTGAAATATCCTATAATGCTACCGAATAAGCAACAAATAGGTCAGTATCGCCAGTGGAATTTCACCCTTTAATGGGTAATTGTTGTATGAAAAAATTTTACTCGATATCGATTTTTAGTTGCGTTAAGATGAATTGAAAAAAAATGGTACCTATTTAGTTATTTCTGTGCCTAAGGCATAAATATCAGATTCAAATACAGTTTAAGAAAAACACATTTAGGTATCAAAATCCCATCATCATCATCCTCCTGCCGCTATCCCAATTTTATTTTGAAAATTACTAATGTATACTTCTATAATAAAGAGGAAACATTTTTTGTTTTTTTTTGTACCCTAAAGGCTGGGATACTATGGAACCGACTTGAAAAAATGCTTTCACTGTTGGGAAGCTACACTATGCCCGAGTAACATAGGCTACATTTTATCCAGGTTCAGGCAGTCGTACATTCTATACCACAAAGTACAGAAAAGAGGTTTTTTTTTGTAGCCTAAAGGCTCCGAAACTACGGAATTGATTTGAAAATTCTTTCACTGTTGGAAAGCTACACTATACTCCAGTAACATAGGCTATATTTTATTCTGGTACGGGAAGAAGTTCCCACGGGACGCGGGTGAAACTGCCAGTGTAAATATATTAGTACTAGCTGCCGCCAGCGGCTTCGCCCGCGTGGTGTGTTGATAAAAAGTAGCCTATGTGTTAATCCAGGGTCTCACTTATCTACATACCAAATTTCAAATAAATCGGTCCAGCCATTTTTGCGTGAAAGAATAACAAACATACATCACATTTATAATATTAGTAGGATATTACTACACAGGTCATAAACTAACAATTGCTTGCAACGATGTACCAAAAAAATATTTAACGGTTAAAAAATATTTCTGATTTCAGGTGGACCGGATTCCTATAGAGAGAAGAGTTACCAGCTCCTCAAAGAAATTAAAGCTATACTAACATTCACAAACGCAACTCCATATAAATCCAAAAACATTCGCTATTATTGTGCGTACTGTTCCACTGATGGACCTCATTTTGAAGACCCCGATGACCTAAGGACCCACACCAGAACGGCCCACGTTAGCCATAGAACTGAGAAAATAGAATATGCAATGCGACCTTATTGGAACAATGAGATCCTCAAACTCGACATAGACAACCTCCTCTGTACAGTTTGCTGCGTAGTCATAAACAATTGGAACGACATGTTCAAACATTTAAAACAAAAACACAACGTTATCCTTGACCAAGCTTATACTAGAGTCATTCCATACATTTTGCAATCGGATCTTAAATGCGCCTTGTGCAAAGAATCCTTCTCAAATTATCTTCATTTAGACGGCCATATGAACGCTCATTACAATAACTATGTTTGTGACGACTGTGGCGACACATTTTTAGCTCAAACTCGTTTAAAACAACACTCGAAAATTCACGATGTAGGTAAGTATCCTTGCAGCAAGTGTGACAAGGTTTTCTCTTTACAAAAATACAGACGGAAACATGAACAGTGGGTTCATGAACAGACTCCTAGGTATACATGTTCGCATTGCCCTCAAAAATTTACCGGTGAATATATGAGATACTTACACTGCATGGAAGAACATAAAGACAAAGTTAAAATGATAACGTGCGAGCTCTGTGGTCAGACCTTCGGTTGGCGCCAACATTATTCCGCTCATATCAGAAAAAAACATGGTCAGAATAGGTCTTTAGAAGAAGCTGAGACTAAAGAGGTCAAAATCAAACAAAATAGGCAAACGGAGAAAAAATATGAGTGTACAGTCTGCCATAAGAAATATGCGACGTTGTATTCGTTAAAAAATCATAGTAAGCAACATGAGACTGAGAATTAAAATTAATAAAAACAGTTACACTTAAGGGGCGCGATTCTACTATACTCTATCCACGGAAGCAAGAGCTAAAAGGTAAACAAAGAATGACACTTTTTCAAGATGGCGCTATAACCCGACCGATGGCAAAATCACAGATACTGCGAACATTTTGCACAAAAATGTGACGTTTTGTCATAGGTCGGTTTATACCGCCATCTTGAAAAAGTGTCATTCTTTGTTTACCTTTTAGCTCTTGCTTCCGTGGATAGAGTATAATTTTACATAAGCGATATACGATTCACCTTCGACTGAGATCCAATCACGACTCAATTACGAGTAGCATTCCGATATTTTTTTTAAAATAAACGTTTTTACCCGTTTCTGTGATTCAATTATGAACCATATTGTCTGCTTTAGGGTCCGTTCAGATAGACCGGGTCGGAGAGCAGAGCAAATTTTTTAGCACGCGCATGCGCACTGCTTTTGTCGTTGACAAAAGGACAAAAACAGTGCGCATGCAAAAATAAACCTTCAAATACTAAGTACTCAATTTTCGATGTGCTAAAAATTTGCTCTGCTCTCCGACCCGGTCTATTTGAACGGACCCTTATTTACGATTGCAATATGATTGTAGAGCAGACTAACATATAGATCAATGACAAACCAATCGAATGTCGTTGGAATACGATTGGTCTTATATTAGTAGAGAATGCCCGCTAAGGTTAAAATTGCTATTGTGATCCAATTTCTATTCAATTTTGAGATTATTAACTTAGCAGAATCGGGCCCCTAGTTTTTTGTATTTACATGAAACCGTTTTGTATCGAAGCGGCAGCAGCACCTGCAGCCGCTCTTAGATATCGACCGATTTCACGCAGTCGCTGCAAGTGCGGTCGGCAGTTGGCATTCAAAACGTACCCGAGTACCCCGTAAGGCGAGTCTACGCTAGACGAACCGAGCACGAGCGAAGCACAATCGGAGCCGTTCTCGGCTTGGTCGTTCGCGACTCAAGTGTGGACGTACAACGAACCTACAACGATCACTGTTAGCAAATCCCTTTGTGTTCGTCAAAAACCGACAACAGGCAGAGCACAGCCGAGCACGAACGAAATGCTCGCAGCGCGCTCGTTAGAGGCTTGTAAGTTGGTCCACACTAGACGAATTGTGTTCGGCTCGTGCTCCGCTCGTGCTCGGCTCTCCTAGCGTAGACGCAGCTTTATAATTAAAGCAGGTTCAAATTGGGAGTGTCACAAAAAAATATAAAAAATATTTGATCCTGAAATAATTTTAGAAATCATACAATTTTGTGGATGTTTTTTCTTAATACATATAAATAACCGTCGGTGTCTATTAATAGATAAATGGTGGTATATAAGTACATATTTATAGGTATAAATATGTTGTAAATATTACCTATAAAAAGTAGGAAAGTATTCGTTATTAATTACCAATAAATTGGTGAATTAGAAAAAAAGACATCATGTTTGTTACAGTCTGGTAGGTAGGTACAGCTCTCCTTAAATAACTTTGCCACTCTGAATTTATCTACAAGTGCTTGAGTAACAGTCATGTATACATGAACAAAACGCTTTTTCAAGCCGGCTTTTCACATTTTGAAAAAATATAGCACAGGGTAAAATCTATGACGATACAATATTATATATCTCAGGATGTAATATATATTATATCCCATACTTAGTGAAAAGCTGGCTTTAAAGGCCTAATTTCAGACCGGCAAAATTTTACGAGAACTGTGCTGAAGTTCTCCACAACTGTTATGCTACGTTCACACGCTCGCGTTCAACTCTACATTCAACGAGCACATTCACGTTCACGAGCGTGTAAACGGTACGCCCGAGCCCGTGAACGCGCCTGTGAACGTGAATGCCGGGAATCTGGCAAGTGTCGGTTTTTTGGCAAAGTTCAAAGGATGAATGTGCGGGCGCCCGGTGACTGTTTACACGCGCGCGGGCAGTCAGTCCATGGCCGTAGCTAGGGGGGGGCATTGTGGGGCAATGCCCTACCTTGAAACCACAATGCCCTACCTTAAAAATATCTAAAACTAAGATAAATTATTATAATTAAATTGTTTGTTCATAGTTTGAGAAAAAAAATGTAGCGATAGGTATCTAAGTTTTTCCGAAAATACTTACCTACCACAGATTGTGACATTCATTTCATATTATAATAATTCTTTGTTCTGTGTATAGATGGCATTCGAAGCGCCATCTCATGAAGCGATGGGTTTATACAAAGAATTAGAATACGAATATTCGATGACTAACCTCTCAATCAGCTAATTTTTTTTCCCTTTTTGCGGACGCCCATGACATTTTAGCCACCTTTTCAATTGTTTACAATTGTCAACAGTTGAAGATTCAACTGAATTATGTCCCTTTCACGTAGGAGTCTGAAAGGGACACCGTCTTATCTAAGAGCGAGAAGGCAAGATCTGGATCGTGATCCAGATTGAGCGTGTACTGGGCGCCAATATCTGTGTGATGCAGAGGGAATCCCCGTACCATAGACTGCAATATGGGCTATATTGCAATCTATGGTACGGGGAATCCCCTTTTAAACCTGACCTAAAGATTGATTATGATTGTTTGTAGTTTGGTTAAGTGAAGTGTACGGTGAAGAGTGCTTTAGACAAAAATCGATACAATTGTTATTTGTATTGCTATAAATTGAAGATTCATTTATTTCGCGATGGATATACGGGCTTTCTTTGGAAAAAAACGAAGACTTGAGGAGCAAATTGACCACGAAAAACCTAACTGTTCAAAACAGGTGGAAGCACCAAATACAATCGCTACTCCTAGTTCCGTAGCAACAGGTAACGTTAGCTATGGTATTCCGTCTGATATTGTAGTCTAAGATCCCGCCATAGAACGACCTTCACCGGGCTGGTTATTGAATTAAAAGTAATTTTTAGTTAATAAAATGTGGCAATAAAGAGATTGCAAATGGGTTGCCAAAAAAAATCCTGTCCAGAATTAATTAATTGATAATCAAAAAAAACTTTTTTTTCAAACATTCCACTGGTTTGTTTATTTAAAAAAATATATCCCAATCGAAAGTATGCAACCCATAGAATATGCAAACGTTAGGTTGACTATTATATTCCCGTCACTAACCTTTGGTTGCCAGGTATAAACAGGTAAATCGGTACTAGTAACTTGCACCGGTCTGGTTATTTAATGAAATTTATATGAAAATAAAGATTATTTAATTACAAACTCGGTGGTATAGGGTTGTTTACAAAAAATCTGTCATGAATGCCGGTTGGCGATTTTTTAAAATTGAAATATTGCTGCGAGTGAATACGTGCGACAGAGAGGTCCCAGCGAACCAACCCATGCGATAGAAGAGGACACAGCATCGCAGCTGCCTCCACTTCGACCATAGACAGAAAGCGTATGCGCATGCTCTCTGCTCTCTGAAAATGAGAAGGATAGCAATAGACTCACACACGCTGCGTTTCATTTTGGAGTAGCTTAATATTAAAATAAAAATAAAAGTAAATTTTTTTTTACTAAATTAAATATATATGCGTGTATATATTTTCTGTGACTATAAAGTATATATATCTTCAGTAAATAAGAAGGGAATAGTAATACATATAAAACTAATTTTGCAATTTTTATTTTTATTATTTGCAGACAAAATAACAACAAAAAATTAAAAATTTCTTCTTTTTGTATTATAAAATGGCTTATGTTTAACTGATCACCAGATATAGTAACAAACAGCAGACAAAAATAGTAAATGATCACCAAAATGAAACTCGCATTTTAATGTAAAACTATCACCAAAGTTTTAACACTTTGCTATCCTATTTAAGTGAAATTACTCCAAAATAAATCATGCGTAAGCCAAAAATAGTAAATGATCACCAAAATTAAACCACCATTTTAAAGTAAGAAAGTAATCCTATTTAAGCAAAATGAGTCCAAATAAATCATTGTTATCCCAAAAGTAGTAAATGATCACCAAAAGTAGTAAATGATCACCAAAAGTAGTAAATGATCATCAAAAAAGTTTTTACATCTTGCTATCCTGTTTAAGTAAACTGACTCCAAAAAAATAAGTTCGGCCTGATAAAATAAATGAAATAACATTATGGGGACCCTTTTCCTGCACTAGCGTGGAAAATTGTCTATTTTTTGTCCTCTAAACAGTGCGATAAGAGTGTATTGAGAAACACATTCTTCTTCTTTCTCCTGCCCTGTTCCCAATTTTACTTGGCGTCGGCGCAATATGTCATTTTCTTCCATGTTTGCCTGTCAGTCGTCATACTGACACTCACGCATGCATTGCAAGCCGGACACATAACTTAATATGGCGCCATAATACTTTATTTGGTGATAAGCCTACATTTTATGGCAATCACAGTGACTTATTTAGGCAAAAATAATACATTAATTTGGTCGTCAAGAGTTGGTGATCATTTACTAAATTTGGTGGTCGAATACAATTTAAAGTGAAGTCGTGACTAAAATAGCTGGTACTATTACATTTTTAGACTTTATTTTTCTGGTGTTCAGTAGATATTTCTGGTTGCAAAACTTAGGGTATCAAAGCATTCTATGGTGATCATTATATTTGTTCCCTTATAAAATACAAATACAAATGTTTTTTTCTTTTTAAAATTAGTCAGATTCCGAGTCATCGGACATATAACTGTGGTCTGGAACTTCTGAACTTTCTTCGTCGTCGTTCCCTGTTTCAGATGTTTCGACAATGTCTTCTATCCTTAAAGGTGTATGATCCCCAATGAACCCTACTGGTTTTAAATATTCATCTAAGAACCAACCGCAATTCTCAGGCTGAAGTTTCACGCATACCGGATCCGTTGCATTAAGCCACATGGAATTTACGAAAATTGTTCGTAAAATTTTCTGAGTCAATGATATCCAGCATGGTGGTATAGAGTTGGAGTCAAAGCCTTTTATTTTTTTTAAAAACTGCTCACTGTCTTCTTTAGCAGAGTAATTTTTAATAAAAATGCGATATCTCGCATCGTTCACTTTGGAGCAGTTCTTGATGCCATACATGCTCGCAGTAAATTCTTGAACGGTGTTCATTTTTTCGACAGTGAAAATATCGGCTTCATCGGTTAGTGATGCAAACACCGTTTGATATTTTTCATTTTTAGAAAATAGCTGAAAGGGTTTTACTTTTCCTTTATTATAAAAAGCTGCCGTGTAGTCGCAACCTGTAAACGCATGGAAGGCGGGAAGACTTAGGCATAGTTTAAGTCCTAATTTCGACGCTAAATCGGTACAATTAATGCAATCAGCAGGTTGGTTATTCGTTTTTTTTATTGCTGAAGTGGCAAGCCAAATTTCTGATTCAGAAATTTTGTGCATATTTCCTAACAAAATAATAAGCACATCAGTATCAGAGGCTTTAATTAAAATTCTTGAACCTGGTTGCGCTTTGTAAGCATGAAAAATAATCCTTGTATCTGCCTCTTCGTGATGACATTCATAATTAAATTCTAAAGTTTTCTTAATGAAATCCTCCTCAACTTGGTACGAGTAGCACAGATGGTCCACGGTTAAAAAAATTTTTTTGTCCTTGATTATTGTTACCAAATGACTGTTCTTCCAATAATCAGCCAGAAACAGCACCAAAGCCTCTTTAAAACGATAATTTTTAAATTTTAATTTCTAAAGTACTGGAGATATGTTAAAAATTTCAAAATCAACATTAGCCAAGATTTTGAAATCCAAAACTAAAATGGTTGAGCCAACACAAATCAACGTTGAAATAATTGATGGTTTTTATTACTTGCATCTAATCGGATCTTCTATGCCCCAAACTTTTGATAAAATTGCGGAGTCAATACTTATAAAAATATGTTCAACAAATGCAACTGAAATACATTTAATTTTTGATCGTTACTTATCACCTTCAATCAAAGATTCGGAACGTGAAAGCCGAAAAGAATTCGATATTCCGTACAAAATTTCGGGACCGCATCAAACCAGACCTAAAAATTTTTTGCAAAGCCTTAAAAATTATCGTTTTAAAGAGGCTTTGGTGCTGTTTCTGGCTGATTATTGGAAGAACAGTCATTTGGTAACAATAATCAAGGACAAAAAAATTTTTTTAACCGTGGACCATCTGTGCTACTCGTACCAAGTTGAGGAGGATTTCATTAAGAAAACTTTAGAATTTAATTATGAATGTCATCACGAAGAGGCAGATACAAGGATTATTTTTCATGCTTACAAAGCGCAACCAGGTTCAAGAATTTTAATTAAAGCCTCTGATACTGATGTGCTTATTATTTTGTTAGGAAATATTTCAATTTTTAAAAATCGCCAACCGGCATTCATGACAGATTTTTTGTAAACAACCCTATACCACCGAGTTTGTAATTAAATAATCTTTATTTTCATATAAATTTCATTAAATAACCAGACCGGTGCAAGTTACTAGTACCGATTTACCTGTTTATACCTGGCAACCAAAGGTTAGTGACGGGAATATAATAGTCAACCTAACGTTTGCATATTCTATGGGTTGCATACTTTCGATTGGGATATATTTTTTTTAATAAACAAACCAGTGGTATGTTTGAAAAAAATGTTCTTTTTGAACTATTAATAAATTGATTCCAGACAGGATTTTTTTTGGCAACCCATTTGCAATCTCTTTATTGGCATATTTTATTAACTAAAAATTACTTTTAATCCAATAACCAGCCCGGTGAAGGTCGTTCTATGGCGGGATCTTATACTATTGCACAAATCGGAGAACCAATAAAACAAGTTGTTTTAGACACATATCCAAAACAACACAACAGGGCCTTTGTTTCCGATTGGTTCAAGCGTTATAAATGGTTGCAGTATTCTGTCGAGAAAGATGCTGCTTTTTGCTATCCATGCCAGCAATTTTTACCTCATGGAAGCAAACAGACTTCGTACACTTCCACAGGATTTAGAAACTGGAAAAATGCCACTGATTCTAAAACTGGTTTTCCAAAACATGAAAAATCAATTTCTCATATTCAAGCTATGTCGATGTGGCAGGAGAAATTACAAAGAATATCTACATCTAGCAGTGTTGAAACGTTAATAAATCAAAAAGTATTAGAAAAATATAGGTATTATGTAAAGTCTATCATGGAAGTAATACAATTTCTAATTGTCAACGAATTAGCTTTGCGTGGAAATTATATTTTGGAAGAAGAAAAAGAACAAGGATTATTTCAGAATTTATTTGAATACACATGTATGAAAGATCCAAATTTGAACGAGGTTCTCACTCATATACCACAAAACGCAACATATCGTTCACCCGAAATTCAAAATCAAATAATTCAAGCAATGGTTCAAGCGGTACGAAGTTCCATTGTCAAAGATATTAATGAATCTGACGTGAAATGGTTTACTCTAATGGAAGATGGGACGAGAGATAAAAATAACCGCGAAAATATTGCATTAGCAATACGCTACGTCAAGGATGGTGTCGTCAATGAGTCGTTGCTGATGGTTAAGACTACTGAAAATCTTGATGCAGCCACTTTCACGGAATTAACGTTAAATACTCTCACGGAAAATAACATTGACCCCTCTTGTATGCTTAGCCAATGCTATGATGGCGCAAGTGTAATGAGTGGGAAAGTTTCAGGAGTTGCGACTAGAATAGAAAATAAATAGGGCCGAAAAATTCCTTACGTCCACTGCTATAACCATCGCTTGCACTTAATAGTCATCAGGACTATCTCAGAAATGACTTTTATTCGTTTATTTTTTGACCAATGCATCATGTTACATGAATTCTTTCATCATGGCAAAATAGCTGCCTTATATGATGGAAAAAGGATTGGCCGACTCCTCGAACAACGCTGGTCTGGACATTTAGCAGTTACAAAAGTTGTATACGATAATTATTCATCGATTTTGCAGACTTTGAAAGAAATTAAAAATGGCAGATTCAACGGTGATGACGTCGCCAAGAGTATAGGTATTAAAAAAGTCATGCTTGATCTGGAATTCCGAATAGCCATGGTTGTGGCCAAAAAAATCTTATCCACGCTACAACCTGCAGACAAAGCTTTGCAAGCCCGAAGCGCAGGATTAAAAGATGCCATAACAATCATAAAGTGTGTCAAAGATGAAATTATTAAATTAAGATCAAATCAAATGTATAATCAAATTCTGGAAGAAGCTAAGTCTTTAACAAGCAATGACTGCGGCGAATCTGAAAATAGGACACAGACCTCGAAGAGGCAAGTAAAAAAACCAAATCGGATGGATGACTATTTGACGTACACCCCCTGTTCCTCCGCCAGACAAAATATAGATGAGAACGACGAGCCATTTAAGTCTGAGTATTTCGAAACGTTGGACATTTTAATTGCTGAATTACAAAGAAGGTTTTCGGACAACGATGATTTAATTAATTCGATTGCAAGTCTTGATGAGTTGGATGTAGATAAAATGGTTCCACTGAAAAATTTGGGTAAGTTTAAAAGAAAAAATAATTCAAAAAAATTGTCATGTTCAATTTACAATTTTAACTAATTTTTCAGGTCTGAAAATTCCATCAAGAGAAGAGGCTAGTGTGGTTAAAGCTTACTTGAGTCGTAACGAGGATATAATGGAAAATACATTGCAAGTTTTGTACAGGCAACGAGAGGCGTTCAAAGATACATATGAACTTTTTGCGTCTGTGGCGACCATAGGATGTAGCACTGCAGTGTGTGAATCTACGTTTTCAACTTTAACTGCAATCAATAGGCCTCAAAGGCTGTCAATGGGTCACGAGAGAATGGCTGGTATGGTATTTCTGGCCTTTGAAAAAAAAAGAACAAAATCAGTTGATCTGAACGAAGTTCTTCGCATTTTTAATAACATGGCGAATCGTAGAATTCAGCTGTTTTAAATGTTTTTTATTATTATGTTAGTTAATTATTATAATAAGTACGCAAAAACAATGTGATCTTAATGGTATTTTTGGTCGTTTCTATTTACTCGTATCACCCCACCCAATAATTAATTATTACCTCACTCTCACTCAGACGTGGATCTCTACATCCAAATCTGGAAGTTCAACCATCTTATTCACTTGTTCTTCATCATTGAGGATTTAATAGTTCTTAGATCCATGCTCATGCACTGTCACAGTAATTATTTGTCTACGAATAACTATTCACATGATGGTGATATACATGGTGATTGATTTAGGAGCCCGTGTTTCGACGGCAGATCAATTATGATAATTTTTTTACTTCCGCCCTACCTGTAACTAATGCTGCCCTACCTCAAATTCGACCCTAGCTACGGCCCTGAGTCAGTCTCTCCCGCGCTTTCGTGACGAGAGGATCTTCATGCAACGTTGTAAGAAAGTCGCTACGATCGGAGATTACAACATGGCGGAATGGTCAACGTCGTTCGTAATTTTCTTTTTCCAATAAAAATAAGTTAAGCCAAAGGATATGGCAGCAACAACACCGAGGCCTTCGCTGCTCGCCATTCTTGCACTGAATGACACGACGGCGTGCGTGTGAACAGCTTGAATGTCCGCCGGCCCGCGACGGGCTGCAAGCCGCGCAGCCCGCCAAGCAGCCCGGCGGGCTGCACGGCGCGCGTGTGACCGTAGCATTAGATAATACAATAACAATAAGTCGCACCATTTAACTATAACGATAACCAAACCATAACCAGCGGTATACTTGCCGCGCATTGCTCACATCGGCGATTTGACAACTGAAAAATGGTTCGGTTATCATCGTCAACCTTTTTATCGTCCCACTGCTGGGCTGCGGCCTCCTCTCACACGGAGAAGGATTGAGCATTAATCACCACGCTTGCTCAATGCGGGTTGGTAATTTCAGACATTTAAGTCCAGTTTCCTCCGTTCGATTATCGTTATAGTTAGCGCCGTGCGGTCCTGCTTGTGATCTGTCCGGTGGTGTCGGATTGTCGTCCCATCGCGCCATGAGAGTGAAGGAATAGTGAGTGCACCTGTGTCCAAGCAAATGCTCGTGCACTATAATATGTCCTGCGCAGCTGGCTGATCTCCTTATATGAGAACAGCCGCCGTAGACGATAATCAGATAGGAGGACATCATAGTTAAATGGTGCAACTCGCCTTAAATTTCATTATCAATTGTTAATTTTCACTAAAATTATGTTAATCTATTCACGTTAATAGTAATAAGAAATTTTTGTATGATTATTGTACCAAAGTAGGTATTACTATAAACCATCAAATGTTGATTAAATGTAAACATTAAAGAAATACATCTTTTTGTTCCAAAATGTTGTTTTATTTCAAACATATCACAATCGGTACAGGAGTACGCGCTCACTGCAAACCAGGGACTGAAAACGGTACTTAAAGGTATAAGGGTATGGTACCGGTATAGAATTACGATACAGTTTTGATTTAGGGGTAGACCCAAAAAGGTAGAGAATAACGGTTGTGGTACCGTTAAAAATATACCCTTACATTACTAGTACCTTAACCGAAATCATTTCGGTACCCAAAAAACAACTATGAAAGCGTTCATCATTTCTTAACTAGCGCGGGCGGCAGGATACAAAGAAAACCTCAATTTTATTATTTAAATATCTAAAAAAAATAATGATACCGCAATATTACGATACCAAAATGAACCGGTACCGTTTCTTTAAGGTATCGAAATTTAAAGGTATGACGTCATACCGCTTACCGTTTTAACCAGTATTTTTTCGGTTATTCAGTCCCTGCTGCAAACTTTTAGTTGGCCGATAGTTTGTTTGGGCTCATATAGTTATCGGCACGGATATTGAGCTCTCGGCGGAAGAGTGGGGATCGCTTTGCGCACTGTACACATAAGGCAATAAACCAATAAATCGCTTTTGCGCAGGTGAAGGTCAGGGCTCAATATCCCTGCCGATGATTATAAATCAGTATGAATGGTAGCACGCACTTTACAATGATCAGGTATTAAAACTACAGTATTTTACTGGAATCAATATTTTTTCTTTAAAAAATGTTTTTACTAATGATCGGATCAACTGTCGGCCGACTGTTTAGTGTTCAGTGTGCTATCAACATACACTTGTGTATAGTTATCGGCACGGATATTGAGCCCTGACCTTCACCTGCGCAGAAGCGATTTATTGGTTTATTGCCTTATGTGTACAGTGCACAAAGCGATCCCCACTCCTCCAGCCGAGAGCTCAATATCCGTGCCGATAACTATATGACAAAGAAAGGGTATATGCTTATAGTATTAACCTTAAGAAAATTTCGCCTCAAACATAATTTCTGGCCACACTATCCTCTTCACGTACCACTTTCTGCTTCATGAGTGTGCATATGACTGACCAACGTGCCCTTTTGCACAAACGCTATCCCACAAACAGAACAAATATACCTGCGATCATTATTATGCACCCTCATATGTAATAGCAACGCTTTATTTCTGCTATAAGCTTTTTTACACACACTACACACAAACGGCTTGACCCCACCATGTCTCAAATGATGTTCTTTCAACTCAGTATTAGTATAACACTGGTAGCTACAATATTGACACTGAAAATCCTTTTGAGCCAAATGACACCTTTTCACATGAACTGTCAAACTAAATTTTCTATTAAAACCTCTGTCACAAACTTTACATTTATACAAAATAGGTTCTACGTTATGCACTTCAACTAAATGCTTTTGCCTTGTAAAGTAGTCTATGAATTTTTCTTCACACTTTGAACATTTGTATTTTTTTAATAATCTGTGAACGGTGTCGTAGTGAATTTTGTACTTAAGTTGGGAATTAAAATTCTTTTTACATATATTACACTGAATTGTATCACATTTATGTTTATTGTAAGCGTGGACTGTTAATCTGTGTTTCGTAATAAATCCAGCCCCACATTCTTCGCAGATAAAATTTCTAAAATGTATATTCATATGTCTTTCCACCGCTCCAAAAGTTTCAAACTGCCTCCCACATATTTGGCACTCAAAATCCATTTCTTTGAGCTTAAACGGTATAACCCTGTCCGGGTAATCTAAATATATTTTCTTACTATGTTTCTCTTGTAAATGACTTTTTAAAACATTTAAATTTTTCATATTCTCTTCGCAAATTGTGCATTTTAAGTCTGTGATATCCGCATAGACAATTAATTCATCTGCTGTGTATTTAGTAAGGAGTTTGTATATGCTGCTCTTTGGGTGAATATTTTGGTGTTCTTTGAGAGTATCATATTGGTATATTTCTCTGCAATAAAAACAGGGGTAACCACTCCTCATTTTACTTTTAAAAGCAGTCGCGTTACTGTTCTCGAAGAGAGCGGTCGCGTTTAAGGCGAGAGCTATTTTATCTGAAGTAATTTTCTTGTCAGGCTTCTTAAGGCGTTTGGTCGCGTTTATAGATTTTTGGAAAAACCGCTCTATTGACTTTGGTTTCACTATTTTGTCTGAAAAAATATACATGGTTTAAATATAACTACTTAATATCTATTATAGATGCGAATGTAACTCTGGTTTGTCGCGCTTTAACGCCTAAATTGCTGAACCGATTTATATGCAATTTAGTACTCAGATAGTCTATACTTAGAGCCTGAGAAAGAATATTGGCTACTTCCTACCCGAGTGCGGGAAGATGTTCCCTTGGATGGGACTGTGGGGAATAGCCAGTTAGGCTTTACTTTGAGAAAGAGAAATATAGACTGAAAAGTTTATGTATGTAAGTTTGTTACTAAATACACATAATGTTACCTTTTAAATTGCTCAAATGTTTAGCAAAAGCTGGACATATTTTGAGCAAATCGCTTCTCTTAGGCAAGGGTTTGAGAGCACCAGCAAAGCGAGCCAGCAACTCTGATTCACCATCTATTAATATATGGTTATCGTCAATTATTCTTGTGGTTTCTACATCTGAAATGTAGATAAAAAATATTTAAAAAAGTATTTTACTCTAAACTAAACTTTTTTGAGCCAAGCTTGGCGCGGTCGCTCTGTGGATGGTTGACTATCTTGTCACAACAATGAACGTACTGAACCGATATGAAAAATAATTGCACTGTTGGAAAGCAACATTCTCTCCGAGTAGCATAGGTTATATTTTATCCCGTTGCGGGCAGCAGTTCCCATGGGAAGCGAGAAAAAGCGCGGGGAACACATTTTTTACACTACGTTTTTTTTTTAATGGCGTCAAAAATCATCAAATGACCCCTCCCGCTGTGGGTTAGCAGTGGTGAGGGAGTGTCAGACTCTTACTGACTAAAAACTGTCGTGTTCCGTCGTAGGTCTTTTATGTACCAGGGGCCCGATTCTCCTAAGTTAATAATGTCAAAATTGAATAGAAATCGAATCGCAATATGATCGGAATAGCAGTTTTAACCATATCGGGCATTCTGGTACTAATATAAGACCAACCGTATTCCAACGACATTCGATTGGTTTGCGATTGGTGTGCTATTTTGGTGATTTTGGTCTATACGGTAGTTTGCTGTATAATCATATTGCAATCGTAAATCATTTGCAGACAAAATGATTCATTATTGAATGACAGAAAAGGATAAAAACGTTTATTTCAAAGAAAAAATAGCGGAATGCCACATACGCTCCAATCGTAATCGAGTCGGGATTGGATCTCAGTCGAACCGAGTCGAACGTGAATCGTATCGGGCCCCTGGTACGAGCAGTTATTTCTATGCAACACGGGTAAGGGTCCGTTCAGATAGGCCGGCTCGGAGAGCATCGGCGCGCATTTTCTTTTCACACAGACCGGAGTCGGCTCCGATCGGCTCCGATCGGCTGCGTGAGATGCAATAGGAGTCAAACGTCAGCAAGACCGAGAAAAAGTACACGATCGGAGCCGGTCGGCTCCTCTTATTATTTCACACCGAGCGCCTTCGAGCTTTAATGACAAAAGCAGTGCGCATGCAAAAATATGCCTTTCTTCAAATACTAAGTACTCAATTTTCAACGTGTTAAGAATTTGCTCTCCTCTCCGAGCCGGTCTGTCTGAACGGCTACCGTCATACCACAAAAACTGTTAAACATCTGTTGAACACTTGTCTAAATCCAAATTATGACGTTGTAATAAGGTCCAATTTGCAGTCACACTTTTTTTAGACAAGTGTTCAACAGATGCATAAGTTTTTGTAGTAAGGCTGCTAGTTTTAAAAAAAATGCCTCACTCACCACTCTCAAAATGTTCTTCATTTTCATCAAATTCTTCGACGCAAATTTGTGTACTGAAGTCTCCGTAACAGACTTCGGTATCTATTTCACATTCTAGTTTTATTTCTGATGTTAACGCTGATCCTGGAACTGATAAATACAAATATTATAAATCAGAAACTATTTGTTTGTCTGTCTGTCTACGCACCAAACTGCTACTGAACAAATTTAACTCATCATCCTCCGAGCCTTTTCCCAACTATGTTGGGGTCGGCTTCCAGTCTAACCGGATTCAGCTGAGTACCAGTGCTTTACAAGAAGCGACTGCCTATCTGACCTCCTCAACCCAGTTACCCGGGCAACCCGATACCCCTTGGTTAGACTGGTGTCAGAGTTACTGGCTTCTGACTACCCGTAACGACTGCCAAGGATGTTCGATGACAGCCGGGACCTACAGTTTAACGTGCCATCCGAAACACAGTCATTGATGTCTAAGATTTACTTAGAAAGTACATACAAACTTAGAAAAGTTGCATTGGTACTTGCCTGACCTGGAATCGAGCCCGCGCCCTCATACTCGAGAGGCTGGTTCTTTGCCCACTAGGCCATCACGACTTTTAATTGGTTACTGATAAAGGACAAGGGTTACTTTTTAGCTGGTGGAGGAAAGTGTTGAAATTTTATAGTTATCAGGGCCCGACTCTCCTAAGTTAAAATTGAATAGTAAATGTCAAAATTGAATAGAAATCGAGTCGCAATATGATCGCAATAGCAGTTTTAACCATATCGGACATTCTGCTACTAATATAAGACCAATCGTATTCCAACGACATTCGATTGGTTTGCGATTGGTCTGCTATTTGGTCTGTACGGAGTTTGCTCTACAATCATATTGCAATCGTAAATCTTTGCAGACAAAATGATTCATTATTGAATGACAGAAAAGTATAATGGTCTCTGCACACAGCGGGCGCGGCGCGACGGGACGGGACGGCGACGCGAGGCAATGTACTAGATCGTCGCGTCGCGTCGCGCCGAGCGGGACGGCTCTGTGTGATGTCGTCCGTAATATCTAGTACATTACAACTGCTCAGCGTCGTCGCGTCGCCGTCCCGTCCCGTCGCGCCGCGCCCGCTGTGTGCAGCGACCATTAATCCTTTATTTCAAAGAAAAAATAGCGGAATGCCACATACGCTTCAATCGTAATTGAGTCGGGATTAGATCTCAGTCGAACGTGAATCGTATGTCGCTTAAGTAAAATTAGGAGAATCGGGCCTCAGAAGGCAGAAAATTTGACAACCAGTCTTACCAAGAGGTATCAAGTTGCCTGGAAAACTTTTTTTTTAGGGGTCTAAAGACTCCAAAAAACTAAAACGATTCGAAAAATTCTTTCACTGGTGGGAAGCTAGACCATGTCCGAATACCATAGGCTATATTTTACCCCAGCAGTAGTTTCCCGAGAATACAGATGAAACTCAAGAAAATAGCTAGTTAAATATCCTTAAAGTCCTTACCATCAATAAACTCCATATGATTATTATCATGTTCAGTCTTATGTACTATACTGTTCAGTAGTTGCTGTTCCGTGCTTACTACCATCATGCGGAAGCTGATGGCTTCTCGGAGACGTCTCACGCAGTGGCAGCAGATGAGGGAACTTATGTTTTTGTGTATTGTTAGCTGGAAGATTATGAACAAGAGATTTTAATCTTGTGAAAAAGACATTTAAATGTTGTACTTTTTGGACTTTTATTTAGATTGTTTTACATTGGTTTGAAGTAGGGCTGCCATCTCAAATTTCGCCAAACCCGGACAAACATTTAAAAAACCCGGACATTTGGCGTAAATCGCATTTTTTCTCCGAACGAGTACGATTTATTTTAAACAAAATAATACCTAATTTGTGATCCATTTACTATTAACATATACTTAAATTCAATGAGGTGCTTCCTTACATGAAAAGAGTCCGGGTTTTCCCCGGACACTTCTTGAAACCCCGCCCAGACGGCCCCCGGACGGCCTCCAAACGAGGACAAATCCGGGGAAACCCGAACGGATGGCAGCCCTAGTTTGAAGTTATAAAGATGTTTCTCATTATTCTCGGCCCCTAAGACGACCCACTGACTCAACTAACTTAGCCATTTGACTCGTCAGTACGTCCTATGTGAGCGATCTGGATGCGAACGTGAAGCGATGCAGCGCGACGCGAAAACTACAAACACTCGATTTCGTTTGAAATGTCCTACGTGACCAAACGCACATATGTCGCCATACGACCCAGAGCAGCGTACTTCCTTTAATTCGCTTTAGATCGCTTCGCATTCGCATTAATTCGCCCACGCAGGACGCAACCTTGTTTGTAAAAATATTGTCGATAAGTTTACTCGTCCAAAGTTGAATACTTTTAATTTCACAGGGCACGGCGTAAGGTGTCAAATGGCCAAGTTCAGAAAGATTTTAATTCTCAAATAAATACTCACAGACAGATTGAAACATTCCTTGAAAATATCTTTGTAAACTTCTCTTAAATTGTTAAAATAATATTCTTTGGAGACATCTCTGTGCCGACCTTTAGCCATACAACAGCGGCACACACCGTATTCGGTAAAGCACTCGGTATTTTCTGTATTTGAGTTATTTTCCGTCGAAAACATCGCGAGAGAAGAATGTAAACAATGCGAAAATTCTGAAAATTTAATATTTACTGACAGTTAGTGACAGATAACTAGTGATGTACAAAATAGGCCGTAAACTAAAACTTACTAAACGTTGTAAGTAAATCGACTAATGTTGGGAAAAAGGTACTGCTACTCGCCGCTAGATGGCACTGTTTTCAATTTTTGATGCTACATGCATTTTAAGTGTTGTAGAGCATTATTTTTTGCATCTCTACCACTACACAAAAAATACATTTCCGGTTTTTTTTTTGCCAAGAGATTAGAAGATTACACCAACAAAAAATAAAAGCACCAAATATCTTAAATAATTTATTGTATACTAAATTCTAGATGATGGGTCTTCAAATGTCCTTTCAGGCTACATTTCTGTACAAACGCTTGTCCGCAAACCGCGCACGCGAACCTACGATCATTGTTATGTATCCTCAAATGTTCCTTCAAAGTTTTCTTCCTCGCGTACGACTTTTTACAAACAGAACATTCATATATTCTCTCACCATTATGCTTAACCATGTGAACTCTCAATTCGTTGTTAGTAAAGCATTTATAAGAACACATTTCGCATTGAAAATCTCTCTCTTCCAAGTGGTCTCGCTTCATATGTCTAGACAACGTGTACCTGCGGTCGAAACTTCTATCGCAAACATTACATTTGTACCTTAAAGGAGCTACTCCGTGCACTTGGGCCAAATGTTTTTGCCGCCTAAAGTACTCCGCGAAACGCTCCGGACATTTTGTACATTTGAATCTTTTCATTAACTTATGAACTGTGTTTACATGGTTCTTATGTTTCTGTCGCGTCGTGAAAATTTTACCGCAAACTTCACAAGGAAAATTGCCACCAATATGCATACTTTTTGTGTGAACTTTGAGTCTGTATTTCGTTACAAATCCTGACCCACACTCTTTGCAAACATAGTTCCTAAAATGTACATTCATATGCCGTTCTATAGAGCCAAAAGTTTCGAAATTAAAACCGCAAATTTGACACTCGTGCACTCCACTTTGAGACAGCTTAAATGGAATAACTCTATCTGTAAACTCTAAATACATAGCCTTCTTATGTATATTAGTTAAATGTGATTTTAATTCGTTTAAATTCTGTATTTTTTTATCACATAGAGTACAAGTTAAGTCTGTAATATCGACATAGACAACCAAGCATTCGGCGCCATAGTTTTTTAAAACATTTTTAATTTCAGTTTTTTTGTGACCGTTTGTGTGTTCGCGGAGTTTTTCTATGTTTTCGAAGATATTTCTGCAGTAGAAGCAAGGGAAGCCGGTGCGTGACTTGCTTTTGAACGGAGTGGCGTTGGAACATTCTAGAATCGTTCCTACGTTGACGATGTGGGCGAGTTTCTCTGAGATGACGGAGCGACGGTGACTGCTGGACACGCGACGGGTTTCGTGGTCTTCTATTAGTTTTAATATCGTTTTTGGGAATACTTTAATATCTGGAAATGAGAAAATATGTTTTAGAGATATGAAAATGGTATTGAAAAATAATTGTTTTGGCCGCGTCTGTTTACCATGAATTCAAAGGTATTATTTCAAAGGGTCTGGCACCTAGTTTAAACTAAAAGTTTTGAAAATTGAAAATATATATTTTCCAGTTTCACTATTGGGAACCTACACTATTCCCGTGTGTCATAAGATATATTTTATCCAAGTACGGAAAGCAGATCCCACGGGACGCCAGTGAAACCGCGAAAAACAGCTTTTGTTAACTAAAAATAAAAGTTTGTAAGTAAAAAAAAAAATGTAAACTAAACTAAAAAATAAGCTTATCAACTAAATCAACTTACTCTGCAACATATCAAGCTGTCGACAGTATTCGGGACAGATCTCTGGCAGTTGTTGTCGTGTCGGCAGCGGCGGCGGCGGCGCCCGCGCAAACCTGGCTAACAGTGCCGCCTCGCGCTCTACCAAGTTATCTGTACTGTCTGATACGTAATCTAGAAATTTAAAATATGAAAAATATAGCTTGGCCTTTAAATACCCTTACGGAAGTCAAAAATAGTTATCTATACTAATATTATAAAGAGTTTGTTTGTTTGTTTGAACGCGCTAATCTCAGGAACTACTAGTCCGATTTGAAAATTTCTTTCAGTGTTAGATAGCCCATTTATCGAGGAAGGCTATAGGCTACTTTTTATCCCGGTACGGGAAGTAGTTCCCACGGGATGCGGGTGAAACCGCTGGCAGAAGCTAGTTAATTAAACAGGAATTAATTTTAAACAGTGCAAAAAAAATACTGGTGGTCCAGAATCATTAACAGAACATATCTGCATCATCAGTAATTTTTTTTTTATCCGCCCTAAAATCAGCAAAATATGGATAGGTACTAACTATTCTTACACGCTTGGAGTAGCGCTCGCGTCAGTAAACCGGTTTCGCGTTGCTCCCGTGCCTACTATGACGACTGTGACTGTACAATCGGTTACAAAATAAACATCTTTCGCTATCAATAACTATTCTTTTTGTACTAAAATACAACAAAATAAAAATATACGTATCTATAAAACTTATTTAGACTGTAATAATGAGTATAAACTCACCGCTAAGCGCGAAGTCAGACTCATACTCCTCCACATCAACGTCTGCTTCAGTTTCCTCCTTCACGTTGGCTGTCTTCTCTAGTTTAACATCCAAAGTGCTTTCTAGACTGTCTTCTACTGGCACTGTGATGAAAGAAAAGGTCTTATAATTATGGTATATCTAGATTGGTCTTTTTATGGGGAACTGTGTCCATAATGGGACAAAATATAGTCTATGTTCACTGTCTATGTTATTTAAATTATAAAAAGTTTAGGTGACACAATGGACAGTATCATAAATCAGTAGGTATATGTTCCAGTATTAGTTAGTTGCGTTGCCTAAGGCAAAGAAATAGACTACTGGTTTATATTAAAATTACCATTAACAAACACAGTATCCTTGTCATCAGCAGCGATGGCTTGCAGCAGCTGTCTCTCCGTGCTCACCACCATCATACGGAAGCTGGTCGCGTCCCGGACTCGCTGTATGCATGTTGAGCATATCAGAGTGGAAAGCAGTGAGTTTGTGGATAGCTGTAACAATTAAACTTTTGAATAGAATATAATAAAATTTATTTGCATAAAACATGGTATACAAGATGGTAACTTAGAATATAAGTGACACACATACATGTTTCGCTTAATAATATATAAGCATGCAAACTTTACATACAATAATAAGTTATCTAATCGTATGCTCTAGGAATTCCTTGACACTGTAAATCTATTAGTAGACAACCATTTATATAATTTTATTTTGAATAATCTTATCTATACTAATATTATAAAGAGGAAAACTTTGTTTGTTTGTTTGTAATGGATAAACTCAAAAACGACTGGACCGATTTTAAATATTCTTTCACCATTAGAAAGCTATATTATCTGCGAGCAACATAGGCTATATTTTATCCCGGTGCGGGCAGTAGCTCCCACGGGACGCGGGTGAAACCGCGGGAAAACGGTTAGTATTTAATATTTTTATTGTATTTTGTAAGTCTTGGCAAAACATCTAGTGTGAGCCTGTAAGGGTTGCTACGGCTTCGAGAATGAATATCGCTGACTTTGGTGAACAGCTCTATATATTTTCGCACAAACAAACAAATTTTGAAAATAGAAAGGGACTGCAACGTAACAAATCAAGTTTTTTAAATATCTGCCTACAAGATTCGTCAGGTTGAAGCCCATATAGTGCTCTAAACCATTTTTTAAATAAGACAAGCTATGTTGTTTATCATGTATCCAAATGGTAAAAGAGGGCCATATTACTGGCTCTGCTGTTAGTCTAACATTGGACTGTATCTCATTAAACGTGGTTGAATTAATTGTTTAATGGTAAATTGATTTATATGCACTTGACGTAATTTTTTAGAATTTAATTGAATACTAACATAAGGCTCAGTTATATACTACCACCATAAATATGTAGAAATCTGACATAAATTCGGTTTCTTTCTTAGGTCTAATGAGCATAATTTGCGGATAAAGCATAGCAATTTGGAGCAATAATTTACCATAGATTGTTTTTTTATAAAAGCGTAATAAGATTCAAGGCAAGAGATTTTAGATTAGAAAGTAACAGGGACATGCAAATAAACTATTATATTAAAAGCTAAAACTTACAAATAAATTAAAGGTTTCCATAAAAATATCGAAATACACTTCGCGTATTCCGTTGATGTAATATTCCTTCATTATATCTCTGTGGTGGCCCTTTGCTAAGCAACAACGGCATTGTCCGTAGCTCGCATTAGTTTTACTGCTTTCCATTATTTTTTTTTCTGTTATTTTAACACAAATTAAAGCCAAAATAAATAAACAACAACACAAAATTACAATGGGCCATTGACACTTGGTTGGTTTGACAAGTAGTTTTTTTTGTATTTTTTGTTCGATAGTGATGTGTATAGGTTTTTTTTTAATCGAAAATACGGTTTTTTAGTACATTTACGGTTAACTCCAAAGAGGTGATATAATAAATATGAAGAACTCATTTTTGAAACCTTTACGTGTTTTTTTATGAAGACTATTGAGAAGTGCCAGAAAAAGGGCCATCTTTGATGCGGTCATAACCGTTAACAACACTGAAGCCCTTATCAAGCTTTATTTTTGACCATTAAAATAAAAACCCAGGGATAATGTAGTCTCCCTTCAGTAAATTTCTGTAATAAAATTGAACAGTCGTTTCGTTTTTCTCTTTACTAATATTAGTCATACTTTTTTTTAGCTATACAGCTTAAGATCGGCTAAAAGGTTGTAATAGACCTAGTATTTTTTTACCTATCATATTCTTACTGATACTTTTTCTAAAATGATGACCAATTATTGTTGTAGAAACAAATGAAATAAAAAACAAAGGTTGTTTGAAGCATTTTTTCAGTATCACAAATCAAACTTAACTTACTATTGTTGTTGTTTTCAAGCTTACAAATAATATAATATCACACCAAATCCGCTTATCACATAGAGTTTTCAACTATACAAAAATAATTAAAAAATTGGAATCAGAATCACTTTTGCCTTAAAAGACATTAGAATAAAAAAACAAACATAAACAAAAGACAAATCAATTAGTTTTTTTATCTAACAAGTCTACATAGGCACATTCAATAAGGTCTTCATCCTTTACTCCGAGCTTGTTCTGAAGATCACGGGCAATAGCCTGACCTTCCTCCAAGGTCTGCTCAGGACGGAGTACAACCTCTAACTCCATGTAATTACCTAGATCTTCTACAGTGTCTATGTGCACGCGGGTTTGGTCTACCATGAAGAGTTTACTGAAAAAACAAAAGAATTTGCAATAATTTTTTTTATCAGGGTAGATAGTCAAGACCAGTTTTGCCAGTTTTACCAAGGGGTATTGGATTGCCCGGGTAACTGGGTTGAGGAGGTCAGATAGGCAGTCGCTCCTTGTAAAGGAATGGTACTTAGCTGCATCCAGTTACACTTGAAGCCGTCCCCAACATAGTTGGGACAAGGCTATTGGAAACTTTGGACTAAAGTATTTTGGAAATGATAACTCACCGTTCCTTAACAACTCTGCCCCGAATACCTAAACATTTCTTCAGCATATCATCCAATAATTTAGCCTTTTCTCTTTCTTCAACAGAGAAATCTAACAATTCGTAGTTGCTGAGCTTGGGTCCACCCTCGTCCGATCGATCATACCTCACTAGCGTGGCCGACGAATCTTCATAAATCCTCATTTTCAACCGACCTTCATTAACTTTATAAAATGTATCATCTTGATTGATTATTTTCGCCGGGCCGCCGCTCAATTCTTGAGCGATTTTGCAAATGTTGTCGTAATCAGTGATTTTCGCTTTTATTTCTACGTTACGCATTGTAGTATATTTTTTGTAAGTCTAGGGATAACACTAAAACGTTGCTGAAACGCTGGTGCCGAACTGCTGAATTTTGTTGTGAAAAGATTATGAACACGAACGAATAAGAATAAACGTGTTTTCCCGCCGAACATTGGTATGTTTAAAAAATATGAGACATTTACTTCTTCGTTCTATAATTACTTGGGCAGCCTATTTTCAATCACGCCGCATTTTTTATTACTATTCATCTATTCATTATTGCTGCAATCCGTAGTCGGTATTAGGGTGGTATTGTGGGAAATGGAATAAATTAATTAAGAGTGTCTATTTAAACTATCGTTTATCAGTTTTTTTCGTTTTTCCGTTAAGGTTTATTAGAATGACTACTAATTTAAAACTTATTCCTAAACGGATGCAACTTCAAGATTTTTTGTCCTTTTCTTGCAACGACTACTTCTGGGTGGTAACGACCATGTAACGACAGAGAAAGAACTATAATGTTTATTTTTATTTTGTCTACCTGTCAAATCTGTCAAAAGTTGAAGAAATGGTCTATCGACTACTGCAAAAATGAAAAACAAAATCATTTTAAAGATTTTTTGAATTAAAACAATGAATGTACAGAGTATAGAAAGCTGGGCCTCACAGCCCGATGTGTGCCGCTTGTGTTTATCTACGAGCGGGACGTGGGATGTGACCGCATCTTATATTACGGAGGTCGGAAATAAGGAGGTATATACAGAATTGTTGCAAGACTGTTTTGGTATATCGGTACGTAATAATTTTATTCACGTCTCCTTCGCCTGCAAAATCATTATTTCTAAAGCTTCGGTCAATAAGAAAATATTTTCTTTTTTATAATTCTGGTTACATTAAGGTATGCATATTACATACAAGTATATGTAAACATAGTTAGCTGAACCAACTGTGATAAAATTTTGCACGGAAGAACCCAGGAGATAGTACAGCTGAAGAGTTTTATTTTATTTTATTCATCATGGGACAATAAACGGCTACAATATAAATGTTACAAAAATCTATATATATAAAAGAAAGTCGTGTTAGTTACTCCGCTTATAATTCAAGAACGGCTGAACCGATTTAGCTGAAAATTGGTAGGGAGGTAGTTTAGAGCCAGGAGAAGGACATAGGATAGTTTTTGTCACCATCCGGCTACGGGAAGCAGTTACCTCAGGACCCGGGTGAAACTGCGGGCGGAAAGCTAGTAGTTACAAATAATTAAACAATGTTGCAGCCCACTACATTATCCACATATTAGCAAAGATATGGTAATAATGGGTGCCGCTAGAATGGCAATACAATAAAATTAAAGTAGAATTAAAATTAACAGTACAATAAATAAGTATGAGAAAAGAAAAAAGAAATATCATGCAAGTAACAATTAATAAATTAATATAGCATGTAATTTTTTTTTTTTTTTGACTTTGACACTATTTTTATTTTCAAGTATTTACATAATATTTACATTAATTTTAAAAAGTTAAAATAAATATAGCATGTTGGTTTTATAACAACAACAACAGCTTAAAGGAAGAATTTTTAACAAAATGAGTGATTAATACAGAGATTAAATTAAATGAGTATGTTAAATTAGATAAATTTACCTATTAGTATACATTCCAGTTATTATTTTATTTTGTTTGAACGCGTAAATCTCAGGAGCAAAGGACATATTTGAAAATTTCTTTCAGTGTCAGATGTCCCATTTATCTATTCAGACTTCAGACTATGTAGTTTTTATCTGGATGCATAGAGTAGTTCCTGCAATACATGGTTGAAACCTCTAGTGGTAAACTCTGTCACTTAGGTTTAACCACCTAACAAACCCTACTGCAAGAGATAACAATAAAACAAATTGTTTCCAGTTATCATATCTAACAGAGTGGGATCCAAGCAGAATGGCATGTGCGGTGTGTGTGAGTCAACTGAGGGACGCCTACAGCTTCCGGAAGCAAGTAGAACAAGCTGAGAGACTGTTCGTTACGTACTGTGATAGTAGGAAAGGTAATTTGAATATTTTGTAACATTTATAAGTAAAAGTCAAGGTATTTGGAGGTTCATAACTTCTTCACTCACAAATCTATACTAATATTATAAAGCTGTAGAGTTTGTTTGTTTGATTGTTTGTTTGTTTGTTTGTTTGAACGCGCTAATCTCAGGAACTACTGGTCCGATTTGAAAATTTCTTTCAGTGTTAGATAGCCCATTTATCGAGGAAGGCTATAGGCTACTTTTTATCCCGGTAAGGGAAGTAGTTCCCACGGGATGCGGGTGAAACCGCTGGCAGAAGCTAGTGGCTAATAACTTTGCAGAAATATGGCAGAAATATAGCTTATCTGTCAGAATAACATATAGTCTAGTTTCAGGCATCTGAATGTGGTAAGTAGTATATGCAAAGACCCCCTGACTGATTATCAGCCACAGTGGCTATTCTCATAAGGAGATCAGCCAACTGTGCAGGACATATTATAGTGCACAGGCATTTGCGCAGACACTATGAGCACATTCTAGTTCTTCACTTGTTACATTAAGTTATAAACAATATATTTATTATTATTATTTACTAGCTTCCGCCAGCGGCTTCGCCCGCGTGGTGTGTTGATAAAAAGTAGCCTATGTGTTAATCCAGGGTATCAACTATCTACATACCAAATTTCAACCAAATCGGTCCAGCCGTTTTTGCGTGATTGAATAACAAACATACATCCATACATTCTCACAAACTTTCACGTTTATAAGTAGGATTTTTAGCACAACACTAATTAACTAAACATGTAAGAGTACTTGACTCAGTTTTTTTTCTTACAAGAATCTTTTGAGACTCGCGTTTTTTTTTTCTTAAAAGGGCTTAATTGTATGTTTCAGATATTTTCAACCCGCTCACTATTAAAACTGAGTTAGAAGTAGGAGATAACTTGGACAGTCCTAATTGTGCAAACAATGAAGCTGAAGACAGTGATGGTAAGTCGCATTTATAGTACGTTCCTCGTCAAATAAGTTTCCTTTTCCCATGAAGGATGGCAGGATAGAGGAGAAGCTATAAGCAAGTCAGGTGCAGATCAAGTAACTGAAGTAACATATAGTAGGCATGATCAGTTACTAGAACTAACGAGGCGTCAAACTCAAACTCAAACTCAAATTTTTTTATTTCAAATAGGCCTATGAAAGCTCTTTCGAAACGTCAAAGTTAGGTGCACGGTTCCAAAGAGTTGGTCTCATGGAGAAGAACCGGCAAGAAACTCCATGGACACTCTTTTTAAAAGAAAATAAAAATAATTACAAACATACAGTTTTCTATCTAGTCCTGAGAATGTTATACAATCCAAATTGAGCTAAAATGTATTAATAAATTATCTATACTTATAATAAATCTGTAGAGAGGTCAATTCTGTACATTGAATATATTTCCAAAAAAACTATCAGGGGGTGATTAGTGATCGATACTGATGCCAAAAATGCAATCAGTAGAATTTTTGTCTGTCTGTCTGTCTGTCTGTCTGTCTGTCTGTCTGTCTGTCTGTCTGTCTGTCTGTCTGTATGTTCGTTATGGAAACAAAAACTACTTGACGGATTTTAATGAAACTTAGTACAATTATTCTTCATACTCCTGGGCAGGTTATAGGATACTTCTCATTACGCTGCGACCAATAGGAGCAGAGCAGTGAAGGGAAATGTCGGGAAAAAGGGCGAAGTTACTCCATTTTTTAAGCTTCCGTCGCGTGTGCAGCCTTAATGGTAAAAGCTACACAGAAACTATGTATGACGGAAATGTTCTCCATAAAATTATGTAAAAAACATCCCATGACAGCACAAGTCTACCTTTTATGGTTGTCTCACAATAACACGTGTAACTCTCGATAGCTTAGTAGTTCGAAGGTTTCTGATTATATTTTGTCTACTATTACGTTTCTAACACCCTCACTCATATTAAATAATAAATGTTAACATTATTACCTATTCAATAAAAAAAGAATCATATAAATCGGTAGAGAAAAACCAAAGTTATACATGAAATACGGTAATAAGCCACCGCGCGTGAATATCATGCTATAAGGATCATTTTTGTGTAACGGTCGCCGGTCGCTCGACGCGGTTCGCGGCGCGGTGGCTGCGCGGGCTTCATACAATATTTGGCTATTGATGCCATTGATGCGAATAGACGTTCAGAGTGTTCAACCTTATTGACCGACAATAATTGATATTAACAAATCTTGCTTATCATCCATTATCAGCGCGACTTTTAGGTTTTAATTAATTATTTTTTTACTTTCTTTTGTTGTTATTTTATAAACTAGGTAGGTTTATTTCCTTTTTAGGTGAAATAGTCCTACTACTACGCATACATTTAGATAATTGGATAGGCTGGTGCTTAGTATTTCTTCCTCGCTTTGCACAAAGTACGAATCTAAGGCGGACGAAGTCGCTGGCAGAAGCTAGTACAAAATAATTTTAGTGCAATCGTTACTGGAAAAATAATTTATACAATTCAAAGAAAAAAATATATTGGGTAACCAAGTTCTGATATAATGCAATTTGGGGTCTTGCTGGCTTGGGCTTGACTGGTCTGGGCGGAGGCACTCCCGTGCCAGTGGTCGCCGGGGAAGCCACATGTGCAGAGAAAAAGAAAAAACAATATTAATTTAACGCCAGGCATCACTGTCATTAATGTAATCCTGAATTTTATAATACGCCTATTTAATCAAAATGTTTTTAACTACATTCTTAAACTTTTTATCAGTGAGATCAAGGATACATTTAGGTAGCTTGTTATAAAAACGTACACAATTCCCTAAGAACGACTTATTTGTTTTTATTAGCCTAAACTTGGGAACCACTAATTTATGTTTGTTACGTGTATTTATCTGGTGAATGTCACTTTTAACTGTGAATTTATGGATGTTTTTGCGAACAAACATAATATTTTCAAAAATATACAAGGAAGGTAATGTAAGTATATTAATTTCCTTAAAGAATTCTCTAAGAGATTCGCGAGAGCCCATGCCATAGATCGCTCGGATCGCCCTTTTTTGCAAAACAAAAATTGATTGGACATCAGCCGCTGCCCCCCATAGCAAAATGCCATACCTATGACATTACGCAATGGAAATAGGCGAAGTATACAAGCCTGGCCGTAGCTACATCGGTCAGTTGTCTGATTTTTCTGAATGCAAAAGCAGCGTACAAATCAGAACCAATCGATCGAAAATTGTTCTTGATTGAGTGGTGTTTTTTTTTTAATAATGTGTGGGCTTCATAGAAGGCGTGTACGGGTGGAGCTTTGGCCCAGCAATGGGACAGAATAGGTTCAATAAATAAAAGTATACAAGAAAACTTCTGTTTATTTTTATATTCCTACTTACAGATGACAATAAACAAATTCTGCAACCAAAAACAGTTCCAGAAACGGATCAGAAAAAGAGACAAAAAACCTTTTTGAAAACCAAAAGAAAGAGAAAAAGGATTGTTTTGAAAGAAGACATAGATTCGGACACGCCGATTGCTGAGTTTTCAAAGAAAAATGTGCCTAAAGAATTAGTCAATAAGGACGAAAATGAAATATTAGCGGGTTCTTTGCTTGAAGAGAAGAGTAAAGATTTGAATACTGCAATGGTTGAAATAGGTATGTCTTCTACTTTATATTATTATAATATAGAGAGGTTTTTTTGGTTTACACCTTAAGTGCTCAGAAACTATTTGACTGATTTGAAAAGTTCTTTCATTGTCGGAAAACTACACTCGTCCTGAGTAACAAAGGCTTTATTTTATCTCAGTACAGGCAGTAGTGACCGCGGGAAAATATTTAATATTTTAATAAAGGCGATTTTTTTTGTTTGTGCCTTAAAGCCTCCGAAACTAGTGGACCGACTTAAAAAAAATGGGTGAATAGGGGGACCGAGATTTAAAACCTTTTTTTAATTTCCAGGTTTCCGACACACAAGACCTCAGAACTTGGTCAAACAAGTTTCCGAACGGAAACGAGTCATACTGACATGTGACACTGTTCTTAGAGACACCACAGCATGCCCTTTCAGGCATCACAAGAGCTGGTTCCAATGCTTCTTCTGCCAACAAGACTTTATGGAAATCAACCTCCTTAGAGAACACATGCTGAAAACACACGCCGACATAGACGTAGAAATAAAAAAAATAAAACGTTACCCCCGCTCCCTACAAATCGAAATTTCAAATCTAGAATGCCGCCAATGTCATTTGAATTTGACAGATGTCGTTTCGATGTGCCGCCATTTTGTTGAGGTGCATAAAAAGGTTATTTACAATGAGTGTATAGCTGATTATAAAGTTGATACTAGTCCTTATTCGTGCCATATATGCGGCCAACAATTTCATGTTTTCAGAACTTTAACTACACATTTGAATGAGCACTACGCTAACTGCATATGCGATGTATGCGGTAAATCGTTTCTAAATTCAAAACGTTTAAAAGTTCATAAGCGAACGCATGAAAACGGCCATTTTCCTTGCTCAGAATGCGGAAAAATACTTAAAACTAAGACTTCTAAAGCCAATCATATGGAGAGTGCTCATTCAAAGCGTGTTATAAAATGCCAAATATGTTTTAAGCCTATGAAACATTATAATGACAGGATCAAACACATGTCTGAGGTACATAATATAACACATAAGTTTAAATGTCCGATTTGTGGCCGAGAGTATAATATTAAGCATTACTTAGCTACACATATAAGACAGACGCATGGACAGAAGAATAAGAACTGTTCAGAGTGTGGTATGGCTTTTATAACGAACCATGGGTTGAAGAAACATATGTTAAAACATTCTGGGTTGAAACCTTATAGTTGTAATGTTTGTTGTAAGTCGTATGCGAGGAGTTACACGCTGAGAGAGCATATGAGGGCTCATGACAGCGAAAAGAGGTTTGCTGATAATGAATGAGTACTTATGTAAAAGTTTCAATTTATACCTGGGGCCCGATTCTCCTAATTTTACTTAAGCGACGATCGATCGACGTTCGACTCGATTCGACTGAGATCCAATCCCGATTCGATTACGATTGAAGCGTATGTGGCATTCCGCTATTTTTTCTTTGAAATGAACGTTTTTATCCGTTTCTATCATTCAATAATGAATCATTTTGTCTGCAAATGATTTACGATTGCAAAATGATTGTACAGCAAACTACCGTATAGACTAAAATCACCAAAATAGCAGACCAATCGCACACCAATCAAATGTCAATCGAATACGATTGGTCTTTTATTAGTAGCAGAATGCCCGATATGGTAAAAACTGCTATAACGATCATATTGCGATTCGATTTCTATTCGATTTTGACATTATTAACTTAGGAGAATCGGGCCCCTGTTTAATGTTATCATAGAGAAAAGTTCTTGGAAATTGCTAGTCAAACAACTTTGCTGCTTAAGTTTGTCACATTATGTTGGACGTACGATGTTCGATTCCCGCGTGGACCATCTATCTCTATCTATATATATGTTACAGCCAAAGTAATAAGTCTGCATATTATGCATATTATCTAGCTATTATTTATAATATCTACTCAATTTGGATAAAGTGCTAATTGACACAGAATTAATCACATTAAATAGCAATTTTATATAATATCTCCAAAGACTTAGATAATGTAATAAAACAAGTAGGTAAAGATTATTATTTCATGTTAACTAACTAAAGTGCCTGGTAGCTGACCTTAATATAATTCGAAAAAGGCTAGTTAGCACAGTGCACCCCATAATAGTAGCGAAAAGTCCCCTCTTTGAAGTGTGGCCCGGGCCACTGTAGGTACCGACGGGAAACCTGCCCGGGCACCGCCGTGTCCTCGTCGCAACCGTCGAAAGCGGCGACCTCTCTCACCCGGCCCTGGTTCAAGCCAAGGTCCGGGGCGAGAGGTACTGGGATGCCATCGTCTCCTTCTGTGTGGTCGAGAGACGACTCCCAGCTACCGTAGACGTGAGCCTGTGCGATGAGTTCTGGTGCCTTACCGGCCTTCCGTCTCCTGGGAGACACGGACCCGTCTCGGCGGTGCGCGTTGTTCAACGCGTGGGTTTAAGCCACTAACAGTCTGACCTCACGCTGCACGCTCACGCTCACGCTCTCTGAGTCCCTCACGCTGCTCTCCCACAGTGGGAGGAATCATTTAATTATTTATCATAAAAAGAGTCGTTAATAACTTGAGCCGTTTCTAAGAATTAGTAAGTAGACAGACGATTATACCATATTTATTACTTTGGCTAACTTTGACCAGCTATTATGAATTAGATCCAAATAAAGTGATTAATCTATCACACTGTCTAGTCAATTTGGGTATTATATACAATTACCAGTCATTATGTATAATATATATTTAATCACTTTGGCTGTAACATATATAAAAGAAAGTCGTGTTAGTTACTCCACTTATAACTCAAGAACGGCTGAACCGATTTAGCTGAAAATTGGCAGGGACGTAGTTTAGAGCCGGGAGATGGACATAGGATAGTTCTTATTACAAAAAATAAAAATAAAATTTATTACGGACATACAGCGCCATCTATTGTTCAAACAAAAAATCTGCCTAATGCCACTATTCCACGCGAACGAAGTCGCGGGCAGAAGCTAGTATTAGTTATTTAAGTATCAAAGTTTCCCATAGTTTGTGCATACAGATCACGATATTATAGAAAAATACATAAACAGGCAAGAAAAAATCCTATGAAAGATGCACTAATTTTATTTTACAAGTTATTCGGATCTTCTTTAAAATAATCAAAATTCTGAGTATAATTAACCTAGATGATACCTACCTACTATACTTATGTATGAAATTTAATTATCTACTAAGCTGTATAACAAAACAATATTTATTCTGTAAAGTATTAATCAAAGCTTTATACAATAAATGTATGACTAAAAAATAATATGTGTTTTCTTTAAATCTGTTTGCAAACTGTGTCGCTACGTAACTATAGGTATTCGTATTTATAAGATTTTTTAAATTGAAATAAAGTATTCGTAGAAATCATGATTTTAAGGGTAAGTAGGTAATTTAAGTCTGTGAATTTTATAAATGTAGTGCGTATTTAGTGTTTGATTTTATTATGATGATGTCATAATAGATACAGGTGCACTCACTGTTCCTCCACTCCCACAGCCCGATGGGACAGCATTCCGATACCACCAAAGAGATCACAAGCAGAACTGACATTAACGCGCTCTCCGATACACGTTTGTATCAATCACCTACTTCCAGACTCCAGGCTGTTTTGTGAAAGTTCCTGAAACCCACAAAACGATTTCGGCCCGACCCGGAAATCGAACCCAAGACCTCGGCCTCGTGCTCAGCAGCCACGCTTGCGACTGCTAGAACAACATATTAAGCATACATTTCTGAACGAAATACAAATGTGTCAAATAAGATGGCGCTTATTATGACATCAAGTGTCAAAACAAAAACTGAAACTTTAGAAGGTTATGTTTTCTTCAATCTGATTGTTGAAAAACTTAATTTTCAGTGTGATAGAAGTATATACGCACGATAGACAACTTACCACCAAGTTGTCATACGTCCATAATACACTATATCTAATTGGAAGCTCAGCTAAACCTCGTTATAAACTTTCTGTATAAGAAAAAAAAAAAACGAAAATATGCCAAGTTGCGCGTTAATTTACTGTAATACACGCTATGGTACCACGACTGGACCAAACTGCGGTTTATTTTCGTGAGTATATTCAGTATTTTATTATCTATATGTGTAGTTAATATGATAAACTGCAAACATAAAATATAGCCTATGTTATTCGGGAAAAGTGAAGCTTTCCAACAGCGAAAGAATTTTTGAAACTTCCGGCGCCTTCAAGGCACAAATAAAAAGTTAAGAAACATCTTTTTTCTTCTTAATATACATGTATGGCTCTAACCTACCAAATCTTAACACCTCATGTTTTAACAATACCTATGTTTTGTAAACATATACCCATGTTTTAACAAAATAAATTATCTTTTTATCTTTTTTTTTATCTTTATCTTCATTACATTAGTATAGTATAGATTAATAACATAAAAAGCAAAAGTTCCACTTAACCCTTAAATTAAGTTGTTATTTATTTCTTCTAGTTTTCCGAAACTAAATAGACAGGAACGCGAAAAATGGGTCAAATTCGTGCAGAGTGAGCGCGGAGAAAAAAAATGGCTTCCATCCGCTGCTTCAAAGTTATGCTCAAAGCATTTTAAAAAAGATGACATTTACCGTGGAAAGACCGGCCGGTTGATGTTGAAAAAAGGAGCCGTGCCTTATTCACGTGAAGTAAGTTGCTCGTTCCTTATTTAAACTTTAAAGGTAGCTGCCGACATTAGCTTATTGGACTGCTCAATTATATTTAGAACTGACAATGTATAATAAAATAACTGCCCATTCTTAGGGTTCCGTACCCAAAGAGTAAAACGGGATCCTATTGTTTTCACTCCTCTGTCCGTCCATCCGTCCGTCTGTCACCAGGCTGTATCTCATGAACCATAATAGTTAGAGAGCTGAAATTTTCACAGATGATGTACTTCTGTTACTGCTATAACAACAAATACTGACAACTAGAATAAAATAAATATTTTTGGGGGCTCCCATACAACAAACGTGATTTTTTTGCTCTGGTACGGAACCCTTCGTACGCGAGTCCGACTCGCACTTGGCCGGTTTTTTATTTATTGCTATCACATTGATTATCCATGCTGTTGCTGCATGCTATTGCAAGCCATGCTATTGAATTAAATAACTGCTCAATATGTTTTTCAACTGATCATAATAACATCTCAAATATTTAAGTTAAATAACAGCTAGAAAAATTAATTTCCGTTATCTATACTAATATTATAAAGCTGAAGAGTTTGTTTGTTTGTTTGTTTGTTTGAACGCGCTAATCCCAGGAACTACTGGTCCAATTTGAAAATTTCTTTCAGTGTTAGATAGCCCATTTATCAAGGAAGGCTATAGGCTACTTTTTATCCCGGTACGGGAAGTAGTTCCCACGGGATGCGGGTGAAACCGCTGGCAGAAGCTAGTATTATATATGATCTGTGTTTGGATGGCACGTTAAACTGTAGGTCCCGGCTGTCATTGAACATCATTGGCAGTCGTTACGGGTAGTCAGAAGCCAGTAAGTCTGACACCAGTCTATATATAGTCCAAGGAGTATTGGATTGCCCGGGTAACTGGGTTGAAGAGGTCAGATAGGGCAGTCGCTCCTTGTAAAGCACTGGTACTCAGCATCCGGTTAGACTGGAAGCCGACCCCAACATAATTGGGAAAAAGGCTCGGAGGATGGAGGATGGTATATTATATATTTGTTAACAGGTTGAATCAGCGAATAAAACGCGGAAGGTTTGTCCGAGCTGTCATGCGACGCTTCCCGACTCCTTCCAAGCAACTCAGTCTAGACATGTAAGTACTTTTGCAAAGAAGATTCATAAATTTTCTAATAAGAATTGATATTTGTACCTACACTACATAAATAATATTAAGAGTCTTGATATAATACATACGGTGACAGCAAAGCAACAGTCAGATTCACATTATATACAGGAATTAATTTTATTCAGTGCAAAAAACTTTGTCAACTTATAGTTAAATAAGTTTTATAGATACGTATACTTATTTTGTTGTGTTTGAGTACAGAAAAGAATAGTTATTGATATTTATATTGATTTATTTTGTAACCGATTGTACGGTCACAGTCGTCATAGTAGGCACGGCGGCAACGTGAAACCGGTCGCGTCAGTAGACGCGAGCGCTGCTCCAAGTGCGTAAGAATAGTTAGTATCCATATTTTGCTGACTTTAGGACGGATAAAAAATGAAAAAAAAAAAAATAATTCTGATGATGCGGATACGTTCTGTTAATGATTCTGGACCACCAGTTATTTTTTTGCACTGCTTAAAATTCATTCCTGTATATTTGGGGGCACGGTAGTGCTGCAAGCCAAGTCAAACAAGCAAGTGTATCATTTTCATCCTGTATTAAAAAGATCTTATAACTTTTTAACAGTGCGTGTTTCGATATGATTGTGAATAGGATGACGAAGCTAGAAATAAAATAAAACAATTATACATAATCAAATACTTTTAGAAGCAAGTGAGATCAGTGATAGCGAAGGTATACCACTTCTTGGAGCGCGAGTACGAACAGTTGAAGAGCTTGCACCCGGAGACGGACTGGTCTCCGCTGAGTAAGGTCAGGCAGCGCGCGGCTGTCGCCACCGGCGTCTCGGAGCCCGACGTGCTTGACATACTTAGCGAGGAGGCTGACAGGCTTGTCGCCGAAAAAAAACCTCCCAATAAACGAGCTAGAACTGCCCACGAGAGGTGAGAAACTTTAACCACAGCGGCTGTTCCGGAAAGGTATCAGCCAGCTGCGCAGGACATATTATAGTGCACGAGCATTTGCTTGGACACAGGTGCACTCACTATTCCTTCACTCTCATAGCGCGATAGGACGGCAATTTAACATGATTGTAGAGAATATATCAAGCTTTTTCCAAGCCGTCATTTGCAATAGTTTTTACAAGCTTTTATTTAGCTTGCACTGTATGTATGTATGTATGTATGTATGTATGTAACTATGTGTGTTCGGGTGGAATTTTACAACTAAATTTTAAGGCACTTGCCCTCAACCGATTGAGCTGAAATTTTGCATACATGTTTAGTTTGGATGACAATGCATGTTAAGCTATGTGACGTCATCCTAAATCCAACATGGCTAAATATACAAGATGGCGGACTAGTTATTTTTAAGGTACCTATACAATATGGGTATCAAATAAAAGGGATTGACAAGTAGAACACATTGCACTTTACGAAATAAAAATCCAAGATGGCCGCCGCTACAAAATGGTGAATAACCTATTTTCTTCAATCCCATCCATATGGGTATCCAATGACGGCTTGACAAGTAGAATAAAGTGCACTTTACCAAATCAAAATCTAAGATGACCGCCGCTACAGAATTGCGGATAACCTTTATCTATATATTTATGGGCGGCGGAGATGACTTACCATCAGGGGACCCGCTTGCTCGTTTGCCAACCTCTCACATAAATTACCAGGTGAAAACTAAAAAGTATAAAATAAATTGAGGTAAAAAAATCTTTAAAACAAGCTTTTATTTAAATGCGCTAAAAAGAAAAAAAAACTTTTACTGTAACTTTACTGTCAACTTGTTGTCAACTTGCTGAAAAAAAAACACTTTTACTGTTACAGTAAAAGTGTTTTTTTTTCTTTTTAGCGCATTTAAATAAAAGCTTGTTTTTAAAGATTTTTTTACCTCAATTTATTCCTTTATTATTTCAGTTCATCTGATGACGATTATGACGATTATGATGATGATGATGGAACAAGCAATGATGATGACGACAGTGACAAACAAACTGAAGATATGTTGTGAGTATTAGTTTAGTTATTAATATCACCATCTGCCTAGCCTTTTGATTTTATAACTATGTTGGGAGCGGCTTCTAGCCTAACCGGATGCAGCTGAGTACCAGTGTTTTACAAGGCGGGACTACCTCTTTGACCTCCTCTACCCAGTTACCCGGGAAACCCCTTGGTAAGACTGGTTATCAGACTTACCGGCTTCTGACTTCCCGTAACGACTGCCGAACATGTTCAATAATGTTTGTGGTGCCCTCCGAAAACACGGTCATTGGTGTCCAAGATATAATTAGTTCCCAGCAGGGCCAAGGCCTGCCGGGTCTGCGGGATTGTTCGCGCGAGTTACCTCGGCCCTGGTACATAAAAGGCCTACGACGGAACACGACGGTTTTTAGTCAGTAAGAGTCTGACACTCCCTCACCGCTGCTAACCCACAGCGGGAGGGGTCATTTGATGATTTTATCAACTTATTATCATTTGCAGGGAGGAATCGAGCGTCTACATAGGTAACGTGAAGTCTGAACCCAAGTAAGTATCTAATCTTTTAGACTGCATTTTAGTAAGCACTTGACTAAAGCCAAACATAATAATGGAACTTTTTAAGCAAAACATATTGAACAAATAAGCTACGGCTTAAAATAATCAGTAACTTATATTGTAAATGTGAAAATAACTCTGTCTGTCTGTCTTTTCTTCACGCCTAAACTACTGAACTGATTTGTGTGAAATTTGGTACAGACATAGTTTGGAACTTGAGAAAGGACGTAGGATAGTTTTTATTACAAAAAAAAATAAAAATTATTCCGGACATATAGCGCCATCTATTGGTCAAACCAAAAATCTGCTGGAAGTCACTATTCTACGCGAACGAAGTCGCGGGCAAAAGCTAGTTAATAATGTCAGGACACCTTTCCACACACGGTCGGTTAGCCCCATGCTAAGTTATTAATTAACTTGTGTTATGGGTGCTAACACAACTGATACACTACATATAGCTACACATATACATATTTATAAATACATATTGTAACACCCAGACCACGGCCACAAGCATGCTCATCACACAAATGTCGACCGAACCGGGAATCGAACCCGGGACCTCAGGTTCGGCAGTCCGGCGCGGATGGTTAATATTGTATTTACATTGATTTAAAGACGCATTTTATTTTGTTTATTTATTTCTTTTTAAATAAAAAATCATTCATATTGACTATTTTTACCCACGACGGAACGGAGCAGGTATATGCGTTTAGGGTGAGAGATGTGCGTTTGTGTGTTTGTGTGTTTGTGTGTGCGTTTGTGCAAAGTAATGTTCCCACATATCTTCTATACTAATGATCTGATTTAGATGCGGTTTTCAATAAAGGGTTTGTGTTTGATGAGTTCATGTTCTTAGACAGGTGTCATGGCTGTAACTCACTAGGGGGCGCCACAATATTAGTCCAAACAGCAAAGGAATGTTCCCACCTACCTTCTAAGCTAATGATCCGATTTTGATGCGGTTTTCAATAACGTTTTTGTGTTCAATGAGTTCATGTTCTTAGATAGGTGTCATGGCTGTAACTCACTAGGGGGCGCCACAATATTAGTGCAAAAGAGCAAAGTAATGTTCCCACCTACCTTCTAAACTAATGATCCGATTTTGATGCGGTTTTCAATAACGGTTTTGTGTTCGATGAGTTCATGTTCTTAGATAGGTGTCATGGCTATTAATCACTAGGGGGCGCCACAATATTAGTGCCAAACAATGTTACAATATAATCAAAACGTCCGATTACAATTCTGTTTTCATCAGCAATGTGTACGTGCTTAATGCATGTTCCCAAATAATAAAAATTACGCCTGTAACTCACTAGAGGGCGCTACAATATCGGTGCAAAATAATATTGCAATAACATATTATATAGACTATAATTCGTATATGTTCTCTAAAAAGTCTGAAATAAAATTAAGCAAAATTAAAAATTTTGAAAAAACCCCCGACGGTAAAAATCTTATTGAAAAAATTAAACCGACTTCCAAAAACACTAAAAAGCAAAAAAAACTAATTTTAGGTGCATCGGCCTAGAAGTCGGTGTCTAATGGATGTTACTAAGTTAATTTTGCCACCGACTTGTAGGCCGATGCACCTAAAATTAGTTTTTTTTGCTTTTTAGTGTTTTTGGAAGTCGGTTTAATTTTTTTGTAAAAAAGTTTTTTATTTACTGCTTTTCAGTGATACGAATAGTTGTCACTATTCATATAAGTGGAAAGTTCTCATTAATACAAAGAATATAAGCCCAAATACGAGGTATTTTACATATTCAGTTGTCGAGTTTCCTCGACCTTCTCTGGTCTCCATCATCAGGTCAGCTCCAAACCTTCGCTGTTGCAAAGGTCTTGTCAATACGAATTATATAAGCCCAAATACGAGGTAGTTTACATATTCAGTTGTCGAGTTCCCTCGACCCTCTCTGGTCTCCATCATCAGGTCAGCTCCAAACCTTCACTGTTGAATAGTACTTTCAGGCATACACCTGAGTGTCAAGTTTTTACCCTATGTATGCCTACAACTTTCGAAGGTTGCCCTCGATTTCTCAGGGTTTCCATCATCAGATCCTAACCTGATGACTATGGGACCAACTGGCAGCTATTCCGCGTCGAACAAAAAAAGAATCACGTAAATTGGTCTATAAACCTCGGAGTAATCGATGTACATACATAGAAAAAAAAAAAAAAACATACCGGCCGAATTGAGAACCTCCTCCTTTTTGGGAAGTCGGTTAAAAATAATAAAATAACTCAAAACCCCCGACTTAACCCAATTATATAGGAATAACCGTCGGGGGCTGCCTTTTCTATATGAAATTTCAACAATTAATTGAGTGTATTTTATGTCATCGTTAAACATCTACAATTCTTCAATAATTGTATTCACGACACTAGAATCCTTTAGCAGGTTTAATGGCAGCTCCCGACGGATATTCCTATATAATTGGGTTAAGTCGGGGGTTTTGAGTTATTTTATTATTTTTCAATAAGATTTTTACCGTCGGGGGTTTTTTCAAAATTTTTAATTTTGCTTATTGGTTAAGTACCCATGAATGCCTCAAACAGTTGAAATATATAAGTAGGTATAATCTGCCCACCTATGTTTTTTTTTTGTTTGCAGTCCACTTCAGGAGTCTGAACCAGAAACGCTAATCGTCAAGAAAGAACCAAAAGCTATCACAAATGATACGTAAGTTATATAGCTGGGGTACCTGCGAATTACCGCGGCGCTGCTACATAAAGGGTAGGGCGCTTTGTGGGTTTTCTTAAGCTTTCACAAAGCAGCCCGTAGTCTGGAAATTGGTGATTGATTCACCCGTGCATCGGAGAGCACGTAAATGTCGGTCCTGCGCCTGATCTCTCTCCGGTGGTGTTGGATTGCCGTCACATCGCGCCATGAGAGTGAAGGAATAGGGAGTGCACCTGTGTCTGCGCAAATGCTCGTGCACTATAATATGTCCTGCGCAGCTGGCAGATCTCCTTAAATGAGAACAGCCGCCGTGGCCGAAATCGGCCGTGGACACCATTACATAAAGGGCTTAAGAAGGAACATGATGGGTTTTAGTCAGTAAGAGTCTGACACTCCCTCACGCTGCACCCACAGCGGGAGAGGTCACTTGATAATTTCCCACCAAAAACAAGTTAGGTATATACCTGTAAAGTTTAATTTCTCTGTGAGAGCTAGCAAATAGTGAATTTACTTTTAATTATTTTTAACATTATTTTTTGTCTGCCTTTTGAATATAATTTCTCGATAATAAATCACTAAAAGCTGCCACATATTTACTTTCAGTTTAGTGTTTTAAAACCCTCGCATCATTTAACTATAACGATAACCAAACCATAGCCAGTCGTATACTTGCCGCGCATTGCTCACATCGACGATTTGACTACTGAAAATGTTTCTTTTATCGTTATATCTAAATGTTGCAACCAACCGTTTTTATTTTCATTTAGTTAGTACTTTAATTTTAAAACTGTACATTATATTTTAAAATAAACTAGATCTATATTTACATAGAAAGAAACTTAAAACTAATAAAGGGCGTCGAAAATTGGTCGTCTTTACCAACCGTAATTGTTTTTTTTTATTTAATTTTAGTGTACCGGAAAAAGACTGTAAGAAACGAGAGCGGCCAAATAAACTCGACACTCAAGATATCAAGTAAATGTATAAAATCTACTGTCTAGTCTTTTCCCAAATATTGTATATTAAAAACTAGCTTCTGCCAGCGGTTTCACCCGCATCCCGTGGGAACTACTTCCCGTACCGGGATAAAAAGTAGCCTATAGCCTTCCTCGATAAATGGGCTATCTAACACTGAAAGAAATTATCTAACACTGAGATTAGCGCGTTCAAACAAACAAACAAACAAACAAACTCTTCAGCTTTATAATATTATAGTATAGATTGATAATAAAGATGATTTGATTTGATTACAACATTGTTGAGAATAGGCTAGACAGTTGATTATTTTCCTGCTTCTTAAATTTGCAACTTAAAAAAATGATAAATCCCTGATTTTGGGGGGCACGGTAGTGTTCCAGCCAAGTCAAGTGTATTGAATATATTCATAAGAAGCTTTTCCCTGCAGTGCAACTGTAAAAGGGCTGACGGTGAACGCATAACAATGTTGGGGTCGGCTTCCAGTCTAACCGGATGCAGCTGAGTACCAGTGTTTTACAAGGAGCGACTGCCCTATCTGACCTCCTCAACCCAGTTACCCAAACTGCCCTATGACCTAATACATAAAAAAATAAATTATATTTATTCGTTACAGCGGCTCGAAAGCAAACAGCTCTGCTGGCGAGGTGTGCAGCGATGACACAGTGCGACGAGACAAACAGACAGCTATATCTCAACCAGCACCACGTGTGCGCACTCGGTAAGTTGTCACGCGTGCATCGGAGAGCACGTAAATGTCGGTCCTGCGCCTGATCTCTTTCCGGTCGTGTCGGATTACCGTCCCATCGGGTTATGAGAGTGAAGGAATAGTGAGTGCACCTGTGTCTGCGCAAATGCTCGTGCACTATAATATGTCCTGCGCAGCTGGCTGACCTCCTCATATGAGAACAGCTGCCGTGGCCGAAAATCGGCTAAGAGGACATATTTTATCCCGGTATGAGCTGTGTAAATAGGTACTTACTTAATTAAATGTATTTTTGTCAACAGGCAGATTACAAAAGAAGTGTCAAGTTCAACTCGCTCGAGTACGGTAGACAATATGGAGACATCATCTGAGTAAGTATATTATATACTTACGGCCAGTTTCTTCATCAAAAGCAAAAGTTAAAGTAATGTCTAAAGTAAAAGTAACGGTCAAATTCGTTTTTTCAAGGCTAAAGTGACAGCAAAACTAATAGAAAAATAGTTATTTGTTATACAAGAGTGCAAAGTTGCTTTTTAACCGCGGGCTCAATTTTGATGACCGAGCAAGCGAAGGATTCTAAAATTGAAACACGAGCGTAGCGAGTGTTTCACGCAGCTTAAAACTTAAAGCTATCCTACGAAAAACAAGAATTCACTAAAGCTAAAAATAACCCCAAAGCTACCTGGAAGGTTATTAAATCTATTATAAACACAGATTGTGCAGTTAACCCCCCCCTAGAACTGTTAAACTTGGAACCAAGTAATAATCTTTCAGTTAATAGCGTTAATCACTTTTTTGCTAACATTGGTAGTAACCTAGCCCAAAAACATATAAACCGGCCAACACAACCAGCAAAACAAACAGATAATAGCTCTCTTCCCAATTCTCTCACCCTCCTTCCAACGGATGAAACTGAAGTTGCTAATATTATCTTTAGTTTGCGTAGAGATGCTGCAGGTGGATGGGATGGTATTACAGCAGGAATACTTCAACAATGCAGCAAAAAACTAGTCCCCATTATTACACATATCTGTAACACCTGTATAGAGAGTGGCAAATTCCCCAAAGTTTTCAAGAGAGCAATCGTACACCCAATCTACAAGGGGGGCGACAGAGGCAGTGTAAATAATTATCGGCCAATATCGGTGCTTCCAGCTCTATCAAAAGTGTTAGAGAAAATAATTAACTCCCGTCTAGTCAACTTCTTGGAACATCATCATATATTAGCTCCAAATCAATTTGGTTTTAGAGCTGGAAAATCCACGGAGGACGCGGTGGCATCACTTGTCGATCATATTGTGGATAAACTGGATAACCAGAAAAAGTGCGTGGGTATCTTTTTAGACCTTACCAAGGCCTTTGATACCGTCTCTGTTCCCCACCTCTTAATAAAACTGGAGAGAATGGGTATACGTGGTCATGCTTTAGAGATATTCAGAGACTATCTTTCAGACAGAACTCAGTGCGTCAAAATTGATTCGTATGTAAGTAACGACATTTCCCTTGCTTTCGGGGTGCCTCAGGGTTCGGTTTTAGGTCCTACTCTCTTTCTGGCTTACATCAACTCCCTCTGTGAACTCAATCTCTCAAACTGTTCAGTATTTACGTATGCAGACGACACCGCCTTGATTATTCATGACAGTAACTGGCCCTCAACTATTGCACTAGCAGAACAGGCACTCAGTAATGTGATGAACTGGCTGGCTGATAATCTTTTAACTTTAAACTTGACAAAGACCACATACCTGACCTTTTCATTAACATCCTGCAACCAACCTTCATCAGAATCCCTATCACTCAAGGCACATTCCTGCGTATCTACCACTCCCAAATCGCTTTGCGATTGTCCAACACTACTCAGAGCTGATAATATCAAATATCTAGGAGTGTATATAGACAGTCATCTTAATTGGAAACATCATTTAGGAAATCTGAAGTCGCGCGTACGAAAATTAATCTTCATTTTCAAAAAACTTAGACTGTCTGCGGATACTAAAACACTAAAAACTATTTATTTTTCACTTTGTCAGTCCATCCTGGGCTATTGCATTTCGGTATGGGGGGGTGCGGCAAAAACCAGCTTCTTGGAACTGGAACGAGGACAAAGAGCTGTACTAAAAGTAATGGCATGTAAGCCATTTAGATACCCAACATCAGTACTCTATAATGAATGTCAAATTCTTACTGTACGACAGCTTTTTGTGCTCCAAACAGTTCTAAGAAAACACACCACATTGCGTTATGAGAAAGGAAGAGAAAAAAGAAGGAGAACATATAGGGTATGTCCGGTGGAACGTTTCAGAACTACTCTGGCTAGTCGTCATTATAAGGTAATTGGAAGTCATCTTTATAATATCCTGAACAAACAGTGTAACATATACCCTCTCTGCAAACATGCATGTAAAAAAGTACTCATAAAATGGCTCATGCTCAAAACTTATGCTGAGACCGAAGACCTTCTCACATTATCAACATTATAAAATAACACTACTTGACATAGGTACGCATAAACTCACACTAACTCCCTCACATACTCTCACACACACACATACACAGCAAACACAACACACTAACATACATAACACACACAACACACAAACAGGCTCTTGTGGTAATTAATATATATTTGTAAACATAAGACTTAAGACACTTGTATACATCCGCCACCTTCTATGGTAACTTACTACCTACCACTATGTAATCGTTTAGGAGCAAACTTATGTAAGAGCGCTGGTACCCATAACACAAGTTAAATCTTAACATGGGTACCAGAGTTCATGTCAACACTGTATTTGGCTTAGCGATGAAACATGTTGAAAAAGTTTTTATGTTATAGTGTATGTTCAATTCTTGTGCAATAAACAATTTTATTTTATTTTATTTTTTTTTTTTATTTTTTTTATAACTAAAGGTAATCTTGATAGGACTCTTTACACAAATACATATTAAACAATTAAACTACTGCCTGAAATAATCTATATAAATAAAAATGAATTGTTGTTCGTTAGTCTGATTAAAACTCGAGAGCGGCTGGGCCGATTGAGCTGATTTTGGTTTTAAAATGTTTGTAGAGGTCCAGGGGAGGTTTGAACGATACGAAGTTCGCGGGATCAGCTAGTAAGGAATATATTTTAATTGAGTCATTGTTATTAATGTGTTTACATAGATTTTTTTGCCGCATTTCATTTTTAAGCTGAGATTTGAAGTAAAATGTCATATCAATATTGTTTACCCTTAGTTAAGAAAGTGTCTACTCAAAAGAATTCTAGTATCGTTATGAATGTTAAACATTTGAAGGTGATAAGTTGATAAGTAAAGCTATACTATTAGCTGATCCCTTCATGTTCTATAGTTATTTCTTCCAATTTCACTTCTATCATCAGCGGGTCCCTGCAACAATACAATATTTGTGTTAACTATAAGTACAGTATAGATATAATAAAATAAACTGTAGGTCCCGAGCTGGGAAAAAGAGTCACTTGGAGTCGTATAGGGTACCCGAGCCCAGCAGGACCAAGGCCTGCCGGGGCTGTGGGATTGTTCGCGCGAGTTACCTCGGCCCTGGCACATAAAAGGCCTACGACGGAACACGACGGTTTTTAGTCAGTAAGAGTCTGGCACTCCCTTACCGCTGCTAACCCACAGCGGGAAGTGTCAATTGACGATTTTTGACGTCGTTAAAAAAAAAGTTGTTACGGGTAGTCAGAAGCCAGTAAGTCTGACACCAGTCTAACCAAGGGGTATTGGGTTGCCCGGGTAACTGGGTTGAGCAGGTCAGATAGGCAGTCGCTCCTTGTAAAGCACTGGTACTCAGCTACATCCGGTTAGACTGGAAGCCGACCCCAACATAGTTGGAAAAAGGTGAAGCCGATGATAATTATTTTAAAATGCCATATGATATAGATAACTCACCGAGTGTGCACATGTGTTGCTGGTTGAGATATAGTTGTCTGTTTGTCTCGTCGCACTATGTCATCGCGGCACGCCTCGACAGCAGAGCTGCTTGCACTGTAATCAATATGATGATGTAGGTATATCGTCATCTGACTATTCACAGTTACACAGGCTTCTCATGGGCATATAAATCAATAAATTATCATATTTAAGACGCTCGCTCAAGGTAGAGGCAATTTCAGAAGTCCCGGTGTTTTCACACTGTAACACAGGCATTTAAAGCTCATAGAAAATGCAACACATAAAAATTATAACATTAAATTATATACATATATATTTTATATACAAAAAAACGGTTGTCTGTAAAGTCGGTTTACTGACGATAGTTGAACGTGACAACGTGAGTTAGCTGCAAATTGAGCCTCTTTGTCGCTCGTTGCGTGCTCTCGCTTGCACTTCAAGTCTAATGGTCTCTGCACACAGCGGGCGCGGCGCGACGGGACGGGACGGCGACGTGACGCTGAGCAGTTGTAATGTACTAGATATTACGGACGACATCACACAGAGCCGTCCCGCTCGGCGCGACGCGACGCGACGATCTAGTACATTGCGTCGCGTCGCCGTCCCGTCCCGTCGCGCCGCGCCCGCGCCGTGCAGAGACCATTAAACGGAACGCCTCAGAGCGAGGTAACGCCGCATGAGTCATGTTTTTTCGTACGTGCAGCCGGCTTCATCGATTTATAAGACGTTGTCACGTCAAAAACTAATTTAGTTAGCCATTGTCGCTTTGTATGGCTCATCTTGGTGGGGAATATTATATTATTATATAATATTCCGAATATTATGAGTAGTATCTTAAGTAGCAAGGTCATAATGGTGGTAAAAATGATTTTATCACATTTTTGTGTAGAGTATATAGCCCATTGGTGAGTTACACCATTTAACTTAACGATAACCGAACCATTTTCAGTAGTCAAATCGCCGATGTGAGCAATGCGCGGCAAGTATATATACCGCTGGTTATGGTTTGGTTATCGTTGTAGAGGTAAAGAGTATATTTTCGTGTAGACTTACTTAATATTTTGACTATGACGTTCATCTGGCGGTTCTAGTTTCGGTATACATACAGTCACCGGTACCCTGGAATTAAAACACAAATACATTAGGTACAATCCGTATGCTCATATATTTTTCTGTTCGTAAACAACTTAAAAGTGAAGGAAAAAATTCTAGTCAAACTAACATTTCTACATTTTATTTTAAAATCTTTCACTGTTGGAAAGCTACACTCTTCCCGAGTAACATAGGCTATATTTTATCCCGGTGCGGGCAGTAGTTCCCACGGGACGCGGGTGTAACCGCTGGCAGAAGCTAGTTAAATCATAACATAATCTATACTAATATTATAAAGCTGAAGAGTTTGTTTGAACGCGCTAATCTCAGGAACTACTGGTCCGATTTGAAAATTTCTTTCAGTGTTAGATAGCCCATTTATCGAGGAAGGCTATAGGCTACTTTTTATCCCAGTACGGGAAGTAGTTCCCACGGGATGCCGGTGAAACCGCTGGCAGAAGCTAGTAATAATAATAATAATCGCGTCCACGGCCGATTTCGGCCACGGCGGCTGTTCTCATGTAAGGAGATTAGCCAACTGCGCAGGACATATTATAGGGCACGAGCATTTGCGCAGACACAGGTGCACTCACTATTCCTTCACTCTCTGCGAGCGATGGGACGACAATCTGACACCACCAGAGAGAGATCACAAGCAGGACCGACATTTACGTGCTTTCCAATGCACGGGTGAATCAATCACCAACTTCCAGACTACGGGCTGCTTTGTAAAGTTTAAGAAAACCCACAAAGCGATTTCGGCCCGACCTGGGAATCGAACCCGAGACCTCGAGCACAGCAGCCGCGCTTGCGACCACTAGACCAACGAGGCAGTTACATACATAATATTACAATAATACATATACATGTGCATGAACTTACGTGTACGTTTTATCCGTTGAGTAATCCGGTTCTTGTTTAATATTAACCATTTCCGATTCAAATTCAACCATTTGACTGAAAATTAAGATAATACAATAAGTACTAAAAAAGAAAAAAATCTCTAGAAGGCGAGTAAGCCATACTTAGTGCGTAAATATAGATACAGACGACAGCACATCAACCTACCTCAATTTGTCAAATGTCTTCAATAGAAGTTCAACCTTATCACAATAGTGGAAGGTTAATGTTCGATTGGTAACATTTGACAGATTCGAGTAGGTTGACCTGCTGGCGTGTCAGTACTGACAGAATTGACAGCTGAAGAAGAATATAGAGAGAGAAGAATACTTACGTGGCTTCCATCATCGGTGCGACATCGATGTATAATGACTCCTTCCTAGTAATGATTAAAAAAAAAACATGAGCATTATTCTTGTACATAAAAACTATATTTCTAAAATAATGGCGTCCTCGGCCGATTTCGGCCACAGCGGCTGTTCTCATTTAAGGAGATCAGCCAGCTGCGCAGGACATATTATAGTGCACGAGCATTTGCGCAGACACAGGTGCACTCCCTATTCCTTCACTCTCATAACCCGATGGGACGGCAATCCGACACGACCGGAAAGAGATCTGGCGCAGGACCGACATTTACGTGCTCTCCGATGCACGGGTGAATCAATCACCAACTTCCAGACTACGGGCTGCTTTGTGAAAGTTTAAGAAAACCCACAAAGCAATTTCGGCCCGACCCGGGAATCGAACCCGAGACCTCGAGCACAGCAGCCGCGCTTGCGACCACTAGACCAACGAGGCAGCAGTTTTCTAAAATATTGTATTATTGAAGTCAAAGTCATTAATTATTTGCAAGCAAGGGTACAGGTGTTACATTCATAAAAAGGTCTCCATATTCTACAGTCACATGGGCATGCAAATTACCTATATAAAACAGTTTCAGAATTAAATAGAACGTGACAAAAAAATAGAAACGTATCATTCAAATAAAGAAATAATAAAAATTAATAATAAATTTTAAGCAGTGCACAAAAAAAAACTGGTGGTTCAGAATCATTAACAGAACATATCTGCATCATCAGTAAAAATTTTTTTTTTTAATTCTTTTGTCCGCCCTAAAATCAGCAAAATATGGATACCAACTATTCTTACGCGCTTGGAGCAGCGCTCGCGTCAGTAAACCGGTTTTGGCGTTGCCGCCGTGCCTACTATGACGACTGCGATCATCAACCAGTGATAAAGATACTCACGGATAATTTACAGCTTGTTTCTCACTGTCCTCATCATTATTGGTAGTTCCATCATCATCATCATCATCATCATCATTGTCCTCGTCATCATCCTCATCATCATCATCATCGTCAGATGAACTGAAATAAAAAAAAAAAGTTTTGCAAATGGCGGTTTGGAAGAGGCTACTCTTAAAAAAAAAAAAATATTTGTTCGCTGTTACTAACGAGGTGGACAGACGACCTTGTAAAGGTCGCCGGAAGACGCTAGATGCAGGTCGCCTCCAACAGGTATCTGTGGAGATCTAAGATGGAGGCCTATATTCAGCAGTGCACCTTGCATTAAAACATATGTATAACTATGTATTTTGTTCTGTATACTCGTGTTTTAATAATAACTATGTTTATCTTTAACCACCAAATCACCAACCCGCATTGAGCAAGCGTGGTGATTAATGCTCAATCCTTCTCCGTGTGGGAGGAGCAGCCCAGCAGTGGGACGATTAAAAAAAGGCTGACACAGTAGCAGTATATCTTTAACCACCACACAGCACCAAGTGGCATATTCAATGCCCTGCTCGGAGATGGGCAGCGGTATCTCCGAAGCTAAACACATCCCACACTGAGCTCACATCTTGTCATAACGAGTTCTTCCGTGTTTCGGAAGACCAAACTGTAGGTCCCGGCTTTCATTTGAACATCTGCTGCAGTCGTTACGGGTAGTCAGAAGCCAGTAAGTCTGACAACCAGTCTTTGCTATGGGTATTGGGGTGCCCGGGTAACTGGGTTGAGGGGGTCAGATAGGGCAGTCGCTCCTTGTAAAACACTGGTACTCAGCTGCGCCCGGTTAGTTTGGAAGCCGACCCCAACATAGTTGAGCAAAGGCTGATTATGGCGATAAATAGTTCACAAGTTACATAGTGAGGGCACCAGTGTCCGCGCAAATGCAGTTGGCTGGTACCTTTCTGAAATAGCCGCTGTGGTTGAAAAATTATCGAAAGCCACAAGTTCCTCACCTCTGGTGGTCTGTTCTAGGTCGTTTCCTGGGCGGGTCTTCAGCGGCGCGAGTGTCAGCCTCCTCGTTAAGTATGTCAAGCACGTCGGGCTCCGAGACGCCGGTGGCGACGGCCGCGCGCTGCCTGACCCTGCTCAGCGGAGACCAGTCCGTCTCCGGGTGCAAGCTCTTCAACTGTTCGTACTCGCGCTCCAGGAAGTGGTATACCCTCGCTATCACTGATCTCACTTGCTCCTAAGAAAATCATTGCGTTCGTCGAGCCGGTCTGTCTGAATGGACCTTCCGTTCAGACAGACCGGCTCGGAGAGGAGAGTAAATTCTTACCACGTTGAAAATCGAGTACTTAGTATTTGTAGTAAGATTTATTTTTTCATGTACTTTTGACGTTAAGAATGCTCGAAGGCGCTCGGTGTGAAATATAAGAGGAGCTGACCGGCTCCGATCGTGTACTTTTTCTCGGTCACGTAGACGTTTGGCTCCGATTGTATCTCACGCAGCCGATCGGAGCAGATCGGGGCCGACTCCGGTCTGTGTGAAAAGATAAATGCGCGCCGATGCTCTCCGAGCCGGTCTATCTATGAACGGACCCTAAACTAGGTAATCAAAAAATCTGGTCATCAGAGAATTATAAGACTTTGAGCACCACAGACAGTGCCATAATAAGCGAAGCTCGGGGTCTGTGGGAAAAATTGTGCGAGAACTGTAGCAAGAATATGACCTATTATGGGCCTATTAAACTATCGAGACTGTTGTACCCTAATAAAGGCTCTAAAACTTCAGAACCGATTTGAAAAATTATTTCACTGTTGAAAAGCTACGCACGTTAAACTGTAGGTCCCGGCTGTCATTGAACATCCTTGGCAGTCGTTACGGGTAGTCAGAAGCCAGTAAGTCTGACACCAGTCTAACCAAGGGGTATTGGGTTGCCCGGGTAACTGGGTTGAGGGGGTCAGATAGGGCAGTCGCTTCTTGTAAAGCACTGGTACTCAGCTACATCCGGTTAGACTGGGAGCCGACACCAACATAGTTGGGAAAAAGGCTCGGAGGATGATGAGGATGATGTTGAAAAGCTACACTCTTCCCGAGTAACGTAGGATATATTTATCCCGTTACGGGCAGTAGTACCCACGCGACGCGGGTGAAACCGTGGGAAAACGGCTAGAATATTGTGAAATACTGAATAAGCTTGCTTCTTCCCAGCAAAAACTCATAGGAAGTGGTGAAGGGTGGGCGTTTTGGGGGCTGTCTTTTGTTTTCTGACGTTCGAAAAGTGCTGTTTTGCAGTCAAGTTTGAATAAACGAATTTTGATTTTAAGACACTTACGTTTGACTCAGGCGCAGTTGCTGTCGGAAGCACCGTGTGACACTTTGGACATTTCTGAGTTTTTTTGTTCCCGTTGCGTGCATGTTTCGACTGTGGACAAAATAGACAGATTTACTTCGAATAAATTAATAGCTTTTACACAAAAATTAATACAAGACTCAATAGAAGTCGTGGTTGGTGGTCTAGTGGGTAAAGAACCTCTCGAGTATGAGCGTGTGGGTTCGATTCCAGTTCAGGCAAGTACCAATACTTTTCTAAGTTTGTATGTACTTTCTATGTACATCTTGGACACCAATGGCTGATGAAAAGGTGAAGGAAAACATCTTGAGGAAACCTGGACTATAAAGTCTGAAATCAGCAACCCGCATTGAGCAAGCGTGGTGATTAATGCTCAATCCTTCTCCGTGTGAGAGGAGGCCGCAGCCCAGCAGTGGGACGATAAAAAGGCTGTAACAATAGAAGTCAATTTTGGTTAGTTCAAGGAGAATGATCGTCAAAACACTTACCGCTACGTGTAATGGCTGTGATTGCTTTGATTTTGGTACACGATGTGGAAATTTCTTAGGGGTATTCGTGTCCTGCAATGGAAAAAAAACGGTTGTCTGTAAATCAAATCAAGTCATTTAAGTTAAACTAGCTTTTGCCCGCGACTTCGTTCGCGTGGAATAGTGACTATATGTCCGGAATAAATTTTATTTTTAACCGACTTCCCAAAAAGGAGGAGGTTCTCAATTCGGCCGGTATATGTTTTTTTTTTTTTTTTTTTTTTTTTCTATGTATGTACATCGATTACGCCGAGGTTTATAGACCGATTTACGTGATTCTTTTTTTGTTCGACGCGGAATAGCTGCCAGTTGGTCCCATAGTCCATCAGGTCAGGATCTGATGATGGAAACCCTGAGAAATCGAGGGCAACCTTCGAAAGTTGTAGGCATACATAGGGTTAAACCTTGACACTCATATGCATGCCTGATAGCACTATTCAACAGTGAAGGTTTGGAGCTGACCTGATGATGGAGACCAAAGAAGGTCGAGGGAACTCGACAGCTGAATCTGTAAACTACCTCATGTTTGGGTTTATATTATTCGTATTGACGAGACCTTTGCAACAGTGAAGGTTTGGAGCTGACCTGATGATGGAGACCAGAGAAGGTCAAGGGAGCTCGACAACTGAATATGTAAACTACTTCGTGTTTGGGCTTATATTATTCGTATTGACGAGACCTTTGCAACAGTGAAGGTTCGGAGCTGACCTGATGATGGAGACTAGAGAAGGTCGATGGAACTTGACAACTGAATATGTAAAATACCTCGTATTTGGGCTTATATTCTTTGTATTGATGAGAACTTTCCACTCATATGGATAGTGACCTATTCGTATCACTAAAAAGCTGAAAATAAAAACTTTTTTACAAAAAAATATAACCGACTTCCAAAAACATTAAAAAGCAAAAAAAAAAAACTAATTTTAGGAGCATCGGCCTAGAAGTCGGTGGCAAAATTAACGTAGGGACATCTATAAGACACCGACTTCTAGGCCGATGCTCCTAAAATTAGTTTTATTTTTTTGCTTTTTAGTGTTTTTGGAAGTCGGTTATATTTTTTTTTGTAATAGAAACTATCCTATGTCCTTTCTCGAGTTCCAAACTGTCTGTACCAAATTTCACACAAATCGGTTCAGTAGTTTAGGCGTGAAGAAACGACAGACAGACAGAGTTACTTTCACATTTATATTAGTTAGGATTCATTAATATTAATGTAAAGTCGGTTTACGGAGACGTCAAACATGACAGTAGTACAAAACACCGGGTTGTTATGGCCTCTTATGGTCACTGCACACAGCGGGCGCGGCGCGGCGGGACGGGACGGCGACGCGACGCTGAGCAGTTGTAATGTACTAGACTCAGATCAAAGACATCTTTGATCTGAGGTACTAGATATTACGGACGACGCCACACAGAGCCGTCCCGTCCCGCTGCGCCGCGCCCGCTGTGTGCAGAGACCATTACTCGCGAAAACGCTGTCAAATTGACACTTCATTTTCCGTCTCTTTTTCTCTCGCGTGATTTGCACTTGATTATAATTTCTGGCTCCCACGCTTCATGTATCTTGTAAGCGCAGGGCGCGAACCGGGACCACATGACGACGGTAGAACCCCGACAAACTTTTTAAATGCTATTTGAAAACTTGACATTATTGTTGAATTAAATAACATGCTTGTCTCGGTCCGATGAGATGTAGACTATTTGACATTGCACATAGAAAGTTATTTCCACTCCCAAATGTCAAAAGCAGAGAAAATAATATAGTCGTCAAGATCGACGTTGAAGAAAAGAAACATTAATTAATTTATTTTCTCGGTGTCAAACATCGCCATGCTAAGGACGACAGAATCGAACCCGGGACCATCAGTTCGGCATGATGACCATTGTGCCAACAAAGTCGTCAGAATGTAGGTTATGTACCTATTCCACATTGCGTCTGCGTCAGGATCGCTGTCACACCTTACTGATCCTCTCGAAATACATATAGAGAGTTGCTACCTAATTGCTACCCTCCAGAGTTAAATTTTGTACCACATCGATTCCTTGGATAAAAAGATTTTTGCAAGGCGCAAAAACTCATTTTTATCTGGGTGAAAAAAAAAATTAAACACTTTTTCGCCGTTTCTTCACACTGGGAAAAGTGACAGCCATCCCGGTATCAGAATGGCTGTCACCTCTAGATACTGAATATCTTCAAAACCACGAGGGTAGCAATTGGTAGCAACTAATTGTAGCTGGAAGCAATATAAGGTAGCAACTCTCTATGTATTTCGAGAGGATCAGTGAGGTGTGACAGCGATCCTGACGTAGACCACTTATCTCAGTACAAATGAAATGTTTAAACGACATTCTCTCAAGTGTATATTAGCAAAACCATCATCTTGTTACCACAATGTTACGGCTGTTTATAAGCAAACGAATTTTTTAGTCCACTCTTCTCTTTTCACTGCAAGTCAGTAACTAAGAACATACCTACTTGGTACGTGTATGTTAGACTGAGGGCTATCAACTAAAAAAATATATTGTGTATTTCGCAATAGGCGTACCAATCATTTTTGTTTGTAAGCAAAGTGTATTAAAACGTCAGCTGTGAATGACCTAGTTGAAATAAAACAAAAATAAAATACAGATTTCGATTTGAAAGTTGAATAGCAATAGCAAAAATAGCATTGAAATTAAGAGTGCTTACTCAATTCAAGAAAACTATTTTTAAGGGGTTATTATTTTATATCTTTCTGTCTTCTGTTTTCTGTCTGAAAACTAGTCTTGCCAAGGGGTATTGGGTTGCTCGGGTAACTGGATTAAGGAGGTCAGATGGGCAGTCGCTCCTTATAAAACACTGGTACTCAGCTGCATCCGGTTAGACTGGAAGCCGACCCCACATAGTTGGGAAAAGGCTCGGCAAAAGATCATATATAAAATTGGGGAAGTCTTAAACTAATAATTGACCGTGTGGTGGAGTTTAGAAAAACATACAATAAATTGAAGAGTTATGAATAAAATTGGTGTTTGGATAAGTTTCTCGTCGATAATCGAAGGCTAGTATTTGTTTTTTATCTAGTAATTTCATCATTTTAAGGTAAGATTATCACATATTTATTGATCTGTCTGGGGCGCGATTCTGCTAATTTTACTTAAGTGACATATGATTCACATGCGACTGAGATCCAATCACGACTCAATTACGATTGAAGCGTATGTGGCATTCCGCTATTTTTTCTTTTAAATAAACGTTTTTATCTGTTTCTGTGATGCAATAATGAATCACATTGATTGTAGAGCAAACTACCGTATCATCAAAATAGCAGACCAATCGCAAACCAATCGAATGTCGTTGGAATACGATTGGTCTTAGGTATATTAGTAGCAGAATGCCCGATACGGTTAAAACTGCTATTGCGATTCAATTTCTTTTCAATTTTGACATACAACTTAGCAGAATCGGGCCCCCTGGTCGAATTGAGATGTGTTGATTCATAAATCAACACATTTAAGATTTTTTTTCATGAGACACGAAAAAAGTACTTTATTGATGAGATATATAGAGTAAGATGTTTATTTGATATAATATTTTTCAGTGATATCGTGTTTGTCATGTGGGATCGACAACTCTCCGATATCTCGCGTGTACGAGGGTAAAGCCCGGATAGAAACATATCCGTGGCTTGGAATACTGTTCTATCCTTATCGTAAGTTTGATATATCCTATTTTTTTTTTTTTGGTGCAGCTGAGGAAAATGCCTGACGCATACACACACCGCCCGGGGAGACGGTGAGGTTATGTGGGGCTTGCACCCACTAAAAACCTCAGCTTTTGTGCCTTCTTCTGCCTTTTAGAGAGGGGCCACGAGGACCAAAGACGACTTTCGTAACTAATATTAGATGCGAAAGTAACTCTGTCTGTCTGTTACGCTTTCACGTCTAAACCACTGAACTGATTTTAATACAATTTGGTACAGACATAAGTAGTTTGGAACTTGAGAAAGAACAGAGGATAGTTTTTATCCCGGACTTTTGAAGAATTCTCTTGGAAACGCGATATAATATAACCGAACTTGACGCGGGCGAAGCCTTGGGCGGAAGCTGGTTGAGTTATAAAATCGAAAAAAAAATATTTGCTAACAAATCTTTTTGATTTCTGTTTAGGAGACAAGAAGTTCACGACTGGCGTGGTCCTCGTCACCAGACAGATAGTGCTGGCAGCCGCTTCCGAAATCGACAAAATGCCGAAGGACGATTTTAGGTAACATTGTAAATCTAAATCCCATTAATTAAGACCCATAATCATCATCCTCCGAGCCTTTTTCCCAACTATGTTGGGGTCGGCTTCCAGCTGAGTACCAGTGCTTCACAAGAAGCGACTGCCTATCTGACCCCCTCAACCCAGTTACCCGGGCAAACCAATACGCCTTGGTTAGACTGGCGTCAGACTTTCTGGCTTCTGAACACCGTAACGACTGCCACAGATTTTTAAATGACAGCCAGGACCCAGAAACACGAGCAACTCATTATGGGAAGATGGTCGACCCGTACGGATTTTGCTTAGCCCCAACCTTCTTTTTAGGGTTTCGTACCCAAAGGGTAAAACAGGACCCTATTGTTTTCGCTCCTCTGTCCGTCCGTCCGTCCGTCTGTCACCAGGCTGTATCTCTTGAACCGTGATAGTTAGAGAGTTGAAATTTTCACAGATGATGTATTTCTGTTGCCGCTATAACAACAAATACTGAAAACTACAATAAAATAAATATGTATTTTGGGGGCACCCATACAACAAACTTGATTTTTTTGCTCATTTTATAAATAATGGTACGGAACCCTTCGTGCGCGATTCCGACTCGCACTTGTTAATTATGGTTTGAATCTACAGATCCTATCATACATGGTATTGTATTTTCATCAGGTCTGTAGCAAAAGTGGTGGTCGGCTCCAACTGCAGTGGCCCAAGTCTTGGCATCCGCGACTACTCCTACCATCCAGACTACTCCAGGGATACCTTCAGCACGCTCGCCATGATTCAGTTGGAGACAGACACCGTGACAGTTCGTAAGGATCAGATACTATATTGTTATCATAAGGTTCTATTTTTTTTATGGCGGGACAACCTGGATGCCTACAACCCCGATTGATGAACAATCGAAGGATCGAGAGGTGTGAAGACAAATGGGGAGGCGTTTGCCCAGCTGTGGGACAGTTAAGGCTGAGGAAAAAAGGGTCTATTTATACTCATACTAGCCGTTTTCCCGCGGTTTCACCCGCGTCCCGTGGGAGCTACTGCCCGCACCGGGATAAAATATAGCCTGTGTTACTCGCAGATAATATAGCTTTCTAATGGTGAAAGAATATTTAAAATCGGTCCAGTAGTTTTTGAGTTTATCCATTACAACCAAACAAACAAAGTTTTCCTCTTTATAATATTAAGTATGGATAACAAAGACGAAACATTTTTTTGTTTGCTTATACCCGAAAGGCTCCGTAACCGGTAAACAGATTTGAAAAATTATTTCACTGTTGGAAAGCTACACTCTTTCCGAGTAACATACCCAAGTAGCATTCGGGGTTCTATATAAGATGTCTAGTTGTTCACATGTACTCTACAAGCTGTGTATGTCAGCTGTATATGAGCTGTATAGCTTGCTATAATGCTTTTATTGAACTAGTTTGGGCACAAATTAGACAGCCTTAATTTCACTATGGCTGTACATTAGAAGTTTAATAGCATTATAATAGCAGTTTAAGTAGTAACATCGGACTTAAGGCTGACTTACGGCACTATTATGGAACGCAGTGTGAACCATACAACGTACATGAGTGTAATAAAGAGTAATAAGTGGCTAAATACACAGCCTTCACAGTTAAAATCGGACAAAAGTACTCCAGTAAGCTACCTTAAATTCACTTGTGTCCTAAATTATTTCTACATTTTAATATATTAATTTGACAATTGGACGGAGTGCACGGATTCGGGGCAAACTAACTCCGACGGATTATTATTATAATATAACACGCGGTAGTACCTGTTTTATGTACTATATCATGTTAATGCCATGGGAATGCAACTTTATCGTGAAATGTATACATATTGACAACTAAAATTTTCACGCGCCTCTGTAAAAACGCTTTATTCGTTTTGAAATATTTAAAACTGGCTGAGAGGAAAATTTTCATTTTCAGTTTTTGATATTTTATTGGCATTATAATTATACTACGGTAATTAATTTTAACATGAAACCAAAACTCATTCGCTCTATCTGCGTATTTTGTGATAAATTTGCATTAATCTTGTAGATTTATTTGGTAAATATTTTAGGTTACGTAGAACAAAATGGTGGAAATGAAATACGGCTATGTGAACTGTTATATAGTCCTTCTAACAGCCTACAGTCCACATGTGAATCATTTAAACACTTCTGTACAGATAGTTAAAAAAAGGTTATTTTAAGTATCACAAACAAGTCCTAATACAGCTACTGGCTGTATAACAGTCTAAAACAAGTAAACATAACAGCCTTTGGCTTTATAAATGACCAGAAGTGTTCTATTAAAATGCTAGCCCTATAACATCGAACAAGTAGGCCGTTAAACAGCGGTTGCCGTATCTCTACCCTCCTATAATGCTCTTAGTCAGAAAGCTGACTAAAGGATAGTTGTTAGAGTATTGTAACACCCATAACCGTATAAAAGTATTACTCTACACTCCTATAAGTCCCTTAGACAGGTATAGGTGTAATTAATTGCAATAATGCAGCTAATACATCACGAGTGAACTGTAGTAATGCTTTAAGTTCACCTTGGAACTAAATGTGTACTCTTAAATGGAACAAAATGCTACTTGGGATACACTATATTTCATCCCGATACGAGCGTGAATCCGCTTGAAAACGGCTAGTAGATACCATTGTAATAAAGCAGGACCTAGAATGCTGCCTTGAGGAATACCAAGTAATATTTCTCAGTTTAAATGACGTAACAGATTTGAAGTCTTTTATTATAATTTTGAGTCATGTTAATTTTATGATGTATGAACATTCGGTTCGAAAATCGATTGACCAGATTCAGCTAAAATCACAAAATTGACAGTTATGAATTAAAAACTGTGAGAGACAAAATCGAATGCTTCACTTAAGTCTATTGTTTGTAATCATGTAAATCACAGCATTTACGAAATACCACGAACTAACCACGAAACCTTGTTTCAGTGCTAAGACCAATTTGCCCTCCACCACCACATTTCAAGAATCAGCATTTCTTTGCTATGGTTTTATCTGACAGTAAGTACTCTTTAACAATTTAATTAAGCACGGGTTATCTCCATACTCCATATTTCTCTAGGTTGTTCAATTCAATGTGTCAATGTTGTCTTCTTCCTGCCCTGTTTCCAAGTTATTTGAAGCCAGCGTAACATATTTTTTCAATCATTTTTTTTCTGTTTCTCGTAATTAATACCTACTCCCTTCTTATTCATGTCCTCCTACAGGCAGTTAATCCATCTTTTCCTCTTTCACATTCATATTAACACGCCTTCTCATCTACCTTTACTTTTCTATCAAGATCTGCCTCTTACTTATTCCTCACTTTATCATCTCATCCCATCTGCCTAGCTTTTTCCCGTAGGGATCACCAGCTTAGCGTGTCTACAACGTGCCCACACGTACTTGTATTTTCTCACTTTATCCGTCCTATTTATATAAAATTCGGATATTTATATATATATTATTTCTCAGATTGCAGACGGTCTAAACTGAGAATCCACAAGATGAGATACGTGTCACCAGAAAACTGCAAGTTATATTACAGGAGAACAGGGGTAACGTATACAATGCTTGCTTATATTTCTTCTTTTAAAAACTAGCTTTCGCCAGTGGGTTCACCCGCGTATGTAGCCAAATATAGCCTACATCATCTGCCGAGCCTTTTTCCCAACTATGTTGGGATCGGCTTCCAGTCTAACCGGATGTAGCTGAGTACCAGTGCTTTACAAGGAGCGACTGCCCTAATTGACCCCTTTAACCCAGTTACCCGGGCAACCCCTTAGTTAGACTGGCGTCAGACTTACTGGCTTCTGACTACCCGTAACGATTGCCAAGGATGTTCAATGACAGCCGGGATATACAGTTTAACGTGCCATCCGAAACACAGTCATTGGTGTCCAAATATACTAAGAAAGCCTAAATACAGCCTACAAACTCGGTAAATGGAACTGAAACTATTTTCCAAATCGGTCCGGTTTTGCGTGTTCACAAATACAAACTTTTCAACTTTATAACAACAACGTTATATCTGCGTATTGCATATTATATGACCAATCTTTTTATCGTCCCACTGCTGGGCTGTGGCCTCCTCTCACACAGAGAAGGTGCTCAATGCGGGTTGGTATTTCAATTAGAAATTCATCATCCCAATCCCTTATCCCAATTTTATTTGTGGTCCTTCTCCTGTCTACTTGTCCCCTTCCATACTCTTCTACCTGCCGTCATTTTGGAAATTAGAAAGGGAAATACATAATTTGTACGGCGCTAATGTCCTAATTCAATCTCCAATATCTAACCAACGCTTAGATATGTTATAGAAACCCGTTTATTCTTTAGCTGGACGTGGATACGATGTGGCCATCTCACACGGCGTGCGCTAGAAGCATTGCGGGAGGTTGGTGTGTTTGGCGCAGTGGAGCCATACTGGTCGTCAAAGTGGGCAAGCGATGGAGACTGGTACAGTATCATATATGTTCTTCTTCAATAATGACGTCCAAGACCGATGTCGGCCACGGCGGCTGTTCTCATATAAGGAAATCAGCCAGCTGCGCAGGACATATTATAGTGCACAAGCATTTGCTTGGACACAGGTGCACTCACTGTTCCTTCACTCTCATGGCGCGATGTGACGGCAATCCGACACCACCGGGGAGAGATCACAAGCAGGACCGACATTAACGTGCTCTCCGATGCATTGCTTCTTCAAATATCAATAGTTTAATTTAATAAAACTGTTTCCAGCTAGGTTTCGGTGTCTACGGCCCTGGTTGCCAGGCTCCTGCTAGGTTCTTGGACTATGGGAAGTACCACGACTGGGTAACGACCAGTGTGAAGAGGATCGGCAGACCAGCCATCACCACGCTCGGGGACAATCATCTCATCTTGAGAAGATGTAAGATCATATACGAGCTGTTTTTGAAGTTAAATTCTTCTTGGTCTGTTTGCAATATTCTATTTGTTGTTTTTCTTACTCGTTGTTTAACTTGTTTGGGGTTGATTTTAAAATTCTATCTACGAAAGAAGATAGCAACAGTGCAACGCACTCGTCCTATAAAAAGTTGTACAGTACTACAAATATATAGTCGGCCGATAGTTGACTTTTTCTCATAAATCAATATGAAAATGAATAATAACACACAATATAGCGATTAGGTATTTGATCGGTATCAGACCGCCCGACTAAAAACTTTGACTGAATTCACGCATTAAAAAAAATATCCTTGCAAGGGCCAACTAAATAGTTAGCCAGCTGCGCGCAGGCTAAATCCTAAAAAAATAATCGGGCCGATTATATTATTAAATCTCTCCTTCAAAAACTGTGTGATATGTGGACGGTCAGTATTATGGATTTACGATTAGGTACAGTCAACTTCAGGTCAGTGGTAACAGTTTTTTAGGAAAATCGTACTTATTACTATTGAGTTAAGGTGCATGATAGTTACCACTGATGTGCAGTCTACCGTACATCGTCATTTATAAACTTACATGACTTTGTAAAAGTGCTGATTTTCATTCGTACATGATAAATAAGTCATTCATAAATAACTTTTTATCTTTTTAATCCTCTACTAAACATTGTTTCAGCTCTGGGACACATGCAAAGGTATGGTCCCTGCGATAGAGAGGAGACCACTCGAGAACTATACACTGACAGCACAGTTATACCATATCGTCAAAGCGGCGTTGTGAGACATAACGTAAGTTCAATATGATAACGTTAATAATAGTTAAATATAAGCCCCGCAGGGCATCTGAGGCGGATGACGGGGAGTAGCGACCTCGCGGGGCTATATATCCGAGTGCTCCAGGGAGAGTATACTGTCCCCCATCTCCGGCCTGCCGGAGTGAAGGATGACGGGGGATAGGTGTCCCGCCTCTTGGCTTGCCTTCATCGGCCGGTCAGAGTGGAGTCGCTAGAGCAGGGTTAGCAGCCCGCTCGGAGGGTAGGTGCCTCGTGGTAAGTGGCGAGTGGGCCGGTGATGCTGGACCCACAGGGAGCGCGTGATCTGCGTTTAAAGTCCGCCGAGGTATCCTCACCCTTCAGCCGCTCATGTACCTGTTGCCCTCTTGTTGCGATTTAGCGACTGATTCCCGGGGGCCCAGTAAGTGAGGTGGCGAGTCTCCACCTGCCATTTTTACATGTATTTAATACATTGTCATCGGCAGGTGCCATAGTTCCCGTAGTTCCCCATTCTTAGTCCATTAGCATCCCATCACAATAGCCCAAGTAGTTTTCATCCATAGTTAGCAATAGTATAGCACAGAACCGGGGATTGTCCTTGGATACATTTCTATAGTGTATACAGGGATAATCGTCGGTTTTGTGTCACCATTTCATTGAAGTTCTCTCAAAAGGGCTTCAGCGTGTTGGCTTCAGCCCCACGTTCGCCTCCCAAGAATCCGGAACTCAACATTCCCGCGTTCTGGTAGAGACATACAAAATAGTTAAATATAATGTACATATAATAACGCTTGATCCATCTTCATCTCCCGAGTCTTTTCCCAACTATGTTGGAGTGGGCTTGCAGTCTAACCGGATGCAGCTGAGTACCAGTGCTTTACAAGGAGCGACTGCCTATCTGACCTCCTCAACCCAGTTACCCGGACAACCTGATACTCCTTGGTAAGACTGGTTGCCAGACTTACCGGCTTCTGACTACCTGTAACGACTGCCAAAGGTGTTCAAATGACAGCCGGGACCTGTTTGACGTGTCTTTCGAAACACAGTCATTGGTGTCCAAGATATACTTAGAAAGTACATACAAACTTAGAAAAGTTGCATTGGTACTTCTCAGACCTGGAATCGAACCCGCATCCTCATACTTGAGATAACTGATACTTAAATATTACACTAGACCTGCTCAACATTATGATCGATCGACTTCTAGAGCCAAAACTTTTATATATCCCTTTTATGAGATCACTTTGTTCGAAAAAGTTTTTTTATCCTTTACAGGTAACCCTAATTGGAACCCTAGAGTATTCCTGCGTAGTCATCAAGGCTCAATACTCTAAAATGACTAGAGGAACCCCAAAGATCAGGCTTCGAAGATACTGTCTCGGAGAGGCAAAATTCTGTTACGGATTCCAATATGCCGAGATACATTTCTTCGTGGAAATAAGCTTTCAGTTTGAAGTAAGTTTCGGAGTGCAAGCGTATGGCAGGCAAGCCATAGCTATAGACCCGAAGAGGGCGATAAAATACCTGAACAGCTTCAGGGAATACCCTAATATTCCAGAGTATGAACGGGTGAAAAATGAATCAGAAACTACGCTTATGAGCAGGGACTATCCGTGGTTTGGTTATCTTTGAGACCGATATGATTATTTTTGACTAGCTTCTGCCAGCGGTTTCACCCGCATCCCGTGGGAACCTCGGCACGGACCCGCATAAAAAGTAGTGCTCGGAGGATGATGATAGGCTAAACTGATTGAACATCTTTCATAATCTATACTAATATTATAAAGCTGAAGAGTTTGTTTGTTTGTTTGAACGCGCTAATCTCAGGAACTACTGGTCCGATTTGAAAAATTATTTCAGTGTTAGATAGCCCATTTATCGAGGAAGGCTATAGGCTACTTTTTATCCCGGTACGGGAAGTAGTTCCCACGGGATGCGGGTGAAACCGCTGGCAGAAGCTAGTTAGTATAGATGTATGTATTAAAAGTCATGCTAATATAGTTGAATTATCTTTCGTTTAATAAGTGCTTACTGAGATGAAGTGTAACTAGATAGGATATTTTTTATTAAAAAATATACAATGTATGAAAAAATATTGTTTTATTGGCTTCTTATACCTAACAAAAGTGTTCTTGACAGGATTGCAACTATTAAAATACGTTTTGAATGCTCCCTGCCAACCGCCTCGAAACTGATTGTCAGCTGCCGAATGTGAGCAGGCTCACTGTGAGCCTAATGTAGTGTATTGTTAGCTGCCAGTAGTTACATAGAGGGCAGCAGAAACGAGCGACCATAGACACCTCGCCATTCAGCCGTGCAACTCTGCTTGAAGGATTCCTTTTTCGAACGTCATTGTGACAAGATATGTTATAGTTTGACAAGAATACGATTTTGCCGCGCTTTTGGCCAATCTTAGTTGATTTTCATGTTAAAACTATTTCTTGTTATTTCCTCGTTAACCAACCTGCTTCTGGTTCTTAAGAATATAGTAATATTACTAAGTTAGATGTGAACAAAAAGAATATGTAGGGAAATACAATAAAATGCGTTACGTTCGCTAACTTTCGGTGGCGGACTGTCAACTTGGTTTGAACACAGCCAAGGCTGTATATAACTTTTTTGTAAATAAATACATAGATATAAAAAGCAACTCACAAACCAAGTATTCTGTGTGGGCGAGTGGGTAATAAGATCTTAATATAACAAGACCTTCTTTTGAAGAAGTCGCTTAAAATTGTTATAAAATAAACATAACCCGTCTACGTCAAAAAGGACAAAAATGTGTGAACAATTTTTTTTCTGGGTATGCACGATTCAAAGTCAAAGTCAAAAGTCTTCCTCTAGTGGTACTATGGAGAATAAAATGGCTAGCGGAGATGCCATAAGGCATACAGGGGCCCGATTCTCCTAATTTTACTTAAGCGACGATCGATCGACGTTCGACTCGATTCGACTGAGATCCAATCCCGACTCGATTACGATTGAAGCGTATGTGGCATTCCGCTATTTTTTCTTTGAAATAAACGTTTTTATCCTTTTCTATCATTCAATAATGAATCATTTTGTCTGCAAATGATTTACGATTGCAAAATGATTGTACAGCAAACTACCATATAGACCAAAATCACCAAAATAGCAGACCAATCGCACACCAATCAAATGTCAATCGAATACGATTGGTCTTTTATTAGTAGCAGAATGCCCGATATGGTTAAAACTGCTATTGCGATCATATTGCAATTCGATTTCTATTCGATTTTAACATTATTAACTTAGGAGAATCGGGCCCCAGGTCGGTAGGTCAGGCGCCTCCTTCTAGGTCAACCACGTACGGTGGGCGTGACGAGAACGATCAATTCGAATGACTAACCTTTCGGGTTCCTTGACACATCTGTCAACGATGTTTGGTTGTATAAAAAACTAGCTTTTGCCCGCGACTTCGTTCGCGTGGAATAGTGGCATCCGGCAGATTTTTGGTTTGAACAATAGATGGCGCTGTATGTCCGGAATAAATTGTATTTTTTATTTTTTGTTTTTGTTTATCCTATGTCCTTCTCCTGGCTCTATACTATCTCTCGGCCAGTTTTCAGCTAAATCGGGTCAGCCGTTCTTGAGTTATAAGTGAAGTAACTAACACGACTTTCTTTTATATATAATAAAGAAGATAAAGATGTGTGGGTTTCAGCAATCTGGGTCCCGATTCTCCTAATTTTACTTAAGCGACATACGATTCACGTTCGACTCGGTTCGACTGAGATCCAATCCCGACTCGATTACGATTGAAGCGTATGTGGCATTCCGCTATTTTTTCTTTGAAATAAACGTTTTTATTTCTCATTATTAATCTGTCATTCAATAATGAATCATTTTGTCTGCAAATGATTTACGATTGCAAAATGAATTAGATCAAACTAAATATCAAACTAAATAAATGAATGTAGATAGACCAAAAAATCACCAAAATAGCAGACCAATCGCAAACCAATCGAATGTCGTTGGAATACGATTGGTCTTATGTTAGTAGCAGACTGCCCGATATGGTTAAAACTGCTATTGCGATCATATTGCGACTCGATTTCTATTCGATTTTGACATTATTAACTTAGGAGAATCGGGCCCCTGTAACGTTCCTCGTCTCCCGAACACCCGCATGTTGTCGCGCTACTTTCTTAGGAGATTTTTTGTTATGACATCTCCGCTAGTCATTTTGTTCTCTATCTCTCCATATTTTTTGACGCAATCGGTTTTTTTAATTATTAGAGATTTTTTTTATGTATATAGATTTAGTCTTTTTTAAAAGTCATGTAAATGTTGAAATTGTAAATAAATACTCAGTATAGATACAAAAAAAGGTTTTTAATAACATTTTTACTTACCTTTTTCCTAACCCTTTTGACAGGCTTGTTTTCCAAATTTAACTTGGGTATCGATCCTTGTCGCAGCTTCTTAAAACCACTTTTCGTATGGTAAAAGTCATTTGGATCAAAATGTATCGAACATATTTTCGAATAAATCGTTGGCGACCAATTAGGTTTTTTTAAATTCTGTAACCACAACTTTCTTATTTCTGTATTAACTGGAAACCTAAAATGAAAGGAAAAAAACGCCATTAATTTGTTGAGATCTTTTTTAACACACTTTATAACGTCGACTTGTATGTAGGTAAATATGTAAATCTATGGTTCCTACCTTTTTATTATGTACCAGCACATCTATCTACACAAATCTGTCAAATGTTTTCAATAGACTTTCAACCTTATCACAATAATGCAAGGTTGATGTTCGATTGCCAAAATTTGACAGATTCGGGTACGTACATTTTTAGCTGTCAAATCGCCGATGTGAGCAATGCGCGGCAAGTAGGTATACGGCTGGTTATGGTTTGGTTATCGTTATAGTTAAAAGTCGCGCTTAGAATCAAGTTGGTACTTAATTTTTATATTTTAGCTATGTTAGTAAACATGCATTTATTACAGTCGAAAACTGGTCAAAATAATATGAACAAAACGATCTATCAAGTTTGATTTCTCGACGACAGATGTCATTAGCATCAAACAACATGCAAACAACAAAATATCTGACCGTTTTTCGGTGTAATTGACAGTAGCTGTCAAAAATCATCATCTCTCAAACCTCGAAAACTGACAGCTGTCAACTACACAAGACGCGATTACACTACGATTATTAAATACGTTAAAAGGCACTTACACATGAAACGTTATACCATCAACACTTTTGGATTGTGTACCCGAACAATTCTTGCATCCGTCTACGGCACACTTCATTATAAATATTTCACAAAACAAAATACACAAATATATTGAACTGACGTTCGCGGTGACAGTTCACTCGCGACTAGAGGTTATTGATCGCGAAGCGTATGACGTCATGACCTGGTTATAACATGGCGTCTGGCCGACTCGATTCGTTCGACTTTGTTTCTATACCCCGAGAGAGAAAGAGACGAGTATACTCAGCGAGTACAAAGAAATTAGAGGTCGAAATTGGTCAAAACAATTCGTTATTTGTTGGTGTACCAAGGGTTAATATTATGAAATAATTAAAAGTTCTAAGATAGGTACGCTTTTATTGACTAATTTCAGATTTTTTTGTACACACATATGTATAAAAACCGGCCAAGTGCGATTAGGAATCGCGCACGTAGGGTTCCGTGCCATTGTTTGGAAAATGAGCAAAAAATCACGTTTGTTGTATGGGAGCCCCCCAAAATATTTATTTTATTCTAGTTTTCAGTATTTGTTGTTATAGCGGCTACAGAAACATATCATCTGTGAAAATTTCAACTCTCTAACGGTTCATGATATACAGCCGGTAGATACGGACGGACAGGGAAGCGAAAACAATAGGGTCCCGTTTTACCCTTTTTGGACGGAATCCTAAAAACAAAAGTCGACATAACTTTTACACCCCAGCTTTTAAAAATCTCTGAATTTTAATTTAGGTTGTTTATGATATTAACAAACATAAATATAAATATCAAAAACACGAACTTTTGTTAGCTGCACTAAACTGCCATTCAATCCTGCCATTCTTCTTTATTATCTACATAGTTCCTTACATACAGACCTAATTTTAATCATCGGCAAGGATATTGAGCCCTGACCTTCACCTGCGCAGTAGTGATTTATTGGTTTATTGCCATAAGTGTACAGTGCGCAAAGCGATCCCCACTCTTCCGCCGAGAGCTCGTTATCCGTGCCGATAACTACAACACCGCGTTATTGTGAAATTCGAAGACTATATGACCACGGGACTGCGTATACAGTGCCTGCGACGCTCTTCAAGTGTTTCTGCTTTTAAGTACACATTGGCCTGTGTTGGGCCAAGCTTTGCAATGCACAATTGTATGCCATGGTCAAATTTTAATGACGTTTACACATTGGCGCATGGCTCATTGCTGCCTGGCAAACCACTTGCGATGGACGTCGAAGTAACTAAGGCTGCGGCTATTTATTTGTATACTACACTACTATATTAATTGTTACACGCAACACAAAAGTGTACTATCCCCAGAGCGGCCGGTGACGAACTAAACATTGGCCCATTGTGTAAACACCACGGGCCGCGCTGGTCCACGATTCCTTTGACGTGTGCCCAAAATCCCCTCCCATTCCACTGACTTTTATTCCTTCTCCTACACAGTAAACGCAGTACGGTTGTGGAATTCGCTGCCGCCTGAATTAAGGAACTGTCAAACTGTTGCTACTTTTAAACAGAAACTCAAAAGTTACTATTTGTCCTCCTCTTCTTCATAGAGTCATTTTATAAAATATGTATTTTTGTATGTATGTATTATCTTTTGCTTTATATATGTATATATGTGTGTAATTTATATATCTTTACTATGTCCTTTTACACAGTCTATCTACCTACTTCTCTTCATTCTAACTCTCCTACTACGGGTCTGCTGGAAGAGATTTCGATTTAGAAATAAGCAGTACCTTTGTACTATTTCTATGCCATGTCAGTTTCTTTTATATGTTCACTGTGTACATAAATTGTTAAATAAATAAATAAATAAATAAATAAATAAAAGCGACAACTCGCCGAATGCACGCCAACATTGACAAATGTCCGCCAACATACACCAATACCCCGTGGCGTGTATTGGCCACGCTTGGGCCAATGTGGCTTTAGTGTTTTTGCTCTTATTATAGGCTACGTTCCAAGTAAAAAGCTTTAGTAGCGACCAAGTCGATGACCTGCGAACACGCTAAATTATTGTGGATTTTATTTAGTTAAAAAGAATAAAAATGCCTACATGCGCGGTGAAATGGTGCGGGAAACAATCCAGGACATCTAATTGCACCAAGGATGGTATTACTTTTCATCGGTAAGTAAACAATACCAACATTTGGCTTTGATTTAATTATATTACGAAGTACCACAGGGGTCTATTTAAATTGGTGGTTGGTGAACCGCGCTCACGCTCGTTGATATCTTTTGTCCCTTTCTTTCATTAAGAAATTCGAATACGTTCATCTCTTTCTTGCCCTTTGTATTCCTATCGAAGAAATTTGGGCTGTTACCTTGGATGAAGTCGATATCGATAATATTACATTTACATTATTTAAAAAATCTATTTTATTTTGTCCAATGTGTTAAATAACCGTTTATTATAGCCGTTCCCGGTGCCCCCAGAAATTACTTTCGATGTGATCGATAAAAAATGTATTTTCATTTTAGATTTCCGAAGATTCCAGAAATAAAAGAGAAGTGGATAGATATCATCAAGAGGGAAAATTGGTTTCCATCAAAATACAGCGTTGTTTGCTCAAGACACTTCACCCCCGACTGTTTTGAATATTTAAAACAAGGCCGCCTTTTATTTAGTTCAGCGATTCCAACAAAATTTTTGCCTACCTTAGTAAGTTTTTATAAATATCATAATTTTTTCTCATAATTAAATTGTGCATGTACCTATTTCAAATATATCCAATCATTACAGGCTTCGAAGACATTTAAAAAAATATATAATTAAGTAAGATTTATTTATATATTAAGATTTAGATTAAGATATTGAGATCTTAATAATAATCATTAACCCCTTACTTATAAAATCTCTAATCACCTTCTAAGCAACATTTTAACCAATCACTACTTAAAGTCTTAAGTAGTGATTAAATGTTCCTTAAGACATGCTTAAGCAACGTTTATACGTAAGAATTTTCTTAAACAGCCCTTAAGTATTACTTATATTTAATTCACGTTTATAAGTAGGGCTGATGATTTTTAAATAAAAAGATAAGCATTGCTTGATACGATGAAATAAATTTTATCGATATTTTTAAAATCGAAAGAGAGCCCTTGCTTGGCGTACTCGTACAACTCGACCTTGAACTGACCAATAGCCGCGAATTATGCCGCGTCCCCCAGCTCACAGCGGTGAGTCGTGTTCTTAGATGAAATTGCTCTCTGTATCCTATTCGCCGAGCCGTGAGCCAAAATGTAAACAAAGAACAACACTTCAAAATGGCGGGTATAACCCGACCGATGACAAAACGTCACATTTTTATGTAAAATGTTCGCAGTATCTGTGGTCTACAATTTAGTAGCGTTCCAAAATATGCCAGGGGCTCGATTCTCCTAATTTTACTTAAGACTTTGATGCGTCATTATGCTTTGGATATAGTCACAAAAAAATAACAAAAAAAAGATTAAGAAAGTTTGATCATTTATCTTGGAAGTGTTCTAAATAAATATTGGTCTATTTAAAAGTAAAACAATATTTTAAAATAATTTTTGTTTGCAATGCAAAAAATCTATATAAATCTTGTGATGCGCGGTGACGGTGTTCAACTTAAAACTTTAGTCAGATAGTCAGCACCAAGCGCTTACCAAGGAAGGACGTATCGCTCGCTGTTGCGCCGCGTAAACTCGCCGGAGTTCGAAAAATATAGCGCAACTAACACGTTTTGATACAAGTGAGTTTTTATTTAATTTATTAGTTATAATGATCTGATTGAAATGTAATATACATAAGTATTAACCCATGATATTCTAATGCGAAAATGTTATAGATAGGCTTCTCTTTTTTTGATGTTGGTTATATAGAAATATGTACGTAAACGTCATCGTCGTTAGTTTACTTCTTTGTTTGAATTGTTTATATAATTTATTCTCCAAATTAAATTCTATTAATTATTTTCAGCATAATTCATAATCATGGGAAGAAGAGACAAAAGAAGAATATTCGGTGCTGTCAAAATTAAAAAAAAAGTTTTGGCCGATAATTTAAAACGCGCAAGAGAAGCTCAGTGGTAAGAAATTTATCAAATACGCATTTTAAATATACTCAGTAATATTTAGATAACAAAATACGCTACATACGTGCTCTTCTCTATGTCAAGAAGTATTTTGTTTTGTTATATTTTAATATGATGTTTCTTGGGTATTTATTTTGATTTTTTATTCTGTTTCACCCATTAAACTTGTTTCTTATCTATAGGCAAAAAAGAGCTCAAATGCAGCAGGAGCAAGTAAAGGCAAATGAAAATATTGCTTCTGATTTAACAAAGGTAAGTGTTGATCACCTATTGACATAATTCGCTTAGGGGACTACTAATATTACTGGGCCCCGATTCTCCTAAGTTAATAATGTCAAAATCGAATAGAAATCGAATCGCAATATGATCATAATAGCAGTTTTAACCACATCGGGCATTCTGCTACTAATAAAAGACCAATCGTATTCGATTGACATATTTTGAGATTGGTGTGCGATTGGTCTGCTATTTTGGTGATTTTGATCTATACGGTAGTTTGCTACAGCAAACTGATTCACGATTTACGATTTACTTTATAACTTTATTATTTGATTTATTAAACATTTGCAGACAAAATGATTCATTATTGAATGACAGAAAAGGATGAAAACGTTTATTTCAAATAAAATGGAGAGTCAATTTGTAATTTATTACCGCTGCATAAAGTTCAAATTCGCGTGCGTGTTGGAGGATCTAATATCGCGTTCTGAAACTCAACAAACGCGACAAAATTGCATAGTCTCAAAATACATAGTACATAAATAGTGGTCGGCTTCAAGAAACTTAATTTTAACTAACTTCAGTTGTTAATCTGTCCGATTATTTTTTTAATAAGACTATAAAGAAATCGAAAGATAAATCTTAAGTTTTGTCAGAAATTAAATTATAAATCTTAAGTTAAATTTCTGAACGCAATCATAATATTTGACATTAGATTTGATAACCAACTAATACCTATGTCAATCCATCCTGTCGCATTTCAGAGCACGTGTTACGAGTTACGATATCTATGAGTGCATCCTTCTATCTTTGTGGCTACGTGCGCGAGAACTTTCTTTACTTTGGTGATCCTTTGATAGTGACATTCCATAGGCTATATAAAATTCTATATTGCCCACGCAGACGAAGTCGCGGGCAACAACTAGTCTATAATATAAAAATGAATCGCAAAATGTGTTGGTAAGCGCATAACTCAACAACGCCTGGACCAATTTGGCTAATTCTTTTTTTGTTGTGTTTGTTATTGTCAGAAAAAAATAGGGTAAAGTAGAGAAGTCAGTTGACGGGAGCGAAGCCGCGGGCAAAAGCTAGTTACAAATATAATTTGTAATTACCATATCACAAATCGCGAATTTAAACGTTATATACGAGTTTTGATGCGTCATTATGCTTTGGATATAGTCACAAAACAATAACAAAAAAAAGATTAAGAAAGTTTGATCATTTATCTTGGGAGTGTTCTAAATAAATATTGGTCTATTTAAAAGTAAAACAATATATTAAAATAATTTTTGTTTGCAATGCTAAGAATCAATATAAATCTTGTGACGCGCGGTGACTGTGTTCAATTTTAGTCAGCGCCAAGTGCTTACCAAGGAAGGACGTATCGCTCGCTGTTGCGCCGCGTAAACTCGCCGGAGTTCGAAAAATATAGCGCAACTAACACGTTTTGATACAAGTGAGTTTTTATTTAATTTATTAGTTATAATGATCTGATTGAAATGTAATATACATAAGTATTAACCCATGATATTCTAATGCGAAAATGTTATAGATAGGCTTCTCTTTTGATGCTGGTTATAAAGAAATATGTACGTAAATGTCATCGTCGTTAGTTTACTTCTTTGTTTGAATTGTTTATATAATTTATTCTCCAAATTAAATTCTATTAATTATTTTCAGCATAATTCAATCATGGGAAAAAGAGACAAAAGAAGAATATTCGGTGCTGTCAGAATTAAAAAAAAAGTTTTTGGCCGATAATTTAAAACGCGCAAGAGAAGCTCAGCGGTAAGAAATTTATCAAATACGCATTTTAAATATACTCAGTAATATTTAGATAACAAAATACGCTACATACGTGCTCTTCTCTATGTCAAGAAGTATTTTGTTTTGTTATATTTTAATATGATGTTTCTTGGGTATTTATTTTGATTTTTTATTCTGTTTCACCCATTAAACTTGTTTCTTATCTATAGGCAAAAAAGAGCTCAAATGCAGCAGGAGCAAGTAAAGGCAAATGAAAATATTGCTTCTGATTTAACAAAGGTAAGTGTTGATTACCTATTGACATCATTCGCTTAGGAGACTACTAATATTACTGAGCCCCGATTCTCCTAAGTTAATAATGTCAAAATCGAATAGAAATCGAATCGCAATATGATCATAATAGCAGTTTTAACCACATCGGGCATTCTGCTACTAATAAAAGACCAATCGTATTCGATTGACATATTTTGATTGGTGTGCGATTGGTCTGCTATTTTGGTGATTTTGGTCTATAGGTAGTTTGCTACAGCAAACTGATTCACGATTTACGATTTACTTTATAACTTTATTATTTGATTTATTAAACATTTGCAGACAAAATGATTCATTATTGAATGACAGAAAAGGATGAAAACGTTGATTTCAAATAAAATGGAGAGTCAATTTGTAATTTATTACCGCTGCATAAAGTTCAAATTCGCGTGCGCCTTGAAGGATCTAATATCGCGTTCTGAAACTCAACAAACGCGACAAAATTGCATAGTCTCAAAATACATAGTACATAAATAGTGGTCGGCTTCGAGAAACTCAACTTTAACTAACTTCAGTTGTTAATCTGTCCGATTATTTTTTTAATAAGACTATATAGAAATCGAAAGATAAATCTTAAGTTTTGTCAGAAATTAAATTATAAATCTTAAGTTAAATTTCTGAACGCAATCATAATATTTGACATTAGATTTGACCACCAACTAATACCTATGTCAATCCATCCTGTCGCATTTCAGAGCACGTGTTACGAGTTACGACATCTATGAGTGCATCCTTCTATGTTTGTGGCTACGTGCGCGAGAACTTTCTTTACTTTGGTGATCCTTTGATAGTGACATTCCATAGGCTATATAAAATTCTATATTGCCCACGCAGACAAAGTCGCGGGCAACAACTAGTCTATAATATAAAAATGAATCGCAAAATGTGTTGGTAAGCGTATAACTCAACAACGCCTGGACCAATTTGGCTAATTCGTGTTTGTTATTGTCAGAAAAAAATAGGGTAAAGTAGAGAAGTCAGTTGACGGGAGCGAAGCCGCGGGCAAAAGCTAGTTACAAATATAATTTGTAATTACCATATCACAAATTTTCGCGAATTTAAACGTTATATACGAGTTTTGATGCGTCATTATGCTTTGGATATAGTCACAAAAAAATAACAAAAAAAAGATTAAGAAAGTTTGATCATTTATCTTGGGAGTGTTCTAAATAAATATTGGTCTATTTAAAAGTAAAACAAAATATTAAAATAATTTTTGTTTGCAATGCAAAGAATCAATATAAATCTTGTGATGCGCGGTGACGGTGTTCAAGCCCTATCAGTTTACTCAATGTGTTCGGCAAGATCTACGAGATACTTATCTATAAGCGTCTCAAAGATTACGTCGACGCAAAGAGTCTTATTCCATTAGAACAGTTTGGTTTTCGAACCCATCACTCTTGTGTCCAACAAGTCCACCGCATCGTGGAAGGTGTGAGCCACGGATTCCAACGTGGCCTACTCACCGGTACGATACTCTTCGATATAGCAAAGGCATTCGACAAAGTCTGGCACAATGGCTTGATTTACAAGCTTTACCAACTCGGTGTCCCAGACCGTCTCGTCGTCATCTTACGAGACTTTTTGTCGAACCGCACCTTTCGCTATCGCATAGACGGCACTCTTTCTTCGGCTCACCCTATAAAAGCTGGCGTCCCACAAGGCTCGGTACTCTCCCCCATCCTGTTCACGCTATACACTAGCGATATTCCCAAGAACAAGCATGTTCAATTAGCCCTATTCGCCGACGACACGGCAATCTACTGCTCAGGCCGCAGCCCAGCCACCATAGTGAGTCATCTCCAAACCTACTGCAACACCCTAGGTGTCTGGACTAGGCTATGGAGAATCGAACTCCACCCCGACAAAAGCCAGGCCATACTCTTTTCGAGCCCCCGCCGTAGGCTTCCTCCCGCGCCCCCATCAGTCACCATGTTTGGTAGGCCGATTCCTTGGAAGGAGCATGCCAAATATCTAGGTGTAATTTTAGACCAGCGCCTCTCATTCGCCGAGCACATAAATAAGGTGCGCTCTAGAGCAGCCTTTGTGTACGGCAGATTGCACTTCTTGCTCAATTCAAAGAGCAAATTATCTCTTAAATGCAAGTTACGCCTCTACGTAGCGTGCATACGCCCCATCATGATGTATGCTTGCCCTGTGTTCGCACAGGCAAGACATCGCCGCCTTCACAGAATGCAGACCCTTCAAAACCGTGCTTTACGGAAAATCACAGGAGCTCCCTATTATGTTCGAAATAAGATTCTTCATCTCGACTTAAAAATCCCCACCATCCGCCAGTATATGAAGCGTGCCGCCATAAGGCACTTCGAACGCGCTGAGAAACACGATAACTCACTTATCGTGTCAGCCAGTAATTACACTCCCTCCCGCATCAGTAGGATTCGCCGCCCTAGGCATGCCCTCCTAGAACCTGACGATGAGATAACTGTCCTCCAAGAGAGTAGTAAACTAACTAGCACTCTACACAAATACAAACCGCGTTCGTACAAACCTCGCCGCCGAGGTCCGCCGCGACGTCCCGTTAATTGTCCTCCCGACCCTTGCTCATCGAGCCAGCCCGCGAGCTGAGCCAGTAGCTTTAAATTCCCCATTTAATAATAATGATCATATGATCCAGCCTGTCCTCTTGCTGCCTCCCCAGCGACGCCCTAAGCCGAGGTTCGACCCCACAGGGGGTACCCTTAGCGCAGTCGCTTAGTTTATAAGTTTGTTTTACGCCCCTGGCTGGAGGCCTTAAATTCTAGGCATCCACAGGGAAAAGTCCGGTTAAGCAGTACACGGCCTCCTAGGCTGAACTGCGAGATGCCATACCAAAAAAAAAAAAAAAAAAAAATGACGGTGTTCAACTTAAAACTTTAGTCAGCGCCAAGCGCTTACCAAGGAAGGACGTATCGCTCGCTGTTGCGCCGCGTAAACTCGCCGGAGTTCGAAAAATATAGCGCAACTTACACGTTTTGATACAAGTGAGTTTTTATTTAATTTATTAGTTATAATGATCTGATTGAAATGTAATATACATAAGTATTAACCCATGATATTCGAATGCGAAAATGTTACAGATAGGCTTCTCTTTTTTTGATGCTGGTTATAAAGAAATATGTACGTAAATGTCATCGTCGTTAGTTTACTTCTTTGTTTGAATTGTTTATATAACTTATTCTCCAAATTAAATTCTATTAATTATTTCCAGCATAATTCATAATCATGGGAAAAAGAGACAAAAGAAGAATATTCGGTGCTGTCAAAATTAAAAAAAAAGTTTTGGCCGATAATTTAAAACGCGCAAGAGAAGCTCAGTGGTAAGAAATTTATCAAATACGCATTTTAAATATACTCAGTAATATTTAGATAACAAAATACATACGCTATATACGTGCTCTTCTCTATGTCAAGAAGTATTTTGTTTTGTTATATTTTAATATGATGTTTCTTGGGTATTTATTTTGACTTTTTATTCTGTTTCACCCATTAAACTTGTTTCTTATCTATAGGCAAAAAAGAGCTCAAATGCAGCAGGAGCAAGTAAAGGCAAATGAAAATATTGCTTCTGATTTAACAAAGGTAAGTGTTGATCACCTATTGACATAATTCGCTTAGGGGACTACTAATATTACTGGGCCCCGATTCTCCTAAGTTAATAATGTCAAAATCGAATAGAAATCGAATCGCAATATGATCATAACAGCAGTTTTAACCATATCGGGCATTCTGCTAGTAATAAAAGACCAATCGTATTCGATTGACATTTGATTGGTGTGCGATTGGTCTGCTATTTTGGTGATTTTGGTCTATACGGTAGTTTGCTACAGCAAACTGATTCACGATTTACGATTTACTTTATAACTTTATTATTTGATTTATTAAACATTTGCAGACAAAATGATTCATTATTGAATGACAGAAAAGGATGAAAACGTTTATTTCAAATAAAATGGAGAGTCAATTTGTAATTTATTACCGCTGCATAAAGTTCAAATTCGCGTGCGCGTTGGAGGATCTAATATCGCGTTCTGAAACTCAACAAACGCGACAAAATTGCATAGTCTCAAAATACATAGTACATAAATAGTGGTCGGCTTCGAGAAACTCAATTTTAACTAACTTCAGTTGTTAATCTGTCCGATTATTTTTTTAATAAGACTATATAGAAATCGAAAGATAAATCTTAAGTTTTGTCAGAAATTAAATTATAAATCTTAAGTTAAATTTCTGAACGCAATCATAATATTTGACATTAAATTTGACAACCAACTAATACCTATGTCAATCCATCCTGTCACATTTCAGAGGAGCACGTGTTACGAGTTACGATATCTATGAGTGCATCCTTCTATCTTTGTGGCTACGTGCGCGAGAACTTTCTTTACTTTGGTGGTCCTTTGATAGTGACATTCCATAGGCTATATAAAATTCTATATTGCCCACGCAGACGAAGTCGCGGGCAACAACTAGTCTATAATATAAAAATGAATCGCAAAATGTGTTGGTAAGCGCATAACTCAACAACGCCTGGACCAATGAGGGTTTTCGATACTTTTTCTGCCACCGGGTGGCGCCACGTATGCGTCAGGTCCAAACAGCTGTCAAATAGTATGGAATAGGGTTGTTTCCTAGTATTCAATCAATTAAAAATAGGTATATGGAGTGAAAGTTCACAAAACTAGAAACACGATAAGCTATATTATATTATTTATAACTGACCACATAATTTTTAAACAATTTATGAATTTTAAAGTTATCGTCTATTACGTCACGCCCTTGAAAACGGCGAATCGAGTCCGATGTCGTCACTTTACATTGAAAATGAAAAGTATTTGACAGTGACATTCTATGACAGGTATAACCTGAGAATTGATGTGTTGTTTTCTTTAGTTTTTATTTGTATTTGAGCGAAAGAAAGTTAGGAAAGAATTATAGAGAAAGGATTTATGAAAGCTGATAGTTTTATTGTCGCTCAATTCTTTGCTAATAACCACGATGACACAAATATAACCTCAATAAAAAACACAAACTTTACGTTCCTTTGCACAGTTTTATTTTACCGCGTACACAACTCAAAACATTACAGGTATTTTTTGTGCCCAATGTTTAAAAATAATTTAAATGTTTAAAATATTTGTTTTTGTATCTATATAATAAGAATAAATTATTGAAATTTAAAAATCAATGAGTTTTTTCTAATTAGTTTCTTCTCTTTAGATGTGCGTTAAAGTGTGAAGGAACACATAGTACATGTTGACGTCACAGTCACGTGATCGAGCGTTTTCTGGGCAATGTTTTAAGAAAAATAGAAAAAAATCGAATACATAAAAAGTAAAGAGATTTAAGACGCAAAATTATAGGAGGGGTGATCTTTAAATTATTTAGAAGCTATTTCAATAGATTTTCGAAAATTGGAAACAACCCTATTGTAGGTGCCGAACTTATTGTTTATTGAAATTCTGTTATATTGGAAGTGTTATTGATTTTATTATGGACTACGGTCAGAATAAGGTTTCCGAACTAAAAATTGAGCTAAGAGAGAGGGTGCAAAAGTCACTGGTACTAAGGAAAAGCTTGTTGAAAAATTTGTTAACACAATATGATTTAGTTTTTTTTATTTACTCAACCGCAATAGTAAAACAATAATGCAGTGCTTTAATTATAAAATAAAAAAAAACACTAAAATCGTTCACTATTCATAGTAAAGATAAGCACTTTGACAGTTATCTGGACCTGACGACTCGGTGCTGCCACCTCGTGGACGCCATTTTAGAAAACCCTCATTTGGCTAATTCTTTTTTTGTTGTGTTTGTTATTGTCAGAAAAAAATAGGGTAAAGTAGAGAAGTCAGTTGACGGGAGCGAAGCCGCGGGCAAAAGCTAGTTACAAATATAATTTGTAATTACCATATCACAAATTTTCGCGAATTTAAACGTTATATACGAGTTTTGATGCGTCATTATGCTTTGGATATAGTCACAAAAAAATAACAAAAAAAAGATTAAGAAAGTTTGATCATTTATCTTGGGAGTGTTTTAAATAAATATTGGTCTATTTAAAAGTAAAACAATATTTTAAAATAATTTTTGTTTGCAATGCAAAGAATCAATATAAATCTTGTGACGCGCGGTGACGGTGTTCTGTTCAACTTTAGTCAGCGCCAAGCGCTTACCGAGGAGGGACGTATCGCTCGCTGTTGCGCCGCGTAAACTCGCCGGAGTTCGGAAAATATAGCGCAACTAACACGTTTTGATACAAGTGAGTTTTTATTTTATTTATTAGTTATAATGATCTGTACTGCGATTCTATAAAACTCGATCAACAACTCGCATTTCACTTCGATTCGAAATGTCATTTCATACTTTAGGGGAGGTAGGGGAGGGATGGGCACTTTTTCACAATTTATTGCATAAAAAATCAGATTTTACAGATCATTATCAACTTTTATTGCCATTTCTTATATTCGGCTAGATATAATGAAAGAGCTTTCCTAAAAATTACAATCAGTTTCAACATTACGAGATATTTAAACGGTTTTATTTAGCTCACCCCGTTTGTTTTATTATTTATTCTTGGATCAAATTTAGTAATTCAAATTTCACCCTCTTCCTGTCAACCGATTGGTCTGAAATTTTGTATACACCTTTAATTAAATCCAATATGGCCGCCGGCACAAAATGGCACAGCCCCCTCAATATGGGTATCAAATGAAAGGGCTACACAAGTAGAATACTGTCAGCAACCCCAGCGGGGCGCAACAGGGCCAAGGCCTGCCTGCACGTCGATTCTATAAAATTCGAACAACAACTCGCATTTCACTTCGCTATTCACTCTCACTTTGCATTCGATTCAGAACGACCTTGATTTTGCATTCTGTAAACATCACCTAATCACTTGCGAAGTGAAGTGAGCTCGACATCGACCAATGCTGTGCTAGCGACTTCCCCACTCGACAAAATGTCAACCGAGATTAATCAGTTTTTAATTTTATCAGTTTTGACACAGAATTTTAGCTAAATATGATGTTTTAGTTATAATTTGTTATTGTAAGGAATTTGAGGCAGCTTTTAAGTATAAAATAAACAGAAATCTCTAAATTCGTGCTGTGAATATAATCTATGCTTACCCTACGAAAAAAAAAGAGTAGCTCCTCCATATGTGGGATCCACATGTAAAATATTTAAATCTGCATCTGTTATCTGAAAAAGAAATAAATTACAATGACTCTATTATACCTAATTATAATTGATTACAACATTGAAATCCATTTTACCAATTGCACATTTCTTGCATGGTAGCCTTTGCGGCAGTAAAACCGTTCTTCGTTCTCTGCTGGTCTCTTCATTGCCACCAGAGTGCCATCAATACAGCCTATGGTGGCTGGAAACCCAAACCTTTTGTAGAACCTGTAATTTACAATAATCACTAACATGATCAACTGTAAAAATAAAAGGGTCAGTTTAATTATAATAATATTAAAATTATATTATATCTAGGTACTAACCTTTCTTTTAAAATTTGCCTTTCTTGCTGATTTTGAGGAAACCTTATATATTTTTTTACTACGGCCGGATTGTTCAGAGCTTCCACTACTTCATTTATGCAACGAGATGCAGACGGTTGCGATAAATAAGTTCTGATGCCCTCTTTAATAACCTTCTGGTAACTGCCACTAGCCAAGAATGATAAAGTACATAGTATCTGTGAAACAATAAATCAATAAAAAATGTAATACCTACTTTATCTGGATTTAGTGAAAACAAAATTGAGACCAATTTGGATATTTTCATGCTTAAGAGAATACCAATATTATAACTGAAGTACAGAGTCTTTAAGACTAACATGAAAACATATCAGCTAGCGGGGAAACCACATAAAGGGAATACTCCTTATTAAGAACTAAGTGTTTTTCTTATTATTGTGTGCTTGATTACAATTTTTCAACTATAAACTGTGTCAATACTTACTTTTACACGAGTTGTAAGTCCTTTGCCTCGACGTTTTGTGGGCTTTATCAGGGGCAGTAAATCAGACTCCAGTTGGTCAATTAGCTCCTTTGACAATCTATATATGCTCACATAGTCATCATCGCGAGTTAATAAAGATAAACTACGAATTCTAGCAGATTGTTGACGCTTTTCTAAATTATCTAAAGCATGAGCTTCTTCTAATAAAGATTTAAGCAAAAACATTCTAGCCATCGTTAAAGGTAGGCACTTAATCACTTTAAAACACTTAGAACTTTATTTAAACACTATTTTAAATATAATAGTCTCTACATCAAGTGGATCAAGTTGGCAACGGTACCTGATACAAGATTCTATAAAGGATTTTTCGCGCAGATTTATAACCTCACAAATTTTCACTGACGAAGAAGAGCAAAAAGGACAATGCTCAAAAAAAACCCAAGCCCGGCGCAAACGAAAAGTAACTCAAATTATAGGTATAGTATGGCCATAACCGCTGCGCACTCCCTGAGGTATGCAAGGCGAGGTGGGAGGCGAGGAAAAAAGAGCATACTATACCTATAATTCACATGAGATCAATACACGTCAGACAAATCTAACGATATCAGTTTTCATTTCTAAGGCAGGACTTGTGGCGGAACGGTAGTCGGAAACTCGGAATCTATATTATGCTCGATATTGTATTAAAATACCTAGACAGTTATGCCCGTTTTCACCAACAACCTCTTACCGTTTCCCTATCTAAATGCTACTTTTAATAAGGACCCCTCCCAATTTGACACCTACCTAAATTCATTTTCACCACACTTATACATGGATCCCTTAAGTAAGTGACAGATTACTAGTTCTACAAACGATAATGCAAAGTCGATATTTTATCGATAAAATGATTTTTCTGTACTTCTGAAGAAACAAACGTCTATCGAGTATATATTACTAAAGCCTGTGAGTTTTTTTTCTTGTGATGTTATTTTAATTTAACTTAAACTACATTACGCTATGTTTTATGCAATAAAACAGTAAAGAGGTTTTCTATAGGTGAATTTTTACCTATGTCATTCGCGCGTTTGTCAAATTGACTGATGTGTGTGTATATAGAGTGAGATTAATTTTGGGTTTATTATTGTTGAATAGATAAGTTTATTTTGGCAGAGAAGAGAAAACGAGGATAAACCTTTCATACAGAAGAAAAAGACAAGCTAGTGAAATTGCTGACGTCTCATAGAGACACAATATTAAACAAAAAACGGATGGGACCACGAACGAAGCCAAAAACAAAGCTTGGATCCAGTCACAAATAGTTTTAATGCGATAGGAACCGTTTACAGGTAAATGTGAATAAATCTGTGTATAATAATATAGTGTATTAAGATTTTGCCGTTCAACTGTGTTCCTTGTTTTACTGTGGGCTTCATTGTATTTTTGTTCTCCATGAGTTGATGGATTTAAGTATGGGGTTAAAATTATAGATTTATTATGTTTATTTAGTTTCAGGTGGTGCGAGAAATTGGAAAGACGTGTAAAAACATGCTGTGCCCAGCCCACCCCAAATTGAATTGGTGCAGGAGGATGATGATAATGTTTGGTACATCATATAAGGACTAATATTAAAATATTTGTTTACTATCTTTGTTTTAATTTACATAATTTATTATGTTCAATGTTAGCCTACTTCTTACCTCCAGAGGGTATCCCCTATCACCTAGGAGATAGGCTCCTCCATATTCACCATTTTCGAATCATTGGTATCTACTGCAGTTTTGGTATTTAAGGCCTATTCAAACCTGAGCGATATTCGCTGCCGCTGTGGGTAGAGGTAGATACCGCGCGGGTTTCGCTCAGGTATTTAGTATCAAGTATAGTTACCGGCACGGATATTGAGCTCTCGGCGGAAGAGTGGGGATCGCTTTGCGCACTGTACACATAAAGGCAATAAACCAATAAATGGCTTCTGCGCAGGTGAAGGTCAGGGCTCAATATCCGTGCCGATAACTATACCGCGGCTAGAGCGACCTGAGCGATATTTACTGCCGCTGTGGGTAGAAGTACATACCGCGCGGCAGCAGCGGCATACATCCCGAACATCAACAGTAATATTATCTCATACCCACTGGGTTTTCTCAGTCGCAGGTGGTAGCGAATACCGCTTAGGTCTGAACAGTCATATTACCGCATACCCACAGGGTTTTCTCTGCCGTAAACGGTAGCGAAAACCCGTGTAGGACGTCCTCAGGCACGGTGGAGTGATGACTTGCGCAAGACGGCTGGCAGGAGCTGGATGCGAGAAGCCGAAAATCGATCTCAGTGGCGTGCACTTGGAGAGGCCTATGTCCAGCAGTGGACTGCGATAGGCTGATGATGATGATGATGATGATGAAACGGTAGCGAATACCGCTTAGGTCTGAATAGGCCTATAGTTGTCCCGGCCACCGCGAAACTACATCAGTGATTACCAGATTTGCATCTGTTATGGTCTGTGTATTTATGGACATGCAGGACTTCCTATTTTTTAATAATTCTGCGACATTACGACCTAGCAAGTGCATTCATAGCAAGTGATAACCTATAATCTTATAAAAAAGTCATGATCATCGTACTTATTTCTCGGTCATCTGCTCTTTCACGTAAGATGGGTACGTGGTCTTCTAATGATTATTATTTTACATATCCACAAACTCCACAGCTTCTAAACTTTCTAAAAGTTTACGTTTCATTTCACTATCCATTGCCAGAAACGGTTCAAAATATGTTTGTATTCGGTCATGATAATGATAGGAGTTGTTTAAGCAGGCATTAATCGGGCCCCCAGGTTTAAGTGAAATTTTAAGGTTATAATTGACACCTAGGCTTTGGTGAAAATGAAATTCTTATTAAGTGTTACGTAAATGCTCCCTAAATTTAGGTATTCGTTGGTGAAAACGGGCATTAATGAATGAGAATTAAAGTTAAAATTCAAATCAGGATTTTTTTAATTGAAAATTTACTATAATTACAAACAAATAGATATATGTAGATAATAAGAAGTAAAGTTATTCCGACATAGATTCTGTTTCAACTTCATCGTCCGTTTCGTCTCATCTTCATCGTCCGTGTCGCCATTGGAACTTGAATCAGAGTCTTGCAAATTTGTTATGAATGAATCGATAATATTATCGAACCTAAAATCGCGATTCCAGTAATCATTTTCATTTTTCTGGACATGATATTTCATGATCGGAAAGCTTTCTCTGTCTACTTCTCTTTTCTTGAAATATTCAGCCACTTTAAAAATTATGGTTTTTACATCTCGAGATAACGCACGACCCATCTTTGAATTTTTATCTCATGTGCATCTGACATTGACGGTCCGATACAAATGACACTACCTGCCGCCACGAGCGTTGACGGCGGACTGACAGACCGCGTCACCCTCCGCCTCTCCGCGCGTACCTCAGGGAGTGCGCAGCGGTTATGGCCATACTATAATAATAAGTAATGAAATACTGCATAGGAGGCATCATCGAAATCAATGGCTATATGTGTGAAATTGCTATTTGATTTTTAAAGGGGTAACATGAGCAGCTGGGGCTTATAGTTTAATTAAAGTGCTATCTGATATAACAAACAAGTAATATGGCAAGTAAGCCCGCCAGATGTTCAAAGGCGGGCCCCGTCAACCTCTGTGGCCGTCACCCAGCGGCCACAGCAAACTCCACTAAGAGAGGCGCGCGCAACACAACGCCACCGTCTCGAGGCCTGTTTCTGATCGGACGACAGACGCCCCTAGTCTGTCGCCCGCAGGCCGCGCCCTATGGTGGCCGGAGATCAGCCACCCTGCGACGCCCACCACGTCTGCTGCGGGCGGGGAGAGAGGAAGCAGTTTCTCTCTCCCTTTCCGCCGCCTCCTTTAAAACCATCACATCCTCACAAAAGGAGGCGACGGCGTTCCACCCTTCTTCGCTGCCGACCATGCAGGACACGACAGCCGGCAGCGAATGCGACGCAAGCCTTGTCCAAACCGGGTTAACTTCACTTTAGCAGTGTTCCTTTACACCTAAATTCTTTATACGAGGGAAAATGGCAGGAATGGCATATCAGGATATTACTGCTCCTGTATTCATGGGTGGAGGACATTGGGCTGCAGCGCCCACGTCATCGCCTCATTGACATTACTTAGGGTGGGCTAGACATGAGGAACAGTTCGCCCATACCGCAACATTTTTGGATCATGTCGTGTTAGAAATAAAGAATCGATGACTTTTAGAAGTTATTATTAAAATGAAAAGTACATTCATATCGTGTTTTAGTTCTATCATCCTATTATCTTGTAAAAGTAAGTAGAATAGTGGAGAAGTTGCCCTAAACATGTCATTATGTACACTCTTAAACCACAACTGTATCTGTTTGCTGTTCCTTTTACTAATACATTATGTTACCTCTAAAATCTCGAGTAGCAATGTACCGCAGATGTTAAAATTCGAACAGCAATTTCACACATATAGCCACTGATTTCGATAATGCCCCCTATGTAATATTTAATTACTTATTTTTACCTATATTTTGAGTTACATTTCTTTTGCGCCGGGCCTGGGTTTTTTTATCATACTTCATGAGCATTGTCCTTTACAAATTATACATTACATGGTATGTCCAAGCCTCCCTACCATAGGGAGCATTGGACACTTTTGACTTAGTTTATGAAAAAAAAATCGGTAAAAAAACTTTTAAGTTAAACGGTTTTATCTTATGTGCACTGAAAACTAGAAAATAAAAAATAGTTACTTACCTGTCAACCTACGTAGGTGGTCCCGGTCATATTAGACTAAAATAAAAACGTGGGGCCCATTAACTATTGCTGTAGTACTCTCTTCTAAAGGTATAATAGGTGTGGATTGCATCGACTTACTATAATTGTAACTGGAGATTTTGACAATCAATAATTAATAATAGAAAATACACATACCTTTCATTAGTTTTCTCTTTATAACGATCCGAAACCGCAACAAAATATTTAAGTACTTTTACGAGTGTTTGTTCTTGACAACTCACAGAAATGACAGATAGTCTATGGATGAACACCGTTACCAGTCGGTAACGTAAACTACCCAATAAAAAAAAAACAAAACTATGATCAGAAATCAGAATAAAAGGACCCCCCTTTTATTCTGATTTGATCATGTCTCCCAACTGCCCATCTCTCCCCTACCTCCCCTATAGATAGACAGATTTTGACAGATCTGTCAAAATCTCGACTTTAATTTAGTTCAACTTGTCAACACGCTCGATAGTGTAGCGCTAGTGTAGTTTGACAATGTCAATCACGAAACTTTAAGGTAGAATTCCGTGGGTCGCGATTGTCGCAGCCGCGCGCGACAAAAGTCAACCTATGAAAATGTATGGCACCGCTGCCGAGGGCCGCGACAGTCGCGCGCGGACGACGAATTTCGTGAGCCGCTCGCGGCCGTACGCTTCTCAACATGGTCTAGCGCTTAATAACATCTATAGAATTTTAGTAAAACCAGAATTAAATTGTTGACAATGCCGCGAGCAGCTTACGAAATTCGTCGGCCGCGCGCGACTGTCACGGGCCTCGGCAACGGTGCCATACATTTTCATAGGTTGACTATTGTCGCGTCCACGGAATTCTACCTTTAGAACGAAGTCGAAGTGAGAGTGATGTCGAAGTGAGTTGTGATATTTTATAGAATCGACATGCTGATTGAAATGTAATATACATAAGTATTAACCCATGATATTCTAATGCGAAAATGTTATAGATAGGCTTCTCTTTTTTTGATGCTGGTTATAAAGAAATATGTACGTAAATGTCATCGTCGTTAGTTTACTTCTTTGTTTGAATAGGGTTGTTTCCTAGTATTCATTTAGTTAAAAATAAATACATACACCGAAAGTTCACAAAACTAGAAACACGATAAGCTATATCATATTATTTATAACTGACCATATATTTTTTAATTAATTTATGAAATCTTAATTTAGAGCCTATGACGTCACGCCATTAAAAACGACGAGAAGAGACCGATGACGTCATCCTTTCTGTGACAGATATATCGAAATAACCTCAGAATTAATGTTTTGTTTATTTGCTTCTGTGAAGTTCTGTGTGTTAATTGCATTTAAGTGATACAACTGCTAAAGAATTATGGAGAAAGGATTTATGAAACCTGATAGTTCCAATCTGCCAAGAGTAGACTCTTCTATGGTCGCTCAATTCTTTGCCAATAACCAAGATTTTTCAGCGGAACGTGGATGAACAGTTTATTTGGAGCACTAATGGTCGTATTTCCACAGTCTCGCACAACACAAACCTTGTAGACATTCATTTAATTTAAGTTTTTTGAAAAAGCTTCAAATCTTTTCGAACGCGGACACAAACATAACCTCAATATAAATAAACACAAACTTTACGTTTCTTTGCACCGTTTCATTTTTCCGCGTACACAACTCAAAACATTTGAGGTATTTTATTTTTGTGCAAACGTATAAAAATAATTTATATGTATAAAATATTATAGTTTTTGTAGCTATTTTATAAAAATACATTATAAAAATTAAGAAATCCATTAGTTGGTATGTTAGTTTTTTCTCGTTAGAAGTGCTTTAAAATGTACCTAAAGGAATGAACAGAGAAAGTTGACGTCACAGTCACGTGATCTAGCGTTTTCTGAGCAATATTTTAAGAGAAATAGAAAAAAATTTAATACGTAAAAAATAAAAAGATTTGAGACGAAAAATGAAAGAGAGGGTGATCTTAAAATTATTTAGAAGCTATCTAAATAGATTTCCGAAAATTGGAAACAACCCTATTGTTTATATAATTTATTCTCCAAATTAAATTCTATTAATTATTTTCAGCATAATTCATAATCATGGGAAGAAGAGACAAAAGTAGTATATTTGGTGCTGTCAGAATTAAAAAAAAAGTTTTGGCCGATAATTTAAAACGCGCAAGAGAAGCTTACCGGTAAGAAATTCATCAAATACGCATTTTAAATATACTCGATAACAAAATACGCTATATACGTGCTCTTCTCTATGTCAAGAAGTATTTTGTTTTGTTATATTTTAATATGATGTTTCTTGGGTATTTATTTTGATTTTTTATTCCATTTCACCCATTAAACTTGTTTCTTATCTTTAGGCAAAAAAGAGCTCAAATGCAGCAGGAGCAAGTAAATTTGGCAAATGAAAATATTGCTTCTGATTTGACAAAGGTAAGTGTTGATCACCTATAATTCGCTTTAGGGACTTCTAATATTACTGGTATCACATATAATATATAGTACGGCCAACGAGAAGCGATACCAAATGTAAACAAAACACATACAAGGTCATTGGGAATAGCAGAAGTGCTTAACTTTTTGAAAGTTGGATTTATATAGTTTTCAAAAATATCCGGCAAATTGTAATAATATTAAAAAGGATAGTCTATTTTTATAAACTTTATTATAATTTGAATGATTGTAGGTATGTCATAATTGATAAGAAATAATTAAATAAATAACAAAATAATATCAAATAATTTGTATCACCACGAGCGCGTTCCGAAACAGAATGAATCTAAAATGGCGCCCGGATGTTGGCGAACTCGCCTTGACGTTGTCCTGTTTCTGCCGGGAGAACGAGACATTACGACAAAGGCACAAGATGGAAAGAGATAGATATTAGATTGTCAACGCCACAGTTGTTTTTAAGGTTATTGACCTTTCGTATTGCTTCTTTTTGATATTATCAAATACAAGGCGAGCTCCATATCTCATCCTCCGAGCCTTTTCCCCAAACTACGTTGGGGTCGGCTTCCAGTCTAACCGGATGTAGCTGAGTACCAGTGCTTTACAAGGAGCGACTGCCCTATCTGACCTCCTCAACCCAGTTACCCGGGCAACCCAATACTGCCCTGATAAGCCGAAAAGCGCTAACTCAATCAGAGTAAGTTTTGAGAAAAACGACTTTTTGTGAATGGATTTTTCCCACCTTGAAACGGGGGTAAAAACGAATATTTTTAAAACTGTTAAAACCTATATAAACGTATTTTTGACCCTAGATATAACTGACATACCTAAATTATCCATAAATGGCACCATTATACCTATTTTGTGAGATACCGCTATTTTGATTAAAAATAAAGGCTTCAAAAATTGAGATAGTGCTTTTAGTCTTATTCTGCTCATAGAAAGTTCCATACAAAATGATGTATTTTCATTTTTGATGAAAATACCCAATAAATTTGTAATAAAACTTCATTTAATATTTTTTTAAAAAACTTTATTAAATGTAGCAGCATATTACAAAAAAAAGTTAAAGCAATTTATTTGCTTTCTATGAATTAAAATTAATCAAAAGTTGGTAGTCCCCGCGAGAAAGACATTCTATTAGCAGGTATTAAACTGGAAAGAGACTTTTGAGATATTCCTGTTGGTACTGTTTTTTTAGTTGGGGATGGAAGTTTTTCTAATTTTAAGAACTTTGTACCTACAATGCTAGCCGTAATGGGTTCATTATCGAAACCAGTTCTGTACCTAATGTCAAAACTGCCTCTGTTAACTTCCACTTTTACAATGTCACTAATGTAAGGTCGTGGTGACAACCGGGAAAGTTTGTATTGGGTCGTATAGTCTTGCCACTCATAAAAATCATGTATTGTCATTTTTTTGATATTTACATACTGTATTTATTAAAGTTTTCCTTATTTTAAACACACCATAAAACGAATTTGCTTCCTTCCGCAAACAAAACAAACTAAGAAACGATAGTTTATTATGTTTATCTTCATGTCACAACACGCTCTATTGTGAAATGTAAGTGAGTGTAATCCTTATTGCTAAAGATATAAAAGTCAATTTTAATTACCTACTATACTTAGGTATAGCCATATCTCAAACCTTAGCGAACTAATAATACCCACATTTACTTAGCGTAAAAGCGCTAACTTTGAAGCGTTCCTAGCCTATGTCGGTATAAGGCTATTTGGCTTCATAAAAACGACATGCGGTCAAATCTCTTCGTAAATTAAGGAAAAATTGAGATATAAAAAAAATTCTTAGTGGTTTATTTTAATGTTTTAAATCAGATATCGCTATTTGGCTTATACCATTAGATGCGAAATTATTCTAGCTATTGAATGGTATAAAAAAAACTAAAAGGGCGTATCTCAGAGATAGCGCCTTTCGGCTTAGCAGGGCAGAATACCCCTTGGTTAGACTGGTGTCAGACTTACTGGCTTCTGACTACCCGTAACGACTGCCAAGGATGTTCAATGACAGCCGGGACCTACAGTTTAACGTGCCATCCGAAACACAGTCATTGGCGTCTAAGATATACTTAGAAAGTACATACAAACTTAGAAAAGTTGCATTGGTACTTGCCTGACCTGGAATCGAACCCGCGCCCTCATACTCGAGAGGTTGGTTCTTTGCCCACTAGGCCACCATGACTTCCTCCAGGCGAGCTCCATATCTATAATATAAAAATGAATCGCAAAATGTGTTGGTAAGCGCATAACTCAACAACGCCTGGACCAATTTGGCTGAAAATTAGAGATGAGGTTACTTTGACCCGGGAGAAGGTTTTAGGATAGTTTTTGTCACCATCCGGCTACGGGACGCGGGTGAAACCGCGGGCGAAAGCTAGTTGCGAATAAAAATGTTTATAGAAAGAAAGAAAGAAGAAAGAAAATCCATTAAATTCAAACACACGAATGACGCAAGAAACAAATAAATAAATAAGGGGCAAAACAAACAAACAATGAACATAAAAAGAAAAAAACGCTGCAATTTTATGTGTTTGCAGTGTTACTGGAACTGAATACCCACTAAAAGTTATAAAAGTTTACAAAGATAATGATTTTTGGAACCTCAAAATGTTGCTCAAATTAGTAAAGTTTTATGAGGACTGCGTTCTTTCGGAAATTATAGATTCGAAGAAAGCACGTTCTATGCCACTTCGGAATATATATATATATATATATATATATATATATATATATATATATATATATATTTCGTAATAATAAATAATATAAATATATATATATATATTTTATTATTACTGTTATACGTTTTTTATTTAGTATTTGTTTTTATTTTTTACTTACACTCATTATACGCATCCATAAATTAAATAGTTATCCCGAACGATACACATAAGGGTCAATCCCCACTGAAAGAGCAGCGGCCGGCAGCGGCCGGCAGCGGCCGTAAATGTAAGTGATTGAGCGCGAGCGCGGCGGGCCGCGCGGCGCCGCGCTGGGCCGCGCCGCGCCGCGCTCTTACATTTGTCCGTGCTCTTACGGCCGCTGCCGGCCGCTGCTCCTTCAGTGGGAATTGACCCTTAATGTAAAGATTGCGTCATCTATTATATAAAAATGAATCGCAAAATGTGTTGGTAAGCGCATAACTCAACAACGCCTGGACCAATTTGGCTAATTCTTTTTTTGTTGTGTTTGTTATTGTCAGGAGAAGGTTCTTATGAAAAAAAAATAGGGTAAAGTAGAGAAGTCAGTTGACGGGAGCGAAGCCGCGGGCAAAAGCTAGTTACAAATATAATTTGTAATTACCATATCAATTAAGAGGATTTATTCTATTTCAGGACAATGATGATGTTCCACAATTTCGCTCACCTACCAGTCTGGACCATGTTGATATATCCGCCATGGATTCAGTTTTCGACACCCCCAGAAAAGCAAAGCTAAGGACGCGAGTTCGTAAATTAGTTATTGAAAAAAAATAATGCTCTTAAAATCCAAAACAGCGGATTAAAAAAAAATAACAAGCATGAAAAACATTTTAAAACACTTTTTGCAGTCCAACGTATTCGATATTTTGTTTGAACATTCTATGAATCAAACCCCTATACTCAATCATAGATTGCAATTAATTCGAGCTATAATACAAAAGTATCTGAATGTCCGTTTGCATCATGAGCATAAAAATAGCCCATTCATTAAAAGCACGTCAAAAAGACAAAAAAGATTTATAATTTATAATATCATTGACAAAACCAATACATTATTTCGGAAAAAAGTGGCAAAGTCTCAAGTTTGTTTGTGCCGCGTAGCGGTCCGCATGTGTGCGTTGCGTATTTCACTAGACGCACACGTGCGCAAGTGCTGCCGGCTATCATCTAATTTACCTAAACCTGAGCAATTCGATTTTGTAAAAGCGCTCTTAAGCGACATTCGATTCACATTCGACTGAGATCCAATCCCGACTCAATTACGATTGAAGAGTATGTGGCATTCCGCTATTTTTTCTTTGAAATAAACGTTTTTATCCTTTTCTGTCATTTAATAATGAATAATTTTGTCTGCAAATGATTTACGATTGCAATATGATTGTAGAGCAAACTACGGTATAGACCAATCGCAAACCAATCGAATGTCGTTGGAATACGATTGGTCTTATATTAGTAGCAGAATGCCCGATATGGTTAAAACTGCTATTGCGATCATATTGCGATTCGATTTCTATTCAATTTTGACATTATTAACTTAGGAGAATCAGCCCCTGAACTATTTGTACGGCGAAATGATGGTAAGGCTACTCCCTTCCCTTGTGTTGCTCGAAGTTTACACGTAAACGATTTAATACATATTTAATTAAAATAAAGAAAATAATTTACGGCATTTATTATAGGTATTTGATTTCAAATAAGCCTGAAAGGATTACTTACATAGGTTCTACAGACATCGTTCTAAAATATCATTTCTAATGTTGTCAGTGTATTACTTCTGTAGTTATTTTTATAAAATACGTTCACTACTTCAATCGCGACTTATAAATTTATAAAGAACCCTTTTTATGGTTTGTTTACCTTTTGGCTCGTGGTTTATTTATTTAAAAAAGTACTGCCACATCACAAACATTTAACATTCGATAACTTAAATTACTTTTTTGGTTTCGTGAATAGGGTACCTGTGGTTATTTACTTTATGGTACAATTAATTTTTTGTTTGTATCATTGCGCAATCGTAATATTGCTCATTTTAATTGACCGTGCGCCGTAAGTGACTTGACACGAAGAAACATTTTTGTTGCGCAATGCGTGCCATAGTGGCGCTATCCCTTGTATTACTACAATTAAAATAATTTAGACGACATAAAAATATCTACGTTGCGTTCATCTACGTTCTAACAAGTTTTATTTGCCCACAGCTTGAATCGTCGCCTCATCAAGACAGCGCAGAAGTTGGCCTCACACCAGCCCCTAGTACGTCTACAAGTTCCACCGTAGCAGCCGACAGAGGATCGCAGAATAAGCCAGAAACGGTCCAAGATCAAGCCACAGTAAATAAAGGTTAGGAATCCTTTCTTAAGATCTCTGATGTCCGGCTGCGGGACTGTTCGAAAGAGTTACCGCGGCCCTGGTACATAAAAGGCCTACGACGGAACACGACGGTTTTTAGTTAGTAATAGTCTGACTCTCCCTCACCGCTGCTAACCCACAGCGGGAGGGGTCATTTGATGATTTTTGACGTCCTGTCCTGTGATGTCCGATTATATTGGCTACGGCGGCTGTTCTCATATATGGAGATAAGCCAACTGCGCATTACGTATTATAGTGCACAAGCATTTTCGCAGACATAGGTGCACTCACTATTCCTTCACTCTCATAGGGTATACTGTGGCTGTCATTTGGCAGTCGTTACGGGTAGTCAGAAGCCAGAAATGACAACCAGTCTTACTAAGGGATATCAGGTTGTCCGGGTGACTGAATTCAGTTGTTCCGTTTGGCTTACTGGTACACCTCTGCGTCCGGTTAGACTGGACGCCGATCTTAACATACCTAGTTGGGAGAAAGCTAAGCTGATTGATACAGCGTACTTGAATGTTTTATGTTGTGTAAGGGTCTCCCCACATTTATATCGGGTGTGTCGTACCTAATCACATTAAATCGGGTTCCTTCTATCTGGCAGAATTTTATTTGGCCGAATTTTATTTGGCATAACACACTTGGCATAATTTTTTTTCAACGAATGTTTTTAAGGCATAAAAAATATTTAGCATAATTATTGTTTTACCGAATATTTATACCTATACCCGAATTTACATTTGCATACTTTTAAGATGGCAGAATTTTATTTCGCATAATTGCTTTTGGCATAGTTAGAGTTTCGCATTATTTCGTTTAGTTAGCATCTATAGGTACTAATATTATAAAGCTGAAGAATTTGTTTGTTTGTTTGAACGCGCTAATCTCAGGAACTACTGGTCCGATTTGAAAAATTCTTTCAGTGTAAGATAGCCCATTTATCGAGGAAGGCTATAGGCTACATTTTATCCGGGTCAGTGCCGAGGTTCCCACGGGATGCGGGTGAAACCGCTGGCAGAAGCCAGTAATGTATATTTTGAGAAACTATTATTTGGTATAATCTCATTTGACGTACTATGAAGATGGTAGAATTTTATTTAGATTCAATATAATTAGCAAATTGCCATTTATAACCTTCAATTAAAAAACATTGTATTAAAGATTGAAGTGACAAAAACGAATCGCTGCAAAACCGACTCCACGTAGTCTTGTTTGCCCTATCCCTAGTGCAATTCAAAACCGCGTAGGCGCGGAGGGGCGAGGCGGCCTGCGAGCTGAGGCGCAGGTAGTTTTAACGCTCGCCGACAAGGTTGAGGCTGGCCGGCCGAGCCGGTCAGCAAGCCGAAGCTGCGGTGGTGAGCGTGAAAACCATCTGCGACGATAAGCTCGCATGGGACCGCCGGAGCCCCGCAGCGCCGGAGCCGTGACAGAAGCCATGCTTGCTTACTTCCATGTTGCATGCCTGCTTACATGCTGCACGCCTGCTTGCATGCTTCCATGCTTCAGGCTTGTTTGCATGCTTCTTACAGGAAAATAAAAATTCTAAAACTACGCCAAAAGATGATTCTGACTATAAACATTCTGAAATATGATAGTTCTGCCTTTTAATGCTACTTATATGAAATGTATGCCAAAAGGAAATACTGACTGGCAACTTTCTGCGAAATGATTTTTCTACTATTTAAGTATTATGAATATGGAACCATGCCCATGTGTGCCCCAGTAACGCCCAGAGAAAGTATATTACAAGATAGCCCTAATAAATAAAAACTAGAATTATAATGATAATTTGAAGTCTTAAAAAGCACCGGTAAAAAATAAAAAAATAAGACATTCTTGTTGACATTGCAGTACATGACATCGTTTCAATCATGTTTCAATTATGCTTTATTTATTACGGTCTGGAATCTCGTCCTTTGGCCCATGTATATATTCATATGTTGTAACAGTTTTGTTATCAATGTTATTGAATGCCTATTGTTATAGTGTTGTGTTCTTATTTGCGTATATTATTGATGCGATCGGCAAAATATAATTCGACATGATTGATATTAGTCGTAAAAGTGATTACTAAATAATCGAATAATAATATACTGCTTTATAACAAAACCAAATAAAAATAACATCATCATCATCATCATCTCAGCCATAGAATGTCCACTGCTGAACATAGGCCTCCCCCTTAGATCTCCACAGATACCTATAATAAAAATATGATTTAAAATAATTGTCATAATGTAAAAATATGGCCCAGTTACGTTGATAACAAAAGCCAGGGACGCTCGTATGCTATTTAGTGACTTTGTCCTTTTTTTCCCGTTGATCGCTCCAAAGGAACTTTGGTCCCTTTTTGCAACACGTATCGTATACGTCGTCATAATACATCTGTTTCATTTCGGGTCTAGATAATCTGATAACATACAATTAAGTCATGAATTCATGATGATCATGAAGTTCCTAGTGAAAAACTAATAGCAATGCTGTCTATAAACGATAAAATGTATAAAAAACCAGTAGGAAGTTATCATGTTTAATGTCCAATATCTTTTGAATCGGTGCTTTATATAATATTAAATCTAGATATCTTATAAATATGGCTATAAAGCTATCGTATGACATAGAACTGGAATTTGGGTATTGCATGGCGTTACTGACTTTTGACTCCATACTAATATGGGCATGGTCCTTTGATATTTGTGCTTTTTCAAATCGTATTTAATTTATTCGCCTATTTTATCTTATTTTAAAGTGTCTAATATTTTCCTCATACTGGAAGCCGACCCCAACGTAGTTGGGAAAAGGCTCGGAGGATGATGATTTTCCTCATACTTTTCTCTAATTAATATTGCAAATAATTTCATATTAACAAACAAAATCGATTATACTGTAGTGCCATCTGTTGGTAATTGAAGGTATCTTTTAGATGGTAAATAGTTTCCGGGCCAGATACAAGGTGGCGACTCTTCGTTTACTTAGCTGTCAAAATATACGGAGTGTCCCCCCCCTGGACTTGACTGTGTTTTGTGATTTGGACTTTCGTTTGGTTTGTTTGTGATAAAAAATGTTGCGTTGCCTGAACTGCGGGTTACGCGTTCAACGAATACAGAGGCATGTGGTTACAACTCTGCCTCAAGAGTCGCTAATAATCTTATCCATTTGGCTGAGAATTGAATTGAATGTAAGTATCTTGTAATATGTTTTTTGAGAATTTGCAGGGAAGTTATGTAGAGTATGCGTACACGATAACTTGAAACCTGAGAGTGCGAGACCTCGTCACTGTAAAAAAAATATTTAATACAATCGAACTTCAGGTCTTAACTCATCGTAGACGCGTAAAGAAACATATAGTTATCGGCACGGATATTGAGCCCTGACCTTCACCTGCGCAGAAGCGATTTATTGGTTTATTGCCTTACTAGCTGGTGCCCGCGACTTCGTCTGCGCAGGTTTAGTATTTCGAACAATATGTTTACAAATTGTAGCCTATGTGTAAAAAGAACAAAGAAAGAGTAACAAACATCCATACATCCATACATACAAACTTTCGCGTTTATAATATTAGTAGGATGTGTACAGTGCGCAAAGCGATCCCCACTCTTCCGCCGAGAGCTCAATATCCGTGCCGATAACTATATCTCTCTAAATAATTAATCATTTTTTATGGTATGTGACAACTGACTAACACCCATTGTTTTTAAATAAAACTACTTTTACGGATTTTATCGCGGTTATAATATGTAATATTATTTAAAACCGATTCCTACCTAGGATGATTCGCGAGGCTATTGAAATTAAAAAACATCCAAATTTCAATAGAGAAGATGGCTGGTGCATACCACCTGCTTGGAATCCCATCATAGAAACTATTAAATCAAAATCCAAGCCTACAACTGCTCGACCTAAGGATACAGTGAGCTTGTTTTGTGTGAATCGGATTGTCAATAATAATCAACAAAATGTAGGGTAGCTGTTTGTAACTAATATATCAAGACGACCAACACCTTAGTCTGCCCGTGACCATGGATGCTGTAAAGGATCCGAAACATCGGGATTAAATAATATTAATATAACCGCGATAAAATCCGTAAAAGTAGTTTTATTTAAATGTCTAATATTCGCGTAAGTGTCAGAAATCAATATGTTAACCCATTGTTTTGTTTTCAGCCCCCTATGGAGGATGTGTTGTGCCATGCTTGCTATGTATCGATACAAAATGCTGATGTAAACACACCGAGGACATTAGGTCATACTAATGTCTGTGCTGGTTGTGGCCGTTCTTTGAATGAAACTAGACTTCACTTTCTTGAAGAAAATGGACCACTTTATGAATATATTCCGTGGATTAGATCAATACAGGTATTTATTTATTACTACTTGGACTTGGTTTAATGGTAATGACTAGTCATCGACCATATATGTATATCTTAACACCACATGCATGATTTAACAGTAATGACACACCATCTTAGAAATATTTCTTATATAGTTATCGGCACGGATATTGAGCCCTGACCTTCACCTCTGCAGAAGCGATTTATTGGTTTTTTGCCTTATGTGTACAGTGCGCAAAGCGATCCCCACTCTTCCACCGAGAGCCCAATATCCATGCCGATAACTATAACTACCTACATCAGTGGGTTAGTTTTTAAAATGAAATCATTTGACCTTTATATTATACTAGCTTCTGCCAGCGATTTCACCCGCATCCCGTGGGAACTACTTCCCATACCGGGATAAAAAGTAGCCTATAGCCTTCCTCGTAAAATGGGCTATCTAACACTGAAAGAAATTTTCAAATCGGACCAGTAGTTCCTGAGATTAGCGCGTTCAAACAAACAAACTCTTCAGCTTTATAATATTAGTATAGATGTAGTACCTTTGATAAACATCAAAACTCCCTTTGTTAGTGGATATTTTTGTTACTCAAGTTATTTAAGGGATTGTGTATTTTAACGTTCTATTAAATTGCTTTATTTAACAATGATAATTATTTCCAGAATGGAAGAGATAGCTATGCAGTTTGTCATAACTGTTGGCGGCGAGCTAGCCGAAAAGCTGCAAAAGATTCTGAACACGAAATGGCTACACCACAGTTGCCAACTGAACCTGCCCCTGCTCCTCCACCTGCACGTGCTTTGCTGCCAGATCAAAGTTCCATCGAATGGGCCCCTATCTATTTACCTCATTACAAGAGAGCCGCTAGTAGATCACGACATTGCATTTACGCTGACTGTGGTAATGCATCCATGCATTTAATTCCAAAATTTGTAAAAAAAATGTTAATTACAGACCACAACTTTTACGTGCCACGGTTTGCACGTGTTTGCCAATACCATCTTTTTTCAAATATTTGGCATGAATTACCAGAACAAGCTTCAACAATATCAAGTTTTACTGTAAATCAATTAGAAGATTTAATTGATATTGCTAAACAAAACACTGTCACATTTGATTTTGAACGTGTAGAAGGTATAAATGCCCAACCACATTTGCCATTATTGGACTGGTCTCGAAGTGACCGAATTTGTTATTTTATTTGATGAGTTACTTTTATTAATTAATAAGGTACCAACACCAAAAACTGCTTTATTATTACTACTTTCTGCGAAGTGAAGATTATGCCAACTGTTGGTATGCAAAATAAGATTATGACATAAAAAGTTCTGCCATAAAGAGGGGCATTAAATCCTATCACATATACTTTATTATATTCTATGGCGCATTGTAAAGAAAATAACCTAATCCATTCAGTGGTTTGGCCACAGGAGTCATTTTTCGTTTTCATAATTTACAACATCGTGTGTAAAACAGAGATAAAGTTAGGAGTATCGAATGCTTTGACCAGTTGACAGCTGTCAGTTTTCAAGGGAGAATTTCTGTTGTTTTTTAATGATTGACTCTCATAATATGGTGTTATAATTCTCACATTTTTTTTTGTACTTTGTTTGAAAAATGCATTTTTTATTTTTCCATATTGTATTTTTTTCTTTGTACTAATCGACATATATTAACCTGTATATTAACGTATTTAACTTAATTGATTAGGTACGACACACCCGATATATCGGCTTCGGCTAACAAAACAGCCTTTTTGTCAACGTGTTACTTACTAATACCATTCGCATCGGCTCGGCTCGGACACAGCTTAAGGGTTGATTTATATTAGGCCGGGACGTGGCCGGGGGTGTATGAAGTAAAAGCCCGGACGCGGCCCGTCCGGGCAACAAACGGCGCTCGTCATACAAAATGTATGTAACGTTTCACGTCCGTGCCCCGTTCGAGCCACGTACACGGCACGCCCCGGCCACGTCCCGGCCTAATATAAATCATCCCTAAATCCATGTCGACAAGTTCGGAAACTTCGAACAAACGTTCGAAACGGCTCACTCACACAAACATGCACACCGACGAGGCTCCTAAGGGCGGCTCGCAGACCGCAGTGTCCGCAGTGCTCTCAGTATTGCGCGTCGCGTCAAGACGAGTGGTCGCGTTTCATTTTATTTTTCGTCCGACAATGCCACGAGCGTATTGTGTTGTGTACGGCTGCTTGAACTCTGCTTCAACAAAACCGGAGCTATCCTATTTCAAACTTCCTGCTGATTTTGAAAGGTAAGAATGATTTATTTATTGTTATTGTTATACTTATCATCGTTATAATTCGATTAAGGCCGCGATCATAAGAGGCTGAATGCACCCTAAACGCTCTCTCTCTTTCTCTCGCGTACCTACGTAAATACGAACGCGACGCCTGTTGTCCGTTCGTAACGTTCTGAACATACATTTAAATTAATAGCTTTAAAATGAGTCGAGTAAACGAAATTAAAAATTAACCAAGTTCTGTGTTTACGTATGGACTCGTTAATGTTACAAATTTTATCAATGATATATTGATAAGTAATACAGATATTTTTGTTGGAAGGTCATTTTAGAGGTAGGTTTACAATTTTTTTTTATAGAGAAAACTTTTCGAAAACGTGTTTTGAAATTAACAGGGTTCTCAGAAATATGTTCAAGATTAATACACTTATATTTTTTTCGCCGTCATAAACTGTATAGATTTGGCCAAAAAATTGTTTGAGACAAGCCAATTTCGGCATTCAGCCCCATAATGAATTCGTGATCTTTTAAATACTTATAAATCTATATTATATTTTAACTGTGATGCGACGGGTATGAGGATATCCCAACAAGCAAAATCAGTACTTTAAACGTTCTTTAAGAGCATTTTATTTTCACTTATAAGAATCTTGTAGCATGCTACAAAGTTGAATTTGGGCGCAGTTATACGAGCATTTAGTTCTATAACTATCTTATAATCATCTTATACAATGTTATTAAGCCTTATAATATACTTGACGAAGCTCAATAGCGCCTTTAATGATATGAGACTAAACAATTACAAGTGCAAACACTCTTGTTAGTATCTGACGTAAGTATTTTATTAGAGCAATCTTGTTTATAAAGCACTTGTAATGGTCTTAGAAAATAGTTTTAAGTATATTTTAATACAAGTTATTTTCGTTGTTGCTTTGACTGGTCGTGCCGGATTTTTTGTGTTACCACGCACGTAAAAACGTAAGTAAACTTACTATTACTATTATTACTTGTAGTACTTTAAAACATCGGTAATATATTGTAAATATAGTGTGTGAACTCGTGGGGAAGTAATATTTACTGTAAATATGTATCGAAATTTAGTTAATTTCACGGGGCCCTTCGAAAATTCCACATTAGTATAATGTTGCGAATAAATTATTTCATAAATTCTTATGCATATCGGCCATGTTTTAAAATTGCTCTTGATTAAGTCCTTTATGGAACCATTATAGGTAAACTAGTACTTGTAGCAGTTTCTGTCCAGACTACTCGCCTCCATTTTAAAACAAATTAGGGTTCCCTTGAAGTAAATTAAAGTCAGCTAGCTAATGATTGATTTTCCTTTTTAGGATTTAATCAACAAGATGGTGGTCATTTTTGATGTTGACTGTTTTTTGACCAAATCGTCATTGATTTTACTAAATCATGTGAGATGGCCTTGGACAAACACACATTTTGTGTTATCCGAAAGCTGCAATGGGTGTGGATTTCCAGTTTATTTAAACAATATGGATAGACCTACTCACTTCATTTCTAATCAAGAAAATCTAAAACTTTTCATGCATCAAAGCTTTTTTTGGTGCCCGAATTGCTCCCAGTACAGCATATATGACCATTACATAGAAGATGAATGCACAAATTGCTACTGATTTTGTATCCACATAACTTTTTACACACGCAAAAGTACTTAACTAATTTTAGAATAGTGCTATCCAATAAAATAATAATAAAAAAAACATTATACGGCTGGGCAACCGAAATAACAAGAAATTCCTTCCCGCGCCACCCTGTTTGACAAATATTTTGAAGGTACGATTATACAACTGCTATCTATCGAATTACTATCTGTATCAGTGGTTTATAGTACGGCCGCGGAGTTATAACCGATTTGACACATGACGAATTGTCAATTTTAGTGAAGTAAGGATTAATTTAATTACTTTATTTACATCGAGTATACACTTATATGTAAAAATATGTAATGTATCTACAGTATAAGGATGTTACGAAGTTTTTTTCCGATTCCGAAAAGTCGGAAGTTCCGATTGATACACCTCCGACTCTGGTTTCGGCTTCGACACTATTAAATCGGAAGTCGATCGGAGGCAGCGCCACAGGAACAGCAGTACCTAAGCATGTACGAACGAAATTAAACTTGCCGCACGGGAATCCCCTCTCTCCGCGTGCTTTCTGTCGATTACTCTATCACTTCTTGTTTTGCATGTAATGAGATCGTGTCATTTGTTTCGTGATTGAATATTTATCGCGTCCAGCAGGCTCAGTAGCAAGCGAGCAACTTTTTAGTGGTTCTGGTCTAATCTATGATCCGTTGAGAAATAAATTGGAGACAGAGATAAAGCTGCGCAGTTTTTGTTTATTAAATACAATTTGCTACTTTTGGAGTCACTTCATTTGCTTTAATTTAATTAATTGAATAAAGGGAATAATAAATATTAAGAATCTGTCAAATCAGTAATAACTCAGCGGCCGTATTATAGCGGTAGTACCTACACAGCTGCAGTACGGGCGCCAGAGGTGCGGGGGGCGGTTGCATGTCGAACCAGTAGCTGTCTAGCAGTAGTAGCACCTGAGTTGTCAGGAAGAGCGCGTGTGCTTAATGTGAGTAAGGTGTATCGCCAGAGATTTACGTATTTTTACTATATTTGAAGTAACTTTCCTAGAGTATAGTAGCTACTAGTATTTCCTAGAGACGGACCTGATCACGCGTTGTGTTGAAACTCTCTACGAGGCAAGGTCAACGTGTTTCCACAAACTTGTGGGTGATTATATTATTCTTTTTTTTCTAGTCAAACATTATTTTGTTTACAGGTTCAAAATGCCATTTAAAATTGTTCAGACCATTGAAAAGGGTAACATTGTATTGACATGTGTACCACATCAATGGGAGAGCGATGGAGTTTTGTATTGGCCCAGAAAACAAACCCAGTCACAGACGAGTAAGTTACAAAAGGATGAAGGTAGTTGGCCCGATGAATCTTGGGAAAAAATAAACTGTGCGGTAAAAAGGCGGAGCATAAAAACGTATCAAAATGCAATACATGAAATTGATATAATGAGCAATAATTCAGACACAGAACCTGACATAGAATACGTCTCATCAAAAAAACAGCGCAATTGCTCTGATCTTCCACAGCTGTCATATGATAATATGGCAGAAGAAATTTTAAAGGTTTGTACAGAAACTTCAACTCATCTTGGCGCGCGGCTCTATGTGTGCGTAAAGCTTGTAGGCATAGATACCATGACTGCGGGTGACTAACTACTAACAACCGCGGGCGGCTGATTGTGATTTGATTGTTGATCAGACTATTAAACTGATTAAATATATAGAAATGTAACAATAAAGATTTACGTGACGTTAACATTATCCTTATTACTAACTAGCCGTTTTCCCGCGGTTTCACTCGCATCCCGTGGGTATTACTGCCCGTACCCGGATAAAATATAGCCTATGTCACTCGTGGATAATGTAGCTTTCGAATGGTGAAAGAATTTTTAAAATCGGTCCAGTAGTTTTTTAACAAAGTTTTCCTCTTTATAATATTAGTATAGATAAATATATTTACAGTGTTTAATCTATACAGTGTTTTGTCACGAACTCTCTTATTTTGGAAAAAGAGCGAAAAAGACAAAACACTGTGTAGCGTATGTATACACTATGTAAATATTTTTGTTAGTAAGGTATATATATATTTATTATGATATATTTAACAACTGTATGTGACATTATAGGTATTTTCAATTACTGAACCTGCACACGTGTTGCTCGGACGACGACTGAGCGTCACCCGCTTCACTGTCACACAAATCAAAGCTGCATATTTATATATATGTGCACACGCACTCTAGAGCCGCGCGCCAAGATGAATTTAAGTATACTTATGTGCTTTTGAATTAAAGTTAATTGATTTCAAAGTCGCTTCTGAAATACCTGTTTATAGTGCATGTAGCTGACGTGATATTTTCACAGATCGTGGATCGATTTTACATTAAGTAGGTATTTCCTTTTTGTCTGAGAGATTATATGAACTTAGACTGGTACAAACAGCGTCACGCTGTGCTAGTCTCTCGTGTATTAGCGTCACTATGTGGAAAGGGCTAGCATTATCGTGACGCTCGCCGCGCCGTCTGTACCACACGAACGAAACCGTTGCTTTCAAAATTGTTGTCCGTTATTTTTTAAATGATTTCAATAAATTATATTTTCAGAATAATGAGCATAATGCTTCTTCAGCAATAATACCTGAAGATGGAGAACAAATAATGGTGGTAAGTTATAAATACGTAACATACAAATATATTGATGTTATATTACGCAGAGAATATTAGACAGCAACATAGTAAAATGTGCCGTTACTATAAGTATATCACCGTTCCAAACATATAAGCTCACTGTATTGTACTAACTTAATATTTACTTACATAAAAAATAGTATTGCCGTCATATTTAGCTAACTCATGATTGTTATTGTTTAGACTAATTACGAAATCACGACACCGAAAGAGTCAACTCCATCTGAAACACCGTTGAGCGCGCCGCAAGAAAATATTGAAAAATACATTGTTATTCCTGAAAGTAATCAGTCGGACACACCTATAATATACTCGTACATTAATAAAGAAACAAGTTTATCAGAAGAACAATGCGAATTAAAATCCATGAAAATAGATATCACCACTATTAAAAGTGACCTAAAATCCATAAATGACGATATGAAGACTATAATGGGGACCCTGAACACAACACTAAATAATCAAGCCGTATTACACGAAACACTGAAATCGATTTTATTACAAGTGACTGAAATACAAGTTACGAACGAAGAATTCATTAAAAAATCTATTACAGAAAAACAAAACCATTCGTTGATGTTAAAACCAATACAAGATTTAAAAGATTTAGAAGAGTTTGAAAATAAATTGATGGATTCTGATTATAGAGAAGATTTACTAAGAAAGTTTAGTGTGTTTGGCACTAAAGGGACAGGGAAGGGAATCACAAGAGCATATACAATTATTGATATTTTGTTTGAAAGAAAGTTTTTCAAATCGTGTTCGTGGACTGGAGCTTCACGTTCCCAAAATGAAACAACAGAAAAAATCTGCTTAAAAGGTTTCTCTAAGATGATTGGTTTCTTTTTTGAAGTTATTTATAAACAAGACTCGTCGTTCCATTTAACTGACTGTCATAATTTTTTTAAAACAATTTTGCGAAATGCCGATCAGCGGGCCAAATCGAAGCAATTACGAACTTCCGCAAGTAAATGCAGAGGAAAAAATAGCGCCAAAAGGACTTCTTCTGAAAATCCTACATCTACACCACAAACCACTGGTAACCAATTAGAAGTTGAAGATGTTACAGAGGAAATTTTTGTCTGAAACTATTTGATCTAATTTTTATTTGACTAAGTGACTTTTGCATCAATATTAATTATAACACGAGAGACATTAGACTACCCCAATCTGTCTTTGACAGTTTGGGATAGTCTGACGTGCTGTCGTCACTCAAATACAAATAGATCAATATCCCTAGTAACTAAATCAAATCATTTCAGACAAAAATTTAGTCTGATCTGATTTGCTGAAATTATCTTCTAAGTTGTGTAGTTTTAGTAAATTTTACCAGACTGCGACGATGCTCAAAATTAGGGTTATATATTTGACCTGAATTAAAGAATATAATCTTATATTATATTATAAAAAATATTTCAATTTAAATTTGCCATAAAGATGATTACATGATCTTAATGGCGAAGTTAAATTGATATATTTTGTTTAACTCGTAAAGTTTTATTAGTTATAAGATTTATTAGTACAAGGAAGCTAAGATAAATTTAAAATTGTTGCCAGCACATTAAGCAACCCCAAAAAATCTGACAAATTTCTTTAAATGACTTTCAACTTTATTACACATAAAACATTCATAATATAATAAGGTGCTTATATGTTATGGATTACGTTCAATTTTGAAAATTTGTCAGATTTTTGAGATAGGTTGATGTGCTGGCCGCCGTACAAAGAAGCTTAAAAATTAAGTTTGTTGAGACTAGTTATAAGGACTACAATAGATGATTATAAGATTGATTAAAAAGAAAAAAGAAGAGGCCCATACCCAGACATAGGTAATGTCAGGCTAAAATGACGATGATGATGAGTGATTATTTTATTAGTCAAACTGATTATGAAGACTACAATAGATTATTATATGACTGATTATGAAGATGACAAAGATTATAAGACTGATTATAACGATTATAAGACTGATTATGAAACTGATTATAAAGATTATAAGACTGATTATAAAGATTGTAAGACTAATGTTTAATTTTGAATAAAACATAATTGTTATAAAGTATCGTTTTATTTTTTGCTCTTTAAACTTGAAATTTACAGGGTATGTAACAATGGTAAGAAAAATATCTCTGAATTGTAAGTAATACTAACTAGTTTACATTTTATATTTTGAACTTTGCATAATACCTCCGATTTTTCAATAGGAGCACAATCGCATTTATAAATATTCAAAAAAGAAGATTTTAGTGGTTTTTCAAAAGCGTCGAGGATATTAACAATGCGATATCCCGTGATTTCTATTTCAAGCTTAGTGTTGTCTTTTAAGCTGATGGATTTTAATTCTATTACATGATTTTTGTCAGTAAGAAACCACTTGTCTTCATCTTTCGATGATAAAATATATGTTTCTAGGTGTAAAACTAATAAACCGTTTCGCTGGTTTTTTTTAATATATGGATAGTGTACAATTTCTTCGCTAAGATGCTCCGTTTCGATTAACTGCCTTTCAATTATTCTTCTTGCAACTTGCTGTAATGGTTGTTTTCCATGTCTGATAGTTTGTTTAATAGCGTATAATTTATTTTCAAAAGGATATGCATTAAAAGTTTGCAGAATACCAAATTTTCTTACTTCGTCAACTATATGTGTTAAATTATGTATGTTACTAGTAATGTAGTCTCGCCCGTAGAAGGCCTTAAAACTTTCTGTAAAATCTTCTAACATTTTTTCAGCAATTGGCAAGAGTGGCAAATGCTTTTCATTTGAGCAAATCGTTATGGCGCAAAACAAGTTTAAAAAATGATAAAATGGTTCTGGTTTGAGCACGTGATTTAAAATTATAACGCTTAGATAATAAAAAAAAGAGCGGTATTCGGAACCTTTCCAATGGGCCAAAACATCTACAGATCTCATTGATCTGTGAATTTCTTTGGGCATTTGACAATTCAGTAAAAAGCTATTGACAATATCAATTTCACGAGCACTCCATTTGGTTAGGTATTTTCCCAACTTTCCGTCACGCCATCCAATCAACAACCGCTTCATCAAGCCAAGGTCTATTAGGTGTAATGAGTCTGCCACAGGAAAATCCTCTATCATATCTATGTTTAGTTTCAATAACGGAGAATCATGCTTATGGTGTTCTTCATATTTTTTAGCACGAAAATCTTTATCGTTTCTTTTAGGACAATTGGACTTAGGAAATGTTACAGTATTTGATTTATGTGAGTATTCGCCAATCACCGTACATTTCAGACAGCCATGCTTTCCATTAAAATTTGTGACACCTGTAAGAAATTAAACATCCATATTTTTCATTCATATTAAAATATCAGATATCAGATAATTCAAATAATATCAATACTAAACTTGCCTTTAATCAAGGCTCTTGCTGGTGAATCACAAATGAAGGCTCTTAATTTGACTTTGATTTTAGATTCATTTGGCGCCAACGATGTATCTAATCCATATTCTTCAAGTTCGTTCATTTCTTTCACAAAAGACTCTAAATAAGCATTTAGATCAGATGGTTTTCCTTCACCCGCATAAATTCCTTGAAAAATAATATATCTATATAAATAATTTAATAAAGTAGGTAGTTAAAGTTTCTACGATATTGAAATAGTGTTATCTTACCAATCACAAAGGGAGGTATGTGGGGAATTTCAAAGATGTTACACAAAATAGGCCAGAGTTGATGTCTTGAACTTTTGTATACAGGCAACCCATCTATGTTTACATTTAACGAAATCGTATTTCGTAAAGTATTCAAATCCAGCCCCTGCAGTGTATTTTTTAGGCATTTAATCAATCCGTTATGCCAATACTGTCCTGGATCTGAGGTTGTAATATGCACCGTTTCTTTGTTTGTATGAAGTAAAGTACGAGCATCTTTGGGTAAAACATTACCTAATCTTTTGTTCAAAAAAGTAAAGAGTTCGTTTAGGGCCAGGTGAGGTATATTAAATTTTATAGCCCAGCTTTGCATGTCTTTCAGAAATTCATGATTATTGTCATAGTCAGTGGTCTCTTCGATATATTCTTCTTCGCTGTTCTGAACTTCTTCACTTTCTGAGTCGTGGGGAAGACGTGGAAAAATATTTCTGCTCACGGAACCCTCAATTATTCCGCCTAACGCACTTGATTTTATTTCTGAAGACCCTGACATAATTAATTCTTTATACCTATTTTTTACCTTTCTCCTGTAACCACCACTTCTTTTCAATCGTTTCCAATCATTTAAGTTCATATTAAACTGAATTCTCACAATGGACGGGTACAACTGAATGTTACAAAATGGCTGACGTTTACTAATAAAGTGTTTGATCTACAAGTTTATAAGTTTTTTTTAACTTATAGCGCTCTTATTAAGTTCTAAGGCTAATAAAAGTCTTGAGCAAGACTATGACGGCACAAACTTGTAGTGGTCTCAGCTAAGGATGTTATAATATCGTTTTCTCTCACAAAATGCTAGTATAGGATCAAAATATTATTCAGGATTGTTTAGTCCTATAAGTGTCCTAAAAGATAATCTTGTAGTTAACTATAAGACTGATATATAAAAACAATTACTCTTGAGCATATCTATGCTTGTGAAATGCTGCTACTAGTAAAAGTGTCTTATAAATGTTTTAGAGGTCAGTCTTGTAGCGGACTATAAGACCGAGATATAAAATCTAATGCGCTTGAGTATGTTTAGGCTTGGCAAATGCTGTTATAAGTCATAGAGTCTACCGCAATACCATAACAAGAACGTTATAAGTAGTAATAGACTTATAATTTTTCTTATAGGATTACTTTGCTTGTTGGGATTTAAAGCCGATAGTATGATAGTTTTAAGAAAATGTGAATCAAAGATGGCGGCCAAAATACGCACCATTTTTTTCGTCATGGGTGTCATTTTCAAGGTATTTGAGGGTGCTAAAAACGACAGTGCAGTCAAAACGTGAATCCAAGATGGCGACTGTAACAGGTATCATTTTTTTCGTCATGGGTGTCATTTTCAAGGTACCTATTCGAGGGTGCTAAAAATGATAGTGTAGTCAAAGCGTGAATAAAACAGGACAGTTTTTTTTTTTAAAGTCCAACTTGAAAATGTTAAAAAATGTATGAAAATGACGAAGAAAATGTTGTTTTTAGGGTTCCGTACCCAAAGGGTAAAACGCCACCCTATTGTTTTCGCTCCACTGTCCGTCCGTCCGTCTGTCACCACGCTGAATCTCATGAACCGTGATAGTTTGAGAGCTGAAATTTGATGATGTATTTCTCTTGCCGCTATAACAACAAATACTGAAAACTAGAATAAAATAAATATTTTGGGGGGCTCCCATACAACAAACGTGATTTTTTGTCCGTTTTATAAATAATGGCATAGAACCCTTCGTGCGCGAGTCCGACTCGCCGATTTTATTTTGTAATATTTTTTATGAATGTTATATTTTGTATGCATTATTTTCTTTTAAATATTAAAATAGTTATTACAGTATTAATAGCACTTTACGACTGACAATAGGCTATAAATAACAATGTTGTCAACATCTTTTTCAGACGTTCCCAATGGCTTCGCTTGATTGCTCGAGAAGATTTAATGAATAAGTCGCCACAAAACTATACCGTTTGTGAAGTCCATTTCAACGCTATGGATATCCTTACGGGAACACGTCGCAAAAAGCTTAAAACCAATACATTACCATCTCTTCATCTACCCAATCTAGAAAAAACAGATGTAGGATTAGCCGAAGCTCCAAACTTGGTAGAAAAATGCACACAGACAGAAGAAAATGTATTACTTTCAGCGAGTGACAGCTGTCAAACTTCAGGATGTCTTTCATTGGACACGCCACGGAAAACAAAACTAAAAGGTGATCGAAGTGCACAGGGGCCCGATTCTCCTAATTTTACTAAAGCGACATACGATTCACATCCGACTGAGATCCAATCACGACTCAATTACGATTGAAGCGTATGTGGCATTCCGCTATTTTTTCTTTGAATTAAACGTTTTTATCCTTTTCAGTCATTCAATAATGAATCATTTCGTCTGCAAATGATTTACGATTGCAATATGATTGTAGAGCAAACTACCGTATAGACCAAAATCACTAAAATAGCAGACCAATCGCAAACCAATCGAATGTCGTTGGAATACGATTGGTAGCAGAATGCCCGATATGGTTAAAACTGCTATTGCGATTCTATTTCTATTCAATTTTGACATTATTAACTTAGGAGAATCGACCCCTGATGATTTTTACCAATATGTTGAGAAAATGGATCAAAATAGCTGAAATAATTTATAAAGAAATAAATATTTTTTTTTTCTAAGTAACCTGTCTTTGTTTCCCAACAGTTTATAAAAAAATACTGTTTATTACATTAAGATTTTGTGCAATGTGGTGACACGCACTCGGCCCTACTTGACCTTAACTTGCCTTCTCTTACAGATGCAACTCAACATGATGTGCAGATGACGATGAAGGTTGAACAAGCGAATGAACAGCGGTTGCTTGAAATTGAGCCACCGAAGAGGACGAGGGACCGAGCAACAAAAGAAGAAGGAACTATGCGACTCACTTATGTAAGTACAGCACTACCTAATGTTTTTGCACTTGACAGCTGTCAGTTTTGACAGCAACTGTCAACTGCACTAAAAACGGTCAGACCATACGCCATACTGGCTGTTCCCGCGGGAAAAAAGTATAATCATCGGCAAGGATATTGAGCCCTGACCTTCACCTGCGCAGAAGTGATTTATTCGTTTATTGCCTTAAGTGTACAGTGCGCAAAGCGATCCCCACTCTTCCGCCGAGAGCTCATTATCCGTGCCGATAACTATATATTAACTTACATCAATCTGTCAAATTTCTTCAATAGATTTTCAACCTTATCACAATAGTGGAAGGTTAATGTTCGATTGGTAGTTGACAGATTCGGGTAGGTTAACCTGCTGGCGCCTGTACCGCGAGCCATCTGCCTCTTCTCATACAGAGAAGGACTGGCTTCACCAAATTCATTCGATTACTGATCTGTTTCCTGTTCTACATATATCTATGGCGGGAAATAAAACATTGTTCTCGATACTGAAGTGAAAAGTTACTGTCACATGATATATTTTTTACCTTTATTTACATACCTACCTATCTTTGGGAGCGTTCAAGTATTACGTAACGCAATTTTTGAAGATTTTTTATCCCCCCTCCCCCCACTGTAACGTTTCGTAACGCTTTTCTGTACCCCCCACCCCCCTTTTTAAACGTTACGTAACACTTAAGTGATCATTTTTTAGTTTATCTTCAGCCGTTTTCCAAATTTCGTTGGTATTTTTTTGACATACTTAGTTGCGCTGGCAAGTCAGCATGAGAGCCTTTATAGGCCAAGAACAGCTGATGATACAAATCTCCTTCTTTTGAGGACATTATATCAAATCAAATCAAAATCAAATCAAATCTCTTTATTCTCAGGCTGCATAGGCCCATAGATATATACCTTAAAGACTAACATACATAATATATTATACAACACTGTTAGTATATAAAAAAAAAAAAAAAAAAAAAAAAACTTAAATCTATGTTAGTAACACTTCACTTTGCACTATGTCACTCCGTGCGGTTCTGTGGCACTTGTCCGCGGAAGCGACGGAACACCACGTCCTGTGGCCAGAAGTTCTCGTCCAACACGAGGTGCAGGAAACACGTTGGCACTCGCACCACAAACGCCTTGAAACTGGCGTTATGGCGCGACTCCAGCAGCTGCACTCTCGGGGCGTACTTCAGCTTCTGACGCACGTACTCCACGATGTCCTCCGCCTTAGTGGTGTAGTGTAGGCGGGAGATATACACCGGGGTGTTCGGCTTAGCGGCACGGATTTTTGTGTTTGGCTCCACAGGAGCCGCGCCACAGCGGTTCTTGTTGGTTCGCTGACGGCGCTTCCTCCTTTGCACCATCACGAACCCATCGTCATCAGCCCGATCCGGTCCCTTTACGGGCACGGGCTTCATTTTTGCACCAATTGTGCTTCCGGCGACGCTGGCATATTCTCGACGAACACCTTTAGGTTTCGCCGAGGCTGCAGAAACGAGCAGCTGATCGTGCGGTGTCGCGGCGGCGAGCGGAGGAGCCGCAGGAACGGGAGCGGGGCAGCGGGGCGCACGAGGCGCGCACTGTGCCGACTCAGCATTCGGCGGTGACAGCGGCGATGGCGACAAAACTGCTGACGCGAAACTTGCACCCGATACATCGAGGCACGCTCCGCGCCGCGTGTTCACGTTGCACGATGCATCCACAGGTGACCTAGTTACCGTTACCGATTTACGCAACTCGTTAACTTCGCTGCGCAAACTGGCGACGGTAGTTTGGGATGCATTCAGCTGCTTCTGCACATCCGCTAACCTAGCCTTAAGAAAGACTATGTCTTTCAGCAGGCACGTAACGTCGACGTGGTCGAATGTCACGGGAGGGAGCTTGCTCAGGTCCTTCGCCACAAACGTCGGCACGTCGTCAGGGTCGGTCTCTTTAAGTAGCGTGATGATGTCTTGTATACTCTTCTTTGTCCCGTCACGCCGTCGGGACACCATCTGGTCGCTCTTGTTGAGCAACCGGTACAACAACTGCTTTGCAGCAGCGACGTCATCCTCGCTGAAGTTCGACGCACAGATCTGGACAGCGGACACCTCGTCCATCACGTCCAGCTTCTGCTGCAGGAACGCCAGCAGCTCATTCGCCACAAGTTGTTCACTCATGGCGACTATAATCTCTAGCGACGGCTCGCGCCGCGCTTATACCTAATACTTTTTATAAAATATTAGACGCGTAAGCAACACGACTGCATCGAATCGCTGCTAGTACGAGACTGAATAACACCGACTACAGCAATCTGATTCTACATAAACACTAACGAATACTAACAATGACAACAAAAATAACATTAAATGACGTATCTAACATAATAATAACGCAATCTAGGGATTCCCCGTGAAACATAAACGAAAAGGTTTGCCAACACGCGAGAACTAATTAAAAATGACGACCAGACTAACACAATCGAGGGATTCCCCGTAAAACGTAGACGAAAAGGGTTGCCAATTTGGGAGTATTAATTCCCTATTTTTTATATAAAAATAGAAATTATGTTACGTAACGTGTAGTAAGAAGGACGCCCTCCCGCCCCTGTAACGCATCGTAACGTTTTATGAGACCTCCCCGCCCCCCCAAATTGCGTTACGTAATACTTGAACGCTCCCTTTGAATTAATAAGTATTTAAAATATTGTTACGAAGAAAGAAAAAGTTGCGTTTACTTTAAATAGAGCTGCGCTGCTTACGAAGAACGGTAAGTGCAATAATACTTTTCGTTAAGGCGCTGCCCACACCTGTAAAACGTCCTCTTGTTCGTTCGATAGTTACTCGTATTGCTGCATATTACAAGCTCAAAAAAAATACAATATATAGTCAAGGCTATAAATGAAAGACATATGCAAAAATATTTCCTGAAAATAATCCAGAATCTCGAAAAAAAAATTGCAAAAAAAGTACACGAAAAAAACCTTTCGTCTCGAAATGCTCAATATTTTGAGCGATAACCATTCGTATTTTTGTAACCAAAAAAAAGGAAATTTAATCAACTAAAAACTTAAGTAAAAATATTTTAACAAAATGGTGTACTTATTTTTTAAATAAATTAAAACTGCGAAATGTCTTTCATATTGGCGGACAAGAGATTGAATTATAATCAAATGCATCGCTATTTTCAACCGTATTTGCGTACTGCGATGCACTACTGTCGCGTGCTTGGTAATGACACGCCCAGTCTGCAGCCAACTCTTCTAGAGATAGGTCACGTCACGTTGCGGCGCGTCCTGGTTGTCGTAAATTCATAAATCAAAATAGTTATTTAGTGAATATTGACACTTTTTTTTAGTATAGTTATCGGCACGGATATTGAGCCCTGACCTTCACCTGCGCAGAAGCGATTTATTGGTTTATTGCCTTATGTGTGCTACAGTGCGCAAAGCGATCCCCACTCTTCCGCCGAGAGCTCAATATCCGTGCTGATATTACTATAAGATTTTTGTGTGACAATTAGACACTTTAGTTTATAAGTTTTGTTTATTATTTATATTTGAGACTCCTGATCCTGTGTGTGTGATATTAACAATATAGAAAAAAACAATGGGGAATAAAAGAAATAAAGTGCTACGCCGGATTTGTACAAGGAAACGGAGAAATAAAAGCAAAAAAAATACTGTATCTGGGTAAGTAATTCTAAAAAAATATATATACTACAAGGTGTTGATTTGCATTTCTGCCATACTTCAGGAGGAGGACATAAAATACGTAAATAATCGATTGGAATTACAGTAGACGGGAAATAGCTAATATGCACTGCTTTTTTTGTCATTGTAATGTCATAGTATTTTGGAAATAATCCAATTTTATGAATGTTTATGAATGATCGCTGCGTATGCTTTGTGTTTGCGTTTGTGTGAGGGCGCAGCACGGTTTTAAGGCCAGTAACACACGCGCCAAGTTTAAATACGGCTAGATGACATTGACGGATTTCCGAAAAAAAAATTTAAAAAAAAAATACCAATTTTTTTGTTGATTTGGGTTGAGAATCATTAGTATAATTACGTCCTTGACTATGGCACGGATGCAAATCAACAGCTTGTATATCTATAATAGCTATAGTAAGGCCAACTAGAAGCGATACGAAAGGTCATTAACCCTAAAAACAACTGTGGCGTTGACAATCTAATATCTATCTCTTTCCATCTTGTGCCTTTGTCATAATGTCTCGTTCTCCCGGCAAAAACATGACAACGTCAAGGCGTTTTAGATTCATCCTGTTTCGGAACGCGCTCGTGGTGATACAAATTATTTGTTAAAGTTTTGTTATTATTTTGTTGTTTATTTAATTATTACATACAATCATTAAAATTGTGATAAAATTTATAAAAATAGACTATCCGTTTTGGTATTATTACTATTTGCCGGATATTTTTTAAAACTATATAAATCCAATTTTCAAAAAGTTACGCACCCCTGCTATTCCCAATGAATAGGTAAGAATTGGTTATTTTGGTAGTGTTTAAATATTAGTTCAATTACAATAATATAATAGTTTACATTTTATTTCTTTCTAGGTGAAGTAGTAGCAGGTACTCATAGATTTAGAATTGGATTGGCTGGTGTTCACTATTTCTTCCTCTCTTTACACAAAGTCTGAATTTAACGCGGACGAAGTCGCTGGCAGAAGCTATACTCTATCCACGGAAGCAAGAGCTGAAAGGTAAACAAAGAATGACACTTTTTCAAGATGGCGGTATAAACCGACCTATGACAAAACGTCACATTTTTGTGCAAAATGTTCGCAGTATCTGTGATTTTGTCATCGGTCGGGTTATACCGCCATCTTGAAAAAGTGTCATTCTTTGTTTACCTTTTAGCTCTTGCTTCCGTGGATAGAGTATAGTGTCTAATATTCGCGTTAGTCGGTAGTATCAGAAATCAATATTTTACTTTAACTAGAAACCTTTATTCCTAAATGTATAAAGATGAATTTCTATTGCCTTTGCGTTGCTTAGTAACTAGAATAACAAGCAAAATAAATGGCGCGCACATATCAGGGGCTCGACTCTGCTGAAGTTAATCATGTCAACATTAAATAAAAATTGAATCGCAATAGCAGTTTCAACCTTAGCGGGCATTCTGATCTATACTAATATTATAAAGCTAAAGAGTTTGTTTGTTTGTTTGAACGCGCTAATCTCAGGAACTACTGGTCCGATTTGAAAAATTCTTTCAGTGTTAGATAGCCCATTTATCGAGGAAGGCTATAGGCTACTTTTTATCCGGGTCCGTGCCGAGGTTCCCACGGGATGCGGGTGAAACCGCTGGCAGAAGCTAGTACTAATATAAGACCAATCGTATTCCAATGACATTCGATTGGTTTGCGATTGGTCTGCCATTTGGTCCATACAGTAGTTTGCTCTACAATCATATTGCAATCGTAAATCATTTGCAGACAAAAAGATATTATATTGAACTAGCTTCTGCCAGCGGTTTCACCCGCATCCCGTGGGAACTACTTCCCGTACCGGGATAAAAAGTAGCCTATAGCCTTCCTCGATAAATGGGCTATCTAACACTGATAGAAATTTTCAAATCGGACCAGTAGTTCCTGAGATTAGCGCGTTCAAACAAACAAACCCTTCAGCTTTATAATATTAGTACCTATAGATGACAGAAAAGGATAAAAACGTTTATTTCAAAGAAAAAATAACGGAATGCCACATACGCTTCAATAGTAATTGATGAGTCGTGATTGGATCTCAGTCGGATGTGAATCGTATGTCGCTTAAGTAAAATTAGCAGAATTGTGCCCCCAGTCGCGGGATTCCGAACGTTGACTTATACCTGTCTCTGTTACACGCGTAATATTATATCGCTCTCACGCTCGCACAGTATTAACGAGCGAGCGTGAATGAGATAAGGAATATTATTGACGCGTTAAGGTACGCTTTGAAAGCGAGCTGCCGACTGCAACTGCCGACCGCACGTACAAAAACTGCATGAAATCGGCCGCAGCTGCACTAATGGTTTGTATGTATTTACATGAATCGAAGCGGTGGCAGCGTGTGCAGTTGCCTTAAGATACCAATTGTTTTCATGCCGTCGCGGCATGTGCGGTCGGCAGCTAGCATTGACAACGTACCTTTATCTAGCCGATTTTGTTTTTTGAAGATTGATGCCATAGTAAGAATTTGAAAGAGTACAAATTTTTAAGCTAATTTGCTGGGCCCCAACGAGTGATTTACCTATGGAGTTATTACAAGGAACACTGTAAGTACTGTAACACATGACAGGGGCCTGATTGGTCTTATAGGTATTAGTAGCAGAATGCTAAGGTTAAAATTGCTATTGAGATTCAATTGTTATCCAATTGTCACATTATTAACTTAGCAGAATCAAAATCAATAATCATTTATTCAAACTTGGCTGCAAGACAGCACTTTTTGAACGTCAGAAATTTACATAAGACAGCCCCCAAAACGCCCACCCTTCACCACTTCCTATGTGTTTTTGCTGGGAAGAAGAAGTGGCGCAACAAACTCATGTCTGTCTGTAGGTTAGAAGAACCCCAGATTAAGAAGAAGAAGAATAAAGCCCCAAAGTGCCTACCGAGTGTGAATTTTGCTAGTTCAAGTTCTCCATACGTAATTATAACTCGGCTGAAATAAAAAGTCCTATCATCATCACTAGGTATAGTTATCGGCACGGATATTGAGCCCTGACCTTCACCTGCGCAGAAGCGATTTATTGGTTTATTGCCTTATGTGTACACTGCGCAAAGTGATCCCCACTCTTCCGCCGAGAGCTCAATATCCGTGCCGATAACTATACATAGTATAAAACAAAGTCGTTCTTTCTATCCCTCGTATGAACTCTGTGTATCGTTCATACTTTAGTCGGATAAAATCTAATACCTACATTCTCTTCCATATGCTTACTGCTTACAAACAACTGAAGCGATTTATATAATGTGTTTCACAATATTATAGACAATTTATTACTTCGTTGAATTTAAGTTTGACAATTTACAAAATTGTTATTTACGTCTCGTTACGTGCCTTATATCAATAATACCACTTAATATTATTATATTCGCGGCCGGCGGCGGCGCTCGCGTACGTTCAGTCACAAATCACAAATGCGAAGGTCAGTATCACCCTAGCGTTTGCAGGGGAAGGTTGTGTCAAAAGTTAGCGCACCCCGCTTTATAAAAAACAGTGCAAATAGTACGTTTTTACAGTAGTATGCTTGAGCTATTGAAAAGGACAAAAGAAATAACATTTCGTTTGCGCTTGTTTTATGTAAATATTTGGTATAAATCGTATGTGAATACCTAGCGGCCTGTTACTTCGCTACGTATGAATGAATGCTCAAACGATTTTGTGCAAACTTCACATATCTACTAAATAGTCCGAACAAAGCGTAAACATTTAGTTTGGATGAACCCGTTCTTGACATAATTTTTTATTTATATTATTAGTTTCAGTGTACAAACGTTTATTTCTAAGTAGGTGATAAGTGTTGTTTCCAAGTGAACGCTGAACATAAATATTTTGAGACTATTTAAATAACAACTTAATTGTGTTATAAGATGCCTCGTAGAAAGAAGAAAATTGCGAATTTCCTAAATAGAGCGGCGCATATGAACAGAGTACGGTAAGTGGAAGAAAAATAATACACTTGCTTGTAGCAACGGTAAAAAAAAAATATCCTTGAATTAGTTAATCGTAAATATTTTAATCTGTGGAGGCTTGTCATTTGCAACTTAATTAAGTACCTATATATTTTTGTTACCTTCTCTGTTAGTCTGTAAGCCTTCTTAAAATGAATAAAATAATAAAATTAAAAAAGGGAAAGCAACAAAATGTACTTCGATTTAACTCACGTCATGCAAAAATAATATTTACTTAGAGTTACCTAACCTTCTATCAACAATACTACTAGATTTATACTAATACAAGCTTCTGCCAGCGGTTTCACCCGCATCCCGTGGGAACTACTTCCCGTACCGGAATAAAAAGTAGCCTATAGCCTTCCTCGATAAATGGGCTATCTAACACTGAAATAAATTTTCAAATCGGACCAGTAGTTCCTGAGATTAGCGCGTTCGCGCGTATTATAAAGCTGAAGAGTTTGTGTGTTTGCGCTAAGTTTGCTGGCAGAAGCTAGTCTAAGATAAGCGCTTAAAAACCGGTCGGAATTAAAAAACCACGAATACTTGTGTGGTTTTTTTAGGATTCCGTACCCAAAGGGTAAAACGGCACCCTATTGTTTTCGCTCCTCTCCGTCCGTGTATCCGTCCTTCTGTCACCAGGCTGTATCTCATGAACCGTGATAGTTAGAGTGTTGAAATTTTAACAGATGATGTATTTTTGTTGCCGCCATAACAAAAAATGCTGAAAACTAGAATTACTTAAATAAATATTTTGGGGGCTCCCATACGACAAACATGATTTTTTGTCCGTTTTATAAATGGTACGGAACCCTTAATGCGCGAGTCCGACTCGCACTTGGCCGGTTTTTTTGCTCGATATCGATAATGGCAACAAGTAGATGCTTGAAATATTTACAGAATATGAAATGTATTATAATTATGGAACGTTATACAAATAATAGTACGGAACGCTTCGTGCGCGAAGTCCGACTCGCACTTGGCCGGATTTTTAGAAATAGTTTGGTCAAGCATAGCCAATATTTTTTTTTAGAAAATCGTGAATTCAATCAGTTTTCAGTTTGTCTGACACCGGACAAAACCTGTTTATTGTAACGTGTGTACTTCCATTCATCTTCATACTGATTTATAAGCCCAAACCAACTGTGCTGCGGGATTGTTCGAAAGAGTTACCGCGGCCCTGGTACATAAAAATCCTACGACGGAACATGACGGTTTTTTGCCAGTAAAAGTCTGACACTCCCTCACCGCTGCTAACCCACAGTGGGAGGGGTCGTTTGATGATTTCGTTAAATGACGTCGTTAAAAAGTCTAAACCAACTGTCGGTCGACTAAAAGTTTCTAGTGTGCGAGAGCTCTTAGGCTAAGAACTCACGGAGCGATTTTGAACCGTGCCCGCGGCGGTGGCGGAACTGCGGTTTTATTTCCAAACTCACGAGACCGTTTATTTGCGCGGTTACACAGCCGTCGCGGTTGAGATTATCGCCCGCAAACGTGGCGGGCGATGATCGCCTCTGCGCCACTGCGATCGCCAATCGACCGCGGAGCGCGCGGGCGCAACCCGCCGAGGCTGCGGGTGACCGCGGCCAGCGCGATTCTACTAGTTGCCCGCCGGTGCAGCGGGACCTGCAAACAAACGCGCAGACTGCGGGCGTAAAACGCGTCGTGAAATGTGCTTTATTTTTTACATGTATCTGCATTCTACAGAAGCTACGGGCCCGCAGCCGCGGCTGTCGCGGGTGGAAATCGCTTCGTGAGTTCTTAGCCTAAATTGTAGAAATAGTTTTGCCATTTTTAGAATTTTTCCTTTTGCGTTCCTATTGCCATTTTGCGAAAATATTTTTTGCTCCTAAACCCAACTATTTAAAGAATTCTTTTATAATGTGACGACCTCGACGGCGCAATGGTCACCATGCCGGACTGCCGAACCTGAGGTCCCGGGTTTGATTCCCGGTTCGGTCGACATAATTTGTGTGATGCGCATGCTTGTTGGCCGTGGTCTGGGTGTTATAATATGTAGCTAAGTACCTATATGTAGTTTATCAGTTGTGTTAGCACCCATAACAAGTTAATTAATAACTTAGCATGGAGCTAACCGACTGTGTGTGAAAAGTGCCCCGATATTATTTATTTATTTATTATTTACTAGCTGTTGCCCGCAACTTCGTCTGCGTGGGCAATATAGAATAGTCAATTATTACGTATGGTGCGTAAGTAATTTTCACAGGAAATAGCTATAATCTATGTCTATATGCTTTGAGTCTGACAAAGCTGTCATTTGTACATTTTCTGCAGCTGCTGCGACTAAGCAGAAGCCAGAAAGTCTGTCAGTCTTACCATGGATATCGTCTTGTGTAGTTGACTGGATTGAAGATAGATAGATAGGTAGTCGCTCCAAGCAAAATATTGGTACTCAAACAGATTCGGTGACTGGAAGCCCAACACCAACATAGTTGGGGAATAGCTGGATAGATGATAAAATGAGTCATCATCATCAGCAGGCGCATAGGGTAGGATAGTTTCACTACTGGGGAGAAACACTTGTATGACTTGTATGAATTGGGGATTTTCTGTGCACTTACTTACTATGGTAAGGCTGACCCCACATTAGGCGTGCGCGATCCTCGGGCGTGTGAGTAGCGCGGGCGTCGCGAGCGCGCTGCGTGAAAGTCGCGTTTTGCTGCCCTGCGGCATGTGTGAAGAGTGCAAGCGACGCGCTCGCGGCGAGCACGCGGCGCTCGAGTTGCGTTCTTACCCCTACGCCCGCTATCCCCGCCGCCCGCTAAACGCCTTAGCAGTTAAACGTCAAGTCGAGCGCGCTGCAAATGCCGCAGGGCAGCAAAACGCGACGCTCACGCAGCGTGCTCGCGACGCACGCGCTACTCACACGCCCGAGGATCGCGCACGCCTAATGTGGGGTTAGGTCTAAACCGGGAGGGACTCCACCGAAATGTTTGCATTAGTTCACGAATAGGCAAAATGTACGTATCTGTGAGAGTCCACTTCATGTGTTCGTACTTGAAACCTGCAGTTTTGCCAAGATTTTCAAAATGTACGCTCGCAATTTGTCGTTTCTTGGTGGAGCCAGCAAATCAAAAGAAACAGAAGTGTTGTATACTGTGCGTCACTACCGCTCACCGGGAAAATTTCGCTCTTGCGGAGGACGTTTATATACCATATTTTGTGTCACACGTAAACAGGACGACAGTAAGTATCCACCGAAACACTTTCAAAGATCTGATGAACGAACAAATCAGACCTGAGTTGGTCACCTGGGGCCAATCAGAGCTCTATGAAGCGATCATACGCTTTGGCTCCTACTGTTATTGTGGTTTCTGAAAATGTATTCACCTCATTCAACGATGAATGTAATTCTGATGGTACTATTAAGAACACTTGCTTAGCGCAAAAGCTGACGTTGGCAGGCCGACTCTTTTGACTTCTCGAATAGGATACCATTGGTTTTTGTGCAATGCACACTGCAATGCATGCTGGATTAGGATAGGACATAGGTGGATAGGATTTGCAGCAGAGAACAATTCTGTCTTTGTAATTGAATGACATCAAACGTAGTTTTATATAAAAGGTGTTTTTTTAGACTTGGCTCGGGTCTTACTGAGACTGTTCGTAATCGTGAACAGTGTATTTGCGATGAGAAGTTGAAAGTAAGCATGTCTCTGGTATGCGACGCGTAATTTGTACGTTTCCAGACGCATAAAGCATTTTACGTGTGTATGGTATTAAATCGAGAAAGCTCCCATTTCTTATCTGCATATCTTTGTATCTTTGTATCTGGGCTTGTTTTTAAAGCTACAGAAGCCTACATTACCTACTTCACGCTTAGCAGCGCTTGCGAGAAATAGATCTTCCTTTCTTCTAGGATTAAGTTTACATATTTTGCATCAGAAAAAATAATTAAGGTCTACTTAATTCTACTCACTCAAAGTAATTTGTTTTAAGGCCACCACATTAGTGGAAGATAAGCTAAACTATGTTTATGAAAAAATCCTGATATGAACTCCATCTGTAACTTTAAATGATAATTAATTGTTCCATTAAAGTCATCATTTTTGACATAATGTTCAAAAAATAATTTAGATGGCACCGTTTAAATTTGGCTGAGAACTATTAATTTTCCTTTCATCAAGGTAATAATAATTATAGTTGGATTTTGATGTGGTACGGCAAACTGACAAACACTATTGAAATGTCTATCGAAAAATTACACTACGTGTTAAAATATGGTGAATTACGGAAAATACACAACTCCATCTGTTGAAATAATAATCCTCTATAAAGAATTTAAGGTAATTAATTGTCATTTACCACCTCGCTCTTTTGACAAATTTGATGTATTTTTACCACAGATGGAGCTACTTTAACCTTGGCTAAACAAAATTTTCATATTTTTTTTTTCTTCCGAAGTTACTTATAAAGGTGTGATTTTCTGTGTAAAGATTAATAATAGGCCGAACAACTAATATAAGTACAACATTCAAATGTACAGTTTTGACAAACAGATTGCGTGTCGTAATATTTTACATCTTGAATTCACAAAATTAATCATATCTTTTGATAGAGTGAATCGATTTCGATGAAACAAAAACTAAGTAATACCCCAAGTTACGTAGAATTTTTGTATATAAGTATTGTCTGCATTGAATTCGTAGATTTTACGTGAATCCCGAACAAACAAACAGATAAACAGACAAACAGACAAACAGACAAACAGACAAACAGACAAACAGACAAACAGACAAAAATGACAAAAATGATGGAAATGGGTTCTGTTAGTTATCCTTTAACATGCTGGCTATTTTTTTTGTCAATTTCTTCAATGTACAAAAATTACTTTTCTACAGATTTATTATATGTATAGACTAGCTTCTGCCAGCGACTTCGTCCGCGTTAAATTCGGACTTTGTATAAAGAGAGGAAGAAATACTAAACACCAGCCTATCCAATTCTAAATCCATGCGTACCTACTACTACTTCACCTAAAAAGAAATAAAATGTAAACTACCAAAATAACTAATTCTTACCTATTTTATAAATACAAAAACCGGCCAAGTGCGAGTCGGACTCGCACACGTAGGGTTCCGTACCATCCAAACTAATATTCTATATATATTTATGGATATCGAGCAAAAATGAGCAAAAAAATCACGTTTGTTGTATGGGAGCCCCCCGAAATATTTATTTTATTCTAGTTTTCAGTATTTGTTGTTATAGCGGCAACAGAAATACCTACATCATCTGTGAAAATTTCAACTCTCTAACTATCATGGTTCATGAGATATAGCCTGGTGACAGACGGACGGACGGACGGACAGAGGAGCGAAAACAATAGGGTCTCGTTTTACCGTTTGGGTACGGAACCCTAAAAAAAGAAAGTTTAAAATAAATTATATTATTTAAAGACGCGCTGCAGGGTTTGTTAATATCAATTATTGTCGGTCAATAAGATACTCTGAACGTCTACTCGCAGCAATCGCATCAACGCCAAATATTGTACAAAACTCGCGCAGCCACCGCGCCGCGACCCGCGTCAAACACGGTGACCGTTAGGTACACAAAAATGATCCTTATACCTAGTCGTCCAACGAAGACGTCTAGACGGCAATCGTGCGGGGTGTGAGGGGCGAGACGCGGGTAGGCCGCTCCCGAACGAACTACGAACAAAATTATATTAGTAGTTCGTCGGGATCTATCGTTCAGGGCTAACGCGTGTTTCTTTTTTATATATTTTTTTTTGTTAATTTAAAATGGTGCATGCGACGTGTGCTGTGAGTGATTGCAAGTCTTCATCTCAAATAAATAAAGATCTGCGGTTTCATCAGCTTCCACGCACAAAAGAAAGGTAAATAAATCTGTTTTGTTATTGTAGACTGCATACCTAAATAATTTTATTTGTAATGTCGTGCCACGTTGATAACGTTAATAAAATGGCCGACCTCCACATGGTAAAAAAATATTTTATATTAGGATATCGCACAGGGCATCTGTTTGGAAATCCTATTGATATTATAAATGTGAAAGTGTTTGTATGTTTCGTATCTGTGTCAAGATAGTGAACTTTTTATTTTTATTATTTACTAAGGGTGAATTTCGAGATGCTGGACGTAATTTTTATAATAAGAAATGAATGTCAGTTTTGAGTTTAATTGAAGTGCTTGTTACGAAAAAGTCAGCCCTTTTGAAATCCAAGATGGCGGACCTTATTTTCTTATAATTTTGAGTTTAATTCGGGTGCTGGTTACGAAAAAGCCATTCTTTTTGAAATCCAAGATGGCGGACGTAATTTTTTTATAATTTGATATGGGTGTCAATTTTGAGTTAAATTGGGGTGCTGATTACGAAGAAGCCATCCTTTTTGAAATCCAAGATGGCGGACGTCATTTTCTTATAATTTGATATGGGTGTCAATTTTGAGTTAAATTGGGGTGCTGGTTACGAAAAAGCCATCCTTTTTGAAATCCAAGATGGCGGACGTCATTTTCTTATAATTTGATATGGGTGTCAATTTTGAGTTAAATTGGGGTGCTGGTTACGAAAAAGCCATCCTTTTTGAAATCCAAGATGGCGGACGTCATTTTCTTATAATTTGATATGGGTGTCAATTTTGAGTTAAATTGGGGTGCTGTTTACGAAAAAGCCATCCTTTTTGAAATCCAAGATGGCGGACGTCATTTTCTTATAATTTGATATGGGTGTCAATTTTGAGTTAAATTGGGGTGCTGGTTACGAAAAAGCCATCCTATTTGAAATCCAAGATGGTGGACTTTTTTATAATTTGATATGGGAGTCAATTTTGAGTTAAATTGGGGTGCTGTTTACGAAAAAGCCATCCTTTTTGAAATCCAAGATGGCGGACGTCATTTTCTTATAATTTGATATGGGTGTCAATTTTGAGTTAAATTGGGGTGCTGGTTACGAAAAAGCCATCCTATTTGAAATCCAAGATGGTGGACTTTTTTATAATTTGATATGGGAGTCAATTTTTAATTTAATTGGAGTGCTTGTAACGAATATTATTTTATATATATTTACTAGCTGTTGGCCGCGACTCCGTCCGCGTGGCCGTAGTCCATTCCGAAAATAATTATAAAGAGCTCAGTAGATATAAAATAAGCGCCTGTTAAAATAATGGAAGCAATATGTATGTCCGCGTTTGCACCGGTTTTCGCAACATTTTTTGTTACTGCTCTACTCCTATCAGTCATAGTGGGATGTTATACAGCCCATGTCATTTCTCAGGCTCTAGACTATCTGTGTTCCAAATTTCATTACAATCAGTTCAGTATTTTTGGCGTGAAAGCCGGACAGACAGATATACTTTCCCATTTATAATATTAATATGGATAGTATGGATTAATATATGGTATATATAATTACAAGCTTTTGCCCACGACTTCGTTCGCGTGGAATAGTGACTTCCGGCAGATTTTTGGTTTGACCAATAGATGGCGCTATATGTCCGGAATACATTTTATTTTTTATTTTCAATTTTTTTGTAATAAAAACTATCCTATGTCCTTTCTCAAGCTCCAAACTATGTCTGTACCAAATTTCACACAAATCGGTTCAGTAGTTTAAGCGTGAAGAAAAGACAGACAGACAGACAGACAGACAGAGTTACTTTCGCATTTATAATATTAGTAGGGATTATTTATTACTAGCTTTTGCCCGCGACTTCGTTCGCGTGGAATAATGACTTCCGGCAGATTTTTGGTTTGAACAATAGATGGCGCTATATGTCCGGATTAAATTTTATTATTTTTATATTTTTTGTAATAAAAACTATCCTATATCCTTTCTCAAGTTCCATACTATGTCTGTACCAAATTTCACACAAATCGGTTCAGTAGTTTAGGCGTGAAGAAAAGACAGACAGACAGACGGACGGACAGAAAGACAGACAGACAGAGTTACTTTCACATTTATAATATTAGTTAGGATTTTATAGAATATATCATTAACTAGCTTCTGCCAGCGGTTTCACCCGCGTCCCGTGGGAACTACTTCCCGTACCGGGATAAAAAGTACTTCCTCGATAAATGGGCTATCTAACACTGAAAGAAATTTTCAAATCGGACCAGTAGTTCCTGAGATTAGCGCGTTCAAACAAACAAACAAACTCTTCAGCTTTATAATATTAGTATAGATTTGTATTATATTGTAACATTTCAGATGTAAATTATGGGTGGAGGCTTGTAGAAGACCGGATTTACTTGAAAGGTCTATCGAAAGTTTAAAATATACATATATTTGCAGTTTGCATTTTGAGAATAGTATGTACGGGAAAAAATCCTTGAAGAAAACAGCTATACCAACGTTGCTTTTACCAACTAAAGATTCCGTCCATACACAGACCGATCTTAGGTAAGTACAATAGGTACAGTTATAGTCTGTTTTTTAATCTCGTAGACTGAATTGACACTTGCAATATGTCAAACTTACAAATAATGTTACTAGCTCTTTGGTGCAGTGCTGTACTTACGATACCGGTTCGTTGAATCCTAACTTTTTATCTATAATAGACGAATTGATTTCTGACACTAACAGCCAGTTTCTTCATCAATAGTTAAAGCCAAAGTGAAAGTCAAAGTAATGTCTAAAGTAAAAGTAACGGTCAAATTCAATTTTTCTATTAGTTTTTCTGTCACTTTAGCCTTGAAAAAACGTATTTGACCGTTACTTTTACTTTAGACATTGCTTTAACTTTAACTTTTGATGAAGAAACTGGCCGTTAGACGCGAATATTAGACATTTAAATAAAACTACTTTTACGGATTTTATCGCGGTTATATCCATTATACCATATATATAGGTATTATCCATGGTCACGGGCAGACTAAGGTGTTGGTCGTCTTATTATTGTATTATATTGACGACCAACACCTTAGTCTGCCCGTGACCATGGATGCTGCAAAAGGATCCGAAACGTCGGGATTAAATATTATTGATATAACTGCGATAAAATCCGTAAAAGTAGTTTTAGGCCTAAGACGTGCTACGAACTGCCAGGGATATCTGACCACGCAAAGCCATGCGTAATCATCAAGCCCATTATTTCAGGATGCCTTATTGTAAAAAAACGATACTTGATTTTATTAACGCTAAGTTTCGGTCGTGCCACATCACTATTTAAGAATTTGCAATAAACTGACCACACTCGTAATGTCAGTTTAGTCTATGAGATTAAAAAACAGACTATAGTGTCACAGTATCTAGTTACCAAGTCTGCATCAGTTCATTTTTAAATCTCTTTGTATACGCCTAATTTGCATTTTTTATTGACATACAACTAGGGCATGCAATTCCGGTAAAATAAAAATTACCGGTAAAAATTCGGTAATTAAAATATTTTTACCGGTAAACCGGTAAAACGGTAATTTTTGTATTTTTTTTAAATGTGATATTATATCAATAAGATTGGGTAGTCTAAAAGCAAAAAATAATTAAAAATACAAGGTATAAGGTAGTAAACATTTTTTGTGACGTGGGCCGTAAAAAAAACATGTCAGTACCATCCGAACGCGATGTCGTCGACAAAATGCAAAAGAAACGGCTGCGATGGTTCGGCCATGTAAAAAGGAGACCACCTGAATACCTCGCCAATGTTGTGTACTCAATCTCAATATACCCGGTCAAAGGCGCAGAGGCAGGCCGAAACGGTGGTGGTTGAGTGTCGTAATGAATGACATGAAAATCTACGAACTCGAAGAGAAAGATGTCCTGGATAGAGCGAAGTGGAAGAATACACGGAACATACGGAAAGCGGACCCCGTCACAAGACGGGATAAACGCTAAGAATTACCGTGAAAAAAAAAAAACATTTTTTTCATTGAAGTGAAAGCCCTTTTTTTATGGTAAATCGTGGGCATTTTATGGATCACCAGGGTCGCGGTAATTCTTTCGAACAATCCCGCAGCCCCGGCAGGTTTTGGCCCTGCGCGTGGAACATCTCGGGCCGCCGACACGGGTCTGTTGTCTATGCAGACGGAGAAACGATGAGCCACCCGAACTCACCGTCCACAGACCGTCGCCTACGGTGGCCGGGAGTCGTCTCTCGACACTCGGCGCCCGTGGTGTCTTCGGTCCACTACAGCGGTTGGGATGAGAGGTGCGAACTCGCAGGCGCTCCACCGTCTCCTTCTCGAGCTGACTGGGAGAGACTGAGAATGACTGTTTCGCAGAAGGAGGCGACGGCTTCCCATTCCTTCTCGCTTCGGAAGCCATGGCTTGAACCAGGGCCGGACGCGAGAGGTCGTCGCTGCCTATTGGCTCGACGACGACACCGCGGTACCCTTCCCAGGCAGTGCACACCTAGACTGTGTGCTCCACCGTGTCCTCAGAGCTGTCCGCATGGTGGTGAAGTAAAAGCCTTTGCTCAATAAGGTCATAGAGTAGGTAAAATAAGCATAAGCTACATTTTTACCTAATAGGAACTGACAGCTATGAGGAAATTCAGATTAACCGAATGAATAAAATTTGTTTAGATATTATAAATTAAGTTGAGAATGAAGATTTGTATCTAACCTAGAGATAGTTAAGGAGCCACATAAGTTTACTTTCCTAAAAAACAGCAACTTTAACACTCTTACAATATGTAATGTATGCAATATTACATTATGTTCAGGCTACATAATGAAGATTTGACGTTAAATGAACAATTGCTATATATTATCACAAAAACGTAAAAACCGGTAAATTACCGGTTACATATTATTTTTACCGGTAAATTAAAAATCGCGAAAATGGGCGGTTTTACCGGTAAAACCGAAACCGGTAAACCGGTATTGCATGCCCTACATACAACTCCTTAATAATACATGCAGTAAAGAGCGATTAAGAATTGTTTTCATCATTATATTAATATGTATGTAATATTGTTTTATTTATAACTAGCTTCTGCCAGCGGTTTCACCCGCATCCCGTGGGAACTACTTCCCGTACCGGGATAACAAGTAGCCTATAGCCTTCCTCGATAAATGGGCTCTCTAACACTGAAAGAAATTTTCAAATCGGACCAGTAGTTCCTGAGATTAGCGCGTTCAAACAAACAAACAAACTCTTCAGCTTTATAATATTAGTATAGATACTACTATCGATGTTGGTCTGCAATAAATAAATAATTTCACAAATATTGTTTACTTGTGACTACCCTGTCCTATGCGTTACTGTCTATAGTCTGTTTTTTAATCTCGTAGACTAAATTGACACTTGCAAAATGTCAAACTTTCTAATAATTTTGCTAGCTCTGTGGTGCAGTGTTGTACTTACGATACCGGTTCGTTGAATCGTTACTTTTTATCTATAATAGACGAATTTAATATTCATTCAAAGTTTTATATTTAAAATTCACGTACAATAGGGGACACGGGCGGTAGACCACCAAAAGGTGAAATTCGCTTGGCAAGTGCCCGTGCGCTCACGTGAAACACATACAGCACACACGCGCACGTATTTCACTTCTCTGTCTATATCTATCTCTGTCTCTATCACAGCCTTCTTAAACTCGTTTGGTGCGATATATACCTATATGCATATTAATAATGTAGCAAGCAGCCAAGTGACTTAAGACTTTGGCATAATGATCATAAAGCTCATTATTGTTATGATACAAAAATGTTCGGGTGATTTTCAACCGTGGGGTTGTTATTTTGTTAAAACTTATATTTGCTATAATCTGCCAGAGTTGCAATGAAGCAGATAGTCGGTGTGCAAGCAAGTAAGATAGTCGGTGTGCAAGTGAGAAAGTATTAGGATCCACGCGTATCAAAATATGAAAACTATTTAATAAAAAACAACTCTAAAATTTAACTAGTAGGTGTATACTTACCTAATTTAATCTACTGAAAATGCTTAGTAAGCAACAAGTAGATATGATTATCGGGTTTTTATTTGATTTATTACATAAATAAATATACGTATACCCAATTCAAAATGATATATTTAGCATCAACAAATACAGTTTAGCTATGTCTATAAAATGTATGCTTTACCTTTCTATACATAAAACCAATCATAACATCGATTTGAAGCTCATAATCTTTTCAGTCATAATTAGCAAACAGTCGAAATTATTATTATGGGCCATCATGATGAAATTAGCTTTCTATTTTTTACAAACCTTGTGTAATTTTAGGCTCAGCAGAAGGCTTTTAAAGGGACGTTGGAATAGTTTTATTTTTTTAATAAAAATTGCCCCACATTAGGAAATTCTCCTGTATCGTGGGTGCGTTTACAAACATTCATCACATGCAACACCCAGACCCCAAAACAATTTTAGTTGTTCCGTGTGGGAATGGAACCTGCGACACGCAGCGCAGTAGTCAGTGTGACCAACCACTACGTCATATGGGCTGTCGAAATTTATGGAAATATATTTTTATAATAACGTTTTTCAAATGTAATGATAATAAAACAAAAAGTATATTGATTAACATATTATATTTCAATATAAAACACAGATAAAAAAACTATAAGACACATTAAAAATAATATAATAATTGCAATAAAATATTTTCCTTAAACTATGGACACGTTCACATAGTCAAAAGTAGGTGTGGATGGGCACATAACTCGAAGATTTTCATTGTTATAATGTAATGTTTGATTGAAACAAAAAACAAAGCACCCGTTAGTATTAAACACAATAGATTTATAATTCAAACAAAATACTAATATCAATATCGGACTAAAATAATAATCTCGGTGTATATGTATAAATTTTTAGGTATTGTAGTAATAAGAAATTAAACTTACAAAAAGCTCTATCTAGGATAGTTTACTTGAGCCAATCAAAGATTCTTATTACTTAAGTGTTCCGGAATACCTAAAAAGTTTCACACGAACTATAAGTTCACATTTTGCTTGAAGATACGAATATACTTTAATAACTGGTTTTCTTAGAGACTTGACTAGCTTCGTGTTATTGTTCTCACAAAACAATAGATCAAGCGGCGCCGGTGACCGCCACTGTTTTGTTTGGTTTAAAGTAATATTTATAAAAATTACATGGAATTCGTTAATAAATCACATAGGTATTTTTTCCTGCATAGTTAATACATTTAGGACAATAACATTAGTGCTACTTTAGTAGACATTAAAATACTAGACAGTTAAAAAGCTTAGTGATTTTTAAAGTTTACTTAGATGGAAAAAAATCACATATTACCTACGTAATTAAAAAAATGTCTTATTAGTCTTAAATTTCTAAAGAAGTAAATCAGTCTAAGGGATTGTTCACACCAAACGTATTGTCCGCCGCTGACTGTGAGTATACTCACTGTCTGCCCCAGTGTGAACGTCGACTCAATCTGCAGTACGCGTACTCACCAAGCCGACAATAGGCTATAGCGTACGATGCGCTACATGTGTGAACAAAAGAATAGGCTCTTGTAGGTTCACACTAGATGCGTACGCTGAGCGGCTGACTATTCTACACATAAAAGGGCTCAGTATTTGAAGTTGCTCGTAGTATTTTATAAACGATAAAACTAGCGTAATTTATTTTTTTTCAAATCAGACGTTTTACTGATATTTCAATTAAATGATGCGCATTCAGATAGTTGCCATTTGCGAAGCTCTAGAGAAAGACGAAAATAATAAAAAGAAGAGATTGTGGGTACATCCCTTAAATTTGAAGAGATGTTTTCTTGGTCAATTTCATACTTTATATTTCGAATATAGACTTTATCAAGTTCAAGAAATATTTTCGTATGACAGTAAAACATTCGATGAGTTACTATCTTTAATACGTTTAAGTTTATATAAAAGGGACACTAATTATCGACGTGCTGTACCGAGGCGCGGCGGTGCGTACGCGGCGGAGCGGCGCTATTCGGCAACTGCGTCCGCGTAGCCAATCCGCGTCCGCCGTGCATAGTCGCGTAGTAAAATAATCGGCCACTGAGAGTCAGCTACAACAGACGACGTAACAGCGTATAGTCGGTTCGGTGTGAACGACAATTTCAATATATATGGAAAAGCAATAAACTGCGTAACGCGCGCTCACAGTCAGCGGCCGACGATACGTTTGGTCTGAACGATGCCTTAATATCACCACTAGGATAATGTAGTTTACTTATGAGGCATAAGTTTAAATAGAAATTTTAAAAACAAATTATACAACATTAATATAACAAAACTGAAAAAAATAATTACAAAAATGCTAATCAGTCTTCAAAATCAGTCTTTAATATCACATTGACTTATACCGATATATTTTTAAAGCTACAAAGGTTATAAATGTGGTAATGGTAAATAAATAATATCAAATAACAATTAGTCTTAATTTTAAAATACAAGAATCAGTCTTCAATTTCTCAAAGAAACCGTATATTTTTATATATTATTATAAAATCACTATATCAGTCTAATGATTACGATACGATTGAATTGCCTTCGTTATAAGCTCAATCTGAATCTCATAACAATCTTGTTTGTTAAACGCTTTTTCAATTTCAATTCAAAATTTTGTGTATTTGCCATCATAGATAGCCTAGTCAAAATATCAGAATCTCTTAAATTAAGCTATATCACATTTACTTTTGTATAAATATATTCTATACCATTACATAAGCATACGTATAATTTAATATTTTGTTGCAGCCCCGGCCGCGTCTATTACTGCGTCTAGACGATTTCTCATTGACGACACGAGTATTTGACATAAATCCGAGCCGCGAAGTGAGTCCCATATTTCGTTGCAATGAGTGACGAGTGCTAATTTACTTCTTTCGTTTCTAAAATCCCATCTTTGGACCATTATGGCCCATAAATTTTCTATGGGATTTAGGTCTGGGGACCGAGACGGCCAAGGGACAGTTCTTACTTCAGGATGCTGCTGGAGCCAATTTTGAACGACACGCGCACGGTGTATTGGACAATTATCTTGGAAGAAGTAAAATGAGGGAACTTCCTCCCTAGGATACACCGTGCGCACTGTAGGCAACATAACTTCTTCCAGCAGCTCAGCATGTGACTGTCCAGTTGCTCTCGAGTCAATGAAAGCCAGTTCACCCGGACCACCAGCACTCATCCACCCCCACATATTTACTATAATTCGCCCCGATTCATTGTTGGGACTCACATTTTTCGGCTCGTATCTAGTGTTATTCACACGCCATAAATTCCGACGTCCTAATTGGCTAGATTTAAAAGATTTTTCGTCGGAAAATATGGCATGTGAAAAGTCAAAGTCTCTGTAGTCTCGAGCAAATCGAACCCTGGCTTGCTTTAATTCTTCGCTTAAGATTATCTTTTTTGCGGGACGCCTATGATGTATACCGGCCTGATGGAGCGCACGTCTCACAGTTTTCATGCTACATTCGTACTCCAATGCGAATTGTGAGGTCTTTGTAAACGGCTCTGAGTTGTAGACGTCTATCATATGAGCCACACGATCAGGTGTTATTACCCGTGGAGGTGGAGCACGCGGTCTGTCCTCCACGGATCCCTCTTCTGAATCTCGGTGTATCCACCGTCGCACTGTAGCCCTCTGTAATAAGATGTGATGATATTATATCTACACTTAATTTTTTTGATTTGGTAGTTCGCTATTGTTAATAGTGTCAAAAAAAAAACGACAAACAATGAATAGTGAAGGTATACAAAGATCTCTGAAATAACTACGAATACTATTAATTATTATCATGTTATTATTGTAAGTATGAGTTCTGTTTTTTATTTAATAATGAAAAGTATCGAATATATTAACAATTTCAGTATTCGATATCGCAACATTTTTCATACCTAATAAAACTACATTAAAACTCTAGTCATTGAACACTTAGGTATTAGGCATATGAGGCGGTAAAAATTGTCTACCTACCGAAAACTATTAAGAATTTTTATAGAGGTAATATGTAGTTTTGTTGAAATTAATTGTGTCACTTAATGTTTTTTTCTAAGTTAATTACATAATTTAGTCAAAAAAATTTTGTTGGTTGCAAACTTACCGTAACGTTTAATTCCTGCGATATTTGCAAAATGTTTCGTCCTAGATTATGAAGAACCAATATTTGGTTCCTCTCTTCCCTGGATAAATTTCGAGGCATCCTTAAATTCTTTGTAACAGATGAATCATAAAGGGAGCCAATATTTTGTATATAAGTCCAAAAAACACAGCACAAGTCGACGAGAAGGAAATCTACAGTCCAAAAACACAGCATGGGTCATCAAGTAGGCAATCAGCAGTCCAAAAACAAAGCAAGGGTCAATTCGATTCAGCAATAAACAGTCCACAATCACAGCACAGGTCAACGTAAATAGGATACTAAAAAAAACAAACGCGTTGACAATAGGCACGGGCGAAATGCAAATTGCAACTAATTAAACAAACACCTTTTTTCTTTTACTCTTTTAAAGTTCCGGTAAACTATTTAGCGGTTATACGCTATTTAGAACTCTATACTAGTATCCATAAGGGTTATTATTTCAATGATAAGTATAGAGAGTAAAGCCCTTACGAAACGTATCGTTTGCAAAGCATGGATCCAACGCGTAGGTACACGCTATTTAGAACTCTATTTGTACTACTTAAGGGTCGTTATTTGAATAACAAATATGTAACGTATTATGCTTGTGTGCGTGAAAGAGTCGTTTAAAGGATTTTTTAAGAAAAGTGTATCACCGGACTTGTCCGTGATTGTACGTACACATGGCTGTACGACGTGCTACAAACTGCCAGGGATATCTGACCACGCAAAGCCATGCGTAATCATCAAGGATAAGCCCATTATTTCAGGATGACTTATTGTAAAATGTTACGATTCAACGAACCGATATCGTAAGTACAACACTGCACCACTGAGCTAGCAAAATTATTAGAAAGTTTGACATTTTGCAAGTGTCAATTTAGTCTACGAGATTAAAAAACAGACTATAGACGATGTCGGCATTTTACACGAGATCAAAGGCGTCGTCCTACTGTGCTTATAGCATGATATTCACGCGCGATGGCTTATTACCTTACTCCATGTATAACTTTGGTTTTCTTCACCGATTTATATGATTATTTTTATTGAATAGGTAATAATTTTAACCTTTTTTAATTAGTGTGAGTGAGAGTGTTAGAAACGTAATAGTAGACAAATATAATCAGAAACCTCCGAACTACTAAGCTATCGAGAGTTACACGTGTTATTGAAATCAACCATAAAAGGTAGACATATGTTGTCATGGGATGTTTTTTACATAATTTTAAGGAGAACATTTCCGTCATACATTGTTTCTGTGTAGCTTTAACCATTAAGGCTGCACACGCGACGGAAGCTTAAAAATGGAGTAACTTCGCCCTTTTTCCAAACATTTCCCTTCACTGCTCTGCTCCTATTGGTCGCAGCGTGATGAAAAGTATCTTATAACCTGCCCAGGAGTATGAAGAATAATTGTACCAAGTTTCGTTAAAATCCGTCAAGTAGTTTTTGTTTCTATAACGAACATACAGACAGACAGACAGACAAAAATTTTACTGATTGCATTTTTGGCATCATTATATAGATATAGTTTTTTTTAAATATATTAAATGTACAGAATTGACCTCTCTACAGATTTATTATAAGTATAGATTTGTGGTTGCTTTACTTTAGTTTCTATTTTAAGATGTCTAAGTATACCTACATTTGTTTTTTTTTTTCAGGAAAACGAAAAATAAACCGTTACATGATGCGTTGGCCGCTGAGGGGCAACAACAGGACGAAACCAGGTAAAACGTCTTCCTATTTAGATATATATTTTCTTTCTTTCTGACTAGCCGTTTTCCCGCGGTTTCACCCGCGTTCCGTGGGAGCTACTGCCCGCACCGGGATAAAATATAGCCTATGTTACTCGCAGATAATATAGCTTTCTAATGGTGAAAAAATATTTAAAATCGGTCCAGTAGTTTTTGAGTTTATCCATTACAACCAAACAAACAAACAAACAAAGTTTTCCTCTTTATAATATTAGTATAGATGAACAATTGTCAAAAAAAATGTGTCTGCAAAACGGACCTTATTTCAACGTCATAATTTGTCATTTTTAGGGTTCCGTACCCAAAGGGTAAAACGGGACCCTCTTGTTTTCGCTCCTCTGTCCGTCCATCCATCCGTCCATCCGTCCGTCCGTCCGTCTGTCACCAGGCAGTATCTCATGAACCGTGATAGTTAGAGAGTTGAAATTTTCACAGATGATGTATTTCTGTAGCCGTTATAACAACAAATACTGAAAACTAAAATAAAATAAATATTTTGGGGGGCTCCCATACAACAAACGTGATTTTTTTTGCTCGTTTGTTGGATATAATTGTTAGTTTTATTTTTGTTACAGAGTAAATAAAACACTTGATGATGTAAAGCAAAGTGAGCGAAATCTCAAAGAATGCGTGGTTGATTTACCTAAACCATCAGCTGCATCTGACAGCCCTGCTAATGCAGCTATTATTATTGACCAAAGTGCTGAAGTCCAGGTAATATCTGACATTTTCTTCTGGTTACAATTATTTATACAAGGTGTTGATTTGCATTTGTGCAATATTTCATGAGGTTGACATAAAATACGTAAGTAATCGATTGGAATTACAGTACACGGGAAATAGCTAATATGCATTGCTTTTTTTGTCATTGTAATGTCATAGTATTTCAGAAGTAACCCAATTTAATGAATGTTTATGAATGATCGTTGCGTCTGCTTTCTGTTTGCGTTTGTGTAAGGGCCCAGCACGGTTTTAAGGCCAGTAACACACGCGCCGACTTTAAATACGGTAAAAAATATCCGTACCAATTTTATTGTTGATTTGGGTTGAGAATCATTAACCTAATTGCATCCTTGAATATTGCACGGATGCAAATCAACAGCTTGTATATGTCACCGTAAGATTACAAACATCGTTAGATTACAATCTATCTCGAGAGATTGTAAACTGTCGAATTATTGTGAACCGTAACATTTGATTGCAATTTAACGTATTATTTTTCGCTATATTATAATCTATCAATGTAAAGCGGTCAAATTGTCAACTGGCATAGAACGGAATGCATCTTGCGCGCTGATTGGTAGAACGTAATGTGCCCCCGCTGCTCCGGCATTCGCCATTTTGTTTGTTTATTTCGTTTGTTGTCGATTGTGTAAACAACTGTGTTTTCGTGATTATAAATGGATTTCCTGTTGAAAATAACTTATATCTTTAGAATTAGTTATATAAAAGTGTTGAGGATGTAAAATTTATCTGTGATTAACCAAAGAAAAGCAGTTTGAACGATAAACCAACAAATTAGTGTTAGTTTCCGAACATAACCTAAATTACATTAATTTCTCGTGTTTTAATATTTGTATATGCGTGGAAACTTACGTGTTCTCATTAAATAATATTAGCCATGTCGGATATTGAGCCTGGTCAACAAAATAACTCAGAAAGAACGGCTGGTCGTGATTGGTCGACCTTACAAAAAGACTGACCAATCAAAGAGAGCTTTCGGACAGTTGACAATTTGACAATTTCTCATCGATAGATTATAATATAGCGAAAAATAAACGTTAAATTGCAATCAGATGTTACGGTTCACAATAATTCGACAGTTTACAATCTCTCGAGATAGATTGTAATCTAACGATGTTTGTAATCTTACGGTGACATATACACCCGTGTATCGGAGAGCACGTAAATGTCGTTTCCAATAGCTCCGCTTGAAATCTCAAGAAGAAACGTACCACTTGGGAAGACGAAGAACCTTTCTATCCTATACCTACATAAACAAGGATACAGAAAAAAAGTTACATAATGTATACCATATAAAACGCAAACCAGGACGTTTGATAAACAAAAAAAAATGTGCAATAAAAAGTTCTTTTGTAATAAATATTAAATGATGTCTTATTTCTTTTATTTCTTGTTTAATGTTTAGAGAATAGCGCATGCGTGTTTCACTCCCTCCTGAAAGCATTTCAGCATCATTGCATGGGCCCCTTGAGGCATATTCAGCTGACGTCTAACTGAAAAAATAGTTGACCAGAGTTGTCGTTTGCTGAGTGCTAAGTTTGAATCCCGAGCGTAGCGAGTGATTCTAAAGTAGAATCCTGAGCGAATCGAGGGATTCAAACTTTACTCTCGTGTGACACGCTAAACTTTTCACTTCAACAGCCAGAATAATATTTAGTTCCCGACGAACGTCTTTTGTTTTTCTTTTCCTCTTCTTTCGTATCGATGACATGTCATATATTAAGACTACACTACATGTGTCAGCCCAATATGCCGCCACAGCGAGAGCACGGTCGGACGCGCTCATTAGGTCCTCCCGCGAGCAAGTTTCAGGGCACAGTGGACATGCGATTAGGTGGGACATGGTCTGCACGGCAGGCCCGCACCGAAAATTAGGATATAATAAATGTTTTATATAGTAAATGTTTACAGTATAGTTTATAGATAACTTTTATTTACATAGATAATATTTACAATACATATAAAAAAGTATCCTAGTAAAAAAAATGTATATAGTAATGGTCTCTGCACACAGCGGGCGCGGCGCGGCGCGGCGGGACGGGACGGCGACGCGACGCAATGTACTAGATCGTCGCGTCGCGTCGCGCCGAGCGGGACGGCTCTGTGTGATGTCGTCCGTAATATCTAGTACATTACAACTGCTCAGCGCTGAGCAGTTGTAATGACAATGACATCACACAGAGCCGTCCCGCTCGGCGCGACGCGACGCGACGATCTAGTACATTGCGTCGCGTCGCCGTCCCGTCCCGCCGCGCCGCGCCCGCTGTGTGCAGCGACCATAAATGTTTTAAGAAAACTGACTCAAATGCTGTCAGTGAACTTGTGCCTAAGAGATCGCAAAACATCAAGAGCAATGACAAAGAGTTTGAGCTCAAAAGTTTTATTTATACTTATTTTGTTCACAGATCCAACCAGAAGAGGAGATAAAACCGCAGGTTTGTCCGAAGTGCTACTCGGAGCTTCCCGACTCTTTCCTAGCAACACAGACTCAACATGTAAGTGACTTTTTCAATAGCTTCACTTATGGCTAGCTTCTGTCAGTTGGTTGCCGCTTCCCGTGGCAACTTCTCCAAGAACCCGGATTAAAGGTTTAGGGATCGTGGTTAAGGGGATCCCTAATGGAGCACTGCCTCTTCTGGTCGTGGGGCGCAGGGGGTTGAGAGAAACAACGGTGTTCGGATACCGGATATATTTCGCGTAAACCCCCAGATAGAACCGTTCACTCGGACCAGTGCGCAGTAACTGTCCGTGCCTCGCATACTTCACGCTCACACAAGTTTTTGCTTGCCTTGCACTCTGCCATACATACTTACATGTGTCCCTACAAAGGCAACCTATAGCCTTCCTCGATAAATGGGCTGAAACAATTTTCAAATCGGACCAGTATTTCCTGATAATAGCGCGTTTGAGGAAACAAACAGGAAACAAACTTTCTAATATTCACACCTTTGGCAGTACGAAACATCGCGCGAGTGCCAAGGATGCAAAAATTATATAAGTAGTACTAGCTTCTGCCAGCGGTTTCACCCGCATCCCGTGGGAACTACTTCCCGTACCGGGATAAAAAGCCTATAGCCTTCCTCGATAAATGGGCTATCTAACACTGAGAGAAATTTTCAAATCGGACCAGTAGTTCCTGAGATTAGCGCGTTCAAACAAACAAACAAACAAACTCTTCAGCTTTATAATATTAGTATAGATAAGTACATAAATCGTAAAAAAAAAATTTTGGAGTAATGAGGTTCATGATGTAAGAAAGGTATGAACATCAATGTGAGGATGGATTGTGTGAAAGTATGGAAGAAGAAAACATTCTGCGCCGACCATTAATACAATTTTAATAGGGGCATTAGATGATGAGATTTTTTTTTTCACAGAAGCAAGTGAGATCAATAATAGCGAAGGTATACCACTTCTTGGAGCGCGAGTACGAGCAGTTGAAGAGCTTGCACCCGGAGACGGACTGGTCTCCGCTGAGCAGGGTCAGGCAGCGCGCGGCCGTCGCCACCGGCGTCTCGGAGCCCGACGTGCTTGACATACTTAGCGAGGAGGCTGACGCTCTCGCCGCTGACGAAGACCCGCCCAGGAAACGACCTAGAACTGACCTACAGAAGTGAGCAACTTGTGAACTCTGACTTTGTATCATCGAGCCCGTGGCTAAGTGACAGCCGCGAGTATCAATACATCATAAGGTCTAGCAACGCTTGGCCAGTCCATGAATTGATGATCATCTTGTCATGATGTGTTTTGGGAAGATCGGTTCAAGCAACTTGGCCCGGTCATCATTGGCACGTGACTTAAATCCAATATGGCGGACATCCAAGATGGCGGATTAGTTATTTGAAATGCGCCCCCATGATATGGGTATTAAATGAAAGGGTTTGTTGTAAAGAATATAATTTAGGTAGAAAAAAATAAAAAACTTGCATGGGGCTGTGTATCAATGGGCTATGTGTCAAAATTTAATCTTTCGAATATTGGGAACGGCAACATTTACTTACGTAAATACGTATTTATAAATATATTTTGCTATTTCAGTGAATATGACGACGTGAATGAGGCCGAACAGATAGAAGAAGCATTGTGAGTAGCAACTGTATATTTTAACTAGCTGATATCCCGCGGTTTCACCCGCGTCCCGTGGGAACTACTGCCGCACCGGGATAAAATATAGCCTATGTTACTCGGGAAGAGTGTAGCTTTCCAACAGTGAGAGAATTTTTCAATTCGGTTCTGAAGTTTCGGAGCCTTTGGGCTGCAAAAAATGTTTCGTCTTTATTTTATTAGCACGTACGTGACTGCCTCGTTGGTCTAGTGGTCGCAAGCGCGGCTGCTGTGCTCGAGGTCTCGGGTTCGATTCCCGGGTCGGGCCGAAATCGCTTTGTGGGTTTTCTTAAACTTTCACAAAGCAGCCCGTAGTCTGGAAGATGGTGATTGATTCACCCGTGCATCGGAGAGCACGTAAATGTCGGTCCTGCGCCTGATCTCTTTCCGGTCGTGTCGGATTGCCGTCCCATCGGGTTATGAGAGTGAAGGAATAGTGAGTGCACCTGTGTCTGCGCAAATGCTCGTGCACTATAATATGTCCTGCGCAGCTGGCTGATCTCCTTAAGTGAGAACAGCCGTCGTGGCCGAAATCGGCCGTGGACGCCATTAATTAGTACGTAAAATAATACAGATAATACATTTTCTAATTTTCTGCTAAAAGTCTGTCTGTCTGTCTTACCTGCGTCTCGTAGGAACTACTCTGCGCACGTGGATGACAAGTAACCTATAGATAAAGGAATATTTTATAATTTCCAGACATGAACCGGATGTGTACGTTGCTACGAAACCCACCTTAGAACCCAAGTGAGTATTAGTATTCAACTATCTCATGAAAGCATTCTATAGTTATCGGCACGGATAATGGTTTTCACGCTCACCACCGCAGCTTCGGCTTGCGCCTCAGCCGCGGCGCGGCGGCGAGCGTTAAAACTACCTGCGCCTCAGCTCGCAGGCCGCCTCGCCCCTCCGCGCCTACGCGGATTTGAATTGCACTCTAGGGGTAGGGCAGACAAGACTACGTGGAGTCGGTTTTGCAGCGATTCGTTTTCGTCACTTACTTCAATTTTTAATACAATGTTTTTTAATTGAAGGTTATAAATGGCAATATGCTAAAAACGAGGCCGAGTTAGTAAATTAGATGACAATGTATAAATAAGAAGGACAAGTCACAATAACTGATGACCTTTACTTGAAGCTTTCTATAGAATATTTAGTTGGCGTTGTAAAAAAAAGAATTAGTTTATTAGAGGCTATGTCATTTCCCCGTTGCTTAGCTATAAAATTAGAAGTTTAATCATGTATCCAATCAATAATTTTGTGGCTACACTTATAATTTCCCTTTATTTATTTACTATGTAAAAAAAGTCATGGTGGCCTAGTGGGTAAAGGACCAGCCTCTCAAGTATGAGGGCGCGGGTTCGATCCCAGGTCAGGCAAGTACCAATGCAACTTTTCTAAGTTTGTATGTACTTTCTAAGTATATCTTAGACACCATTGACTGTGTTTCGGATGGCACGTTAAACTGTAGGTCCCGGCTGTCATTGAACATCCTTGGCAGTCGTTACGGGTAGTCAGAAGCCAGTAAGTCTGACACCAGTCTAACCAGGGGGTATCGGGTTGCCCGGGTAACTGGGTTGAGGAGGTCAGATAGGCAGTCGCTTCTTGTAAAGCACTGGTACTCAGCTGAATCCGGTTAGACTGGAAGCCGACCCCAACATGGTTGGGAAAAAGGCTCGGAGGATGGAGGATGGATATTTATTTACTATGTATTTGTGAAAAAGTCCTGCCAAGATTGTGTATCTTTAGTTAAGTTCCTCCTCAAATGGAGTATAGTGAGTTACATGTTTGAAAATCATGTTTTTTTTTATGTTTTCAGTCCTCTTGAGGACAGCGAAGACGAAAAAATAATTATAAAGGAAGAACAAGACGATCATATAACTTATTACACGTAAGTACCTACACATTATGCAATGGATCCCTACCTCCCAGAGATAGAGTTGACCTTGAGAAAGAACAGCAATTACATGTTTGAGCCGTTTGGGGTTGAAACTCTAGGGCCGTGGGGTCCGAGCGCCCGCCTTCTTGCCAGGGATATTTCTCAGCGCCTGGTTGACACTTCCCGGGACCCAAAGGCTGGCTTTTATTTCGCACAGAGGTTGAGCATTGCCATCCAACGTGGCAATGCTGCCAGCCTTTTGGGTACATTACCCAGTGACAGCGATGAGGAGCAATTTTTTGATGCACTGTATTAGTTTTAAGTTGTATATATATGTAAGTTTATTTTTTTTTTCAATTAATGTAAATAGATTATATTATTTAATAACATAGAAATGAAAACATAAAAAAAAGAACATAGGATAGTTTTTATCCCGGACTTTTGAAGAATTCTCTTGGAAACGCGATATAACCGAACTCTACGCGGGCGAAGCCGCGGGCGGAAGCTAGTATTAAATAAATTATATACTACACTAGCTCTCATTCATATTATATTAATTCATGTTCGTTAAGTCTAACTTTGTCGACCCATTTCTTTTTTCACACAATGATTTGGGACTTCCCGCCTGAACAAAAGTTAAATATGTATAAATTCCTTTGCAATGTTATATAGCATGTTATTGTACGTTCCTAGCCAAACCTTCATACATTTTTGCCTGTTGTCCTTTGATAAATTGTCTGTGCATAGTTATCAATACTAATATTATAAAGCTGAAGAGTTTGTTTGTTTGAACGCGCTAATCTCAGGAACTACTGGTCCGATTTGAAAATTTCTTTCAGTGTTAGATAGCCCATTTATCGAGGAAGGCTATAGGCTACTTTTTATCCCGGTACGGGAAGTAGTTCCCACGGGATGCGGGTGGAACCGCTGGCAGAAGCTAGTAGTTATATAAACTAAGATTATAAAGAGAAAAACTTTGTTTGTTTAGTTGTAATGGATAAACTCAAAAACTACTGGACCGATTTTAAACATTCTTTCACCATTAGAAAGCTATATTATCTGCGAGTAACATAGGCTATATTTAATCCCGGTGCGGGCAGTAGCTCACACGGGACGCGGGTGAAACCGCGGGAAAACGACTAGTATAAAAATAAGGTTAACCGAATTATTTAATTATTTTTTTCTAGTGTCATGGAAGCAGTGTCTGCGCCCGAAGAGACGGAATATCAGTCCAGGGTGTGTATACCGAAACCAGAGCCGCCAGATGTACCTCACAGTCTAGATATCAAGTAAGTCTAACAAGAATAATTATGATATTCTAGCCGATTATCGGCTGTTCTCATGTAAGGAGATCAGCCAGCTGCGCAGGACATATTATAAGTAGTGCGTCCCATCCCATCGCGCTATGAGAGTGAAGGAATAGTGAGTGCACCTGTGTCCAAGCAAATGTGCGTGCACTATAATATGTGCTGCGCAGTTGGCTAATCTCCTTATATGAGAGCAGCCGCCGTAGCTGAAATTACCCTTCAAATTATATAGTAAACTAGCTTCTGCCAGCGGTTTCACCCGCATCCCGTGGGAACTACTTCCCGTACCAGGATAAAACCGTAGCCTATAGTCTTCCTCGATAAATGGGCTATCTAACACTGAAAGAAATTTTCAAATCGGACCAGTAGTTCCTGAGATTAGCGCGTTCAAACAAACAAACTCTTCAGTTTTATAATATTAGTATAGATTATAATACATTATATTATTAGTTACAGTGTAAACAGCTCTGCTGTCGAGGCGTGCCGCGATGACATAGTGCGACGAGACAAACAGACAACTATATCTCAACCAGTACCACGTGTGCACACTCAGTAAGTTGTCTAAATAAGTGTCGTATAACTAGTAGTATCTCGCGGTTTCACCCTATAAATGTCGTCCCATCGGGTTATGAGAGTGAAGGAATAGGGAGTGCACCTGTGTCTGCGCAAATGCTCGTGCACTATAATATGTCCTGCGCAGCTGGCTGATCTTACATGAGAACAGCCGCCGTGGCCGAAATAGGCGTTGGATAGATAGATAGATAGATATTCTTTATTACCTATACTATATACTATATACCTAGGGTTCCGTACCCAAAGGGTAAAACGGGACCCTATTGTTTTCGCTCCTCTGTCCGTTCGTCCGTCCGTCACCAGGCTGTATATCATGAACCGTGATAGTTAGAGAGCTGAAATTTTCACAGATGACAACAAATACTGAAAATACTAGAATACAATAAATATTTTGGGGGGCTTTCATACAACAAACGTGATTTTTTGCTCATTTTCTAAATAAAGGTACGGAACCCTTCGTGCGCGTGTCCGACTCACACTTGGCCGGTTTTTTGTAATTGAGTAACACAAATATGTACTACATTGTTGCAGGGACTCGATGCTACTGCAAGTGAAACAGGAAGATATAACTATAGAAGAAGAGGGAATCAGCTAGCATTGAGAAACCGCTCAACTTATTATTTCTATTCTTACATAAATAGAAGTTTATTGAAATGTGTAAAGTGTAGGCGTACTTACTTATTATGTACTAGCTTTTGCCCGCGACTTCGTTCGCGTGGAATAGTGGCTTCCGGCAGATTTGTTTACCCACATAGTTCTCAATCTCACGGGATAGATGGCGCTGTATGTCCGGATTTTTTTTTAATTGTTTGTAATAAAAACTATCCTATGACCTTTCTCAAGTTCCAAATTATGTCTGTACCAAATTTCACACAAATCGGTTCAGTAGCTTAGGCGTGAAGAAAAGACAGACAGACAGAGTTACTTTCGCATTTATAATATTAGTTTGGATATTCCGGTATAAGACTTTAAATAACTTGTTTTTATTTTGAAAAGTATTTCTCGGGTAAGGTTTATTTGTGTACGCATCCTAAGTAAGTATGCTAAACACTTCTTTGATTCACATCGTACCTACTCTGATTGTAATTAATAAAATTCTCAATTGTTTTGCATTTTCTTAGTTTTTAAGTAGATTGCAAATACTGTGTACATTTTTCATTTTTTTTTAAATAAAAATTTGTGATAATAGGTATTTTTTATTTTCTTTAACCTTCATTCTTGTTGCCCGGGTAACTGGGTTGAAGAGGTCAGATAGGCAGTCGCTTCTTCTAAAGCGTTGGTACTCAGCTGCATCCGGTTAGACTGGAAGGCGAACCCAACATAGTTGGGAAAAGGCTCGAGAGATGCGAGCGTCCAAGCTTTCGTCATAGATTACTATTATTGAGTCTTAAGGCTCCGCACTTCGAAAACATAGTTTTTTCGACGAGTAGTATGAGGCCTGGATACATTCTATAGATCAGAAAATTTAACAGTGAGTAGTCCAGGATATTGACCAGAGAATATGAAAAAAACTATTAAAAAAATATAGTTCCTTTTCACCGCCACGCCATATCGGTATTCCTATGCCCTGTACGCCAAGCCCGAAAATTTCAGCTTTCAAGGTGTATCAATAAAATACATAAAAGTAATGATTTAATAGGTTTATTTTGTATTTTTCTGCGACCTGTTTTTTGTCGAGTATAGCCGTCGTTGGCGCACAGGGCACGCTTGCTCATGTCGGCTATAGCCGACATTGGCGTTCAAAAGGTTAAACATAGGAAAAAAAGGCTTGTAATTGTCTCTCGAAAAAATTTTTCGTCAGCTAATTCTCAAAATATTCAATGATAACCTATACATGTTTTATTACTAAACGATAGAAAAATTCCTAAGCTAAATAAAAATACCACATATTATATGGCTTTATAAAGCACTTAAGGAGATATATAAAAAAAAACGTATAAAATTCAATGACAATTTTCATTTCATGAATTTTACCTTCTGCCATACTGGCACATAGATGATACTCTATTACGCCGGCTCCACACGTTGGCCCCAACGCTCGTTCCAACGCTATTCGTCCAACGTATGGATCTAGAAAATAGCATTGGTCCCAACGTTGGGGCGAGCGTTGGTATTTGGCCGTCTCGTGTCGGTTTATCAAAGGAATCTGCGCGCCAACGTTGGCGATCTGTCCACACGTTGGCGCTTTGCTCAGTTCTGCTACAACACGCAGCGAGTGCGTACGTCGAGTGACAATGGCTTCCTCATCCAGCAAATCGCCACCGGCATGGACAAATGAAAAAATTAAATACAATTTATCAAACTATATCAAGCACACCCCATAATATGGGACGCAACTCGAATGGATCATAAAATATTTTTTTTATAATAATTCCGAGTTTCTCAGAGCAGTTTCGATTTATGTATCGGACATCTTCACATTGCCCCTGACGGGGCAGAACTAGTTTATGTGTACGCCTCACCGAGTTTGTGGTCCAACGTTGGAACGACCGTTGGTACCAATGTGTGGAGCCGGCCTTACTGACTAAACCCACCATGTTCCTTCCCTCTCGAATGTCTAATGTTACACAGTGCGACATAAGAAAAAATGCTCCAAATGTCTTAAGTCTGACAGTTACACTTAAGGGCTTTGTCAGGATTGGTCGCTCACTCTGTGGCTGTTCATTCACTCTTAATTTTAATATTTTTCAATAGCAGCAACATCATTTTGAACGAACTAAGAAATAAATAACTTCATCTGACATTCCACTCACGGCCGACGACGTCAAAGAGTGTAAATTCGTGCGAATCAAACAGCGAAATAAACAATGAATAGAGGCAGTAAACGGTAAGTTTTCTTATAAAAATCTATATACAATTACTGAGAAATAAGTGTAGATTCCGTATTTTTGTTTTTCAAAAAGTAATGATTATATAGGCGAAAAAAGTAACGAAAGTTTAGACTTTTTTTTTCCATAATGGCCGTCGTGTTATGACATGTTTTTGCTACATTCTCGTAAATAGTTTGAAATACATTAAAGGAGATGGCCAAAAAAAACCCAGAGTCGACAGAAACCTCACATGTATCATTAAATTCAGTATAATGTGTGGATTTAAACAAGTATGTACTTCATATCATCCGAAAACCATGGGGTTCTCTTTTGATAACGGTTTTTCGATCAAGAATTTAGGTTATGAAAAAGTTTGCTTTTACTATTTGCTGTTCATTAGATGTTTGGGATTTGCAAAATTATTTTTTTGTTTGATAAGGTACTTATACTTCCCAAATGTTTCCATAGTCATCAGGTCAGGATCTGATGGTGGAAACCCTGAGAAATCGAGGGCAACATACGAAAGTTGTAGGCGTGCATAGGGTAAAAACTTAACACTCAGGTGTATGTCTATTAGCACTATATAAGAGTGGAGGTTTAGATTAGATAGATTTAGAACTAAGTTCCACTAAGTATAAGTCTCCTGAGTCCTACCTGCATTAATTTTAAGTTTGTAATTTATCTATATCTCAGAACGGACAAACATTTCAGCAAAGCTGTCATAGTAAATGTTGTTCTACATAAAAAGGCCTATACAATGATATGTATGACATCGCTATTGGTGGGATATACCGGGTCCCATACAGCGCCGGCTCAACGAAACTTGGCGCCCTAGGCAAAACATTGGAACGACGCCCATAAAAAACACAACAAAAAAAATACTAGGTACAGCAGGTGATTGCAATTATTATTGTTCACACTGAGTAGGGCTGCCATTTCGAATTTCGCCAAACCCGGACAAACATTAAAAAAACCCGGACATTTGGAGTAAATAGCATTTTTTCCCCGGACGAGTCCAATTTTTTTAAAAAACAAAACAAGATCTAATTTTTAATATTCCATATACTTAAATTCAATGAGGTGCTTCCTTACATGAAAAGTCAGGGCCGTCTCTAGCTCATATAGTAGAAGTATTGAAAGATTGTGACTTAATGTATTTCAAATGTCATAAATAAGAAAGCTCATATGGAAACTGGGAGTTATCTTCTTGTTTGTAATAGGACTTTAAAACGGCGCTACCTTTTTGATAGGTTAGATAAAAAAATGTTTAAAAATACAAAAAACTGAAAACTGAAAAGCGAAAATTTTTGAGTTTTGGGTCACTGAAGCACCTAAACTTGTATAATAAAAAAACCCGTAAAGTGAAGAAGCCGCGAGCGAAGCGAGCGCGAAAATTTATGAGTTTTGGGACACTTCGACGTCGGTAGCAAATGCTTGTCTATTTGTAATTTTAAAAGGTTAAACTTCCATACAAGGCAAGCAATCTCATGTATATTATGTTTTCAACTCGTAGTTGATGAAGGCGAGGCAGGCTAGGAATTGGCTTGGTTGGTGGATTTAATGATTCTTATTGAAAAACCTGTTTGACTTCTTATCCTCTCAAATCGAGTGATCGTTCTCTGAAATCTGCTGGCCCTAGGCCTGTATGGCGGGGGCGTGGGCGCTCTGCGGTGCCTCTGAGCCCGCGGCGCCCGGGTTATTCGCATACCCTGCACCATAGGTAAAGACGGCCCTGTGAAAAATGTCCGGGTTTTCTCCGGACACTTCTTGAAACCCCGCCCGGACGGCCCCCGGACGGCCTCCAAACGAGGACAAATCCGGGGAAACCCGGTCGGATGGCAGCCCTGACAATGAGAGTCCGAGGAATTCAATTAGGTGATTCTCACACTGCCCCGCATGATGCAGCGTAGCGCGTGGATGCGTGTTCTTCCGTTGTTTGTAAGTATCTCCGTTTGTATGGAAAACACGCACAGTCCAACACACTGAAAATGCATCCACGTGCGTTAATGCGGATCACGCGCATACACACCGAGAAACTTGCACCCCCGCGCGTAGGTGCGGGGCGAGACGCAAGGTATGGCACACCGAATCCCGCAGTGCCGCGCGTGATTTTGAATGGGCGTGACGTATGTGTTTGAAAATGGATCTCGATGAGGGCCGCCGTGCGTGAATCTACAAATCGCACGTACGCGCGTGAGTGCGCAAAAAACCCGCACGATGATGCAGATCTACATTCCCGCAGGAACGCGCGTAGGTACGTCGACACGCAACATGCAGCGTAATGCGGGGCAGTGTGAAGATCGCCTTAGCGCAAAGAGTTGACGGAGAACACATGAGATAGTTAAGAGTGCGCGGGCGGCGCGGCGGCGATGGCATGCGTGGGGGGCGGCGGGGAACGGGACGGCGGCGGCGCGCTCCGCGAGTTGCGATGCGCGTCGCTCCGCACGTCTGTCGCGCGTACGTACGATTGATTGAACCATTTTTGATCGATCCGCGTGCTCAGTGGTGACTGTTGATGCCGCTCGCATTGCTATGCCGCCCCCCAAATACGAGCGCCCTAGGCAGTTGCCTAGTTTGCCTATATGGGCGGGCCGGCCCTGGTCCCATATATTTGTGCCCATTGTCCTGTGGCCATCTCCTTTAAGTAGTTAGCATATTATTTACCTATAAACAAAATAAAAGTAATATATACTTAACTTAAACCATCACGTATTGACATAATAATTGTCTGTCAAATAGAAAAAGTCGTATAGTTATCGGCACGGATATTGAGCTATGACCTTCACCTGCGCAGAAACGATTTCTTGGTTTATTGCCTTATGTGTACAGTGCGCAAAGCGATCCCCACTCTTCCGCCGAGAGCTCAATATCCGTGCCGCCAATAATGGCGCCAAACATGACGGTTGGCGGGCTTGGCGGGACAAAGTACGGTCTGCAAAAAAACTTATTATTATTTTTAGATTATTATTTTTAAATGCTGGTTGGATTTTTATTATTATGTAAAAATTTGTTATTGCTTTATATCTAAATGTCTTACGTGGAGTTGATGTTCCCGATTTTTTTTTGTTATTATTATTATTTTCTGTTTATCAGACTTTATACAATTAGTGAAGTTTAATATTGTTTTTAGAATGGCGGAATACGCCGCTACGGAACGGTCCAGGAGTGTGAGCCCCGGAGCGGATGTAGTACGCGGACCGAACCGGCAGAGCGCGGCTCGGCGGGCCCTTTTATTAGAAAGGCTTAGAGCCACCCCGGTACGCGACCTAGATTCCCCACCACCACGGTGAGTTTCTTATTCATAGCGTTACCTATTTAGTTAGGTATGGTATAGGATAGTCGTGGTGGCCTAGTGGGTAAAGGACCAGCCTCTCAAGTATGAGGGCGCGGGTTCGATCCCAGGTCACGCAAGTACCAATGCAACTTTTCTAAGTTTGTATGTACTTTCTAAGTATATCTTAGACACCATTGACTGTGTTTCGGATGGCACGTTAAACTGTAGGTCCCGGCTGTCATTGAACATCCTTCGCAGTCGTTACGGGTAGTCAGAAGCCAGTAAGTCTGACACCAGTCTAACCAAGGGGTATCGGGTTGCCCGGGTAACTGGGTTGAGGAGGTCAGATAGGCAGTCGCTTCTTGTAAAGCACTGGTACTCAGCTGAATCCGGTTAGACTGGAAGCCGACCCCAACATAGTTGGGAAAAAGGCTCGGAGGATGATGACCTATTTAGTTAGTTACAGTTCCGTTATATTTATTTAGTTACAGTGGAGTAATTGGTATTTGTTACTTTAGCCTCCCCGTTCAGGCGACACCTGGAGGATCGCTCAATGTGCCGCTCGAGCAGACCCCAGGTGGTCGCTTGCGCATCGGAGAAGCTAGACAAGCCAGGCAACCTAGCCTGGACTTGTTTCTCTGGTAAGTTAACTCTTCTTCCTAGAGTATCTCCATGGTACGTGGGTGGTAACGAACATGGTAATATGGTTATGTTGTTACGATTTATTCACAGTTCCGACGTGGTTGAGCGTGTGGAGGCATTGGACATGTCAGAGGACGAAGCAGCGGAGCTGCTGCAGTCGGATCCCTGGCATGTGAAGAGGTGGATGCGGGATCTGCCGGGGGCCAGCGACACACCGGGGGCCAGCGACACGCCGAGCAGCAACACGGTTTTTCTTGCTCCTCTCGCGCCTAGCGCCAGATCTGAGGTGCCTGTCGCTGCCGAAGTTGACGTTCGTCCATCAACTTCGACGGTGACAGCACTTTCACAGACGGTGCCTAGGTGTGATGGCAGTGACTTGGACAGCGAATTCGATGACGAATTCGATGTCCCGGTCATGCCAGATGTCGGGAGGGATCTCCCTGACACCGAGGAGTTAGACGAACCGTTACAAGATTTGGTAAACGAGATCGATACGGGGATGGATGACGCTGCCGATTATCTTTTGGGTACGTCGGCTATTTTCACGTGGTCACCGGACTTTGATTCGTTTAGGGGTGTTCGTGGGGAGTTCTCAGGTCCTACCCCCGGGCCAATCAAAGACTACGAGACGCCTTATGATGCCTTCACCGATATATGGGATGAGGATATCGTAAGGTTGATCGCCACGGAAACTAACCGATATGCCCATCAGACAATCGAGACCATGCGTAATGCAGGGACTTTGAAACCATCATCTCGCCTTCATTCGTGGACTGACACTAATGCAGACGAAATAATGGTTTTTTTCGCGATGTTGATGTATATGGCTATCGACCCGCGTACGTCGATAACTGAATATTGGACATCAGACGAAGTTCTCCAATTACCGGGGTTCAAAAGTCTGATGTCCTTTAATCGCTATACTCTGCTGAATAAGTGTCTTCACTTTGTAGACAATGTCGCTGTCCAGAGTCAGCAGTTGTCTCAATCTGAAGTATCTTCTTCAGCAGGGGTGTCACGTAGGCTGGGTAAGTTGGCACCTATTATTGAACATCTCGGAAAAAAGTTCAAAGCCTTGTACAACCTAGGAGCTGACATCAGCATCGACGAGTCTTTGACCTTATTCAAGGGTCGCTTGTCCTGGGCCCAAACAATAAGGTCAAAGGCTGCGCGATTTGGAATCAAGTCATATGAGCTATGTGAGTCCCGCACTGGCTATATGGCTAGGTTCCAAATCTACACGGGCAAGGATGACAGTTCCGACGGTGATCTATCACTTGGCGTTGATTTGGGGGAGAAGAGCACGAAAGTGGTTCTTGAACTATTGCAAGGTCTTGAACATCGGGGGCATTGTGTGGTGATGGATAATTATTATAATTGTCCATCATTAGCACGATACCTCAAGAGTTTAGGCTTTGATTGTTTAGGAACCCTTCGTGTAAACCGTCGACACGTCCCTAGTGACTTCAAGGTGTCGAACAAAGTGAAGAAGGGGACAATTATATCTCGCCATTCTGGAGACGTATCCATCATTGCATGGATGGACTCCAAGATGGTGAATATAATATCCACCTATCACAGACCCGATACCTATAATGGAACTAGGGCTGGTAAACCGATGGAGAAACCGGTATGTATAAAAGATTACAACAAATCCATGGGGGGTGTTGATCTCAAAGATCAAAAACTCTCCATGTATCTGTTGGAGCGAAAGAGAGGCGTGAAATGGTACATGAAAATGTTTAAAAGGCTACTGAATGTGAGTATACATAATGCGCTTGTGATGTACCAAAGTTCTCTGAAACGTACAACTGATAAATTGCCCATGACGCATCGTGAGTTCCGCTATGCGCTTGCTGAATCCCTACTTAAACGGCATCGCTCCTGTTCAATAGGGATCAGTCAGGCACCAGTGGAAAACGTGAGGCTGAGGCGAGATATCATGCACGAGCCAGAGCACTTGATGGGACGTGAGAATACAAGGAGATGTGTGATTTGTCAACGGCAGAAGAAATCCAAAGCCGTTCACTCAAGGTGCCTCACGTGTGACGCATATCTATGTTTTGGAGACTGTTGGAGAATTTGGCATTCTGCAAAAGAGCTCCCAGGCGTAGATATACGTAGGCGAAAACGGAAGCGCAAACAGTGAACGTTTTTGGGGTGTGGATGTGGATTACGACTGTGTTTGAATGTGATCGTGATCCGGGGCTCTCGCATGAGGGTCACGTTTTGACGGGACGCCTAACCGTTTATGTATCTCGTTTACTACTTCTTTCGTTGCTGTTATCGAGGGCGTTACAGCTATCGGGGACGAAACGGTAGCGTGGTAGCGCCTTTTGGTGTCTGCATTGATATAGTTATCGGCACGGATATTGAGCTCTCGGCGGAAGAGTGGGGATCGCTTTGCGCACTTTACACATAAGGCAATAAACCAATAAATCGCTTCTGCACAGGTGAAGGTCAGGGCTCAATATCCTTGCCGATAACTATATCTGACTGATATCAGTCTGGGTTTGTGCATTGTAAATGATATGTTACGGGACACATATCAGACTGGGTTTGTGCATTGTGAATAATATCTTACGGGACAAATCTGATTTTGTAAATAAAACCCACGATATGTACGGCACAAACCTTTTTTTAAACATTTGTAAATGTTGCTTAAGTTTGGCTAAAATCAGGACAATCTCGTCAGTTACAATAAAGTATACCTAACTTATTTTTTCACAACATACTTATGTTCTTATATGTACGAAAACATTTGTAAATGTTGCTAAGGCCTGGGTAAAATCTAGACAAACTTTTCACTATATTATTGTAACAGCTATGTTACAATAAAGTCTAATCTTTTGTTTTTTTTTTTGGGTACAAAAATGTATGTTTTATTATTAAGTAATTATATACATTCCTTGAAAAGACAATTTTACACTTAGATCTCGCGACAAGCTTTTATAATATATAAATTGTGTCAAATGTGTTAAATTTGAAATGACGTTATAAGTTAACAGTAAAAGTTTTAGTGTAAAATGTTTATTATTTTCTTTTTAGGGCATTTAAATAAAAGCTTGTTTTTAAAAAGGTTTTTTTTTTCTTTAATTTTATTTTTAACTTTTTAGTACCTCTATTTTTAATTCGAGATTTACTACGACGTAGTTCGCAGCGCGTAGCAGCGTTATTCCGTTATGAAGTCCGTAGTTCGTTCACATGATATGTAATAGCTAATGCGCCATCTTGGATGTTCGCCATGTTGGATTTTGATTACGTGACTATCATAAATAGCCCGTCCGCCATCTTGGACGTCCGCCATATTGGATTTCAGTCACCTGACTATTTTTTTCGTATTCCTGGCAGCAAACCCTTATATGATGGGGGTTCATTTTGAATAGTTAATCCGTCATCTTGCATGACCGCCATGTTGGATTTTGGTTACGTGACTATTATTTTCGTATTCTAGACAGCAAACCGTTTCATTTGATACCCATATCATGGGGGTGCATTTTGAATAGCCCGTCCGCCATCTTGGACGTCCGCCATATTGGAATTAAGTCACGTGACTATTTTTTTCGTATTCCAGGCAGCAAACCTTTTCATTTGATACCCATATCGTGGGGTTGGATTCCAAACAGCCAGTCCGCCATCTTGTGGTGGCCGCCATATTGAATTTGCGATGCCGTTTTTTAGCTAGTCATGCATTGTCATCGGAACTCAGGTCGTGTGCAAAATTTCATCCTAATCGGAGAGCGGGAAGTGGATCAAATTTAAGTTGCAAGATTTGATGACAGACAACGGGACAGGTAAAACTAAATAAAAGCTTGTAAAAAACAATACAGACGAACCTCCTACTATCGTAAAGAAGTCGGTAAAATAATAACATTACGTATTTAGAATAAATTGACATGACATACAAAATGTATCAACAATAATCATATTAACAAGATTTCCTCGAAAATAATATTAATTATTTTACGATTATTTTCGTTAAAGTTTTTTTGCAAACGTTACCCGCCAGGCAGTATGGCCGCCGGGCACGCCGGCGTTCGCAGAATTTTTATCAGTTGACAGAGTTGACAGAATAAGTTGTTGTGTCGTGATCGTAATCGAGTCGGGATTGGATCGCAGTCGAACGTGAATCGAATGGCGCTTAAGTAAAATTAGGAAAATCGGTGTTCTTGTCGGTCAGTAAAAAGGAGATGGCAAAAGGAGACCGCCAAAATTGGGCTAAAGTATGCACAGAATCGATATGTATATAAAAAAAAACTAGGTTTTTTACTGATTAAAAAGAACATGTAACAATAATAACTTTCTATCGGAATGAGCTAAAAATATAATTTTAAATATGGTTTTTAATTGAACGTAGTTCTAAAACTAGCTCTGTAAACAAACTGTCAGGTCATTTTAAGTTCGTTCTAAAACTAGTAGGTCTAAAGAAGTTATTTAAAAAACACTATCTATTTTGTTTTAGCATTTTTGACATGAACATTATAATCGTTTATAAAAGAAAAAAGGATATTAGATGAATTATTGTTGTTTTAGTAAGTTATTTATTGATTTAACAATAACATCTTTCAAAATCGTGTATCAACGACTGTTTCAAAACGAAAACATATCAATTCTATTTGACAGTTTGTATTTACAATACATTTTGGCATAAGGGTCCGTTCAAACAGACCGGGTCGGAGAGCATCGGCGCGCATTTTTCTTATCACACAGACCGGAGCCGATCGTCTGCGCGAGCATTAGAGAGCATGCAAACGGAGCCAAACGTCTAGAAAAAATACACGATCGGAGTCGGTCGGCTCCTCTTATTATTTCACACCGAAAGCCTTCGAGCATTCTTAATGACAAAAGCAGTGCACATTCAAAGATAAACCTTACTGCAAATACTATGTACTCGATTTTCAACGTGTTAAGAATTTGCTCTTCTCTCCGAGCCGGTCTGTCTGAACGGACCCTTATAAATACAATTCTTACCATTTGCCGCATAACCTAAACTAGTGACCCAAAAACATATTTTCTTCCTAATTCCCATAGATTTTTGAAAAAAATCTTTCTGATATTGATATGTAAGTGTTTTATCTATTAAATAACACATAAATGATTCCTGTTCACATTTGGCCCAACGATATATGGATTTCTGGCGGTCTCCTTTTCATATAAAAAGACCCAAAATCGACAGCAATGAAATGTTTACCAATGGGTTCATTATGATGGACCTTTGATGGTGCCAAAAAGACCGGCCTGAAATCCTTGGGGTATAGAAACTATATTAGGTATATTATCACAAAAATAGGTTATGTTGAATTTATGTTGATTTTAAAAAATATTTACATCAAGGAACATATAAACAAGGTATGTACTCCCTTATGAACTCTCTTATGTATTCTCTTATAAACTCACCTTATGTACTCCTTTTATGTGCTCTTATGTACTCTCTTTTGTGCTCTCTTATGTGCTCCTCTTATGTACCTACTCCTTTAATGAACACTTATGTACTTTCTTATCTACTCCTTTTATGGTAACATGATTGGCGCAGTCTGCTGCCCAGCGTCATCAAGACTGTAAGTACATCTCTGTTAAGCCCCCAGTACACGTTGGCCTGTGTTGGGCCAAGCTTTGCAATGCACAAATGTAAGCCACGATCAAATTGTGTTTACACATTGGCGCATGGCTCATTGCTGCCTGGCAAACCACTTGCGATGGACGTCGAGGTAGTTACGGCTGCGGCTGTTTATTTGTATACTACACTACTATATTTACTACTTTATTTATTGTTATACGCAACACAAAAGTGTACTATCCTCAGCGGCCGGTGACGAACTAAACATTGGCCGAATGTGTAAACACCACACGCCAAGCTGGGCCACGATTCCTTTGATGTGCGCCCAAAAAACCGACAACTCGCCGAATGCGCGCCAACCTTGACAAATGTCCGCCAACCTGCACCAATACCCCGTGTACACATTGGTGATGGCGTGTATTGGCCGCACTTGGGCCAACGTGTACTGGGGCCTTTAAGGACGAAGTTGACTATGAACCATAAGGAATTTTGTTATTCATTCTTTTCCTAGCTGATGCCTAGATGGCGCTGATCTTGTTACGTGACTGCAAATGGAGCGTCACATCTTATCAACGTCATATAATTTTCCGGTCGTATAACGGAACGTACTTGACATCGGCAATTTAAAAAATAGAAAATGCGGAATAAAGGTAAGCGTCCACAGGCACGCATCGCAAGTATCGGACGCATCGCACGTAACGGATTTTACCTTGTCTATACATATAATAAATCTGTAGAAAAGTAATTTTTGTACATTGAAGAAATTGACAAAAAAAATAGCCAGCATGTTAAAGGATAACTAACAGAACCCATTTCCATCATTTTTGTCATTTTTGTCTGTTTGTCTGTTTATCTGTTTGTTTGTTCGGGATTCACGTAAAATCTACGAATTCAATGCAGACAATGCTTATATACAAAAATTCTACGTAACTTGGGGTATTACTTAGTTTTTGTTTCATCGAAATCGATTCACTCTATCAAAAGATATGATTAATTTTGTGAATTCAAGATGTAAAATATTACGACACGCAATCTGTTTGTCAAAACTGTACATTTGAATGTTGTACTTATATTAGTTGTTCGGCCTATTATTAATCTTTACACAGAAAATCACACCTTTATAAGTACCTAACTTCGGAAGAAAAAAAAATATGAAAATTTTGTTTAGCCAAGGTTAAAGTAGCTCCATCTGTGGTAAAAATACATCAAATTTGTCAAAAGAGCGAGGTGGTAAATGACAATTAATTACCATACATTCTTTACAGAGGATTATTATTTCAACAGATGGAGTTGTGTATTTTCCGTAATTCACCACATTTTAACACGGTAGTGTAATTTTTCGATAGACATTTCAATAGTGTTTGTCAGTTTGCCGTACCACATCAAAATCCAACTATAATTATTACCTTGATGAAAGGAAAATTAATAGTTCTCAGCCAAATTTAAAACGGTGCCATCTAAATTATTTTTTGAACATTATGTCAAAAATGATGACTTTAATGGAACAATGAATTATCATTTAAAGTTACAGATGGAGTTCATATCAGGATTTTTTCATAAACATAGTTTAGTTAGCTTATCTTCCACTAATGTGGTGGCCTTAAAACAAATTACTTTGAGTGAGTAGTATTAAGTAGACCTTAATTATTTTTTCTGATGCAAAATATGTAAACTTAATCCTAGAAGAAAGGAAGATCTATCTCTCGCAAGCGCTGCTAAGCGTGAGGTAGGTAATGTAGGCTTCTGTAGCTTTAAAAACAAGCCCAGATACAAAGTGCAGATAAGAAATGGGAGCTTTCTCGATTTAATACCATACACACGTAAAATGCTTTATGCGTCTGGAAACGTACAAATTACGCGTCGCATACCAGAGACATGCTTACTTTCAACTTCTGATCGCAAATACACTGTTCACGATTACGAACAGTCTCAGTAAGACCCGAGCCAAGTCTAAAAAAACACCTTTTATATAAAACTACGTTTGATGTCATTCAATTACAAAGACAGAATTGTTCTCTGCTGCAAATCCTATCCACCTATATCCTATCCTAATCCAGCATGTATTGCAGGTGTGCATTGCACAAAAACCAATGGTATTCTATTCGAGAAGTCAAAAGAGTCGGCCTGCCAACGTCAGCTTTTGCTCTAAGCAAGTGTTCTTAATAGTACCATCAGAATTACATTCATCGTTGAATGAGGTGAATACATTTTCAGAAACCACAATAACAGTAGGAGCCAAAGCGTATGATCGCTTCATAGAGCTCTGATTGGCCCCAGGTGACCAACTCAGGTCTGATTTGTTCGTTCATCAGATCTTTGAAAGTGTTTCGGTGGATACTTACTGTCGTCCTGTTTACGTGTGACACAAAATATGGTATATAAACGTCCTCCGCAAGAGCGAAATTTTCCCGGTGAGCGGTAGTGACGCACAGAATACAACACTTCTGTTTCTTTTGATTTGCTGGCTCCACCAAGAAATGACAAATTGCGAGCGTACATTTTGAAAATCTTGGCAAAACTGCAGGTTTCAAGTACGAACACATGAAGTGGACTCTCACAGATACGTACCTACATTTTGCCTATTCGTGAACTAATGCAAACATTTCGGTGGAGTCCCTCCCGGTTTAGACCTAACCCCTCATTAGGCGTGCGCGATCCTCGGGTGTGTGAGTAGCGCGTGCGTCGCGAGCACGCTGCGTGAGCGTCGCGTTTTGCTGCCCTGCGGCATTTGCAGCGCGCTCGACTTGACGTTTAACTGCTAAGGCGTTTAGCGGGCGGCGGGGATAGCGGGCGTAGGGGTAAGAACGCAACTCGAGCGCCGCGTGCTCGCCGCGAGCGCGTCGCTTGCACTCTTCACACATGCCGCAGGGCAGGGCTCGCGACGCCCGCGCTACTCACACGCCCGAGGATCGCGCACGCCTAATGTGGGGTCAGCCTTACCATAGTAAGTAAGTGCACAGAAAATCCCCAATTCATACAAGTCATACAAGTGTTTCTCCCCAGTAGTGAAACTATCCTACCCTATGCGCCTACTGATGATGATGACTCATTTTATCATCCATCCGGCTATTCCCCAACTATGTTGGTGTTGGGCTTCCAGTCACCGAATTTGTTTGAGTGCCAATATTTTGCTTGGAGCGACTACCTATCTATCTATCTTCAATCCAGTCAACTACACAAGACGATATCCATGGTAAGACTGACAGACTTTCTGGCTTCTGCTTAGTCGCAGCAGCTGCAGAAAATGTACAAATGACAGCTTTGTCAGACTCAAAGCATATAGACATAGATTATAGTTATTTCCTGTGAAAATTACTTACGCACCATACGTAATAATTGACTAATCTATATTGCCCACGCAGACGAAGTTGCGGGCAACAGCTAGTCTTGAATAAGAATTCATACAACGGCGTCCCCTGTTCCGCATCGTATGTACGACTCAGATACATAGCTATGCTATAATGCGAACGTCAGATACGTGCGATGCGGGCCTGTGGACGCTTACCTAGGGAGAAAAGAAGTCGGTCAGATTATTATCCGAAAGTCCCGAGAGATTTTGAAAAAAAAAAATGTCCAGAAATCTCAGGTCTCGGCTCAAAAAGCTCGGTGCAATGTTTTTTTTTTACTTGGCAAAGGCTCACTAACGTATTAGGTACAACGCCATCTGTCACTTTCTTGGGAACTATTTTATTTAATTTTCAAAAAAAGCAAAACCTCCCATTAAGACAATCTGTGACGAAAGCTTGGACGCTCGCATAGTGCACACAAAAGTTTAGTTACGGCACTGGGTCGGCTTCCAGTCTAACCGGAAGTAACTGAGTACCAGTGTTTTACAAGGAGCGACTGTCTATCTGACCCCTCAACCCAACTACCCGGACAACAAGGAAGGTTAAGGAAAATAAAAAAAATACACAAGTACCTTTAGTTTTATACAAATTTTTATTCAAGAAAAATTCCCCGAGTACTTGCAACCTACTTCAAAACTGATCAAATAGATAAGTACAAACAATATTGCGAACTTAATTTATTACTAGCCATTTTCCCGCGGTTTCACCCGCGACGCGTGGAAACTACTACCCGTACCGGGATAAAATATAGTCTGTGTCTACGCCCAGAAGTTTCTCAGTAGGCTTATGACTATTAGTGTTGTCTATTCTCTTTTTTTTTACTTTTGACAAATGTCAGTGTCATGTGGTACATTTTCCCACCAATTTGATTGTAACTAAAAACATCATGTCTGCATCTTGTAATCATGAAAAACTAAAATTATACGTTATATCAAGCAAATCAAGGGTTTTACTAAAGAAGCCCCAATTCTTGTGCGTAAACAGTCTGTGTTAGTCGCAGATAATGTAGCTCTCTAATGGTGAAAGAATTTTTAAATCGGTCGAGTAGTTTTTGAGTTTAACCATTACAAACAAAGTTTTCCTCTTTATAATATTATTCTAGATATAGATAAAAAGTGCGAATTTATAAAAAATGCAAGAAATAAAAGAAAAATTCTTATTCTAAATTATTAAGCCTATTTTGGCGTCAGTAATTAACCTACTCTTTGCAATATTCTGTCAATATTAAGGCGTTTCACATCACATTTGCTTAATCTACATAACAAGTTATAGATGTTCCCAACATTCTAATTATCTGTTCATAAGCTAACTGCAGACAGAATTTTGACATTAGCCCCATATAATCATCGGCAAGGATATTGAGCCCTCACCTTCACCTGCGCAGAAGTGATTTATTGCCTTAAGTGTTCAGTGCGCAAAGCGATCCCCACTCTTCCGCCGAGAGCTCAATATCCGTGCCGATAACTATACAAGTAATATCAAAATTCTATTTCTCGTAAGTGGCTCTTTGTTTATTATTATAGGTTTTTTCCATCTGTCATTTGTCATTATCTTGGTTTTAGTTAGGTTCATCTCCAGTCCAACCCTGGTACTAGCTTGGTGAAGAGTCTCTATCATGTGTTGCATCTGGCTGGCCGTCTCTGAGAGGATTACTAGGTCGTCTGCGAACCTAAGATGGCTTAAATATTCACCTTTTATAAAGATTCCCAGTTTGCGCCACTCCAACTTTCCAATGATGTTTTCCAGAATTGATATGAATAGTGTTGGAGAGAGGGGGTCTCCCTGTCTTACTCCTCTTCTTATGGGAAAGCAAGGGCCAATGGACTCGAGTTTGATCCTTCCTTTATTGTCCTTGTATATACTTTGGATTGTTCTTATGTATATTTCTTCAACTCCTTGCTCTACCATACTTTCCCATATGCTGTTGTGTGAAACGGAGTCGAAGGCTTTTTGGTAGTCAATAAAAGTTATATATAGGATCCTCTGTTGTTCTTGATATTTTTCTATGATTAGCTCCATTGTATGGATGTGATCAATGGTTGAAAAACCTTTCCTGAAGCCCGCTTGTTCTATGGGTTGTTTTGTTTCAAGTGTTATACTTATTCTTTTGTTGATAATGGTAGAGAACAATTTGTATAGGCTCGGAAGAAGGCTGATTGGTCTATAGTTGCCAATATTTTTGGGATCTCCTTTTTTATATAACAGTATGATATTTGCTTCTGACCACTGAATGGGTGTTACAGAGTGTTGGAGTATCAAGTTGAACAGTTTTGTTAGTGGCGCAGCCAAAATGAACTGAGCATCTTTCAGTGCTTCGTTTGTGATATTGTCTGTGCCTGGACTTTTTTCTAATTTGAGTTTCTTTATGGTATCTATAACTTCCATTTCATTTATCTCTATAAAATCTTTAAATTGGTCACATTTGATGTTATTTGGTGTTATTATGTTGTTTTGATTGTCACTATATAGATTACTATAAAACTCCGTAGCAGTATTTACTATATCGCTTCGTTTATATACATCTTTATCTAGATTTTTTAATTCTTTTATCCAGCATTTATTTTTTCTAAGTTCCTTAAATGGTTTCTTTGTGCTACCGCGAAGTTCTAGGTGTCTCATTATGGTTTCTTGTCTGTATTTTAAGTAATCTTTTTTTATATATTTGTTGACTATTTTGTATAAAGCTGAGAGTTCATTTTTCATGGAACGTGTTTTATTTTTGGTTGACTGTAGTACTCTTCTTCTTTGTAGGAGCTTTTCTGTTCTCTCTTGTATTATTTTGTATTTATGATTTTTGTTGTTTTTTTGTGCGAATTTTCGGCTTTCAACAATAGCATTACTGATCATATCATAATAATTTTGTACTGTTTCGCTGGCTTGGTGATTTGAAGCCTCCGATAGTCTTGAATTAAGGATGTCTTTATATTTTTCTATTTCCTCTTCACTTCTTAGTTGGCATCCTTGATTATTTGTAAATCGAGCTCTACTTAGTTTGTGTTTGGAAATATTGAACCTATAATAATAAACAAAGAGCCACTAGAACATGTTGAAAAGTACATATACTTAGGAAAATTGTTAAGTTTTGACAAAAACAACGAAACATTAGAAATAGAAAGAAGGGTACAAACAACTTGGAACAAGTACTGGTATTTGAAGGAAATTTTCAAGAGTAATATGCCGACAGACATCAAAACCAAAGTGATGAACTCGAGTCTCTTACCTTGTCTGACATATGGGTGCCAAACGTGGAAGTTCTCTTCTAAGTCCACAAACAAAATCAGATCCTGCCAAAGGGGCATAGAGAGGAGCATGCTGAATATTAGGAAGATAGACAGGGTAAGACATACTAATATAAGAAAAACCACCAAAGCAATAGATGCTCAAACCTACGCACTTCAGCAGAAGTGGAGATGGGCTGGTCATGTCGCAAGATGTACAGACCAGAGATGGACTGCGAGAGTAACATCGTGGAGAGGCCCCATGGGTAAGAGAAGCCGAGGGAAACCACTAACAAGATGGGAAGATGACCTAAAACGGACTGCTGGCCCATCCTGGCAAGACGTAGCACGTGACAGAGAGACATGGGCATCTTTGGAGGAGGCCTATACCCAATCCGGGGTTCATGCTGAATAAACATAAAGTGTATAAAAAAATGTAAATACTTAAACTATGCAGAAGCATGAAATAAATGGCTTATTTATTTATTTATTTATTTTTATTTATTATTTATTTCTCGTAAACAAAACAACAGATAGAATATAGGAAAGGTTTTTAGTTAACCTAGGTCAGGGATGGCGAACCAATGGCACGCGTGCCCGTGGTGGCACGCAGCTTAATAATTTGGGCACGCCATTATTCTGCAAGTTTTCAATTGAACTTACCTACCTATTTACCATCACTACGTACTAATAAATGTTATACACTGTAAAACTGAAAAAAAAAACAGTAAACAAACATTATAATGCGCAAGGGCCTAAGCTCAGTAAAGCCACATTTTTTACAGGCGCTAATCATATTTTAATCAAATCTAATAAGTTTATTTCACATAGGCCTACATGGGCACTTATAAAACGTCAGAAGCTAGTGCACGGTTCGAAATTGGTCGTTTCCTATGGAGAAAAACCAGCAAGAATCTCAAAAACGAGTTTGTTTTACAATTCATCCATATTACCTACAATATTTATAGGTATGAGAGGACAACGAATTAATGAACATGGATTGACCTGCGAAATGCAAAAAACTTTCAAACAATTGAGTTTCACGAGCCAGCGTGAAGATTCCCCAACAGAGAATATCATAAACAAGTTTTAGTGTACTTGTTTATGGTATTCTCTAAAACAGTGCTCAACACACAAACTTATATTGCACTGAATGCATTTCCAAATCGTCCTCGTATCCCTCTTTCGGCGTGTGCACATCCAGCAACGCGCTTTTTTAATCCCAGATCGCGTAGGGAAGTGGTCGTGATCAACGTTCGGTCGGTCGTTCGTACGTGTAGACAATTGGCCTTGTCTAGTTCTGTCCGCATACAGTCGAGGTTCAGTCGTTAAGTCGATGCGCCGATGTATTTTGAGAAGGTCTTCCGCCAAAATGGTTCGGAACTGTCTATGTGATATTTTTGGATTCTGGGATGAAAATATCACATAAGCATTGAAAATAGCGGTGTTCAGCAGCCTGCAGAAGACCTTCTTATACCATACCTTGTTTCTATGTCGTTCCACGGGCTGAGCAGATAGAAATTGATCTTTTCTATCCACTCCGCCCATGGACATATTGTAATCAAGTACGATTTTAGGCTTGTATGTCAGTCGTTTATATTTATTTTGAATCCCCGCTTGTAAGTGATGGTATGTGGAGATCATGCTAACCAAATTAGCATCTCGCCATACCATCACAGACATGTCTGAAGTGTAGCTTGCCACTACCTCACCCTGTCGTAGGTCAGTCTTGGTCAGAGTCTTGAGCGAGTCGGGTACGAATTCTCGATTTAAACGTAATGTTCCATAACAGTCAGTTTTATGTTTTTTGAGACATCGCAATAACAATGGACTGTTATAGAAATTGTCCATTATCACAGTGTGTCCTCGGTCAAGTAGTGGCTGCAACAAGTCAAACACTATTTTAGCAGTAGCGTCGGTGGGACTTGCAAAATTAACATCTGGTCGGTCAACAGTCTCGTCCTGCGGTCGGTCAACAGTCTCGTCCTGCGGTTGGTCAGGAGTCTCGTTTATTGGGCGGTCACGCACTATGACATTTGACTGGTCAATTATCTGATCAATGGGTCGATTAACAATCTCGTCATCGGGTTCGTCAATCGTCTCGTCATGGGGTCGGTCAAGCATCTCGTCGTCATTAGGTAGGTCATCGGTCGGGGCAATCTGAGTGTTTTTTCCAACATACACAAGAAACTTCCAGAGATAGCCAGTCCGAGACTCACAAAGCTCGTATGTTTTTACGCCAACTTGGGCGGCTTTGGTAGCAATTTTTTGAGCAAAGCTCAATCGGCCGTGCCACTTGAGGAGAGACTCGTCAATGGCTATCTCTTGGGCAGGCATGTATAATGTGGAAAATTTCTCATTAAGGTGGTCAAGTACCGGCTGTATTTTACAGAGTCTAGTCTTGTTAGTCAAAGTCTCATTGTCGACGAAATGATATAACGATTTTAGCAGTATGAAACGATTGAACGACATGATGCGCGAAAAATACGGCATGGTCCCAAACCCGTTAAAAGAGAAGTACTTTTCCTCCTCTGGTAACGGATACAGGCCTTGCAGGATCAATACTGCTAAAAACGCAATCATTTCGCTACAATCAGTCGGAGTCCATCTATGCAGACGCGATGTTGGACGTAGCTTGTTCTCCGCTTTTAAGCGAGCTATCTTCTGCTCTGCATAGCGGTTAGTCTCTGTGCAAAGTCGGTCTATAAAACTAGTATCGAAAATTTTGCAAAAAATGTCAACAGGAGTCTTGTCTGTTATGTCAAAAGTCGGTCCCGATAACCCTGTAAAAGCCTCTCGTCGTCCAGTAAAGTTCGCCCTGTCTTTCTTCCAGTCAAAAGTATAGTAATCGTCACTAGGCACTATGTCGCGTAAAACTTGGTCGTTAATTTCGTCCTCAGTCCGTAGCACATCAGTCTCTAGTTCAGTCATGTCAGCATCACATGCCGGTTCAGTTGTTGCGTTACGCATGACCGGAAGAAAAATACCGTCGTTGTCGTTAAAGTTAGGGTCTAAGTCAATGTCACTGTCATTATCTTGAAGACAGTAATTGTCTACGTTACTTTCAAAATGTTTGTCTGTTATATCTGAAACAAATAAAACAGGTATTACATAATCAATAAATTCAAAGTTTGTGAGGATGGATGCATTTTGGATCAACATGTAGGCTACTTGTTATCCCGGTATTACTACGGGAATGAGATTTATGTGGGTAACACCACGGAGTACATTAAATACTTATAAGGGTCCGTTCAGATAGACCGGGTCGAAGAGCATCGGCGCGCATTTTTCTTTTCACACAGACCGGAGCCGATCGACTGCGCGAGCATTAAAGAGCATGCAAACGGAGCCAAACGTCAAGTAAAAATACACGATCGGAGCCGGTCGGCTCCTCTTATTATTTCACACCGAGCGCATTCGAGCATTCTCAATGACAAAAGCAGTGCGCATGCAAAAATAAACCTTACTTCAACTACTAAGTACTCGATTTTCAACGTGTTAAGAATTTGCTCTGCTCTCCGACCCGGTCTATCTGAACGGACCCTAGGTTGACGTTCTGTGCTCAGTGCTAGGTTGCATCTCTCTCACCGCTTCGACTCTTTCCCCCAGGATGATAACATCTATTAGAAAAGAATAAAACGTATTATCATATAACATCAGCGTGAGTGAGCCGCATGAACGATTATGTAAGCTGTTGTGTGAGTATTGCTTATTCGGAAGACGATGGAGAATGATGTTGCCTCTTCCTAGGTGTCCACTCTAAACTTAACGCCGTTGAGAGTCGGCTAGGCGAACTATAGGGGAATTCGGAACTGTGTCTGCTTCTGGCGTACCCATGCTTTCGAAGTCCACCTCAGGAGGCTGAGGTTCGAGCTCGGGTTCAAGCTCAGGTGCTTGCTCAACTTTAGCCTCAGCTGCTGGCTCGCTTTCTGCAGTAGGCTCCCCTACGGCAACTTCCGGTTCCTCCACTGAAGGGCAAGCCTCACGCCCTGGGGATGGCCTCCTGCAAAATAATTTTATCATATAAATCTTATTCATATTAACTGAACAAGAATATCGAACGCATTGATATCACTAGGAAGTAATTACCGTGTTTGTTTTTTGCGCGGGGGTGCATCAGGCAGGAGGACCCGTTGAAGTTCAGCTTGTCGCTTGCGACATATTAATTCTTTTTGAATTTGAGGCTCCTCCGGACTATCGGACCCACGTCCGCGTCCCCGTCCCCGTCCTCTACTTGTCGATCTAAAATCAAAGTTTCTAATGTATTTCATTGCAATACATTATATCTTATGCAGGCGTAGGTAAATACAATATGTACTCACGGCTGGGGCTCTACTTCGTTTGTTTCGTCACTGTAATTTATGCACATCGCGATGGCCTACACGTAAACTATAAAATAGTATTTTTTTTGTGTACCTATACAACGTTATTTTTTGTTTGTGCGAAACCTGAATATAGTTTGTTCAGAATCAGTAACTGAATCGATTCCAATAGTTTTTACACCATGTTATATTTTTTCCCAAAATTATCTTAAAAACTTTGAATGTTGGACACCACAAATAGGCATTTATTCTCGCACAACAAAGGTCACGGCGAGTTCATAGCGGGCGCGAGCGCACAGTTCTTATCGCGATGCGCGTGCTCGTGACGACACAGTGACGACACGCCAGTCACCCGGAAGCTACACGCTGACGCGCACGTGTGACGTTTTGCGCGCGCTCACTCTCGTTACGTATCGCGATCCCGCGCGCAGCTGACGTAAGCCTTGCCTGTGTTTTGGTGTCTGTTAATATCGTGCAATTATGGCTTATCCCTACACAAACGTACAGTACGTTGAAATGGTGCGAACACTTGCTGTTTGTGGTGACAATGTGTCGTTAGCAGTACGGCGGTACGAGGAGCAATTCGGCATCAGGGTGTCATGGAACACGATGCTCTACGCGACACAGAGAGCTAGAGATTATGGTTCCTTTAGGCCTCCGAGAGCCGTTGATAGAGGTGTGAGCCGTATTCCTACAACAGTGCAGGAAGGAATTTTAAATTACATGGCCAACGATCCCGAGAGCAGTACAAACCGGGCCGCTAGGGTATTTAACGTTAGCCAATCATATGCATGGCGCACGATGCGAGATGACGGACAACACCCGTTCCATTTCCGACGTTCCCAAGAACTTTGCGACAATGATTACTTGCAGAGAATTTCATTTTGCCGATGGTGGCTAAATAATAGTGACGACGCCAGTATTCTATGGACAGACGAGTGTACATTTACGCGACGCGGACTGTACAACATGCATAATAGCCATTACTGGGCTCATGAAAATCCGCACCTAGCGCGTGTAGACACTTATCAGCACCGTTTTTCTGTTAACGTATGGGCCGGCATAGTGAACCAACATGTGCTAGGACCAATTTACTTGCCGCGATTAAATAGTACCACTTATTTAAATTTGCTAACAAATACATTATCAGACCTTATCGAAGAATTGCCCCTGGACATTTACCGTGGCGGTCGTAGCCTGTTTTACCAACACGACGGAGCTCCCGCCCACTTTTCGAGAGAAGTGCGGGAATTCTTAAACCGAGAGTACGGTGAACAATGGATTGGTCGCGGCGGGCCAGTGCCTTGGCCACCAAGGTCGCCAGACCTAACTCCTTTAGATTTTTATCTTTGGGGTCACATAAAAGACCTAGTATACCAAACAGAGCCCCAAAGTGAAAGTGATCTAAAAAATAAAATTGAAAGTGCATTTAACAGTGTCAAAAACAATCATTACGTTTTAAGAAAATTAAATAGAAATATGCGTAAGCGCGCTCGTTTGTGCATACGACAAAATGGGAGACACTTTGAACAATTGTTACAATATGTTTGAGTGATTAAAAACATTGTAAATAGTAAATCGGTAAGTCAATTAATGTAAATAGTGATGATTAACATTTTTAAACACGCCAAGATGGTCAATTGTAGATTGTTATTATTTGTACCTACATACCTACACCATTTTGAACTTTTAAGTGACATAAGACACAATAAATATCATTGACTACATTTTATTACATAATACTTACGTCTACATTTACGAATAAAGTACATAATAATATCTACCTACACTTGACCATTATGACAGTCCAAAGCCTGCAAGTGTGATGGAAAATGTTATCATTACTTTGTTAATTACAATACAATCTAAAAAATGATTATTGGATAAGGATAAGGATTGGTCTGTGCAGTAACAGTTAGTTGTTAACAGATAGTTTGATCACAAAATACATTGGTACAGAAGTCAATCGCATGCAAGTATGTTGCCTATTTCACTTTTTATACCTACGCTACGCTCGGCGGTAGGTACCTATTTTGTGACTAGACGGCGCGGCGCCGCTCGTCGTCCGTGCGGTGACGCCATGACAGCATGTGTGCGTTTTGTGGTGACTATGTATTTTTACGGACAGTCCCGTAACTTAACAAGCTTATAACTTTGTGATTTTTCATGATACGGTTTTGAAATTTCGTACATAGATTCTTTACATAAAAATACTAGATAGGTGTATCAGGTTTCGCATAAACAAAAAATAACGTTGTATAATATCAATTTTGTATAATACACCGTGACTTTTTAGTCGTCTTAATTAAGATAATAGGTGCAAAGAAAAATAAATAATACATTAGAAATAAGAAACATCCTGTTAATAAGGTTGACGTATCAAACGGTAGAAAGTAGATACCTTCAAAGCGCTCGAGTCGAGTGATCGTTCCATCTCCATTTTTACAAGACAAAATTATCTACGTCATGCGTCATAATAATGAATTTATTTTTATTTTTTAATTATTCAAATCTCATAAATAACATTTTTTTTTCTATGAACGTTTACTAGTCATTGGATACATGAAGTTAGCTGCCGTTGTAAGACGACTAAAAAGTCACGGTGTATATGTATTTTAGTCTTGAACATCTTTGGCTGTCGTAACGGGTAGTCAGAAGCCAGTACGTCTGACAAACAGTCTTGTCAAGGGGTATCGGGTTGCCCGGGTAACTGGGTTGAGGAGGCCAGATAGGCAGTCGCTCCTTGTAAAGCACTGGTACTCAGCTGCATCCGGTTAGACAGGAAGCCGACCCCAACATAGTTAGGAAAACGGCTAGTGTTATATAATAATTAGTGCATGAATTACTTACTTGATATCTTGACTGTGTGACTGATCTTCAGTTTCTTGAGGCATAGACACTGCTTCCATGACGCTAGAAAAAATATATATAATAATATTCACGGTGAATTAAAAAAAAACAGCCAAGTGCGAGTCGGACTCGCGCACGTAGGGTTCCGTACCATCCAAACTAATATTCTATATATATGAGGTATATATATATATTTATGGATATCGAGCAAAACTGAGCAAAAAAATCACGTTAGTTGTATGGGAGCCCCCCGAAATATTTATTTTATTATAGTTTTCAGTATTTGTTGTTCTAGCGGCAACAGAAATACATCATCTGTGAAAATTTCAACTCTCTAACTATCACGGTTCATGAGATACAGCCTGGTGACAGACGGACGGACGGACGGACGGACAGAGGAGCGAAAACAATAGGGTCCCGTTTTACCATTTGGGTACGGAACCCTAAAAAGTAACTAATCCGTCTTTTATACAGCCCTAAAATAATTGACACGTATTTTTCCTTTTCTCTTAAAAACAAATAATTGAATTTTGAGCATAAATTTTACATAGACGTGACGCCACGAGTCTTTTTTTTTAACGACGCCAAAAATCATCAAATGACCCCTCCCGCTGTGGGTTAGCAGCGGTGAGGGAGTGTCAGACTCTTACTGACTAAAAACCGTCGTGTTCCGTCGTAGGCCGCGTATGTATCAGGGCCGCGGTAACTCGCGCGAACAATCCCGCAGCCCCGGCAGGCCGTCACGAGCCTCCACTCTCAATTTTTAATGCCTGATATTCGAGTGAATTTGTAATGTTTTGTTAAAATAAAAAATACCTACTTCTCCAATATTTTTGGTCAACATGGCTGGAAAGAATGTTACTTGTGCGACGACGGCAGATAGAAGAGTATGGAAGAAGAAAATATGATCACAAATAATAAATTGGGATAGTTATGGGCAGGGGAACGGATGGATAATGTCGGGACACCTTTTCACACACGGTCCGTTAACCCCATGATAAGTTATTAATTAACTTGTGTTATGGGTGCTTACACAACTGATAAACTACACATAGCTACATATATACATACTTATAAATACATATTGTAACAAAAACAAGCATGCTCATCACACAAATGTCGACCGTACCGCGAATCGAACCCGGGACCTCAGGTTTGGCAGACCGGCATGGTGACCATTGCGCATCGAGGTCGTCAGATGACTGATGGTCGTCGGAGATGGATGAATGTATACTTACGTATCATAAGTTATATTAACATCATCTGGTTCTTCCTTAATAGTTATTTGTTCTTCTTCGCTGTCCTCAAGAGGGCTGAAAACAAAAAAAAAAAAATTTTCAAAAATGTAACTCGCTATATTCCATTTGAGTATAGGAGATTAACTAAAAGGATCTTGAGCACTGTATATATTTAAAAAATCAGTTTAAAAATAAACTACTGCTTAAAATAGTGATTCAATCGATTAAGTAATCGTATTTGCATTGTTTTTTTACCGCATTTTATTTAAAACCTAAGAAAGAAGGCAAAGCAAAATCATTTTTTTTTATTTTTACGAATTTATTGTTTTCTTTGTGCTAATCGACATAATATATTAACCTGTATATTCACGTATTTAATTTAATATGATTAGGTACGACACACGTTGTATAAGCCAGCAGGTCAACCTACCCGAATCTGTCAAATGTTGCCAATCGAACATTAACTTTCCACTATTGTGATAAGGTTGAACATCTATTGAAGATATTTGACAGATTGAGATAGGTCGATGTGCTGTCGTCTATACATTCACACACAAAAGTATGGGTCGACCGCTTTCGTAAGATAGTTAAATACCAATACTCACTTGGGTTCTAAGGTGGGTTTCGTAGCAACGTACACATCCGGTTCATGTCTGGAAATTATAAAATATTCCTTTATCTATAGGCTACTTTTTATCCGCGTGCGCAGAGTAAGGAATTACTTTGAGTTGATTTATGTACTATCTATATTGTTTTCTGTAATAAAGAGTAAACATTTTTTTTGTTTGTAGCCCAGAGGCTGTGAAACTAGAACCGAATTGAAAAATTCTCTCACTGTTGGGAACCTACACTCTTCCCGAATAAAGAAGATGGATCAAAATTGCCCCACGTCCTATAACAATGTGACGTATCTAAAAAAAAAGATAAAAATGTTTAAAAAAATATGGCATACTCTTTAATTTTTTTTTTTACACCTTCATACGAAAAAAATGCTTTAAAAATTGTTCAGGCGCTGTTATGAACACATCGTTCATAGGACTATTTATGGACTATTTTATTAAATTATTTTTTTGTTTGATAGGGTATACCTCACAGGTGGTCCCATAATCATCAGGTCAGGATCTGATGATGGAAACCCTGAGAAATCCAGGGCAACTTTTGAATGTTGTAGGCATGCGCAGGATAAAAACTTGACTAAAAGGTGTATGTCTTATAACAGTATGCAACAGTGAAGATTTGGAGCTGACCTGATGATGGAGACGAAAGAAGGTCAAGGGTACTCGACAACCGAATATGTAAACTACCTCGTGTTTGGGCTTATATTATTTGTATTGAATAGACCTTTGCAACAGTGAAGGTTTGAAGCTGACTTGATGATGGAGACCAGAGAAGGGCGAGGGAACTCGACAACTGAATATGTGAACTACCTCGTGTTTGGGCTTATATTATTCGTATTGACGAGAACTTTCCACTTATGCCGATACTATGCTGAAAAGCCAAAAATAAAAATAAACTTTTTACAATAAAATAAAACCGACTCCCAAAAACACTGAAAAGCAAAAAAAATACTATTCTCAGGAGCATCGGCCTAGAAGTCGGTGGGGAAATAAACTTAGGTACATCCATTAGACACCGACTTCTGAGGTAGTTTACATATTTTGTTGTCGAGTTCCCTCGATCTTCTCTGGTTTCCATCATCGGGTCAGCTCCAAACCTTCACTGTTGCAAAGGTCTATTCAATACAAATAATATAAGCTCAAACACGAGGTAGTTAACACATTCAATTGTCGAGTTCCCTCGACTTTCTTTCGTCTCCATCATCAGGTCAGCTCCAAATCTTCACTGTTGCATAGTTTAGGTGTATAAGACATACACCTTATAGTCAAGATTTTATCCTGCGCATGCCTACAACTTTCAAAAGTTGGGCCTGGATTTCTCAGGGACCACCTATGGGGTATACCCTATCAAACAAAAAAATAATTTAATAAAATAGTCCATAAATAGTCTTATGAACGATGTTTTCATAACAGCGCCTGAATAATTTTTAAAGCATTTTTTTCGTATGAAGGTGTAAAAAAAATAAATTAGAGAGTATGCCATATTTTTTTAAACATTTTTATCTTTTTTTTTGAGATACGTCACATTGTTATAGGACGTGGGGCAATTTTGTATGGATTGTGATCCGTCTTCTTTAAATTTATGTTTATATAATTTGTATTTTTTTTAATATTATGTAATTTTGTATAATTTTGTTTTATTTTATTTTTTTAATCATTTGTGTAATCCGTAGTTTATAAGTATTTGTACACCGAAAACGGTAGAATAATTGGGACATGTAGTAAATTTAAGATCTTTTGTAACATTATTCTGACGAATAAATACAAATAAATAAATGAATAAATAGGTTATATATTTTATCCCGGTGAGGGCAGTAGTTCCCACAGGACGCGAGTGAAACCGCGGGATATCAGCTAGTTAAAATATACAGTTGCTACTCACAATGCTTCCTCTATCTGTTCGGCCTCATTCACGTCGTCATATTCACTGAAATTACAAAAAATATATAAATTGGATAATGAACGGAGAAATCTTGTACCTACCCAGCAGAAGTTTTATGAGCATAGATACCTTAAGACGCTGACAACAGCCAAAACAATATACGTCAGAATGAGAAAATTGATGACGGTACGTCACTTTCGTAACGTTTTACACATTAAAAAAATTGTAACTTAAAATAAAATTTGAGTAGTCAAAAATAACCATTAACTAAGTTCTGTATTTAAAAAATAAAATGGCGTCCACAGCCGATTTCGGCCACGGCGGCTGTTCTCATTTAAGGAGATCAGCCAGCTGCGCAGGACATATTATAGAGCACGAGCATTTGCACAGACACAGGTGCACTCACTATTCCTTCACTCTCATAACCCGATGGGACGGCAATCCGACACGACCGGAAAGAGATCAGGCGTAGGACCGACATTTACGTGCTCATCGGAGAGCACGGGTGAATCAATCACCAACTTCCAGACTACGGGCTGCTTTGTGAAAGTTTAAGAAAACCCAGACCAAGAGGGTGGATGATGTCAGAGATGAGGAGGATGCCAACTTCTGGTTGGTCGACTTTCTGGTCAATGGACAAGATGATCGGGCGGTCTACGAACCGACCGGGTCAAGTGTGATGCTGAACTTGACCCGACCTTATGATCGATTGACATTCGCAGCTGTTAACTGTCGATGATACAAAGTCAGAGTTCACAAGTTGCTCACTTCTGTAGGTCAGTTCTAGGTCGTTTCCTGGGCGGGTCTTCGTCAGCGGCGAGAGCGTCAGCCTCCTCGCTAAGTATTTGAAGCACGTCGGGCTCCGAGACGCCGGTGGCGACGGCCGCGCGCTGCCTGACCCTGCTCAGCGGAGACCAGTCCGTCTCCGGGTGCAAGCTCTTCAACTGTTCGTACTCGCGCTCCAAGAAGTGGTATACCCTCGCTATTATTGATCTCACTTGCTTCTGTGAAAATATTTGTTTCGACTTTCGTCATCCTGATGTCCGTATCCCAATTTTATTTGGGGTCGGCGCAGCATGTTTTCCTCTTCCATACTCTTCTGTCTGCCGTCATCTCACAAGCAACATTATTACCAACCATAGCGACTTTCACACAATCCATCCATCGTTTCTTTTGCGGTTCCTTTACATACCTCCATTCATGCTTAAAACCTATCTTACAATATGGTCTTCATTCTTCCGCAAAAATATTCGTTTATTCAATTTCTTATATTATTTTTCAGCACCCGCACTATATTTCGTGCCGCCAAAATTTGGCGTGAATCATATATAAGATTGCACGCTCATGCTAAGCCAACCTAAGGTGGTTGGAAAAAATATTTGTTTAGAAAATCATGAATTCAATAAAAGTTTTTAGTCGGTCTAATACCGGACAAATACCTGATAGTTGTTACATGTGTAGTTGCATTCATCTTCATACAGGTTTATGAGCCCAAACTGTCGGCCGACTAAGCCTGGACGCACACATTCGGTTTCCGGATTCGGTTTCCTGATCAGGAATTCAGATTCGGAAACCGAAATGCTCTTTTTTCGTACAAAATGTTCAAAAGAGCGCACACGTTCTTACTTTTTCCGTACGGAAAAAAAAAACCTGACATTCGTTTCGGAATCTTCTCCGTGCGTTCATATAGTCAGAACCGGAACGTGTGCGCTAGTATTACGGAATCCCGATCAGGAATTCCTGATCAGGAAACCGAATCCGGAAACCGAATGTAGGATGCGTCCAGCCTAAAAGGTTGTGGTTCTAAAGCTACTGAAAAATTCACTTACATTTCGAGTCTGTGTTGCTAGGAAGGAGTCGGGAAGCACCGAGTAGCACTTCGGACAAACCTGCGGTTTTATCTCCTCTGGTTGGATCTGTGAACAAATATATGTATATCGGGTGTGTCGTACCTCATCATCATCATCATCATCTCAGCCATAGGACGTCCACTGCTGAATATAGGCCTCCCCCTTAGATCTCCACAGATACCTGTTGAAGGCGACCTGCATCCAGCGTTTTCCGGCGACCTAGTGTCGTACCTAATCACATTAAATCCTATTACGTATACTTTATGATATTCTATGGCGAATTGTAAAAGAAATTACCTAATCCATTCAGTGGTTTAGCCACAGGAGTCATTTTTCGTTTTCATAATTTACAACATCATGTGTAAAGCAGAGATAAAGTTAGGAGTATCGAATGTTTTGACCAGTTGTAGGTACTTACATAATTGAGTCGCATTCCTTCCTTTTCCATTCCCGCTCCCTTTTCTTTTGTTGCTCTGTCCCTCGTCCTCTCCGGTGGCTCAATTTCAAGTAACCGTTGTTCATTCGCTTGTTCAACCTTCATCGTCATTCGCGCATCATGTTGAGTAGCGGCTGTAAGAGAAGGCAAATTAGGGGGCCCGATTCTCCTAAGTTAATAATGTCAAAATTGAATCGCAATAGCAGTTTTAACCATATCGGTCATTCTGCTACTAATATAAGACCAATCGTATTCCAACGACATTCGATTAGTTTGCGATTGGTCTGCTATTTTGGTGATTTTGGTCAATACGGTAGTTTGCACTACAATCATATCGCAATCGTAAATCATTTGCAGACAAAATGAGAAAAGGATAAAATCGTTTATTTAAAAGAAAAAATTGCTGAATGCCACATACGCTTCAATCGTAACTGAGTCGGGATTGGATCTCAGTCGGATGTGAATCGTATGTCGCTTAAGTAAAATAGCGGAATCGTGCCCAGGATCTCCCCACATTTATCGACGCGGAATCGGCTTAAGCCGAGTGCGTGTCAGTACACAGCTCGACTTATAAATTTATTTAAATACTAGCTTTTGCCCGCGACTTCGTTCGCGTGGAATAGTGATTTCCGGTAGATTTTTGGTTCTACCCACATAGTTCCCGATCTTTGTTATTTATTATTCTTTATTTATCGTTATTCTTTTGACCAATAGATGGCGTAATGTATAGGAGTTAGAGTTTTTGTAATAAAAACTATCCTATGTCCTTTTTCAAGTTCCAAACTACGTTCTGTACCAAATTTTACACAAACCGGTTCAGGTGTTTAGGCGTGAAGAAAAGACAGACAGACTGACAGACAGACACAGTTATTTTCGCATTTATAATATTAGTTTGGATGGATTTAAATATTAATATCGAACGACTGCAGGCAGTCGGCAACTAGCATTTAAAACGTACCTTTGCATGTATCTTCAGTATCTTCAGGCTGCACGTAATCTGGCTTTTTCGTCCGCGGCCTTAATCTTTGTGCTGGTTTTATTTTATTCTGACGAGGCGACGGTTGGACCTAAGGGCATACAGTATACCTACTTGTTAGTACGTGCTTGGTGGACATTACAATATTCAGGTTTGCGACTGATTATGTCAAAGTCATTTTTTTTTATTTCAAACTAGCTTCCGCCCAAGGTTTCCAAGAGAACTCTTCAAAACTCGATGGATAAAAACTATCCTATGTTCTTTCTCAAGGTCAACTCTATCTCTGTACCAAATTTTATTAAAATCAGTTCAGTGGTTTAGACGTGAAAGCGTAACAGACAGACAGACAGACAGACAGACAGACGGACGGACAGACAGACAGAGTTACTTTCGCATTAATAATATTAGTAGGGATAAGCCTTTGAAACGTCACACTAGTTGCACGGTTCCAAAAAGTTTATCTCATGGAGAAGAGCCGGCAACAAACTCCGTGTCCGAATACGCTTCAGATCGAGATTTGAACGTAACCTAACTAACCAAGGGGTATTGGGTTGCCCGGGTAACTGGGTTGGGGAGGTCCATAAAGTAAATAACCACTAGAGAGCGCACTCGCCAATTTCTTCTAAGATCACGACTCACCACTGCGGGTCGGCTACTATTGGTCAGTTCAAGGTCGAGTTGCACGAGTACGCCCAGCAAGGGATGGCTCTCTTTCAATTAAAAAATATCGATAAAATGTATTTCATCGTAGTAATACATACTGAATAAAAAAACGTATAAGAATATTTAATAAAAATCAGTCTATTACAAAAAAGAACTCCGTACAAGACAATTATTGATTCTTAAAATGTATTAATTTAATATAAGTTTTTCGAATTAATGTCTTAGGGTCCTGATTCAAAAAAGTCGGGGGTTAAGTGCCTTGAGCAACAACATCATCATCATCATCTCAGCCATAGGACGTCCACTGCTGAATATAGGCCTCCCCCTTTGATCAGCGTCTTCCGGCGACCTTTATAAGGTTGTCTGTCCACCTCGTTGGTGGACGTCAAACAACAACGCTGTATAAATTTTGTTGGAAACCAATTTTCCCTATTGATAGTATCTAGGTATCCACTTCTCTTTTATTTCTGGAATCTTCGGAAATCTAAAATGATTTTTTTTTCGATTATATTAAAAGTAATTTGTGGAGGAACCAGGAACAGCCGTCTGTAACGTCGCTAGTCGCTATGGACAGTTAATTAACTCATTGGCCAAATAAAACAATAATTTCATTGATGTAAATGTACTATTACACTGGTCAATAGCATTTTTGGTGCAAAGGTGAAATATATCATTTCTTATAGATTATTCGATACGTAATCGAAGTCCAGAACATAAAGTTGCACTAGCACGTATGGATTTAGAGATATACCCCTCATAAAGTACCAAAAACGCGTTTTTTAACGATATTTGACGATTTTTTTGAAGGACAGCAAAATTGTTTTTTAGTTTCTATCTATAGCATTTTATAGTACCTACTACTCTTCCCAATTTAAATTCATTTTTATTTCGAACGCTAAGAGTAAGCAACTGCAACTTTATGTTCTGGACTTCGATTCCGTATCAAATATTCTACAAGAAATTGTATATTTCACCTTTGCACCAAAAAAAACAGTGTTATCGATATCCACTTCATCCTTAAAGGTAACAGCCCAAATTTAGGTAGGAATACAAAGGGCAAGAAAGAGATGGACGTATTCGAATTTCTTAATGAAAGAAAGGGACTTTCCCAAAAGACATCAACAAGCGTGAGCGCGGTTCACCAACCACCAATTTAAATAGACCCCTGTGGTATTTCGTAATATAATTAAATCAAAGCCAAATTTTGGTATTGATACTTAACCACTAAGACGACCCACTGACCAAAAGTAATGCCATCCTTTTTACACGCTTTTTATTAGCTTCACCTGTATGTTTGTATGTTTGTATGTTTGTAGGTTTGTAACCGACTTCTTTGGGCGCGATTTTGACCCACTTTAAACGGCCAGATTTCGTTCAAACTTTGTAGATTTATTGAGGACCGATGACAATACACTAATTTGATAAAATTATTCCATTTTTAACCGACTTCCCAAAAAGGAGGAGGTTACACATACACATCGATTACTCCGAGGTTTATAGACCGATTTACGTGATTCTTTTTTTGTTCGACTCGGAATAGCTGGCAGTTGGTCCCATAGTCATCAGGTCAGGATCTGATGATGGAAACCCTGAGAAATCGAGGGCAACCTTCAAAAGTTGTAGGCATACATAGGGTAAAAACTTGACACTCAGGTGTACGCCTAAAAGCACTATTCAACTGTGAAGATTTGGAGCTGACCTGATGATGGAGACCAGAGAGGGTCGAGGGAACTCGACAACTGAATATGTAAACTACCTCGTGTTTGGGCTTAGATTATTCGTATTGACAAGACCTATGCAACAGTGAAGGTTTGGAGCTGACCTGATGATGGAGACCAGAGAAAGTCGAGGGAACTCGACAACTGAATATGTAAACTACCTCGTGTTTGGGCTTAGATTATTCGTATTGACAAGACCTATGCAACAGTGAAGATTTGGAGCTAACCTGATGATGGAGACCAGAGAAAGTCGAGGGAACTCGACAACTGAACATGTAAAATACCTCGTTTGGACTTATATTCTTTGTATTGATGAGAACTTCCCACTTGTATGGATAGTGACAACTATTCGTATCACTGAAAAGCTTTAAATAAATAACCTTTTTACAAAAAAAATAAACCGACTTCCCAAAACACTAAAAGTAAAAAAAAAACTAATTTTAGGTGCACCGGCCTAGAAGTCGGTGGCAAAATTAACTTAGTAACATCCATTAGACACCGACTTCTAGGCTTTTCAATTTGCAAAATATGATTTTTGTCAATTTATATAATTTTCATCTATAGTCGATAAGGTAAGAAAATTAATTAAAATTTTCTAGAATTTTTCTCTACAGTCGATAAGGCAGGACTCGATGTTAATTTTTATTTCCAATAATTATCTTTAGCCGTTTTCTCTAATATTGACAAATTTTTGTATACTAAAGAGAATTTTAATTCTACAAAACAAATAATAGTTTTGAAACAAACTAAAAAGTAGAAAATAAATAATAGTTTAAAAAAAACTAAAAAACACGCTTTTTATAGAAAAACGAACTAAAAATTAGAAAATAAATTTTAATGGATTTAAATTAAGAAAACAGATATTTAAAAAAAAGCGTGGGGTGCATGGTGTCAATAGTTCTAAATATTTTATTGACAGATATGAGTACAGTGATTTTCATTTCGATAATATCTTAAAAAGCACCCCACGCTTTTTTTAAATATCTGTTTTCTTAATTTAAATCCATTAAAATTTATTTTCTAATTTTTAGTTCGTTTTTCTATAAAAAGCGTGTTTTTTAGTTTTTTTTAATTGTAACTAGATGTTCTGGATTGTTTCCCGCACCATTTCACCGCGCATGTAGGCATCTTTAAACTTTTTAACTAAATAAAATCCACAATAATTTAGCCTGTACGCAGGTCATAGACTTGGTCAAAACTAATACTTTTTACTAGGATCGTAGCCTTATAGTAAGAGCAAAATCACTAACGTTTGGCGAGCCTCGGGGCACTGTATATCGCTGAGTTGAGATTATCGCACATTACAATAAATTCGTTTGGTGGGGGGTTTGCATTTTTAGAATGAATGCAAGATCTATACCTACCTATCCACGCCTCCCGCGCACTATTCTCGTACCTAGTCATACTTTTGAATTGGTAACTCGCTACGCTATGATTTCCGCCTTTTTACGAAAAGGTCAAATAAAAAAAAAAAACAAAATATCTTCTTCTTCACGTACCGTGTGCCTCGGTGGACGACCACCACTTTCATTGAGGGCATGCCGGAATTGCCCGCAATCTCGTAACCGCTGTGTGGCGGCTTGCATTGTTGCTCGGCTAGGTGTAGGGATGTTTGGGAATCGTATGGCGTATTGGCGACAGGCTTCCAAAACATTGTCATCACACCTAGCAACCATTCGCACCATTTCCGTGTACTCGACATTGGAATATTTATACGCCATACTGTAAAGATAATTACGTTTTCGCACTACCGAATTTCGCTACAAGGACACGTATGACGCGACGACGCACGCGGGTGCATAAAACTTAGTAATTTGGTAATTACTATACTCTATGCGTAAAACTACTTATTTACTTTACTCTAAACTACTGGTACATACACAACTGACAAGTAAACAATACCTTAACCGGGTGTGTTCCGAAACTAACCTCAGTATGCTCACCACTGCTCGTAAGGTCAGCGACACACGTGTAAGTTTGCCTTATAATTAGAAAAATATAAAGTATTTTGTTGTACTACCTACTAGAATAAAATACAGAATTGTTTTACACGACTGCCTATCTGACCTCCTCAACCCAGTTACCCGGGCAACAAAATCCCTAGTTAAGCAAACCCTTGGAGCAAAGCAGTGAATTCCTTGACGAGGAAGGAGAATCTGTGGGTAAAAAAATCGGGTGAATGTTGACATCTAGAAGGCCATGCCATTAAAAAATAAAAAAAAATTTTTTGACATGCTGTCAATTATGTCAATATGTCAAATAATCAAGGTGTTTGTTTGTATTTTTGTGTACACCTATTCTTTGAGAGGAAAAGCTAAAAAACTGTAGAAAAGACTAGATAACCTGTCTGATACTGATATCGTAACAGGGTACAAACTACGGGTGCCTAGAAGATAGAATATCAATTTCATTTTTGCTACTTTATTTAATATCCAAAACTCAGATCAAAGAAATAGGATCCAACCAAAATATCAAATTAATAAGTTTCTGTTCTTTCGTGGATAAGCTGAAAGCAATGCAAGTTTAAGTGTAAGTTATTTATTATTACATTTTGTACAAAACTTTACCTACAGGATAAGTAAAAAAAATATTGAAGAAATCCTCTTCTTTAAATTTTTCTAGTGCCTGGCTACCTGTATAATTTTTTTCATATTAAGTGCCTAAAATGTACAAATATAAATAATAATGTCACATTTCATTGTTATTTTATAACTTAGGAACAGTCTCACTATTCAAATTAAGTGTTTATTCTGTGCCCAGACCATTTAGTAGATGGTTCATGTGAAGTTTGCAGAAGATCGGTCAAGCGGTTCTTCATTTGTTTACATAGCGAAGCACGTACATACTACCACTACCTTATTTATATGATTTAAGTAAATATTTACACAAAAACATTACTTTGTATCTTTAGGATAATCGAGTCTCCACTATGGAAGTGTACCGCCTGTGCTGCTGCTGCCAAGAGCTGGTGTGCCTGAAGAGTCTGTGGTCGGAGTACAGGTGGATGGGCAGCACCGAGGTCTACGGGAACATGTTACAGGACTGCTTTAATTTAACTGTAAGTAATGTGTGACATTTAAACCTGGACTATTAAGTCTGAAATCACCAACCCGAAAAACCAAAAAAACATATTTTTGTACTAGATACATTATGCTAATGTAAATTTAATCTATCCATATAACATGAGTGTCCTGTTGACATATTTCAGTGGCCACGTATGGATGATGCCAGTGAGCAGATATGTGAAGTTTGCATCACACAGCTCAGGAATGCTCTGCAATTCAAACAAAAAGTCTTGCTCAGTCAAAACAGGTTGAAAGCTCAACTTTTAGGTAAGATATCAAAAAATAACTATAATATTATAACTCTTCTATATTTATATCTGTGTTTGTAACCTGATTTCTCCTAAATGGTTGGAACTATTTGATTGTTTCTAATTAGTGTTGTAAACTGACGGTCACATACGATAAGTGACCGTCATTTAATATTAAATGACCGGTCACATTGGACATTTATTGTCAGACTGGTCAGGTATATTAAATAAGTATTTTTTACTTGGTACAGTTATTATTTTCGTCTCAAGCAAATTAAAAACATGTGAAATAATACCTATTGCCTTTCTAAACCAACATAGTGCATAGATAACCTTTTAAAAAGATAGACTCTCAAGTACGTATTTATTTTTATTGATGTATACTGACAAATCATTAATCATAGAGTGTCGGCGAAATCTTTTTTTTTTTTATCGACGTTAAAAATCATCAAATGACCCCTCCCGCTGTAGGTTAGCAGCGGTGAGGGAGTGTCAGACTCTTACTGACTAAAAACCGTCGTGTTCTGTCGTAGGCCTTTTATGTACCAGAGCCGCGGTAACTCTTTCAAACAACCCGCAGCCCCGGCAGGCCTTGGCCCAACTGGGCACCTCTGGGGTTGCTGACATCTCTTTGAGGAGCGCGTGGAGCAACGCGCGCCGTCGACACGGGTCTGTCGTCTAAGTAGACAGAGGGTCGATGAGCCACCCGAACTCACCGCCCATAGACCCACACCTACGGTGGCCGGGAGTCATCTCGCGACACCCGGCGCCCGTGGTGTCTACCTGGTCCAGCACGGCGGCTGGGATGAGAGGTGCGAACTCTGGCGTTCCGCCTCCTCCTTCTCGAGCATGATTGCTTCGCAGAAGGAGGCGACGGCATCCCATTCCCTCTCGCCCCGGACCATGGCCTGGATCAGGGCCGGACGCGAGAGGTCGCCGCAGCCTAAAGCCTCGACGAGGACCCGGCGGTGCCCTTCCCATGCGGGGCACACCTGGACTGTGTGGTCCTCCGTGTCCTCGGGGCTGTCCGCACAGTGGTGACACCCGCGCGCCTCCTCACGACCGATTCGGTGCAGGTACCTCCCGAAACAACCGTGTCCGGTGAGGACCTGCGTCATGCGGTACGTGAGGGCACCATGACTCCTCCCGAGCCACTCCTCAAAGAGGGGACTTACCGCCACGATGGTGGCGTGCCCTGCACTGGGTTGCGACAGTCGCTCCCTCCAGGCCACCATGAGATCGCGCCGGAGCTCCGCCCGCTGCGCGACAACTTGCCGCGGGAGCGGAGTTTCCCCCCGGCGCAGTGTCTTCTCGCGCCAGTCGTACAGGCGCAAGAAGACTCTCGCCTCCAGATCCCACGGTGGCAGTCCAGCAAGTAGGCCAGCTGCTTCGCGGGAGATCGTACCCCCGGATTAGCCTAACGGCTATCACCTTTTGGGGCACGTTCAGGTAGTGTACAGCCCGCGGCCGTACCGAACGTGCCCATACCGGGGCCCCGTAAAGGGCCATGGACCGCATGACCCCCGCGTAGAGTTTACGGCAGGGAGCCTTTGGGCCTCTCAGATTGGGCAGGAGCCGTTTGAAGGCAGCACCTTCCTTCGCCTTCTCCAGTTTGGGGCCCAAACGTCGGAAATGCTCAACGAAGTTGTCGGCTGTCGAGGACGAGTCCTAGGTACTTCATCGCCCTCTCGACGCCGATGGGAACACCCACCCCCTACCGTGACTTGGGAGCCTGAAGGTGGCGCGTTCCGAAGCCCATGAAAGCACATGGCCTCGGATTTGTGCAAGGTCACCTCCAGGCCCAGCAGCTACATCCTCTCGATGATCGTCGCAACCCCGCGCGTCATTATATCGCTCGCCTCCTGGTGCGACCTCCCTTGTGCCAGAACCAGCGTGTCGTCAGCGTAGCAGACCACGCTGACGCCCCTAGGGAGGTCGGCGCGCAGCACCTAATCGTAGCCGATGTTCCACAAGAGCCGCCCCAGAACCGACCCCTGCGGAACACCGCACGACATCTCTCGCCGGGCGAAATCTTATCTTAAAGATCGATGAATGACATTTGGTTAGCTTCGATGATTCTAAAACTTCCGTAGTTTTATAAAATAAAGAAAGAAAAAACGTTTATTTCTAATAAATTCTATTTATATACAAAAAAAACGATTCTGACGTTGCTGACAATAAATGACAATAAGTGACCGGTCAAATTGAATAAATGTCCAATATGCTCGGTCAGATTAATCGGTCACATATAACGTGACGGTCACTTTACATCTCTATTTCTAATCCTACTTATATTATAAATGTGAAAGTTTGTGAGAATGTATGGATGTATGTTTGTTATTCAATCACGCAAAAACGGCTGGACCGATTTGATTGAAATTTGGTATGTAGATAAGTGATACCCTGGATTAACACATAGGCTACTTTTTATCAACACACCACGCGGGCGAAGCCGCTGGCGGAAGCTAGTAAGTACATAAGGTAAATAGGTTGACTGGAGTTAGTGACTGATACTTGAACATGTGATTCTACCCATAATTACAAACAACATTCCCAAATAAACATATTTTTTATTCTCATTTCGCATATTTATTGGGTTTCGTTTGAATTGTAAGAAAAGGTAGTTGTAAGTAAAACTTTTTCTTTTAACCATGACAAAAATCATCAAATGACCCCTCCCGCTGTGGGTTAGCAGCGGTGAGGGAGTGTCAGACTCTTACTGACTAAACACCGTCGTATGCCGTCGTAGGCCTATTATGTACCAGGGCCCAGGTAACTCGCGCGAACAATCCTGCAGTGAGACATTCACCTTAGATAATGATTTAATTATTCTACTTCAGATGTAATCCCGCCACTGAAGGAGGAACGCACAGAAATTGTAATAAATGAAGAAGATATAGACAGAGTGGCTGATGACATTGATTTTAATGCTGATAGCGAAATCTGTGGTACTGGTAAGCTTAACACACACTTATCATCTCCCGAGCCTTTTCCCAAGTTGGGGTCGCCTTCCAGTCTAACCGAATGCAGCTGAGTACCAGTGTTTCACAAAGAGGGACGGCCTATCTGACCTTCTCAACCCAGTTACCCGGGTAACCCAATACTCTTAGGTAAGACTGGTTGTCAGACCTACTGGCTTCTGACTACCCGTAACAACTGCCCAAGATGTTCAAACGACAGCTGGGACCTACAGTTTATCCTGCGCTCTGAAAGACACACATTTACCATGTGTGTATGCTGCACCTCACAAAAGATGAGCTGACATGCCACAAGGAAGGTAGGTCAGGCGCCCTCATGTGTGTCAAGTAACGTAAGATAGGCATGACCTAACGAGGCGACTACTATCAAACTAACGAGGCGTTCGGGTTCTTTGACACCTGTCAGATTGGGTTTGATACTTTATACGCGCGCTTTTCCGCGGACTATTGTTGTTTCACGCGCGATAGAGTGCGTGTACAGAGTGTATAAAGGGCGCTATTGGTGATTTTATTTTGAACTTATTGAGTGAATGGGTTCCGTAAAAGGCGTGTAAGGTTGAAGCTAGTAACGTTCCTCGTCCCTTGAACGCTCGCATGTTGTTACGCTACTTTCTTAGAGATTTTGCGTTGTGACATCGCCGCTAGTCATTTTGTTCTCTGGTCTCGTGAGATGTGTATTACACACATATATTATTTGTTTCAGATACAATATTATCTGTAAAAGAAGAAGTGGCCGATATATTAAAAGATGGCACTGAAGAAGGTTGGTAGTTTCTTACATTGTTTGTAGGTATAGACGCCAGCAGGTCAACCCACCCGAATCTGTCAAATGTTACCAATCGAACATTAACCTTCCACTATTGTGATAAGGTTGAACATCTATTGAACACATTTGACAGATTGAGGTAGGTTGATGTGCTGTGGTCTTTAGGGTACAAACAAACAAAATATGTTAGTATGAATAATATTTAATATACCTACATAAAAATAATTCTGTTTTCAGATCCACCAGATAAGACCAAAGTTAGAAGAAAAATAACCCAATCAAAGACAAGTAAGTTGTTTATGACCGACCGATTTTCTAATTTAACCATAGACAAGAAAAGATAGAACTAATCATATCAAATCTTTTTCTTTTACAGCCAATTGCCGGAAAGCCGTTAAGAACAGACGAAAAGAAATAAACAAAAAGACTTTAAATTACATCAATCCTAGACAGAATTTAGGGCTGATTCTAGAACATTCCACCATATTGCCTTTTAAGTCTAATAAGGGCTACTTCAATTGTTTCTATTGTAACAAACAGTACGCAAGCTTCGAACAACTAAAATTACATGTTATTGAATTACACGACAACTTGAGCTTCAAATCAATATTAAAAAGTATAAGAAGACCTCGAGATAGGATAAGGGCAGACGTTAGTGATATTAACTGTAGATTATGCAAGAAAAATATTAAAAATCTCGACATTTTGATCGAACATTTGACAGTTGAGCATAATGTCAAATTCAATTTTGACAGCGATGCGATAAAGCCTAGAGATTGTATTGTGGCTTATGATCTGAGTGAAGGCAAATATAGATGTTACGAATGCAAGGCAGAGTTCTTTTTCTTTAAAACTTTAACTAATCATATGAACGAACATAGCACAGATCATATCTGTGATGTTTGCGGCCGATGTTTCTTACTCGCCGACCGTTTAAGAGCCCACTCACAATCCCACAAAGCGAGCAAAACAGTAAAATGCGACTTATGTGGCAAAATATGTGGTTCCAACATGTTATTAAAAAGTCACATTCGATATAAACACAAAAAACTTTCATATATGTGCTCGATATGTGATAAGTCGTTTCAGACGTGCCAAAAACGGATGCAACATTTCGAAGAAGTACACAACCGAATTCCTTTGAATTTAACCTGTAAAGTGTGTTCCAAGAAGTTTGAATTACATAAGAGTTTGTATGCGCACATGAGGGCGGATCATTTGAATTTGAATAAAGAACGCAAATATAGCTGCGATGTCTGTGGGACAATGTTCAAGTCTAGAAATGGTTTATCTTTGCATATGGTTGTTCATTCTGGAGAAAAAAACTACGAATGTGAAATTTGTCATAAAAAGTATGGTCGGAGGAAAACTTTGACGGAACATTTAAGAATACATATGAATGACCGCCGGTTTGCTTGCAGGGCTTGTTCGCAGGCGTTCGTTCAGAAGTGTAGCTTGAAAAACCATATTCGGGTTCATCATAGCGATATGGATTACGAACAACTTATTGTTGATAAAAAGTTGGATGTGAAATAAATTAAGTTTTATTTACTGTTTGTTGTTTTTTATTCTGTAATTAGTTAGGTAATTATTCGGCTGTCATTGAACATCCTTGGCAGTCGTTACGAGTAGTCAGAAGCCAGTAAGTCTGACGCCAGTCTAAACAAGGGGTATCGAGTTGCCCGGGTAACTGGGTTGAGGAAGTCAGATAGACAGTCGCTCCTTGTAAATAAAGCACTGGTACTCAGCTGCATCCGGTTAGACTGGAAGCCGACCCCAACATAGTTGGGAAAAGGCTCGATGATGATGAGTTTGGTAATTATTCTGCAGCAGTAGGTACTTGCTGGCTTGACTAGCTACTGTCAGCGGTTTCACCCATATCCCTTGGCAACTACTGAACGAATAAAAAAAAACCTTCATAAATGGGCTATCTAACACTCAAATAATTTTTCAAATCGGACCGGTCACCGGTAGTTCAGCTTTATAATATTAAAAACTAGCTTTCGCCCGCGGTTTCACCCGCGGCGTCCCGTAGCCGGATGGTGACAAAAACTATCCTAAACCTTCTCCCGGGTAGACCCGGACAATTAGAAAATTAACGGGAATCCGCCAAATCGGTCAAGCCGTTTTCATGTTAAGTATGTCGTGACAACGGAAAGCGGGTTTCATTTTTTATACAAGCTGTTGATTTGCATCTGTGCCATATTCAAGAAAGTAATTATGCTAATGATTCTCGACCCAAATCAACAAAAAAATTGGTACGTAATTTTTTTTTTTCGGAATTCCTTCAATGTCATCTAGCCGTATTTAAACTTGGCGCGTGTGTTACTGGACTTAAAACCGTGCTGCACCCTCACACAAACGCAAACACAAAGCATACGCAACGATCATTCATAATTTTCATTCATAAAATTGGATTATTTCTAAAATACTTCGACATTACAATGACAAAAAAACCAGTGCATATTAGCTATTTCCCGCCTACTGTAATTCCAATCAATTATTTACGTATTTTATGACCTCCTCCTGAAATATGGCACAAATGCAAATCAACACCTTGTATATTAAAAATGAAGAAGTTAGGTATACATAAGTATCTAAAGGTAACAGGCGATAAAAAATAGTGATTCTATTTTGTTCGCCTTTTAGATTACCTACCAAAAATATTGGACACGTAGGTGTTTTGCTATTTAACAAAACCTTATAAATAACTGAGTATAAATAACTGAGTCTGACAAAGTCGTGGTGGCCTAGTGGGTAAAGAACCAACCTCTCGAGTGAGGGTGTGGGTTCGATTCCAGGTCAGGCAAGTACCAATGCAACTTTTCTAGGTTTGTATGTACTTTCTAAGTAATCTTAGACATCAATGGCTGATAAAAAGGTGAAGGAAAACATCTTGAGGAAACCTGGACTACACGGACGTATTTATAGCTTTGAAAAGGGGGGGGTCCACTAGGTAAAAAAAAAACAGTTTTAGCTGCGACTAAATCTTTCACTTACAAACGCAATGTTTAGCGTTTATAAAACGCAAGTACTCTATTCTTTTGTTAGTAACTAAATGCAAAGAAAGACATTAACATGCCTATGTAGGTATAAATGCGCGAGCAAAGCGAGCGCGAAATTTTTTTTTCCGACTCGTATGGACGTAAAACGTAGCTTAAACGTACTTAACTTTTTGTTCGTTGACAAATGCAAAAACGAGGGCACATAGTTTTTGAATACGCGAGCGAAGCGAGCGCGAAGTTTTTAATTATTTTTTAAGACTCAGAACTAGGGCTGCCATTTCGAATTTCGCCAAACCCGTTCCCGTTGGCGTAAATCGCACTTTTTCCCCGGACGAGTTCAATTTTTTTTAAACAAAACAAGACCTAATTTTTAATATTATCTACCATATACTTACTTAAATTCAATGAGGTGCTTCCTTACATGAAAAGTCAGGGCCGTCTCTAGCTCATGTAGTACCTAGTATTGAAAGATTGTGACTTAATTATATATAAAAATATATAACGTATTTCGAAGGTTATAAATAAGAAAGCTCATATGGAAACTAGGAGTTCCCTTCTTGTTAGTAATAGGACTTTAAAACGGCGCTACCTTTTTGATAAGTTAGACAAAAAATGTTGAAAAATACAAACAACTATAAAGTGAAGTTGCCGCGAGCGTAGCGAGCGCGAAAATTTTTGAGTTTTGGGTCACTATGGCACCTAAACATGTATAATAAAAAAATCCGCAAAGTGAAGAAGCTGCAAGCGAAGCGAGCGCAAAATAATTTGATTATTGGGATATTAAAGTAGATAAACGTAAAAGAAAGAGTGTGAAGAAAAGAAGCCGCGAGCGAAGCGAGCGCGAAAATTTTTGAATTTTGGGACACTTCGACTTCTGCAGCAAATGCTTGTCTATTTGTAATTTTACAAGGTTAAACTTCCATACAAGGCAAGCAATCTCATGTAAATTATGTTTTCAACTCGTAGTTGATGAACGCGAGGCAGGCTAGGAATGGCTTGGTTGCTGGATTTAGCGATTGTTATTGAAACATCTGTTTGACTTCTTATCCTCTCAAATCGAGTGATCGTCCTCTGAAATCTGCTGGCCCTAGGCTTGTATGGCGTTGGCGTGGGCGCTCTGCGGCGCCTCTGAGCCCGCGGCGCGGCGCTCGGATTATTCGCATACCATGCACTTCTTGAAACCCCGCCCGGACGGCCCCCGGACGGCCTCCAAACGAGGACAAATCCGGGGAAACCCGGACGGATGGCAGCCCTACTCAGAACCAATATTACGTAAAATGTAGCTCAAACGTACTTGAATTTTTGTTTTTTGACAAATGCAAAGACGAGGGCATATAGTTTCTGAATACGCGAGTGAACGCATCGCGAATCGCGATACTCGCACGACAGATGATACGCTCTACCCACAGCAATAACTATCGTTTTCTACAATCGGCGCTATGCAATATATAATTATTTTTTTAGGACAAGACCAATGGGGAGGGTCCGGACCCCCTGGACCCCCCCTTATATACGTCCATGCCGGACTATATAGTCTAAAATCACCAACCCGCATTGAGCAAGCGTGGTGATTAATGCTCAATCCTTCTCCGTGTGAGAGGAGGCCTGTGCCCAGCAGTGGGACGATAAAAAGGCTGTAACAGTAACAGTAACAGTATACTTAAGTGGTTGTGGCAACTTTAGTGACAAAAAAAAAGGATCACGTGCGTCGGGGTCACCAATGTTGAGGTGCCCTATTGGATATTAAATAAAATGCTTGATGTCACTAAAGTTAATATTTATTTTACGTTAAGGTGAGTACAAACTATGTAACATGTTATATAACATGTGTTTTATAACACGTCCACATTTTGTAACCTTGTTATTCAACATTGTAACATAAAACAATACTGTACACATTAGAATAACATTGCAATATAACAATGTTATATAACCATTGTCGTTTATCGTTCTTCACTGCTATCCACAATCCTAAGTTATATAACATTGTTGCAATGTCAATAAATAGTTATAAAACATGTTATTATAACATGTTTTATAAACATGTTTTATAACATTCAGTGTCCACATTATCTGAAACATGTTATATAGCAATTTTGTATAACATGTTATGTTACATAGTCTGTACCCACCTTTGCACAGTTCACCAATACGAAATTATTACAGACACATAAGTTCTCCAAAATACGATATAGTTACATGCCAATTATATAGTAATTTAGAAACGACAATTAGGAGCGACAATCTCGACCAGGGGCCCGATTCTCCTAATTTTACTTAAGCGACATACGATTCACATTCGACTCGGTTCGACTGAGATCCAATCCCGACTCGATTACGATTGAAGCGTATGTGGCATTCCGCTATTTTTTCTTTGAAATAAACGTTTTTATCCTTTTCTGTCATTCAATAATGAATCATTTTGTCTGCAAATGATTTACGATTGCAAAATGAATGTAGATCAAACTACCGTATAGACCAAAATCACCAAAATAGCAGACCAATCGCAAACCAATCGAATGTCGTTGGAATACGATTGGTCTTATGTTAGTAGCAGACTGCCCGATATGGTTAAAACTGCTATTGCGATCATATTGCGACTCGATTTCTATTCGATTTTGACATTATTAACTTAGGAGAATCGGGCCCCAGACAGAAGTATGGGATCGCACGCGCGCCGTCGTGTCAGTCAGTGCAAGAATGGCGAGCAGCGAGGATCTCGGTGTTGTTGCTGTAATAGCCTTTGGCTCAACTTATTTTTATTGGAAAAAGAAACAAAATGATGAACGACGTTGACGTGATCACCAACCGCGCCCTCTATGGGCGATTGATACCACCCAGATACCTACCTTCAGAGGCAGCATTAGTTTAGATTCATCCAAACTAGTGCCGCCTTTATCGATCCTTAAGGAAATATCAACCTTATTTTGTTTTATTAAGGTTGTATTTGTATTGACATAGATAGGTTCTTATGTCATTCCTGAAAGCTGCTTAATATATCTGTTTTCTCTGTCTAATTTAAGAATCTATCCTTGTCATTTCTTGCGTGACGTCAGTGACGTGCCATTTGTTTTTAGATTAAAATATCGAATATTGGCTGCAAAACTCTATTTGTTTCTTTCCTACTTATGAATCTAAAGGCACTATCTATTTCTTTCATTTCGTGCATGACATCATTGGCATGCCATTCGTTTTTAGATTTAAAAATGCCGTACGGGTCGAGCTAAAAACACGGATGTTCTGCAAAATATACTTGTTTCTTTCTTACTTCTGGATTCATAGGTACTATCTATCTCTTTCATTTTGTGCGTGACGTCATTGGCATGCATTTGTTTATAGATTTTAAAAGGCGGATGTTCTGCGAAATATATTTATTTCTTTCTTACTTCTGGATTCATAGGTACTATCTATCTCTTTCATTTTGTGCGTGACGTCATTGGCATGCATTTGTTTATAGATTTTAAAAGGCGGATGTTCTGCAAAATATATTTGTTTCGTTTTTACCTATGAATCTATAGGCACTATCTATCTCTTTAATTTTGTGCATAACGTCATTGGCATGTCATTTGTTTTTAGAATAACAAAGCAGATGTTCTGCAAAATATGTTTGTTTCTTTCTTACGTCTGGATCCATACGTAATATCTATCTCTTTCAATTTGTGCGTGACGTCATTGGCATGTCTTTTGTTTTATTTTTTTATTCTGTATCCTAGTCTTCGGTAACGGTAAACTCTCTTTCAAATTGTAATCCCACTAAGCACATAGGTATACATGTAGTAATACAACAAAATATCTTATACTTATTTATCTAATTATAAGGCAAACTTATAAGTGTGACAATGACGATGATACGAGCAGTGGTGAGCATACTGAGGTTAGTTTCGGAACACACCCAGCTTAGTTATTGTTTACTTGTCAGTTGTAGCAGTAGAGCTAAGTATATACATTGTAGTCTTTGTAGTAGAGTAGCCTAAACAAAAGCCTAAAGCACAAATTATTTGCTCATAAATCTGTGAGAATATAAGTGAAATAAGGTATTTATTATGCGTATGCAGGTGTAACAGGAACAGAGATATACGTTGGTCAAAATTCTTTGTGTTCCGTGCGCCTGGAATAATCAAGCTTATCCGGATTATATATGAAACTCTTCACTCACTAGATAAATTCGGATAGCGTTATGGTTCGGTACGCTTGTGAGCAATTTAAAAAAGAAAACATACCCCTGGTCTTTGCCTTATCCCTCGACTTTGTTCAATAAATGGCCTTTAGCAAAATATATTCTTGACTAGCTTCCGCCCGCGGCTTTGCCCGCGTATAGTTCGGTTATATCTCGTTTCCAGGCGGGTGCAACGTAAGATGCGAGCTCGAAGTGTGAGAGAATTGAGATTGAGGTACCTATGCGAATTGGAATGTAGGAACGATGACTGGAAGAGGAAGAGAGATAGCAGATGTTTTGAAAAGGCGACAAATAAATGTACCGTGCCTGCAAGAGACAAAATGGAAGGGTGCAAGGGCTAGAGAGATCAGAAGGATATAAGTTTATCTACTGTGGAAGTGATGGCAAACCAAAGAAACAATGGATGGATTGTGTGAAAGTAGATATGGTAAGAAAAAAAATTACTTGTGAGATGACGGCAGATAGAAGAGTATGGAAGGAGAAAACATGCTGCACCGACCACAAATAGGATTGGGATAAGGGCAGGAGGATGATGATGATGTTCTTTCTCAAGGTCAGCTCTATCTCTGTACCAAATTTTATTGAAATTAATTCAGTGGTTTAGACGTGAAAGCGTAACAGACAGACAGACAGTTACTTTTGCATTTATAATATTAGCAGGGATTCAAATTCTTAGAAGTCAAATTGATCAGTTACAAATATTAATTATATTGTTTTTTACATAATTTCTATTAAAAATAAATATAAATTAAAATCGAAAATATTAGCCAACCGGAACATTCCGTATTGTGACTGCTTGTTTTAAAAAAAACATCTTCTAATCGTGGAAAGTATTCGGCAAAAATGGCAATACTACATATCATCTTTCATCGAGAGCCGCCATTTTGCTTTCACTGACTTCTAATTTGTGACCAGCACGGACGTGTTGTTGAAGTGTTCAGTGTTTCAATTTCTTCGCTCAGGTATGTGACCAAGTTTTACTATTGTAAATCACTTTTATTTAATAATCGTTATTATTGTCAAATTGCAAAATTTATATAGTATTTCATACCAAAAAGTTCGTAGTGCTGAGTACGATGGGCAATTATTATAAACAATTTAAAACCACAAGAAGGTTGCATTATGTGACCTCCATTTTGTGACTTATTCTTCGGTCACATTTAACGGAACGGCAAGTCACAACAGGTCGGAATGCATACAGCTTAGTTCATATTGCGAATCCTTATTGACCGAGTGAATGGACTTAATACTTAAATGACTTAGTTTAAAAGTTCCAATTTACAGATTGAAGTTTCCTGACGACAGTGAAACATTAGGTAAGAATTTCTTAACTTAAAATAAGTATTATTTTTCTTATGATAATACTGTAGGTATTACCTATTTTTCATTCTTAAATTCTAAGGAGACCCGCATAAAATTTAGTAGGTAGATAATACAAATATATATTGATTAATTTGATTATATACGAAAACCTAACTTGTAGGTAACTATTAAATTAACACTTGCTCGTAGAGTGAATTTCTTATACCTAGACACATCTTTCATTGATTTATACATTAAATTCTTAAAAATTTGTAAGTCATGAGTATTGAGTATGAGTAATGAGCTTTGGTTTGGCTCCGTCCGTTATAAACTCTAAGAGCTCTGCCTCATTAAGATGTCATGGCGACGTCGCCAGCTGCTCAGGTCTGGCTACGTCTGGCATCCGAAGGTCGCCAAGTCGAGTGGCCATGGCGTCTCGAAAGTCAATGGTTTACGTCGTCGCTGAAGAATTCGCACGCTGACTGGCGACCACACTGGCGACTGAGTGAGCGAGGTGCACTGTACCGTGTACATTATAGTGGCATCTGTGGCATCGTCGCCAAGCTGCCAGAGTATCCAGAATCCACGCAGGGAGCTGTAGCTCGTGGCCACGCTTCCAATTTGGTGACGTTGCGAAACTGTAGCCAAGTGAGTTAGGTACATACATTTCAATATTAACTGCTTAGATACGTAGCCGGCGACGACGTTGTCACGGTTGCCACTATAATGTACAACGGTAAAGCGCACCTCCCTCACTCAGTCGCCAGTGTGGTCGCCAATCAGCGTTCGATTTCTTCAGCGACAACGTAAACAATTGACTGTCGAGACGCCATCGCCACTCGACTTGGCGACCTGCGGATGTAAGGCCGGCTCCACACGTTGGTACCAACGCTCGTTCCAACGTTGGACTGCAAACTCAGTGAGGCGTATACACGTTGGCCAATAAACTAGTTCTGTCCCGTCAGAGCCAACGTGAAGATGTCCGATACAGAAATCGAAACTGCTCTGAGCGCGAAATGATGAATGCTCTGAAATTTTTATTTTTATGATCCTTTCGAGTTGCGTCCCATATTATGGGGTGTGCTTGATACAGTTCGATAAATTGTAGGTATAACTTTTTCATTTGTCCATGCCGGTGGCGATTTGCTGGATGAGAAAGCCATTGTCACTCGACGTACGCACTCGCTGCGTGTTGTATCAGAACTGAGCAAAGCGCCAACGTGTGGACGGATCGCGAACGTTGGCGCGCAGATTCCTTTGATGAAACCGACACGAGACGGCCAACTACCAACGCTCGCCCCAACGTTGGAACCAATGACATTTTCTAGATCCACACGTTGGACGAATAGCGTTGGGGCCGATATTGGGGCCAACGTGTGGAGCCGGCGTAAGAAGTTGCCAGGCCTGCGCCGCTGGCGACGTCGCCATGGCGTCTCAATGAGGCAGAGCTCTATCAGTTGTATTTAAACATAGCTCTCTTGTAGCAAAAACTACTTAGGACTACTACGACCAAACTGTTTTATATTCAAAGCATTATTATTAAAATAATGTGTTATTTCATTACATAATAGTAATAAAGATGCATTGATGATGCAATGGTGATCACTTCCAAGCATAAAATATTTTATTGTATTTTTTTTTTCGCCAATTTATCAGGCTTTAACTACAATTCTGAAAGCCCTTCATGATGCTTATGAGAAAAGTAGACCTACATAACCAGTAGTAATATTTGACACTTTTAGGTACCTATTGTAATGCCGCTTACTGGCGCGGAGAAAACTAGAAGATACAGAGATAAATTAAAAAAACTCCGTCCGGAAGAATATGCTGCTCAATGCAAAAGAAACTTAGAGCGAATAAAATCGAAAAAAAAGAAAATTACGGAAATGACATTGGAAGAAGCCGAAGAACAAAGAAAGAAATGGAGGGAAGACAAAAGAAAAAGTAAAACTAAGAAAAAACAGTAGAAAAGTATAACAAAATCTAAAAATGAGCCAGAAATGAGGTTACATGCACAGGTGGACCTCTTCGGTAGACCGTAGCGTGTATGGCCGGCATTAGTCTTCGTTGTATTTTTTGAATAAAATTGTCTACTATCTAAAAATAACAAAGCATATCTAGTAATAAGTAGTTTAAGTTCACCGTCTTTATTTCATAATGCTATTGACTATCGGGCTTTCGTTAAGCCCCCAGTACACATTGGCTGTGATGGGCCACGCTTTGCAATGCACAATTGTAGGCCACGATCAATTGGTGTTCACACATTGGTGCATGGCTCATTGCTCTCGTACTAGTCAGTCTCGTACTAGCAGCGATTCGATGCAGTCGTGTTGCTTACGCGTCTAATATTTTATAAAAAGTATTAGGTATAAGCGCGGCGCGAGCCGTCGCTAGAGATTATAGTCGCCATGAGTGAACAACTTGTGGCGAATGAGCTGCTGGCGTTCCTGCAGCAGAAGCTGGACGTGATGGACGAGGTGTCCGCTGTCCAGATCTGTGCGTCGAACTTCAGCGAGGATGACGTCGCTGCTGCAAAGCAGTTGTTGTACCGGTTGCTCAACAAGAGCGACCAGATGGTGTCCCGCCGGCGTGACGGGACAAAGAAGAGTATACAAGATATCATCACGCTACTTAAAGAGACCGACCCTGACGACGTGCCGACGTTTGTGGCGAAGGACCTGAGCAAGCTCCCTCCCGTGACATTCGACCACGTCGACGTTACGTGCCTGCTGAAAGACATAGTCTTTCTTAAGGCTAGGTTAGCGGATGTGCAGAAGCAGCTGAATGCATCCCAAAATACCGTCGCCAGTTTGCGCAGCGAAGTTAACGAGTTGCGTAAATCGGTAACGGTAACTAGGTCACCTGTGGATGCATCGTGCAACGTGAACACGCGGCGCGGAGCGTGCCTCGATGTATCGGGTGCAAGTTTCGCGTCAGCAGTTTTGTCGCCATCGCCGCTGTCACCGCCGAATGCTGAGTCGGCACAGTGCGCGCCTCGTGCGCCCCGCTGCCCCGCTCCCGTTCCTGCGGCTCCTCCGCTCGCCGCCGCGACACCGCTCGATCAGCTGCTCGTTTCTGCAGCCTCGGCGAAACCTAAAGGTGTTCGTCGAGAATATGCCAGCGTCGCCGGAAGCACAATTGGTGCAAAAATGAAGCCCGTGCCCGTAAAGGGACCGGATCGGGCTGATGACGATGGGTTCGTGATGGTGCAAAGGAGGAAGCGCCGTCAGCGAACCAACAAGAACCGCTGTGGCGCGGCTCCTGTGGAGCCAAACACAAAAATCCGTGCCGCTAAGCCGAACACCCCGGTGTATATCTCCCGCCTACACTACACCACTAAGGCGGAGGACATCGTGGAGTACGTGCGTCAGAAGCTGAAGTACGCCCCGAGAGTGCAGCTGCTGGAGTCGCGCCATAACGCCAATTTCAAGGCGTTTGTGGTGCGAGTGCCAACGTGTTTCCTGCACCTCGTGTTGGACGAGAACTTCTGGCCACAGGACGTGGTGTTCCGTCGCTTCCGCGGACAAGTGCCACAGAACCGCACGGAGTGACATAGTGCAAAGTGAAGTGTTACTAACATAGATTTAAGTTTTTTTTTATATATACTAACAGTGTTGTATAATATATTATGTATATTATGTTAGTCTTTAAGGTATATATCTATGGGCCTATGCAGCCTGAGAATAAAGAGATTTGATTTGATTTGATTTGATTTTGATTGCTGCCTGGCAAACCACTTGCGATGGACGTCGAAGTAATTACGGCTGCGGCTATTTATTTGTCACACTACTATATTTATTTTTACACGCAACACAAAGGTGTACTATCCTCAGCGGCCGGTGACGATCTAAACATTAGCCCATTGTGTAAACACCACAGGCCACGCTGGGCCACGGTTCCTTTGATGTGTACCCAAAAAATCGACAACTCCCCGATTGCACGCCAACATTGACAATTATCCGCCAACATACACCAATACTCCGTGTACACATTGGTAAAGGCGTGTATCAATAAACCGGCCAAGTGCGAGGCGGATTCGCGCACGAAGGGTTCCGTACCATTATTTAGAATATTTTAGAAAATGAGCAAAAAACACGTTCGATATATGTATGGGGGGGGGCCTAAAATATTTATTTTACTCTAGTTTTCAGTATTTGTTGTTGTAGCGGCAATAGAAATACATCATCTGTGAAAATTTCAGCTCTCTAACTATAACGGTTCATGAGATACAGCCTGGTGACAGACGGACGGACGGACGGACAGAGGAGCGAAAACAATAGGGTCCCGTTTTACCCTTTGGGTACGGAACCCTAAAAAAGTACTCTGTGGCGTGTATTGGCCACGCATATGGACCAATGTGTACTGGGGGCTTTTTTTTAGACATTATTCTTTGCGTTTGTTGAGAGAGAAGTGCTTTTGTTTGGAAATCAATAGGTATGAAGATGAATCGCTTGACTACATTTTTGAAAACAGAGATCATTCTTTTGCATAAGAAAAACATTGCAATAAGTGAAATTGCGAGACGTTTAAAATTATCGGTGAGTAACCAATTGTTAATACTATACAGGGTTATTGGTAAAACACTAACAACCTCTCAGGACCATATTACTAATAGGTATCATAAACTAAAACTTTTGTTCTATGACTTTTAATAAATTATCAGATATTAGTTCATCAAATTTTCACACAAAAATTAAAATAATTCAATTGTACGCTCTAAAATTTACGAAGTCTATGCGAAGCAAAAGAAAGCGCTAGTTAGGTAAACAGTACAAAAGACAGCGGAGGGGAGCGGGGCTCGGGCGGCGGGGGAGCGTTTGAACATGACCTACGAGCGGCCGTAAAACAAGTGGGTCCTCTATCGGAAACATATACGGGCGCTGGACCGATTTCATCTAAAGTGCATAAGAGACATTCTGAAAATCAAATGGTCGGATCGGATTAGAAATACCGAAGTGCTACGACGCGCGAATGTCTGCGGCATAGAAGCGTACCTGATGCGGCGACAGCTCAGATTGTGCGGTCATGTTTTACGCATGGATGATGATAGGGTGGCCAAACGCATCTTCTTTTCTGAACTCCAAAACGGCAGACGGAAACAAGGTGGCCAGTTCTTACGCTTCAAGGATGTTCAGAAAAGACACATGAAAAGGTGCAACATTGATCCTCAGAACTGGGAGACAAAAGCCATTTGCCGCCCTGAATGGAGAGGCCTACTTAAAAATGCGATCAAAGATTTCGAAGAGCAAAGGAAATCCGCACTGGATGCGAAGCGTGATGCTCTTAAGGCTAAAACACCAGTAGCCATTCATTATAACTACGTGGACGGTATCCTAACGTGCAGCCAATGCTCGCGCACGTTTACACATAAAATAGGGTACTGCAGCCATCAAAGGGCGCATAGAAGAGCTGATCATCCTAGTTCTTCTCTCAATGATAACTGAAAGCAGTCACCATAGCCGAAATCGGCAGAGGGAAGTAGTATAGTACGAGCGGCCGTCAGTCGTTTTTATGCACCCGCGTCGCGTCATAAATTCGGTAGTGCGAACGTAATTATCTTTGCAGTATGGCGTATCGATATTCAAATGTCGAGTACACGGAAATGGTGCGAATGGTTGCTAGGTGTGATGACAATGTTTTGGAAGCCTGTCGCCAATACGCCATACGATTCCCAAACATCCCTACACCTAGCCGAGTAACAATGCAAGCCGCCACACAGCGGTTACGAGATTGCGGGCAATTCCGGCATACCCCTCAGGGATAGTGGTCGTCCACCGAGGCACACGGTACGTGAAAAAGAACCCTGCACCAAACGAATTTACTTATTGTAATGTGTGATAATCTCGACTCGTCCGTACACTCTAAGGTCGACTAATCGCTCGACTGGTCTCGATCGGGCCTTTAGTTGGTAAAGAAATGGTAGCGGCGTGCAAATTTTATCTCTACAGCAAAATAGAGTTGAAATGTGTTAGATAGAACAATTAAATCTTGTAGGTTTGTTGTGTAACGTCGTGGTGGCCTAGTAACGTCGTGGTGGCCTAGTGGGTAAAGAACCAACCTCTTGGGTATGAGGGTGTGGGTTCGATTCCAGGGCAGGCAAGTACCAATGCAACTTTTCTAAGTTTGTATGTACTTTCTAGGTAAATCTTAGACACCAATGGCTGATAAAAAGGTGAAGGAAAACATCTTGAGGAAACCTGGACTATAAAGTCTGAAATCACCAACCCGCATTGAGCAAGCGTGGTGATTAATGCTCAATCCTTCTCCATGTGAGAGGAGGCCTGTGCCCAGCAGTGGGACGATAAAAAGGCTGTAACAGTAACAGTAACAGGTTTGTTTTTGGCAAATGTATTATGTTTTATAAAAAGTCATAGAACAAAAGTTGTAGTTTATGATGTTTGTAATACAGTCCTGCAAGGTTGTTAGTGTTTTACCAATAACCCTGTATAATGTTATTGTGATTTAGTTTATTCATTTTAAAACATATAGTTTACGTTTTTAAATACAAAAATGAAAACATTTAAAAATATTATAATGTGTTGTGCATTTATTTCTTTTACAACTTATTTTTCTACAATTTTAAATATTAAATTAAAATAAATAGGTAAATAATGTGATTATTGTTATAAAGTTTAATAATTTTATCATATATTATACTAGCTTCTGCCAGCGGTTACACCCGCATCCCGTGGGAACTACTTCCCGTACCGGGATAAAAAGTAGCCTATAGCCTTCCTCGATAAATGGGCTATCTAACACTGAAAGAATTTTTCAAATCGGACCAGTAGTTCCTGAGATTAGCGCGTTCAAACAAACAAACAAACTCTTTAGCTTTATAATATTAGTATAGATTACATAATGTAATGTTACTGTGATTTAGATTTGTATGTAATACATAGCTGTTATTTAAGTCAATATTTAAATATTGTTCACAGAGAACAACTGTGCAATTGTGGGTTCATCGCTATGCCGCAACGGGATGCATTGATGCACTCCCACCGGGACGCAAGGCTGGACTTACACTCAAAGACGCCAATGTAAAGCAAAGTGACCAAAGACCCAAAAAGGATTTGCTTGATTTGCCTGGAGCGACGACTGACAATGACTGCGAGATGGAAACGCCACATTCTGATTCTGACAGCCCTGTTGATACAACTAGTAATGACCAAAGTGCTGAAGTCCAGGTACTTAATATCGGACATTTTCAAATTTTGCTCACAAATTCATCACCATCTGCCGAGCCTTTTTCCCAACTATGTTGGGGTCGGCTTCCAGTCTAACCGCATGCAGCTGAGTACCAGTGCTTTACAAGGCGCGACTGCCCTATCTGACCTCCCCAACCCAGTTACCCGGGCAACCTAATATTTGGTTAGGTTAGGTTCAATTCTCGTTCTGAAGCGTATTCGGACAATCAGTTTGTTGCCGGCTCTTCTCCACGAGACAAACTTTTTGGAACCGTGCAACTAGTGTGACGTTCCATAGGAGCCTGCAAATAAACCACTGAACTGATTTTAATAAAATTTGGTACAGAGATAGAGTTGACCTTGAGAAAGAACATAGGATAGTTTTTATCCATCGAGTTTTGAAGAGTTCTCTTGGAAACCTTGGGCGGAAGCTAGTTTGAAATAAAAAAAAATGACTTTGACATAATCAGTCGCAAACCTGAATATTGTAATGTCCACCAAGTACGTACTAACAAGTAGGTATACTGTTTGCCCTTAGGTCCAACCGTCGCCTCGTCAGAATAAAATAAAACCAGCACAAAGATTAAGGCCGCGGACGAAAAAGCCAGAATACGTGCAGCCTGAAGATACTGAAGATACATGCAAAGGTACGTTTCGAATGCTAACTGTCGTTCGATATTAACAGTTAAATCCATCCAAACTAATATTATAAATGCGAAAATAACTCTGTCTGTCTGTCACTCTATCAGTCTTTTCTTCACGCCTAAACACCTGAACCGATTTGTGTGAAATTTATTACAGTCAAAGTTTGGAACTTGAAAAAGGACATAGGATAGTTTTTATTACAAAAACTCTAACTCCTATACATTGCGCCATCTATTGGTCAAAATAATAACGATAAATAAAGAATAATAAATAACAAAGATCGGGAACTATGTGGATAGAACCAAAAATCTACCGGAAATCACTATTCCACGCGAACGAAGTCGCGGGCAAAAGCTAGTATTTAAATAAATTGATAAGTCGAGTAGTCTAGTGACACGCACTCGGCTTAAGCCGATTTCGCGTCGATATATGTGGGGAGACCCTGGGCACGATTCCGCTATTTTACTTAAGCGACATACGATTCACATCCGACTGAGATCCAATCCCGACTCAATTACGACTGAAGCGTATGTGGCATTCCGCTATTTTTTCTTTGAAATAAACGTTTTTATCCTTTTCTGTCATTCAATAATGAATCATTTTGTCTGCAAATGATCTACGATTGCAATATTATTGTAGAGCAAACTACCGTACCTATAGACCAAAATCACCAAAATAGCAGACCAATCGCAAACCAATCGAATGTCGTTGGAATACGATTGGTCTTATATTAGTAGCAGAATGACCGATATGGTTAAAACTGCTATTGCGATTCAATTTCTATTCAATTTTGACATTATTAACTTAGGAGAATCGGGCCCCTAACTTGCCTTCTCTTACAGCCGCTACCCAACATGATGCGCAAATGACGATGAAGGTTGAACAAGCGAATGAACAACGGTTACTTGAAATTGAGCCACCGGAGAGGACGAGGGACAGAGCAACAAAAGAAAAGGGAGCGGGAATGAAAAAGGAAGGAATGCGACTCAATTATGTAAGTACCTACAACTGGTCAAAACATTCGATACTCCTAACTTTATCTCTGCTTTACACATGATGTTGTAAATGAGGAAAACGAAAAATGACTCCTGTGGCTAAACCACTGAAAGGATTAGGTTATTTTTTTTACAATTCGCCTTAGAATATCATAAAGTATACGTAATAGGATTTAATGTGATAAGGTACGACACAAGGTCGCCGGAAGACGCTGGATGCAGGTCGCCTCCAACAGGTATCTGTGGAGATCTAAGGGGGAGGTCTATGGCTGAGATGATGATGATGACGATGAGGTACGACACACCCGATATACATATATTTGTTCACAGATCCAACCAGAGGAGATAAAACCGCAGGTTTGTCCGAAGTGCTACTCGGTGCTTCCCGACTCCTTCCTAGCACCACAGACAAGACATGTAAGTGCCTTTTTCAGTAGCTATAGAACCACAACCTTTTAGTCGGCCGACAGTTAGTTTGGGCCACGGGTTTGGGCTCATAAACCAGTATGAAGATAAATGCCAGTACACATGTAACAACGATCAGAGTGCCTAGTGCGAGCTTTGCAAGTTAACTTTATCGATGCGTAAATTATCATACAACTTAATTGTGTAGCATTCATAATCTAATCATGTGATGTAGCATATGACTCTTTATTTCAGCCAAGTTATAATTACGTTTCGAGCGCGTAAACTTACAAAACTCCAGTATTAGACCGACTAAAAACTTTGATTAAATTCATGATTTTCTAAACAAATATTTTTTCCAACCACCTTAGGTTGGCTTAGCATGAGCGTGCGATCTTATATATGATTCACGCCAAATTTTGGCGGCACGAAATATAGTGCTGTAAATAAAAATAAGTGATTTAGGGTAAAGGCGGGATAGATGCCCCACTTTTTGAAATATGCTTCTAATTTAATAAATATTGGTTCTACATTAATAACACCTATGAATGTAACTAGTTTAATCCTTTATGTTTATTTGTGATTTGTCTTTTTGGACCTATATGCTACACGTTTTGCTGATTTTAGCTTTTTGTAGAACTCAATTTTTGGGGATAGATGCCTACCCCTATGGATAGTTGAAAATACTAGCAAGGATAGATGCCTACGGTGCGGGATAGATGCCCTTCATACTGTATAAGTATATTATATTAATAATATTTATATATTTTTTGACTTTAATTTATTTGAAATAAAAAGTATTTTGCAGTTTTTAATTTTTTTATATTCATTATCAGATTAATTAAAATTAACACAAATTCTAAAAGTATTTGTTCAACAAAAATAATGTATTTTAAATTTTAAACCCTTATTATAAAATATTAATTATTAAGTTTCAACATGCAAAATCATAAAAATCATTCTTTCTTAAAAACTAAAATAACACAATATATTTACATCATAATATTTAACCGGACAGTGCTTTAAGTTTTCCATATCTCGAGCAAACATTTCTGAAAAGTGTACAGGTTTCATGTAAGCAGTACTGACACATTACACATTGAATCCAGTCGGATTTAGACTTTGTTTGTTCATAGTTTTCAAAGCAATGTATGCAGTTATTTTTATTTGTATCTTTAGACTCATCCTGTCCATCTCTTTTAGTCTTCTTTACCGGCAAACCTATAGTTTTCTTTCCCTTAGCTTTGTTCTTAGGTGAATTGTCTTCATCTTCACTGTTTGAACTGTAAATCATTCGTAATCAATAAAAAGTGTAAATACCTATACATTTACACATGAAAAATATAAAAACATAAAAATATATTAAAAATATATATTCAAAGCACTTATAATACATTCAGGGTATACGTGGTGTATGGAGGGATAGATGCCCCTAGGGGCCTATACCGTAAAAAATCAGGGCAACTATCCTTTTTGACAGGGATAGATGCCCTAGTATTTTTTTAAATAAATAAATACACTAGAGCAACTATTTACATCAAAATGTATACTTCATGAAACAATAAAAAATTAGACGGAATTAATATCTACTTATAAAGTTATACAACAGCAAATACACACCTTTAAAAATTTTACGCTCGCTTTAAGTTCGCCGCGGAGATGAATTCACACACGAGCGAAACGCGACCTCACCCCTCGACGGCGCGTGGCTAACTTAGGTGCGGGGTGCTTGTGGCTTCTAGTTAAACGGTTGTTTCTTAATCGCGAGCATGGGAAGTTAGGTTTTTTAAAAATGGGGCATCTATCCCATACCCTTATAAACAAATATTTTTGCGGAAGAATGAAGACCATATTGTAAGATAGGTTTTGATCATGAATGTGGAGGGATGTAGAGGAAGGAACCGCAAAACAAACGATGGATGGATTGTGTGAAAGCCCCTCGACTGTTGAACGGACTCCAGGAGCTCTCTGCCAAAAAACCGTTATCTGTGGCGCGGACTCCAGGAGTCCTCTGCGAACCGTCGCTTTATTTTATCGCTTTATGACGTAATGCTGTACCTTTCTCGCTCTTACTTGTACGAAATGAACGGGAAAGAACATGAACTATGCATAAACACGCACTTGAAGTAACTGGAACCCACTTGTGACGTATACTAGACACTTGAAAAGTAGTCGGCCGGCTCGCGGCTGACGAAGCGTTTTTGTAAAACGTGTTTGTGTAAATAAAACATATAGCAAGTGGTGTTTGTTTTCTTTTTACTTTAAGTAATGTTAATTCAGCAGTGTAAAGAAAAAACTTTGGAAATCGTTTTTTTTTTGTTTTTTTATGACGTATTTTTTACTATAAACTGGGAAAATAATCGCTCAACCTGATTTCAAATTAGGACTAATTATACATTACAAATTGAAACTGGACTAATACATATTTTTATGTTAGCCTATTTCTTTGCGATTTCAAAGATATAAGCTTTATATAAGCTTTTATTAAGACTTTTGAGATATTGTAATTTTAAATACACGCGCCGGTATCGCGCGGACCACCCACGAAGTGCTGACACAGATGCGCCGAATCGCGCAAAATGGCCGCCACAGCTGAGTGGCAAGAATGTTACTTTTGAGATGACGGCAGACAGAAGAGTATGGAAGAAGAAAACATGCTGCGCCGACCACAAATAAAATTTGAATACGGACATAGGGAAAATGAAACAAATATTTTCACAGAAGCAAGTGAGATCAATAATAGCGAGGGTATACCACTTCTTGGAGCGCGAGTACGAACAGTTGAAGAGCTTGCACCCGGAGACGGACTGGTCTCCGCTGAGCAGGGTCAGGCAGCGCGCGGCCGTCGCCACCGGCGTCTCGGAGCCCGACGTGCTTGACATACTTAGCGAGGAGGCTGACGCTCTCGCCGCTGACGAAGACCCGCCCAGGAAACGACCTAGAACTGACCTACAGAAGTGAGCAACTTGTGAACTCTGACTTTGTATCATCGACAGTTAACAGCTGCGAATGTCAATCGATCATAAGGTCGGGTCAAGTTCAGCATCACACTTGACCCGGTCGGTTCGTAGACCGCCCGATCATCTTGTCCATTGACCAGAAAGTCGACCAACCAGAAGTTGGCATCCTCCTCATCTCTGACATCATCCACCCTCTTGGTCTGGGTTTTCTTAAACTTTCACAAAGCAGCCCGTAGTCTGGAAGTTGGTGATTGATTCACCCGTGCTCTCCGATGAGCACGTAAATGTCGGTCCTACGCCTGATCTCTTTCCGGTCGTGTCGGATTGCCGTCCCATCGGGTTATGAGAGTGAAGGAATAGGGAGTGCACCAGTGTCTTTGCAAATGCTTGTGCACTATAATATGTCCTACGCAGCTGGCTGATCTCCTTAAATGAGAACAGCCGCCGTGGCCGAAATCGGCTGTGGACGCAATTTTATTTTTTAAATACAGAACTTAGTTGATGGTTATTTTTGACTACTCAAATTTTATTTTAAGTTACTATTTTTTTAATGTGTAAAACGTTACGAAAGTGACGTACCGTCATCAATTTTCTCATTCTGACGTATTTTGGCTGTTGTCAGCGTCTTAAGGTATCTATGCTCATAAAACTTCTGCTGGGTAGATACAAGATTTCTCCGTTCATTATCCAATTTATATATTTTTTGTTATTTCAGTGAATATGACGACGTAAATGAGGCCGAACAGATAGAGGAAGCATTGTGAGTAGCAACTGACTATTTTAACTAGCTGATATCCCGCGGTTTCACTCGCGTCCCGTGGGAACTACCGCCCGCACCGGGATAAAATATATAACCTACTAGCTTCTGCCAGCGGTTTCACCCGCATCCCGTGGGAACCTCGGCACGGACCCGGATAAAAAGTAGCCTATAGCCTTCCTCGATAAATGGGCTATCTAACACTGAAAGAAATTTTCAAATCGGACCAGTAGTTCCTGAGATTAGCGCGTTCAAACAAACAAACAAACTCTTCAGCTTTATAATATTTTAAGTATACCTCTAGATTACTCGGGAAGAGTGTAGCTTCCCAACAGTGAGAGAATTTTTCAATTCGGTTCAGTAGTTTCACAGCCTTTGGGCTACAAACAAACGAAAAAAATGTTTACTCTTTATTACAGAAAACAATATAGATAGTACATAAATCAACTCAAAGTAATTCCTTACTCTGCGCACGCGGATAAAAAGTAGCCTATAGATAAAGGAATATTTTATAATTTCCAGACATGAACCGGATGTGTACGTTGCTACGAAACCCGCCTTAGAACCCAAGTGAGTATTAGTATTTAACTATCCCACGAAAACAGATCCCTATATTCTAGTACTCTCACTCTACATTCTAGAGTCCGACTCGCACTTGGACGTTTTTTAAGTTGAATGCGGTAAAAAATCAATGCAAATACGATTACTTAATCGATTGAATCACTATTTTAAGCAGTAGTTTGTGTTTAAACTGAGTTTTTATTTATAGAGTCCTATCAAGATTACCTTTAGTTAAGTTGCTACTCAAATGGAATACAGTGAGTTACGTTTTTGAAAATTATATATATTTTTTTGTTTTCAGCCCTCTTGAGGACAGCGAAGAAGAACAAATAACTATTAAGGAAGAACCAGATGATGTTAATATAACTTATGATACGTAAGTATACATTCATCCATCTCCGACGACCATCAGTCATCTGACGACCTTGATGGCGCAATAGTCACCATGCCGGTCTGCCAAACCTGAGGTTCTGGGTTCGATTCCCGGTTCGGTCGACATTTGTGTGATGAGCATGCTTGTTGGCCGTGGTCTGTGTGTTACAATATGTATTTATAAATATCTATATATGTAGCTATGTGTAGATTATCAGTTGTGTTAGCATCCATAACACAAGTTAATTAATAACTTACCATGGGGTTAACCGACCGTGTGTGAAAAGGTGTCCCGACATTATCCGTTCCCCGGCCCATAACTATCCCAATTTATTATTTGTGATCATATTTTCTTCTTCCATACTCTTCTATCTGCCGTCACCGCACAAGTAACATTCTTTCTTGCCATATTGACCAAAACATATTGGAGAAGTAGGTATTTTTTATTTTAACAAAACATTACAAATTCACTCGAATATCAGGCATTAAAGATTGAGAGTGGAGGCTCGTGACGGCCTGCCGGGGCTGCGGGATTGTTCGCGCGAGTTACCGCGGCGCTGGTACATACGCGGCCTACGACGGAACACGACGGTGTTTAGTCAGTAAGAGTCTGACACTCCCTCACCGCTGCTAACCCACAGCGGGAGGGGTCATTTGATGATTTTTGGCGTCGTTAAAAAAAAAGACTCGTGGCGTCACGTCTATGTAAAATTTATGCTCAAAATTCAATTATTTGTTTTTAAGAGAAAAGGAAAAATACGTGTCAATTATTTTAGGGCTGTATAAAAGACGGATAAGTTACTTTTTAGGGTTCCGTACCCAAATGGTAAAACGGGACCCTATTGTTTTCGCTCCTCTGTCCGTCCGTCCGTCCGTCCGTCTGTCACCAGGCTGTATCTCATGAACCGTGATAGTTAGAGAGTTGAAATTTTCACAGATGATGTATTTCTGTTGCCGCTAGAACAACAAATACTGAAAACTAGAATAAAATAAATATTTCGGGGGGCTCCCATACAACTAACGTGATTTTTTTGCTCAGTTTTGCTCGATATCCATAAATATATATATATATATAGAATATTAGTTTGGATGGTACGGAACCCTACGTGCGCGAGTCCGACTCGCACTTGGCCGGTTTTTTTTAATTCACCGTGCATATTATTATATATATTTTTTCTAGCGTCATGGAAGCAGTGTCTATGCCTCAAGAAACTGAAGATCAGTCACACAGTCAAGATATCAAGTAAGTAATTCATGCACTAATTATTATATAACACTCGCCGTTTTCCTAACTATGTTGGGGTCGGCTTCCTGTCTAACCGGATGCAGCTGAGTACCAGTGCTTTACAAGGAGCGACTGCCTATCTGATCTCCTCAACCCAGTTACCCGGGCAACCTGATACCCCATGACAAGACTGTTTGTCAGACGTACTGGCTTCTGACTACCCGTTACGACAGCCAAAGATGTTCAAGACTAAAATACATATTATATTATACAAAATTGATATTATATAGGTACACAAAAAAACACTATTTTATAGTTTACGTGTAGGCCATCGCGATGTGCATAAATTACAGTGACGAAACAAACGAAGTAGAGCCCCAGCCGTGAGTACATATTGTATTGACTAACACCTGCATAAGATATAATGTATTGCAATGAAATACATTAGAAACTTTGATTTTAGATCGACAAGTAGAGGACGGGGACGGGGACGCGGACGTGGGTCCGATAGTCCGGAGGAGCCTCAAATTCAAAAAGAATTAATATGTCGCAAGCGACAAGCTGAACTTCAACGGGTCCTCCTGCCTGATGCACCCCCGCGCAAAAAACAAACACGGTAATTACTTCCTAGTGATATCAATGCGTTCGATATTCTTGTTCAGTTAATATGAATAAGATTTATATGATAACATTATTTTGCAGGAGGCCATCCCCAGGGCGTGAGGCTTGCCCTTCAGTGGAGGAACCGGAAGTTGCCGTAGGGGAGCCTACTGCAGAAAGCGAGCCAGCAGCTGAGGCTGAAGTTGAGCAAGCACCTGAGCTTGAACCCGAGCTCGAACCTCAGCCTCCTGAGGTGGACTTCGAAAGCATGGGTACGCCAGAAGCAGACACAGTCCCGAATTCCCCTATAGTTCGCCTAGCCGACTCTCAACGGCGTTAAGTTTAGAGTGGACACCTAGGAAGAGGCAACATCATTCTTCATCGTCTTCCGAATAAGCAATACACACACAACAGCTGACATAATCGTTCATGCGGCTCACTCACGCTGATGTTATATGATAATACGTTTTATTCTTTTCTAATAGATGTTATCATCCTGGGGGAAAGAGAAGCGGTGAGAGAGATGCAACCTAGCACTGAGCACAGAACGTCAACCTAGGGTCCGTTCAGATAGACCGGGTCGGAGAGCAGAACAAATTCTTAACACGTTGAAAATTGAGTACTTAGTATTTGAAGTAAGGTTTATTTTTGCATGCGCACTGCTTTTGTCATTGAGAATGCTCGAATGCGCTCGGTGTGAAATAATAAGAGGAGCCGACCGGCTCCGATCGTGTATTTTTTCTTGACGTTTGGCTCCGTTGGCATGCTCTTTAATGCTCGCGCAGCCGATCGGCTCCGGTCTGTGTGAAAAGAAAAATGCGCGCCGATGCTCTTCGACCCGGTCTATCTGAACGGACCCTTATAAGTATTTAATGTACTCCGTGGTGTTACCCACATAAATCTCATTCCCGTAGTAATACCGGGATAACAAGTGGCCTACATGTTGATCCAAAATTCATCCATCCTCACAAACTTTGAATTTATTGATTATGTAACACCTGTTTTATTTGTTTCAGATATAACAGTGACATTGACTTAGACCCTAACTTTAATTTATTATATTATAAAATTTTCGATACTAGTTTTATAGACCGACTTTGCACAGAGACTAACCGCTATGCAGAGCAGAAGATAGCTCGCTTAAAAGCGTAGAACAAGCTACGTCCAACATCGCGTCTGCATAGATGGACTCCGACTGATTGTAGCGAAATTATTGCGTTTTTAGCAGTATTGATCCTGCAAGGCCTGTATCCGTTACCAGAGGAGGAAAAGTACTTCTCTTTTAACGGGTTTGGGACCATGCCGTATTTTTCGCGCATCATGTCGTTCAATCGTTTCATACTGCTAAAATCGTTATATCATTTCGTCGACAATGAGACTTTGACTAACAAGACTAGACTCTGTAAAATACAGCCGGTACTTGACCACCTTAATGAGAAATTTTCCACATTATACATGCCTGCCCAAGAGATAGCCATTGACGAGTCTCTCCTCAAGTGGCACGGGCGATTGAGCTTTGCTCAAAAAATTGCTACCAAAGCCGCCCAAGTTGGCGTAAAAACATACGAGCTTTGTGAGTCTCGGACTGGCTATCTCTGGAAGTTTCTTGTGTATGTTGGAAAAAACACTCAGATTGCCCCGACCGATGACCTACCTAATGACGACGAGATGCTTGACCGACCCCATGACGAGACGATTGACGAACCCGATGACGAGATTGTTAATCGACCCATTGATCAGATAATTGACCAGTCAAATGTCATAGTGCGTGACCGCCCAATAAACGAGACTCTTGACCAACCGCAGGACGAGACTGTTGACCGACCAGATGTTAATTTTGCACGTCCCACCGACGCTACTGCTAAAATAGTGTTTGACTTGTTGGAGCCACTACTTGACCGAGGACACACTGTGATAATGGACAATTTCTATAACAGTCCATTGTTATTGCGATGTCTCAAAAAACATAAAACTGACTGTTATGGAACATTACGTTTAAATCGAGAATTCGTACCCGACTCGCTCAAGACTCTGAACAAGACTGACCTACGACAGGGTGAGGTAGTGGCAAGCTACACTTCAGACTTGTCTGTGATGGTATGGCGAGATGCTAATTTGGTTAGCATGATCTCCACATACCATCACTTACAAGCGGGGATTCAAAATAAATATAACCGACTGACATACAAGTCTAAAATCGTACTTGATTACAATATGTCCATGGGCGGAGTGGATAGAAAAGATCAATTTCTATCTGCTCAGCCCGTGGAACGACTTAGAAACAAGGTATGGTATAAGAAGGTCTTCTGCAGGCTGCTGAACACCGCTATTTTCAATGCTTATGTGATATTTTCATCCCAGAATCCGAAAATATCACATAGACAGTTCCGAACCATTTTGGCGGAAGACCTTCTCAAAATACATCGACGCATCGACTTAACGACTGAACCTCGACTGTATGCGGACAGGACTAGACAAGGCCAATTGTCTACACGTACGAACGACCGACCGAACGTTGATCACGACCACTTCCCTACGCGATCTGGGATTAAAAAAGCGCGTTGCTGGATGTGCACACGCCGAAAGAGGGATACGAGGACGATTTGGAAATGCATTCAGTGCAATATAAGTTTGTGTGTTGAGCACTGTTTTAGAGAATACCGTAAACAAGTACACTAAAACTTGTTTATGGTATTCTCTGTTGGGGAATCTTCACGCTGGCTCGTGAAACTCAATTTTTTGAAAGTTTTTTAACCGACTTCCCAAAAAGGAGGAGGTTCTCTATTCGGCCGGTATGTTTTTTTTTTTTTTCTATGTATGTACATCGATTACTCCGAGGTTTATAGACCGATTTGCGTGATTCTTTTTTTGTTCGACGCGAAATAGCTGCCAGATGGTCCCATAGTCATCAGGTCAGGATCTGATGATGGAAACCCTGAGAAATCGAGGGCAACCTTCGAAAGTTGTAGGCATACATAGTGTAAAAACTTGACACTCAGGTGTATGCCTGAAAGTACTATTCAACAGTGAAGGTTTGGAGCTGACCTGATGATGGAGACCAGAGAGGGTCGAGGGAACTCGACAAGTGAATATGTAAACTACCTCGTGTTTGGGCTTATATTATTTGTATTGACGAGACCTTTGCAACAGTGAAGGTTTCGAGCTGACCTGATGATGGAGACCAGAGAGGGTCGAGGGAACTCGACAACTGAATATGTAAACTACCTCGTGTTTGGGCTTATATTATTTGTATTGACGAGACCTTTGCAACAGTGAAGGTTTGGAGCTGACCTGATGATGGAGACCAGAGAAGGTCGAGGGGACTCGACAACTGAATATGTAAAATACCTCGTATTTGGGCTTATATTCTTTGTATTGATGAGAACTTTCCACTTATATGGATAGTGACAACTATTCGTATCACTGAAAAGCAGTAAATAGAAAACTTTTTTACAAAAAAATTAAACCGACTTCCAAAAACACTAAAAAGCAAAAAAAAACTAATTTTAGGTGCATCGGCCTACAAGTCGGTGGCAAAATTAACTTAGTAACATCCATTAGACACCGACTTTGACGATGATGCATTTCGCAGGTCAATCCATGTTCATTAATTCGTTGTCCTCTCATACCTATAAATATTGTAGGTAATATGGATGAATTGTAAAACAAACTCGTTTTTGAGATTCTTGCTGGTTTTTCTCCATAGGAAACGACCAATTTCGAACCGTGCACTAGCTTCTGACGTTTTATTAGTGCCCATGTAGGCCTATGTGAAATAAAATTATTTGATTTGATTAAAATATGATTAGCGCCTGTAAAAAATGTGGCTTTACTGAGCTTAGGCCCTTGCGCATTATAATGTTTGTTTACTGTTTTTTTTTTTCAGTTTTACAGTGTATTTATTTTACTGTAATACCAATAACCGCTTCCTTTTTTTCTATTTAACATAATTTGTATAATAAAAAAATATATGTAATACAATTATATAAAAGTAAACGTGTTTGCTCAATAAACATACCGAACAGTAATATGCGTGTTTCATTAAAACAACCTCGTCGTGTGCGCACGCTATTAGCCGGGCGGCCATCTTGTCACATTTTTACGTCGCCCGAAGCCCAGTAACCGCTTGAGAAACACTTAACTTTGTTTATTTTTTCATGACAGAAAACTAAATATTTATATTAAGATACTAGCTTCTGCCCGCGACTTCGTACGCGGATCCTGCCCCTTATGCCAGCGACTACGGGGTTCAGCAAAATCAAAGATCTGAATCGTCTGATATGTTGACTTGAAAACAACGGAATACGCATAGCCATTAGAACGTTCCATATATTTAATTTTTGTACTTCAACGGCAAAAGCACAGCAGACTAAACAAAACGCTGAGAACTGAACCGCAAAAGACGTGACCATAGGGATAAAAGTAGTGATTCTAATTAGTCCGCATTTAAGTTGTGTGTGGCAAAAATATTATACGTACCTACTATTACGTTAAAAAACATTAAATGTTACTGAGATGACAAAGTCGTGATGACTTAGTGGAAGTCGTGGTGGTTTAGTGGGTAGAGAACCAATCTCTCAAGTATGAGCGTACGTCCTACCAATGCAACTTTTCTAAGTTCGTATGTACTTTCTACGTATATTTTGGATACCAATGACCGTTATTTGGAGGGGATGTTAAACTGTAGGTTCCGGCTGTCATTGAACTTTCTTGGCAGTCAGATGCCAGTAAGTCTGACCAGTTTTACCAAGGGGTGTTGGGTTGAGCGGGTAACCGGGTTGTGGAGGTCAGATAGGCAGTCGCTCCTTGTAAAACACTGGTACTCAGTTGCATCGTGACTGGAAGTCGACTCTACACATAATTGGGACAAAGGCTCTTGAGATATTAACGACAATAATAATGAGATATAAGCACCGCAGGACATCTGAGGCTGATGACGGGGAGTAGCGACCCCGCGGGGCTATATATACTGAGTTCTCCAGGGAGAGTATACCTACTGTCCCCCATCTCCGGCCGGTCGTAGTGAACCATGACGGGGGTAGGTCTCACGCCTCTGGCTTGGTTTGGCCGTCCAGAGTGGAGAAAATCCGCCGAGGTATCCTCACACTTCAGCCGCTCATGTCCCTGTTGCCCTCTTGTTGCTATTCAGTGACTGATTCCCGGAGGCCCAGTAAGTGAGCTGGCGAGTCTCCACCTGCCATTTTTAGCATTTCACCTTTTTTACATGTATCCAATACATTGTCATCGGCAGGTGCCATAGTTCCCGTAGTTTCCCCATTCCTAGTCCATCAGCATCCCATCACAATAGCCCAAGTAGTTTTCATCGACAGTTAGCAATGGTAGGTATAGCACAGAACCGGGGATTGTCTTTTTTTTTAACGACGTCCACCGGGGATTGTCCTCCGGTTCATTTCTATAGTGTATAAAGGGATAATCGTCGGTTTTGTGTCACCATTTAATTAAAGTTGTCTCAAAAGGGCTTCAGCGTGTTGGCTTCGGCCCCACGTTTGCCTCCCAAAAATTCGGAACTCTGTAGTCCCGAGGTCTGGAAGAGACATACAAAATAATAATGAGATATAACGCTACAAATTCGGAGAGTGGGGGCTCGTGCCGCCACGTCTAGGTATGTAAAATTTCTACTAATAAGTGACTTAACACAAAATTCAAGCGTGTTATATCTTCGTTATTATTTGTTTGTGAGAAGGAGAAAAGAAAAAATACGTGTCCATTATTTTAGGGTTATCTAAAAGACGGACTAATTACTTTTTTTTGATTCACCATACCTATTTCATAACATTCATTTCTATACATTTCAAGTGTAGTATTGCTCTTGAAGTTCCACATCAGGTGTTTTACATCTTCAATTTTTATAAGTCAACAGAGAGTGCTTATCAGATTGAACAACTTTTGCTAAAACGTCACACCTCTATATGCTATAGTCTAGCTGGGCCCCTGGAGTTCCACATCAGGTGTTTTAGATCTTCAATTTGTATAAGTCAATAGAAAGTGCCAATCAAATTGAACAACTTTTGCTAAAACGTCATATCTTTATATGGAACAAAGAAGCTGGGCTCTTGGGGTTCCACATCAGGTGTTCCAGATCTTAAAATTTATTATCTCAGCTGAAAATGCTCATCACATGAATCAATTTTTGCCATGGCACAATTTTTGTATCTCTTATAGTTTTGTTGGTCTGTTGGTGTTCTGCATCAGGTCTTCAAGTTTCGAAGATAAATAATTTATCTTTGAAAATATAACCGCGATAAAATCCGTAAAAGTTGTTTTATTTAATTGTCTAATATTCGCGTAAGTGTCAGAAATCAATATAGGCTATAATAATTATATCGCGGTTATATTAATATTATTTAATCCCGACGTTTCGGATCCTTTACAGCATCCATGGTCACGGGCAGACTAAGGTGTTGGTTGTCTTGATATATTAGTTACAAACAGCTACCCTACATTTTGTTGATTATTATTGACAATCCGATTCACGCAAAACGAGCTCACTGTATCCTTAGGTCGAGCAGTTGTAGGCTTGGATTTTTTTTTTTTTTTTTTTTTTTTTTTTTTTTTTTTTTTTTTTTTTTTTTTTTTTTTTAATAATAATAAATCTTTATTAGGCATTCCAGAGTATACAGTAATAATTTACAATGACAACCGCACTAGGCAAAGCCTGTATCGCGGCTATCAACAATACGGTTTCCTTAAGGACTAATGAGATCAAAATACAAGTACAAGACTAAAAGTAATTATAACAAAAAGACAATGTGTGTGTTTGTGTGCGAGGTGTGTAAGTTTGAGGGTGTGTGTGTGTGTGTGTGTAATGTGCAAAAAAATTACTTCCTCTTACCGTGTGGGTTTTAATAGCTGTTCTACTTCGTTATATGTTAAATCATTTAAATATTTTGTAACCTTTGATTGAATTACGCGCGCCGTGTCGTCTTTAAATTTACAGTTTTTACAGATTTTGTTGTATAAATAAGGAAATAAAAAATTTGAGAATCTTTGTGCAAAGGAAGTATTAACTGTGGGTACCGGGATTCTAAATATTCTATTTGTCAGCAAATTGTTGTAAGATTCAGATTTTAATATTTGTTTATGTGTAAGACAGATAGCAGCTTTTATGTAAAGGCGGCGAATACTTAATAAGTTCGTTTCATTGTAAATAAGTGCTGTGGAATACCTTAAAGGCTTTTTTAGCATAACCTTTAGCACGGACCGCTGAGCTCTTTCCAATGAGATTAAATGTGAAGCAGCAACACCCCCCCAGGTATTAATACAATACGTTACAATCGATTGGCAAAGAGCAATATAAATATATTTTGCAAGATCTGGGTTTGCTACGTCTCTTATTTGTTTCATAACATATATCAACTTTCTGACCCTAGCTGATAGAGTTGCTGTGTGATCACTAAATGTAAGTTTTTCGTCGATATTGACGCCTAAATATTTGATGGTATGAGTTCGTTGAATGAAGTTACAATTACAGGAGTTAACATTAGGTGGATTATTGCAAGTACGCTCATGAATCTTGATATCAGTTGTGACCAAGGGAGATGAAATCGCGGTTTTATGAAAACATACGTATTTCGTTTTCGCAGTGTTTAACGTCAGAAGATTATCAGAGAGCCACTCAAAGACTTTTGTCATTCCGTATTCCGCGCTTCTAAAACATTCACTCCAATTTGCTTCATGGAATATTATAGCGGTATCATCGGCATAGCAAATAATTTCAGCATTTCGCAATGTTAACGAGGCAAGATTATTCAAATAAATTAAAAATAAAGTAGGACCAAGAACACTGCCCTGTGGAACACCAAAGGACAGTCCTCTGGAGGAACTAACCCATGAATCTACTTTTAAACATTGCTGTCTTCCAGTGAGATAGCTTTGGAACCAATCAAGAGCAATACCTCTGACACCGATGCTTTCCAGTCGTCGCAGTAGGATTGGAATTGACACGGTGTCAAAGGCTTTTGCAAGGTCTAGGAAAACACCAATGCATGCCCTGCCATTGTCTAGATTATGCACAATATTATGGGTGAGTAACTTTACTGCATCCTCGGTTGAGCGTTTTGACCTGAATCCAAATTGATTTGGTGATAAAATATTATTGGATTCAAGATACCTCACTAAACGTTTATTGACCACTCTTTCTAATATCTTTGAAAATACTGGCAATAAAGAAATTGGTCTAAAGTTATTGGGACTATTAGTTTCACCACCTTTATGAATCGGTACAACTGCTGCTGATTTCCAGGCATCTGGAACTGTTCCAGTAGTTAAACTATTATTTATAATAGCAGCAAGGGGACTAGTAACGTGATCCTTAATAGCTTTTATGTACTGGACTGATAAGCCATCGAGACCCGGTGCAGTATTAGATTTTAGACTGAGAATGATGCTGTTGATCTCGTCACTGTCAGTTGGTTCAAAAAAGAAAGAGGAAGAAGGAGAATTACAAGTATCTATTTTATGAGCAAGTTCAATTTGTGTGGTATCTAATTCCAATAATATTTTATTAGCAAATGATTCACCTACCGAAGCAAAAAAGTCATTACATATATTAACTGATTCATTGGGACAGCTCTTAATGGTTGTTAGTTCAAGGTTATGGGACTTTGTGGTGGCTTTCCGGTGTGTAATGTCGTTGATAGTATTCCAAAGTTCACGAGGATTGTCTTTGTGTTTTTCAAGTAGGTTAGCTTGATACTGAATCCTAACTTTCCGTATTAAAGTAGTGTAAAAATTCCGATATCTAGTATAAATTATAGATTTAATATCATTTAAGGGATATTTTTTAGTTTCCTGGTGAAGTTTGTCTTTTACTAGAGAACATTTTAGTAAACCTTGAGTCATCCAGGGCTTTAATATGATCCTTGATCTAGACAGACGCATACTTTGGGAGTTTTTGTCTAATACACCCTTTACAACACCAATAAAAATGTCCACTTGTTCATTAACATTGGAAACATTATTTAAAGATGACCAATCAATATTATTCAGTTCATCTGAAATAGAGTTGTAATCAATACGTAGTCTATACCTAGGTCGGGGGACCGGTTTTACGATTGATCCAGACATGCCAGTAATAATTAAATTATGATCAGTTATGGTTGAAGAACAAATTATAGTTTCCACATCTACTTCACCAGCATAGAAGACATGATCAATACAAGAACCCCCTCTCGTTGGGAGGTTTACAGCTGGTTTTAGACCTAGTTCAGCAAGCGTACAGAGATAAGTTGAGACATCATTAGAGGTCGCGTTATTGATGTTAATATTTATATCGCCTGTAAAAATGGTGCAAGGTTTTATTTTGAGTGTGGTTATTATTCTTTGTAAAGAGTTAATAAAATTGTCAGTACTCTTAAAAGACGGAGATCTGTAAACACCCATGATGTTAATGACCTTTGGAATGCTCAGAAAAATACAGTCAGCATCGTCAATTAAAGGTTCATGGACCAGAGGGGACCAAATATTCAAAACATAGACCACTACCCCACCAGCTTTGTTCACGTGATTAGTTGTATGGAAAGAATTATAGCCCTGGATATGTGGAACTGTTGGAGAATTTTCTAGCCAGCACTCAGTCAGAATTATAGCGTCAAAGTCTACATTAAGTCTGTTTAAAACTAGTAAGAAGGAGTTAAAATTGCGATTTAAACTTCGAATATTTAGTGTTAAAGTTTTAAATGTATGATTATGTATGATGTCATGGCACTCCTCTGCTAAGTTTATAGAATGACATTTTATAGGTAGCGAATTATCTATACATAGCATGAGTTCCTGAGTAGTCATGGTGGTTTTTTAACAATTATAGTATTTTGGTGAGTAGGGCAATACGTATTGTTTGTCATTCTATATCGTGCAAGAGTTATCGAGAGAGTTATATGTGTAAAGTGCAGTGGAGTGTGTAGAATTAATAAAATTAAGTAAATGCTAAATATGTACTTTTGGGTGAGTTTTACATTGTGTGTGTGTTGTGAAGAATTATTTATCGTGTGTATGGAATTGTGTAATAATACAAAAGGTAGTAAACATTTAGCAAAATATTGGAAACTAATAGTAGTAAATAAAAAATCCGAGAACTTATTAACAATTGAAACGATAGCAAAATTAGCCAAAAAATCCGAAAACTTAAAAATAATAATAACAATATCAAAATTAGCCAAAAAATCCGAGAAATTAAAAATAATAGTAACAATATCAAAATTAGCCAAAAAATCCGAGAACTTAATAATAATAGAAACAATAGCAGATTTAATCAGAGTTATCTGTATTAGCCGTAGACGTACTGGAACCAACGAGTTTATCCAGATCCTCCATAGATTGAATACGTATCGCAGGAAATTGACCACTTGGTCCACTCTCATTTTTCCTGATATATATATTTCCATCACGCATCCAACAAAAACGAAATCCATACGTCCGAGTTCTTGCTCTGGCTTCTCGAAATAATAGCCTTTTTTCTTTGGTAACTCTTTCATTCAGATAGATGTTCGAAGGACTAGTGTTCACGATGTTTTCCGAAGTTAGGTTTTTCCTGGATTTTGCAGCTCTCAGCAACTCGTCTCGCTTTGCCTTCCTAATTAATTTTACCACAATAGGGCGGGACTTAGTCGAGTCATTTCCAACTTTAGGTCTTGGACCAGCCCTCGAAATAACGTCGATATCGGTCTCTTGTAATTCCACATTCAGTTTCTGAGACATCGTCATCAGGATGTGTGTCAGGTTTTCAGCATTTTGCTCGGGAACACCACATACTTCAATTTCATTTCTCAACGAGGATTGTTCCAAGACGCTTAGGGTAGTTTGAAACTGGGATATTGTTAGCTTCAGACTTTTTATTTCCTGGTCCTTGGCTTCAAGTATGCTATGGAACTTAGCAACATGTTGTGAGAAGTTTGGGGAGAGATTAGCAAGCTCAGCTTTAATGTCCTGCACATCTTGCCTCAGTAAACATATGTCATTACTGTTTTGCTTCAAATCCTTTATTTCTTGTCTCAGTTCCCTAATTTCATTCAACAACTCAACAACAGATGTATCAGAATCTAGCATAGCTGACCCCCGCGTTCCTCTCGTCATATTTACATTTTCACAGGAAGACTCGTCAATATTTAGAGTAGGGTTCCGGGCAGGAGTTCTAGTGTTATCTATCTTTGGCTGAGAGCATACGCAGTTAGGGCAGAGCCAAGATTGTTTAAACTTTATGTTGAATTTTTCCCAGGATAATTTCGTTATATTAACACACTCCAAGTCATATGCTCCTTTACATTTTACGCAACCCATAAAATATTTATTTAAGATTTTCTTACCGCATGCATCGCAATTCGCATTCATTTTGAAGAAAGTAAACAAACGACGACAGCGCAGGCGACACAGGTGACACTGGTGAGGCGCGGGAGGCGCGGGAGGCGGGGCGCGCACACCTGCACGCAGCGGTCAGCGGGTAGCGGGCAGCGGGCAGCGACGACGCGGCGAATGAGTCACGGTTGTTGTTTAAACGGCGGTGAATTATGATTTTTTGGTGGATTGATTTTGCTATATCTTCGGCAATACTTTAGTTATTAAGATGGGGTTTTTAACACTGTTATCTTAACAAACTTAACTAACGGAATGTAGTAAGATATTCACTGATTGGTAACTTTGAACTACTTTTTTTGAAATAATTACGGAGCAAATTTGCACAGTGGCGTCCTTACGCAGTGCCGAACGACGAATCAAAATTTTGATTTAATAGTTTCTATGATGGGATTCCAAGCAGGTGGTATGCACCAGCCATCTTCTCTATTGAAATTTGGATGTTTTTTAATTTTAATAGCCTCACGAATCATCCTAGGTAGGAATCGGTTTTCTTTTGCAAGGACTTGTGGTTTATCAAATCTGATGTAATGCTGGGCCTTGTCTAGTGTGTGTTCACAAACTGCTGACTGTCTGGAACGGCGGTGTTTGACATCGGCGATGTGTTCTTTTACGCGGGTCCCTATGCTTCTTTTAGTTTGGCCTATGTAAGAGAGACCACAATCACATTCAAGCTTGTATACACCCGCATCTTGTAGAGGTATGTGACACTTGACAGGTGGTAAGAATTGACTGATCTTCTTCAGCGGCTTGAAGTAGGTTTTGATTGAAGCTCGCTTCAAGATGTAGCCAATCTTGTATGTGACTCCTCTTATGTATGGAAGAACAGCAGGTAGACGCTCAACTGTGGCTGGTTTCACGCGGGTTCTGCGACGAGGACGCGGTACTCGGAGCTTGTTGTCGTGCAGTACTTGCTTAACATGTTGAAGCTCAGCACCCAGGTGTTGTTCATCGCAGATCCCACGTGTTCTCTGAAACAATGATTTACCAACAGTAGATAACTATGTTGGGTGGTGGTGGGACTCACCATGAAGGTATTTGTCTGTATGGGTTTTCTTCCGATACACAGTGTGACTCAAGGTGTTATTAGGGTTACGGATAACCAAAACATCTAAGAAAGCTAAGGAGTTGTTTGCCTCTGACTCCATAGTGAATTGAATTTTGGGGTTTATGGAGTTAAGATGATTTAAAAATGCTGTGACTTTATCAGATGGTAGTATTGTGAAAGTATCATCTACGTACCGCTTGTAGAATTTGGGTGTTACGGGTGCAGATTGCAGGGCTCGCTCCTCAAAATCTACTACTACTGGGGAGCCCATTGCTACACCATCCACTTGCGAGTAGAAGTGATTATTCCACAGTAAATAGCCAGATGTTAGGCAATGTTTTAACAGTTCAGCATATTCAGTAGGCATGTTATTCTCTGCTAGTTTCTTAGACACAATCTTGATGCAGTCTTCAACGGGTAAGCATGTAAACAATGACTGAACATCAAAACTGACCATAGTTTCATTGTCAGCTAGTTGTAGGTGTTTTATTTCACTGACAAAATGGTACGAGTCCTTTATATACCTCTATATATGTTTCCTCTCAATGGTGAAAGTACTTTAGCCAGATGTTGAGCCAATTTGTAGGTTGGTGAGTCGATTTGGCTGACTATTGGTCGTAGCGGAGCATTAGGTTTGTGTATCTTCGGTAGCCCATACAGCTTTGGTGGTTTTGCGCAGCTAGGAACTAGGTATTTTACGTCTAGATTCAATGCTGGAGCACGGCATTGAGTTCAATAATGGAAAAGGGGGCCTCCAACGGGTCTACAGACATGACCTCACTACTGGGAGCAGAAGGGCACGGCATTCTATTACAAAAGGGACAGACAAAGGGGCTAACTTGTAAAGAAAAGAATCTGCTAGGTCAATGGGGATAGTTGAAGAATTTTGAACAGCACAACCATGTTTAAATCTTCTAAAGTTTTGCCAAATCATGGAAGAAGGAGTGGAAGGGGAAAGCGAAGAACAGAATTTTTTCCAACCTTCGTATTTCTTGTTCTTAAATAGGCGTCTGGATCTCGCAACAATCCGGTTATATTCCACCAGGTTTTCAATAGCCATGTTGAGAGCATAGCTCTGTTCAGCTTCATTGCGGAGTTTGATGATGCTGGCGCATTCGCGGTCCCACCAGGGCGGGGATGATATTTTTTCAGAAGCCGAATTCTTAAGAGGGATGCTCTCATCAGCGGCTGATGAAATGGCATCAGAAAGTTGCGAAATACACACATCAAGGTTGTTGGGAGACACCTGTGGCAAGAAAAGGATTGCATCCTCAAGGATCTGAGAGTACAAGTCCCACCTCGCACCAGAGAGTCTGTACTTTAAAAGAGGGGGGTTTTCCTTTTGCGGAAGGCATCTAGTGGTCAGAGTACAACATATTGGATAGTGGTCACTACCATGTGTCGGGTTAAGCCTTTTCCACACTAAATCAGCAGCCAAACGGGCTGAACACAGTGTTAGATCCAAACAACTTCTCGATTGCCCAGGTCTAGGAAGGCGCGTGAAAGATCCATCATTGATGACACATAAACCCAAGTCATCCAACAAACTAAATCATTACATGCACTGTCACAATGGTCAGATCCCCACAGAGAGTGGTGGCAGTTGAAATCGCCTAGCAATATTACAGGGTAAAATAAAGAACAAATAGAACGTAAATACTGAAAACATGAGAAATAAGGAGAGGGAATATAGACAGAAATAACATTAATACCGACAATATTAACACCTACGGCATTAATCTCATCCCCGTGTGGGGGAAGGGATAAGGGGAAAATGAGAGAACATTATTAACCAGTATAGCCGCTCCGCCATAACCGTCGAGACGGTCATCCCGGAGCATGCCATACCCAGGCACATTAAATACGAGATGTGGCCTTAGCCATGTTTCAGAAATTGCAAACAAAGCAGGTTTGTACTGATTAATTAAATGAGTAACTTCAATTTTTTTGGGATCAGACTTCTGGCATTCCACTGCAGAAGATGGAATATGTTGAGACTTAATGGAATTGATTAAAAATGTGGCAACGTGGTCAGGTAAAGGAAAGTTAACAAGTAAAGAAGACAATAAACGGATAATAGATTGGATGGTCTGAACTTGATCATTTTCGGAAGGAAGAGAATCCATGAGAGCACAACCATTAGGAGAAGGGGAGAATGAGAAACTATTAATAATATCCTGGTGAGCCCTGTGGTCATAGCCAGGATGTAGAGAGGGGCGAGGTTTAGGACGAGTCACAATAGTTTTTTTGTAGGATGAAGAAGTGGAGGGTTGGGAGTGAGAAATATAATTAGGGGGAGGGGACCGTGGGGAGCGAGGTTCTTGTGTGAGAATCTGATGGATAGTGTGAGTGGTGGGGGTTGAAGCCGTAACGTCTGCAAAGGATCGGAAGGAAGGGGCATGAATTTTGGCAGCCTCAGAGTAAGAAATATTGTCTTTGGCCATGGACGCCTTGATATTTTTCTGTCTAATAAACTCTGGGCAATGTCTGCTGTTAGCGGGATGAGAGCCTGAACAGTAAAAACATTTTGGAGCCTCAACAGAACAACCATCCCCAAGGTGATCTCCCCCACAGCGGAAGCATCGGGGTTTGGACCTACAATTGGGTCTGGTGTGCCCATATTTACAGCATGCAAAACATTGAACCGTAGGAAAATTGTAAGTCTCCACAGTGAGCGAATCATAGAAACAAAAAACACGTTCCGGGAGGATCTGACCATCAAAAGTGATGACCACGCTTGATGTAGGGACCCACTCTGACTTACCCTCACTGACCACTCTCCTGCTAAGTCGCCTCATCTTCAACATCTTGGCGTAGGGGGACTTCAGATTGTCCAATACATCTAAATCTGACCAATCATTTGGAACACCCTTCACTACCCCCATCCTTGTAATGTTGAAGGTGGGAATAGATGTAGTAAAACCTTTGTTCTTAACAGCAGCGTTATCAATGAAAATATTTGCATCCTCATGGCTTTCAAACTCTACTGAGATCTTGTTTCGACCAATTCTTTTAATCCCACCTAATTTAATATTTTTAATGTTTAATTTTTGCAATAATTGACCAAATCGTATGGGGTGAAGGGTGGATCCAGAAGTAGAGTCTGAATCCGTGAAGGAAACATATACCAGATATGGCTCCCTATCCAAGTTGTTATATTTGGATCGTGACACCAATGATGGAGGGATAATACGGTCGCGTTTTGTGGCATTAATATCACTACTATCAGCAACATCCTCGAGCTGACTAGGATACTTTCTCTTTTGAGATGAAGCTTCCGCTTCCATTGCCTCGAATTGAGACAATGGGACGGACATCAACGACTCAATGGGAGAAGAACGTGAGGGGTCGGGAGGGCGTCCCGGCGGCCCCTGTTTGACCGCCATGTTTTTTTATTGGCATACGCCGACGATGCACAAAATTAACTAAAATATAAAACTACTTACAGATGAAATGGTGAAATGATGAATGATGAAACACAAATCTACATATAAACACACTCAAACTAAGCAGGCACACAAAAAACACCAAAGAATCACTAATATAGCTCGAAAGTTGCGTTGAAAAGAAAACTACATGTGATCACCACCAACTCAAAATTCGAATCCTTCGTTGGTGTTTTAGATTAGCGGGCTGAACGCTGCTTGAATGTCAATGTCATTTCATAGAAATCAGTCAAAGCTGTCAAAGTCAAACTCAAACAATATGGCGACCGTTCGCTAAAACAGCGATGCCTTCGTTTTACCCAAACAAACAATAAATAATAGCAAGAATTAAATTAAAATCTCGCTAAAAGGAACTAAATATTGCAAATAAGATTTAAGTGTAGTTAAATGTAGTTAAACAGCTAAAATGTCGTCGGAGACTTGGAAAATAGAGAAGGATTTATGCCGCTGTTGTCATGGTGAAGGCAGTTTTCAAAATTTGGCTGAGCCTCGGAAACATGAGGATATAGACGAATTTTACTCAGATATGTTGAAGGAATGCTTTGATATTGATGTGAGTGCTTATTAAACATAGTAAATATACTATTGTAAATAATAAAACTATCGATAGTATTCATATTAAAGGTAAACAAATAAAAACAAAATGCAGCTAAAAATCTTAGTAAATACAAATGATATTAGATATTAGTACGACCCACTGACTACAAAATTGATTAAAACCTTATATTTTCATTTATACATACATTAGCAGTAGTTTTTTTGTTTATTATGTATTATTGTCAAAACTGCTATAATATCAATATTGTTTACCTTGAGTCAAATATTTATTATTGCTGGGATTGCAGTAATAATAAATATTTGACATAAAATTGAGAATAGTGCAAACACTATAACAGAGGCTTTATTTTCTCCTAAAACAGGCAGCAGTTCCCACAATATCCGGGTGATACTGCAGGGTGTAGATAGTGAAAACTAAAAATACAGCCGAGAGTCCATGAATATTGCTAGGGTTCTGTACCCAAAGGGTAAAACGGGACTCTATTGTTTTCGCTCCTCTGTCCGTCCGTCCGTCGGTCTGTCACCAGGCTGTATCTCATAAACAGTGAAAGAGAGCTGAAATTTTCACAGATGATGTATTTCTGTTGCTGCTATAACAACAAATACTGAAAACAAGAATCAAATAATTATTTTGGGGGGCTCCCATACAGCAAACGTGATTTTTTGTCTGTTTTATAAATAATGGTATGGAACCCTTAGTGCGCGAGTCCGACTCGCACTTGGCCGGTTTTTTTTTTCATATAATTTTAATCATTAATTCCAGATGGTGCCTGTATCAGGGGTATTATGTGCAGCAACATACACAATATGTGACTCCTGCATCGTGCGACTACGGGATGCCAGCGAGTTCAAGCAACAAGTCCTGAGTTGCGAGGATAGATTCAGAAATATGTATGAAAGGAATGTTATTAAAGGTAAATTTGTTATTAAACCTTACTGTTTTTGCAGTTTCACCGTTGTTCTGTGAGAACTACTGCATATCTTTGGGATAAAACCTATGTCACTGAAAACAGTGAAAGAAGTTTTCAAATCGTTTCAATAGTTTCGTAGTCTTTGGGGTTACAAACAAACAAAAAAAAAAACGACTTTATTATAGTAGCATGGACTAGTTTCCAACCGTGGTTTCATGAGTGAACTACTTCCTGCCATTGGATCAAAACTATCCTATATCGTCAGGGATAGTGCAAATCCGTGTAACTAGCATTGGATAATATCGCGTATCTGTAATAGATCTCGTTTTACAGGGGATGGTTAAAACTTAATAAATTTCTTATTTCAACAGATAATGGGCTCATTTTTTAATATTAAGTAATTATTTACACACCGTAAAACAAGATCTATTGCAGATACCCGATATTATCCAATGCTAGTTACGCGGATTTCCACTATCCCCGACGATATGTTATTGTGATATATGTATAACCTACACTTCTGCCAGATTTCATCAAAACTTCTTCTTTCGTGTTGATGACATGTCATATATTGAGACTACACTATATCAGCCCAATAGCCGCCACAGCGAGAGCACGGCCGGATGCGCTCATTAAGTTAAACATCAAACAACAATAAACATCATCCATCATCATGTTGGGGTCGCCTTCCAGTCTAACCGGATTCAGCTGAGTATTCAGAGTGCTTTACAAGAAGCGACTGCCTATCTGACCTCAACCCAGTTACCCGGGCAACCCGATACCCCTTGGTTAGACTGGTGTCAGACTTACTGGCTTCTGACTACCCGTAACGACTGCCAAGGATGTTCAATGACAGCCGGGACCTACTGTTTAACGTGCCATTCGAAACACAGTCAATGGTGTCTAAGATATACTTAGAAAGTACATACAAACTTAGAAAAGTTGCATTGGTACTTGCCTGACCTGGGATCGAACCCGCGCCCTCATACTTGAGAGGTTGGTCCATTACCCACTAGGCCACCACGACTTTTACAAAACAACAATAAACATCCATACAATATACACTTTTGCATATAAAACATTAGTAGGTAGGGATAAACCTCTTGAATGCCGCTAATCTATACTAATATTATAAAGCTGAAGAGTTTGTTTGTTTGTTTGTTTGAACGCGCTAATCTCAGGAACTACTGGTCCGATTTGAAAATTTCTTTCAGTGTTAGATAGCCCATTTATCGAGCAAGGCTATAGGCTACTTTTTATCCCGGTACGGGAAGTAGTTCCCACGGGATGCGGGTGAAACCGCAACCGCAAAAAAAAAGAAAATCAATTATGTCTCGCGTATATCTACGCACAAGGGGTTAATGCTCAGTCCTCCACGTGAGTGGAGACCTGAGCAGTGGGATGATAAAAAGGCTGTAACTGTAATATTAGTAGGGTTTCTAGCAAGTGTATCTTGACATATTCTTTTTATTTTCAGTTTCAGATTTATCTATAGAAGTTGATGTGAAACAAGAAGTAATTGATACAGAGGAAGACGGTGAGTGTTCTAGTATAAGATAGGAAAATATAAAATAGGAAAACTGTGTAGTGTTAATTCCACAAGACAATAAATCTAGGCTCGAATGCAGGATAATCACCCTCCGAGCCTTTTTCCCAACGATGACGTAGATAAATATTAACTTAATAGATTAATAGCAACATTTCTAAGAATTTCACACTTTTCAGAAGATTTCCCGGCAGATGTACCACAAGACGACGACGATGATCATCATTTTGAACAATCGATAGAATTAAATAAGAAACCAGGTTAGTATTTTTAACTAGTTGCTTTACGCGGTTTCACCCGCACCCTGAGGGAAGTTCTTCTTATTTGTAAGCTGTATTACTGAAGTCATCAAAATCCGTTGAGCCGTTTACACATGAAGAAATGACATGACACACGAACTTTTGCCATTATAAAACCAGCATTCAAAACCTATAGTCCAGAAATCAGATTTAGAAACCTCTACAATACTTTCCTTCCATTTTAGAAATTGAAATTGACAAGCCTGCAGCACAAGTTGGAATTGAAAAACAGAAGAAGCCAGCGAAACCTAAGAAGACCGTCAAAAAGACTACAAGAAGATCAGCTAAGAAGAATGGTGAACAGGAAACTGAGGCAGAAGACCAAGGAGCCGTCAAGAAGAGCGGTAAGTCTTTTTTATTATATATAGGCACTAGATTTCGCCCCCAATTTTTTTGTATTTTTTTTCAGTTTGAACCCATCATTTTTAATGTTATACAGTCGACTCTTGTTAATTCGAACTTCGAGGGACTCTCAAAATATAACGAATTATCGAGTTTTTGAAATATTAAATGGTTCGAAATTTTTGAGAGAAAATAAATAAAACTTCGAATTATTAAGTGTTGATCAATTGTTATTCATTAACTGGTATTCTATAACAATGTCAAAAGTTTAAAGATACATTTGTGTACATAATGTATTCATAATGTGATTTAATTACTCTTTCGAAACAACTCCGTCATGCTGGTTTGCTTTAAAGCAGATTGCTGCTACTCAGACTGCTCTCTGCCTCTGACTTACAATCTTTCCGCCTCTTTCTCTTTGCAACTTTAAATTGTCGAGTGTTGAACGACTAGGAATTCGAATTAACGCGTCGTTTTATTATATATGTATAGCAATGACTTTTTCGTTCGAATTACCAAGTGCATAGAAATGTATTGATTTAGTTCGAAATATAAAGAGATTTTGTAGGGAACTCGTGATAACTTTGAATTAAAGAGAGGTTTGAATTATCGCAGGTTTGAATTGCCGAGAGTCGACTGTACGTTCAAAGCAAACAAGAAAACTGCTACCCTGTTTTAAACTCTCAACCCACCATGTTCCTTCCTAAGCCCTTTATGTACCAGGGCCGCGGTAACTATTTCGAACAAACCGCAGCCCCGGCAGGCTTTGGCCGTGCTGGGCCTCTGGGGTTTGCCTAGGAGAAAACAAGCAGGTTGTTGCAAGCTCTCCTCAAAGGATCCGTTCAGATAGACCGATCGCGTACTTTTTTTCGGTCTTGCAGACGTTTGGCTCCGATTGCATGCTCTTTCAGCCGATTGGAGCCGATTCCGGTCTGTGTGAAAAGAAAAATGCGCGCCGATGCTCTCCGAGCCGGTCTGTGTGAACGGAGTGTCAGCAAAACCAAGAAATGGGATTTTGAGGATTCTTGCTTTATTACACATTACTGAAGATTTTTTGTTTCGGAATACTTTCTTAGTTAAACAAGGACTTCAAAAAATGCTTAAAATCACGCCTCATATCGAATGTCGACTTAAGTGAAAAAAACATCAAAAACACGTTTTATATTTGAAATTCCCGCTGCTATTAGAAGTTTTCCCTTAAATTAATTTGTTACCGCGGTCAGTGAAGTGGTTAAGCTTTCGGTTGGACTGGAAGCTGACATCAATATTTTTTGGAAGGAAGCCCCACCAACAGCTGAGATCAATCCACGAAGTCCTGACGGCGTGCACCAAGAAAGGATTGTAATTCCGACTTTATTATCCTAGTTATAAGTGTAATGGCGTCCACGGCCAATTTCGGCAACGGCGACTATTCTCATTTAAGGAGATCAGTCAGCTGCGCAGGACATATTATAGTGCACGAGCATCTGCGCAGACACAGGTGCACTCACTATTCCTTCACTCTCATAACCCGATGGGACGGCAATCCGACACGACCGGAGAGGGATCGGGCGCAGGACCGACATTTACGTGCTCTCCGATGCACGGGTGAATCAATCACCGACTTTCAGACTACGGGCTGCTTTGTGAAAGTTTAAGAAAACCCACAAAGCGATTTCGGCCCGACCCGGGAATCGAACCCGAGACCTCGAGCACAGCAGCCGCGCTTGCAACCACTAGACCAACGAGGCATTTATTTATTTACAGCATTATTACTACAGGTATTTATTTACTAACAGCCCCGTTACGTACCATTGAAGAATCGCTCGACCGATTTTGTGCAAACTTCACATAAACCATGTACTGTATAGTCCGAACAAAGCCTGAACATTTGGTTTGGATAGGTGAGACCGTTCTTGAGTTATAAAATTACATTAAAAATAGTGTACTATCGAGTTCCCTACTACCGACACATGCATAAACTGATGCATCACATACTGACATTGTAGAAATACAGGAACGAATTTTATTCAGTGCGAAAACTTTGTCAACTTATAGCTAAATAAGTTTTATAGATTCGTATATTTTTATTTTGTTGTGTTTTAGTACAGAAAAGAATAGTTATTGATAGCGAAAGATGTTTATTTTGTAACCAATTGTACGGTCACAGTCGTCATAGTAGGCACGGCGGCAACGCGAAAGCGCGTAAGAATAGTTAGTACCTATCCATATTTTTCTGATTTTAGGGCGGATAAAAAAATGAAACTGATGATGATATCTGTTAATGATTCTGGACCACCAGTTTTTTTTGCACGGCTTAAAATTCATTCCTGTATATTTTACTAAATAATAAGAATTCGCTATTTTTGTATTCAAGATTGAATATACGATATTTCAATGTACCTAATGTTTCGTGTTATTTAATGCCATTAAATTAAAGATAAGTATAATAGTGACAAATGAGAATAAAACGAAGCTATGCTTTCTTAGCTGACTTTATAAGGCAAGTGGTCAGCAAGAGACAGTCATTAGTACAGTCGGTATTTATGACGTTGTTTGTGCTACATAGTCGTTTGTATTGTGGTTGCCAATACGCCATTTTGGTATTCAAGCATCTATACCTATTATATTTTATAAAATAATTTCATAAACTTACATGAAAAAGAAGTAAACACTTTCACAAAGATTAAAACCTGTTTAGGCAATATAGCTTTGTATATACAAGGTGTTGATTTCATCTGTGCAATATTTCAGGAGTTCGACATAAATAAAATACGTAAGTAATCGATTTTATTACAGTAGACGGGAAATAGTTAAAATGCGCTGCTTTTTTTGTCATTGTAATAGTCGTAGTGTCATAGTATTTCAGAAGTAACCAAATTTTATGAATTAGATTTATGAGTGATCGTTGCGTATGCTTTGTATTTGCGTTTTTGTGAGGGCGCAGCACGGTTTTAAGGCCAGTAACACACGCGCCGAGTTTAAATACGGGTAGGTGACTTTGAGGGATTTCCATAAAAAAAAAATCGTTAGCATTATTTAGCATTATTTTTTTTTTTAGGTTGAGAATCATTAGCATTATTACGAATTGAATATTGCACGGATGCAAATCAACAGCTTGTATATTAACCAGCCCGACTTGGATAATTTATAATTATGTACTTGCAAAGCTGAAAAATAAGTATACAGCTGGCCTGAGTAACCAAAAATCTTTTTAGAAAGAAAGACCGAGTTCTAAAAGCACTAAGCAACCAAAAAACTGTGAGGTGCATCGGAATAGAAGTCGTGAAATAAACATCGCTGAATTTAAATCTCGCTCATGGCACTTACCTTACCCATAATCTAACAAACGAAACACTATTGTTTTGTTGTGTACTGGTCATCAGGCTAGTGTTTTCTTATTGTATTGTGTTCAGCTTCTAGTCCAACCGAGTACCAGTGTTTAACATTGAGTGACTGTCTATCTGACCTCCTCAACCCAGTTACCCGGGTAACCCAATCCCTATTTAAGCAAAAACAGTGAAATCCTACTATTACTACTTTTTGACTACTGCCAAAATCAAAGCTGGAACGTTTAACTTTCTGAAACACATTCATAAAATATGGTCTCCCAGTAAGACGTGTGTACTCGTGGATCGTCTTATTAACCTATAAACCTCAAATGTATGTCGTTGTACTCTCAATTGCGCTTGACGGCCCTCTGACATGCTACTGTTATTACTATATTCTATGTACATTAGCCACCGAACATTCTCGAAGCTCTTTGACCGAATAATTCATCTTCGAATGAACGAAAACCGAATCAACTTCGAAGAATTAATCAACTGAACTCTTGTTTCTGTCTCCAGGAAGGCGGCGCGTATGTATTGTGACAGATGAAGAAATCAAACAAGTCGGGGACGCGTGGTACTGTAGTCGATGCGACAAAACGTACAACACTAGATATGCGCTTACAAGGCATATAAAATATTATCATTACAATGAAGGAAGATATAAATTCTGCTCCATATGCTCCAAGAAGTTTTCAACACAAACTCAGTTAGTAAAACATAAACTAGATGAGCATAATGTGGACGCGAGATTGAAGTGCAATGCGTGCGAAGCTGTGTTCAACATGAAAAGGCAATTGACGGCGCACTATCTAATGTTCCACAAGTTAGGAGCGATTATCAAGTGTCAGCAATGTGACTATGAGACGCATGGCAAATATCAAATGCAAAAGCATTTGGTTAAACACACAGTCGTGAAAAATCATCACTGTCGGTTTTGTAAAAAATCTTTTTTGAGGAAAAATACCTTGCGCCAACACGAGCGCATTCATACGGGGGATAAGAGGAAGGTGTGCGCAGAGTGTGGACAGGCGTTTGTACAGAAAGCTAGCTTGAACTATCACATGATGAAATATCATCCCGAAGTTAATTTTTAGGGTTTCGTACCCAAAGGGTAAAACGGGACCCTATTTTTCCGCTCCTCTGTCCGTCCGTCCGTCTGTCACCAGGCTGTATCTCATGAACCGTGATAGTTAGCGAGTTGAAATTTTCACAGATGATGTATTTCTGTTGCCGCTTTAACAACAAATACTGAAAACCAGAATAACATAAATATTTTGGGGGACTCCCATACAACAAACGTGATTTTTTTGCTACTTATAACGTAGTATATAAATAATGGTTCAGAAGCCGTCGTGCGCGAGTCCGATTCACACTTGGCCGGTTTTTAACATGCTTATTAGCATTTCGATTCAGTGCGACCCGCGGCTTTATTTCCAATATTCCATATTGTAAAAGTACAATTCGTACTCGCGGAAGGCCCGCTAAACAAATGACGTTCGGCCGCGCATAGCTCGGCGCACCGTCAATGTTTTTGTACATAAATATAAGTTTTGATTGAATAATTCGAAATGTTTGTTTTCAAGATTGAATATACGATATTTCAATGTACCGAAGTCGCCTGTTATTTAATTCCATAAAAGTATAATCTTTTTCTGACTTCGCGACAAAAGCATTATTTTGTTATTGTTATTGATAATCGTAAGAATGACAAATTAGAATAAGACAAAGTAGTGATTTGGGAACATTGTAGTATAACAATAGATTTTGTAAAGCAAGTGGTTAGCAAAAGGCAGTCATTAGTACAGTCAGTATTTATGACTTTGTTTGTGTCACACACTCGTGTATATTGTTGTTACCTGTTTCTAGACTTGACGGCATAGGATTCTTTAATGCCACTTTTTGGAGTCTAACTCTACTCAAAGTCTAGCACAATATAAGTATATAAATTGTAAAACTTTGTGTATTGAATTTTTAAATAACGATCATAATGTTTTACCCTTTTGTTACAAATAAAATTCTAACAAATGTGACCTCATTATTTTTATTTCGAATAAACAATTTTGTGTCTAGAAGATTTGTATTATTTCTTTCCAGTAAATCGGTTATCTCTCAAGTTCTGAACGATGATAGACCACCCACAGTCACTTTATATGAGTTGTCTACTCACTTTATATGAGTTGTCTTAGTTGTCTACTCATATAAAGTGACTGCCAAATTGACGTGCCGATGCTTCTGTCCTTCGGGACTTAAATTATAGGACTTTTACACAAATAACTACCTACATACTAGACAAATAAACTTCTGCTCAAAATATTGATTCAGTTGATCAAGTAGTCGTTATTATTGTATTGACATTGATTTTAGCGACATTTTCCGTCGTACCACAAAATATTTTAAACGTCTATTGAACACTTCTCTAAAAAAAATGATAGGTTATGTCGTTGAAAGAAGGTCCGTTTTGCAGCCACACTTTTTTTACACAAGTGTTCAACAGATGTTTAAGTTTTTGTAGTCAGGCTGTAAGTTTTTAAACTGAGTTTTAAATGAAAAGTCTTGTCAATATCTTTTGTTAAGGAGCCTACTTACATGGAGTGGAGTTTAATTACCTATTTTATTAGATGAACTTTAAAGTATGTAAGGAAAATTTCCTCCAAACTGCCATGAACTTTAATAAGTGCTGCCAAAAATTCAAATCAGACACCCTCTCAGACGGACGTTTCACTCTGCCACCCATCCAACCGTGCTTCAGTGAACGAACATTCCCGAAGCAAAACACGAAGTCAACGAATACGAGCGAAGAATAAACCAACCGTTTTCTGTCTCCAGGGCGGCTGCCACCAAGATTCAGCCTACACGACGAAGACTTTAAAAAAGATGGCGATCTTTACCAATGTGCACGATGCGAGAAAACTTACCACAAGATATTTTCACTCAGATTCCATGTGAAGACGAAGCATTATAAAATACCAAGATATGCTTGCTCCATATGCTTTAAGGAGTTTATGACGCCAGCGCCTCTTACGGTCCACAAGTTAGAAGTTCATAATATAGATGACAGGTTCAAATGTAATGCTTGTAAAGGAATTTTTAACACGAAAGTGCAGCTTAGGAAACACATTAACAACTTCCACATGCTAGGAGAACGGTATAAGTGTGAATTCTGTGATTACGAGTCCTTCAGCTTCGAAGGTATGTATAAACATAAGTTTAAACATAAGACGGTAAAAGACTTTCATTGTAGATTTTGTAGAAAGTCGTTTTTAAGGAAGACTACGTTAGATCTTCATGAGAGAATTCATACGGGGGATAGGAGAAAAGTTTGCACTGTCTGTGGTCAGGCGTTCGTTCAGAAAGCTAGTTTGAACTATCATATGGCGAAATATCATCCTGAAGTTAAATTCTAGCATTAGGTTAAGCCTGATGGCTTTACAGACTTAGTTTAGCAGGGGCACGATTCTCCTAATTTTACTTAAGCGACATACGATTCACATCCGACTGAGATCCAATCCCGACTCAATTACGATTGAAGCGTATGTGGCATTCCGATATGTTTTCTTTTAAATTAACGTTTTTATCCTTTTCTGTGATTCAATAATGAATCATATTGTCTGCGAATGATTTACGATTGCAACATGGTTGTAAAGCAAACCACCGTAGGTATAGACCAAATGGCAGACCAATCGCAAACCAATCGAATGTCATTGGAATACGATTGGTCTTATATTAGTAGCAGAATGCCCGCTACTTAGCAGAATCAGGCCTCTGTCCGGTACAAGCTTACGTACGACCATATGCTTAGGATACCACTACCGTATGATAGATAACTTTGTATGTACTTAATATGAGTCCAAGAAACGAATAGGTACGTCAGTAGTGCTTAGATATTCTGCTTATGAGTCAAGTCCATACGGATGTCAGTCGTTTACATAACTTGGGGCCCGATTCTCCTAATTTTACTTAAGTGACATACGATTCACGTTCGACTCGGTTCGACTGAGATCCAATCCCGACTCGATTACGATTGAAGCATATGTGGCATTCCGCTATTTTTTCTTTGAAATAAACGTTTTTATCCTTTTCTGTCATTCAATAATGAATCATTTTGTCTGCAAATGATTTACGATTGCAAAATGAATGTAGATCAAACTACCGTATAGACCAAAACCACCAAAATAGCAGACCAATCAAATGTCAATCGAATACGATTGGTCTTTTATTAGTAGCAGAATGCCCGATATGGTTATAACTGCTATTACGATTATATTGCGATTCGATTCTATTAGATTTTGACATTATTAACTTAGGAGAATCGGGCCTCTGTATTGTTGAACCTTACATATATTATTTTCAGTGTATCTGGCTAAAACCTATTCAGCATGTAGATAATATAGAGCACGTATATTAAGATGAAGGAAAGGGAATTATGACAATTATGTCCCGCTGTGGGTGTAGCGTGAGGGAGTGTCAGACTTACTGACTAAACCCACCATGTTCCTTCTTAAGCCCTTTATGTATCAGCGCCGCGGTAACTCTTTGCCTGCAGTAGAGTAAAAAGCATGTACATACTATGTTAATTATTTAATGGTGCATTATAAATTATACATATAAATATTGTAGCAATATACATTTATTTTGTTTTAATAAATATTGTTAGACTGTACTGTGTTCTGTGTTTCTTTTGGCGTCACTCATCAATACAGTCGCGGTATGTGCGGTCGGCAGTTGCAGTCGGCAGCGAGCATTCAAAACGAACCTTTACTTGCACTTTTATGTATTAAAATGCTTACTATAGGTACTCGTGCTGTCTAGGATAACAGGCCTTTGTTCTTCATGCTAAAATCATAATTTAAAAAAAAGATCATCATTATACCTTAACTGAATAAAACCTGAATAAATGACCGATATAACTTCCCAACCGACCTAAACCTTGTGAACCCATGCCATAAAGTGATCATCCCGTCCCACGACAGCGCAGAAAGAGATGGCAGCGGCGGGTAAGTGAGGCCAACTTTTAAAACTTTATTTTGATCCCTACTGAGTGCCTGCCGGGGCTGCGGGTTGTTCGAAAGAGATACCGCGGCCCTGGTACATAAAAGGCCTATGACGGAACACGACGGTTTTTAGTCAGTAAGAGTCTGACACTCCCTCACCGCTGCTATCCCACAGCGGGAGGGGTCATTTGATGATTTTTGACGTCGGAAAAAAAAAAATCCCTACTGAGTGGGTAGGGTAGATACAAGATTTTAGAATAACTGCTGATTGAAACTGCTGCATTTGCCAACGTTACACCCAGCAGTTACTTACCATAAGAAGTTAGGTACTCGAAAGCTGCCGCCGATGACGCCAGAAAGCCTCGGTGATCTGTCTTCATGTAAGCACGTTCTAATATATTACTTCTTCAAAATCATCTCTAGTATCTACTCTTAGCGTGGGTTGCACCATTCAACTACATATACGTATAAAAAACCGAACCATTTCATGTGACCAATGCGTGGTAAGTATACATCTGGTTATGGTTTCATCATCCTCCGAGCCTTTTTCCCAACTATGTTGGGGTCGGCTTCCAGTCTCACCGGATTCAGCTGAGTACCAGTGCTTTACAAGAAGCGACTGCCTATCTGACCTCCTCAACCCAGTTACCCGGGCAACCCGATACCCCTTGGTTAGACTGGTGTCAGACTTATTGGCTTCTGACTACCCGTAACGACTGTCAAGGATGTTCAATGACAGCCGGGACCTACAGTTTAACGTGCCATCCGAAACACAGCTACTACACAGGTTATGGTTTGGTTATCGTTATATTTAGTCAAATGGTGCCTGGTATAGTTCCCGGCACGTAACTTGGCAAGAATCGTGAAAGAAGTCCTAATTTTTTCAAGCAGACATAATCGCCAATAAATGATGTCAATAACCATAGAATAATGCACAAGCAATAACAGGGACCACTTTTTTGTATAATTTAGTGCACTATGCGCGAGCTCACACTTATTAACCCTTTCACCGCCACGCCATATCGGTATTCCTATGCCCTGTACGCCAAGCCCGAAAATCTTAATTCTAATAAATCTTAATTAAAATCTTAATTAAATGATTTAATAGGTTTATTTTGTATTTTTCTGCGACCTGTTTTTTGTCGAGTATAGCCGTCGTTGGCGCACAGGGCACGCTTGCTCATGTCGGCTATAGCCGACATTGGCGTTCAAAAGGTTAAAGGTCCCAAATCCTTGCCAAGTTATATGCCGGCTACTGTATTATGCAAGTGTAAATCAATCATTAGGCAAGGTTTTCAATTATCATCTGCCTAGCTCTTTCCTTCCTATGTTGAGGCCGGCTTTCAGTCTAACCTAAGGTGCAGCTGAGCCCTAGTGTTTTACAAGGAGCATCTGGTTGCTCGACCTCCTCAACCCGGTTACCCGGGCAACACAATACCCCCACTTAAGACTGCTTGTCTGATTAGCTTCAGACTACTCGTAACGACTGCCTGAGATGTTCAATTAAAAACACATAAATAAAAAGAAAACTTTATTTACGATTTTGTTTCTCCATCAAATGGAACGCTTTAGTATGAGCTGTCAACGACCTTTGGTTGTCAAACGTCTTGTCACATGCTTGACATTTGAGAATTCTCGGTTTCGCACCATGCACCGTAGTTTCATGACTGAGTTTCTTCGTGTAATCTGCGAATTTTTCGCCGCAGTAAGCACATTTGTTGCGCTTCTGCATTTTTATGTGCACTGCCTTCTCATGATCTCTTTTCTTAACATGATTATCGAATTCTTTGAAGCAAAAAGAGCAGTTGAATACACCCGTCTTGTGTCTATATTCATGGTTCTGTAGAATTTTTTTGTTAACGAAACCACTGTCACAAATGCTACATACATGATTCCTGTAATGTGAGTTCATGTGTTCGAGCAATACTTTGAAATTGCCGTAAGAGTTGCCACAAAACAAACATTTGGGCATATCATTATCCGTGAATTTGAACGGCACAATATAGCTCTTACCTTTATGGAAAGCCTTATCGTGTTCCGTTTTCAAATGTTCAATGACGTCGTCTAGACTGTCTATGCTCTTTTGACAGATGTCACATTTTAAATCTGTGATATCAAGTTTGACAATGTAGTTATGCATTGATTTATCTTCCATGAATGTAGATTTATGTTCCTCGTGCTGGGTTATTGTATGGAGTTTCAATTCAGCGGGAGTTACACATTCTTGGTGACAAAACCCGCATCCGAAACCGATCCCGCCATATTTCCCAATAGGCGTCGCATTCGTGTGATACAAAATAGTTCGGATATTCTCTTTATGTTTAACACATTCCGTCCTCTTTTTCAACTTAATCTGCCTCTTCGGTTTGATTTCTATGATTTTCTTTTTCTTGTCGCTGGGTTTAATCTTCACAATCTTTATTTTTGGTCCGGGTGCTCCTATAACATTAAAACATTTGTGTTAGTACATAATTGAACTTGTTAGGTATAGGTACTCAACTACATAAGTATTAAAGGCTACTACACACAGTGCAACCAACCAAAAAAAACGATTTTGGGCCGCTTGTATTGCCGGCGGCATAGCCGCTCGGTATGAAACCGGCGGCATTGCCGCCGGCATGTGTGTAGTAGCCTTAAGAAATTAAGAATCTGACAATAACTTTACGCTGCTGAGTAGCTCTGCCATGAGTCTAAAGCAAAAGTAGGTATTCGTTCGTCGATACTCGATACCAACTACGTATTTTTTTTCTATGGCAATTTTACACACAGCGCCTCTAGCGGCCACTAACGGTACTACAATTTATTAAACAACTGCCAACCGAAAAAACTGGAATGAAACAAAAATCGTATTGCTGCTACAAGAAAAATACACATTGTGTAGCAGCAATATTATAAATCTCTCTATCTATACTAAAATTATAAAGCTGAAGAGTTTGTTTGTTTGTTTGAACGCGCTAATCTCAGGAACTACTGGTCCGATTTGAAAATTTATTTCAGTGTTAGATAGCCCATTTATCGAGGAAGGTATAGGCTACTTTTTATCCCGGTACGGGAAGTAGTTCCCGCGGGATGCGGGTGAAACCGCTGGCAGAAGCTAGTTTATACCTAATATATGACATATTATAAATGCGAAAGTAAGTCTGTCTGTCTGTCTGTTACGCTTTCACGTCTAAACCATTGAACCGATTTTAATAAAATTTGGTACGGAGATAGAGTTGACCTAGAGAAAGAACATAGGATAGTTTTTGTTCCGGACTTTTGAAGAATTCTCTTGGAAACGCGATATAAGTGATATAACCGAACTCTACGCGGGCGAAGCCGCGGGCGGAAGCTAGTGTATATTTTAGAAGGTAAATTAAACCAACGTTGTTTATGTTGACGACATATTTATTTCTAATAAAATATTGAATATACATAGTTTTATGTATGTACTGTAACGTAGTTAGAAACTTTTTCATTTGTAAGGTTTTATTCATCACAAATTGATACTGACCGGGCAATCATTTTAAATGTATTCGATTTGTTCCATAGAATAAGTTTTTTATATTGAAGTGTGTCACTTCACCTCTCGAGCCCAAACAATAAACGCAAAGCTGGAGTTATTTTTGCAATCTTTTAATTAAATATCCTGAGATCCCCGGTTCCTAGCGCGCCACGCGCTACAGTACACAGGTTTTCACAGGTGCTAACGGGAGACCGAAGAGTGTCTAGGAACACTTCCATACTAGCGAATATTTTTGCGCGCACTTATACTATTAAATATGTGACATGTCATTGTTTGTATAGATATTTATCAAACGTTCGATAAAGTCTGACGCCAGTCTAACCAAGGGGTATCGGGTTGCCCGGGTTACTGGGTTGAGGAGGTCAGATAGGCAGTCGCTCCTTGTAAAGCACTGGTACTCATCTGAATCCAGTTAGACTGGAAGCCGACCCCAACATAGTTGGGAAAAGGCTCGGGGGATGATGATGATGTCGCTAGTCTACGCGAGACACCGCCGGTGCAAAACGAGCGTTGTCGGGTGGATAGCAAGAGCAAAAATCCGCTAGTTTAAGCACTCCTAGACCCAAATGTCTTGCACAGAATTTAAATAATCTACTTCAAACTACAAGAAAACTCTCTATCAAAATTAAGTTGAATAAGAACTATTTTTCGACACAGAGCAAGTACTTAGCTGCTTATACCTACTGGTAAAAATGTAACTAATTTTATTTATATTTCTCACAAAAAAATATCACAATTTCATACATCTGTACACAAAAACCAGCAAAATATATCATAATTCCGTAATTGCAAAAAATTTATCGTTTAATGTAAAAAAATCGATTACAAATATCACTGAATTGAGATCAAAATAGAAGGTGAGTGAGAAAGTGTGTCCAGCGTTTTTAGTTTTTCGGCTGTGACGACATTCTACTTCTTTATTTTATAACCAAAGTACTTATAACTATAAAAACTACAAAATCTAACAATGATATTTAATTACACGAGGCGGTATGATACCTACTTAGGGTCCGTTCAGACAGACCAGCTCGGAGAGGCGAGCAAGTTGTTAACACGTTGAATCGGGTACTTAGTATTTGTAGTAAGGTTTATTTTTGCATGTGCACTGCTTTTGTCATTAAGAATGCTCGAAGGCGCTCGGTGTGAAATAATAAGAGGAGCTGACCGGCTCCGATCGCGTACTTTTTCTCGGTCTTGCAGACGTTTAGCTCCGATTGCATCTCACGCAGTCGATCGGAGCCGATTCCGGTCTGTGTGAAAGGAAAAATGCGCGCCGATGCTCTCCGAGCCGGTCTGTCTGAACGGACCCTTATACATATTTTCGTTGCATTCCATGCAAAAGTACTAAAATATCTATACTAATATAATAAAGAGGACCTAATTGTACCCTAAAGGCTCCGAAACTACTGAATCGATTTGAATAATTCTTTCACTATTGGAAAGCTGCACTCTTCCCGAGTAACATCACTACATAGTATAAAACAAAGTCGGTTCTTCTGTCCCTATGTCCGCTTAAATCTTCAAAACTACGCAACCGATATTCATGCCGTTTTTTTTTAATAGATAGAGTGATTAAAGAGGAAGGTTTATATGTATAATAACATACATTAAATAGTGCCGAAATATTGTTAACTGCCGGAGCGGGTCGCTAGTAGGTTATATGTTATACCGGTACGGGCAGTAGTTCCCACGGGACGCGAGTGAAACCGTAGGAAAATGACTATGTACCATCCTACTTCTGGTATCTATTCACTAGAAGCACAATGTAACCTCTTATGAATCATATAAGACTGTTGAGTCGTAAACATTTGGCTACAAATCTGACACTTGAACTCCCTCTGAAATCCATGATCATCAAATTCATGCTCTATCAACTTCTGAAAGTCACTAAACTTCTGCCCACAAATCGTACACCGGGGCCGTTTCTTCAAATACAAATGTACCATTCTTTCATGAACCTTCATCTTGATTCGCGTATCAAATACTTTAGCGCAATAACCGCAGCGAAATACTCCTATCTTGTGACGATACATATGAGCTTGGAGCATTCTTCTATTCACAAAGCCGGCTTCACAAACTTCACATATATGGTTACTGAAATGCGTATTCATGTGCTCTAGTAATATCTTGAAATTTTTGTATTGCAAAGAGCATTCCACACAGCGAAGAGTTTCGGTATCGAAGCGAAACGGCACAATATGATTCCCTATATCTGTATGAAAGAATTTCTCGTGGTCTTTAGCCAAATGGGCGATGATCCCTTGTAGCTCTTGATATGGTGCCATGCAGATCTCGCAACGCAGTCCAGTGATGTCCAATTTGACGATATAATTCAGCATTGTATAGTTATTCATATAAGACGATATGTTGTTTTCGTCATGCTGGTCTAATGTATGTTTTTTCAAGTCTTTTGGCTGTAAAAAGACCTGTGGGCAGTAACAACATGTGTAGCCCAGACTGGCGTATCTGCCGATCGGCGTGGCGTTACTAGAAAGAAGAATGGTACGTACATTCTCTCTATGTTTGTCAACTTCGTTTAATTTGGAAGTTTCTTCGTCATCCGATAACATGAATAGTGTTGTATCAACTTCGATCTCGATCAGAACGGATTCCGGATCGGTACCTACAAAAAAATCGATCGTTTAATTTTTAGGCAGGTCACACTACAAATGGGGTTACCCTAATTTACTCAAGCAGTGTTGCTAGCTTGAAATAATAACGTAAAGTTTATACTTATCAATTAAATGTTTATTTAGGTCTTTTGCGAGAATATTAGTCGGTAGGTCCACTAAGAATATTTTGAATTATTACTATTGCCATCAATCTCAGTAATAAAAGGAACGCAGTTAAAAAGAGAAATAAAACACTATTCGTATGATCATTAAAAATGAATTTATTTTATATTCTACATTACTTAATTATAAATCCAACAATTATGTTGCAGCTGTAATACATATTCTTTAAGTTACAAAACCATTTATATAAGTTACAGTTGCTTGAAGAATTTGGTTACCTACTTAACCTTAACTTAATTGAGTCCAGACCAAATGATCGGCCACGGCAGATCGCATAAGGAGATCAGCCAGCCACTCAGGACATATTATAGTGCACAAGCATTTGCGCAGACACAAGTGCACTCACTCTCAAAGGATGGGACGGCAATCCGACACGACCAGAGAGAGATCAGGCGCAGGACCGATATTAACGTGCTCTCCGATGAACGAGTGTATCAATCAAAAACTTTTTAGACTCCGGGCTGTGTTGTTTTTTAAAACTCTCGAATCGGCCCGTCCTGGGAATGGAACCCCCAACCGCGTGCACATTAGTCGCCCTATGCGATTATTAAAATTAGGCCCAAGAAAATTTGCATTTATGCTGTCGGTGCACTTGGGCCCTACTAGTTCTATATCTAACCTAAGCTATTAGTAATAGGAAAACGAGATTCCTGGAATTAAGGAAACAGTAATTCCGCATTCAGTAAGTAACTAAGTATCTCATATTATGTACTTATTACGTATAATACTCATATTTTTCACTCAAAAACTATTCAGTACTAAAATGTGAGGATCCACGTAACTTCTTGCTGTCGTATTACATATACCTACTTATGAGTTATAAGCCTACAAAGTCTAGAATATGAATTTAAATTAAATGTTGTTCAGAATATGACAAAAGCACTTAATTTTAAAGGCCCCAGTACACGTTGGCCTGTGTTGGGCCAAGCTGTGCAATGCACAAATGTAGGCCACGATCAAATGTTGTTTACACAGTGGCGCATGGCTCATTCCTGTCTGGCAAACCACTTGCGATGGACGTCGAAGTAATTAAGGCTTCGGCTATTAATTTGTACACTACTATATATATTTATATTATACTACACTACTATATATATTTATATTATACTACACTACTATATATATTTATATTATACTACACTACTATATTTACTACTATATTTATTTTTACACGCAACACAAAGTGTACTTTATCCCTCAGCGGTCGGTGACGAACTAAACATTGGCCGAATGTGTAAACACCACAAGCCAAGCTGGGCGTGGCTTCCTTTGATGTGTGCCCAAAAAACCGACAACTCGCCGAATGCGCGCCAACCTTGACAAATGTCCGCCAACCTGCACCAATACCCCGTGTACACATTGGTGATGGCGTGTATTGGCCGAACTTGGGCCAACGTGTACTGGGGCCTTAAGTCTAGTTACTGATTCAGCAGCCATTTCAAAGAGATTTCCGTAACGGTTAACAATAATTATAGCTTAATTATCGACTTTTATTTAACTTAATTAACCAATAATCTTATTCCTACTTAATTTATTAAAGAAATCAAACCAAATGAACCGCCTTTTTATGTTCAAGCATTTTGCTTCGAATAACAAAACCTGCATCGCAGAAACCACATATATAATTTCTGTAGTGTTCGGACATATGGTCTTGAAAGTCACTACAATCGCCTATGTCAGATGCACAGACCCCACAGAGTATTTTCCTTCCATCATACTTGAAGGGAACTATTTGATTCTTAATCTGCTTATAAATAAGCTCATCATGGACAGATTTCAAATGATCCATCAATAAGTCAAGACTGTCGATAGATTGGTCGCAAACTTTGCATTTCAAACCCGTAATATCTAAGTACACGATGTGTCGAGAAAGTGATCTTGCGTTGAAAAACTCTGGCTTATCATTGGCATGAACTTGTAAAGAATGGGCGCGTAAATCTGTCGGGTTCTGAAACTGATCGAGACAGTAGCTGCAGGCGAACCGAGAACCAACTCGACAGCGTACAGGAGACGCGTTGGAACATTTTAATATTGTTTTTATATTATCAAATTGCCAATCCAGTTCTGTTAGGCGTCGTTCTTGGGCTATTTTCTTCTGCTGATCACGAACCCAAGGTATGGCGGTATTGCCAACAGGTCTTATAGAGACGAAAGATGTGAAGTTCAGCTTTCTGTCTAAAGTTAAGGTCTTGTCCTCGTCTTCGAATGTAATTGGAGAGCTATCACGAATAGTTCTGGAACGAAGACCTGGAAATAACGAGGGTTTATGTTTTAAAGATTTTTTGGATCAAATTGTTAGTACAGTTTTGATACCTACTTGATATTGGTGTAGTTTATTATAATTTCAATTTTTCTGTTATTTTAGCATGCAGTCGTAGTATCGTGATTCTCTTTGTGGTTAAACTAGCCGTTTTCCTGTTGTTTCACCCGCGTCCCGTGGGAACTACTGCCCGTACCGGGATAAAATATAGCCTATGTTACTCGGGAAGAGTGTAGCTTCCAACAGTGAAAGATTTTTTCAAATCGGTTCAGTAGTTTCGGAGCTCTTAGGATACAAACAAAAAATGATTCATCTTTATTATATTAGTAGGATGGATGGATTCACTTTTTTATTATAAAAAATATTGTAAAAAAGTCTCTATCTCTATTTGTTATTTCTAGTGTTGTATGTGTACCAATTAAAGTTGTTTCAGTAGGAACTTAAGTATGTATTTAAGTAAGATGTGTTAAGAAACAAAAAAAAAACTAAAGTAAAATTCGAAAAACATTTTATTTAATGCAATCTACAAACAAACATTATAATATAACAATTATCTAACTTATGTCTACGCTAAGCTTATTATAAAGACGAGTTTCCACCTATCTGGAGCATTGTGACACACAAACGTACATTCTCGGCAACTGATAATAAAATAAATTGATAATTAATTGTAAGTAAATGAAACGAACATAATATAATAATGTAATGCGGGCATCTTGAAATCAGTACCAAGCGATTCAATATTACTGTTACAGCATTTTTATCGTCCCACTGCTGGGCTGCGGCCTCCTCTCACACGGAGAAGGATTGAGCATTAATCACCACGCTTGCTCAATGCGGGTTGGTGATTTCAGACTTTATAGTCCAGGTTTCCTCAAGATGTTTTCCTTTACCTTTTTATCAGCCATTGGTGTCCAAGATATACTTAGAAAGTACATACAAACTTTGAAAAGTTGCATTGGTACTTGCCTGACCTGGAATCGAACCCGCGCCCTCATACTCGAGAGGATGTTTCTTTACCCACTAGGCCACCACAGATTCAATATTATAGCACAATTTCATTTCGTTATTTTACATCATTTAAAATCATTATCTCCCCCTGAGCCTTTTCCCAACTATGTTGGGGTCTGCTTCCAATATAAATGGATGAAGCTGAGTACCTGTGCTATACATGAAGCGGCTGCTGACTACCCGTAACGACTGCCAAAGATGTTCAATGACAGCCGGTTCGTAAACAAATGAGCGCGAACAATTTGAGTGGAATCTCGTCATTAGAATTTTACATACATCAACTCTTAGCAAAAAACTAAATCAGCATTGTAAATATGCAAGAGACTTCGTGATTTAACATATCTTTTATTATATTACTAGTTTCTGCCATCGATATCACTCACGTCCTGTGAGAACGACTTTACGCATTCGGATAAACAGTAGATTATATCCCTCGATAAATGGCCTACCTAATTCTTTTCAAATGGGACCAACAGTTACGGAGTTTCAAATTCTTCAGCTATCAGTATAGATAGGTAACGTTGAACAACTTTGAATGGAACATTCAAAGCATTTTCTAATCCTGGGCTTTCAAAAGCTGGGTACTCACTTAGCAGGGTAGCACGTAACGTATCAGATACGGTATCAACCTGCAAGTGGGTACGGCTCGTCCACGGTCCTCCGCGTATCTAGCTACGAGCTGCCGGATCCGCAGTGCTCGCAACGACGTCACGCCGACAACATGTATCAAATGGTGGCTAGTGCTGCTTTCAAATTCATGTATAATATTTTAGATAATTATAAAAGCCCACGTCGATTTTGGCAAAGTGAAATTTTCAAAGATAGAAATCGTTCTAACAATCTAGTCATGGATATGAAGTCTCAAGAGATTAGTGGACATTTTAAGAATTTCAGTAAGTTCGTTTGAAGCTCGCGCGTACGTACTCACTACACAAGCGGTCGTGACGCTGTACACGAGCACACTGCGAGCCGCCTTTGTGTTCGCAGTGAAACCGCCACTCGGCGGGTCACTGCGAGCTTACAGCGCTCCACGGCGAGCGGCTCGCAGCGGGCTCGTGCCTACGTACTCACTTGATACCGTATCTGATACGTTACGTGCTACACTGCTAAGTGAGTACCCAGCTAAATACGTTTTACTCCCCATGCTTAGCTTTCATATGACTTTTCAAAGTGCATTTCTGAACGAAAGCCAACCCGCAAACGGCGCAAGCAAACCTCCGATCATCAGCATGAGATCTCAAATGTTGACGTAACGACTTTTTAGTCGCATACCTCTTAGGACATACATGACATTCGAACTTTTTAATACCAGTGTGAACTATCATATGCTCCATTAAGTGACGTTTGAGAAAGTATCTCGCATTACACTCTGTGCATACGTGTTCTCTCTCCATTAAATGGTCCTTTTTGACGTGCCTGGTAAGCGAACGACGATTGTTAAATGTTCTGTCGCAGGCCGTACATTTTAGGGCAATCGGAGGAGCACCGTGTTTCTGCACCATATGATTCTGCTTCGTCCAGTAATCCTCAAATTTTTCTTCGCATAATTTACATTTGTTTCTTTTTTTAATGCCTAAATGCATCCTCTGTTCGTGGTCTCTCCGTTTTTGAGCGCAAAGGAATTCTTTTTCGCAATGTCCACATTTGAACTGTGATTCGCCCCCGTGTCTTCTTCTATGGCTGTCGAGGAGACGTTTGGTGACGAACCCGGCGCTGCAAACGTCACAAACATGGTTTCTGAAGTGATTATGCATATGCTCTTGCAGTATTTTAAACGTCGAGTACTCCGCTCCACATATAGAGCATAGCAGCCCTTCATTTTCGAATTTAAATGGAATTATCTCGCTTATACCCGAAGTGAGGTTTTTCTTATGTTCCTTTTTTAAATGTTCAGCTAAATCGTCTAGTTTCAGAAGGTTTTTGTCACATAGTTTACATTTTAAGTCCGTGATATCAGCTTTGAGTAGATGTTGGGAAGATCTTGGCATACGCAACGCTTGAACATCCGAATGTTCCTCTAAAGAATGAGCCTTTAAACTTTTGGGATGCTCAAACTTTTTCATACAAAAATTACAGCCGTATCCATCGCTATCTTTATTCCTAATCAAAGTCGCGTTCGAATGAAGGAGTATCAGTTTTAAATCATTAGAACTCTTTGCTGTCTCCTGCTGTTTTTCAGCTTTCTCAACCAACGCATTAGTTTCCTGTTTTTTCGACTTATCTTCTTTTAATCGTGTGTTGCGTTGCACACCTATAACAAATAAATGTTATCAATTCTCTTGGTAGTTGTCAATTCTTCTACAGTTTACAATTTAGACTTCTACGTTGAGAAATCACGTCAATGTTTCAAAATCTATGAGTAAACTTCAGTAATTCTTGTCTATATTCGTATATCGCTGTATAACCCGGTACTCGAATGTCTCTTGCAAGTCGAAATCAAATTCTTAAAATAACAGACAAAATTAACTTCTATTACAAACAAAATAAAATCTAAATTAGTTTAGAACTACCGTAGTTACACTTCTTCGCCGTGCTTAGACCGCATGTGGCTCCTCCAACTACATTTCTGAACGAACGCCTGTCCACAATGCACGCAAGCAAATCTCCTATCATTCGCGTGAATCCTCATATGCTCTCTCAACGTGGTCTTCCTCGCATACGCCTTCAAGCAGATGTCACATCTAAACTGCCTTAACCCTGAATGCTTTGCCATATGTTTCTTCAAACCACTCATGCCGAAGAATTTCATATCGCACTCACTGCACTTGTGTCTTCGCTCCATTAAGTGATCTTTCTTCGTATGTACCGACAGCGACCTCTGTGTGCTGAAGGTCCGGTCACAAGCCGAGCACTTCAACACAAGTGGAGCCACGTCATGCACCTTGACCATATGATCCATCTTCTTCCAATAGTCTTTAAATCGTTCGGAGCAGTAGGAACATTTATTCCTCGCGCCTAAACCTTGGTGTGTTCTTTTCTTATGTTCGCGCATTCTTATTTGATTAGTAAAGGTCTTCTCACATTCGTCGCATTTATATTCACCGCTCTCATGGCGTCTCACATGACTGACTCTAAGCCTGTCCGTGACAAACCCTGCACCGCATAAATCACAAAAATAATTCGCGAAATGGGAGTTCATATGTTCTTGAAGAAGTTTGAAGGAAACGAATCCCTGCGAGCACATAACACATTTAAGCGAAGGCGAGTCAAATCGGAACGGTAGAATGTAGCTTTTAGCATCTAAACACACTGGCTTATTGTGCACATCTTTCAAATGTACCATGAACTCATCAAGTTGTTCGAAATCTTCGTCACAAAGGGCGCAGTTTAAGTAAGTTATATCTAACTTAATAACATATTCAAATATTTTTGCAGTCATCCGCATAATAAGTTTGTCGTTATTGTGTTCGTCTAAGAAGTGTTTCTTCAATACAGTTGGGTCTTGGAACTGTTTTGGGCAGAATGAGCACCCGTATCCAAGGTCATCCTTGCACCTTATGGGATTCGCGTTAGAGTTCAGCAATATATGTCTTAAATTGATTCTATTCTTCACTGTTTCCGAGATCGGTCCAAGAGCGAAAGTGGAGCTCTTCGTGGATAATTTCGAGTAGAACTTCAGTTCGACTGTTGATTTTGACGGCTTTTCTATTTTGATTATCCTAGATCCTCTCCCTTGACCTACAAAGAAAAATTTTATATTATTGTACAATTTTTAATGCTGGATCAGCCTTAACATGAAGTACTTTACACAGTTTTTTTTTTATATTTCATGGCTGGCAGGAACTGTTTCAGTGACATGTATAGTTTATTTTCTTAGTTTTAGTTAGATGTATCATTGTTTCAACTATAACATATAAATTAATGTAATGAACTACATAGATTTTAACCTACATAGTTTTAGGTACCTACTTATTATTTCTGTACGCTTTACGAGCAGGGCATAGTAATACTTCATATTATTTACTAACAACACCTTTGTCACCTATGAACACAGAATAAAGAATTTTGACTTTACGTTTTTAGTAAACATTTTTGAAAAACACAAAAAACACTATTTTTGTACACTTAAATTCTGCAAATAACGCTGATGTGTAAAGTTTTCAAAAGTGTTTAACTTTCGGGGTTATGTGATAGGTAAAAGGAGTACAATATAAAATAACAATGCACATATTAAGTTCTAGTATAGGTACTATAAACAAGTTTAATCATATCGGGGTCGGCCTCCAATCTAACTGGATGCAGTTAAGTCCTGTGTAAGTGTTTTACAAGGAGCGACTGCCTATCTGAGCTCCTCAACCCAGTTACCCGGACAACCCAATACCCCTAGGTAAGACTGGTTGTCAGACTTACTGGCTTCTGGCTACCAGTAACGACTGATAAAGACATTCAAATGACAGTATAGATAAAAGAAGATATTCAATAAAAATGCCAATATTGTCCTAGTAGATACATATATTAGGTACTAAACTACACATAACTTTCAAACACAAACACAGCACACGTTTTGCCACTAAGAACAACAGAAAATTATCATCCAACTTTAATCTGCTCTGGACCCATGTTTCGTTTTCATATGACTCTTCATCGACCACTTTTGTGAAAACTTCTGATCACAAATCTCACATTTGATGTGCAAATCAGTATCATGAATCTTTATATGAGCATTCAGCGTCTTCTTCCTTGCGAAGGATTTCAGACACACTGTACATTGAAAGTCCTTTGCACCCGTATGCTTCACCATATGATTTTTCAGCCCCGTAGTCGAAAAAAACGCCATGTCGCAATCTTTACATTTATGCGGTCTATCCATTAAATGGTCCCTTTTAGTGTGAATATTTAGTCTTTTTCTACTGCTAAAGACTTTGTTGCAAGCTTGGCAAACAGTTGCACTTGATATGCCATGTACGGCTGACACATGGGCTTCTCTTTGGTGATACTCTTTAAAAGTTTCTATACAATGACTGCATTTGAAAATATAGTCTGTGTGAGCAGTTCGCTCATGTAATCTTTTTCTTACTAATGAAGGGAGAATTTTAGGACAATGATCGCATACAAAACTACCTTTTGTATGATGGACTGTATGCTGAGTTAAAGCATTACGGTTCACGAAACCACTGTCGCAAATTTTACAAATAAAATTTCTGAAATGCATATGCATATGATTGACGAGAGCTCTGAACTTATTGAAAGTGTTCGAGCAAATGTAACATTGCAGTACATCGGTGTCGAATTTGAACGGAAATATATGACTTTTGACATCAAAATAGAATTTTCTATCATGATCTTTATGCAGATGCTCTATGAAAATATCTAGTGTGTTTACGTCCTTATTGCAAAGTTTACATTTAAGTCCAGTTATATCTATCTTGACGACATATTCGGATAAGTTCATGCTTTTCATGAAATTGGCTTCTTTTACATCCGTGTGGGTATCTAGAGTATGTCTCTTCAGATCTCCTGGCTTTACATACTGGTCTTCGCAATAGCAGCAGGTGTATCCTACGCCTATGTGCCGACGGATTGGTGTGGCGTTAGAGTTTATAAGAATCTCTTTTATATTGTTCCTATGTTTCGCTAAGTCTGTTCTAGATGCTGTCTTTTCCTGATCTCTTTCAATGAATATATCAGTTTCGGACATACTTTCTGTATCTGATATATTTGAATCGTTGAGTTCTGAATTCTCGTGTTTTTCATTTGGCTCACCTATAAAGAAGAAAGACGACGAATTAATCCGCGCAATTTCTTCGACACTGAGATTGAAACAAAGCGAAAAGATTGTTTAAAAAAAATGAAATAGTTTGTTACAAATTAGTGACATATTTATGTTTGTAGGGAACATTTTTAACCACATGCAAATTGTGTTCATCAATATATATTTTTTATACTAGACTAGTTAACTATAGTACGCGCCAAATAAACTTGCAATAAAGGTCATTCAACCGCCCTGCCGTCAGGGGCGCATCACCTGTCCGCCATTTTGTAACAATGTCCCTCCGTCATTCCGAATTCGGAATGCGCTTGAGATAAACTACTCAACTTGTGTAGGTACTCTACTCGGAAAGTTTTCTCTCGTTTTTGTTTTGTTATTGCTGTTATTTTGTTTTAGTGTTTTGTTAGTTTGTTGTTATTTTTAATGAGTTTAATTATCTGCCCATATTTAAAATAAAAACGACTGATCATAATTTTGACCAAAGGTTTGGAATCCTTTGTGACAAGGTCGCCTCTTACCACGATACACTTGTATTGATCGTGTTAGCGACACTGCCCATACATTTTTTTCGTATCGTTTTGAAATATTGGGATACATTGGTAGAAGGAGGTGAACAAACTTTATTGCACGCTTATTTGGCGCGTACTATAGTCGGTGTATTTTTTAAAGGTTAAAGTGTAATTTACCGAATTAAAAAACTGTAATCCTTTAGCTAAACATATATATTCTCAAACTTAACTACATTTATTGTGCACACTTAACATCAATGTTTTCTAATATAGGGGGAAGGGGGGCACTTTGATACACAAAAATTCAATCTCTTTTCTGAGGACCATAATGCATTATATTTAAATATTTGTTTTGATGTGTGCATTGGCTGATATGTCAGCTTATATTTTGGCTACGCAAAAACCGCAAAAAACTGGCGACGTATAGAGATAAACCGATTTTAAGAAAAAAACATTTTTGTATCATTCTGCCCCACCAGTGGGGCACTTTGATACATGGGGTGGGGCAGTTTGATACGTATTTTAGATCCATATGAAATGCAAATTTAAACTGACTAAAAACCTAATATATACTGTATTATTACTTAAAATTAAGTAATAAAACAATTTTATTGATTGAGATCGCATAATACTTTTTATTAAGAGTACCTACACATTAGCCATAATCAGTCTCTTAAGTTACTTAAGGAATATAATCACAAAAAAAACAATATTGTCATCATAGAACAAGACTAATTCTGTGTTATTTTCTTAATTATATAATCAGTTATATATACTTACTAACGGCCAGTTTCTTCATCAAAAGTTAAAGTTAAAGTAATGTGTAAAGTAAAAGTAACGGTCTAATTTGTTTTTTCAAGGCTAAAGTGACAGAAAAACTAATAGAAAAATTGAATTTGACCGTTACTTTAACTTTAGACATTACTTTGACTTTTACTTTGGCTTTAACTTTTGATGAAGAAACTGGCTGTAAGTAATCAAACTTTAACATTAAATATTGTTAATGAAACTATAATATTAGAACCTCCTATCAAAATGAACAATGTTTTTCTTAAAAAATTAAACAAACATCAAAAATTTAACAAAAAAATTCATAAAAACTCTCATACAAATTGCAAAACAATCTACAGGATATAATATCAATTTAAACCTACCGAAAATGAATAAAGCAACGATGTTCGAGATGTTCCATTGGAGTCTTCCACAATTGGAAATATAAACTTAGAAGACCCTGCTTTTTTTCTGAGATATGATACTTTATATTCTGTAACATTATACTTAAATATAACTTTGGCAATGTAGTGAATCAGTTTTTTTCTTCTCAAACTTAATTAGCAGGGAATTAGTGTTCAGTATTTACTGGTTCTTCATTAATTACCTCTTCTTCTGATTCCGACGGCATTTCAATGTCTTCTCAACTCGTCATCACAACTTCATCTTGACTAGAATCGGAATCTATTTCTGCAGGCAAAGAAGTCATTCTCTTTTTCTTTTTTGGCTCAGTTAATCCCAACAGATTTTTCGCTGTTTTTAATTCCCTTGCATGCTGTTTTGCTTTTTGTAATTATCTTTTCTTGTTCTTTTCATTACGTAAGCTTTCTAATCTATTTTTTCTGGTGTTTCAGTGTATATTCTTGATCGTCCCTTTTCTCTTCCTTTTTCTTTTTAAGACACTGTCAGTAATCGCCTTTTTTGGATAAAGTCACCATTTTCTGAAAAAAAAAGAAAAAAAACAATAAAATAAACTATTATTTTTGACGGGGCACTTTAACACACTAGAGGGGCAGATTGATACGTATCATTGTACCCCGCACATTACCGTATCAAAGTGCCCCAAAGGACTTTTTCCACAAACAATTAATTTTATCAAATATATAATAATCTTGCAATCAAAAACATTTTAAAATACAATAATAACTATATTTACTTACCTTTAGTAACAAATTATAACAAAAACAACTAAGAATATCCTCCTGAGAGACAATTACATTTTACGTATTTTTTTTGGAGGCAGCGGCGCACGCCACTTCCAACACGTTAGTGACCGTTGAGGCCTAACGCCAAACTGGCGGCGAGCGGTGTCACAACTGTGATTCTTGTGAATGTCCTTGATCATTCTAGTGGTGTGCCGGATTGTGTAGCGTTTACCGGTTTTGAGATATAGATACTGTACCAATGTGCCCCGTGAATCAATGTGCCCCTCCTCCCCCTACTGTACAAAGGACAATGAGCGTTTTGGTCTATCTCTCCTCTAGCATTAAGTGATATATCAATAGAAAGCTTGTGTTATGTAGAGTATTTTCTTGTATAGCGGCGATTGTCATTTGTTAGTATTTAGGGAGTTAGAACGTGTTAAGTGAAATAATAACTACGTCTAAAATCTACTGTAACTTCTAAAGTACTGACAATTTCTTAGAGGTATGTTCATACGAAATGTTCTATTTATAAAGGCCTTTCCAGTGATATATAATTCATTACTAGAGAAGGAATCTAAGAACTTGAAACTAACTATCGATAAAAATACCTTAAACATGTTCTAGCATCTAAAGTACTAAGAATTGGTAAGTAGTATGTTAGTTCAAAATGTAACGCTTGAAAAGACCTTTCAAATGATGTATGACTCATTACTAGAGGGGGATTAGACCAACATTCAAACATTTCGTCCATTGTCCTTTACGAATATTCAATTCTTATAACATAAAACGTATTGATACATTTTTCATATATACTTAATATACAGATCAGACGTAGAGTGACTTAGGCTACATTTTATCCAGTTACGGGAAGAAGTTTCCGCGGGAAACAGCTAAAGATATTAGTAGTTATTAGACTATACGAGTCTTGCTGATCTCCTAATGGCGCATCCACACATGCCGCCGGCTTATGCCGCCGGGTTTCAGACCGCCTTGCCGCTGAATGCAGGCCGCCGGCTTTACGGCGGCCTGCATGCTTTTTTTGGCGGCGTATCGAAGCCGCAAGCAAACTGCCGCCGGCAACCAAAAGCCGCGCGTGCCGCGGCTGAGATGCGGCAAATGCCGGCGGCACGGCCGCCGGCCATGCCGCCGGCCGTGCCGCCGGGCATGTGTGGATGCGCCATTAGAGACAATAGCCGCTGTGATTGGCAATTGTTTTGTACACCATTACCATAACCTGTCTAGCCTTTTTCTAAGTATGTGTCAGCTTAAAGTCTAATTAGAAACAGCTGAGTACCAGTGCTTTACAAGGAGTGACTGCATATTTGACCTTCTCAACCCAGTTACCTTTTTTTTAGGAGGGTGAAATCCTCATGGACTTCCTCCGCCTGGGGAGAGGCGAGGGGTGTGCCGGACTCTTAACGGCTAAAACCCCCTGTGTCCTCCTTGCACGTGGGCGCGGGGCCACGGCAATCCAAATTCTTCCGCAGCCCCGCACTAGTGCTGGCCCTCGTACGGGCCTCGTCTCTTGCACGGGGTAGTGAGGTGTTCGCCTACCCCGTGCATCATATCCTCAGGGGCACGCGCCGACACACACGCGCACCACTCAACCCAGTTACCTTGTCAAACCAATATCCCTAGGTAAAATACTGGTTGTCAGATTGACAAAATTCTGTCTATGTAACGACTGCCAAAGATATTGAATGATTCAATATTTATTTATTAGGAATTTAAAGATGTTGTAAGGTATTAATCACTGGGATGCTTAGACCTCATATGCCAAGTTAAACTAGGTTTCTGAACAAACGCCTGTTCACATATTTCGCACTTAAAACGCCTATCATTATTATGTATCCTTATATGTTGAGTCAAAGTTGATTTTTTGGCGAAACATTTTTGACAAACTTCACATTTAAAGTCCCTAGCTCCAGTGTGAATTAGCAAATGTTTTTTCAAATCAGACGCCCTGAAGAACGCTCTGTCACACTGTGGACATTTTCGATTCTTCTCCATCATATGAAACCGTCTTATATGAACTTTAACTAGACTTGGAGAAGGAAAAGTCTTTTCGCACGCTGAACAATTATATATCTTCGGAGTAACCCCGTGTACTTTCGTTAGATGTAACTCTTTCAACCAGTATTCTTTAAACCCTTCATTGCAGAAATGACAAATATTCGTCTTCCCTGCATGAGTGTGAGCTCGACTTTCATGGTTCCTTCTCTTAAATACATTGTCAAAAACTACGGAACAGTATCGGCATTTGAAATCTCCTTTCGTATGTGTAACGGCATGTCTGGTCAAGCTAATATGGTTAATAAAACCGGCATTGCAGACTTCACAAATAAAATTCCTGTAATGTTTATGCATATGTTCGTGTAATGGCCTAAAAGTATCAAAAACCACATTATTAGGGCATATACAGCAAGTGAATTGTTCAGTGTTAAATCTGAATGGAAATATTTGGTCTTTTATATCCGTATGAAATGTTTTTCCATGTTTTTCTTTTAAATGTTCGAAAATATTTTCTAGTGTTTCCAAATCGGTATGACATAGCGTGCATTTCAGATCAGTTATGTCTAGTTTGACTAAGAATCTTGAAGGTCCTAAAGTTGGTAGTTTTCCGTAAAATATCTCTTCATTAGCGTGGAATGTTAAAGTGTGTGCTTTCAATTGCGATGGTTCAGCGTATGCTGCATCGCAATAACAACAGGAATATCCTTTGTCCCCATGTCCAAGAATCATTGTAGCATTAGTACATTCTAGAATGATCTTCAGGTTATTAAGGTGCTTATAAAGGAGTCGTTTAATACGCTTTTGAGGAGCCTTGTCTATGCTTATTTCTATTAAACCTTCGTTGTTAGATCCTATGTCTTCAGTTCCCGGCTCTTTTTTGATTTTAGCTGGTGTTGCCAGTTTTTCTTCTTCATCTATAAAGAAAACGTTTAAGTTATATTCATTGTATTTGCTTATAGCATTAATTTTATGTACTTATAGACATTCATATAACAAGATCAAGCCCTACCATAAGGTTAAAACATTTAAACGCCAAGTTATAAATAAATTGATGATTTAAGAAAATACGTCTACAACTTCTTCATGTTTCCACTTCGTATGATACTCCCAGCTACATTTTGTCACGAAGAACATTTCACATTACACACTTAAATCTAAGAGCTAGCAACGTTGTACATGATTATGACCTACCGTGAAAACTCTGGTGAAAGTAAGTAAATATCGTAGTCTTTAGTAAGTACCTAAATATCGCGCATGCGATGCTCGCCTCGGCCCTTTGGGCAGATCAGTTACAATTTGAGACACACAGGGGTAAGAATGTAACATGACCGCCGCGTGCGGGCTAAATATTCTATCAGTTGTTTCGCTTACTAAAAATAGGGAATCATGATGCTATAAGATAAAACAAATCATGAACAGAAACAACGTATTTGAACACTTAAAAATTTATTATCCATAACTAAACTAAGAAACAAACATCAGAGCAGCAAAATAATTGATTACCACAATTAAAACAAAGAAACTAATAATTAATATTCATGAATTGCTAATCAATTAATTAAAGAATTTCTCCATGCTTAGACCTCAAATGACCTTTCAAGCTACATTTCTGAACGAACGACATCCCACAATGTGTGCACTTGAATCTCCTATCATCATTATGAATCCTCAAATGTTCTACAAGAGTAGACTTTCTTGCAAACGCCTTCAAACAAACTGTACATTGAAACTCCTTTTCACCAGTATGAGTGATCATATGTTTTTTGACATCATAACCAGAGAAAAACCGACTATCACAGTACAAACATTTGTGTTTTCTTTCTAACAAATGGTCTCTTTTAACGTGGATCCTTAACTTGCGTTTGGAGTCAAAACCTCTGTCACAAGCGTTGCATTTATACTCCATTCTGCTTACTCCATGTACTTCGAACAAATGCTGTTCTTTTAAATGATGTTCTTTAAATCCTTCGTTGCAATACCCGCATCTGTTTAAGCTCTTAGAGCTGGTATGCAACCTTTCATGAACCTTTTTCTTAACATTAGTGTCAAAGACTTTGCAGCAAAAACTGCAGGGAAACACCCCTTTTCTATGTATATTCGCATGGCGGGTCAAACAGCCCTTATTAATGAACCCAGCATCGCATATTTCACAAACGTAATTCCTAAAATGTTTGTGCATATGTTCTAGTAGTATTTTGAATCTATAGAAAGGTCTAGAACAAAGGCAACAGGTCAGTTCGTTGGAATCAAATTTGAAAGGCATTATATGGCTGTCGATATCCGTGTAAATCAATTCGTTATGGTCTTCTTGTAGATGTGTTGTTAAATCTTCTAGACTGTCGATTTCTGAGCCACATATGTTGCAGGTCAGATTGGTAATATCCAGTTTTATGCAGTATTCTGACACAGAGGTTGAGCGGGTGCACCCAACTGTAGAGTCCGGTTCAGAGTCATGGCAATCGAAGTAATGTTCCTTTAAGTCCTTAGGATCTGGGAATTCCTTGAAGCAGTAACTGCACATGTATCCTACACCTCCAACACGCAGTATGGGAGTTGCATTCGAAGATTTTAATATAACTCTTAGGTTATGCTGATGTTTCTCTATAAGACCTCGAGATACGGCCTTCGGTTTATCCGTTACCTTATTTTTGCCTGCTTTACCTTCAACGATCACTAAAACAGCCGAATCAACATTTTCCAGTTCTGTTTTCACGTGCACTTTTCCTTTGTTACCTATAAAGAAATTTTTATATGTTACTTTCACGTTCATTATTAGCTGAATAGCTGTTAGCGTGGTAATATAAACCACGGATATTGTTTCATCATCTCATCTGCCGAGCCTTTTCCCAACTATGTGGGGTCGGCTTCCAGTCTAACCGGATGCAGCTGAGTACCAGTGTTTTAAAAGAAGCGACTGCCTTTCTGACCTTATCAACCCAGTTACCCGGGCAATAAGTAGTTCAATAATCAAAATTATTTTTCTATTTACTTGCAGTATTTAAGGGACGGCTTGTCCACAGAAAAATGAAGACTACAAGTTGGAGACCGGATGATATTATAAAACAAGTAAGGCTCGGGCCTTGAAAGTATGTTGTATTAGGTCATGTCAAATATTGAGTTTTATCAGCTAAGGAATCTGTACTTATGAAGTATGGTCATGGAATATTTATTAACTTCCCTGTTCCATGAGTCATATGTGATACATACCAATTGTTTAACTGTTGTGTCTGCTTCGTGGACAGTGAAGTAGTTAAAATATGGTACTCGAATCTCACATGTGTAATTTGGTTATGCGACATGTATTTTTGCAGGTGATACAGTAGTTTAATTTGTAACGTATATCAAAATATTTCGACAAACCAGCTTTTGGGATGGGTAGAATATGATCAAATGAGAATCTTTAAGATTTTAACATTTTAATAACACAAACTATTGCCGAGTTTCATGTACATTTTAAGTAAAAGCCAGTACGTAGTTCCTATAACATAAATTAACAAACAAAAATGTTTTTATTACTATTAGACCTGCATCTAAATGCTTGGAGTTCATGTCAAAAATGTAGTGGGTGGGGATTGAACTCACGACCCTTCGATCGCAAGCCCGAGATCTTTAGAAATTAGGATTCTTTCAAGGGTATTGGCGGTTATATTTATCTTTATATAATACATACAGTTATTAAATAGAATAAGTTATTACAGTTGAATATCTAAGAACTTCAGAACGATATAAAGCTTTATCAGAACCAGTTCTCTCCGATTCGACCTGCTGGGCTTTGCAAACCGTCGGAATCAGTGGCTTTTGCTTTTTTCTGTATGTTGTTGATTCCTTTTTATATCCAACTAGCTTCTGCCAGCGGTTTCACCCGCATCCCGTGGGAACCTCTGCACGAACCCGGATAAAAAGTAGCCTATAGCCTTCCTCGATAAATGGGCTATCTAACACTGAAAGAATTTTTCTAATCGGACCAGTAGTTCTTGAGATTAGCGCGTTCAAACAAACAAACTCTTCAGCTTTATAATATTAGTATAGATATCCAACATGGCGCTTTTGTCCTTTCTAGCACACATTATTCTGCTAATCTATTCTTGCTAACTAAGTAGTTTCTTTGTTTGGTAATCGTATGGCTCAAATTTAAAACTTTTATTTATAAGCCATTGGCACGCCTCTTTTAAAACTGATCTTAGGTTAGGAACTAGGAGCAAAAAAGTCCGATTCGCTCTTGCTTTAGTTAACAAGGGATCGCCTTGTTTAACATCTCTAATTTTAATTTTGAAAAGTTGGGCTTAGGGTTTCATAAAAAAATCATCTTATATGTCTAAATAGTCTAGTAGAAGTTGTCTATTCTTAGGTCACATTCAGCCCATGTCTATTCTTCATATGTCCTTTCCAGCTACATTTCTGCACAAATGCCTGGCCACATAATTCACATTTGAACCGCCTATCATTGAGATGTATCCTCATATGTTCAGTCAAAGTATTCTTCCGGCCATACGTCTTCAAGCAAATGTCACATTGGAAATTCTTTTCACCCGTATGCTTAGTCTTGTGTTTCCTTAATTGGTGAAGACTGAAGAAGGCCATCTCACATTGATCACATTTATTCTTCCGCTCCATCAAGTGATCTCTCTTAGTATGTATCGTTAAAGCAGGTTTACTTGAAAAGGTTTTGTCGCACGCCGTACATTTGATGGCATGAAATTTAACTTTATGCACTTTTGCTAGATGCTTGTTCTTTTTTATATTAGTTGTAAATCTTTCGTTGCAGTAACCACATGTGTGAGATGAAAAATGTTTATTATGTGCATAGTTTTCGTGTGCCTTTTTATTTCGTGCAGTATCATATACTTTGGGGCAGAAACTACATTTAAATGTCTCCCCCTTATGTTTCGCTGAGTGGCGCACTAACCCTATTTGGGTGACATACCCTACATCGCATACGTCACAAACGAAATTTCTGTAATGTGTGTTCATATGTTCCTGTAGTCTCCGAAATTTGCCGAACACGCTCGAGCAAATACAGCATTTGATGCTGTCAGTATCAAACTTGAAAGGCACCATTTGATCTTTGACATTTTTGTGAACAAGCTTTTTATGTTCTTCTTGGAGGTGATCAAGCAACTCCTCAAGTGTAGTAATATCTTTTTTGCAAAGGTTACATTGTAACCCTGTAATGTCTAACTTGACGGTTACTGACGATAGGTGTTTCCTATTTCTCCGAGTGTTGCTTGCCTGCTGAGTAACCGGATTATGTTTATCGCTATGAGTTTCTATCGTATGTTTTTTTAGATCAGCAGGGTTGTGGAACCCATCTCTGCAGTAACAGCAAACATATCCCAAGTCTGACCATCTAAGTATAGGAGTAGCGTTGGAGAACTTCAACACTGTTTCTATATTACTGTACCTCTTCGATAGTTCTGTATTTATCTCCCTCTGGGCTTTAGACCATACAATTTTAATACTTTCCTTGGACACTTCAGTGTTGCCACCTACAAAGAAAACAATAACGTTATTCATTTGCCTCTGGTGCGTCACATAATCCGATGAGGACTTTCTAAATAAAATTAAAATAGTTGCATACCAGTACGCGGTCAAGCGCGGTCGCAGCAAGACTTGGTTTGTTTATGTTATGTAAATTAATTTCGGGCTTTTTGTCATGTTTCCTGGTAAGGCTTCTGAAACGATGACTTTAAAAAACATGGTTCCTGAACTCCTATTAAATAAATGTTGATAACGATGAATAATAGTGGTTAAAATGATTCATTATTTATTAGTTTGGATCTCGCAAAAGAATTTTTTTACTTCTCCTCAACACCTCAATTAGAAATCAAACAACAACTTCAATAAAATCAATATAATTCATTAATTAAAAACGTCAACTACATAAATAAATAAACAGGAATGTCCAATATATTATTATTGCTTAACAAAATTCTACTCAAACAAGTTCTCCGTGCCTACTCCGCATGTGGCCTTTCCAACTGCACTTTTGCACGAACGCCTGACCACAATGTTCACATTTAAAGCGCCTATCGTCGTTGTGAATTCTCATATGTTCTCTTAAAGTTTTATGCCGTCCATAGCTCTTGGAACAGACGGTACATTTAAACGTTCTTTCTCCCGTATGCTTCACCATGTGGAGTTTCAATGCGTTAGGCAGATAGAACCCCATATCGCATTCCGTACATTTGTATTTCCTTTCCATCAAGTGATCTCTCTTCGTGTGGGTACTGAGAGCACCTTTATTGTCAAAAGTCTTATCACACGCGTGACATCTTATAGTTTTCATTGTGACTCCGTGAACTTTCACTAGATGCTCGTCCTTCTTCTTGTAATTTGTGAATTTCATTTGACAGTAACCGCATTTGTTGAGCAAATTCGCGTGAATATGAACGGATTTCTCATGACTCTTTTTCTTTCTGTGAGTATCAAAAACCTTTGGACACAGATCGCATTTAAAAGTACCAGTTTTATGTCCTTCTACATGGCAAGTTAGTACGTTCTTGTTGATGAATCCAGCATCACAAAATTCACATACAAAGTTTCTATAGTGTACATTCATATGTTGCTGCAAATTCTTAAATTTGTAGTAAACGTTTTGGCAAAACATACATTTGAGTGCATCGTCGCCAAACTTGAAGGTCATTACATGGTTTTTGATGTCCGTAAACATCTTTTTATCGTGCGTTTTCATCAAATGATCACTAATTAGTTCTAGAGTATCAAACTTTCCGTTGCAAATTTTGCAAGTAAGATCAGTGATATCTAATTTGACAAGGTATGAAAACATCATTTTGCCCGCCATGAATTTTAGTTTAGCTTTATCATCGTGAACTTCAAGAGTATGTTTTTTTAAATCAGCTGGGTCTGGGTACTCGTCGCCGCAAAAACTGCAGGCGTACCCAATACCCCCTCGGCAACGTATAGGGGTAGCGTTGGTACATTGCAGTATAAGATGTATATTACTTCTATGTTTAGTTATCTCATTGATTTTGATGTCTTTAGGCTCTGCGATTCTTCTTCGAGTGCGTGTGACACTTTTGGGGTTACCCAATCGAATCGGGGCGTTCACGTTACGTGGAACACCTAAAAAGAAAAGGAAACAGTTACTGTATGTTCTGGAAGCTTCTCTGGCTTATGTTGCACTGTATGCACTATTTTCTATATCAATCTGGTACTCATCATGTTCTAAAATGGTTCATACTTGACGATTTCAGAATGAAGTTTGTTACTTGACGGAAATATCCAGTGAAATGTTCGGTGGTAATGAAATAGCCATTAAAATGTTAAATTATGAATCATGTTTGCAGTCGGTAACACAGACAAATGATTCGATGATGTAAGTTTTTCCATTTATGTCAGAATATATGCAAAGCAGGCATAGTAGTTAATGATTGTAGCCGATTCTCAATTAGTGAGCAATATTTTTGGTCTAAGCAGTTAGAGTTAATGCATGGAGTACTTTTTAAGGAAATGAAAAATAACCAGAAGCTAACAGACAATTGTCAAATATTTATTCATTAAAACAATATCCATATTTGTATATAATTATTACACATATATTCACATAACTAACATTTGCAATATTAATTGTCAAAATTAAAATTAAATTAATTACAAATAATGAATGCCTTTATAGCAAAATAAATTCCGTCAGCGGTTTCGCTGGTGTCCTAAGCGAACCACTTCCTGTAATAAAAACTAGCTTACAGCCGCCCTCGATAAACACTAAAGAAATTTTTCATATCGGGCCAGTAGTTCCTGAAATTATGGCGTTTAACGAAACTTCAGCTTTATAATATTAGTAAAATTTAATTGTATTGGTAAAACTTCATTATATTGGTAAAATTTCATTGTAACAAATTCACAGCTTTAATAGATAATTCTTATCAAACTATAGTCCCATGCTTCGATCGCATGTGACCCCTCCAACTGCATTTTTGCACGAACGCCTGATCACAAATCTCACATTTGAACCGTTTATCATTATTATGAATCTTCATATGTTCTCTCAGGCCTTTCATTAGCGAATAGGACTTACTACAAACTTTACAGGGAAACATCTTAACCCCACTATGTTTCACCATATGGTTAGATAACAACGCTTTCGTGAAAAATTCCATGTCACATTCTGTACATTTAAATCTCCTTTCAAGTAAATGGTCTCTTCTGATATGCATCTCAAGTTTGCGTTTCGATGGGAAAATTTTGTTGCATGCTTTACATTCTTTTGGCTTATTAAGTTCTACACCATGTACTTCAGCCAAATGGGCACATTTCTGGGGATACCACAAGAACTTTTCGTCACAATACCCGCACTTGTTCAAGCATAGTAAATGTACTACCTTTTCGTGGTACCTCTTCTTTTGTATCGTGTCAAATTTCTCGTCACACTTACAGCATTTGAAATGTCCTACTTTATGGGTTAGTTTGTGATTATACAACATTCTTTCGTTAACAAAACCAGTACCGCATACGTTACAAACGAAGTTATCATAATGTGTGTACATATGTTCTTGTAGCACTTTGAATCTATCAAACGTATGAGGACAGAAAGAGCACTTTAGTTTAGCATCCTCAAACTTAAAAGGGATTATATGGCTTTTGATATCAGTAAACATTGGTTTCTCGTGTTCATTCTGTAGATGTGTTATAAGTTCTTCAACTGTTGACAAGCCTTTTTCGCATAGAGTGCATTTAAGAGCTGTTATATCAAGTTTTACTAAGAAAAGCTGCATCCTCTCCTTCTTCATAAATTCAGACTTGGTATTCTCATCGTGTTCCTCAATTGTATGTTCTTTTAAGTCTGCAGCTTCTGGAAAATTTTTCGTACAAAAGCAACAGACGTAGCCAATAGCATATTTACGTATAGGTGTAGCATTACTACAGAGAAGAATCTCTTTAATATTATGTCGGTGTTTTTTTAATTCTTCTTCGCGTAACCTCTTCATTTTGATGGTTTCGCTAACGTTCTCAGTTTGACGTTTCTTAGTCTTTCTGGCCGCTTGTAATTTAGTGTTTGTAACGATTTTGGGAGCAAGTTCTTCTTTGATCCCCTTCAGTATTTGGCTGGCATGATTTGTGGCATCATTTCGACCTATAAAGAAAACAGGGCTGTAGTTTCACGTATTCCTCGGTCAGTGTTAAATTACTGAAAACATGCTTACATTCATTGTGTTTTATCCTTATATTATTTGTTCAAATTGGTATCAGTATAAACTTAAATTTCGCAAATTATTGGTCGATGATACTTTGCCTGAGTTTTGTAATTAGTCGATCTTTATTTTCAAGATACTAGACCCTACTAAGACCCGGTAATCTTAGGATGTGGTCAGCTGAAGTGACTAATCGCCGAGGAGTTCAACTATTGATTCAGAAAGGTCTACGTATGCCATCAGGCTGATATGCTAATACGATTCGTAGATATATGATAAAATATAAGAAAGTCATGTATTTAATATGATGTTTTATTGCAGTAACATAAGTTTAGGAGCTAAAATAAAGCAAGATGCCTAATATAAATAATTTGCTTAATAACAATTATATTACTTAGTCATACTTATTATACATAATTATCAAATATAAATCAAATAACAGGTTTTTATGTTTTCTTAAAAATGTTACTTGTAGGAGCGAAATTCTAATACTACCACAAAAACCTAAGTCTTCTTGGCAGTAGGGTAAAAGAAGCGAAGTTTTCTCTAAAGGCACTTTTCTTTTTGATTCTTTAGGATTATAGGTACCTATTATAATTTAATGATTTAGCTTAGATTAAATCTACTTCTTGCTTTCGTAACCAAACTGCTGCCAACTTTTTCATAGATTGTCACAACACATTGGAATCAATTGATTGTCTTTTGCCCAAGATTTTTGCGATGCCGTCTTCTGGCACCAGTATTTATACATTTACACAGCCACATCATGTTTGGATCTCATATGATTCTTCCAGCTACACTTCTGCACAAACGCTTGACCACATTGATCACATTTAAAACGTCTATCATCAGCATGTATCCTCAAATGTTCTCTCAAAGTATTCTTACGTCCATAGGCTTTCAAACAAACGTCACATTTATAAGGCTTAGCTCCTGTATGTTTAGCCATATGCATAACTAGCTGCTTCTTACCGAAGAACTTCATATCACAGTGTAGACACTCATGTTTGCGTTCCAATAAGTGATCTCTTTTTATATGTCTCGACAATCTATCTCTTCTACTGAAAGTTTTGTCGCAAGCCAAACATTTTAACACAAGGGGTTCAGCTCCGTGAACTTCTACCATATGCTCATTCTTCTTAGCGTAGCCTGTGAACCGTTCACCACAATGAGCACATTTGTTCCGCCTGTGATCACCGATGTGTACGAATTTCTCGTGAGTCAGTTTCTTGCCTTGAGTATCAAAAATTTTTGGACAGAAATCGCAGGAGAAATCTCCTTGCTTATGTCTGCTTAAATGACTGCGAAGGGTTCGTCTATTAACAAAAGACGAGCTACAGATATCGCAGACAAAATTACTGTAATGCACATTCATGTGTTCTTGCAGTAGCTTGAACCGTTCATAAGATTTCGGACAAAGCATACAATTCAACGATTCCCCATCAAACTTAAAAGGGAGAATATGATTGTTGATATCCCTATGTATAACCTTCTTGTGTTCGTTTTCTAAGTGGTCCATGACTGCTTCTAGGCTTTCGATATTTAGTCCGCATATTGCACATTTCAAACCAGTTATATCCAGTTTGACGACATAAGTGGTGAGAGGGTAACCTTTCATGAATTTACTTTTTGCTTTGTCATCGTGAAGTTGTAACGTGTGGGTCTTTAAATCTCCGGGTAGGGCGAAATTTTCTGAGCAAAAGCAACAAGAGTAACCTATTCCAGTATGCTTTCTAATGGGCGTTGCATTCGAGTTTAGGAGTATAGTACTGATATTCTGCAAATGTTTGTCTATTTCTCTGTCCTCTACTTTCATAGTTAATACACGATCCTTTAGTAAAAGTTCCTTATCACCAATTTTACACTTTTTCGATACGGTTACCGTCCAATCGACAGATTTGTCTTTTACTTTTGCAGATTTCGGCTTTTTGAGTGCTCTCAATACTTTACTTACATTCGGTTGTAATTTAATTTCTGTATCGCAGCCGAGACCTACAAAGAAAAGTTTGAGTTAAAATCTTCGATATTCATCTGTCTTGCTATTTGGCTAAGTAATAAGGTTAGTATGTCGAAATTGAACGGTGTTCTAGTGTACCTTGACTTTAGAAATTCATATATACCTATAATTGGCAGATAAACCTATATGCGTAGTGCTAATTAAATCTAATCACATAATCACTTCGTAGCCACGTCATTTCAAACAAGAACATCATCATCATCAAATCAGATAATTGCCGTCCACTGCTGAAATTAGATCTGTCTAAAGGTGTGAACAGTGAACAGGAACACTATTCCTCTTTTATATCCATAATTTAAAAATTGCAACTGTAATTTAACTTATTCGAAATATATTTCTTTAATATTAAATATTAGCATATTTCCATTAGTTTTAAGTATTTGTATTTTGCATACCCGTAATAAGGGTGAAATATGTTCAGTACACGAACTTACACATTTTAAGATCCTATGTAACACCATATTTCTCGCAAATAAATGATTTATTATTAAAGAACGCCATCCCGATTATGGACGCCCAGTAACAACAAAAACGTAAAATTACTTTAATATCCAATTAAATTAGTGCAACGGTTTGTGTTCACAAGAACAACAAGATTAAGGGAAGAAGTAGAGTTTTCCGTGGTCATACCAAGCACTACGTTCTATAACCCAACTTTCAACGAAAGATTATACATATACTTCTGGAGTTCTAAAATACTCCTGAAAACCTCAGATCTAAAAACTCGTTAATGACTAAGGAAAATTAAGATTTTTGTCGCAGGGTCTTTGTTAAGGTATGAGGTTTATCAAAATATAAAATATCGCTCCTTGCAGCACACTGGTACTCAGCTGCATCCGGTTAGACTGGAAGCCGACCCCAACATAGTTGAAAAAGGATAGCAGATGATGTGTATCAAAATAAAATGTCAAGTTTAAGTCATCATAAATATAATAATTTAAGTCTAACATACATTGATCACCAGTACGTACAATTATCACGATTAAATACTTTATAAATACATCTTAAGCCGCTATTAAGTTTATACCTATTTGTAAAACATACTGAGGATTTTCATAAATAGGTATTTGTGATGATAGATAACCCATGTTTCAGAAAATATTTAAGGAATATAAATGACGATCCTGCGCCTGATTTCTTCTATCATATCCACTGCCTTTCTGCTGACCTTTTTTTGGTCAGGAAACCATCAAAAGACTCGTCCCGCTGTGGGTGCAGCGTGAGGGAGTGTCAGACTCTTAATGACTAAAACCCAGCATGTTCCTTCTTAAGCCCTTCATGTATCAGGTCCGCAGTAACTCGTACAATCTCGCAGCCCATAAGTGACTTCTAGTTGCGTACATAATTGTACTATTTGCCTCTATCGTCCAAATCCAAATATCCTTCACATCTTCGCTAGCTTACAAACAATTTGGCAATCAAATCCTCAAGTCAGTTTACTGAAATTCTTCATTACATTTCCTTGTTGTTTTGAGACGAAGAAAAAACACAACCCTTTCCGGGCTGTCGGATAAAACAGCTACTTCAACATCACCATCCTTCTCTACTTCGCCATATTCGGCACCATCATATTTTTAGAGATCCCATGATTCTTCTTCATATGTTTTCTCTTACTATTCTGCGTGGCATATGCCTTGCCACAAACCTCACATTTGAACTTCCTCTCATTCGTATGCGTGGCCATAAAATGACCTATCATATGCCGTTTTATGAAGAACCCCATGCTACACACGGAACACTCATACGGCCGTTCCTTTAAATGTACACTCCGCATATGCAACATTAAGTTTGATTTCAAGTTAAATTTCTTATCACATAAATCGCATTTGATACCTTCGGCGTTATGCACTTGGATCATATGCCTAGTCTTTTGATAATAATTCTTGAAACGGGCTTTACAAATTTGACAAACAGAATGACCAGCTATCCCTTTATGTTCAGTATTCACGTGAGCTTTTTTCTTGGATTCAGCGGCGAAAACTTGGCCACAATGCCTACACGGGTAACTGGACTTTTTCTTGACATGCGTGGTTTCGTGACGGTTTAATCGAAAGGAGTTCACGAAGCCCGCACCACAGGTGGTGCAAATAAAGTTCCTATAGTGCACATTCATATGCTGCATCAACAATTTCATGTTATGGAATACTTCGTTACAGAGACAACAGTTGATCTGCTGTTCATTTGTTAATTTGAAGGGTTGGAAGTAATCTGTGACTCCTAGATAGTATTTTTTATCATGTACTGTGACTAGATGCTCTGTAGCACTTCGGATTGATTCCATATTTTGTTCACAAAGCGTACATTTTAGATCTACAATATCCAACATGGCGACGAAGCTAGCCATCCCTGACCCCGACTTATAAGAAGGTTTTTCTTTCGCGTGGTCGTTATGCGTGTGGGTCCTAAGTATATCGGGGTCCGGGTAAGTTTTGAAGCAGTAAGCGCATATGTACCCTGCATCATTCCTATCTTTGAAGGGAGTAGCATTCGTGTACTTGAGCAATGTGGTAAGATTATGCCACTGTTTCTTCATTTCAGGCACTTGTTTTTCGCGATACACTAAACGACTCAACGTTTCGTCGTCGGTTTCCTCCTTAACGGCGCGTTTGCGAAGTTTTTTTGTTGCTCCGGTATCGCCTATAAAAGAAAAATAACTCTTTCACACGCGGTTCACGTCTTCTTAGTATTAAATCTAGCAGGTATCAGGAATGGCATTTGGTGGCATATATTCTTGACACTTACAGGCTATAAGGCTTAATTTTAACAAACGCTGCAGAAATTATCGGCGGCGGCCATTTTGAGTGAACAACGCCATTCAATCACACGTCTATACCGTTCAGTCGACTTGTTGACTGCAACGTTCTACGACCCACCAAGATGAGGCTTAGCCAATTAGTTGAATATAGAACCTTATGATCAAATTAGTATATAAAAGCATCCAAAAATTAATATATCCTACACGATCTATCTTAACCATAGATTTGAACGTGGTCCTACAAAATCCATGGGCAGTTGAAAATAATAAACTTAATGAATTATAAAGCAATTGGAGCAGTGATCACCATGCCAGACTGCCGAAATGATAGTCCTGGGTTCGATTCCCGTTACGGTCAAAAATTATATGATGAGTATGTTTATTGGCTGTGATTTGGGTTTTATATTAAGTAGAATATGAAGTTTATAAGTTATGTTAACATCCTTAACACAAGCTAATCAATACCTTCCGATGGGGCTAACCTAATCTGTGTAAAAGATGTGCAATAAAAGAAAACAACTGAAATATAATATTAGTTTATTTATAATACATCTATACCATGTACAATGCACATAATCAGAACTTATTCATAATGTTGTTCAATAAGAACACGTGATTGCATTCTCTAAATTATACATACATATGAATAGTTTGGCTCATATTTAACTCCTAATGTCATATCTCGATATTTTTTGAAGCATGTTAATAAATACTTTTCCATATTTACATATTAGAATTAGAGCCTTGATATAAAACCAAAAACTGAGAACCTCCTCTTTTACGAAGTCGGTTAAAAATCATATAAGGGTGATTTGTATTATAAACGGTTTTTTTAAAAAATGTAGTTTTGTTACTCTTTCTTTATTGTTTTAGTATATAGCTTTTATATCCGAATATCATCGTTGATTGCACGTGTATCATTTAATGTCATCATTTAATGTATGGTAAGTATTCAAAATAAAAAAATAAATAACGAAATAAAACCTTTTTTTTATTTTTTTTTGATGGTAAGTATTATGATTTTGCAAATATCGAGATATGACGACTGAAAGTTGTCTAAATGTGTAGAAATAAAAGTAAAATTATTCATCATATTAGTACTCCATTGTAAACTAAAAACAAAACATTTATATAAAATAAAAAAAAAAACAAAATCATTGGAATCGCAAATATATCTCAAATTATTTCATCTATGTATGTCGTTTGAATAAAATCATACTATATTCAATATTTTGAAAATCGTGTTCTATACAAATTTTTTACATGCACTGAATAATGTCAAGGCCCTCCGAAATAAAAGAAAAAAAAAATTGTATGCAGTTTCTTGGTAATACAGAACTATGTTCAGACGACAGCACATAAACCTGACAGTTGTGGTCTGTCAGATGTGTTCAATAGATGTTCAACCTTATCACAATAGTGGAAGGTTTATGTTCGATTGGTAACATTTGACAGATTCGAGTAGGTTGACCTGCTGGCGCCTGTACACTCATTTCGGGTGCAACATTTTAAACATTATTACACAAAAATGCATTCGAATCTATTTTCTTCAAATATTAAAACTTCTTAAGACCGAATCATGTAAAGAAGTATATTATTTGAACATTGATGGAATAAAAAAAACATTTAATTAGGTCTGTGAAAAAGTGGTCGCCATTTTGAAATTGACATTGACAGATATAAAAGCGCGAAAATATTTTATTAGCTAACGCTCAAACATGCTTATACTTGATCCGACATTAGAATTCAATGAAAAATCACACATTTTTTCAAACAATGCAATATAAATATGACTTTTAACTAATAGTTAACAAAGGAACGGAAAAAAAATCTGTCTTTATTACTAAGAAAAGGTCCTCGGAATGTCCTATAACCACTAATTTAAACTCTATTCGAACTCTTTCTCCTCTTTTGCCTTCTCTGCTTGCGCTTTAATCTTACTCTCTGCCGCTATCTGCTTCAGAGTGAGTTCCCTATTGTCTATCAGATGCTTTACATCATCAAACTCTTTGAAGATATCCAAGTCGTCTTGGTGGAGACGCACATGACTTTTCAGGCTGCATTTCTGCATGAAGGTCTTATGACAAATCTCGCATTGGAACCGTTTGTCGTCTTCGTGTATTTTCATATGTTCTTTAAGAGTTCTGGCTCTTGAGAACACTTTGCCGCAGACATCACAAGAACATGTCTCACTTCCCGTATGCCTTGAAAGGTGGTCAGCCAGACCTCTTTTGGAAAAGAACTTGGCATTACACTTGTCGCATAGGAAACTCCTTTGTTGCAAATGGTGATGCTTTATATGCCTGTTCAGCTCAAACTTCTTCTTATACGTCTTATTACAAGCATTGCAAGGGTATAAAATTGGGGCTTGATTGTGAACTTTCACAAGATGCTCGCTTCTATCATAGTAGCTGACGAAAATTTCCGGACAATGAGGACATTTGTTCCTTAGCCAACCTCCCGTGTGGACACCCTTTTCGTGATTCCTCTTCTTCGTCAAAGAAGTGTAGGATTTATCGCAATAGTCACAGGGGAATATGCCTTGCGCATGAGTCTTGCCATGCTTCCTCAAAGCCGCTATGGTAATATACCCGACACCGCATTTCTTACAGCAATAATTCCTATAATGACTGCTCATATGATGGTAGAGATTCTTAAAAGATATGTGAACTACAGAACAGATGACACACGTAAAGTTGTGTCCATCTTCTAACCTGAAAGGGAGTATAATGTCTTTAATGTGCTTGTAAATAGTTTTGTTGTGAATGGCTACTAGATGGTCCTTGAGATCGTTCAGGTCCCTCATGCCTAGATTACAAACAGTGCAATGTAGGTTGGTGATATCGACCTTAATGGGGTTGTAACTAAGTTTGTAGTCTATAATAGTGTTGATTTTGTCTTTTTCGGATTGTTGAGCTGTGTGGGCGCGGAGGGCGTGAATGTCGGGGAACGCTTTTGCGCAGTAGAGACAGGAGAAGCCGCGAATGGTTTTGTCGCGAAAGGGGCTCGCGTTGGAGTATTGCAGTATGGCTGTTAGGTTGACCCTGTGTTCTACGCGCTCAGGGGTGGCGCTTTCGTCCGATTTCTTTTTCCTTTTCCTGCGTTTGGGCCCGTCGTCGTCCGTTCCTACAACAAAGGATCACATCTCATTATCTTCGGCCATTCTATGTCTTCGTATAAGAGGGTTATCTTCTCGAGGACTTCGGGCGTTTCATATTTTGGTCACTCAATGGGTTTTCCCGTCAAAAACTTTGAGTCATTCATTTGGAAATTAAAGGATGTCTTATTTTTGGGTCACAAAATCGGGTTTATTTTCTTTTTTCACATTAAATAAACATAAGTTTCGCATGGTATATTTTACCGAAGATTCTATTTTAGTAGATGTAGCTAGTGCAAATATCGGAAACCCTATTCATTCATAGCTATTTATAAAGTATAACTGCAAAGGTTGCAAAACGAGTGAAAAAAATGTTCATGTAAACTGTTCAAATATAAGAGTTCACAGAAAAAAAAATTTCATAACCACATAAAGTGAGTACTTAACTTCCTCTGGACAGAAAACTTGCCAAAAGAGGCAAAATGCGTACATATGGACCAAATTCATTTCTAATATTGAGTAATTTAATAGTAAAATATCTCATAAAACAAACTTAAATGCTAAATAGTAGGACCTAGAACTTCCATGTCTTATTGTGACAAAAAACTATAGCTAAGATTGACTGGAAAGAATGCCTATGGCACTAAGTCCGCCTATGTAATGTTTCTGTTGCATAAAGTTTAATAAATAAACTATAAACTCCTTTTAATATTATTCATTCATCAAGCCATAGGACGCAGTGCCGGATTTATATTTTTAATGAGTGTAGGCTACTTTATTTCCGTCGCCCCATGTACAAACAATAATTTCCCATTTGTAGTAAATTCGGCCAAGAGGACTTTATACATTTTTTGGGCTAAACTATTTAAAGTACTTATAAAAAACCGTGATAAAACCAGTGGACGTGTTTGACTTTTATATTCTGAAATCTGCCGCCCCTAGGCCGCGGCCTATTCATAAATCCAGGACTGATAGGACGTCTACTGAGCATAGGCCTAAGGCCTTACTATTGATTTCCAAAAGGACCAATTGGAAGTGAGTTGCGTCCAGAGCCTAACCGCGACCTTTGTATAATGGTCTGACTACCTTATTTCAACTGATCCACATTATGTGCTTAGTGGCAAAACGTCAATTCCTTTAAACTCGTGAGCGTAAAACGTCCCTTTTCAAGTATGAATCTCAAATATACCTACTTTTTGAGAAAGTCCGCGTCGCAAAATATCACTTATAAAAGAATATATATATCTTATGTTTTTAATATAGTCTAATACAGAAAACTGTAATCATTATAACCTATTTATTTCTTAACTTATCGACTTAATGAAATCCAGCGCATAATTCTTCAAATGGTTAATGTGAATAAAATGGTGTTCATATTTAAATATTAATAAAGAAATCAATATTTGGCTATTTATATCTCAAGGTTTGTGCTAAGTGTTCACGACATTAGTTCAACAGCAGACATTTCAGAATTATTCTCATAATAACGTGTAATGTGAAATTTGGCACTGTTCAGAATTGTGTTGCTGGGGAGTTTGTTCCACCACTTCCTCCCATCAAAAACACACAGGAAGTGGTGAAAGGCGGGCGTTTTGGTGGCTGTTTTTGTCAATTTGACCTTCAGACAGTGCTGATTTTCAGCCTACTATGAATACGAATAATGACTTTTATCTTTATCTTTAAAGCATTGCGTATTTTGGGCACGTTAGTCGTGCATCGATCGACTTGATTATGGTCTCATTGGCGTCTTTTCTTCGAATATGAGCAAATCTTCTTGGACGCCTTTCTCTTTCTCAGTCTCATAGACGTGATATTCGTGTAGACAGAATTCTTCCTGCGCCATTCACAACACATTTCATTTTTGTAACAGTCTATGTTGCTTCCGCATCAATCTGTATTATTCGTGCATTTCTACGTGTTCTTCCCGTATTCAGTGTCTTGCACTAAGATAACCCATATTTTTTTCTATTGCTGGACGAAAATAAATTACTATTGCCAGTTTCACCATTGCAGATAAAATATTTACCAGACATTAATTAACCCTCTCATTAAAAAATAACACCAAAAAATAATAAAGGAATAACCATATCCATTTCCATCGGTTTAACTTTAATCCGAATTTATTAATGAGTGGGTAAAATTTTCCAAATTGGAATTAATCTGGAAGATCTATCCAGAAATAGTGAAACTAGCCCTTATTCCTCTGTTGAACTAAGCCGTTTCAGACAGGTTTAATGTAAAATTCTTTAGTCATGTTTAAAGGAGTAGGTAGTATATTGGTTAAGTAACGGCCGCATACTGAAACGATACTCAATTTTCAAAACTATTCAGAAATAATCGTATCTCTGTCACATTTATATAAACTGCAACAGAAATACTTTTAAGTAGAACTTAGAGTTAATTACCGTTAGAGTACACCGGGGTAAGTTCAAGAACGGTTTAGAGTCTATGGTGTATAATTTCAGAATAAAAAGTTTCAAATGTAAAGAGGTCAAATAACTTAAAACTAGACATGCAGACACAGAACAGTAGTGCAAAGTTAAAAATACTTCTATTACTGTGAAAAAAATTGCAATATCATCATCCAAACAATTTAATAGAATTTGAAAAATGTTCATATTCTTTTGGTACTTACCTTTTTTTCTTTACCTTTGGGTATATTTTCCTTGTAACGTAAATGTAATTGGAAGAAATTTTACCATCGTCCCACTTTAGGATTGATTCTATAAAATGCTAGCTGTTTCAAACGGTTTCCCCCGCGTCTCGGGGTCACTAGTTTCCGTACCCGAATAAAATATATCTTACTAGTAGGGCTGCCATCTCGAATTTCATCAAACCCGGACAAATATTAAAAAAACCCGGACATTTGGCGTAAATCGCATTTTTTCCCCGAACGAGTACGATTTTTTTTAAACAAAATAATACCTAATTTGTAATCCATTTACTATTAACATATACTTAAATTCAATGAGGTGCTTCCTTACATGAAAAGACCGGGTTTTCCCCGGACACTTCTTGAAACCCCACCCGGACGGCCCCCGGACGGCCTCCAAACGAGGACAAATCCGGGGAAACCCAGACGGATGGCAGCTACTTACTAGCTATCACCAGCAGTTTCACCCTGCACCGCACATGGATATAAAGTAGCCTAACAGTTATTCTCATGTATATGTTTTATTATTGGCAACTTTCAACATCCATTCAGTAGTTCTTGCGCGAAATAGTACCAAACATACATGCATCCTTAGAAACTATCGCATTTATAATATGAGAAAGATTCAAATCACCCTGCGTAATCCCTGCCAAATCGGTTCAGCCGTTTTAATGGTGCAACTAACACGACTTTTTACATGCCTCCAGAACGAAAATTACGAATAGGTCAGATAGGCAGTCGCTCCATGTGGCACACTGGTACTCAGCTGCATCCGGTTAGACTGGAAGCCGACCCCAACATAGTTGGGAAAAGGCTCGGAGGATGATTATTTAAAAGATTATCATTTAAAAAAAATCTATGTAGAACCGACGCAACCTGTAATATAAAACTATGAACATACGTTTGGATGTGATAATATATTTTTAACTTTGCAACACCGTAACATTCTATAACTAGACATGTATATAAAAATGGAAATACGTTGAAAAAGCTGTAATTAATTACATAATGTTATATTTATTAATGTCTGAAAGGATCCTTGTAAAACATTGGTACTCAGCTGCATCCGGTTAGACTGGAAGCTGTCCCCAACATAGTTGGGAAAAAGCTCGGGAGATGATGGGTCTATTTCATAATATCAATTATTTAGATAGTTATATTCTAGCCAAAATGCTACAAAGGGTGTGTTAAGTATGAATGTGAAAGAATGGAGAGGCAGAGGTAGACCGAGGAAAAGATGAATTGACTGCCTGAAAGAGGACATGAATAAGAAGTGAGTGGATGTTATATGACAACTGACAGAGAAGAATGGAAGCGGAAAACATGTTGTTCCCAAATTATTTATTTATTAACGCTCAATCTTTCTCCACGTGAGAGGAGGCCTGTGCCCAGCAGTGGGACGATAAAAAGGCTGTAACAACTTTGGGAACAAGGCCGGAAGGAGGATAGTTCTCTCGCACAACTTTTTGTCGTACGAAACATTGTGCATCGGGACACGGTGGTGACGGAGGTTTTTCAGATGGCTAAAAATTCAAATCATACTAAAAGAAGGATTTCAACCATGTTTAACTAATACGTGGATAAAATTCACATGTTTAAAAACAGCTTTTCCAACACATTTCAAAGTGATACAATTGACCGAGTGTGCAAACTTTCAAAACTTACAAAATAACTATATCTTGAAGATTACATTCAAAATCTGTATTTTTTGCATAATTTTTAAGGACAAGAAACAAATCACATTGTACAAATGTTTTATTTCACGATAGCGGTTGAGCCGTATTTGTGTGCGTAAATAAATATACATACAGTTATCGGCACGGATATCGAGCCCTCGGATGAAGAGTGGGGATCGCTTTGCGCACCGTACACTTATGGCAAGAAAAAACACACACCCTTTTATTATTTATTTTTTCCTAAGTTCCCTATGTAATTTCATACTAGCTCAATGATTTAAAGAAAGATTTTTTATTGATTGATTTAATTGAGAAATGGAAATTGGGATGGAATTAGGTAATCAAAAGTGTTTCTAATTTAAAATATAGGTTATATTTTGTAGTTTGACAAAAAAAAACTACTTCGTACCTTGGTACTTTTCTTGTTAACAGTTTTGACCTCGAATTTAATTTATTCTTTAATGAAATGAAAAACATTTTTTATAAAAAAAAAAATATATTTCATAAAAACTGGTGTCAATTAAATTGGCCCGAAGTGTACTCGTCGTCGTGACGTACGTCAATCGCAGCAAAGAACCAATCCCGAGTGACGGCTTTGCGCGATGCGCTGCGGGCCAATCACCGCTTTACCGCGGCCCCCGCGCTCACTTCATACCACCAAAGGGACCCAATAAATCGCTTCTGCGCAGGTGAAAGTCAGGGCTCGACATCCGTGCCGATAACTGTACTAATTATTAAGTATGGGCACAACGAGTGGGAATATTAGGTTGTAAGTCGAAGAAATGTGCACATTAAAGGTGAAATTTCAATAACCGCGTGTCGCGTGCGGCCGATAGACGACGATTTCCATACTATAGTGACTATTGAAACGAATAATTTCAAACTAAAGATCACACGTAAATGAATTGCCAGTTTTAAGGCGAGATTCTACCAGTGTGCGGCACAGTGACGCAAACAAATGTATCTTCTGGTCTACTCGCTCTAGCAAACAGTAACAAATTACGTGCGAACATTTCTCATGTCCGCGAAATTGCAACTTTTGTGAGCGAACATTTTTTGTGGAATCTCGCCGTTACGCTTGTCAATTATGCGTTTTTTTTTACGAGCTCAAGTTGGGATTAATCTCTGTAGTAAATGTTTGACACAATATTTTTTAAGCTTCTTCTCCAAAATAATTTCGAGGTGCTAAACCTCAAACAATGCGATTCTTTCCGGGTTGCCTTACATGTCGCCACTGATAAACATGTCAATATGTGCTTAGCGAAATATTGGGCCTCCAAAACTTAAGTCCAATTGACTCGCCAAGAAAAACTAGACTTGGTCTCCAAACCAAGATCTTAATTATACTTTCTTTTCTCGCATATTTCCAATCCATCTTCGTTAAACTTTCGTCCAATTTTCCTATTAAGACATTAGGATCTCCACTCTTTTTTCCAATCTGTAATAATTATTGGTCTCCATTATGTCTTAAAAGACTTCAAAGGTCTTCCACATTTGTCTTTCATTTGACTTTGAAGCTCATTTTCCAATGTCTTCATTTCTCATTATACGTGAAGTGAAACATATAGTCATATACGGGACGCCAGCTTTCGTTACACGTTCAAATATACCAGATAGTACGCATCTAGACATATGGGACCTTTTTTTATGTACGCAAAAACTGTTAAACCTCCTCTAAGATTAAAAACCACTCCTGTATACAACAACACATTGAAAAAATACACAGAAAAGTACCCTAAAATTCGTGTGCACACTCGACCAAAGTCACAGTACAAATTATAATTAAAAACTTACGTTTGTTAGAGGTCTCGCCGTTGTCGGTTTTGGCCTTCTTGGCGCGGGTGGTCGTGGCCGAGGCTTTGGGTCCTCGTTTCTTGGGCTTCGACTCTTCAGTCTCCATTTTTATTGGCACTTCGAATTCTAGAAAAGAAAGGGTGTTTGGTATAGTCGTTAAATCAGGTAGGAATTCTTCTAGCTGAAATAGGATCTGCTTTCATTGAAAGCAGAATCGAGGGATGAAACGTAGCCACAGACAAAGTATGCTAAGTATGAATGTGGATGGATGGAGGGAGAAGAAGAACGAAGGATTGCCTTTTATTTCTGATGATGGGAGGGAAATCATCAAATGACCCCTCCCGTGAGGGAGTGTCAGACTTTTATTTACTAAAACCCATCGTGTTTCTTCTTAAGCCCTTTATGTACCAGGGCCTCAATAAATTTCGAACAATAGCGCAGCCACAGACCAGTTGCTGACCATACAAAATTCGTGGGTAGGCTTTAAAAACTTCTCACCTCCGTTCATGAAACGTGGGCTTAACGACTGCCAAAGATAGATAGATAAGATAGGTACAAACGACAGCCGGTATAGTTATCGGCACGGATATTGAGCTCTCGGCGGAAGAGTGGGGATCGCTTTGCGCACTGTACACATAAGGCAATAAACCAATAAATCGCTTCTGCGCAGGTGAAGGTCAGGGCTCAATATCCGTGCCGATAACTATACACGGAGTCCCGCTATAACATACATGTTTCGCAATTCATGTGACATCAAAAGTAAATAAGCAATCAATTGTAAAACTAAATTAACATAATATGAATTTAAAAAAACTTGCGTCCCATTGATTGACACTGCTGAAGAAACAAAAATCGATAAAGAGGAGGGGCTATCTTTTTTTTTTTAACGACGCCAAAAATCATCAAATGACCCCTCCCGCTGTGGGTTAGCAGCGGTGAGGAAGTGTCAGACTCTTACTGACTAAAAACCGTCGTGTTCCGTCGTAGGCCTTTATATACCGGGGCCGCGGTAACTCGCGCGAACAATCCCGCAGCCCCGGCAGACCTTGGCCCTGTTGGGCCCCGCTGGGGTTGCTGACATCTCTTTGAGGAGCGCGTGGAACAACGCTCGCCGCCGAGGAGGGGCTATCTTGAAATAGGTTATTCCGATGCCGTTTTCGCCTTTGCTGATGGTGGCTCCAACATTTTAGAAAAGTTCTCTCGCATTTTTTTACTGTTTGTTAGAGCAAGTAGACTAAAAGAAACAAGTGTTCGTCAGCTGTGCTGCACACCGGTGGAGTCTCGTCTTTACATGAATAACTAGCTACTTCCCCCGATTTCTCCTACTCTCCCTAATTTAACCATCTTCTAAGGATCTGGATTTGGATCTCGATGGAGAATTCTGATGACAACACAATATGGTACTGTCGAACTGATGTTTGGACTTGTTAGAAAAATCTCGTGATAAAACGTTCGTGTTTTACTAGTTTTTTTATTATCATTTATTTATTAATATAGAAGTGTAGTTATAACTTACCAGGGCCTGAGAATGCGTCGTCTCCGGAACCAAGGTCATCGGAATCTTCCCCGGCTTGCAGTTCAACCTTCACTATATTAGCTGTGTAAGCAAAAATCTATGTTATTACAGGTAATAAAACGTCCACTGCAAACTTTTAGTCGGCCGATAGTTAGCTTACACTCATAAATCAGTATGAGAAGAATGGTACAGTCGACTCTCGTTAATTCAAACCTGCGATAATTCGAACCTCTCTTTAATTCAAAGTTATCACGAGTTCCCTACAAAATCTCTTAATATTTCGAACTAAATCAATACATTTTTATGCTCTTGGTAATTCAAACAAAAAAATCATTGCTATATAACAAAATGACGCGTTATTTCGAATTCCTAGGCGTCCAACACTCGACAATTCAAAGTTGCAAAGAGAAAGAGGCGGAAAAATTCTAAGTCAGGAGTCAGAGAGCAGTCTGAGTAGCAGCAATCTGCTTTGACGCAAATCATTATGATAGAGTTGTTTCGAAAGATTAATTAATTCACATTATGAATACATGTAGTTATGTACCTACCTACACAAATGTGTCTTGAAACTTTTGACATTGTTATAGAATACAACAATAATAAGCATAACATTATTCAATAATAATTGATCAACACTTAATAATTCGAAGTTTAATTTATTTTCTCTCACAAATTTCGAACCATTTAATATTTCAAAAACTCGATAATTCGTAATATTTTAAGAGTTCCTCCAGTTTCGAATTAACGAAAGTCGACTGTAGTACAAATTACGTAAAGGTCTCTGCACACAGGACGGCGACGCGACACTGAGCAGTTGTAATATCTAGTATATTATAACTGCTCAGTGTCGCGTCGCCGTCCCGTCCCGCCGCGCCGCGCTCGCTGAGTGCAGAGACCTTAAACTCATAAATCAGTATGAGAAGAATGGTAGTACAAATTACGTAAGTCAACTGGCTGGTATCAGACTGACTAAAAAGTTTGACTGCATTCAGATTTAATTCTAAATTCAGGGAACCTTTGGACTAACTTTTTACATATTTTACTTTTAACGTCTAGGAAGAGACAATTTTTTAGTTTTTTAAGAAGATGCTCCAATTTGTTTAACTTTCTTATTTTTTTTACGTTTTGTTTAAATTTTTTATATTCTATCTTTGTCCACATAAATACCGCACATAACCTATATTTTGACTAAACTTAAAACTTATGTAACCGCAACTCGGGCTCACAAGATACAGGCCTAGCCTAGTTTGGGGACCGCCGATCCACGAAAGCAATGTCTGCTACTACAATATAGTTACACCTAACCAATGTACTTTACTTAACTATCGGCCGACAGTTTTGTCTACAGTGTGCTGGGGTTCTAAAGCTTTTATTATTAGCCTTTTCTCGCAATTGTACCATCCTTTGAGAAGAATTACTGATGCTGAATTCTATATCAGCAATCAAAATCAAAAATCGTTTATTCAAACTTGGCTGCAAAACAGCACTTTTCGAACGTCAATCTTAGAAAGTAGATCCTATGGGAAATAGACCCTGCGAAATTTCGTCCAAATCGGTTCAGCAATTTGTTCATTAAAGAAACTCATTATTGAATTTACTATATAAAAAGTATCAGTGTGAAAATTTAAAGCACATATCAAGAAAGAGTATTATAAAATAGGTATGGATATGAGTGGTCCATATAATTTTTTTATTTAATGCATCTTGCATACACTGAGGGTTTTGTTCATACATTTTACGATTACCTGGCAACATAGAATAAAATGGATGGGCCGATTCAGATAAGAATTGGATTAAATACTGATAGAATCTAAAAATTAAATTGGGGACAATTTGAGGTGACAACCTTAATACAATATTTTCAACTAGCTTCTGCCGGCGGTTTCACCCGCATCCCGTGGGAACTACTTCCCGTACTGGGATAAAAAGTAGCCTATAGCCTCCCTCGATAAATGGGCTATCTAACACTGAAAGGACCAGTAGTTCCTAAGATTAGCGCGTTCAAACAAACAAACAAACAAACTCTTCAGCTTTATAATATTAGTATAGATAATAACATTAGCATTTCAACTTACGTCTAAACATAGTCTTGTTCTGCAGGTGTATTTTGAACTGTTCTTCGGTGTGCAGCACCTGCTTCTTAAAGTTGATGGCGTTCCGCAGCTGTGTGATGCAGACCTCGCATATGCCCCCATCCTGCCCTTGCTCTGATACTTCTAACTGTTGATAAATAGAATTTTTATCTGTAGAAAATGTTTTAAGAGAGAGAGAGCATGGTTTGTTGGTCATGTATTATAAGGAGAATTATAAATTACTAGCTTCTGCCAGCGGTTTCACCCGCATCCCGTGGGAACTACTTCCCGTACCGGGATAAAAAGTAGCCTATAGCCTTCCTCGATAAATGGGCTATCTAACACTGAAATAAATTTTCAAATTGGACCAGTAGTTCCTGAGATTAGCGCGTTCAAACAAATAAACAAACTCTTCAGCTTTATAATATTAGTATAGATAGCTTCTGCCAGCGGTTTCACCCGCATCCCGTGGGAACTACTTCCCGTACCGGGATAAAAAGTAGCCTATAGCCTTTCTCGATAAATGGGCTATCTAACACTGAAATAAATTTTCAAATCGGACCAGTAGTTCCTGAGATTAGCGCGTTCAAACAAACAAACTCTTCAGCTTTATAATATTAGTATAGATAAACTGTGATTGTAATTGTAAACCTCTCGAGTATGAGGGTGTGGGTTTGATTCCAGGTCAGGCAAGTACCGTTGCAACTTTGCTAAGTTTATATGTAATTTCTAAGTATACCTAAGACACCAACTGTGGGAACTAGTGCCCGTGTCAGGATAAAATATAGCCTATTTAACTTAGGAAGGATAAAGCTTTCCAGCAGTGAAGGAATTTTTCAAATCGGTTAAGTAGTTTCAGAGCCTTAAGGGGACAAACAAATAAAAAATGTCCCTTTGTAATATTGGTATATGCAGATTAGTAGTGTTCTTGATTCTTTGTTCAATAAGGTCAAATAAGATAGATATTAATTAAATGGTGTTTTTATTGCCTATTGATAGTAATAGAGGTGATAAACCATTAAATAAAAAATATGTGCAGACAAGACTCCAATGAAGACGTCAACAAAAGAAACCCTTTCTTTTATTGATCTGGTCTATTTTACCAAGAATTAAGTTTCTAACTATATTAAGTCGTTAACAACACGATTTTTACGAAAGATACGCATCAAGTACTACTTATTTGCCGCAAAAACCTAATTGTTGGCTGCCATACTTTTTTTCTATAGCAACCGGACAAAGTAAATAAGAATCGCAGTTTATATAGTGTTATGTGATTTTTAGATGAACTTAGAATATCAAACTGCAAAAATATGTGAGATGAAGTGTTTGGATATCTTTTCAAAGTTTACAAAGGCCTGTAACTTACGTTTATGTCGAAACAATCTCTCAACATGTCGGAATATATCTCTTCTTCGCCCATCCAATGATATGTGCTTTTAACGTCCTTAAACGCACCCTCCGACGCACAACACCGACACATACCATTATTCACTGAAGTCTCCATATTGTTTATCGTCACTTTTCTATCATTTACACATAAAAACCTTACATTTACCTATTTGGAAAAAAGCTATAGGACGCTACGACTTCCAAGCTCCGCCATTTTCTAAAGTTTTTTTGTCAATCCGATTTCGTTTGGAAATGGGTTACAGGCAAAGGTGAAAGAAAGCAAACAGCCAGGTATGTAAAATTTTTGAGCTAATGAGGTAACAAATTATCACAAATATTTTAAATAGTTATTGTTGACATTATTTTTTTTGTTTAAAAATACATTTATCTTAAAACTTGCAATTAATTTTAAACCAGAGGCCATTTTTGTTACAATATTGCCAAAAAACACAAAGGAAAAAAAGAAAAACAATTTGACATAACAGCTGTCATTTTGCGTTTCAAACTAATTTTTACGATCATGAGCCTCGCTGCTCGACATGTAAAAAAGACGCATAGCGTCAAAAATGCAAGAGTAAATAGGACACACATAAAGAATACAAAACATTAATACAGTGCATTAGCTCTGGAACACACTCTGTCATTAATCAACAGTCCGTTCTGTGGGTTGTACTTGTAGATAAAAATAATAATTAATTGTATTGTATATTAGTTATAATTACTAAAAAACGTGTTAAGTGAGACTAACGCAATGCCCTACGGTGACCTGTGCCGCTGCTGCCTGTTGCGGCCTCCTGACAGAGGCTTGAAGACTCAGTATTCAATGGTGGGAAAGTCAGAAGTTTATGCTGATATGCTTAAGGAATGCTTTGAAATTCAGGTAAAAACTCCCTTTAGACCAACCTTTTTAGTGCTATTGATAATTTATAGACAAGCCTGACCTACGTTTAAATGTTATTTAAATACTTTGGCTCTTTATTTAAAAGAAAGTCAAATCACATTATTTATAACATAGTGAGTTTTAATACTTTTGACCCCGATTTAAATAAAGAAATAAATATGATGATGTTTGTATATTGATGAGAATAAACTGATGATTAATTTTAATATTACACTTTGCTTTATTCCAGTTACTGGTTTGTCTTAGAAATTTACACCATTTATACAATCATCTTAGAGGATAATTTTGTATTGTATTCATTCCTATTGTATTTTCATTTAAATCAAAGTAATGCACCAAAAAAATATTTTATTTTCAAAAATCTTTACTAAAGAATTATAATGTTTACTAGCTTCTGCCAGCGGTTTCACCCGTGTCCCGTGGGAATAGGGTTACCATATCTCAGGATTTGTCCTGAGATTTCAGGATTTTTCGACTCTTCTCAGGATTCCGGCCGGATTTAGCAAATCTAGTGATAGCTCAGGATTTTGAATGAAAAACAGGTTACATTTTAAAGATCTCTCTTATTAAACTACTAAAAATAATCTTCTTTCGGTAACAATTGTAGTTAAAATCAATACTTATGTATTAATTGAAAACCAACTTAAAATGATCTTCTTTTGGTAACAATTGCAGTTAAAATCAATACTTATTTAGCGAAGTAAAACAAACTAAAAACAATCTTCTTTTGGTAACGCGTGCGCAAGATCCGCAGTGTACCTATACAACGATAATAATACGTTTTTGAGAGAAAATTCTCATCTGTAGAAAATCTCAGGACTTTTCCATGGAAATCAGGCCTTTTCTCCGGACTTTTGATTTTTTCATCTGGTAACCCTACGTGGGAACTACTTCCCGTACTGGGATAAAAAGTAGCCTATAGCCTTCCTCGATAAATGGGCTATCTAACACTGAAAGAAATTTTCAAATCGGACCAGTAGTTCCTGAGATTAGCGCGTTCAAACAAACAAACTCTTCAGCTTTATAATATTAGTATAGATAATGTTTATGATTGTAGGAAAACATCTTGGGTAAACCCACCCAGAGATAAGTACCTTTTAAAAGTAATTCCCCATATTATGACTATCTGATATATCTTTAATTATATCAAGGCCTAAACTGAATCAATGAAAATAAGTATCTGATAAATCAATTTTGTCACTTTTGCAATTTTGAAAGGAACAATGCATTTTGCTTTTTTTTGTTAATATTAAATAAATAATAAAATAAAATGTTTATTTCCAAAAAAAGAATAAGTACAGTTTACAATATAACATTGGCCCCAAACTAGGCAAGCCTGTATCTTGGGTACCAATTAAGAGGGTTTATCAAGGATGTACATAGCAAGATGACTTATAACTAAAAGCTAATAAAATTTAAGAAATCTACAAAATATTAATAAAATATGACAATCAAAAACGAAGTTCAGGAACAAAATTTATAACTAACTAGCAGTGTTCCCGCAGTTTCACCCGCGTCCCGTGGGAGGTACTGCCCGCATCAGGATAAAATATAGCCTATGTTACTCGCAGATAATAAAGCTTTTTAATGGTGAAAGAATATTTAAAATCGGTCCAGTAGTTTTTGAGTTTATCCATTACAACCAAACACACAAACAAACAAACAAAGTTTTCCTCTTTATAATATTAGTATAGATAGCTAATAACAAAAAGAGATCTATTAAGGTAAACTAAAATATGACAAAAATAACGAAAGAACTAATAACAAATCTGATACAAAATTAAATTGTGGTAAAATTTTTATTTGAAAACTGATCAAAACCAATAAAACCTGATGAGGGATAGATAATTTTAAAAAGTGACATAAATACAATAATAGCTATTATTTAATCAAATCAATCTTTATTTTAAACAGTAGCTTATACCCAACTATTTATACATTACTAGCTTCTGCCAGCGGTTTCACCCGCATCCCGTGGGAACTACTTCCCGTACCGGGATAAAAAGTAGCCTATAGCCTTCCTCGGTAAATGGGCTATCTAACACTGAAAGAAATTTTCAAATTGGACCAGTAGTTCCTGAGATTAGCGCGTTCAAACAAACAAACAAACTCTTCAGCTTTATAATATTAGTATAGTTATCGGCACGGATATTGAGCCCTGACCTTCACCTGCGCAGAAGCGATTTATTGGTTTATTGCCTTATGTGTACAGTGCGCAAAGCGATCCCCACTCTTCCTCCGAGAGCTCAATATCCGTGCCGATAACTATATAGATAACTATTTATATTCTAGACTGGAGGCTGGCTGTGGTCAGCCAGAGTCTAACCAGATGCAGCGGTGTACCAATGTTTTACAAAAAGCCTGTCTGATCTCCCCAATCCAGTTACCCGGGCAACCCAATATCCCTTTTTATGACTGGTTATCAGACTTACCGGCTTCTGACTACCCATAATCTATACTAATATTATGAAGCTGAAGAGTTTGTTTGTTTGAACGCGCTAATCTAAGGAACTACTGGTCCGATTTGAAAATTTCTTTCAGTGTTAGATAGCCCATTTATCGAGGAAGGCTATAGGCTACTTTTTATCCCGGTAAGGGAAGTAGTTCCCACGGGATGCGGGTGAAACCGCTGGCAGAAGCTAGTGACTGCTAAAGATGTTCAACGTCAGCCTGGACCTACAGTTTTAAATGCAAAAACTTAAAATCTATGCATTTGTTTCAGATGCAGTGTACAGAAGAGAACGAGATGGGTATATGTGAGATTTGTGTCACTCGGCTGCGGGACGCCAGTGACTTCAAATTGCAAGTCCAACAGTGCCAGAAACAGTTAATGACTAACCTAAAAGGTTTTACTGTTAAAGGTATGAATATTTGTGACTTTCTTACTATCAAGTTGTTTTAGAATCGTGCAACTTATTTTATCTGAACAGAAGGAGAAATAATTGTTTATCTGTTTGTTTCTTACCCGTGTCCCATCGGGCTGTGAGAGTGTAGGAATAGTGAGTGCACCTGTCTCCAAGCAAATGTGCGTGCACTATAATAATTATGTCCTGCGCAGTTGGCTAATCTCCTTATATAAGAACAGCCGCCATGGCTGATAATTGGCTAGGAGGACATCATCGTCGCTTGTTTCTTAAGGCTACACACATGCCGGCGGCAACGCCGCCGGTTTCATGCCGAGCTGCCATGCCGCCGGCAATACAAGCGGCACAAAATCGTTTTTTTTGGTTGGTTGGTCGTGCCGGCGGCTTTGTATGCCGCCAGGTGCACGGCGGCTTGGGCGGCGGCTTGCCCGGCGGTCCTGCCGTCGGCACTGTGTGTAGTAGCCTTTAGAGGCTCCAAAATTACTTAATCGATATAAAACTTTAATTGTTGGGAAGCCACACTATCCCCTAGGGCCTAAGACATGGATAACATCGCGTGGAACAGCTAGTATTTTTTATTATTATATTAAACTAGCTTCTGCCAGCGGTTTCACCCGCATCCCGTGGGAACCTCGGCACGGACCCGGATAAAAAGTAGCCTATAGCCTTCCTCGATAAATGGGCTATCTAACACTGAAAGAATTTTTCAAATCGGACCAGTAGTTCCTGAGATGATGTTCCTGAGAGAGCGCGTTCAAACAAACAAACTCTTCAGCTTTATAATATTAGTATATATATTCAAAGTAAAACACATACTTTGTCTTTTCAGATGAAACAAGTCCAAAGGTGAAGGAAGAATATTTAGATTTGGATGATGACAATGACATATATTTCCTGGGTAAGTTGTTTTTGAAGTCAATAAACCCTGTTTGTTGTGAGCAGAGCATTTTCCCAACTATGTTGGCTTCATGTCAAAAAGGATGCAACTGAGTACCAGTGTTTTATAAGGAGCGACTGCCTATCTGAAATCCTCAACCCATTGCTTTACCTTAGGCCGGCAATACACCGACCGCTTGAAGCAGTCAGGGGCGACAGCTTCAAGCTGTCGACTGCGCAGTGAACTGCAGTTGTATGGACGCACATACACGAACCGCTCGAGCAGTTGCAACTGATTCGGGCTGGACAGCTTCAAGCTGTCGACCCAGACTGCTTCAAGCGGTCCATGTATTGCCGGCCTTATTTATCCTAATAAAATTGACTACTTGAAAAAAACTTCCATGTAAAGAAAAGGCCATCTTTACAGAACTTAAAGAGGAAGCCTCCGACGGCTTCGAGTTGAAGGACGACGATGACGACAAGAAGTTGGCCGAGATGTTCGGTTTCACTGACGTCACTGTGAAGAGGACCTCCGACAGGCGCCGGAGTAAGAAACGACTGCTGCTTGACAACGGACGGAATGGTAAGTTATAATGGCGTCCAAGGCCGACGTCTGCCACGGCGGCTCTTCACTCATCTCATCATCATCCTCTGAGCCTTTTCCCAACTATGTTGGGGTCGGCTTCCAGTCTAATCGGATGCAGCTGAGTACCAGTGCTTTACAAGGAGCGACTGCCCTACGTATTGTACGCGATTGTACTCCTCAACCCAGTTACCCGGGCAACCCAATACCCCTTGGTAAGAATGGTGTCAGACTTACTGGCTTCTGACTACCCGTAACGACTGCCAAGGATGTTCAATGACGGCGGCTCTTCACTCCATAGCATAAAACGAAGTCGTTTTTTCTGTCCCTTGTATCCCCGAGTCCCTTATGCCCATTTTCACCAACACAAACCTAAATTTAGGGATCCCCTAAGAGCATTTAGGGAACACTTAATACGAATTTCGTTTTCACCAAAGTTTAAGTGTCCCTTACGAACTTTATTATTGGGGGACCCCTCATTCTAAGTGACACTTAGTTAGGGAAACGTTAAGAGATTGTTGGTGAAAACGGGCATTAGTACGCTTAAATTACGCCACCGATTTTCATGACATTTTCTTCTTTTTCATTATTTTTCAATGATTTTTTACTGACTTCCAATAAAAAGTCTTTCTTCACAGAACTGAAAGAGGAAGTCTCAGATGACTTCGGCTTTAACGATGATGATGACGACAAGAAGTTAGCGGAGATGTTTGGAATAAAGCGGAAGAATAAGAAACGGCTGCTGCTTGACAATGGACTCAACGGTAAGTTGAAAAAAAAATCTGTTCGTCGGTTCGTCCTCGCTTAATCTCAGTGACCGTTAGCACTACAGACCTGAAATTAAGTACCAATACGTATGTCAATCATGCCGAAAGAGTGCAAAAAGAAAAATTATTTATAAGGGTACGCCCCCTACATAGAGCTTTTTTTTTTAACGAAGTCAAAAATCATCAAATGCCCCCTCCCGCTATGAGTTAGCAGCGGTGAGGAAGTGTCAGACTCTTACTGACTAAAAACCGTCGTGTTCCGTCATAGGCCTTTTATGTATCAGGGCCGCGGTATCTTTTTCTCTTACCTACAGACAGACATGTGTTGCTGGGGAGTTTGTTGCGCCACTTCTTCCCAGCACAAACACATAGGAAGTGGTGAAGGGGCTGTCTTTTGTATTTTTTTGACGTTCACAAAGTGCTGTTTTGCAGCCAAGTTTAAATAAATCATTTTTTATTTTTAACTTTCCAGACATAAAACAGAATTCCCGCATAAAGCTGTCTCTCCATGTCGGGCAGTCGCGGCTGCTAGCGAGTCCGCGTCACGGCGGCGTGTCGGACGCCAAGAAGTACCGCGCTAATGTAGAAGCGCTATTGAAGTATTCTAACTGCACGCCTTTTGGGACTAAGACTATTGCTGGTATGTGGAGATGATTAATTTATTTTATTAATTTACTAACTGTTTTCTCGCGGTTTCACCTGTTGGAATTACTGCCCGGACCATGACAAATATGGCCTATGTTAAATGAGAGAATTGTGGTGGCCTAGTGGGTAAAGAACCAACCTCTCAAGTATACGTGTGTGAGTTCGAATCCAGGTCTAGCAAGTACCAATGCAACTTTTCTAAGTTTATATGTAATTCCTAAGCATATCTTGGACACCAATGACTGTGTTTCGGATGGCACGTTAAATTGTTGGTCCTGGCTGTCATTGAACATCTTTGACAGAAGTAGTCAGAAGCCAGTAAGTCTGACAATCGGTCTTAACAAGGGGTATTGAGACCCCAACTTAGTTGGGGAAAGGCTAAGCAGATGATAACTTGATTGATAACAATATGTTGACTTGGACAAAAACTGGGGCCCGATTCTCCTAAGTTAATAATGTCAAAATCGAATAGAAATTGAATCGCAATATGATCGCAATAGCAGTTTTAACCATATCGGGCATTCTGTTACTAATATAAGACCAATCGTATTCCAATGACATTCGATTGGTTTTCGATTGGTCTGCTATTTTGGTGATTTTGGTCTAAACGGTAGTTTGCTTTACAATCATTTTGCAATCGTAAATCATTTGCAGACAAAATGATTCATTATTGAATGACAGAAAAGGATAAAAACGTTTATTTCAAAGAAAAAATAGCGGAATGCCACATACGCTTCAATCGTAATCGAGTCGGGATTGGATCTCAGTCGAACCGAGTCGAACGTGAATCGTATGTCGCTTAAGTAAAATTAGGAGAATCGGGCCCCTGTAGCTATCAAAATTTACATATCTACTTACTAAAATATATTTTCTTTCCAGGAATCCTATGTGCCTACTGCAAAACGACTTACAAAGATCTACCTCATTTACGAACACATTTACAGGAAGAGCATAAATCTGAGAGCCTCATAGACAACATGAGAATGGACAAAAATAATCTGTCTATCAAGATGGACATTACAGATTTACAGTGTAATCTATGCCAAGCAAATATCAACACTATAGCTAATCTAAAAGACCATTTAATTAAAGAACATGATAAAAAATTGTATACTGATGTCAATGATTATATTTTAGAGTTCAAGCTGACGGACGGTGAAATTCTAAACTGTGCTCTCTGCAATTCAACTTATGAAACGTTCAAAATGTTGTTACAACACATGAACGGACATTACAGGAACTATATTTGTGAAATATGCGATCTAGGATTCATAAATAAGCATAAATTAAAAGGTCATCAACGGACACATGAGATTGGCAATTTTAATTGTTCGTTCTGTGATAAAGTATTTACAACTCGAGTTAGGAAGTTGTGTCATGAGAAATACACACACAATTCTGGTGCCAGGTACACTACGAACTGTCCACATTGTGATCAGTCGTTTACTAGTTATTACAGGAGAAACAGACATATGGCTGTTGAACACAACACGGCAGCCGCTACATACAAATGTAATATTTGTGTCAAATCTTTTATTTTGAAGTCTAAATTAACTTCTCATATTAAGAAGGTGCATTTAATGGAGAGGAATCATATTTGTTCGGAGTGTGGTCAAGGGTTCTTTATCAAGCAATCTTTGGATGAACATATGGTCAAGCATAACGGGGAACGGGTCTTCAAATGTACTGTTTGTACCAAAGCTTATGCAAGAAAGAAAACGTTAAGAGAACATATGAGAATACATAATAATGATAGGAGGTTCAAATGTGGGATTTGTGCGTTAGCTTTCGTTCAGAAATGTAGTCTGAAAAGTCATATGTTGTCTAATCACAGTATGACGTTAGCCGAGTATGAAAATTCTAAGTCTGAAGTTGGTCCGTAGCGAAAACTAGCGAGCTCTTAATAATATATTTGTGTAAAAATATATTAAGTATTCGCTATGTGCAAAGTGGGTGGTGGGGGACGGCAAATCGATCGAAGCGCACGATGTGGCAGAAATGTGAATTAATTCTGGACTGTCAAGTGTCAAATTGCTTTATTTTCATAACTTCCTTTATAATTTTAAGTAAAAACGTAAAAATTTGCGATATGGGTCATAGTACATGCTGTGTCGTAAATTGTAAAAACAATGGGAAAAACAGTTCGTGCAAGTTTTATTCGTTTCCAACATCAAAGTGGACATTACAGCAAAGACAAAAATGGATAGCTGCTGTGAAGAGAAAAAAGTAAGAAATTTAACCTAGTACACTATAATAATAATAATAAGCGTTCCAAAATTACAGTCCTTTTTTATTTGTTTTTTTTTTCAATTTCGTTGAAAAACTAGTCGAAAATCGATATCACAAAGATATCATAACATCTAGTTGACATGATTTGACAGATGACAAGTCCTAAATAGTTGTGGCCACTAGGGGCGCTGTCATCGCGCACACAGCGAATACTCCGTTTGAGTAGGCACTTAACAAAGATAGACAATCTTGAGAAGACTTTTTATTAAAAATTCAGCTAAAAAATAAAATGCGACTAAAAATCCAAACTAATATTATAAATACGAAAGTAACTCTGTCTGTCTTTTCTTCACGCCTAAACTACTGAACCGAATTGTGTGAAATTTGGTACAGACATAGTTTGGAACTTGAGAAAGGACATAGGATAGTTTTTATTACAAAAAAAAAAAAAATATTCCGGACATACAGCGCCATCTATCCCACGAGATCGGGAACTATGTGGGTAAAACCAATAATCTGCCGGAAGTCACTATTCCACGCGAACGAAGTCGCGGGCAAAAGCTAGTAATATATAATTTCGTAAAAAGTCCTATATAGATTGTTTTAGTTAAGTGTCTATAGAATATGCGGAATAAGTTATGCATATCATTAACCCGCCCCGGTTTCGCTCGGGATAACAGTATTTCCTCACTATTTAATGTATGTTATTATACATATAAACCTTCCTCTTGAAACATTTTATCTGATAAAAAAACCGCATGAAAATCGGTTGCGTAGTTTTGAAGATTTAAGCGTACAAAGGGACATAGGGACAGAAAATGCGACTTTGTTTTATACTATGTAGTGAAGAACAAACTTCTCTGCCGCGAGAAATGTCATACGGTGTTCCACAGGGGTCGATTCTGGGTCCGCTTTGGTTTTGCGCCTTTTCTATGGAACATCGTATGTGTGCCAGGATCGTGATAATTCTTTCGAACAATCCTGGGGCCCGATTCTCCTAAGTTAATTATGTCAAAATCGAATAGAAATTGAATCGCAATATGATCGCAATAGCAGTTTTAACCATATCGGGCATTCTGCTTCTAATAAATGACCAATCGTACTCCAACGACATTCGATTGGTTTGCGATTGGTCTGCTATTTTGGTGATTTTGGTCTATACGGTAGTTTGCTCTACAATTATATTGCAATCGTAAATCATTTGCAGACAAAATGATTCATTATTGAATGACAGAAAAGGATAAAAACGTTTATTTCAAAGAAAAAATAGCGGAATGCCACATACGCTTCAATCGTAATTGAGTCGGAATTGGATCTCAGTCGAATGTGAATCGTATGTCGCTTAAGTAAAATTAGGAGAATAGGGCCCCTGGCAGGGGTAGTATAGCCTAAGCTACTGCGTGTTACAACAACATCGGCCCAACCATTTTTGAGATTTATAGCCGAAACAGACTTTCGAACAAAAATTGTAAAATGTTTTGATATAATTTACTGTGTACTGCATACGCACTGAGGAAAAAACTATAATTTTATTATTACAAACAAACATTACAATTTTATTTTACCTTTGTTAAATTATTGTGCCATTGAAATATTTTTCTTATCACAAAGGCGTAAAAAAAGTAAAAATTACTATTGATTAATTATGTTATTAGTTAAAAAGTCGTGGTGGCCTAGTGGGTAAAGGCCCAACCTCTCAAGTATGAGGGCGCGGGTTCGATCCCAGGTCAGGCAAGTACCAATGCAACTTTGTATGTAATATACTTTTAAACTTTTATACAGATGGATATAGTTATCGGCACGGATAATGAGCTCTCGGCGGAAGAGTGGGGATCGCTTTGCGCACCGTACACTTAAGGCAATAAACCAATAAATCACTTCTGCGCAGGTGAAGGTCAGGGCGCAATATCCTTGCCGATGATTATACAATAAATGAATGCAATGAAAGTTAATACATTAAACATGTAAATTATTTTACTTAGTCAATTATGTAAATATACAGGGTGTGTCGTTCACAATCACATTCAATCCTATCGCATATACTTTATATATTCTATGGCGAATTGTAAAAAAAATAACCTAATCCATTCAGTGGTTTAACCACAGGAGCCATTTTTCGTTTTTATAATTTATAACATCATGTGTAAAGCAGAGATAAAGTTAGGAGTATATCGAATGTTTTGATCAGTTGACAGCTGTCAGTTTTCAGGGGAGAATTTCAGTTGTTTGTAATGACTTACTTTTATATGGTGTTTGCATTTTTATTCTATTTACTTTGTTTGAAAAATTCATTTTTTTTTTATTTTTACGCATTTCATTTAATGTGATTGTGAACGACACACCCAATATGATTATTATTACTGAATTTCATGGATATAAGAATATTATTGTAAATTAATTTGTTCTTCCAAGAAAAAGTTTTATTGTTTGAACTGCAATAATATGTGCAGGTTGATAATTTATTTTGTTAATTATATCTAGGTATATGAAAATGTTTTAATTAAATACTTATGTTATAATTAACTTGTTTTATTTTTGACACAATTTTTATTATTTTGTAGATTACAGCAGCCAAGGGCAAATATAATATCAAGGTATTAGGAACCAACCTCTCAAGTATGAGTGTGGGTTCGATTCCAGGTCAAGCAAGTATCAATGCAACTTTTCTAGGTATGTACTTTCTAAGTATATCTTGGGACCCCAATGACTTCGCAGGGCGCGATAATCTGTAGGTCCCAGCTGTCATATGAACATCTCGTGCAGTCGTTACGGGTAGTCAGACGCCAGGGGCCCGATTCTCCTAAGTTAATAATGTCAAAATCGAATAGAAATCGAATCGCAATATGATCGCAATAGCAGTTTTAACCATATCGGGCATTCTGCTACTAATAAAAGACCAATCGTATTCGATTGACATTTGATTGGTGTGCGATTGGTCTGCTATTTTGGTGATTTTGGTCTATACGGTAGTTTGCTTTACAATCATTTTGCAATCGTAAATCATTTGCAGACAAAATGATTCATTATTGAATGACAGAAAAGGATAAAAACGTTTATTTCAAAGAAAAAATAGCGGAATGCCACATACGCTTCAATCGTAATCGAGTCGGGATTGGATTTCAGTCGAATCGAGTCGAACGTGAATCGTATGTCGCTTAAGTAAAATTAGGAGAATCGGGCCCCAGTAAGTCTGACAGACCAGTCTTTCCTAAGGGTATCGGGTTGCCCGGGTAACTGGGTTGAGGAGGTCAGATATATAGGCAGTCGCTCCTTGTGGCACAATGGTACTCAGCTGCATCCGGTTAGACTGGAAGCCGACCCCAACATAGTTGGGAAAAAGGCTCGGAGGATGATGAGGTAAATAAAACACGTAAGTACTTAATATGTTTATCAACGTGTTTATGTACAATTTACAAGAACATTTATACATAGATCCTACTAATATTATAAACGCGAAAGTTTGTATGTATGGATGTATGGATGTTTGTTACTCTTTCACGCAAAAACTACTGAATGGATTTTAATGAAACTTTACAATAATATAGCTTAGGTATACATCAGAATAACACATCGGCTACAATTTGTAAACATATTGTTCGAAATACTAAACCTGCGCAGACGAAGTCGCGGGCACCAGCTAGTACAACTATAAAATAACTTTATCATAACAAATATACAAAAAATAATAACTAAAGTGTATTTTTTAACCCATCTACAGTGAGTTGGGAGTCCCGAATAACATAGGCTATATTTTATCCCAGTACGGGCAGTAGTTGCCACGGGACGCGGGTGAAACCGCAAGAAAACGGCTAGTTACTAATAAATTGTAATGCAAACTATTTTCAATGAAATTTTGAAGAAAGTATAGTGAAAAATAAAACAACAATAATGACAATAAACAAAGTTGTAATTGCATTTAAATAAATATCACAGTGCTTATTCAATAAAAGTGTTTTACATATTTATAGGTATGTCTTACATAAAAAAAAATGAATCCCTATATCCCTTGGTCACGCCGTCACGCGTGAACGGCTCGACCGTTTAAGCTGAAAATTAGAGGGCAGGTAGCTTGTTCTCCATGATAACAAATCATTTGAAACAGATAGGTACCTACTTAAACTGTGACGTAAAAAGTTAAACAACAGTATATATATTTTTTAATTTAATTACCAGTAAAATTACTAAAGACCGTATCCAATATTTTATCCATCTATTGTTTTTCTATACTAATATTATAAAGAGGAAAACTTTGTTTGTTTGGTTGTAATGGATAAACTCAAAAACTACTGGACCGATTTTAAATATTCTTTCACCATTAGAAAGCTATATTATCTGCGCGTAACATAGGCTATATTTTATCCCGGTGCGGGCAGTAGCTCACACGGGACGCGGGTGAAACCGCAGGAAAACGGCTAGTACTAAATATAGGAATTTGACAAACAAGGATTACTTATGTGAAAATTCTATTAGCCTTACTTATAAACGTGAATTAAATAATAAGTAATACTTCAGGGCTGTTTAAGAAAATTCTTACTTATAAACGTTGCTTAAGCATGTCTTAACTAAAATTTTATCACCATTTAAGGCTTTAAGCAGTGATTAGTTAAAATGTTGCTTAGACGGTGATTAGCGATTTTTTAAGTAAGGCTGTATATCGTTAACTCTCTCTTAGCTGCCTCGTTGGTCTAGCTGTCGCAAGCGCGGCTGCTGAAAATCGCTTTGTGGGTTTTAAAAACTTTCACAAAGCAACCCGGAGCCTGGAAGTTGGTGATTGATACACCCGTGCATCGGAGAGCACGTCAATGTCGGTGCTGCGCCTGATCTCTCTGGTTGTGTGGTATTGTCGTTTCATCGGATTATGAGAGTGAAGGAATAGTGAGTGCACCTGTGTATGCGCAAATGCTCGTGCACTATAATATGTCCTGCGCAGCTGGCTGATCTCCTTATATGAGAACAGCTGCAGTCGGCGCACCTCATCGAGCAACCGCGATGGCGACCGAAGGGAGTGCTGCTTGGCCGGGGCGGGGGCAGTCCCGGCTGGCGAGCCCGCGGCCGCGCTCCCTTCACTTCTCTCTGCGACGCGCTTGACCACGGGCACTTACTTGTTTTCGATTGTTTGACCATTGTAATTTAACGGCATTAAAGCCTATGTTTTATACAGTACACAAGGTTTTATTTATAAAGTCCCGTTAGGGCTCCTACAGCCGCCGTAGCCGAAATCGGCCTTGGACGCCATTATCATTATTAAGGATTATGTCAAAATCTATCTCTAGTAATCAAACAAGAGATAGATAGAATATTGGAAATGGACGTTATTTAATAATGCAAATAAAAATAACAACTAAGTTTTCTGTATAATTTCTGAAGCTGCTACACTGATGCCATGGTTGGACAACAAATGACTTTTCAAGCTACATTTCTGTACAAAGGTCATATTACAAACTTCACACTTGAAACGTCTATCATTATTATGTATCCTCATATGTTCTCTCAAAGTATACTTCCTAGCGTAGGACTTCTGACAAACTTCACACGAATATATCCTTTCACCGGTATGTTTCACCATATGTGCTTTTAAAGCTTTCTTACTGAAAAACCGATACCCACATTCCGTACACTGACAGTTACGTTCCATTAAATGACTTTTTTTTATATGATACATTAGCAAACTCTTTAGTATATAGGCCTTATTACACACATTACACTTATATTGAGCCTCATTATTATGCACTTTCACTAAATGTTGATTACGTTGGTAGTAGCTGCGGAACGGAACGTTGCAATACGGACAGTTTGAAATGTTCCTCGCCCCTAAATGCTTCATTTTTTCATGATAATGCTTCTTAGTACGGCTGGGGAAGACTTTTTCACAATGATCACATTTAAAACTACCCTCTTCGTGTGTTGTTCTGTGTGCGGTTAATGACCGTTTTGTAGCAAACGAAGTATCACAAATAGAACAAGTATAGTTACTATAATGCTTGTTCATATGCTGTTTTAACATTTTAAACGTCTCATACGTAGACGGACACATAGCACAATCATATACTTCTCCTTTTTTCAGCTTAAACTGTAATATATGATCTTTAATATCATTGTAGATGGTTTTGCTGTGTTGTTTGACTAAATGTTCTTTGAAAATGCCGAGGCTGTCCATTTTTTCTTCGCACAAAGAGCAGGTTAGGTCCGTCACATCAACTTTGACATTGTACTCACTCATATCAAAATTTGCTTTAAAGTTTAAGCGTTCCTTCTGATGGGATGTCTCGGTATGATGTCTGAGATCAGCCGGGTCTGGGTAGCTTAGATCACAATACCCACAGGAATAGCCTAATAAAGTTTTATTCGTAAACGGTGTAGCGTTGGAGAACTTTAGTATAGTTTGCAAGTTTTCTTTATGTTTTAGTTTTTCATGGTGAGGCTGTCCGGTCCATAGTAAGTTGATTTTGGAGTCGGCAGAGGGTATGGTTAATTTTAGTCTAGTTTTTTTGGGTTTCACTTCAGTCTTTTTTGCTGGTTTTTTTATGTCTGGCAAGTCACAGGATTCTGAAAAGAAAAGGAAGTAACTTTTTATATATCTTTAATAGTATTACGTAAAAGTGATCTCTGGTACTACTAAGAAATTTTTAAAATACTTTACTAATAGAAAGCGTCATTAATCCTGAATTCTGAATGTAGTAAGTTATATTTTATCATAATGCCGGAACTAGTTTTTTCAGGATGCAGGTGGAACTATGGGTAACAGCTAGTTTTTATATTTTTTGTATGTAAAGTAGACTGATCACTGGTGCTACAGTTTCTAAGCAGGGTATGTATTAGAGGCTGTGTACCATCTAAATTAGTACAGTTGTTTTGGAGTAAAAGCCAGACAGACAGACTTTCACATTTATAATGCATAATAATAATGATTTTTACTTACTGATAGAAGTAGCAAGCCTAGACACAAGAGTTTTGATCTTCTCATTCTTCCACGCCTTCTCGTCTTCAGAAGATTTCTTGACTGCCTTCTGTCTAGTTCGCTTCGGTTCAGCTTTCTTCTTAACTGGCTCTTTCTCGTTCTTTACCTTTGGAGGAGTCGAATTTTGAACTGAAAAATAGAATTCTATCTTTTTAACAAATATTGATGAAGGATGGCCGTTTTTGGGGGTTATTTAACTCATTAAATGTATAGTTTCGGTATTGTGATGATAGTTGGGAAGAAGATAGCATAGAAGGATTAAAAAAGAATGTGAACATACCACTTGCAGCGTCTGCCAAATAGTAATCATCAGAATCGTCTCCGCTGTTCCCTCCGGGCTCTATTTTAATCTTGATTATCTTGGAGTCTTCTAAAAAAAAAACAATTGTATATGATTAGCGGTGAAAGTTTTGAAGAAATCTTGAGGAAACCTGGACTTTTAGGGTCTGTTCAGATAGACCGGCTCGGAGAGAAGAGCAAATTCTTAACACGTTGAAAATCGAGCACTTAGTATTTGTAATAAGGTTTATTGGCGCTCGGTGTGAAATAATAAGAGGAGCCGACTGGCTCCGATCGCGTACTTTTTCTTGACGTTTGGCTCCGATTGCATGCTCTTTAATGCTCGCGCAGCCGATCGGTTCCGGTCTGAGAGAAAAGAAAAATGCGCGCCGATGCTCTCCGAGCCGGTCTGTTTGAACGGACCCTAAAGTCTGAAGTTGTCTTGGGCATACAAAGTGATTAATGCTCATTCCTTCTACAATTGAGAAGAGGCCTATGCCCTATAGCCTATAATGGGATAATAAAAATGCTAACTGATATAAAAAACTTTTTTACAAAAAAAATATAACCGACTTCCCAAAACACTAAAAAGCAAAAAAAAACTAATTTTAGGTGCATCGGCCTAGAAGTCGGTGTCTAATGGATGTCCCTAAGTTAATTTTGCCACCGACTTCTAGGCCGATGCACCTAAAATTAGTTTTTTTTTGCTTTTTAGTGTTTTGGGAAGTCGGTTATATTTTTTTTGTAAAAAAGTTTTTTATTTTCAGCTTTTCAGTGAAACGAATAGGTCACTATCCACATAACTGGAAAGTTCTCATTGATACGAAGAATATAAGCCCAAACACGAGGTAGTTTTCATTTTCAGTTGTCGAGCTCCCTCGACCTTCTCTGGTCTACATCATCAGGTCAGCTCCAAACCTTCACTTTTGCAAAGGTCTCGTCGATACGAATAATATAAACCCAAACACGAGGTAGTTTACAGACTCAGTTGTCGAGTTCCCTCGACCTTCTTTGGTCTCCATCATCAGGTCAGCTCCAAACCTTCACTGTTGAATAGTGCTATCAGATGAGTGTCAAGGTTTAGCCCTATGTATGCCTACAACTTTCGAAAGTTGCCCTCGATTTCTCAGGGTTTCCATCATCAGATCCTGACCTGATGACTATGGGACCAACTGGCAGCTATTCCGCGTCGAACAAAAAAAGAATCACGTAAATCGGTCTATAAACCTCGGCGTAATCGATGTACACACATAGAAAAAAAAAAAAAAAAACATACCGGCCGAATTGAGAACCTCCTCCTTTTTGGGAAGTCGGTTAAAAAGTAGTGTTATTTAAATAATAGATTTAGTCATGGTGGCCTAGTGGGCAAAGAACCAACCTCTCAAGTATGAGGGCGCGGGTTCGATTCCAGGTCAGGCAAGTACCAATGCAACTTTTCTAAGTTTGTATGTACTTTCTAAGTATATCTTAGACACCAATGACTGTGTTTCGGATGGCACGTTAAACTGTAGGTCCCGGCTGTCATTGAACATCCTTGGCAGTCGTTACGGGTAGTCAGAAGCCAGTAAGTCTGACACCAGTCTAACCAAGGGGTATCGGGTTGCCCGGGTAACTGGGTTGAGGAGGTCAGATAGGCAGTCGCTTCTTGTAAAGCACTGGTACTCAGCTGAATCCGGTTAGACTGGAAGCCGACCCCAACATAGTTGGGAAAAGGCTCGGGGGATGATGATGATTTAAATAATAGATTTAATTGGTATCCTGAGGAAACTTCATCTCCAGGTATGTCATCAATCGGTTCAGCCGACTTATTTTGAAAACGAACAGAGTTATAACATTAGGGTGCATCTACACGATGCAAGTAGCTTGCGCATGTTGAGGCACATGCACAGGTTACATGCATTTTCTTGTTACTTGTGCATGTTAACTTGCTACAGCTACATGCACCGTATAGATGCACCCTTGTGATATTAGTATGGAGTACTATCTTACCTTTATCAACATTCTGTAATAACTTCTGGAACTCCTCATTAGCATTGATCACTTGCTGTTTAAATGTTACCGAAGTTCGCAGAGTCTTGATACAGTTGTCACAGATACCGGCTGCTTTCTTGCCATTTGATGTTAGCTGGAATAGATTTTAGTTATTTATACTTTATGTACAAAATAATACATATTTAGTGGGCTTTCAAAAAACAATAAGAATTAGTAATGTTAAGAATTAGCACTCATATTCATATTATTTATTTGCATTGTATAGAGTAGGTCTTTCAATTAGTAATTAATAAAGTAAATTAATAAACTAAAACTACTGTCATATACCTAAGTTGATATTGTAAATGTAAGCTTAACTAATAATTATTTCTAGATATTGTTAACTTCTTATAAATTAATGTTATATATATATATATATATTTATAGTCTAAGTCATTATTATAATACTTTTAGTTTTAAGTTAATTTGCTGCGCCCTAACAGGGTAATGTGTACCTAGCATAAGATGCATCTGTATACATTTTGCAATAAATAAATAAATAAATAAAGTTGTTAATTTTTATAGATACTTATACATACCTAGTTTGTTACTAGGAAGATGAGATAAGATAGGAAGATATTCTTTTTTGTTTCTATGTACCCTAAGAGCATTCAGGGAACACTTAGTACGAATTTCGTTTTCACTAAAGTTTAAGTGTCCTTTATAACCTTTATTATTAGGGGAGCCCTTATTCTAAGTGACACTTAGTTAGGGAAACGTTAAGAGATTGTTGGTGAAAACGGGCATGAAACTACTAAACCAATTTGAAAATGATTTCACTGCTGGCAACCTACACTCTTCCCAAGTAACCATGAGACAAACGGAAACAGGTAATACTTAGATATAAATAAATAAATTATATGGAGTTCTATCTTGGAAATATGTAGGTATATCTTTGTTATAATAACAATTAAAGTTTCTTCCAATAAGCATCTTGTAATATTTTCTGATCTAACTAGAAACTTATAAGTAATATTGCAATTATTTTGAAAAATACCTTATCAACTTATTGACCTCCATATAGGGCTTATTACACTTGACTAAATTCAGTACCCTATTTAGGTTTGTCTAATTAGATTTCTAAATGATTTAATGAAACCTGCCTTCCTAAATGCGATTACATTTGTATGAATTTATTGACTGAATCATTTAGACGACTGAATTTAGTCAAGTGTAATAGTCGAGTCTCGCGCAGACAACCGGTATCTTGTAAATACTGGATTCTTAACTTCTGAATGTCATTACACTTCGTAGAGATTGTATTTACGCTACTAATGTAAAGAAACATAAACTTACAGTAATACTGAAGCATTGTTGTAACATATCAGCATAGTTTTCTTTTTTGTCCAGCCAAAGATAACTGGAATGCAGGTCCTTGTTCAGCCCCTGGGCTAGGCAGCAGCGGCAGATACCGACCACTTCCATTATTTCGTCTCTCTTGACATTGAAAATAACAATTTTGGTCTAATTTATTTGTTGAGATCCGAAAAATTATGAAAACGGGATTATACGATACGGGAAACCTGTATCTGACAGATTTTTTACTTTTTTTGTCCGAAAGGGTTACCATGTGTTTCTTAAAAAATACCCACAAAAAAAAAATTGACGAGTTTATATTATACATTTTTGTCAAAGTAATTTATTTTTTATTTCAAATAGGCCTATGAGAGCTCCTTCGAAACGTCAAGATAGTTGCACGGTTCCAAAGAGTAGGTCTCATGGAGAAGAGCCGGCTAGAAATCCCACTACTCTTTTCTGAGTTATGATTGCATTTACGATGTTATTATCTTAGCAGCAACTTAATAAATTAATAAGTGAAAGACAAGCAATTGTTGTAAGTATTTTGAATTTCCTTTTTTTTTATCTTCCATCAAAATAGGGAAACCAATAGAAATAAATGGCAACATTTTGATTTATTTTTTAATGTATTTGAGGAGATTGGCATTGGCACTTTTTTATGCGGATTTTATAGAATAAGTTTATTTAATATTTTTTTACGTAATAGTCTAGTAGTTAATTCTTATAAAGTCTTAATTATTGTTTGTTTTTGTAATTTTCAAAGCTTTTATTATAAAGCTTTTACATTTACATATTTGTGGAATAACAAAACGCACTTCCGACAGGCAGAAAGAAATAAATCCAAAACAAATCGAAAACAAAATGGCCGCTGGTCGTCATTGATCGTGTTTCTGCTGCGGTTTTGACGCCATGTAAATTTTCACTGAAAACCTGAAAATTCAGCTCATTTAGTTTAGGATATGTCAGTGTAGTGTTACGATGATGGAGTTTGACGAGATTGTGGTGAAGGAGAGCCCCGGGCTTTGCCGGTGCTGTCTCTCCGAAGGCTGCTACAAAGATTTGGGTACTGAGTACACTTGGATGAATGAAACAGAGGTTTATGCTGATATGCTGCTAGAATGTTTCGATATTAGTGTAAGTTTTTGAATAAAACTATATTGTCGTACTTTATTTACCGGTTTTAAAGGGAAAATCGCTCACATACATCATAAAATTCCTATCGAAATATTAAGCCGGCGTTGCTCACTATTTGTAGCTATAAGATCCTTTTTGCAATCAAAACAGTTAAATAGAAATGTTTTTTAACCAGATTACTCAACACAACGATGGTCCGAACGGCCCAAACCGGCTTATTTGCGAAGTTTGCATCACCAGGCTCCGAGATGCGTGTAATTTTAAGAAACAAGTATTGGACTCGGAGAAGAAATTCATTGATATGATGGGGAGAGGAGAATTTAGGCCTAAGAGTAAGTATTCGCTGTTTAAATACACTAGTAACTTACGGAAGTTAGTAAAACATATGGTTTTCGTAGCGGATTCGTCCACCGATTTGGAGAATGAATTAAAAAAATAAAATATGCCTCGTATTTCCGCAGTTTTTAATGTCCCAAACCAAATGGACAGTTCAGTGCATTTAAATTGATTAGAAAACCTATATTAATTTTAAGATTTTTCTCCTTTTAATAAAATTTTAGTTTTGTAATAATTTGTAAATAATTTAGTTCAAAATGAATGTTTTAAAGTTGTCTTAAAAGGACGAATTGGAATTTTTGGCGCCAAGGATCTCAATTTTTCTCAGTAAATACAAAGCGGATCAAAATACAACTTGGTTACCTGAAAGTTCATGATATAAACCTTATTTTGTTAGACGTAGAAACATGATTAGGTAACTTTTATAACAGAGAAAAATATATCAAACATACCTCTTTTTAAAAAGAGATTCACATATTATGGGCAAACGGGACCGATTTAAGCCTCTTAACTTTTTTAGTAGTTGAGTATATACATACTCTTTAAAATTGTAGAAGGAATTTTTATCAAATTATCATTTCTAAATAATAAAATTACAAAACCATTTTGTCGCTTACGACTTTTAGTTATAAGCTAGCGCGCGTATTGTTATCCTCGCCCCGCTCAGACGCTCCGACCCCTTTTGGCGCCTTAGATGCGCGTGCCGGTTATGGAATTATTGTTGACCAATTCGTCGCCTTAATCTCTTACAGTGCTAATCTACCAGGCACAGATGAAATGTGAAGACCCAGTGGAAGCCACCATTGAGGAAGCAGACATTGAATATTTAGAAGACGACATTGATTTTACTGACGGTAAACATCATTTAGTTATAAAACTTGAACTTTTGCTAAATAAATTGCATTTGAATATAAAAGAAAGTCATATTACTTGCACTATTTATAAATCAAGAAATACTGAACTGATTTGGCTAAAAATAGGTTGGGAAATCTTATAAGAATCCTGTTATAACATAGTGGACATTTTACATATATCTTAACCCGTTGTAGGCTGGTAGATATGCTTGAGATACATTGATTTTCGATTTTTCTATAATAAGCGGCATAAAAGCGGTTAAAGTGGATTCTGTGAGGCACTGATTTTATGTTCCATAATTAATTTTGACACAAATTGTTGATAAAAAGTTGCATCCTAGTTGTTGACCCTCAATTTTAATTTTCAATTATACTTTAACCCAATATCCTTCTCAGTTCCAGAAGAATTAATAAAAGATGAAACGGAACCGTCAGTGTCAGACATAACAGTCTCCACGTTACCAGTGAAAGGCAAGCGGGGTCGACCCCGGAAGAACGCTGTCAAGCCGGAGAAGAGACAGAAGGTTGATGATAAGCCCAAGACTTCGAAGGCTGTTGCTAAAGGTAGGTTTTAACGTGTTTTTTTTTTGTATGTGAAGTGTGTGTTGTGATTTTGAATTAGTTTTTAGCCGACTTTAAAAAAGGAGGTGGTTGATTTGTTCGTGTATAGTTATATATTTTTTAACTACACTACTAAGTAAAAATTATTTACATGGAATTTATTTACACTTGCTTCAGCCATTATTGTATAGTTATATCTATGTTTGGGATGATAATAATTAATTTTAAATTGATTAAAATCACAACACACACATTCACTATTTCTTTTGACAATATTTTTCATAACAATTCTCAAAATTACATCATCTTATTTCATAACTAGATTTGGCAGAAACTTATCATGGTCCTCTCTCTTATGAAAAATATTGTCAAACATGTATTTTTTATATTCTGAAAGGCTAAATCATTTGGTATGCTATCATACTGTTTGGTAAATGAATTCTTTCATCAATGATAATATATAACGCTTACTAATTTTGTAAATGCGTGAGTAACACTGTCTATCTGTCGCGTTTTTACGCCATTACTACTGAACCGATTTATATTCTCACTTTTTACTCGGTTGCGGTCAATGTGGTCTTCTTGGGACGCAGGTGGAACCGCGGGGAACACCCACTTTAAACTATGTCGTCCTACAGATTAAATGTAATGATATGGTCTTTCAGAAAATATGTTCGAAATGGCAAGGTTTGTTATGATAAAAATGTACCTTAAAATTAGAAAAAAATTGGATCTGGGTTGAGGGGGTCAGATAGGGCAGTCGCTCTTTGTAAAACACTGGTCATCCGGTTAGGCTGGAAGCCGACCTCACCATAGTTAGGAAACGGCTAGACAGATGATGACTCTCTAGTCAAAGTCAAAGTCAAAATCATTTATTAAAATAGGCTAATACGATTAGCACTTTTTAACGTCAAAATTTTACAATGACAGCACCCCCAAAACGCCCCCCTTTCACCACTTCCTAGTGTTATGGCTGGAAAGAAGAAGTGGTGAAGAACAAACTTCCCAGCAACACAGCTGTCTATTACAATTTAATTATTATTAATTTATTTTACAATTATACAATTCTATTTTATCAATTATTAATTTAAAACACCGAAAAATACAAAATAAAATAAAGCACTTTTGTTCCACTTCAGAGCTGCCATCTGCGTTTATCTGTGAAATAATCATTAACATTATAATATGCCTTTTTAACAAGAATTTCTTTGATTTTGTTTTTAAAAGAACTATCCGTTAATTCCAAGAGATGAACCGGAATCCTGTTATAAATGCGTACACAAAGCCCCACAAATGAACCGTGCACCTTATGTAGACGATAATTAGGTGCGGTTAACTTATGTTTATTTCTAGTATTAAAATGATGTATGTCGCTGTTTTTACTATATGAATCTAGGTTTTGCCTTACGTATATTATATTGGCATAAATGTATTGAGACGCCACAGTCAGAATACCAATATCCTTAAACCTTTCCCTAAGGGAGACTCTAGCACCAAGTTTGTATATAGCACGGACAGCGCGCTTCTGTAGTACGAAAACATTCTCGATATCGGCAGCATTGCCCCACATAAGAATTCCGTAGGACATGATGCAGTGAAAATAGCTAAAATACACTAGACGCGCCGTGGCTACATCGGTGAGAGCTCTTACTTTCCTGACAGCGTACGCAGCAGAGCTTAATTTACCCGTGATGCCAGTTATATGCTCACCCCATTGAATTTTGGAGTCTACTGTTATCCCTAGAAAAGTCGTAGCATGTACCGTTTCAAGTTCCTCATTGTTCAAAATTACACCGGGACCGAGATTTTTTACATTAGGCAAAGCAAATTTAATACATTTTGTTTTCTTCGTATTCAAAACTAAATTATTGGCTGTAAACCATTGCGTTACTAGTGAAAGACAAGAATTCACGTCATCAAAATCTACTCTATTCCTATCAACTTTAAAAATTAGAGACGTGTCATCAGCAAACAATACTACATCACACAATGATTTTAAATAATATGGCAAGTCATTAATGTATACAAGAAACAAAAATGGACCTAAAATCGACCCTTGCGGTACGCCCAAACGAACGGGTAGATTGGAAGATTTGACACCATTAACGTCAACACATTGCATTCTACCGCTTAAATATGAGCTAATAACACTAAGTGCGCTGTCTCTAATACCATAGTACTTTAGCTTCTGGGTAAGCGTTTCATGTTGGACGCAGTCGAACGCTTTAGAAAGATCACAGAACACCCCGATAGCATTCTGTGACTTCTCCCACGCACTGAATATATGTTTCAGTAGAGCAACTCCGGCATCCGTTGTGGAGCGACCCTTTGTAAAACCGTATTGTTCCGCATGTAAAATATTGTATGAATTAAAATGCCGGAGGAGTTGATTTAAAATTAGCTTTTCAAAAATTTTGCTCAACGCGGGCAGAATTGAAATCGGTCTAAAGTTGCCTAGATCGTTCTTGCTCCCGGATTTAAAGAGAGGTATAACTTTACTGTATTTCATAAGTTCAGGAAAGGTACCTGAGTCAATGCACTCATTAAATATACGAGCTAAATAGGGCGCAATATCGTCAATAATACAGTTTAAGACTTTAACAGAGATACCCCATAAATCACCTGTCTTTTTTGAATTTAATGACTTGAAGGTTCTTACTATGTCATAAGGTGAAATATAACTAAAGGTAAATGTGGCTTCACATTGACTAACACTACTACGTAAAAGTTTTTCGGCGTTGGTGGCAGAGGAGTCTAAGCCGCTAGTGGTCTTGATTGGAATATTAGAGAAGAATGTGTTAAATTCGCGAGCTACATCAGAATCTTTCTCGTAAACTTGATTCTCATTAATGATTTTATACTGATTATCACGCTGTTTGATTTTCCCGGTCTCGCTATTTATAATATTCCACGTCGCTTTTATTATACTCTTACTATTCTTAATTTTATTACTGAAATACATTGATTTTGCCGCATGACAAACTTTTTTAAACAATTTAGAATAATTCCTAACATATCTAATAAAATTTTCATCAAAATTATAATTTTTCATTTCATACAACTCATACAGCTTAGCTCTACTCTTGTAAATGCCTCTGTTTATCATGACAAATCTTGCTCTTTATGTATCTTGGTACAGTCACGAAAATATACGTTGATCATAAATGTTAGCAAACGATTGCAGAAAATCGATTAAAGTTCCCATAACTAATTAAAAGTATTCTTGCATGATCAACGTTTGATTTCCGTCTGTACATATTATATTTGTAGCATATTTCTATCGTTTAAAACTTGATGGTTTCAAATGAAATTTATTCTCCGATAAACTGTAATAGCTCAAGTCTTTTTAGACTTAAAACTATAAACTATATTACTAATTACCACTTCGGTGTGTCGTACAGGCGCCAGCAGGTCAACCTATTCGAATCTGTCAAATGTTACCAATCGAACATTAACCTTCCACTGTTGTGATAAGGTTGAACATCTATTGAAGATATTTGACAGATTGTGGGAGGTTGATATGTCTGTAAGTACTTCGGTGCAACTACACCGAAATTTGAATGACCTTAAACTTTGAACAGTACTGAATTCTTTTGAATTATTTATATTTTTAAGTACCATCGCATGTCGATGTGTATAACTTACGATTTATATCCATTTTCACTAACAAAATATATTACGCCTGAAAACCAACTATTTAGTTCTCGTGAAGGTAGCAAGATTTGGATAGCTATATTTTTAACTTGCATTGGTACTAAATTACCACCGAAATGACACAGCGTATTATATTTATACAAAAACAGACTTGTTAATAAACCTTACTTACTAGGACTAATGGTAAAGGTGGGGATTTTATAATGTAATGACAAATAAAAAGTGCAACATAATAATAATTTCAAACTCAGCAGCGATGTTCTTAAGCTACACTGCGGCAATATAAAACAAAAAGAAATTAAGTAGACGGATACCAATGATTTGACACTTTCATATGAGCTCAACATTACTGAAACCAAGATAAACAAAATATGGATCTACTGCCAAAAGCTTTATAATTCGCAAAGGAGACGATGTCAAGCCACTAACTATGCGTATCAATCAAGCAATATCGCCTTATCAGTCTCTTTTTCATCCAATATTTGACATAGGCCTCTTCCACTTCTGACGCTGTCTTGAGCCGCCGACATCCAATGACGACACGTCAAAAATATTCTCTCCACAAGAAAAAAAAGAAGTAATGTACTTGGCGCCATTCTCATACAAAAATTTCACTTTTTAGGTAACACAGAGGCGTCGAGTAAGTCCTCAATGACGTCAACAAAACGCAACAGATTAATGAAGAGAAACGCCATTATAGTTCTAGAAACTTCCACAGTTCTACCCTTCAAATGGCATAGACAGAACTACCTTTGTTTCTATTGCCATCTCGCTTTTAAAGACACGGATATGCTCAAAGAACATACTAGAAACGACCATAAGAATGCCAATATTAAAGCAGCCGTTTCGTACTTGAGAAGGGATGAAAAAGTCAAAATTGATGTCTCGACACTCGAGTGTAGGTCCTGCAAAAATAGTTTTGATGATTTGAAGGACCTTATAGATCATATAAAAGCGACACATAAGGTCAACTTCACGGAAGAATGTGGGTACGGTCTTATACCGTACCTTTTGCAGAACGAAGATTTTCACTGCGCAGTTTGTAAGCAAGAGTTCCAATACTTTATGAAACTTAACCAGCACATGAATGAGCATTTCGGGAATTATATTTGTGAGTTATGTGGCAAGTCTTTCTTAAGTCAGGATCGTTTAAGATGCCACTCTTTGACACACGGCTCTGGGTTTCATTGCAATCTTTGCACCGCCACCTTTGACTCGTTAACCCAGAAAAATAACCACGAATCAAGAATCCATAATAAGGACAAACTTCTAAAATGCTTCTTTTGTACTGAAACCTTTCAAAATTACAATCAGCGGAAAAGACATCACAATACTGCTCATGATGTCAAAACCCCGGAATTTAGATGTCCAGTGTGTAACAAGTCGTTTCAAATCATGAGTAAAATGAAGGTCCACCTCAAAGAGGTCCATATACGAGAGAAGAATTTTTCCTGTTCCATGTGTGACCAGAAATTCTTCTCCAAGACTCACGTGCAAAAACATATGATCAAACATTTTGGGGAGAGGGTACATCAATGCGAAGTTTGCAAGAAGTCGTATGCAAGGAAACAGACGTTGAGGGATCATATGAGGATACACAGTAGTGAAAAAAAGTTTGTCTGTAGCGTTTGTAGTCAAGGGTTTGTGCAGAATAATAGTTTGAGGCTGCATTTGAAGGTGCATCACCCAGAAACGGTGGCTGAGTGATCTTTAGAAGATTTCTGGTCTTAATAAATTTTTGCGTTTTTTTTTCGGAAAGTTACAGAAAACATATTATTTGTGAGAATATACTGATTACTTGATTAGACATTTATTTAGTAATAAATAATACACTTGATATTAACACAATAATTACCTGAGCCCTTTTCTTAGAATAAGCAAACTTTATTTAACACTTATTACTTACTACCTTCCGCTCGCGGCTTCGCCAGCGTGGTGTGTTGATAAAAAGTAGCCTATGTGCTAATCCAGGGTATCACCTACCTATATACATAAATTTACCTATATACAAAAATACATAAATTTCAACCAAATCGGTCCAGCCGTTTTTACGTGATTGAATAACAAACATACATCCATACATTCTCACAAACTTTCACATTTATAATATAAGTAGGATGTGCATTCGCTTTTTAAAAGTCAGTATTGTTAGTATATAAAAAAACTTTTTGGTTGCAATATTCCATTTATATGTACATATAGGTAGTTTTTCTACATTTAGCTAACTTATATTCGTTAGTAAGACAAAGACTTATTAAGAAACACTGTATTTTTTTATTCCTAATGGGTATTAAAATATATTAATGGACAAATGATTTTCATTTATTCACAAAGTGCCTATTATCATAAAACATAATACCTTTTTTTCTATAATAGATTAAATCTGAAACGTACTAATGGTCTTACTGGTTTTGAACAATATTATGTTGAAATTATTCAAAGGCTGTAGAAATAGGTTAGACGTTTATTAAAAATTAGGTTAATTAAATTAAGCCCCTTCACGTCAAAAATACAACGGAAAATCGCTCACCTTTCATGGCCGGAATGAAGATGTACGAACTTCCCAGCAACGCAGCTGTCTTTTACAAATTAACTACTTGGTTACAATATCTGACTGTATAGCAACATAACTATTCAATATTTACACTAGTGTAACAAAAAATAATTGTAAAATTCAGGACTCTGGTTTTATCTGTAAGATCATTATTTACTTTACAACTTGGTTTTTTTACTATAAGTTAATCCTAACAGATAAGCTGGGATTCTGTCATTACGTTGGATAGATAATTGATTTTGTTAGCAATCTTTTGAAATAGGCTAAAATCCTTTAATTCTTAGCAGTTGCCTGCTCAAAAATCGCCTTGGACACATCAAACAACTTTAAATGTACCCTAACTATAAATTGTAATTTCTTTTTTATCGAATTAAGTAGAAACTTTTTAGAACCCGATTTTTTGTTGACACATATGGGTACATTTATAGTGGACCAATTTCTTTACAGGTAGTAAACCGAGGAAATTGACGGGATCCGAGTCTTCCTCGATGCGGAGACGTCGAAATCTCCAAATTATATTCAACAACACCTCTATAATCCCGTTTAAATGGCGCGGCAAGTATCTCTGCTTTTACTGCAGCAAAGATATCGCAGAATATACAGAGTTGAGGAAACATACCAAATCACATGGCAACTGCTCTATAAAAGACCATTCGCTAAAAGTTCTGAAAGGAGGTCAAAACATGGAGATAAAAGTCGATATCTCGAATATTTCTTGCGAGATCTGTACGGAGCCTTTTCTGTCCTTCGATGAGGTTGTAACACATTTGTTCGTTAAACACAAACTTGAGTACGACAAAGGAGTGGATATGGCTATAGAAGAATATAAGCTAGTTGATCTTAGCTGTATTGGGTGCGAAGAGAAATTCACTTACTTCGGATATCTTGTCTCACACGTAAACAACAACCATCCGAAAAATTGTCTTATATGTGACAAATGCAATCAGAAATTCAATAAGAAGAGAGACTTATTTTCTCATATGAAGAACTATCATCGAGAAGGAGGATACCAATGTGAACTGTGCCCTCAGACTTTCAGTTCATTGAATATTCTAAGGAAACATAGAAATAACAGGCATCTGACTAGATGTAACATTTGTCACTTAAAACTACCTTCCGCAGCTTTGAAACAAAAACATATCGAAATAGAACACCCAGACGACGGATCTTTACAATGTGATACGTGTTTCAAAGAATTCCACACAAAACAAGGCCTAAGGATGCACAACAGAAAATGCAAAGGAGAAGAGATTTTCGAAATCGCAATCAAAAAAGAAGAATACGTTGCTATGGATCTCGATCAGAACTACGACGATCAAGTGAAAAGACCGAGCGTCAAGCAAATCCGGGAGAATATAGTTATAGTCATTAACATGTCTACGGCGATACCTTTTAATTTTTATAAGAATAAGTTTAATTGTTTTTATTGCTCCAAAGATTTTTCCGATTCCGATTCGATGAGAGAACATACAGTTATGGAACACCCCGTGTGTGATATCAAAGAAAAATGTATTAGAAAGTGTAGGGAATCAGTCGCTTGCGTTAAAATCGATATTTCCTCCCTAGCTTGTAAAATCTGCTTCGAATCCATGACCGATTTGGAACACCTACTCGATCATCTAATCTCTAAACATAATGCGAATTACGATAAATCGATAACCACTTGTCTACAGCCTTATAAACTTATAAAAGACCATATGGCTTGCCCACACTGTCCCGACGAAGAATTTCGATTCTTCGGCACTTTACTGAAACATATGAATAACAAACATACGAACAATAATATTATTTGCGTTTACTGCGGTCAGACTTTCCGTAGGGACCAGAATTTACGTGTACATATTTGGCGTCATCATAGAGATGGGAGGTTTAAGTGTAATATTTGCGGTGCTGAATGCAAAATCCCTTCTCGTCTGTACATGCATATGGCTAGAGCACACGGCGTAAAAGCCGCTAAATGCCCAAAATGTTCAGAATCCTTCGCTACACAGTATCTAAGGCAGAAACATTTGATAGAAGCTCACGATTCGGGACATAAGTGCTCGTTTTGTGGCAAACTTTTTACAAGGAACTCCTTTATGAGAGATCATGTAAGGAGGACGCATTTGAAGGAGAAGAATGTGGAATGTTCCATCTGTAATATGAAGTTCTTCAATGATATCTTATTAAGAAGGCATATGGTTAAGCATAGTGGTGAAAAGAATTTCCACTGTGATGTCTGCGGAGAGCGGTTTTTCTGGAGAAAAAGTTTGAGGACGCATATGGCTAGGCATAATAAACATTTAAATCCTGTTTAGAAAGTATTATTTTACCTTTTGAAGTTCACGTTTTATGTAGATGACTTTATCTTAGGTGCCATAATAATTTATATTGTAAATACGTAATTGTAAGTCACGCAATCAATTTTAGGACTGAAAATTATAAATGGAAGAGAAAAACCATTCAGCAAAATCAATGGTTTTCATAAAATAACTAAATAAATATAGCAACAAGATGCTTTGAATTCTGTCAAGACTCTTCTCGAATCTTCTGCTACCTTGCTTCCTCACAAGTACAGAATAGTCATTTCTTTTCAGATGTGCAATCAAGGAAGGCAAAGCACAGTGATTGTGATCAAAGGAGGAAGAATCTACAAATTTTACTCAACAATACTACGTTGATACCTTTTAAATGGCGCGGGAAATACCTGTGTTTCTATTGTGGTGACGATTTTGACACTCAAAAGACTCTAGCGAAACATACAAAAGGTCATGGACCTTGCAGTCTTAAAGACAGAGCTATAAAACTAGTAAAATCAGCAGATATAGAACTCAAAGTAGACGTTTCTGATATATCTTGCGAGATTTGTACGGAAACCTTTAGTGAAATAGACGATATTATCGAACATTTGATATCTACCCACAAACTGCCTTACGATAGAAGTATTGAAATCTTGATATCCTCGTACAGATTAATCGATCTCAAATGTCGCGTTTGCGGTCAATATTTCGACTATTTGCGCAAATTGATCAGCCATATGAATAATGACCATCCGATCAATTGCTTCCCTTGTACCGATTGTACATTAAAGTTCAATAAAAAGAGAGACTTGGAGTCCCATATAAGGTTCCACCACAGAGATATGCATCCTTGCACTAAATGCACGATGGAATTTTCTACGAATGCAGCTCTGCAGAAACACAGGTCTAAAGCTCACACTTCAACCTGTAACTTGTGCTTCCGTATATTTTCGTCAGACAACAAAAGACTGGCTCATTTGAAGTCTGACCATGATTCTGATGAGAACCAATGCTTGTTCTGCTACGAAGTTCTGACAACAAAACAGGCTTTTATAAGGCACGCGTTAAAATGCCAACATAAACCACAAGAAGAAATTTTAGATAGTACTACGAATGATAATAAAATTACTGTTAAAGAAATAAGGACGAGTTTGGCGCGAGTTTTTAATATGACTACAGCTATGCCTTTTAAATGTTACATGAATAAGTTCAATTGTTTTTACTGCACCGAAACCTTTACTTCATGCGATGAACTCAAAGAGCATACAACAACACAACATCCCCACTGCGATATTTCTTTTAAGTCCATGAAATTGAAAAACAGATACGATGGTATCAAAATCAAGGTGGATACCTCTTCCTTACATTGCAAACTATGTCTTATATACTTTGAAAATCTCAGTGAAATCATCAACCATATAAATGCTGAACATAAAGCTAAATGTGATCCTTCTGTTGAGAGTAATTTGCAAGCTTACAAGCTAGTACAAGATAATTATTCCTGCCCCTTTTGTGGGGAAGTGCATAGATATTTCTGTGTTTTATTAAAGCATATCAGCTCTACGCATAATGATAATAACCATATATGTATGTACTGTGGTGAAGCTTTCCGTACTGATCCTAACCTTAGGGCCCATATGTCAAGAAGTCATCGACTTACAGAAAATATTAGTTGCGACATTTGCAATCGAGTTTTTGCCAACAAAGGTATGTTGAAAACGCACTTAGGAAGCGTCCACGGAACTAAGTTATATCAATGCAAGCAGTGTACTGAAAAATTCCCTTCCCCGTACGCTATGAAACGCCATATGATTCTTTCTCACGGAACGGGACATAGGTGCACTTACTGTGATAAGTTGTTCACAAAAAACTCTTTTATGGTCAACCATGTAAGGCGGTTGCATTTGAAAGAGAAAAATGTGGAATGTTCGATTTGTTTAGAGAGATTTTTTGATGTGCAAAGGCTTAAAATGCACATGGTTAAGCATGTGGGCGAGAGGAATTTCCATTGTGATATATGCGGTAAAAAGTTTCTGTGGAAAAAGAATTTGAGGGGCCATATGGCCTCTCATTATAGGAACGCGAACGCTAGGACTGTTACGTAATACTTTTTGATGATTTTTATGTATTAAAAAATAATGCTAGTTATATGAGCCGAGGTTTTGATTTCACCGATAAATGGTGTCCATTTAAAGTTTGTCAGATTTGCACAAATACGCTTTCTACCTCATAAAAATGCCGTTTGATTATGAGGATTTTCGTAAAGAAGGTGAACATAACAATTTGACATTGTACAAGAATATTAACAGTAATATAATGCAAGCACATTAATGCAATAGAATTTAAGAACATGCCCCAAAGTAACAAAATACCGAAGATTGATAACAGCAGAATTATAGAGAAGAACAATTATTTTTCAGATGGTCTGTTGGGACCGTACGAGGGCTGTACCTCTGAGCGTCGACGAAAAAACATGAAAATACTGTTCAACCACACCACAATAATACCGTTCAAATGGCGAGGCAAATACATTTGCTTCTACTGCGGTAAAAACAGTACCGAGTACACAGAGTTCAGAAAACATACGAAATCACACGGACTATGCTCAACTAAGGACTACTCCCTAAAACTTATCAAGGGAAATCATATCGAAATTAAAATCGATGTCTCGGAAATCTCTTGCGAAGTTTGCAACGAACCCTTTAAAACATTCGATAATATAATCGATCATTTGATCAGTAAACACAATATGGAGTATGAGAGAAATATCGATACTCCGTTCCAGGAGTATCGATTGGCCGATCGCCGATGCTTGCACTGTGAAGAACAGTTCTCGTATTTTGGATATTTAGTGAAACACGTGAACAATGTGCATCCTCAAAAATGTTTCATTTGCGATGATTGTGGACTCACTTTTAATAAAAAGAGAGATTTGGCCGTTCATTTGAGGAATTATCACAAAACAGGAGGATACCCATGTAATCTCTGCTTGAAAAATTTCAAAAATAACCTAGTATTGAGAAGACATCAAAACAATTCGCATTTTAGGCAGTGTATGAGTTGTGGCTTGCGTTTCGCGTCCCTTTCTCTTCTACAAAAACATATAGGAGTCGACCATCCACCTAATGAGGATAATATGAAGTGCAGTTACTGTTCCAAGGAGTTTCACAGCTCGATAGGCTTAATGCAGCATTTGAGCAAGTGTAAAGTCAAATTATTATCTCAAGAGGACCCTTCTTCACTTAACGAGGAGAGTATAGAACCGAAGAAAAAGCAAAATGTACTTCAAATTAGGCAAAATATACAATGTGTACTGAACATGTCGACTGCTGTGCCTTTCAAATTCTTCTCTAAGTTCTCGTGTTTTTATTGTTCTAAGAAGTTCGTGGAATTTGATGAATTACGACAACACACCGCAGTAGAACACCCTGTATGCGATCTAAAATCTAAATGCATGAAGAAATGTAAAGGCGAAAGGATTTCGGTTAAAATAGATGTTTCGGATCTAGCTTGCAAAGTACCTCTATGTGGCGTACCAATGCCTAATTTAGAAGATCTGATAAACCATTTAATTGAAAGCCATAAAGCGAAATATGATACGTCTATAACCGGCTGTTTAGAACCTTACAGGTTGATTAAAGATAACATGCCTTGTCCTATATGTCCAGACACGGTGTTTCGATACTTTGGGATCCTACTTCGACACATGAGTTCAGTACATAGCAACAATAACCGAATCTGCGATTTCTGCGGTCGAAGTTTCCGCAACGCTGCCAATTTAAATGTCCATATAACGTACGCCCATACGGGGTCCTGTGAATGCGATGTTTGCGGAGCTAAATACAAAAACCAATGGTGTCTAGCACGCCATAGAGCTAGAACACATAACGCGAAAGACCATAAGTGCCCAAAATGTCCCGAAAAGTTTCAATCTCAATACCACACTCAGAAACATTTAATTAAAATCCATAACATCGGTCATAAGTGTAGTTATTGCGGTAAAATGTTTACTAGAAACTCCTTCATGAAAGACCATGTACGCCGTACTCATTTGAAAGAGAAGAATATTCCGTGCTCCATATGTAATGAGAAGTTCTTCGATAATTACTTGTTGAAAATGCATATGGTTAAGCATGAGGGCGATAGGAAGTTTACTTGTACTGTTTGCGGGAAGGCGTTTTTGAGACGAAGTAATTTGAGCTCGCACATGGAAATGCATAAGAAGTATGGTCATGTACAGGTTTAGGTATATGTACAGTAGACTGCACATCAGTGGTAACTGTCATGCACCTTAACTCAGTAGTAATAAGTACGATTTTCCTATAAAACTGTTACCGTTTTGTACGCGGTTTTGTAGATATGTTCTGAAGTATGGATGTTCAGTCAGCACCAAAAGTCGATGAACAGAATCAACATGACAAAACACCTGTTCACAATAAAATGCCATAAGTTATAGTCGCAACTAGGAAACAAAATAGCCTGTACACCAGAAATTTACAAAAGTCGTTAAACACGAGTATTTCAAAAGTATCTGTGCACTAGTATTCCTAAAGTCGCTGTACACCATCAATCCAAATGTCGCTGAACATCATTGTATCAAAAGTCACTAAACAGCAGTAAATACAAAATTAGGTTAACAAAGTATATTTTTAATGTTGCCGTGTGTTAATATACTTTTGACGCTTATGTTGTTCAGCTACTTTTGGGACAGTGCTTGCTTGACCTTAATAATGTATGTTAACACGTTAGTATCTATTTCAATACTTATTTACAAAGCAATTATATTTTTAACCGACTTCCCAAAAAGGAGGAGGTTCTCAATTCGTTGGGATCTTTTTTTTTTTTCATTTTTATGTGTTCACCGATTACTCGGAGACGCTAGGACCGATTTGCAATTTTTTTTTTGTTTGATAGTGTTTACCTCCCAGGTGGTCCCATAATCACATGGTCAGGATCTGATGATGGAAACGCTGAGAAATCGAGGGCAACTTTCGAAAATTGTAGGAATACGCAGGGTAAAAACTTGACACTAAGGCGTATGTCTGATAACACTATGCAATGGTGAAGGTTTAGAGCTGACCTGGTGATGGAGACCAGAGAAGGTCGAGGGAACTATAAAACTGAATATGTAAACTTCCTCGTGTTTGGGCTTGTATTGTTCGTATTGATGAGAACTTTCCACTTATGCGGATAGTGACAACTATGCTTGTCACTGAAAAGCTAAAAATAAAAAACTTTTTACAAAAAAATAAAACTGACTCCCAAAAACACTGTAAAGCAAAAAAAAAAAAAACTATTCTTAGGTGCATCGGCCTAGAAGTCGGTGGCGAAATAAACTTAGTTACATCCATTAGACACTGTCTTCTAGGCCGATGCACCTAAAAATTGTTTTTTTTTTTGCTTTACAGTGTTTTTTATTGTCAGTAATCATACTAATCTACCTCTATAATATGAAATAACATAAACATAACTCTTTTCATTAACAAAACGCTTTTGGAAATAACTTCTTGGCTTTCGGATGAAAAAACATTTCATTCTGCTGAAAATGGTCGTATGTCTCTCTGGCTCGATATGCAGAACGTAATATAATCGATACCCGTGCAAGTGGCAGAATATCTGTTGAGTTTTGGGGTTGGATGTGCTTTGGTGGCCCTGGAGAGGCTGGAGAACTAATCGAGATAGGAGACTTCTGTGACGTTTATGCTCCGTAATATGCACATTATACGGTATTATTGTCATATTTATCGATTGATGTATCTCAATAATATAAATAAACAACTATGCACTTACACAACATTTCAATTAGTTCAGACTATGACAATCATACGCTGGACTAAAATTATCACAAGTCATGTGAATAGAAATAATAAATTAAAAATTAAATGGAGGTAGGTTTTGTAAGATTCGCGCAAAGTAAATTACAAGTACCATCACAATAATCGCTTCGTAGATCATAAGAGTTATGTTTATGTTATTTCATATTATAGATTAGTAAGATTACTGACAATAAAATATAATTGCTTTGTAAATAAGTATTGAAATAGATACTAACGTGTTAACATACATTATTAAGGTCAAGCAAGCACTGTCCCAAAAGTAGCTGAACAACATAAGCGTCAAAAGTATATTAACACACGGCAACATTAAAAATATACTTTGTTAACCTAATTTTGTATTTACTGCTGTTTAGTGACTTTTGATACAATGATGTTCAGCGACATTTGGATTGATGGTGTACAGCGACTTTAGGAATACTAGTGCACAGATACTTTTGAAATACTCGTGTTTAACGACTTTTGTAAATTTCTGGTGTAAAGGCTATTTTGTTTCCTAGTTGCGACTATAACTTATGGCATTTTATTGTGAACAGGTGTTTTGTCATGTTGATTCTGTTCATCGACTTTTGGTGCTGACTGTTCATATATTTCACTTTTTTTGTTTACTATATCTCTTCTTCTATGATGTCTTCCTAAATTCGTAAATGCAAATTGGACCTCTAATAATAAATGGAAAAAAACTTTTGATGAAATTAAATCAATAAAATTGGAATAAATATTACGATTTTAATTTTACACTTAAGGCATATACTTTCCTAGAACAAAAATCATTAGATCCACTCAAATCTGTTCTGATCTAGTTAAAAAAGGTTCGGCTCAAAAATTTATCTCATTAATATGGTCACTGTTTGTATTTTTTTTATACTTTTCTTGTATATCGAAGTAATTCATTCTAAAGTCATATTCACTTTCAAGAACACACTTGTGTAGAATTAAGCGTCAACTTAACCTTACTGGATCAATGTATATTAGATCTCACTTTACTATTGTAAATAATTTATTTTAATGTACATAGTAAATTGTATTAAGATTTTATACGTCTTTGAAATTCATATTTTATCTTATCCGCCTAAATTATGTAAATATACATCAGTCTTAGTTTTTATTTTTGTTCAATAACTATACCTTAAAATCTACAAAAAGTAAAACGATTTAATTATATCTACCTAACTGTGAGTACCTATCTATTTAATTATAACGATAACCAAACCATAACCAGCCGTATACTTGCCGCGCATTGCTCACATCGGCGATTTGACAACTGAAAATGGGTCGGTTATCGTTATAGTTAAATGGTGCAACTCACCTTATGAAAGGAAATAGGCAAAAATTGTTTTTTATGTAACATAATCGTTGAAATTAATTAAAGAGTGAAATAACCATAAATCTAGGTGTAATATTTACCTCCCCACTCAGAGACATTTAATGAGTACTTAAGTCACTCCTTAGTGACGGAATGCAGTGGCGGCGTAGAATCGGGTGGTACCCGGGGCGGACTACCTATTGAGCGCCCCCCAAAAAAAAATGACAAAATATAATCACTTACTAAAATTTTAAATTATAGTACTTAAAAATCGTTTATGGTGTTTTTTTGCTAGGTTTAACATAAAGAAATCGGAGACAGATCACTGCAAACTTATAAAGCGCTAGCGAAGCGAGCCCGTAATTTTTGAGTTTTGGTACATAAAAGAACCCATACATGTTCATGCATAAAAGGCAGTGCTAAGTGAAAAAGCCGCGAGCGCAGCGAGCGCGAAATTTTTGAGTTTTGGAACAGTAAAGTACCAAGTTTTAAAAAACCCTCCGTAAAGTGAAATAGTCGCGAGTGTAGCGAGCGCGAAATTTTTTAGTTTTGGATCATTAAAGTACCAAAATAAGTTAAAAAAAAACCGCCGTAAAGTGAAATAGTAGCGAGCGCGAAATTCTTTAGTTTTGGGACACAAAGTACCCCAACAAGTGTTAAAAAAACCACAGCAAAGAGAAGAAGCCGCGAGCGTAGCGAGCGCGAAATTTTTGATTTTTGAGACGCAATGGTACCTAAAGAAATTAGAAGAAACACACGTCAAGTGAAAGGCGCGAGCGCAGCGAGTACGAAATTTTTGAGTTTGGAATACAAAAATACTCAAACAAGTTTGAAAGAAACCAGTGGAAAGTCAAATAGCTGCGAGCGCAGCGAGCGCGAAATTTTTTCAGTTTCGGGACACAAAAGTACCAAAATAAGTTAAAAAAAATAATTTATGGAACCAGTTAAAAACAAATATAAACAAGAAAGAGAGGGGTGACAGCCGAACTGGCACCCCTCTCAGTGCCGCCTCGACGTCTTGCGCATGCACTGTCGTAGTTTTGTTTAAAATTTTAATAGCGTACAGTGACTAGTAGTGAACCTAGGCTTTGCAGATTAGAATGGCACCCTCGGTGGCTTATCCCTTCTGCCCGTGCCATCCTGGTCGTGCAGATATGTGCCGACCGAGATGGCACCCCCCGAGACGTGGTACCCGGGGCGGACCGCCCCCTCCGCCCCCCCCTTACGCCGCTACTGACGGAATGTCATACAAATCCTTCACTAAGGAATGGCTTAAGTAACCATTAAATGTCTCTGAGTGGGGAGGTTAGAATAATTTAATGAGTTTTGGTTGTAACGTAATCAAATAATATTGTGATATATGTGTTTAGTTATAGGCAATGTCCGACATTTCAATTCTATAATATACTTTTAAGTATTTCAATGGCTTTGTTTTTACTTACCACTTATCCTTCGTTATAAAAATATTTATCAGTAGTTACTCGTGCCTTGATACAATAATATATTTATTTCTTTTAGGCTTACCAACTAAGACACATACAGACAATCTTAAAAATAAATGAAACAACAGTTAGTGTATGCTCTTAAATTAAAGGTAGGCTCAACATTATTTTTAGGCTGTTCAAGTAAAAGTAAAAGTAAATGAGTTAAAAATTAAAAGTAATTAAAAATAAAGGAAATGAAGAAATTGGGTAAAACATAGTAAAACTTTAAAAATTAAAAATTAGGCAAACTCTTAATGGCTCTTTTAAATACACTTATTTTACTTGCAAATATATCCAAGTCGTGTTTTTTATAAATGTTATTACACTTTCTTTCTTATATATAATAGATATCTTACTACTCTTTCACCAGGGTATTCCGAATAAGGTATTGTTATAGTGTTTAGGATCCTGATTGGGCTTATGAACACCTTTAAGGGCTGAATACCTTTAAGTTTTTACCTTGATCGATACACGTACTAAAGTTTTTAAACTTCTTATTCGTATTTAGTAATACTTCCTTGCACACACAGCATTTTAATTTTTGTCAACTTGACTCCTACTAAAAGTCTTACTTCCAAGTTTGGCCACTCAACAGATGGATTCTTCCTTGAACTACAACGGAACATTCTAGAACCTTGAAAAGTTAAAGCTGAATTTCTTTTCAGGTTCGAAATTCAATACAGTGGAGGACAAATATAAGAAAATGGAGGTCGCACGTAAGCTATTGATTAAACGAAGGAATGTTGAGTATGTGTTACAGTACAGCAATGTTACGCCCTTCATGTGGCATAAAGGGAAGTATAAATGCTTCTACTGCAACGAAACCACTAAAGACCCAGTGGTTCTACGCGAGCACACTGCCGAAGTACACCAATTTGCCAATCTAGAGCTGGTAGTTTTTGACAGAACTAAAAATAATAGGAACAAAGATGCTGCCGTGAAAATTGACGTGACCGGCATAAGTTGCAAGCTTTGTCCCCAAGCGGTCACCAATTTAGAAGAACTCATACACCATTTGATCATAGCCCATGATGCAGAATATGATGTTAGCGTCCCAAATTGTCTCCTACCCTTCAAATTGGATAAGGATCAACCGACTTGCCCCACTTGTAATACAAAGTTCGTGTTCTTTGAGTACCTCTTGCGTCACGCTAACAAACACCATCTTTCTCATCACTATATCTGTGATGTTTGTGGCACCAGCTTTCAAGGCGAAAATCATTTAAAAATGCATTATAGATACTATCATAGAGAAGGCGGATACACCTGTGAATACTGTGGCATAAGTCTGGCAACCCTTTCCAAAAAGATTTTACACGAGAAGAACGTGCATTTAGTAAATTTGTCCACATGTCCTCATTGTCCGGAGACCTTCAAAAGTCCGTATTTAAAGAAGCTGCATTTGGCAAATGTCCACGGGGTTGAGGAACTTAAAATTAAGTGTCCGTATTGTCCCAAAGTGTATCCTCAAGAATCTATAATGTCTCGGCATATGAGAAGGGTGCATTTGAGAGAGAAAAATGTCGAATGTGAAGTTTGTGGCGACAAATTCTTTGGCCCTTACGATGTTAAGTTACACATGGTTAAACATAATGGGGAAAAGAAGTTCGTTTGTTCTGTCTGCGGGAAGAAATTTTCTAAGCGGAGTAATTTGAACTCCCATGCAGTATTACATACTAGAGAGAAAGATTATTTATGCATGGTGTGTAACAAGGCCTTCGCACATCAAACTAATTTACGGATGCATATCAGAAATAGACACAGTCAGATTGAAGAGCAAGAACCTATTGTGAATGAGATAGATGACAATGATATGGTGCAAATGGAGATTATTCAGGAAGAGTTGGAAGGGGAAGTGACAGGACAATATATTCAATGATATTACTGTATTGTGGAGTAGATCCACAATTAAATATTTTAACTAAAGTCCATAAAGTGTCTACTTTATGAATGTCACTGTGAAGGAATAGTTTAGCTGGAAATCGGGACTCTAATGGTCTGAAACTGATCCATCTTGAGCGAGGCTGGGCATGATAATCATGGTACATCGAGAGAAACTGTAGCTGAATAGTGCGACTGAAAAAAGACTTATGATGATAATAATGTTCTTCTATCGAAAGCGTAGAGAAGTGATGAAAAGGATTTTTGGGGGGTGTGATTTTCAGAGGTTGAACTGTGTAAGTGGGTAATAATTTTAATGGGACTTACATAGTGATATTTTTAGGATTGTAAAAAACAATTGGTGCAAAAGAGTGAAAGTTATTTAAGTTGTACATAGAAGGGTGAAGTTGGCTAAAATTGTAAGTTAGACTGTAAATAGCATAGTGAATGCCATTCTCATCCACAATATACATATGTATAGTTATCGGCACGGATATTGGGCTATGACCTTCACCTGCGCAGAAGCGATTTATTGGTTTATTGCCTTATGTGTACAGTGCGCAAAGCGATCCCCACTCTTCCGCCGAGAGCCGAGAAGTTGGGATAACAATATTACATACCTACTCAGTAGTTCAATGTTTTCTAAGAGCCGGATTTTTTAAATGTTGTAGGTAAAATAAAAAATAATCAAATCAAATAATGTTTTTAAAATTTTCAAATATGGTATACCTACCGCATGTTATATGGATAGCCATATCGGTAAATAGAACGATGGTAGTTAGGTTTAGCCGGTTAGACTATTTACCATTCGAAATATTTACGCACCTTTTTAAAATACATATTATAATATAATATACAGGAAGCTGTGTATATAACATATTATGTATTTGGAAAGCTTAAAAGTAGCTCTGATTATTAAAGTTATGTTTATAAAAAAGATCCCGGCGAATTGAGAACTGCCTCCTTTTTGGGAAGTTGGTTAAATGTTGTAAATAAAACTATAACATACGACTTAATTATGAGCCATAATAATTTTCTTGATGTTAAAACAGTCTTAGTTTACACATTTCAACTATTCTAGTTATCTTAAACATAGAATACATTTGCACTATTATTACCTACTTGTGAATATTATTTAACATAACCTTTTTGTTTTGTAAATAAACTTTATTGGATTCTTATGACAGGTTTTATTTAAGACTAATTCCATGAAAAAAAAAATGCTTTCTTGTTCTATAATATTCTGCCATTTGTTGATACCAAATATCCCAGTATCCCTAGGTGGTCTTTTATAAACAGACCTTTGGCAAAAATACTTTTACTACTACAGTATTAACTATCTCGTTGCCTAGCCTCGCTGCCGACTGCCTCGTTGGTCTAGTGGTCGCAAGCGCGGCTGCTGTGCTCGAGGTCTCGGGTTCGATTCCTGGGTCGGGCCGAAATCGCTTTGTGGGTTTTATTTAACTTTCACAAAGCAGCCCGTAGTCTGGAAGGTTTTGATTCACCCGTGTATCGGAGAGCACGTAAATGTCGGTCCTGCGCCTGATCTCTCTCCGGTCGTGTCGGATTGCCGTCCCATCGGGTTATGAGAGTGAGGGAATAGGGAGTGCACCTGTGTCTGCGCAAATGCTCGTGCACTATAATATGTCCTGCGCAGCTGACTGATCTCTTTAATGAGAACAGCCGCCGTGGCCGAAATCGGCCGTGGACGCCATTAAATTAACTATAAACCGCGAATATACCAATTATATCACAAACTATTTCACACACATTATTTGCACTAATCTACATTGCTCACCAAAACCCAAAAACGCAAAAAGGAAGCGTAAACCGTACCTCTATTTTCAGGACCACACGAGGCACAAGATACCTACATCGGAACACTAATAAAAAAACGAAGAAATGTTCTTCTTCTTCTCCAATATGGCGACGTTGTACCCTTTAACTGGCACGTGAAAGGATACCGATGTTTCTACTGTTTAAAACCTATGAAGGATTGTGAAATACTGAAAGAACATACCTCGAAGCATTCCCTGGATTTGGCTTCATTTATCTCTCAAAGAATCATATCTAAAGACATACCGATCAAGATCGATGTCACTAATATAGGTTGCAAAGTCTGCCAAAAGCCGGTTAAAGACTTAGAAGAACTGATTTCTCATATTACATCAGTCCATGAGCAAGATTATGATGATTCTTTGGGGGTTTGTGCATTCCCCTTCGTTTTGACCAAAGATGTAATGCAGTGTGTCCTATGCGAAAATCAGTACGATAACTTTACTTCTATGATCAGCCATATGCACAAAGACCATGTGAATCATTCTTCTGTCTGTCAGATTTGTGGGCTGAGTTTTATAAGCAAGATTCGCCTCAAAAGACATATAAATAATCGCCATGTGGGATATAGGTGTACAGTTTGCGGTGAAATTTTCAACGCGTCACATAGGATGGAGAAACATAAGCAAAAAATACACGGAAAAGCGAAGAATAATGAGTGTAATCTATGCAGTGCAGGATTCGAAAGCCAGTACCAATTGAAGGTGCATTTGGGCAAAATGCACAACGTGGAAAAATACAGGATCAAATGTGCACAGTGTCCTAAAATTTGCACAACTAAGGGAGCCATGTTGTTACATGTGCAATCAAGGCATTCGGAGACGAAATTCGAGTGTGATTTATGCAATTATAAGACGGGGATCAAATGGTTGATAACTTTGCACAAGAAAAAGCATTTTGGGGACCGTGATTATGTTTGCAGTATTTGCGAAAGGTCTTTTCGGAGGTCCAGTAATTTGAGGGCTCATATGAAAGTACATTCGGGGGTCTCTGGGCGTGTTTGCAGGTTTTGCAAAAGAGGTTTCATTGATTTGGATACGCTGAACAGTCATATGGCTAAATTGCATTATATGGAAGAGGCGTAGGTAATCACCTTTTTTGTGGTAGATATTTTCACCACTACGTATCTCAATGAGCAATTATGTGGTCTGCCTGGAAATAATTTATTTACTCTTAACTACAAGACACCCAGATTGTAGTGTCAGGAAACAGATTCTGGCAGGGTTTTTCGGGTTCGGTCGACATTTGTGTGATGAGCATGCTTGTTGGCCGTGGTCTGGGTGTTACAATATGTATTTATAAATATGTATATATGTAGTTTATCAGTTGTGTTAGCACCCATAACACAAGTTAATTAATAACTTAGTATGGGGCTAACCGACCGTGTGTGGAAAGGTGTCCTGACATTATTATTATAATCATTGTATTTAAAAATGATTAGAAAAATTTGGTATAAAAGTCTCAAGACTTCATCGTAAAAATCTCAATACAACTTAGGTTCGTTTAATAGATATTTTAAATTTAAATAAACTTACCTACTATTTATAAGTAGGTATATAATAATATTTTTATAATAGGAACTTTAATAAATATAATAATTACGATGCTTATTTGTTTTCTTATCAAACACGCAATTATGACTCGGTTATTTAAGAATAAGAAAACGACTTCATGATTAACCTGATTGGACAAATTACTTTTTTCATCAACTAGGAATAGTTGCAGCAAGGTAGCTTTTATATTCTGGAATTAAAGTTTTGACATCGATTTGCTTTATGTGCAATCCTTCTACATAGTGTAGATGATGAAGATTAAGCCATTTAATATTTCAATCTAATTCTAACTACAAATTACAAATTTCATTTTCTCTCATAAGTGCATGTCGTATTCTGGCTACCACTAAACCGTGTTTTCCTTACAGGAGAACGCAAAGGTGGCCAGGATACGACAGCCGTGGCGCTCCCCGAATCACTCGACAAAGACTATCAGACCATCACAGCTCAGTCAACTAGCAAGCCGACCCTCACAGCTAAAGACAAACGCAATATAATGAGAAACAACGTCGTCCAAGTACTAACAAAATCCACCGTCATGCCATTCCGATGGCTCAAAAGTTCCTACAGATGTTTCTACTGCTACGATATTTTCCAAGAAGCTTCAGAGCTTAAAAGCCATCAACAAACTCACACTGGAGACGCCATCAAAATTCAGGCTATGAAAAATTACTGGGAACCAGTTGTTTACATAGATATATCTGACTTATCCTGCAATCTTTGTCCTGATAAAATAACTGATTTGTACGACTTGGTTGATCATTTAATTCTAATTCATGGGATAGAGTATAATAAAGATGTAGGAATATGTATGGTGGCTTTTAAGCTCGATAATTTTAATGTAAGCTGTCTTGCTTGTGGTGCCAGTTTTTATACATTTGGTCCTCTACTCCATCATACGAACAAAGACCATAAAGGGACGTCAGCCATCTTATGTGACGTTTGCGGTCAACATTTCAAAGACGCGAACTTACTTCGTCTTCACGTGAAAACTGTACATGAAAACGCACTATACTTATGTACGGAATGTGGCGAAAAATTCGATTCAAAATCCAAGCTTAAGACCCATCAGAAAAATAACCATGATATGGAAAAGAAATACAAATGTCCGAATTGTTCTGAGGTGTTCCAAAGTCATTATAAAAGGTCCAGGCATATGGCTGCGGAACACAAGAATAAGCAGGAAATCAAATGCCCTCACTGTCCAAAGACCTTCGTTTTTAGGAGTATGATGATGACCCATTTACGAGACTCCCATCTCAAGTTCAGGAACCACGTTTGTGGAGTGTGTGGTTGGAAGGCATTCAATAGCAATCGCTTAAAGAACCATATGTACAAACACAGTGGGGAGAAGAATTTTAAATGTGATGCATGTGAGAAAGCGTTTACAACGAAGAAGATAATGAAGGCACATTTCGCGAGGATGCATAAGACTCCACATCCCACTATTATGCAGTATGATAATCCTTATGTGGGGCAGGTTTAGATATGGTTACAAGCGGACTAGAACTAGAAGCATTTTTTAGAGCTCACGCCAAAATTACTTTGCATTTATAAAGTTAGCCGTTTGACCTCTCAGGCATTAGTGTTTTGTTTATTTTTTAGGGTTCCGCACCCAAAGAGTAAAACGGGACCCTATTGTTTTCGCTCCTCTGTCCGTCCGTCCGTCTGTCACCAAGCTGTATCTCATGATCCGTGATAGTTAGAGAGCTGAAATTTTCACAGATGATGTATTTTTGTTGCCGCTACAACAACAAATATTGAAAACTAGAATAAAATACATATTTTGGGGGGGCTCTCATACAACAAACGTGATTTTTTGTCCATTTTATAAATAATGGTACGGAACCCTTCGTGCGCGAGTCCGACTCGTATTTGGCCGGTTTTTTTTACTACTGCCAAGACACGTGTCTAACTTCGTACAAATAAATCTTCAAGACGAGATGTATCGAAACAAATGTTCAATGAGTCAAGTGGGTAACTTCAGGAATGCTAAGTTATTTGGTACCTACGAACAGGGGCCCGATTCTCCTAAGTTAATAATGTCATAATCGAATAGAAATCGTATCGCAATATGATCGCAATAGCAGTTTTAACCATATCGGGCATTCTGCTACTAATAAAAGACCAATCGTATTCGATTGACATTTGATTGGTGTGCGATTGGTCTGCTATTTTGGTGATTTTGGTCTATACGGTAGTTTGCTGTACAATCATTTTGCAATCGTAAATCATTTGCAGACAAAATGATACATTATTGAATGATAGAAAAGGATAAAAACGTTTATTTCAAAGAAAAAATAGCGGAATGCCACATACGCTTCAATCGTAATCGAGTCGGAATTGGATCTCAGTCGAATCGAGTCGAACGTCGATCGATCGTCGCTTAAGTAAAATTAGGAGAATCGGGCCCCTGTGCTATTTACAAAAGTGATGCTGCATTTCATAGATAGATAGTATCATAAATAGGAATTGTAAAGTATTTAACTTTACCTAATGATTATGTCGTACATACCTAAAGATCTCAAAGTAATATTCGTGATTGTCTTGTGTTGTTTGTGTCATCATTTAATGTTATTTGTTAATTGTGAAGAAGTCGTGGTGGCCTAGTGGGTAAAGAACCAACCTCTCGAGTATGAGGGCGTGGGTTCGATTCTAGTTCAGGCAAGTACCAATGCAACTTTTCTAAGTTTGTATGTACTTTCAAGTATATCTTGGCTGATAAAAAGGTGAAGGAAAACATCTTGAGGAAACCTGGACTATTTGTCTGAAATCACCAACCCGCATTGAGCAAGCGTGGTGATTAATGCTCAATCCTTCTCCGTGTGAGAGGAGGCCTGTGCCCAGCAGTGGGACGATAAAAAAGGCTGTAACAGTTAATGGTGTCCTGGCCAAATACGTCTCACACCCAAGAGATTTGAATGCCATTATAAGGGGGGAAAAAAGTTATATGTTTTTATAGATAGATTACTAGTGCACGGGATCTCGACTTTGATAACGGGTCGATATCACTTGGTGGTTTAAGTTACATCATTCTGGACCTCGGTGGTGATATACCCGTTCATAACAGAGCACTAGAATGTCGGTCCTGCTTGTGATCTCTCTCCGGTGGTCTCGGATTGTCGTCATATCGCGCCATGAGAGTGAAGGAATAGTGAGTGCACCTGTGTCCAAGCAAATGCTTGTGCACTGTAATATGTTTTGCGCAGCTGGCTGATCTCCTTAGAGGGAATAGCCGTCGTGACCGATAGTCGGCTTGGGTGCCATTACATTATTATGCGATTGTTGTAAGATTTACCAGAAGCGAGCCTTCTCGAGTCAATTTTGATAAATGTAACATCATCAATGATAACCTACATTGTTTTTATGCAGCAATACTTATTCTGTGCAATAACGACTATAGTTTGTATTTACCCATACAAAATAAATTATTTACTAAAATTATAAATACAAGCTGTTGATTTGCATCCGTGCCATATTAAAGGACGTAATTATGCTAATGATTCTCGACCCAAATCAACAAAAAAATTGGTACGTAATTTTTTGTTTTTAATTTTTTTTCGGAATTCCGTTAATGTCATCTAGCCGTATTTAAACTTGGCGCGTGTGTTACTGGCCTTAAAACCGTGCTACGCCCTCACACATACGCAAACACAAAGCATACGCAACGATCCTTCATAATTTTCATTCATAAAATTGGATTACTTCTGAAATACTACGACATTACAATGACAAAAAAAGCAGTGCATATTAGCTATTTCCTGTCTACTGCAATTCCAATCGATTATTTACGTATTTTATGACCTCCTCCTGAACTATGGCACAAATGCAAATCAACACCTTGAATACAGCTAAATATGTGTGTAGCATTTAGCCTTCTTTATACCAGGGGCATAAAATTAATAATTATTGTAATCGAATATAGTTATCAGCACGGATATTGAGCTCTCGGCGGAAGAGTGGGGATCCCTTTGCGCACTGTACACATAAGGCAATAAACCAATAAATCGCTTCTGCGCAGGTAAAGGTCAGGGCTCAATATCCGTGCCGATAACTATAATTGGCTGAAAATAATGTAGACCCATTGAGCAAGCAGTTCATATCAGCGTTGCTGGCTTTGATTTGGTGTTGTAGGTAATATTAAGACAATAATATCTATCTAGATAAATGATAGTCGAAATAAAGGGGTTGTTTTTCAAATGAGTCTTCAATTCAGCAGATCTTTCACTGACATTAAGTGACGTTTAGAATCAATTAGAAAAAAAAGTCGTGGTGGCCTAGTGCGTAAAAAACCAACCTCTCGAGTATGAGGGTGTGGGTTCGATTCCAGGTCAGGCAAGTACATTGCAACTTTTCTAAGTTTGTATGTACTTTTATTGGTGTCTATGATAATGGATGGCACGTTAAACTGTAGGTCCCGGCCATCAGTGGGTAGTCAGAAGCCAGTAAGTCTGACACCAGTCTAGTCAAGGGGTATCGGGTTGCCCAGGTAACTGGGTTGAGGAGGTCCGATAGGCAGTCGCTCCTTGTAAAACACTGAATTGATTCTAAAATATTTATAATTTTGTAAATAAAAACTTTATAAAAATGGGTGATTGATCGAACTTCCCATTACAAGTGTTGTCTACTATCTATTATATGGCTGCCAAACTTTAGTCCCTATTTTGGCCAACTGCACAGCTGGCTCGGTGGGTCTATCTATATCTACGCCTACGTATTTTGATGTCTCTCTCATACTATCCTATTTATAAAGATATATTTAATTTATAGATATTTAAGTAAGTTTTGTATTTAAGATTGACTTAATAAACTAAGTATACATGTGTAGACTTTAAATCGTGCTTAATTTTATATTAATTAACATGATCCCTTCTATTTAAACTCCAAAATGAATTTACTACCATTGCTACCAACTTTGCAGAGACAAAATGTTTGGCGCACTGTTCTATTGCAATTAGAAGTGTAAAATTACAGATATGAAGGAAAATAATGCAAATTAAATTAATTTATTTAAATCAAGAATAAAAGACCAGAAAAGTCCAAGAACTTTTCAGTTCAGAAACTTAACCAAGAGGACATCTAACGCGAAAATTCTTTCGTTTCAGAACGAACGATGGAAGATAAAATCTCTGAAGAAAGACGGAAAGACCAACTAGCGACAATTCTCACAATTATCATTCAAAATTCTACAATCCTGCCTTTTAGATGGCACAGGAGCAAATATATGTGCTTCTACTGTCAATCTGTTTTCGTCGACAGCTCGAAACTTAAGCAACACACAGACGACTTTCATAGAGAGATCAGAATCAAAGATATAATCATCAGAACTTTACACAGAAAAGCCAGAGTCAAGCTAGACGTGTCTACTCTATGGTGCACGAGCTGCGAAAATGATTTTCAAAATTTCCAATCTTATTTGGACCATCTTTCCGACATTCACGGATTTGATTTAGACAATGAGGCTTCATCTTCCTTTGATTGTTTCACTTTAGCTGACAATGGAATGTCATGTATAGAATGTGGACAGTATTTTCTATTTTTCGGACCTCTACTCCTACACACGTACAAGTACCATATTGAGCAGTATTTGTGCGAGATGTGTGGCCAAGGATATGTGGGAAAACGTAATATGGATAACCATGTTCGGCAGACACATGGGATCAAGTCTTGCAAGCATTGCCATGAAATCTTTCCTACGCAGTACGCTCTAACAAATCATATTGAAAACGTGCATAGAACTGACAAACTCCAATGTCCGTTATGCCCAGAAATATTAGCCAACAGATACTTAAAAAAGCGCCATTTAGCGCTAGTCCACGATTGCAAAAGTGCTCAGCTTATATGCGAATACTGCTCCAAAATATTTACAAGAAACAATAAATATGTTCAACATAAATTAAGGGTGCATTATAAGGAGAAAAATTGTACTTGCGAAGTTTGTGGACAGAAGGCTTTTAATCTTGATTCATTGAAAAGACATATGGTTTGCCATGACGATGCTAGGCCGTTTAAGTGTGAGACCTGTGACAGAAGTTTTAGAAGGAAGAAGAATCTTGTGATGCATAGACGGGCGCATAGAGAGGGTGTTGGGAATATTAATAATTTTGTTGTTTTTTCTAAATAATAAATGTTGGTAGTTAAATGAGTTTTGTTTTATTGAGTCTACATTACCTTAGTTTAAGTAGTTATACTCCACCATTTCGAAGAAGTTTTTATACAACTGACTTATAGAAATTCTTATAGATACTACAGAATGGGCGAAGACGAGAAGTTTGAATAATGAAAAAATTGGTTGCCTGTAAAGTCGGTATACGGGCGAAAGTTTTACGTGACAACGACTTTGAGTCTCTCTCGCTCTGTCTCTCTCGCTCTTAGGCGGGCTAACTGTGCTCGAGTGGAAGGGACGCGTGCCTTTCACTTTTTATGTCTGTCTCTCTCGCTCTTAGGCGGGCTAACCATGCCCGAGTGGAAGGGACGCGTGCCTCTCACTCGCTCTCATTGTGAGCGCATAACGTGAGCGGAGCGTAACGCAGTTTCTTGAAGTGTCACCCGGCAAACCAATTTATAAGACGTTGTCACGTCAAAAATACCTATTTCAGACTATGTACAACACGTCTCCTCCGACATTAAAAGAAGTTTAGTCTGAATAATTGAAGAACATTCCACAATCATGCCTTTAAGGTTTCTTCCTGGGCCCTGTAAATTTCTTAAATTCAAATGTAATCCCATACACGCGGGTAGTCTAACTGTATTTCCCTCAAAACTCAAACTCAAAATCGTTTATTCAAATTAGGCTGATAAATCAGCACTTTTCGAACGTCAAAAACAAAAGACAGCCCCCAAAACGCCCGCCCTTCACCACTTCCTATGTGTTTTTGCTGGGAAGAAGAAGTGGCGCAACAAACTCCCCAGCAACACATGTCTGTCTGTAAGGTTTGAAGAACCAGAATGTATACAAAACAAGTCAAATAAAAATATCATTAACACATGATAACCGGTATATAAAATTAAGAAAGAAAAAAAATCAAACCTAACACAAGTAGGCTAGCACACAGATTTACGCCTATAAAGACTAAGTACTCAAGCATTACTTATAGTCTATTAAGTGCATCTAAAGCCTCCTGTTAATAAAATAAAAATGTATTTTTAATATAAGCATAAAAACGGCGTGCCCACCTACATGCGCAGATGTTCATGTTGTAGCTGTACAACACAAACAAGGTGCACCTGCTAGGACTACAGTATTATTATTTTCTCCAAAAAAAAAAAGCTAATAGAAAATCATACTATTATTAAAAGTGTCAATAGCCACCAACACGACCTGGTACCGCCAGCAGCACCCGTTCACGAGTATAACGCGAGGATCAGCCATCGCCCCCTTCGCACATTTTTGAGGGAAGGGGACAACCCGACCCCCAACGCTACCGCTGGCTATACCGTCTAAGGGAGCATGACGTGCTTGCAGCTATTTGCATTTGATTATGTGGATCATGATATACTTTTAAAGAAAATAGAAACATACGGGATACGAGGAAATGTGCTAAATCTCATCAAAACTTACTTAAAAGGACGCAAACAATTTACAGAAATTTCTAGAGTCAGCAAGAAAACGAAAAAAGAAGAAAAGTATGCTTCATCTAGAAGAAATATAAAATTTGGTGTCCCACAGGGTAGCGTACTCGGCCCCTTATTATTTTTACTGTACGTGAATGATTTACCTAACCAAATGCCAAATCCTATGGTTCTTTTTGCTGATGACAGCACTTGGATAATTAAATGTCACAATAAAGATTCATATGAAGATAACGTTAACAGTACCTACGCTTGAAAAATTTATTGATTGGCTGGAAAAAAAAAATTAATTATAAATTAAAAAAAAAACCAAAGTAATGCATTTTTATCAAAGAATAGTAAATACAAATATGAATATAAATTATAATGGACAAACAATAGATGAAGTTGACGTAGCAAAATTTTTAGGAATTACGATTGATAGTCAACTGACATGGAAAACTCAAGCAGATAACATTTGTAAAATACTTAGTTCAGCTGCTTATGCTTTGTATAGTTTATTTAAAAAAGTTAACACTCAAACAGTATTGATAGCTTATCATAGTCTAGTTGTTTCTGTCTTGAGATTTGGAATAATATTCTGGGGTAACTGTAGCGAGAGAGAAAATATTTTTAAGGCGCAAAAACGCTGTATCAGATCTATTTTTAATCTCAAAGTGACTGACTGCTGCATACCTACTTTCAAAAATATAATCTTTTAACTTTCCCATGCCTATACATATTGGAAATAGCTATTTTTGTAAAAACTAATTACCACCTATTCCCGACTTTAAAGATGTCTAGAAACAGAACCACATGTTTAAGATCTCAATATGAAGATAAGTTATGTCTAGGTAAATATAAAACTTCTTTGTTGACAAAGAGTGTCATGGGTGGGTATGGCTCCTCGAATCTACAACCATCTACCAAAAATGATAAAAGAGCTACCATTAAGAAGATTCAAAAACACACTCAAAAATTTACTTATTAAGAAATCCGATTACATTAATGATAACTCGATTTAGCTTACAGTATTATTGTTCTTAGATTAAATTAATAAAGTTATAAGTGATACCTAGATTATAGTTTTTTATAGTATAAGTCTTATTTTTTGCATGCCATTTAGGCAGAATGTACACGGGTCAAATAAAATTGTAACACCTAATTGTAAAATTACCTACATTTTATGCAAATAAATAAATCTATCTATCTAGTGTTAATACTGTGAACATCGCTTTTTTTGGTGTATAAATGAATACACCAACCCATACCCTTGTATGTATATACATATTTTATTATTATTTTTGTTTATAAGTTTACTCGAATTGTATGGATCATGTTATCTGAAATAAAATGCTTTGAATTTGATAAACTTTTTAATGCAAAATATAATTGTACTTTTAACTTTCGGAGCTGAATTCATTTCCAGTAGAAAACACAAGGTGAAGGGAGCCGTTCTTATGTGGCTTAAGTTTTATACCTGGAAAATTCAATTTGAATTAACTTTCCCGATTCTTTCATATACATCTCAATAGAATAACAATTTAGTAGACAAGCAGTGCAAATGGTTCGTTAACCAATAAAATACCTTTAATAAAAATAACTTTACATAAGTTCACTAGTTTCAATAGATTCTAAGTACAAATATACTTTGTTTCAGATTACGAAGATGCAGAAGACAGACTCTCAGAGCGCCAAAGGAAAGACGACCTCACTAAACTCATCACTATAGTTCTAGAAAATTCTACCATTCTACCATTTCGATGGGCGTCTAACAAATACATGTGTTTCTACTGTTGCTGTGCTTTCGTCGACAGCGTGAAGTTAAGAGAACATACTATTGAGGAACACAGAGATGCAAAATTAAGAAATGTTTTAAGAACTTTAGTAGGCAGTAGTCGGGTAAAGTTGGATACCTCGGAAATAATTTGCAAAAAGTGCGGCAAACAGTTCAACCTCTTCGAAGATTTTTTGACTCACGTGTCTATGGCTCATGATTTCAAATTCAATAGGGACATTTCTAGCTGTATTTTCACATTTAATTTATCAGATAACGGCATGTCTTGTCATGAATGTGGCCAAGAATTTAGATTTTTCGGTCCTTTACTGAAACATGCGCATAAATATCATAATAAATACAAAACTTTTCTTTGCGAAATATGTGGACAAGGGTTCGTCGCCCAAGCGAATGTTACCAGTCACATAAAAAACGTACATTCCATTACAAACGGACAAAAATGTCAGAAATGTGATAAAGTATTCCGCAATCCTTATGCTTTACAAATACATTGTGATAGAATACATAAGATGGAGTTGTTAAAATGCCCTAAATGTCCAGAGATTTTAGCGTCAAAATACTTGAAAAAACAACACTTAGCTTTAGTTCACGATGTTAAAAAACTACAATTTAACTGTGACCAATGTACGAGAGTTTTCACAATGAAAAGTAGGTTAGTCCAGCATCAACTAAGAACTCATTTGAAACAGAAAACTGTAGCGTGCGAGATATGTGGTTTTAAAGTCTTTAATAACGATCTTTTAAAACGTCATATGGTCCGCCATGATGATTCCCGCCCTTTTGAGTGCGAAGTTTGTAGCAAGACATTTCAGAGGAAGAAAACTCTGGAAATTCATAAGAGAATACATACGAATGATAGAAGGTATGTATGTAAAGAGTGCGGGAGGGCGTTTGTTCAAGTTACTAGTTGGAAATTGCATATGAGAGTGCATCATAGCGGAGTTGAGAACTCAGTGTTCAGAGATTTTAGTTAGGTTTGAATTTTGTTATTAAACGTTATTGCTCAGTTTTTGATGTGTTTTATTTTATCACGCTGACATCACCGCCGAAGGCCGAAAATTATGAAACTGTATTAAGCGTTTAAGTCCCGTCTTGGTGAAATGGGCTGAAAAGATTTAGGTTCAAGTTGGTCGGTAGGTAAATATTTGCATCGAGTAAAACCTCAAGAAGGCTTGTTTTTAAGTTTTTTAATATCTAATTATATATCACCCAAAATTAGAAACACTATACATCGCTATTTACATCAATTTATACACAAACTATTGCAATCGCTGCTTAAATCTATACTAATACTATAAAGCTGTAGAGTTTGTTTGTTTGTTTGTTTGTTTGAACGCGCTAATCTCAGGAACTACTGGTCCGATTTGAAAATTTCTTTCAGTGTTAGATAGCCCATTTATCGAGGAAGGCTATAGGCTACTTTTTATCCCGGTACGGGAAGTAGTTCCCACGGGATGCGGGTGAAACCGCTGGCAGAAGCTAGTTATAAATACACACACTCGACGACAGAAACGTACAGACGCCAGCAGGTCAACCTACCCGAATCTGTCAAATGTTACCAATCGAACATTAACCTTCCACTGTTGTGATAAGGTTGAACATCTATTGAAGACATCTGACAGATTGAGGTAGGTTGATGTGCTGTCGTCCGAATCTAACCAACAAAATATGACAGACTAGCTTCTGCCAGCGGTTTCACCCGCATCCCGTGGGAACCTCGGCACGGACCCGGATAAAAACTAGCCTATAGCCTTCCTCGATAAATGGGCTATCTAACACTGAAAGAATTTTTCAAATCGGACCAGTAGTTCCTGAGATTAGCGCGTTCAAACAAACAAACAAACAAACAAACTCTTTAGCTTTATAATATTAGTATAGATGTCATTACGTAGATTGATAATGAAAACACACTTTATCCCGTCATACTAAACAGGCGCCTTCGCATATCAGGATAGCAAAAATTTGCAATGAAGTTCCAATGTGCATATAAGCACAGACGAGAGCACATCACTCTATCACATTAGATTTTCAACCTAATCACAACAGCTGAAGGTAAATTTATGATTGGTAAAATCACCTGTGTCGGCGTAAATGTTCGTGTACTATAATATGTTCTGCGCAGCTGGCTGATCTCCTTGTATGAGAACAGCCGCCGTGACAATTGGTCTGGACTCATTATCATGTACTAGCTTCTGCCATCGGTTTCACCCGCATCCCGTGGAAACTTCTGCATGAACCCGTATAAAAAGTAGCCTGTAATCTTTCTCGACAAATGGCTATCAAACCCTCAAAGAACCTTTTAAATCGGATCAGTAGTTCTTGAGATTAGCGTGTTCAAACAAACAAACTCTTCAGCTTTACAATATTAAGTATAGATAATTGTGATCAAGTGAAATGTTATAAGGTTTATGCAGTGTTACAACATTATGAAGAAAATATTAAGTTACTATTCACAATTAACTAGCAAAACTAAACTTAATACAAAACCACTTATGTTATAGAAACTATTTTATATATCGCACACCTAGATCTAAAGGGGGTTAACAAAAAAAACTAGTTTTTTTGAGTAGATACATAAGATTGATATCCAACTGAGATCCAATCACGTTGGTGTTCCCATTCAGACTCTACTAAGAGTTTTAATTGGTATCCAATTGACATTTTATTAAATTATCAGAATTAAGCAAAAGATTTAACAAATATCTTCCAGAACACCTCTACCACGCACTGGAATCAGATTTTTGTCTTTTCAGAAAAAAGTTATTATTTGAGTTAACCCTCTTTAGTTTTCCCCCTAAGGTTGATACATTTTATCTACTAAATATTGTCTTTCATTGACTAGATGTTACGTTTATTTTAAGACATTCCGTAATTTACATCACTCTAGATAGAGATGTAAAGTGACCGTCACGTTATATGTGACCGATTAATCTGACCGAGCATATTGGACATTTATCCAATTTGACCGGTCACTTATTGTCATTTATTGTCAGCAAAGTCAGAATCATTTTTTTGTATATAAATAGAATTTATTAGAAATAAACGTTTTTTCTTTCTTTATTTTATAAAACTACGGAAGTTTTAGAATCATCGAAGCTAACCAAATGTCATTCATCGATCTTTAAGATAAGATTTCGCCCGGCGAGAGATGTCGTGCGGTGTTCCGCAGGGGTCGGTTCTGGGGCGGCTCTTGTGGAACATCGGCTACGATTAGGTGCTGCGCGCCGACCTCCCTAGGGGCGTCAGCGTGGTCTGCTACGCTAACGACACGCTGGTTCTGGCACAAGGGAGGTCGCACCAGGAGGCGGGCGATATAATGACGCGCGGGGTTGCGACGATCATCGAGAGGATCTAGCTGCTGGGCCTGGAGGTGACCTTGCACAAATCCGAGGCCATGTGCTTTCATGGGCTTCGGAACGCGCCACCTTCAGGCTCCCAAGTCACGGTGGGGGGTGGGGGTTCCCATCGGCGTCGAGAGGGCGATGAAGTACCTAGGACTCGTCCTCGACAGCCGACAACTTCGTTGAGCATTTCCGACGTTTGGGCCCCAAACTGGAGAAGGCGAAGGAAGGTGCTGCCTTCAAACGGCTCCTGCCCAATCTGGGAGGCCCAAAGGCTCCCTGCCGTAAACTCTCGCGGGGGTCATGCGGTCCATGGCCCTTTACGGGGCCCCGGTATGGGCACGTTCGGTACGGCCGCGGGCTGTACACTACCTGAACGTGCCCCAAAAGGTGATAGCCATTAGGCTAATCCGGGGGTACGATCTCCCGCGAAGCAGCTGGCCTACTTGCTGGACTGCCACCTTGGGATCTGGAGGCGAGAGTCTTCTTGCGCCTGTACGACTGGCGCGAGGAGACACTGCGCCGGGGGGAAACTCCGCTGCCGCGGCAAGTTGTCGCGCAGCGGGCGGAGCTCCGGCGCGATCTCATGGTGGCCTGGAGGGAGCGACTGTCGCAACCCAGTGCAGGGCACGCCACCATCGTGGCGGTAAGTCCCCTCTTTGAGGAGTGGCTCGGGAGGAGTCATGGCGCCCTCACGTACCGCATGACGCAGGTCCTCACCGGACACGGTTGTTTCGGGAGGTACCTGCACCGAATCGGTCGTGAGGAGGCGCGCGGGTGTCACCACTGTGCGGACAGCCCCGAGGACACGGTGGACCACACAGTCCAGGTGTGCCCCGCATGGGAAGGGCACCGCCGGGTCCTCGTCGAGGCTTTAGGCTGCGGCGACCTCTTGCGTCCGGCCCTGATCCAGGCCATGGTCCGGGGCGAGAGGGAATGGGATGCCGTCGCCTCCTTCTGCGAAGCAATCATGCTCGAGAAGGAGGAGGCGGAACGCCAGAGAGTTCGCACCTCTCATCCCAGCCGCCGTGCTGGACCAGGTAGACACCACGGGCGCCGGGTGTCGCGAGATGACTCCCGGCCACCGTAGGTGTGGGTCTATGGGCGGTGAGTTCGGGTGGCTCATCGTCCCTCTGTCTACTTAGACGACAGACCCGTGTCGACGGCGCGCGTTGCTCCACGCGCTCCTCAAAGAGATGTCAGCAACCCCAGAGGTGCCCAGTTGGGCCAAGGCCTGCCGGGGCTGCGGGTTGTTCGAAAGAGTTACCGCGGCTCTGGTACATAAAAGGCCTACGACGGAACACGACGGTTTTTAGTCAGTAAGAGTCTGACACTCCCTCACCGCTGCTAACCCACAGCGGGAGGGGTCATTTGATGATTTTTAACGTCGATAAAAAAAAAGATTTCGCCGACACTCTATGATTAATGATTTGTCAGTATACATCAATAAAAATAAAAACGTACTTGAGAGTCTATCTTTTTAAAAGGTTATCTATGCACTATGTTGGTTTAGAAAGGCAATAGGTATTATTTCACATGTTTTTAATTTGCTTGAGACGAAAATAATAACTGTACCAAGTAAAAAATACTTATTTAATATACCTGACCAGTCTGACAATAAATGTCCAATGTGACCGGTCATTTAATATTAAATGACGGTCACTTATCGTATGTGACCGTCAGTTTACAACACTACTCTAGGAGCACACTGCAAACTTTTTGTCGGCCGACAATTTGTTCGGGCTCATAAATCAGTATGTAAATTAATGGTAGAAAACACACCACAACAATTTTATTGATTTATGGTCTCTGCACACAGCGGGCGCGGCGCGGCGGGACGGGACGGCGACGCGACGCAATGTACTAGATCGTCGCGTCGCGTCGCGCCGAGCGGGACGGCTCTGTGTGATGTCGTCCGTAATATCTAGTACATTACAACTGCTCAGCGTCGCGTCGCCGTCCCGTCCCGTCGCGCCGCGCCCGCTGTGTGCAGCGACCATTAATTGCCCGGTGACAGACCAACTAAAAAAACTTTGATTGAATTCAAGATTTTGTTAAAAAATATCCTACTATCGGGCCAACTGTCGGCCGACTATTTAATCTGTAGTGTGTGGCTACTCGAAGTGTTTTTTTACGATAACGTAGAAAAAAGAAGAGTTGAATCCTAAGAAAGAATTTGGTGGCGGTTTTATATTTTTTTAAGTACAAAAACAAAAATGAGTAAAAAAAGAATTTCGTTGTCAATTATTTTGTGACTAGCTTCTGCCAGCGGTTTCACCCGCATCCCGTGGGAACCTCGGCACGGACCCGGATAAAAAGTAGCCTATAGCCTTCCTCGATAAATGGGCTATCTAACACTGAAAGAATTTTTCAAATCGGACCAGTAGTTCCTGAGATTAGCGCGTTCAAACAAACAAACAAACAATCAAACAAATAAACTCTTTAGCTTTATAATATTAGTATAGATATAAGGAGCTCGTGGCTAACTAAAAGCCGTACGGATCGAACGATCATCAGGTTAAGCAACGCCTGGTGTTGTCGGCCCATAGATGGGTGACCATTTTGTTATGACGAGTTCGGAAGATGTTCGGTTTAGTTGGTAGGTCCCGGCTGTCATTTGAACATTCCTGACAGTCGGAAGCCCACTCATCCATGAACCGACCGTGTCAAGCGTTACCTACGATCGATTGACCCGTGCGGCTTTTATTTAACCGCGATCTCATTTTTGGTCAACCTTCAAGTTCCTGTCTTTTTTCCAAAAACAATAAAAATTGAAGCTTTTAATAAATTAATACCTATCTACTTATAAAAAAAATAAATTACGTATTTAATTAAACTACAAAGTAACACCTAATGATTTCTGGAAAATAGGTAATAAACTATTGTGTATGTATTTAAATAAATAAAATGAGTACCGGTTTACATTACATTCGTAAACCATTAGCCGGTTTGTAGAGACAGATTTTAAGGTGCGTTTTGAACGCTAGCTGCCGACCGCACTTAAAGCGACTGCATGAAGTCGGTCGACATTTGAGAGCGACTGCACGTGCTGCTGCCGCTTTGATACAAAACGGTTTCATGTAAAGACATACAAACCAGGTGCCATTTGGTCTATACGGTAGTTTGCTCTACAATCATATTGCAATCGTAAATAATTTGCAAACGATATGATTCATTATTGAATCACAGAAAAGGATAAAAACTTTTACATACGCTTGAATCGTAATTGAGTCGTGATTGGATCTCAGTTGGATATCAGTCGTATGTCGCTTAAGTAAAATTTGCATAATTTTCTGCGGCCGACTTCATGCAGTCGCGGCATGTGCGCCGTGCGGTCGGCAGCTAGCATTCAAAGCATACCTTTAATAAAAACGAATCTGTGATAGTATTCTATTTCACGAAAGCGAGTGAGTCATACTCGACGACTCGACCACTACAGAGGGCGAACGCCTAAAAATTTATGTACCACATAAATTTTTAAACGTCTGTTGAACACTTGTCTAAAAATGTCAGATTATGTCGTTAAAATAAGGTCCGTTTTGCAGCTAAGTACACCTTTTTTAAAGACAAGTGTTAAGCAGATGTTTAAGTTTTCGTAGTAAAGGCTGAAAGTGTGTGAACATTTATACATACATAGTTTTAGACATCACATCAACCTACCTCAATGTGTCAAATGTCTTCAATAGATGTTCAACCTTATCACAATAGTGGAAGGTTAATGTTCGATTGGTAACATTTGACAGATTCGAGTAGGTTGACCTGCTGGCGCCTGTACATTTACACACACAAAGCTCACCCGCTTTCGTATAAAAAATAATTAATAAATACGCACATTAACATAGCCTATAGCACTCAGGGATAATAGCTGTCTATTACCGACAAAAAACTGAAATCAGCGCAGCAATTTCAGAGATTACAACACGAACATACAAACTCACAAACTGGCAAACTTTTTTACAATATAAAATAAATTATTATTATTATCTTTAGAAAGCTTTCTTGCTTCGCTGCGGCAGAATGGAATCCTTCGCGTAACTGAAGAATGATAGGAGACTGTACCTCTTTGATTTTCTTGATAAGTAATCTGTTAAGACATTGTTGTCACCTGAAATAATAAGATGCTAATGTACATTTTAAACCGACTTTCCAAAAAGGAGAAGGTTCTCAATTGGGATGTTTGTATTCTATGTTTTCTAGCCGTAACTAGGTACATATAATTTAACTAGCTTCTGCCAGCGGTTTCACCCGCATCCCGTGGGAACTACTTCCCGTACCGGGATAAAAAGTAGCCTATAGCCTTCCTCGATAAATGGGCTATCTAACACTGAAAGAAATTTTCAAATCGGACCAGTAGTTCCTGAGATTAGCGCGTTCAAACAAACAAACAAACAAACTCTACAGCTTTATAATATTAGTATAGATAAGAACTTCTGATATTGCACTTTTCACTGTTTCACCCGTGGAAACTTCGTCCTGTAGCCAAGTAAAACATCTCACCCGGGGATAGAGTAGTTAAGCAACAGCGAAATATTCTTCAAATCGATTCAGTAGTTTTGGATGGAGCCGAAAAAATAAAAATATCTATAATATCCATCTTCTTTATCATTTTAGTTCAAACTAGCTGCCGTGGATTCGCACGGGGTAGAACACAAAATACTGGACTTTGATTTATAGGTAATAAGTAGGTAGTAAACTTAACTTACCCAACAACAGTGGTTGTTTCTCCCCAGTAGTGGGCAAGACGTAGTCGTTCGCCGACAGAGAGACGAACATTGCGAAAGGCACCACCCATAGACATAGCGTGAAGTATGCTAGTACCTGGAACAGTCAATCATTATGTGAATAAATTACTTTTAATTTTGAGAATTTTTGTTTGTAAAATCGTGGTAGCCTAGAGGGTAAAGAACTCTCGATTATGAGCATGGGTTCAATTCCAGGCAAGTACCAATGCAACTTTTCTAAGTTTGTATGTACTTTCTAAGTATATCTAGGACTCATTGGGTGTCGGAAAGCATGATACTGACTGTAGGTCCCGACTGTCATTTGACTATCTTTGGCATTCGTTACGGGTAGTCATAAGCCAGTAAGTCTGACACCAGTCTTACCTAGGGGTATTGGGTTGCCCGGGTAACTGGGTTGAGGAGGTCAGATAGACTGGAAGATCCGGTTAAACTGGAAGGCTGAGGATTATCAGTCTGTGCATGCTCAAATCTTCATCTAAATTCTTTACTTTACCAGAAAAAATATTACATACCTCAGAAAAACTATAATACACCGCCCCAAAGAACTTGAAAGCCAAATAATGATGTAGTATGAGAGTCAGCACAGATGTTATGAACGTCACGCTTGATATCCTGACTACTGGGAAGTCTCTTAGTAGCAGACCGTGGAGTAGTTGCTGTAGGAGCCCTAGGGCGTTTAGGTGGAGAGGAATGTCTTCGAAGAGTTGCAGGCCTATGTGGAAACCTGCTGTCGCCTGGAAAGAAGTTTTACATAGAAATAAACGTTTCTATGGGTTAATGATGCTGTAAAAAGCAATTTTGTAGATGCTTTGGTGTCTACTATTTTCAGGTTCTGACCAATAACATTAGTTTGTTTAAAAAAGTAATTTAATCGAACAGTCTAGATTTTTAATTGAATAATTAAGGTGTTCAAAACTTTCAATATAATTAGATATTAGCTGCTTCAAAAGTCGCCTTATATTGAAATCAGCTTTGCCGATTCCCATCGATTTAAGGCTCGAGCAGACCGGATGCGTATGCGTAGACGTGCGCGTAGACGTGCACGTACCACTGAGTTGTAATGTATGGAAATGTATGAGACAGGCCACACCGCTTGCGTAACGACGCGCACGTCTACGCTACGCAAGCGGTGTGGCCGGTCTCATACATTTCTATACATTACAACTCATGGTACGTGTACGTCTACGCGCACGTCTACGCTTACGTCTACGCATACGCATCCGGTCTGCTCGAGCCTTTATTGACAATATCCATCCATGCATACATGACACACAAAATACTTTTTAAAGGACTTTATCAATAAACAGACTATTGGATATTAAAGTAACAAAACTCTTGAGTTTTTTAACATTACTATAAATGAATTTATTTGATATACTTACTATAACTGTCCACGTGATTATATATTTGGCCATTACTGTGTATTCTTCTACTAATTCAGCTAGGTAATATAGTCCAGCCGCTGAAAACAATATTTACATTGAGTTTTTAAAGTAATTGAGGAAATGGGATATAGTTAGTAGGAGTCTTTTGAACATTGTTATATTTTATTCAGAGATTCTACTGTAATTTTCTAAATGCAGCATATCCCAAACAACCATGAGCAGAAGCACATATAAGGATAAATCAATAAATAAATATAAATACTAATACAATAAAGAGGAAACAATTTTTTTTACCTTAAAGAAAGAAGAAAAGGAAGAAGTTCCTCTGGGATGCGGGTAAAACTACAGGGAAACCGCTAGTATGTATGTGATATTATCATATTTTATTAAAGACTAGCTTCTGCCAGCGGTTTCACCCGCATCCCGTGGGAACCTCGGCACAAAGCCGGATAAAAAGCCTATAGCCTATAGCCTTCCTCGATAAATGGGCTATCTAACACTGAAAGAATTTTTCAAATCGGACCAGTAGTTCCTGAGATTAGCGCGTTCAAACAAACAAACAAACAAACTCTTCAGCTTTATAATATTAGTATAGATCATAAATATTTATCAATCTAACTTGAATGAATGAAATGGTATTAAGATTACGCTTGTTCGTAGCTCTAATTAGTTAGGAAGGTTTTAATTACTATTACATGCTTAATCGACTTTGTTATGCCAACTTTTTTGCTGGATCCAAGCCAGATTTTAGTCTCCAACAGAAAAGTACCAAATAATAGATTATTGGCAATTCCCGCTTTATTTGTATGCATAGTGATAAGTTTTAAGTACTTTAATTAAATGTTCGACATAATTAACATTCAGAATTGATTAAAAAATATGACGAGGCGTCTTTTTCGTACATAATTTCGGGTTTTGAATGAGGTAAATAAAAACGGATGGCACGTTAAACTGTAGGTCCCAGCTGTCATTGAACATCCTTGGCAGGCGTTACGGGTAGTCAGAAGCCAGTAAGTCTGACACCAGTCTAACTAAGGGGTATCGGGTTGCCCGGGTAACTGGGTTGAGGAGGTCAGATAGGCAGTCGCTTCTTGTAAAGCACTGGTACTCAGCTGAATCCGGTTAGACTGGAAGCCGACCCCAACATAGTTTGGGAAAAAGGCTCGGAGGATGAATGAGGTAAATAAAAAACCATGTTACGTATTTTATTCCTGAATTACGACGATTATCGAGTGCAAAATGGACTTTGTTACATATTGACTACAGGAAAAACATGCTAATATAAGGCTAAGCCTGGATTTTATCACATAAACTGTATGTTTTGCAAAAAAAACTATACAGTCTGAGTTTTAGGTAAAAAAGTCTGTTTCACTTACCTATCGCCAATGTGACGAATACAGCTTGGACAGCTAATGATAAAATACTTAATAAATAAAGGAATAACATGTTTAATTATTTTATTTTGCCTTTGTTTTGAATTTTCTGAACACAATTTTAGGTTATACGCGTTGTCATTACAATGTCAATGTCAAATGTTCTGTTAAGTGTTGCCGCTGTAGGAATATTTTGGGGTTTCACGCGTTTGTTCTTATCCAACTGCGGCAGAATGTGGTTTCACATAGTTATCATTTACTCGACTGTATCAGACCCAAAAAAGGGTTATTTGATGACTTTAGTGTAATTCATGAATTAAAATGAGTCATACAAAGGCCTAGGGAGGCTTACGTTAGAAACAGACGGCAACAATATCATATTTGATTGATGGTGATGACACAAAAAGCAGGGGTCTCTTTATATGTATTAATTTAGAAACAAATATGTACCTATACATATAAGAATTTACCTCAGAAAACAGTAATTTACATAAGAAACAAAAAGAAACACAACTTTATTTGCAAATCATTGATTTTAATGCAGCAAAAGAATTACAATCACATTAATAAACTTAAAACTATTTTAAATAACTTTTTATCAGTCTAAGCGACATGGACTAGGGTCTCAGCATACAAATCTCCATGTTCATTCTCAGCTTTGCACCCATAATATCCAGTGTCACCCTTTTTGGCGTTTTTAATGGTCAAAACGCCATCTTTGTAAGTAGCTCTATCGCCAAGAGGTTTAGCGTTGTATGTAAAAGATACTTTGGGTTCTGGCGAGCCAGTCACTTGGCAAGGTATAGACACATCTTGGCCCTCTTTCACGCTGACCACTTTTTCTGCTTTCTTTGAGAGTTTTGGTGCACCTGTAAAGAGAAGATGTAACGTAAAAATTGCGAATTTTTTTATTGATATTGGTGTAAGTTGTTACGAATAACAGGTAAGGAATTTAAATGAGGAGGAATTTTTTTGCCTAAAATTTACATTAAGTACATATAATTGGAAAATTCTAGAAGAGAATACAGATAGGTCTTCTCTCAGCAATAATATGATGATACTTTATTTCATAAATTATTTGGGAATAAAGGGGGTCGTATAAGTTTGACGGCTATGTGTGTCTGTCTGGGACACCACAGCTCATAAACGGACGAACCGATTTGAATGCAGTTTTATTTAGACTAAACTGATGTGTCAGCGGTAGTTGTTATAGTAATTACCTAGCTATTTTGCCAACATAACTGTACCTACTTGAGTTTCTACTTAGTTACAACGCAACTGAAACCTATACCAGCGGTCTCTATTAAAATTAATCCAGATACTCACTGACTACAGTCAGCCACATTTTATGAGTTTGTTTCTTGCCGACGCCATTGTCCACGATGCAGGCGTATTCTCCAGCGTCTTCGAGAAGGGTCTCCTTGATGAGTAGCCTCTTGCCACTGGTGCGGTTGTATGCTGTCACCCTGTCGCCAGGCTTGCCGTCCGCAGCCTTGCCGTCTTTGTACCAGCTTGGGAAGCCGAGGGGACTGTGGGAGGAAGTTGAAGATGTTATAATGTGAGTGGTTGAATTGTAGTCAGAAGCCAATAAATCTGACAACCAGTTTTATCAATACCCTTCTTGGGAAGTTGGGAACTATAGGTACCTATTATAGTATACCATAGTTGGGAAAAAAGCTAGAAAGAAAGTATGTACTTTCTAAGTGAATCTTAGACATCAATGACTGTGTTTCGGATGGCACGTTAAACTGTAGGTCCCGGCTGTCATTGAACATCCTTGGCAGTCGTTACGGGTAGTCAGAAGCCAGTAAGTCTGACACCAGTCTAACCAAGGGGTATCGGGTTGCCCGGTTAACTGGGTTGAGGAGGTCAGATAGGCAGTCGCTTCTTGTAAAGCACTGGTACTCAGCTGAATCCGGTTAGACTGGAAGCCGACCCCAACATAGTTGGGAAAAGGCTCGGAGGATGATGATGATGAGTTGGGAAAAAAGCCCGGGAGATGAATGTGGGTGGTTAACTTGATGACAGATGCCTGTGGGGGCTGCGAGATTATTTGAAAGAGGTACTCCGGTCCTGGTACATAAAGGGCTTGAGAAGGAACATGATGGGTTTTAGTCAGTTAAAATTTGACACTAGCCTTTTCCCAACTATGTTAATGTTGGAGTCGGCTTCCAGATTAACTAGATGCAGCTGAGTTCGTGTTTTACAAGGAGCGAATGCCTATCTGACCTCTTTATTACATCATCATGGACAATATACATCTATTAAACTAAAACTCCTTCATTTTCCCATTCAACCGAATTTGTCATTGGTATAATGGTATTTGACAGTATTCAAAATTGACAGCTACCAAATATTTACGCGTAAAATCGCAACTATTTGAAATAATATTATCTAAATGAATAACCACCCATTAAAAGTACATAAAATAATTTACAACACAACTTGAACAACTTATTTACATACTCTAGAAGCCATAGAATTGTCGTTAAATCGTATGTCGTGTACCTAGTTTAATTTTACTACTGTTAAACTATTTGTAAACACCTACAATATTAAGCTATTGCATAGCTTCTATCGCAGGCCTTGAGCGCGGGGACCAAATCCATAAATTCCGTAACGAAAAAACCTCACGCTCCCCACTCCGACGGGCACGGAGGTGTGGCTTGAAGGCCGTGCATCGTCTAAAGGCCCCAGTACACGTTGGCCCAAGTGCGGCCAATACACGCCATCACCAATGTGTACACGGGGTATTGGTGCAGGTTGGCGGACATTTGTCAAGGTTGGCGCGCATTCGGCGAGTTGTCGGTTTTTTGGGCACACATCAAAGGAATCGTGGCCCAGCTTGGCGTGTGGTGTTTACACATTCGGCCAATGTTTAGTTCGTCACCGGCCGCTGAGGATAGTACACTTTTGTGTTGCGTATAACAATAAATAAAGTAGTAAATATAGTAGTGTAGTATAATATAAATATATTAGTACAGTATAGTATAAATATAGTAGTGTAGTATACAAATAAACAGCCGCAGCCGTAACTACCTCGACGTCCATCGCAAGTGGTTTGCCAGGCAGCAATGAGCCATGCGCCAATGTGTAAACACCATTTGATCGTGGCCTACATTTGTGCATTGCAAAGCTTGGCCCAACACAGGCCAACGTGTACTGGGGCCTTAACGTCGTGTCAGTTCGGCAGTCTTCGACACGGCGCTGTGTGTCGTGCGATTAGACGTATTGTACGCTATGCAATAGCTTTACCGCGGCAGTCCCCGAGTGCCACACGTATTTTTTTTTTAGTTTTGCAAGAAGACTATCCAAAATGTACTGGATATTAGTTTTGGATAGAGTGTGCCACGGTGTTGCCAAATGCGAGGCTAATCTTACTGATGTGACCTATCTCAAGAACTCAGTTGGACAAAATCAAGAAGAAATTGACAAACTCCTTGATGAACAGATAAATGAGACTTTGGATTATTCTGAAGATTCGAATAACTCTCTGAAAATAAAATTAATTTCACTTATTCTACAGTTTGCCACGAAGTTAACTTTTGTAGTCTTGGTGATTGTTATTTTAAATATTATTATAGAATTACTCCATGGCGAAGATGATGATTAAGTTTTTTTTTTTACTCTTAAATAGCAATTTTTACCTGCTAAAGCAGTGGTTCTTAACCTTTTTGGCATGAGGGACCACTTTACCAAAAGTTTGTCTTGCCGGGGACCACCCCAATGGCTTACCTAAATTGAGGGTTCTTTGATAAATAATACGAGCACACTTTATAATTAAAATTTACACATTTTGATGAGATTTTTGTGACTGCATTCTCTTTACTGACTTCTGAATTCTTGGTTCAGTACTACTCAAAACTAAACGCATGTCGGCAGTGGCATCCAACAGATTTCTATGCTTGTTTTTAACAATCAGAAGCGTCGAAACCCCACGTACGTATTTATAACTTTAACTAAATCTTTCATTTACAAACTAAACATTGCGTTTACAAAACGCAAGTACCTACTGTCATACATATGTACTTAGTTTCGAAATGCGCGAGCGAAGCGAGCGCGGATTTTTTTTTGTATTCAACCAAACATTACGTAAAATGTGGCCCAAACGTACTTAACTTTGTTTGTTGACAAATGCAAAAATAAAGGCACACAGTTTTTGAATACGCGAGCGAAGCGAGCGCGAAATTTTAATTATTTTTTAAGACTCAAAGCCAAAATTACGTAAAATGTAGCCCAAATTATTTTTTTTTAGTAAGATGGATATCTTTTATACGTCCATGCGAAAACCCCTGTTCGCATAGATAAGTCTTTAAAAATAAAATTAGATTAGCAACGTCGCGGAGCAATGCTTCGCGGACCACTTGGAATGCCTCCAGGGACCACCAGTGGTCCGCGGACCACCGGTTAAGAACCACTGTGCTAAAGTGTATGCCCATAGGCCCATAATTACACATGGCAATACCTATTATTACGAGCTTTTTATCACGGTTATATTAATACTAGCTTCTGCCAGCGGTTTCACCCGCATCGCGTGGGAACTACTTCCCGTACCGGGATAAAAAGTAGCCTATAGCCTTCCTCGATAAATGGGCTATCTAACACTGAAAGAAATTTTCAAATCGGACCAGTAGTTCCTGAGATTAGCGCGTTCAAACAAACAAACAAACAAACTCTTCAGCTTTATAATATTAGTATAGAATAATAAATCCCGACGTTTCGGATCCTCTACAGCATCCATGATCCAGCATTTTCCAGCAGTCTGCCCGTGATCATGGATGCTGTAAAGGATCCGGAACGTCCGGATTAAAAAATATTATAACCGCAATAAAATCCGTAAAAGTAGTTTTTTTTTTTAATAAACTAGTCCAGACTATGGTTAGTAGATAAGAAACTCATGAAAAGAATACTTACGTCCCACCATAGATGCAGTAGATCATGGTAACATCACCAGCTTTGGCCATCATATCGTTGCTCACATACTGAGGCACTAACTCCCCATTCTGAGGAGTCTTATCCTGAACCATACTCTTCAGGAAATGCTCAGCCAACACCACATCTTCACCAGACGCGGGAGTTTGGGCAAAACAAACGTATTTGAAGCTAGGACTGACATCAGACTCAGTAATGTTAGAAAACCAGAGAGTACCATCGGGAGACAGCGTGATTCTACGGCTTAAGAACTCCTCAACGATCGATGGATCAGATTTGAGTTGCGTCTTCCAAACTATCTTTGGTTTGGGATAGGATTCTGGGATGGGGCACTCTAACTTGTAAGGTTTCCCTTCAGTGGGAGTATGCTCTTTTGTTTCCACTTTTGGGGCGTTGATGAAGGCCTTCTTTAAGCTGATGATGCGAGTGCTAGCTGTGCCTGAAGGCGTTTCTACGAAGCACTGGTATTTTCCCTCGTCTGAGGGTTGAGGGTTGAAGAACATGATGCTGCCTTCTCCGGGTCGTTGGGCGATGTGACCAGCTTTCTCCCAGTCGAAGGGTTGTCCGTTTTTGTGCCATGAGTACCTGGAAGATTAGTGTTTTTTAGAAAAAAATATGAGTTTCCCTTATGGCTATGCCTATAAATGTTTTATCTCACGAAAGACGTTAAGAGCCAATAGTCTTATTAGGCGAAATCTATATATCAGTGTATACCAATATATATCAGTCTATGCAATCACGACAAGACGTTTGAACAACGAAATTCTATTGCTTATTAAAAAAAACTTTGCTTTGATGGAATCAGGGCTTAACCCCTAGGCAAGAGGGTTAGTCAATTAGGTAAAAAAAACAATAACTATAGGTAATATTGTTTCCCCCCAGTCTCATGATGTCTCAGGTTATTTACCAAACGTAAGGAATGTGAATCATTTCGAGGAAACTACATAAGATTTCTTCAATGAACAAAGAGATGACAAACGCGTGTTCGAGGAGTTACCTAGTATGTGTAACGTATTAGTTTATTGAGGAAAAATTGTAGGTAAATTACTTTATTAAAGTAGGAGGTAAGTAATAGAAATTAATATTTTTAACTGCACAATGTAGGCACTATACTTTTTCCTTGTAATATTAGAAACTAGCTTCTGCCAGCGGTTTCACCCGCATCCCGTGGGAACCTCGGCACGGACCCGGATAAAAAGTAGCCTATAGCCTTCCTCGATAAATGGGCTATCTAACACTGAAATAATTTTTCAAATCGGATTAGTAGTTCCTGAGATTAGTGCGTTCAAACAAACAAACAAACTCTTCAGCTTTATAATATTAGTATAGATATCTGCACCTACCTGATACATTTACCTAACTGTAGTTAGACAATAATCAATTGCAATGGTATTACTTAACTGTATATAGAAGGCAATGACCTAGGTTTTAGCAAGTCATGTTTTTTGTACTAAGCCCCGTTGGGAAGAGTGAATAAAAACTACTGGGGACCGATTCTCCTAATTTTACTTAAGCGACATACGATTCACATTCGACTGCGATCCAATCACGACTCGATTACGATTGAAGCGTATGTGGCATTCCGCTATTTTTTCTTTGAATTAAACGTTTTTATCCTTTTCTGTCATTCAATAATGAATCATTTTGTCTGCAAATGATTTACGATTGCAATATGATTGTAGAGCAAACTACCTTATAGACCAAAATCACCAAAATAGCAGACCAATCACAAACCAATCGAATGTCGTTGGAATACGATTGGTCTTATATTAGTAGCAGAATGCCCGATATGGTTAAAACTGCCTATTGCGATCATATTGCGATTCGATTTCTATTCAATTTTGACATTATTAACTTAGGAGAATCGGGCCCCTGAACGAATTTACGTGTCGCTTTCACCACCAGTTCCAACCTATAGGGATTCTAAAACCTACCTAAGTGGTGACTTCTGATTTCTGAATTAATAATAACGAATTTTCTTTTAATAGTTTCTTGTCTATAGGTTCGGAAACTACTGAAATGGTTCGAAAAATTCTTATAAGTAAAAATAAGTGCTCTGAAGATGGCGAACACTTACCTACCTCTATATTAACTAAGAGTACTACAAACTTTTAGTCAGCCGATAGTTGGTTTAGGCTCATACATCAGATGAATGGAAGTATACACGTAACAACAATCAAGTATTTGTCCGGTGTCAGACCCACTTAAAAATACGATTTTATATATTAAAAAAATCCGTCCAACTGCGAGTCGGACTCGCGCACGTAGGGTTCCGAACCATCCAAACTATTATTCTATATATATATATATTCTTATTTATGGATATCGAGCAAAACTGATCAAAAAAATCACGTTAGTTGTATGGGAGCCTCTCGAAATATTTATTTTATTCTAGTTTTCAGTATTTGTTGTTCTAGCGGCAACAGAAATACATCATCTGTGATAATTTCAAGTCTCTAACTATCACGGTTCATGAGATTCAGCCTGGTCACAGACGGACGGACGGACGGACAGAGGAGCGAAAACAATAGGGTCCCGTTTTACCCTTTGGGTACGGAACCCTAAAAAACAATTACCGGGCCAACAGTAGGCCGACTATCGACGGTTTTCTAAAACTTACTTGACATCCTTCTCTTGACCCTCAGTGGCGCATTCCAGCAGCACCGTGGAGTAGTTGTCAGCTTTGAACAGCACCTCAGCGGGCTGGTCCTTCAAGACTGGCAGCGTTGGCGCCTCTCTCTTCTCTAGTGGTTGAGCTGTGCCTGGTAGAGAACCAAGGAGATTGAGATGTGAAAGGATGTTCGACGGGTGAAAAGAGGGGTTCTTGAGTTAAGTACTTTCCGCACTTAGATAAAAAAAAATCCTTCGTATTAATATTGGTGAGCTTCAAACAGTAGTTCAATCTACTTATACGTGTACATATAGGTACTAAAATACTCATAAATCAGAAGAGTTGCTTTGTTTGACTAGAAAAGTTCCTTCAGTTTTAGACACTTGCAGAAAGTGATTCTCCCCGGTCGCGGGTGAACAAAATAGTAAAGTTATAAATGTAAACATTTTATACTTACATAAAACTATGCACGCAGCCAAGATCAAACCTTTCGTGACGACAGCCATTTTTTTTTCTGAAAAATAAAATGTAATTAAAATAGTTAATATTTTAATTATTATGTCTGGCTTTAGAGACCGATAACTAACAACCTACGAAATATAAATAAACAAATAAAATGTCTTATGCAATTAAAGTTTGTTTACTGCAAAAGTTAATGTTCCCTACATATTTATATGAAAATGGAAATTAATCAGTACATCAATAGTAGATACGTATCTACGTGCTGAAGTATGTTTTTACGAGCACCGCAGGATATCTGATGAACATAACAGCTTTTACGAGTTAGTTTGTTATACATACTTCTAAACGAATAAAAATTATATTACATTGATTGAAGAAACTTGAAGTCTACAAAGGAATCTGTGTTTTTTATTTATTATTATTTTTCTCTTTTCAGTTTCAGAGTGTAGAAATAGGTGTGTAACGGTTTCAGGATTTTTTTTTCAAAAATAAAAATTGTGAAAGTCGAATTAGTAAAAGTTTTTTGAGTTGAATTATTTTTTTAGCTCGCTTTTAAAAATTTTAGCTTAAAAATTAATATTACAAATATCTGCGCAAGCTATAGACTTACTATTTTTATTTAATGTATTGGTAAGCAAAATTACCAATGACAAGAAAAAAAATATAAAAAAAGGTAACCAACCTCTTTCGCAGCGTTGGCGGGAACTGCACTATGACAAGTGAAGCCGATGCCACAGTTTATATATCGGACAAAATGATTCAGATTTTTTTACCACGCATACGTACTTTCAGAAGGTTCACTTTGAACAAATATTAGGACTATCTTTTACAGGTTTTGAGATTTTTTGTATCTACATCTCATCATCTCAGGCCTTTTCCCAACTATGTTCGCGTTGGCTTCCAGTCTAAGCAAATGCAGCTAAGTACGTATTTCACATAGAGTGACTGCCTATCTGACTTCCACAACCCAGTTACCCGGGTTACCCAATACCCCTTTGTTAGACTGGTATCAGACTTACTGGCTTCTGACTACCCGTAACAACTGCCAAAGATGTTAATACGACAGCCGGGACCTATATTTTATCGTGCCCTCCGAAACTGGGAGTTTGTACTTAGTCTTTGAGATCAGAAAAACCATCTTAAATTAAAAAAGTACCAATGTGTATTTTCTGTATAAACCTGCTATGTGGTGTTTGTTATTATTGTGCATCATATTATAGAGAGATAAACCTGTGTCATACATAAGTAGCTAGGGACTTTACTCGAGCACCGGCAGAATTCCAAGTACACAGTGATGGAATAAGGATAAATCGTTTATGGTTTCAATTTTAATAGAAATTGTAAAAGTAGGGACTTGAGAATCTTACTTAATCTTACGAGTACCAATGCAACTTTTCCAAGTTTGTATGTACTTTCTAAGTATATCTTAGACACCAATGACTGTCTTTCGGATGGCACGTTAGCTCTAGGTCCCGGCTGTCATAGAACATCATTGGCAGTCGTTACAGGTAGTCAGAAGCCAGTAAGTCTGACACCAGTCTAGCCAAGGGGTTGCCCGGGTAACTGGGTTGAGGGGGTCAGATAGGGCAGTCGCTGCTTGTAAAGCACTGGTACTCAGCTACATCCGGTTAGACTGGAAGCCGACCCCAACATAGTTGGGAGAAAGGCTCGGAGGATGATGATGGACTTGAGAATCTTAAGACTCCTGCAATTTAACTCGCGTGTCGAGGGATCTACTTCCTGAACATGGATAAGAACGTAGTGTAAAGTTGTCTGGAAGAAGTTGCTTTTTAGCGATAAGACCAATAAGACCGATATTTTTTCTTTGTGTGTTGTGATTTCTATAATAGTGTGGTTAATTTATTTGGTGTTGTATAATAAAAAATAATCTATGTATCTTCATGATTCTGAGGCCCGATTCTCCTAATTTTACTTAAGCAACATACGATTCACATTCGACTGCGGTCCAATCCCGACTCGATTACGATTGAAGCGTATGTGGCATACCTATTTTTTCTTTAAAATAAACGTTTTTATCCTTTTCTGTCATTCAATAATGAATCATTTTGTCTGCAAATGATTTACGATTGCAATATGATTGTAGAGCAAACTACCGTATAGACCAAAATCACTAAAATAGCAGACCAATCGCAAACCAATCGCAAACCAATCGAATGACGTTGGAATACGATTGGTCTTATATTAGTAGCAGAATGCCCGATTTGGTTAAAACTGCTATTGCGGTCATATTGCGATTCGATTTCTATTCAATTTTGACATTATTAACTTAGGAGAATCGGGCCCCTGATGTATTTTCTATACTAATGTGAAGTTCTATTGACTCTATTGTAAATCTGAACAACCATCAATCTGCATCTGAAGTAACAAACACTCTGTGCGTTTCGGTGCGATTCGATGCAAATTCCTCTTAACGATTACCAGACCATATACTTACATCCATGAAATCGCCGATTTGACCTATTGGCGTCAATTTTACGGCTGGTTATGGTCTAGGTATGGTTATATCACCTACGTGTAGATCTGAAGACAGCCATGAAAAGCCTCGTGCAGTGTTTTGCTCGTACATTTGACTATCGTGAAGTCTCAAATAGCTAACTTCCGAGAGCTAAGAAATTTTATGAGAACTAACTATTTATGTAATCTTTGATATTAAAAATGCTCTCGTGAGATTGTTGTTTTTATATATTTACTAGCTTTTGCCCGCGACTTCGTTCGCGTGGAATAGTGGCATCCGGCAGATTTTTGGTTTGGACAATAGATGGCGCTGTATGTCCGGAATAAATTTTATTTTTTATTTTTATTTTTTGTAATAAAAACTATCCTATGTCCTTCTCCTGGCTCTAAACTATCTCCCTGACAATTTTCAGCTAAATCGGTTCAGCCGTTCTTGAGTTATAAGCGAAGTAACTAACACGACTTTCTTTTATATATATAGATATACTTTTATTTTTATTTTTTTATTTTTTATTTTAAGGAACAGCAAACAGTTACATTACTTATATAAACTTGCAAATAATATAACAATGACTTGTTGAGGTCATAATGTAACCCACAACGCTATCCACAGGTAAACATAAAAATTAGAGCAGAAATTCTAATCGCTAGGAACATTAATAGCAGTACGCGTAACAAATAACAAATAGGGAGAGTATAGAAGTGTAAACATGACTTTTAGCATATAGCATATAGCATACGTACCTAGATAGTAATATTTTGAGACGGACTAATGTGTAGTTAAATGAACAACCTCTCAAGAACGAGCATGTAGGTTTGATTTCAGCAGGTCAGGTAAATAATTACGTAACATTCATAAGTTACTATATTTAGGTACTTTTACACTAGAAAGACCAAGGCAGTGAAATCGGCGGCAAGGCAATTTCATTGTTAAATATTTCACAAACTACCTATGTCTTTGTTAAGCTAAATCTATATTTAAAAAAATATGTAGGTACCTATGCCGTCGCATAAGTTTGTATGTACTTTCTAAGTAGGTATATCTTAGACACCAATGACTGTGTTTCGAACGGCACGTTAAACTGTAGGTCCCGGCTGTCATTGAACATCCTTGACAGTCGTGACGGGTAGTCAGAAGCCAGTAAGTCTGACACCAGTCTAACCAAGGGGTATCAGGTTGCCCGGGTAACTGGGTTGAGGAGGTCAGATAGGCAGTCGCTTCTTGTAAAGCACTGGTACTCAGCTGAATCCGGTTAGGCTGGAAGCCGACTCCAACATGGTTGGGAAAAAGGCTCGGAGGATGATGATGTATGCCGTCGCATTGACGGCTCACGGTCTTAGGTAGTAGGTATAGCATGAAGCCCGGCCCTTCTAGAGTTAATCTTGGAATTGGACTCTAATTTCTGAGACAAGGAAAACATCTTGAGGAAATCTGGACTATAAAGTCTGAAATCTAAAAGTCACCTGGGAGAAGGGACTTCAAACAATTCGTCATAAAATAAAACTTTAAACTTTTAATTGCTCTTTGAGGTAAAAATGCAGTCATAAATACTTACTCAATATTACTTTACGTCTTGGGATTAACAGTGACTTAAATCATGCACTAGAAAACACATATTTTCCTACTTGTTACGTTTGAATTGACCTTCAAAATATGACTCTTATTCCAGCCAAAATTGACCCTTATTACAAGGAGCGACTGCCTATCTGACCTCCTCAACCCAGTTACCCGGGCAACCCAATACCCCTAGGCGTAGCATCGGGTGGCACCCGGGGCGGACTACCTATTGAGCACCCCCCAAAAAAAAACGACAAAATATAAAAAAATGAGAGGGGTGTCACCCCTCTCAGTTCCGCCTCGATATCTCGCGTATGCACTGTTGTAGTTTTGTTTAAAATTTAAATACTTATCGCGCAGTAAATGGTAGTGAACCTAGGCTTCGCAGATTAGAATGACACCCTTAGTGACTTGTCCCTTCTGTCCGCGCCATCCTGGTCGTGCAGATATGTGCCAACCGAGATGGCACCCCCCAAGATATGGGGCAGACCCCCCCCCGCTTCCCCTTACGCCGCTACTGCCCTAGGTAAGACTAGTTATCAGACTTTCTGGCTTCTGACTACTTGTAACGGCTACCAGTCTCTTGAATCATCATCATCATCATCATCATCTCAGCCATAGGACGTCCACTGCTGAACATAGGCCTCCCCCTTAGATCTCCACAGATACCTGTTAAACCTGTCTCTTGAATGGCGTTGTTTATTTAAACGAGTAACTATTTGATCGCATCACTATTTTAATTAGTTGGCTGAAACTACTGAAACGATTTGAAAGTTTGTTTCTCTGTTGGGAAGCAACATTATCCCAAGTGAGACAGACGCTGTATTTTATACCACGGGACGCGGGTGAAACCGCAAGAAAGAGCTAGTTATAGGCAATGCAAGTGCAAAGTCCGTGCGTGGGAGTTGAACACAACAATGAATGCACTTATCACTTTGTATGAATAGTGGCATAACTGAAATAAATGACTTTTGAGTTGACGAAAGCAGCACACACATGAAAATGTTATTCAACTGATATACAATTTTATGGTTGGCTTTTCTAAAAATCACTCGAAGGATCTATTTATATATCTATGATTTTATCTGGGGTTGTTGGTGTGTAGAGCTATGTCTATGTGTGTGTTAGACTGCCTCGTTGGTCTAGTGGTCGCAAGCGCGGCTGCTGTTCTCGAGGTCTCGGGTTCGATTCCCGGGTCGGGCCGAAATCGCTATGTGGGTTTTCTTAAACTTTCACAAAGCAGCCCGTAGTCTGGAAGTTGGTGATTGATTCACCCGTGCATCGGAGAGCACGTAAATGTCGGTCCTGCGCCTGATCTCTTTCCGATCGTGTCGGATTGCCGTCCCATCGGGTTATGAGAGTGAAGGAATAGGGAGTGCACCTGTGTCTGCGCAAATGCTTGTGCACTATAATATGTCCTGCACAGCTGGCTGATCTCCTTAAATGAGAACAGCCGCCGTGGCCGAAATCGGCCGTGGACGCCATTATGTGTGTGTTTGTAAAAGTTCTTAATAATGTTTGATGAAAATCAGTCAAACTTTCACGACGATTTAAATTTGTCATTTGCAGCATTTTACAAGGTACCCCGAGAACTGACCTACCTCAAGTTCAAGGGTACAGGACTAAGGGTGTGTCTCCGAGATTCAAAATTGCTTCATTTTAAAACGACTAGTGATCTGAGATAGCTTTGTAAAAGTAAATTGTATGGTTATGATTTTATCTTGCAAATAAGAAATACCAGATAGATAGATGCTGTTAAGAATGTATGTTTATTTTATTTGTAGAGGATAATTTATGAAATTGTAATTTCAGAACTCATTCATCCCATATTTTTATCATATCTTACCTTCCTCCGTGGGTAAAACGGAGGTCTCATGAATGCACTATTTCCCTCATTAAATATATTAAAATTTACCGTAAAGAGGATTATTAAGATCCAAAAATAATGAGTCGTATCTAGCCATAAATGAGGAAAAAAACATATGGATGCCATTAGATGTATCTTTTTTTTAAAAACCTTTTTATACGGCTTTTTAGATTTTTTTCACGCGATTCTGCCAGCTACAACTCTATTTTGAAAGACCTAATAGGTTTTATAACATTTTTTTTAAATATTCGGTCTTTCGTAATACCGCGTAATACTCCTGTCACTGGCTTATCCACGTGAAAAAAATCATGGAAGCCATTTATTATTTGAAAAAACTATAAAATTAAAAAAACAAACCTAATGGCATCTTTACACAGCCAGTTGTAGCTCTAAGGTTTTTATAATTCCATTTGTAGCTTACCATTAATTATTTTTTAAGGTTTTAAACTTATTCTAGGATTTCAATAAGCATAGGGTGGGTGCTGTTATATTTTTTTAATTTTTTGTTAATCGTTAAATAATAAAAAAACACGAAACTTAAAACAAAACAAAAAGCCCTTGTGCCATTTTTATTCTGTTGCCGTACTGTCAAATTCTCGTTGGCGCCGAGTTTAAAAAAGTTAACAGCAGTTTGTTTGACAGACAGAATATTTGTTTTTATCCTACTAATCCTACTTATATTATAAATGTGAAAGTTTGTGAGAATGTATGGATGTATGTTTGTTATTCAATCACGCAAAAACGGCTGAACCGATTTGATTGAAATTTAGTATGTATATAGGTGATACCCTGGATTAGCACATAGGCTACTTTTTATCAACACACCACGCGGGTGAAGCCGCTGGCGGAAGCTAGTATTATAAAAATGTGAAAGTTTGTGAGAATGTATGGATGTATGTTTGTTATTCTTTTACGCAAAAACGGCTGAACCGATTTGGTTGAAATTTGGTATGTAGATAGGTGATACCCTGGATTAACACATAGACTACTTTTTATCAACACACCACGCGGGCGAAGCCGCTGGCGGAAGCTAGTTGTAAATAAAAACAAAACGTACATAATTAATGGCCCGCGGTACCTATGTACGTGCTTTTGTTACAAAGAATCTGATAAATGAAGAACCGCTCGACCGATTTTGTGCAAACTTCACATAAACCGTGTAAATAGTTTGAACAAAGCCTAAACATTTGTTTTGAATAGGTGAGAGGTGAGTACGTTCTTGATTTATAAAATTACAACGAAAAGTGGCATTGATTTTTATATGTCTAATTATTGTTTTCACTTTTAGGATAATTTATGTGCTTTCTGATAACAAAGTTTTCAATACCAATAAGCTACTCATTTTCGTTTTGTTTAACGTTACTGTAAATACTGTAATCTATAAAAATGAAACCCGTTTTCCGTTGTCACTCACGACATAACATGAAAACGGCTTGACCGATTTGGCTGTAAATTAGAGGGAAGGTAACTTAGACCCGGGAGAAGGTTTTAGGATAGTTTTTGGTCACCATCCGGCTACGGGACGCGGGCGAAACCGCGAGCGAAAGCTGGTAGATAGATAAATATTAAAACAATCTATACTTCTATGCTAATAAAATAAAAAGGAATCATTTTTTTGTTTGTATCTTAAAGTCTGCGAACTACAGAACCGATTTGAAAAATTATTTCAGCGTTGGAAAGCTGCACTCTATACTTTATCCCAGTATTTTCAGTAGTTCCCACGGGAGGCGGGTGAAACCGCGGGAAAACAGCTAGTTGTAAATAAAAATCCAATTAACTATCTCATAAAACTCATTTGTAGCCTTTTTCGGTTTGGTTTGGTTCGATACCCGGGTCGGGCCATTGAGTGGTAGTACGTTCCTCTCGGTCGCGACTCGTGCATGTACCAAAGCAATATAATAATAATAATGGCGTCCACGGCCAATTTCGGCCACGGCGGCTGTTCTCATTTAAGGAGATCAGCCAGCTGCGCAGGACATTTTATAGTGCACGAACATTTGCGCAGACACAGGTGCACTCACTATTCCTTCACTCTCATAACCCGATGGGACGGCAATCCGACACGACCGGAAAGAGATCAGGCGCAAGACCGACATTTACGTGCTCTCCGATGCACGGGTGAATCATTCACAAACTTCCAGACTACGGGCTGCTTTGTGAAAGTTTAAGAAAACCCACAAAGCGATTTCGGCCCGACCCGGGAATCGAACCCGAGACCTCGAGCACAGCAGCCGCGCTTGCGACCACTAGACCAACGAGGCAGTCAAAAAATATACCCACCAAATATAAAGAAATGCCATACCCACTCGCGTGCTCTCACTTGCACATGTTAACTTGCTCCAGCTACATGCACCGTGTAGAAGCACCCTCAGTCTAGTTGCTATTATCAGAGCAAATTATGTATGTATATTGCTCAATAGTACATATTGTAGATACATAGGTAAACGGCTGAAATAGTGCGGGCTGTCATATGTGACATACCAACATTTTGCATTCATTAAAAGCTGGGATTCACCGCCACCAGCTGACGAGGAAATATAATATTGATTAGATATAATATTGACAATATTATATCTAATATAATAAACTATAGGGTAAGGGACGAGGGTATGCTGTATAGTTACACTAACAGCACACTGATAGATTGTTGTATGATGACGTCGTGTACGAAGGGGGGTCCACAAATACTATCTACCACCACTACCACCACCACCAATATGTTAGAACATTCTAACCATATTGAACACACCGGTAACATAGATTCTTCTATGCAAGTTTTATCATTTGTGGAGAACACTCCTGATATAAATAATTTAAACTAATTATTAAGACAACAGAAGATATTCCAGTATTTAATAATTTTAAAGATAGTAGCAAGTTATCTTCTGGCGACTTAGTTAGTTGTAAAAAACATAAGAGTGAGCAACATATTTTAAAACTTTTCAACCAAAATATTCAGAGTTGCTCTTCTAAACTTCTTGAAATAGAATTAGTTTTAGAACAAACCAAGTTTGATGTAATTTGTATTACAGAACATTGGCTGAAAGATTATCAAGTAGAATCTATTAATTTTGAGAATTATTCTGTAGCTAGTTACTTTAGCCGGAAATCCATGATACATGGTGGCTCCTTAATATTAGTAAAAAATCCTATTAAATATAAAGTAAGAAAAGATATAGTTGATATGTCAGTGGAACATAATATTGAATTGTCCTGTGTTGAGCTAGATAAGCATGTGTTAGTGTGTGTCTACAGACCACCGCAACACCAGAATCTTGGTGTATTTGATTCTGTCATGGAAGATGTCTTGAAAAAAGTCAGTAGCAGTAGTAAGTCAGTCATTATATGTGGCGATTTCAATATTAATATTTTAGAAAGTAATATTGTAAGTTCGAGTTTCTTAAATCTTTTTAAATCATTTAATATGCGTAACGTTTTCGAAGAACCTACTAGGATAACACCAACTACTGCTACTTGTATAGATAATGTTTTTTGCAGCTGTGAGTACCTACATAAGGAAATAGTGAATTACTTGCCCTCTGATCACAGCGGACAAGTTGTCACTTTTCGCACTAACTCTCCACCAGAGAAAACACAAATAAAATTTAGGGAATATACTTTAAAAAAAATCGATAAATTCAATCAAACTTTAGGTGATAAACTGTGTGCACATAGCTTAAATCTTAAAAATTCAAGTGATATTTACGCCGATTTTTTCTCTATATTAAACAAACAATTCAACTTAGCTTTTCCAGTTAAAACTAAAATGATTAAGTCCAAGTTCTTATTTAGTGACTGGGCAACTCCTGGTATTCGTAAAAGTAGACAAAAGCTGTTTGAACTTTATGGTTTAAAGCCTTATAGCACCGATCCAAGTTTCCGTGACCACGTCTCAAAATATTCGAAAATATTTAAAAACGTTTGTAAACAGGCTAAATCTATTCATATTAGAAATAAAATAAAAAATTCTAAGGATAAAATAAAAACAACTTGGACAGTAATGAATAACGAAACAGGTAGGCGAAAAGTTCGCAAAACTGATTTTAGCCTAGAAACTCATAAAGGCCTCATCAACGGTAACCTTGAAGTAGCTCAAGAGTTTGAAGCATTCTTCACCAAAATACCTTTCGAAACTACAAAATCATTAAATTCTTCAACCGCCGTATCTATCGATTTACTCAAAACAAATGTAAAGCCATGCTGTTCAGTATTTAAATTTCAACATACCAGCCCCGAGGCTGTTGTTAAGGCCTTTAAAGATCTTAAAATAAAATCAACAGAAGATCTTTGGGGTATGTCTGTCAAGGTGTGTAGGTCAATTATTGAAACTATTGCACCCTATTTAGCTTACATCTTTAATGTTAGCGTAGACCAAGGCGTGTTTCCTGATCTAATGAAACACAGTAAAGTAGTTCCTTTATTTAAATCGGGAAATAGCAAAGAATCAAACAACTATAGACCCGTTTCTGTTTTACCGGTTCTCAGCAAGGTATTCGAAAAGTTGATGCTTGCACAAATGTTGCGCCATTTCAATAAAAACTTCATTTTTCATAACGAACAATACGGTTTCACCAAAGGTCGCTGTACAACCGATGCTGGTGTAACTTTGATCAAGCACATCTTTAAGGCTTGGGAGGAAGCTGAAGACTCGATTGGAATTTTCTGCGATCTCTCAAAAGCGTTTGACTGCGTAAATCACGAAACGCTTTTGCAGAAGCTAGAGCATTACGGAATCAAAGATACATCCCTCCAGTTATTAAAATCGTATCTAAACGATCGGCAACTTAAAGTTCAAGTAAACGGCGTAAATTCACTAGGCTCAATGATGGCAATGGGCGTACCACAAGGTTCCATATTAGGTCCGTTCCTCTTTTTAGTTTATATTAATGATTTGCCCTATCTATTTGATAACCAACCTAGGATGGTGTTGTTTGCCGATGATACCTCTCTTATTTTTAATATTGATCGACGTAGACGTAACCTAGACGACGTAAACAATTCCATTATCCAGGTTCAAAATTGGTTCAACGCAAATAACTTGGCTCTTAATGAAAAAAAAACAAAATGCATTCGATTTTCATTGCCAAATGTAAAAAGTAGTGAATGTGACATAATACTCAATAGTCAAAAACTAGAATTTATAAATCAGACAGTTTTCCTGGGAATCACTCTTGACAAAAAACTACAATGGGGACCCCACATAACATCTCTTGCGGGTCGTCTTAGCTCGGCCGCCTATGCTATTAGAAAGATGAGGCAGCTAGCGGACGTAGAAACAGCTAGACTGGTATATTTTAGTTACTTCCACAGCATCATGTCGTACGGCATTCTGCTGTGGGGACGAGCTGCTGACATTGAATGCATATTTATCTTACAAAAGCGAGCGGTCAGAGCTATGTACAACTTACGTGGTCGTGAATCTCTTAGGGAACTGTTTAAAAAAAATAATATCATGACCGTACCTTGCCAATTTATTTATGAAAATATCATGTATGTTAGGAAAAACTTACATTTGTTTGATAAAATATGTGATAGACATAATTATAACACTAGAAATAAAAATAAGTTAGCTATCCCGCAGTTTAGATTATCTAAAGTACATACATCTTTCATGGGATATTGTGTCAAATGTTATAATAAAATACCAGACAACATTCTGGAATTGAATGACTTGCGGTTTAAATCTCATATAAAAGCCACACTTTGTAAGCAAGCATATTATAAATTAGAAGATTACATTCAAGATAAAAATGCTTGGAAACATGCTGGTCCTGCTCCATAGGACATACTGACAATATCTAATTAATTAACAAATTAAAACTACACCAGCAAATAAAATTGTATTCATCTTTTGATTATTTGTTTGTAACTTTGTACCAAAATATAAACCAATTTGTAAATGTGAACACCATGTAGCATTTTAATTGTCACTTTATCCTCATTTGTCTTTGCGATTCTACATGATCTTCGCATGCTTTTACTGTATGTATCAATACATACAAACTGTAATACTATATTATTTTTAAAAAGAGTAACCATGGAGTTTCTTGCCCGTTCTTCTCCATAGGAAGCTACTTTTGGAATGGGCAACTAGAATCAAACTTAGTTATAATTTTGACGTTCATAAGTGCTTGTAAAGGCCTAAATGAAATAAATGATTTGACTTTGACTTTGACTTTGACTTTGAAACCGTTTTACTTGTTTTTTCCTTCTATTCTGCATTTTATCTGCTATGGTAAGATAAGGAATATAATTGCTAAATAGTTTAGGTATTAAATTAGATATAGGTCTTGGGTCAGTGATAGTAATAGAGGTCGATCGAGGTTAAGATCGCGTGTTGGTGTGTCCATAAGCGAAAATGAAAGTAGTACCTAATCGATTCTGAATACAGGTTGAATCGATAAATCGTTATGAAAAAACTTGACTCGTTTCGTAAAGAAAATCTGAATTTCGGTTTCATATAATTAAACATTTAGAATAGGTACCTATATATAGAGACTAAGGAACGTTAAATCTATACTAATATTATAAAGCTGAAGAGTTTGTTTGTTTGTTTGTTTGAACGCGCTAATCTCAGGAACTACTGGTCCGATTTGAAAATTTCTTTCAGTGTTAGATAGCCCATTTATCGAGGAAGGCTATAGGCTACTTTTTATCCCGGTACGGGAAGTAGTTCCCACGGGATGCGGGTGAAACCGCTGGCAGAAGCTAGTTGTGAATAGGTATGTTGAATAATTCTTTTTTAAAATCATCGATTTGTAGTACGAATCTAGAGGTATTTGATGTTTATCTCTGTAAAGATCATAAGAACAACATTCGGATACACAGTCTGACGGTTTTTGGGTGCACATTCGTTCGGTCCATGTTCGGTCTGTAATAAATATCGATGGTTTTTCAGGATTCCAACAAGAATCAAAAAGATCTTATATAATTTTTATTTTTAATTTCCTCCAACAACTGTCAGTCGTCGTGAAATGGCTTGTCACACAGAAAATACTGAGCCAAAAATAAATTAAGTATCCCCATATATCGTAGCGTAGTCAATTATCGTGAAATAAAGCTTGGTTCAAATAAAATGAGCAGGGTCCCGTTATATCAAGAATTGAGACTGATTGAAAGAAACGAGTCGGAAGTAAACGGAGCCTGGAAGGGTATCTAAATCTGTTACTTTGTGAGAATCATCATCATCCCTTACTCTAATTTTACCCATTTATGTTGGGGTCGGCTTCCAGTCTAACCGTATGCGGCTGAGTACCAGTGTTTTACAAGGAGCGACTGCCTATCTGATCTCCTCAATCCAGTTACCCGGGCAACTTATTATCCCTCAGACAAGACATTCACAGACATTCTGGCTTCTGAATACCCGTAACGACTGCCATAGATGTTCAAATGACCCTCCAATTAAACGTGCTTTCTGAAACATGGAAGAACTCGTCAAGACAGATAGTGACCCATTAACGGACCGCGCCATGCTTTTAATACACTTTATGATCGAGGGACCCGGACAGTGTCAACCGTTGCATTCTCTCCAGTCGTGTCGGATTGCCGTCCCATCGGGCTATGAGAGTAAAGGAATAGTGAGTGCACCTGTGTCTGCGCAAATGCTCGTGCACTATAACATGTCCTGCTCAGTTGGCTAATCTTCTTATAGAGAACAGCCGCCGTAGCCGATAATCGGCTAGGAGGGCATCATCATCATCATTGATAATATTTGCAGGTGCTCACGTGCTCCTCTTTTTCCTGGCGTTCGTGTTCGGTTCTTTCTGCACATTTTGTTTCCATATGCTAATGTACCTGTTTGACGAGAAATGCGTGTTGTTTCCGAAGCTCCTATCCCTGCCTTCCATTAAGCATAACGTTATCTACGAGTTTGTACCTTCCACCAATGACCTTGGAATCTGTAAGAATTAGTTTTTTCTTGTATTGTTTTCTTAGACTGTCAAATTCGTACACTCCCTTGGTCTACGAGGTATTCTTGATCGTTATCATTCATCAGCAGAGCAATTATGATAATTTTACATTTGCGCTTGTGATCCAATTTTTGGAGGTATTTTCTTTGTTTGATGGACGTTTACCTTTGACATGTCGCAATTCTGAGGCGGGTAAGACCGTTCTTCTGTTGTGCTCCGTCGCCTGCGGACCAAAGGAGTGTTACGTCTCAATTTGCCAGGCCATTTTACTACCACACTTTGTCTTACCCCAATTTACATACAACAAATGTACTTCCTGTGACTAATAAAGCCTAGCGTTATTATATTCTTTACAAGAGTGCAATGTTTAACAATGAAAACTTCTTCCAGTACCTATTGACCTGCTAAGTCCTCAATGGGTTGAGAAGAGCACGTGTTCGCTCCCCACGTTTGTTCCGCTGGTGTCGGGGATCTGTGGCCTCATATGGACCACCCTATTCCTTATGTGCTCAACTGGGAGAAGACTAACCGGGTAACTCTTCGACTTCTAGTCTAACCACTAGCTGATGCAGCTGAGTACCAGTGTTTTACATGAAGCGACTCAAAGTCTAAGTCTGTTTCAAATAGGACTTTGCAAGCTCTTATGAAACGTCACACTAGTTGCACGGTTCCAAAAAGTTGGTCTCATGGAGAAGAGCCGGCAAGAAACTCTATATCTAGACACTCTTTTGAAGAAGTAGTATGTTCTGTTACATAACTTTATCAGCCTACTATAGTTCTATAGTAGGCTGATAAAGTAATAAACTGCCTGTCTTACCATAGGAGCTCGGTTTAGTAACAACCACACGGATCACTCGATCGTATCTTGTCATAAATTCCTCAGTGATTCGGAAGGCACGTTAAACTAGTAGGTCCCGTCTGTCATTTGAACATCTTTGGCAGTCGTTACGGGTAGTCAAAAGCCAGAGACACTTCATAGGTATCGGGTTGGCCATGGCTTGAAGATGTCAGATAGGCGTTCAGTGTAAAACACTGGTACTCAGCTGCGTCCGGTTAGACTGGAAGCCGACCCCAACATAGTTGCGAAAATTCTCTGCAGATGATGATGTATCTTTGTTCAGTTTACAGCGACCTTGGCGCGTAATACCTCCGATGTTTGTGTTCTCCTTGGTGATGAGCTGTGTTTGCATATACTCTTCAGTTGTCACGCATTACGGGTTACACGAACTCTGTACGAAGCTGGGAGAAATTACAGGCAGCCCCACGTTAGTATTACTTGCTATTTTTGCAACAGCGGCCTATGTAAAAATATACATTTAATATGTACATATATGCTTTTTTCGTTGATGAGTTTGTTCAATTCTTTTTATTTACTTATTTGTATCAAGCATATATATTTCTTTTCTTTCCACAGCTGTTCTTACACCATAAACGTGGCGACCCTGTTATACGAGCGACGTATCCGCGGCGTGTACCAAGCGACGCGGCTGACGATCCTCTCGGCCTGGCTGCACACAGCATGCTGGCTGCTATCGGCAATACTGGCGCTGGTACGAGTGTTGTTGGCCGTGGATTTCAAGCTGGTCCGCGTTTCGGCACAGCTCCATGGAGATATCGATAATATATTGGTTGGTATTGTTGATTTTCCCCAAAGAAATGAGCTAACTAATACTGCTTAGTCGTTGGCTATGGCTGTGCATTCTAGGTGGTGGTTGAACGATCTGACGAATGTTAGTAGGTGCTAGAGGCGAGGCAGGTCGGCATTGCGGTTCGTGGATGGGTAACAATGTTGTTATGACGAGTTCCTCCATGTTTTATAAGGCACGTTAAATTGGTGAGTCCTGGCTATCATTTGAACATCTTTGGCAGTCGTCATGGGTAGTCAGTAGCCAGAAATGGTCTTGGCATCGAGTTACGTGGATAACTGGGCTGAAGAGGTTAGTCAGGCAGTCGCTCCATGTGGCATGCTGGTTCTCAGTTCATCCTCCGAGCCTTTTCCCAACTATGTTGGGGTTGGCTTCCAGTCTAACCGGATTCAGCTGAGTACCAGTGCTTTACAAGAAGCGACTGCCTATCTGACCTCCTCAACCTAGTTACCCGGGCAACCCGATACCCCTTGGCTAGAATGGTGTCAGACTTACTGGCTTCTGACTACCCGTAACGACTGCCAAGAATGTTCAATGACAGCCGACTCGGTACTCAGTTGCATATACATATATGGTTGGACTGGGCTCGGCCCCAATCTATGTAGTTGCGAAAATGTAATGATACTGTACATCTAGTTTTACACACAAAAGTATGACTCACCTGCTTTAATGACAATTAAACATCTATAAAATACTTTTTTTCTATCACTTAGCAGCGACACGAAGTTCAAATTAGAACCATATCGCCCGAAACCTTAGTTAACGAAGAAAACGAACGTACTCGTGTCTCATCCAATGACTTCATTTTCCTGTCAAAGCATGAAGCTACCATGTCTGATCAGTCGCTTGTGCCCGACAAAAGGTATGAAGCCGTGGACGAAGACACAGCATTTATCGTTAAAATGCTGTACGATTTATTGAAAACCTTGCCTTTAACTGATCTCTCTATCTTACGACCCACTTCTATGGCTCCATTCTCAGAGCCTAACCTTATGGCATCGGATATATTCAGGCAGTACGGAACAGAAGTATTGAAATCTCGAGTCAACACCAGTGAATTGCAGTCAGGGTCTAAAACAAGTGAACCCGTTCTTGAAGATGACGATGTGAAAGAAGTGGTAGAGAGGATTGATAGTCTCATTTTAAGTCAACATGACAAAGTTAAGAAATCTAGAGAGGGAATTTCTTTTAGGAACGAATCACCCCGGGCTTCGACGTCCAGACGATCTCGGATTGGGGACGAATCGGTTATGAATATTACTCCAGAAATGAGACGTGTTTTAGATACTGCTGAGGATGTGAAATTAAAAAATCAAGCTCGTTTATCGAGTTTGAGGACTATCTCGGTACAAACGGAAGACAAGGCCAGGACTCGACCAAGAGTACAGATATCTCAAATGAATGTGACGATGAGAGAAAGTGATTCGTCTGACACGGATGCTGAAGATCAGAGGTCTGCGGAATCTCTTAAAGAAGTCGATAAAGACACACAAACTCGTGAAAAAGAAAAACAGGATTAAGTTTTTCGTGCATTGTATTTATAGTTTGAAAGTCATAATGATAAAATAAATATTTGAATGTTTTCAATTACATTTTGTTTGTAGACGACTTAGTCAATACCCAATTCTTTATTAGAATTCCATACTTATATGTTGCCTACAGTTTACATTTCATTCTGATAATCAGAATCGCTGAGTGATCAGCCACAGTCTGCAAAATTGTTCCCAGTGTAAAACATTGCTTAAAGCTAATACCGTCAGTTGCACAAAGTTCCATTAAAGCTATAAGCTACTTTAAATCTATTGCTGGCTCTTTCTTTGTCAACAAGATAAAAGAAATAATGTGAAGAAATAAAAGAATTAATGAAGCAGTGTGATTTAATGAAGCTTTAACTTTAATGGAGCTTTGTGCAACTGACGGATAGTTGAATAATATTTAATGCACATTTATAAATGGCATTGGGGTAACCTGTAATGGTAAAGTATGTAAATGTAATAAATAAATAAAATATATTTTTTGCTGGGGGCAGAGTCGTCTGACAAGAATAACCAAAGTTACTTATAATCAATATGTTTATTTGTATTTCTTATAACTTCGACTGGTCTGAAGTTCAGTCAGCTCGCAGACACCTGTCAGAACACCGCTTCAGACAGTCCGGATCGTTGCGGCAGTGTGCGCGGCAAGACGCTTGACAACGCGTCAACGTGCGCACATTCGTTCGTGCCAGACGCTCGTCGAACATCACGCTGAAAATTAAGTACATAATGCCCGTTTTCACCAACAACCTCTTACCGTTTCCCTATCTAAATGCTACTTTTAGTAAGGATCCCTCCCAATTTGACACCTACCTAAATTCATTTTCACCACACTTGTACATGGATCCCTTAAGTAAGTGACAGATTACTAGTTCTACAAACGATAATGCAAAGTCGATATTTTATCGATAAAATGATTTTTCTGTACTTCTTAAGAAATAAACGTCTATCGAGTATATATTACTAAAGCCTGTGAGTTTTTTTTTCTTGTGATGTTATTTTAATTTAACTTAAACTACATTACGCTATGTTTTATGCAATAAAACAGTAAAGAGGTTTTCTATAGGTGAATTTTTACCTATGTCATTCGCGCGTTTGTCAAATTGACTGATGTGTATGTGTACATAGAGTGAGGTTAATTTTGGGTTTATTATTGTTGAATAGATAAGTTTATTTTGGCAGAGAAGAGAAAACGAGGATAAACCTTTCTTGCAGAAGAAAAAGACAAGCTAGTGAAATTGCTGACGTCTTATAGAGACACAATATTAAACAAAAAACGGATGGGACCACGAACGAAGCCAAAAACAAAGCTTGGATCCAGTCACAAATAGTTTTAATGCGACAGGAACCCTTTACAGGTAAATGTGAATAATATCTGTGTATAATAATATAAACAAGGAACACAGTTGTACGGCAATATCTTAATACACATTAAGATATTGCCGTACAACTGTGTTCCTTGTTTTACTGTCGGCTTCATTGTATTTTTGTTCTCCATGAGTTGATGGATTTAAGTATGGGGTTAAAATTATATATTTATTTAGTTTCAGGTGGTGCGAGAAATTGGAAAGACGTGTAAAAACATGCTGCGCCCAGCCCACCTCAAATTGAATTGGTGCAGGAGGATGATGATAATGTTTGGTACATCATATGAGGACTAATATTAAAATATTTGTTTACTATCTTTGTTTTAATTTACATAATTTATTATGTTCAATGTTAGCCTACTTCTTACCTCCAGAGGGTATCCCCTATCACCTAGGAGATAGGCTCCTCCATATTCACCATTTTCGAATCATTGGTATCTACTGCAGTTTTGGTATTTAAGGCCTATTCAAACCTGAGTGATATTCGCTGCCGCTGTGGGTAGAGGTAGATACCGCGCCGGTTTCGCTCAGGTATTTAGTATCAAGTATAGTTACCGGCACGGATATTGAGCTCTCGGCGGAAGAGTGGGGATCGCTTTGCGCACTGTACACAAGGCAATAAACCAATAAATGGCTTCTGCGCAGGTGAAGGTCAGGGCTCAATATCCGTGCCGATAACTATACCGCGGCTAGAGCGACCTGAGCGATATCCACTGCCGCTGTGGGTAGAAGTACATACCGCGCGGCAGCAGCGGCATGCATCCCGAACATCAACAGTAATATTAACGCATACCCACTGGGTTTTCTCTGTCGCAGGTGGTAGCGAATACCGCTTAGGTCTGAACAGTCATATTACCGCATACCCACAGGGTTTTCTCTGCTGTAGACGGTACCGAATACCGCTTAGGTCTGAATAGGCCTATAGTTGTCCCGGCCACCGCGAAACTACATCAGTGATTACCAGATTTGCATCTGTTATGGTCTGTATATTTATGGACATGCAGGACTTCCTATTTTTGAATAATTCAGCGACATCACGACCTAGCAAGTGCATTCATAGCAAGTGATAACCTATAATCTTATAAAAAAGTCATGATCATCGTACTTTTTTCTCAGACATCTGCTCTTTCACGTAAGATAGGTACGTGGTCTTCTAATGATTATTATTTTACATATCCAGAACCTCCACAGCTTCTAACTTTCTAAAAGTTTACGTTTCATTTTTTTTTTGCTATTTAAACATGGTATTTTTGGTGTTACATAACATATAAAGGTACATTTCACTATCCATCACCAGAAACGGTTCAAAATATGTTTGTATTCTGTAATGATAATGATAGGAGTTGTTTAAGCAGGCATCAATCGGGCTCCCAAGTTTAAGTGAAATTTTTAGGTTATAATTGACACCTAGGCTTTGGTGAAAATGAAATTCTTATTAAGTGTTCCGTAAATGCTCCCTAAATTTAGGTATTCGTTGGTGAAAACGGGCATAAGTTTGTAAGACAGCGATTTAGGAAAAAGTTAGAACTAAATGTCTCAAAGGTAATAAGAAAAACATTGCTTAATATGCAATGTCATAGCTAAGTAGGTTTTTCGATAGATTTATCAACAAATTAGTCTCTAGGGTCTCTTTTTACCATCACACGCTTGTTCGATAAAAAAGGTTGATAATCTTATCTGTAGATAACTCATTCAAAATGCACAGTTTTCTTTGATGAAGGGCGCACTAAGAAGTTCGCTTAGAAGGTTCGCTCCATGACTTACCAATGAACACTACTTCATATTTTTAGGGTTTGATAGTTGAAGGCTCCTAAACTTCACTATTGGGAAGCAGCACTATCCCCACGTTAGATAGTTAGTCTATATTTTATCATGGCATGGGAACTAGATACACTAAGGCGCTTTGCACATGGAGCAACTTAAGTTGAGGAAACTATCAACATTTTAAAAGTTTGTTGTAAAAAGTTGATAGTTGCTATAACGTTTACGTTTGCCGCAATTTTATGGCAATCTGTGAGCAACTTTCATAGCCGAGTTGCTAAATCTACGTAGCGATCAGCGTTCAGTGTGACAGTAGATGTCGAAGAAGCAGCATTTGCTCTCATTTTATTACATCGTCGCCGTCGACGGCGCCAACAAAGACGGTATAATATTAAACAGTTGCTAGTTGCGGCAATTAGGAACTATCTTAGTCATCGATTACAGCAACTGAAAACTGTTGACGATTACTGGAACTCGAAACTCGAGTTGCTATGTGTGCGCGGTTCAATTGAAATATATGTAAACAGCTAGTTGCCAGTTGCTCCATGTGCAAAGCGCCTAAAACTGAAAAAAAAATCCCCGAGTGACAGGCTATATTTTATCCTGGTACAGTGCTTTTGTCAGGACATGGCTAAAATCCTTGTAAATAGGTAGTAAAACAACCGTACCTATCAATAAACGGCACAGAAGTGCAGGTAGCGGCGTCACAGTGCAGCACGGGAGGTGCGACAGCCGCCATCAGAGAGCTGTCCTCGCCCACCACGTACGGTATGTGGTCTATGTAGATGCCGTCGAACAGGCAGAGGCGCTTCATATACTCTTCGGAGTGCGTGAACATCGTTGGGGGAGTTCCTAGGAAGAGATAGTGGTGAAGCTTCTAGAAGGATCTTGGCTTAATAAAAATGCTTTGGTAAAGTCGAAGTTAAATATGTTTATCAAAATAAGGCTAGATCATTTAGAACTATATCACGTTAATTACATTGGACAGCGTCCCCAAAAACGCACTGCCTGACGTAAGTGTTTAATTCTAGATTCCTACGGACAATCAGTCTTACCAAGGGTTATCTGGTTGCCTAGGTAACTGGGTTAAAGATGTCACATAGGCATTCGCTCGTTGTACACTGGTACTCAGCTACATCCAGTTAGACTGGAAGCCGAGTCAACGTAGAACTTGTAAAAGGCTATACAGTATGAGTTACTTTTACAGATCGTCTTATGTTTGCTATGATATTTTATGAAGGCGCCTTAACCTCACCGTTTAGGTAAAGGAAATTGTTAAATAATTACTTGTATAGGAACTAGACTGCAGACGACAATTCATAAATAACGAAACAGTATATAATCATATGAGTTATATACTATATCTATACATATAATAATCTATATATATAAAAGAAAGTCGTGTTAGTTACTCCACTTATAACTCAAGAACGGCTGAACCGATTTAGCTGAAAACTGGCAGGGAGGTAGCTTAGACCCGGGAGAAGGACATAGGATAGTTTTTGTCACCATCCGGGGCGCGAGTGAAACCGCGGGCAGAAGCTAGTTTAAAATAAAAAACCATGACATCGCGCAAATTGCTATATCAATCGTTTTTACAATTACATGTCAGACGGACACTTTAAAGACAGACTTCTTTCTTCTGGTTAGCTTATCCAGTGGTCAAACCTGTAGGTAGCCTATGGTATGTAGCCACCCATGCGAGTTCCACCGTTTAACTATAACGATAGCCAAACTATAACCAGCCGTGAATTTACTTCATTTAATTCTACTCATCATGAGTATTAAATATTACAAAAGTCAAAGAACTTACCCACAGTAAAATACCTAGTATTACACATATGCTCCTGTATCAGATCGGTCCTGTTATGGAACCATCCGATGAGCCACTGCAGGTCCTCAAACTTGGTGATCTCATCGTTGATGACCTTCCTTGTCAGACGGAGGTACTCCACGTCTGCTTCGATTACTGACTCGTCTTTGTCTTCTCCGTAACTGAGAAGAAGAAGATGAGGCTATCACAGAGAGGTACAAAGAAGAAAAACTTGAAAGGTGTCAAGGGACACCCGGATGGCACGAACTTCCTTTCACACTGTCAGGATTTATTATACTGTTATTATTTTTTACAAAAACCCTGTATACGATGAAACGAAAATAACTGGCATCTTGCTTTCTATGAGAGAGAAAGATAATTAGAGAGAGTTTTAATTTTTTCCGTCTAGGCCCCTTTCGCGACGCGCGATAAGGAACTTCGTTCCAAAAAGTAATTGTAGAAAGACGTAAACTTCAGCAGTCGTTACGGGTAGGCAGAAGCCAGTAAGTCTGACACCAGTCTAACCAAGGGGTATTGGGTTGCCCGGGCAACTGGGTTGAGGAGGTCAGATAGGCAGTCGCTCCTTGTAAAGCACTGGTACTCAGCCGCATCCGGTTAGCCTGGAAGCCGACCCCAACATAGTTGGGAAAAAGGCTCGGGAGATGTGAAGAAGGTTTTGACCATGAACGTTGAATGGATATAATGGAAGAGGGCGACCAAAGAAACGATGGATGGATTGTGTGAAAGTCGATATCGTTAGAAAGAATGTTACTTGTGAGATGACGTGAGGTAGGATGAATATGAACGGAGAAAACAATGTGCACTGATCCCAAATGAAATTGGGATGAGGACAGCAGGATGATTTTTAGTCCAAAAAATGTACTTTAAAATTCATAAGTAGTAAACAGTAGTTTTATGAAAACTGTCGTCTACTTGGACTTCCTAAGAGCTTAACAATCCTATGAACAAATATAAATTCCACGTACTTTCTGTACTGCATCTTGAGGACTGCTTCGGACATGTGGATCCTGAAGATGACTCCAGGTCTCAGGTGCGCTTGGTACAAGTCCTTCGGCATTTCTACGTAGCCTGACTCAAAGTCCTGGAAGCACAGTTTAAATCTTAATATGAGAGTAAGTCGGATTAAACCACAGATTAATTAATACTTAGGCTGTGTCCAAGCCAAACTGACTTTCTGAGTTTATCAAGTATGTCCATACATATTCACTTTTTCGTTCACATCTAACCGACGATACGTTATGCGTAATATGCATAGACGCTGACATTCGGCGACTGACAGTCAGTTTGGTTTTAAAATTAGTGGAAACATAGGTTTCGATTCCGAGTACGGTAAGTATTTCCGTAGGAACGCGGATGAACAGTGTGCTGAAGCTAGATACTTAAATAAAAAAATAGGTATCCGCCGAAATGGAGAACTACGTCCAAGTCCTTCAGGGCTTCAGGAGTAGAAACCTCCTCACAATACGCGCCGTTTCAAGGAGCCTTTTAAAGCAGTCTCTTGACCCAGCCACCTTTTTTAACAACACCAAAAATCATCAAATGGCCCCTCTCGCTGTGAGTTAGCATTGGTGAGGGAGTGTCAGACTTTTCCTGACTAAAAACCGCCATGTTCCGTCGAAGGCCTTTTATGTACCAGGCCGCGGTAAGACGCGCGAACAATGCCGCAGCCCCGGCAGGACCCAGCCACCAACGTTGACTTTTTTCAATAGAACATTGGCCATTATAATAATCGGCACGTCTATAGCCGAATCGACATTCTACGTGGCAACAACCTCATGTGTCATTACAAATCTTGCCAAGCAAATATAGTACATAAAGCTATGCACTATCATCATCATCAGCCTATCGCAGTCCACTGCTGGACATAGGTCTTTCCAAGTGCACGCCACTGAGATCGATTTTCGGCTTCTCGCATCCAGCTCCTGCCAGCCGTCTTGCGCAAGTCATCACTCCACCGTGCCTGAGGACGTCCTACACTACGTTTGCCGAGGAGTTATATTTACCTTGCCCGGTGGCTCATAAATATCGTAACTGGACTTCTTCACGTAATTTCTTTTGTCTCCCTTCCGAGCTACAGGAACCTCGGTGGTGGTCCCATTCTTAGACTGGAAACCAGAGAATTGATATCAAAAGCTGCACTGACATAATTACTTAGCAATCATTATAAAGAAGAGAATATTATCATTAAGTATATAGTATAAAACAAAGTCGCATTTCCATGTCCCTTTGTACGCTTAAATCTTCAAAATTTTTCAGCAAAGCTTGACTGTGCATGAAACTCTAACAGCCTTACCACAAAAACTTAAACATCTGTTGAACACTTGTCTAAAAGTGTTGCTGCAAAACGGCCCTTATTTCGTTTAAAAGTTTTTGTAGTACGACGGTATGAATTTATATTTAGGTAGGCGCTAAGCCACAAAAATTGAAAAAGTCTTCAATAGCAACCGTAGTCTAGTTTCCTTACGACCATGAAGAAAAACAAATGAAATTATTACGTCATCCTCTGGTGATCCGGTTGTGGCTCGTTGACGCCCGCGTCGCTTGCCGCCGCGACCACGACGCCTCTGAAACAAACGTAGTCAAAGTATAACCACAAATCATCTATATAAAATTATGTTGATCATTCAGCAGTTTTTATGATATTCTCCACACATTTAAGCATCAATATCTAGTCCTTAAATAAACCAACGAAACGCGCTCCTCAAACCCGAGACGTCAGCAACCCCAGCAGGGCCCAGGAGGACCAAGGTTTGCCGGGGCTGCGGGGTTTTTCGAAAGAGTTACCGCGGCCCTGGTACATAAAAGGCCTACGACGGAACACGACGGTTTTTAGTCAGTAAGAGTCTGACACTCCCTCACCGCTGCTAACCCACAGCGGGAGGGGTCATTTGATGATTTTTGACGTCGTTAAAAAAAGATGTGGGTTTGGAGAAAAACTTTCAGAAGGGTGTATAGGGGGTAAGAACATAAGGGAGTATATGACGAGAGTACATCAGGGAGTAAATGGAGAGAGAACATAAGTAGCCCGGTCAAAATAGACATTTGAAATAACAAAAATTCCCGGAAAGCTGAATTTTGGTGGAGAGCTTGGGTTTATCATCTATACATATAATAAATCTGTAGAAAAGTAATTTTTGTACATTGAAGAAATTGACAAAAAAAATAGCCGGCATGTTAAAGGACAGTGGCGGCCCTAGGGGTGTGCGAACTGTGCCTTCGCACAGGGCCTCGCGCTTGGGGGGGCCTCGCGCTACAACCCACACTAATATAAAAAAAATATAATTAAAAAATACATAGGTATATATCTGGTCCAAGAAAAAAAATATTTTTCTTTATTTATTTCTTATTCATTCTGCGTTTACTTTTTGAGATCTCCATTTAACAAAAACATTGGAACACCAACGTAACAAAAACAACTGGCTCTCGATCCAGTCACGGATTCTTTTTATTTGTGCTTAATTCGGAGTTTAATTTGCGAGTCCTTAAACAAACAATTTTAAAAAATTCGCGCTCGCTACGCTCGCGGCTGTTCACTTGTCAGTGCAGTTCATTCTAACATGATTAGAGTACTTTTATGTCCCAAAACTCAAAATTTTTCGCGCTCACTACGCTCGCGGCTGTTCGCTTGTCAGTACCGTTCATTCTAACATGATTAGAGTACTTTTATGTCCCAAAACTCAAAAATTTTCGCGCTCGCTACGCTCGCGGCTGTTCGCTTGTCAGTACCGTTCATTCTAACATGATTAGAGTACTTTTATGTCCCAAAACTCAAAAATTTTCGCGCTCACTACGCTCGCGGCTGTTCGCTTGTCAGTACCGTTCATTCTAACATGATTAGAGTACTTTTATGTCCCAAAACTCAAAAATTTTCGCGCTCGCTACGCTCGCGGCTGTTCGCTTGTCAGTACCGTTCATTCTAACATGATTAGAGTACTTTTATGTCCCAAAACTCACAAATTTTCGCGCTCGCTACGCTCGCGGCTGTTTGCTTGTCAGTACCATTCATTCTAACATGATTAGAGTACTTTTATGTCCCAAAACTCAAAAATTTTCGCGCTCGCTACGCTCGCGGCTGTTCGCTTGTCAGTACCGTTTATTCTAACATGATTAGAGTACTTTTATGTCCCAAAACTCTCAAATTTTCGCGCTCGCTACGCTCGCGGCTGTTCGCTTATCAGTACCGTTCATTCTAACATGATTAGAGTACTTTTATGTCCCAAAACTCAAAAATTTTCGCGCTCGCTGCGGTCGCGACTTCACTTTACACCGTTCTTTAATATACAAGTTTAGGTGCTTTAGTGACCCAAAGCTCAAAAATTTTTGCGCTCGCTACGCTCGCGGCTGTTCGCTTGTCAGTACCGTTTATTCTAACATGATTAGAGTACTTTTATGTCCCAAAACTCTCAAATTTTCGCGCTCGCTACGCTCGCGGCTGTTCGCTTATCAGTACCGTTCATTCTAACATGATTAGAGTACTTTTATGTCCCAAAACTCAAAAATTTTCGCGCTCGCTACGCTCGTGGCTGTTCGCTTGTCAGTACCGTTTATTCTAACATGATTAGAGTACTTTTATGTCCCAAAACTCTCAAATTTTCGCGCTCGCTACGCTCGCGGCTGTTCGCTTATCAGTACCGTTCATTCTAACATGATTAGAGTACTTTTATGTCCCAAAACTCAAAAATTTTCGCGCTCGCTGCGGTCGCGACTTCACTTTACACCGTTCTTTAATATACAAGTTTAGGTGCTTTAGTGACCCAAAGCTCAAAAATTTTTGCGCTCGCTACGCTCGCGGGTGCTTTATTTTCCGCTTCTTTTATTTCTTTCATCCTTTTTTAGCCGAACCTAGAAGGTAGCGCCGCTTGTAAGTCCTTTTATTAACAAGAAAATAACTCCTAGCTCACAACAGACTTTTCACGTAGGACAAAGGGCCTCGCATAGACCTGCCGCACGTAGCCTCGCAATGGCTAGGGCCGCCGCTGTTAAAGGATAACTAACAGAACCCATTTCCATCATTTTTGTCATTTTTGTCTGTTTGTCTGTTTGTCTGTTTATCTGTTTGTTTGTTCGGGATTCACGTAAAATCTACGAATTCAATGCAGACAATGCTTATATACAAAAATTCTACGTAACTTGGGGTATTACTTAGTTTTTGTTTCATCGAAATCGATTCACTCTATCAAAAGATATGATTAATTTTGTGAATTCAAGATGTAAAATATTACGACACGCAATCTGTTTGTCAAAACTGTACATTTGAATGTTGTACTTATATTAGTTGTTCGGCCTATTATTAATCTTTACACAGAAAATCACACCTTTATAAGTAACTTCGGAAGAAAAAAAAATATGAAAATTTTGTTTAGCCAAGGTTAAAGTAGCTCCATCTGTGGTAAAAATACATCAAATTTGTCAAAAGAGCGAGGTGGTAAATGACAATTAATTACCATACATTCTTTATAGAGGATTATTATTTCAACAGATGGAGTTGTGTATTTTCCGTAATTCACCATATTTTAACACGTAGTGTAATTTTTCGATAGACATTTCAATAGTGTTTGTCAGTTTGCCGTACCACATCAAAATCCAACTATAATTATTACCTTGATGAAAGGAAAATTAATAGTTCTCAGCCAAATTTAAAACGGTGCCATCTAAATTATTTTTTGAACATTATGTCAAAAATGATGACTTTAGTGGAACAATTAATTATCATTTAAAGTTACAGATGGAGTTCATATCAGGATTTTTTCATAAACATAGTTTAGCTTATCTTCCACTAATGTGGTGGCCTTAAAACAAATTACTTTGAGTGAGTAGTATTAAGTAGACCTTAATTATTTTTTCTGATGCAAAATATGTAAACTTAATCCTAGAAGAAAGGAAGATCTATCTCTCGCAAGCGCTGCTAAGCGTGAGGTAGGTAATGTAGGCTTCTGTAGCTTTAAAAACAAGCCCAGATACAAAGTGCAGATAAGAAATAGGAGCTTTCTCGATTTAATACCATACACACACGTAAAATGCTTTATGCGTCTGGAAACGTACAAATTACGCGTCGCATACCAGAGACATGCTTACTTTCAACTTCTGATCGCAAATACACTGTTCACGATTACGGACAGTCTCAGTAAGACCCGAGCCAAGTCTAAAAAAACACCTTTTATATAAAACTACGTTTGATGTCATTCAATTACAAAGACAGAATTGTTCTCTGCTGCAAATCCTATCCACCTATATCCTATCCTAATCCAGCATGCATTGCAGGTGTGCATTGCACAAAAACCAATGGTATCCTATTCGAGAAGTCAAAAGAGTCGGCCTGCCAACGTCAGCTTTTGCGCTAAGCAAGTGTTCTTAATAGTACCATCAGAATTACATTCATCGTTGAATGAAGTGAATATATTTTCAGAAACCACAATAACAGTAGGAGCCAAAGCGTATGATCGCTTCATAGAGCTCTGATTGGCCCCAGGTGACCAACTCAGGTCTGATTTGTTCGTTCATCAGATCTTTGAAAGTGTTTCGGTGGATACTTACTGTCGTCCTGTTTACGTGTGACACAAAATATGGTATATAAACGTCCTCCGCAAGAGCGAAATTTTCCCGGTGAGCGATAGTGACGCACAGTATACAACACTTCTGTTTCTTTTGATTTGCTGGCTCCACCATGAAATGACAAATTGCGAGCGTACATTTTGAAAATCTTGGCAAAACTGCAGGTTTCAAGTACGAACACATGAAGTGGACTCTCACAGATACGTACATTTTGCCTATTCGTGAACTAATGCAAACATTTCGGTGGAGTCCCTCCCGGTTTAGACCTAACCCCACATTAGGCGTGCGCGATCCTCGGGCGTGTGAGTAGCGCGTGCGTCGCGAGCACGCTGCGTGAGCGTCGCGTTTTGCTGCCCTGCGGCATTTGCAGCGCGCTCGACTTGACGTTTAACTGCTAAGGCGTTTAGCGGACGGCGGGGATAGCGGGCGTAGGGGTAAGATCGCAACTCAAGCGCCGCGTGCTCGCCGCGAGCGCGTCGCTTGCACTCTTCACACATGCCGCAGGGCAGCAAAACGCTACTTTCACGCAGCGCGCTCGCGACGCCCGCGCTACTCACACGCCCGAGGATCGCGCACGCCTAATGTGGGGTCAGCCTTACCATAGTGAGTAAGTGCACAGAAAATCCCCAATTCATACAAGTCATACAAGTGTTTCTCCCCAGTAGTGAAACTATCCTACTCTATGCGCCTGCTGATGATGATGACTCATTTTATCATCCATCCAGCTATTCCCCAACTATGTTGGTGTTGGGCTTCCAGTCACCAAATCTGTTTGAGTACCAATATTTTGCTTGGAGCGACTACCTATCTATCTATCTTCAATCCAGTCAACTACACAAGACGATATCCATGGTAAGACTGACAGACTTTCTGGCTTCTGATTAGTCGCAGCAGCTGCAGAAAATGTACAAATGACAGCTTTGTCAGACTCAAAGCATATAGACATAGATTATAGCTATTTCCTGTGAAAATTACTTACGCACCATACGTAATAATTGACTATTCTATATTGCCCACGCAGACGAAGTTGCGGGCAACAGCTAGTTATAAATAAAATATTAAAAGTCCCCATCGATCCCATGTGTGCGTCAAAAGTTATTCGACGTTAAATGTCAAAATTTTATTTTTTTTCGAAAACGGTAAGTTTTATCAAAAAAGAACATCAGACCAAAGTTGTAGATCTTAAAATTTTCTACAAAAATGGCATCAACAGTTTTCTCCTAAATGATACCATTCCTGAGATATCGCGATTCAAAGAGTCACACTACACATGATATGCACCTAAAGGGAGTATATGGGGAAAGAACATAACGGAGTATGTGGGGAAAGTACTTAAGGGAGCATATGGGGTGAGTACATAGGTGAGTATATGTATACAGTACGAAAGGGAGTATATGAGGACAGTATTTCAAATCGACATAGAAATAAGTATGTCATCCATATGTGAAAGTTCATTAAGAGGCGTGTGTTGGCGGTATTATAATTTTAAACTCAGTTAATAGACATCTTACATTATTTGAGATACATTCTATTATAATCTAAAGGTTGTAATAGTCTATGGAGTCATACTAAGCAAACACAATCGTCATCTGATTCGACAACAGTTTAAAACATTTTTATTCGTCTTTTTTTAGAAGAAATTCATCAATATCTCAGCACCTCTTGAGGAGCAAGATTGACTCGTAATATCTAGGTACTACTATGTTAACATCATCTACGAATTTTCAGTTAGGTACTCAATGTGTTCCAAGGTCGTTTGGTCTCCAGACTTATTTATAAACATCAATGATAGTCTTCGTCAGGATCGCTGTCACAACTCACCGATCCTATCAAAATACATATAGAGAGTTGCTACTTAATTGCTACCAGCTACCATTAGTTGCTACCAATTGCTACCTTCGTGGTTTTGAAGATATTCAGCATCTGATATCAGGATGGCTGTCACTAAAAACGAGTAAATTTTCGGCTTCCTCTTAAGTTATCACTTGCATGCTAATTTACGGCAGAATGTTCATAAGTAAAAAAGTCAATATTAGCTTTATATTATAATATAACTTTGTAAGTGATAAAAATATATTTCCATTCAAAGATAGTTTAAACAAAGATTATTAAGATGTTTAGTTAAGAAGAATTCATTATATGGCCGACGACTTTTTGACTAACATTTTAACTAAATAAGGGCCTTCCCTTTGAACAAAAATGCCTATATGCAAAATATGATAAGGTGTACTAGGTACAGCTACATAAGGAAGAAAAAAAAACACAAATACACCACAACTATTTATTGAACCAGCTACTTTTCACTCTTCCACATCCTTAGGCTCAGTAATAGAATCAACGAAAACAATAGAGTTGCACTCAGCTGCATCACATTGCAACATCGGGGGCACCTCTACAGGAGTCACAGAATACTCATCACCAATCACATACGGGTTCCCATCAATCCATAGAGCATCGAACAGACAGTAAATATGGACCTTTATGGTCATATAACTGATAAACTTGTAGATCCGACCTCCGCATTCGCCCAAATGCTCTTTAATACTCTTATCCGTCTTGTACATTAGAAGGAGATTATGAAACTTCGTAATTTCATCCATGACGACTTTCTTGATCAAATTTGTGTAGATTATGTCTGCTTCTATATGCCTTTCTGGGTCTTCATACATCCTTTGTTTTATTCTCAAAATTGCGTCTGACATTCTAACTCTAAATATCACTCCAGGGTTCATCTGATCTGGTAGAATTCCAGGCCTTTTGGTGGACGTAGAAAATTCTAGAATCCTGTCTTTCACTGGTTCGGGATACACGTAGTGATGAGGCCTCTCCCGTAGTTGGGGTCCGAGCAATGTGTTAAACTTCCGTATGTTCTGTGGCAAAAAACAGTCTTGTCAGCTTTGGCGGCAATAGAAAGTTGTCTGTAGTATTTTCTTTAAGTTTTTGGGCACTAAATACACTGGTAAATATTCACTGATCACTTGTTCTGTTAGATAGATAACAGTTTTTGGATGAACATTGAGAAAAATGTGATTTTGGAGTCTTTTATGTTAACACCCGCGTATTCTTTTGTGATTTGTTTAGTTAGGAGAATTGGTCGCGAAATCTTGAGATACTAGAACAAGATAAGATTTTTTATTTTTAGACTAATACCGACTTAAGTATTCATAAAATAAACCTTAAAGGCGATTAAAATCAACAAAATAGATCCCGAAGCTAATATGTGGTATTATTTCTACAATCAAGCTGGATGAAGATTTTTGGGCTTCAATGAAACATACATTCTATTACGCTAACTTGCAATGAACACCGTGGTCATTAGATCTACCCATTGATGGTGTTATGTGCCGGGACTCCCGTGCTGGACTCAGTTTTACTCTCTAGTTAACAATTTTCATTACTCTTTCTAGTTTCCTACAGCGATTTTACCTGTATCCCCTAGGAACTAAATACTCCACTTTCCTATCTAAAACTGGAAGAATCTTTCAAATCCATCCAGTGAGATTAGTGTGTTCATCATCCTCCGAGCCTTTTTCCCAACCATGTTGGGGTCGGCTTCCAGTCTAACCGGATTCAGCTGAGTACCAGTGCTTTACAAGAAGCGACTGCCTATCTGACCTCCTCAACCCAGTTACCCGGGCAACCCGATACCCCTTGGTTAGACTGGTGTCAGACTTACTGGCTTCTGACTACCCGTAACGACTGCCAAGGATGTTCAATGACAGCCGGGACCTACAGTTTAACGTGCCATCCGAAACACTGATTACTGAGTGAGGTTAGTGTGTTCATAGAAACAAAATCTTTATCATGATCACCATCATCCTTTTTGTCGTCCCACACACACGCACCAGCGTCCTCTCACACAGTGAAAGATTGAACAAACTCTTCAGCTTCATAATATGAGAATAACTATATACATGTACTAACCCGAGCTCGCCTCTTAATCCTGTTATGTTCTGGTGCGGAGTCTTCCTTGTAATCGTTCATGTACTGGTCGAACTTGCTGAAGTCAAACGGTGCCCATGTGTCCACGCCGGAGTCGCCTTGGATGTCTGATGGTTCATTCTGCAAAGAGATCACGTTTTAGATATGTGTAGTGTAGGATTAACCATATTATGGTCATTCACAAAATTCTTTCTACCTGTCGATTATCTCTAGTAAGCAAATCGGCTTAACACTTAAACAAAAATTGTTAAATTGAATTTGAATCTTTAGTAAGAGAAATGTCAGATAGAACGGCCGTTAATAAATATAGCATCTCTGGTCGAAGACCTAGATTATGGCCCTAAAAGAGATGAAAAGGTGGAGAAGACAAAAGACATGATGGAATGCTAGGTATCTGGAAAAGGCAAAAAAAAGAAGTTCTAGAATCAAAGCACTGGTACTCAGCTACATCCGGTTAGACTGGAAGTCGACCCCAACATGGTTAGGAAAAAAGGCTCGGAGGATGATGAGAATCAAAGGGGTTAAGAGAAATTATTTTTTGTTAGGAATTAAGGCGTCCAAGCTAAGCTACGATCAACTGATTTCTTATTAGTTCTTGTAATGCCCTTAGGTAGTATGAGTAACGTCCCTACTCAGAGACATTTAATGGTTACTTAAGCCATTCCTTAGTGAAGGATTTGTATGACATTCCGTCACTAAGGAGTGACTTAAGTAATCATTAAATGTCTCTGAGTGGGGAGGTTAATCAAGATCTTTAGGCTTACCTTCGCGTGAGGCGATTTCTTAGACATCAAGTTAACGGGCTGGTCGTAAATGTCATCTTTCATCTGCAAACGCAAATGAGTTGATAGAAATTATTGAAAGTAAAAATTTAAGACCAGAATAGGATGGACAATTTAATTCTTAACTTTCCAACCATACCAGGCATTTTATGTACATTTGGTTATAAAACTGCATTCTAACATTATGATGACACATTTTTTTAATATAAAAAACTGTGACTGGGAAGAAGTCAGATGGAACATCGCTCCGTGTCCCAGTAAAGTGATCTGACTAAACTGAATAATAAAGATACGGAAATTAAACTTACACTTGGGTACTCAAATGCCAGGCTGGCAAGTGGATCTGAGGTGACCACGGTTATGAAATATGCAACCTGAAAATAATTACTACTTAGTTATTATCGATATTTAAATTCTACTATGATAGGCAGCAATAGATTTAAGGGGGCAAACCAACGTAATTTTGCCCCAATTGCCATCTTCACTTGCTCGTGGTGCACCCTCTGAAAAACGGACGAGGCTCTGACGACCAACTGGTGGCGGTATAACCACCACACAGTACCAAGGGGGATATTAAATGCTTGCTCGGAAATGGTTAGCAGTACCTCCGAAGCTAAACATATGCCACACTGCGCTAACCAACACGCATGTCCAGCGCAGTCCAGTTCTTCTCCGTCTTATTGAGAGCTGCAGGTTTAATCTCCCAATAAACTCTTGTATTAGAGTATTCTCAAATGCGTCTGACGGATCCTATTTTTTTTAAATTATAAATCATCAAATGACTCCTCCCGCTATGGGTGCAGCGTTGGTCTTTTATGTACCAGGACCGCGGTAACTCTTTCGAACAATCCCGCAGCCTAACAGCCTCTGTCTAGCAGTGAAAATCTTTCAGCTGTGAAGATGATAAACAAAGCTATAGATAGGTATATAGAACTTACCAGGACAACTTGGAGAAACCCCAGCATTTTCAACCCTTTCGTGTCTCCTACTGGAGAACTACTGGTAATGTAAACCAACAGAAATAATCTTTTGAACAGAAAGTTACTCATAATTGCTCGTTAGTTATATTTTATAGGTTCTCAATTAATTGGCTGTTAGGTTTTAGTTCCTTTCAAAAAAGAGTACAATAAATTGGCTAGCTAACATTATTATGGCGTGTTTTGTTTATACTAAATTATGAATTAAATTGCTTTTCATTTCTCACGAGGAATGTGCCCCGAGTAGTCTTGGAAAATTATAATTTAACGCCTACAATACTTTTTATAGCAAAAAGCATGTGACATTGATTGTACTGAAAGTTGTATGTAATAAAATGAGACTTAGGGTCCGTTCAGACAGACCGGCTCGGAGAGCAGAGCAAATTCTTAACACGTTGAAAATTGAGTACTTAGTTTTTGAAGTAAGGTTTATTTTTGCATGCGCACTGCTTTTGTCATTGAGAATGCTCGAATGCGGTCGGTGTGAAATAATAAGAGGAGCCGATCGGCTCCGATCGTGTATTTTTTCTTGACGTTTGGCTCCGTTTGCATGCTCTTTAGGCGCTTTGCACATGGAGCAACTATTGGAGCAACTGGCAACTGGCAACTGGCAACTAGCTGTTTACATATATTTCAATTGAACCGCGCACACATAGCAACTCGAGTTTCGAGTTCCGGTAATCGTCAACAGTTTTCAGTTCCTGTAATCGATGACTAAGATAGTTCCTAATTGCCGCAACTAGCAACTGTTCAATGTTATACCGGTTTTTAAAGTTACCGGTTTCCTCAATCGTCAATCGCAACGCGTCCGGCAATTTCACACCCTCCTTCCCCTCTCCCTGTGCCCGATCATTCCAGTCAAGTGCCGCTCAATACGTCATTGCTCACAGATTGCCATAAAATTGCGGCAAACGTAAACGTTATAGCAACTATCAACTTTTTACAAGAAACTTAAAATGTTGATAGTTTCCTCAACTTAAGTTGCTCCATGTGCAAAGCGCCTTAATGCTCGCGCAGCCGATTGGCTCCAGTCTGTGTGAAAAGAAAAATGCGCGCCGATGCTCTCCGACCCGGTCTATCTGAACGGACCCTTATTTTCAGACTACATAGATCAGGAAAGTTGGAGAACGGAAAGTTGGTCAACGACTCTCGTTAGAACAGGTGAGAAATGGCGAAAGTCGTTGACACAAGTGATGGAAAATTGAAGGAAAGTCGTTGACAAAAGTGATGATGGAAGTTGGATGTCTGTGACAGGATGTGTGACAAGTTTGTGTTAACGAGTTTGTGTGCAGGTTATACTGGTCATGTTTTTGAAATAACAAAATAAAAAAAAAGTTATCATTTATTATATTTTTTATTAATTATACAGCCGAAAGTTTTCCTTCAAAATCACATAAAGAATTTACTATGCACTCAATTTCAGTACATAATATTATGTAATAAATAACTTAACCTAAGATAATATTTTTCATTATTGAGCTATTTAAGGAACTATATATAATCAAACATTTTCCTGATGAACTTGAGTTTCGGTTACTCGGATTAAGATCTTATGAAATAATTTTAAAGTCGTTATTCAATTATTTTTAGAATTAGGTCGTTACGCATAACAATAGTATTAAATATAATGTGAATGTGCAATCCTAGCACAGCATTTATTAACCTGGTAGATTGTAGTTAAGTAACATGCATCTATAGGAAAGGGAATGGAAAATTATTAAGTTCATTAATTTTGAAAAAATAAATACAAATGGTGACTGGAAAAACATTTCAAAAGAGCATTCTATCTTATTTTAACAGCAAAATCTTATTTGAAACAGCGTGAACGAGACAGTCAACAAAAAATAAGTAAGCAGTCAGTCTTTTAAGCAAGCAGAAAATAACCCGTATTCTCTTTTCTCCTACAAACTACTAACAACAAAGATATAATGTATTTGAACATCGAGTGACGTCGCGTTTACTTAAAAAAATATAAAAAATGACGTCACGAGCCCCAAATCGCGATCTTCAATACATCTTAGTTATTGTACTTTAAGCCATTAAAATATACGCGGTTACAATATTTTCTAATAACCTGTCAAAAAGATGAGGACAGCCACTTATTTTGAACTCTGGCAACACATTCGAACCTTATTTATGATTTTGTTCGAACTTTTTGGACAAATCTCGAATTTTTTAACGCTGCTTTTTATGTTAATTTATTTTGTAATTAAAATGAGATAAATCGCGCTTTGAAAAAATATTTTTGCAAGTTCTAAGACTTATATGCTCGATAGAGACAAGTATTGGAAATATATCTTGGTTCTGACTAAATGTGTCTGGAAACAAAAAGTCTGACAACCAGACTAACCAAGGGTTAGGCAATGGTAACTGGGTTGAGATCTGATAGGCAGTCGCTCCATGCAACGCACTGGGAACTGAGCTGCATAAGATTAGACTGGAAGCCGACCCCAACATAGTCGGGAAAAGGCTCGGCAGATGATGACGCCAGTGCTTTGGTGAAAAATAAGTTTACTCATTCTTGCATTTGAAATTTTGAAAAAGTTTGATCAAATCCCTTATAGTACGATTGGAATATCTTACCTCCTGTCTCTATTGAAGAGCTGTTGACCTACATTTGCGTGAAAAAGAACAACAACAGAATAAAAAAAAATAAAGAAAAGTTAAACTATGTGTACTCCTGTCTTATCGTACCATTGCAAATCTATACTTGCAAGACAAAAGACTTAAACTACCCAAGTCTTTTCAGTTCTAAATCGGCAAGTTGGCTCTAGTTGATAAAGTACACCCATCGTTGTCTTACACGTAAAGATCTGCACTCATACAAGGACGGCAGATGAACCAGCTCGTACAAAAGTTGGCCTAACTCAAGTTCATAAATATATGTGTTTTTTAAACGAAAAATTTAGACTTGCTCTTCTTCTTCATCTCTTTACAGCAAGGAGAGATTGTGGCCCTTGAAATTCTCGTCGTCCTGCTCATCGGGTGGATTGCCTAGCTGTACCTTCGTCGTGAGAGGGTCACGCCAGGTGTCGAGGATATCTGACACCTTATTCTCTGGTTCTGAAAGAGGAAATAGTGTTTTTGGAGTGTCTAGTAGCGTATAGTTATCGGACGGATATTGAGCTCTCGGCGGAAGAGTGGGGATGGCTTTGCGCACTGTACACATAAGGCAATAAACCAATAAATCGCTTCTGCGCAGGTGAAGGTCAGGGCTCAATATCCCTGCCGACGATTATATGAAGTCTGTTTTATAAGTAAAAATTGACAATTAATAAACTAAACCATAAATAAAATAAATTTAAAACAAAAAAATAAAGCCATATTTGGTTGAATTTGAAATTTTTGGTTTGGTTACAATAAAATTAATGCAAAATGTGAGGTATGAACTCGTAGTACTTCTGTTCTCTCTTATGGTTTTTATAGTTGAATGCTTTACATACGAGGAGACACGATTACTTACTCAAAATATTAGATACTTTAAAATCAATTCCGATAAGTCTAAAAAGTCCTAACGGCAGTTAAGGCTTTCCTGCCCAGGGTAGACGATAGAACTAAAAATCCTTTTAGCTTTCCGGATATAGCAGGGTACCAGTGTTTTACAAGGAGCGACTGCCTATCTGACCTCCTCAACCCAGTTACCCGGGCAACCCAATATACCTTTATGATAGGTTTATTAAAGTAATAGCACGAAAATATTTGGTGCCATTTACGAAGCTTGCTACAGAACAGACACGAGCGGCCAAAGTCATTCTAATGCCAAATTACAGGCCTAATCAATAGACGCGTGACTCGAAAATGCAATATAAAGGTCCAGAAAAATAAAATTCGTACGGTGAACTGGTATGTGGGTTCTTGGGGGCCTATTGCGAGCTCTTTTTATTCTTCGCCTCCTTTGTCTACCGCGGGGTCTGGCCGGGGGCAAGTGCATCGGACCCCTACATTCCTCACAGAGCCCACCTTGTACATCATCGCCTATATAACGTTCGGTATTTTAGTACTTTTGACGTCTGTGGCAATTCTAGGCTTTGGTTAGTCCAACTAATTTACACACTTCACTGTCCATGATGTAGACACAATTTTAAACAATCGGTGTGTATCACATATGAGTCATAGGACAGGGAAGTTGTTAAAGTTACCATTAGTTCTACAAAACTGTAGGAAACAGATTGGACCTGGCGACTTATTAATAAGGGAATAGTATAAAATGCTCTAAATGTTTTCATCATCATCATACTGCCAATTGGCGGCCACTGTTGAACGTAGGCCTCCTCAAAGAAAGATAATATGTTTTATCTCACAATATATTTTTCTCCTACAAAAATGGATTGAGCAATTCTGTTTCGTAGCGGAACTGCAATAATAAGTAATTTTGCGGTGTGATTTGTTTAACAACTTTTCTTGCCCTACTCGTTTTGTCCTCTCCTACAGGACCATATTCAAGCAGACGTTTGTGTACATCTTGTAAACAATTTAGATGAATTCGGTTTTCGAGAGGATAAGACCCGATAAAACGGAGTCTGATTCAGCTACAGATCTTTGTAATATTGACCTATAATATATTCCAAACATTAATCTTGTTAGCTACTTTCGACCATTGTTTTGGAAGTGGCATGTTTGTATTATGCTGGTCCAGCCAAAGTAAGGAAGAGAAAATAGTGTTTTTTTTTTTAATTTTGTCCAATCTGTTTTTTGTAGAACTAAAAGTAAAACTAGTTGGACTAACCGGACTCCGATAGCAAACGTTTTATCGTGACAGGATCCAAATATTCTCGCAGTTTATGGAGATTCCGCGACCGACTTCGACTTCTTGCACAAGCCACCGACTTCATGTTTCGACTTCGGCTGCTTCCGGTGTGAATGGGCCTCGAGTGAAGACCGGTAAAGATTGTGGCCACCCCTGCCGGCGATGAAGAGAAAGCGCTTGAGAGCGCTTGAAAACGCGGGTGTTCACGAGGATCTACTAAGGCGTTGGACTAGTATTTGGTAAACTACAAGACACTTCATTAGTGGTCATTATTATAAGACTTATCAGGGTGCTAAAGTTGATTTATCGAATGATGAAGATGCCACGAATGAATCAATAAATCCTAAGCCGATATTATTAAGTCTTATTCAGTTACGCGTAAACAGGCGGCACACACTGGCGCCTACAAATGTTTCTTCTAGTTTACTCGCTGGCCTAAGTACTCGTTATAGCAAATAACAAATAAGCCTCATTGGCCTCATTAGCGTGGTCATTCAAGAACCAACAGGACTTTTGGGTACTTTTATATCCCCTAGGACTTGATCGTCAAACCCCTGGGGTCCATTATTACCAACTGATCTTCAAATCATGTTTTGAGTATTCATGTCTCTCCCCATATTTTAAGCGTTCAGTTATTTACAAGTAGGCACGTTGGTATAGTCAAAGAGTTCACGCTAATTTAGCTTTACGATTCTGACTTGTCTTGTTAAAACGGACAAGCTATGCGACAAGATCTGTATCTCAAAAAATGCGCAAGGAGTCACAGGGCTAACTTCAGAAATGCAAAGTGGTTGGCAAGTTTCCAAATGACTAACTTTACTTTTTACCTTCTAAAACTGACAAAACAATGCGCTACACTTTCATATCAGTTTTACAAATGACTGTCTAAAGGACATTTTTGTGCACCAACTTACCGTAAGTGGTTAAACTATCCGACGTGTTCTCCCATTCAGGTTTGTCATCGCTTAGATTGCGTCTGGCGGGAATTCGCCTCGCCATCCCAGGCATGGCGGTCAAGAGGTACTGGTTGTCGCACACTGCTCCATAGAGGTTGTTCAACATTTTCACCTGTTTGGTCATTATACGTTTAGTTAGGGGAGCAAACCCGTTGCCTAACATTGTTATAAATTAACAAAACTACACTCCACCAAAAAAATGCACAGAAACACGGCAAAAAATATTTGACGTTTTCTAAAAACAACTATCAAATTTTCCGTGACAGAATTTTTGAAATTTTTGCGCTTACTTCTAAATTCTTAACGGCCTGTGGTATAATGCAAACTTTTTGCTTTAATTTTTCAGATATTTTTGTGATTTCTTACCTGTTGTAATCGTTGCATTTTGTTTAAATTTTGAAGGTATCCTTTGCCAAAGAAAATTCGGGGGGGGGCCACAGTATTCCTTATATTAAAGAGTTTCCAAAGACAGCATATTTCGAACTGAAGGCTACTTTTACTAGAAAAGTCGTTCTAAAAAATCTTTAAACATTTTTGATAGTTATGCCAGTGCTAACTTATGAGACCAATGAGTTTATATGTCCCGCCATTCTTTTGAGGGTTCTTTATGAAAATCAAAAGGTTTAAGATGCAGTATCTACATGAGGATAGAAGTTCTTAGCTTCAAATTGTAGTCCAAGCACATGGCAATTAATTGTAGATAACACAATGGCGAGCCTCCACCAATATTTTTCGAGCACTTTTGCTAACGGCCAAAAAATGTGGAGGTACCCGTCGACGCAAGTTCACAGCTAGCATGTGTTCGCGCACAAAGTTTGCAGTTTCGCAGAATTTTTAGCACGCAATTTTTTACTGTTTGCTAGAGCGAATTGACCTGAACAAACATTTGTGTGTGTCGCATTGCCGTACTACTGTTGGAATCTCGCCTGCATCTACATCATCTTTCTATCCTCAATTATTTTGTTTTTCCTTGCATTTAGTATTCTGAACTCATCTTGTTTATTAAATGTCCTTATTTCTTAATGTAATCATGCCTATTTTATCTTAAGTTTTGAATGCAAAACTGCTTACTCCGTTAAGTGGCTACTTCTAGTATCTATAGTAATATGTAATATGATATGAAGGAAACAATTTTTTGCTTGTTTATTTTTTGTACTCTAAAATCAAAGTTTTCTGTCAGTATTATACCGGCTAAATCCTGATCTTTGTAATATGCGCACGGCCATTCATCTTTATAATGATTTTTAAGCCCACAAAGCTTTCGGCCTACTATAATTTTGCATTGTGCGGGTGATTAAAGTGAATGCTCAGGAAATTCAAAATAATATAGGTTTTAGATGTTTTACATGAGGCGTGATCTAACCGTTCTCGGTTTACATAAAAGTTTATTTTATGTCCTTGTTAAGCTCAGAAACTTACCTTCAATTCAAATGTGATTCAATAGACTTTTTAATACGAATTTTATATTTAAGTTTCCCGTTACCAGTAGAAGCATTCTGAAGCTTAATTTATAGCTATATGTAGTAATAAAGAGAAAACATTTTTTATTTGCTTGTACCATAAAAGGCCCGAAACTACTGAACCGATTTGAAAAATTCTGTCACTGTTGGAAAGCTACACTCTTCCCTAGTAACATAGGCTATATTTTATCCCGGTACGGGCAGTAGTTCTCACAGAACTGAAGAAGTAGAAACTGCAGGGAAACGGCTGGTACGAAATACATCTATACTTCTATACTAATATTATAAAGCTGAAGAGTTTGTTTGTTAGTTTGAACGCGCTAATCTCAGGAACTGCTGGTCCGATTTGAAAATTTCTTTCAGTGTTAGATAGCCCATTTATCGAGGAAGGCTATAGGCTACTTTTTATCCCGGTACGGGAAGTAGCTCCCACGGGATGCGGGTGAAACCGCTGGCAGAAGCTAGTTTATTCATAAATAGTGTTTAAGTACATACTTGGTTTAAGAGATGATGTCATCAATTGTTTGTTTTGCCTTCTGTATGAATTGTGTAATTTGCAATGCGTTATAACCGGTATTAGGAAAATCATTTACGCGAGCCACACACTCATTTGGGTGGTGACTCAAACTCGCAGCAGAGCAGAGTTGTCATCTCCCGAGCCTTTTCCCAACTATGTTGGGGTCAGCTTCCAGTCTAACCGGATGCAGCTGAGTACCAGTGCTTTACAAGGAGCGACTGCCTATATCTCCTCAACCCAAGTTATTCGGGCAACCCAATACACTTCGTTAGATTGGTGTCAAACTTACTGGATTCTGACTACCCGTAACGACTGCCAAGGATGTTCAATGACAGCCGGGACCTACAGTTTAACGTGCCATCCGAAACACAGTCATTGGTGTCCAAACTATACTTAGAAAACACATACAAATTTTGAAAAGCATTGCATTGGCACTTGCCTGACCTGGAATCGAACCCACGCACTCATACTTGAGAGAAGTCGTAGTGGCCTATTGGGTTCATGTGCTGTTTTTTTTTATGTACTGAAAACATTAAAAAAAAACTAGAAATGTATGTACCAAATAGGTCCAGCCATTGTCCATCGGTCATTATCATTTTAGAATTAAGCAAGAAATTACGACTATTTGTCTATTTTCAGATTAAGATGAGTCTGTTTTAAATATTGTCACAGCTTCCTTCCCGTTTTCATAGTGGAAATCCCACTAAGTAAAACATCTTGGTACTTTATTATCAGCAAACAAACAATAGCTATTTACCTACTTTTTGAATTAAATCCGTCTGACGGACTCTGACGTGGTATTGTGAAATTAAACCGATTCCAAAATAGTATTCACTCATGAATGGTATAAAAAATATCTGATGGAGCATAAGCAAAGACTCCAACAAAGCGGAGAAAGTTCTAAACAAACAATAAATTGGCTCCTCTCAATAACCACTAAGTAGGCGGAAAAGAGATGTATGAAAAACTAAATTCAATTGGTTATTTAAAAATTTCTCCACTCCGCTCCACTTTGATGGAGTCCGAATCATTCTATTGGGGACCTGTCACTGGTCCTAACAACAACATTTGGCCACAAGTACCTAATAAAAAAATCCAGTTTTCATTTCACTTAGTTATTTGTTAATTAGGTAACGATCGTACGGTTAAACCTGTTCATTGTTAAAGGAGGTAGGTAATTTGCCTTATGACCAGTTCCTAAAAATAAGAAGCGATTGATTTTGTTTATGATTTAGGTTTTGTTATGAACTACCATACATTATTGTAATATCAGCAATCCTAAGTGGGACCCACCAGGGCCAAATCCTGACGGGGCTGCGGGATTGTTCGAAAGAGTTACCGCGGCCCTGGTAAATTAAGGGCTTAAGAAGAAATATGGCGGGTTTTAGTCAGTAAGAGTCTGACACTCCCTTACGCTGTTAACCCACAGCGGGAGGAGTCATTTAATGATTTTCCAACAAAAGATGGCCAGTAACAGGTACATTGTCAGTCTTTATAATGTACAATGGAAATGAAGTCACTGAAATATTAAAAGATAGTCAGAAAATGGCGTCCAAGGCCGATTTCGGCCACGGCGGCTGTTCTCATTTAAGGAGATCAGCCACCTGCGCAGGACATATTACTTATAGTGCATAAGCATTTGCGCAGACACAGGTGCACTCACTATTCCTTCACTCTCATAGACCGATGGGACGGCAATCCGACACGACCGGAGAGATCAGGCGCAGGACCGACATTTACGTGCTCTCCGATGCACGGGTGAATCAATCACCAACTTCCAGACTACGGGCTGCTTTGTAAAAGTTTAAGAAAAACCACAAAGCGATTTCGGCCCGACCCGGGAATCGAACCCGAGACCTCGAGCACAGCAGCCGCGCTTGCGACCACTAGACCAACGAGGCAGTCAAGTCTAGTCAGATAGGACCCACTGGTACTAATGGTTCATCTCATCTGGTTCGACTGCAAGCCAGCCCCAACAATTGGGAATGGCAGATGATGAAAACAAGCCATTTTCCTGTTAGATAACAAAATAATAAGCAACCAGAGAGACTTTAAGCTTAATACTATAAACAACTAGAACTATCTTTCACCCGCGGCTTAACCCGCCTCCCGAGGGATGTACCTACTTCCTACACAAGGATCTAAAATAGCCTATAGTTATCGGCACGGATATTGAGCTCTCGGCGGAAGAGTGGGGATCGCTTTGCGCACTGTACACATAAGGCAATAAACCAATAAATCGCTTCTGCGCAGGTGAAGGTCAGGGCTCAATATCCGTGCCGATAACTATGTTATTCTGATATAGGTACATCAGATATATAAGCTACATTACTACCAAGTTAAATCAAAATCCATCCAGTAATTTAGGTGATCATTCACGTAACAAACATACGTACCTACATCCTCACAAACTTTTGCATTTATAAAATTAAGCAGTAGCATACGATTTTGGTAACACTTATTTTGAGATGGGGAATCTCCTATTAGGATAGGATCCTCACAAACTTTTGCATTTATAAAATTAAGCAGTAGGATACGATTTTGGTAACACTTATTTGAGACTAGCTTCTGCCAGCGGTTTCACCCGCATCCCGTGGGAACCTCGGCACGGACCCGGATAAAAAGTAGCCTATAGCCTTCCTCGATAAATGGGCTATCTAACACTGAAAGAATTTTTCAAATCGGACCAGTAGTTCCTGAGATTAGCGCGTTCAAACAAACAAACAAACAATCAAACAAACAAACTCTTTAGCTTTATAATATTAGTATAGATGGGGAATCTCCTATTAGGATAGGATCCTCACAAACTTTTGCATTTATAAAATTAAGCAGTAGGATGCGATTTTGGCAACACTTATTTTGAGATGGGGAATCTCCTATTAGGATAGGATTTTGGTAACACTTTTTTGAGATGAGAACTCATTAAATGACCCCGTCCGCTATTTTTCCACCCTAAAACTCATCTTTGTTCTTTCTAAAGCCCTCTGCGTTTCAGAGCCGCGGTAACTCTTTCAAAAGACTGCAGAACAGTTTTAAATACTTTTTCGTTCATATCAACGGATGCTAGCTACGCTACATTCAACAATTTGGCTTCAAAATCATTATTTACTCTTCAAAAACATTTCATCCACACTAGCTTATAATCATCGGCAGGGATATTGAGCCCTGACCTTCACCTGCGCAGAAGCGATTTATTGGTTTATTGCCTTATGTGTAGAGTGCGCAAAGGGATCCCCACTCTTCCGCCGAGAGCTCAATATCCGTGCCGATAACTATACTGACGTCGATAACCAACGAACGAAATGATATTATCGCATCACAATACCCAGCCTTTTGACATGTCATTAATTTCAAAATGGCCGCGTCATATATTGAACATGCATTGGCCGGCCGAGCCAGTTCGTCCCGCGCCCGCGCCATACAACTAGCGACCTTGCCGGACAAGGAAAATAAACTTGATAAATACAAAAACCGGCTTCTAAGAACATCTTGTGGTTTTGTTTTGTTAATGTAACATGTTATAATAGTGCAACTTTTGGTTCTGAATTTTAAATTGCGGACGACATTTAAGGTAGGTGAATTTTTTCGTTTTTAATTTTGACTTTTTAGTTAGTTTAACTATATTTTTTGTTGTACTTTTGAAAACTTTTTCCGTATTACATACTTCTTTAGTTTTAGTTTGGTAATTAATATAATATGCATGAATAACACCTTAAATTATAGTGAGTTATTAAAGAACGTTAAACGGTGCAAAATATTTGCCCATTCTACCCTAACTTTGGGAACACTGCTTAAAATTTATATGGAAAAGAAGTATCTACTTACTTAATGGTTTCAAATTATTTGAGTATGCATATGTAAACCTGTTATATTTAATCAGCTATCAAAAAGTACAAAATACCTACCTCAGTTATTTTTATTTAAATATCTACCTGCTTACATCAGTTACCGCTGCTTAAAAAATTCAAAAAAATATTGATGAGCATTTTACTCAAAATATCTACTTCAAGTTTTGCTGTCTTTTCTTTGCTTCGGAACAATCCTCACTTATCATTATAAATACAAAAGTAAATCTGTCTGTCTGTCTGTCCGGATCTTTCATGCCGAAAGTACTAAAACCAATTTAAATTAAATTTGGTATTTACACTTACACAATGTTTTTCTAGAGTATGTCCTTTACATAGGCTACTCTATATCCGGGAAGTAGTTCCCCCGGAATGCAGATGTAAAAGCTTGTGTGTTTGTCCTAACTCCTCCTCCCTCCTCCTTCCTCCTCTCCTCTCCTCTCCTCTCCTTCTTCCTCCTCCTTGTTCCTTAGAACTATTAAAAATGCAAATAGGTATGATATTGTTTGAACGCTTACGAGAAAAAAATGCATCACATTTTTTTTTTTTAATAGTTTATGTACACACACAGAATACTTTATGTAGGTACACACATTTTTTACTTGACTGCCAACCAAGGCTATGTTTTTAATAAAAACGTATGAGTACGATACTTTATTAGGATCGTAGGTAACGTAGGATCTTTTTTTTTCATTCAGGTCTTTCAAAGTCAGTTCTCCTCATTGCCTCATGCATTGTCATTGCAACATTGCCCGTCTGAAGTCTGAAGTACCAAGTACCTACCTAAAAATTTGACACCTCACGCATGCCCAGAATAACCAAAAGTCATTTGCTAAGAATTTCGGAATTCAAGACACCCAGCCGAATACTTGTATCATAAACTTGTATTTTGACATTTTAAAAGTTGTTTCAAAATCCACATCTTATGGGAATTCGCATCTTTACAACTTGAGGTCAAAGGCCCCAATTTCTTTGCAAATATCTCATAATATAATATGGGATTTTTCGGTAATAAAATAATCATAGGAAATGAGATAGGTATTTGTTGAAATAAATATGCAGACCTACCTACATATCTAATCTAAAATTATAAAGAGGAAATATTTAGTTTGATTTTGCCCCGAAACTACCGAACCGATTTGGAAAATTCTTTCACTGTTGTAAGCTACACTCTTTCCGAGTAACATCCTAACTAATATTATAAATGTGAAAGTAACTCTGTCTGTCTGTCTTTCTGTCTGTCTGTCTGGCTTTCTGTCTGTCTGTCTGTCTTTTCTTCACGCCTATACTACTGAACCGATTTGTGTGAAATTTGGTACAGACATAGTTTGGAACTTGAGAAAGGACATAGGATAGTTTTTATTACAAAAAAATATAAAAATAAAATTTATTTCGGACATATAGCGCCATCTATTGGTCAAACCAAAAATCACTATTCCACGCGAACGAAGTCGCGGGCAAAAGCTAGTAGGCTATATTTGCTCCCTTTACGGGCAGTAGTTCCCACAGGACGCGGGTGAAACCACGGGCAAACGGCTAGTTTAGTATAAAAATAAAATAACATAGCAAGTTAAACGTCGTTATTCTGATAAGAATAATATAATCATTATTCCACGGTTCAGAGGTTATCATTCTGATATTATTATGAAGTAAATAAAAATATACTTTCTAAAATAATGTATTCTCGCAATGCTATTAAGAACTTCTCAATTTATTTTTATTGCTCCTATTTATTAATATTGAAAAATCATTTTTTTTACTATTTGCTTGTATCTGAAAACTACTGAACCGATTTGAAAAATTCTTTCACTGTTGGAAAGCTACACTCTTCCCGAGTAACATAGGCTATATTTTATCCCAGTACGGGCAGTAGTTCCCACGGGACGCGGGTGAAACCGCGGGGAAACGGCTAGTTTTAAAACTAAAAAAATAGAAGACCCGTTGTCACCAACTGGTACATGAAACCAGTTTGTATGAAATTTTCGATCAGTTACCAAGCACAACCAAAAAACGTATTATGTTTTTGTTGTATTGCCATATTTATTTTGTGTATTTGTCAAAAATAACAACAAAACGTAAAGAGGCCCATTTTCCACAACCTCCTCTAGTTTGTGTGAGTTACTTCATGAATGGAATCAAACACTTTTTTTGGCAATTTTTGATTATTTGAATGTGATGTTTTCATTAGTCGGCCATATACCGGCCAAATACTGGCTTACTGCTATTCATCTTCATACAATATGAGCCCAAACAAATTATCGGCCGACTAACAGTTTCATCATCTCCCGAGCCTTTTCCCAGTTATGTCAGGGTCGGCTTCCAGTCTAACCGAATGTAGCTGAGTACCACTGCTTTACAAGGAGCGACTGCCTATCTGACCCCCTCGACCCAGTTACCCAGGCAACCCAATACGCCTTGGTTAGACTGGTGTCAAACTTACTGGCTTCTGACTACCCGTAACGACAGCCAAGGCTTAATTGTCGACATGTGTAATTAATGTTTTTTTAAAGACGTAAATAATTGGACAATGTGTAAACATTAAAACAGTTTACAAAGACGTTAATGGCTAATGTCATAATTTCTGAATACATTTTCAATTATTGTAATTTCTGAACGCATGAATTCACATTCGTGTTTGCATTAAGCCTTTTTCGTTACGTCACAGTATTTTCTTGTGTCTTTAATCTTTGAATATATGCTCAAGGAGGAATGATGTCCTCCTAGCCGATTATCGGCTACGGCGGCTGTTCTCATGTAAGGACATTAGCCAACTGCGCAGGACATATTATAGTGCACGAGCATTTGCGCAGACACAGGTGCACTCACTATTCCTTCACTCTCATAGCCCGATGGGACGGCAATCCGACACCACCGGAGAGAGATCTGGCGCAGGACCCACATTTACGTGCTCTCCGATGCACGGGTGTATCAATCACCAACTTCCAGGCTTCGGGCTGCCTTGTCTTCTTAAACCCACAAAGTGATTTCGGCCAGACTCGGTAATCGAACCCGAGACCTCGTGCTCAGCAGCCGCGCTTGCGACCACTAGACCAACGAGGCAGTCAAGTAACGTAGGGTAGGCGTGATACTTATCAAATCTGAACCAATCTGTCAAAGATTAGTCTTGATTGATTAGTGATTTTAAAAATGAAAATAAGAGCGGATTCTGAAGAAGTCGTGAAGGGCGTTAGTAACATTCCTCATCCCCCGAACACCCGCATTTTGGCGCGGTATCTTTTTAGGAGATTTTGCGTTATGTCATCTCCGCTAGTCATTTTGTTCTCCATGTCTATCCTCAATTTGAGTAGACACTAAACATAAACAATAACAATGACTTATTCAATTGAATCATTATTATAACCTGGTATGCGTTGTAATATTTAAGTCGTGGCCTATGTGGTGGCCTAGTGGGCAAAGAACCAACCTCTCGAGTATGAGGGCGCGGGTTCGATTCCAGGTCAGGCAAGTACCAATGCAACTTTTCTAAGTTTGTATGTACTTTCTAAGTTAATCTTAGACATCAATGACTGTGTTTCGGATGGCACGTTAAACTGTAGGTCCCGGCTGTCATCGAACATCCTTGGCAGTCGTTACGGGTAGTCAGAAGCCAGTGAGTCTGACACCAGTCTAACCAAGGGGTATCGGGTTGCCCGGGTAACTGGGTTGAGGAGGTCAGATAGGCAGTCGCTTCTTGTAAAGCACTGGTACTCAGCTGAATCCGGTTAGACTGGAAGCCGACCCCAACATAGTTGGGAAAAGGCTCGGAGGATGATGATGATGCGTTGTAATATTTATTTGTGTAAAAAAATATATGAAGGTTATTTACCTTTACTGTTGTTACTGTTACAGCCTTTTTATCGTCCCACTGCTGGGCTGCGGCCTCCTCTCACACGGAGAAGGATTGAGCATTAATCACCACGCTTGCTCAATGCGGGTTGGTGATTTCAGACTATATAGTCCAGGTTTCCTCAAGATGTTTTCCTTCACCTTTTTATTAGCCACTGGTGTCTAAGATATACTTAGAAAGTACATACAAGCTTAGAAAAGTTGCATTGGTACTTTTGCCTGACCTGGAATCGAACCCGCGCCCTCATACTCGAGAGGTTGGTTTTTTACCCACTAGGCCACCACGACTTTTTTACCTTTAGTTAAGGTGATCTCTTCAGATGTAGCGGAAAAAGAATTTTTCAAATGGTTTCAGAGCCTTACGTTACAAACAAATAAACATAAACCGTCTTACCACAAAAACTTTTAAACGTCAGTTTAAGACTTGTCTAAAAAAATGTCAAATTATGACGTTGACATATGGTCCATTTTGCAGCCACATTTTTTTTAGACAAGTGTAAAACAGGTGGTTAAGTTTTTGTAGTAAGGCCAAAAATGTTTCCTTTTTATTATATTAAGTGTAGATTAACGCGATTGATAACGTCAAATCTCGTAATAGCTTCTTACAGCTAAAGCATGGCTAAAGCTAATAAGGTAAAACATAAAAAACCTTTTATTTTGAATTTCCCGCTACCAGCCGGAGCATTCACCTGCCTTCTCAAATTAAGTAGCTATATATATGTAAAGTATAAAATACGAAGGTAATTCTTACGGTACCAGAGTATAAAATACTAGCCGTTTCCCCGCGGTTTCACCTGCGTCCCGTGGGAGCTACTGCCCGCATCGGGATAAAATATAGCCTATGTTACTCACAGATAATATAGCTTTCTAATGGTGAAAGAATATTTAAAATCGGTCCAGTAGTTTTTCAGTTTATCCATTACAACCAAACAAACAAAGTTTTCCTCTTTATAATATTAGTATAGACGAAGGCAGTTTGCCAGTAATATAAGATATCCCTTTTACCGGTTTTTCCATTACCTACGTATAGGTAGGTAATTCCCTGTTTAATTTATTCTTATGTTTAAACTTACATAGGAATATGTATTTGATTAACTTTACTTAATTTTAAAAGGTAGGTACTTTTTTTAACGTTTCAAGTAGGAGAAGTAGCAACCAGTGGTACTAAGCGGGTTGCCTGTGTTGAGGTGGTCAGATAGGCAGTCGCTCCTTGTAAAACACTGCATCCGGTTAGACTGGAAGCCGACCCCAACATACCTAGTTAGTAAAAAGCTAGACATGGATTACTTATAAAAATATTTTTTAATTTCTTTGCATAACCGCGGCCCTGGTACATAAAAGGCCTATGACGGAACACGACGGTTTTTAGTCAGTAAAAGTCTGACACTCCCTCACCGCTAACCCACAGCGGGAGGGGTCATTTGATGATTTTTGGCGTCGGAAAAAAAAACAAAAAAAAAAGTCTCTGACAAACTTCAAGTCGGTTCATTAACCTTTTTGAAAAATTCTTTCGCTGTTGTGAAGCTTAAATCGACATCCCTAAGTAATATACGCTATATCTATCAAACAATTTGAAATTATAAAAATATTGTTTTTTAATTTTCCTGAAAGTGAATGCGAGATAACAATATAGGTACAGGAAAAGAGGCCGAAAAATACATCAATTTTATAAAGATAGCAACTGCAGTGCTCAGAGGTCAACCAAGTTTAACAAAGATATCTCAAGTTTACACATTTACAGTACATTTCTCAGTTTCTGATTTATGACGGACGATAAAAAACCAGCTCTCGGGGAATTCCGATTACCTACTTAATTAATTATTATTCATTTGTAGTTGTAATGAGCAAATAATGAGAATCAACTGACAGACTATTGACATCTGGTGGAAATAAAAGCGAATTCGAACTGGTTTATTTTAACCGACTTCGAAAATAGAGGGCTTTTAATTGGATTGTGTTTGGTGTGATTTGTTGAAGATGGGAGTTTTTCAGACTAAGGGTCCAAAATGCAAAAAAATATTGGAATTTTAGTAAAATTATAAATATTTTTTACATTGCCCGGGTAACAGGGTTGAGGAGGTCAGATAGGCAGTCGCTCCTTGTAAAACACTGGTACTCAGCTGCATCCGATTAGACTGGAAGCCGACCCTTACATAGTTGCTAGCATGTGGTGGTTGCATATTGTACCTACCTATACTGCAGTACTTATACAAAATTATACATTGTTGAAAGGTTCTTCTAACCTACATAGGGACATGTGTTGCTAGGGAGTTTGTTGCGCCACTTCTTCTTCCCAGCAAAAACACATAGGAAGTGGTGAAGGGCGGGCGTTTTGGGGGCTGTCTTCTGTATATTTCTGACGTTCGAAAAGTGCTGTTTTGCAGCCTAATTTGAATAAATGACTTTTGATTTTGATTTTGGGAAAAGGCTCGGGAGATGATGAATTATAAGTAAGTAGGTCTCATGAGAATGTAGGTTATGCATGCCATAATAACAAGAAAATTAAAATATGTATCTAGATAGGTATTTACTTAAAAAAGTATAGAAGCATGTAGTGTGATGTCACAGTACAAAAAATGCCTTGTTTTATACAATGACGGAACTAACAACGTGACTTATTGCATTGACTTATTATAACGCATAGATAATATCTTTGGTTTTTCCTAGACTGTCCATACTTTTTTAGCTCAAAAAAATCTTAGTAGTGGAATCTGATTGAAAATCTGCTGCTAAACACGTAGTCAAAGTCAAAATCGTCAAATCGAAATCAAATCTAAAGTCATTTATTCAAATTAGGCTGCAAAACAGCACTTTTCGAACGTCAGAAATTTACAAAAGACAGTCCCCAAAACGCCCACTCTTCATCACTTCCTATGTGTTTTTGCTGGGAAGAAGAAGTGGCGCAACAAACTCCGCAGCAACACATGTCTGTCTGTAGGTTTCGTCGGGTAAGTTTATTGAAAGTTAATTATTTAATTATTACATAAGAAACGTATATTTATTTAGTAGAAACATACGTGTATTTACAAAATATTTACATTAATTAAAAAAAAAAAAAACTAATACAATGCATCAAAAAATTGCTCCTCATCGCTGTCACTGGGTAATGTACCCAAAAGGCTGGCAGCATTGCCACGTTGGATGGCAATGCTCAACCTCTGTGCGAAATAAAAGCCAGCCTTTGGGTCCCGGGAAGTGTCAACCAGGCGCTGAGAAATATCCCTGGCAAGAAGGCGGGCGCTCGGACCCCACGGCCCTAGAGTTTCAACCCCAATGTAATTGCCTATAAGGTTCCTATATTTGCGCCGCTTGAGGTTCTCTGCTTGTGCAGCGGCGGAGCCAGCACAACATGCAGTTCCGGGAAGGTGACTTATTATTAAACTAGCTGTTGCCCGCAACTTCGTCTGCGTGGGCAATATAGAATAGTCAATTATTACGTATGGTGCGTAAGTAATTTTCACAGGAAATAGCTATAATCTATGTCTATATGCTTTGAGTCTGACAAAGCTGTCATTTGTACATTTTCTGCAGCTGCTGCGACTAAGCAGAAGCCAGAAAGTCTGTCAGTCTTACCATGGATATCGTCTTGTGTAGTTGACTGGATTGAAGATAGATAGATAGGTAGTCGCTCCAAGCAAAATATTGGTACTCAAACAGATTCGGTGACTGGAAGCCCAACACCAACATAGTTGGGGAATAGCTGGATGGATGATAAAATGAGTCATCATCATCAGCAGGCGCATAGGGTAGGATAGTTTCACTACTGGGGAGAAACACTTGTATGACTTGTATGAATTGGGGATTTTCTGTGCACTTACTTACTATGGTAAGGCTGACCCCACATTAGGCGTGCGCGATCCTCGGGCGTGTGAGTAGCGCGGGCGTCGCGAGCGCGCTGCGTGAAAGTCGCGTTTTGCTGCCCTGCGGCATGTGTGAAGAGTGCAAGCGACGCGCTCGCGGCGAGCACGCGGCGCTCGAGTTGCGTTCTTACCTCTACGCCCGCAGGCCCGCCGTAAGCGGGCGTGCAGCGCGTGCACAGCACGCGGGCGGCACGTCCTGGGGGGCGGCAAATCTAGCGAGTTATCACGTAATATTTAAAAAATACAATATCTTTTTACTAATGATTTGATTTCAATATTTCCGAACACAGCAATAGCGCTAGGAATATTACTTACACTGCCGGTTTCAGTTAGGTACATCTGTTGAAAGGACATTTTCAAAATTAAAGATTCTTTAACGATTTAAGATCGCTATTTAGGGGGCGGCAAAATTAAACCAAAATTAAATTTCAGAAAAAGCCGCCCTAGCTTTGGTCGTCTCCTATTCATTTTGACGGGTTCACCCTTTGCATCCCCAAAAAAATTCGCGCTCGCTGCGCTCGCGGCTCCATGTCAAATAACGCATTTTATCTTTGTTTAATTGTTGAGGCATTCAATTCCGAAAAAACATTTTTCGCGCACGTATGTTATGGCTTTTTATGATATGTTTACTTCATAAAAACTCTAAGGAAAAAATCGCGCTCGCTTCGCTCGCGGCTTTTGCACTTCGCTTCTGTGCATATCTTAGTTTTTGACTTTGCTTTGTTAATTTACAGTGGTTTTTATTTGTTTTGTGTCCTTAGACTAAAAAATTTTCGCGCTCGCTCCGCTCGCGCTTCCTTACATATGAAATGTATCCTATAAGTTGACTTTTCAACGGGAAACCCACCAAATAACATATTTTACTGACTTTAAACATTGTTATATATATTTAAGTGCGTTAGTTTAAGTTAATCACGATCTTTCAATACATAGGGGCCACTTGGGTAATGATTGCACTGCATTGATGCCCTAAGCAATTGCTTAGTTTGATTATGAGCTAACCCACGACTGCTTAGGTTACTCTGAGCATTTCAAGTAAATAAAAAGTTATGTGTAATGTATGTTATGTATTGCAATAGTTATTTATCCAAAAGTAGGTGGGTTTTCTGCAATCAGAGCGGTGCATGTACATATTTTTTTCTGTTGGACAAGTAAGATGGATATGAATCGCGGACCCCTTTGCCCTCCCCCCCCTTATATATTTTTTGACAAAACGTATGTAGTCGTAGGGCGGCATAATCAGTTTTGCACGCGGGCGAACAAACAGCTAGCGGCGGGCCTGTACGCCCGCTATCCCCGCCGCCCGCTAAACGCCTTAGCAGTTAAACGTCAAGTCGAGCGCGCTGCAAATGCCGCAGGGCAGCAAAACGCGACGCTCACGCAGCGTGCTCGCGACGCACGCGCTACTCACACGCCCGAGGATCGCGCACGCCTAATGTGGGGTCAGCCTGTTGGCAGGCCGACTCTTTCTCGAATAGGATACCATTGGTTTTTGTGCAATGCACACCTGCAATGCATGCTGGATTAGGATAGGATATAGGTGGATAGGATTTGCAGCAGAGAACAATTCTGTCTTTGTAATTGAATGACATCAAACGTAGTTTTATATAAAAGGTGTTTTTTTAGACTTGGCTCGGGTCTTACTGAGACTGTTCGTAATCGTAAACAGTGTATTTGCGATCAGAAGTTGAAAGTAAGCATGTCTCTGGTATGCGACGCGTAATTTGTACGTTTCCAGACGCATAAAGCATTTTACGTGTGTATGGTATTAAATCGAGAAAGCTCCCATTTCTTATCTGCACTTTGTATCTGGGCTTGTTTTTAAAGCTACAGAAGCCTACATTACCTACCTCACGCTTAGCAGCGCTTGCGAGAGATAGATCTTCCTTTCTTCTAGGATTAAGTTTACATATTTTGCATCAGAAAAAATAATTAAGGTCTACTTAATACTACTCACTCAAAGTAATTTGTTTTAAGGCCACCACATTAGTGGAAGATAAGCTAAACTATGTTTATGAAAAAATCCTGATATGAACTCCATCTGTAACTTTAAATGATAATTAATTGTTCCACTAAAGTCATCATTTTTGACATAATGTTCAAAAAATAATTTAGATGGCACCGTTTTAAATTTGGCTGAGAACTATTAATTTTCCTTTCATCAAGGTAATAATTATAGTTGGATTTTGATGTGGTACGGCAAACTGACAAACACTATTGAAATGTCTATCGAAAAATTACACTACGTGTTAAAATATGGTGAATTACGGAAAATACACAACTCCATCTGTTGAAATAATAATCCTCTATAAAGAATGTATCGTAATTAATTGTCATTTACCACCTCGCTCTTTTGACAAATTTGATGTATTTTTACCACAGATGGAGCTACTTTAACCTTGGCTAAACAAAATTTTCATTTTTTTTTTTCTTCCGAAGTTACTTATAAAGGTGTGATTTTGTGTGTGATAAAGATTAATAATAGGCCGAACAACTAATATAAGTACAACATTCAAATGTACAGTTTTGACAAACAGATTGCGTGTCGTAATATTTTACATCTTGAATTCACAAAATTAATCATATCTTTTGATAGAGTGAATCGATTTCGATGAAACAAAAACTAAGTAATACCCCAAGTTACGTAGAATATTTGTATATAAGCATTGTCTGCATTGAATTCGTAGATTTTACGTGAATCCCGAACAAACAAACAGATAAACAGACAAACAGACAAACAGACAAAAATGACAAAAATGATGGAAATGGGTTCTGTTAGTTATCCTCTAACATGCCGGCTATTTTTTTTGTCAATTTCTTCAATGTACAAAAATTACTTTTCTACAGATTTATTATATGTATAGATAAGCACATTTCACCCTTGAAATTACAAAAGGACAACACCTCCAAAAACGCCCCTTCTATCAATTTATTCATAGTGTACAGATGACAGCCGAGCGAGTACCTACTCCCTTATTTACTTTTATTACTCATCATCCTCCTGCCCTTATCTCAATCTTATTTGGAGTCGGCATACTTTTCTATTCATAATATATTCAGACCTTAACATACTGCAGTTTGTTTTGGCATAAGTTTGACAGCCGGCCGCCTGCCTGACGCTAACCCTCCTTGGGACTGCTATTGAGGAGGTTTGGCCGCCACCTTGCGGTAACCAAAAGTGCTGGTGGAATGCACTAGGCCTTAGCTGCCTTAGTCGCCTCTTACGACTCCCCCGGGAGAGAGTTGGGGAAGTCCTATTCTGATCCGGGACGGTCACGGATTTACCATTATTACAATTACGAATTTATTCTGTGTTACGAAAAGTCATGACAAGATGGTCACCACAGATCGAATGCGCGAAGCGGTCACTTAAGTTGATTGCAATACCTAACATATACAAATAACGATTAGATACCCTAATAACACGATATATTATTACCGAGTTATGATCTCATCAGCAACAGATAAACAATTAAGTACTGTCCGAACAACAAAAACATAAAGTTTTATCTGCGAAGGCTGTGTGAACTGACGTTTATTATTATTTTTTTTTTTGTAAATATAAGAGGAAAAAGTTATTCAAAAAAATCAGATTTTATGTAGGTGTACCTACAGTTTAAGTTCTACTGTTTAATATGGCATTTTTTCTTGCGTCTATGGGAGCCCCCCAAAATAATTAATTCTAGTTTTCAATTATTTATTTTTTTTGTTATAGCGGCAACAAAAATACATCATCTGTGAAAACTTCAGCTCTCTAACTATAAACTATCATGGTTAATGAAATACAGCCTGGTGACAGACGGACAGAGGAGCGAAAACAATAGGATCCCGTTTTACTAAAAAGCGATTAATCTTAAAACGAATTAAGGGCTTTAAAGTTAACATTACTAAACTTAAACCTTATTTTCTCTTCCAGATGATAAAAGCCGTTCAAATCCTGCTGCTGGTGGCCGTAGCTCACTGCCAGAAGAACAATGGGGACCTTGACTCAGTTCTCAGCGAGATCTTCGGGCCCCCTCCCGGCAGTACTACTCGGAACCCGAGCGTACTGTCAACAGTAGCTCCTATTGGAGACAAGACTCAAGCGTCTACAATCGTGCCACCGATACATAATAATGCAGGTAAATAACACTCACTAACACTGCTGATTTCATAGTGTGTCAATTGGATATCAATTGAATCTCAATAGCAGTTTTAACCACCAATTTTTCGACGCTTATTAGTTTTAAGTTTGATTTAAGTAAATATAGATAGGTGTACAATGTACATAGTTCATTTAAAAATAACAATAATGTTGTACGCAAATAAAGGAGAAACCTTCTGTCATTCTTCTTCTTCTTTCGTGTCGATGACATGTCATATATTGAGACTGCACTATGTCAGCCCAATATGCCACAGCGAGCGCACGGCCGGACGCGCTCATTAGGTCCTGCCGCGAGCAAGTTTCAGGGCACAGTGGACATGCGATGAGGTGGGACATGGTCTGCTCAGCAGCCCGTTCTGTCATTTATAATTAACAATCTACCATTGTCCACAGGTGAAGTGGACCTGTCGTGTACCATGCCCGATGGCCAGGAGGGCGAGTGTGTTAGCTACTATCTCTGCAACGTGAACAACAATACGGTCATTGTTGATGGAGCGGGCGTCATTGACATTCGGTAAGTCTTCATCATTAGACATCGGCCTGTCATTCTCCTCCCCTCTTTGTCCGCGACGGTAAGAATCGCTGTCACTCCTCACCGATCCTCTCGAAATACATAAAGAGAGATATTACCTGATTGTTAACAGCTACCATTACTTGTTACCTAGTCTTTTCTCCTCCGTGCTTGTTACCAATTGCTACTCTCGTGGTTTTGAAAATAATCAGCATCTAAAGGATAATAAGCAGCATCTGATATCAGGATGGCTGGCCTCCTCTCTTTGTTCTCTCACGACCTCAAAAATATATAGAGGTATTTGCCTCGCCTATACTGCCACCAAAGAATTGGCATTGCCATCAGACATGGCAATGAGGCCAACCTTTTGGGTACGACTCCCGCTGACAGATGCTAATTTTAATGTTCTTCTGTTCTTGTTTTTAGTCTTTTAATTTTTTATAAAATAAAATACTATGCGTTTCGGACCAGTTGCACCCTTAGAACGTTAGCTTAGGTCACTGTTTTTTACGCTCTTTACAACATACTTTGAAACGTATAGTAACCCTTTATGCTCGTTTCCAGTGTCCGTGACGGCCCCTGTGAGTCCTACATTGACACCTGCTGTCTGGTGCCCGACAAGAGGCCCAAAGACCAGCCCATCAAACCTAAACCTAAGCCTGATGAGCCACAGGTATGTACCAAAGGTTTATTTATTGTTCTACAATAATTTACACATATAGTAAAACGCATGAGTTCGTAGCTTAGGCCCCCAATGGTAGAAGCACTTGTGGCCGAAGCCCCCGAAATTGCTTTTAATTGAAGTAACCGAATCGGGGGCGTTGACCACAGGTGCTTCGACGACTGGGGGCCTGAGTAAAGAGCTGACCCAAACGCATGCTACAAAGAGTGTGTTAAGTATGAATGTGGAAGGATTGAGAGGCAGAGGTAGACCGAGGAAAAGATGGATTGATTGCCTGAAAGAAAAAACAAAGATAAGAAGGGAGTGGATGGTAGTATGACGTCTGACAGATGAAGACTCTTAAAATCACCTAGGTTAGAAGGTTTGTGTAATATTTTTCTAAACTGCCGACGAGATTCCACAGGTGTGCGGCACTGTGGCGCACACAAATGTGTCTTTTAGTCTACTCGCTATCAAACAGTAACAAATTGCGTGCGAACATTGTCTAAAATGCCCGCAAAATTGTAAAGTATGTGCGCGAACAGATGGTAACTGTGAACTCGCACAGATGGCTACAGGAATTCGGAAGCAATTTTGAGAGAATCTCACCACAATAAGGGATAATTAGGGTGCGTGTACACGGTGCATGTAGCTGGAGCAAGTTAACATGCGCAAGTGACAAGAGCACGCGGGTGGGTGTGTTGCTTTGGCACATGCGCGAGTCGCTGGACCCGCACGTTTTTAAAATGCATGCAACCTGCGCATATCGCCGTACCGTATGTACCGTGTAGATGTACCCTTTGTCAACACTACCAATGGAGACAGCCCTACACAGATTTACTAAAAAAAATATATAAAAATATTTTACTATTTAAAATATAGGTATACAACAACGTCACGCATGAATGGGAGCCCTCAAATGTATGTTATTTTTACCATTTGTGTGCCAATCTGTCTATCAACTTTTATTTTATTGGATCATCCATAATATCTTATTTCTGCACTGAACACAACTTATTTTTAAACATGTTTATCTCTATCTTTTCTGGTTACATAAAACTCCCCCAAAAAATAATTACTAAAAACTAGACAATGTATTCCATTTTAAATCTACTTATTCACAAATAAAAAAGGAAATATTAAAAGTATGCATAAAATAGGTAATCCGCATCAATCGTGCCAAAAAATACAAATTCAAACTCAAAATCTTTTATTATCAAACATGGTTGCAAAACAGAACTTTTTGACCGTCAAAAATTTACAAAAGACAGACCCCAAAACGACCTATGTGTTTCCATCTCCATTTCCTATGTGTTTTTTTTTTGCTGGGAAGAAGTGGCGCAACAAACTCCCCAGCAACGCATGTCTGTCTGTAAGTTAGAAGAACCTTTCAACAATGTATAATTTATACATTGGTATACAAGGAGCATATTGCATTATACAATATGCAACATTGACAAAAACATTAACTTAAAACATCCACCGGGCGGTATGTGTTTACTAAAATCGCGATTAATTCAAAACTACTGCACGGATTTTCATGCGGTTATCGCCAACAGATAGAATGGTTCATGAGCAAGGTTAAGGCGTTTATAAATACCTCGATAAATATTAAAATAATTTGTAGTACTAGGTAAACAATCTTGATACTCAGGACTTTTTCATAAAACAAAATAAACTACTGCTTAAATTACTGATTCCATTGTATTTATACAGATTTTTAACCACATTTCATTTTTAAACTGAGTTTTTAAACAAAAACTTATATGTATCAAGATTGTTTACCTATAGTTAGAAAAGTCGTGGTGGCCTAGTGGGCAAAGAACCAACCTCTCGAGTATGAGGGCGCGGGTTCGATTCCAGGTCAGGCAAGTACCAATGCAACTTTTCTAAGTTTATATGTACTTTCTAAGTAAACCTTAGACATCAATGACTGTGTTTCGGATGGCACGTTAAACTGTAGGTCCCAGCTGTCATTGAACATCCTTGGCAGTGGTTACGGGTAGTCAGAAGCCAGTAAGTCTGACACCAGTCTAACCAAGGAGTATCGGGTTGCCCGGGTAACTGGGTTGAGGAGGTCAGATAGGCAGTCGCTCCTTGTCAAACACTGGTACCCAGCTACATCCGGTTAGACTGGAAGCCGACTCCAACATAGTTGGAGAACAGGATGGAATATAGACAGACCAGTTTCACGCAGTCCGGTAGTTCCCTGCATACATTAAATGGGTTTTCTATTATCATACGTCATTAGTACTAAAAAAATGTCTGAGCAACAATGTAGTACTTAGAATCAACGGCCAATTTGTACATTCAAATAACCGGAACAAAACGTCAGTTATTGTTGTATTTTTTTATAAGTATGAGGTTTTATTAACCATAGAGTCAAATGATATTAGGGGTTAAAGTATGAAATTGCCGTTTTATTCTAGTAGGTTTTTGAATTGCCATAGAGTCTTCATGGTTTGAGGTTTTCGAATGAAACTTTTTTCACGTGGTTTCTGTGATGTTCTTCTTTTAAAAAATGTGAAACATTTGATTATCGATGTTCAATTGTTTTTGTTATTCAACTTAAACAAGAAAGATGGACACTGCGAAAATTTGAGTAATTTTTGAATATGAGTTCCGACGCGGAAGTAAACGGCAGAAACAGCCCGCAATATCAATGCTGCATTTGAAGAGGTGTCTGCTAATGAACGCACCGTGCGATTTTGGATTAAACGCTTTCGTGGTGGAAACTTCGACTTGAAGAACGAGCCATGAAAAAGACCGCCTGACAGGTGATTAACGAGAAATTAAGAGAGACGGTGAACGCCGATCCTAGTCAAACTACCCAGATACCCAGCCGAAGACGAATAATGTTGAAAAAATTAGCAGTAAAACAGCCACGACTCATGAATCGACCTTCACCGTTATTGCTCCATGACAACGCGAGGCCTCATACAGCAAAAGAAACCGTTTTAACTTTTCAGGAACTGCAGTTGGAAACTATTCGTCTTCCTCCATATTCGCCAGACCTTGCTCTAACGGACGACCACTTTTTTTTGTGATTTGGACAATTATCTGCGTCACAAGAAGTTTCTTCCCAGGAGGCAGATCAAAATTCTTTCACACAGTTTGTGCAGTCTAGATCCTCAGAGTTCTATCGTAACGGCATAAATGACCTTCTTATTAGATGGCCGCAATGTATAGATAATAATGGCAACTATTTTGATTAAATAAGTTTGTTAAAAATTAAAAAAAATTACAATTCAGATTTTCAGTACAAATCGGCAATTTCATACTTTAACCCCTTATATTATCTATAGATAATGGCATCCAAGGCCACGGCGGCTGTTCTCATATAAGGATATCCGCCAGCTGCGCAGGTCATAGTGCACAAGCATTTGCGCAGACACAGGTGTACTCACCATTCCTTCACTCTCATGGCGCTATGGGACGACAATCCGACACGACCGGAGTGGCGTCTAAGGCCACGGGCTGTTCTCATATAAGGATATCAGCCAGCTGCGCAGGTCATAGTGCACGCACATTTGCTTGGACACAGGTGCACTCACTATTCCTTCACTCTCATAGCTTGATGGGACGGCAATTCGACACGACCGGAGAGAGATCACAAGCAGGACCGACATTTACTTACGTGCTCTCCGATGCATGGGTGTATCAACCACCAACTTCCAGACAACGGGCTGCTTCGTGACAGTTTCTAAAATCCACAAAGCGATTTTACCTACTAACAGCCAGTTTCTTCATCAAAAGTAAAAGCCAAAGTAAAAGTCAAAGTAATGTCTAAAGTAAAAGTAACGGTCAAATTCATTTTTTCTATTAGTTTTGCTGTCACTTTAGCCTTGAAAAAACGAATTTGACCGTTACTTTTACTTTAGACATTACTTTGACTTTTGCTTTTGATGAAGAAACTGGCTGTAAGAAATTAAATTAAGAGGAAACTTTTTGGTTTATTTCTAAAACTACTGAAGCCATTTGAAAAATTCCGTTTTTATCCGCAAAAAGCCCTTTAGATATCAACAAAAATGACCTTAAAGTACTGAAAACCTGCTTTGCACACCGGACAAATATCATTCGGATGGTCAGACACACGACACACCCGCTCAGAAACAGGTTTCTCTATAAGGAAAAAGTGTATATTAACTATAAATCACACGTTTTTCTGCCGATCGAAAATAGTGTTCGTAATTGCCAAAAACTTTGCAATATAATCTTTTGTTTGTACCTACTTAAAGGCTCCGAAACTGCTGTTACAGCCTTTTTATCGTCCCACTGCTGGGCTGCGGCCTCTTCTCACACGGAGAAGGATTGAGCATTAATCACCACGCTTGCTCAATGCGGGTTGGTGATTTCAGACTATAATAGTCCAGGCTTCCTCAAGATGTGGTCCTTCACCTTTTTACCAGCCATTGGTGTCCAAGATATACTGTCAAAATCAAAATATACATGGTTTTATGAGCATACCTACATAGGTAATAGAATTGCTCATTCAATACCAGTAGGTCATGGCCGAAATAATTCAAATAAACATTTTGTGGTTAATAATGACCTTTGAAAACCGCATTTGGCTTTGAAAACGACTTTAAAATACGATTTTAATGCATAATAATAGGATTACAACTATTAAAACTACCTAAACATATTTATACACCGTGACTTTTTAGTCGTCTTACAACGGCAGCCTACTTAATGTATCCAATGACTAGTAAACGTTCGTATATAAAAAAAAAATATTTATGAGATTTGAATAATTTAAAAATCAAAATTAATTCATTATTATAATGCATGACGTAGATTATAAGAACACCCTGTTGTGAGCGCTGCCCGAATCTTGTATCAATGGAGCGCGGCGCGTTGGGAAAGTACCTACTTTCTACCGTTTGATACGTAAACATTTTGTTTTCAGTATTTTTCTTTGCACCTATTATCTTAATAAAGTAAGGCTATAAAATTAATAATCGTGTCTAGTGGTATTTTATGTCGGATAGATTGAGTGGACCACCTTTGTAAGACGACTAAAAAGTCACGGTGTATAACCATGCAAAAAGCCGCTGTACTGAATACTTGCCGTATCGTGAAGAAGTTTTTGCAAGATGACAACACCCAAGAAGATCCCCAACCTGAAATTCACTTGGCCTAGGCCCGTGATTTCAGTTAGAAACCGAAATTCCTATAATTTCGAGAAAGAGCAATCTCCTAAATAATAATAATATCAGTATTAGTGTTCATAATCTGTGTAGCATTTTCCCAACTATGTTGGGGTCGACTTCCAGTCTAACCGGATGCAGCTGAGAACCAGTGTTTTAGAAGAAGCGACTGCCTATCTGACCTCCTCAACCCAGTTACCCGGGCAACCCGATACCCCGAGGTAAAACTGGGCGTCAGAGTTCTGACTACCCGTAACGACTGCCAACGATGTTCAATGACTGTCGGGCACTAAACGAGACTTGGGGAGTGCTTTATTGCAATTTTTTAGGTAACTAAGTATGCTTATAGCTTAGCTTATTATCGGTATCTTGCTTATTCACCAAGTACCTACCTACTTCATATTTTTTTTCCTCTACAATATGACAAAGGGATGCAAATTATTCAGTCTATTCATTGTTAAGTCGTAATCACGTTTTTTTGACAGGTCGGATGCCGATCGGAACTTTGTGTAGAGGTTGAGAGTTTTTTTTTTATTTAATCTATTTTTCTTAGTCTTAAACTATCACTTTAAAACTTAAACTTACTAGTTGCTATTCCGTGATAATCGGAAGGCCACTTATTTATGGCAAAGCCTGCCGGGGCTGCGAGATTGCTAGGAAGAGTTAAATACCGCAGACCTGGTCCGCAAATGGGTGGATTTTACCAAGGCTGACTCTGTTTGCGCGTTCTAAAACAGCATGAAAGTATGGAAGTTGTGAAGGCCCGGACTCCACTAGGCCCAAGTTCAACGACAACATCATCATCATCATCATCATCAGCCTATCGCAGTCCACTGCTGGACATAGGCCGACAACATAAAAGTCCGTTTTCCTTTAAACAACTGTTTATTTTAATTGAACGTGACATTCCTTAGTAAAAAGTTGTTATATTACCTATACTGTTCCACACCGCTTGGATAGAGTCTGCTGGGCCTTATGCCCGGTTCCATAATTTTGTAAAAACTGTTAATTTTAATGGACCGAAACGAATTCCTACACGTATGAAGTGTATATGACGTATGGATAAAACAATTGACTATCTAGATACAGGGGCGTAGCTACCGCCGTATCTGCCGTATCGCCACGGAGGCCCCAAAAGTGTGTAAGGAAAAAAAAAACTTTCTAATTCTAACTAAACTATAAGTAAAATCATCATCAGCCATAAATGATTTAATAAATCAGTTTACCGAAACAAAGGCAAGGAGAGTGAATATTTATTTGATTTTTATTTGTAAAATGGTTAAATTATGTTATATAAATGTTTCTTTTCACAATATTTTTTTTCTTTTGTGAAAAATCTTTACCCCCATATAAGGGCCTCCAAACAATTTTTTTATACGGGGCCCCGACAAGGCACGCTACGCCACTGTCTAGATATTCTGTACTTCTTGTTATTACCAAGTCATTAATAACCATCAATGCTCACTGTTTTTCCAATATGTTTGATCAATAATCTACAATTCTAGGAACGCACTGTGTTAGCGTCAGTAAATATATCTTAATGTAATTTTAACAACCTTGTACTACCAGTCGCGTGCACGGTCAAGCGCGACCAAACCTGTCTTATATCAAGAACTTCATTGCTATTGACATTTACCTATAAATTTATATCGGGTGTGTCGTTCACAATCACATTATAAATAAAATGCATTAATATACTGGTTAATATATGTCGATTAACACAAAGAAAAAAGAAAAATACGTAGAAACAAAAAAAGTAAATAGAATAAAAATGTGCGAAAATTAGAACACCATATAAAAGTCAGTCGTTACAAACAACGGAAATTCTCCCTTGAAAACTGACAGCTGTCAACTGATCAAAACATTCGTTACTCCTAACTTTATCTCTGCTTTACACATGATGTTGTAAATTATAAAAACGAAAAATGACTCCTGTGGTTAAACCACTGAATGGATTAGGTTATTTTTTTTACAATTCGCCATAGAATATCATAAAGTATATGCGATAGGATTTAATGTCATTGTGAACGACACATCCTGTATACGTTTATATACTACGTACAAATTAATTTAGATGTCTCCATGTAGCTACGAAAATAGATATGTCCACCTGGTTACTACGGATACCTATATGTGACGAAAATACTTATTTATTCTTATGTCAGCTTGACCTGGCTTATCTCTGAAACGACTGAGTCGATTGACAATACGATGGTTAACTTGGAATTATTTTTGACCAAAAAATTTTGTCGTTTTTGTCTTTAATGCTATAAGTATGTCTTATTGGTGAATATATTCCCTTTCATTTTCATCTTTTCTGAGTTGTGTGAACATCTCCAAATTAATCTCCAAAACTCTTCAGTTCTATAAATAAGTAGGTATTCGTATTTTACTCAGTATTCTATTTTTACTGTTCCAGCGTAAAGGATGCGGTTGGGCCAACCCAGACGGTGCTGATCTCCGCACAACCGGTGAAGTGAATGGAGAAACCAAATTCGGAGAGTTCCCATGGATGGTTGCCATCCTCAAGTGAGTGTCCTTCTTGCTATGTACTCAAAGTCAAATGTTTTTATTTCAAATAGGCCTGGCTCCAAAAAGTTAGTCTCACGGAGAAGAGCCGGCAAAAAACTCCATAGACTCTCTTGCTATTCCATATGGTGGTGATGGTCCTAACAAAGGGTTATCGGGTTGCCCTGGTAACTGGGTTGAGGAGGTCAGAAAGGCAGTCGCTCCTTGTAAAATACTGGTACTTAGCTGCATCCGCTGCATGATGAAAGAGTCAGCTTTCCTGATTCTTTCTTGGCCACTTCGCTCTTTTTTCGATCTAAGTTTCGGACACCCGGCACTCCTCCATATCCTTCACCACTACATCCCTCCATATCGTTTTGGAGCAGCCTCCAGATCTTCGACCAGGGGTGGAAAGTGGTAGTGCCAAGAGAGTAGGTACCGCCATTCTGAGTCTAGAAGATAGGTGTCAACTATGACCAGGCACTGGGCACAGAACCAGGAAGGAACCAATAACACGTCCAGGACTGCCAATAATCTTGTGTTTGCGAACACGACAAAACTGTAGGTAGGTAATTAATCTGCGCAGTGATTGGCGGCCATGACAGTTAATCGGAATATTTCAAAATGGCCTCCCATTGACCAAGATGATTCACATTAGGTTCCATTAAAGTGTTCAAAAACTGTTCGACGTTTTATTTCAGTGTTGATCCAGATACTGATGGGTAAGTATTTTCATTATTTTCTACCATTCTCTGAAGTCTAAAATTCTTACCAATTTTCAAAATCATTTATCAGTGTCAAAGGTCTTTATTTCCAATAGGCCTTTTCTGGCTCTTAAGAAAGATGTCATATTGTACCGTTCCAAAAAGTGGATTCCATGCATAAGAACCGTCAAGAAACTCCATCGTCATCTACCTAGACTTTTCCGAACTATGTACTTACCTATGTTTTCCCAAATAAGTTTGTATGTACTTTCTAAGTTTATCTTAGACATAAATGACTGTGTTTCGGAGGACACGCTAAACTGTAGGTCCAGGCTATAGTTTGAACATCTTTGGCAGTCATTGCAAGTAGTCAGAAGAAAGAAAGTCTGAAAACCAGTCTTACCTAGAGATATTGGGTGGCCTGGGTAACTGGGTTGAGGAGGTCAGGTAGTCAGTCGCTTCTTGTAAAGCACTGGTACTCAGCTGAATCTGGTTAGACATGAAGCCGACCCCAAGATGAGATTTAGGTTAGGCACATGATGATGCCCCTTGAAACTTCTAAAAGCTACTGTAAATTTTTTGAGAACTTTTCTCTCAGTTTTTCGTCGAACTTTGAGTTTTTTATAAACTTGGCTTTTGCGATTCCACCTGTGTCCCTGACTGCGCAGCTTAATCGCCACCTTCACGCTTTCCGTTTTTTTTTTTTTGACAGTTTAATTTTGCGTACGAAACATTTTTTATCGGTTAGATTTAATCGACATGCGGAAGAGAGAAAATATAAGCTTTTATCCGTAAGCAAAGAGTTTTTTTTTTATTTCTTTTAGTGGAAAGCCCCTGAGAATGCGGGTAATAATGTTATAAGCTGTATTAGTATAATTTGTATTATGTGGAATACATTTGCTCACTTGACAAGCTTTAATGTTAGAATTTTCTCAAATCCACAAGTTAACTAGTAGTAACTGAGCAATGCTTAAAATGTATGAACAAACCACTATTCTACAAACACAAAGCAAAAAAACTTACACAAAGCAGCCCGGAGCCTGGAAGTTGGTGATTGATACACCCGAGCATTTGAAAGCTCGTAAATGTTGGTCCTGCGCCCGATCTCTCTCATTGGACTATTCAGGAATAGTGAGTGCACCTGTGTCTGCGTAACTGCTTGTGCACTATACTTAATATGTCCTGCGCAGCTGGCTGATCTCCTTATATGAGAATAGCCGCCGTAGCCAATAATCGGCTAGGAGGACATCCTCGTCATTCTACAAACAAACTTATTCCTAACTTCAAAGTTATTTTAAGTTTCAATATATTTTGCGTCAAAGACCTGTAAATGCTTCTCCACTAACTTCTACCTAACTGTTTGCTTCACAGGATCGAACCAGTCAACGAGAATGACCCTGACGGTCAGAAGCTGAACGTGTACGTCGGCGGAGGTTCCCTCATCCATCCCAGCGTGGTGTTGACAGCAGCTCACTATGTGGCCAGTGCCAAGGCCTTGAGGATCAGAGCCGGCGAGTGGGACACGCAGAATACCAAGGAGATCTATCCATTCCAGGACAGGGATGTGGCTTCTGTGATTACTCATCAAGATTTTAACAAAGGTAAGTTTTTTTGGAAGGATTTAAATCTGTGTGTTTACTCTATAATTATATAATTTATCTTCATTTCTTCGGTGCCTTTTCATTTTTGAAGGTTGGCCGTCAGCTTTTTGTACTATTCTCTGTCCATATAATCTATACTAATATTATAAAGCTGAAGAGTTTATTTGTTTGTTTGAACGCGCTAATCTCAGGAACTACTGGTCCGATTTGAAAATTTCTTTCAGTGTTAGATAGCCCATTTATCGAGGAAGGCTATAGGCTACTTTTTATCCCGGTACGGGAAGTAGTTCCCACGGGATGCGGGTGAAACCGCTGGCAGAAGCTAGTATAGTATAAGTAGAATCTAGGTAAACTATGTGATTTTATGAAGCTGAAGATTTTATTTGTTTGCCTGCACTACTGTCCGGTTAGATTTCAAAAAATCTTTTAGTATTACATAGCTCATTTATCGAGGAATGCTATGGGCAACCTTTTTATCGGGTGTGGGGAGCAGCTCCCCAGGGATGCGGATAGAACATATTTCTCAAACTAGACCTAATTTATAGGTTTACTCCTCAAAACATAAATGAAAGACAGTCTAAACTACTTTTGGAGCTCATTAAAAGCAGCACCTGTCTAAAGATATAACCCAATTCTTCCAGGAAACCTGTTCTACGACGTAGCAGTACTCTTCCTCGCGCAGCCAGTAGACCTGGCTCCCAACGTAGGAGTGGCGTGTCTCCCACCACCCAGGGTTCGCCAGGAGGACGGCACCCGGTGCTTCGCTACTGGTTGGGGCAAAGACAAGTTCGGCAAGGAAGGACGGTACCAGGTCATTTTGAAGAAGGTGAGTTTTGAGGCTGGCGAAGTTAAGTACTGCCTTGCTTAGCATAAAACAAATTCGTTCCCAGGAATGGAAGGGCTATGTATTCTAGGGCTGCGGGTTGTTCGAAAGAGATACCGCGGCCCTGGTACATAAAAGGCCTATGACGGAACACGACGGTTTTTAGTCAGTAAGAGTCTGACACTCCCTCATCGCTGCTAACCCACAGCGGGAGGGGTCATTTGATGATTTTTGACGCTATGTATTGCACTAACTTTTTTAAGGAACATTGGCAAACTGGTTGGCGTAATGGTCATGCCGGAATGACGAACTGATAGTCCCAGGTTCGATTCCCGGAACGATCAACATTTGTGTGGTGCGCATGTTTGTTGGCTGTGGTCTGGGTGTTATAAGAATACAAATGTAAAGTTGGTACCTGTATATAGTTTATCAATTGTGTTAACACCCACAACACAAGCTAATAAATAGTTTACCATTGGGCTTACCCACCGCGAGTGAATGTGTCACGATATTTAGTATTTCAATCGGAAGAACTTGCTAAATAAAGACATTAAAAATTAGTCTTTGAAGTGTCTAGTATGTCCGCAAATGTTGAGATCATGTCCCATATAACATATATAACATTTTATATTTAAATAAACCCACTCCGAAGTTAACTGCCCAATTTACTATTCTTCTATAAGTCTTCTAATTAAATCCTTCTTTCAGATCGAGCTCCCAGTAGTGAAGCACGACAAATGCCAGACCGCTCTCCGTAAGACAAGGCTGGGCAGGTTCTTCCAGCTTCACTCCACCTTCATGTGCGCTGGCGGCGAACCCGGCAAAGACACCTGCAAAGGAGACGGCGGATCACCCTTGTCTTGTCCTATTGAGGTAATGTGGTGGATTTTATGTCGAAAATATTTATTGAAGGCTTATAGAGGTCATGTCGAAGAAACCTACGATAGTCTGAAATCATCAACTCGTATTGAGCAAGCGTGCGTGTTGATTACCGCTCAATCCTTTTCCGTGTGAGAGGAGGCCTGCGCTCATCAGTGGGACGAAAAAGGATGATGATAAAAAGTTCTACTTCCCAATCGCGACTTCATCTGCGTGGTTAAAGTCTAGACTAGTCCAGGCTGTCAAAAATCTTCAACGACTATTTCTATTAAAATTGATCAACTCTTTAAATGTGAGGTGATAACAAATAAATATCGGTCGGTGCGTAGATGACCTTAGATGTCAGGTAAAGAGTTCCTCCGTTTTTCGGATGACATGTTTTGAGTGTCAGCCGGGACCCACCATCCCGGCTGACACTCAAACATATATAACATACCTGCATTCTTTACGGGAAGTTAGAAGACAGAAAGTCTGACAACCAACCCTACCAAGGAGACAGGGTTTCCCGAGTAGCTGCCTTGGAGATTTCAGATAGATTAGTCACTCCACGTTAAACGCTAGGACTGGGGCCCGATTCTCCTAATTTTACCTAAGCAACATACGATTCACATTCGACTGCGATCCAATCACGACTCGATTACGCAATTTGCAAATGATTTATGATTGCAATATAATTGTAGAGCAAACTACCGTATAGACCAAAATCACCAAAATAGCAGACCAATCGCAAACCAATCGAATTTCGTTGGAATACGATTGGTCTTATATTAGTAGCAGAATGCCCGATATGGTTAAAACTGCTATTGTGATCATATTGCGATTCGATTTCTATTCAATTTTGACATTATTAACTTAGGAGAATCGGGCCCCTGGTTAGACTGAAAGCCGGCGCCAACATACATAGTTGTACCTACTTGATACCTTCACAAACTAACAAATATTTTTCTTCCCCAGTACGAAAAAGATCGTTACGTTCAAAGCGGTATCGTCGCGTGGGGCATCGGCTGCGGGGAGGACGGCACTCCTGGAGTCTACGTCGACGTCTCAGTCGTGAGGGACTGGATCGATGACAAAGTGGCTGGCAAGGGCTACGACCCCAAGACTTACACGTATTAAGGGAGCGAGCGAGCTCATGCCCTTTTTATCGACATCCCTTGTAATAATTACAACTTATTTCAGCTCAAAACCTCTAAAACTGGCTTCTGACAAAAGTACCTAATTGAAAATATTGTGTGTGTTTCGAAATATAACTCAGTATACTGGCTACGTTAAACTGTAGGTCCCGGCTGTCATTGAACATCTTTGGCAGTCGTTACGGGTAGTCGGAAGCCAGTAAGCCTGACACCAGACTAACGAAGGGGTATTGGGTTGCCATAGTAACTGGGTTGAGCTTAACTATCAAACTGTGATGTTCGTGAAAACTGGCTAAAAAGACTTAGTGGTTTGAAAATATTATGGGCACACGTTAACACGTACATAATAAACTTTTTTTTATATTCTTAAAATCATTTACTACAATTTATAAGTAAACTCATGATTATCACGTTTCTTGAATTCCAATTTTAAACAATTTTGTTTCGACTAAGGCCTGGTTACATAATATTCCGCCCTGATTTTCATGCATTGTGGAAAAGGTTGACAAAAGGACTTTATTTCAAACCACTGTCTTAAATTAACTTTTAAATAAGAATTTATGCTCAATTATCTTTTAACGCTGAATTTTGACCTTCAATTTCAAAATTATGATTTTGTACTATCGCAAAAAATTACTTAAGAGAATTTTTTTTTACATATGTCAACAGAAAAATTACATACCTACCTTATGAGATTTTTACTCGCTACTCAATGTTTTTAAGAAAAATATAAACTTAAACAATGGTAATGTGTTTTTATTTCTAAAGGTCCCTCACATAGTTTTGTTTTTTGTAGGTGCTTTAAGGGTCCGCTCGGAGCTCGGCTCGGAGAGAAGAGCAAATTTTTAACACGTTGAAAATCGAGTCCTTAGTATTTGTAGTAAGGTTTATTTTTGGATGTGCACTGCATTTGTCAAAAAAACTTTTTACAAAAAAATAAAACCGACTCCCAAAAACACTGAAAAGCAAAAAAAAACTATTCTTAGGTGCATCGGCCTAGAATTCGGTGTCTAGTGGATGATTATATGTTTATTTCGCCACCGACTTCTAGGCCGATGCACCTAAGAATAGTTTTTTTTTGCTTTTCAGTGTTTTTGGGAGTCGGTTTTATTTTTTTGTAAAAAGTTTTTTATTTTTGGCTTTTCAGTGACAACTATACTTGTCACTATCCGCATTAGTGGAAAGTTCTTACTTTTTTTTTTTTTGTGTGTTTTTCTGCACTATGGCAATCTGTTCAAAAACAATAAGCCACTTGTTTGGTTGGAGCTACATGTCCTGTTTAATTCATTGGTTTTCTTCGAGGGCCAATCAATTGCTGAACCATCCAGCAAACCCTCCGTTTGGCTCAGTTTACAAATCTTTGGGCGAGTCTGGGAATGCCTTGTCTCTTTAGTCGGCTAAAATGTAGTCCACCCTCTCCACTTAAGGTCTGTGCGAGTTCGTTTGCATGGGTTGCTAATTTCTCCTGGTATTTTTGGCTTGCCTGGGCTATTTCCTCGAAAGTTCTTATCAATACGAATAATATAAGCCCAAACACAAGGTAGTTTACATGTTTAGTTGACGAGTTCCCTCAACCTTCTCTGGTCTCCATCATCAGGTCAGCTCCAAACCTTCACTGTTACAAAGGTCTCGTCAATACAAAGAATATAAGCCCAAACACGAGGTAGTTTACATATTCAGTTGTCGAGTTCCCTCGACCTTCTCTCGTCTCCATCATCAGGTCAGCTCCAAACCTTCATTGTTGCATAGTTTTATAAGACGTACACCTCACTGTCAAGTTTTTAACCTATGCATGCCTACAATTTTTGAAAGTTGCTCTCGATTTCTCAGGGTTTCCATCATCAGATCCTGACCTGATGATTATGGGACCACCTGTGAGGTGTACCCTATCAAACAAAAAAAGAATTTCGCAAATCGGTCCAGGCGTCTTCGAGTAATCCGTGAACATACATAAAAAATAATAAAAAAAAAAAAGATCCCGACGAATTGAGAACCTCCTCCTTTTTGGGAAGTCGGTTAATTAAGAATGCTCGAAGGCACTCGGTGTGAAATAATAAGAGGAGCCGACCGGCTCCGATCGTGTACTTTTTCTTGACGTTTGACTCCGATTGCATGCTCTTAATGGTCGCGCAGTCGATCGGCTCCGGTCTGTCTGAAAAGAAAAATGCGCGCCGATGCTCTCCGAGCCGGTCTGTTTGAACGGACCCTTAATAGATGCTCGACTGCTTCGTCAGTCTAGTTGTTGCATAGCGCGGCTGCCTTCCACGAGGTCTCGGACTCAATTCCCGGGTCGGGCCGAAATACCTTATGGGTTTTATAAACTTGCACAAAGCAGCCTGCAGTCTGGAGGTTGTGTCAGTGATACACCCCCATTTCTGGGAGGGCGTAGGTTCATATCTTTGGGCACTCGTTACGGGTAGTCAGAAGCCAGAAAGTCTGACAACCAGTTACCAAAGGGTATTGGGTATTCCGGGTTACTGGATTGTAGAGGTCAGGTAGGCAGTCGCTCTATGTAAAGCACGGGTTCTCAGCTGCAGTTAGGGTCGATTTATACTAGCGCAGAGTCGAAGCGCATCGTAGCGTCAAATTTTTTCAACTAAAGCGAAGCCGCACGAATACGCGCGCACTCTCACGTGTAGTAATGGACATCAACAGCAGAGCTATTGAATCACTTGCCAGTACCAGGTTTGCTAGTGGGCACGTGGATACACGAGAATGCGCGCGTCTTTTTAAAATCTCCGCAGTAATGTGTGCGTAAGGGTCCATTCAGATAGACCAGCTCGGAGAGCAGGGCAAATTCTTAAAACATTTAAAATTGAGTACTTAGTATTTAAAGTAAGGTTTATTTTTGCATGCGCACTGCTTTTGTCATTGAGAATGCTCGAATGCGCTCGGTGTGAAATAATAAGAGGAGCCGATCGGCTCCGATCGTGTATTTTTCTTGACGTTTGGCTCCGTTTGGATGCTCTTTAATGCTAGCGCAGCCGATCGGCTCCGGTTTTGTGTGAAAAGAAAAATGCGCGCCGATGCCCTCCGACCCGGTCTATCTGAACGGACCCTTACGCTGTGGAGTTAAGGTTGAATTTGTTATGTTCAGTTTTGGATAGACGCTTCGATGCGCTTCGACTCGGCGCTAGTATAAATCGACCCTTAAGGCTGAAAGCCGACCCCAACACAGTGGGGAAAAGGCTAGCCTAGCCTTAAATAAGTTTGCCTAGCCCGGCCAGGCAAACTTATTTGGTGCAAATTGTAATCCAGTACCTACTTATGTATAAAAATAATTAAACTCGACAATATTATAAGCTTTATTTCGCATGTCAATAACCAACATTAATTTACTTATCACTTATTAACAATAGGCACTAGAAACTAAAGAAAAATAAAAGAAAAAATAATGGTCTCACGATTTAATACTTCAAACAACAATAAAATAATTCCGAAAACAAAACTATTTACAAATGAAATTAAAGAAAAAATGTGTAATTACTCTTAGAGCTAAGAAAACCATGGATCAAAAATCTGCAAACTAAAATATTTGGTAAAATTGCGCTCAAATTACTAAAAACATACAATCACAAAATTGAAATACTTGAAAATTGACTTAATAAGAGGTTTGCAACACTTATAAATACTTTGTTTATATAATTTATTTATAACTTTCTATATATTTACCAACTTGGAATGGACCGTCACACAATTGGCACTATATGGAGGGATCTTTTTTACTTCCAATACCAAACACTCATTTTTACTTTATACCTATTATATCCAGTCCCAATATTCAAACCATCTGTTCATTTTGCTTACAAGAGATAATAATTTGACATTACTTCTATACGACTGAAGTCAAGATTTTATCTCTAGTAAGCGAAATAACATAGACATAGGAAATTGGGAATGGCCTTCACTCACGGAGTAAGGAAAGAGCGGAGATGCCATAAGGCTGGTAGGTCCGGCCTTCTTCTAGGTCAAATACTGTGTGCGTGACCAAAACGATCAGTTACGACAACTAACGAGGCGTTCGGATTCCTTGAACCATCTGTCAATCATTTTTTGGTTTTACAACAAATGGGCGGGTTTCAAAGAAGGCGTATGATGTAGCTAGTAACGTTCCTCGTCCCCCGAACACCCGCATGTTGTCGCGCTCCTTTCTTAGGAGATTTTGCGTTATGACATCTCCGCTAGTCATTTTGTCCTCCATGGATTTGACCGAATTAATGAACTCGCAAGGTTAAGTATATTTAAATACTAAATACTATGCGTTTAATACATCAGAATTTTAATATCGTTGTTTTTTTTAAAAATTGGAAGTTGTATTGCATTTAAAAGTTAAGGCCATGGTTCCTATTTAGGCTATGTATAGACAAAAAATACATATTGAGTTTTTTTTTCAGTAAGTGTGTAATAAGGCCTTTTTGCCGAGTGGCCATAGAGTATATTTTTGGAATATAATAAAACTCAATATATATTATTTTAGTAAGTTTTATCAATTTATTTATTTATAAATATATTTATCACCCACTTTTTATTAGTTTCTTTGTATCGTAGGCACATAATCGGTACTCAATCTTAAAACTATTTATCTACATATTTTATAATATAGTATACATAAGCAATTTTGTTTATATAAGCAAATACGAGGTAAGAGTATATAGTAGCGTTTTCAACATCGAATAAAAATTAGTCGAGTTTAAATTTAGTTTCGAATGTATTAGTCGATTTGAAAATAGTCGACTAATTTTTAGAATTGATCGTGTAAGTCTTTTGTCTATTGTCTATGCGTAGAGGCACCGTTGTTCTAATCGTATTAAATACATCGAAAACATTTTCTTAGTTTAATCGACTAAAGGTCTCCCCACATTTATCGACGCGGAATCGGCGTCAGCCGAGTGCGTTTCACCACACTACTCGACTTCTCGCCGATCATCTAAAAAAACTGCTCGTTTAGCCGACGTCGCGACTCCTCGTCCGAGTCGATGCGAATGGTATTAGTAACACCCTTATTTTGTGTAATCATAAAGGTTTTTTGACCAGTGTTAGCCGATTCCGCGCCGATAAATGTGGGAAGACCCTAAGTACTATTAATAATAATAAATAGTTTTGGAATCGATTTGAGCTCAGAAGACGAACTATAACTTTTCTACGGCACCAGTTGCGACGTTTTCAAACGTCTGTTTTTTTTTTATTTAAACACGGTGTTCTAGTTTTGGCAGTAAACTTACTATTTAGTGAGAAAAATCGACTAAATTGACAAAAAAATGCAATTAAGTATCAAAAACAGAAAAAAATCCATAAAAAAAAAACATAAAAATGATTCATTCTAAAACAACGAAAAAATATTATTTTTAAAATACAGATTTCAGCTGATTACACCCACAACCAGAACACCGCAGTTCAAATTGAACAAAAAGAAATTACTCCGCATTAATTGTAATAGTTTTTCCCTTGGGATCATCAAACCGGTCCATGGTTCTGATGTCCAGCATCATCATGATGCCGTAGAAGGTTATAGCGAGGAGTATGAAGACCACGAACAGACCTGCCCAGATGGGGGCCGAGAAGAACCCGACGCAGTTGAAAGCGTCTCCGAACTCCTGGGTTGTGTTGGTCTCGAAGAAGGGTTGCACCTGGGAAGAGAAATAAATATGTTTAGTTACTTCTTGTGAGAATCATGACTGAGTTTGAAAATAAAGTAATAAGTTAATTGGCAAGGCTCCTTTGATAAAAATGTATTTTGCAGTAGGATGAGACCTATTGCAATGGAAATAAAGTAAGACAAAAATTATAGGAAATATGATTTACGGTCGAGGTAGGGAAGCGAATTTATGTTCCATTAAATAAATCGTTTAAAATCAAAACCATATATATTTCTATTTACATATATTTCAATGTATATTTAAGCGACTGTCGACCTTATTGTAACTGAATGCCAGAGAAAAACAACTATGGTGTATTATGACGCGTTCCTCTGTCTTTTTAAAGACACGATAAATTGGGGTTATAATTTGAACATCTTTGGCAATTATTACAGGTAGTCAGAAGCCAGATAATCTGGCAACCTTACCAAGGGTTCCCCAATTATCTGGATAGAGGAGGTCAGACTGGCAATCGATAGCACACTGGTACACAGCTGCAGCCGGTTAGACTGGAAGCCGACCCCACACACGGAAAGAGACTAATCAGAAGATTTTTTCACTAACCTTCAAATCCTCAAAGCTGACAGTATAAGTCTTGGTCTCATTCCTGGTAGAGAAGGTGACGTGTTGAGCACAGCGGTAGCAGAAGCCAAGGATAGCGAACAACTCCTCGTCAGGGTATAGAGTGTCAGTCAGATCGCCGATGGTCAGGACTACAGTATCTGTGGATACACAAAATGGCGGAATTAGTATAGATGTTCAAGGCCAGTCAATTAGTGTCAGTTTTCCTTAAAATAACTGTTTACTTTGAAAATTAATAGTTGTTTTAAGAAAACTGAAATGTTTTCAATGGACTGGGCTTAAGAATGTCTTGTTTTCAGTTATGTCTTGGATGATACTTCAAGCTTAAGTTTTTAAAAAGTGGCCAAGTGCGAGTCGGGACTGGCACTCGAAAATTTTCCGTACTATTTTGTACATATAATACGGCCAAATAATTGTTTTTTTGTATGATATCCCCCTAAAATATAAATTTTATAATGTTAAAAAGTGCAAAAAAATATCAACATCCTAGAGTACATATGTTTATTTACATTGCTGTGTCTCTGTTTATAATTTTTTAAGGTTGTTTTGAAATACTTCAGCCCATAAAACATACATAAACATTTTCTATAATAACATAAAGCACCCTGTGTGTGGTGACCTATAAAAGTATTGGCAAATGGTTAAATGGTGATATCATAGAAGAATAATGTTATGTTATACTCTTTTGTCTCTCTTATGCAATATACCTATAGAAAGAAAACTGATCTAGCCCATTATTTGAATCTATTGCCTAAACATGTTAGCAGGTTTTGCCATTTTAATGCAGATCTATTCAATTCAGAAAAAATGACATTACAAGGTAAATAATAATAGGTAAAATTTTTGCAACTAGATTTAGATAATAACTTTAATGCAGTAGAAAACAACCAGCAAACTTCTCAAACGGACAATAGTAAAACTATTAGGGTCTCACTTTGGCATTGCCTGTAAGATCCTAAAAAGACCAGGTTTATAGAAGCTAGTGTAGGTGATATAATGTAACTTAACAAGCTTCTACCAGTAGGTTCTCCTGCATCTTGTGAGAACAATAGCACATTCACAGAAACAAAAAAAAAACTAACTCTAAACATTTTTTAAATCACCATAGGTATCCTGGTAGTTCTGCATTGATTTCAAAATAATTGTTTACCCACTATCTAAAGCAGTGGTTCTTAACCTTTTTGTCATCAGGGACCACTTTACCAAAAGTTTGTCTTGCCGTGGACCACCCCATTGGTTTACCTAAATTGGGGGTTCTTTGATAAAGATTACAAGCACACTTTATAATTAGCACTCATTTCTTTATTATCTTTATCTTTATTATTTAGCAAAAAACTAACAGTTTCTGAATACGCTAGCGAAGTGACCGGGAAATTTTAATTATTTTTTAAGACTCAAAACCAAAATTACGTTAAATGTAGCCCAAACATACATTTTTTTTCTGTTGGACAAGTAAGATGGATATATACGTAAGATGGATAGCAACGTCGCGAAGCAAAGCTTCGCGGACCACTTGGAATGCCTCCAGGGACCACCGGTGGTCTGCGGACCACCGGTTAAGAACCACTGATCTAAAGTGAATAATAGTTTTTCCTATAGAGCAGACATGACTTGCCATAAAATAATTACCAACTAAGTATCAACTTCATAAAAAAAATTTCAACTTACCAAAGAACCAGTAACCAGCCTTGGAGTTGAAGTTCAGTACGAGGGTAGTATTGTCGAAAGTCAGGGTAGCGTTCACATACGTATCATTCAATACAGAGCTCTGGGCAGTCACATCTCCCAAGGTCCTTGAATCATTACCGCTGGACAAGTGAATGCTCTTTGCAACCAAACGGAGACCGTCCACAGTGTACATGCGGGTATTACCAGCTTCAACTGCACGACGGACCCTGGATTTGGAAGATGGGATGGTCCATGACGGGTAGTTAGCGGTGTAGATACCGACTATGGGTACATCTCCAGCCATATCTTCAACAGCCTTCTGCATGAACGCGTCATGGCGGCGAAGAAGGTCAGCCCTCGATTCACCCTCGCGCGCGTCTTTCAAGTGAATGAAGACGAAACGACCAGCGTTATTCTTGCCAGGAGTCAACACCAGCTCAGACTCTTCACCTAGTATGATGTTCTCAGAATTGTAAGGAGACGACGTCCTGTTCAGCACCTCTAAGGCATCCTTTACAGTCGGCAAGTAAATAGCTTGCTCAATATTGTCGTGCAGGTACGGGAAAGAAGTCTCACCATTGGCGTTTTTCAGTGAAAAATCTTCGACAGACAAGTTTTCTTCGATGAACACGAGGGTTAGGGGGTCTTCAACTAGTATCTGCTTGAGAGTCTCCGCGAATTCGTCCGTGGAAAAAGGCGTAAACGGGTCTGATCTTACAGGAGACTTGATCGAGTCCGTCCATAGGTACACTGGGACAATCGATGCATAACAGCTAATTACACTTAGAACTAATAACGGGAACACCACACGGCAAAACGCCATATTTAAGGCTTATTGTATTGGACGTTAAACGGACTAAAACTTAGTATTTTAGCCCAAATTTGTCATAAAAAGACGATGTTAGGGCGATGACGACTGACCATGGGTCATGTGAAAAGTGATCATATGATAACTTTGACGCCTTGTCTATGGTTAAGTAATGTTGCCACTGTATTTTTTTGAAATCCCTATATTTAGACAAATCTCCTGCTAGCTTTTCAGAACGAATCGTATGTAGAGGCTATTAAGTGGTTTATGTAAATCAATTACTTTTGTTTATTAATTTTTCAATTATTTGGATGTAATAGTCACACCTTTTTTCTTATTAAACGATGAAAAAGTTGATCTGTCATCCTACATCATAATATTCTTATTCTGACATTTTACAAGTTTTCCCTTAATTATGGGTGATTGAGTAAAGAAAGTCTACAATGTCTATGGTCCCATTTCATAGACACAAAAGAATAAATAAATACTTTTCGTATTTTTTTTTTTAATTTTTAGTTTACTGTCTACGAATATTAAGGATATATTATGAGATGAGAATAAATAAATGAGATTTTAAAAGATCAAGACATTTTACCCGTTAATATCGCGTTTACCCGACTTAACTAACATAGACAACACGATGGGCGTACTCACGTTTGAAAAAGTTTCTTCCGTGAGCATACTAGACTTACCGTGTAAACCAACCCGGTATCTCCTCTCTCCACGGAAGTCATACGCGCAGAAAAGTAAATTTATTATTTCACAGCCCCGTACTGGTGCAGGCTCGTCACATGCTCGTCACTCACGCGCTTTGTCTCTTGCGAGGCAGTGAGATATGGACTATTTCAATCATAGTAAATTAGTAAAACCTAAAACCTCTTTACACTAAAAGCAACTTCATAATGTCAAAAATCTATTCTCTTGTCTCTTAAAACTTCGTCTATCACTTTTCTCCTTCTCTCAAAAGCCAAGAAAAGATGAATTTACTAGCTTTGATTACGTTCTTCTCCGTTTTACAAACGAGTTTTGCGGACAAAAACACAGTACCCGTGTTTATGTTGGACTTTAATCGAGTAATGAGTCATGTACAAATAGATCCCAATCCGTTCACGAAAGTTTCAGCAGCCAGCTTGGCTCATATAGTTCACGATTCTATAAAACGGAGCGATGGCATGGTCATATTCGTCGAAGACACATTTTGTACCGAAGATATTAGCACTAAGGATAAATACGGCACACCTTACATACATTTACGCGCCGCTCTGCTCGATAAAAAAGTAAAATACTTCCCGTCCGTCATAGACCCGTTCAAAATACTGAATAACATTTTCAAGCCGCAACAGCATAATATTTTTTATTTATCAAGTCAGACGAAGTTGCAAATTACGGATACTTTTGATCATATCTATATTTTTTTCCAAGATGGAGTGAATGAGACTAGGTCCCAGATTTTGAGGAGACATGATTCTATTATACGGGAGGTGATGTTTGTCGTTCGTCAGTTGAAGCGGGGACCGGTTGTGGCTTTCTATACGGGTAAAACGAACCCAGTGGTCGTGAAGAAGATTGAACAGGAGAAGAAGCCGCAAGCTCTGTCTTCAATGAAGAAGGGCGTCATGGTCGTGTCTTCTATTGGACTCTTTCGACTTCATGGTGAGTGACATAAATATGGTTTTCAAGTCTAAGGCGCCACCTAGAAGATCAGTTAAATTGCGCAATATTTATCATCATCATCAACCTCCCCATCCTATTTTACAATAGTGCCAAAACAAATAAAATATCTTCAATATTGTATCATTATTTCAATATTCGTATCTCAAATATGAAATATAGTATAGCGAATTTAATTGATCGTATAGGTTGCCCCTAAGGATTTAGAAACGAGCTATCGTTGATAGTCCTTACGTCTACGAATGCTCTAGGTCGTGTGTTTTATCTCTCCAATAACTGTTGAAATGTTGTTCGCAGGTGTGTACGCAGCCACACAAACCAGGCGCTCGGTATTTGACCAGGTACCAGGGGTGTCTAAAGAGACGCGGAACGGAAAACAAGGATCATCAATAAGAATAGCTTATCCGGTGTTCGATATCGAGTTCGCTTTCACTTTTAACGAAGAAGGATGGACCTTTGGTTATTATTCTTTTATATACTAGCCGATTTGGCGCAGTTTCACCCGTGTCCTGTGGGAATTACTGTCCGTACCGGGATAAAATGTAGTTACTTGGGAAGAGTGTAGCTTTCCAACAGTTAAAGAATTTTTCAAATCGGTTCAGTAGGAACATAGAGAATATATATAGAAACAGAGGTTTTCTACGTTTTGAACTCTGTTTTGAAGGTATTATTATATACCTACTGCCTACTCAACCGACTTCCAAAAAAAGGTTTTGCTGATGTTTATATTTTAAATATACTCTTTCAGATTACGTGTCAATCTATGAAGTTGATGAAGAGGTCGGGAGGACAAACATAGGTATATGGGTGCCATGGAACCACTCTCTGTACTGCCCGGAGCCTATACATATCATTAACCAAAGAGATTTGAGCTTTATCGTCATTACTCAGTACCAGGTAAATTAGACTATTTTTGACTATCTTCTGAACATTTGGTGTACTCGGAATGACACGGATAGCCTTCCTTCATAAATGGGATAAGGGGCAGTCAGTCACCCTGGACGGAGAATTAAATTGCGCTTACGAATTTTTCAAATTTCAGTTTAAGCAGTTAAATATTGGAGACAGCGCAATGATTTGTTAGCTACTTTCATTGTAGGTACAATATTTTTGTTGTAAAATTGCGCAATTTAATGGATCGTCTATGCTGCCCCTAACAATGTTTGTTTCAAATCCGACCGTTACTTACCCACTAAGGGATTTTACATTTGAATTGAATTTCGCAGGTACAACCCAAGGACGTTGGCGTACCTCTAAGCCTGGAAGACGGTACAATATTCAGTGACCCTATCCACTGCGGCCCCTACTTCACGTCGCCCATACTAGCTTGTTTGTTCGTCTCCCTTCTATGTTTAGCCATTACTTTGTATGGTATCATGACGCTTTTTGATTGCGTTTCCGGAGATCGGTTTGAAGATCCCAACGCTAAGCCTCTTACGCATGAGGTGATGCATTGAGCGATTTCAAGTTATGGATGTTTAGTCTTACGAAAGCGGGTGAGCTATTACTAAGATACTTGTGTTTGTGAGAATTGGCGACTCGACCACTAGGTACTGAGTGCGAGCGGACGCCCGCATGTACATTTACACATACAAAGTATGGCTCAGCCGCTTTCGTGGTCAAAACATTTATTAAGTAGGTAATTTGAAATCGCTTAGGTTGGTTTTTTAATTAAAAAAAGTTTTCAAAGTTCCTTTTGTAAGATGTGTCGTTTTATGCTAGTTAATAAATACTTTGTAAGCAAATGGTATCTTTTTCTCCTATGAGCAATTTGAAGGGTACCTATTAGGTCTCTGGATCTACTAAACCTATTAAAAAAGCTTTTCCAGTAGGAAGCCACGTTATTTACGTTCTAACATTGTAAAGCCCAGTGTTTGTTCACTTGAACGCGCCAATCTCGAACTGCTAGACCGATTAGAAAACGGACTAAGGCTAAGAACTCACGGAGCGATTTTTACCGTGCCCGCCGCGGCTGCGGGCCCGTAGCTTCTGTAGAATGCAGATATACATGTAAAAAATTAAAGCACATTTCACGACGCGATTTACGCCCGCAGTCTGCGCGTTTGTTTGCGGGTCCCGCTGCACCGGCGGGCAACTAGTAGAATCGCGCGGGCCGCGGTCACCCGCAGCCTCGGCGGGTTGCGCCCGCGCGCTCTGCGGTCGATTGGCCGGCCGTCAACTGCCCGTCTTGCGTCTTGCGATCATCGCCCGCCACGTTTGCGGGCGATAATCTCAACCGCGACGGCTGTGTAACCGCGCAAATAAACGGTGTCGTGAGTTTGGAAATAAAACCGCAGTTCCGCCACCGCGGCGGGCACAGTTCAAAATCGCTCCGTGAGTTCTTAGCCTAAAAGAGAATTTACCAAGAAGAGTACTGTTTATCCAGGTGCACGGAATAGGTCCCAGCAGACGCAGGCAAACTAGTCTAAAATAAAACTCAAAATTAACTCTTAGCTGTGTATTTGGTAAAGCTGAACTACCTACATATCAAACTATGTAGAAATTATAAAATAATAACATTAATAAGAACAAAATTGGCCCGATGTGACAACTCCGAAACAAATTGTAATGGTAGGTTACCGAATCTTTTGTGCAGTTGACAGCTGTCAGTTTTCGAGGGGAAAATACCTTTGTATTGACAGCTGTCAACCGCACGAAAAAACGTCGGGGTATAATGTATTTACATTTCCTATAATGTATTCTAAATCTATATTTATTTTTATAACATTTGAGGAGTGTGTAGTTTTCTTCGTTATGTCGGAGGCACATTTCTAGTGTATTTTAAACTTAAATGCAATTTCACTCCAAAGATCTTGACAAAATGTGCGCAAGACATTCGTTTATATTCAGCGTTCTTTTTCAAAAATATCGTATTTAACATACGCCACTTGAATTTTTATAAAATTGAAATTAGTGATGGATGAAGTCACATATATTTAATTAAATACTGTTTATCGATGAAGAAAAACTAATATATTGTTTTTGTAATTATAAGTCTTGCTTAAAATCTTTGTACAGTTTTCTCAAGTAGCGTATGCTAAACATATTTTATAATAACAGTCGTTAAACAATGACAGACTTGCAAACTTTATTCGTATTTTCGAAATTTTCTGAATTAACAATCATCAGAGTTCGGGATCAAACCGGATTTAGGCGGAGTTATTCAGTTTAAGCTTTCGTTACCTGAAAAGGTTGGAAAAATTTTGATAGGAACGACAGTAAGTCTCAGGAAGGATGATCAATAATTCAAAAAAAAAATTGGATTTCAATTAAAATTATAATTTAATAAAAATAGAGGCTGCAAGTCTCATTTAACACTAAAACCACCAGCCGGTACACTAAATAACAATTTAATATTAATTTCTAACGTCTAAATTAAAAATGGCGACTAACATGTGATTGGAAAATGAGATAATTAAAACTACTGGAATTTTATGTAGTTTTATTTAACGTATTTTCTTTGAAAATTGTGTTTTTAACGCGGTATCATGACAAAATAATATATTTTATCATTTTGTAGCGTTATGGATATTACAAAGGGCCCAATATGGTGCGAATATACTTTAAATTATTATATTATACTCATCCAGTGAGATAAATTCAATCATAGTTGAGTCTTCAAGGTTCCTTGTAAAACACTGGTACTCAGTTGCATCTGGCTAGACTCTGAGCCTTATAGGAAATGGCTAGGCAAAGAAGATAGGTTCGAAATACCAAATTGGGCCACATTGTAAGTTACCATTTTGTATGGAATACTACATTGAGAATGCAAAGATAGGTATATCCTACTTGCAAATGAATTGATGAGGATGAAATTCATACATACATACTCATTGAATTTTATAAAGTTGTTAAAATTGGTCAGAGTTGAGACAAGGTCGACAACTTTTCGCACATCATTTAAATAATATCATAAATAAACACAAATATTGCACATTTTAAGTTTTATTGTCTTTTCAGAATAAGCTTAATATTTTTTTAAACTAAAATATGCTTTGTAGTCATAAAAATACGGACTATAGTTTCGTTATACAGTTGTTGTCGACCCGGTCTAAAATCCTACCAATTCTAACGAGAATTCCTACCGAAACGCTTTTCTAAATCAGGCATACAATTTGAGAGAAAGTATAAAGTGATATACCGTACTGAATCGCCCAATCACAAACCGGCTTTATGACGCGACACCACCAAGACATCAAATTAGCCAATCAGAGATCGGCTTTATCACCAAACATCTCCAATACATAACATTAGCCAATCAGGAACAAGCCTTATTACGCGACTGCACCAAGGCCTAGCATTAGCCAATCAGAGACCAGCTTTATCACGCGACACCAATACACAACATGTCTTTTACTCAATTTGTGACCTATTAAGGCTTATTGCTCGATTTATCACTCTATACTCTACTCGGACATACATAAAGTATCATTGTTAGGTGCAAAAACCAATTGAGAAAATACCCTTTTGTTCTAGTTATAAAAATAATATGTTTAGTGTGGAGTTTAAGTCCAAAATTCCTTGAGTTTCCTAACACATAAAATTATAGGCTTATATTCAGCAGTGAAAAATACAGCTCATCACATAACTTTACTGCTCTGAAATCAGCCAGCAGCAAACTTCACAGCAGTCAAAGTATATTAGAAGATAACTCTTTGAAGATTTGCACATAACAATGTATCGTTCAAACCATTCGGCTAGACATTTCTGTTCAGCAACACGAGTGAGTCCTCTGTACTAGTTTCCGTTGCTTATAGTTTAGTTCTTCTCTTCCTTCTTCTCTTGGGTTGGCTGTTCAGCTTGAGACTGCTGCTGTTGACCTTCGCGTTCCGCTGCCATCTGTGAAGACAGAAATTTTGGTTATCTATACTAATATTATAAAAGCGAATGTTTGGTATATGGTTATTTACACAAACTACTAAATGATTTTGATGAAACTCCCAGTAATATAGCTTATTACAAACTAGCTTTTGCCCGCGACTTCGTTCGCGTGGAATAGTGACTTCCTCCAGATTTTTGGTTCGACCAATAGATGGCGCTGTATGTCCGGAATAAATTTTATTTTTTATTTTTATTTTTTGTAATAAAAACTATCCTATGTCCTTTCTCAAATTTCAAACTATGTCTGTACCAAATTTCACACAAATCGGTTCAGTAGTTTAGGCGTGAAGAAAAGACAGACAGACAGACAGAAAGACAGACAGACAGACAGACAGAGTTACTTTCGCATTTATAATATTAGTTTGGATGTAGCGACCTTATTTTAATAGGGTTGTTTCCTAGTATTCAATCAATTAAAAATAGGTATATGGAGTGAAAGTTCACAAAACTAGAAACACGATAAGCTATATTATATTATTTATAACTGACCATATAATTTTTAAACAATTTATGAATTTTAAAGTTATCGTCTATTACGTCACGCCCTTGAAAACGGCGAATCGAGTCCGATGTCGTCACTTTACACTGACAATGACAAGTATTTGACAGTGACATTCTATGACAGGTATAACCTGAGAATTGATGTGTTGTTTTCTTTAGTTTTTATTTGTATTTAAGCGAAAGAAAGTTAGGAAAGAATTATGGAGAAAGGATTTATGAAAGCTGATAGTATTATTGTCGCTCAATTCTGTGCTAATAACCACGATGACACAAATATAACCTCAATAAAAAACACAAACTTTACGTTCCTTTGCACAGTTTTATTTTACCGCGTACACAACTCAAAACATTACAGGTATTTTTTGTGCCCAATGTTTAAAAATAATTTAAATGTTTAAAATATTTGTTTTTGTATCTATATAATAAGAATACATTATTGAAATTTAAAAATCAATGAGTTCTTTCTAATTAGTTTATTCTCTTTAGATGTGCGTTAAAGTGTAAAGGAACACATAGTACATGTTGACGTCACAGTCACGTGATCGAGCGTTTTCTGGGCAATGTTTTAAGAAAAATAGAAAAAAATCGAATACATAAAAAGTAAAGAGATTTAAGACTCAAAATTATAGGAGGGGTGATCTTTAAATTATTTAGAAGCTATTTAAATAGATTTTCGAAAATTGGAAACAACCCTATTTGTAAATGTGTACCTATTGGCTGTATACATATAATTATTTATAGTAGTTTACTTTATATATTTTTAAATTGAAAGATGTCAAGTTTCTATAAAAAAAATCTATAGAAAATTGTTGTTTTCACTTATACATAGGCTTGTTCTTCAAAACCAACACCAAAATAATATATTACAGGCTATTTTTGTCCGACTTCAAAAAAAAAGACGTTCTCACGAACGTACACACGTTCACGTTCTGAGGATTATCTCACGTTTGGATGAACCGATTTCGATGCGATTTTCAGCATAGTATTTGTTAGACATAGGGTCCGTTCAGGGCTATCATTGAACATCTTTGGCAGTCGTTACGGGTAGTCAGAAGCCAGTAAGTCTGACACCAGTCTAACCAAGGGGTATCGGGTTGCCCGGGTAACTGGGTTGAGGAGGTCAGACAGGCAGTCGCTTCTTGTAAAGCACTGGTACTCAGCTGAATCCGGTTAGACTGGAAGCCGACCCCAAAATAGTTGGGAAAAAGGCTCGGAGGATGATGAGGGTCCGTTCAGACAGACCGGCTCGGAGAGGCGAACAAATTCTTAACACGTTGAAAATCGGGTACTTAGTATTTGTAGTAAGGTATATTTTTGCATGTGCACTGCTTTTGTCATTAAGAATGCTCGAAGGCGCTTGGTGTGAAATAACAAAAGGATCCGAACGGCTCCGATCGCGTACTTTTTCTCGGTCTTGCTGACGTTTAGCTCAGATTGCATCTCAGGCAGCCGATCGGAGCCGATTCCGGTCTGTGTGAAAATAAAAATGCGCGCCGATGTTCTCCGAGCCGGTCTGTGTGAATGGACCCATAGGAGGTTTTAAGTATATTATTGATGTTAGTTTTATTTAACAAAAAAGTATTTTATTCATATGCGGGAAGTTCTCTTGGGACAAGTAAGCTTTGTGGCACTCGTGTGCCCTGGCGCCTCGAGCGAGAGAGGTGCGCTAGAATTTGTAGAGTGCATTCATATAGCACGCTTGCTTGACCAACTCGCTTTTTAAACGGCGGGCTGGCTCAAAAGGGTGCATTTTGGCGGAGTTGTTACGGTGTTGTTTATTTTCTACAGACAAACAAGAATCTATACCAGTACTAGAATCCTGAAGAGTTTGTCAATCTCTTTAACTCCTGGTCCGATTTGAAAAATTCTTAGATAGTTAGATATATCCCATTTATCAAGGCAGGCTGTAGGCCACTTTTTAACTGGGTGAGCGAAGTAGTTACTAGTGTAGTGTAGGTACTATCTTTGGCATATCTATGAGTTCTATAGTCGCCTTTAAGTACAACAGGGTCTTTTGAGTGCAATGAGCAGTATATTGAGTTTCTTAAGAAGAACTGTGTCCACCACTGGCTTCTAAAGATCATCTTCAAAAAGTTCTTTAGTGATATCCAGGTTCTTTAGTGTCCTTTTAAGTGTCTTTTGGGTTCTTTAATATCTCTCTAGGTTCTTTAATGACTCTATTTGGCACAAATATCGTATTTACGTTATACAACCACGTACCTTCTTGTAAGCCTGCTCGAAGAGCTTGAGGCTGGCCTGCTGCAGCGTGCTGGTGGCGGTGCGGATCTCCTCGGGGTCGGCGGTGTCCTTCTTGGCGAGCAGTTCGCGGAGCTTGGCGATCTCTTCACGGAGCTTGTCGCACTGGGAGGAAAAGATGTGAGTGAATGTTAGTATGACGGTTGATGGAGAGGAATGGAAGACTACGTACTTATGCATTGTAAATAGGAATAATTCCGGTAAAATTATGACTATACCTAGACTTTTGATGACGGACACTAACGGCCAGTTTCTTCATCAAAAGCAAAAGTCAAAGTAATGTCTAAAGTAAAAGAAACGGTCAAATTCGTTTTTTCAAGGCTAAAGTGACAGCAAAACTAATAGAAAAAATGAATTTGACCGTTACTTTTACTTTAGACATTACTTTGACTTTTACTTTAGCTTTTACTTTTGATGAAGAAACTGGCCGTAAGTGCTGAAGAGTTTGCAAAAAATACATATTTATTTTTTTGATACAAAAAAAATCTGTTGTAGTAAGGAAGAGAGGTGAACCAAAAAAACAAAAATATTGTAATTAATTTCGATTAAGGCAGCATTTTGAGCGTAAAGAGATTACCCAGTTGTCCTGTAGTCACAGGTGTACTCTCTATTTAGCCAAAAAGCTATTTCAACCCGAATCGGGAATCGAAACCGTACCGCGCTCTGTATTAGAGTATTTCTATCAAAAAAATCACCCAAAACACAGCATTTACTAAAATCCCAAAAATTTCAGAGCCAAATTTCAGTGGCACTAGCCAAATGGAAGAATTTTTGGCATTGAAATTTTTGGTATAATTTGGTGACATTTTTGGGAAATGCTGCGTTTTGGTTTTTAGTGGAATTTGATAACTTCCTTACCTCGTCCTGCGGCAACTGGCTCTTGTACTCGTCCATCTTGGTCTCGGTGTCGTGTAGAACGCCCTCGGCCTGGTTGGACACTTCCACTCGCTCGCGTCTTTGCTTGTCTGTGGCGGCAAATTGTTCGGCGGCCTTCACCATGTTCTCGATCTCGTCCTTGGAGAGTCCGCCAGAAGATTGGATTACGACTGTTGAAGGGAGAATTTGTGGTAAGTTAAAAAATGTATGACAGCTTCATTCTTTTTGCGGAAGTCGGTAAAAAGATAATTTTGTACGTGTTGTTGTCCATTTGGCACATAAGAAATAGGTTTATTTTATTATGAGAACATAGTGTATGAATAACACGAAAGACAGACATAAAAACTAAGAACAAGCAACAGAAAGACAAAAAAATCACATAAACATAAGAGAAGAAATAATAAAAAATGTGCGTCACATCCACACAAAACGATGCAAATTGATAGAAGATGAATATAGAGTAATCATTCGAGTGCTATTTTTGGATATTTCTGAGAGAAACTGATATCTACATTAGTATAGAAAATGCCATCCAACGTGGCAATGCTGCCAGGCTTTTGGGTACATTACCCAGTGACAGCGATGAGGAGCAATTTTTTGATGTAAATATTTTGTAAACAGCCTAATTGAATTAAAATCACGTATAGAAATAAATTAAATATTTAATATAAATTTAATATAATAGTGTGCCGCGGTTTCTAGGAAAGCAGCGCGCATGGAGCACACAACTAGCTGGTACCGCGACTGCTCTCGCACCGCTGCAAACGTGTTCCGCGCATAGGCACGGACACTGATCGACGGTGCTTATAAAACTACCTATGTGGTACTTGTCAATAAAAGTACCTTTTGGATTGAGTGTTAGTTAAGTAAATGTATCTCGCATTGTTTTTCTGTACTTACTGTTTCTATTCTTTATCTCGTATTGTCCAAAGTACCTCTATGCCGATGAAATCTAGTATCTATGTCGCTAAACACAATGGCGGTTTTCAACTAACTTCCAAGCCCTATGTAACTTTAAATGGGTGTCTGAATGAATTTCCGAGACTCCTCAAAGTTTGGCAAAAACTATATGTAATTACATAAAACACTTTCTAGACCTAGGCAGATACTAGAGAACCCTAAAATATGGTCAATATTGGAAGAAATTACCATCGAATTATTGATTTAAAAGGCAAAACTCACTCTTCAGAGACAGTGGGAGATACTAGAGAGCTGCAAAAATATCTTGATGATGGCCAAAAAATACCTTAAATTGCTGTCTTAAGGAGGTAAAGTTATACAACTCACTCTGTTGTTCCTTCCCGGTGCCCTTGTCGCGAGCAGACACGTGCACGATGCCGTTGGCGTCGATGTCGAACGTCACCTCGATCTGCGGCACTCCACGCGGCGCGGGCGGGATGCCCACGAGGGAGAACTGCCCGAGGAGTTTGTTGTCGGCAGCCATTTCACGTTCGCCTTGGTGGACTTTGATTTCGACTTGGGTTTGGCCGTCAGCAGCTGTGAATGGAAAATTGTGTTCAGTTTATTTATTTAGGTGAACCATATAAAACTCCATATACTACTCTATTTGGTTCAAATTTTTACTTAAAAGTAAACTTATATACATAACTAATTTAAATAATTGTTCAAAAATAGTGGGTTTAGAAATCGGAATGCCTATCCAACCTCCTCAACCCAGTTATAAATACCCTGGTAATCCCAATACCCCTTGGTAAGACTGATGTCAGACTTACTGGCTTCTGACTACCCGCAACGACCGCCAAGGATGTTCAATGACAGCCGGGACCTACAGTTTCACGTGCCATCCGAAACAGTCATTGGTATCCACAATATACTTAGAAAGTAGATACAAACTTAGAAAAGTTGCTTTGGTAGTGTCTGATCTGGAATCGAACCCGCACGACACTCATACTTGAGAGGTTGGTTCTTTACCCGCTAGGACACCACGACTTGGTATGGATACTACTTCAATTATAGGATTTCGAACTCACCAGTAGAGAACACCTGGCTCTTCTTCGTAGGAATAGTAGTATTCCTCGTGATGAGCTTAGTGAAGACTCCTCCGAGGGTCTCGATGCCCAGAGACAGTGGTGTGACGTCGAGCAGCAGGATGTCGGTCACGTCGCCCGCCAGGACTCCGCCCTGCACGGCGGCGCCGACGGCGACGGCCTCGTCGGGGTTGACGGCGCGGGAGGGGGCGCGGCCGAAGATTTCTTGGACTGTTGATTGTACCTGGGGATATATTTGGAGTTTAGTAGAATCCGCCGTACCGTTTTCTAGTAAATTTTGTACCAGCTGTTGTCAATTGAGACCAACTTTGTCCGCTAATGTGAAGCGCTGTTATGATTCATTTTGACATTTCTGTTTTCTTTCACATATTTTATACTCGCTTCTACCTGCGGTTTCACCCGCATCCCGTGGGTACCTCAGCACAAAACCGAATAAAAAGTAGCCTATAGCCTTCCTCGATAAATGGGCTATCTAACACTGAAAGAATTTTTCAAATCGGACCAGTAGTTCCTGAGATTAGCGCGTTCAAACAAACAAACAACTCTTTAGCTTTATAATATTAGTATAGATTTTTCATTTATTTATCACATAATTAAACGACGTAGTAATTTAAAAATACGTTTCATTGTTTTTGGGCGCGTAATTAGCCTCTGCTACATTTTAGTGCAATGTGTGCGTGCAAGATTGCAAGAATATTGCAACACATGAGTCAGCCATAGATTACTTAGATGTGTCTATAAAAAATTTGTAATGGCAAGGCAATTTTTCGGTAGTATTGCAGACATAAATTGCATAAAAATGTAGACCGTCTAGACGTGTCTTTAATCTTCCATTCACATATTATAAATTTTCGTTATAAGAAAATAACAATCCATCCAGTAAATTACCTAAGCCTGAATATTTACTGGTATATATAATTGTCTGTGAGCGTATAACCCGACCGCGTACAGACGCGGCCGGGGAATATAACCCCAGTTCACTCTGGCACCTGTCCGTAGGACTGCCTAGACAGACATTGGCGACTGACATCGGCTTGTGCTGTTAGGTGCGTACTTTGAATATCTATACATACATTACAAATTAAAAGAATTGGTACTAAAGATCCTACTCACTGCTGGGCTACTCATAGGTTTTTTTTGGGACCTTAAGTATATTCTGAAGTCACCGATAACTTTAATTGCGCGATGTAGGATGTTGATGTATTAATTTTCCATTTGTTTCACAGATGGCGTTGTCGCACCTACAATTATAGAGGTGAAGACTTCTGAACGCGTTAATATCAGAACTACTGGCCCGATTTAAAGAATTGTTAGAATTGTTTCAGTGTTAGATAGCCCATTCGCGGAATATTTTACTCGGGACATGGGCGGAAGTAATGACGGAAGCTTGTCTTCTTTTATCAAGGTAACAATTTAGAATACTCCTTCTTGAGGTGGGAAAACCTCAGATATAGTTATTGGCACGTATCTTGAGCGCTGACCTTCATCTGCGCAGAAGTGATTTATTAGCAAAGAACCAATCCCGAGTGACGGCTATGACGCGATGCGTTGCGGGCCAATCACCGCTTTACAACGCCCCCGCGCCTCACTTCATACCACAAAAGGGACCCAATAAATTACTTAGATTCGTGCCGATGATTATAAGCCTTCTCGCTGTGGGTGCAGCGAGAATGAATGACAGACTGACCCACTTTTGTTCCTTCTGGAGCCCTTAGCGAACATTGAACAGCTCCATAGCTCATTTTAAATACCCCTGCAGTTAACAGATCATCATTATATAGTTACCTTAGGCATCCTGGTCATGCCGCCGACGAGCAGTACCTCGCCGATGTCGGAGCGTTGCACCTCGGCGTCCTGCAGCGCGCGCTGGCACGGCGCCACCGTGCGCTTGATCAGATCACCTACTAGCGACTCCAGCTTCGAGCGGCTCATCTACAAGGAAATAACATCATTTTTAAATAAATTATCAGGCGTCACTTTGTGGAAATCCTTGTCATAAAATGGTAGGAAAAATATGTAGCGCTAATTTTCTCTAGACAGCTCGAGTGCAAATTAACTCCCGTGAGACCGCTCGGGCGGTCGACTATCAACATACAGTGTCCAGTGTATAAAATTCGATTGACTGCATATTTTTTCCTTATTTTTTTTTTTTTTTTGTTTAATATTAGGGGAATAAGTAAGTATTAATTGTATCGGAAATGTTTTAAATTCTCCGCATCGTGAAAGCAAAAGTAATTGACGTCAGAACTTTCGATTGCCAAATTAAGTCGTAAAATTAGCCTGGCAAAGGGCCAGAATGTTAGTCTTATTTCAATTTAGAAAGTCATGTACGCAATACTTTCACTTTAAGAGACAAATATAATAATTTGATTTCAATGTTAGATAGAATATTCAAATTCTGTCTAAGTATGTTCAATAAGATGAAATTTATGTTCAATAATGCTGTCTTTATATTTTTTTGACGTGCTAACGTTATATTTCGATACCACCGGGAGTCGTTCACAAAAAGTTTTTGTAATTTAGCTTGATTTCCACTCAAAACTAAGAGAAGTTACAGAACTTAATTTTTGCATCTTTCACTAGGTATTATTAACAAATGACTTGATATGTGTCTCGGTGGGTATGTGTGTGTAACTCTGCCATCGCAGTTATAGTTATCGGCACGGATATTGGGCTCTCGGCGGAAGAGTGGGGATCGCTTTGCGCACTGTACACATAAGGCAATAAACCAATAAATCGCTTCTGCGCAGGTGAAGGTCAGGGCTCAATATCCGTGCCGATAACTATACCTAACTATGAACAGTTTTTTTGTGTTTTTTGTTTATTGAAAGACATGCTTCCTTACCTTCAAGTTCATGTGCTTAGGTCCGGAAGCGTCCATGGTGAGGTACGGCAGGTTGATGTCGGTCTGCAGGGAGCCGGAGAGCTCGATCTTGGCCTTCTCCGCGGCCTCCTTGAGACGCTGCATCGCCATAGCGTCTTTACGGATGTCGATACCTTGCTGTTGAGGGAAATAATGTGATAAGAATATAGTTTTTATAAGTTTGGTCACTCTACACATTAGAATTTTATTAGTTAACTTTTCTTAAATGGATTGGCTATCTCGTCACTTCACATAAGACAGCCAGTGTTTATTGGGTTAAATCATATTATAGGGTGCCATCTTAAAAACCTCGAAATACTCAAAAATTACTTAAGTTCTACCAAATACTTTTAATTCTGTGGCAGATATTTAAGTGCCAGAGCAGCAGAAATCGTTATTTGAGCAGTGCTCAAAATTCGGCCGAAACTAAGCACACTCTTAAGCAGGCATAAAAAAATTAGTGTGCCGCGGTTTCTAGGAAAGAAGCGCGGCTTCCAGTCTAACCGGATGCAGCTGAGTGTCAGTGTTTTACAAGGAGCGACTGCCTGTCTGACCTCCTCAACCCAGTTACCCGGGCAACCCAATATCCCATGGTAATTATTGATTAATTGTGGTAAGTCTAATTCTGGATAAACTTCATGTACTCACGTCACGTTTAAACTCATCGACGAGGAAGTTGACGATGACATTGTCGAAGTCTTCGCCTCCAAGCAGCGTGTCTCCATTGGTACTCTTCACTTCAAACACTCCCTTCTGAATCTCGAGTACTGAGATATCGAAGGTACCGCCACCCAAGTCGTATACGGCAATACTGAGGAAGGAAATGAGTTGTTAGAGACGCGGTTTGTAAAAGAAATATATGGGAAAAATTCTTAATTTGAACAGAAAATTTTAATTGAAAAATGACATCGTTTTTGAAAGTGGATTTATACAGGGTGAATGGTATAATTAGATGACTCGATAACGTGATTCTACCCATGATGGTGAACAACTTCCCAAAGAAACAATTTTTTTTATTCTAATTAATTTAATCACAATAGCAAAACTTTTTTTTTATTGTGATAAATATAATTTAATTTTTTTATTGTGATAAGTATAATTTTTAAAATACTTTTCTTTACATTGTTTTAAGTTTTCTATATGTAATACTAGCTTTTGCCCGCGACTTCGTTCGCGTGGAATAGTGGCATCTGGCAGATTTTTGGTTTGAACAATACATAGATGGCGCTGTATGTCCGGAATGAATTGTATTTTTTATTTTTATTTTTTGTAATAAAAACTATCCTATGTCCTCCTCCTGGCTCTAAAATACCTCCCTGCCAGTTTTCAGCTAAATCGGTTCAGCCGTTCTTGAGTTATAAGTGGAGTAACTAACACGACTTTCTTTTATATATATAGATTTAAGAATGTAATAATATGTGTGTAAATTAATAAACGATTGAAAATTAGATAAAAAATGTGTCCATGTTGTAAAATAGTGCTGTTGCTTCTATATACCCACGTATCAATTCCTACGTCATACTTGCTTCAATATGTAACGTTATAAGCACTGGCCAGTGTACCGAGTTATATTTCAAACAATACATAGTTCCGATATTAAAAAATATCTTTCTAGATGATTTTTTTATGTACTTGACACAATTTTCCGAAAAGTTGATGACATTTTTTTAATTAAAATAGTCTTATTTTCTAAAAATAGTGTGCCGCGGTTTCTAGGAAAGCAGCGCGCATGTTGCACACAACTAGCTGGTACCGCGACTGCTCTCGCACCGCTGCAAACGTGTTCCGCGCACTGGCACGGACACTGATCGACGGTGCTCACATAGTAAGAAATTTCTGTCCGACTCGGGAATCGAACCCGGGTCCTCTTGCACAGCAGTCGAACTATGCGACGATTAGACCAACGAGACAGTTATTTACAGATTAAAATTTACTGTCGGTTTGCACCATTTTACTATAACGACAAGCGAACAATTTTCTTTTTTGTAAAATTGCCAATTTGAGCAATGGGCGGCAAGTTGAATTCTAGCAACCGACTGCCGAAAGTCGGTCGCAGCTGCACGACTGGTCTGTATGTATTTACATGAAACCGTTTTGAACCGAAGCGGCAGCGTCGGATATCTGACATCAAACATCGATATCTGACAGTGACTTTGGTTATCGTTATAGTTAAACGGTGTCAAAGTCAAACCATTCATTATACAAGGCCTTAACAAGCACTTATGAACGCAACTGGGTCTTAGTATAATCCTAACTAATATTATAAATGTGAAAGTAACTCTGTCTGTCTGCCTGTGTCTTTTCTTCACGCCTAAACTACTAAACCGATTTGTGTGAAATTTGGTACAGACATAGTTTGGAACTTGAGAAAGGACATAGGATAGTTTTTATTTAAAAAAAAAATATTCCGGACATATAGCGCCATCTATTGGTCAAACCAAAAATCTGCCGGAAGTCACTATTCCACGCAAACGAAGTCGCGGGCAAAAGCTAGTAGTCAGGCCCGCCGTAAGCGGGCGTGCAGCGCGTGCACAGCACGCGGGCGGCACGTCCTGGGGGGCGGCAAATCTAGCAAGTTATCACGTAATATTTAAAAAATACAATATCTTTTTACTAATGATTTGATTTCAATATTTCCGAACACAGCAATAGCGCTAGGAATATTACTTACACTGCCGGTTTCAGTTAGGTACATCTGTTGAAAGGACATTTTCAAAATTAAAGATTCTTTAAAACGATTTAAGATCGCTATTTAGGGGGCGGCAAAATTAAACCAAAATTAAATTTCAGAAAAAGCCGCCCTTAGCTTTGGTCGTCTCCTATTAATTTTGACTGTTTCACCCTTTGCATCCCCAAAAAAATTCGCGCTCGCTGCGCTCGCGGCTCCATGTCAAATAGCGCATTTTATCTTTGTTTAATTGTTGAGGCATTCAATTCCGAAAAAACATTTTTCGCGCACGTATGTTATGGCTTTTTATGATATGTTTACTTCATGAAAACTCTAAGGAAAAAATCGCGCTCCGCTCGCGCTTCCTTACATATGAAATGTATCCTATAAGTTGACTTTTCAACGGGAACCCACCAAATAACATATTTTACTGACTTTAAACATTGTTATATACAGGGTTACTTGTAAGTAGACCGCATCCTTTCATGAGGAGATAGTATAGGTCAATACGGACAAAGACCAGGGCATACACTGGGCAAAAGTTAACCCGTTTCAAGATAATCGAATTTCAAGATCTTTTCTTAAAAAGTTGTCTAGGTACACGTATATTTTTTTTATTATTAGCCAAAAGTCTCGTTTTTGTGTGTTTTTGGATAGAAGATGAATTACTTCATAATAACAAATCATAAAACTGTACAAATCACTGAGGAAATTATAGCGAACAGCGATTACTTTTTTAGTAGCTATTTTCTAAAAAATAGTACTCTTCATTTTTTTGTGCAGAATACTTAAAAAACATCTACATTTATCTAGCTATCCAAAAAGGCACAAAACACACAAAAATCCGCAAAAACGAGACTTTTAACTAATAATAAAAATTAAAAGTGTACCTAGACGACTTGTTAAGAAAAGATCTTGAAATTCGATTATCTTGAAACGGGTTTACTTTGGCCAGTGTATGCCCTGGTCAAATTTGTCCATATTGACCTATACTATCACCTCATGAAAGGATGCGGTCTAGTTACAAGTAACCCTGTATATTTAAGTGCGTTAGTTTAAGTTAATCACAATCTTTCAATACATAGGGGCCACTTGGGTAATGATTGCACTGCATTGATTATGAGCTAACCCACGACTGCTTAGGTTACTCTGAGCATTTCAAGTAAATAAAAAGTTATGTGTAATGTATATTATGTATTGCAATAGTTATTTATCCAAAAGTAGGTGGGTTTTCTGCAATCAGAGCGGTGCATGTACATATTTTTTTCTGTTGGACAAGTAAGATGGATATGAATCGCGGACCCCTGGATCCCCCCCCCCTTATAGATTTTTTGACAAAACGTATGTAGTCGTAGGGCGGCATAATCAGTTTTGCACGCGGGCGAACAAACAGCTAGCGGCGGGCCTGCTAGTAGTACATATACTTACATTTTATCGTCAGTCTTGTCCATACCGTAGGCGAGGGCCGCGGCCGTGGGTTCGTTGATCACACGCAGCACGTTCAGACCAGAGATTTGTCCTGCCAAAACAAACATATTTTATGTCAAAAGAAATATATTTTTTTCCTTTTTGAATGCTTTTTGACTACATTATTTTAAATTTATATTTGTATTGCCGCCGTGTGGCATAACATAGGGCATTCCTCTGTATTTTTTTTAAGAACTTTGTACCTATCCATATAATTTTAATTTTACTTCTAGTTAGAAGTCAGTCTAAAAATTGAATTTGTTCTAATAAAAGAACGAAATTGTTTTTTTTTTTAATTATAATAGCTCAGTAATTAGCGCAATGTTCCCAAACCGACATAGTCTGGTGCGACTAGTACTTATTATGTTTTTTCTATGTAATACAAACCTGCATCCTTAGTGGCCTGTCTCTGCGAGTCGTTGAAGTAAGCCGGCACTGTGATGACGGCATTCTTGACCGAGGTGTTCAGGTACGCTTCAGCCGTCTCCTTCATCTTGATCAGCACGAAGGCACCGATCTGAGACGGGGAGTACACTTTGCCGTCGCTGCCTGTTAGACAAGGAAAATAATACAATAGGCATGGTGGCTAAAATCAAGGAATTAGTCCATCTCTAAAAACTGTACCTACTATCAAGATTATATGCCATTGGTTAAGTGCCTACTCAAATGGGGTATAGGAGAATTCAATGTACTTAAAAATACAATTTCTGGAAAAATAATGTCATTTCAGGGTAAATAATGTGCCGCGGTTTCTAGGAAAGCAGCGCGCATAGAGCACACAACTAGCTGGTACCGCGACTGCTCTCGCACCGCTGCAAACGTGTTCCGCGCATAGGCACGGACACTGATCGACAGTGCTTACACAATTATCAAAATAGGGAAAAACAAAAAATACTAAAATATTAAAAAATATTTTTTACACTTTGTGAGCTTCTAAATTCGAAATCTTATGTTCGCTATCAACATAAGCATCAGTTTTCTTTAAACAACTGTTCACTCCGAAAATTTAACGTTACAAGTAATAGTATCGAACTTTTTTTTACTGACTGACAGAATTCTCAACTGGACCACAGTCAGACTATAAACGGTTGTTTTAAGAAAACTGACATTTATGTCGTCAGTGAATTTGGGCCTGGCCAATGCAGGTGGCATAATCATGTCCGATCAAACCTTTAAAAAATTAGAATAAAAAAAACTTGGGCCATCAACTTCTAGAACATTCCATCCTTACCTTGCACCCAAGCGTCTCCATTCGAAGCCCTGACGACCTTGTACGACAGGTTCTTCATATCCTTCTGGACCTCAGGGTCATCAAACCGCCTGCCGATCAGCCTCTTGGTGGCATAGAACGTGTTGCCACTGTTGGTGACGGCTTGACGCTTGGCTGGCATGCCGACTAGACGCTCGCCTTCCTTGGTGAATGCCACGTGGGAGGGAGTCGTGCGGGATCCTTCGGTGTTTTCCACGACCTGTAGAAGAAAGTTAGGTTAAGTAAGGCTTGTTCTACAACCTACGCAATTTACAATTGCGTAGGTTGAAGAAGACATGTATTATGAGCTTAGGCACGGTCGTTCAAAGCTCGGTTACGTCAAAGTTAGGGTTAAATTCTAGTTAAAGTAAAATTAACAGGGTATAAATTCAAAAAGTGTTGCTGAACGTTAAAATTTCATAGTAAAAATGTCAAATTAACCGTGGTCAAAATTGACAACGGTAAAATTTTAACTTTAACTTTACCGTAACGTACGAACAACCGGGCCTTAGTCACCACCTTGATTCTCAATTTCGGTTGCCATGGACTCGCGAAGAAATGTCTCCAACTCCGCCCAAAGTCAAAGTTTTTTATTTCAAACTAGCCAGCGGTTTCCATGTCCCATGCAAACTACTATGGGGATAAAATATAGCCAAAGCCATTCAGGGCAGTGTAGCTTCACAACAATGAAAGAGATTTTCAAATAGGTTCAGTAGCTTCGGAGCCCTTGCGGTACAAGGAAACTAAAATATTTTTCCTCCTTATTACATACTAGCTTCTGCCAGCGGTTTCACCCGCATCCCGTGGGAACTACTTCCCGTACCGGGATAAAAAGTAGCCTATAGCCTTCCTCGATAAATGGGCTATCTAACACTGAAAGAAATTTTCAAATCGGACCAGTAGTTCCTGAGATTAGCGCGATCAAACAAACAAACAAACTCTTCAGCTTTATAATATTAGTATAAATATATTAGTAAGTATAGAGAATTAAAAAAAGATTTAACGTACATTTTTATTCTATTTACAGATAACACAGATTATGCCAAAGATAGTAGGTACAATACTCGGCTATTTCTGTACATCGACGTCAATGATTTGTATGCTGACATGGACTCATATACCCGATTGCGGGAGGTGGTTACCCCGGGGCGAGGATAAAACCGTGCAAAATAGCTAGTCTAATCTATATTAATATAAAAAGAGGAAAATTTTTTTTGTTCGTTTGTTACTGAACCGATTTGTAAAATTCATTCGTAACATAGGCTATAATATTATCCCGGCACGGGCAGTACCCACGGGACGTGGGTAAAACCGTGCGAAAAACCTAGTTATTTTTTTATAACACGAAAGATTTTTCTAATAAATTGTTCTTTATTAAGTCATACATAGTGATAAAACGTGCCCCACATTTCAGGGAGGCGGAAACATGACAGAATCTGATTTGATAAAAACATATCATTTGAAATACTGACTTAATTACGCATAGCATAGCCTATTGCGGTATTATCATGCTAGAGTGAACGATAGCCGCAACATTATCAAAATAAAAGATACGAGATATGTGTTACGTAACATTCTTTACAGATAAGACAGACTTGTGTTGCTGGGGAGTTTGTTGCGCGACTTTTTCAAAAACATTTGGGAAGTGGTAGGTAAATGGAGGGCGTTTTGGGGACTTTCTTTTTAATTTTCAACGTCCAAAAAGTCTTTATGTTCAGAATAATTTAAGCAAGTTTTAAATGCAAAAATAATGTGCCGCGGTTTCTAGGAAAGCAGCGCGCATGGTGCACACAACTAGCTGGTACCGCGACTGCTCTCGCACCGCTGCAAACGTGTTCCGCGCATAGGCACGGACACTGATCGACGGTGCATACATATTCAAAAAGTTCATGAGATCTTCTCGAAATCTGTATCTATCTATAGGTAGGATTTGAATGCTGGCTGCCGACCGCACATGCCGCGACTGCATGAAGTCGGCCGCAGCTGCACTACTGGTTTGTATCTATTTACATGAAACCGTTTTGGATCGAAGCGGCAGCTAGAATTAAAAATGTATCTTTAAACGATTTTTTGCAACTTGCAACATTTTTTGTTTTCAAAAGCCCATAGATTTGTGAAAGACAAAACATGAAAGACAAAACTTAAATTGAGTATAATTCCCATAAGAACAATAAAATTACTTCAGTAGATCCAGTCAGAACATAACCGAGGTCAGTCTAACCAAGGGGTATTGGGTTGCCCGGGTAACTGGGTTGAGGGGGTCAGATAGGGCAGTCGCTCCTTGTAAAGCACTGGTACTCAGCTACATCCGGTTAGACTGAAAGCCGACCCCAACATAGTTGGGAAAAAGGCTCGGAGGATGATGATCCAGTCAGGACATAATATGTATTTATTTATACAAATTAACCATACACAGAGGAAATTAAATTGATTTAATATCTTTTAGCAAGTAACATCTGAGCACAAACAATAGGAATAAATCTTTTAAATTAACTTAGTAAATTGAACAGAACTACCATATGGATTTTAATCAAACTTGTCAGTAATATAGCTTTTTTATAACAGAACTAGCTGGTTTCCTCCGTCCCGTGGGAACTACTGCCCGTACTGGGATAAAATATAGCCTATCCGTCCAGTTGCACAAAGCTCCATTAAAGTTAAAGCTTCTTTAAATCTATTGCTGACTCTTTGTCAACAAGATAAAAAGTGACGGCAATAAATTTAATGACACTTTAACTTTAATGGAGCTTTGTGCAACTGACGGTATGTTACTCGGGGAGAGTGTAGCTTTCCAACTATGAAAGTGTTTGTCAGTTCTGTAGTTCCAGAGCCTATCCGGGTGCAGAAAGAAGTTCCTTGGTTATGTGGGTGAAACTACAGGTGGAAGCTAGTATAGATATAAATATTGTACATCGACCTTTGGACTAACACACACGCCAAGTTTTAGCTTAAAGAGCGTTATCTTTTATCAGTACCAACTGAGACAGTCCAAATTTTTATTACCCGACTGCCAAGAGGGGTATCGTGTGTGTTTTTTTTTTTTTTTATAACTTCTTATCTCCCAAACGGCTCAATAGTAATTCTATGAAGTTATCGTTACATTCTTCTTCGAAACCTAAATAACCATACATCATCTCCCGAGCCTTTTCCCAACTATGTTGGTGTCGGCTTCCAGTCTAACCGGATGCAGCTGAGTACCAGTGTTACCAAGTAGCGACAGCCTGTCTGACCTCCTCAACTTGTTTACCCGCGCAACCGAAATATAATGTTTACGTAGGAAAAAAATTGTGGATTTCAAGGGTCCAGTTTTTCGATCAAAATTCGCTCTATAATCAAGCCCCCAAAATAACAATTCGATGACGCCACTCTAAAGAGATAGATAATACATTTCTTTCTGACGTCTTATATGACGTATATTATTTAAGTACATAAAATGAATAAGATTTCCGTTTGAGATTCAAGGTCTGCCGCATCGCCTTGAAAGTAACTATTACGTATTTAATGCTCAAAAGAAACATAACTATTATGATTGCTTGAAAAATTCTTGAAATTGTATGTAAGTAAATGCAAATAGTGATCGAACCTACGTTCTCGTATTAACATTATAAAAGCGAAAGTTTGTAAGAATGTATGGAGGTTTGTTTAGAAAAGAAATAGATTTTGATGAAAATTGGCATCCTAACTATTAGAAATCTTATGCCCATTTTCACCAACAAATACCTAAATTTAGGGATCCCCTAAGAGCATTTACGGAACACTTAATAAGAATTTCGTTTTCACCAAAGTTTAGGTGTCCCTTATACATATTTATGTCAAAATTGGGAGAGCCCTTATTCTAAGTGGCACTTAGATTAAGAGATTGTTGGTGAAAACGGGCATTACTGTCCTACTTCCTGCTCATAATATAAATGCGAAATTTCGTAAGAATGTTTGGATGTTCTTTTTCACACAAAAATTACTCAATAGCCTTGAAAAAACTTAGCAGTAATATAGCTTATACATCAGAAATAACATACAGGCTACATTTTACCTATGTTCATGAAGTATGTGTAAATTTTTCCTCATTCTACAGAGTCATTAATTCAAGATAGGCAAAAAATCACTTTCTGAAATTCGATTTTACATGTGTTTTTGCTGGGAAGATGATACAATGGAACAAACTCAAATTACTTAAGTACACATTAACCCTCACAATTTTTTTTTTTTTCTCCTTTGTTTTTAATCTGCTATCAGTCTACTCAGACTATGATCAGATGCATGGAGATACTAGAAGAGTATTTATAGTAATGGGGCCAGTGCCCAATTCTATTTAGTCAGGCAGCACAATGTCAGCTTTCTTGAGTCTCTTTAGATGGTTCTGCACCAGTAGTGACTGTGGATTTGGATGGGAGCTTAATCTTTCCTTATATCTGTTGAGGTACCGTTTGGTTTCTTCATGAATGGTTCATTCATGAAGAAATAAAAAAACTTGACCTTCCTTCTTTGTGAGAAAGGAAGCCTGTGCCCAGCAGTGGGACGATAAAAAAAGGCTGATGGCGATGATGAAAAACTTGACATTCAACTGTATCAGGTAATTATGGCGACCAATCTCATAAAGCTAGGTATTAAAAGGCTAATATATCTTACCTTAGGGGTCTTTCCCTCCATGACAGCCACACAGGAGTTAGTGGTACCCAAGTCGATACCAATGACTGCACCGCGCACACCCTCAGACCTAGCAAGACAAAATCGTTGTTAGGCCGGCAATACACAGACCACTTGAAGCAGTCAGGGGGACTGCACAGTGAACTGCAGAGTTCTATGGACACAAATACTTGAACCGCTCGAGCAGTTGCAACTGATTCAGGCGGTCGACCGCCAGTCTGATAGTTTTCACCAAACTTTTTATTGTCTTGGAACATGGTACAGCAACTAAGGCATCAGCAGATGACAGTAGTGTCATTTTTACGTCTTTGGCAGTTGATAAAAGGCAGAGAGTCTGACAACTAGTCTTACTGAGGGTTATTGGGTTGCCTGGGTAACTGTGTGAGGAAGTCAGATAGACAGTGACACACTCAAATAAATCTAGTTAGACTGGTAGCCGACTAAAAAATAGTTGAGAAAGATGAATGACAGCTTGTGAAACATAAAACGTAATAATAAATTATGGAACTTAACATAAAATATCATTGCTTGCACATTGCATCATATAAACTTTGTTGACATAAAACAGATGTCAGCAGGATACAATTGTCAATATCTCAAAGTTTTTGAGTATATGGTTTCTTATAAAAAGGCTAGTTAGATGATGTATTCATGAGAGAATTGCCATAAAAATATCATAATCTGCCTAGCTTTTAGCTTGTCGGCTCCCAGTTTTACTGGATGCAGCTAAGAACCAGAGTTACAAAGCAAGCGACTGCCCATCTGACCTCCTCAACCCAGTTAACCGAATCCCCCCTGGTAAGATCGGTTGTCAAGCTGTCATCTGACTACTCGTAACTGCCCAAGTTTACTCAAGTTTTTATGATAGTTAATCAAATCCAATAATTTGTTCTTTGGGACATTCAGATACTTATAGCTTAAAATAATAAGTGAACTTGTCAATGGGACTGACATCAAAATGATTAAGTACCTACCTAAGTACCGTAAGTGTGAGAGTCAAGTTATGTTCAAAATTGGAATCCTAGAAGCATTCTAGACATTCTACGAGCATGGAAGTTATGCCCCATAGAAGCAAGTGCCTAATTTATACGGCTTTCAAAGGTCACTTATGATATGCAATAAGTTAGGTTATGATGAAATATTATTGATTTTGGTAAAAATAACACTTACTTGTTCCTGTATTGGACAGCATGTTGCTGATAAATGGGCACTGTGGGGGCTGCGGTCTGAAAAGCACGACAATATGACGAAATGTTAACTTCAACAATTCCATGAAGAGGCCCATGCGTCTTACGAACCGGCGCGAATAATTAAAAGAAGCACAAAGAAATAACAGTAATAGTTATAGGAAATTAGAATTGAATAAGTTTTTGACATTTTCAGACAATGTGACATACGATTTTCATTCGTTTTAAGAAATAAAATGGTCACTCACGTTTCTGATAATTGAGGAGAAATTCCTGTGTGTGTAAATGTCTGAACTAAGGCCGGAACACTCCAGAGCCTTGCGGCCGATCACCCGCGTAGCGGTCAACATTTTTGCGACAATATTATCAACTGTTTAATTTATTTGCTAGCTTTATTTCACTTCAAACAGAACATGTGGGTGACGCAACTTCATGAAAGAACGATTTTTACTTTTTTTTCTAGCACACCTCAAAGAATAAAACTTGCCATGCCAAAAAATATAAGCCGTGCGACCTAGAATGTTCTCCTTTTTACGCTGTCGCAGGAGCGTTTTCATTGGCACAGATTCAAACTTGCTTTTTTTGTATTGGTTCATCACTCGTGACCGGCATATAGCAACCAATCAAAAGAACGGAATTGTTTGATTTACAAAGTAGCCTCAAGTAAAAACGAACTCGTTATGTAATAATCCTAAAAAAATATCTATGCTCTTTTTTAGGTAATAAATATTATTAAATACATTTATTTCATTTATACTGCTTTTAATTTTATTGTTACTTGAATACAATTCATCACCCGGCTGAATAATTTATATTTAAAATTTTAGCGCCATTTAGCGTTGAAACTCTGAAACGTACAACCATATTTAATATTGTTATGGGTAGATGGCGCTGTGACACAATTTTTTAATTTCAAAAAGTATAATAATACAAGGTTTTATTTACCACTACTTAAGAACTCCTTTATCTGATATCAGTTTGAATGAAGATGTTCCGTGTTCGCTGACTGAATAAAAACTGTTATCGTATTTGTTTGGTGCCATTACTAGCTGTTTTCCCGCTGATTTGCCCGCGTCCCGTGGAAAGTGTTGCCCGTACCGGGATAAAATATAGCCTATGTTACCTATTCGGGAAGAGTGTAGCTTTCCAACAGTATTTTTTTTTTCAAATCGGTTCATTCTTTGTATCATGATCGTACTCATTCACACAAAAATTACTGAAGTTTGATGAAAATTGGCAGGAAAACATTCCAAGGCTACTTTTTACTTGAGTGCGGGAAGTAGTAATAGTAGGTAGATAATAAATAAGCCCAGTTTGAAAAATAAGGTTTTACTTTAATTTTGTATATAGTTACAAGTGAATCTGAGGACAATCAAATCACATGGTGCATAAGTCAGCTAAGCCTATCTAGGACCATTTAATGCCTTACGTTTAAAACACAACATTTAGTAAAATCTAGTTATTAAGAAGTTACTTATATTATTTACACATTAAACATAAATAATTGCACTATGATCACTTTATCGAAATCACTTATTATTTTAAATTCCTATATTCTAGGCGAAATCACTTTCTGGACGGATTTATTAGGGTCAATCCCCACTGAAAGAGCAGCGGCCGGCAAATGCAAGTCTTGTGATTGAGCGCGAGCGCGGCGGGCCGCGCGGCGCTCTTACATTGTCCGTGCTCTTACGGCCGCTGCCGGCCGCTGCTCTTTCAGTGGGAATTGACCCTTAAAGTACCTATCTTATAAGATGTTTTATCTCTCGAGAGCGGCTAAGCCAGGCTTGTATGGGTAAATGTCTTTGTGTGTCTTGGCCAATTCACCTCTTATTAAGCGCTCCTTATGCATTCTAAGACAATGTGCATGTACGTTCATAATTTACATATCTACAAGTATGGCTCACCCGCTTTCATGATTAAAAACTACTATATCTAAGGCGATTAACACACGGCACCGCGCACTGCCGCGGTAGGCGGTGAAGCGGATCTCATGTCGCATTGACCTGTATTAAATCCGTTGATGCCTAACACACGTACATCGCCTGACCGCGCGTTCGAGCGGTGCTCTTTTGTTCGAGAGCCACCGCCCTCCGCGGCGGTGCGCGGTGCCGTGTGTTAATCGCCTAAAAGCTATCTCTGCTGGCCAGTACAGTTGTTTCCCTGCTTAAAAACTTCTCCGCTCCCTTTAGTTAGTTGGAGTCATTATAAAAGGCACCTACTAGGGAAATAGTGTCTTAGAACACCAGCTATTTATTGAGCCGCGTATCTGAACGGAACAGCCTATCCTCTTAGCCGCATTTAGGGCCTATGCACACCACGTTTTTTAAACGCGCCGTCGACGCGCGTTTGTAGCGATACAGACGCGATACGCACGCAAGTCAGACGCAGCCTGTAGACCTTTGCACACCTGTATAAATACAGATGCGCGTGTGTAGCGATACAGACGAGATGCAAACGCGCGTGTGTATCGATACGTCGTTTTTATAGGCTGACCGTTTAACTCGCGTATCGCCTGCGCGGTAAGAAGGGAGCGAGGGGAGATGTTAGCGGGTGGGTGAAAGGGGTGCGCGGAGCAGACAGCTTACGTCAAGTGCAACAGTGCGCTGGCTGTGCTTGCAGCGCGCGGTTGTCATTTTTGTTACGGACGCTTGGACATAAACGCACAAGGTATACGACTTGCCAAGATAAATCTCAAGATGAATCGCTCTTGCAGTTTTGCGAATAAAATTAACAAGTAAGCTAAACAATTAGCATACAATGTATATTCCTATTTTAAAGCCAGAAAACAAGATCATAATTCTACAGAGTATCTTGAAGACGTAAACCTAAACAAACTTGTTGCTAAAGCTACAGGACTCTCGGTGACTACCATATGTAAAATAATAAAAGAAGGAAATGAACTAAAAGATGAACAAAATAATGTAAATTTTAAATCACTAAAAAAAAATACACAGATCCGAAAGAAAAAAATTGAAGTTGACAGTTTTACAGAGGGCGTTGTTAGAAGAAAAATAACTCAATTTTATACGGTTTATAAGAAGGTTCCTACATTAAAAACTTTGAATGCGAAACTCAGAGAAGAAGGAATTTTAAATTGTGGCCGAGAATATTTGAGAACATTGATTCATAAACTTGGCTTTCGATTTAAGAAATGTCAATCAAAAAGAAAATTACTGATTGAACAACCAAACATCGTATCGTGGCGGTGGCGTTATCTTAATGCGATAAAGAAGCATAGAAGAGATCAAAGAAACATTGTTTACCTCGATGAAACATATGTCAATTCGTCATTAAATGTACCGGCGTGTTGGCAATCCAATGAAGAACGAGGGGTGCTGTCGCATATTGGCAAAGGGCCACGTTTAATTATCGTACATGCTGGTGGAAAAGCCGGATTTATCGATGGAGCTCTTTTAATTTTTAAATCCAAAAGCAAAACCGGAGATTATCACAGCGATATGAATTTTGTAAACTTCAGCAAATGGACTAGAGAAAAGCTGTTGCCAAATTTACCGCCAAGATCAGTTATTGTTATGGATAATGCCGCATACCACTCGGTACAAGAGGACAAAAAGCCTACAATGACATCCACAAAAGCCGTCATGCAGACCTGGCTGCAAAGACACAATGTCGAATTTGATACGTCTTTAAGAAAATGTGATTTATTGAATTTAATTAAACAATACGCGACAGAAAATATTTATAAAATAGATGAAATTTTAAAGGCGGCAAGTCATGAAGTCTTACGACTGCCTCCATATCACCCAGACTTGAACCCAATCGAATTGGTTTGGGGGGATATCAAAGGACAGCTCGCAAAAATTGAAATTGATTCTAATTTAGACAAAAAGAAAAATACACTAGAACAGTTATTTGCCGAATACTCTGTAGAAAAAACCGGCCAAGTGCGAGTCGGACTCGTGCACGAAGGGTTCCGTAAATTACAGTTAAATCAACCTATCTCAAAAACTATAAGAGATACTTTGATCAAACCAAAAATCGTTGAAAGAGTTAATTAGCATGCATCACCTCTATTTTTTTTAGAATTTTATACCCCGTAGTTATAAAAATAGAGGGGGGGGGACATACTTTTTACGACTTTGAGAGCTGATATCTCAAAAACCGTTCACTTTAAGAAAAATGTTTTTTAGAAAACTTTATATCATTTTAAAAGACCTTTCCATTGATACCCCACACGGGTATGTACATCGAAAAAAAAAATTTCATCCCTCAGTTACATGTATGGGGGGCCCCACCCCCAATTCTTTTTTTTACTATTTAGTGTCATATTTTTGTAGCGGTTCATACAACACATATTCCCATCAAATTTCATCACTGTAGTACTTATAGTTTCCGAGTAAATCGGCTGTGACAGACGGACAGACGGACAGACGGACAGACGGACAGACGGACATGACGAAACTATAAGGGTTCCGTTTTTGCCATTTTGGCTACGGAACCCTAAAAATGGGTTAATTCCGATAAACATGTACAAACTATTGAAAATGAATATTGTCTGCACGATCGTATCGTTGATGAAGAGATGGACCGATTTATTATTAATTTGCAAGATTCTGACTCCTCAAGCTACACAGACAGTGATGATGATTCAAGCGATATGGATATTAGTGATGAATAGTCCTATATAACTTTTATCCGTGGTTCAATATTTCTTAAACGGAGTTAATTATTTTTTTTTATGATTTTGTACCTAAAAAGCTATTAATAAAATATTTGTAAAACTTAAAAATAAATACTTAAAAAAAAGGATACCAACAATGTCTATCTCGAGATAAATCTTTGGATTATTGACTCCGTGTCTAGCGTTACCCGCCCCCGCCCCCTTCTTACCGCGCAGGCGATACGCGAGTTAAATGGTCGGCCTATAAGGGATGATTTATATTAGGCCGGGACGTGGCCGGGCCGTGCCGTGTACGTGGCTCGAACGGGGCACGGACGTGAAACGTTACATACATTTTGTATGAAGTAAAAGCCCGGCCGTGGCCCGTCCGGGCCACAAACGGCGCTTGTCATACAAAATGTATGTAACGTTTCACGTCCGTGCCCCGTTCGAGCCACGTACACGGCACGGCCCGGCCACGTCCCGGCCTAATATAAATCATCCCTAAGCAGAACCTCGTCAACAGTAGATTCAGACTCCGCGCGCGCTAGCGCTCGTATCGGTGTCGCGCGTTTGAATCGATACAGACGCGCCGGTGCTGCGCGTTTGTATCGATACAAACGACAACAAACTGCTCTGCAGGATAAAAACGGGCCGGCGACGGCGCGTTTAAAAAACGTGGTGTGCATAGGCCCTTAGAGCTCTGTGTAGGCTCGTGCTTATACGTCCGTCAGCGCCATTATACGAGCTGCAAATCCACTAGTTTGAAACCACTAGCCATTGACATATATTCTAGCGATAGACAAGAACATCCATACAAATAATTTACCCGCATATGTCGTCTGTTGACATCTTGTTGACGTATTGTGACATGTAGTCATCCTCATTGATGTTAATTGCAGAAGTGACATTATATTTTCGCTCGTATTTTGCCTACATTCTTCATTACTCAAAAAGTTTATATCTAAGTGAATTCAAAATCATGATATCAAAAAAACTTTTTTACAAAAAAATTAAACCGACTTCCAAAAACACTAAAAAGCAAAAAAAAAAACTAATTTTAGGTGCATCGGCCTGGAAGTCGGTGTCTAATGGATGTTACTAAGTTAATTTTGCCACCGACTTGTAGGCCGATGCACCTAAAATTAGTTTTTTTTTTGCTTTTTAGTGTTTTTGGAAGTCGGTTTAATTTTTTTGTAAAAAAGTTTTTTATTTACTGCTTTTCAGTGACACGAATAGTTGTCACTATCCATATAAGTGGAAAGTTCTCATCAATACAAAGAATATAAGCCCAAATACGAGGTATTTTACATATTCAGTTGTCGAGTCCCCTCGACCTTCTCTGGTCTCCATCATCAGGTCAGCTCCAAACCTTCACTGTTGCAAAGGTCTCGTCAATACAAATAATATAAGCCCAAACACGAGGTAGTTTACATATTCAGTTGTCGAGTTCCCTCGACCCTCTCTGGTCTCCATCATCAGGTCAGCTCGAAACCTTCACTGTTGCAAAGGTCTCGTCAATACAAATAATATAAGCCCAAACACGAGATAGTTTACATATTCAGTTGTCGAGTTCCCTCGACCTTCTCTGGTCTCCATCATCAGGTCAGCTCCAAACCTTCACTGTTGAATAGTACTTTCAGGCATACACCTGAGTGTCAAGTTTTTACACTATGTATGCCTACAACTTTCGAAGGTTGCCCTCGATTTCTCAGGGTTTCCATCATCAGATCCTGACCTGATGACTATGGGACCATCTGGCAGCTATTTCGCGTCGAACAAAAAAAGAATCACGCAAATCGGTCTATAAACCTCGGAGTAATCGATGTACATACATAGAAAAAAAAAAAAAAAAAAAAAAAACATACCGGCCGAATTGAGAACCTCCTCCTTTTTGGGAAGTCGGTTAAAAAGTTTATTCATATCTAAGTGAATGCAAAATCATGTAATATGTTAAAACCAGGAACTTATTTTTAGGATTTTTTAATATTAATTACGATGTTTGTTGCCCTCTTAAGAAAAAAAACATCGCAAATTTTCGCGAATTTAAACGCGCTGATATATCTTGTAGTGTTTTTACAGTAGCGAAATACATACGAGGTCATATTATTTTTTCTTGAAAGTATGAACATACCATGACAAAGTGAAGTCCGTTTTCATTGATATTTTACCTACTGCCAGTTTTATGGCACATCTGTTTCTGCACGATTTTCTTCATCCATAATTTCAAGATCGGGAAGCAAATTAATGCATATTTGTAAAATTGAATTATAAATGAAAAGTATGATATACAAGCGTTGTAATAGCATGAACGGCGTGTAATTTTACTAACTTGACTCTCGAATAGCTTATATGTGTAAGTTTATACCTTGATATGTATTTTCTATTTTATAATTGTCGTTTCATAGACATCCATCTGACGCAGGTGTCAAAATCGCTTTGATTTGCCATTTTGGGCAATGCAAAGTCTGCAGTGCATTTCAGTGTGGCAAGCTTTTTGTTCGGAACGTTCTATCTAGTACGTAGTACATATATATCGATGCCACTAGCGCTCATGCTACAATATTTGACGAACTTGACAGAAAACTGTAAAATATCCTAGACCGTGATAGGGTTTTAATCACATCATTTCTTTTTCCAAATTCGGCTTTCGATGTCCGTTTTCGACGGCTCATGTCGACTGCCATTTTCAAAATGTTGCGAAGAAACACCGTTTATTGTAAACATATATTTCTACAATAAATTGAAACATTGAACCAAACTCGAGTTCGAACTTCTTCGTATCGCCTACACCAGTGACCTATTCCTATATCTAATCCGGTGTAGTAGAAGACGGCGCGGGTGCCGGCGGCTCGTCCCTGGCCGCCAGCAGCGACCGCAGCGCTAGGGCTTCCTGTCTTAGAGCTGCTACATGAGCTCGAAGCGACGCATTCTCTTGTTCTAGGAGGCACGCCCGCCACGCTATCTGGAGAAGAGTGAGGTTTAAGATTGAACCGTAAAGATAAGGGTGTTGAGTTGAGAATTTAGTGAGTTCACTTGGAGTAGGTACTCAATGGTACTCAAGTACATATTTTTTTACAGACTTAGGTGGTTCCAAGACCTGGTTTGGGTTTAGAATCATCCTGTGGCATCAAATGCTAAGTACAAATAAGAGCCACAACACAATGCGGACGCATGGTGGCACAATCTAAACGGACCCATGGTTGGCAATCCTGAATTAAATCAAACTTAATCGTTTGATAGGTACCAACTGAAAACCTTTTCAGTTATAGGTACAGTTATCGGCACGGATATCGAGCCATGACCTTCACTTGCGCAGAAGCGATTTACTGCCTTATTGCCTTATGCGTACGGGTGCGCAAAGCGATCCCCACTCTTCCGCCGAGAGCCCAATATCCGTGCCGGTATCTGTATCCATACTTATTTATGAGCCCAACTAAAAGTTTGCAATATGCGGGATTTTTAAATCAGTGCCGGAGTAAACGTGTTAGAGTAGTGGTTTTCAAAAGTCAAGGACACTTACCTGGTCTTCTCTGATCCGCCGGGCGTCCCTGGATTTCTTAGCAGCCTGGTTGTTCCGGCGCCGTCGCTCGAAGTACTTCTCATCCTTCAACTCCTGGGGGATGGGCCGCTTCTCGCCGCGACGCCGGATTTCCAGCTCGCTTGTTGGTGATGGAAGAACTACACAAAAAAGTACACAATGACACCACCTTCAGACTCGCCGTTTGCCTCCGACTAGGTGCTCCATGCTGCTCTCCTCATCGCTGCCACTGCGGGGAAGCTGTCAACAGCCTCGGTTACCACGGCCTGTCGTGCAGCCGGAGTGCCGGCCGCATACCACGACATGCCAACATAAACGACGTGATCCGCCGCGCTCTTGTTGCCGTCGGCGTGCCAGCCGTACTCGAACCAAATGGCTTGGCACGCGACGATGGCAAGAGACCAGACGGCATGTCGCTATTTCCGTGGAAGGTGGGTAGGACTTTAGTGTGGGACGCGACATGCGTCGACACTCTTGCGCCATCTCACCTTCCCGGAACTGCATGTTGTGCTGGCACCGCTGCTGCACAAGCAGAGAACCTCAAGCGGCGCAAATACAGTAAGCTTATAGGCAATTACATGTTTGAGCCGTTTGGGGTTGAAACTCTAGGGCCGTGAGGTCCGAGCGCCCACCTTCTTGCCAGGGATATTTCCCAGCGCCTGGTTGACACTTCCCGGGACCCAAAGGCTGGCTTTTATTTCGCACAGAGGTTGAGCATTGCCATCCAACGTGGCAATGCTGCCAGTCTTTTGGGTACATTACCCAGTGACAGCGATGAGGAGCAATTTTTTGATGCACTGTATTAGTTTTAAGTTGTATATATATATACAATATAGGTTTATTTTATTTTATTTTTTCAATTAATGTAAATATTTAGTTGAATTATAAATAGAAAATTTTATATTGAGACTTAATTGCGATATTATTTAATATAAAGCACCTAGGCATCTTTTTCTTGTCACATTATCGAATCGGAAAGACATACATGTATGTTCCATTAACTGGCAAGATTTTTATATCTAATTATGCACGGTTCAAAGAACCTTTAGACCCTAGCAAAACGAGTGGATTGTTGTTAGATAAGGACTGTTAATACCTAGGTACAATGTAAAAAATACAAACATCCCAATTGAGAACCTCCTCCTTTTTGGAAAGTTGATTAAAAAGATAAAAATATGAAGTTACATGGTAAAAAAAACAGTCGTGGTGGCCTAGTGGGCAAAGAACCAACCTCTTGAGTATGAGAGCGCGGGTTCGATTCCAGGTCAGGCAAGTACCAATGCAACTTTTCTAAGTTTGTATGTACTTTCTAAGTTTATCTTAGACACCAATGACTGTGTTTCGGATGGCACGTTAAACTGTAGGTCCCGGCTGTCACTGAATATCCTTGGCAGTCGTTACGGGTAGTCAGAAGCCAGTAAGTCTGACACCAGTCTAACCAAGGGGTATTGGGTTGCCCGGGTAACTGGGTTGAGGGGGTCAGATAGGGCAGTCGCTCCTTGTAAAGCACTGGTACTCAGCTACATCCGGTTAAACTGGAATCCGACCCCAACATAGTTTGGGAAAAAGGCTCGGAGGATGATGATGGTAAAAACACGAGCTAATACATACGTGTTGTATTTCTCGGCGGCAGATGATGACAATATGGCGGCAAGCAGTGCAGCTGCGGTGGCAACGCGGCCAGTAGAGGATTCACCACGCTGTGCACATCTGAAATCAAGAAGGTTTTAGTTATTTCAGAAAGTCCTGTGAATGATTTTATAGACAGAGTAGCTATTCCCTGTGGTTTCACTGGGAGAACCTCTTTCCTTGACCGCATAAGAAGTGCTTATGATCCAAGCCTATGAAATATCTCAGGCTATAGACTAATTCTCTGTCTAACAAATTTCATTTGAATCGGTTAGGTAGCATTTGGCGTAAAAACCCGACTGCTATCTATTTTCTGAGGAATCTACTTTCTGTACCCGGATTCAAATAATTAGCCTAAGTTTATTATATGTTTTTCTAATTTAATATGTTTTATTAAATATTGCTTGCTGCTATAAGTTTCATCAAAATCCATTCAGTACCTACTTACTTGTCTTTTATTTTTTCTTTTATTTTTATAATCTTAGTACGATAACAGCTAGTTTCTTCATCAAAAGTAAAAGTCAAAGTAATGTCTAAAGGAAAAGTAACGGTCAAATTCGTTTTTTCAAGGCTAAAGTGACAGCAAAACTAATAGAAAAAACGAATTTGACCGTTACTTTTACTTTAGACATTACTTTGACTTTTACTTTGGCTTTTACTTTTGATGAAGAAATTGGCCGTAAGAAGATAGTTCTTACCCACCTACGACTTCACCCAGAAGCCATCACTCTCACGGGCCTTTAAACCGTCTGGTGCTATCAAAGTACACAATAAATATTTGTCATGCATTTAACCCCTGACCGTCCACTGACACGGACGACCCCTGCTAAATAATTAACACCCCCAACCCTAACATTGTTGTAATAATGACGTGTAGAGGTTGATCGACGCCACGCGACATATAAGTGGCATCAGTTATTGGGCAGCTTCATCAAATATTAGCATGTTTATGTACCTATTCATATTTCCCTTGTTGATTCTTGAAAGCAGGCTATGAAAGGCTTTCAGAAGAAGCAGCTGCTGTAGAAAAGTGACCAGAAGGATGGCTATTACCTCGGACAAAGGATCAGCATGGCGATCCAACGAGGTTAGGTATGCTGCCAGCCTCTTGGGCACGCTCCCAGTTGACAGCAATGGGGACCAATTTTTTTTATGTTTTGGGTTTTAGGTTTTTTATTAGAATAGATCTTATCGATGTAAATAATATTGAATTAAATAGTTGTAGGAAAGGGAGTTAAATTACCAATTTTCTAAAGATCTATTGGTAAAATTCTCGAAAATCTCAATGGCGATCTTTTGTGTCTGACCTGAGATTCTTGCTCAACTGTTAACAAAATGCCTAATAACTTTAAACCGGCTGACCCGATTTTGATAAAACGTATCTGAAAAACATCGCTGGATACACAGCTTTCAACTAACAACAATTTCATCCAAAATAGATAATTCATTTAAGAGCTACTGTGCCTCAAACACTCATTGGTCTTTCAACTCCCCTTTTTTTGCGTCACGGGTTAAAAAATAACAAAATATCACTACTATAGGTACTACTTAGTTACAAAATCCGCCTCCTCAATAGCCCTTTTCCCTTAATGACGTAACAGGTCGTGAACGCACCTGGCGGTCGTGGGACTCAACACCTGTGCACGTCTGCTAATTATTGCAAGGGGCTTACTTAATGACGGTGAAATTAAAACGAAATAACGAAAATCGTCTTTTGTTTATTGCTTTTTGGTATCTCGGCTTTGTGCGTCATAGTATCAAATCAAATCATTACTTGGTTCAGTCGGTTTTATTAAGAGACGCTTGTGTTCTCTTTAGTTCGGGCCTGAGTCCAGCTGAAATCGCTTTTTAGGTTTTGGAGACTGTCCCAAAGCAGCCCGGAGTCTGAAAGTTGGTGATTGTTCCATCCGCATCGGAGAGCATGTAAATGTCGGTTCTGCTTGCAATCCTTCTCCGGTCGTGTCGGCTTTATTTGCGCAAATGCTTGTGCACAATAATATGTCCTGCACAGCTGGCTGACCTCCTTACATGAGAACAGTCATATAAAATGAAAACTAAAAATTAAACACTGCCTGAGACTGTCTACCGAGCTTTCACGCCAACGAACGATTTTGTTTAGCTTCAGCCAAAATAGGTATTAACTGAAAGTTATCTATTGTTACAAGCCTATTTAATACCACGAACCGCAAACAGAATTAACCCCAAAATATGGGGTTGAGCAGCATAGTTCGCGAGAGGGGGTGTGTTCAGCTAATTAAGTTTTGCTTGATAGGGCTGCCTTCTTTACCAGCCTACAAGATGGTAAAACGGCATCCCATATAGACGATATACTAAGGTATAAGGAGATCCAGAGGGCCCCACCAGGGCCCAGGCCTACTGTAGTTGCGGGATTGTTCGAAAGTGGTACCGGTACCTTTTACATAATGGGCTTAAGAAGGAACATGACGGGTTTGAGTTAGTCAGAGTCTAACACCCCCTCACGCAGCTAACCCACAGCGAGAGAGGTCATCTGATAATTTACATAAAAAAGTATAAGCAGATACTTAGCTCAAGGTCTGGAATACATAGAATCAGTCCCGACTGTAAAGCAAACTTTTGGCCTCTAGCGAAAATAGGAGGGACCCTATTCTTGCTAGAGGCCCCAAGTTTGCTGGCCCCAAGTCCTAAAAAGACTACACTTTTGAGTGAGCATTTCAACTGAACAGGAAAAATGACAAATTGTCACCCCTATTTGGTACCATCACATAACCGACAAATTACGTGATCACGGCACACGGCTAAATGTTTGCCTGCCTAATTATAAAGGGGTGAAAGCATGACAATTATGCGGATTTTTAAACGCTGTGGCGTGGCTGAAGACAAATATGTACATGGTTTATTCTAAGTATACTTATATTACAATGAGGAATCACTTTTAATTTAGTAAGTATATCAACCTTAGCAGCAGCCTAAATTGAGACCCCTACACTACATGCCCCAAAGACAACGTTGAACCTGTCGGTCCTGCTTGTGATTTCTTTCCGATCTTGTCGGATTGTCGTCCATTCGGGCTATGAGAGTGAAGGAATAGTGAGTGCACCTATGTCTGCGCAAATGCTGTGTACCGGGGCTTCTGGCTGATCGAGAGATCAGAGATCATCATGAGAGAGAACGATTGCCGAAAATCGGCCTCGACGTCTTCATTACAGTATGACCTACTCTGTTAGCTGATGATCCCATTAGAGAAGAGCCACAGAAGCCGAAAATTTTAATCAAGACTCACTTTCAGAAGAAGAAGAAGAAGAAGGAAAGCTGGTTACACTAACATGTGGAATTAGAGAGAAGACTTACTTTCTTTAAATATAAATAAGCATGAGCTTGGCTCATCATCCTCATCCTCCGAGCCTTTTTCCCAACTATGTTGGGGTCGGCTTAAGTATGAGCTTGGCTATAGTTGGTAAAATTAATTACTTTCGATAAAATCAACCAGTCGTCGATTTATAAATTGCCGCACAAAAATCCTGACAAATAGTTAATGTTATAACAAAAGTAAATATTGATTTATAAAGCAATTAGCTCACGACCTTATGACCGGTAACACCTGCTTGCTCACATAACCTATTGGTAACACTGTAACATAGAAACTTAAACTTTATTTTTAAAGTTATAAGGTTGAAAATAAGGTTGACACCTGCTTGCTCACATAATCTAAGGTAACACAGTAACAAAGGAATTTATACTTTATCATTGTAGTAATAAGGTTGAGAATAATATTGCAGATTTAAGTTGATAACACCACCGTTTTGAGGGGTAGAGAAAATATTTATTATGTGTCTAAAAATGTGTTGAGTGTTATTTTTATTGTGTACTTTGTTAATGTAGAAGGGTTTTTATCGTTTTATGAGGAGTTTGGTTCTTTACCCACTAGGCCACCACGACCTCTCGAGTATGTGGGTGTGGGTTCGATTCCAGGTCAGGCAAGTACCAATGCAACTTTTCTAAGTTTGTATGTACTTTCTAAGTATATCTTGGACACCAATGGCTGATAAAAAGGTGAAGGAAAACATCTTGAGGAAACCTGGACTATAAAGTCTGAAATCACCAACCCGCATTGAGCAAGCGTGGTGATGAATGCTCAATCCTTCTCCTTGTGAGAGGAGGCCGCAGCCCAGCAGTGGGACGATATAAAGGCTGTAACAGTATGAGGAGTTTGAAAATCTGGGTATTTTTTGAGTAGGCAGGCTTCCCCAATGGCCATGTTTTTCTCACTACATTACTGTACTATGCCTCAGTGGATCTAGTAGCCAGTAGGTACGAGTATGTAAAGACCTTATTTCACTTGACTTTAGATCATCAAATGTGCTACATAACTCAGTAACAAAAATTATTTACAAACAAAGTATATTAATAAGTTGAGTGAAATAAATAGCATTCAGGACCATTAAGGAAAATAAAATTTCAAATAGAAGAAATCGGAAAAATTATCGCTTCTGAACCTAAACCATAAACCCTTTTAATTTTTTACGCTTATTTTTTTCTATGTCTTCTGCAAGTAACGAAACGACAAAAATATCGCACATAGAACTGTCCATGTTGAGGACACAATACTAATTGAGTAGCTGACCGTCTTCGCAGCATATTCAGCGCCGTACGCACTCTTACGCCGCTGTACGCCGCTGATAGAAGTAGAGCTGAATAAGTGTGACCAAAACCGTTCAGCGAAACGCGAATAGAGCTGAATAAGTGTGTGTAGTCCCTAATACGGAATCGTTTTGGAACTTTATCAAGTCAAATAAGGTTTTGTATCATTGACAGATTTCAAATTATTGGTATTTGAAGTCCTTTTACAGTTATTTCCTATTAATATTATAAACTCAAAGTTTATATGTATGGACAAGTGTTCAACAGATGTTTAAGTTTTTGTAGTAAGGCTGTAAAAAAAAGTGTAATGTTTGCTTAAGATTTTTATTTGCCTGAAAACCTTAAAATGCGTTAGGCGCCGACGGACAGCAGCTTTTTAAATTGTGACGCTAAATAGTTGATGAAAACAAAACCATTGAAAACAAAGTACCTAACTATAATAGTTGGTTTCTAACTAGCTCTACTGCCATTCCTAAAACTTCCTGAAGAATAAATAATCTATCTGTTGGTGAAAACCGCATGATAAACTTTCAAGTCACTTTGAGTTTATTGCGAACAGACATACACGGCAGTATATTATTTTCTTCTTCCCTATTGGCAGGAAGAAGAAGAAGAAGAGAAAAGGTATTGTGTTATTTATTTATTTATTTAAAACACTGTGCACATTTTGAACAATGGCGGACTTAACGCCTTAGGCGTTTTCTCCCAGTCCACCTTTGGGTGGTGGAGACATAGCAGTGGTAGGCGTAGTTTTCGATATTATTTACAAAGAAAAATATATAAAGAATATATGGATAATTATACATAAACATAATATAAGTATATAGATACATACATATTACATTTGCCATGACAGAAAAAGAAATAAAAAAGAAAAGAAAACAAGCTATGATAGCGATTCTGCCAATTTCTTGTTATGTTTTCCGCTTCCATTCCTCTCCATTCATGCCAACTTTCAGACATTTTATCAATTTTTTTGTTTGTTCTTTCTCTTCCCCTCCAATTTACAGAAAAATAAGTAACGTGAAAAATGGTTTAACGTCATCCCGAACAAAGTGAGTGGTCTAAAGCTAGAACACGTAGTACTACGTTGTACGTAGTACTTATTAATTCCATGAGTTAGAACTAAAGCCGGTTCTTTTTAAGACCACATTTTTTTTTATAATGAGGTTGATTGGGTTTTCAGGGAGTTAAGAATGGTTCAGGCAAGAGTTACTTTCTTGCTGACTGAATAGTTTATTGTGAATCTCAACATCAACGTCGATTAAAAAAAAATCTGTGTTATACCTATACCATAATGAGCTGGTTAGACTATACACACCGGATAATTACCTCCGCTGCAGAAAACATCGTCTGCTGGACGTACCTTCATGTCGGACCGCAGCCCGTGCTGCGTCTCCCGTACCGCGTGTGTTGAACACAATAAATAAGCTTGTGGAAGCCAACCCGGACTGTGATCTTTTTGAGGACAAATATACCCATTTAATGTCTTTGTGTTTAAAATATTGCGAAAGTTATACCATTTAATTGTTACTCTAAAGTTTTATTTCATGTTTTATTTCTAATTTTAAGTTTTTCTTTGCAAGGAATGTAATTACCTACTCTGATTTAAATAGTATTTACCTAATTGTTACTTAATTTTTGTAACGTTTTATGTTGTTTCTAATTTTTTTTTTTTTTTTTTTGTTGTTATCTTTCTTTTTCAATTTTCTTTATTTTTAAGTTTCCTTTGTAAGAAATTTACTTACCTAGGTACTCTGATTTATGTAAGTGACTTTTGAAGTCGTGTAAATCAAATAAATAAATAAATAAATAAATTCATAAATAAATACCTATATATCCTTTTTATTGGGTACGTGGAGAAGTTCTCTATAGTGTAAGTAAGCTATAATGGCGTCCACGGCATCTGTTCTCATTTAAGGAGATCAGCCAGCTGCGCAGGACGTATTATAGTGCACAAGCATTTGCGCAGACACAGGTGCACTCCCTATTCCTTTACTCTCATAACCCGATGGGACGGCAATCCGACACGACCGGAAAGAGATCAGGCGCAGGACCAACATTTACGTGCTCTCCGATGCACGGGTGAATCAATCACCAACTTCCAGGCTCCGGGTTGCTTTGTGAAGGTTTAAGAAACTTACTTACAAAGCGATTTCGGCCCGACCCGGGAATCGAACCCGAGACCTCGAGCACAGCAGCCGCGCTTGCGACCACTAGACCAACGAGGCAGTCACCTAAGCCTAAGCTATATCACTGCTAAGTTTCATCAAAACCCATCTAGCAGATAATGCGTTGAAGAGGAACAAACATTCACACATACCAACTTTTGTATTTAAAATAGTACCTAGGACTTTGAAATAATTTTTCATTCTAAACACCTAATTTTCTGTTATTTTATACAATGTACACACTATATACCTATACAAACTTAAACTACTTATCTTTATACAAAACTAAAAATAAAATACTATATACAAAATATATATAAACATAAAACATATATAAAAGAGCATCGATCAGGCGTCGACGTATTCCTCCGCATCGCTGTCCTCCGGAAACGTGCCCAGAAGACTGGCTGCATATATTTTGAATATGTTTTTCTAAACTTACCAGGAGTTGGCGCGGCGGCAGTAGGAGCGAGCAGATGGTTGTAACTCCTGAGCAGGCACGCTACAGACTCCAACGAATACAGAGGCAGTCCTGGCTCCATTGTCTATGTCCACTGTTATCACATCAAACCTTTTTTGTCACTTCATTTGGAGATTGTTTCGTGGTTTTTAGCACTTTTGCGATAGGACGTTTATCTTTTTAGCATTTTCTTTGGAAAAATAAACTTATTTTTTTTTTTTAACGATTTTTTGGTCCTTAGATTTTGTCCTTAACAGAGAGCGTTAATGTTTTGTGGGTGTGCTATTTCCAATTCTAACTTTATTTCAGGTTTTTTCTATGGAAATTTAAATTTCAAGGTCTTCGTAATAAAATTTTATTGATTTAATTTTGATTTGTTTTATTGAGCTTCCGACTAATTTATAAATTGTACGGGGATATTATTTTCACCCAAATCAAAAGTGTGAAGTCAATTTGAAGTAAATAGTTATTTTATTAAAGTTTTTAATCTACTTATTTTAAGAAAAGCGGCTATTATAATTGATAAAAAAAAACATAAAAGCTTTTCCTAGCCTTCTTTTAAATCAAATTAAAAGGAAATCAATTGGTATTCACCGAGGAATACTTGAGTTTACCTACTGAAATTGCTTAAAATTATTATGCAGGTACTTAGATATTAATTAATTTTACTTCGAAAAATCTCATTAAAATTTTATTAACTTATTATTCTATTTTTTAACAAAAAAAAGCATTTTTTTATTAAATGTAAATATTTTACACTACACACCAATTCGAAATTCAAACAACTAACGAACTAAAACATTACATTACACACGGAAAATGCTACATCACCTTCGAGTAATTTCGCGCGCTTTCTTCTATTGGGTCATTGACTAATTACACAGCAGCGTTCTCAACTCTGATTGGTCGGTTGCGTAATTACCGGGCTCTTTGGTGGCGTCTGATTGGCTGGGAGCGGAGGGCACGCCCCCTATTTTCCCGCGGTAACCTGGCTTGGCTTATGACACGGCGTGTAACGATCAACGATGAATAGTTGATGAAGTGGCATTAACTTTTCAGGTGGTTCGGAAAGCTTTTTATAGGGTCTCCTTTCGGCTTTTGAAAATATAAAATTCTTATTTATTTTTCCTCTTTTGAAATGTCTTCATCTTCTTAGAATTGTACCAACTGTGTTGGGGTCGGCTTCAGCTCGGATCGGATCTGATGCAGTTGAGTACCAGTGTCTTACAAGGCGCGACTGCCTATCACTGCATATCTGACCTCACTTGAAAGGCTCCATGACTTTTAACTCCAGTTTTCATGAATAATGTTTTAGACCTAAGATCACCTACAACATACGTAAAAAGTAAGTTTCCTAAAAACATATATGGCCTTACTACAAAAACTTAACCACCTGTTTTACACTTGTCTAAAAAAATTGTGGCTGCAAAATGAACCATATGTCAACGTCATAATTTTTCATTTTTTTAGACAAGTCTTAAATTGACGTTAAAAAGTTTTTGTGGTAAGACCAAAGACGGATAGTATTTAGGTACTGCTATTTTTTACGTAAATTTTTTTCTTTGCTTATATTTTCGGTGAATTTAGGCTGATTTGCGCTGTTCTTTCGAATTTAGGCTAATCTGAATGGATTGCTTGGTAGGCCTTTAATCTTCTTCTTCCTCCTGCCCTGTTCCCTATTTTATTTGGGGTCGGCGCAATATGTCATCCTCTTCCATTTTCCCCTGTCACTCGTCGTACTGATACTCACTCTCTTCCTATAGTACCTAGTCCTTTAATCATCATCCTCCGAGCCTTTTTCCCAATCCTGTTGGGGTCGGCTTCCAGTCTAACCGGATTCAGCTGAGTACCAGTGCTTTACAAGAAGCGACTGCCTATCTGACCTCCTCAACCCAGTTCCCCGGGCAACCCGATACCCCTTGGTTAGACTGGTGTCAGACTTACTGGCTTCTGACTACCCGTAACGACTGTCAAGGATGTTCAATGACAGCCGGGACCTACAGTTTAACGTGCCATCCGAAAAACCTAGTCCTTTAATAACAAGTAGATATTCAAGTAAATATTAGTAAAATAAACAACAAATCCGTAGTGTCTCCTATAAAGAGCTCTTTAAAAGCAACATGGCGCCGCGTGGCGTTATAATTGCCGCTTACGGCGGCCACCACGCGTTATGAACGCCCGGGTAACTCGCACAGGGAAATCTGTGGAGACTACTTATATACCTACTACGTATTGTATCTATACTAATATTATAAAGCTGAAGGGTTTGTTTGTTTGTTTGAACGCGCTACTCTCAGGAACTACTGGTCTGATTTGAAAATTTCTTTCAGTGTTAGAGAGCCCATTTATCGAGGAAGGCTATAGGCTATTTTTTATCCCGGTACGGGAAGTAGTTCCCACGGGATGCGGGTGACACCGCTGGCAGAAGCTTGCAGATGAAACAAGCTTATCCGTTAACTTTACACTTAAGTAACCTCTTAAAGACACAATTTTATTAAAATAACAATGGCTTCTGTGTTGATAATAGCCCGAATAGCTTCGAGAAAAGGATCGTATTTTCCTTTACAGTTTCAGAAGTGATATTTCTGTACAACCAGATAGCAATCAAAAACTAACAATCAAGGTCTCCAGCGGGGCCCAGCAGGGCCAAGGCCTGCCGGGGCTGCGGGTTGTTCGAAAGAGATACCGCGGCCCTGGTACATAAAAGGCCTATGACGGAACACGACGGTTTTTAGTCAGTAAGGGATCTGACACTCCCTCACCGCTGCTAACCCACAGCGGGAGGGGTCATTTGATGATTTTTGACGTCGGAAAAAAAAAAAAAGGTCTACATTAGTTAAGTTTCGTCACATAGCAACATACAAATGTACTTTGACGTTTAAGTATTCGGGGGCTTCCATATTAAAAAGATACTCAGTTCTAGAGCGAATCCATCAGGGAAAAAAACATGGGGGCGATATGTGCCGATCCATGTAAAAATTGTTTACGAAACTAGATTTCACGAGAGCGCGTTCCACGAAATAAAACTTCTTCATTCAAACGTCTCGTTTCCGCCGCAGTATCCCACAGCAAAGAAATTCTATAGTTGTTACTGCCAGCGGTCAAAAGGTCAATGAAAGCGCTTCTCCACTCATCGCGCTGTCCCTTGAAGGTCTAACAGCAAATAACCAACTAATAACTGTTGGAACGAAGGTAATGTAGCCCTACCACTCCAGTTCAGGCACTCGAACTTTATTTTTATGAATAAAACTTTAAACATGGTATTGAAAACTGCTTCGTTCGTCAAGTTGTCGCATATAGCGTGGCTGTTGTGTACGGGGTATCGGGTATGTTTCCCAAGTCGGCCCGAAATCACTTTGTGGGTTTAAGAAACTTTCACAAAGCAGCTGGGGCCCGATTCTCCTAATTTTACTTAAGCGACATACGATTCACGTTCGACTCGATTCGACTGAGATCCAATCCCGACTCGATTACGATTGAAGCGTATGTGGTATTCCGCTATTTTTTCTTTGAAATAAACGTTTTTATCCTTTTCTATCATTCAATAATGAATCATTTTGTCTGCAAATGATTTACGATTGCAAAATGATTGTACAGCAAACTACCGTATAGACCAAAATCACCAAAATAGCAGACCAATCGCACACCAATCAAATGTCAATCGAATACGATTGGTCTTTTATTAGTAGCAGAATGCCCGATATGGCTAAAACTGCTATTGCGATCATTATTAACTTAGGAGAATCGGGCCCCAGGAGTCTTTAAGTTTCTGACTGATACACCCGTGCATCGGAGAGCACGAAAATGTTGGTCCTGCGGACTCTTGCGCATATCTCTGTCCGTTTGTACCGAATTGCCGTCGCATTGGACCATGAGAATGACTAGCTAATTTTTCCCAATTCGTGGTGACAGAAAACTATCTAGTTCAAACGGTGACATTTGAAAACGCGCGACAGATTTCTGGACGCGCGAAAAGCGTCTAGCTAGAAAATCCGAGCATATACCTACTTATGCTCGATAAAATCCGCTAATGTAAGCATTCTGAAAGTTATAAAACCGACACAACTGACCGATTTATATTCAAGAAATGTTATTTTAACCATTCTAAAACCTCAAAGGCCCCATAAAATCCAAGCAACTTACACAAGTGAGGCAATACAAACATTAACAGCGTCCGTGGGAACGCGCGGCTGGTAGCAGCAATTAACCCCTTCGCCCCTTTACATAAACGCCCTGTCAGCAAATACTGACATCGATGTACGGAGGTTAGGTGGTAACGCTAAGATTTTATATGAAACTAACTCGGAATTATGATATGAAAAGTGTTTTAGGACTGAATACAGGGATACTTAAAATAAGACGTGGGTTTATCCGAAAGGATAGATTAGCCAAAACAGGGGCCCGATTCTCCTAAGTTAATAATGTCAAAATTGAATAGAAATCGAATAACCATCGAATCGAATAATCAGTTTTAACCATATCGGGCATTCTGCTCCTAATATAAGACCAATCGTATTCCAACGACATTCGATTGGTTTGCGATTGGTCTGCTATTTTGATGATTTTGGTCTATACGGTAGTTTGCTCTACAATAATATTGCAATCGTAAATCATTTGCAGACAAAATGATTCATTATTGAATGACAGAAAAGGATAAAAACGTTTATTTTAAAGAAAAAATAGCGGAATGCCACATAAGCTTCAATCGTAATTGAGTCGGGATCGGATCTCAGTCGAACGTGAATCGTATGTCGCTTAAGTAAAATTAGGAGAATCGGGCCCCTGATTGATTGACAAAAAATAGGTGACCCCTATGTATGAGCGAAATTCGTTTAGTTGTCGAGATCATCATCATCATCATCCTCCTGCTTTTATTTTAACTTTATTTGAGGTCAGCGCAGCATGTTTTCTTTTCGTCCTCCATACTCTTCAAACTGTCGTCAGTTTTCGAGACACAAAAAAAAAATAGGAAGTTACACAACAATTCTTCATTAAATTATGATTTCTTCTTATCTAGAAGAGCTTATTTTTAATTAACAGAATCCGTTCGCAGTTCGCACACATCGTGTCTGAGTATCTAATCATTGATCCTTTCTAAACTACTCAAAATAATGTTGAATCAATGTGACGATTAAAAACTTTTTGAACCAAATGACTATAAAATCTCTTTTACCTCCCAAATTGAGAGGCCATATACATACTAAACTAAAAAACAAATCCACATTTTGAAGTTTCATCAATTCAAAATAGAAGTTCTACGTCAAAATCAAATTCACAATCACGACCAATGTCAATGAAATAGGTAATTGCGGAACAGTGCTGAGGAGATATGATGAAGGCATTTACGCGAATACCCTGTGAAATCTGTCGTTTATGTGGTTATAATCGTAAGTAATTCTTCAAGATGCTATTGCCGTATGCCGTACTTTTTTGGGATGGGTAACCGTGGCCGTCGCTTTAGTGCCTGATCTTATGTAGCTGACTGTTTCGCGCGGTTTCGCTCCCATCCCTCATGGGGGTTAATCCCGCAACTTTTTAAAGTAGCCTATGTCCCTTCTCAGGCTCTAGGTCAGTGGTTCTTAACCTTTTTGGCATGAGGGACCACTTTACCAAAAGTTTGTCTTGCCGGGGACCACCACATTGGTTAACCTAAATTGAGGGTTCTTTGATAAAGAATACAAGCACACTTTATAATTAGCGCTCATTTCTTTATTATTTAGCTAAAAACAAAAATTTACAGATTTTAATGTAATGAGATTTTTGTGATAAACAATTGGCTATATTAGTTTCCAAAAGCGCGAGCGAAGCGAGCGCGAAATTTTTTTCGGACTCAAACCAAAAATTACGTAAAATGTGGCCCAAACGTACTTAACTTTTTGTTTGTTGACAAATGCAAATATAAGGACACATAGTTTATGAATACGCGAGCGAAGCGAGCGCGAAATTTCAATTATTTTTTAAGACTCAAAGCCAAAATTACTTAAAATGTAGCCCAAACATTTTTTTTTGTCTGTTAGACAAGCAAGTAAGATGGATATCTTATATACGTCCATTCGAAAACCCCTGTTCGCATAGATAAGTCGTTAAAAATAAAGTTAGACAACGTATAGCAACGTCGCGAAGCAATGCTTCGCGGACCACTTAGAATGCCTCCAGGGACCACCAGTGGTCCGCGGACCACCGGTTAAGAACCACTGCTCTAGGTACTTTACAGTGTACTAAATCTCATTTAAATCGGTGCAGTAGCTTTGGCGCAACAAAAGGACACAGTTACTTTCGCATTTATAATACCTAGATAGTAAGGCTTTGATTGCAAACATCACGAGCCTTACCGCTTGCCATAAAGACTTATGGCGCAATTTCATTAGTCGTTAACTCGTTCGGTATACAGCATACGGGGAGTCCCCGCAGGCGAGATAACAACCAATGAAAGTAACAAGTCGATACATGTTCGTTACACCGTCTGCAGGGATTCTCCCACCCAAATCTCTCACACCTGGCATGCGGGCCCTATTGACTAATGAAAACGGTTCCCCGAATGCGAGCCCTGTGGCACGCGTTCCAGAAATCTCTCGCACCCGGCATGCGGGCCCTATCGACTAATGAAATTGCGCCATTAAAAAGCAACGCTCTTGTTTCAGTACCGCTTTTTTCAAATTCACCACGTAACTTTCTTTCAGTCCACATCAGTCGGGCATCAGCTTCTACTCTGCCTAACCAAGAATTCGTGAAGACACAGTCAAACCGGTTTCCTTCACCACCAGATAATTTCTATCCCCCTGTAAGAAGGTCGACAATATACTTCCACCGACCTCGTATAGGCGAGATAGAAAAGAGAATATACTTGGACCCCTGGTTCAGTGCATCTAGGAATACCAAATTGTTCAGAGTTGGAGCCTATCTGAACTTGCAACATTCCAGAAGACAGGTTTGTTTCAGTGTTGTCAGTCAAATAAATAAATAAATTGGGCTTTTATGAAATAGCTAGCTTCCGCCCGCTGTTACCTCCTCTCTCAGCTATACGGTTGAGCCATTCTTGTTCTTGAGTAGTGTACCTAACACGATTTCCTTTTATATGGAATGTGTCGTACCTTATCATTAAATACGTAAAAAAAAACACCATGTAAGAGTCAGTCATTACAAACAACGGAAATTCTCCCTTGAAAACTGACAGCTGTCAACTGATCAAAACATTCGATACTCTTAACTTTATCTCTGCTTTACACATGATGTTGTAAATTATGAAAATGAAAAAATGACTCCTGTGGCTAAACCACTGAATGGATTAGGTTAATTTTGTCACAATTCGCCATCTGAATATTATAAAGTATATGTGATAGAATTTAATGTGATTAGGTACGAAACACCCGATATATAGAAGATGTCGTCACGCTTTATGAAATATACCGATATTTAAACAGTCGTTTCCTTCCTCAGTTTTCAACTTCACCGATCCTCAATATAGACGAATGTGATGATGAGCCCCCGAAGAAGAAGCGCAGGGGTAAGCCCGAGGCGGCAGGCGAGAGCCCGAAGCCATCTAAGGGTACAGGAGGAGCCACTAAAATCGCTTCCGGGGCCGTCAAGGGGCGGATTATCGCTGGTCAGTTTTCACATACCATTGCCTGTTTATAACATAGTTAGTTTATATAGCAATGTACACTTTTTAGTAGTCGCGATATATTATTCTGTAGATTTCTTGCAAAACCTATTAAAAGCTTGTGGACATCAAATTAATCCTATGGCCTTATAAGCGAAATTTTCACCCTCTGTAATTTGGATGCAAAAAAGTCTAAAAAAGCTAAAAATGGGATTGGTTCCATAGGTATTGCACTATGTTCTGGTTCGAATCCAAAGTTGGTCTGGAGGGTCCTTCTGGCTTTGCGCAACGGAATATGATTTGTATAATGTAATCAATTTTATCTGAAACTGTTCAGCAGTTTTATCAATACCAGTTTTATAAATATCAATTCACTGGCCCAGGAATTTCCCAAAAAGAAAAGTACCTACACCTATCATGACTCCCACTATCTTCTTAAATAGAGACCTTGATTCTTTAGGCAGTTTTTTAAAAAGTAGCTACCCATATTGACAGCTGTTTATCATCATAGTGATCGGAGCCGTGGTGGATGTTCAGTTTGACGCTCACCTGCCTCCGATCCTCAATGCACTCGAGGTGCCTGGACGAAGTAAGTAGCATTTCCTGTTAAAACTTAGCCTTTCTTAGTCCAACTGTGTTAGGAGTCAACTCCAGTCTCAACTGTCAGTGGAGGACATTGAGCAACCGTCTGTCTGACCCCTCAAACCAGTTACATGGACGACCCAGGCCCGCCATAAGCGGGCGTGCAAGGCGTGCACCGCACGCGGGCGGCACGTCTTAGGGGGCGGCAAATCGAGCGACTATATAAAAATACAATAATAATTAAAAAAAAATACAATATCTTTTTACCAATGATTTGATTTCAATATTTCCGAACACAGCAATAGCGCTAAGAATATTACTTACACTGCCGGTTTTAGTAGCGTCTGTTGAAAGATTATTTTCAAAATTAAACATTATTAAAAACTATTTAAGATCAACAATGCTCCAGCAGAGACTGAGTAATTTAGCTATAGTTTCAATCACGGACGTCAGTAGCGGCGACGTCAGTAAGGGGGGGGTGGGGGCGGTCCGGCCCGGGTACCACGTCTAGGAGGGTGCCATCTCGGTCGGCACATATCTGCACGACCAGGATGGCACGGGCAAAGGGACCATCCACGGAGGGTGTTTTTGTAATCTGCAAAGCCTAGGTTCACTACCAGTCGCAGTGCAGGCCCGAGACATCGCCACGGGACTGAGAGAGGTGACACAGTCCGACTGTCAACCCTCTCTTTTCCACCCGCGTCCTTGCCATACGCCCGCTCGCGCCAAAATCACAATAAATTGACTGATTATTTAAATTAATTCCTTAAAGTTAGAAAAAAAGCGCTCGCTTCGCTCGCGATTTTTTCTTTAAACATTTTAATTTATTCTGCGCTTACCTACTTTTTGAGTCCCCAATCTAACAAAAGGTCACGGTTTCTTATTATTTGTGCTTAATACTGAGTTTAATTTGAGGGTCCTGAAACCAACAATTAAAAAAAATCTTTAAGGTGGTTTTTTTTATAAGTGGGCCAGGTACTTTTGTGATCCAAAACCCAAAAAATTTCGCGCTCGCTACGCTCGCGGCTTTTTTAATTTATAGTCCTTTGTTTTAACTGCTTTGGGTACTTTTGTGACCCAAAACTCAAAAAAATTCGCGCTCCCTACGCTCGCGGCTTTTACAATTTATAGTCCTTTGTTTTAACTGCTTTGGGTACTTCTGTGACCCAAAACTCAAAAAAATTCGCGCTCCCTACGCTCGCAGCTTTTTTACTTTACACTACTTTCTTTTAACTGCTTTGGGTACTTTTGTGTCCCATAACTCAAAAAATTTTGCGCTCGCTACGCTCGCGGATTTACAATTTATAGTCCTTTGTTTTAACTGCTTTGGGTACCTACTTTTGTGTCCCAAAACTAAAAAAAAAATCGCTTACTATAATTGTTGTACCTAATTAAAATACATATTATATAATTAATCTTAACGAATTTTTCGTTTTTGAAAAAACCCAGTATAATAGGTAGTCGTAGGGCGGCATAAACAGTTTTGCACACGGGCGAACAAACAGCTAGCGGCGGGCCTGGGACGACCCGATACCCCATTGCAAGACTGGTATCAAACTTTAAGGTTTCTGACTACCCGTAACTACTACCAAAGATGTTCAAATATTAGCCGCGATCCTAGAGAGTGCCTTCTCAAACGTAGATGCCTGGAACCCGACCTCAACATTATACATATGTATAGTCGTTTTCCCGCGGTTTCACCCACGCCCCTTGAGAACTACAGCCAGTACCGGGATACCTACGTTACTCGGGAACAGTAGCTTTCCAATAGTGAAAGTATTTTTCAAATCAGTTCACTAATTTCGGAGTCAACTAGTACAAAAAAGAATAGTTTCCTCTTTATTATATTAATATAGAATTGACAGATCCGATACAACTTTTTCGCAGAACCACGGCTAATCCTGGAAGTGGCCCAGCATTTGGGCGAGAGTGCCTGTCGTACCATCGCCATGGATGGTACCGAGGGCCTGGTGAGAGGGCAGCCCATTGTGGACACCGGGGCTCCCATCACTATACCAGTCGGAGAACGGACTCTGGGCAGGATCATTAATGTTATTGGAGAGCCTATTGGTAAGTTATTTATTATACTAAGATGTCGAAACACATTAACTGCGTTGTATCACCGCGACTTAACCCAACACAACGCCCTTCTGAACGTTGCATTGCGGCGTCACAAGAAAAAGCGTTTGTGTCGGTTTGTACGATAAACTAGATTTTCTAGATTTTTAACTGTAGGTCTGTGTTATATGTAGACGTGTAGAATGGTAGGATTATAATAAACTTTTTTTGTTTGTGGCCTGTTATGTAGTGGCCCTATCAAGTGCAAATATCTACAAGAAAACTGGCGATATTCAGAAAAAAAATGTTAATGTTGTAAAATTTGTGGTACCTATATCTTGATATGTAGGTACCTAAGTATCTATACTCACACAAAAAGCACAGTTTAAATTACCGTGTTACAAAACTCAGTATGTATTTCAATTTTGCCAATCTACAGGATCCCCAAGATAGAGGCCTAGTTTGGGGAATAAAGATTAGATAAAAATGTCTCCCGAAGATTGTAATTACAGCACCTACTTTTGTAATATTTTAGTCTTAGGTCGAGATTTGTAAATGTGTAAATGTGTTTAACTGTGGATCAATTAAGTTTACTTATTATCTTTATTCTATATTTGTTTCCACAGATGAGCGTGGCCCAATAGAGACCGATGAGTACGCAGCCATACACGCCGACGCGCCGCCCTTCGTGGAGATGTCGGTGGAGCAGGAGATCCTCGTCACTGGCATCAAGGTTGTGGACCTGCTCGCTCCCTATGTCAAAGGTAAGAAGGAAAGTGGTGAAGGTATGCAGGGACTTGGTGTGATCTCTCCATGAATCATTCTAGTCTGATCAGAGTCTACCTAACTGGACCAAAGTGGAGAGGCTTCTAAATAACTATAGAATTTTATTATTCACACAGCACACTTCTCGTCGCTACCTGTAAACTGGTACCCACTGAGCTAGTTTCTTCTTTTTTTTCTAATCAAAAATCTCTAGGTACTTAAGTACTTAACTCAATTTTTTGTTTGTTTCTTTGTACCCTAAAGGCTCCGAAACTACGGACTCGATTTGAAAGATTCATTCACTGTTCTAAAGCTCTCTTCCCAAGTGAGATAACTCATATTTTATCCCGGTACGGGCAGTAATTTTCATGCTACGCGGGGGAAACCGCAAAAAAACGGCTAGTTGTCCCTCCTGCTTCTTGTAAAATATTGTCAAAGTTCGTCCTGAACTTGGCTTTCATTTGAAGCTTTCATTTCTAGGTGGTAAGATCGGCTTATTCGGCGGCGCTGGCGTCGGCAAGACTGTGCTGATCATGGAACTTATTAACAACGTTGCTAAGGCCCACGGTGGATTCTCTGTGAGTATCTTACCATATCTACAGTAATTGGATTAGCAGGAAAGAAAAATACCTCAAAATTCACAAAAGACAGCCCCCAAAACGCCCAAAAAGAAACACGTCGCGACGTCAAGGAAAGAAATGGTAGGGGGCCCTTCAATTTCTTTCCTTGACGTCGCGTCTGAGAAGCGTCAACGCTCGTAAAATGTCAGTGGGATAGGGTATAGGATACCCTATTAATCATCAGTTCTTCATCATGCTTTTTTGGTAATTTCTCAGGTGTTCGCGGGCGTAGGAGAGCGCACGCGAGAAGGCAATGATCTGTACCACGAGATGAAAGTAGGAGGCGTCATCACTGATGATTATAAGACTTCTAAGGTAATATATATGTCCCGGCATTATGGTATATGGTCCATTCTATTCTTGCATTGTAGAGTTGCAGTATGCCTTGCATTTGCATTATATAACTAACTTTATTAACTTACTGTCGTTATCCCAACCAGCAAAAGTTAGTTGTATAGAAGGCCATAGAACGTTTTGTAAAAACTAATCGATGGTCAAATAAAAGGCCAAAGAAGGTGCACCTACAAAGAAAGTGGCGCAATTATATCTCCATTCAGTCTTAAAGTACAACTATAACGATATCAGGCATGACAATTTGGGCCCGTTGCAGTTGATGTAACAGTAACGCAATCTCTATTTGTTGTGACATACAAGCCACAGAAACACTACTAAACACTTTTTAAGAGCTGTAGAAGAGTTCATGAATCCATTACAATATTCATCATTCATTCATTTTATTTTACATTCGTTCACGCTGCTGCAGTGGCGCAGTGTTTTAGAAGAGACATAAAAGATAAATAAGAAGAGCCGAGGATACCGTGGTAAGTTAGATATTATTTTGTAATCGAATTATTCGTCTCTTGCGGGGAAAATGACGTGCGCCTGTAATTTTACTGATAAACTATGTACGGGTTTACGACAATATTTGAATGCCCCCTCCGAAGTAATGAGCTTTAACTAAAACAATTACGAATTTTAAGTCATAAACATACTTCCAGCTTCCTAAACTCTACTATAGTACTCGTTATCATAGATATTACAACCACCATTACATGAAATTAGGGTTCCTTTTGAGCTTGTTTGTTTGTTTTGTTGTTTGTCCTTATGCCATAATGTGATGAATACTTTTTATTAAACTTATAAAAATACCACGTCAGAAAATATGGGTTTATACTATACAGCTGTAGGTACTCTACGACATCAGAGTTATACTTTTTCGTTATTATTTAATACTCTGGTTGTCAATATATATATTTTTTTTAATAAAGCTTGTGTTGTCCCACTGCTGGGCAAAGGCCTCCCCCAAAGGTTGTCAATATAGTGTTGTTTTTTTCTTTTTTCAAGATTGTGCAAACATTTGAAAGAGGAAAAATATCCTTTCCTGTGTACCGAGTTCCTGGGAAAACGAGAACTTATTACTATGGCCAAGAAAAGGGTCAAAAAAGCTACAAAAAATGAATATTCCGTACCCGGTGAAGACTGGATAAGCACACCCTGTCGATTAAAAAGATGCGACTTGACTTATGATGATGCACAAATGCAGCTCACGCGCATGCAGCGTGAAAGTGACACTGAAGAAGAACGCTTGCCAAGAAAACGTTATGAAATTAATATGTAACTGATTTGAATGATTCTATGTTTATGTTTATATGTTTATATTGAGTGAAATTAAAGACAGACTACTATCAATTATTTCTAGATAGCATTTTAATGTTTTTGTCAAGCCGTTGAGCCAGTACCGTCCAATTCCCACAGGTGGAGTGGTGATAGATTTTTCTGTATTAAAAAGCGTTCGTGGATCTGCAGGCAATGTATTTGGTATTCGATCGTTTATTAGTTACATTCAAACTTTTTATTGCTTCATGTGAAATGTAATAGCCCAATGCTTCAAACCATCTCGTAGTTGCTGTTTTTTTTCGTTAGTTGAATCAATCAAACAATCTGAAAAACTGTTACTGTTACAGCCTTTGTATCATCCCACTGCTGGGCACAGGCCTCCTCTCACACGGAGAAGGATTGAGCATTAATCACCACGCTTGCTCAATGCGGGTTGGTGATTTCAGACTTTATAGTCCAGGTTTCCTCAAGATGTTTTCCTTCACCTTTTTTATCAGCCATTGGTGTCCAATATATGCTTCGAAAGTACATACAAACTTAGAAAAGTTGCATTGGTACTTGCCTGACCTGAAAAACTGTCACTTCTAGAATCATTGTACCCATTTGAATAATTCTCCATTTCTTCATTGACGTAAACTATATTTTGTACGGAACCATTTTCTATAATTGGGTCTTCAAAAAATATTGGTTGTCGCATTAATTACGCTGAATCAAAATGTCAATATTGTTGTAGAAGAGCGATAGAAGTGCCTTTACGAAACTGAATTAGCATTTAAAAGCATTGCTAGCCTACTTTTATACACAGTAATAATGTTTTAAAAGAGATAAGAGCTCCGTTATACTACTATTGTGTAATAGAGGGACTATAATAGTTATAAAAAAACAATACTCTTCTAAAAAAGTGTCTTTGTGATAAGTTTATCACTACAACTATAACGAGCGTTAACAAGCTTATATATGGCAATTAAGCTACATAAATATAATTTGAAACTCAGTTATATCACCAAATCACTCTGATGTAGACTTTTTGTGCCCACTATAGTACTATGTACTGTAACGACGATCTAAAATGTCTCAACATCACAATATCGTCCTATTCTTGAGTTGTCATCTCTACTACAACGAAAGACACATTATAGTTCGTTTCGAACCTTTATTGCGCAAATCAGGCGCATTAGGGCGACAGTAAACACTGTTATAAAGTTCTATCGCTGTATACTAGTAACAATGGAGGTTGCTATAACGCCTGACTATAACAGCTATATAATGTTGTGAAGTAAACCTTTACATCAATTCTTAATAGGTCGTTTTTGCTGTATAAACTAATAAAGCCAAAATGTGTTGTCAAACGCTTTTACACAACAATCAGTCACCACCGAATCCTTTATACATCGTTCACCCAGCTTTTTTGAGATATAAGGTTTGGTTATAGGGCAAAATTGTTGGTTGGGTATGTAATCAAGTTCTTGTGAACATAAGACTTTCTGAAAAAGAGTGTCCATGGAGTTTCTTGCCAGCTCTTCCCCATTAGACCAGCTTTTTGAAGTCTTGCAATTAAACCAATGTGACGTTTCGTAAGAGCCTGCAAAGACCTATTTGAAATCGATTTTTTATCATCAATACGGAGTGACTAGCTCTCTTGCGCATCAGTATTGCAACTCCTCCGTATGGACGCCCTTTCAGAATGCCCGCTGAGGTATCGACTGCAGATTTTCCTACATAATCGAAGTTGGAGTCATCAACTATGTTGTGAGGCATCAACCGGGTTTCTTGAAGGGCAATTCTAATATAAGTAAGTCATTTATGTTCAGGTGGCGTTAGTATACGGGCAAATGAACGAGCCCCCTGGCGCGCGAGCCCGCGTGGCACTCACCGGCCTCACCGTGGCCGAGCACTTCCGAGACAAGGAGGGACAGGATGTATTGCTGTTCATTGATAATATCTTCAGGTTTACGCAGGCTGGCTCGGAGGTACGGACCCTATGGTTATGCAATCAGGACTTATTCGCGGATATCTATAGCTACTGTCTATTCTAATAACAGCCGCCGTAGCTGATAGTAGGAGGCCATCATCATCATCATTCTAATGGTGCAAATTTCGGCCACGACAGCGGTTCTCCTAAAAGGAGATCAGCCAACTGCGCAGAACATATTATAGTGCACAAGCATTTGCTCGGACTGCGGTGCACTCACTATTCCTTCAGTCTCATAGCGCGATGGGACGACAATTCGACACCACCGGAGAGAGGTCAGGCGCAGGACCGATATTTACGTGTTCTCCGATGCACGGGTGTATCAATCACTAACTTCCAGATTCTGAGCTGCTTTCTGAAAGTTACTTTAATTCTCAGATTCCATTACATAGTTACATACAGGTCCACCTAGTAAAAGCGTGTTATAAATATCATATTATTGAAATGTGTGTAGGTATCAGCGTTGTTAGGGCGCATCCCATCAGCCGTGGGCTACCAGCCGACCCTGGCGACGGACATGGGCACCATGCAGGAGAGGATCACCACCACTAAGACTGGCTCCATTACCAGTGTACAGGTGAGATCAGAACCAACACTTCAATAGGAAATATATAATCAGATTTTCATTTAACCAAAACAGACTTCCAAAACTGCATAATTTTTCATCGCCCTTAAAGTCTGTCATTGTTTTATTTTTGTCAACGAATTCTAGAGTGGTGTAAAGTTTAATTTACTTAGTTCCATATTTTTGTAAATCTGATTGTTCTTATCAAAATCATCTTTGGCTTATTTATTTTTATTGTCAATCTACGATTCAACATTTTCATATCGGCTGGATCCTATAGCTTAAAGCTCAAGATGTTTTCACCAAGAACTACCTTACCAAAACATATTTCGTTTGCCTAATCAATTCCATAATATAAAACCTTTTTATTCTAAGGTTCCAAAGCAACCCATTTCTGCTTTTTTGCACGCTTTAGTTTTAAGCAAAACATGATTGAACAATATATTTTTGACTAGCTGACCCCGCGAACTTCGTATCGTTTAAACCTTCCCTGGACCTCTACAAACATTTTAAAACCAAAATAAGCCAAATCGGTCCAGCCATTCCGGAGTTTTAGTGAGACTAACGAACATCAATTCATTTTTATATATAAGAAGATAATACCTTTTAATCATGTACTAAGCAAATAAATATATCTTATCTTTAAAACATGTTTATTTACTTCTTCCAGGCAGTGTACGTACCAGCAGATGATCTCACAGACCCTGCTCCGGCCACAACGTTCGCCCACTTGGACGCGACCACCGTGCTGTCTCGAGCCATCGCCGAGCTCGGCGTGTATCCCGCAGTGGACCCGCTAGACTCAACGTCCAGAGTCATGGACCCGAATATTATTGGAACAGAGCACTATGGTGTTGCTAGAGGCGTGCAGAAGATTTTACAGGTGAGACATTTTCCGAACTTGGTCACTTTAGGTAAGTCTCTGCAGCTCAGACGATAAGAATCGATTTGTTTGACTGAATATCTTAGATTTCTTTAAGAACAAAACGTTAAGGGTCCGTTCAGACAGACCGGCTCGCAGAGGAGAGCAAATTCTTAATACGTTGAAAATCGAGTACTTAGTATCGAGTAGTAAGGTTTATTTTTGCATGTGAACTGCTTTTGTCATTAAGAATGCTCGAAGGCGCTCGGTGTGAAATAATGAGAGGAGCCGACCGGCTCCGATCGCGTACTTTTTCTCGGTCTTGCAGACGTTTGGCTCCGATTGCATGCTCTTTCAGCCGATCGGAGCCGATTCCGGTCTGTGTGAAAAGAAAAATGCGCGCCGATGCTCCGAGCCGGTCTGTGTGAACGGACCCTAATTAAACTTTAGTTAAACTGCATTTGCAGTAAGGGATTGTACTGTTGCGCAAAGTGCTCTAGAAGAAATATGGATTATCACATTTTTTTCTGAAAGTCTGAATAAAGACTTTCACCCGCCTGCGCCGGATTTACTTGACCGTATCTAAAAATTGAAATAGGAAAGTTCTGATCTCGAAAATGTTCGGAGATGTGCTTCTATAAGCTGTATTCATCTATACTAATATTATAAAGCTGAAGAGTTTGTTTGTTTGTTTGTTTAAACGCGCTAATCTCAGGAACTACTGGTCCGATTTGAAAATTTCTTTCAGTGTTAGATAGCCCATTTATCGAGGAAGGCTATAGACTACTTTTTATCCCGGTACGGGAAGTAGTTCCCACGGGATGCGGGTGAAACCGCTGGCAGAAGCTAGTCTTTTATAACTTGCATATAAACAAGATATCGCTCACCTAGCAGTATAATGGCACATTTATAAAAAAAAACGAAATTGGGTTTTTACGGCCTAAGTGTTTAAAAGTGTATTAATTTATAAAGTGGTAAAACGGCACGGCGTTAGTTGCTAAAACCATAAAATCTAAGATAAAATATAAAATGAAGTCATAACCTCGTTTCAAACATTTGCAAAATCTTTGACCCTCATTTCTGTAAAATAAGAAAAAAGTAGATGTGTCATTATACTGCTAGGTGAGCGATATTATACGTGACAAGACGATTATATAACTTCTTGCTTTATTTCAGGACTACAAGTCGCTCCAAGACATTATCGCCATCCTGGGCATGGACGAGTTGTCAGAAGACGACAAACTGACGGTGGCCCGAGCTCGCAAAATACAGCGGTTCCTCTCGCAGCCCTTCCAGGTAAGACCAGTTTATTTGACCAGCTGGGGCTGCAGGATTGTTCGAATTACCTCGGCCCTGGTACACCAAGGGCTGCGGGAACGCAAAAAGTAGGTTTAAGTCAGAAAAATATTGTCTTTCGCTGCATCTGTCATCAAGCTGGAGGGGTTTTCTGATGATTTCCCATCTATATACTGCCTTCTGGACTTGAATAACATCGTCATTATCTTCCTACCCTTAACTAATTTTTATTTGGTGTCGGCTTAGCATGTCTTCTTCTTTAACTTCTCTATCCTTGAAAATGTTTGGCAGTCGTTACGAGTCTGAAAACCAGTCTTGGCAACGGGTTGCTTAGGTAACCGAGTTGAGGAGGTCAGACAGGCAGTCGCTCCATGTAAAACATAACATGCTTGACTATTGATTTCCCCCACAGGTTGCCGAAGTCTTCACTGGACACATCGGCAAGTTGGTCAAGTTGGAGCAAACCATTAAAGGGTTTAAGAGGGTAAGCTGCCTGATCAACCCTTTGTAAACATTGAAGAATAGAACGTACCTTTTTAAAAGACCAGCCACGTAGTTGGGACTTGCGTTGCTCTGCGATAATCGCTCCGATCCATATGTCGAGATTTCACCGAGATGCCATTTCTTTGGGCATTTTGGCCCACAACTGGCATGTATTCGTGAAGTTGCACAAAGGTTGCATTTGTTATAGAAATGCTCGCACGCAATTTGTTACTGTTTGCTAGCGCGAGTAGACCAGAAGATACCTACATTTATTGGTGGAATATCACCTATTATGTTCGTTTGTAATTGTAACACATAAAAATACAAGCATCAGAACTGAGAACCTACTTTTTGGGTAGTCGGTTAAAAGGACCCTGTTTCTCTTCTAGATTCTCATGGGTGAGCTGGACCACATTCCCGAAGCAGCTTTCTACATGGTGGGGACTATCGAAGATGTCATCACCAAGTCCCAGGAACTCGCTAAGGGCGTGTAAAATATGATGAAATATCTATGAATATAACGCTTATATATGTGGACTTAGCGTTCAAATAATATAGACTTAGCACAGATTAGATAAATTCAATTGTAAACTGTTGTGAAGCTACGCACTAACGTTCGTGATAATGTCACTCACAGACGCATTATGAATCGACGAGCTTTTGTCGGTGCAGTCAGGGGCCCGATTCTCCTAAGTTAATAATGTCAAAATCGAATAGAAATCGAGTCGCAATATGATTGCAATAGCAGTTTTATTTAACCACTAGCTTCTGCCCGCGACTTCGTACGCGGATCCTGTCCCTTATGCCAGCGACTACGGGGTCAGCAAAATCAATGGTCTGAATCGTCTCATATTGAATTTTAAGGGCCCGTTGACGGGAAAAAAACGGAATACGCATAACCATTAGAAACCTTCCATATATTTAATTTTTTGTACGTCAACGGCAAAAGCACAGATTCTAATTAGTCTAAGTTGTGTGTGGCAAATATTGCACGTATTATTACGTAAAAAAACATTAAATATTACTAAGATAACAAAGTAGTGGTGACCTAGTGGAAGTCGTTTTGGTTTAGTGGGTAGAGAACCGATCTCTCAAGTATGACTTTGATTCCAGGTCTGGCAAGTACCTGTCAATGCAACTTTCCTAAGTTCGTATGCGCTTTCTATGTATATTTTGGATACCAATAGGGGACGTTAAACTGTAGGTTCCGGCTGTCATTGAACATTCTTGGCAGTCGTTATGAGTAGTCAGAAGCCAGTAAGTCTGACCAGTTTTACCAAGGGGTGTTGGGTTGAGCGGGTAACCGGTTGTAAAACACTGGTACTCAGTTGCATCGTGACTGGAAGTCGATCCTAACATAATTGGGACAAAGGCTCTTGAGATAATAACGACAATAATAATGAGATATAAGCCCCGCAGGACATCTGAGGCTGATGACGGGGAGTAGCAACCCCGCGGAGCTATATATACCGAGTGCTCCAGGGAGAGTATACTGTCCCCCATCTCCGGCCGGCCGGAGTGAACCATGACGGGGTTAGGTCTCACGCCTCTGGCTTGCTTTCATTGGCCGTCCAGAGTGGAGTCGCTAGAGCAGGGTTAGTAGCCCTGCTCGGAGGGTAGGTGCCTCGTGGTAAGTGGCAAGTGGGCCGGTGATCTGCGTTTAAAGTCCACCGAGGTATCCTCACTTCAGCCGCTCATGTCCTTGTTGCCCTCTGGTTTCTATTCAGTGACTGATTCCCGGGGGCCCAGTAAGTGAGGTGGCGAGTCTCCACCTGCCATTTTTACATGTATAAATAATACATTGTCATCGGGAGGTGCCATAGTTCCCATAGTTTCCTATGTCCTAATCCACTAACATCCCATCACAATAGCCCAAGTAGTTTTCCTTCATAGTCAGCAATAGTTTATCACAGAACCGGGGACTGTCTTTTTTTTTTAACGACATCTACCGGGGATTGTCTTTGGGTTCATTTCTATAGTGTATAAAGGGATAATCGTCGGTTTTGTGTCACCATGTCATTAAAGTTGATTCAGCGTGTTGGCTTCGGCCCCACGTTTGCCTCCCAAAAATTCGGGACTCTGTAGTCCCGAGGTCTGGAAGAGACATACATACAAAATAAAAATGAGATGTAAAATTTATACTAATAAGTGACTTAACACAAAATTCAAGCGTGTTGTATCTACGTTATTATTTGTATGTGAGAGAAAGAAAAGAAAAAATACGTGTTCATTATTTTAGGGTTATCTATGTAAAAGGCGGACTAATTACTTTTTTTGATTCACCATACCTATTTTGTAACATTCATTTCTATACATTTAAAGTAGTGGAGCTCTTGAAGTTTCACATCAGGTGTTCCAGATCTTCGATTTTTATACGTCAATAGAGAGTGCTTATCAGATTGAACAACTTTTACTAAAACGTCATACCTTTATATGCTACAGTCTAGCTGGGCTCCTGGAATTCCACATCAGGTGTTTTAGATCTTCAATTTTTATAAGTCAGCAGAAAGTGCTTATCAGATTGATCAACTTTTGCTAAAACGTCATACCTGTATATGGTACAGAGTAGCTGGGCTCTTGGGGTTCCACATAAGGTGTTCCAGATCTTCAAATTTATTATCTCAGCAGAAAATGCTCATAACACGAAACAATTTTTGCTATGGCACCATTTTTGTATCTCTTATAGTTTTGTTTGTCTGTTGGAGTTCTGCATCAGGTCTTCAAGTTTCGAAGATAAATTATAGCCTATATGTTGACCCGGCTTAATACCAATACAACAAAGAAAAAATCATTGAAATCCGTTCAGTAGTTCGGAAGATTAGCGTGTACAAACAAACAGACATACAGACATACAGACATACAGACATACAGACAAACAGACAGATTTTTTTTTTTGGATTTGTGTTCCATTACTGTTTCTAAACCCCACCCAATTATTATTTTTTTAATATATTCAATGTACAGACACAGTTTTTTTACAGATTTATTATATGTATAGATATTGGGCATTCTGCTACTAATATAAGACCAATCGTATTCCAACGACATTCGATTGGTTTGTGATTGGTCTGCTATTTTGGTGATTTTGGTCTATACGATAGTTTGCTCTACAATCATATTGCAATCGTAAATCATTTGCAGACAAAATGATTCATTAATGAATGACAGAAAATGATAAAAACGTTTATTTCAAAGAAAAAATAGCGGAATGCCACATACGCTTCAATCGTAATCGAGTCGGGATTGGATCTCAGTCGAATGTGAATCGTATGTCGCTTAAGTAAAATTAGGAGAATAGGGCCCCTGTACTGAGTGTCGTGCATCGAGCACATACATGTTTGAGTGACATTGTTACCAACGTTAGTACGTAGCTTCACAACTGTTTACAAGAGAGTATATCTAAACTGTGGATTGTTATAATGTGTTCTTAGTATTTTATAAAGTAGTGTGAAGATGATATTATTTTTTTCTCAATGTGTTGTTTTCTTTTTATTTTGTGAAAATATTAATTGTTATAGCAGATTTTATTTTGTGAGTGGATACCAGTATAGAGACGATTATTAACTTATTATTTTTTCATGAATAAAGTTATTTAATTTCCAAGCTTGATTTTATTACAACCTTTATCTAAACCATAGTAAAAGGCAACATTTTTTGTTAGTAGTTATAGTCTGTTTTTTAATCTCGTAGACCAAGACTAAATTGAGACTTGCAAAATGTCAAATATACAAATAATGTTGCTAGCTTTTTTGTGCAGTGCTGTACTGACGATACCGGTTTGTTGAATCGTAACTTTTTATAGCTTTTTATCTATAATAGACGAATTTAATATTCATTCAAAGTTTTATATTTACAATTCACGTACGTAGGTACACATGACTGCACGACGTGCTACAAACTGCCAGGGATATCTGACCACGCAACTAGAGATGGGTAACTCAGGAGTGATAGATAAAAAGGATATGTATCTTTCCGTTCTTATCACTCACTCTTTGTATCAGTTCAAATCCGAATGTATCAGTGTATCTTTAACAACTCATTCAATCGTCGTCCTTTTGTATCTGTGTCGCACTCGCACACACAGCGTTGAGCGGCTGGCCTCACGGTTTCTCATCGGAAAGCTGGACTTTCATCTCTTTCGCACTTCCCTACTTAGAATGTTCTGTCTCACTTTCTCGATACCGAGAATAAGTGTTTGACCATTATTTTTATTTATTCATTCGATTTACACGGCTTTGTTAAAGCCGTGTAAATTACATAAATCGTAAACTTAAATTTTAAATGAAAAATAAAAACTTAAAAATTAAAAAGTTAAACTTAAAAAATATTACAAACTGATGTACGAATCTATCTATCCTAAACGAATCTATCACTCTTAGTTCAGTACTGATTTAGTGATACATTGGATTGAATTGAACGAAGCGTGTCACTCTGAGCAACAGTACAATGTCACTCGCGGATTCGAAAGGATATAGAGATACAAAAGAGTGATACATATCCCAGTGATCAAAAGATACATATCAATCTTTTCTTTTCAATGATACGTTTTTCCCATGTCTACACGCAACGCCATGCGTAAACATCAAGAATAAGCCCATTATTTCAGGATGACTTATTGTAAAAAAACGATACTTGATTTTATTAACGCTAAGTTTCGGTCGTGCCACATCACTATTTAAGAATTTGCAATGAACTGACCACACTCGTGTCAGTTTAGTCTACGAGATTAAAAAACAGACTATAGTAGGTACCCCCCAAAAGGCTCCGAAAGTACTAAAACTTTTGAAAAATTCTTTCACAGTTGGAAAGCTACACTCTTCCCGAGTAACATAGGCTATATTTTATCCCGGTGCGAACAGTAGTTCTTCAGGACGCGGCTGAGTACGCGGGAAAACAGCTATCATCTCCCGAGCCTTTTCACAACTATGTTGGAATCAGTCTAACCGCTTCCAGTCTAACCGGATGCAGCTGAGTACCAGTGTTTTACAAGGAGCGAGAGCCTACCCGACCACCTCAACCAAGTTACTCAGGCAACCCGATAAATCAAATCAAATCAAATCATTTATTTCATTTAGGCCTTTACAAGCACTTATGAACGTCAAAAATTATAAATAAGGTTGATTCTAGTTGCCCATTCCAAAAGTAGCTTCCTATGGAGAAGAACGGGCAAGAAACTCCATGGTTACTCTTTTTAAAACATAATGGGTATTACATTTGGTATGTAGTGCTTACAATATTTTAAGGGTTGACTCTGAGAAAGTTATACAATGCAAGTTGGACTAGGAATTAATTGATTAATTTTAATTATATGAGAAAATTATTATACAAACTAATTTTAAGAAGTTAATGAATTGAACAAACCAAGTTATATAAAGCAAAAAAAAATAAATAAAGACTTGATAAGAACGAAAACATGAATGAGTACAAAGATATTCCCAGACAACCTGCCAGTCGCCAGGGAGGCCACTCGTGCAAAGTAGGACTAACGCCATACATCCTTATCGTCAATATAGTCTTTGATTTTATAGTATGCTCTCTTAATGAGAGTAGACTTGACGACATTCTTGAATTTTTTATCTGTAAGGTCTGTTACACATTTAGGTAGCTTATTGTAAAAGCGAACACTACTGCGATACTCCTTCGTAAGACCAGTTGTCAGGCTTACTGGCTCGGGGCTGCGGGATTGTTCGAAAGAGTTACCGCGGCCCTGGTATATAAAAGGCCTACGACGGAACACGACGTGCCCGGTCAATTTATAATTTTTGACGTCGTTAAAAAAAAAGTCGCGGTGGCCTAGTGGGTAAAGGACCAACCTCTCAAGTATGAGGGCGCGGGTTCGATTCCAGGTCAGGCAAGTACCAATGCAACTTTTCTAAGTTTGTATGTACTTTCTAAGTATATCTTAGACACCATTGACTGTGTTTCGGATGGCACGTTAAACTGTAGGTCCCGGCTGTCATTGAACATCCTGGACAGTCGTTACGGGTAGTCAGAAGCCAGTAAGTCTGACACCAGTCTAACTAATGGTCGCTGCACACAGCGGGCGCGGCGCGACGGGACGGGACGGCGACGGGACGCTGAGCAGTTGTAATGTACTAGATATTACGGACGACATCACACAGAGCCGTCCCGCTCGGCGCGACGCGACGCGACGATCTAGTACATTGCGTCGCGTCGCCGTCCCGTCCCGCCGCGCCGCGCCCGCTGTGTGCAGAGACCATAAGGGGTATCGGGTTGCCCGGGGAACTGGGTTGAGGAGGTCAGATAGGCAGTCGCTTCTTGTAAAGCACTGGTACTCAGCTGAATCCGGTTAGACTGGAAGCCGACCCCAACAGGATTGGGAAAAAGGCTCGGAGGATGATGTTAAAAAAAAAACAAGGCGTACTGACTTCTGACAAAAATGAGGGAATATAAATAAAAAATAAAACCACACAGAAATCGCTTTGTACAAATCACAATTTATTGTATTTACAATCGCATAGCGCTGCGTACAAACGTAATACAGTAACTATATAAATATATTTCCACTTCACAACTACATACAGAACGGTCGGCAGAACTACTGTTACTGAAGAAAACCACCATTTAACACAAAGAAAAAAAAAAACTTATTAATAAGAATTATTAATAAAAATGATTAGTAAAAATGCTATTTCACGAACATTTTAAATAATCTGCCTCGCATATACCCAAAAAAAAAATTGAAAAAAATATTTCTCATGCGCTTCACACTTTTATCTAAACTGCATCAGTTTTCATGATATTTTCATACAAACATAGATTAGAATCTAAGAACACAAAAGATACCCAAAGTATGAAAATACAAAACCAGGATTTAATTCGTCAGATAACTTTTCAACTCTGAAATCAGCCACTAGGAACATCGCGAAAGTGTTTTGTACATACATTATTGAAAAATGCGCAGTCACTAACGACAAACTTCGGAGTGGTAAAGATACTTGAAAAGAACTGTAGTTTAAATAATAATGGCGTCCAATGCCGATTTCGGCCACGGCGGCTGTTCTCATATAAGGAGATCAGCCAGCTGCGCAGGACATATTATAGTGCACGAGCATTTGCGCAGACACAGGTGCACTCACTATTCCTTCACTCTCATAACCCGATGGGACGGCAATCCGACACCACCGGAGAAAGATATGTAGTTCCAACAGTAGTTCAGTAGTTCACACTAACCGTGATAGGGAACATTAATAGTTAAACTTATACATACGATATAAAACTAATAAGGTTATTAGAATGTAACAACGTTATATTTTTAACATAGCCGAGTCTATTATTGAAACAAAATCGGACTTTACTTATTTCAGTAGATGGGTGACTATATGCCTAGCCTTTTTCTATAACGTCCTTAGGGGCGTTACATGGAGCGACTGCCTATCTGACCTCTTCAACACAGTTACCCGGGCACGACAAACCCATTGGTACGATTGGTTGTCAGACTTATTGAGGCAGGTCACCCATCAAAGGTCTAACCGCGGCAAGCGCTATAAAGCCACGAACCATTAAGATATGTTATTTTGTTCTACCTTATAAATTTATTTATTTATATTATGGGTATTACAAATGTATACTTTTAATTAAAAAAAATAACATTACAAGATGCATGCATAAGTTGTAAGATCTAAGGAAACCTAACGTCCGGATTTAAGAGTCTATATCTAGACACAGCCAGAATTCTACCAGAAACTGTCCAGCTTTTATCTAAGTATAAGTAAAGTCCTGTTTAAAATAGTAACGTTATATTAACATCCGTGTTTAATTATTATTTTCAATCGCAGCTAACTAAAACGCCATTAAGCAATATCGTATCTTTGCGCAATTAAGCGCAGTTTTTGCGCAACTTTGCGCAACCACTGCGCAACTTTGCGCAACCACCACGGACGTTAATACAACGCGATACACACACCCTCGTGGACATTTCACCTAAGACTGCACACATTCATGGAATGTCATCTCTTAGACCATTTAAACATTGACAAATAGACGCAGGATGGGATAAACGAATACACTAGGCATGTTGATAGAGTTAACAAATAAGCGATTCTAATAAGGTTAACATAAAAGTCAGTTTTCTTAAATCAACTGCTTACAATGAATATTTACTTACAATTTTCAAAGTAAACAGCTGTTTTAAGAAAAACGGACGTTCATGTCAGTGAATTTGGGCCTAAGCCTTTCAGATTAGCTGTAATATGGACACTAATAAAAAAAAAACTGTACGAAAATGGATTTTGACATCTCTGCTTGGTTAAATGTGTACCTAGAAGTGACATCACAAAATTTCTAATTTTTAGAAGAGATGAATAATAATATGTGTCCAATATTATCAAATTATTTTTTTTCAACGTACCCATTCCATACAAAATAGCATATCGCTATAAGTCTATACACTTCCTGCATCAAAATGTTTTTATTGCTATCAAAAACACGAGGGACGCAAAATTTTCCTATTAAAGTCCAATTTTTCAATCATCAGTTAACTACCATTTGAAGAATAAATCATCATCTCCCGAGCCTTTTCCCAACTATGTTGGGGTCGGCTTCCCGTCTAACCGGGTGCAGCTGAGTACCAGTGCTTTACAAGGAGCGACTGCCTATCTGACCTCCTCAACCTAGTAACCCGGGCAACCCAAATACCCCTTGGTAAGACTTATTGGCTTCTGACTACCCGTAACGACTGCCAAAGATGTTCAATGACAGCAATCGGACGAATAAAAATGGCGGTTTGACATATTTTTAACCGACTTCCCAAAAACACTGAAAAGCAAAAAAAAAACTATTCTTAGGTGCATCGGCCTAGAAGTCGGTGGCTAAATAAACATATCATCATCCACTAGACACCGAATTCTAGGCCGATGCACCTAAGAATAGTATTTTTTTTGCTTTTCAGTGTTTTTGGGAGTCGGTTTTATTTTTTTGTAAAAAGTTTTTTTCTATACAAAAGCTGTCAAAACATATTCTTCATATAGAAATCAATAGGCGATTGAAAAATCGGCCTAGTACAACTGTATACACACATAATTACGTCTAGCTGTTTCTCTTTCACTCTTATTACGTTAGAAGAGTACAACAATACATCGAGTATAAATATTTTTTCTTGCTGATCAGTACATAAATAAATCGGTCCACACTTATGTATGACTAACATAATAAATGCAAAAGTAACTCTTTGTTGCAAAACTGCTGAACCGATGTTGATGAAATTTGGGCAGACTACACCTGCGTACATGCCACAAGTAATTCCTTTGAGACATAAAAAAAACTTGTATAATAATATTACAGTGGGTTGCATCATTTAACTATAACGATAACCGAACCATTTTCAGTTGTCAAATCGCCGATGTGAGCAATGCGCGACAAGCTATACGGCTGGTTATGGTTTGGTTATCGTTATAGTTAAATGGTGCAGCCCATCCTAAATACGGACCGACTTCAACCAACTATTATTTATATTACAAATGATTTATTTATTTCATGTAGACAGCTGCAGCCAGACAACATTATTTGCTTAATTCGAACCGTATTTTGTTAATTGTCATACAAAACTAATGCGTTTATATACTTGCTTTATTTCTATCGATTCTTTTACAGCCATTCCACGGAGACAAGTCATGTCCATTTTCAGCGACAACATAACAGTCCGTTGTTTCAGAAACAACTATTTACTTTGAAAATAGAACTTGAAAGTTCCAAGTAAGCCCGGCCGCAGACATTCGGTTTCCGGATTCGGTTTCCTGATCAGGAATTTAGATTCGGGATTCCGTGTCACTAGCGCACACGTCCCGGTTTTTTTTATTCGGAATTTACATGGCCAGTACGTAAAGAGGAACTATATTGAAAACACGACATCATGGACGATGAATGTGTGCTTCCAGGCCGATGTAAACGTGCCTTCGCAGTGAGAGACTCTTTTGTGATTGGTCAGCGATGACCGTATCAAATATGTTTCTTTTTATTATCTTTCGTACAAAGTCAGTGCTGTCAATGAGAGAAACAATAAAAAATTACATTTAGCGTAATCATAAAAATTGCTATTTACGCGACTATTGAGAGGGCTATGAAAGATATCGATTTTGAAAATTCTTTTGCAATAGAAATCCACCACTTTTTGTGAGTATCACAGACTATATTTTATTCTGCTATGGAAAGAAGTTCCCTCAGGACGCGAATCAACATTAACCACTTCACTGTCCACGATACAGACACAACAGTTAAACAATCGGTGTGTATCACATATGACTCGTGGAACAGGGAAGTTATTAAAATCGATAGAAATACAGCAAATATACGAAAAAAAAACACATAAAATTCATAACAGAAATGACATACCTATATAAAAAAGGAACATGTTTTACACACAACACATGAACGTTTATCGATAAACTAGTGACGTTACACGGCATACGATGAAATTGGGAAGTAGACTACACTATCATCCTCCGAGCCTTTTCCCAACTATGTAGGGGTCGGCTTCCAGTCTAACCGGATGCAGCTGAGTACCAGTGTGCCACAAGGAGCGACTGCCTATCTGATCTCCTCAAGCCAGTTACCCGGGCAACCCAATACCCCTCGGCTAATCTGAATTAAACATTGCAATAATCGATGGGAATAAATGCGACATATCTTTTAAAATATAGTAATTTAAGATACGGGTTTCCAAAATGATATAATAAATTGGATTTGTTTATTTGCAAAGTCTGACACCAGTCTAACCAAGGGGTATTGGGTTGCCCGGGTAACTGGGTTGATGAGGTCAGATAGGGCAGTCGCTCCTTGTAAAGCACTGGTACTCAGCTGCACCCGGTTAGACTGGAAGCCGACCCCAACATAGTTGGGAAAAAAGGCTCGGAGGATGATGTTTATTGGCAAATGATTTGTAAAATTCTTTCACTATTGGGAAGCTACACTTTTCCTGAGTAACATAGGCTACTTCTTATCCAGGTGCGGGAAGACGGGAACAGCTAGTAAAAGTCCCCAATGATGTCATATGCCGCGATGCGTAAAACTAAAGTTAGGATCTTAAAAAATCTAGTCAACGAATTCTTACATTTAAAGAAAATCACGGAGAGTCTAACACAGCTGTTTAATATTATTCTTAAAAGGATTAAAACAAAAAAAAATATATAATATACACTCTTTTGCAAAAAAAGGGGCACCTATGACAATATTGGTTTTAAGGACAAGCAGCCTTACTACAAAAACTTAAACATCTGTTGAACACTTGTCTAAAAATGTGGCTGCAAAATGGACCTTATTTATTTCAACTAAATCTGTCATTTTTTTTAGACAAGTGTTCAACAGACGTTTAAGTTTTTGTGGTACGATGGTTTATGTTTGTTTCAAAGGGTACACCGCGGCGCTGGTACATAAAGGGCTTAAGAAGGAACATGATGGGTTTTAGTCAGTAAGAGTCTGACACTCCCTCACGCTGCACCCACAGCGGGAGGGGTCATTCGATGATCTCCCACCAAAAATAAATTTCTCTATGCAAGCAACATATTCCAGTCATTCAAAATATTTTGAAACATACATATAGTAATTAAAACCAAAATTCTCACAGGAGCCCGTTTTTTTTTTCGCGAAACAGTTTTCTATAATAATAAAAAATACTTAAGTTTTCAAATTGTGATAATAATGAGTCGCAGACGCCTCTGAACTAACAGGTTTTATAATTATTATTTCATATCAATTAATTATAGTAATATAATTATATTTAATTTTGTCTTTTCTGATGTACTGAGAATTTATAAAAGTATTTAGTATAGGAAAATCCTTGATTGGTTTTGAATCAGAATATTTTACTTAGAATAAGTGAATACCTTTGTCTACAACAAATAAAAAATGCTGGCTGACAAAGTAGGTAATAGACGTTATATCTCACGAAAGCGGTTGTGCCTTATTAGTGTGTGTAAATATACATTAACATTGTGTTTGTGTGTTTAAGCTCATCATCATCATCATCTCAGCCATAGGACGTCCACTGCTGAACATAGGCCTCCCCTTAGATCTCCACAGATACCTGTTGGAGGCGACCTGCATCCAGCTGTGTAAGCTCGCTCGCGCTCAGTAGTGGTCGAGTCGCCGAGTCACACAAACACAATGAGCACGTACTTTAACGCACACACGTATGGCTCAACCGCTTTCGTGAGATAAAATATGTCCAAAATTTGTAGTATACATACTTAGTTTTTTGTAAGGCCAGTTTTTTTCATTATTTATTGACTAAAAAGTTGATGGTATTTACTCGATATATTTAGCGAAAAATAAGGAATATGAGTGAATCAAAATGATGTTATGTTTCAATTCTTAGTACATTGTAAAAGATTTAACATAATTAAAATAACGGTAGCATTTGAAAGCAGTTTGTCGTACGTAAAATAGTTTTATATAAAACTAGCTTTCCGCCCGCGGTTTTACCCGCGTCCCGAGATAACTGCTTCCCGTAGCCGGATGGTGACAAAAACTATCCTATGTCCTTCTCCTGGCTATAAACTACCTCCCTGCCAATTTTCAGCTAAATCGGTTCAGCCGTTCTTGAGTTATAAGTGGAGTAACTAACACGACTTTCTTTTATATATATAGATAAAGTCATGTTAGTTAAAGTATTTATAACTCAAGAATGGCTGAATCGTTTAAATCTGAAAGTCACGGGAGAAGGACATAATGTAGTTTCTGTCACCATAAAAATATATTTTTTTAAAACAATCAAACGGTGTGAGAATGAAGACGATTCTGAATTCATACAGCCTTACTACAAAAACATAAACATCTGTTGAACTCTTGTCTAAAAAAAGTGTGGCTGCAAAACGGCCCTTATTTCAACGTCATAGTCTGTAATTTTTTTAGACAAGTGTTCAACAGACGTTTAAAAGTTTTTGTGGTACGACCGATTGTGTTTATTAATTTCTGACACTTACGCGAATATTAGACATTTAAATAAAACTACTTTTACTAATAATTATTAATATTATTTAATCCCGACGTTTCGGATCCTTTACAGCATCCATGGTCAAAAAAATGCTAACAGAAGTCTGTAAAAGTAAATTTAAAGTTTTATTTAAACGTTGTGTTTTTATACGAACGCCCAGAATCCTAATTCCTAACTAATATTATAAACTAGCTTTTGCCCGCGACTTCGTTCGCATGGAATAGTGGCATCCGGCAGATTTTTGGTTTGAACAATAGATGGCGCTGTATGTCCGGAATAAATTGTATTTTTTATTTTTATTACAAAAAATAAAAATAAAAAATACAATTTATTCCGGATGTCCTTCTCCTGGCTCTAAACTACCTCCCTGCCAGTTTTTAGCTAAATCGGTTCAGCCGTTCTTGAGTTATAAGTGGAGTAACTAACACGACTTTCTTTTATATATATAGAGGTAGATGTGAAAGTAACTCTGTCTGTCTGTCTTTTCTTCACGCCTAAACTACTGAACCGGTTTGTGTGAAATTTGGTACAGACATAGTTTGAAACTCGAGAAAAGATATAGGAGAGTTTTTATTACAAAAAAAAAAAATATTCCGGACATATAGCGTTATCTATTGGTCAAACCAAAAATCTGCCGGAAGTCACTATTCCACGCGAACGAAGTCGCGGGCAAAAGCTAGTTATTTATAAAGATTTTGAAAATTCTTTTTCTTTTGATAATAGATCAGTGAACTTAGACTACTAGTAGTATGACAAACGGCTGGTCAAAGTCTACCGTTACCTCTGGCGACTACCGCTGTGGTGTGTCAGTTATGACGTCATCATGTCACTCACGTTGCCGCCGCTGACGCCCGCCGCGCCCTTCAGCAGGTCGTTGATATCTCGGCGGAACATCGACAGGTTTTGTGTGAACCTGAAAAAATTATATATATTTTTTACTTCAAAGCATCTGTTGACACATCACGCCATCTAGCGGTATATTAGATAAACCTTTAGTACTGTTTTCTCTTGTTCTGCCAACAAGTGTCCTCGACACATGAAATACATAAAGCGATCATTGTCCATTTATCTAATACTAGCCGTTTTCCCGCGGTTTCACCCGCGTCTCGTGGGAGCTACTGCCCGCACCGGGATAAAATATAGCCTATGTTACTCGCAGATAATATAGCTTTCTAATGGTGAAAGAATATTTAAAATCGGTCTAGTAGTTTTTGAGTTTATCCATTACAACAAAACAAACAAAGTTTTGCCCTTTATAATATTAGTATAGATATTCATATTCATTCTATCAAATAATTAATTCGGTCCATCATTCATTCGAAACGAAAGTTGCCCTTTTCCATTTGGAGCTCTCAAGCCAAACATCAAACTACATACATAACATTTTGAAGATGAAATTTCATGGTTGTAGTTTAAGTTGCTCCTGCTGCTCAACCATCATCTGCCGAGCCTTTTGCCAACTATGTTGGGGTCGGCTTCCAGTCTAATCGGATGCAGCTGAGTACCAGTGCTTTACAAGGAGCGACTGCCCATCTGATCTCCTCAACCCAGTTACCCGGGCAACCTGATAACTGTAGGTAGTCCGATAACTGGTGTCAGGCTTCTGACTATCTGTAACTGCTGATTTAACTTACAGCTCACTCGATAAGAGGACGAATCCATATAGTGACCATAGCACAGTTCTCACCTGTCCCTATTCTTAGTAAGCAGATTAGGTTCGATTCCCGCCATTAAGCCGTTGAACCAATGCGCCAGCTGTTGCTGCTTGTCGCGAGGCTGCTGGGAGATCATGTCCTGTCTGATGCGGCCGAACTGTTCCTCGTTGAGGAGTATCAGCCCGAGGAGAGGACGGGACATCGACCACTGGTTGCAGCAGTCTTCGAACATTATTACGTTTAGTACCTGCAAAATATAAGTTGACATTAATCATTTTTAACCAACTTCAAAAAAAGATAGTATGTATTAATATGTATGTACTTGTGCGCAATTATCCAGGCGTTTAGCTGAACCGCCTTTAATGCGATATTCAGCACAGTATAGTCCACCTAAAATGGAGTGGATTACAAAAAGCCGACAAAATCCATGTTTCCTTCATTTTGAGTAAATTGCAAAAATCAGTATCAAGAAGTTGAAGACTATCATTACATTTTGGGAAAATTGACATCATAAAAGTATGTCTGGAGATATGGTAAGCGCAAAAGAAAAAAAACGGAATCCTTAAAAATAAAATCCTAATAAATTCTTTTTCTTATGATTTGGCTTTAATTTGATTAAATCGACTCTAAAACACATTTCCACCAACAGCCTATCATATTTTTTATAAATAACTATTTACTTTGAATATTCACGTTCAAAGAAAACTGGTTATAAAGTACTCACAGTGGCTAACAGTTGCTGCATGATCTCGGGCCGCCTCTGCAGCACCTCTATGAACATGTTGCTCGTCTCCGGCGCCGCCGCCCGCGGCGTCGACAGTTTACTGCTCGCTGTAGACAAATACATTGTTAGTTAATATACAATCTATATATATAAAAATGAAACCCGCTTTCCGTTGTCACGACATAACATGAAAACGGCTTGACTGATTTGGCTGAAAATTAGAGGGGAGGTAACTTAGACCCGGGAGTTTTTGTCACCATCCGGCTACGGGACGCGGGTGAAACCGCGGGCGAAAGCTAGTAATATTATAAAATGAAGACAGATCAAGACACAGATTATTCTTTATTGTACACCAAGAAAATTAAAAACACAGGAAATCACAAAGAACAGTACAATAGGCGGTCTTACGATGGAGTCAACGTATTCTTCAGACATTGAAAAAAGGCGACTTAGGCCACATTTGATCCGGGTACGGAAATACATTTCATCGGGGACACGGGTGAAACCGCGGTTAAATACAAAGTAACATTATAAAGCTAAGGAGTATGATTGTTTGAACACTAATTTCAGGAGCTTCTTGCCAGATTTAAAATAATTACAGTGTAAGATAGCTCATTTATCGTGAAAGGCTATAGATTACTTTTAATCGAGGTACGAGACGTAGTTCCCTAACAGATAACAGTACTATGTGTAAATACTCACATTTCTGCACTAACTGTTTGAATAGATATGTGACTATGTGATCTAGCGTGGCGCAGCATCCTGTACATACACTCGTGTCTGAAACAACAAACAAAATCATTTAATTATAATTATTTCTCAATCCTTCCTTGTGTGAGAAGTAGGGACCCAGCATTGGGATGATAAACTCACTATTTCTCTACTCTCATGAGAGTGAAGGAATAGTGAGTGCGCTATAATATGTCCTGCGAATCTGGCTGATCTCCTTATATGAGAACAGCCGCCATAGCCGGACCACGGGACAACAGAGTCCCGGAGTTTGGCTGAAGCCAGCATGCTAAAGCCTTTTTGAGACAACTTTAATGGAGTGGTGACACAAAACCGGCGATTATCCCTGTATACACTATATCAAGGACAATCCCGGATTTTAGGGGTTCCGTACCCAAAGGGTAATACGGGGACCCTATTGTTTTCGTTCCTCTGTCCGTCCGTCTGTCACCAGGCTGTCTCATGAATGTGATAGTTAGAGAGTTGAAATTTTCACAGATGATGTATTTCTGTTGCCGCTAGAACAACAAATACTGAAAACTAGAATAAAATAAATATTTCGGGGGGCTCCCATACAACTAACGTGATTTTTTTGCTCAGTTTTGCTCGGTATCCATAAATATACATATATAGAATATTAGTTTGGATGGTACGGAAACCTACGTGCGCGAGTCCGAATCGCATTTGGTCGGTTTTTTTTTGCTCATTTTTGCTCGATATCGATAAATATATATTATATCGAATATTAGTTTGGATGGTACGGAACCCTTCGTGGGCGAGTCCGACTCGCACTTGGCCGGTTTTTATATTATTATGAATGTAGTTACCTAGAGCAGTAAGTCCTTCCGAGATGGAGCACAGTATATAGAGAGTGGCGTCGGGCTGCAGCGACGCCAGGAACGGCATGTGGTCCTGCGCCAGCCTCTCTAACAACACGTAGTATGTCTGCGATAGCTTGGGGTAGTCCTGAAATAAATTAACAATACGCAGTTTTGTATACAGTCCTCTTAAATGTCGATAAGAAACTAAATTCCTTACACCAGTTCTGGCATTTGTCTATTCACCCCTGCTACCCATTGAAACGTAAAATTGGTTTCTGCGTAGCCACTTGCACTATCTTTCGTGACGACCAAAACTTCTAAATAACTAACCTATATTTCCACACTTTGATTGCAAAGGAATACGTTTATGATGTCAGTACGTCAGACGTACCTGGTCTTCATGTTCAATCGAATCAATTTTGATATAATAAAAAAAATATATAATAAATAAATAAATAAATAATTTGGTACTTATGCAAGAAACTGACATCCTGAATGAACACAGTATACTTTTTATTCCCATCTGGTATTCAGCTGCATCCGATTTTATAATTAATACTTACAAGTAGATCACTCTGTGGTATACTGAGGAGTAACTTGACGAACATATTGAGTGCGTTATCGAGTGCCTCGTCACCGTATAACCTGAAACATATAAAAATATAGATTTTCAAAAATAAAGGTAAGTAGTTTGTTGCATTAATCACACTAATATCATAAAGACGTAAGTTTGTAAGTATATGTTTATTAGTTCTTCACCTTTCTCATCTTTCTCAGGGATAGACTGTTGGTTTTTTAAACACTGTCTACAGACTTTCTTGCCGGTTCATCTTCACGAGACGCACTCTTTGGAACTGTGCAACTAGCTTGACGTTTCGAAAGCTAGTTTTGATCCGGGTGTGGGAAGTCTTTTCATTTGACGATAGAAAGTACTTCGTAAAGTATTTTTCAGAAAATATTTTTTGAAAGTCAAATGAAAGTCAAATCATTTATTTCATTTAGGCCTTTACAAGAACTTATGAATGTCAAAAATCAAAAATATGTTAGGTTCTAGTTGCCCATTCCAAAAGTAGTTTCCTATGAAGAAGAACGGACAAGAAACTCCATGGTTACTCTTTTAAACATATTTTATTATTAATTAAAAGATAATAATAATAGTTACCTGAAAACGCCAAAGTTAGCGTAGTTCCCGCAAAGCGCAGCCTTCAGTATGGAAAAACATAGTGAAATGCCTTTCAGCTTCATCGCGTACATCTGTTTCTTAGCCACGTCTATCGTTAGTATTCTGCTGCCTGAAATATACATACAAATCATTTATTAATTTCAGGAACTATTAATAACTAGCTTTCGCCCGCGGCTTCACCCGCGTCCCGTAGCCGGATGGTGACAAAAACTATCCTAAAACCTTCTCCTGGGTCTAAGTTACCTCCCCTCTAATTTACAGCCAAATCGGTCAAGCCGTTTCCATGTTATGTCGTGACAACGGAAAGCGGGTTTCATTTTTATATATATAGATAGATTAATCTTTATCTATACTTAGTAATTTTATAAAGAGGAAAACTTTATTTGTAACGGATAAACTCAAAAACTACTGGACCAATTTAAAAAATTCTTTCACTAGAAGGCTACATTATCTGCGAGTAACATAGGCTATATTTTATCTCGGTACGGGCAGTAGTTCCCACGGGTGAAGCCGCGAGGTGGAATAGAACACATCTTTTTAGGGTTCCGTACCCAAAGGGTAAAACGGGACCCTATTGTTTTCGCTCCTCTTTCCGTCCGTTCGTCTGTCACCAGGCTGTATCTCATGAACCGTGATAGTTAGAGAGTTGAAATTTTCACAGATGATGTATTTCTGTTGCCGCTATAACAACAAATACTGAAAACTAGAATAAAATAAATATTTTGGGGGGCTCCCATACAACAAACGTGATTTTTTTTGCTCATTTTCGCTCTGGTACGGAACCCTTCGTGCGGGAGTCCGACTCGCACTTGTCCGGTTTTTTAAAGTCTGTTAAAATTACAGCGTTTAACATAAAAGGTGTTCACACTTACCTACTCGTTCCTACTTCCTAGCTTGTTCTTTTTTTTATTTTACCACGTTTTTGTGTTTTTTCATGTGTATTTGCTTGTTCTGTTTTATGTACTATATGACTTACCATAAGCACAGATAATGCCGTCAGCTTCAGCACGGGGGTGGTCAGCGCGGGCTCCGAGAACCACTCCTCAATACCACTTTTTTTAACGATGGTAAAAATCATCAAATGGCCCCTCCCGCTGTGGGTTAGCAGCGGTGAGGGAGTGTCAGACTCTTACTGACTAAAAACCGTCGTGTTCCGTCGTAGGCCGCGTATGTACCAGCGCCGCGGTAACTCGCGCGAACAATCCCGCAGCCCCGGTGGACCCCGCTGGGATTGTCTGCCGCTCAGTAACGGATAAAATTACTTTAATATAGAAGGTATTCTCACTCACCATAAGCACAGATAATGCTAGAAAGTTCTCTGAACAGCAGTATTCCGTTGGGCGAGGACACGTCGAAGTGCAGCCGCTGGTTCCTGTTCTGCGCGAGTTCAGCCGTCAGCTTCAGCACGGGGGTGGTCAGGGCGGGCTCCGAAAACCATACTTCGATGCCTCGGAGTAAGACTTTCATGTATACTGGGTAGCTGGGGGAAATAATCATTAATATTAAAATAAAAAAAATGAATTTTCGGTCCCGTTTAACCACTAATCGAAAGGAACCTTTTTATCATTTTCTTTTTCGACGCCCTATATTAGTTTTAAATGTAAATATAGACGCCCTTAATGCAAATATAGATTTAGTTTACTTAAAAATAATGTACAGTATATTTTTAGCAGTAAATAAAGATATTTTCTATTACAGTTCATAATACACGCTATAGTCTGTGAAAGATTTTAATAGCGAAGGCTCAGTATTAGGGTCCCATTTTACCCTTTGGGCGCGGAACCCTAAAAATATCTTAATAATCTTTTAATAACCATTACTGAGTCTTTTTTTATGGAAATCATCAAATGCCCCCTCCCGCTGTGGGTAAGTAGCGTTAGGGAGTGTCAGACTCTGATCGACTAAAACCCATTATGTTCCTTAGTAGGCCTTTTATGTACCAGCGCCGCGGTAACTCTTTCGAAAAAAAAAAGTATCATTAACAAAAATATACTCACATCCAATCAAACAGCATCATATAAGTAGTTTTAGTGTTGAAAGCGAACGCGAGGCCTCTCAGATCTCGCGCGAGGCCTATCAGCGTCTTCTTGGCGTCTTCAGAGTTGAACATCGTCGACTCCGGACCGCTTAGGAGGCCGATTATACTTTCGAATGCCGCTGTAAATTTGAAAATAGACGTTTTTCTAAATATGTAATGTAGAAATGTAAATATATGTAATTTAGAAAATGTTTTTCTATATCTATACTAATATTATAAAGCTGTAGAGTTTGTTTGTTTGTTTGAACGCGCTAATCTCAGGAACTACTGGTCCGATTTGAAAAATTCTTTCAGTGTTAGATAGCCCATTTATCGAGGAAGGCTATAGGCTACTTTTTATCCCGGTACGGGAAGTAGTTCCCACGGGATGCGGGTGAAACCACTGGCAGAAGCTAGTATGTAATAAAAAGTTTGTTTGTACCGCAAACTACTGAACCGATTTGAAAAATTCTGTCACTGTTGGAAAGCTACACTCTTCCCGAGTAACATAGGCTATATTTTATCTCGGTAAGGGCATCATCCCCGGGATGCGAGTGAAAACAGTAAAGGAATTTTGAGTGAGTAGTTTCCGAGTCAAAAGTTAAAAAAAAACCTCTTTGCAATATTAAACGATTCAATAGGGTGTTTTAACTTAAAGCCTTACTACAAAAACTGAAACATCTGTTGAACACATGTCTAAAAAAGTGTGACTGCAAAACGGACCTTATTTTAACACCTGACATTTTTTAGACATGTGTTCAATAGACGTGTAAAAGTTTTTGTGGTACGACGGTTGGTGTTTTTCAATGCCGTCACACAATGCCGCTAAGCCGTAACGTTCAACATGAGTAAACACTATGATTACCAGTGAGCGGCATCATGAACGCCAGGAAGCGGTCCTCGTCCTCCCCCAGGTCCACCATGAGCAGTCGGCCCAGTGCCGTGTACAGCATGCTGCGGCATCGCATCTCTGCGGCTCCGACTCCTGCTATGCCGAGGAATGGAAAGTGTTCCGCCTGGAATAACATAAAAAAAGTCTAAATAATAGTAAAAAAAAAAAAACTAAAAAAAAACACGCGAGAAGTTCCTCTGAAGTATTTGGGCAAAAGGTTTTTCCCAACTATGTGGGGGTCGGCTTCCAGTCTAACCAGATGCAGCTGAGTGTGCCACAAGGAGAGACTGCCTGCTTGACCTCCTCAACCTAGTTACCTGGGCATCCCAATATCCATTGGTTAGACTGGTGTCAGACTTACTTATATAATGGCACTATATTTATATACCAGTAAATAGTACAATAAACTGCAATACTAATAACTCCAAAAACAACCCTATTATTATGTTCCGAAAAAACAGAATAAAAATTTACGTTTTGAAATCTGGGTATGGACATTAGTTTGTGAGACAAGCTTGTCTTCCCGAGTAGCATATCCTATATTCTATATTTTTGTATTTATTTTTTTATATTTTTATGATTAACGCTCAATCCGTCTCCGTGTGAGAGGAGGCCTTTGCCCAGCAGTGGGACGATAAAAAAGCTGTAACAGTATATATTGTATATTTTAGACCGACCGTCTTCGCAATGAGCTGCCCCAGTACTTCAGGAATATAAGTAATTCTCACCGTATGATGTGTAAGCATGAACTGCACTTCGTCCAGCTTGACTAGCTTCCTCACGCAGGAGTAGCCGCCGCTCAGGTCGCTGAGTAGACCGAGCGTCTTCGCAATGATCTGCTCCGAGCTGCCCCAGTACTTCAGGAATATAAGTAATTCTCACCGTATGATGTGTAAGCATGAACTGCACTTCGTCCAGCTTGACTAGCTTCCTCACGCAGGAGTAGCCGCCGCTCAGGTCGCTGAGTAGACCGAGCGTCTTCGCAATGATCTGCTCCGAGCTGCCCCAGTACTTCAGGTTTGTTATTCTAGAAAACATAATAAATTTTTGAGCCATTTATGTTAACAGTGCATGAAAAAATAAATAATGTAGTAAGGACAAAGGTGCTTATTTCGTATAAAATCTCTTCCGGCATTTTTTTGCATAGGTACCGCACTATTTTATAAAACGCAAAAAACAAAAATTCGCTTTATGAGATCGTCACTCTAAGGCGCTTTGCACATGGAGCAACTATTGGAGCAACTGGCAACTAGCTGTTTACATATATTTCAATTGAACCGCGCACACATAGCAACTCGAGTTTCAAGTTCCGGTAATCGTCAACAGTTTTCAGTTGCTGTAATCGATGACTAAGATAGTTCCTAATTGCCGCAGCTAGCAACTGTTAAATATTATACCGGTTTTTAAAGTTGCCGGTTTCCTCAATCGTCAATCGCAACGCGTCCGGCAATTTCACACCCTCCCTCCCCTCTCCCTGTGCCCGATCATTCCAGTCAAGTGCCGCTCAATACGTCGTTGCTCACAGATTGCCATAAAATTGCGGCAAACGTAAACGTTATAGCAACCATCAACTTTTTACAAGAAACTTTTAAAATGTTGATAGTTTCCTCAACTTAAGTTGCTCCATGTGTAAAGCGCCTTAATATTTATGTGAAAGCGGCAACAGAAATGTCTGTTCAATGTTGGGATCGGCTTCCAGTCAAACCGGATGCAGCTGCCTATCCGACCTTCTCAACCCAGTTACCCGGGCAACCCTACACCCCTTGGTTAGACTGGTTGTCAGACTTACTGGCTTACCGACTACCCGTAACGACTGCCAAGGATGTTCAATGACAGCCGGGACTTATATACTTAGAAGGTGCATACAATCTTCGAAAAGTTGCATTGGTACTTGCCTGACCTGGAATCGAACCCACACAATCATACTTGAGATTGGTTCTTTACCCACTAGGCCACCACGACTTTTTATAATAGTAGCTTCTGCCCGCGGTTTCACCCGCCCATGACTGTTTCCAGTGGTCGGATGGTGACAAAAATATCCTATGTCCTTCTCCCGGGTCTAAGCTACCTCCTCTCTTATTTTCAGCTTAAACGGTTCAGCCATTCTTGAGTAATAAAATGTGTAACTAACACGACTTTCTTTATATGTATAGAAGATAAAAATACCTCTTCCTGCAGTCGGGTAAATAGAAGAAGGCCTATAATACTCACATTTTCCTCATGAGCACACTGAGCAGTTGGCTCTCGTCAGCCAGGCCGAGCACGTCGCTGAGTCTCCGGTACACCTTGCTGTTCTTCTGCACCTGTTCACCCACGTAGATCTTGCGGAACTGCTCGAAGAACGACATCATTGCTAACTCTAGCTTCTCGCAGCCACCCTGGGAATGACAAGTAAATGTTAGTTACTGTTACAGCCTTTTTATCGTCCCACTGCTGGGCTGCGGCCTCCTCTCACACGGAGAAGGATTGAGCGTTAATCACCACGCTTGCTCAATGCGGGTTGGTGATTTCAGACTTTATAGTCCAGGTTTCCTCAAGATGTTTTCCTTCACCTTTTTATCAGCCATTGGTGTCCAAGATATACTTAGAAAGTACATACAAACTTAGAAAAGTTGCATTGGTACTTGCCTGACCTGGAATCGAACCCGCGCCCTCATACTCGAGAGGATGGTTCTTTACCCACTAGGCCACCACGTGTTCTCATCAAGACTATATACCTTTAGTTAAATGCCTAGTTTTATACTGGCCAAGTTTAAGCCTAATAGAATACGCACCTGTGTCAACAAGTCTGACACCAGTCTAACCAAGGGGTATCGGGTTGCCCGGGTAACTGGGTTGAGGAGGTCAGATAGGCAGTCGCTTCTTGTAAAGCACTGGTACTCAGCTGAATCCGGTTAGACTGGCAGCCGACCCCAACATGATTGGGAAAAAGGCTCGGAGGATGATGAGTATTCGCACCTGTGCCAGCCTTGAGTCGGTGAGGTCCATGAGCTGCAGCACGCGGCAGACGAGCTCGCCGTCCATGGCGTCGTTCTCGTCACACGTGTTGACGGACGCCCGCCCGCCTATCGCAGCGCCGATTATATACACCAGCCAGGTTAGCTGACCTGAAAAGAGATTAAGTATGAGATAAAATTTAGTACGGATTAAGTAAACCAATTATTGAGAATTAAAAAAGATTTTCCGAAGATTTCGTATGGAGATAGCTCGAATTCTATAGAAGAATTTCTTTTGACATAAGCTGTGCCCTTGTACAATTTTTTTCTATTATTCATTCTTGTCTGTGTTTTTATGTGTACATAAACTGTTTCATAAATAAATAAGAACATACATAGAATATTTTTATATTATATAATATCTTGTATATTTACCTTGCAACACCAATATCTGATGTGGCTGTGTTTCAACGCTATAGGCCGCGGCCGCTCTATCAAAGTGGGCGACTAAAAGTTGACAAGTCTTGCCGTACTCGCAGCGACCGACCACTGAAAGTTGCTCTAATTGTTGCTGTACTGTTCCCGCGTCGTCTAGCGGGTCTTCTAAACCGTCCCTGAAACAAAAAAAAAAATGTTTTATTTAAGGCCAGCCCATGTGATTTTTTTTGTAGGAGAAAAATAAAACACTGATAGCAATAGTGTACCGCACATTTCATACAATAAGTCGGTCAGAAAAATCCTAGTTTGAACGTCCTACAAAAAATTTGCTCGACTATCTCTCCTACAAAGTCTGACGTGGGCTGGCGGTCTTTCACGAAGAGGTCTTTCGCGACTTTGTTCGCGTGGAATAGTGACTTCCAGCAGATTTTTAGTTTTACCCACATACTTCCTGCTCTATCGATGCCGACTTTTGACCAATAGATGGCGCTGTATGTCCGGAATAAATTTCATTTTTATTTTTTGTAATAAAAACTATCCTATGTCCTTTCTCAAGTTCCAAACTACGCCTGTACCAAATTTCACACAAATCGTTTCAGTAGCTAAGGCACGAAGAAAAGACAGACAGACAGAGTTACTTTCGCATTTATAATATTAGTTTGGATACCTGATGACGCAGGCGACGGAGTCTAACCGACTCCCGATGTAGGCCGCCGTGACTCCCGGCGCGTATGTCTCGAGGAGATGAGGTTCGCTGGCCTTCACGTAGGGAACTGACGCCACCATGCGTTGCCACAGCGAGAGGAGGTAGTGTACCGAGTTGGGAGCGAATTGCCACATCTGTAGTGTAAAATATAATATTATAAAGAGGTAAAAAAGGTAAGTTTGTATGTAGGGGGTAATCTTTGGAACAGTTGGTCGGATTCCCAATTGTTTTTCTCTGATAGATAGCTACAATGTTCTTGAGTGCCATAGGCTATATTTTATCCCGGTAGGGGCAGTAGTTCCCACGGGACGCGCGTGAAACCCCGAGAAAACGGCTAGTGTAAAATATTTAGAGTAAAGTCAAAGTAAATTTTTGGCGTTTTCTCGCTGTTTCACCCGCGTCCCGTGGTGACTCCTGTCCGTACCGGCATTAAATTTAGCGTGTGTTACTCGCAGATCTATAATGTAGCTTCTTACTAATGGAGAACGAATTTTGAAATCGATCCAGTAGTTTTGAGTTTGTCCATTACAAACAAACATACAAAATACGGTGTGCGGGGGACTAGGAACGTCACTGTTTTCTCCCTAAAACGCCTTCTTTGGACTTGACCATTTTTTTTTAATACCAAAAATCGTTGACAGACTTCTCAAAGAACCGGAACGCCTCGTTAGTTCACTCGTAACTTTTCGTCTTAGTCATGCCCACTGTACGAATTTGATTTAGAAGAAGGTGCCGGACATACCTGCATTATGGCATCTCCGTTCAACTCTCCTTACTCCGTGGCATCAACGTAGTACAAAGTAGGCGTACCTGTAGACTCTGCACAGTGAACTTGGCGATGAGCTCGATGAGACGAGGGTAGCTGTCCACCATGACGAGCTCACCCAGCTGGTAGTTAGACTTCAGCCGCGCCAGGAGTCGGCAGAACTCGTGGTAGTTCGTCGGGTCTGATAGGCCCTGTAATATTATATAACACAATAATTTTAATATAAATAAATGAATTGTTTATTACTTCACTTTGTACATAAATTTACAATATACTGTTATACTGTTACAGCCTTTTTATCGTCCCACTGCTGGGCTGCGGCCTCCTCTCACACGAAGAAGGATTGAGCGTTAATCACCACGCTTGCTCAATGCGGGTTGGCGATTTCAGACTTCATATTCCAGGTTTCCTCAAGATGTTTTCCTTCACCTTTTTATCAGCCATTATTGGTGTCTAAGATATACTTAGAACGTACATACAAACTTAGAAAAGTTGCATTGGTACTTGCCTGACCTGGAATCGAACCCGCGCCCTCATACTCGAGAGGTTGTGGTGGAATTCCATACATACCTGCGTATTATCCAATATCCTGAGCACTCCAGCGGCCAGTCGGTTCAGGAACTTGGCTCGTTCATTGGAACTGAAGAGTGACCTTCGTACGGAAGCCAGCTGTACCAGACACGCGAGTGCTAAGCTGGCCAGAGCCCCGCCTAGTAGGTGGTAGAGCTCGAAGAATAGGTCCAATGTGCCGGACTCTAGGAATGTAGGCCGCCACGATGTCGGTATCTGAAAGGGAAGTCATACAATTAATGCCACTTTTCGTTGTGATTTTATAACTCATGATAAAAGATAAAACCGGCCAAGTGCGAGTCTGACTCGCACACGAAGGGTTCCTTACTATTGTTTATATGAGCAAAAAAATCACGTTTGTTGTATGGGAGCCCCTAAAATATTTATTTTATTCTAGTTTTCAGTATTTGTTGTTATAGCGGCAACAGAAATACATCATCTGTGAAAATTTCAACGCTCTAACTATCACGGTTCATGAGATACAGCCTGGTGACAGACGGACGGACGGAAAGAGGAGCGAAAACAATAGGGTCCCGCTTTACTCTTTGGGTACGGAACCCTAAAAGGTCATTTATTCAAAGTAGGCTGAAAATCAGCACTTTTTAAAGGTACACTTAACATAAGACAGCCTCCAAAACGCCCGCCCTTCACCACTTCCTATGTGATTTTTACAGGGAAGAAGTGGTGGAGCAATCTCACCTATCCAAACGAATGTTTAGGCTTTGTTCGGACTATTTAGTAGATGGCAAAGTGACTACATGCTGACTGCACAGTGACAGTGTAGTAACACCACAGTGACTGCACAGTGACACTCACCTGCACAGTGCACAGGTCGTCGCTGGACTCGTCGCTGGTGGTGCCTATGAAGTCGAAGGTGAGGCAGTTGTGTGCCAGCCGCAGCAGCGCCGCCACCAGCGCGTGCTGCCTCTCGTCAGACAGTTCTAGAGGTTTGCCTCGCATCGTGCCCAGTAGAGAACACGATAGACGGAACATCTCGAACAGTTGACTGTCCCTGGAGAAGTAAAAAAGAGTCGGTAGTGCAAGGAAACAATGTTAATCTATACTAATATTATAAAGCTGAAGAGTTTGTTTGTTTGAACGCGCTAATCTCAGGAACTACTGGTCCGATTTGAAAATTTCTTTCAGTGTTAGATAGGCACGGGATGCGGGTGAAACCGCTGGCAGAAGCTAGTGATAATGATAAATGTTTTATTGGCATAAAAATAAGGTACAATTATATTGGAAGCCCTGGCTCCTGAGCTAGGCGAGACCTGCGTTACAGGAGCCAGTGTCTTCACCCGTTTGTAGAACAACACTTTATATGCAATAAAATCTAAGGACAAAATGGGTAATTCACTATAGGTAAGGTAACTACAGACCGCCCAAGTGCGAGTCGGACTCGAGCACGAAGGGTTCCGTACCATTATTTATAAAACGGACAAAAAAATCACGTTTGTTGTATGGGAGCCCCCCAAAATATTTATTTAATTCTAGTTTTCAGTATTTGTTGTTATAGCGGCAACAATAATACATCATCTGTGAAAATTTCAGCTCTCTAACTATCACGGTTCATGAGAAACAGCCTGGTGACAGACGGACGGACGGACGGACAGATGAGCGAAAACAATAGGGTCCCGTTTTACCCTTTGGGTACGGAACCCTAAAAATGAATGATATGCTTGCTCTTTTACCGAGTGGTGTGATGAGAGTCTGAACGTAAATATGTATGGGTTGTGTGTATGCATGTGTATGTGTGTGAGAGTGTTATTGTCATCATGAGTACTGTTCTTTGATAAGGTATTCCATCTGGTCGTAATAAAGTGTTTGAAGCCATGATTTAAGTATCTTTTTAGTTTAAAATATAAAAGTACCTGAAAGACGAAGCAATTTTCCTATGTTTGGCGAGGGAGCGGTTGGCATCAGCCTCGGAGACCTGGTTCATTTCCACCACCAGCTGAGAGAGTAACTGTACCCCTATCGTGCACAGGTCTTGACTCTGTTGACAAAAAAATAAAACTAAAAAAAACTACAATAACACGCTGTTATAACCACCATGTTCCTTCTTGAGCCCTTTATATACCAGGGCCGCGGTAACGGTGCGTGTACACGGTGCATGTAGCTGGAGCAAGTTAACATGCGCAAGTGACAAGAGCACGCGAGTGGGTGTTTTGCTTTGGTACATGCGCAAGTCGCTGGACCCGTGTGTTTCTAAAATGCATGCAACCTGCGCATGTACCTCAACATGCGCGAGCTACTTAAACCGTGTAGTAGATGCACACAAAATACACGTGAAAATCATTACAAGACTTTTCTAGCGTGTCTAAACGCAGCTGTGACACGATGTTCCATCATGAAGTTCTATTTCATATATCTTCCGGCTCCATCATCAGATCAGATTGACAGTACCATATCATTGTATTGTCATCATAACTACATACAGTTGTTAATTTTCTTGACGCTTCGATCCTTGGAAGATAGTTAAACGTATAGCCTTTCGTGTACCATTCACGTACATTCAAACGTCTCAGGGCCGCGGTAGCTCTTTCGAACAATCCCACAACCCGCGAACTTGTACCTTGAGTGTCCTTTTACCAAATTATTTGAAGAATCATCAACATTAAGATCTCCCAAGCCTTTTCCCAACTATGTTGAGGTCGACTTCTAGTCTAACCAGATGCAGCTGAGCACCAGTGTTTTACAAGGAGCGACTGTCTATCGGACCTCCTCAACCCAGTAACCCGGGCAACCCAATACCCCTTGGTGAGAGTCTTATAAGTAAAACGAGGATAGTAAGTAGATTTATAGAAAAAACTCACTCTGAGGAAGTTGGTGACGTCATTTATAACGTTTTGGAAAACATACTCCTCCTTGATCATGTCGAACCAGCTCAACTTGGTGATGCGAGAGAATAGAGACACCAGCGACTGTGGGAGAAATATATATGAAATTATTATACATAAATACACCATACTAATATTACAAAGAAGAAAACTTTGTCTGTTCGTAATGGATAAATCAAAAACTACCCGTACAGCCAACTTCAGGTCAGTGGTAACAGTTTTATAGGAAAATCGTACTTATTACTATTGAGTTAAGGTGCATGACAGTTACCACTGATGTGCAGTCTACCGTACTATTTTAAGAATTCTATAACCATTAGAAAGCTACATTATCTGCGAGTAACATCCTACTAATATTACAAATATAAAAGTTTGTGAGAATATATGGATGTTTGGACATTTAGTTTGGATAGGGGAGACCGTTCTTGAGTTATTAAATTACAACGCCCGCTTGGTGTGTTGTTAAAAAGTCTATGTGTTAATCCAGGGTATCACATACCAAATTTGAACCAAATCGGTCCAGCCATTTTTGCGTGAAGGAATAACAAAACTAAGGCATGAAGTTTCGCCTTCATAATATTAGTATGATGATGATGACAGTGTGATGATGATAATAGTGAGATAAAAAAACTGACCTGCACAACAAAATTGGCCAGTTTCGGCCTAGTTGCCAAATAGTTGAGCACATAGTTCCTAATGTCCAGCCGCTGTTGAGTGGACAGGCTCGCTGTCGACCTGAAAACAATTAAAACAAAATATAATTGCAACCACAAGCTTTCATCCCATGGGTACTACTTCTCGCATAAAAAGTAGCCTTACTTGATAAATAAGATTAAGTCTAGCAAAACTGAGTAAAGGAAAGTCTTCAAAATTAGTTAAAAATTGTATGCATTTAAGCTAATATAATGAAGTTTTTTTGTTTGTACCATTAAAGCTCCGAAACTACTTGATCGATTTGAAATATTCTTTCACTATTGGTAAGCTAGACCAACTAACATAGGCTATATTTTACCCCGGTACGAGCAGTAGTTCCCACGGGACGCGGGACAATTTACGCAGTTGGTAATAAAAAAACATAAAGTTCAATGTATTTTTTTAACAGCTAAAGGTACGTTTTAAATCTTAGTTGCCAACTGCTACTGCCGCACTTACAGTGACTGCATAAAATCGGTCGATATTTGAGAGTGACTGTACGTGCTGCTGCCGCTTCGATACAAAACGGTTTCATGTAAATACATACAAACCAGTAGTGCTTCTTCTTCCAGACAAAAACACAGGAAGTGATGAAGCGCGGGCGTTTTGAGAGCTGTCTTCGGTAAATTTGACCTTCAAAAAGTGCTGATTTCAGCCTACTTTGAATAAATGACTTTTTATCATGCAACTTCAGCCAATTTCATGCAGTCGCGGCGTGCGGTTGCAGTCGGCAGCTAGCATTTATAACGTACCTTTACATTAGAACATTAAAGTATGTATTTACCGTATACTCGTGTTTTACAAAACCCATATCTGTCAGTTAATTACCAAACTACTTAAGATAAAACTACCTATTTATGGAGCGCTTTTTGTACCAGCACAGTGGAAAAATCCCTCAGCCTGAGAAACTGTAGGCCAAGTATTATATTCTTTTCAATATTAAGATGTCTGGCATACAACTTCTAGTTCAACTTGCATTGCATAATTTTCTGAGAGTCAACCAAAAAAAAAACACTTGTTTTTTTTTAAAGAGTGTCTATGGAGTTTCTCGCCGGTTCTTCTCCATAAGACTCACACTTTGGAACCGCGAAACTAGCATGACGTTTCTTATACACCTGTAATAGGTCTACATCTTTTGACTTTAAATGTTTTATATATATAAATATGTAATACTTTCAATTGTTAGTTCAATTGTTTCAATTGTTTGTATATTGCAGTATACAATATGCAACTACCACATGGTAGCTAGCACTCACCATACATCCTACTTTAAAAATTGCTGATTTTCAGCCTACTTAGATTGAGTGACTTATATGTTTATACATACCTGCTGATTAGTTTAGCAAGCGTTGTGGCGGCTAGCAGCTGTGAGTAGCTGGAGTCAGCTCTCTCAAGTAACGCCTGACATTTGCTGAGGGTGTCGGGAGACTCCTGCAATCAAAGTGAATTAAATATGTATGAGAATAGCGCATTTTTAAATTAAGGGTGCATCTACACATGTAACTTGCGCATGTTGAGGCACATGTGCAGGTTACACGTATTTTAAAATATTTGGGGGTCCAGCGACTCGCGCATGTACCAAAGCTAAATACCCGTGTGCTTTTGTCTATTGCTCCAGCTCCATGCACCGTGTAGACGCACCCTAATAGTTATGCCATCCAAGGCCGAATGAGGCCACGGCGGTTGTTCTCATATAAGGAGATCAGCCAGCTGCGCAGCACATATTACTGACTTGCTGATCTAGCTGTCGCAAGCGCGGCTGCTGAGCAGAACGTCTCGGGTTCTGGAAGTTGGTGATTGATACACCCGTGCAGCGGATAGCACATAAATATCAGTCCGGAGACTGATCTCTCTCTGGTCGTGGCGGATTACCGTACCATCGGGCGCAGGACATATAGTGCACAAGCATTTGCGCAGACACAAGTAAACTCACTATTCCTTCACTCTCATAGCCCAATGGGACGACAATCCGACACGAGCGGAGAGAGATCACGAGCAGGACAGACATTAGCATTTTTCTGATGCACGATTTTGGTAAATTAAGCCTTTATTAGCTGAACACAAGACAGATCTAGGGACAAATTAACCAATACTCCATTTGTATCCTAAGTTCACTGACAACATACCTCTACACATAATTTTTTTTTAAAAACACTGTTTAGAAAGTAAATAGTTGTTCAAGTTTATTCTGTCTGTGTTAATGGACCATAACTATATGAAGATAATGTATTCTTTATTGCACACTTAACAATCTATACTAATATTATAAAGCTTAAAGAGTTTGTTTGTTTGAACGCGCTAATCTCAGGAACTACTGGTCCGATTTGAAAATTTCTTTCAGTGTTAGATAGCCCATTTATCGAGGAAGGCTATAGGCTACTTTTTATCCCGGTACGGGAAGTAGTTCCCACGGGATGCGGGTGAAACCGCTGGCAGAAGCTAGTAAATATATAGAAAGAATACAGACAGTTTATGTACAAAGGCGAGCTTAACCCAATTCTGGGTTAAGCTCGCCTTTGTACATAAACTGTTTAACAGATTGGGTGGTGGAAGATATACATCCAAATCAATGTAAATTCAAAAATAACTTTGACTTAATCAATTGAATCATTATTTTGAGTATTAGTCTAGTTATTTAATATGTATTTGGGTAAAAAGTCATATGGAGATTGTTAACCTTACACATGAACATGGTCCGTCTTACCACAAAAACTTTTAAACGTCAGTTTAAGACTTGTCTAAAAAATTGTCAAATTATGACGTTGACATATGGTTCATTTTGCAGCCACAATTTTTTTAGACAAGTGTCAAACAGGTGGTTAAGTTTTTGTAGTAAGGCCAGGTGGGTTTAAGTCAGTAGGAGTATGACACTCCACGCTGTACCCACAGCGGGAAGATATTAAGATCTTCCTACCAAATATGAATTCACCTTTACCTTTAGTTAACTGAAACTGCACTGTCTTCTGTAACACAGGTTCTTACTTAGCTCTGAAGTCAGGGTTTTCATAGGATTTTTGTATGAATAAACATTTATTTATTTAAGTTAACGCCTACTCAAATGGAGTATAGGTGTTTTGTGCTACACAAGTACCTGGGTTGAGTTTATCTGATACAACTGATACTAATCTTCATCTAACCGACCTCATCATTCTTAGGAAAAAGCTAGGCAGATGATGATGTGCATACCTGGAATCCGACGACCGCCTTCTCCGCCTGCTCCCTGACGAGCGGGTCCTGCGACTCGTACAACTGTTTGCATAGCAACTCTATTTGTATCACCTCCTGCAACAAAACAATATTATTATTATTATGTAAATGTTGGAAAACATCCTTGGCAGTCATTACTTTCTAAGTATATCTTGAACACCAATGACTGTGTTTCAGATGGCACGTTAAACTGTAGATCCCGGCTGTCATTGAACATCCTTGACAGTTGTTACGGGTAGTCAGAAGCCAGTAAGTCTGTCACCAGTCTTAAAAAGGGGTATTGGGTTGCCCGGGTAACTGGGTTGAGGACATCAGATAGGCAGTCGCTCCTTGTAAAACACTGGCACTCAACTGCATCTGGTTAGACTGGAAGCTGATCCCAATAGAGTTGGGAAAAGGCTCGGGAAATGACGAATCACCATGTTCACACTGGATAGGAATGTGGCTGGCATATAATAAAAGAGCTTTCATAAGGCACATGTCTCATAACTGTTGGGCAAATTTTGAAAAGTAAATAGTTATATGTATACAGAGGAGTGTTCATACAGACAAACCATGCTCCTTTTACCAAAAGGCTCAATCTGTGTCAGTACCGGCGGTTCTGTGCTTTATTCTGAAAACTAGCTTCTGCCAGCGGTTTCACCCGCATCCCGTGGGAACCTCGGCATGGACCCGGATAAAAAGTAGCCTATAGCCTTCCTCGATAAATGGGCTATCTAACACTGAAAGAATTTTTCAAATCGGACCAGTAGTTCCTGAGATTAGCGCGTTCAAACAAACAAACTCTTCAGCTTTATAATATTAGTATAGATGTTACTTACAGATAAGTAAAGGCTTTCGTTTGACAATATTTCTTCAATAATTAATTGATAATATGATAGTTTTTAACAAAGAGTCAAGAGTTTGTAGTCATGAATTTTGGATTTTGAACCTGTCTCTACTTATCTGATGACATATTTAACCTTCTTTCTTCCAATGAGAAATGATACCAGAATTTTGTTAAGAAATTACAAAATTATAAGGTTTTCAAGTGTATAGAATTGAAAATAACAACAAGAACTGTCAACAGTTCTAACCATCACAAGATTGTGAGGCACAATAAATTTGTCATTCAACAAATGGGATTGGTCCATCAAACTATGCAAAAGTTGAACTAAATATTATGAAATAGGTGGTTAAAATATTACATCAACATATAACGTAAGACTTCACGAGGTAATAACATAGAAATCTGAAAGTAGAACAGCACAAATATGAAAACGCACTAGGGGGCATAACGACAGCTTCAACGCACCTAGTTAATTTTGATTACTTTTCAAGGATATCGTGTGTAAACATCCCGATATAACCAAAGAGCCGGCATTACCATACAATGACCTACTCTCTAATGGTCAGCAGACCGTTTTATAATTGATAAATAACCGAAATAAAGCCAATAAAGAGAATTAAACGCTTGGAATACCACTTCACGGGCCAAACACCTAATAACAACGTCAATATTAATGAATTTCGTGGCGGCATCTGAAAAATCTGGTCACCATATTTATTTGGAAGGTTTTATAGTAGTGTTCCATGCATCGTAGTAAGTAAATTTATACAAATTCTTATTGAAATCATAATATTTTGGTTCTCACCTGTTCTTCAGCCATCTTTGTTATTTTCTTGCATTTGAAATGACGTTTCGTTTCATCAAAGTTGTCTTATCAGAATAGATTTTGAATTGTGTACTGGTAAATAATTATCAATATCACAATATTTTCAGCAATACATTCATATTAATTGTTAAGGAGAAAATGATCATTAAAATTTTGGATCTTATGTTAAAAAATGCTTTCTAATTGATATTAAATAAAATGTTTAGTTTTAAGAAATGTAACACAATCTAGCGCTACGCTATAATGTAACAACAAAACGTTGCCTGACAAAAGTTTCGTTCAGAAAGCGTTCAGTTTCGGCTTTTTTCATTTTGAAATATATTTTGTCGTATGATAGAAATAATAAATTAAAAACTTATTAAACATAATATTTACCTTGATGTATAAATTGATTTTAAATCCCCGGTACACCTGGTAGTCATATTTACTGGCCTCTGGTATCTGTTACTAGTCAACTAGTGCCAAAGATATTCAAATGATAGCCGGGCAACGTGCCTTGCGAAAAACGGAGAAACTTGTCATAATAACGATGGTCCCATCCCCTTACTATCCGCACCTTTTGTTTAACCGGAATCATCTTCGCTCCAACAGGTCGAACCTAGAGTGACGTTACTGTGCCCCCCACTTTCCTATGAATAATCAAAGGATTTTGTGAAGTTTATACACTTTCTAGCACATTGGGAGCGTAATCAGCCTTGCATCTTAAAAGTAACAAAACATGCTATTTCAGCCTGATATTTATAAATATAGGGGTTTGAGGGCTCAATTTTCCTTCTTTCCCTGCTTAGGTATTTGCTAATAATATAAACTTTTTCGTATCATCTCCCAGTAAATATAACTGGCAGCATAAATTCTGAACAAAAAATCGAATTCGAGTAGAGCATCGAACGAGAAATTTGCAAATCAAAACCTGAACAAAAGCACCGTATTGTCAAATTATTTTTGTATCGATAAGAATTCAGAAAAATGTAATTAATTATTTTCGCTGATTATCATTCCAAATTAATGTAGCTGCACAATAATGTTACGCACAACAATCTCAAGAATAAAGAAGATGTGGACTATCGCCTTCGTTCCACGCCTTCTACGAGGTGACCAACGAATTCCGCCCGGCAAATTTGACATAAGTAAGTTGTTAAACAAATTATTTGCACGCGTTTGTCGGTCATCGTCGTCATCTGCCCAGCGTTTTCCCAAATATCTCAAGGATCCCGAGCGCATCGTTAGTTCACTCACAACTAATCGTTTTTGTGATGCCCACCGTACGTATTTGATCTAAATGAAGGCGCCTAACTTACCAGCATTATGGCTACTCCGCTCATCTTCCCATACTCCGTGTACCTACTTACTACTTTAAATATCGTCTGTCCTTAGTTCTTAGCTGCATTTATAAGGGCGAACAGTAAACATACCTCTTACTAAAAATGTTTGAAGGCAAGTAGGCACTTAGTTACCCCAAAAATAGGATGTCCGCACAGTAATTTCTAGTTGCCGTTAACTTGGTGTCTCTGGTTTGGTCTTCTTATCTAGGATCTTCGGTCAGTGGGTCGTCTTAGGGGCTGGGTAGTTTGTTGTTAATTCTTTTATATATATTTTTTTTCCTGTTCAACATAAAATATACCCCTATTTTTAGGTGCAAATGAATGATTCATGACATTTTACGTTAGTCAAAATATTTTTAATATACCAATTTTATAACGAAAAATTGGTGAAACATTATAAATTACTTTGGGGTATACATATGTATGTATTAGACAGTTTCCTCAGGGACTGGACACAGATAACGATCGGTAGGGAAAGATGGAAGGCTATGGGGTAGGCCTTTGCCCAGCAGTGGGACAGCATAGGCTAAATAAATAAAAAAACATAATATGTATTCTATCATTAGCGTGAATGGCAAGATCGTATCTAATGCGAATGTGTTAACCCCATGCTTTTGCTTCCTGATACTATCTTGCCCCTTAATATTATGGGGCCCTTAGCAAATACCGCGATACCCCATTAATCAAAACTTTGATAAAGAATAAGACTTCCTCGGTGCTTGGCATGTAATGTAAAAGTCGTGGTGGCCTAGTGGGCAAAGAACCAACCTCTCGAGTATGAGGGCGCGGGTTCGATTCCAGGTCAGGCAAGTACCAATGCAACTTTTCTAAGTTTGTATGTACTTTCTAAGTATATCTTAGACACCAATGACTGTGTTTCGGATGGCACGTTAAACTGTAGGTCCCGGCTGTCATTGAACATCCTTGGCAGTCGTTACGGGTAGTCAGAAGCCAGTAAGTCTGACACCAGTCTAACTAAGGGGTATCGGGTTGCCCGGGTAACTGGGTTGAGGAGGTCAGATAGGCAGTCGCTTCTTGTAAAGCACTGGTACTCAGCTGAATCCGGTTAGACTGGAAGCCGACCCCAACATAGTTTGGGAAAAAGGCTCGGAGGATGGTGCTTGGCATGTATAGATTCAGAGCTTTAGCAAATGCTACTTAAGCTAATTTAAGTATGTTGCCATCTGATGCATGTACGTAGTTCAACTTTTTATAGCACGAAAGGGTACTTCAAAGTTCTTTTTTCACGCTAACATCTCTACAAATATATTTTTTTAACGCAATTCATTTGAATCTAAGGTCTTAAATAGTGTTGAATATTTTTTCGTTATTTTTCCGCAGCCGCGTGTTACCTCACCGTCTCAGTTTCATAATTTTTTATTGGATCATTTTATTACAAAAACATGTCATTTTTTGGATGACGAACGTGGAAAAATGGCGGAAAAAGCCTGTCGAGAAGATTAACTAGAAATTCTGATTCCAACATAATCTAGCTTATTTATTTGATTTTTACAATCCAAACTCATGGCTTTTTTCGCTATTTTTTCAGTATCCTATGCTGTGCAAAGGAAATCTCCGAAATCGACCAAATCTGAAGATGGAGAAAAAAGCGTTAAGAACACAGAACAGGATGAAGGTGCCGACTACATTTTTAAATGCAATGAAGAACCCGTTTTTGAAGATACAATTGTTAATGAACACGCTAATCCGGGCGATGCAAAGACAAAAAAAATGATGAACCCCCTTATTTCATCTAGACCACTACCAAAAGAATCACAAGTCGAGAAATGCCAGAGAATCATAGATAAGGCATTTGGCAAGACTGAGCCCATAGAAAACATATTGGCTGAAAATTACTTCTCCCATAGTGTCAACATTGAAGAGACCAGACGTAAGATAAATGAAGCAGAACAGGAAAAACTTAAACTAGCACAGGAAAAAATAATAAGTGAAAATAGGGCGCAGTTTGGCGTTTTCAAAATGTTTCTTGAACCCGTGACCGATAAACAGGAACAACCTATAGGAATTGATCATTTGGAAGCCAAAGTTACAGATGAGAAAGGTAAAATTGCTGAAGAGGAAGGTTTGGATCTCGTGAAAGAACCATTGAATGTTCAGTTGATCGCTGGCAAAGAACCCGACTTAACAAGTAATTTGGATAATCACCCGACATACCCAGAAACTCCTTTACCACTACGAGAAAACCCTGGTTATGAAGATATAGATAGGTATATTCATGACCAGGAAAAGCTTGAAAACAAAACTTTTTGCGATTTACAGGAAATTGATAAAACTCTAGTTCAGGATATATCGAGAATTGTTAAAGACGAAGAACAAGATGATATCCAAAATGTGGTTTCACTTGGTCCGGGTGATTCTAGTAATAAATATAAAATGAGTTCAAATCCGAGCTGTAAAGCAACTGATACTTCCGAAACTGATTACAGAAATGTTGGTGTTACTGCTGAAAACCAAAAGATTAATAATATTTTAAATGACTTCCTAACTAGTGCACAACGTGATACCACTCTGCAAGCCACTACTGCATCAGAGGCTGAAGAACAGTTAGCTCAGAAAGTGGAACACATAGATGAGACTCCGTTAGTTGAAGCTCACAAACCCAAAATAGAAGGGTTTAATGTAACTCCGAGGGTTTTGGGAGACACTGATTCTAAATTCAGTTGCTCTAGTCAAAATCAATCTGACCGCATTGATTCTAACAAACCTACGAATATGGACATCCAGGCTGACTTTGACGAAGTAGCCAAACGTTGTCTAGATATTCCCATAGGGAAAATAGACGAAATACTTCTTAATGAAATGGAGAAAATCGGCATTCCTGTTTCTGCAAACAAAGATCGTTCACCGATTATCGAAGACGACCTTGTCCAAATGGACGACGCACGTAGGCCAAAAGGCGCTAATGATCAACAGGACTTAATCGTCAGCGATGAACTCCGCAGCGCCATCGAATTTTCTTCAGCCGAAAAATTATTACACCCATCAGAAATAATGAACACTAATAAAGTATTGCCGGAACAGGTTGAAGACCTTGAAAATTATGTTTTGGAATCTGTTCCAGAAGATCTCCGTGAGGAAGATAGATGTACCGTGCATCCAAATCAATTATTTATATATCCGTATCATAAACAAGCAGTACGTTGTCACACTCAACAGCAAGCTCCCCGTGAGAACACCGAGAATAGCAAAATGAAGTCCGCGTACTATTTCATGCCTACCGCTTTACGTGTTGAAAACCAAGAAAAAATTGAAGCAGCTTATAGGTCATTAGCTAAGTCAAAGATGGAACAGTTTACATCGACCTTACGACTATATCCAACAACAGAACGTAAAGCTGAATCTGAACAATCGACATCGAATACGACTGAACTGATGTCAGACTCCTATAACTTGTCGAGCCATTCAGGCGAATCAGGTTCAGCAAGTAAATTACCACAAGAAAATACTCCATTAGACTCGCTAGTAACGTTAGGAGATCCCAATTTATCAACGTATCAAAAAATTAAAGAAATCGAACAGTTAAAAGCTGATTTAGCCGCCGCAGAATCAAAACTTAAAGAACCGCTTACCGGGATAAGTGCTGACGAAACAGATTCAAGAGAATGGCCAAGACTGAATGCAGCAAATATAACGAACGACGGACGAAAGTCTCACAACAAAGGAAGTCACAAACCCATATATTACGGTACAACTCTTGCACCAAAAAGGCCGTGGAGCGAAGAATATTATCTACGAAAAACAGATCACCGGTACCCTCAAAGAATTTATGCTAAAGGATTCGATAGGATATCCAAATATTACCAACCGATGGTAAAAGAATTTAATCACAAACTATCACAATCAAAACTAGAAGACAAATTTGCACAAAAGCCAAACGTGCGAAAGTCTTACACAATTAAGAATGAAAAACTATCTAACTATATCACAGCAAATGCGTCAAACAAAACACGACCAGAATATAAATATCGAAATAGAGAAAATCCGGACACGCGTAATATGAGTGCAGGCTACATGTGGGATTACCAACGAATTTCCCCTGATCGAAGAACAAAACGAATGCAGGATAGTTACGACAGAGGAACTGATAAGGCCTCCAACAAAGTGATAACCCAGGCGAGCACGAAGGAAGAGCGGGCAGATATAAAACCGACAAACTCAGGCTATGAAAACATAATTCCCCATCGACAAATACAGTCTAGTAAATACAGAAAAACATTAATACAAAATACCGTTAGCAAAACGAATACACATTTATCACGTAACAATTTTAATATAAATGTATCAGATGGCATATGGGACGAAGACGTTGAAACAGCTAAAATAACTACGAAAGGAAAAAAGGAAACTAATAAAGTTTCTTCACCTGTAGAAATGTTGAACGAACCGCCAGAGCCATGCTATGTTTTGACGTACAACGAAACCTGTCCTGTATCGCCGAAGCCTGCAGTGGGTAACCGCGAGAACAGCCATGTTGTGGACACCACAGAAACCGATTTAAGAAAGGATAACAGAAATACTGAAATGTACCAGCCGGGTACCAGTCTCATAAAAACAATTGATAGTAAAACACAACACGCCTTAGATTCATACATGAACAGAAAGCCCAGATCTAATTATGCAAATGTACAGGACCAAACCGGAACAAACCTAACGGGCAGCGTCAGTCTGCCCAATCTTAGTGAGAATGTTACATTGTCAGAGCTCTTGAAAAGAGTGAGAGAAAGAAGTCGAATGTTTGAATGCAGGAATGAACTCAAATCACTAGACGTTCATGTCGAACCTGCCCAAGGAAAATATGACAGGAAATCACCTTACTGTCCTCCTGTGGCAGCACCCAGGACACCGACAAAAAATCCTATACCTCCACCGACCTTCGGTTTGCCTGCCCTGAAGCGGCTCCCAAACGCTTGCAAACCGAGGAAGCCCCGTACGAGAAAATGTTCCGCCTGTGACATAAGCATGTCAAGTTTACACTTGGGGCCAAAAATCAATGCTCACCCGATAGAAATCGGACCAGAAATGGTTTGTGAAATGAATGATGCTGATGTTGGGGTCTGTATGAGATCCAAGGCAGATTTAACTGAGGAGGTTATAGATCGTCTCCAAAGTTTAGGTAGGATGTTAGGAAATGTGATACATAAGGGGAAGACGCAATTAGTAGACGTCAGATGTCTACTCAGGAACCAACGAGATAAGACTGTGTTAGCTAGAAACTACGAACCTTGGTCGCCGATACCGTCATGGACAGAAGCGAAGAAGCCAGCGAAACAGTCTTCGCGATGCGATCCAGGCTGCAAGATCTTCCCTCCACCGCGAGTGTGCGAGAGACCTGACCCTAAGTGTGAACAGAAACCTTGTTCCTTTCCTAAGAAATCGTTTTCAATGTTAGACTGTTTCGCTGTTTCGTTGGGAGACCACAAAGTGTATGATCTCGGAGAGTTCTAATCCACTCTTTGTCCTGCTTGTTTATTTTGGTAAACAGCGAAAATAAATTGACTGGTAAATTCTGGTGTTTTATTTGTTAGTTTTGCACGTAGCCACTGAAAATATTTAAAGCGTCGTAAAGACTATATCAAGAGTCTAATTCCCAATTAAGTTTAGATTCAGGAATTAACATTCTTGCGTCTAGCAATTACACCTTCGCAAGTGAGCGTTGACCGTAGACCCGCCCTACACTGGACTAACCGAGTACGAGCATATAAGCGGAGCGTTTCTCGGCTTCGTCGTTCGCGGCGTCAAGTGGCCGTACCGGTCTACGTTTGTTGCCCGTGGTACTACCAATAGTACTACCAGTAGTACCACGGGCAAATTTTTCTTCCCGTAGTACTACCAAGCGGTCTGGTAGTACCACGGGCAAGAAAAAACTACCCGTGGTACTACTGTCAATATTATAGGTTTTTTTCAACCCTTTTGTTGTCACAGTTGATATGGTCATCCTAGGAAGAGAATTGAAATATATATTTTTTAATGTTGATATATTTTGGTACTATTTCGTAAATAGATCTGGTAGTTGTGAAATTTTTCATTGCACAAAATTGACAAGAGTCAAAAACACTTAGTTTTTTTTTCACAAATAAGAATTGAATACCTTGATCTCGTGGGATTAACTTGATGTTGTACTGAGGTGAGTATTTCCGTCGGGAAATTGGAATACTCAGGTAAGTTTGCGGTCCTGGTACACGGGGAGAGCAGTTGCATCGAAATTCCGAGATTGGTAGGTTCACTTTTTAACTCCGGTAATTGATGCAAATAAGAAAAAAAATATGTAAGAAAGTAACCTCATAAGTAAAGTCACCTACTCCAAGATCAATTATAACAAAGCAATTTATTTGAGAAGAGCACCAGTTGCAAAGTGTGCCATTTGAGAAGTGTACTAGTTGTGAAATGCACCATTTGAGCGTGATGTAGAAGTGCACCAAATGCATCAAACCCAATGATTATTTCACTCTTAGGAAGCTACACTCTCTGCGCTGAACGCAAAGTACGTTTTATCCGGGTACGGAAAGAAGTTTCCCCGGACGAGGTGATTAGTCAAAAACTAATTTACAGAATACGGCCGAACCAAAATAGTAAAGTACTAGGACAGCATAACTTATATGATCATATCAATACTGAATGCTTTCGATAATTTTAATGAATAACACTACCTACTTAATATTTCAAATAAAACGAAAAACGTAAGTTAATATTCAATTCTTATAAAATTTGTGAAAAAAAAACTAAGTGTTTTTGACTCTTGTCGATTTTGAGCAATGAAAAATTTCACAACTACCAGATCTATTTACGAAATAGTACCAAAATATATCAACATTAAAAAATATATATTTCAATTCTTTTTCTAGGATGACCATATCAACTGTGACAACAAAAAGGTTGAAAAAACCTATAATATTGACAGTAGTACCACGGGTAGTTTTTTCTTGCCCGTGGTACTACCAGACCGCTTGGTAGTACTACGGGAAGAAAAAATTGCCCGTGGTACTACTGGTAGTACTATTGGTAGTACCACGGGCAACAAACGCCGGTCTACCATAATAAACATGTATTAGCCTGCGTAGCGGAGATATATATACTAAAACTGCTTCCCGTAGCCGGGTGTTAGGCGATTATCACACTGCCCCGCATGATGCAGCGTAGTGCGTGGATGCGTTTTTTTTCCGTTGTATGGAAATATCTCCGTTTGTATGGAAAACACGCATAGTCCAACACACTGAAAATGCATCCACGCGCGTTCATGCGGATCACGCACATACATGCGGAGAAACACGCACCCCCGCGCGTAGGTACGGGGCGAGACGCAAGGTATGGCACACTGAATCCCGCAGTGACGCGCGTGATTTTGAATGGGCGTGACGTGTATGTTTGAAAATGGAACTCGATGAGAGCCGCCGTGCGTGAATTAACAAAACGCAACTACGCGCGTGAGTGCGCGAAAAACCCGCACGATGATGCAGATCTGCACTCCCGCAGGAACGCGCGTAGGTGCGTCGACACGCAAGATGCAGCGTGATGCGGGGCAGTGTGAAGATCACCTTATGACAAAAACTATCCTATGTCCTTCTCCCGGGTCTACGCTACCTTCTCTTTAATTTTCAGCTCAACAATAGGCACAGCGTTCACGCGTGATGGCGTGACCAAGGGATATAGGGATTCATTTTTTTATATATACATACAGAGATAATAAAGAGGGGAAAAATGTATATTTTTGACTGTTTGTAATGGATAAACTCAAATTGGATTTTAAAAATTCTTTTGGAAGTTACTCTCTTTCCGATTAACATCTTAGATTGTGATTGTTTGATGTAAAACGGCTATACTCTATCCACGGAAGCAAGAGCTAAAAGGTAAACAAAGAATGACACTTTTTCAAGATGGCGGTATAAACCGACCTATGACAAAACGTCACATTTTTGTGCAAAATGTTCGCAGTATCTGTGATTTTGTCATCGGTCGGGTTAAACCGCCATCTTGAAAAAGTGTCATTCTTTGTTTACCTTTTAGCTCTTGCTTCCGTGGATAGAGTAGGTATAGTATTCAATAATACAGTGTTTAGCAGTGACGTGCTCATTAAATCATTAATTATTTTGTTACAGTACGAAGCGATGAGTCACCGCTGCTCAGTAGGAGTTTCTTCAAAACTGAATGGACGAAACCGATGTTTGACATAAACAAACCATTCACAGCTTCCAGAGACGATACCGTTGAAGCCACTGTCGATAATATCGTCGACGACAATAACGAGATCGCTGATAATGAGAAGAAATCATACAAGAACGCAAAAGACTTAGTTTCCGAAGTGGCTACCGCAAAAGCGTCCACGAACAAAATGATCCCAAACCATTTTTTAAGTCTAAACGCGCCGAAGCAAATTAAGCTCTCAAATTTAGAACGTTTGCTCATCCCACCAACGGCCTCAGTATCTTGCGTCCCTATCAGACATTATACATCAGAAAAGGATGACGATGTTTTCTGGAGACCCTTAGCACGGGTCCCTGATGAACAAGCGTGGAGGAAGAGAATGAAAGATCCAACAACAAGACACGACGCTTTGAAAGAGACGAGGTATTTACTACTGAACTTTTGTGAAACTAGAGCAATGCCGAAGAAAAACATGAACCCCAAGTCTAAAGATAAAAAGTCTTCGGTAATGTCAAAGTCCCAGTGAAGCCGATCATAACGTGTTATAAATTAGTCAGTATTGTTCATATGTGTTTAGGTGAAATATATTGTTGAGAAACCTAATAATTGTTTTCATTTTTTAGGGTTCCGTACCCAAAGGGTACCCTATTTTTTTCGCTCCTCTGTCCGTCCGTCCATCCGTCCGTCCGTCCGTCCGTCCGTCTGTCAACAGGCTGTATCTCATGAACCGTGATAGAGAGTTGAAATTTTCACAAATGATGTATTTCTGTTGCCACTATAACAACAAATACTGAAAACTAGAATTAAATAAATATTTTTGGGGGCTCCCATACAACAAACGTGATTTTTTGCTCATTTTTGCTCGATATCGATAACGGCAGCAGGTAGATGCGGTTTTTATAAATACGTAAATCGTTTTTGTGATAGGTATAACAAATGCGAACGTAACTCTGCAAAACTTTCGGGCATTTACGTCAAAACTACTGAAGCGATTTAAATAAAATTTGGTAAGTACACAAACTCATCATCCTCCGAGCCTTTTTTCCCAACTATGTTGGGGTCGGCTTCCAGTCTAACCGGATTCAGCTGAGTACCAGTGCACAAGAAGCGACTGCCTATCTGACCTCCTCAACCCAGTTACCCGGGCAACTCGATACCCCTTGGTTAGACTGGTGTCAGACTTACTGGCTTCTGACTACCCGTAACGACTGCCAAGGATGTTCAATGACAGCCGGGACCTACAGTTTAACGTGCCATCCGAAACACAGTCAATGGTGTCTAAGGCCTCATTTACGGAGACGCGGGGCGTCGCGCGTTGCGTTGAGCGGCGCGGCCCGCACTGAATTCAAATATATGGCGTTGTATGAGTGCGTTTACGGAGAAGCGATTTTAGACGCGTTTGTTTGAATTAGGGCGTTTTTTGCGGCCGAGCCCGCGGATGGCACCGACGCGTCTCACGCGGCGGCGCACGACGCGGCAATTATAATATGGCTCCCATCTCCCGCCAACATAAAACTAGTCGATTTGATCGAGGCGAGCGTGCGACGCCGCGATGCCCGCCGCGTGCTTCGCTACACGCTAGAGGACATGGTCGTATATTGCTACAAGTTTGTGTTTACGCGTGCGATGATGCGTGCCGCTTCACGCGCCGCCCCACCGTAAACAGAAAAAACGTCTGACGCGCCGCAAAACGCCACGTCACAAGCGACGCGAGACGCCCCGCGTCTCCGTAAATGAGGCCTTAGATATACTTAGAAAGTACATACAAACTAAGAAAAGTTGCATTGGTACTTGCCTGACCTGGGATCGAACGCGCGCCCTCATACTTAAGAGGTTGGTCCCTTACCCACTAGGCCACCACAACTTTTCACAAGTACTTACACAAACTATCTATAATTTATAGGTATGTTATTGCAAAATAAAGCTATTGAACTACGTAATAATAATGCAACCTGCATTTTATAGTTGTCGCGGACTTGTTTTGATGGCACTATTGACTCTGCGAACCGGTCAGAGTAGGTATATTTACATTAATAGTAATAAGTTCACCTTAGCCGGACGACTCGACGCGTCGACTGACAAATATTCGAGTTAGTAAAATGAGTGACTATTCGTGAAATATAACTTACATAGTTGTGTGTAATAAAGTGAGTGATTACAATGTCTGTTTGCGTATTTATTCTTATTTGTAGTGGTAAGTCAGTTTTATTTTGATTTCAGTATTTTTTTTTACATTTTTTTTTTAATTTTCTTGTAATCATGTATTAAACGGGTTTAATTGGACTTAAAATGCAAGAAAAACAAATTGTATTGATTCCATATTTATATCTAACTATGTATACAAACTTAAACTACTTATCTTTATACAAAACTAAAAATAAAATACTATGTACAAAACATACCTATATAAACATAAAACATATAAGTATAAAAGAACATCGATTTTCAGTAGGTATTATATTACTTATACATACAAAAATATCTATATACAAATCTCCATATTAATAAGTATATCGGGTGTGTCGTTCACAATCACATTAAATGAAATGCTTTAATGTACTGATTAATATATGTCGATTAACACAAAAAAAAAACGTAAAAATATTATTTTTTCAAACAAAGTATAAATATAATAAAAATGTGCGAAAGTTAGAACACCATATAAATAGCAGTCATTAGAAACAACTGAAATTCTCCTTTGAAAACTGACAGTGTCAACTGATCAAAACATTCGATGTACTCCTAACTTTATCTCTGCTTTACACATGATGTTGTAAGTAAATTATGAAAACGAAAAATGACTCCTGTGGCTAAACCACTGAATGGATTAGGTTGATTTTTATACAATTAGCCATAGAATATCATAAAGTAGGTACCTATATGTGATAGGATGTGATAAGGTGCGACACACCCTGTATATAGGAACCTCCTTTCTGAAGTTGGTTAAGTATAAATAAAACTCAAACATCATACTGTCAGTTGCATTATAAAATACTAGCTTCTGCCAGCGGTTTCACCCGCATCCCGTGGGAACTACTTCCCGTACCGGGATAAAAAGTAGCCTATAGTCTTCCTCGATAAATGGGCTATCTAACACTGAAAGAAATTTTCAAATCGGACCAGTAGTTCCTGAGATTAGCGCGTTCAAACAAACAAACAAACAGACTCTTCAGCTTTATAATATTAGTATAGACTAGCTGTTGCCCGCAACTTCGTCTGCGTGGGCAATATAGAATAGTCAATTATTACGTATGGTGCGTAAGTAATTTTCACAGGAAATAGCTATAATCTATGTCTATATGCTTTGAGTCTGACAAAAGCTGTCATTTGTACATTTTCTGCAGCTACTGCGACTAAGCAGAAGCCAGAAAGTCTGTCAGTTTTACCATGGATATCGACTTGTGTAGTTGACTGGATTGAAGATAGATAGATAGGTAGTCGCTCCAAGCAAAATATTGGTACTCAAACAGATTCGGTGACTGGAAGCCCAACACCAACATAGTTGGGGAATAGCTGGATGGATGATAAAATGAGTCATCTGCATCAGCAGGCGCATAGGGTAGGATAGTTTCACTACTGGGGAGAAACACTTGTATGACTTGTATGAATTGGGGATTTTCTGTGCACTTACTTACTATGGTAAGGCTGACCCCACATTAGGCGTGCGCGATCCTCGGGCGTGTGAGTAGCGCGGGCGTCGCGAGCGCGCTGCGTGAAAGTCGCGTTTTGCTGCCCTGCGGCATGTGTGAAGAGTGCAAGCGACGCGCTCGCGGCGAGCACGCGGCGCTCGAGTTGCGTTCTTACCCCTACGCCCGCTATCCCCGCCGCCCGCTAAACGCCTTAGCAGTTAAACGTCAAGTCGAGCGCGCTGCAAATGCCGCAGGGCAGCAAAACGCGACGCTCACGCAGCGTGCTCGCGACGCACGCGCTACTCACACGCCCGAGGATCGCGCACGCCTAATGTGGGGTTAGGTCTAAACCGGGAGGGACTCCACCGAAATGTTTGCATTAGTTCACGAATAGGCAAAATGTACGTATCTGTGAGAGTCCACTTCATGTGTTCGTACTTGAAACCTGCAGTTTTGCCAAGATTTTCAAAATGTACGCTCGCAATTTGTAATTTCTTGGTGGAGCCAGCAAATCAAAAGAAACAGAAGTGTTGTATACTCTGCGTCACTACCGCTCACCGGGAAAATTTCGCTCTTGCGGAGGACGTTTATTATACCATATTTTGTGTCACACGTAAACAGGACGACAGTAAGTATCCACCGAAACACTTTCAAAGATCTGATGAACGAACAAATCAGACCTGAGTTGGTCACCTGGGGCCAATCAGAGCTCTATGAAGCGATCATACGGTTTGGCTCCTACTGTTATTGTGGTTTCTGAAAATGTATTCACCTCATTCAACGATGAATGTAATTCTGATGGTAGGGGAAGTCCGGGAGACTTGAACCACTTTTAATATAAAATATCATAATTATTTGTTTATTGGGTTTAGAGAATCGATTATACACTTATGTGATGCCTTACTTTAGTAGGTATATTTGTGCTTAATTATATTGCTAATAAATGCGCTAGTAAAATTTTATTGTCATTTTACAAAAAAATGAAAGATGAGTCAAGTCTCCCTTCCAACAGGGACACTTGAACCGAGGTATGGGGAGAGTTGACCATATGATTTTTGTGGAAAATAAAAATCATTTTCGGCTTCAATAATAGTTTTAATATCTTGCCTTATACAATAATTAACTTGTTTTTAATACTGCCATCAAAGAAAATGTAAATTTATGTAAAATTGTTTCAAAATAAGCATAATCACAATAGTAACTTTTTATGATAACATTTGGTATCATATACCAGTCTTAATATAGTTTTGAATTATATCTTCTTCAGAAATAATTATCTTAACAAAATAAACAAACAGTCATACTGATAATATTATTATAATCCTTGTAATAAATCAGTCTATATTAACTTTTATTAAAACAATTAACTATCTTCTAATCAGCCAACTGCATTGCTTGTTTTCTTGTCAAACCATAATGCATTTTACTGTATGTCAACAAATAATTGACAAGAAGCTTTTCCTCGGCCGTTGTAAACACCTGTGATGCTTTATATTGACTGCTTTTTTCTTCAAATTCATTAATTTTATCTCCATCTAATTTATATCGCCTCAAAGTAGTTCTATCTATGCCATATTTATTTGAAGTTTGTCGAATAGAAGCGCTTCCCTTAATTTCATCTATGGCATTTTGCAATTCCATTTTTGTGAGTTTTTTTCTTTTGCGAGCATTTTCAGGAGGCTTGTATTGAAAAGGCATCGTACAAGTTGGCACTGCAAATACAATAAATTATATAAAGACAGAAAAAAAAAATAAGTAGGTATAATTTCCCTGCACAGGGAGACATGAACCATTGAGCAAGTCTCCCGCAACCACCCTGGTGCAACTCTCCCGCTCACACTAATTCCCCATTTAGGTTATGACAAAGAAAAACCTTAGATCGTAGAGAAAAACACTAAGCAGACGTCAAACTACATTTGTTTGGCAATATAATAATAGCAACATACAATACGTACCTCAATGAATATGACAGCAATCACAAAACTACTTAAAACAAGAAAATACACTCCGCAGCAACAAAAACTCGTTTTACATTGTCACTGACGAACCACACCACTAAGATGCAAAATGGCTGCATACTTATGATTGGCCTCTTGAGTGCGACTAATGAATGCTTTGACGTTTCGTTCGCTCTAAATTCAAATACAATTTTGAAAGGTGGTTCAACTCTCCCACCTGGGCAAGTCTCCCGGTTTTCCCCTACTATTAAGAACACTTGAATTCTCTAATAGGATACCATTGGTTTTTGTGCAATGCACACCTGCAATGCATGCTGGATTAGGATAGGATATAGGTGGATAGGATTTGCAGCAGAGAACAATTCTGTCTTTGTAATTGAATGACATCAAACGTAGTTTTATATAAAAGGTGTTTTTTTAGACTCGGCTCGGGTCTTACTGAGACTGTTCGTAATCGTGAACAGTGTATTTGCGATCAGAAGTTGAAAGTAAGCATGTCTCTGGTATGTGACGCGTAATTTGTACGTTTCCAGACGCATAAAGCATTTTACGTGTGTATGGTATTAAATCGAGAAAGCTCCCATTTCTTATCTGCACTTTGTATCTGGGCTTGTTTTTAAAGCTACAGAAGCCTACATTACCTACCTCATGCTTAGCAGCGCTTGCGAGAGATAGATCTTCCTTTCTTCTAGGATTAAGTTTACATATTTTGCATCACAAAAATAATTAAGGTCTACTTAATACTACTCACTCAAAGTAATTTGTTTTAAGGCCACCACATTAGTGGAAGATAAGCTAAACTATGTTTATGAAAAAATCCTGATATGAACTCCATCTGTAACTTTAAATGATAATTAATTGTTCCACTAAAGTCATCATTTTTGACATAATGTTCAAAAAATAATTTAGATGGCACCGCTTTAAATTTGGCTGAGAACTATTAATTTTCCTTTCATCAAGGTAATAATTATAGTTGGATTTTGATGTGGTACGGCAAACTGACAAACACTATTGAAATGTCTATCGAAAAATTACACTACGTGTTAAAATATGGTGAATTACGGAAAATACACAACTCCATCTGTTGAAATAATAATCCTCTATAAAGAATGTATGGTAATTAATTGTCATTTACCACCTCGCTCTTTTGACAAATTTGATGTATTTTTACCACAGATGGAGCTACTTTAACCTTGGCTAAACAAAATTTTCATATTTTTTTTTTTTCGAAGTTACTTATAAAGGTGTGATTTTCTGTGTAAAGATTAATAATAGGCCGAACAACTAATATAAGTACAACATTCAAATGTACAGTTTTGACAAACAGATTGCGTGTCGTAATATTTTACATCTTGAATTCACAAAATTAATCATATCTTTTGATAGAGTGAATCGATTTCGATGAAACAAAAACTAAGTAATACCCCAAGTTACGTAGAATTTTTGTATATAAGCATTGTCTGCATTGAATTCGTAGATTTTACGTGAATCCCGAACAAACAAACAGATAAACAGATAAACAGACAAACAGACAAACAGACAAACAGACAAACAGACAAAAATGACAAAAATGATGGAAATGGGTTCTGTTAGTTATCCTTTACCATGCCGGCTATTTTTTTTGTCAATTTCTTCAATGTACAAAAATTACTTTTCTACAGATTTATTATATGTATAGATGCGCTCGGGCAGCTAGTAAAGTATCAACAACTAAAAAGTAGTAAAGAATTTGAAAATAAACTAGCAAAAGTTATGTTCAGTCTAGAAAACAGGTATAATGGTCATCGAACAAGCGTTCTTATGTACACTCACAACAAAAGGACATTAACACAATCTTCTTCCTCCGAGCCTTTTTCCCAAACTTTGTTGGGGTCGGCTTCCAGTCTAACCGGATGTAGCTGAGTACCAGTGCTTTACAAGGAGCGACTGCCCTATCTGACCCCCTCAACCCAGTTACCCGGGCAACCCCTTGGTTAGACTGGTGTCAGATTTACTGGCTTCTGACTACCCGTAACGACTGCCAAGGGCCAAGGGTGTTCAATGACAGCCGGGACCTACAGTTTAACGTGCCATCCGCCAAGGACATTAACACAATCAAAGTAATAAAAATAAATTGAACACCAAAACCCTAAGTATCACGACTCGTCTGTCTAGCCTTTTCCCAACTATGTTAGGGATAGCGATCGGAGCTGGTCTGGTCCTTTTATTATTTCACACCGAGCGCCTTCGAGCATTCTTAATGACAAAAGCAGTGCACATCCAAAAATAAACTAACGAGTGAACTAACGAGGCGTTCGGGTTCTTTGAGAAATCCGTCAAACATTTTCGGTTACTTGCTTATGAGATTTTCCGGTATCGCATCTCCGATAGTCATTTTGTTCTCCATGGATTTCCCCGGATAGTCGAAAACGAGGAAAGTTAATAAAATTTCAGAGAATCTGACAAATAAGAAAATGTGAGTGAATTAAAACTTACTCCAAATAATTTTCCTTTTTCCTTAATATATCCTCATAAATTATTTTTCCTTATGATAGCGTTTCAGTCAGAAGCCAGAATGCTTGACAACCAGTCTAACCAAGGGGTAGGTATCGGGTTGCCCGGGTAACTGGGTTGAGGAGGTCAAATATGCAGTCGCTTCTTGTAAAGCACTGGTACTCAGCTGCATCAGGTTATAGACTGGACTTAGACCTCTTCTATATACCATTTTTTATTATCTGGTGAATAACTCTGTGGCGGAACGTCACTTAGACCACTAAATCTGTGTAGTCGGAACTTGTTGTGTTTGTGTTTTGTTGTTGTAATTTTTTCTCTTTCAAAATAAGCTGACAGAATACAATACTTTTATAATTTTCATGAAGCATTTTTATTAATACAAAGTTAATACACAGTCCTATTCAGGCCTTGTTTATTGTATGCTGTTCTATACGGGTTAGAATCCTGTGTAGTATGCTTGTGAGCATCTCGCTTAAATGCTACAACTCTGTATAGATACTTCTGTACCTATATTTTTGTTGTAAACAGAAGTTGACGCCGATATTGTTATTCTACAGTTTAAAAATCTCTTCAAACGTACATAATAGGTAGCCGATGCCGCGGTAACTAGCTAGTCAATGGATACTTGTAAGCTGTATCTCCGGAACAACTGAACTGGTTTTGAGCAACTTTGCTGTTTTGTTTGCGGGGAATATTCGGTTGACCGGCTTTATTAATTTTTACCTTGTATCCAAAATAAATTTAAGGAAAAAACTTGCATATTGATGTGATACGAATCAAGGATATTAAAATTGAAACAAAATTAAAAAGTCGGATCGCGTCGCATTCATTACGAGTAGGTAGTCAAAAGCCACTTAGACTGACAACCAGTCTAAACAAAAAGTGTAAGGTTGCCCTATTTTACTTAAGCGCCATACGATTCACGTTCGACTCGATTCGATTGAGATCCAATCCCGACTCGATTACGATTGAAGCGTATGTGGCATTCCGCTATTTTTTCTTTGAAATAAACGTTTTTATCCTTTTCTATCATTCAATAATGAATCAATTTGTCTGCAAATGATTTACGATTGCAAAATGATTGTACAGCAAACTACCGTATAGACCAAAATCACCAAAATAGCAGACCAATCGCACACCAATCAAATGTCAATCGAATACGATTGGTCTTTTATTAGTAGCAGAATGCCCGATATGGTTAAAACTGCTATTGCGATCATATTGCGATTCGATTTCTATTCGATTTTGACATTATTAACTTAGGAGAATCGGGCCCCAGATCACTTGATTGAAAAGGTACGATGGGTACGGCTGACATGTATTTGTTACTTTTGGTCTCAGCGAAACTATAAATCTAGAAATATTATGTTTCATTTGTATAAAATAATCTTGATGAGACTTTCTACGCAAATGCATATTAAACACAAATATAACTGCTTAAAGTCATCATCTCCCGAGCCTTTTCCCAACTATGTTGGGTTCGGCTTCCAGTCTAACCGGGTGCAGCTGAGTACCAGTGCTTTACAAGGAGCGACTGAGCAACTGGTTGTACAGATTAGGCTGGTGACCTGTTATGATAAAATTTGCTGTGTTTGAAGTAAATAAATAAATATAGGTACCCGTTTTTTTTTAGATATTCAATTATATTGATATGGGCCTAGATGAATTAAATGGATAAATAAATCAATAAAATAAAGTTGGTATGCCTACAGCAAACATACCTACTTGTTATAAAATATACTCATCAATTTATCTATACTAATATTATAAAGAGGAAAACTTTGTTTGTTTGTTTGTTTGTAATGGATAAACTCAAAAACTTCTGGACCAATTTTAAATATTCTTTCACCATTAGAAAGCTATATTATCTGCGAGTAACATAGGCTATATTTTATCCCGGTGCGGGCAGTAGCTCCCACGGGACGCGGGTGAAACCGCGGGAAAACGGCTAGTGCATAATAAACTCGTAATCACGTACTAGCTATGATTTACTACATCATATCAGCTGCCCATCCTAACTCGTTGGTCTGGTTGCATTGCGCGACTGCTGAGAACGTGATCTCAGGTTTGATTCCCGCGTCGATATAGCTTTATGAATTTTAGAAACTTTCACAAAGCAGCCCGCAGCCTGCAAGTTGGTGATGGATACACCCGTGCATCGGAGAGCACGTAAATGTCATTCTTGCGCCTGATCTCTCTCCTATCGTATCGGATTGTCGTCCCATCGAACTATAGAAGTGAAGTAATAGTGAGAGCACCTGTGTCCGCGCAAATGCTCGTGCAATATGTCCTGCGCAGCCTTAAATAAGTTTTTTTTTTTGCATTTCAGCCATATCTCCAGCATTGAGTTCAGTGGTCAGGCAAATTGCTTCAAACCAGTCATGCAGGTAATATTTTTTTTCAATTCTAGCTGTTTCCCGTGGCTTCACCCTCCATCTCAATCTCAAGGGACTTATACCCGTACTTTTTGCTACGTACACACACAGAGATATATTTTTCTATGCCGGATTTTTGCGCGATTACGGCGTTCATGCAGTGAGCTATGCCCAGAGCCCTGCCTCACTAAGACGCTATGGCGACGTCGCCAGCGGCGCAGGCCTGGCTACTTTTGGCATCCTAAGGTCGCCAATTCGAGTGGCCATGGCGTCTCGGCAGTCAATTGTTTACGTCATCGCTGAAGAAATTGCACGCTGACTGGCGACCACACTGGCGACTGAGTGAGGGAGGTGCACTTTACCGCGTACTTTATAGTGGCAACCGCGCCAACGTCGCCAAGCTGCCAGAGTGCCCAGAAGCCACGTAGCGAAATGTAGATCGTGGCCACGCTTCCAATTTGGCGACGTTGCCAAACCGTCGCCAAGTGAGTTAGATTCCATACATTTCAATACTAACGGCTTGGATACGTAGCCGGCGACGTCGCCATTGGCGTCCTAGTGAGGCGACGTTGCCGCTCTTGCCACTATAATGTACGCGGAAAAGTGCACCTCCGTCACTCAGTCGCCAGTGTGGTCGCCAGTCAGTCGTCATTTCCCAAGTAGCAAAATGTAGCCCTGTAATTATCCTAGGAGCACGTATTTTTTAACCGACTTCCCAAAAAGGAGGAGGTTCTCAATTCGGCCGGTATGTTTTTTTTTTTTTTTTTTTTTTTTTTTTTCTATGTATGTACATCGATTACGCCGAGGTTTATAGACCGATTTACGTGATTCTTTTTTTGTTCGACGCGGAATAGCTGCCAGTTGGTCCCATAGTCATCAGGTCAGGGATCTGAAGATGGAAACCCTGAGAAATCGAGGGCAACTTTCGAAAGTTATAAGCATACATAGGGTTAAACCTTGACACTCATATGTATGTCTGATAGCACTATTCAACAGTGAAGGTTTGGAGCTGACCTGATGATGGAGACCAAAGAAGGTCGAGGGAACTCGACAACTGAGTCTGTAAACTACCTCGTGTTTGGGCTTATATTATTCGTATTAACGAGACCTTTGCAACAGTGAAGGTTTGGAGCTGACCTGATGATGGAGACCAGAGAAGGTCGAGGGAGCTCGACAACTGAAAATGAAAACTACCTCGTGTTTGGGCTTATATTCTTCGTATCAATGAGAACTTTCCAGTTATGTGGATAGTGACCTTATTCGTTTCACTGAAAAGCTGAAAATAAAAAACTTTTTTACAAAAAAATATAACCGACTTCCCAAAACACTAAAAAGCAAAAAAAAACTAATTTTAGGTGCATCGGCCTAGAAGTCGGTGGCAAAATTAACTCAGGTACATACATTAGACACCGACTTCTAGGCCGATGCACCTAAAATTAGTTTTTTTTTGCTTTTTAGTGTTTTGGGAAGTCGGTTATATTTTTTTGTAAAAAAGTTTTTAATCCTATAGAAATCCTGTAAACAATAATATAGCTGCATTTGGGCGCAGTTTATTGGACTATTTCGCCCTATAGTCGCTTTGTTATAATCCGGTAAAGTGCTATTTGATTTTTAACCGACTTCCCAAAAAGGAGGAGGTTCTCAATTCGGCCGGTATGTTTTTTTTTTTTTTATGTATGTACATCGATTACGCCGAGGTTTATTGACCGATTTACGTGATTCTTTTTTAGTTCGACGCGGAATAGCTGCCAGTTGGTCCCATAGTCATCAGGTCAGGATCTGATGATGGAAACCCTGAGAAATCGAGGGCAATTTTCGAAAGTTGTAGGCATACATAGGACAAATTTTTATAGGACAAATATATTTTGTTAAAGCACTTGATAAGGTAATTATAAAACTTTTGTACAAAAAAATATAACCGACTTCCAAAAATACTAAAAAGCAAAAAAAAAAACTAATTTTAGGAGCATCGGCCTAGAAGTCGGTGGCAAAATTAACATAGGGACATCCATTAGACACCGACTTCTAGACCGATGCTCCTAAAATTAGTTTTTTTTTTGCTTTTTAGTGTTTTTGGAAGTCGGTTATATTTTTTTGTAAAAAAGTTTTATAATTACCTTATCAAGTGCTTTAACAAAATATATTTGTCCTATAAAAATCCGGTAAATGCATCTAAAAAGAGCGATTGGTCCTTTTATGATCTGGCGCGTGCCGCTACTAGAGTAATTGGTCCTACAGTGATCAGCATAATAGCATTAGTAGATTCATTCTGTCGATCATTCGTTCTTTTTTCGTTAATTCATTGTACTGTGCTTGTGCATGACATTGAATCCTCTTTTATTTTCAAAAGATAAGTAAAGTCACATTATAATAAGGTTTGTCATTATGTAACATTTGTCGTATGCCTGTTTCGTAAAGAGTGCCTACACAACTTGCGAAAATAATTTTATTGATGAAATGTTAGACGATAATAAACATATCTTCATACGCCTTCAAAATTTAACATTTTCATTATTTGTTAATTCAGTAATAAATTAATAAATACCTGTCCGACATAGGGTGCCATTACATTGCATTTATCAGAACCTTTATATGACTTTTTAATCTTAGTTAAGACGCTTACATGACATACCTACGCCACCATATTTAAGTTTCAAGGTTCCTTACTTATAAAAATCAGAGGCCATGCTAGCTTGCTGCTAAAAATCCGTTAAGGGTCACGACTAAGATAAAATTGTTCTATAATATCTTTACCTCTAGCAGCTTTATCTGTGGTATTTATAGGAAGTGCATGTCTTATAGAAGAATGAAACAAGACGTTAACAAGATAAAACAATCTTACTAAATGCGATTATCGGATCAAAAGTCACACTTTGCTAATAACTTTTATAACTTGCATTTATAAGACTGATCCTGACTGACTGCTCTAGTAAGAGTCGTGTAAAATAATCCTATTGACATTTATAAAACTAAACTATAGGGTCGAAAGTACTTGTAGTGCAAATCATCTTAGAAGATGCTTTAGCAGGATCAGTGGCCTAAGTTAATGCGTCTACTAGATTCCTATAAGGCGTGTTATAATTGACTAATAATCTTATTAGTCAATTGCTATAGGAGAATTTTGCTAGTTGGGTTTGGACGCTCGCTCGAAATATAGTACTTATGTACTTGATTGATGTTGTCAATAATGACGTAAACGAACTGACTATCGAGACGCCATGGCTACTCGACTTGGCGACCTTCGGATGCCAGAAGTAGCCAGACCTGCGTCGCTGGCGACGTTGCCATAGAGTCTTAGTGAGGCAGAGCTCTTACTGTGTAGTGAAAATTAGTCATTATTAGAAATTTTATTTTGAATTTCCAGTGAGAACCAGTTCAGATGTCTCGATGGGCTCTGCATCAGGGCTGATCAAGTCTGTGACGCATCACTGGACTGTTCTGACGGATCCGACGAGGACCTCTGCATCTCTATTTCTACGTAAGTCTACCTAGTGAACGAACATTAGTCACATATTTTACATCTAGTCTCTTAATTGTAAAACGGCGTTGTTGTGTTTAAAACAAAAGGGAAAGTGAAAAAAAAGAGCTTGGATCTTCTCTTTGGCGGTGTTAAGCGCTCCACCCATGCTGCACCGCCTTCTGTTGGCAGAGTGCTGTTGCTTGCTTACAATGGTACCCAAAATCTGTAATCCCGCGCGATGCGACGGGGCGCGGTGCAGTGGGTCGAGCGCCTTGTATACCCAATTGAAGATTACGTATATACTATTTATTATCCGATGCCGGTAGACGGAGTTGAGACAACTCTGAGAGTTCTGAAACACAAGACTTTGTGGCCAATAGTTTTTAAATATTGTTTTCTTACAGGAACGTAACGACAAGAGAAGGTCTAGGAAGATATAAAAGACAGTCAGCTTGTCGGTAAGTTTAATCACACTTCTTTGTTTATAATTATAATATGACTGTGATCAGAACTTCTGAATCCAGTGGGCGAACACGCTGTGTTTATGATGAGCCGAGATGGATCTGACTAGTACTTAGAGTTAAATATTACTAATTTTCACAAAGCAGCCCGGAGTCTGAAAGTTGGTGATTGATAGACCCATGCCTCGGAGAGCATGTTAATGTCGGTCCAACTTGTAATCTCTCTCCGGTGGTGTCGGATTGCCGTCCCATAGAGCTATGAGAGTGAAGGAATAATGAGTGCACCTGTGTCCAAGCAAATGCTTGTGCACTATAACATGTCCTGCGCAGCTGGCTGATCTCCTTGTATATGAACAGTCGCCGTGGCCGATAATCAGCTAGGATTCCATTACCTTTTATCTCCAAATCTGCGTCCTGATGTTTGTTTGTTTTCCACAGGAAACTAGAGTGGCAGTGCAAAGACGGTGGTTGCATCCCCAGCGATGAGAAATGCGACGGAACTAAGAACTGTCTCGACGGCAGTGATGAAACTCATGCTCTGTGCAGGAAAACGCTGTAAGTTAATCAATTTAAATATTTGGCTGCAGAGTGAGAGTACCTACACACTGCAGACTTGGCCGACAGATGACCCGATGATTGGATTTTTTTTAAGATTCTAATCAAAGTTTTAAGTAAGTCTGATACCAGCTAAATACCCAATCATTGTTGAGTTTCTGAGTTTGCATAAAATCGGTCGAGCGGTTCTTCAGTTATCACATTTTTGTAACAAAATGGTGGACTTTGTATGCAACACGTACCGTGGGCCACTAGTACATTCATACATACAAACAATCGCATTTATAATATACTAGCGACCCGCCCCGGCTTCGCACGGGATAACATTATACATATAAACCTTCCGGTTGTGTAGTTTTGAAGATTTAAGCGTACAAAGGGATATAGGTAGGGACAGAGGACGACGAGGTGACTTTGTTTAATACTATGTACTGAAGTAAGATAAGATTCCATTGTTTGTATTACTTCATGTTTTATCTTCACTTTCAGATGTCTTCCTCACCTATTCCGCTGTACGTACGGCGCATGCGTGGACGGTACGGCGCCCTGTGATAAGAAGATTGACTGCGCTGACAGTTCTGATGAACTGATCCCAAGGTGCAGGGGAGCATTCGACCTTAACAGGTAACTTAGTTGCTCACTATTGTATTAAACAGGAGGATGGACTGCCTCGTTGGTCTAGTGGTCGCAAGCGCGGCTGCTGTGCTCGTGGTCTCAGGTTCGATTCCCGGGTTGAGCCGAAATCGCTTTGTGGGTTTTAAAAACTTTCATAAACCAACCCTGGGCATGGAAGTTGGCGATTGATGCACCCGTGCATCGGAGAGCACGTTAATGTCCGTCCTGCGCCTGATCTCTCTCCGGTCGTGTTGGATTTCCGTCTCATCGGGCTTTGAGAGTGAAAGAATAGTGAGTGCACCTGTCTGCGAAAATGCTTGTGCACTATAATATACGTTGCGGAACTGGCTGATCTCCTTATAAGAACAGCCGCCGTGGCCGAAATCGGCCGTGGACGTATTAAAGAAGAAACATTTTTTGGGTCGAGGACATCAGATAAGCAGTCACTTCATGTAAAACTCGGGTGTATATCTCAATTATTCTGGAAGACCCAACATTGGGAGAAGGCCATCAAAATATGAAAAGACTAGCTGTGGAAATTATTTTCCTTGCCTGGACAAAGTATAGATAGCCAATGTTACTCGAGATCTCAAGATAGTGTAGCTTTCCAGCAGTGAAAGAATTTGCTTCGCAGCCTTGACCATGTTACAGCCTTTTTATCGTCCCACTGCTGGGCACAGGCCTCCTCTCACACGGAGAAGGATTGAGCATTAATCACCACGCTTGCTCAATGCGAGTTGGTGATTTCAGACTATATAGTCCAGGTTTCCTCAAGATGTTTTCCTTCACCTTTTCATCAGCCATTGGCGTCTAAGATAGACTTAGAAAGTACATACAAACTTAGAAAAGTTGCATTGGTACTTGCCTGACCTGGAATGGAACCCGCGCCCTCATACTCGAGAGGTTGGTTCTTTACCCACCAGGCCACCACGACTTGACCATACTGACTTGACTTGGCCTTAACCATATTTTTTTTTACTCCTCTATATTAGGAAGGAGTTTGTATGTCTGGATGGGAGCCGTACGATCCCCCCTGGGGACTTATGCGATGGTGTCGCGAACTGTCAAGACGGCTCTGATGAGAATGTCAGCGCTTGCGGCGAACAGAGGTGTCCCGGGAACCTGTTCCAGTGTGCTTACGGAGCTTGCGTGGACGGCAACTCTGACTGCAACGGGGTATGTACCTACACTTTTTGTCAGTAAGAATTCCAAAATTTTGCGACAAAAAATGTGATAAATGAAGAGCCGCTCGACCGATTTTGCGCAAACTCCACATAAATCTTCTACTAGATAGATTTTTGCTGTATTAAACACTGTTGCTATCTCTTCCAGATTCCGGATTGCGCAGATGGCTCGGACGAGGCTGATGACCTCTGCAACAGAGCTACGCCGAGACCCCTCTCGATTCCTCCAGTACCGCCTTCAGTACCAACAAGAATCAATACGGGGTAAGCTTCTTACGCAAATAGAAACGAGAATTTAATACTTTAATATAATCATCGGCACGAATCTTGAGCGCTGACCTTCACCTACGCAGAAGTAATTTATTGGGTCCCTTTTGTGGTATGAAGTGAGGCGCGGGGGCGGGCTAAAGCGGTGATTGGCCCGCAGAGCATTGCGTCATAGCCGTCACTCGGGATTGGTTCTTTGCTAATAAATCACTTCTGCGCAGATGAAAGTCAACGCTCAAGATTCGTGCCGATAAGTATACTACACGAACATAAAGTTGAAATTTCAATGTTCAATGACATAATAGCTTGTATATTCTATTATCCTTCAGAGACTACAAGTCGGGCAAGTGCGAGCTGCCCCAATATCCGTCACATGGCAAGTACCAGGTGATCAACGCTATGGACGCGGGCCCCGGAGACAGACTACACTACGTCCGACTCGTCATCGAGTGCGAAGAAGGATACGGAGGGATCCAGAAACCAGAAGTCTTCTGCCATGATGGTAGCTGGTCCGTCAAACGTTTGCCGGACTGCCGCCGTAAGTCGAATTTGTATTCGTCACAAGATCTTCTTCTTCCTATCCCTTCTTTTGCCAAGTTATTTGTGGTTGCCGCAATATACATATTTTTTTTAATTTCACTTTACTTATAGCAGTAAGCTTCCGATCTGGGCTTCGCCCGCGTGGTGTGTTGATAAAAAGTAGCCTATATGTTAATCCAGGGTATCACCTATCTACATACCAAATTTCAACAGAATCGGTCCAACCGTTTTTGCGTGAAAGAATAACAACCATACATCCATACATTCTCACAAACTTTTAGTAGGATATAATATTAGTAGGATTATTTTACGGCCTACCTGACGTGACCTCTCCTTGGAAATGCGCTTGTTGATGATGTTCCTTGCACCCGAGTGTTGTAACCTGTAGGTGCACTGGGTCCAAAATTCCCTGAGTTACCTCTTACGACACCTTTTTTTTTAACGACGTCAAAAATCATCAAATGACCCCCCCCCCCCCCCCGCTGTGGGTTAGCAGCGGTGAGGGAGTGTCAGACTCTTACTGACTAAAAACCGTCGTGTTCCGTCATAGGCCTTTTATGTACCAGGGCCGCGGTAACTCTTTCGAACAACCCGCAGCACCTCTTATGACACCTACGGGATGGTATGGGTCTACCCTACTCAAAACGTAACAAGATGTTGTGTGTAAATTAGGTACCGCTCCCGGGTGAATGTATGATATTAATATGGGACACGAAAGTTTGATTGTTACAATCAGAAGGGATTTAGATAATACTAGCTTCCGCCGACGGCTTCACCCGCGTAGAGTTCGGTTATATCGCGTTTCCAAGAAAATTCTTTAAAAGTCCGGGATAAAAACTAGCCTATGTTCTTTCTCAAGGTTAACTGTATCTCTGTACCAAATTTTATTTAAATCACGTTTAAACGACGTGAAAGCGTAACAGACAGACAGACAGAGTTAGTTTCGCATTTATAATATTAGTAGGGATTTAGCTTTGATGTCTGTAGCACACCTCCGCTGCGAAACCCAACGGGCGAAACCGCTACAGTTTCGCTGTGAGTTGTGAGTTGTTGGGCGGCGAAACAATAGCGAAATTCCCTGCTCTAACGTACAAAACTGACTATGACTATGTCTCTTTCTAACATAATTTCGCTCATTTGCTTAGGCGCCGTCTACATCTCCGCCCGTTGTCCGCCATTTTGGAGCGGTTCCGCGTGTATCTCGGACGCGTCTGTAGCAATCGACCATTTTTAAGAGCGAAATAGGAACAATGGATTTGGAATTTACTGAAAAACTTATACAAGCAGTGAGAAATATATTCTTATTTGAAATATATTTTTATTATAATATGTTCTTATTTCTCAACTGTTCTAGTTTTAGGTTTCGCTCTATTTCGCTATTATAGTTTCGCTTAAGTGAAGTACTGTTGCACAGCGAAACTCACGCAGCGGTTACGCAGTTGTTGTTTTGCAGCGGAGGTGAGTTTTGAGATCAAATCGGTTCGATATTTCCAAACACAACATTATTATAAAGTAATATGAAATAGTTTGATCATAATCTTCTTTTCAACCAGGGCTATGCATCCTGAACAAGCATCCTTCAGTGAATTACAGTTGTCATGTGACCAGCAACGGCATTCAAGGGAAACGGGAGTGCAACGAGTCGGAGCCGACGGGGACCAAGGTGGAGTCCATATGCAACGAACCCATTTACCACTCGGCCTACCCTCTACCTATGATGGAATGTGACGAAAATGGAAACTGGAAGCCCCAGCTCATCACTTGCCCAACAAGTAAGTCCTAAGTTAATTTTCCTCTTAAAACTCATCCATCATCCTCCGAGCCTTTTCCCAATCATGTTGGGGTCGGCTTCCAGTCTAACCGGATGTAGCTGGGTACCAGTGCTTTACAAGAAGGGACTGCCTATCTGACCTCCTCAACCCAATTAGGTACCCGGGCAACCCGATACCCCTTGGTTAGACTGGTGTCAGACTTACTGGCTTCTGACTACCCGTAACGACTGCCAAGGATGTTCAATGACAGCCGGGACCTACAGTCACACGAGACCTACAGAATTTTCCTCTTAAAACTGTTTATTATTATTCTTTATTACACACTTAACAATTAATAGACACAGAATAAAGACAGTTGATGTACAACGGCGAGCTTAACCCAGAATTGGGTTCTCTTACAGCCAACCTTAAAGCCATAGAGAGATTCAATAGTGGTCGGGTAGGTTACAAAGTACACAAATATTAATTACTAAACATTTTTTTGTTTTAAATGGACGTGAACCTTTGCATGGGCGTAGCCAGCTTTGGGCTCAGGGTGGGGCAGCAGTCAACCTATCTCCCGGGGGAGGGCGGGGGCCCTCCGATTTGTACCTTGAGCAGTTAATCTCAAACTTGTTTATCTCTTAATTTGAGAGGTTTATATTTTCAGGTACAGAAAATAAACAATCACACACAGGACAGATTTTATAGTTTTATTTATGAATGAATACTTAATGAAAATAATGTAAATTTAAATTAAACGAAACAAGCAAACAATACAAATCGCGCCACGAGCCATAGAAGATTTTAGTCTGCGCTTCGCGGGGCGCGGGCGGGGATGAGTGACCGCGCGGTGATGGACGGCTCGGCTCGCTACGCCACATAGCACCTATTCTTGTAGGGCAGTGGTTCTTAACCTTTTAGTCATGAGGGACCATTTTACCAAAAGCACAGATTACTATAATAGTTACCAAAAGTTTGTCATGCCGGGGACCACCTCATTGGTTTGCCTGAATTGAGGGTTCTTTGATAAAGAATACAAGCACATTTTATAATTAGCACTCATTTCTTAATTATTTAGCAAAAAAACTAAAAGTTGCAGATTTTAATTTAATGAGATTTTTGTAACTGCATTGTCTTTACTAACTTCTGATTCTTCTCTTTTCTTTTGTAGGTAAGCAAATGCAAAGAAAGACAAATACATATATGCTTACGTAGTTTCTAAATGCACGAGTGAAGCGAGCGCGAATTTTTTTTTCAGACTCAAATAAACATTAAGTACGTAAAATGTAGTCCAAACGTACTTAACTTATGTTTGTTGACAAATCTATATCTATACATATAATAAATCTGTAAAAAAACTGTGTCTGTACATTGAATATATTAAAAAAATAATAATTGGGTGGGGTTTAGAAACAGTAATGGAGCACAAATCCAAAAAAAAAATTCTGTCTGTTTGTCTGTATGTCTGTTTGTTTGTACACGCTAATCTTCCGAACTACTGAACGGATTTCAATGATTTTTTCTTTGTTGTATCAGTATTAAGCCTGGTCAATATATAGGCTATAATTTATCTTCGAAACTTGAAGACCTGATGCAGAACACCAACAGACCAACAAAACTATAAGAGATACAAAAATGGTGCCATGGCAAAAATTGTTTCATGTGATGAGCATTTTCAGCTAAGATAATAAATTTTAAGATCTGGAATACCTGATGTGGAACCCCAAGAGCCCAGCTTCTCTGTACCATATACAGGTATGACGTTTTAGCAAAAGTTGTTCAATTTGATTAGCACTTTCTATTGACTTATACAAATTGAAGATCTAAAACACCTGATGTGGAACTCCAGGAGCCCAGCTAGACTATAGCATATAGAGGTGTGACGTTTTAGCAAAAGTTGTTCAATCTGATAAGCACTCTCTGTTGACTTATAAAAATTGAAGATGTAAAACACCTGATGTGGAACCCCAGGAGCCCAGTTAGACTATAGCATATAGAGGTGTGACGTTTTAGCAAAAGTGGTTCAATCTGATAAGCACTCTCTATTGACGTATAAACATCGAAGATCTGGAACACCTGATGTGGAACTTCAAGAGCAATACTACACTTGAAATGTATAGAAATGAATGTTATGAAATAGGTATGGTGAATCAAAAAAGTAATTAGTCCGTCTTTTAGATAACCCTGAAATAATGGACACGTATTTTTTCTTTTCTCCTTCTCACAAACAAATAATAGCGAAGATATAACACGCTTGAATTTTGTGTTGAGTCACTGCTTAGTACAAATTTTACATACCTAGACGTGGCGGCAAGAGCCCCCACTCTCCGAATTTGTTGCGTTATATCTCATTATTATTTTGTATGTCTCTTCCAGACCTCGGGACTACAGAGTTCCGAATTTTTGGGAGGCAAACGTGGGGCCGAAGCCAACACGCTGAAGCCCTTTTGAGACAACTTTAATGAAATTGTGACACAAAACCAACGATTACCCCTTTATACACTATAGAAATGAACCCAAGGACAATCCCCGGTGGACGTCGTTAAAAAAAGACAATCCCCGGTTCTGTGCTATACCATTGCTAACTGTCGATGAAAACTACTTGGGCTATTGTGATGGGATGCTAATGGACTAGGAATGGGGAAACTACGGGAACTATGGCACCTGCCGATGACAATGTATTAGATAGGTACATGTAAAAATGGTGAAATGGTAAAAATGGCAGGTGGAGACTCGCCAGCTCACTTACTGGCCCCCCGGGAATCAGTCACTGAATAGCAACAAGAGGGCAACAGGGACATGAGCGGCTGAAGTGTGAGGATACCTCGGCGGATTTTAAACGCAGATTACGCTCTCCCTGTGGGTCACTTACCACGAGGCACCTATCCTCCGAGCAGAGCTACTAACCCTGCTCTAGCGACTCCACTCTGGACGGCCAAACCAAGCCAGAGGCGTGAGACCTACCCCCGTCATGGTTCACTCCGACGGACAGTATACTCTCCCTGGAGAACTCAGTATATATAGCCCCGCGGGGTCGCTACTCCCCGTCATCAGCCTCAGATGTCCTGCGGTGCTTATATCTCATTATTATTGTCGTTAATATCTCAAGAGCCTTTGTCTCAATTATGTGTAGAGTCGACTTCCAGTCACGATGCAACTGAGTACCAGTGTTTTACAAGGAGCGACTGCCTATCTGACCTCCACAACCCGGTTACCCGCTCAACCCAACACCCCTTGGTAAAACTGGTCAGACTTACTGGCATCTGACTGCCAAGAATGTTCAATGACAGCCGGAACCTACAGTTTAACATCCCTTCCAAATAACGGTCATTGGTATCCAAAATATACGTAGAAAGTACATACGAACTTAGAAAAGTTGCATTGGCAGGACGTACGCACATACTTGAGAGATTGGTTCTCTACCCACTAAACCACCACGACTTCCACTAAGTCATCACGACTTTGTCATCTCAGTAACATTTAATGTTTTTTAACGTAATAATACGTGTGTAATATTTTTGCCACACACAACTTAAATGCGGACTAATTAGAATCACTACTTTTATCCCTATGGTCACGTCTTTTGCGGTTCAGTTCTCAGCGTTTTATTTAGTCTGCTGTGCTTTTGCCGCACAAAAATTAAATTATAGAACATTTCTAATGGCTCTGCGTATTCCGTTGTTTTCAAGTCAACATATCAGACGATTCAGATCTTTGATTTTGCTGACCCCGTAGTCGCTGGCATACGGGACAGGATCCGCGTACGAAGTCGCGGGCAAAAGCTAGTGCAAGAATAAGGGCATATAGTTTCTGAATACGCGAGCGAAGCGAGAGCGAATTTTTTTTTTTAAGACTAAATTAATATTACGTAAAATGTAGCCCACGCGTACATTTTTTTCTGTTGGACAAGTAAGACGGATATGAATGGGAGGGGGGGGGGGGTCCGATTCAGACACCTTATAGGTCAGAGCCAGGGCCCAGGGTGGGGCAAGTGCCCCAGCTTGCCCCAGTGTGGCTACGCCCATGAACCTTTGCACTAATGCGGATAGTGACAACTATGCTTGTCACTGATAAGCCAAAAATAAATAACTTAAAAAAAAATATAACCGAATTCCAAAAACTCTTCTTCTTCTTTCTCCTGCCCTGTTCCCAAATTTTACTTGGGGTCGGCGCAATATGTCATTTTCTTCCATTCTCCCCTGTCACTCGTCATACTGACACTCACTTGACCCTTCCTATTCATATCATCTTTCAGGCAATCCATCCATCTTTTCTTAGGTCTTCCTCTTCCTCTCCATCCATCTACATTCATACTTAGCACACACTTTGTTGCATGCGTATCATCCCTCCTCATTACATGTCCATACCACGACAATCTTCTACTTCTCATCTTTTCTGTAACTGGCGCTACTTTCAGACTTCCTCTAATGTAATCATTCCTCACTTTATCCATTCTTGTAACACCACACATCCATCTCAGCATTCTCATTTCTGTTACATGCACTCTCTTCTCGTCCCTCTTTTTCAATGCCCAACACTCCGATCCATACAGGACGACAGGTCTAATGACAGATTTGTAAATTTTGCCCTTCAGTTTGAGGGGCATCCGCGGGTCACAAATAGCGCTAGTTACCTGTCGCCACTTCATCCATCCAGTATTGATCCGATGCGTAACGTCCCTGTTCACCTCACCGTCACTTTGGACGAGTGAACCAAGGTACCGGAAGTCGGAGCAAACTGGTAGGGGCATGCCGGCTAGGGTTATGGTCATGGGTCCCGAAATACCGCCAAAATCACAATGAAGGTATTCGGTTTTACTCCTGCTCACCTTTAAACCCACTGTCTCCAGTCTCAGCCGCCATGCCTCCAATCTACTCTGGACCTCTGGCCCACTCTCCCCCACCAGAACAATGTCATCGGCGAAAAGCATACACCAGGGTGCCTCCTCCTGTATATCTGCCGTAAGCGCGTCCATTACAAGCAGGAAGAGATACGGGCTGAGGGCCGACCCCTGATGTAAGCCAACACCTACACTGAAGCTGGCGGTAGTGCCCGCTGCGGACCGGACTTCTGTACTGCATCTGCCGTACATCGCTCGGATCAACTGCACATACTTCCCTGGTATACCTTTCTCCTCAAGGGCCCACCACAAAACCTCACGAGGCACCCGGTCATATGCCTTCTCGAGGTCAACGAACACCATATGCAAGTTTTTGTGTGCACCCCTGTACTTTTCGCACAATTGGCGAATACAGAATATAGCGTCCGTTGTACTCCGACCAGGCATAAAACCGAATTGATTTCGTGCGATATCACTCTCTTCTCTCAGCCTCCTTTCAATAACTTTCTCCCACACTTTCATACTATGTGACATTAGCTTTATTCCTCTATAGTTGTTGCAATTCAACACATCACCCTTGTTCTTAAAAATGGGCACCAGGAAACTATTGCACCACTCGTCTGGTATAGTTTCCTCTTGCAACAACTTATTGAAGAATAAAGCCAGCCATTTCCATCCATCCATCTTTAATAATTTCCACACTTCCACTGGTATTCCATCTGGCCCTATCGCTTTTCCATTTTTCATTCCATTCACTGCTAATCTGACCTCATCCTCACATACATTTCTTACAAGGCCCTCGTTCACCGCTTTATGATGGAGCACACCGCTCCACTCATTTTCTTCATTCATCAGTCTTTCAAAATATTCCTTCCACCTACCTTTAATCTCCACATCATTCGTAAGGACCGTTCCGTCTCCATTCTTTACACACCTTATCTGGCATACATCTCTTGTCATTTTCTCCCTAGATTTAACCAATCGGTAAAAGTCATTTTGACCAGCTGGGCTATCTAGGGAGTCATACATCTTCTCGTGCGCTTTTGCCCTTGAAACAGCCACAATCTTCTTTGCTTTCTTCTTACATATTCAGCCTTTTTTTGTGCTTTTTCACTATCATCATTGTCTTCCGTCCGCTGCCATTCCTTGAATTTCATCTTCTTTTCCTTTAATACACTCTGCACTTCTTCCACCCACCACCAAGTTTCCTTCTCTATCACTCCATTCCCTTTTGATTCTCCTAGAATGCTTCTTGCCGCTTTCCTTATACACGTGACACGTCGCCATTCCACTCCAGCATTCATTCACATTCATTTCTCCCATTTTAATCATCTTATCAACCACTACTTTTCTAAATTCCTGGGCCAACTCAGCCTTCCCCAACAGATGCCATTTGATTTTGGGGGGCCGTCTCTCTTTGGCTTTTGGCCGGGAAGTTAAAATCACATCCATAATTAGGGGTCGGTGCTGCGAGACTACAGCTTCGCCTGGTATCACCTTGCAGTCTTTGATGTTCTTTAAACTACTGCGTCTGACCAAAAAGTAATCTATTTGTGTCACGTGGTGACCGCTTTTATAAGTGATCAGATGTTCGATGTTCTTTTGGAACCACGTATTTACCACTGCTAGGTCAAACGCAGTAGCAGCCTGTAGCAGGGCTTCACCCTCGTCGTTCTGGCAACCGAACCCCCACCCTCCATGCACTCTTTCATAATTCCCTCTCATTCTGCCAACATGGCCATTAAAGTCTCCTCCCACAAATACCTGTTCATTCGTCGGCACATTCATCATTACTGCATCGAAATCCGTCCAAAATTGTTCTTTCACCCTGTCATCACAACCGACTTGAGGAGCATACACACTTATAACATTTATTATCAAACTTTCATACATTATTTTAACAACTATTATTCTATCATTCACTCTCTTTACATCTATCACACTTTCTTTCAAGTTCTTATCTAACACAATGCCTACCCCATTACTTTTCCCATCACTTCCACAATAATAAAACTTGTATCCTTCCCCAATTTCTCTAGCTTTCGTGCCCTTCCATTTAGTCTCTTGCAAACATGCCACATTTATTCGTCTTCTCTTTAATACATCCGCTAACTCTCTGGCTCTTCCAGTCATCGTTCCTACATTCCAACTTGCATACCTCAATCTTACTTCCCGGACTCGCTTCTTACATTGCACCCGCCCAGGTTGGTGCAAAAACCCTTGTCCACTTCCCACAGGGGCCGGGTGCTGCCCCTGCGCGTCGCCTGAGGGGTACGCCCTAGCCCTATCGCTCATCTCTTCAACATTCGACATATTGCTATATGATTTGGCATTGTGTTTTTACGACCGGCCGCCTGCCTGACATCAATCCTCTTTGGGAATGCAATTGTTGGTGGTCACTCTCCTACCACCTAAGGATTGGTGTATTTTAGGATACATAAATTAAACATTAAATTAACAAACATTAACAAAAATATCACACTCCAGTCTTTTAAAATCCGGATCTAGTCTCCTCACTGCAACCTCCAGCTCAGAGAGGTCTAGTATGAGTTCCCTCATGTTCTTATTAGGCCCACAGGGGCCCTGGTGGGATGTCATCTGCTAGGCGATCTCTTCTTTTGACGCTTCATCAGCACGAATTCCAAAAACTAAAAAGCCAAAAAAATACTAATTTTAGGTGGCGAAATAAACTCCACACATAATATATCCATTAGACACCGTCACCTGTGTTTTTGGCTTTTTAATGTTTTTGAAAGCCTGTTCTATTTTTCTATATATATAACTTATATATGCGAAAGTATTTGTAAATAAGTTGTTGGTGTGCCTTGTAAATAAATAAATACATAAATAAATATATGTGTATTAAATTAACAATAGCATGTTTTTCTAGTGTTGATTAAACTTTTGATATATTTATTTACTGTTTTTCCCAGATTGTGGTCGGAGGACTCCAGCCGTTGACGTTCTGGTGGCCGGTGGCCAGCCAGCCTTGCGGGGGCAGTTACCCTGGCACGTGGCCATATACCGCAAGCCGACCAAATCGCAAAACTTTTACCGACAGATTTGTGGAGGGTCTCTCGTCAGCAATAGCATTGTGCTCACCGGTAAGACGCGTGTTTTGTATCTCATCGTTAACTTCTTCTTCTCCTTATTTCGTGTCGATGACATGTCTTGAAGTGAGACTACACTTTAACTGCTTAACTGCTTCGCAACAGTAAAGCCGCATTTTCACTAGGGGACATTTGTTCCGCGTATAATAATCTATTTTTCCAACTATGTTGCTTTTTAAGAACTGTAGAATAACAATATCGGTGCCAACTTCTGTTTACAACAAAAATATAGGTTTTATAGGTATCTATACAGAGTTATTCACCAGTCCAGTCTAACCAGATGCAGTTGAGTACTAGTGTTTTACAAGGAGCAACTGCCTATCTGACTTCCTCTACCCAGTTACCTTATCGACCTTATACTCCTTGGTAAGACTTGGTGGTTGTCAGGCTTACTGGCTTCTACCCGAAACGACTGCTAAAGATGTTCAATGACAGCCGGGACCTACAGTTTAACTTGCTATCCGAAACACAGTCATCGGTGTCCAAGATATATTTAGAAAGTACGTACAAACGATAAGTTGCATTGGTATATCCTGACCTGGAGTAGAACCCATAGTCTCATACTTGAGAGGTTGGTTCTTTACCCACTAGGTCACCACGACTTTTATTTATTTAGATGTCATGGATGTCATCACACTGCTAAAGGAGACCGATCCAGACGACGTGCCGACGTTTGTGTTGCGAAGGATCTAAATAAGCTTCCGCCCGTCACCTTCGACCACGTCGACGTTACGAGCCTGCTGAAAGACATCGTCTTTCTAAGGGCCAGTCTTGCGGATGTGCAGAAGAAGTTAGATGCATCCCAAAATACAGTCGCCGATTTGCGCAGCGAACTTAACGAGTTGCGTAAATCGGTTACTGTAACTGGGTCTCCTGTGAGTGCATCGAACGTAAACATGCGGCGTGGAGCGATGTGTCGGGTGCAAGTTTCGCGTCAGCAGTTTTGTCGCCATCGCCGCTGTCACCGCCGAATGCTGAGTCGGCACAGTGCGCGCCTCGTGCGCCCCGCTGCCCCGCTCCCGTCCCTGCGGGTCCTCCACTGACCGCTACGAAGAAGCCCTTGCCCGTAAAGAAACCGAATCGGGCTGACGATGAGGGGTTCGTTACGGTGCAAAGGAGGAAGCGCCGTCAGCGGACCAACAAGAATCGCTGCGGCACGGCTCCTATTGAGCCAAACATCTTTCGTGCCGCCAAGCCAAACACCCCGGTGTACATCTCCCGCCTACACTACACCACTAAGGCGGAAGACATCGAGGAGTACGTGCTTCAGAAGCTGAAATACGCACCGAGAGCGCAGCTGCTCTAGTCGCGCCATAACGCCAACTTCAAGGCGTTCGTGGTGCGAGTACCGACGTGTTTCCTGCACGTCGTGTTGGACGAGAACTTCTGGCCACAGGACGTGGTGTTCCGTCGCTTCCGCGGACAAGTGCCACAGGACCACACAGTGACATAGTGAAGTGAACATATGTATGCTAGTTATAAGGTGCTTATCTATGGGCCATTGATGCCTGAAAATAAAGATGATTTGATTTGATTTATTTAGATACTAGCTTCCGCCCGCGATTTCACCCGCGTCCCGAGAATCGAGATAACTTTTTCTCGTAGCCGAATGGTGACAAAAATTCTTCCTATGTCCTTCTCCCGGGTCTAAGCTGACTCGCCTCTAATTTTCAGCTTTATCGTTCTAGCCGTTCATGCGTGATGGCGTGACCAAGGGATATAGGAATTAATTTATATAGTACTATCTTCCGCCCGCGGCTTCGCCCGCGTAGAGTTCAGTTATATCGCGTTTCCAAGAGAATTCTTCAAAAGTCCGGGATAAAAACTATCCTATGTTCTTTCTCTCTTCTCAAGGTCAACTCTATCTCTGTACCAAATTTTATCAAAATCAGTTCAGTGGTTTAGACGTGAAAGCGTAACAGACAGACAGACAGAGTTACTTTCGCATTTATAATATTAGTAGGGATACAGGCTGTTTTTACTCACGTTGCATATATGTAGGTATGTTCTGTTATTGATTCTGATCGATTCCAGGTCAGGCAAGTACCAAGGCAACTTTTCTAAGTTTGTATGTACTTTCTAAGTATATCTTAGACACCAATGACTGTGTTTCGGATGGCACGTTAAACTGGCTGTCATTGAACATTCTTGGCAGTGTCTGACACCAGTCTAACCAAGGGGTATTAGGTTGCCCGGATAACTGGGTTGAGGAGGTCAGATAGGCAGTCGCTCCTTGTAAAGCTACTAGTACTCAGCTGAATCCGGTTAGACTGGAAGCCGACCCCAACATACTTGGGAAAAAGGCTAGGATGATGATGATGATGTTATTGATTCTGAACCACCAGTTTTTTTGCGCACTGCTTAGAATTCATTCCGGTATAAACCGTGACTTTTTAGTCGTCTTACAACGGCAGCCCACTTCATGTATCCAATGACTAGTAAACGTTCATATAAAAAAAAATATTTATGAGATTTGAATAATTTAAACATAAAAATTAATTCATTATTATGATGCATGACGTAGATTATAAGAACAGTTGTTAGCGCTGCCCGAATCTTGTATCAATGGAGCGCGGCGCGTTGGGAAGGTACCTACTTTCTACCGTTTGAAACGTAAACATTTGTTTTCAGTACTTTTTTTACCTATTATCTTAATTAACTAGCGCTATAAAATTAATAATCGTGTCTAGTGGTATTTTATGTCGGATAGATTGAGTGGACCACCTTTGTAATGCGACTAAAAAGTCACGGTATAAGTATATAGATTTACTCATTGATTAACAGCCGCTCACTGCTTCTGGAATGACACTGATCGTTCGGTACAGCCTTCTCTCTTCGCCGTCGCCGCTGCCAAGCTCTACCGAGACTGGGATGACCCGCAAGACAAGAACGTACAGAAATCTCATGTAAGGAACCTACACTTCTACACCACTACTCAATACTTTTACTGCTTTCCACATGTATTCTTAGGTGGTAATACTTATAAATATGTACTGACGGGCACAGCAAAATAAGTGAGTTAGGAGCACGGATGAAAAGTCCTAAGTATCTAGGGTACGCTTCTGCTAATTTTACCTAAGCGACATACGATTCACATCCGATTGAGATCCAATCACGACTCAATTACGATTGAACCGTATGTGGTATTCCGCTACTTTTTCTTTTGAAATAAACGTTTTTATCCTTTTCTGTCATTCAACAATGTTCATTTTGACTGTAAATGATTACCATTGCAATATAATTGTGGAGCAAACTACCGTTTATACCTAAATGGCAGACCAATCGCCAACCAATCGAATGTCGTTGGAATACGATTGGTCTTACATTAGTAGCAGAATGCCCGAATATATGGTTAAAACTGCTGTTGCGATTCAATTTCTATTCAATTTTGACATTATTAACTTAGAGGGGAGAGGAGAACCGGGGCCTAGATTGTTCGGTTCGGTTGATCGGCAATTTGACAACTGAAAATGGTTCGGATATCGTCATAGTTAAATGGTGCGCCGCAAAAGTGTTGAATTTTGACGTTACAAATGCTGTTTTCAGGTTAAAGACATTCAAGTCGCGGAACTGTTCCGAGGTGGAGCCGCGAACTATCAGGAGGATATAGCAGTAGTCTTTCTGGAAACACCAGTGAATTACGGTGCGGAAGTGAGCCCCGTCTGCCTGAGCTTCGACATCAACTTCTATCGATCTCAGATGCTGCCTGGTGTTTTGGGAAAAGTAAGACTGTTTATCTAAATCTATACTTACTGTTACTGCCTTTTTGTCGTCCCACTGCTGGGCTGCGGCCTCCTGTCACACGGAGAAGGATTGAGCGTTAATCACCACGCTTGCTCAATGCGGGTTGCTGATTTCAGACTACATAGTCCAGGTGTCCTCAAGATGTTTTCTTTCACCTTTTCATCAGCCATTGGTACTTGCCTGACCTGGAATCGAACCCACACCCTCATACTCGGGAGGTTCGTTCTTTACCCACTAGGCCACCACGACATTATCTATACTTTATCTATGCTAATATCGTCATCTCCCTAGCCTTTTCCCAACTATGTTGGGGTCGGCTTCCAGTCTAACCGGTTGCAACTAAGTACCAATGTTTTACAAGTAGCGACTGCCTATCTGACCTCATCAACCCAGTTACCTGGGCAACCCAGTGCCCGGATGTTTTATCCGGGAACGGAAAGAAGCTTCCCAGAAAAACGGTTGGTTATCTAAGTCCTAAGTGACCCCATTTGAAGAAGATAGTCCTAGTTATCAAAGTAAACAGTTCCTACGGGACCGTTTCACAATCGTTGTTTTCACAGGTCGCCGGCTGGGGCCTGACTGGCGAGATTGCGGGGCCATCACAAATATTGAAAGTGGTAGATCTCCCGTTTGTTCCGGCGCAAGAATGCCTTCGCGTCACGCCGGCCATCTTCACGGAGAGCATAACCGGAGACAAGATATGTGCTGGCTATTTGAATGGTGAGTCCTCATAAAGCAATCTATTAATATGTACTTACCTGGATCTTCTTCCTCCAGCCCTATTCCCAATTTTATTCGGGGTCGGCGCAATATATCATCCTCTTCCATTTTCTCCTGTCACTCGTCATACTGACACTCACTCCCTTCCTATTCATGTCATCTTTCAGGCAATCCATCCATCTTTTCTTAGGTCTTCTTCTTCCTCTGCATCCATTTACATTCATACTTGGCACATGTACTTATCTGGATATTTCAAGTTAATTAGGATGACATGAAAGTCGTGGTTAGGAATTGCAATTGCTGGATCCAGAAAACAGCAATCCAGCTGGATCCAGCGCCTTTTTAAACAAGCTGGCAAGTCGTTAAGGGTAGTCAGAAGCCAAAAAGTTGCCCAGGAATTGGATTGAAGAGGTCAGATAGGTAGTCACGCCGTGTAAAGCACTGGTACTCAGCTGGATCTAGCGAGACTGAGTCGATCCCAAAATATTTGGCAAAAGGCTACAGTGAAGCAGATGGCCGTAACTTAGCTAGTTTAATCCTTACATCGCATATATATTCTTTATCCCTGATCTCTCTCCGGTTGTGACGAATTACCGTCCCATCTTATAGAGCAAAGGCTCACTATTGTGAGGCACCTGTGTCCAAGCAAATGCTTGTACACTATAATATGTCCTGCGCAGTTGTCTAATCTCCTTATATGAGAACAGCCGCCGTGATAAGCGGCTAGGAGCACATCATCATCTTCATTAGATTTTCTAACACGACTACTTCTATCCTTTTTCTAGGGAAGACGGCAGTATGTACAGGTGACAGCGGAGGAGGACTGGTCTTCCCCGAAATCGAGCACGGGTCTGAGCGCTTCTACCTGAGAGGGATCGTGTCCACCGCTCCCCCGCCGGAGGGCCAGAAGAAGAAGTGCAACATAAACACAGTCACCACGTTCACGAACATATTGAGACATCGAATTTTCATTAACCAATATTTATAAGAGTTTTTAAGCTGTATTTTTATTTTTATATGTACCTATAAGTCGTAACGTGACGACACTGCTCCGTACTCAGAGCCGGATTGACAATATAGCAACTGCAGCAACTGCTACGGGCCGCGCGACCCCGAACCAAAGCTACGTGGGGCCCCGTCATTACTGACTAGACATTCCTTTTTCGCTATCTCTTTTTAGAATGTTTGTACTTTCTAACGCTTTAAGGGGTCTACACACCAAAGCCGCTGACCCGGCGGCTTAGTGCCGGCGGGTTAACCCGGCGGCTTCGGCCGGGCTGTGCCGCCGGCGTCAGCGGCTTTGGTGTGTAGACCCTTTTAGTAAGGGGCCCGCGCTATTTATGCTACAGGCCCCGCGTATTCCTAATCCGGAACTGTCCGTACTCTGAGCTCACTCCTACAATATTGGTTGCTATATAATAAAATCAACAAAGAATAAAAGCTGGTTGTTTAATTTTTAATTATTTGTCCTTACTGTGGTCCTCTCTTTATTATAACTTTATTATCAGGCATCAATGGCCTATAGATAAATGAAGAAAACCAAGGCCAGGTATTCCATCTACAGAATAATCCTATATTTTTGTAAACATAGAAATAAAACCCATGGATATCATTTAAAACGCAATTTTATTAATTTTCAATCAGGGAAAAGGAATTTGTTTAACTATTTATGCACACAGTAAGTAAACACATGAAAGAAGTAGAAGTAACATAAAATTGTACAAAGGTACTGCTTATTTCTAATGAAATCTCTTTCAGGAGATCCTTATTTAGGTACATAATATCCTTAAAATATTTACAAATAAAACTAAATCTATACGTAGTTATTTACATAAAAAAAAAAAACTAAACTTAAAACTAGTAATCAGTGTTGGCCTAGGCATTTCACGCACCTAGGCTGGGCGAAACAGTTGCGCTGTGAGTGACCCCACAGTTGGCAACGGTGGCATTGGGATACAATACCAGATCTATTTGGCTTCTCGATTGAGATGCCGGTTAAATTGCACACCGATTTGATGATAAAAATCGGTGACTTGCGTCGCAGGGATGTTTTGTGACTTAAGGTCAGGATGTCATTTGAAGGGATTTCCTTCGGAATCCTGGTAATGACTACCCTGAGGAGATTTATCTCAAGAAGTAAATAAGTGTAGAAAAGTTTCTCACTTTTAACGCCTTTGTAATTTCCCTATAGTAGTTAGACGTCGGGAGAACGATTTAATTCCGTTTCCGGTATTGGATGCTGGGCTCTTCGGTCCATTTCGCCTTGTCCTGTAAGTATACAGGCGGCGGAGGTTTGCTTTTAGGTGCGCTTTTGGGCTTAGCGGCACCTTGGGAGGAAGCGACCTGCGAGGTCGAGGGTGACGGGGCGGGGGATGCTGTAGACACAGCGGGCGGGCTAGGGAGAGGGGATGCAGCAAGGGCGATTGATTTCCACACCTTGTCATTATTTTTATTCTTTTTCCTCTTCCCTCCCTGTACGACGGTGAAGTCGTCTTAGAAGGAGGAGGGGGATCGGAGGATTGAGCACCCTCTGGGACGGGTGAGGCAGAGCGGGAGGACGAGGTTCCCATTCCCTCCGGGGAGTCATCAAGTCAGAAGAATAATGGCCGCAACTGTAGTGCGCAGCTGTGGGTCACCCATAGTTTCGGGGATTACCAAGTGAAATCCGGCGGTTATTAAATGACGCAGGTGCACAAGGCAGGGGAATTTCTATTGTCTGTGAGACAATGGGATTAGGAACAATGGTCGACGGTGCGAAGTGCAGCTGGGCATCGACCATTGTATTGGGGATTACCGTTTCCGCTAATGCGGCGGTTTTCCCCGAAGAGCTAAAAAAGGGCTCAACAATGGGGCGCGACAGCTGCGTCGGCCTTTTTTATTGAGCCGTTATCGGTAATATAGCGCGCTAGGCGCGGGTCCTTGATATCAGGCCGCTTATCATTTCGCCATATTTGGTGACAATGTCTTGGTCCTGGTCTCCTGGAGGAGGACCTCGAAGAAAAACTTTACCATTTCGGCCATTTTCCCGTGAGGGAAAGAGCTACCGAGCTAAGCAAGGTGGGCTCTAATTATAAAACCTATCTCCCCGGGTGGACAGGCCCGGGGATGTGTAACCCTCCCTGCCGGGTATAGGCAGGGAGATGTGTACCTATTGGTGAGCCCTAAGCCCTAGCCAGTGCGAAGGGTGTAGAGACATCCAATAGCTGTGAAAGCAAACCAGATGCAAGGCACGACTAGGAGATCCCCCAAGGCCGAAATCCGAGCTCCCGTCCAATTGACTGCCTTGCCCTGAAGGGGTTCGGCGGGTGTGATTGGGTCAACCTTGGGTCCCAGCTTCAATCCTGAAACAGAATAAGATCAAATTAATGGCAGGCTCGCTGTCTGAGAGTTGAACGTTTTGATCACTTGTAAATAAAGACATGGACAGAATATAAGGATAGAGAAAAAAAATATGATAACCTTCAAAATTGATCAACACAGGTAAGAGTGCGCGCATACTACAAACTTTTAGTCGGCCGACAGTTGATTTGAGCTCATAAATCAGAACATAGAAATGGAGATGAATGCTGTCATTGAGTTGTGGTGGCCTAGTGGGTAAAGAACCAACCTTTCGAGTATGAAGGTGTGGGTTCGATTTCAGGTTCAGACAAGTACCAATGCAACTTTTCTAAGTTTGTATGTACTTTCTAAGTATATCTTGGACACCAATGGCTGATAAAAGGTGAAGGAAAACATCTTGAGGAAACCTGGACTATAGTCTGAAATCACCAACCCGCATTGAGCAAGCGTGGTGATTAATGCTTAATCCTTCTCCGTGTGAGAGGAGGCCTGTGCCCAACAGTGGGACGATAAAAATGCTGTAACAGTAACAGCTGTCATTGAACATCCTTGGCAGTAGTTACGGGTAGACCCCAACATGATTAGGAAAAAGGCTCGGAGGATGATGATGGTAGTACACACTTACAACGGTTAGGTATCTGTGCGACAGTATCAGACCAACTAAACACTTGGTTTGATTTAAAAATTGTGGATTCAATCAAAGATCATAGGTACCTTTGTGTTTTGTCAGTCATGCATGGTGACCTTCCACTTTCAAACATCGGGGGACGACGCCTCAGAGTCCAGCTCAGTATGAAGTAGCAGACATCTTCACAAGGCTCGCTCTGAAAAAATATGTATATATTTTAGTTAGTCATATAGGTACTTACACTTAAGTCTCACTTTCGCCACCGACTTCTAGGCTGATGAACCTTAAGGACAATTTTTAACCGACTTCAAAAAAATGAGATTCTCGGTTTGACCTTTATGTATGTATAGGTACATGATTGTACACGATTATGTCAGGTGTGGCTGAACCGATTTGTATGCGATTTTCTGCATTGTATAAGATTTACATACCTATACTACATAAAAAGCAGTTTTGTTTTTACAACAAATAAAATTGCACATAAATCCTTGGAAAATAAATTAATTTGCGTGAATAGTAGGTAGGCCTTTGACAGTTCATCCTTCTTCACACAGAAATCTCCAAAGTCCAAATGAGGGTTTTCTAAAATGGCGTCCACGAGGTGGCAGCACCGAGTCGTCAGGTCCAGGTAACTGTCAAAGTGCTTATCTTTACTATGAATAGTGAACGATTTTAGTGTTTTTTTTTATTTTATAATTAAAGCACTGCATTATTGTTTTACTATTGCGGTTGAGTAAATAAAAAAAACTAAATCATATTGTGTTAACAAATTTTTCAACAAGCTTTTCCTTAGTACCAGTGACTTTTGCACCCTCTCTCTTAGCTCAATTTTTAGTTCGGAAACCTTATTCTGACCGTAGTCCATAATAAAATCAATAACACTTCCAATATAACAGAATTTCAATAAACAATAAGTTCGGCACCTACAATTCCATACTATTTGACAGCTGTTTGGACCTGACGCATACGAAGCGCCGCCTGGCGGCAGAAAAAGTATCGAAAACCCTCATTGTAGCCGAGCCTCCGTCTTGTAGGTACGCGGCAACTTCACAAGTCAGCATCTGAAAATAATAATTGGGTTCAAATAATCATCTTCAAAGTTAAAAACCCCCCTCTAGGAGAATCTTTATAAAATACTTGCTGGTTTAAAAATAAACTATTTTTCAAAACAAAAAAGAACTGTTAAATAAACACGTAACAAAAAAATACCTACACAGAACTGTTATTTTTTAAATTAATTAAAATTTAAAAACATCATCCTCCGAGCCTTTTTCCCAACTATGTTGGGGTCGGCTTCTAGTCTAACCGGATGTAGTTCTAGCTGAGTGCCAGTGCTTAACAAGAAGCGACTGCCCTATCTGACCCCCTCAACCCAGTTGCCCGGGCAACCCAATATCCCTTGGTTAGACTGGTGTCAGACTTACTGGCTTCTGACTACCCGTAACGACTTTTAAAATTTAAAAACACAGAACAAAAAAACATTTAAAACAACGACCGTTGCTTACCTTCATATCTCGAGATATAGTCCTTCTTTACGTAAAAAGTTACAAATATGAACATTTTAATCCATTTTGTAAGATAAATGCATCATGGCCGCCGATAGAAGTAACGTGCTCGATATGCACGGAAGCCATTTGGACAGTGGCGGGGCAAGACCTAAATTTGATGTGGGCAAGACAGATTTCGCGAGGCCCTGTTCTATGGCGACCTGAAGACGGATTCTTTAAAATAATAAAAACAAACGAAACAATTAACACTGCCAAGTTTTTATTCATAAAAATACAAATTAGATTAAAGTCGCTGGCAGAAGCTAGTATTGAATCTAGACACACGGCAGTGTGTCCGCCAAGTTCGAGCAAAAAAAGCGACACACCGGCCGTGGGTTATATTACACGAACCATTTCGGGCCAAATTCGACCCCCCTGTAACTCAAAATCTATTTTATTTACGCATATCAAATTTCTAGTATCTGTTGAGACCCCCTCACTTATCTAAAATACAAAATTTCATTAAAATACCTATTGTAGGTCTTGAGATATTGACGTCAGAAAATCGCTATTTTTACTATACACTGATTCACTGATTCACTGATTCACTGATTCACTGACTCACTCATCAAAAACCTAGACCACTTCCAATGGTCGTATTGACTTGAAATTTGGCATGGAGGTAGGTCTTTATGTCAAGGTAAAGGAAAAAATCTGAAAATGGCCAAGTGTGAGTCGGTTTCAAAATAATGAAGGTGTTTTATACCAGGTGTAAATTTATACCCCTAAGGAACTAAAGCGACCTAAATTTATCTATATTTATATAATATATCTTCGAATGGTACAAAGGTTTGTATTTAGTCAAAGTAAAGTAAAAATCTGAAAACGGCCAAGTGTGTCACTTTCGAAAATAACGAATGTGTAACTTTGATCCACGAACATAATATATGATAACATGTCATGTCAGTCAGTTGGTAAATCTAGTCCATTTAGTTAATCTAGTAAAAAAAAAAAAGTCATGGTGGCCTACTGGGTAAAGGACCAACCTCTCAAGTACAAGGGCGCGGGTTCGATCCCAGGTCAGGCAAGTACTAATGCAACTTTTCTAAGTTTGTATGTACTTTCTAAGTATATCTTAGACACCATTGGCTGTGTTTCGGATGGCACGTTAAACTGTAGGTCCCGGCTGTCATTGAACATCCTTGGCAGTCGTTACGGGTAGTTAGAAGCCAGTAAGTCTGACACCAGTCTAACCAAGGGGTATCGGGTTGCCCGGGTAACTGGGTTGAGGAGGTCAGATAGGCAGTCGCTTCTTGTAAAGCACTGGTACTCAGCTGAATCCGGTTAGACTGGAAGCCGACCCCAACATTGTTGGGAAAAAGGCTCGGAGGATGATTAGTTAATCTAGTTCATTTCTTTGTAAGAAACATAGTGCATATTAAAAAATCTGAAAGATAGTATAAATGAGACATTTCTTTAACTAACTTCATCATAAGAAAAAAATAAAATAACCTTACAAAAATAAATGAAATCCCACCCAAAACAAAAATGTGAAAGACTGCCAAGTTCGATAATATGGGAATGCTTCGCCTATAAAAGAAGTGAGATCTGAATAAGTACCAAGTTCCATACACATACCTCAGTTAAAAATAGTTACTTTTTAATGATGTTACTTGGCAAGTTTTAATAGAAAATTAAATACTTGATTCATTGCGTTTAGTAGGTTTATAACAAGGTGTATGAAAACTTGCCAAGTGACATCATTAAAAAGTAACTATTTTTTTTATAGTTAACAAGTCAAAGCAAAAATTACGTAAAATGTAGCCCAATCGTACATAACTTATTGCTGGTTGGTTGGTGAAGGCCAAAATACGGGGACATATCTTCTGATTACGCGAGCGAAGCGAGCGCGAAATTTTTTGTAATATTTTAGAACTCAAAACAAAAAGTACTTAAAATGTAGCCCAATATAACTCTTTGTTGACGCCTATGTATTACAATTTTGGGACTTAAAGTAGTACCGTAAATAAGAAAGTTCATATGGAAACTATAAGTTACTTTCTTATTAATAAAAGGACTTAAAAACGACGCTACCTTTTTGCTAGGGTAGACTAAAAAATGTTGACACTGATAATGAAAACAAATGTAAAGTGAAGCAAGCCCGAAAATTTTTGAGTTTTGGATCAGTAAAAGTCCTAAACATAGATAATAAAAGGCATCTGTGAAGTGAAGAAGCCGCGAGCGAATGGAGCGCGAATTTTTGTGAGTATTGGGACATTAAAAGTAGCTATATGTGATAAAAATTGAGGTGTAAAGTAAAGAAACCGCGAGCGAAGCGAGCGCGAAAATTTTTGAGTTTTGGGACATAAAAGTAGTGTTTGTTCGAGAACATGTTTCACAACAAAATTGATTCATATCTTTTATTTTATTCTCGCTTAAAAAATTTTGAGGCGCGAGGCCCCTTGTACCGCGAGGCCGTAGGCGGTGGCCCACGTCGCCCACGCCTTACGCCGCCTCTGCATTTGGATGCTTCGAAAATTTTCGAAGTTAAACCTTCGTCATTTCGTGTATTTCAACCTGAGAAAAGAAAAAAAAATTTTAGGTACTCTAATCATAATATTTTGCCATTTAAGCGAAAAGACATCTTCAAATTATAATGAAAACATAATGTGGGATATCTAAGTGGTGATTTTTCAGTGTACAATGTCTAATAATTGCGGGAATTCACATTTTTAAAACCTATGTACGCTAGTAGATATGCCACGTAAAACAAACGAAAATCACGCACTGTCTAGAAAGTATTACCGCACTCCATTACAACTATTAAAACTGATACAGTTTTACAATAAGAAAGCTAGTATTCTAGAAAATAAAACTAATATTTGAAAGCGTTTAAATATGAGAGAAATATAGAAAATCTTGATATAAAATTCACTCACGTGTTAGCCCGAGTGCTGCCACCAGGGGCCCGATTCTCCTAATTTTACTTAAGCGACATACGATTCACATTCGACTCGATTCGACTGATATCCAATCCCGACTCGATTACGATTGAATGTGGCATTCCGCTATTTTTTCTTTGAAATAAACGTTTTTATCCTTTTCTGTCATTCAATAATGAATCATTTTGTCTGCAAATGATTTACAATTGCAAAATGATTGTACAGCTACCGTATAGACCAAAATCACCGAAATAGCAGACCAATCGCACACCAATCAAATGTCAATCGAATACGATTGGTCTTTTATTAGTAGCAGAATGCTCGATTTGGTTAAAACTGCTATTGCGATCATATTGCGATTCGATTTCTATTCGATTTTGACATTATTAACTTAGGAGAATCGGGCCCCAGGTTTCGATCGAAAAAGGAATGAGTTCGAATATAATAGAACAAAGAAATTGACACTAATGAACAGAAAATGAGAAGTTTGGCAACAGTGCTAACGTCGGCCTAGTGCAACCCACAAGATTTCTAACTACCCTCAATTTTTTTGAGAAAAAGTAGGTAACATTTAGAAAAGTATTTTTTTATGTCCGTCCCAGACATTTTCATATTTTTCTAGGTTTTTGTCTTGAAGTTGTTTTTGCTAATTAAACAAAACACGGGCAGAATAACAATATACGGGCGGAAGCTAGTGATTTTATAAAAGTTGCGTCATCATCATCAGCCTTTTTATTGTCCTACTACTGATTACAGGCCTCCCTCCTATCACATAAATAAGAACGAATAAGGCGCTTACTAATTGCGGGTTGGTGATTTCAGACTTTCTAGTCCAGGTTTCCTCGAGATATTTTCCTTAACGTTTAACCAGCCATTGATGTCTAAGATAAACTTAGAAAGTACATAGAAACTTATTACAAACGCGACGTTTTGGCTGAAACAGTTAAATTCTGCGGAACCGTCCGAGCGCGAATCCAACTCGTACTTGGCCAAATTTTTCGTTTAATTTTGGTACCTTAGAGTCCCCAACATGATTGGGAAAAGGCTCGGAGGATTATGAGAGTCCCTAAATCGGTTCATGCGTTCTAGAGAACTTAATCCACAAACGTGTATCTATACTGATATTATAAAGCTGAAGAGTTTGTTTGTTTGAACGCGCTAATCTCACGAACTACTGGTCCGATTTGAAAATTTCTTTCAGTGTTAGATAGCCTATTTATCGAGGAAGGCTATAGGCTACTTTTTATCCCGGTACGGGAAGTAGTTCCCACGGGATGCGGGTGAAACCGCTGGCAGAAGCTAGTTTAAAATAAACGCAAAAGAATAGAAAACCTCTTGGTATATTTAGAATGTAGAAGTTGGCTAAACCAACAAAAAAAATATATTTCTATAATTATTTCATGAGGTATGAACTAAAAACTTAAATGAGGGTGAGCATAAACCAAATGTCTAGTACAGCCTTTATATTACGGCAGAATTTTTCGCGACGTTGCCAGCTTTAGCGATGTTAGAACATTCTAGATCAGACGACAGGAACTGCGTATGAAAGAAACAACGCTATTGAGTCAGAGGGAGATAATGTCATGAAGAAAAAATGGCTTAAATTCTTTTGTACGAGCAAAGGTATGCGTTATTCAGGCTATGATTAGTTTGTCAATATTAATAATAAAAAAAATATCACTCAACTAGCACATAACCGAAATAATTTTGTCTACAGTCCATAGGTAGCTCATATGTTAGGTACATTTCTATTAATTCACATATTTCTTGAACAAAAAGAAAAAAAACACACCTTATTATGAATAAAAGTAATAATCCGTTTAGAATCTTATTCGACGTGTATCCGATCGTATCTAATCTTAAGCATTTAGTTCTTACAATAAATCATAGATGGCGCCACTTCGTAACAGACTTATTTCCGGTTATATTCCATTTTCAAAAGTAATTTTTTATATTTTCGTGTTGCAGAAACATTATTGTCACAATACAAAAAAGTGTATAAATGTAATGACTTAAATAATGTAATTTTAATGATTTTTCATCTACCCTATAACTTAATAATCATATAAAGTCCTTGCATCGATCTACCTACATTTTTGCACCAACAGCGACACACACACAGGCAAAGGACATTCGAACTTTCTTTTCACCGCTGGCGCCGTTGCGAACTGCACGAAAATCGAAATCACGGAACGTGTTCAAAAAACTAAGTTTTACTTGTACTTATCAACAAAAGTGTCTTTTAAACAGTCGTTCCATTGTCTCCGTTATGAGTTCCTATTCAGCGTAAGTTTTTAGATAGACAATTAATATATTTAAGTTTCGAAATTCCATGAAGTAGGCACTTATGGCCGCACATGGCTTGTAGTTTAAACTACCATTATTTATGTGACTATTGTGTTTTCAGCTTGGCTGCGAGTGAATTACGACCAAATGAAGGAGCACCGAGCATGCTACCGGGTTTTCGGCGTACTGAACTACTCGGGTAAGTTTTTTTTTCACCTCTTATCAGTTTCTAAGATTCACATTTTTTGTACCTACTTATTACTTTCGTGATCATATTGTGTTATATTGTATTTAAGCAGGGCAGTTTTCATCACACGATTATTTGGTATAGTTCCGCCAGCGATTTCACTCGCGTCCCGATTGTAGGTAGGTACCTACTTTTTCCGGTAGTTGGATTTAAAAAAAAGAATCAAAATCCTCGTGGTTCTATAATCTCTGTCAGTGGGTCTATTTTCAAATTTGTTTTATTTTTTTTTCTAATATAAAGTGCCTAAAGTAGGTACACAAGACGTATTTAGGTAGATTTTCAACCATTTTGTATCGTACAATAATATAGGTGCCTATAGGCACCTATATTACTAGGTAAAGAACGAGTTTCAAATATCGAATTTTGAAAGTCTTGTCAGCGGGTCGTAATAAAGGCGTTTTTAAAATGGAACACCTCCGCCATCTTGTTTAATTAGTAAAAAGGTTTATTTTACATGAGGTTTTAGTAAATTAGCTAGCATTTCACACTTTTTGGTCAATGGGTCGTCTGAGGTCTAGAAAATATTAATTAGTACAACGATGAACTATCTTATATTAGCTTCCCTTATGAAATGAATTATCAAATTTTTGTTCAGTGGGCTGTCTTAGATTTTATGATACACTCTGTCTGTATGTCTTTAGACAATCCTATAGATGTAATTTGATCCAATCGGTTTTAAATTATTATTTTGTAAAGAAATTTGGTCTAAGAAAGGTTTAAACAATACAAAGTTTTGCCGGAACAGCTAGTAATAATGAACAGCTAGTGTCAATATATGTACCACTTAACCACTTTCTCTGTAATTTTGCTAGTTTTTAAGATTAAGTCAAAAATTTTGATCTCATTTTTTGCCATGTGTATTAGTTTTTTTTTTCTGTATATTTTAAGTTGTTATATTTATAGTTTGTTTCACTCAATTTAAGTAAATTAATCTAGTTTAAGTTACCACATATTATTATGTACGTGAATGTTGGTTCACCTGTAATTGGCGACTGTGAAAGCCCTTTACTACCTAAAACCTCCTATTTTGTTAATTTGTACACAGAAGCTGTTGGTGTTCCTTTCTTAAATAAATAATAAATTCTTTATTCATGGCATCAACAGAAATGCATGTAAAACATACCACATGAGTGTGATTACAAGATCCCGCCCCTAAGACGACCCACTGACCATCATATCTAATATGCATGCTTTTTCATGTGCGCTGTGATTATTACTTCTTTTTATTAAATTGAACAATTATTTTACACTAGCTTCTGCCAGCGGTTTCACCCGCATCCCATGGGAACTACTTCCCTTACCGGGATAAAAGTAGCCTTCCTCGATAAATGGGCTATCTAACACTGAAAGAAAATTTCAAATCGGACCAGTAGTTCCTGAGATTAGCGCGTTCAAACAAACAAACTCTTCAGCTTTATAATATTAGTATAGATTTTTTAAGCAGTACCCAGATAAAATATAGCCATTGTGACCCTGAGATGTATGAGGTGTCCTAACAGTAAAATAATTTTCAAATCTGTTCAGTACTTTCTAAGATTTTAGGGTATAAATAAACATTCAACTTTCAAAAGGACTGCTCGTACTGGGATAAAAACCCAAGGCCTACGTGCCTCAGAAGAGTAATTTTTCAAATCGGTTAAGTAGTTTTTTAGCTTATCTGTTACAAACAAACCAACTTAAATACCATAAATACATTTTTTTCTAATAATTCTTTATAATATTGTCTTTAAAGCATTAAGTAATAACTGGGGTAGATATTGAAACTTTTCAACCGACTTTTGTTTATGGTCTGTAAACAAATATATGTAAATGTGCCATACAGTCTCATGCTGAGTCTTGCCTTTATCTTAGCGTTAAAATGATGACCCCTGATGGCATATTGATTACCATGATGGACTGCCGAACTGAGGGTGCTGGGTTCGGTCGCTTTTCTTCACGCCTAAACTACTGAACCGATTTGTGTGAAATTTGGTACAGACATAGTTTGGAACTTGAGAAAGGACATAGGATAGTTTTTATTTAAAAAAAAAAAAATATTCCGGACATATAGCGCCATCTATTGGTACAAACCAAAACTATGCCGGAAGTCACTATTCCATGCGAACGAAGTCGCGGGCAAAAGCTAGTAATAAATAAATAAGGCATGTAAAGCTAACAGGCAATATGTGACTGCTCTACTGACTAAATTACACTGGCATTTGTGTACAGCATGCTTAATTTGATACCATGTTACAGGTGCTGCAGTACCCAGAGAGCATGTGCACTTGCAACCACGACTCCAGCTGCCACAGCTTCGAGCACCGGTCCGCCCGCTCCACACAGCTTGTTGACAAGCTCTGTGTCACAGAACCAGGGAGTCCCACAGCCACTGTTACTGCTATCCGACGTGTTTACATTTTTAAGGTCTGCTGTCATCGAGACTTATGCTTCTAACTTCAACACACTGTAAAATTTTACGTGAGAAACTGCCACAGTATAAAAGATGTCAATAGCGAGATCCACTGAAGGTGTCCCTACCAGGCCATCTGGCTTTGCACATGAGTGTCTGCTAGACATCAGAGCTCAGCACAGCTTGTGCAGTCCAGGCTTTCGATTTGTCGGGCAATTCACCCTGATGTACTGCTTGGAGTTGCTGCTGAACGGAAGGAATACACCAGCCTGTAATCATTTACGGGTGTTCAGAGTGCTGAGGAAAACCTGGAAATGTAATTAAAACAGGTCAGTGTTTTATCTTTACCATGTGTTAAGTAGTTTTAAGAAGTATGTTCAGCAAGTTGCACTATTACATACCTCATTATATCACTATTTGTTTTCCATTTAGTCTACGCCCACAAAAACCTGATCAAACATTTTGTCAATTTTATAACTGGTTTGTCGAGAAAGGATGAATAAAGTCTAATCTGGGGGCACAAAGTATATCCTTCAGGATGTGAGTGGAACTGCTGGCAGAAGCTGCTATTACTTTTTCTCAAATTTTGTCATCTGCCAAGAATTTTGCCAACTGTGTTGCCTTCCAGTTTAGTGGAGCTACTGCCTATCTGACCTCAACCAAGTTATTTGGGCACCCTGATACCGTTTGGTAATAATCAATTGTCCGACTTTCTGGTTCTGACTACCCATAAAGACTTCAAAGATGCTCAAATGATAGCTGGGACCCAGCAATTTATCGTGCCTTCCAGAACACAGAAGAACTTATCACGACAAGAGGGTCACCCATCCACAGACTGACCTTGTTAAGCGTTGCTTAATCTCATTATCTACGCGGCTTTGACTAACTAAAGCCATGAGAATTTTAATTCTCAAACAACTACAAGATCTAATATTTTAATCCTAATGAATTTCAGAAGGACACTCGTCAGAAGCGCCAGTGAATGACTACACGAGCTAAGCCGAGCGGAGCCGAGAGCAGCCGACAGTCATCGAAGATGGCTTTCGGTCACTACTGCTGGTCTTCAGATGAAGGTGTGTATCAGTATTTCTTTTACTTACTCGACTGCACCTGTGACTGCCTCGTTGGTCCAGTGGTCTTAAGCGCGGCTGCTGTGCTCGAGGCCTCGGGTTCGATTCCCCTGGTCGGGCCGAAATCACTGTGGGTTTCTTAAACTTAAAGCAGCCCGTAGTCTGGAAGTTGGTGATTGACTCACTCGTTCATCGGAGAGCACGTAAATGTCGGTCCTGCGCCTGATCTCTTTCTGGTCGTGTCGGATTGCCATCCCATTGGGTTATGAGAGTGGACCTGTGTCTGCGCAAAAGCTCGTGCACTATAATATGTCCTGCGCAGCTAGCTGATCTCTTTAAAATGAGAACAGCCGCCGTGGCCGAAATCGGCCGTGGACGCCATTACTTATTATCCGCCTAGACTCTTATCAAAACGTTAGAGTGGTTTTAGCTGCCACTCTGACCACCGAGTATCAGGAGTACCACATAATGCGTCTGCCTATCTGACCCCTAAGTTACCTGGGCAACCCAAATACCTCTTGGTAGGACTGCTTGTCTGACCATCTTGCTACCAATAACGCCTGCCAAAGAAATGTTTACTACTGGAACACCGAAGAATTGTTTATGACATACATGGTCACTGGTCACCCATCCACGGGTTGACCGCGTCATGCATTTCTTGCGTTTTGGCTAATCGGCTCGTGAAGCTGTTACGTAGGCTCGAGCCCCTGCTGTGAGTATTAATTTTTTTGTAATATTTTAAACTAGCTTTCGCCCGTGTAGAGTTCGGTTATATCGCATTTCCAAGAGAATTCTTCAAAAGTCCGGGATAAAAACTATCCTATGTTCTTTCTCAAGGTCAACTCTATCTCTGTACCAAATTTTATTAAAATCAGTTCAGTGGTTTAGACGTGAAAGCGTAACTTAGTAGGGATATTCAAGTTCAAAACTTTTTTCTTTTTGGAACCTTCTTTCCTTCTATTTCAAAATATAAATGTCTCCATGATACTACCAATTTTAAACATACCATATGAGAGTGAAGGAATAGTCTGTGCACCTGTGTCCAAGCAAATGCTTATGCACTCTAATTTACTACAGGAGGATTTACCAGTACACGTTGGCCCAAGTGCGACCAATACACGCCATCACCAATGTGTACACGGGGTATTGGTGCAGGTTGGCGGACATTTGTCAAGGTTGGCGCGCATTCGGCGAGTTGTCGGTTTTTTGGGCACACATCAAAGGAATCGTGGCCCAGCTTGGCGTGTGGTGTTTAAGGCCCCAGTACACGTTGGCCCAAGTGCGGCCAATACACGCCATCACCAATGTGTACTCGGGGTATTGGTGCAGGTTGGCGGACATTTGTCAAGGTTGGCGCGCATTCGGCGAGTTGTCGGTTTTTTGGGCACACATCAAAGGAATCTTAGCCCAGCTTGGCGTGTGGTGTTTATACATTCGGCCAATGTTAAGTTCGTCACCGGCCGCTGAGGATTAGTACACTTTTGTGTTGCGTGTAAAAATAAATAAAGTAGTAAATATAGTAGTGTAGTATAATATAAATATAGTAGTACAGTATAGTATAAATATAGTAGTGTAGTATACAAATAAACAGCCGCAGCCGTAACTACCTCGACGTCCATCGCAAGTGGTTTGCCAGGCAACAATGAGCCATGCGCCAATGTGTAAGCACCATTTGATCGTGGCCTACATTTGTGCATTGCAAAGCTTGGCCCAACACAGGCCAACGTGTACTGGGGGCTTTACACATTCGGCCAATGTTTAATTCGTCACCGACCGCTGAGGATAGTACACTTTTGTGTTGCGTATAACAATAAATAAAGTAGTAAATATAGTAGTGTAGTATAATATAAATGTAGTAGTGCAGTATAATATAAATATAGTAGTGTAGTATACAAATAAACAGCCGCAGCCGTAACTACCTCGACGTCCATCGCAAGTGGTTTGCCAGGCAGCAATGAGCCATGCGCCAATGTGTAAACACCATTTGATCGTGGCCTACATTTGTGCATTGCAAAGCTTGGCCCAACACAGGCCAACGTGTACTGGGGGCTTTACAATAATACGTCCAAGGCCGATTTCAGCCACGGCGACTGTTCTCATATAAAGCCCCCAGTACACGTTGGCCTGTGTTGGGCCAAGCTTTGCAATGCACAAATGTAGGCCACGATCAAATGGTGTTTACACATTGGCGCATGGCTCATTGCTGCCTGGCAAACCACTTGCGATGGACGTCGAGGTAGTTACGGCTGCGGCTGTTTATTTGTATATACTATATTTATATTACTATATTTATATTATACTACACTACTATATTTACTACTTTATTTATTGTTATACGCAACACAAAAGTGTACTATCCTCAGCGGCCGGTGACGAACTAAACATTGGTCGAATGTGTAAACACCACACTCCAAGCTGGCCCACGATTCCTTTGATGTGTGCTCAAAAAACCGACAACTCGCCGAATGCGCGCCAACCTTGACAAATGTCCGCCAACCTGCACCAATACTTCGTGTACACATTGGTGATGGCGTGTATTGGCCGCACTTGGGCCAACGTGTACTGGGGCCGATATGCCAGCTTCGTGGGACATTATAATGCACAAGCATTTGCGCAAATAGTGCATTCACTATTCCTTCACTCTCATAGGCCGAAGGGACGGTAATCCGACACCACCGGAGAGAGTTCAGTCGCCGGACCGACATTTACGTGCTCTCCGATGCACGGATGAATCAAACACCAACTTCCAGACTTCGGGCTGCTTTGTGAATGTTCAAAAAACCCACAAAGCTATTTCGGCCCGACCCCGGGAACCGAACCCGAGACCTCAGTCATAGGATTTGCGACCACTAGACCAACGAGGCAGTCAATTATAATTGTATAAGAAATCCTTGCATTGTTTAACACTAGCCGTTTTCCCGAGACTTTTCACCCGTGTCCCGTGGGAACGACTGCCCGTACCGGGATAAAATATATAGCTAATGTTATTGGCAGATAATGTAGCATTCTAATGTTGAAGGAATTTAAAAAATCGGTTCTGTAGCTTTTGACATTATCGATTACAAACAAAAATACAAATTTTTCCTCTTTTAAATATTAATGTAAAAAAAATGATAAAATTTTCTTATTTATGAATTTCAGATGGACTGTTTACAAATTCTCCAAAAACACGAGTGAACGAGACAGACGCGGTGGCGAGCACGCCGCCGCTGCAAGTACGTGAACATAGCTGAATACTGAGGAGATTATTCATAAGGTACAGAATTACTAATTATAATTGTTCTAGAAATACTTGCTTTATGTTAAACACAAGTCATTTTCCCGCGGTTTCACCCGCATCCCGTGGGAACTACTATCCCTCGCCGGGATATAATATAGCCTACCAGCTCCCGCCCCCATGGTGTGTTGATAAAAAGTATCCTATGTTCATTCTAGCACCACCAAGAATATGTGCAAAGTTCCATGATGATCGGTTAAGTAATCGTAGCAAACAAGCGGACCGCATTTATAATATACTAGCTTTTGCCCGCGACTTCGTTCGCGTGGAATAGTGACTTCCGGCAGATTTTTGGTTTGACCAATAGATGGCGCTAGATGTCCGGAATATTTTTTTTTTTTTTTTTTTTTTAAATAAAAACTATCCTATGTCCTTTCTCAAGTTCCAAACTATGTCTGTACCAAATTTCACACAAATCGGTTCAGTAGTTTAGGCGTGAAGAAGAGACAGACAGACAGACAGACAGAGTTACTTTCACATTTATAATATTAGTTAGGACTAGTAGGATGTTACTGTTGATGATGTATGTAGCTTTCTAATGATGAAGGAATTTCAAAAATCGGTCCAGTAGCTTTTGACTTTATCGATTACAAACAAAAATACAATTTTTTTGCTCTTTATCTATATATATAAAAATGAAACCCGCTTTCCGTTGTCACGACATAACATGAAAACGGCTTGACCGATTTGGCTGAAAATTAGAGGGGAGGTAACTTAGACCCGGGAGAAGATTTTAGGATAGTTTTGTCACCATCCGGCTACGGGACGCGGGTGAAGCCGCGGGCGAAAGCTAGTCCTAACTAATATTATAAATGCGAAAGTAACTCTGTCTGTCTGTCGTTTCTTCACGCTTAAACTACTGAACCGATTTGTGTGAAATTTGGTACAGACACAGTTTGGAGCTTGAGAAAGGACATAGGATAGTTTTTATTACAAAAAAAAAATTGAAAATAAAAAATAAAATGTATTCCGGACATATAGCGCCATCTATTGGTCAAACCAAAAATCTGCCGGAAGTCACTATTCCACGCGAACGAAGTCGCGGGCAAAAGCTAGTTTATAATATAAGGAATGGAATAATTTGTTAAACATCAATATATGACATTTTCTTATTCATGAATTTCAGATGGATTGTTTGCGAGCTCTCCGTAAACAGCAGTGAATGAGCCAGACGGTGTCGCGAGTAAACCGCCGCTGCAGCTGCGTGAACATAGCTGAATACTGAGAAGATATATTCATAAGGTAGGGAATTACTAGTTATAAGCCTACACTGCAGACTAAATAGTCGGCGGAGTTGGTTCCGTGATTGGAAAAAAATATTTTTAAACAAATTCTTCTATTCCATCAAAGTTTTTACTATTTCTGATGTCGTTACGACTGATTATTGTTACGTGTGTCTTCATAGTGATTTAGGAGCCCAAACCAACTATCGGCCGACTAAAAATTTGTAGTGTGCTCTCGTTGTACAGTCACCTTCAGGTCAGTGGTAACAGTTAAAGGAAAATCGTACTTATTACTATTGAGTTAAGGTGCATGACAGTTACCACTGATGTGCAGTCTACCGTACCAGAAATTCTTTATGTAAAAGTTTTGATGTTATGTGTATGTATAAGATAGCGTTAATCACACTGGCAGCACATATCGACTTTATTCAGCATTCTTACCATTTCAATAGGTTGTACGGCATCTGTGGCTGATGTCACCGGCTTTACGCGTGAAAACATCCTAATTTAATATCAGGTTTTAGCAGTCGAAATATCAGCCTCTTTAAAGTTGGATTCACATCTGCATCAAACGCATTTCGTCCATAATATCAATTTTACTTCGTAAAAAGCACAGACATTCGTTAATAACAAGAATAGAATAAGAATCTTTATTCACAGAGACACAGTATTATAGGTGTATAGTTAGGTTACATTAAGTACAGCATATCTCACCGCTCAACCGTTATGCAGACAAGTAGACACTGGTACCCATAGCATAAATTTGGACATACAAAAGTGACATTTTAAGCAATCCAATAAAATTACTTTCATTTGAGAGAATACAACTATTAATTTACAATCTGTATAGTTGCACTACAATACTTTTATCATGTTTATTTTTTGTTTTAAGAATTTGGGAACCCTATAAAAACATTTGTCAATTAACCATTTGTTAAGTTTGAACTTGGTTAATGGGAGTTCTCTTATCGTCTTGGGAATTGAGTTGAAAATCTGGATCGTCATGCAGCTACAATTTTTCTTGTTGTGTTGTTGTGAGTTGTGAGGATTCTCGGCAAAGCTAATTTTTAATGTTATTCGTGCCTTGCGTGCGTGATTGGCACATTTTATTATCACTCACTGTGCGGGACGGACGTAGCTCAGAAGCAGGGACTATGGGTACGGCTTCGAGACGTTGACGCCCCGTTGTCGCTGGCTCTTGAGGACGGGCTTCGATGTGTGGACTGTATTTTGTTGTACCCGGAGACACGAAGACCAGTGTAAACAAGGTGTACGTTTAGACTGCTACTGTGGGGTCAGGGGAAATGTCGGCGATTTGAGTTTGAATTGCTCCGCGTACGCGTACCTCGGCGTTTTATATATTTCGTTTCGTATTTGTACTTCCTGATCGTACTGGTTTCCCTACGGCTTTCTTGGAGAGCGGTGATGGGGTCGTCAGGAAGGGTCAGGGTTTGGCGTGGGGAGAACTCCCGCATAGGTCATGATGGGACGGATCACTGCTGTGTATAGGCGCAGTTTACACTTACGTGCCAACTTGCTTGTAGCATTGGTCAGGAAGTAAAGGCGGCTCATAGCGAAGGCGGCTCTGCCGCGGGCCGCTTTGATGTGCAGAGTAACGTGAGATGTTTATCTAGGATTACTCCTAGATACTTGGCTTGCTTTTCCCAAGGGATTGGCTTGCCGTTCATGGTGACAGGGGGAGGAGTGCCAGGCTTGTGGCGTGGTCTACTGAACAGCACCGCCTGGCTTTTGTCCGGGTTCACTTCGATTTTCCACTTCCAGAACCAGTCAGATAAGGTATTGACTGCCTCCTGGAGGGTTCGGGCAATGGCTTTGATGTCACGGCCTGTATAGTATATGGCCGTGTCATCAGCGAAGAGCGCCAGCTTGTTTGCTGGGGGACTTGGGAATATCGCTCGTGTACAGCGAGAAGGCGAGTGGGGAGATGACAGAGCCGTGAGGGACTCCCGCTGTGATCGGGTGAGGGCAGATAGTGACTTGCCGATGCGGTAACGAAAGGTGCTGTTCGGCAGAAAGTCTCGCAGGATGAGAACGAGACGATCTGGCACTCCTAGTTGATATAGCTTATATATTAAGCCATTGTGCCAGACCTTGTCGAAGGCTTTCGCTATGTCGAAGAAGAGCACCCCCGTTGAGAGTTTGCGTTGGGTTCCAACGCTTGTGTCCTCAACGATGCGGTGAACTTATTTATAAGCGTCTCAAGGATTATGTCGAGAGAAAGAGTCTCATTCCAAATGAGTAGTTCGGTTTTAGAAACCAACACTCGTGTGTCCACCAAGTTCACCGCATCGTTGAGGATTACGTCCTCTCGTTGGGTTCCAACGTAAACTCTCAACGGGGGTGCTCTTCTTTTTAAAATACTCGTATTAGAATAGATAGATTGTTATTTATTTGTTTGGTTAACCAACAATTAATTACACAGTTCGTTTACAATTTGATTTAAAATTATATTTATGAGTGTAACAATTACTTAAAGGTTAACACAATGCACAATTTTTCCTCAGTTTTACAAAATGTTGTTTGATGCTCATTACTAAAATTTGGCAAAATTAAAACGATCGACAATAACAATTACAACAAAACACAATTACACATTACATCTCATAGAGAGTAGTATTAACATCTTTGGTTAGTATCTACCTTAAAAATTTTAAACAACATAAACATTACATACTTTTAAAATTAGATGATTAGAATAAATAAATGAAAGAAGATCTTGTAATTGAAATTAAATCTTCTACATAGCTAAAGCCTTTTTGTGATATGAATGCCTTACTGGCTTTTGTAGAATTAAAACCCGGTAATATTAACCCATATCTGAGTACCGAACTTACATACTTACAGCGTTACGCTAGTTAAGTTGCAATATTTACATTTTATTTGACTGTTTCGTTAATTAGGCGGGTGGGTAGTACAGAAGCGTTGACGCACAGGCGAACGCGGAAGGCGAATACGGACGCCACGTATAACAACACGTCTAAATTTTTATCTCTATCTCTCTATATCGTCTAAATATTAAATCTAAACAGCCAGCAATTACACTCCCTCCCGCATCAGTAGAACTCGCCGCCCTAGGCATGCCCTTCTAGAACCTGACGATGAGATAACTGAAATCCTCATCGCTGTCGACTGGGAGCGTGCTCATTAGGCTGGCAGCATTGCCACGCTTGATGGCAATGCTTATCCTAGTTCCAAGGCAGTAAAGAGCCCTTAAGGCTGATTTGAAAGATCCTTAATTATTGATAACCTTTCCTTATTATTCTTCTCTCTATAGGTTCGTAACACATTGAACACTTGATAAAATTGTAAGTTGCTTAGTTGTAAAGTAAGCTAAAAGCTAACCCCCGTAAAGTCTAGGCATCCTCAACCCTCCTACCAATAAAAACAGAAGTATCAAATTGTCGCATCTATTATTCAATTGAATTATACTTAGTTTTAGTTTTCCTCTGATTTTAATTTGAATATGGAGGTGACCAGCTCTGTAGACGATCGAGCCACCCTTCTTACTGCCGGGGCTGTCTCTAATTCTCCTTATTCGGCTTAATATTCATAGTAAGCTTAATACGAATATCAATATCACAAAAGTACAACAAACAAAATCTTATAATTTTCATTAAGTTAACGTAATACAGTGGGCGCGCGCCTAACCGCAGGTGGCTCAGCATGCCACTACTTGGGCCTCGTTACTGATATACCCTGCTTCCGGCATTAAGATCGAGAGGTCTTATATTCTCGATCGTAGACCAATGTCACCGATGCCAGCCATATGGCCACAGGAGGACTGCAGACTTCCCCAGCCCAAAGGACATTAATGAATGCTCCACCCAGCTGCGTACTCTGCGGCCATTCAGGTCATCCTGCCAACTATAGGGGCTGTCTTAAAGCCCCCAAACTAGCCCAGAGGAGGCTGGCCAAGCGCCGTAATGCTTGTCAACAGAGAGAGAGATCCCCACGGTAAGGATTACCTCCTTAGAAATTGAACAGGCCCTAGGGCTAGGGGCTCTTAAATACGACTAGTATGGATAGGTCCTATACAGCGTCGTGCAGGAAACCGCGTTCAACTGTGAGTATCTACCGATGAATGCACATGTTACCTAATACTTCAGAAATTTCTGTTAGGCGGAATAGACGAGAGGTCGCGACGAATTAATTTCTTAAGAAAGCATTCGCTCGTTCCTTTAACCCCTGCACCGGACAGGGAGACACGTCTACTGGGCCCATCTTCCTGGGGAGTTAGTAGGTTCAGATGACATTCGTACATGGTGAATTACGTACATCAGGCACAATGTCCTACACACAGGTAGCTCTAATAGTAGGCGAGACTGCTGGCAGGGGGGGGGGGGTAACACATTGAGCACTTGATTACATGGTAAGTCGCTTAGTTAGTACGTAGACGCTTAGTTGTAAGCTAAGCTTATTGCCGCCCTAAGCATCCTCAGGGAACTGTCCGGTTAAGCAGTAAACAGTCTTCTACGTAAATAGGATGAACTTCAACATGGCATTACAGTAGAACGCCGATTCACCGTCTGCGTCAGGACCGCCGTCACAAATCACCGATCCTCTCGAAATACATATAGAGAGTTGCTACCAGCTACCATTAGTTGCTACCAATTGCTACACATTGCTACCCTCGTGGTTTTGAAGATATTCAGCATCCTAAGGTGACAGCCATTCTCATATCAGGATTAGATCAGTATTGAGTTTTTTTTTTTCATCCAGAGTTGCTACCTAATGGCTACCCTCCAGAACTAAATTTAGACCACATCGATTCCGCGAATAAAAAGATATTAAAAAAATGAGTTATTGCGCCTAACAAAAATAGCAATTGGTAGCAACTAATTTTAACTGGTAGCAATTAGGTAACAACTCTCTATATGTATTTCGAGAGGATCGGTGATTTGTGACGGCAGTCCTGATGCAGACGATTAATCGAATCGGTCCAAGCCACTATGTATCTCAATTATTGATGCGATTTTTATTGTATTTTACAATTTTGTTAAGACCTGTAGAGGCTGTAAGCTGTAACTGAGTAATGAAGATGTTCAAGTGAGCGTCATTGTGTGTTTGTTAAAACGAAGGTTTAATCTATGTGCGACAGGTACTTTTTCTTTGTTACCAGTCTATGTCCGATCGTTTAGTCGTATAATGCCTAACTCACAAAATGGCACCCGATTCTGAAAAGGACCAATTTGCGAAATTCGAATTTTTGATCATCTGAATCGACCCGGGACCCTATTAATTCAGATAATCGGCGTTCTATCTATTGTTATAAAATTAACCTTATAAAATACAAAAAACAATCTAGCTAAGCCGCTACGCGTGTCGCCCCGCCCCCTGCTACGCGCTACACGTAGTACTACGCCGTAGTGCTACGGCAACTGATACTAGTGTTTCTCTTTTCGTCCAGTACCGCGCTGTGTTAGCCCCCTCAAGGCGAAGCTGAAGTTGCCTTTAAGGAAACTAGAGCATATAAAAGTCAATTATAGGGGCTGTCCGAAAGCCCCCAAGTTAGCCCAAAGGAGGCTGGCCAAACGCCACAGCGCGCGGCAACAGAGGGAGTTTTTCGGTGAAAACTTCCAAACCCCAACCCCCCCCCCCCCGCCGCCAGACAGCCCACAGAGACCGTCTCCGTAACGCTCTTAACCATCAAAGAGCCTTCCCCTCCCTGCGCCCCACTGCAACCTCATCCATCCCGGGGTTACTGGACACCGCTGTCCCCCCCCCCCCCAGTTGCAGTAACTCCTCCAACCTCGGTCGAACGGAAAACCACTCCCGCCCCGGCCCCCATTGCACAAGCCCCAGGCCCAGTGCACAGTCCCCCTGCCCTCCCTAATGGGGAACGGGCAATAGACATCATATTCAACGCCTACAGCGCGTTCTACACACGCCGATCGCATGGCATATTTCCTTTTATTATCTTTCTCTCTTTAGGTTTTGTGTCTATCTCAATATGTACCTTACTGTATCACCACGAGATCACATCATTTCGCTATTCCTTTGTATGCATGACAAACATTTCATTATTCGCGCCTAGAGCTTTCGCGTTTAGAGCTCGAAGGTACCCGGGCCTGTGTGTGAGTAGGAAATTATCTACCGATGAATGCACATAGTAACTAATACTGCAGAAATTTCTATTAAGCGGAACAGACGGGAGGTAGCGACGAATTATTTACTTAAGAAAGTATTTGCTCGTTCCCTTTAACCCCTGCACCGGGCAGGGAGACACATCTGCTGGGCCCATCTTTCTGGGGAGTTAGTAGGTTCAGATGACATTCTTACATGGTGAATTACGTACATCAGGCACAATGGTACAAATACACACAGGTAGCTCCAATAGTAGGGCAAGACTAGCCGGGGCAGGGGGGGGGGGGTACCACATTGAGCACTTGATTAAATTGCAAGTCGCTTAGTTAGTACGTAGTCGCTTAGTTGTAAAGCTAAGCTTATTGCCCCCCTAAGCATCCTCAGGGAACTGTCCGGTTGAGCAGTAAACAGTCTTCTGCGTAAATAGGATGAACGTCAACATGGCATTACAGTAGAACGCCGATTAACCGTCTGCATCAAGACCGCCGTCAAAAATCACCGATCCTCTCGAAATACATATAGAGAGTTGCTACCTAATTGCTACCAGCTACCATTAGTTGCTACCAATTGCTATTTTTGTTAGACGCAATAACTCATTTTTTTAATCTTTTTATCCACGGAATCGATGTGGTCTAAAATTTAATTCTGGAGGGTAGCAATTAGGTAGCAACTCTGGCTAGCAACCCGCCCCCTGCTACGCGCTACACGTAGTGCTACGCCGTAGTCTCGTAGAGGGACTTATAGTTGAAGTTGCCTTTTTATAAGAAATTGACGCATATAACAGTATTCGTATTTAAGAATTGAGCTTATAAAGTCATGTCATTGTTCATTACGCAACTTAAAATAAGCTAGGTTCGTTAACTTAACACAAATGAAACCTTCCCTCCTCCTCGTGTAGCGAGCGTAAGATCAACTGCACATCTGCATCAAATACCTCCATACACAAATGATACTGTAATATTTGGGCCTATCCTTAACGATTTAGGGGAACTTACACTCTGAGAAGCCCTTCAGGGCAGTTACTCATTGGATCCCGAACGACATAAGACGCATATCGCCGTCTCGCTCCCTCATTATTAAGGATGATGCGAATCTGAAGAACTAACTCCACCAGCGAGCCTTCCCCACCCTGCGCCCCACTGTAACCTCATCCATCCCGGGGTTAATGGACACCGCTGTCCCCCCCCCCAGTTGCAGTAGCTCCTCCTACTTTGGTCGAGCGGAGAATCACCCCCGCCCCGACCCCCATTGCACAAGCCCCAGGCCCAGTGCCCAATTCCCCTGCCCCCCCCCCCCCAACGGGGAACTGGCAATAGATGTAATATTCAACGCCTACAGAGCGTTTTACACCCCTGCCGCCGATCGCATGGCGGCAGGGGTTAAGGCTGCCTGTCCACCGGAGCGGAGCTAGCCACTCCGCAGCCTAGCCTAGCTCCGCTAGGGGAACTTACTCTCTGAGAAGCCCTTCAGGGCAGTTACTCGACGGATTTCTAACGTCAAAAGGACGCATATCGCCATCTCGCGCTTTCATTATTAAGAATGATGGGAATCTAAAGACTGAACTCAAGGAAATACGTTACAAAGGCGGCTCACTTATCTACTATAAGAAATCTCTTCATTGTATACATATCACTCTTCAGCTCTCTTTAGAAAAGTGACAATCCAAACGGCATAGGGCACTGTTATAATATTTGACTAATCTATGACCTATATGAAGTAAACCAATGAAAAACAAAAGTATCAAACTGTCACACTTATTAGTTATTAGTTGTAATTATTCTTAGTTTTAGGTTTTCTTTTGGTTTTGATACGGAGCTGCCCTACAATCGAGCCTCCCTTCTTACTACCGGGACTGTCCCTAATTTTCCTTATTTTCTATTGTGAACCGTTGCCAGCTGTACGGCCACAGCCAGGGCAACTGCTTCGCGCCTCACAGGTGCTTTCAAGTGCCTAGGGGCTCACAGCACCGCTGACTCTCCCCATCCTAAGGACATCTCATTATGTACGAAACCTCATAGCTGCATACTCCGCGGTCAGGATGACCATCCCGGCAAATAGGGGGGCTATCAAAAGGCCCCAAAACTAGCACAGTGAAGCAAACCTCAATACCGCACGCCAACAGAGGAAAGGCCCTTTAGTGTGGATTCCCTCATCACAACCTCCTACCAGACTCGGCCCACAGGCTCTCCCCATAGTACTCGATAAATGAACCACCAGCCAGCCTTTCCCTCCAGGCAGTTAATCCTACCAATTACAGGGGCTGTCCTTAAAGCCCCCATATTATGAGGTTGACAAAGCGCCATAACGCGCGCCAACTTAAATGGCGTAGCACAATAATTAATAATAAGCGCGTGATAACTTTACTCCCAATCTTATATGTAAAATTATCATTCAGTTTAACTTAATTATTACATAGTACAAATTCTTAAATATTTTACCAAAAAAGGCTTCATATTCACAATAAAGCTTAATACTATCAATATCACAAAAGTAAAACAAAATTTACATTAAATTAACGTAATACATTGGGCGCAGCAGTGATCCGTCCCATCATGACTTATGCGGGACTTATATTCTCCCACCGTCCTGAACCCCGTCTTATATAATAATATCAAATGCAGGTACTGCTAAATAAATATTTCCTTAGGATAACCGGTGCACCCTTCTACGTCCGTAACGAAATGTTACACGTTGATCTCAGAGTGCCTACCGTGGAACCTTCGCGGATGAGTAAACTCCGCCGGCCAAGACACACCCTGACCCTTCCTGACGACCCCATCACAGTGCTCCAAGAGAGCCGTAGGGACACTAGCACTCTCAGGAAACAAAGACACATCCGAAAACTTCCGAAACCTCGCCGTCGAGATACGCGTACGCGTAGAAATTCAAACTCCCCCCCCGACCCTTGCTTAGCCAGCCCGCGTAGCTGAGCGTTAAAGTTAAAACGCCCCTTAAACCATGATCCAGCCTGTCTTTTTGCTGTTAGTCAGCGACGCCCTAAGCCGAGGCTCGTACCCCACAGGGGGTGCCCTTAGCGCAGTCGCTTACAATTTAAGTCCCTATACGAGAATACGACGTAGCACCGGCCACCCGTTGATGTTGGTCGGCAGCAGAGACAGTCTCCCTGGGTTGATGCGACGTGTTGAAGATGGTAAATTGCTGGTAACGCCGCACCCTTTGGGGGAGTTGGAATTATTACGCATACGCGTGCCTCGACGACGAGGTTTTGGGTTCTTCGGTTTGTATGTGTGCGTCCTGATTGCACTGGATTCCTTCCCTACGGCTCTCTTGGAGGGTGGTGATGGGGTCACCAGGAAGGGTCATTGTGTGCCTTGGTCGGCGGAGCTTGCTAAAGAGCATTCGCGATGGTTCGTATCGGGCGGCCTTATGATCAGGAGATTTCTGTGCTTGACTGCACCGTCGAAGTGACGCTTGGTAAGGCGTTTAAGGAATGAGGGTTTTCGATACTTTTTCTGCCGCCAGGCGGCGCTTCGTATGCGTCAGGTCCAAACAGCTGTCAAATAGTATGGAATTGTAGGGTCCGGACTTATTGTTTATTGAAATTCTGTTATATTGGAAGTGTTATTGATTTTATTATGGACTACGGTCAGAATAAGGTTTCCGAACTAAAAATTGAGCTAAGAGAGAGGGTGCAAAAGTCACTGGTACTAAGGAAAAGCTTGTTGAAAAAATTGTTAACACAATATGATTTAGTTTTTTTTATTTACTCAACCGCAATAGTAAAACAATAATGCAGTGCTTTAATTATAAAATAAAAAAAAACACTAAAATCGTTCACTATTCATAGTAAAGATAAGCACTTAGACAGTTACCTGGACCTGACGACTCGGTGCTGCCACCTCGTGGACGCCATTTTAGAAAACCCTCATTGCGCCACGGTAGGCACTCTGAGATCGACGTGTAACATTTCGTTACGAACGTAGAAGGGCGCACCGGTTATTCTACGGAAATATTTGTTCTGCAGGTTCTGCATTCTGTGGATATGACGGGGTTTTGTCCGGGTTCCCTTCTATTCTCTGCTTCCTGAACCAGTCAGATAAGATATCGACTGCGGATTGGAGAGTACGCGCCTTAGTCCCTTTGGACTTCCTCCCCTCCTTTCCTTTTGCCATTAATTCGAAGTCGTCCTCGGAGGACAACTCATTGGATGTGGTGAGGGGGGATCTGGACCTAGATCCAGAGCGAGCGCTCTCACTCGCGTCTGATAGCGTATTCGCCTGGTCCACTGACTCCCGGAGTGAGGCCAGCTTAGCGCCTTAGCGCTTTTGGGGGTCGGCGTCTTTCGCCACGACCTCCAGAAGATAGTTTTTTTTTTTTTTAATTCAAATTCATTTATTCATAAGAATAGAAGCTCACAGTTAACACCAAAACGCTTATAAAAACGCTATACTAAGCTTACAGAAAAATAGCTAAGATTACAATGGAATAATAAAAAAAATATACAATAAAAAAAAATCAATGGAAATAATTGTAGATTGTATATTTTTTTAAACTATTCAAAAACTGTACTTAACGTAAACTATACTGGTGTGGTAAAATAAAACTCTTCGTACTGACTTCTTGTTTATTCTCGAGCTTGAGAGGTTGCCTGCCGACTGCTGGTTTGGCTCTTTTCATAATATAAGTAGTTTTAGTTTGACTGGCCTATGGTCCGAAGTAAGCTCATGGATATCTGAGACTAACTATTTAAATGAGTTTTATTTCGAAGTTGTATTAATAAAAGTATTGCTGGCATCTGTGGCTTTGGCCGACGATCGAGGACGAGTAAGGTGTAGGCTTGTGGACTGTAGGATTGTAGGCGTGTGTGTTTCCGACGTGCAGGGTTGCTGGCGGGGATGCTTTCGACGAGGGTGCTGGCAATAACAAGACTTCGGTTCCTTTTCTCTTCCTTTATTTCCTTTCTTCTTGAGGGTGCCGCTGGATTCGGAATGCCGGATCACCTTTTTTTTTTGAATGGCATCTCTCAGTTCAGCCTAGGGGGCTGTTGACTGCTTAACCGGTCAAATCCCTATGGATGCCTAGAGCTTAAGGCCTCCAGTCAGGGGCAACAAAGCTTACAAACTAAGCTCGTGGATGGTTTCGATTTGCTTCAGCCTGAGGTTAATGTTCTTGAGTAGAGCTATGTCAAGAACGTCAGGTTGACGCGTCGTTGTATGAGGGAAGTGGGTGTTGCTCCATTGGGGCGATCGGGTCAAAGTGGAGTGTACCGCTAAGGTTGAAAATGGTTTTGCCTCTGGATGTAGACAGTCTGCTGTTCCAGGCAGGGTGTTTGGCGTTGAGGTCCCCTGCTATGATAACAGAGTTGCTCAGGCCAAAGAGGGTGGTGAGGTCTTTTGTGAGAAGGGAGTGATTTTCCGTTCCCCCTGCTCTTGGAGACATGTAGGCCGAGACTATTGTCACTGGTGGATGGTTCGTCATGCCTAGCCGGCATAGAGAAACTTCTAGAGTTGACTCTAGGACAGGTGGGTCCAGTCGAATGCAGTGCAGAGATTTCTTATAATAGATAAGAGTGCCTCCGCCTGGGTCGCGGATATGGGGCTTAAGAAAGGTTTCCTGGATAAGGAAGACGTCAATTTGGTGATCGCAAAGGAAGTTTGCGATCTCCTCCTTCTTGTCATTCATGCTATTTGCATTGAAGTAGGCCAATTTTAGGGAACGCGGTTTGAAACACGACCTTGTATGGAACCTATCCATACTAGTCGTAATTAAGTGCCCCTAGGGCCCGTTCTATGTCTGGGTATCTACCCAGAATTTCGAGGAGTTTTTGGGCATTGTTGCCCGCGGCCTTGACTTCCGCCGCCATGCGATCGGCGGCAGGGGTGAAAAACGCTCTGTAGGCGTTGAAAATAACATCTATTGCCCGTTCCCCGTTGGGGGGGGCAGGGGAATTGCGCACTGGGCCTGGGGCTTGTGCAATGGGGGTCGGGGCGGGGGTGGTTCTCCGCTCGACCAAGGTTGGAGTTGCTACTGCAACTGGGGAAGGGACAGCGGTGTCCACTAACCCCGGGATGGATGGGGTTGCAGTGGGGCGCAGGGAGGGGAAGGCTCCCTGGTGATTGAGAGCGTTCCATGGAGACGGTCTCTGTGGGCTGAGTCTGGCGGGGGGGGGTTGGGAGGTCTTCACCGAAGGACTCTCCCTCTGTTGCCGCGCGCTGTGGCGTTTGGCCAGCCTCCTTTGGGCTAACTTGGGGGCTTTCGGACAACCCCTGTAATTGGCGGGGTGACCCGCTTGGCCGCAAAGCACGCAGCTTGGAGGCTCCGTGCATTGCGTGACATCTTTGGGGCGGGGGCAGTCCGCCGTGGAATGGGCCCCTAGGCACTTAACGCACCTGTGCGGGGCGAAACAATTGCCTTGGCTGTGACCATACAGCTGGCACCTATGGCATTGTCCTACTATTGAGGACTTGTAGGGCTTTTCGACCTTAATGCACGTGAGCGAGCAGATCGATTTTATCTTAAATATGGGGTGTGGGCCGGTGGTCTGCTCACAAATGACCAGTACCATGTCGTACTGGTCACCCCCGCGCGCCTTGTGTAGGCGGTGCACTTTTAAGGCCGGGATGTTTTGGGCCTGGAGGTCTTGGAGGATCTCCTCGGTGGAGATCTCCCTAGGGACGCGTCTAATGACTACCCTTACCGGGATATCTTCCGGCAGGGAGTATGTGTGGAAGGCGATTTGCCTACCACGAAGTTCGCGAGATAGATCGCGGAAATCGGTAGTGGATGGGACCTGTACTCGGATCCCTTGGGCCGTGGATCTGGCCGATGTGTAATTGATTCTGCGCTCCGCGCAGAATTTGGACACTTCGGTCCATTTCGATTTGTCCTGTATGTACAGGGGGGGGGGGGGGGGGGGGGCTTTCAGCTTCCTAGCTGATGACGTAGGCGTGGCCGGTGAGAGGGCCATGGGGCTGTCCGGTCGGCTGCTCGGACCAGCTATAGCCGACGGTTGAATTGGGCGGGCCGCACGAGGGGCCATCGGCGACGAGGGGGGAGAGGGGAAGGCCGGAGAGTCAGCCATAGGGCTGGCCGGCCTGGATGGGCGGGGAGAAGGCGGTCTGTAAACCGCTTGAAGTGGTTGAGGGGGGGAGAAGCCTTAGGGGCCTTTGACCCCTTCGACCTCTTCCCCTTCCTCCTCTTTCCCCTTTCGACTAATTGAAACTCGTCCTCTGAGGACGAGTCTCCACTCGTGGTGAGCGGGGATCGGGAGCGCGAGCCGGAGCGGGCGCTCGCATCTGATAGTGCGTTGGCGCACTCAACTGACTCCTGCAAGGAGGCCAGTTTTGTGCCGTAACGCCTTTGGAGGTCGGCGTCCTTCGCCACGACCTCCAAGATGTAGTTAATAACGACGTCTTGCGTCATTATAACTACCAGATTACACGGGATGGGGGGGGGGGGGGCAGTTAACCTACCTATGCCCCGAGGAGACACGTTATACGTGAGCTCCTCGAGCGGACACTTCCCCAAAAGGCGCCCTCCCTTGTGTTTTTCCTAGCGCTACGCTAGCGAGAAGAAAAACACAAACAAACTCGCTAGCTGAGCTGAAACGTGTCCTTCGGCCTGAAGGGCCACTAACCTAACTCCCCAGGTGGGATTTCCTGGGGATGTGTACCCTCCCTGACGGGTGTGGTCAGGGAGGTGTGTACCTAGGGTGAGCCCTAAGCTTGTAAGCCCGCTGGTAATCTTAATGCCCAGCGGGGCCCTATGGGTCTTGCGACCGATCCGGGCCGTTGGGGTAGAGACACCCAACCGTCCCGGGTGCAGCTGGAAAAAAGCGGGGTTAGAGAGCACTGCTGGCGACTAGGGGCCACCCCCAAGGCCGCTTCACAGGTCCTTTCACCTGACTGCCTAGCCCTGAAGGGGTTCGGCGGGTGCGGTGGGTCTGCACCCTCCCAAGATCGTTGGCACCGTTAGGTTTCCACCTGGGAACCACGAAACTGTGGATTTACCCTGAGGGGGCTAATCTAATTATTAGACGTTGTCCGTTCAAGAAACACTTACTATCAGTTGCCTTGAAAAAGGCAACTTCAACTAATAAACCCTGTACTAGACTACGGTGTAGCGCTACGTGCAGTTCGTAGCAGGGGGCGGGGCGTCGCACGTAGCTAGCAGCTACGGCGAGAGGCGGCGGGGCGCGGAGGCAGCAGCGTTGACTCGGAGAGCGTGCGTCGCTGGCGGCGGCCGGGAGCGGAATGCGAGATCGGAATGAGCGGCTTGTAGTTCCAGTCTTGATTAGGGCATGCAATACCGGTTTACCGGTTTCGGTTTTACCGGTAAAACCGCCCATTTTCGCGATTTTTAATTTACCGGTAAAAATAATATGTAACCGGTAATTTACCGGTTTTTACGTTTTTGTGATAATATATAGCAATTGTTCATTTAACGTCAAATCTTCATTATGTAGCCTGAACATGTGTAATATTGCATACATTACATATTGTAAGAGTGTTAAAGTTGCTGTTTTTTAGGAAAGTAAACTTTTGTGGCTCCTTAACTATCACTAGGTTAGATACAAATCTTCATTCTCATCTTAATTTATAATATCTAAACAAATTTTATTCATTCGGTTAATCTGAATTTCCACATAGCTGTCAGTTCCTATTAGGTAAAAATGTAGCTTATGCTTATTTTACTTACTCTATGACCTTATTGAGCAAGGGCTTTTACTTTACCACCATGCGGACAGCTCTGAGGACACGGTGGAGCACACAGTCTAGGTGTGCACTGCCTGGGAAGGGTACCGCGGTGTCGTCGTCGAGCCAATAGGCAGCGACGACCTCTCGCGTCCGGCCCTGGTTCAAGCCATCGTCCGAAGCGAGAGGGAATGGGAAGCCGTCGCCTCCTTCTGCGAAACAGTCATTCTCAGTCTCTCCCAGTCAGCTCGAGAAGGAGATGGTGGAGCGCCTGCGAGTTCGCACCTCTCATCCCAACCGCTGTAGTGGACCGAAGACACCACGGGCGCCGAGTGTCGAGAGACGACTCCCGGCCACCGTAGGCGTCGGTCTGTGGACGGTGAGTTCGGGTGGCTCATCGTTCCTCCGTCTGCATAGACAACAGACCCGTGTCGGCGGCCCGAGTTGTTCCACGCGCAGGGCCAAAACCTGCCGGGGCTGCGGGATTGTTCGAAAGAGTTACCGCGACCCTGGTCCATAAAATGCCCACGATTTACCATAAAAAAGTGCTTTCACTTCAATGAAAAAAATGATTTTTTTTCACGGTAATTCTTAGCGTTTATCCCGTCTTGTGACGGGGTCCGCTTTCCGTATCTTCTTCTTCCACTTCGCTCTATCCAGGACATCTCTCTCTTCGAGTTCGTAGATTTTCATGTCATTCATTACGACACTCAACCACCACCGTATCGGAATGCCTCTGCGCCTTTGACCGGGTATATTGAGATTGAGTACACAACATTGACGATGTATTCAGGTGGTCTCCTTTTTACATGGCCGAACCATCGCAGCCGTTTCTCTTGCATTTTGTCGACGACATCGCGTTCGGAGGGTACTGACATGTTTTTTTTTACGGCCCACGTCCCAAAAAATGTTTACCACCTTATACCTTGAATTTTAATTATTTTTTGCTTTTGGACTAACCAATCTTATTGATATAATATCACATAAAAAAAAATACAAAAATTACCGTTTTACCGGTTAACCGGTAAAAATATTTTAATTACCGAATTTTTACCGGTAATTTTTATTTTACCGGAATTGCATGCTCTAGTCTTGATATACTCGTGAGCTTCGGTAGCGCCACTCTCGCTTTGGCCATGATAAGAGATACGCTGATGTCGTCGGAGGTCACTGCCCTCCAGTACAAGACAGCTGTGTAGGCAGACTCGCTGGCGTCGCTAAACACATGGAGCTCGAGCGTGGAGGCGTCGCTGTAATTCCGGTAGCGTCGTAGTATGAAGACTTTTCAGATGTCCCATCCACGATTCCCACTGCTCGGCCAGATCTTCATCTATGTAGTCGTGACAGGCGAAGCGAACCCCAGCGGATCGAAGAGTGACATCACGATGCGTAAGGCTTCTCGTTTAGTTGGTCGTTTCCCTTCGACGAGTGTTGTAGGTGTTCTAGCCATGTTCAGATTGAAAGTCAGCTCGTCTGACTTCATTTTCCAGATGACACCCAGTACTCGTTCAGTTAGTTCTTCGGTTTTGTGTTCTGATTTCCGCCAACGATGCGCGACGAACGTCTTGAATGTTCTAGTCTGTTTTGATCCTGGATAACACGACGCTGGAGTCTGTCCAGTACATCTTCCGTGTAACATGTAAATCCAGTTCTTCCTCCAACCTCGGTACCGACACGGGTTTGAGTGGCGTCACTCGGACTTTAGCCGCCACCAAACCAATGTGGTATCTGCCGTCTACAGCACTGGTCCGCCAGTACACTGCGGCTGCATACGCTTGCTCACTCACATCTGTGAACGTATGCAGCTCCCCCTCGGTGCTGTGTGGCGCCAGGCATCTGGGCACTTGCAGGTCCTGTAGTATTTTGATTACTTCTAGATACCTTTTCCAGGCCGCGCCCTCTCTATCTTCGATCGTCTGGTCCCACGCTACGCCACTGCGCCATATTTCCCTGAATCAACACGGGCGATGCTAATCCCAGCGGGTCGAACGTTGACATGACTGCGCTGGTCACTTCCCGTTTTGTTGGTACTCTGGTTCCCGAGGCTATGTCTTCCGGCGTGTTCCTCAGGTTGGCCCGGAAACCTATCTTATCGGTTGTGGTAAACCAACGTAAGCCTAGTGTTTTCTCTTCCTTCTCTCCTAGATTAACTTCTGTTTTAACCGCGCTGTTTTTATCTGTAAGCTCATGTAGAAGCCCCGGCTTATTCGACGTCCAGCCGCGTAACTCGAAACGCGCTTTCTTACGCATGGCGTCTACCTGCACCGTTATCTTTATCAAATCCTCCTCTGAGTGGAAACTATGGAGGTAATCATCCATGTAGTGATGCCTTGGCCGCGGCGGGGTATTCGCTTGCGTACTCTATCGCGTTCTTATTTTTCACATAGATAGCCGTGCTCGGTGACGACTTCGCCGCGAATATGACTGACGTCATCCTGTACTGCGTAGGCGTTCTATCTCGGTTGTCGCCTCGCTAAAGAAAGCGTAGTCTGTCGCGGTCTTCTTCCCTTATACGTACTTGCAGGAACATCTCTTTAATATCTGCCGCGACAGCGTACGGACCTCTTCTGACCTTTAATAGTACTCCGAACAAAGATTTCAACAAGTCTGGCCCCGGCAGTAACACGTCGTTAAGACAAATGCCGCGCGATCTGGCGGCGGCGTCGAACACTATACGCACCTTCTTTTTTAATGGGTGTGGTACCGCGAAGTGTGGAATATACCACTGTTTGTTGTTCTCTTTATTAGTGCATGCGGGCGCCTTCAGCATAACCGTTCTCTAATAAATTGTTTATTTGCGCAGAATATTCCGTCCGTAGCTGCGCGTCTTTGTCCAGTTCGTACAATGTCACGTAAACTCCTTAAATATTATTTTAAATCTGTTTTATATAGAATGTTTAGTCGCGTAGTCATAAGAAATAATTTTTACTTTAGTAACATAATTGTATTTGTCCCTTTGTTATATTAATAAGTCGTAGAGTGATGGCCTGAAACACAGGTTTACATAAACCTAGCTCGGGCAGGTCGCTTTAATATCTTAAGTTTTTGTTAATAACAAGTATTTAATAATTGTGTTAATAATAGTATAAGTAGTAATTACCTTGCATTATATACATACCTAAGATTTAACTATGAAATTACTGTGGCTTATTATAAACCATCTTTTGTAAAAAAAAGTTATCAATAAAAGTTAAAAGTTTACGCTCGACGTTCTTAAAACGGTTAAATGCAGACGCGTAACTGGCATCTGAATCATCTCACTGCGCCACAGAAGGCCGGCCTCGAACCGTCCGGGTTAGTGTATAGCAAAGGGTGTGCAAGGCTTTTGGGACTTAAAAAATTTTTCACAAAAAATGAAAATTTCTGAAAATGCCTAGTTTTTCATTTCCATCGTATAGAATACCTAAAAGTAAGGCGAAAACCATCTGGGCACTTTTTGCCTAGGACCAACGGTTCGCCTGAAAATGAGCACTGAAGGTCATTCTGCGATGTACGTAAAAACACTTAGAAAATTTTTGGAGCAATTTTTTTTTCTGTAAATTCTAAAATTTTTTGATTCTATTGTATAGAGGAGGGGAAAATAAACGCTTTTCATTCTGATCACTTTTTTTGCTAGCGTCAGCCGTTCTCCAGCAACAGCGAGTCGAAGGTTAGCCAGGGACTTAGAAAAAATACATGTAAACTGAAAAGTTCCAAAAATCGTTTTTTTTTATCGCTAAAAATAAATATCGCTTAAAAAAATCGAAAACTGTAATTTATTATTTTTTAATTAATGGTAACGTGTACAAGACAAAAAAATAAATGAACTTTCCCTAAAAACATTACCCTCCTTCTTTGGCAGTCGGGTAAAAACTGTAGCTAACTTAATTATTAAGCTAGCTAATTAAATTTCCATACAAAAATTCTCGACACGTCTGGTGCGTGTGCCCGCTCGCGCGGGAGTGCCCGCGCGATCCTGTGTGTCTTTGATATCGATGTGTTCGCCGAATTTTGACCGAGTTGATGTAGGCAACGCTTTTATGAGCAAATTTTGTACTCAAATCTCTGTTTGCGTATGCGATACTCCATTTTCACGTGCTATTTTTGTAATTTGTAATTGTTTTATTGTAATTTGTATTAAGTAGTTTCATAGTTATTAGTTAGTTTTTAGGTTGTTTAGTATTTTATTTTTATTATTATTGTTGACCTTTAACGGTCAGCAATCAAAGGCTCTTTTAAGAGCCAACTTCTTTGTTTTAATTATTTTAATAGTAGTTAGTAAGGTAGTTGTAGATTTTCTTTGTAATTTTAGATATAAGTTTTCTTTATTATTATTTTTTTTTAATAAATATTGTTGATTTGTAGTTTTAATTAGTTTTTTAGTAGTAGTAGTAGCAATGGATCCGTTGCAGCTTATTTTAGCTCGCTACTTTAACATTTGGAATTTCGCTTGCGCAATTCGCGACGAGGAGACCGCTGTCGCTGCAGCCAAGGCATGGCTGCTTATACCGGCCCGGACGCCTCGGTGTCCAATATGTCAAGGGAGCCCAAACTCGGCTATAAATAAAAATACCGACTAAGGTGCTGGAGGTGCGCTAGGGAGGGCAGACCGTCTATTAGATCGCCCCTAAAAAATACTTTTTTCGAAAGGTCACACGTAAGCGTACTTGATACGCTGCGTCTGATGCTGCATTTCCTAAGAAAGGATAAGGTCTCGCAGGCGGCAATAGATGTTGGGGTGACAAAAAAAACCGCAATCCAAACCTATCACTATGTTTCGGCCACTCGTCGATGTCGTGAATCGATGGCCAGGGACGATCTCCCTAGTTGGTGCGACGCAATGAGATGTTGAGTTTCCGGTTACGTCGCACCCCGCGCACCCTGCTATGCGCCGAAGAAATGAAGCCGGGTCACGATCTCTTGATGAACGCCAACGGGACAGTATGAATAATACGCAGTTTTGATAGTTGAACCAGCAGCCGGACGCGACGTATTGTTTCGGCGGCGAAGTGACTGCGTGGGCGTCGCGGCCCGCCTTTTATTTCGCGAGCCGCGAGCCCCTACCACCGTTTTCTAGGTTTAGGTCATAGGAATCCTAACGGTGATCCTAACCCTTGGTCTTGGAGACTCAGCACACGGCTGTGATCCGTATGTACCCCTTTGACCTGTCCATGGTCACGAGGTGATGCCCTGGCTTTCTGGCGCTGACATACCTCGGTGTTTTACCCTTGGGTGGTGATACTGCCTGGATCCCCTAACCCTACCCATCACTCCTCGTGGTGATGAGCAGGCCACCTATCCTTGTGACTAAGCCACCGTCATACCACGACAGTAGCAGGGCTAGGCCCAACATAGCATACTGCCGGCGACTTAGCCCCAGGTACCCTATGCACACAAATAAAACCACCCCGCAATATAATTATTTATTAACCAAACTTAAAACTAATCACGGTAAACAATATAAAACAAAACATAAGTTACGTATTTAAACACGCGAACGTAAACATAACGAGATGAACATTTTCTTATCTTAACATTTCTTATCTTAACATAATATTTATTTATAAACAATACTTTAGACTTTAATTGACATTGATTTATTTACAATACGATATATTACAGTTACGAGTGAAATTGTCGGCACGCGCCTAGATATGGACGGCCCTGCCCGCCACTACTTGAGACCCTCGGGTTCGAGGGTCTATGTTTCGCTTGCTGTGCGTAGTCCGTCGCCGACACACTACTTTAGAGAGGTGTGTGAGGTGGCAGAAGCCCACGATAGGGAATTGCTCGGTGGGAACACGGACATCGTTGAGATAGACGAGACCCACTTATAGACCAGAAAATACCACCGGGGCCGGCTGTTAAGGCGGCAAACTTGGACATTTGGGTGCTTAAGCCACCTTACCAAATAATTCACGTAGAGCTCATCCCGGATAAGTCGCGTACGACCCTGGACCCTATTGTCGAGGCAAATGTCCGCACAGGCACGTATACATATAATGTCGGACATGCACCGAGCATATGACAACATACATTTACGCTTGGGCATGAGGGGTCACTCGTCGGTGAACCATAGCGAGAATTTTGTAGGGGGGACCATCGATATTCCGGTTGACGATTCGTTAGGAGTACCGGCCCCAGGTGGTAATGTCAGAGTTAAAATTCACACGAATACTATAGAGCGTCAGTGGCGCGAGTTGAAGCAACACTGTCGATCATGTAGGAGCCAGCGTCGCCTTTAGTGGTACATGGGGGAGTACATGTACCGCCACAACATAATAAAACAACTCCCATCAGAGGCTGCCCGATTTCGCTGGCTCTTGCGGGATATGCATAGGGTGTATCCCGGATTGGGTAAAAGGGGCATTAAAATAAGGAACTGTCGGTGTCGTGACCCAAATTGTCGCCGGCGAAATTAGTTTAGCCCTAGCCGTATCTTCTTTTTTTCTCCTCTCCTCCAGCATCGCCCGTGTTTCCATTATACATTTCCCTAAAGAGTCGTTGACCCCTCATGCGAAAAAAATATGTGTTTTTAAGTACATCGCCGACCTATTCTTATACTTCGCCGTATTTACGTGTTCTATACATTGGTCATCATCCTCCGAGCCTTTTCCCAAACTATGTTGGGTTCAGCTTCCAGTCTAACCGGATTCAGCTGAGTACCAGTGCTTTACAAGAAGCGACTGCCTATCTGACCTCCCCAACCCAGTTACCTGGGCAACCCGATACCCCTTGGTTAAACTGGTGTCAGACTTACTGGCTTCTGACTACCCGTAACGACTGCCAAGGATGTTCAATGACAGCCGGGACCTACAGTTTAACGTGCCATCCGAAACACAGTCATTGGTGTCTAAGATATACTTAAAAAGTACATACAAACTTAGAAAAGTTGCATTGGTACTTGCCTGACCTGGAATCGAACCCGCGCCCTCATTCTCGAGAGGTTGGTTCTTTGCCCACTAGGCCACCACCTACTCTATCTATACATTGGTATTGAAAAAAAATTAGTTGCCTGTAAAGTCGGTATACGGGCGAAAGTTTTACGTGACAACGACTTTGAGTCTCTCTCGCTCTTAGGCGGGCTAACTGTGCTCGAGTGGAAGGGACGCGTGCCTTTCACTTTTTATGTCTGTCTCTCTCGCTCTTAGGCGGGCTAACCATGCCCGAGTGGAAGGGACGCGTGCCTCTCACTCGCTCTCATTGTGAGCGTGTTAGAAGTCGGTACCCAAATAAAATAAAAAAAAATAGCAGAAATCATAACAGAAGTTTTATTTTGTTTACAAATATAACCAAAAACTCTATTACTCACTGATATGTAAACCACACTACTATTTATTACATAATCCACATTATAATAGCCAAGAACACAATTATTTTGTAGGTTACGCAAAGATTAATAAAAAAAGAAAATACTTATCTGAATATAATATTATGTAGGTACTCAGAGTCAGATCTAACCGACAGGGGGTAGAGTAACAACACTGTTCACGTCTCAGGAGCAAGTGTCCGTGCGCCGGTCACCCCGCCTCTTTTATATCAAGTAGTAAACAACCTCGTCACTCCACCCCACCTCTGACTACCGGTTGTGACGTAACACATACACTTAATTTTAAAATAAAGTAGACAATTTGTACAAATAATTCTCACAATATTAATCACATTTTAAAGTAATTAAATACCATATTTTTGTAATCACTTAACACTTATTTAAATTATTAATTTGGGAACATCTCACACGGCCATTCTGAACATTACTTCGCTCTCGAAGTGATCTTGAAACTATTCTTCATCTGATGAGTCGTTGTCCGTTAAAGCTGAAAAATAAAACATTGAACTTGTCGTGATTGGTTCCACTATATGCTGGTTATAGTGTCTAAACCTTTCACCAAGTTAATTACTCCAGCAATGCAAACTCATATTTCATAACACTTCATTTCATAGGCTGGGCTGTCGTGATCAGTCCCACCATGTGCTGCATCATGGTGTCCAGACATCACACCAGGCCACCTTTGCAGCACCAAATTATTTATCATCAATGATCACAACAACAATATCAACATCTCACATGGCCTTGTCATTCTTGTCGTGTTGGGTTTGTACACCCAACACCAAGTTGACATGTACCCCATTTTAAGCCCATGAGTATTCTTAACACTCGACTCACATACATACACCCACACAGACATACGTATCTTACTAGTGAGCTCACTATATTAACAACTACCATTCATCTCTCAAAAATAAATAAAGAATATCATACCTTGTTCAGCTATTTGGTTCTCTTCAGACCATTCGCCTTTCCACTTTCTCAGTTTTTCTTTTGCAATAACGATGTTGTGTAATCGGCCTTGTCCACGTAATCGGTACCTGTCATTCTGGAGTATTTCTATAATTTCATAAGGCCCTTTGAACTTGGGACTAAGTTTGCCGTGGCGGCGATGGTCCTGACAAACATAGACAATGTCTCCCATTTCATAATTTATATTATCTCGTCTTGTGGTATCAAAGCGTGATTTGTATTTGTCTGCTGCCGATTTCATTTTGTTGTATGCCAAAACCCTATCAGCCCTAACATCTATTATTTGATTTACATTAGACGGGCCAGGTTCTTCTATATCAGCTAGTCGAGCCTGTACGCTGGGGATGTTTGAATCACGACCAATTAATAATCTCAAAGGTGAAAAGCCTGTTGTTTTTTGTATCGTTGTATTAAGTGTCTGCTGAACTTTATGTAATGAATTCGGCCATTCTGTCTCATTACTACAAATAGTAGTTAGCATATTTATAATGGTAGCAACGTATCGTTCGACTTGTCCATTACTACGCGGTGTACCAGTTGAAATCATATGGTGATCAACATTCCATTCTCGGAACAAGTCAGTTAGGGTAACATTGGAAAAATTAGTGGCCCTATCTGTAATAACTTTAGATGGGATTCCAAACATAGTTAAAGCATCGCGAATGACTGTAGACATTTCCTCACCACTCATATTTTTAAGAGGCTTAAGAATACAATATTTTGTGAAGGCGTCAATGATTATTACAATATGCTTATAACCTTCACTGGACTGAGTAAAGGGGCCTGTGCAGTCCAGATGTACTGTGTGAAACGGTATTGGCGTTTTATTAATGGGATGTAATAAGCCTTGATGCGGACCACTGTGAAACTTTCCTTTAACACATACAAGGCTGTCTGCGCCATACCTACGCCTAGTGATTTTTAATAGCAACAAGTTACACTTTGATGTGATACTATCAAATAATTATTTTTTTGTTTTACGTTCACCCGCAAACTTTTTATATTACTCACTTCTATATTGTACACGGTTGCGTCGCCAGAAAATCTATAATTTCATTTTGTAAAATATCAAGAATTCAGATTATTAAACCTGTATTGCGAAGAAACTGAGGTTTTCATTATTAAACTTCCAAATGTCCACCGCTGGACAAAGGCAATGAGAAATATATTTTCTAACAAATCTATTGATACCAGGAAACCAAAAAGACTCTCTTATCTTTTGTAATGTCTTTTCTTGACCAACGTGACAGTTCTCATCATGGTACAAACGTAGGATACTGAGCCGACTTCCTTTAGGTACATATGCTTTCAGTTTGTGGTCTATTGGACACTTATAGTATAACAGATTATTTTTAAATACGTATTGATCATTTCCAATATCACCGCTTTGTACTCGGTCAATTAAACTTAGTGTTTCGGGATCTTTATTCTGAGCTACCTCTAACCAAGAAGTATGTTCAGTTAACAAATTAATATGAAGAGGAGCTTCTGAGAATTTTAACTTTGAGGCAGTGGATGTAGCAGGATTTCGGCTCAAATAATCTACATGTCCAACATAAATACCTCTTTTATAAACCACCTCGAAATCAAAATCCTGCATGTAGGTCCACCATCGAGCGACCCTGGGAGATAGGTCCTTTTTGTACATTGTTGATTTAATCGCGTTGCAATCAGTTATAATTTTAAATGATATACCTAAAAGGTAAACACGGAAATTTCTCAAAGAGTTGTATACTGCAAGTGTCTCCAACTCGTATGAGGTGTATTTAGACTCTGGCTCGGTAGTGCGGCGACTAAAATATGCCACCACCCTATTGTTTGTACCATGTTTTTGGACGAGCATGCCACCGTATCCAATAGAACTTGCATCAGTGTGCAGCTCAGTTGGAAGCGAAGGATCGAAGATAGAGAGGATGGGTTCCGATGTCAACTTATCTATAATATATTGACGAGCGGCGTTTTGTTCAACACCCCATTCCCAATTCTGCCCGTTTTTAGTTAGCTTAGTTATACAGGCCGTTTTGGACGCAAACTCAGGTATAAATTTCCTGAAATAGCTTGCTAAGCCCATAAACTGTCTAACCTGCTTTACAGTTTTGGGAATGGGAGAGTTGACCAAGGCTTGAACTTTTGTTTCACTGGGTCGCACACCTTCGGCCGAAATAATCCAGCCTAAATATTCTATAGATGTTACAAAAAAACGACATTTCCTTAAGTTAATAGTAAATCCAGCCTTAACAAGTGCTGCCAAGCATAAATCTAGATATTCTAGGCCCTGTTCAATGGTTTCGCACGGTAAAAGTAGGTCATCTATGTAAACCCTAACAAACTTTAAATTTTTAACGGCTTTAGATATGGCACGTTGGAATACTGAGGGGCCATTGCATATTCCAAAAGGCATTTTGATATATTCATTGTGCCCATCAGGGGTCACAAAAGCTGTATATTTGATGCTATTTTCAGAAACTGGTATTTGGTGGAATCCGTTTTTCATATCAATAGATATAAAATACTTTGCCTTACCTAATTGATCAATTTCGTCTTGAATCAAGGGCAACGGATACCTTTCTTTTTCAATAATAGAATTGAGTGTCCTATAATCGACACACATGCGATCACCGCCGTCACGTTTCTTCACTAATAATACGGGACTCGCGTATGAAGAATCACTATCTCGGATGATACCAGTTCGCAAAAGGTCATTTACTATATTCTTTACTTTTTGACGTTCTAACGGTGCTAAACGATAAGGACGATAGTTAATATTTTTATCTGTTTTTAATTTTATTTCCAATTTACCCGTATTAACGTTTCCAATATAATCTTCAGTGGGTAGTATTCGAGGGTATTTATCAAAAATTGTTATAATTTTATCTTGCAATTTCTTATCTAGATTTTGAACACTTTCCGAAAGCAGATTTTGATTATCCTCTAAATTATTCTTACTTAGATTAACTATATTTTTACGTACTAATTTTGTCCCAGATGTGTCCGTAATTATGGCAATATCTGCATATTTGACAACATCTTGTCCTATAATACAATCATAAACAAAATCATTTGACACTACGTTTAAATCTAATTCAATGCAGACGTCATTAAAACGAACCGGTACTGTTACTCTACCAAAAGTATTTACGTGACCTGAACCTATACCATCCAAACGTACAGTCCAAGGGGTAACGTGACAGCCCAATCGGAATGCTATGGATTCTTTTATGATTGAACAATTAGCACCAGTATCGATTAAAGCATCTACAGCAATATCATTAATGTAAACTTTGGTAAGTTTTAAACCTGACTGGGTCATGCAATTTACAGGTTTATTATTCTGTTTCTCGCGATCAACTCGCTGTTTTGTCCAACACTTTTCTATACTATGACCCTCTTTGTTACAATAACCACATTTAAGGTTCTTATTACTCGTGGTTGGAATATCTTTTGATTTAGGCCTGGCATCACTGCTCAAAACGGTTTTATTATTATTTGAGTTTTTCGGGCATTGAAATTGAATGTGACCCTTTTGACCACAGGTGAAACATTGTTTGATAGCAAAATCTGTACGGGGTTTCTTGGCTGAACTAGTACCGGAATCGTCAATGGTCGAATTTTTGTCAAAGGGTCGTTTTCTAGGATTTTTACTATAACTAGAGAAGAGAGTAATTAATTCGTTAGTGGTATTCACCGAGCTATTAAAAGAAGCCATACGAACATTCACATCGCGAACCCCCCCACATACAAGCTCAATAAGCTGTTCTTCAGTAAACGGTACTTTAGTCTTTTTAAGGAGCAAGATCTTTTCTCTGGCATATTCGGCGTAAGTTTCTGCAGACTCAGAATTGTACAAAACAGCTTTTGTCAACTTTTCAGTTAAATTCTTTTTGGTGGGAAAAAGGGCTACTAAATCTTGACGAAAAGTTTCCCAATCACGATGTTCAGGTTCCCATGACTCAAACCAAGAAGAAGCAGAGCCCCGAAGGGCCTTACCAGCCTTTGCTACCATTTGTAGGCTGCTCCAGTTGAATTCGGCACCGAGGTCCTCGATATTCTTACACCAGCTCTCGGCGCCATTGTGCATCTTTTCTGGATCAAATGCGGGTAGTGCTATATCATCTTGACGTCGATTTGTAGAAATGGCCATCTTAATGGATTCCAACAAAGTTTTTACAAGCTCCGCGTCCATGGTTCACACTGAAATGTAAAAAATGCTTTTAGATATTTCAGCCTAGCGAGTAAGTATCCCACTTCTGATGTTAGAAGTCGGTACCCAAATAAAATAAAAAAAAATAGCAGAAATCATAACAAAAGTTTTATTTTGTTTACAAATATAACCAAAAACTCTATTACTCACTGATATGTAAACCACACTACTATTTATTACATAATCCACATTATAATAGCCAAGAACACAATTATTTTGTAGGTTACGCAAAGATTAATAAAAAAAGAAAATACTTATCTGAATATAATATTATGTAGGTACTCAGAGTCAGATCTAACCGACAGGGGGTAGAGTTCACAACACTGTTCACGTCTCAGGAGCAAGTGTCCGTGCGCCTTTTTTTTTTTTTTTTTTTTTTTTTTTTTTTTTTTTTTTTTTTTTTTTTTTTTTTTTTTTTTTTTTTGTGAATGGCATCTCGCAGTTCAGCCTAGGAGGCTGTTTACTGCTTAACCGGTCAAATCCCTGTGGATGCCTAGAGTTTAAGGCCTCCAGCCAGGGGCAAAAAAGCTTACAAACTAAGCGACTGCGCTAAGGGCACCCCCTGTGGGGTACGAGCCTCTGCTTAGGGCGTCGCTGACTACAGCAAAGGGACAGGCTGGGTCATAATTTAAGGGGCGTTTTAACTTTAACGCTCAGCTACGCGGGCTGGCTAAGCAAGGGTCGGGGGGGGAGTTTGACTTTCTACGCGTACGCGTACCTCGACGGCGAGGTTTCGGAAGTTTTCGGATGTGTCTTTGTTTCCTGAGAGTGCTAGTGTCCCTACGGCTCTCTTGGAGCACTGTGATGGGGTCGTCAGGAAGGGTCAGGGTGTGTCTTGGCCGGCGGAGTTTACTCATCCGCGAAGGTTCGTATCGGACGGCCGATACGATCAGTGGGTTGCGGTGCTTGACTGCACCGTCGAAGTGACGCTTGGTAAGGCGTTTGAGAAATTGCGCCACGGTAGGCACTTTAAGATCGACGTGTAACATTTCGTTACGAACGTAGAAGGGCGCACCGGTTATTCTACGGAAATACTTGTTCTGCAGGGTCTGCATTCTGTGGATGAAGCGGGGTTTTGCGTGGGCAAAGATGGCTCCCGCATACGTCATGATGGGACGGATCACACCTGTGTAAAGGCGCAGTTTAGCTTTGAGAGCTAACTTACTTGACGCATTGGTCAGGAAGTAGAGGCGGCTCATAGCGAAGGCGGCTCTGCCGCGGGCCGCTTTGATGTGTGGAGCGAACGTGAGATGTTTATCTAGGATTACTCCTAGATATTTGGCTTGCTCTTTCCAAGGAATGGGCTTGCCGTTCATGGTGACAGGGGGGGGAGTGCCAGGCTTGTGGCGTGGTCTACTGAACAGCACCGCCTGGCTTTTGTCCGGGTTCACTTCGATTCTCCACTTCCAGAACCAGTCAGCTAAGTTATTGACTGCCTCCTGGAGGGTTCGGGCGATGGTTTTAATGTCACGGCCTGTATAGTATATGGCCGTGTCATCAGCGAAGAGTGCGAGTTTTACTTTTTGGGACTTGGGAATATCGCTCGTGTACAGCGAGAAGGCGAGTGGGGAGATGACAGAGCCCTGAGGGACTCCCGCTGTGATCGGGTGTGGGTCAGATAGTGACTTGCCGATGCGGTAACGAAAGGTGCGGTTCGACAGAAAGTCTCGCAGGATGAGTACGAGACGATCCGGCACTCCTAGTTGATATAGCTTATATATTAAGCCATTGTGCCAGACCTTGTCGAAGGCTTTCGCTATGTCAAAGAAGAGCACCCCCGTTGGGAGTTTACGTTGGAACCCAACGCTTACGTCCTCAACGATACGGTGCACTTGGTGGACACACGAGTGTTGGTTTCTAAATCCAAACTGCTCGTTAGGAATAAGGTTCTTTCTCTCGACATAATCTTTGAGACGCTTATGAATAAGTCTCTCATAGATTTTGCCGAGAGAGGTGAGGAGGCTAATCGGTCTGTAGCTCGAAGGCTCCGATTTAGGTTTGCCTGGTTTGGGTATGCCGATGACTGTGGCTTCTTTCCAGGCTTGGGGAAAGATGTTATTGTTCAAGGCGCCATTGAAGATGGCTACCAATAGAACAATCATTTGGGCGGGGAGAAGTTTGATGACTTTGTTCGTGATTCCGTCCCTGCCGGGAGCTTTCCTCGGCTGAAGGTTTTTGATGATGTCCTCTACCTCGTCTACAGTGACGGGGGGTAGGGGGTCATCTGGGTCATCAATGGGTGGGAGGGCTGCTCTACGTTCGACCTCTGCGTTCACCTTTTCGAGGTGGCGCTGGTCGAAGGGTTGTGAGCTGGGAGAGCATTGGGACTCTAGGCTGTTGGCTAGGCATTCCGCTTTCTCGTCATCTTCGAAGGCGATGCTTTTGTCGGGTCTGGTGATGGGAGGAATGTTATAGTCCTCGACGGAACGTAACTTCCTTTGGAGTTGCCAAAAGGCGAGGTGATTAGGCTCAAGTTCGCTCAACGTCTTGTCCCAGCGGCTCGAACGTAACTCCGCAATGCGTGTCTTTACAGCACGCTGCAATCTACGCATGTGGGTTTTGTTCTCCTCGCAGGGAAAGGCGCTGTAGGCACGTGTGGCTGCATTCTTCTCGGTTAACAATTCACGTACGTCGGCGGGCAGTTTCCATCGTTGATCACTCAACTCTGGGACTTCCCGTGAGCAATCCTCAATTATGGATTGCACGTGCTCTGTTAGCGAGTCGATTGCGACCGTCGTGTCCGCGACTGAGCTAATATTGTCGGGGATTTTATCAAGGTGGGGTGACGTGGTAGATTCCAGCTTTTCGCTTACTTTCTTCCAGTCAGTTACCACCCTGGTAGGAGTTGGAGCGTCCGGGTCTAGGCCCGTTCGAGACTCTAGGTGTACTAATACTGGCCTGTGGTCTGAAGTAAGCTCGTGGATGGTTTCGATTTGCTTCAGCCTGAGGTTAATGTTCTTGAGTAGAGCTATGTCAAGAACGTCAGGTTGATGCGTCGTTAGATGAGGGAAGTGAGTGTGCTCCATTGGGGCTATCGGATCAAAGTGGAGTATACCGCTATGGTTGAAAATGACTTTACCTCTGGGGTTTGATAGTCTGCTGTTCCAGGCAGGGTGTTTGGCGTTGAGATCTCCTGCTATGATAACAGAGTTGCTCAGGCCGAAGAGAGTGGTGAGGTCCTTTATGAGAAGGGAGTGATTTTCCGTTTCCCCCATTTTTTTTGGAGCCATGTACGCAGAGACAATTGTCACTGGCGGGTGGTTCGTCATGCCTAGCCGGCATAGAGATACTTCTAGAGTTGATTCTAGGACTGGTGGGTCTAATCGAATGCAGTGCAGAGAATTCTTATAGTAGACAAGAGTGCCTCCGCCTGGGCCGCGCGACCGATCATTGCGCACTAGACTGTAGTTAGCAATTCTGGGGTCGCGGTTATGAGGTTTGAGAAAGGTTTCCTGGATAAGGAAGACGTCAATTTGGTGATCGCAAAGGAAGTTTGCGATCTCCTCCTTCTTGTCATTCATGCTATTTGCATTGAAGTAGGCCAATTTTAGGGAACGCGGTTTGAAACACGACCTTGTATGCAACCTATCCATACTAGTCGTAATTAAGTGCCCCTAGGGCCCGTTCTATGTCTGGGTATCTACCCAGAATTTCGAGGAGTTTTTGGGCATTGTTGCCCGCGGCCTTGACTTCCGCCGCCATGCGATCGGCGGCAGGGGTGAAAAACGCTCTGTAGGCGTTGAAAATAACATCTATTGCCCGTTCCCCGTTGGGGGGGGCAGGGGAATTGCGCACTGGGCCTGGGGCTTGTGCAATGGGGGTCGGGGCGGGGGTGGTTCTCCGCTCGACCAAGGTTGGAGTTGCTACTGCAACTGGGGAAGGGACAGCGGTGTCCATTAACCCCGGGATGGATGGGGTTGCAGTGGGGCGCAGGGAGGGGAAGGCTCCCTGGTGATTGAGAGCGTTCCATGGAGACGGTCTCTGTGGGCTGAGTCTGGCGGGGGGGGGTTGGGAGGTCTTCACCGAAGGACTCTCCCTCTGTTGCCGCGCGCTGTGGCGTTTGGCCAGCCTCCTTTGGGCTAACTTGGGGGCTTTCGGACAACCCCTGTAATTGGCGGGGTGACCCGCTTGGCCGCAAAGCACGCAGCTTGGAGGCTCCGTGCATTGCGTGACATCTTTGGGGCGGGGGCAGTCCGCCGTGGAATGGGCCCCTAGGCACTTAACGCACCTGTGCGGGGCGAAACAATTGCCTTGGCTGTGACCATACAGCTGGCACCTATGGCATTGTCCTACTATTGAGGACTTGTAGGGCTTTTCGACCTTAATGCCCGTGAGCGAGCAGATCGATTTTATCTTAAATATGGGGTGTGGGCCGGTGGTCTGCTCACAAATGACCAGTACCATGTCGTACTGGTCACCCCCGCGCGCCTTGTGTAGGCGGTGCACTTTTAAGGCCGGGATGTTTTGGGCCTGGAGGTCTTGGAGGATCTCCTCGGTGGAGATCTCCCTAGGGACGCGTCTAATGACTACCCTTACCGGGATATCTTCCGGCAGGGAGTATGTGTGGAAGGCGATTTGCCTACCACGAAGTTCGCGAGATAGATCGCGGAAATCGGTAGTGGATGGGACCTGTACTCGGATCCCTTGGGCCGTGGATCTGGCCGATGTGTAATTGATTCTGCGCTCCGCGCAGAATTTGGACACTTCGGTCCATTTCGATTTGTCCTGTATGTACAGGGGGGGGGGGCTTTCAGCTTCCTAGCTGATGACGTAGGCGTGGCCGGTGAGAGGGCCATGGGGCTGTCCGGTCGGCTGCTCGGACCAGCTATAGCCGACGGTTGAATTGGGCGGGCCGCACGAGGGGCCATCGGCGACGAGGGGGGAGAGGGGGAGGCCGGAGAGTCAGCCATTGGACTGGCCGGAGAGTCAGCAGCCATTGGACTGGCCGGAGAGTCAGCCATAGGGTTGGCCGGCCTAGATGGACGGGGGGAAGGCGGTCTGTAAACCGCTTGAAGTGGCTGAGGGGGGGGAGGGGGAGAGGCCTTAGGGGCTTTTGACCCCTTTGATCTCTTCCCCTTCCTCCTCTTGCCCCTCTCTACTAATTGAAACTCGTCCTCGGAGGACGAGTTTCCACTCGTGGTGAGTGGGGATCGGGAGCGTGAGCCGGAGCGGGAGCGGGCACCCGCGTCGGATAGAGCGTTGGCGCACTCAACTGACTCCTGAAGGGAGGCCAGTCTTGCGCCATAACGCCTTTGGAGGTCGGCGTCCTTCGCCACGACCTCCAGGATGTAGTTTATTACGACGTCTTGCGTCATAATAAACTACTTGATACAGGATGGGGTGGGGGGGTTGGGGCAGCTAACCTACCTATGCCCCGAGGAGACACGTTAAACGTGAGCTCCTCGAGCGGACACTTCCCCAAAGGCGCCCTCCCTCGTGTTTTTCCTAGCGCTGCGCTACCGTGCGCCGGTCACCCCGCCTCTTTTATATCAAGTAGTAAACAACCTCGTCACTCCACCCCACCTCTGACTACCGGTTGTGACGTAACACATACACTTAATTTTAAAATAAAGTAGACAATTTGTACAAATAATTCTCACAATATTAATCACATTTTAAAGTAATTAAATACCATATTTTTGTAATCACTTAACACTTATTTAAATTATTAATTTGGGAACATCTCACAAGCGCATAACGTGAGCGGAGCGTAACGCAGTTTCTTGAAGTGTCACCCGGCAAACCAATTTATAAGACGTTGTCACGTCAAAAATATTTCTGACTAGCTTCTGCCAGCGGTTTCACCCGCATCCCGTGGGAACTACTTCCCGTACCGGGATAAAAAGTAGCCTATAGCCTTCCTCGATAAATGGGCTATCTAACACTGAAAGAAATTTTCAAATCGGACCAGTAGTTCCTGAGATTAGCGCGTTCAAACAAACAAACTCTTCAGCTTTATAATATTAGTATAGATGAAAATTTTTCTAAGTGCTGTATGCATTACACAGCCTTTTTCAGGCGAACCGTTGGTCCTAAACAAAAAGTGTCCAGATGATTTCCGTCTTATTTTTAGGCATTCTATACGATGGAAATAAAAAACTGTCCATTTATAAGAATTTTCATTTGCACACCCTAAAGTAAACGGCCCTACTCAAATCGCGAAATAATTACAAGTCCCCGGCTCCTCTACCTTCAACTAGGAATATCCGCCGATTGATGACCCGTGGCGGGATAGTGATCAGAGCAAAAAGCGATTGTATTTACGTGTTCTATAAATTGGCATTGAAAAAAAAAAACGATTTTTGGAACTTTTCAGTTTACATGTATTTTTTATAAGTCCCTGGAACCTTCGACTCGCTGTTGCTGGAGAACGGCTGACGCTAGCAAAAAAATGATCGGAATGAAAAGCGTTTATTTTCCCCTCTATACAATAAAATCAAAAAAAATTAGAATTTACAGAAAAAAAAATTGCTCCAAAAATTTTCTAAGTGTTTTTACGTACATCGCAGAATGACCTTCAGTGCTCATTTTCAGGCAAACCGTTGGTCCTAGGCAAAAAGTGCCCAGGTGGTTTTCGCCTTACTTTTAGGTATTCTATACGATGGAAATGAAAAACTAGGCATTTTCAGAAATTTTCATTTTTTGTGAAAATTTTTTAAGTCCCAAAAGCCTTGCACACCCTTTGCTACACCAACCAGATCGGGCGTAGTCTGGGAGAGGGGGAGGGTCCGGGGGAAGTAGTGCGTAGATATTTCTCTGCCCACCTTTACTATACGTGTAAGCACTGGCACTGATAGACTGAAACAGTGTCTTGCAAGTATAATAAAAGCGGCAAGTATAATAAATGATATACTGCAAGAATACACATATTCTACATATAAATAATGACTACTACTAACTATCTGTACTCTAAAGCTATTCGTCTATTCTTTCTTACAAAGTATGCTAAGACATTATCATAAAAACCGGGATTATTCTTAATTTTAAGTAATAATTTTTTCTATAGATTGAGTCGGTATTTGTATTGAGAATTGCGCAAGTGCCTATGTATTCGCTTCAAAGCCGAAAAAGACCTCCGTCGAAGCTACTGTAACAGGAAGTGTCAAAATTAAACTGCTTAATTTTGTAATTTGTGGAAAAGTGTCACATAATAATGTTTTTTTTTAATGCAGTTAAAGCTCGTAAACACTAGTTTATTTAAAGATTCAGTTGTGTATAACAATTTCAACTCATTCTTTAACGCAGAGAACTCAAATTTTTGCGGAAAATTTACTAAAAAATATGATATTATTTCATCTGGAAATGTTGGGCAGGGGGGCTGTGCACTGGGCCTGGAGCTTGCGCAATGGGGGTCGGAGACGATCTCTCTGGGCTGAGTCTGGCGGGGCGGAGTTGAGAGGTCCTCACCGAAGGACTCTCTTTTTGTTGGCGTGCGCTGTGGCGCTTGGCCAGCCTCCTCTGGGCTAACTTGGTGGCTTTCGGACAGCCCCTATAATTGCCGGGATGACCCGCTTGGCCGCAAAGCACGCAGCTTGGAGGCTCCGTGCGTTGCGCGACGTCTTTAGGGCGGGGGCAGTCAGCGGTGCTGTGGGCCCCTAGGCACTTAACGCACCTGGGAGGGGCGAAACAATTGCCTTGGCTGTGACCATACATCTGGCATCTGTGGCATTGGCCAACGATCGAGGACTTGTACGGTTTCTCGATTTTAATGCCCGTGAGCGAGCAGACGGACTTTATCTTGAAGATGGGGTGTGGGCCGGTGGTCTGTTCACAAATGACCAGTACCATGTCGTACTGGTCACCCCCGCGCGCCTTGTGTAGGCGGTGCACTTTTAAGGCCGGGATATTTTGGGCCTGGAGGTCTTGGAGGATCTCCTCGGTGGAGATCTCCCTAGGGACGCGTCTGATTACAACCCTTACCGGGATATCTTCCGGCAGGGAATATGTGTGGAAGGCGATTTGCCTTCCACGAAGTTCGCGAGATAGGTCGCGGAAATCTGTGGTGGATGGGACCTGTACTCGGATCCCTTGGGCCGTGGATCTGGCCGATGTATAATTGATTCTGCGCTCCGCGCAGAATTTGGACACTTCGGTCCATTTGAACTTATCCTGTATGTACAGGGGGGGCGGGGATTTCAGCTTCCTAGCTGATGACGTGGTATTGGGCGTGGCCGGTGAGAGGGCCATGGGGCTGTCCGGTCGGCTGCTCGGACCAGCTATAGCCGACGGGTGAGTGGGGAGGGCCGCACGAGAGGCCATCGGCGACGAGAGGGGGGAGAAGCCTTAGGGGTCTTTGACCCCTTCGACCTCTTCCCCTTCCTCCTCTTTCCCCTTTCAACTAATTGAAACTCGTCCTCTGAGGATAAGTCTCCACTCGTGGTGAGTGGGGATCGGGAACGTGAGCCGGAGCGGGCGCTCGCGTCGGACAATGCGTTGGCGCACTCAACTGACTCCTGAAGGGAGGCCAGTCTTGCGCCATAACGCCTTTGGAGGTCGGCGTCCTTCGCCACGACCTCCAGAATGTAGTTAATTACGACGTCTTGCGTCATCGTAATAACCACTTTGGGTACATGGGATGGGGGGGGGGGGGGGGGGGGGCAGCTAAACCTACCTATGCCCCGAGGAGACACGTTATACGTGAGCTCCTCGAGCGGACACTTCCCCAAAAGGCGCCCTCCCTTGTGTTTTTCCTAGCGCTACGCTAGCGAGAAGAAAAACACAAACAAACTCGCTAGCTGAGCTGAAAAGTGTCCTTCGGCCTGAAGGGCCACTAACCTAACTCCCCAGGTGGGATCTCCTGGGGATGTGTACCCTCGCTGACGGGTGTGGTCAGGGAGGTGTGTACCTAGGGTGAGCCCTAAGCTTGTAAGCCCACTGGTAATCTTAATGCCCAGTGGGTCCCTATGGGTCTTGCGACCGAACCGGGCCGTTGGGGTAGAGACACCCAACCGTCCCGGGTGCAGCTGTGGACAAATGGGGTTAAAGAGCATTGCTGGCGACTAGGGGGCCCCCCAAGGTCGCTTCGCAGGTCCTTCCACCTGGCTGCCTAGCCCTGAAGGGGTTCGGCGGGTGCGGTGGGTCTGCACCCTCCCGGGATCGTTGGCACCGTTAGGTTTCCACCCGGGAACCACGAAACTGTGGATTTACCCTGAGGGGGCTACTCTAATTAGACGCTGTCCGAAAAGAGAAACACTTAGTATCAGTTGCCTTGAAAAAGGCAACTTCAACTAATAAACCCTTCGCTAGACTACGACGTAGCACTACGGTGTAGCGCTACGTGCAGTTCGTAGCAGGGGGCGGGGCGTCGCACGTAGCTAGCAGCTACGGCGAGATCGGCGCACGCAGAGACGCGGCGCGAGCGGGCGGTGTGCGGGGCGCGGAGGCAGCAGCGTAGACTCGGAGAGCGTGCGTCGCTGGCGGCGGCCGGGAGCGGAATGTTGAGCGGGGAGCGGATATATCGGGTCGTCGCGCGCCGCGGTTACGACGGCCTTCTCCGTCGGGCATCTGGTAACTTGCCACCGTTTGCGTAGGCGCCTCTTCTGGGCGATCAACGCTTGCAGGTGGCGCGGCAGGGGGGGGTAGGCGGTTGCCCCCTGCGGGCTCATAGTTGTCGCCTCATCTAAGGCGCTCTGGATGCAAACGGTGACCTCTTCAGCCAGACCGTCCACGTCCGCGGGGGAGACGATAGGCCGAGTCGGAGTGGTGATCTCCAGTTTGTTGGTAAAGGCGTCCCAGTTGATCTTTCGACGTGGCGCTCCTAGGCGCTGTCTGGTCGGCATTCCTGAAAGGACGACGAGTACAGGATGGTGGTCGGACTGCATCTCGTCGTCCAAGACTTGCTGTGTGATCTGGCATGTGAGCCCACTGTGGACCACAATGTCCAGCACGTCCGGGGCTATATGGGCTCTGTCCGGGTAGTGGGTGGGCACTTCTGGGCCGGACACCGTGTACCCGTGGGCTTCTGAGTCCGCGAAGAGCCGTCGTCCCTCTAGGTTCGACTGAACGCTGTTCCACGCTGGGTGCTTGCAGTTCAGGTCGCCGGCCTTGGTGCGTGCGGCGGCAAGTGGGCCCGCAACTCCGCGTGTTCTAGGCGGGTCGCGGGCGGCTTGTAGCACGCGTAGAGGTCGACGTCCTCGCCGGCCACGTGCACTTGGACTCCCAGCGTGTAGAGGGAAGCAGGCTGTACAGGGGCTAACTGCTGATGGACGACTCTTCTCTTCACCAGTACTGCCAGACCACGGTACCGATGCAGGAATGCCGATTCTTCATCTTGCCGGTAGACGATGTAACCTGGGAACCGCGTCCGATCCGCTGGTCCCAGGTGTGTCTCGTTGATGAGCGCCACGTCGATATCTTGCTGTTGCAGGAGATGGCGAAGTGGTGCGACCTTCTTCCGGAGGCCGCGGGCGTTCCAATGTAGGATCCTCAACGGCCTAGCCATTGTAAAGGGCAAGCACTGCCGTCAGGCCGTCGAGGACCGCTTCTTCTGGGCTAGCTCCTTCCCGGAGTGCCCTGATCACGCCGAGAAGGATGTGTATGGCCCGGGCCGTCCGGCTTTGGCCGCTGGAGTCGCTGGTGTCGGCCGGCGGTGGCGGCGGCCGCCGGCGGGGGCGCGCGGCGTCGCGCTGCTGCAGCGGTTGTGGGCATGTGGGCGCGAGCGGCGCCGGGGGCAGCTCCTGTGCCTCCACTGCCTCAGCGCGCCGCGTTGCCCGGCGTCTGCTTGGTGCCATCTCCTGCTCTGGGACGGCTTCTGGTGGCTGCGTCGTCTGTGTCCGGGACTGGGGCGCGGCGGTTCCTTGAGGCTTCTTTCCTCTCCTGCCGCCGCGCCTCCTGCGTCGCGGCCCAGTTCGGCTATTCGCCGCCGCCATCAAGGTGGTGGTGGCGTCCGCCTCTAGCGGCCGCTCCGCGTCCGTGTGTTGCGGTGCGTCCGGCCGGCGTAGAGGGGCGGTGATGGCGACGGTACCCGCCCGCCTCACCTTGGCTTCCTTATTGTATACGGGGCATCTGATGCTGCACGCTGGGTGCTCCCCGCCACAGTTGGCGCACGTTGCGGGCTCCTCCCGGGGCCGCGGGCAGTCGCGTGCGTGATGGCCCTCGCCGCAACGTACGCAGGCGAGCGGGCGGTGACAGTTGTGCGAGCTGTGCCGGAACTGCTGGCATCGGTGGCACTGGGCCGGTCCGCGTTTTCCGCGCCACGCCTCTATCTTGACACCGCGCATGTTGAGCAACACGGCGGTGTCGTAGATGGCCCTGATGTTGGGCGTCTTCTTTAGGATCGCGTGGAATACGCAGCCGGGTCTTCCGCGTCGCGCCTTGATGTGGCGGACGTACTCCGGCTGGTATCCCAACTCGCGCAGCTCCTCCTCTATGTCGGCGGGGTCCGTGTCGGCAGGCAGCCCCCTTATGGCCACCTTCAGACTGCGCTCCGCTGGCAGCGAGTAGGCGAACCAGGATAGGCCGCACTCTCCTTCTAGGGTGGTCAGGTACCGCTGGACCACCCTGTATTCTTCCTCCGTCTCCGGGCTGAAGCGCACCCCGGCTTGGTAGGGGCGCGCGTGGGGAGGGAAGCCCAGCCTGTCCCTGAACACCCGGAAATGGGCGGCCCAGTCAGGCATCTTCTCGACTACCAGCGGCGGGTAGCGAGGCTTCTTTTTGGGGGGGGCTGCTGCCGTGGCAGTGGTGTCGTTGGCCGTGGCGGTGGCGGCGGCGGTGTTCCTCGGGGGCGTGGTGCGGCGTGCCATCTCCGCGAAGGATGGCTGCGGGGCCTGCACACAATAACGCTTAGGGTACTCACCCTCCGCGGCGGCAACGTCGTCATCGTCCGGGCTGCGCTGGCGGCGCTGTGCCCTCTCGGGCTGGGTCCTCTGGCTGGGTGGTACGGCGGAGCGCGCGGGGGGTGCGGCTGAGCACACAGCTTGCGCACCGGTTCGCGCACTAGTCTCAGTCGCGGCGGGGCGCGTGGCGGAGCGCGCGGGCGGCGCGTCGGAACGCGGCGGCACTGCGTCCGAGGGCGCGGGGCGCGCTGGGGACGTGACGGCACTCGCGGGCTGCGTGTCCGGACGCGCTTGCTTCGCGGCGGAGGGGCGGGGTTGCGGTGGGGGGGCGCGCACTTGCTGCGCTCGACCCACTGTTGCTGGTCCCGGGGGCTGCGATGGCACCGGGCGAAAATTTGTGGGGCGTTTGGGGACGCTGTCTCGCGGCGGTATTCGCTCCACTGCTGGTACTGCTACTGCCAGCAGGGTGGGCGATGTCGCCGCGGGTGCTAGGTCCTCTTCTCCTCACCTCAGCGGGCCGCTGCGAACAAGATGGTCGCGCGCGCCAGCCAATAGCGCGGGACATTCTTGAGTCCAAATGTATGGAAATCTTTTGGGGCGGTTTTCGGGTGATTTGACACAATTTACAATGTTCCAGCTATGCCTATCCTGTGCAACCCAGTTTCCTTTACAATATACAAAAAACCCACCCTTAAAATATCACCCCTTCTATTTTTAAACTATGAAAAACCCCTAATGGCTCTCGTTACGGTAAAGTTTCGACATCGTTCGATTAACGGCGATAATATGATGGCGGCTTGTAGTTCCAGTCTTAGTATACTCGTGAGCTTTAGTGGCGCCACTCTCGCTTTGGCCATGATAAGAGATAGCCGATTTCGTCGTCGGAGGTCACTGCCCTCCTCGCTGGAGTCGCTAAACACATGGAGCTCGAGCGTGGAGGCGTCGCTGTAATTCAGGTAGCGTCGTGGTATGGTTACATCGTGGAGACTTTTCAGATGTTTCATCCTCGACTCCCACTGCTCGGCCAGATCTTCTAGTCGATCTTCTATATGCAGTGCCTCGGCCAGACTTCTTGTAGCAGCTGTTTTGCCCGGATAGTGACAGGCGAAGCGAACCAGCGGATCGAAGAGTGACATCACGATGCGTAAGACTTCCCGTTTAGTCGGTCGTTTCCCTTCGACGAGTGTTGTAGGTATTCTAGTGATGTTCAGGTTGAAAGTCAGCTCGTCTGACTTCATTTTCCAGATGACTCCCAGTACTCGTTCAGTTTGTTCTTCGGTTTTGTACAGCTCTAGGTTTTCTGTTTGGTTTTCTTCCCCCAGGGCATTTAGTAGTGGCGCTGAGTTTGACTTCCATTGCTATAGTTGTTATTGACGACGTGCTCAGCTTCCAGGAGTGTGTAGTACTTCCTCTTTGGGTTGACGCTCGTTCAATGTGGCATCTAGGAGCTCCCCCCTTGTGGGAGCTCCAGGTGGAATGAACTTCCACTGCAGTCCCAGCTTGGCGGCTTCTTCCCCGATGTCGGCTTGCAGCGTGGCTAACATGTCGGTCAGCTCCTTGCTGGCCCCCACGAAGTCGGTTCGGTTGTCACTGTAAATGACTTGTTGCATGCTGCGTCGCGCCGCGAAGCGTCGTAGCGTCATAATCATGCTATCCGTGGAGAGCGATGGTACGAGCTCTAAGTGCACGGCCCTTGTAGTTAGGCACGTGAACAGCGCACCCCATCGCTTCTCCATGCGTCGTCCCACGGTAACGATCATGGGGCAAAAGTAGTCAACTCCGGATCAGGTGAACGGGTGACACCCATGTGCCAGCCTCTCTGCCGGCAGGTCGCCGGCTGGTAACTCCGATGGCTGCGCCCTCTTGATCCTGCACCACTGGCAGCGGGCTGCACAGCCCGCAGCGTCGCTCGCAGCCCGAGGACCCAGTAGCTCTGCCGCAGCTTGTTGATCACCGTGGCGTGGTTGAAACGCCGATGGCAGTGTTCCACGATGAGTCGCGCCACCTGGTGGCGCCCGTCGAGCACCAGCGGACGCCGGCACGCAAGGCTAACGCCCTGCACGGCGTCGATGCGGCCGCGAAGACGGATAAATCCGTCCTCGAGCGTCACGTCGAGGCGACGCAGCTGGCTGCCTCGCTCCAGCTGATGTTGTAGCCGGAGGTTGCGGAGGTCATCCGCGAAGCTCTCCTGCTGACTGCGCGCCAGCAGTAGGCGCTTCGCCCGCTGCAGCAGCTCCACGCTCAGAGGCGCAAAGCGCGTACCAGGCGCCTGCGCGGTGTGTTGCGCGCGGGTAGGCGCTCGTCTCGGGCCCGCCTTGCTCCAGGCGGGGTCGTGGTATGCGTGCACACGCACGCGCTGCCTGCACAGCTGCACGAACTGCAGCACGCGCGCCGTCGCGCACAGCAAGCGCGCCGGGTCGGGTGTGGCGTGCGCGACGCTCTGCGCCGCCGCCACCACGTCGCTCGCCTTCTCTTCACCGGTCGGCTCGGCCTTGAACGACCGCCTGGCCGGCCAGTCGTCTTCACCTAGAGTTAGGAAGCTGGGACCTGTGAACCATCTTTTGTTAGCGTTAAAATCTTCTGGTACACCACGTGTCGCATCGTCGGCCGGGTTGAGTGCCGTCGGCACGCAGCGCCACTCCTGCGGGCGCGTCAACTCTTCTATTTCTGCCAGCCGGTGTGCGACGAATGTTTTGAAAGTCCTCGGGTCCGCCTTGATCCAAGATAGTACTACGCCGGAGTCCGTCCAGTATGTTTTTCGTGTGACATGTAGGTCTAGCTCTTCTATAGAGCGCGCTAACCTGCTGCCCAGTAATGCCACCTGCAGTTCCAACCTCGGAACCGACACTGGTTTGAGTGGCGTCACTCGGACTTAGCCGCCACCAAACCAATGTGGTATCTGCCGTCTGCAACACTGGTCCGCCAGTACACTGGCTTCATACGCTTGTTCACTTGCTTCGGTGAAGGTATGCAGCTCCCCCTCGGTGCTGTGTGGCGCCAGGCATCTGGGCACTTGCAATTTCTGTAGTATTTTGATATCTTCTAGATACCTTTTCCAGGCTGCGTCCTCTCGATCCTCGATCTGCTGGTCCCATGATACTCCGCTGCGCCATATATCTTGTAACAGTTTTTTCCCTTGTATCAAAACAGGAGACGCTAATCCTAGTGGGTCGAACGTGGACATAACCGCGCTGGTCACCTCCCGCTTCGTTGGTATTTTGTTACCCGAAGTTATTTCTTCCGGCGCGTTTCTTAGGTTAGCTCGGAAGCCTAGTTTATCTGTCGTGGTGAACCATCGTAATCCTAGCGTCTTTTCCTCTTTTTCGCCTAGGTTTACCTCCGTTTTGACAGCGCTGTTTACATCTACCAGCTCATGTAGAAGCCCCGGCCTGTTTGACGCCCAGCCGCGTAACTCGAAACGCGCTTTCTTATGTATGGCGTCTACCTGCGCCGTTATCTTTACCAAATCCTTCTCTGAGTGGAAACTATGGAGGTAATCATCCATGTAATGATTGTCTATAATGCCCTTGGCCGCGGCGAGGTATTCACTTGCGTACTCTAACGCATTCTTATTTTTCACGTAAATAGCCGTGCTCGGCGTCGGCGACGACGTCGCCCCGAATATGACTGATGTCATCCGGTACTGCGTGGCCGCCTCGCCATAGGAAGCGTAAGCTAACGCGATCTTCTTCCCTTATACGTACTTGAAGGAACATCTCTTCAATATCTGCGACAACGTACGGACCTCGCCTGAATTTAAGCAGTACCCCGCAGTGGCGAGGGGTGGTTTAATACGATAGGGAAGCCGGAGCAAAAAAAAAACTTACCTAGATCGGGCATAGTCCGGGAGAGGGGGAGGGTCTGGGGGAAGTAGTGCGTAGATATTTCTCTGCCCACCTTTACTATACGTGTAAGCACTGGCACTGATAGACTGAAACAGTGTCTTGCAAGTATAATAAAAGCGGCTTTGAAAAAAGCCCTTTGTGGTGTGATGATCTGATGTCGAATGATGTCTACTATAGTGCAAGAAAACACATATTCTACATATAAATAATGACTACTACTAACTATTTGTACTCTAAAGCTATTCGTCTATTCTTTCTTACAAAGTGTGCTAAGACATTATCATGAAAACCGGTATACTTCTTAATTTTAAGTAATAATTTTTTCTCTATAGGAAAATTGGCTAAATCAGATAATCGGTCTTGGTATTGAGAATTGCGCTAGTGCGTATGAATTCGTTTGAAAGCCGAAATAAACTTCTCCGCCGAAGCTACTGTAACAGGAAGTGTCAAAATTGAACTGCTTAATTTTGTAATTTGTGGAAAAATGTCACAATAATATTTTTTTTTTTCATTCAGGTAAAGCTCGTAAACATCTAGTTTATTTAAAGATTCAGTTGTGTGCAAAAATGTGAGTTCTCTGCGGTAAAGAATGAGTTGAAAGTTTTATACACAACATAATTTTTAAATAAACTAGATGTTTACGAGCTTTACCTGAATTAAAAAAAATCATTATTATGTGACACTTTTCCACAAATTACAAAAGTGTCCACTACTTTTTTGACAACTACATGTCAAAAAAATTAATGGACACTGTCTCTTCACCCTTAACTTGCGGCCATCGCAAGCGCAAGCGTCTATCTTCTCGACCGCATACTTTTGCGGGCCAGTAACAATTTCACTTCCATGTAGATTATCTTGAGCACATTCATCGTATTCATGAGCTAAAGAGCTCAACAGCTAACAGAGAGCGCAACAGCGCAAGAGCAATGGTGACTTGATCAAACTCTATTCCGTCATTCAGGTGTATGTTACCAATCTTCGATTTTTTTTTGTTTAAATAACGGTCACTTGTTATTTAAATAATATGTGGTGCCAGTGTGATTAACTGTATCAAGTTCAATTATCATAAAGGTCTGCCTTATGCCGGTGATGTGATGATGTGAATGCCTCCTATAGGAAAAGGCTAACCTGCGAGATAATTGATATATATTATACTGTTATACAGTGTTATTTTTTTTTAATTTAATTAATTAAATATTAGTGTTAATTCTTAAATATGTTTTTATTTTTGGATTGTACCTACTAGGTTTTGTGTAAATATATATTACAAGTAGTAGATATATAAGAAATCTGCCTAGAGTTCCTCTTCTGCCTTTCTCAAGGCAACTGATATTAAGTGTTTCTCTTATAGTTGTATCGCACTTCTATTGTTTTTATTTTTTTGTGTAAATATTTAAAGAGGTCTGTGCTTTAAAATAAGCTTAATGACGAATGGTAAAGTGTAAAATAGTTTGAACATTCCATATCATTTCACACATTGCCTGGCCGACCCCGGCTCTGATGTCACGACATGAGCGGAGAGTAAAGCTACACTTGTATTTAAAATGGATGTTTTGTTATATGTGCCGCCTGTGAGATTAACTCTATCAAGTTAACGAACAATGAGGTTCTAAAGACGTGTCTCTTATGCCGCCTACAAGAAGTGCTTACTAGCACGCTGAGGTTGAACTGCGAGATGATATTCTGTTATTCAATGGTTTTTTTTTTTTTTCTATTTTTGTCTCTAATTTGTTAATATTATTTTTGATTAAGTTTCATTGTTTTTTTAGACTATTTATTAGGTTAGGTGTAAATATATATTACAAGTAGTAATAAAGTAATCTGCCTAGAGTTCTTCGTAGAGGGACTTTTAGACATCACGCAAGCTTAAAGCTCACCTTAGGTACTCACCTTCTTCGCCACTTCATTTTCACATTTTTTTTTGACTATTATTAGGTTAGGTGTAAATATGTATATAATAAGTAGTTTGTAAGAAATCTAACGGTGACAACGATCCTGGGAGGGTGCAGACGCACAAGGCAGTTAGAAGGACTCTGCGAAGCGGTCTTTGGTCCCTCTTGTCGCTAGCAGAGTATTGGTTAACCCCCGTTTGTTCACAGCTGCACCCGTGACGGTTGGGTGCTTCTTGATAATCCGTTGGGTGCTCCCGGATCAGTCGAAAGACCCATAGGGACCCACTGGGAAATAAGATTAAGTTAGGTTAGTGGTGGCCCGTCAGGCCTGGACACAAAAGTCCACCCAGCGAGTTTGTTTGTGTTTTTCTTTTCGCTAGCATAGCGTAGGAAAAACACAGGGCGTTTTGGGGAAGTGTCCGCTCGGGGAGCTCGAGGCTTAGGTAGGTTAGCTACATCCCCCCCCCCCCCCGTTCTCCTTCAACTTCGTTCTCGAGTTCGTGATGAACTACATCCTGGAGGTCGTGGCGAAGGACGCCGCCCTCCAAAGGCGTTACGGCGCAAAATTGGCCTCCCTTCAGGAGTTAGTTGAGTGCGCCAACGCACTCTCAGACGCGAGCGCCCGCTCCGGCTCGCGGTCCCGTTCCCCACTCACCACGAGTGGAGACTCGTCCTCCGAGGACGAGTTTCAATTAGTAGAAAGGGGCAAGAGGAGGAAGGGGAAGAGGTCGAAGGGGTCAAAGGCCCCTAAGGCTTCTCCCCCCTCCCCCCTCAGCCACTTCAAGCGGTATACAGACCGCCGTCTCCCCGCCCATCCAGGCCGGCCAGCCCTATGGCTGACTCTCCGGCCTCCTCCTCTCCCCCCTCGTCGCCGATGGCCTCTTGTACGGCCCTCCCTCCTCACCCGTCGGCCATAGCTGGTCCGAGCAGCCGACCGGACAGCCCCATGGCCCTCTCACCGGCCACGCCCAATATCACGTCATCAGCTAGGAAGCTGAAATCCCCGCCCCCCCCTGTACATACAGGACAAAACGAAATGGACAGAAGCGTCCAAATTCTGCGCGGAGCGCAGAATTAATTATACATCGGCCAGAAGCACGGCCCAAGTGATCCGAGTACAGGTCCCATCCACCACAGATTTCCGCGACCTATCTGGCGAACTTCGTGGAAGGCAAATCGCCTTCCACACATACTCCCTGCCGGAAGATATCCTGGTAAGGGTAGTCATCAGACGCGTCCCTAGGGAGATCTCCACCGAGGAGATACTCCAAGACCTCCAGGCTCAAAACATCCCAGCCTTAAAAGTGCACCGCCTACACAAGGCGCGCGGGGGTGACCAGTACGACATGGTACTGGTCATTTGTGAGCAGACCACCGGCCCACACCCCATCTTCAAAATTAAATCTGTTTGCTCACTATCGGGCATTAAATCGAGAGACCCTACTCGTCCTCGATAGTCGGACAGTGTCACCGTTGCCAACTGTAACCACAGCTATGCCCCCACAAATGCATGGGGGCCCACAGAACGGTTGACTTGACGGAAGGCGGTGTGCTCTTTACGCTAGGATGTTATTGGCCAAGAGGTCCTGGAGAATAATCTCAGTGGATATTTCTTTTTTACTACTCTGACCGGTATTTCCACCGGCAGGGCGTAAGTGTGGAAGGCTATTTTTGGAAGTCGGTGGTGGGGGGGTCCGATGCTCTGATACCCTGGGCCGTTCTACGCTCGGATATGTAGTTAATCTTTCTCTCCGCGCAGAACTTGGGTATATATGTATATATCGATCCATTTAGTTTTATCCTCTATGTCAAAAGGGGGCGGGGGTTTCAGCTTCGTTGCCGAAGACGGGGAAGAGAGCCATGAGACTGTCGCGCTGTTTGCTGGAACCAGCAACGGCCGTCGGGTTTAGGCGGAGTGCCGCTTGAGAGGCCATCGGTGGCGAGGGTTAAGGGGGAAGTTGGGAGTCGGTCATTGGTGCATAGAATAGGGCGGGCGGGGGGAAGACTGCCGAGAGGCCGCAACGTTGACTGGGGGGGAGGGGTTTCATTCTAGGCCTTGGTCCCTTGGGACTTTCTCCTCGTCTTCCGTTTTACTCATAGTAGTCCTCAAAGGATTCATTTTGAGGTTGTCAGGGGTGAACGACAGCGCGAGCCTGGGCTCGCTTCTGGGAGCGCATTCGCAGACTTCCGGAGAGGAGCCAGTTTTACGCCATAATGCTTTACGATCGGCGTCTTTCTCTACGACCTCCAATTACCATGTTTGATGTCATTGTGATAAAGTGGGCTGGTTATTAGGAAAGGGATGGGGTGGGGATAGCTACACTACCTATTCCTTTTGTTGGGTTAGTTTGGGTTAAAACACGTGCAGCTGAAAACAAACTGGGTAAGAGTACTCTGCCAGCGACTAGGGCCGTAAATGGCCGTTTTTCAGAGATCTTCCAAATAACTCCCTTCCCCTGAACTACGGCTTTCGCCCTGAGGGGGGCCTTGTACACGAATACACCTTCAGTTGCCTTGAGTGTGGTCCTCTACGAGACTACGACGTGGTAATACGTCGCTACGGCGTAGGCGAGGCCAAATATGGCGAACATTAGGGACCCGCGCCTAGCACGCTTTATCTCAGGTAGCGACTCAACAAAAGAGGCCGCGTCGCGCCCCTTTGTTGCCCTTAATTATCTCTTCGGGGAAAACCCCCAAAACAATGACTTTGAATCAGTTAATGGCTCCATTTCTTGTTCTAACCCTCTGCCTCCCTGTGCGATGACCTGTCTGCTTGTTCAAGTAAGCTCAAGCCTAGGAATGTTTTATAAATTGTATCTAGTGTACAGTTTAGTTTTATTAAAGATAATATAAATTACGTTAATTAACATATATTGTTAATAAATTGATCTCTATAGTTCCTATTCATTGTTACCTCTTTAATTGTATTATCTGTGTCTTAGAATATTTTAATGTGTATTTTTTTATTTTACTCTTCAATAGTTTACTATTGAACCCCTGTTCCAATTTCAAATGCTTAATAATTTTATGTTCATTTGTTGTTTAATATTGTTTAATTTTACTTCGATTCAAGTTTTGTTGTGCTTAACTACTTCAACTAAAATCATTCTAAACTAAGAATAATGATGCATGACGTGTTCTCCTATAACTGAAGGAGCACAAATCTTTTAACAACTTTTCATAACAATGCATGTAATGTGTATCCTTTGTTGGAGTTCCTTTTTGAATAAATAAATGAGAATTTGTAATAATAAAACAAGAACATGTATAAAAGAACATTTATAATAACTGTATTATTAATCAATGTAGTTTACTAATTGTATTATTGTAAAACAAACTATATTGTTGTGCCAATAAATGTACTTCTAATGAAAATTTTTGTTTAATTATTTTCTTGTTGTAACCTACCTTTCCAAGGATATTAGCTGCTCTGTTTCACTAACAACTGTGAGGGACAGGGTTCGATTCCCCGGTTGGCATCATCGCTGACAAAGGAGGAAGTACCATAATGGTAGTATATAAGAAGGTAAAATATAATCTCCCGCACCTTTTCCCAACTATGTTCAAGGTCGGCTTCCAGTCTAACCGGATACAGCTGAGTACCAGTGCTTTACAAGCAGTGACTGCTTGTCTGACCTCTGCAACCAAGTTCCCCGGGCAACCTGATATACCTAGGTAGGACTGGTTGTTAGACTCGCTAGCTTTTGACTACTAGTAACAACTGCCAGATGTTCAATGACAGAGGAGGACCTACGCGTATTTCCCTTTCCGTGTTCAACTGGCGACACCGGTCTCGCGAAATCCACACGCTTTTGTTTTACTACGGAATCCTACGATCCCGTGTTCAATTTGCGTCAACAGAGCACGCTTTTGTGATCAAGTGGCGCTGGGTAAGATTTAACAAAATCGTGTGCAGTTGAACTGAAGACTTTTTTTGACTTGACTCTTAGACTGTTTGAATCTTCAAAAGCATGTTGAATCAGCGACGGTATTAGGTATTATTCTATAGTAGACAGTAGGTTGTATTATTAACTCAATATGATTTCAATGAAATATTACATACAATACAATTAATGAAACATTTATTATCAACTCAAAAATTACAAACAAAAAACCGTTGAAATAAACACCGACACGACAACTATTTTGCGGAACGTTTGTTTTGGTCTATGTTCACAGCGATATTGTGCGCACGTTTCTTTTTAACAGGACGGCCGGACTGAATTCTACCACTGCTAGGTAATTGTTTTGGATGCCGTCTCGAAATAGATGTAGGTTGCACCTTTATTTTTCGTGAACGTCGTATTTTCTTATCATGCATGTATGAAACAATAGAGGAAGGAGGCGAGACACGGAGAAGCGCGCGAATCCAACTTCGGGCGCTCTGGCCTGCTTCGGCCCGGACGATTTATCCCGAACATTTACGAACGCGCTAAATCAGTACGGATTTGTTTCGAATAGATAGGTTAAAAAACCGTGTTCAATTCAATTACACACTGTTTTGTAAAACTTCTCTTAACGTTGTTTGATCGCAAAAGCGTGCTCAGTTGACGCGAATTGAACACGGGATCGTAGGATTCCGTAGTAAAACAAAAGCGTGTGGATTTCACGAGACCGGTGTCGCCAGTTGAACACGGAAAGGGAAATACGCAGGACCTACATAGAAGTTGAAAGTATACTGTAAGACCACCTACACCTACGTTGTTTCATCGAAATCGGTTAAGTCAATCAAAAGATATATTAAAACTAGCTTTTGCCCGCGACTTCGCTTGGAATAGTGACTTCCAGCAAATTTTTGGTTTGACCAATAGATGGCGCTGTATGTCCGGAATAAATTTTATTTTTATTGTACCTACCTAAGAATTTCTTGAGTCTCAGCTCAAAGGGCTTGGTGCAATGTTTTTTTTTGGTTCAACTTGGTTAACTCGGGCGATTATCACACTGCCCCGCATGATGCAGCGTAGTGCGTGGATGCGTTTTTTTCCGTTGCTTGTAAATATCTCCGTTTGTATGGAAAACACGCATAGTCCAACACACTGAAAATGCATCCACGCGCGTTCATGCGGATCACGCGCATACACGCGGAGAAACATGCACCCCCGCGCGTAGGTGCGGGGCGAGACGCAAGGTATGGCACACTGAATCCCGCAGTGCCGCGCAGGGGGATGAAACTCTCCTACAAAATCGAAACTCGAAGTAGTCTAAGAAACTAGCGCCATCATATGCGAGGGACGTCATTTTTCTTCATTATTGACTAAAATAACACTAGAGGGCAGGAGCTTCAGCTAGGTTTATGCTCAAAGCAAAGTTTTTGAAGTATAATTATTATTCAGATATTTATATTGCTTTTTCTATTATGTTATAAAAATACATAGTTAATATTTAATGTTAATTTTTAAAATGTTGACTTTTCAATCGTCATTTTCACTGCGGCAACATCCGGAAAAATCTGTTACCTGTCAGCCATATTTGAATCACTTCTTGTTATCTTTCGTTTTGTTCGTTTTGCGTTTACTTTGTTTTTGTGATATATTTTTTATACCGACTTGGCTTGTTTACGGATTCTGATTTTCCTGAGTGCAACGCATTACCTGGCTTTTTAAAGGATGAAATCAAGTTTTACATTGATTGTGCATGTGATTTTAATATAATTACTTGTAGGAAACATAATGGTCTCTGCACACAGCGGGCGCGGCGCGGCGGGACGGGACGGGACGGCGACGGGACGCTGAGCAGTTGTAATGTACTAGATATTACGGACGACATCACACAGAGCCGTCCCGCTCGGCGCGACGCGACGCGACGATCTAGTACATTGTGTCGCGTCGCCGTCCCGTCCCGCCGCGCCGCGCCCGCTGTGTGCAGAGACCATAAAGGTGATTTGATTGATTTCATTATTAATCTTTCAATTAAATTGATTGTACATAGTTGGTGTTTGGGAGTAAATAGATTATTAAATTGAAAAATTAGATGTTTTGATAGGAATGGCCAAATCAAAAAGCCAACATTTGATTATTATAATAAGAGAAAAAAAGAAAAGAATATAATAACTTAGTTTGTTTTTATTTAATTTTTTCAGCCCTGGATCGTTTAATAAATCAGTAAATGATTGAAATTACAACTATTTACTTTTAGTTTAGTTCAGTTCATAATTATTGTTGTATTTTTGATCATTCAATGATTTTTTATTGAAGATGACAAATTAAGTAACTCTGATACTACTAGCGCCACCTATAGGTCTGTTACCAGTTTGCGCGCCATCTAGCGGCGAGCGGCGAGGGAAATATAGTTTTCTGAATTTTCTGAATACCAGTAGTAGGCGATTATCACACTGCCCCGCATGATGCAGCGTAGTGCGTGGATGCGTTTTTTTCCGTTGTATAGAAATATCTCCGTTTGTATGGAAAACACGCATAGTCCAACACACTGAAAATGCATCAAAGTCAAAGTCAAATCATTTATTTCATTTAGGCCTTTACAAGCACTTATGAACGTCAAAATTATAACTAAGTTTGATTCTAGTTGCCCATTCCAAAAGTAGCTTCCTATGGAGAAGAACGGGCAAGAAACTCCATGGTTACTCTTTTTAAAAATAATATGGTGTTACAGTTTGTATGTATTGATACATACAGTAACAGCATGCCAAGATCATGTAGAATCGCAAAGACAAATGAGGATAAAATGACAATTAAAATTAAAATGCTACATGGTGTTCACATTTACAAATTATCCACGCGCGTTCATGCGGATCACGCACATACACGCGGAGAAACACACCCCCGCGCGTAGGTGCGGGGCGAGACGCATGGTATGGCACACTGAATCCCGCAGTGACGCGCGTGATTTTGAATGGGCCTGACGTGTATATTTGAAAATGGAACTCCGCCGTGCGTGAATCTACTAAACGCACCTACGCGCGTGAGTGCGCAAAAAACCCGCACGATGATGCAGATCTGCACTCCCGCAGGAACGCGCGTAGGTGCGTCGACACGCAAGATGCAGCGTGATGCGGGGCAGTGTGAAGATCACCTATGAATTTCTTGAGTCTCGGCTCTAAAGGGCTTGGTGCAATGTTTTTTTTTGGTAAAACTTGGTTAACTTACGTATTAGGTACAACGCCATCTATAACTTTTTTTGGGAACTATTATATAGAAAACCTCCCATTAGAAAAATAGAAACTCACATCATCTCCCGAGAATTTTCCCAACTATGTTGGGGTCGGCTTCCAGTCTAACCGGATGCAGCTGAGTACCAGTGTTGTACCACATTAGAAAATAGGAATTAAAAGAAGAAAGTCAGATTTATAGAATTATATTTATTTAGTAGTTTCGTTTATTTGGCGGTAATCTCTGGAACTTCTAAACTTGTCCTGACTCAGGACATTGCGGCATTCGCTCATACTTATTCGCTCATACTTATACTTATACGCGGCATACTTATACTCATCTATGCTCAGTGCGGCCATCTCCATGCCCAAGTGTTGTTGCTTGACGTTCCTAGAATATAATAGAATTTTATTTTTCAAATATGGGTATACTCCGCTAAGATTAAAACTGCTAAATGATTGCGATTCAATTTCTATTCAATTTTGACATTATCATGAACCGTGATAGTGAGAGAGTTGAAATTTTCACAGATGATGTATTTTTGTTGCCGCTAGAACAACAAATACTGAAAACTAGAATAAAATAAATATTTTGGGGGCTCCCATACAACAAACGTGATTTTTTTTGCTCATTTTCTAAATAATGGTACGGAACTTCGGAACCCTCCGTGCGCGAGCCCGACTCGCACTTGGCCGGTTTTTTTTATTTTAGCTTGATCAATTCGGTTTCAGTCATTGGTGTCCAAGATATACTTAGAAAGTTCATACAAACTTAGAAAAGTTGCATTGGTACTTGCCTGACCTGGGATCGAACCCGCTCCCTCATACTCGAGAGGTTGGTTCTTTGCCCACTAGGCTATCACGACGTACTTAGAAATATTATTTTTAAAAGAAATCCAAGACCTTGACTATTAAGCTCCGCCCCTTTTGACTCTGATTGGTTGATTGATTTAATTTTCTCCAATAATTTCTTTATTTTTATTGGTCAATATTTTAATATTATTTTTAAAATAAATTCTGCAATTACTTTGTGACCTTGATTACAAACTAAGCTCCGCCTCTCGATTCTGATTGGCTGATTGATTTTATTTTCTTGAATAATTCTTTTTTCTGATTGGTTCATATTTTTGGGGGAAGATTTATTAGTTTACAAGCTCCGCCTCTTTCATTGTGATAGTGAATAGATGTATATTTTTGTGTTTTATATACTAAGTTTGATGTAGTATCTAGAGGAAGTATTTTTTTGTTTGTTTGTACCTAAAAGGCTCCAAAACTGCTGAACCGATTTGAAAAATTCTTTTAATTATAAAAAAAAAGTCAATGAATTTTTAGTTTTTGTTGAGATTTTATGTGTTTATTTAACTTTTTTGTTTGTATTTGGATAATTTGGTACAAATGGTAAATGTGGTTAATGTTAATTATGAATTAAGGTAGGTATTTATGTTTTTTAATGTTTTTGATAAATTAAGACTGTTAAAATATGATTTATTTTTGGTGTTTGAAGAATTATTTAATAAATACATTTAAGGTTACCTCGTAAATTAATTTTCCATTTCTTAGTTTTCGTGTTATTTATAAAGTTATTTATTTATGTAAAATTCATATTAACAAATTAGTATTGATGTATATAATTAATTTATTATGTTTCTGAATGTTTGTTTAGTTGTCAAATATAAGAAATTAGTAAATTGTGCCGCCGCCGCCGCTGCGTAGCCGCGCGCGCGCGCGCTATCGCCGCACGCCGGCACCGTGCGCCGCGCGGCGCACCACCTCGCTGCAGGCGCGCCGTGCTTTGCCTTTCCACGTTACCTGTACAAATTATGTAAATTCATTTATTTATTTAACAGTTTATGTACACATAAATACAGACAAGAATAAATCAAAAATAGATTTGAGAGAATTGTACAAGGGCACAGCTTATCTCACAAGAAATTTCTTCCAGCAGGCCCGTTATGGGAGTGTTAGAATTTAAAAGAGATACAGATAGACTGTGTAAAAAGAAAGAAGATATAACCAATAAATAATCACTAACATTAACTACTTAAATACATATACAACAAACACACATTCATTGAAATAATAATAAAAACATAAGATAATATGTTTCAATTATTCCTACACATATGACACAGATTTTTATTAATAGCAAGGAAAACCTAGGTACTGTTTGCTGAATAACGTAGGCCTACATAATATGCGTTTGTTACTCATAATCGGTCCAGTTGTTTTTGAGTTTATATATATTGTAATATTTCCTGTACTATAGATATATATGTAATGAATGTATGTATGTATGTATTTAAGTATGTATGTACATTACACAATTGTACATTTATCTGTGAAAATATATGATGTGTTTAATGCATAATTACTGTATTCATTTTCTACAAGCGAATGTTCTCTACTTCTCGTCGTGCAAGCGTCCTCCCCACTCCTCCACTCTCCCTCCCCTCCCGCCCCCCGACCCATTGCCCCACCGCCAGTTTTTCGACGTTGAAAGGGCTACGATTGGTCCGCCGGTTCGTCGATTACGGAGCGGATGCCTTGGTGTTTGCGCCGCCGGCTGCCGCATATATAGAAGTTTGATATATATCGTCGTTTTATATTGCTGCCGAACTCCGTTCCGTCAGCACTATACCCGCTCTCGCTCAAGTCTAGTATTGTGTTTTAACAACAACAATGCCGCCCAAGACAAGTGGTAAAGCCGCCAAGAAATCTGGCAAAGCCCAGAAGAACATCTCCAAAACCGACAAGAAGAAGAAGAAGCACAAGAGGAAGGAGAGCTACGCCATCTACATCTACAAGGTGTTGAAGCAGGTGCACCCCGACACCGGTATCTCCAGCAAGGCCATGTCGATCATGAACTCGTTCGTGAACGACATTTTCGAGCGCATCGCCGCCGAAGCTTCCCGTCTCGCCCACTACAACAAGAGGTCCACCATCACATCGAGGGAGGTCCAAACTTCCGTCAGGCTCCTGCTGCCCGGTGAGCTCGCCAAGCACGCCGTCAGTGAAGGCACCAAGGCCGTCACCAAGTACACCAGCTCTAAATGAGCGGCCGGCAGCTAGCGAAAGCAGCCGCCGACGCCTCCTCGTGACCGCCGCGTTTGTGGACGACGTCGCCGTGTCGTGTCGTGTGTCGCCGAGCCAGTGTTTGTTGTTCGTGTGTTCCGGGTGTGTGCGCCATGGTGTTTTGTGCGAGTGTTGATCGATTGCGTCATCGTGTGGGTTTACGTATATATATACATAGGTATCTTACTTACCTATTTATTGTGTACGTACGCGCACACGCACGGGCGCTTATCGAGATGCATTTCGAGAACCACGCCACCAGACGCCACGAACCGCCGCCACGTCGAAAATCTGGCCACGAGCACGCACGCACCGACTGCACCGCACCGCCGCACCGCCACAGGGGATGGCTGGATAACAAAACAAAAGGCCCTTTTCAGGGCCACAAATGTAATCATGTGAAAGATGAGAATTTCACGTTTCTTGAATCAGATGCTCGTCAAAACGTAGTTTATTTACACACAGTATATTACTACTGCCTAATAAATATATAAGAGGTATATCGAGTATATCGCATACACACAAACAAATTTTCGCAGCTAGACATACAACAAAGTATAGGCAATAACAGATAGGAGTACAGAATAATACTATTATTACAGATACATGATCAATATTGCGATAGACAGACACCTAGTACCTACGTATTCCATTGAAAAATTATGTTGCAAATAAATAAATAAATGAATGAATAGTTTTTACACGGACGGACAGAGTCAAAATTCGATATTAAACAAACGAACGCATATACATACATACATAAATAATATACCTACCTCCCTATAAAACCATACTGCCTGTGTGATACATATTATGTACCTATAGATCTGCACCTATAGGATTATTTTCTTCCTAACGTTACACAGTTATCATAAAATACATACTAACAACAGCATAGACGAATAATATAAAAAATATAATACTGTATATATATATATTATATATACAATTACAATAAATAAGTATATAAATCCGAATAGGATAAAAATTATAAAATACTTCTTTTTCTTTTTTTTAACGTTTTGTTGATTTCGGAAATTTTCGCGCCAGACAGAGACAGAGGGCGCTAGTCGCTCGCTCAGTCACCCAGTACAGTACGTACAGTATAAATAGAGGCGACGATCGCTTCTGGATTTTTATTCTCTCACGCACGTTCGAACCGTAGAGGTCCGCTCGTTCACGATCAGTTTTCTCGTCATTATTGTTGTGTTTGTACAGTCAGTTCGCTGTTGTATTGTCTAATAATGGCACGTACTAAGCAGACCGCTCGTAAATCCACCGGCGGTAAGGCGCCGAGGAAGCAGCTCGCCACCAAGGCGGCGCGCAAGAGCGCACCGGCCACCGGCGGAGTGAAGAAGCCCCATCGCTACAGGCCCGGCACTGTGGCTCTCCGTGAGATCCGTCGTTACCAGAAGAGTACAGAGCTGTTGATCCGCAAGCTGCCTTTCCAGCGTCTCGTGCGTGAAATCGCCCAGGACTTCAAGACCGATCTCCGCTTCCAGAGCTCCGCTGTTATGGCACTTCAGGAGGCCAGCGAGGCTTACCTCGTCGGTCTCTTCGAGGACACCAACTTGTGCGCTATCCACGCCAAGCGTGTCACCATCATGCCAAAGGACATTCAGCTCGCTCGCAGGATCAGAGGCGAACGTGCTTAAGGTGTCCCGCGCTTGATCAACGGTTGACCGGCGGTGCGCGCTCACACTAAAAAGGCCCTTTTCAGGGCCACATATGATTCTGACAGTTGAAAATGTTTCTTTACATCGGACGTGTCTTAAAAACGTAGCAACAACAAACATTAATCTTTGTACAACATACATACATACATACATCCATCCAAAAATAAATAAATAAATACATACATACATACATACATACATACATACATACATACCTACCTACCTACCTGCCTGCCTTCCTTCCTTTCATGTAATTTAATTTAATACCTACTATAATAGCATCATGACGATGCCCCCGGATAAGTTTTTGGAAAACACTCTGTATGAATTTATTTTGTCAAAATTTAAGCAGCTTACATTATTATATACATTGATAGATAGATAGATAGATAAAAAGCATGTAATATATATATGTATATATACTTTTTATTTTTATCCTTAAGATATATTTTCATTCATTTATTAGGTTACTATTATCAAAGTTATATTAATGAATTAATACAGAAAAAAAAAAAAAAAAAACATATACAGGGTGTATAACACCATGTATTTTTTTTTATTATTATTTATGGGAAATTCGCAATACAGTATACTATGTCAATCATAAAAATCATAGATTAAATGCCTAAAATCAACCTATAACGAACGCTTCGATAGTCACCTCTCCCCGCTCACTCCGGATAGAATTCCCCGCCGCCGCCGAGACCCCGTCGTGTATATAAATAAAGGCCCAGTGTACGCGAAGCGTATAGCCAGTACTCGTGCGGCACTCGATCGTGGTGCTTCGCTGTTCGTTCGTTGTGTTATCGTAAATTCTACAAACTAACCGAGAAGATGACCGGTCGCGGTAAGGGAGGAAAGGGTCTGGGAAAAGGAGGAGCCAAGCGCCACAGGAAGGTACTTCGTGATAACATCCAGGGTATCACGAAGCCCGCCATCCGTCGTCTGGCTCGCAGAGGAGGCGTGAAACGTATCTCCGGTCTGATCTACGAAGAGACTCGCGGTGTCCTCAAAGTGTTCCTCGAGAACGTGATCCGCGACGCGGTCACCTACACCGAGCACGCCAAGAGGAAGACCGTCACCGCCATGGACGTCGTGTACGCTCTGAAACGCCAGGGTCGCACCCTGTACGGTTTCGGAGGTTAGACCGTGTCTATCCGCCGCGGCCTACGTGTCGTCCGTCGACCAGCTATTCTACAGAACCTACACTATGGTGGACGCGGGTGCGTCGTGCGTTCGTGTACTCTCTATGTGTACACAGTAACGTATCGATTCATGCGTCGTTCAACCATACGTAGGTGCATGTAGATATGCGCACATTAAAAAAAGGCCCTTTTCAGGGCCGCATACGATTCGATATTTTAAATATGTTTCTTTATGCAGAGTTCGTCTAAAAACGTACAACAACATACACGCATATTCTTGGTGGGTGCTTAGTAGTAGCCACTAAATAAAAATAACTAAAAACCGTTTTGTTACATTATATACATACCTACATAATAATATAGAGTGTGGACTAGTCGCTGTTACCTAGTAGCTACTTAGCTGTTGTGTGCAGAAAGGAAGAAGGGTTAATGAAATTAAAAACCGACATAACGTTGTGTCACCTTGTAAGTATATTATGTATGTAAGCATAAAATACATAGGTACTAACTAGTACTAAAAAAATAATACATGTTATATCCTATAGTAGTTAATAAACTTAAACATAGGTACATACGTATTGCAGTAATATATTAGAACTACTATATTATACAATGTTTGTACCTCCTAATTCCTATGCTATTGTTGTTGTTTTCTAAATTCACTCGTGCCCGCCGCGGCGCCGCGCCGCAATCAATCTCGGGCGTAGCCGTCGCTGCTGGCTGCACTGCTGCCGCTGCCGAAGGCGAAGCCGCCTCTGCCGCCGCCACTGCTGCTGCTGCTGCTGCTGCTGCTGCTGCTGCTGCCGCCGCTGAAAAATGCCAACGGAGTATGTTATTCACTAGCGTAGGTATTATCATATTATACGAGACCTGTACATAATAATCAACGTCAAGTAGGTAAATACATCACATGATACCTAGGTGTAGTCTCGATGTTGTCGATTTATGGGACTACCTATGTAGTCCATAAATAGAAAATCAATAAATAACAACAAGAACGACGAACCGACGGACCGAGTTGGGAGTTCGCCGTCGTCGCCGTGTCTTCGAATGCGCGGCGTTAGGTAGGTACTCTGTGCGGTGCCTGCGGGAGGACGGTGCAGCGCAGGCTGCGACCTGTCCTGACCTGTCGAAGGGCACTTTTCTCTTTCGATACTAACAAGAAGAACAAAGCAAAATATATTACCGATTGGTTGCACGTCCTGGACGCGGAGCCTCGAGACCGTCCTTAGCGGACGCGGAGCTCGCCGTGTTTTACGACGCTTCACTTTTAGGCCGATAATTCGTTCGCGTAACTGACGAATATCGACGAGGTCCTGTTACCACACAAGCTCGATATCCTCCTTGTTGGCGGGTCGACCTCGATCGTCACTCACTATCACTTTTATAGAGAAAATAACATTTTGAACTGGACCCACTGGTGCCTCGGTAACCAGCCGCCGAAATAAACAACCGCCCCGGTTCCTATTATGCACTATTCGCGTTCGCACAGGAGCCACGACCTCGTCAAGTTCATGTATTATCCTAATCCGATCACTGTACGCGTCCGCCGCGACGATAAACATTTAAAAAATTTGTTTTATTAGATACGTGTTAGTGAAAACTTTCGAGCCTCCCAAAGAGAAATACGCCCGCGACACAGAGGCGCTCGTTACGGTAAAGTTTCGTCGTCGTTCGGCGTACGCGTTCGAAATTTGAAAAACCTATAAGTGGCGACATCTAAGTCTCTCACTAACCTACTACTACCTAAGTAACTTGTTGTGTATTACACTTACTAGTTCGTGTGTGTTGGTGTTGATCTCGTGCGTTGTAAACAATGGCAGACACAGCAGTCGCAACCGAAGCTCCGGCTCCAGCTACACCGGCGAAGAAGCAGGCGAGGCAGGCTGGCGGTGCGAAGAAGCCGAAGGCGAAGCCCACCCATCCTAAAACATCCGAGATGGTAAACAGCGCTATCAAGGAGATGAAGGAGCGCAGCGGATCTTCGCTGCAGGCGATCAAGAAGTACATCGCCGCTCAGTACAAGGTAGACGCTGAGAAACTAGCTCCGTTCATAAGGAAATACCTGAAGAGCGCCGTCGAGTCTGGCGCTTTGATCCAGACCAAGGGCAAGGGAGCGTCCGGTTCTTTCAAGCTCGAATCGAAATCTGCCGCCGCCAAGAAACCAGCGGGCGCTGCGCCCAAGAAGGCCGCCGCCTCCGCAGCCACGAAGACCAAGAAGGCTACCGCTTCAGCTGCCGGAGCCAAGAGCAAGAAGGCCGCGGCCGCTGCTGCATCTGCGTCCGCCGCATCGGCTTCGCCCTCCAAGGCGAAGTCGTCCGCCGGCGCTGCCGCTAAGGACAAGAAGGCCGCCGCCGCTAAGAAGAAACCGGCGCCCAAGAAGGCCGCCGCTCCGGCCAAGGCCAAGGGAGGCGCCGCACCTAAGGCTAAGAAGACCGCGAAGCCGCCTACAAAGAAACCTAAGGCACCCAAGCCGAAGAAGGCCGCCGCCACCCCTAAATCGAAGCCGGCAGCCAAGAAAGCGTCCGCAGCCAAGAAGTAAACATCTGACGCGCGGCGTTCCCGGTTTACCGGCGACGCGAAACGCGGCGACGGAAGCGGCAGCCGGCGCGGACGTTGCGCCGGCTCGGTTCGGGCTCGGCTCGGCCCGGCTCGGCACGTCCATCCACAACATCCGTGCAGCGCGCTGTCAATGTGATGTGATGTGTGTGTGTGTGACGGTGGCAAGTGTGTGCTTGTGTAGTGGAACTAAACACCATCCACCCACCTTGTGTACCTACTACACCACATCGCTCGGATCGTGGTCGACGTCGACGTCGCCCGCCGTGAACCGTGCGCGCTCCTCACAGCCAGCCAGCCTGCATCGCTTACGTTCGAAGCGTACATCGTCGTCCTCGGGAAGTAGGGCGCTGCGCGCTCGCTCACAGTGTCTCGAGTCTCTGTCAACAGCAACAACAATAAATGAAGAAAATCAAACGGCGACAACAAGATGCTCAGCGGGAGTGTACGCGCTCTCAAACGCGGCGCTCGTAGAGCGCTTCAAAAAAACAGCCCTTTTCAGGGCTAACAATACTATCATGAATATTATTCGTTTCTCATATAAACAGACGAGTCAAAAACGTATCAAATAACTAGGTGCCTACCTAACTAACCATTAAACACGCACGACGCACACACATTAGGTATATAATTATCAAGAAAATCTTTATTGCGAACTAAGTATGTAGGTACAAAAGATCTTATAACTCAGATCTTATATATTGAAAAAGACAAGTACATAATATAAATGTGTATCAAGCATATAGTTTGACATAAGGTTCCTATGTTACTTACAAAACAACACATAACTTACATACAACTCACTAGAATTACGTACCTACAAAAACACATACATAATGTAATAAGTAAATAATTATTTACTTATATATACTTATATACTTTTACTACGCTAGGGCTAGGTTGTTTGTTTGTTATGTGTGTTACACTTGTATACCTGATCGGAAAGAAAAACACTTTCGCAACACTTGTTTACATAAACACTGTGAAATACACGACACAATAATGATCGAAGCTTAGGAATAATTAATCAAAACAATATAAATCAATCTAATCCCGTCAAAAACAGAGAACAACAAAGTAAAAAAACGCGCGCTTCATTCGAATCTGACAGTACTGCCTCCGTTTTCCGCGCGAAATGCAAAAGAAAGCCTAAGGACAAAGACAATTTGATTTTTTTTTTTTTTTTTTTTAATGTCATACATGTATGTAGTGTAGGTATGTGGTGTTTGACTCCTTTTTTTTTTTTCTGTTTGATAATGGCATTTCGCAGCTCAGCCTAGGAATAGAATTTTCGTTTGTTTGTTTTTTTTCTTATTTTTTGTCCACGTGATCGCGCTTGCGCGTTTTGCGAGTTACACTCGCCCGTTCGTCGCTACACACCCCTCCCACTTAGTGAGACGCGCCGGTCGAGTATATAAATGCCGCGGACGCGCGGATTAAAAAAAAATAAAAAAAAAAGCGAAAGCCTTCGACAAGGTCTGGCACAATGGCTTAATATATAAGCTATACCAACTAGGAGTGCCGGATCGTCTCGTACTCATCCTGCGAGACTTTCTGTCAAACCGCACCTTTCGTTACCGCATCGGCAAGTCACTATCTGACCCACACCCGATCACAGCGGGAGTCCCTCAGGGCTCTGTCATCTCCCCACTCGCCTTCTCGCTGTACACGAGCGATATTCCCAAGTCCCAAAAAGTAAAACTCGCACTCTTCGCTGATGACACGGCCATATACTATACAGGCCGTGACATTAAAACCATCGCCCGAACCCTCCAGGAGGCAGTCAATAGCTTAGCTGACTGGTTCTGGAAGTGGAGAATCGAAGTGAACCCGGACAAAAGCCAGGCGGTGCTGTTCAGTAGACCACGCCACAAGCCTGGCACTCCCCCCCCTGTCACCATGAACGGCAAGCCCATTCCTTGGAAAGAGCAAGCCAAATATCTAGGAGTAATCCTAGATAAACATCTCACGTTCGCTCCACACATCAAAGCGGCCCGCGGCAGAGCCGCCTTCGCTATGAGCCGCCTCTACTTCCTGACCAATGCGTCAAGTAAATTAGCTCTTAAAGCTAAACTGCGCCTTTACACAGGTGTGATCCGTCCCATCATGACGTATGCGGGAGCCATCTTTGCCCACGCAAAACCCCGCTTCATCCACAGAATGCAGACCCTGCAGAACAAGTATTTCCGTAGAATAACCGGTGCGCCCTTCTACGTTCGTAACGAAATGTTACACGTCGATCTCAAAGTGCCTACCGTGGCGCAATTTCTCAAACGCCTTACCAAGCGTCACTTCGACGGTGCAGTCAAGCACCGCAATCCACTGATCGTATCGGCCGTCCAATACGAACCTTCGCGGATGAGTAAACTCCGCCGGCCAAGACACACCCTGACCCTTCCTGACGACCCCATCACAGTGCTCCAAGAGAGCCGTAGGGACACTAGCACTCTCAGGAAACAAAGACACATCCGAAAACTTCCGAAACCTCGCCGTCGAGGTACGCGTACGCGTAGAAAGTCAAACTCCCCCCCCGACCCTTGCTTAGCCAGCCCGCGTAGCTGAGCGTTAAAGTTAAAACGCCCCTTAAATAATGACCCAGCCTGTCCCTTTGCTGTAGTCAGCGACGCCCTAAGCCGAGGCTCGTACCCCACAGGGGGTGCCCTTAGCGCAGTCGCTTAGTTTGTAAGCTTTTTTGCCCCTGGCTGGAGGCCTTAAACTCTAGGCATCCACAGGGATTTGACCGGTTAAGCAGTAAACAGCCTCCTAGGCTGAACTGCGAGATGCCATTCAAAAAAAAAAAAAAAAAAAAAAAAAAAAAAAAAAAAAAAAAAAAAAAAAAAAAAAAAAAAAAAAAAAAAAAAAAAAAAAAAAAAACGGATTAAAAAATTAGTTGTTCACTCGACTGTCGTCGCGCTCGCACTCAGAGCGTAACTTGGTGATTTTCCGTGATATTCTTAACCAATCTTGACAATGTCCGGTCGTGGTAAAGGTGGCAAGGTTAAGGGGAAGGCAAAGTCCCGGTCCAACCGTGCCGGTCTACAGTTCCCCGTGGGACGTATCCACAGGCTGCTGCGTAACGGTAACTATGCAGAGCGCGTCGGTGCCGGAGCGCCTGTCTACTTGGCCGCCGTGATGGAGTACCTGGCCGCTGAGGTTCTCGAGTTGGCCGGTAACGCGGCCAGAGACAACAAGAAGACCAGGATCATCCCGCGTCATCTGCAACTGGCCATCCGCAACGACGAGGAATTGAACAAGCTCCTATCCGGCGTGACCATCGCTCAGGGTGGTGTGCTGCCTAACATCCAGGCCGTGCTGTTGCCCAAGAAGACCGAGAAGAAGGCTTAAGCGTTGCTTCGATGGGATAATATTGTGTGGTGTATATATGCATGCGTGCATTCATTCGCGCCATGCACTCGTATACCTATTGCAATATTGTATCGCGTCGGACGCGCTGAGCTCGTCGCCCTCGTATGCAACACACATACAAACAAAAGGCCCTTTTCAGGGCCACAATATGATTCGTCGATACATAATCCAATGTTAAAAAGACAGTTTCTTTATCAGTGTCGTCTCAAAACGTACAAGTACAACGCTGTAGACTAGGCATATTAATTACGTGTGCTAGGATGTTACTCGTCACTGCGCTGCGCCGTGATAATTCTTAGGTTAGGTACATGTTACATACCTTCATTTGCGGGGTCCCTGCTGCCTCTGGTGCTGCGTAGCCCCGCGCGCGCGCGCGCTATCGCCGCACGCCGGCACCGTGCGCCGCGCGGCGCACCACCTCGCTGCAGGCGCGCCGTGCTTTGCCTTTCCACGTTACCTGTACAAATTATGTAAATTCATTTATTTATTTAACAGTTTATGTACACATAAATACAGACAAGAATAAATCAAAAATAGATTTGAGAGAATTGTACAAGGGCACAGCTTATCTCACAAGAAATTTCTTCCAGCAGGCCCGTTATGGGAGTGTTAGAATTTAAAAGAGATACAGATAGACTGTGTAAAAAGAAAGAAGATATAACCAATAAATAATCACTAACATTAACTACTTAAATACATATACAAACACACATTCATTGAAATAATAATAAAAACATAAGATAATATGTTTCAATTATTCCTACACATATGACACAGATTTTTATTAATAGCAAGGAAAACCTAGGTACTGTTTGCTGAATAACGTAGGCCTACATAATATGCGTTTGTTACTCATAATCGGTCCAGTTGTTTTTGAGTTTATATATATTGTAATATTTCCTGTACTATAGATATATATGTAATGAATGAATGTATGTATGTATGTATGTATGTATGTATTTAAGTATGTATGTACATTACACAATTGTACATTTATCTGTGAAAATATATGATGTGTTTAATGCATAATTACTGTATTCATTTTCTACAAGCGAATGTTCTCTACTTCTCGTCGTGCAAGCGTCCTCCCCACTCCTCCACTCTCCCTCCCCTCCCGCCCCCCGACCCATTGCCCCACCGCCAGTTTTTCGACGTTGAAAGGGCTACGATTGGTCCGCCGGTTCGTCGATTACGGAGCGGATGCCTTGGTGTTTGCGCCGCCGGCTGCCGCATATATAGAAGTTTGATATATATCGTCGTTTTATATTGCTGCCGAACTCCGTTCCGTCAGCACTATACCCGCTCTCGCTCAAGTCTAGTATTGTGTTTTAACAACAACAATGCCGCCCAAGACAAGTGGTAAAGCCGCCAAGAAATCTGGCAAAGCCCAGAAGAACATCTCCAAAACCGACAAGAAGAAGAAGAAGCACAAGAGGAAGGAGAGCTACGCCATCTACATCTACAAGGTGTTGAAGCAGGTGCACCCCGACACCGGTATCTCCAGCAAGGCCATGTCGATCATGAACTCGTTCGTGAACGACATTTTCGAGCGCATCGCCGCCGAAGCTTCCCGTCTCGCCCACTACAACAAGAGGTCCACCATCACATCGAGGGAGGTCCAAACTTCCGTCAGGCTCCTGCTGCCCGGTGAGCTCGCCAAGCACGCCGTCAGTGAAGGCACCAAGGCCGTCACCAAGTACACCAGCTCTAAATGAGCGGCCGGCAGCTAGCGAAAGCAGCCGCCGACGCCTCCTCGTGACCGCCGCGTTTGTGGACGACGTCGCCGTGTCGTGTCGTGTGTCGCCGAGCCAGTGTTTGTTGTTCGTGTGTTCCGGGTGTGTGCGCCATGGTGTTTTGTGCGAGTGTTGATCGATTGCGTCATCGTGTGGGTTTACGTATATATATACATAGGTATCTTACTTACCTATTTATTGTGTACGTACGCGCACACGCACGGGCGCTTATCGAGATGCATTTCGAGAACCACGCCACCAGACGCCACGAACCGCCGCCACGTCGAAAATCTGGCCACGAGCACGCACGCACCGACTGCACCGCACCGCCGCACCGCCACAGGGGATGGCTGGATAACAAAACAAAAGGCCCTTTTCAGGGCCACAAATGTAATCATGTGAAAGATGAGAATTTCACGTTTCTTGAATCAGATGCTCGTCAAAACGTAGTTTATTTACACACAGTATATTACTACTGCCTAATAAATATATAAGAGGTATATCGAGTATATCGCATACACACAAACAAATTTTCGCAGCTAGACATACAACAAAGTATAGGCAATAACAGATAGGAGTACAGAATAATACTATTATTACAGATACATGATCAATATTGCGATAGACAGACACCTAGTACCTACGTATTCCATTGAAAAATTATGTTGCAAATAAATAAATAAATGAATGAATAGTTTTTACACGGACGGACAGAGTCAAAATTCGATATTAAACAAACGAACGCATATACATACATACATAAATAATATACCTACCTCCCTATAAAACCATACTGCCTGTGTGATACATATTATGTACCTATAGATCTGCACCTATAGGATTATTTTCTTCCTAACGTTACACAGTTATCATAAAATACATACTAACAACAGCATAGACGAATAATATAAAAAATATAATACTGTATATATATATATTATATATACAATTACAATAAATAAGTATATAAATCCGAATAGGATAAAAATTATAAAATACTTCTTTTTCTTTTTTTTAACGTTTTGTTGATTTCGGAAATTTTCGCGCCAGACAGAGACAGAGGGCGCTAGTCGCTCGCTCAGTCACCCAGTACAGTACGTACAGTATAAATAGAGGCGACGATCGCTTCTGGATTTTTATTCTCTCACGCACGTTCGAACCGTAGAGGTCCGCTCGTTCACGATCAGTTTTCTCGTCATTATTGTTGTGTTTGTACAGTCAGTTCGCTGTTGTATTGTCTAATAATGGCACGTACTAAGCAGACCGCTCGTAAATCCACCGGCGGTAAGGCGCCGAGGAAGCAGCTCGCCACCAAGGCGGCGCGCAAGAGCGCACCGGCCACCGGCGGAGTGAAGAAGCCCCATCGCTACAGGCCCGGCACTGTGGCTCTCCGTGAGATCCGTCGTTACCAGAAGAGTACAGAGCTGTTGATCCGCAAGCTGCCTTTCCAGCGTCTCGTGCGTGAAATCGCCCAGGACTTCAAGACCGATCTCCGCTTCCAGAGCTCCGCTGTTATGGCACTTCAGGAGGCCAGCGAGGCTTACCTCGTCGGTCTCTTCGAGGACACCAACTTGTGCGCTATCCACGCCAAGCGTGTCACCATCATGCCAAAGGACATTCAGCTCGCTCGCAGGATCAGAGGCGAACGTGCTTAAGGTGTCCCGCGCTTGATCAACGGTTGACCGGCGGTGCGCGCTCACACTAAAAAGGCCCTTTTCAGGGCCACATATGATTCTGACAGTTGAAAATGTTTCTTTACATCGGACGTGTCTTAAAAACGTAGCAACAACAAACATTAATCTTTGTACAACATACATACATACATACATCCATCCAAAAATAAATAAATAAATACATACATACATACATACATACATACATACATACATACCTACCTACCTACCTGCCTGCCTTCCTTCCTTTCATGTAATTTAATTTAATACCTACTATAATAGCATCATGACGATGCCCCCGGATAAGTTTTTGGAAAACACTCTGTATGAATTTATTTTGTCAAAATTTAAGCAGCTTACATTATTATATACATTGATAGATAGATAGATAGATAAAAAGCATGTAATATATATATGTATATATACTTTTTATTTTTATCCTTAAGATATATTTTCATTCATTTATTAGGTTACTATTATCAAAGTTATATTAATGAATTAATACAGAAAAAAAAAAAAAAAAAACATATACAGGGTGTATAACACCATGTATTTTTTTTTATTATTATTTATGGGAAATTCGCAATACAGTATACTATGTCAATCATAAAAATCATAGATTAAATGCCTAAAATCAACCTATAACGAACGCTTCGATAGTCACCTCTCCCCGCTCACTCCGGATAGAATTCCCCGCCGCCGCCGAGACCCCGTCGTGTATATAAATAAAGGCCCAGTGTACGCGAAGCGTATAGCCAGTACTCGTGCGGCACTCGATCGTGGTGCTTCGCTGTTCGTTCGTTGTGTTATCGTAAATTCTACAAACTAACCGAGAAGATGACCGGTCGCGGTAAGGGAGGAAAGGGTCTGGGAAAAGGAGGAGCCAAGCGCCACAGGAAGGTACTTCGTGATAACATCCAGGGTATCACGAAGCCCGCCATCCGTCGTCTGGCTCGCAGAGGAGGCGTGAAACGTATCTCCGGTCTGATCTACGAAGAGACTCGCGGTGTCCTCAAAGTGTTCCTCGAGAACGTGATCCGCGACGCGGTCACCTACACCGAGCACGCCAAGAGGAAGACCGTCACCGCCATGGACGTCGTGTACGCTCTGAAACGCCAGGGTCGCACCCTGTACGGTTTCGGAGGTTAGACCGTGTCTATCCGCCGCGGCCTACGTGTCGTCCGTCGACCAGCTATTCTACAGAACCTACACTATGGTGGACGCGGGTGCGTCGTGCGTTCGTGTACTCTCTATGTGTACACAGTAACGTATCGATTCATGCGTCGTTCAACCATACGTAGGTGCATGTAGATATGCGCACATTAAAAAAAGGCCCTTTTCAGGGCCGCATACGATTCGATATTTTAAATATGTTTCTTTATGCAGAGTTCGTCTAAAAACGTACAACAACATACACGCATATTCTTGGTGGGTGCTTAGTAGTAGCCACTAAATAAAAATAACTAAAAACCGTTTTGTTACATTATATACATACCTACATAATAATATAGAGTGTGGACTAGTCGCTGTTACCTAGTAGCTACTTAGCTGTTGTGTGCAGAAAGGAAGAAGGGTTAATGAAATTAAAAACCGACATAACGTTGTGTCACCTTGTAAGTATATTATGTATGTAAGCATAAAATACATAGGTACTAACTAGTACTAAAAAAATAATACATGTTATATCCTATAGTAGTTAATAAACTTAAACATAGGTACATACGTATTGCAGTAATATATTAGAACTACTATATTATACAATGTTTGTACCTCCTAATTCCTATGCTATTGTTGTTGTTTTCTAAATTCACTCGTGCCCGCCGCGGCGCCGCGCCGCAATCAATCTCGGGCGTAGCCGTCGCTGCTGGCTGCACTGCTGCCGCTGCCGAAGGCGAAGCCGCCTCTGCCGCCGCCACTGCTGCTGCTGCTGCTGCTGCTGCTGCTGCTGCTGCCGCCGCTGAAAAATGCCAACGGAGTATGTTATTCACTAGCGTAGGTATTATCATATTATACGAGACCTGTACATAATAATCAACGTCAAGTAGGTAAATACATCACATGATACCTAGGTGTAGTCTCGATGTTGTCGATTTATGGGACTACCTATGTAGTCCATAAATAGAAAATCAATAAATAACAACAAGAACGACGAACCGACGGACCGAGTTGGGAGTTCGCCGTCGTCGCCGTGTCTTCGAATGCGCGGCGTTAGGTAGGTACTCTGTGCGGTGCCTGCGGGAGGACGGTGCAGCGCAGGCTGCGACCTGTCCTGACCTGTCGAAGGGCACTTTTCTCTTTCGATACTAACAAGAAGAACAAAGCAAAATATATTACCGATTGGTTGCACGTCCTGGACGCGGAGCCTCGAGACCGTCCTTAGCGGACGCGGAGCTCGCCGTGTTTTACGACGCTTCACTTTTAGGCCGATAATTCGTTCGCGTAACTGACGAATATCGACGAGGTCCTGTTACCACACAAGCTCGATATCCTCCTTGTTGGCGGGTCGACCTCGATCGTCACTCACTATCACTTTTATAGAGAAAATAACATTTTGAACTGGACCCACTGGTGCCTCGGTAACCAGCCGCCGAAATAAACAACCGCCCCGGTTCCTATTATGCACTATTCGCGTTCGCACAGGAGCCACGACCTCGTCAAGTTCATGTATTATCCTAATCCGATCACTGTACGCGTCCGCCGCGACGATAAACATTTAAAAAATTTGTTTTATTAGATACGTGTTAGTGAAAACTTTCGAGCCTCCCAAAGAGAAATACGCCCGCGACACAGAGGCGCTCGTTACGGTAAAGTTTCGTCGTCGTTCGGCGTACGCGTTCGAAATTTGAAAAACCTATAAGTGGCGACATCTAAGTCTCTCACTAACCTACTACTACCTAAGTAACTTGTTGTGTATTACACTTACTAGTTCGTGTGTGTTGGTGTTGATCTCGTGCGTTGTAAACAATGGCAGACACAGCAGTCGCAACCGAAGCTCCGGCTCCAGCTACACCGGCGAAGAAGCAGGCGAGGCAGGCTGGCGGTGCGAAGAAGCCGAAGGCGAAGCCCACCCATCCTAAAACATCCGAGATGGTAAACAGCGCTATCAAGGAGATGAAGGAGCGCAGCGGATCTTCGCTGCAGGCGATCAAGAAGTACATCGCCGCTCAGTACAAGGTAGACGCTGAGAAACTAGCTCCGTTCATAAGGAAATACCTGAAGAGCGCCGTCGAGTCTGGCGCTTTGATCCAGACCAAGGGCAAGGGAGCGTCCGGTTCTTTCAAGCTCGAATCGAAATCTGCCGCCGCCAAGAAACCAGCGGGCGCTGCGCCCAAGAAGGCCGCCGCCTCCGCAGCCACGAAGACCAAGAAGGCTACCGCTTCAGCTGCCGGAGCCAAGAGCAAGAAGGCCGCGGCCGCTGCTGCATCTGCGTCCGCCGCATCGGCTTCGCCCTCCAAGGCGAAGTCGTCCGCCGGCGCTGCCGCTAAGGACAAGAAGGCCGCCGCCGCTAAGAAGAAACCGGCGCCCAAGAAGGCCGCCGCTCCGGCCAAGGCCAAGGGAGGCGCCGCACCTAAGGCTAAGAAGACCGCGAAGCCGCCTACAAAGAAACCTAAGGCACCCAAGCCGAAGAAGGCCGCCGCCACCCCTAAATCGAAGCCGGCAGCCAAGAAAGCGTCCGCAGCCAAGAAGTAAACATCTGACGCGCGGCGTTCCCGGTTTACCGGCGACGCGAAACGCGGCGACGGAAGCGGCAGCCGGCGCGGACGTTGCGCCGGCTCGGTTCGGGCTCGGCTCGGCCCGGCTCGGCACGTCCATCCACAACATCCGTGCAGCGCGCTGTCAATGTGATGTGATGTGTGTGTGTGTGACGGTGGCAAGTGTGTGCTTGTGTAGTGGAACTAAACACCATCCACCCACCTTGTGTACCTACTACACCACATCGCTCGGATCGTGGTCGACGTCGACGTCGCCCGCCGTGAACCGTGCGCGCTCCTCACAGCCAGCCAGCCTGCATCGCTTACGTTCGAAGCGTACATCGTCGTCCTCGGGAAGTAGGGCGCTGCGCGCTCGCTCACAGTGTCTCGAGTCTCTGTCAACAGCAACAACAATAAATGAAGAAAATCAAACGGCGACAACAAGATGCTCAGCGGGAGTGTACGCGCTCTCAAACGCGGCGCTCGTAGAGCGCTTCAAAAAAACAGCCCTTTTCAGGGCTAACAATACTATCATGAATATTATTCGTTTCTCATATAAACAGACGAGTCAAAAACGTATCAAATAACTAGGTGCCTACCTAACTAACCATTAAACACGCACGACGCACACACATTAGGTATATAATTATCAAGAAAATCTTTATTGCGAACTAAGTATGTAGGTACAAAAGATCTTATAACTCAGATCTTATATATTGAAAAAGACAAGTACATAATATAAATGTGTATCAAGCATATAGTTTGACATAAGGTTCCTATGTTACTTACAAAACAACACATAACTTACATACAACTCACTAGAATTACGTACCTACAAAAACACATACATAATGTAATAAGTAAATAATTATTTACTTATATATACTTATATACTTTTACTACGCTAGGGCTAGGTTGTTTGTTTGTTATGTGTGTTACACTTGTATACCTGATCGGAAAGAAAAACACTTTCGCAACACTTGTTTACATAAACACTGTGAAATACACGACACAATAATGATCGAAGCTTAGGAATAATTAATCAAAACAATATAAATCAATCTAATCCCGTCAAAAACAGAGAACAACAAAGTAAAAAAACGCGCGCTTCATTCGAATCTGACAGTACTGCCTCCGTTTTCCGCGCGAAATGCAAAAGAAAGCCTAAGGACAAAGACAATTTGATTTTTTTTTTTTTTTTTTTTAATGTCATACATGTATGTAGTGTAGGTATGTGGTGTTTGACTCCTTTTTTTTTTTTCTGTTTGATAATGGCATTTCGCAGCTCAGCCTAGGAATAGAATTTTCGTTTGTTTGTTTTTTTTCTTATTTTTTGTCCACGTGATCGCGCTTGCGCGTTTTGCGAGTTACACTCGCCCGTTCGTCGCTACACACCCCTCCCACTTAGTGAGACGCGCCGGTCGAGTATATAAATGCCGCGGACGCGCGGATTAAAAAATTAGTTGTTCACTCGACTGTCGTCGCGCTCGCACTCAGAGCGTAACTTGGTGATTTTCCGTGATATTCTTAACCAATCTTGACAATGTCCGGTCGTGGTAAAGGTGGCAAGGTTAAGGGGAAGGCAAAGTCCCGGTCCAACCGTGCCGGTCTACAGTTCCCCGTGGGACGTATCCACAGGCTGCTGCGTAACGGTAACTATGCAGAGCGCGTCGGTGCCGGAGCGCCTGTCTACTTGGCCGCCGTGATGGAGTACCTGGCCGCTGAGGTTCTCGAGTTGGCCGGTAACGCGGCCAGAGACAACAAGAAGACCAGGATCATCCCGCGTCATCTGCAACTGGCCATCCGCAACGACGAGGAATTGAACAAGCTCCTATCCGGCGTGACCATCGCTCAGGGTGGTGTGCTGCCTAACATCCAGGCCGTGCTGTTGCCCAAGAAGACCGAGAAGAAGGCTTAAGCGTTGCTTCGATGGGATAATATTGTGTGGTGTATATATGCATGCGTGCATTCATTCGCGCCATGCACTCGTATACCTATTGCAATATTGTATCGCGTCGGACGCGCTGAGCTCGTCGCCCTCGTATGCAACACACATACAAACAAAAGGCCCTTTTCAGGGCCACAATATGATTCGTCGATACATAATCCAATGTTAAAAAGACAGTTTCTTTATCAGTGTCGTCTCAAAACGTACAAGTACAACGCTGTAGACTAGGCATATTAATTACGTGTGCTAGGATGTTACTCGTCACTGCGCTGCGCCGTGATAATTCTTAGGTTAGGTACATGTTACATACCTTCATTTGCGGGGTCCCTGCTGCCTCTGGTGCTGCGTAGCCCCGCGCGCGCGCGCGCTATCGCCGCACGCCGGCACCGTGCGCCGCGCGGCGCACCACCTCGCTGCAGGCGCGCCGTGCTTTGCCTTTCCACGTTACCTGTACAAATTATGTAAATTCATTTATTTATTTAACAGTTTATGTACACATAAATACAGACAAGAATAAATCAAAAATAGATTTGAGAGAATTGTACAAGGGCACAGCTTATCTCACAAGAAATTTCTTCCAGCAGGCCCGTTATGGGAGTGTTAGAATTTAAAAGAGATACAGATAGACTGTGTAAAAAGAAAGAAGATATAACCAATAAATAATCACTAACATTAACTACTTAAATACATATACAAACACACATTCATTGAAATAATAATAAAAACATAAGATAATATGTTTCAATTATTCCTACACATATGACACAGATTTTTATTAATAGCAAGGAAAACCTAGGTACTGTTTGCTGAATAACGTAGGCCTACATAATATGCGTTTGTTACTCATAATCGGTCCAGTTGTTTTTGAGTTTATATATATTGTAATATTTCCTGTACTATAGATATATATGTAATGAATGAATGTATGTATGTATGTATGTATGTATGTATTTAAGTATGTATGTACATTACACAATTGTACATTTATCTGTGAAAATATATGATGTGTTTAATGCATAATTACTGTATTCATTTTCTACAAGCGAATGTTCTCTACTTCTCGTCGTGCAAGCGTCCTCCCCACTCCTCCACTCTCCCTCCCCTCCCGCCCCCCGACCCATTGCCCCACCGCCAGTTTTTCGACGTTGAAAGGGCTACGATTGGTCCGCCGGTTCGTCGATTACGGAGCGGATGCCTTGGTGTTTGCGCCGCCGGCTGCCGCATATATAGAAGTTTGATATATATCGTCGTTTTATATTGCTGCCGAACTCCGTTCCGTCAGCACTATACCCGCTCTCGCTCAAGTCTAGTATTGTGTTTTAACAACAACAATGCCGCCCAAGACAAGTGGTAAAGCCGCCAAGAAATCTGGCAAAGCCCAGAAGAACATCTCCAAAACCGACAAGAAGAAGAAGAAGCACAAGAGGAAGGAGAGCTACGCCATCTACATCTACAAGGTGTTGAAGCAGGTGCACCCCGACACCGGTATCTCCAGCAAGGCCATGTCGATCATGAACTCGTTCGTGAACGACATTTTCGAGCGCATCGCCGCCGAAGCTTCCCGTCTCGCCCACTACAACAAGAGGTCCACCATCACATCGAGGGAGGTCCAAACTTCCGTCAGGCTCCTGCTGCCCGGTGAGCTCGCCAAGCACGCCGTCAGTGAAGGCACCAAGGCCGTCACCAAGTACACCAGCTCTAAATGAGCGGCCGGCAGCTAGCGAAAGCAGCCGCCGACGCCTCCTCGTGACCGCCGCGTTTGTGGACGACGTCGCCGTGTCGTGTCGTGTGTCGCCGAGCCAGTGTTTGTTGTTCGTGTGTTCCGGGTGTGTGCGCCATGGTGTTTTGTGCGAGTGTTGATCGATTGCGTCATCGTGTGGGTTTACGTATATATATACATAGGTATCTTACTTACCTATTTATTGTGTACGTACGCGCACACGCACGGGCGCTTATCGAGATGCATTTCGAGAACCACGCCACCAGACGCCACGAACCGCCGCCACGTCGAAAATCTGGCCACGAGCACGCACGCACCGACTGCACCGCACCGCCGCACCGCCACAGGGGATGGCTGGATAACAAAACAAAAGGCCCTTTTCAGGGCCACAAATGTAATCATGTGAAAGATGAGAATTTCACGTTTCTTGAATCAGATGCTCGTCAAAACGTAGTTTATTTACACACAGTATATTACTACTGCCTAATAAATATATAAGAGGTATATCGAGTATATCGCATACACACAAACAAATTTTCGCAGCTAGACATACAACAAAGTATAGGCAATAACAGATAGGAGTACAGAATAATACTATTATTACAGATACATGATCAATATTGCGATAGACAGACACCTAGTACCTACGTATTCCATTGAAAAATTATGTTGCAAATAAATAAATAAATGAATGAATAGTTTTTACACGGACGGACAGAGTCAAAATTCGATATTAAACAAACGAACGCATATACATACATACATAAATAATATACCTACCTCCCTATAAAACCATACTGCCTGTGTGATACATATTATGTACCTATAGATCTGCACCTATAGGATTATTTTCTTCCTAACGTTACACAGTTATCATAAAATACATACTAACAACAGCATAGACGAATAATATAAAAAATATAATACTGTATATATATATATTATATATACAATTACAATAAATAAGTATATAAATCCGAATAGGATAAAAATTATAAAATACTTCTTTTTCTTTTTTTTAACGTTTTGTTGATTTCGGAAATTTTCGCGCCAGACAGAGACAGAGGGCGCTAGTCGCTCGCTCAGTCACCCAGTACAGTACGTACAGTATAAATAGAGGCGACGATCGCTTCTGGATTTTTATTCTCTCACGCACGTTCGAACCGTAGAGGTCCGCTCGTTCACGATCAGTTTTCTCGTCATTATTGTTGTGTTTGTACAGTCAGTTCGCTGTTGTATTGTCTAATAATGGCACGTACTAAGCAGACCGCTCGTAAATCCACCGGCGGTAAGGCGCCGAGGAAGCAGCTCGCCACCAAGGCGGCGCGCAAGAGCGCACCGGCCACCGGCGGAGTGAAGAAGCCCCATCGCTACAGGCCCGGCACTGTGGCTCTCCGTGAGATCCGTCGTTACCAGAAGAGTACAGAGCTGTTGATCCGCAAGCTGCCTTTCCAGCGTCTCGTGCGTGAAATCGCCCAGGACTTCAAGACCGATCTCCGCTTCCAGAGCTCCGCTGTTATGGCACTTCAGGAGGCCAGCGAGGCTTACCTCGTCGGTCTCTTCGAGGACACCAACTTGTGCGCTATCCACGCCAAGCGTGTCACCATCATGCCAAAGGACATTCAGCTCGCTCGCAGGATCAGAGGCGAACGTGCTTAAGGTGTCCCGCGCTTGATCAACGGTTGACCGGCGGTGCGCGCTCACACTAAAAAGGCCCTTTTCAGGGCCACATATGATTCTGACAGTTGAAAATGTTTCTTTACATCGGACGTGTCTTAAAAACGTAGCAACAACAAACATTAATCTTTGTACAACATACATACATACATACATCCATCCAAAAATAAATAAATAAATACATACATACATACATACATACATACATACATACATACCTACCTACCTACCTGCCTGCCTTCCTTCCTTTCATGTAATTTAATTTAATACCTACTATAATAGCATCATGACGATGCCCCCGGATAAGTTTTTGGAAAACACTCTGTATGAATTTATTTTGTCAAAATTTAAGCAGCTTACATTATTATATACATTGATAGATAGATAGATAGATAAAAAGCATGTAATATATATATGTATATATACTTTTTATTTTTATCCTTAAGATATATTTTCATTCATTTATTAGGTTACTATTATCAAAGTTATATTAATGAATTAATACAGAAAAAAAAAAAAAAAAAAACATATACAGGGTGTATAACACCATGTATTTTTTTTTATTATTATTTATGGGAAATTCGCAATACAGTATACTATGTCAATCATAAAAATCATAGATTAAATGCCTAAAATCAACCTATAACGAACGCTTCGATAGTCACCTCTCCCCGCTCACTCCGGATAGAATTCCCCGCCGCCGCCGAGACCCCGTCGTGTATATAAATAAAGGCCCAGTGTACGCGAAGCGTACGCAACTCCGCTCCCGGCCGCCGCCAGCGACGCACGCTCCACGAGTCTACGCTGCTGCCTCCGCGCCCCGCGCCCCGCACACCGCCCGCTCGCGCCGCGTCTCTGCGTGCGCCGATCTCGCCGTAGCTGCTAGCTACGAGCGACGCCCCGCCCCCTGCTACGAACTGCACGTAGCGCTACACCGTAGTGCTACGTCGTAGTCTAGCGAAGGGTTTATTAGTTGAAGTTGCCTTTTTCAAGGCAACTGATACTAAGTGTTTCTCATTTCGAACAGCGTCTAATTAGAGTAGCCCCCTCAGGGTAAATCCACAGTTTCGTGGTTCCCGGGTGGAAACCTAACGGTGCCAACGACCCCGGGAGGGTGCAGACCCACCGCACCCGCCGAACCCCTTCAGGGCCAGGCAGTCAGGTGGAAGGACCTGTGAAGCGGCCTTGGGGGTGGCCCCTAGTCGCCAGCAGTGCTCTCTAACCCCGCTTTTTTCCAGCTGCACCCGGGACGGTTGGGTGTCTCTACCCCAACGGCCCGGATCGGTCGCAAGACCCATAGGGCCCCACTGGGCATTAAGATTACCAGTGGGCTTACAAGCTTAGGGCTCACCGTAGGTACACACCTCCCTGACCACACCCGTCAGGGAGGGTACACATCCCCAGGAGATCCCACCTGGGGAGTTAGGTTAGTGGCCCTTCAGGCCGAAGGACACTTTTCGGCTCAGCTAGCGAGTTTGTTTGTGTTTTTCTTCTCGCTAGCGTAGCGCTAGGAAAAACACAAGGGAGGGCGCCTTTGGGGAAGTGTCCGCTCGAGGAGCTCACGTTTAACGTGTCTCCTCGGGGCATAGGTAGGTTAGCTACCCCAACCCCCCCCACCCCATCCTGTATCAAGTAGTTTATTATGACGCAAGACGTCGTAATAAACTACATCCTGGAGGTCGTGGCGAAGGACGCCGACCTCCAAAGGCGTTATGGCGCAAGACTGGCCTCCCTTCAGGAGTCAGTTGAGTGCGCCAACGCTCTATCCGACGCGGGTGCCCGCTCCCGCTCCGGCTCACGCTCCCGATCCCCACTCACCACGAGTGGAAACTCGTCCTCCGAGGACGAGTTTCAACTAGTAGAGAGGGGCAAGAGGAGGAAGGGGAAGAGATCAAAGGGGTCAAAAGCCCCTAAGGCCTCTCCCCCCTCTCCCCCTCCCCCCCCTCAGCCACTTCAAGCGGTTTACAGACCGCCTTCCCCCCGTCCATCTAGGCCGGCCAGCCCTATGGCTGACTCTCCGGCCAGCCCAATGGCTGACTCTCCGGCCTCCCCCTCTCCCCCCTCGTCGCCGATGGCCTCTCGTGCGGCTATAGCTGGTCCAAGCAGCCGACCGGACAGCCCCATGGCCCTCTCACCGGCCACGCCTACGTCATCAGCTAGGAAGCTGAAAGCCCCCCCCCCCCCTGTACATACAGGATAAATCTAAATGGACCGAAGTGTCCAAATTCTGCGCGGAGCGCAGAATCAACTACACCTCGGCCAGAAGCACGGCCCAAGGGATCCGCGTGACGGTCCCAACCACCACCGACTTCCGCGACTTATCTCGCGAACTTCGTGGAAGGCAAATCGCCTTCCACACATACTCCCTGCCGGAAGACATCCCGGTAAGGGTAGTGATTAGACGAGTCCCTAGGGAGATCTCCACCGAGGAGATCCTCCAGGACCTTCAGGCCCAAGACATCCCGGCCTTAAAAGTACACCGCCTACACAAGGCGCGCGGGGGTGACCAGTACGACATGGTACTGGTCATTTGTGAGCAGACCACCGGCCCACACCCCATATTTAAGATAAAATCGATCTGCTCGCTCACGGGCATTAAGGTCGAAAAGCCCTACAAGTCCTCAATAGTAGGACAATGCCATAGGTGCCAGCTGTACGGTCACAGCCAAGGCAATTGTTTCGCCCCGCACAGGTGCGTTAAGTGCCTAGGGGCCCATTCCACAGCAGACTGCCCCCGCCCCAAAGATGTCACGCAATGCACGGAGCCTCCAAGCTGCGTGCTTTGCGGCCAAGCGGGTCACCCCGCTAATTACAGGGGCTGTCCAAAAGCCCCCAAGTTAGCCCAGAGGAGGCTAGCCAAACGCCACAGCGCGCGGCAACAGAGGGAGAGTCCTTCGGTGAAGACCTCCCAACCCCCCCCCGCCAGACTCAGCCCACAGAGGCCATCTCCGTGGAACGCTCTCAATCACCAGAGAGCCTTCCCCTCCCTGCGCCCCACTGCAACCCCACCCATCCCGGGGTTAATGGACACCGCTGTCCCTTCCCCAGTTGCAGTAGCAATTCCAACCTTGGTCGAGCGGAGAACCACCCCCGCCCCGACCCCCATTGCACAAGCCCCAGGCCCAGTGCGCAATTCCCCTGCCCCCCCCAACGGGGAACGGGCAATAGATATTATTTTTAACGCCTACAGAGCGTTTTTCACCCCAGCCGCCGATCGCATGGCGGCGGAAGTCAAGGCCGCGGGCAACAATGCCCAAAAACTCCTCGAAATTCTGGGTAGATACCCAGACATAGAACGGGCCCTAGGGGCACTTAATTACGACTAGTATGGATAGGTTCCATACAAGGTCGTGTTTCAAACCGCGTTCCCTAAAATTGGCCTACTTCAATGCAAATAGCATGAATGACAAGAAGGAGGAGATCGCAAACTTCCTTTGCGATCACCAAATTGACGTCTTCCTTATCCAGGAAACCTTTCTCAAACCTCATAACCGCGACCCCAGAATTGCTAACTACAGTCTAGTGCGCAATGATCGGTCGCGCGGCCCAGGCGGAGGCACTCTTGTCTACTATAAGAATTCTCTGCACTGCATTCGATTAGACCCACCAGTCCTAGAATCAACTCTAGAAGTATCTCTATGCCGGCTAGGCATGACGAACCACCCGCCAGTGACAATTGTCTCTGCGTACATGGCTCCAAAAAAAATGGGGGAAACGGAAAATCACTCCCTTCTCATAAAGGACCTCACCACTCTCTTCGGCCTGAGCAACTCTGTTATCATAGCAGGAGATCTCAACGCCAAACACCCTGCCTGGAACAGCAGACTATCAAACCCCAGAGGTAAAGTCATTTTCAACCATAGCGGTATACTCCACTTTGATCCGATAGCCCCAATGGAGCACACTCACTTCCCTCATCTAACGACGCATCAACCTGACGTTCTTGACATAGCTCTACTCAAGAACATTAACCTCAGGCTGAAGCAAATCGAAACCATCCACGAGCTTACTTCAGACCACAGGCCAGTATTAGTACACCTAGAGTCTCGAACGGGCCTAGACCCGGACGCCCCAACTCCTACCAGGGTGGTAACTGACTGGAAGAAAGTAAGCGAAAAGCTGGAATCTACCACGTCACCCCACCTTGATAAAATCCCCGACAATATTAGCTCAGTTGCGGACACGACGGTCGCAATCGACTCGCTAACAGAGCACGTGCAATCCATAATTGAGGATTGCTCACGGGAAGTCCCAGAGATGAGTGATCAACGATGGAAACTGCCCGCCGACGTACGTGAACTGTTAACCGAGAAGAATGCAGCCACACGTGCCTACAGCGCCTTTCCCTGCGAGGAGAACAAAACCCACATGCGTAGATTGCAGCGTGCTGTAAAGACACGCATTGCGGAGTTACGTTCGAGCCGCTGGGACAAGACGTTGAGCGAACTTGAGCCTAATCACCTCGCCTTTTGGCAACTCCAAAGGAAGTTACGTTCCGTCGAGGACTATAACATTCCTCCCATCACCAGACCCGATAAGAGCATCGCCTTCGAAGATGCTGAAAAAGCGGAATGCCTAGCCGATAGCTTAGAGTCCCAATGCTCCCCCAGCTCACAACCCTTTGACCAGCGCCACCTCGAGAAGGTGAACGCAGAGGTCGAACGTAGAGCAGCCCTCCCCCCCATTGATGACCCAGATGACCCCCTACCCCCCGTCACTGTAGACGAGGTAGAGGACATCATCAAAAACCTTCAGCCGAGGAAAGCTCCCGGCAGGGACGGAATCACGAACAAAGTCATCAAACTTCTCCCCGCCCAAATGATTGTTCTATTGGTAGCCATCTTCAATGGTGCCTTGAACAATAACATCTTTCCCCAAGCCTGGAAAGAAGCCACAGTCATCGGCATACCCAAACCAGGCAAACCTAAATCGGAGCCTTCGAGCTACAGACCGATTAGCCTCCTCACCTCTCTCGGCAAAATCTATGAGAGACTTATTCATAAGCGTCTCAAAGATTATGTCGAGAGAAAGAGCCTTATTCCTAACGAGCAGTTTGGATTTAGAAACCAACACTCGTGTGTCCACCAAGTGCACCGTATCGTTGAGGACGTAAGCGTTGGGTTCCAACGTAAACTCCCAACGGGGGTGCTCTTCTTTGACATAGCGAAAGCCTTCGACAAGGTCTGGCACAATGGCTTAATATATAAGCTATACCAACTAGGAGTGCCGGATCGTCTCGTACTCATCCTGCGAGACTTTCTGTCAAACCGCACCTTTCGTTACCGCATCGGCAAGTCACTATCTGACCCACACCCGATCACAGCGGGAGTCCCTCAGGGCTCTGTCATCTCCCCACTCGCCTTCTCGCTGTACACGAGCGATATTCCCAAGTCCCAAAAAGTAAAACTCGCACTCTTCGCTGATGACACGGCCATATACTATACAGGCCGTGACATTAAAACCATCGCCCGAACCCTCCAGGAGGCAGTCAATAACTTAGCTGACTGGTTCTGGAAGTGGAGAATCGAAGTGAACCCGGACAAAAGCCAGGCGGTGCTGTTCAGTAGACCACGCCACAAGCCTGGCACTCCCCCCCCTGTCACCATGAACGGCAAGCCCATTCCTTGGAAAGAGCAAGCCAAATATCTAGGAGTAATCCTAGATAAACATCTCACGTTCGCTCCACACATCAAAGCGGCCCGCGGCAGAGCCGCCTTCGCTATGAGCCGCCTCTACTTCCTGACCAATGCGTCAAGTAAATTAGCTCTTAAAGCTAAACTACGCCTTTACACAGGTGTGATCCGTCCCATCATGACGTATGCGGGAGCCATCTTTGCCCACGCAAAACCCCGCTTCATCCACAGAATGCAGACCCTGCAGAACAAGTATTTCCGTAGAATAACCGGTGCGCCCTTCTACGTTCGTAACGAAATGTTACACGTCGATCTCAAAGTGCCTACCGTGGCGCAATTTCTCAAACGCCTTACCAAGCGTCACTTCGACGGTGCAGTCAAGCACCGCAATCCACTGATCGTATCGGCCGTCCAATACGAACCTTCGCGGATGAGTAAACTCCGCCGGCCAAGACACACCCTGACCCTTCCTGACGACCCCATCACAGTGCTCCAAGAGAGCCGTAGGGACACTAGCACTCTCAGGAAACAAAGACACATCCGAAAACTTCCGAAACCTCGCCGTCGAGGTACGCGTACGCGTAGAAAGTCAAACTCCCCCCCCGACCCTTGCTTAGCCAGCCCGCGTAGCTGAGCGCTAAAGTTAAAACGCCCCTTAAATTATGACCCAGCCTGTCCCTTTGCTGTAGTCAGCGACGCCCTAAGCCGAGGCTCGTACCCCACAGGGGGTGCCCTTAGCGCAGTCGCTTAGTTTGTAAGCTTTTTTGCCCCTGGCTGGAGGCCTTAAACTCTAGGCATCCACAGGGATTTGACCGGTTAAGCAGTAAACAGCCTCCTAGGCTGAACTGCGAGATGCCATTCAAAAAAAAAAAAAAAAAAAAAAAAAAAAAAAAAAAACGCGAAGCGTATAGCCAGTACTCGTGCGGCACTCGATCGTGGTGCTTCGCTGTTCGTTCGTTGTGTTATCGTAAATTCTACAAACTAACCGAGAAGATGACCGGTCGCGGTAAGGGAGGAAAGGGTCTGGGAAAAGGAGGAGCCAAGCGCCACAGGAAGGTACTTCGTGATAACATCCAGGGTATCACGAAGCCCGCCATCCGTCGTCTGGCTCGCAGAGGAGGCGTGAAACGTATCTCCGGTCTGATCTACGAAGAGACTCGCGGTGTCCTCAAAGTGTTCCTCGAGAACGTGATCCGCGACGCGGTCACCTACACCGAGCACGCCAAGAGGAAGACCGTCACCGCCATGGACGTCGTGTACGCTCTGAAACGCCAGGGTCGCACCCTGTACGGTTTCGGAGGTTAGACCGTGTCTATCCGCCGCGGCCTACGTGTCGTCCGTCGACCAGCTATTCTACAGAACCTACACTATGGTGGACGCGGGTGCGTCGTGCGTTCGTGTACTCTCTATGTGTACACAGTAACGTATCGATTCATGCGTCGTTCAACCATACGTAGGTGCATGTAGATATGCGCACATTAAAAAAAGGCCCTTTTCAGGGCCGCATACGATTCGATATTTTAAATATGTTTCTTTATGCAGAGTTCGTCTAAAAACGTACAACAACATACACGCATATTCTTGGTGGGTGCTTAGTAGTAGCCACTAAATAAAAATAACTAAAAACCGTTTTGTTACATTATATACATACCTACATAATAATATAGAGTGTGGACTAGTCGCTGTTACCTAGTAGCTACTTAGCTGTTGTGTGCAGAAAGGAAGAAGGGTTAATGAAATTAAAAACCGACATAACGTTGTGTCACCTTGTAAGTATATTATGTATGTAAGCATAAAATACATAGGTACTAACTAGTACTAAAAAAATAATACATGTTATATCCTATAGTAGTTAATAAACTTAAACATAGGTACATACGTATTGCAGTAATATATTAGAACTACTATATTATACAATGTTTGTACCTCCTAATTCCTATGCTATTGTTGTTGTTTTCTAAATTCACTCGTGCCCGCCGCGGCGCCGCGCCGCAATCAATCTCGGGCGTAGCCGTCGCTGCTGGCTGCACTGCTGCCGCTGCCGAAGGCGAAGCCGCCTCTGCCGCCGCCACTGCTGCTGCTGCTGCTGCTGCTGCTGCTGCTGCTGCCGCCGCTGAAAAATGCCAACGGAGTATGTTATTCACTAGCGTAGGTATTATCATATTATACGAGACCTGTACATAATAATCAACGTCAAGTAGGTAAATACATCACATGATACCTAGGTGTAGTCTCGATGTTGTCGATTTATGGGACTACCTATGTAGTCCATAAATAGAAAATCAATAAATAACAACAAGAACGACGAACCGACGGACCGAGTTGGGAGTTCGCCGTCGTCGCCGTGTCTTCGAATGCGCGGCGTTAGGTAGGTACTCTGTGCGGTGCCTGCGGGAGGACGGTGCAGCGCAGGCTGCGACCTGTCCTGACCTGTCGAAGGGCACTTTTCTCTTTCGATACTAACAAGAAGAACAAAGCAAAATATATTACCGATTGGTTGCACGTCCTGGACGCGGAGCCTCGAGACCGTCCTTAGCGGACGCGGAGCTCGCCGTGTTTTACGACGCTTCACTTTTAGGCCGATAATTCGTTCGCGTAACTGACGAATATCGACGAGGTCCTGTTACCACACAAGCTCGATATCCTCCTTGTTGGCGGGTCGACCTCGATCGTCACTCACTATCACTTTTATAGAGAAAATAACATTTTGAACTGGACCCACTGGTGCCTCGGTAACCAGCCGCCGAAATAAACAACCGCCCCGGTTCCTATTATGCACTATTCGCGTTCGCACAGGAGCCACGACCTCGTCAAGTTCATGTATTATCCTAATCCGATCACTGTACGCGTCCGCCGCGACGATAAACATTTAAAAAATTTGTTTTATTAGATACGTGTTAGTGAAAACTTTCGAGCCTCCCAAAGAGAAATACGCCCGCGACACAGAGGCGCTCGTTACGGTAAAGTTTCGTCGTCGTTCGGCGTACGCGTTCGAAATTTGAAAAACCTATAAGTGGCGACATCTAAGTCTCTCACTAACCTACTACTACCTAAGTAACTTGTTGTGTATTACACTTACTAGTTCGTGTGTGTTGGTGTTGATCTCGTGCGTTGTAAACAATGGCAGACACAGCAGTCGCAACCGAAGCTCCGGCTCCAGCTACACCGGCGAAGAAGCAGGCGAGGCAGGCTGGCGGTGCGAAGAAGCCGAAGGCGAAGCCCACCCATCCTAAAACATCCGAGATGGTAAACAGCGCTATCAAGGAGATGAAGGAGCGCAGCGGATCTTCGCTGCAGGCGATCAAGAAGTACATCGCCGCTCAGTACAAGGTAGACGCTGAGAAACTAGCTCCGTTCATAAGGAAATACCTGAAGAGCGCCGTCGAGTCTGGCGCTTTGATCCAGACCAAGGGCAAGGGAGCGTCCGGTTCTTTCAAGCTCGAATCGAAATCTGCCGCCGCCAAGAAACCAGCGGGCGCTGCGCCCAAGAAGGCCGCCGCCTCCGCAGCCACGAAGACCAAGAAGGCTACCGCTTCAGCTGCCGGAGCCAAGAGCAAGAAGGCCGCGGCCGCTGCTGCATCTGCGTCCGCCGCATCGGCTTCGCCCTCCAAGGCGAAGTCGTCCGCCGGCGCTGCCGCTAAGGACAAGAAGGCCGCCGCCGCTAAGAAGAAACCGGCGCCCAAGAAGGCCGCCGCTCCGGCCAAGGCCAAGGGAGGCGCCGCACCTAAGGCTAAGAAGACCGCGAAGCCGCCTACAAAGAAACCTAAGGCACCCAAGCCGAAGAAGGCCGCCGCCACCCCTAAATCGAAGCCGGCAGCCAAGAAAGCGTCCGCAGCCAAGAAGTAAACATCTGACGCGCGGCGTTCCCGGTTTACCGGCGACGCGAAACGCGGCGACGGAAGCGGCAGCCGGCGCGGACGTTGCGCCGGCTCGGTTCGGGCTCGGCTCGGCCCGGCTCGGCACGTCCATCCACAACATCCGTGCAGCGCGCTGTCAATGTGATGTGATGTGTGTGTGTGTGACGGTGGCAAGTGTGTGCTTGTGTAGTGGAACTAAACACCATCCACCCACCTTGTGTACCTACTACACCACATCGCTCGGATCGTGGTCGACGTCGACGTCGCCCGCCGTGAACCGTGCGCGCTCCTCACAGCCAGCCAGCCTGCATCGCTTACGTTCGAAGCGTACATCGTCGTCCTCGGGAAGTAGGGCGCTGCGCGCTCGCTCACAGTGTCTCGAGTCTCTGTCAACAGCAACAACAATAAATGAAGAAAATCAAACGGCGACAACAAGATGCTCAGCGGGAGTGTACGCGCTCTCAAACGCGGCGCTCGTAGAGCGCTTCAAAAAAACAGCCCTTTTCAGGGCTAACAATACTATCATGAATATTATTCGTTTCTCATATAAACAGACGAGTCAAAAACGTATCAAATAACTAGGTGCCTACCTAACTAACCATTAAACACGCACGACGCACACACATTAGGTATATAATTATCAAGAAAATCTTTATTGCGAACTAAGTATGTAGGTACAAAAGATCTTATAACTCAGATCTTATATATTGAAAAAGACAAGTACATAATATAAATGTGTATCAAGCATATAGTTTGACATAAGGTTCCTATGTTACTTACAAAACAACACATAACTTACATACAACTCACTAGAATTACGTACCTACAAAAACACATACATAATGTAATAAGTAAATAATTATTTACTTATATATACTTATATACTTTTACTACGCTAGGGCTAGGTTGTTTGTTTGTTATGTGTGTTACACTTGTATACCTGATCGGAAAGAAAAACACTTTCGCAACACTTGTTTACATAAACACTGTGAAATACACGACACAATAATGATCGAAGCTTAGGAATAATTAATCAAAACAATATAAATCAATCTAATCCCGTCAAAAACAGAGAACAACAAAGTAAAAAAACGCGCGCTTCATTCGAATCTGACAGTACTGCCTCCGTTTTCCGCGCGAAATGCAAAAGAAAGCCTAAGGACAAAGACAATTTGATTTTTTTTTTTTTTTTTTTTAATGTCATACATGTATGTAGTGTAGGTATGTGGTGTTTGACTCCTTTTTTTTTTTTCTGTTTGATAATGGCATTTCGCAGCTCAGCCTAGGAATAGAATTTTCGTTTGTTTGTTTTTTTTCTTATTTTTTGTCCACGTGATCGCGCTTGCGCGTTTTGCGAGTTACACTCGCCCGTTCGTCGCTACACACCCCTCCCACTTAGTGAGACGCGCCGGTCGAGTATATAAATGCCGCGGACGCGCGGATTAAAAAATTAGTTGTTCACTCGACTGTCGTCGCGCTCGCACTCAGAGCGTAACTTGGTGATTTTCCGTGATATTCTTAACCAATCTTGACAATGTCCGGTCGTGGTAAAGGTGGCAAGGTTAAGGGGAAGGCAAAGTCCCGGTCCAACCGTGCCGGTCTACAGTTCCCCGTGGGACGTATCCACAGGCTGCTGCGTAACGGTAACTATGCAGAGCGCGTCGGTGCCGGAGCGCCTGTCTACTTGGCCGCCGTGATGGAGTACCTGGCCGCTGAGGTTCTCGAGTTGGCCGGTAACGCGGCCAGAGACAACAAGAAGACCAGGATCATCCCGCGTCATCTGCAACTGGCCATCCGCAACGACGAGGAATTGAACAAGCTCCTATCCGGCGTGACCATCGCTCAGGGTGGTGTGCTGCCTAACATCCAGGCCGTGCTGTTGCCCAAGAAGACCGAGAAGAAGGCTTAAGCGTTGCTTCGATGGGATAATATTGTGTGGTGTATATATGCATGCGTGCATTCATTCGCGCCATGCACTCGTATACCTATTGCAATATTGTATCGCGTCGGACGCGCTGAGCTCGTCGCCCTCGTATGCAACACACATACAAACAAAAGGCCCTTTTCAGGGCCACAATATGATTCGTCGATACATAATCCAATGTTAAAAAGACAGTTTCTTTATCAGTGTCGTCTCAAAACGTACAAGTACAACGCTGTAGACTAGGCATATTAATTACGTGTGCTAGGATGTTACTCGTCACTGCGCTGCGCCGTGATAATTCTTAGGTTAGGTACATGTTACATACCTTCATTTGCGGGGTCCCTGCTGCCTCTGGTGCTGCGTAGCCCCGCGCGCGCGCGCGCTATCGCCGCACGCCGGCACCGTGCGCCGCGCGGCGCACCACCTCGCTGCAGGCGCGCCGTGCTTTGCCTTTCCACGTTACCTGTACAAATTATGTAAATTCATTTATTTATTTAACAGTTTATGTACACATAAATACAGACAAGAATAAATCAAAAATAGATTTGAGAGAATTGTACAAGGGCACAGCTTATCTCACAAGAAATTTCTTCCAGCAGGCCCGTTATGGGAGTGTTAGAATTTAAAAGAGATACAGATAGACTGTGTAAAAAGAAAGAAGATATAACCAATAAATAATCACTAACATTAACTACTTAAATACATATACAAACACACATTCATTGAAATAATAATAAAAACATAAGATAATATGTTTCAATTATTCCTACACATATGACACAGATTTTTATTAATAGCAAGGAAAACCTAGGTACTGTTTGCTGAATAACGTAGGCCTACATAATATGCGTTTGTTACTCATAATCGGTCCAGTTGTTTTTGAGTTTATATATATTGTAATATTTCCTGTACTATAGATATATATGTAATGAATGAATGTATGTATGTATGTATGTATGTATGTATTTAAGTATGTATGTACATTACACAATTGTACATTTATCTGTGAAAATATATGATGTGTTTAATGCATAATTACTGTATTCATTTTCTACAAGCGAATGTTCTCTACTTCTCGTCGTGCAAGCGTCCTCCCCACTCCTCCACTCTCCCTCCCCTCCCGCCCCCCGACCCATTGCCCCACCGCCAGTTTTTCGACGTTGAAAGGGCTACGATTGGTCCGCCGGTTCGTCGATTACGGAGCGGATGCCTTGGTGTTTGCGCCGCCGGCTGCCGCATATATAGAAGTTTGATATATATCGTCGTTTTATATTGCTGCCGAACTCCGTTCCGTCAGCACTATACCCGCTCTCGCTCAAGTCTAGTATTGTGTTTTAACAACAACAATGCCGCCCAAGACAAGTGGTAAAGCCGCCAAGAAATCTGGCAAAGCCCAGAAGAACATCTCCAAAACCGACAAGAAGAAGAAGAAGCACAAGAGGAAGGAGAGCTACGCCATCTACATCTACAAGGTGTTGAAGCAGGTGCACCCCGACACCGGTATCTCCAGCAAGGCCATGTCGATCATGAACTCGTTCGTGAACGACATTTTCGAGCGCATCGCCGCCGAAGCTTCCCGTCTCGCCCACTACAACAAGAGGTCCACCATCACATCGAGGGAGGTCCAAACTTCCGTCAGGCTCCTGCTGCCCGGTGAGCTCGCCAAGCACGCCGTCAGTGAAGGCACCAAGGCCGTCACCAAGTACACCAGCTCTAAATGAGCGGCCGGCAGCTAGCGAAAGCAGCCGCCGACGCCTCCTCGTGACCGCCGCGTTTGTGGACGACGTCGCCGTGTCGTGTCGTGTGTCGCCGAGCCAGTGTTTGTTGTTCGTGTGTTCCGGGTGTGTGCGCCATGGTGTTTTGTGCGAGTGTTGATCGATTGCGTCATCGTGTGGGTTTACGTATATATATACATAGGTATCTTACTTACCTATTTATTGTGTACGTACGCGCACACGCACGGGCGCTTATCGAGATGCATTTCGAGAACCACGCCACCAGACGCCACGAACCGCCGCCACGTCGAAAATCTGGCCACGAGCACGCACGCACCGACTGCACCGCACCGCCGCACCGCCACAGGGGATGGCTGGATAACAAAACAAAAGGCCCTTTTCAGGGCCACAAATGTAATCATGTGAAAGATGAGAATTTCACGTTTCTTGAATCAGATGCTCGTCAAAACGTAGTTTATTTACACACAGTATATTACTACTGCCTAATAAATATATAAGAGGTATATCGAGTATATCGCATACACACAAACAAATTTTCGCAGCTAGACATACAACAAAGTATAGGCAATAACAGATAGGAGTACAGAATAATACTATTATTACAGATACATGATCAATATTGCGATAGACAGACACCTAGTACCTACGTATTCCATTGAAAAATTATGTTGCAAATAAATAAATAAATGAATGAATAGTTTTTACACGGACGGACAGAGTCAAAATTCGATATTAAACAAACGAACGCATATACATACATACATAAATAATATACCTACCTCCCTATAAAACCATACTGCCTGTGTGATACATATTATGTACCTATAGATCTGCACCTATAGGATTATTTTCTTCCTAACGTTACACAGTTATCATAAAATACATACTAACAACAGCATAGACGAATAATATAAAAAATATAATACTGTATATATATATATTATATATACAATTACAATAAATAAGTATATAAATCCGAATAGGATAAAAATTATAAAATACTTCTTTTTCTTTTTTTTAACGTTTTGTTGATTTCGGAAATTTTCGCGCCAGACAGAGACAGAGGGCGCTAGTCGCTCGCTCAGTCACCCAGTACAGTACGTACAGTATAAATAGAGGCGACGATCGCTTCTGGATTTTTATTCTCTCACGCACGTTCGAACCGTAGAGGTCCGCTCGTTCACGATCAGTTTTCTCGTCATTATTGTTGTGTTTGTACAGTCAGTTCGCTGTTGTATTGTCTAATAATGGCACGTACTAAGCAGACCGCTCGTAAATCCACCGGCGGTAAGGCGCCGAGGAAGCAGCTCGCCACCAAGGCGGCGCGCAAGAGCGCACCGGCCACCGGCGGAGTGAAGAAGCCCCATCGCTACAGGCCCGGCACTGTGGCTCTCCGTGAGATCCGTCGTTACCAGAAGAGTACAGAGCTGTTGATCCGCAAGCTGCCTTTCCAGCGTCTCGTGCGTGAAATCGCCCAGGACTTCAAGACCGATCTCCGCTTCCAGAGCTCCGCTGTTATGGCACTTCAGGAGGCCAGCGAGGCTTACCTCGTCGGTCTCTTCGAGGACACCAACTTGTGCGCTATCCACGCCAAGCGTGTCACCATCATGCCAAAGGACATTCAGCTCGCTCGCAGGATCAGAGGCGAACGTGCTTAAGGTGTCCCGCGCTTGATCAACGGTTGACCGGCGGTGCGCGCTCACACTAAAAAGGCCCTTTTCAGGGCCACATATGATTCTGACAGTTGAAAATGTTTCTTTACATCGGACGTGTCTTAAAAACGTAGCAACAACAAACATTAATCTTTGTACAACATACATACATACATACATCCATCCAAAAATAAATAAATAAATACATACATACATACATACATACATACATACATACATACCTACCTACCTACCTGCCTGCCTTCCTTCCTTTCATGTAATTTAATTTAATACCTACTATAATAGCATCATGACGATGCCCCCGGATAAGTTTTTGGAAAACACTCTGTATGAATTTATTTTGTCAAAATTTAAGCAGCTTACATTATTATATACATTGATAGATAGATAGATAGATAAAAAGCATGTAATATATATATGTATATATACTTTTTATTTTTATCCTTAAGATATATTTTCATTCATTTATTAGGTTACTATTATCAAAGTTATATTAATGAATTAATACAGAAAAAAAAAAAAAAAAAACATATACAGGGTGTATAACACCATGTATTTTTTTTTATTATTATTTATGGGAAATTCGCAATACAGTATACTATGTCAATCATAAAAATCATAGATTAAATGCCTAAAATCAACCTATAACGAACGCTTCGATAGTCACCTCTCCCCGCTCACTCCGGATAGAATTCCCCGCCGCCGCCGAGACCCCGTCGTGTATATAAATAAAGGCCCAGTGTACGCGAAGCGTATAGCCAGTACTCGTGCGGCACTCGATCGTGGTGCTTCGCTGTTCGTTCGTTGTGTTATCGTAAATTCTACAAACTAACCGAGAAGATGACCGGTCGCGGTAAGGGAGGAAAGGGTCTGGGAAAAGGAGGAGCCAAGCGCCACAGGAAGGTACTTCGTGATAACATCCAGGGTATCACGAAGCCCGCCATCCGTCGTCTGGCTCGCAGAGGAGGCGTGAAACGTATCTCCGGTCTGATCTACGAAGAGACTCGCGGTGTCCTCAAAGTGTTCCTCGAGAACGTGATCCGCGACGCGGTCACCTACACCGAGCACGCCAAGAGGAAGACCGTCACCGCCATGGACGTCGTGTACGCTCTGAAACGCCAGGGTCGCACCCTGTACGGTTTCGGAGGTTAGACCGTGTCTATCCGCCGCGGCCTACGTGTCGTCCGTCGACCAGCTATTCTACAGAACCTACACTATGGTGGACGCGGGTGCGTCGTGCGTTCGTGTACTCTCTATGTGTACACAGTAACGTATCGATTCATGCGTCGTTCAACCATACGTAGGTGCATGTAGATATGCGCACATTAAAAAAAGGCCCTTTTCAGGGCCGCATACGATTCGATATTTTAAATATGTTTCTTTATGCAGAGTTCGTCTAAAAACGTACAACAACATACACGCATATTCTTGGTGGGTGCTTAGTAGTAGCCACTAAATAAAAATAACTAAAAACCGTTTTGTTACATTATATACATACCTACATAATAATATAGAGTGTGGACTAGTCGCTGTTACCTAGTAGCTACTTAGCTGTTGTGTGCAGAAAGGAAGAAGGGTTAATGAAATTAAAAACCGACATAACGTTGTGTCACCTTGTAAGTATATTATGTATGTAAGCATAAAATACATAGGTACTAACTAGTACTAAAAAAATAATACATGTTATATCCTATAGTAGTTAATAAACTTAAACATAGGTACATACGTATTGCAGTAATATATTAGAACTACTATATTATACAATGTTTGTACCTCCTAATTCCTATGCTATTGTTGTTGTTTTCTAAATTCACTCGTGCCCGCCGCGGCGCCGCGCCGCAATCAATCTCGGGCGTAGCCGTCGCTGCTGGCTGCACTGCTGCCGCTGCCGAAGGCGAAGCCGCCTCTGCCGCCGCCACTGCTGCTGCTGCTGCTGCTGCTGCTGCTGCTGCTGCCGCCGCTGAAAAATGCCAACGGAGTATGTTATTCACTAGCGTAGGTATTATCATATTATACGAGACCTGTACATAATAATCAACGTCAAGTAGGTAAATACATCACATGATACCTAGGTGTAGTCTCGATGTTGTCGATTTATGGGACTACCTATGTAGTCCATAAATAGAAAATCAATAAATAACAACAAGAACGACGAACCGACGGACCGAGTTGGGAGTTCGCCGTCGTCGCCGTGTCTTCGAATGCGCGGCGTTAGGTAGGTACTCTGTGCGGTGCCTGCGGGAGGACGGTGCAGCGCAGGCTGCGACCTGTCCTGACCTGTCGAAGGGCACTTTTCTCTTTCGATACTAACAAGAAGAACAAAGCAAAATATATTACCGATTGGTTGCACGTCCTGGACGCGGAGCCTCGAGACCGTCCTTAGCGGACGCGGAGCTCGCCGTGTTTTACGACGCTTCACTTTTAGGCCGATAATTCGTTCGCGTAACTGACGAATATCGACGAGGTCCTGTTACCACACAAGCTCGATATCCTCCTTGTTGGCGGGTCGACCTCGATCGTCACTCACTATCACTTTTATAGAGAAAATAACATTTTGAACTGGACCCACTGGTGCCTCGGTAACCAGCCGCCGAAATAAACAACCGCCCCGGTTCCTATTATGCACTATTCGCGTTCGCACAGGAGCCACGACCTCGTCAAGTTCATGTATTATCCTAATCCGATCACTGTACGCGTCCGCCGCGACGATAAACATTTAAAAAATTTGTTTTATTAGATACGTGTTAGTGAAAACTTTCGAGCCTCCCAAAGAGAAATACGCCCGCGACACAGAGGCGCTCGTTACGGTAAAGTTTCGTCGTCGTTCGGCGTACGCGTTCGAAATTTGAAAAACCTATAAGTGGCGACATCTAAGTCTCTCACTAACCTACTACTACCTAAGTAACTTGTTGTGTATTACACTTACTAGTTCGTGTGTGTTGGTGTTGATCTCGTGCGTTGTAAACAATGGCAGACACAGCAGTCGCAACCGAAGCTCCGGCTCCAGCTACACCGGCGAAGAAGCAGGCGAGGCAGGCTGGCGGTGCGAAGAAGCCGAAGGCGAAGCCCACCCATCCTAAAACATCCGAGATGGTAAACAGCGCTATCAAGGAGATGAAGGAGCGCAGCGGATCTTCGCTGCAGGCGATCAAGAAGTACATCGCCGCTCAGTACAAGGTAGACGCTGAGAAACTAGCTCCGTTCATAAGGAAATACCTGAAGAGCGCCGTCGAGTCTGGCGCTTTGATCCAGACCAAGGGCAAGGGAGCGTCCGGTTCTTTCAAGCTCGAATCGAAATCTGCCGCCGCCAAGAAACCAGCGGGCGCTGCGCCCAAGAAGGCCGCCGCCTCCGCAGCCACGAAGACCAAGAAGGCTACCGCTTCAGCTGCCGGAGCCAAGAGCAAGAAGGCCGCGGCCGCTGCTGCATCTGCGTCCGCCGCATCGGCTTCGCCCTCCAAGGCGAAGTCGTCCGCCGGCGCTGCCGCTAAGGACAAGAAGGCCGCCGCCGCTAAGAAGAAACCGGCGCCCAAGAAGGCCGCCGCTCCGGCCAAGGCCAAGGGAGGCGCCGCACCTAAGGCTAAGAAGACCGCGAAGCCGCCTACAAAGAAACCTAAGGCACCCAAGCCGAAGAAGGCCGCCGCCACCCCTAAATCGAAGCCGGCAGCCAAGAAAGCGTCCGCAGCCAAGAAGTAAACATCTGACGCGCGGCGTTCCCGGTTTACCGGCGACGCGAAACGCGGCGACGGAAGCGGCAGCCGGCGCGGACGTTGCGCCGGCTCGGTTCGGGCTCGGCTCGGCCCGGCTCGGCACGTCCATCCACAACATCCGTGCAGCGCGCTGTCAATGTGATGTGATGTGTGTGTGTGTGACGGTGGCAAGTGTGTGCTTGTGTAGTGGAACTAAACACCATCCACCCACCTTGTGTACCTACTACACCACATCGCTCGGATCGTGGTCGACGTCGACGTCGCCCGCCGTGAACCGTGCGCGCTCCTCACAGCCAGCCAGCCTGCATCGCTTACGTTCGAAGCGTACATCGTCGTCCTCGGGAAGTAGGGCGCTGCGCGCTCGCTCACAGTGTCTCGAGTCTCTGTCAACAGCAACAACAATAAATGAAGAAAATCAAACGGCGACAACAAGATGCTCAGCGGGAGTGTACGCGCTCTCAAACGCGGCGCTCGTAGAGCGCTTCAAAAAAACAGCCCTTTTCAGGGCTAACAATACTATCATGAATATTATTCGTTTCTCATATAAACAGACGAGTCAAAAACGTATCAAATAACTAGGTGCCTACCTAACTAACCATTAAACACGCACGACGCACACACATTAGGTATATAATTATCAAGAAAATCTTTATTGCGAACTAAGTATGTAGGTACAAAAGATCTTATAACTCAGATCTTATATATTGAAAAAGACAAGTACATAATATAAATGTGTATCAAGCATATAGTTTGACATAAGGTTCCTATGTTACTTACAAAACAACACATAACTTACATACAACTCACTAGAATTACGTACCTACAAAAACACATACATAATGTAATAAGTAAATAATTATTTACTTATATATACTTATATACTTTTACTACGCTAGGGCTAGGTTGTTTGTTTGTTATGTGTGTTACACTTGTATACCTGATCGGAAAGAAAAACACTTTCGCAACACTTGTTTACATAAACACTGTGAAATACACGACACAATAATGATCGAAGCTTAGGAATAATTAATCAAAACAATATAAATCAATCTAATCCCGTCAAAAACAGAGAACAACAAAGTAAAAAAACGCGCGCTTCATTCGAATCTGACAGTACTGCCTCCGTTTTCCGCGCGAAATGCAAAAGAAAGCCTAAGGACAAAGACAATTTGATTTTTTTTTTTTTTTTTTTTAATGTCATACATGTATGTAGTGTAGGTATGTGGTGTTTGACTCCTTTTTTTTTTTTCTGTTTGATAATGGCATTTCGCAGCTCAGCCTAGGAATAGAATTTTCGTTTGTTTGTTTTTTTTCTTATTTTTTGTCCACGTGATCGCGCTTGCGCGTTTTGCGAGTTACACTCGCCCGTTCGTCGCTACACACCCCTCCCACTTAGTGAGACGCGCCGGTCGAGTATATAAATGCCGCGGACGCGCGGATTAAAAAATTAGTTGTTCACTCGACTGTCGTCGCGCTCGCACTCAGAGCGTAACTTGGTGATTTTCCGTGATATTCTTAACCAATCTTGACAATGTCCGGTCGTGGTAAAGGTGGCAAGGTTAAGGGGAAGGCAAAGTCCCGGTCCAACCGTGCCGGTCTACAGTTCCCCGTGGGACGTATCCACAGGCTGCTGCGTAACGGTAACTATGCAGAGCGCGTCGGTGCCGGAGCGCCTGTCTACTTGGCCGCCGTGATGGAGTACCTGGCCGCTGAGGTTCTCGAGTTGGCCGGTAACGCGGCCAGAGACAACAAGAAGACCAGGATCATCCCGCGTCATCTGCAACTGGCCATCCGCAACGACGAGGAATTGAACAAGCTCCTATCCGGCGTGACCATCGCTCAGGGTGGTGTGCTGCCTAACATCCAGGCCGTGCTGTTGCCCAAGAAGACCGAGAAGAAGGCTTAAGCGTTGCTTCGATGGGATAATATTGTGTGGTGTATATATGCATGCGTGCATTCATTCGCGCCATGCACTCGTATACCTATTGCAATATTGTATCGCGTCGGACGCGCTGAGCTCGTCGCCCTCGTATGCAACACACATACAAACAAAAGGCCCTTTTCAGGGCCACAATATGATTCGTCGATACATAATCCAATGTTAAAAAGACAGTTTCTTTATCAGTGTCGTCTCAAAACGTACAAGTACAACGCTGTAGACTAGGCATATTAATTACGTGTGCTAGGATGTTACTCGTCACTGCGCTGCGCCGTGATAATTCTTAGGTTAGGTACATGTTACATACCTTCATTTGCGGGGTCCCTGCTGCCTCTGGTGCTGCGTAGCCCCGCGCGCGCGCGCGCTATCGCCGCACGCCGGCACCGTGCGCCGCGCGGCGCACCACCTCGCTGCAGGCGCGCCGTGCTTTGCCTTTCCACGTTACCTGTACAAATTATGTAAATTCATTTATTTATTTAACAGTTTATGTACACATAAATACAGACAAGAATAAATCAAAAATAGATTTGAGAGAATTGTACAAGGGCACAGCTTATCTCACAAGAAATTTCTTCCAGCAGGCCCGTTATGGGAGTGTTAGAATTTAAAAGAGATACAGATAGACTGTGTAAAAAGAAAGAAGATATAACCAATAAATAATCACTAACATTAACTACTTAAATACATATACAAACACACATTCATTGAAATAATAATAAAAACATAAGATAATATGTTTCAATTATTCCTACACATATGACACAGATTTTTATTAATAGCAAGGAAAACCTAGGTACTGTTTGCTGAATAACGTAGGCCTACATAATATGCGTTTGTTACTCATAATCGGTCCAGTTGTTTTTGAGTTTATATATATTGTAATATTTCCTGTACTATAGATATATATGTAATGAATGAATGTATGTATGTATGTATGTATGTATGTATTTAAGTATGTATGTACATTACACAATTGTACATTTATCTGTGAAAATATATGATGTGTTTAATGCATAATTACTGTATTCATTTTCTACAAGCGAATGTTCTCTACTTCTCGTCGTGCAAGCGTCCTCCCCACTCCTCCACTCTCCCTCCCCTCCCGCCCCCCGACCCATTGCCCCACCGCCAGTTTTTCGACGTTGAAAGGGCTACGATTGGTCCGCCGGTTCGTCGATTACGGAGCGGATGCCTTGGTGTTTGCGCCGCCGGCTGCCGCATATATAGAAGTTTGATATATATCGTCGTTTTATATTGCTGCCGAACTCCGTTCCGTCAGCACTATACCCGCTCTCGCTCAAGTCTAGTATTGTGTTTTAACAACAACAATGCCGCCCAAGACAAGTGGTAAAGCCGCCAAGAAATCTGGCAAAGCCCAGAAGAACATCTCCAAAACCGACAAGAAGAAGAAGAAGCACAAGAGGAAGGAGAGCTACGCCATCTACATCTACAAGGTGTTGAAGCAGGTGCACCCCGACACCGGTATCTCCAGCAAGGCCATGTCGATCATGAACTCGTTCGTGAACGACATTTTCGAGCGCATCGCCGCCGAAGCTTCCCGTCTCGCCCACTACAACAAGAGGTCCACCATCACATCGAGGGAGGTCCAAACTTCCGTCAGGCTCCTGCTGCCCGGTGAGCTCGCCAAGCACGCCGTCAGTGAAGGCACCAAGGCCGTCACCAAGTACACCAGCTCTAAATGAGCGGCCGGCAGCTAGCGAAAGCAGCCGCCGACGCCTCCTCGTGACCGCCGCGTTTGTGGACGACGTCGCCGTGTCGTGTCGTGTGTCGCCGAGCCAGTGTTTGTTGTTCGTGTGTTCCGGGTGTGTGCGCCATGGTGTTTTGTGCGAGTGTTGATCGATTGCGTCATCGTGTGGGTTTACGTATATATATACATAGGTATCTTACTTACCTATTTATTGTGTACGTACGCGCACACGCACGGGCGCTTATCGAGATGCATTTCGAGAACCACGCCACCAGACGCCACGAACCGCCGCCACGTCGAAAATCTGGCCACGAGCACGCACGCACCGACTGCACCGCACCGCCGCACCGCCACAGGGGATGGCTGGATAACAAAACAAAAGGCCCTTTTCAGGGCCACAAATGTAATCATGTGAAAGATGAGAATTTCACGTTTCTTGAATCAGATGCTCGTCAAAACGTAGTTTATTTACACACAGTATATTACTACTGCCTAATAAATATATAAGAGGTATATCGAGTATATCGCATACACACAAACAAATTTTCGCAGCTAGACATACAACAAAGTATAGGCAATAACAGATAGGAGTACAGAATAATACTATTATTACAGATACATGATCAATATTGCGATAGACAGACACCTAGTACCTACGTATTCCATTGAAAAATTATGTTGCAAATAAATAAATAAATGAATGAATAGTTTTTACACGGACGGACAGAGTCAAAATTCGATATTAAACAAACGAACGCATATACATACATACATAAATAATATACCTACCTCCCTATAAAACCATACTGCCTGTGTGATACATATTATGTACCTATAGATCTGCACCTATAGGATTATTTTCTTCCTAACGTTACACAGTTATCATAAAATACATACTAACAACAGCATAGACGAATAATATAAAAAATATAATACTGTATATATATATATTATATATACAATTACAATAAATAAGTATATAAATCCGAATAGGATAAAAATTATAAAATACTTCTTTTTCTTTTTTTTAACGTTTTGTTGATTTCGGAAATTTTCGCGCCAGACAGAGACAGAGGGCGCTAGTCGCTCGCTCAGTCACCCAGTACAGTACGTACAGTATAAATAGAGGCGACGATCGCTTCTGGATTTTTATTCTCTCACGCACGTTCGAACCGTAGAGGTCCGCTCGTTCACGATCAGTTTTCTCGTCATTATTGTTGTGTTTGTACAGTCAGTTCGCTGTTGTATTGTCTAATAATGGCACGTACTAAGCAGACCGCTCGTAAATCCACCGGCGGTAAGGCGCCGAGGAAGCAGCTCGCCACCAAGGCGGCGCGCAAGAGCGCACCGGCCACCGGCGGAGTGAAGAAGCCCCATCGCTACAGGCCCGGCACTGTGGCTCTCCGTGAGATCCGTCGTTACCAGAAGAGTACAGAGCTGTTGATCCGCAAGCTGCCTTTCCAGCGTCTCGTGCGTGAAATCGCCCAGGACTTCAAGACCGATCTCCGCTTCCAGAGCTCCGCTGTTATGGCACTTCAGGAGGCCAGCGAGGCTTACCTCGTCGGTCTCTTCGAGGACACCAACTTGTGCGCTATCCACGCCAAGCGTGTCACCATCATGCCAAAGGACATTCAGCTCGCTCGCAGGATCAGAGGCGAACGTGCTTAAGGTGTCCCGCGCTTGATCAACGGTTGACCGGCGGTGCGCGCTCACACTAAAAAGGCCCTTTTCAGGGCCACATATGATTCTGACAGTTGAAAATGTTTCTTTACATCGGACGTGTCTTAAAAACGTAGCAACAACAAACATTAATCTTTGTACAACATACATACATACATACATCCATCCAAAAATAAATAAATAAATACATACATACATACATACATACATACATACATACATACCTACCTACCTACCTGCCTGCCTTCCTTCCTTTCATGTAATTTAATTTAATACCTACTATAATAGCATCATGACGATGCCCCCGGATAAGTTTTTGGAAAACACTCTGTATGAATTTATTTTGTCAAAATTTAAGCAGCTTACATTATTATATACATTGATAGATAGATAGATAGATAAAAAGCATGTAATATATATATGTATATATACTTTTTATTTTTATCCTTAAGATATATTTTCATTCATTTATTAGGTTACTATTATCAAAGTTATATTAATGAATTAATACAGAAAAAAAAAAAAAAAAAACATATACAGGGTGTATAACACCATGTATTTTTTTTTATTATTATTTATGGGAAATTCGCAATACAGTATACTATGTCAATCATAAAAATCATAGATTAAATGCCTAAAATCAACCTATAACGAACGCTTCGATAGTCACCTCTCCCCGCTCACTCCGGATAGAATTCCCCGCCGCCGCCGAGACCCCGTCGTGTATATAAATAAAGGCCCAGTGTACGCGAAGCGTATAGCCAGTACTCGTGCGGCACTCGATCGTGGTGCTTCGCTGTTCGTTCGTTGTGTTATCGTAAATTCTACAAACTAACCGAGAAGATGACCGGTCGCGGTAAGGGAGGAAAGGGTCTGGGAAAAGGAGGAGCCAAGCGCCACAGGAAGGTACTTCGTGATAACATCCAGGGTATCACGAAGCCCGCCATCCGTCGTCTGGCTCGCAGAGGAGGCGTGAAACGTATCTCCGGTCTGATCTACGAAGAGACTCGCGGTGTCCTCAAAGTGTTCCTCGAGAACGTGATCCGCGACGCGGTCACCTACACCGAGCACGCCAAGAGGAAGACCGTCACCGCCATGGACGTCGTGTACGCTCTGAAACGCCAGGGTCGCACCCTGTACGGTTTCGGAGGTTAGACCGTGTCTATCCGCCGCGGCCTACGTGTCGTCCGTCGACCAGCTATTCTACAGAACCTACACTATGGTGGACGCGGGTGCGTCGTGCGTTCGTGTACTCTCTATGTGTACACAGTAACGTATCGATTCATGCGTCGTTCAACCATACGTAGGTGCATGTAGATATGCGCACATTAAAAAAAGGCCCTTTTCAGGGCCGCATACGATTCGATATTTTAAATATGTTTCTTTATGCAGAGTTCGTCTAAAAACGTACAACAACATACACGCATATTCTTGGTGGGTGCTTAGTAGTAGCCACTAAATAAAAATAACTAAAAACCGTTTTGTTACATTATATACATACCTACATAATAATATAGAGTGTGGACTAGTCGCTGTTACCTAGTAGCTACTTAGCTGTTGTGTGCAGAAAGGAAGAAGGGTTAATGAAATTAAAAACCGACATAACGTTGTGTCACCTTGTAAGTATATTATGTATGTAAGCATAAAATACATAGGTACTAACTAGTACTAAAAAAATAATACATGTTATATCCTATAGTAGTTAATAAACTTAAACATAGGTACATACGTATTGCAGTAATATATTAGAACTACTATATTATACAATGTTTGTACCTCCTAATTCCTATGCTATTGTTGTTGTTTTCTAAATTCACTCGTGCCCGCCGCGGCGCCGCGCCGCAATCAATCTCGGGCGTAGCCGTCGCTGCTGGCTGCACTGCTGCCGCTGCCGAAGGCGAAGCCGCCTCTGCCGCCGCCACTGCTGCTGCTGCTGCTGCTGCTGCTGCTGCTGCTGCCGCCGCTGAAAAATGCCAACGGAGTATGTTATTCACTAGCGTAGGTATTATCATATTATACGAGACCTGTACATAATAATCAACGTCAAGTAGGTAAATACATCACATGATACCTAGGTGTAGTCTCGATGTTGTCGATTTATGGGACTACCTATGTAGTCCATAAATAGAAAATCAATAAATAACAACAAGAACGACGAACCGACGGACCGAGTTGGGAGTTCGCCGTCGTCGCCGTGTCTTCGAATGCGCGGCGTTAGGTAGGTACTCTGTGCGGTGCCTGCGGGAGGACGGTGCAGCGCAGGCTGCGACCTGTCCTGACCTGTCGAAGGGCACTTTTCTCTTTCGATACTAACAAGAAGAACAAAGCAAAATATATTACCGATTGGTTGCACGTCCTGGACGCGGAGCCTCGAGACCGTCCTTAGCGGACGCGGAGCTCGCCGTGTTTTACGACGCTTCACTTTTAGGCCGATAATTCGTTCGCGTAACTGACGAATATCGACGAGGTCCTGTTACCACACAAGCTCGATATCCTCCTTGTTGGCGGGTCGACCTCGATCGTCACTCACTATCACTTTTATAGAGAAAATAACATTTTGAACTGGACCCACTGGTGCCTCGGTAACCAGCCGCCGAAATAAACAACCGCCCCGGTTCCTATTATGCACTATTCGCGTTCGCACAGGAGCCACGACCTCGTCAAGTTCATGTATTATCCTAATCCGATCACTGTACGCGTCCGCCGCGACGATAAACATTTAAAAAATTTGTTTTATTAGATACGTGTTAGTGAAAACTTTCGAGCCTCCCAAAGAGAAATACGCCCGCGACACAGAGGCGCTCGTTACGGTAAAGTTTCGTCGTCGTTCGGCGTACGCGTTCGAAATTTGAAAAACCTATAAGTGGCGACATCTAAGTCTCTCACTAACCTACTACTACCTAAGTAACTTGTTGTGTATTACACTTACTAGTTCGTGTGTGTTGGTGTTGATCTCGTGCGTTGTAAACAATGGCAGACACAGCAGTCGCAACCGAAGCTCCGGCTCCAGCTACACCGGCGAAGAAGCAGGCGAGGCAGGCTGGCGGTGCGAAGAAGCCGAAGGCGAAGCCCACCCATCCTAAAACATCCGAGATGGTAAACAGCGCTATCAAGGAGATGAAGGAGCGCAGCGGATCTTCGCTGCAGGCGATCAAGAAGTACATCGCCGCTCAGTACAAGGTAGACGCTGAGAAACTAGCTCCGTTCATAAGGAAATACCTGAAGAGCGCCGTCGAGTCTGGCGCTTTGATCCAGACCAAGGGCAAGGGAGCGTCCGGTTCTTTCAAGCTCGAATCGAAATCTGCCGCCGCCAAGAAACCAGCGGGCGCTGCGCCCAAGAAGGCCGCCGCCTCCGCAGCCACGAAGACCAAGAAGGCTACCGCTTCAGCTGCCGGAGCCAAGAGCAAGAAGGCCGCGGCCGCTGCTGCATCTGCGTCCGCCGCATCGGCTTCGCCCTCCAAGGCGAAGTCGTCCGCCGGCGCTGCCGCTAAGGACAAGAAGGCCGCCGCCGCTAAGAAGAAACCGGCGCCCAAGAAGGCCGCCGCTCCGGCCAAGGCCAAGGGAGGCGCCGCACCTAAGGCTAAGAAGACCGCGAAGCCGCCTACAAAGAAACCTAAGGCACCCAAGCCGAAGAAGGCCGCCGCCACCCCTAAATCGAAGCCGGCAGCCAAGAAAGCGTCCGCAGCCAAGAAGTAAACATCTGACGCGCGGCGTTCCCGGTTTACCGGCGACGCGAAACGCGGCGACGGAAGCGGCAGCCGGCGCGGACGTTGCGCCGGCTCGGTTCGGGCTCGGCTCGGCCCGGCTCGGCACGTCCATCCACAACATCCGTGCAGCGCGCTGTCAATGTGATGTGATGTGTGTGTGTGTGACGGTGGCAAGTGTGTGCTTGTGTAGTGGAACTAAACACCATCCACCCACCTTGTGTACCTACTACACCACATCGCTCGGATCGTGGTCGACGTCGACGTCGCCCGCCGTGAACCGTGCGCGCTCCTCACAGCCAGCCAGCCTGCATCGCTTACGTTCGAAGCGTACATCGTCGTCCTCGGGAAGTAGGGCGCTGCGCGCTCGCTCACAGTGTCTCGAGTCTCTGTCAACAGCAACAACAATAAATGAAGAAAATCAAACGGCGACAACAAGATGCTCAGCGGGAGTGTACGCGCTCTCAAACGCGGCGCTCGTAGAGCGCTTCAAAAAAACAGCCCTTTTCAGGGCTAACAATACTATCATGAATATTATTCGTTTCTCATATAAACAGACGAGTCAAAAACGTATCAAATAACTAGGTGCCTACCTAACTAACCATTAAACACGCACGACGCACACACATTAGGTATATAATTATCAAGAAAATCTTTATTGCGAACTAAGTATGTAGGTACAAAAGATCTTATAACTCAGATCTTATATATTGAAAAAGACAAGTACATAATATAAATGTGTATCAAGCATATAGTTTGACATAAGGTTCCTATGTTACTTACAAAACAACACATAACTTACATACAACTCACTAGAATTACGTACCTACAAAAACACATACATAATGTAATAAGTAAATAATTATTTACTTATATATACTTATATACTTTTACTACGCTAGGGCTAGGTTGTTTGTTTGTTATGTGTGTTACACTTGTATACCTGATCGGAAAGAAAAACACTTTCGCAACACTTGTTTACATAAACACTGTGAAATACACGACACAATAATGATCGAAGCTTAGGAATAATTAATCAAAACAATATAAATCAATCTAATCCCGTCAAAAACAGAGAACAACAAAGTAAAAAAACGCGCGCTTCATTCGAATCTGACAGTACTGCCTCCGTTTTCCGCGCGAAATGCAAAAGAAAGCCTAAGGACAAAGACAATTTGATTTTTTTTTTTTTTTTTTTTAATGTCATACATGTATGTAGTGTAGGTATGTGGTGTTTGACTCCTTTTTTTTTTTTCTGTTTGATAATGGCATTTCGCAGCTCAGCCTAGGAATAGAATTTTCGTTTGTTTGTTTTTTTTCTTATTTTTTGTCCACGTGATCGCGCTTGCGCGTTTTGCGAGTTACACTCGCCCGTTCGTCGCTACACACCCCTCCCACTTAGTGAGACGCGCCGGTCGAGTATATAAATGCCGCGGACGCGCGGATTAAAAAATTAGTTGTTCACTCGACTGTCGTCGCGCTCGCACTCAGAGCGTAACTTGGTGATTTTCCGTGATATTCTTAACCAATCTTGACAATGTCCGGTCGTGGTAAAGGTGGCAAGGTTAAGGGGAAGGCAAAGTCCCGGTCCAACCGTGCCGGTCTACAGTTCCCCGTGGGACGTATCCACAGGCTGCTGCGTAACGGTAACTATGCAGAGCGCGTCGGTGCCGGAGCGCCTGTCTACTTGGCCGCCGTGATGGAGTACCTGGCCGCTGAGGTTCTCGAGTTGGCCGGTAACGCGGCCAGAGACAACAAGAAGACCAGGATCATCCCGCGTCATCTGCAACTGGCCATCCGCAACGACGAGGAATTGAACAAGCTCCTATCCGGCGTGACCATCGCTCAGGGTGGTGTGCTGCCTAACATCCAGGCCGTGCTGTTGCCCAAGAAGACCGAGAAGAAGGCTTAAGCGTTGCTTCGATGGGATAATATTGTGTGGTGTATATATGCATGCGTGCATTCATTCGCGCCATGCACTCGTATACCTATTGCAATATTGTATCGCGTCGGACGCGCTGAGCTCGTCGCCCTCGTATGCAACACACATACAAACAAAAGGCCCTTTTCAGGGCCACAATATGATTCGTCGATACATAATCCAATGTTAAAAAGACAGTTTCTTTATCAGTGTCGTCTCAAAACGTACAAGTACAACGCTGTAGACTAGGCATATTAATTACGTGTGCTAGGATGTTACTCGTCACTGCGCTGCGCCGTGATAATTCTTAGGTTAGGTACATGTTACATACCTTCATTTGCGGGGTCCCTGCTGCCTCTGGTGCTGCGTAGCCCCGCGCGCGCGCGCGCTATCGCCGCACGCCGGCACCGTGCGCCGCGCGGCGCACCACCTCGCTGCAGGCGCGCCGTGCTTTGCCTTTCCACGTTACCTGTACAAATTATGTAAATTCATTTATTTATTTAACAGTTTATGTACACATAAATACAGACAAGAATAAATCAAAAATAGATTTGAGAGAATTGTACAAGGGCACAGCTTATCTCACAAGAAATTTCTTCCAGCAGGCCCGTTATGGGAGTGTTAGAATTTAAAAGAGATACAGATAGACTGTGTAAAAAGAAAGAAGATATAACCAATAAATAATCACTAACATTAACTACTTAAATACATATACAAACACACATTCATTGAAATAATAATAAAAACATAAGATAATATGTTTCAATTATTCCTACACATATGACACAGATTTTTATTAATAGCAAGGAAAACCTAGGTACTGTTTGCTGAATAACGTAGGCCTACATAATATGCGTTTGTTACTCATAATCGGTCCAGTTGTTTTTGAGTTTATATATATTGTAATATTTCCTGTACTATAGATATATATGTAATGAATGAATGTATGTATGTATGTATGTATGTATGTATTTAAGTATGTATGTACATTACACAATTGTACATTTATCTGTGAAAATATATGATGTGTTTAATGCATAATTACTGTATTCATTTTCTACAAGCGAATGTTCTCTACTTCTCGTCGTGCAAGCGTCCTCCCCACTCCTCCACTCTCCCTCCCCTCCCGCCCCCCGACCCATTGCCCCACCGCCAGTTTTTCGACGTTGAAAGGGCTACGATTGGTCCGCCGGTTCGTCGATTACGGAGCGGATGCCTTGGTGTTTGCGCCGCCGGCTGCCGCATATATAGAAGTTTGATATATATCGTCGTTTTATATTGCTGCCGAACTCCGTTCCGTCAGCACTATACCCGCTCTCGCTCAAGTCTAGTATTGTGTTTTAACAACAACAATGCCGCCCAAGACAAGTGGTAAAGCCGCCAAGAAATCTGGCAAAGCCCAGAAGAACATCTCCAAAACCGACAAGAAGAAGAAGAAGCACAAGAGGAAGGAGAGCTACGCCATCTACATCTACAAGGTGTTGAAGCAGGTGCACCCCGACACCGGTATCTCCAGCAAGGCCATGTCGATCATGAACTCGTTCGTGAACGACATTTTCGAGCGCATCGCCGCCGAAGCTTCCCGTCTCGCCCACTACAACAAGAGGTCCACCATCACATCGAGGGAGGTCCAAACTTCCGTCAGGCTCCTGCTGCCCGGTGAGCTCGCCAAGCACGCCGTCAGTGAAGGCACCAAGGCCGTCACCAAGTACACCAGCTCTAAATGAGCGGCCGGCAGCTAGCGAAAGCAGCCGCCGACGCCTCCTCGTGACCGCCGCGTTTGTGGACGACGTCGCCGTGTCGTGTCGTGTGTCGCCGAGCCAGTGTTTGTTGTTCGTGTGTTCCGGGTGTGTGCGCCATGGTGTTTTGTGCGAGTGTTGATCGATTGCGTCATCGTGTGGGTTTACGTATATATATACATAGGTATCTTACTTACCTATTTATTGTGTACGTACGCGCACACGCACGGGCGCTTATCGAGATGCATTTCGAGAACCACGCCACCAGACGCCACGAACCGCCGCCACGTCGAAAATCTGGCCACGAGCACGCACGCACCGACTGCACCGCACCGCCGCACCGCCACAGGGGATGGCTGGATAACAAAACAAAAGGCCCTTTTCAGGGCCACAAATGTAATCATGTGAAAGATGAGAATTTCACGTTTCTTGAATCAGATGCTCGTCAAAACGTAGTTTATTTACACACAGTATATTACTACTGCCTAATAAATATATAAGAGGTATATCGAGTATATCGCATACACACAAACAAATTTTCGCAGCTAGACATACAACAAAGTATAGGCAATAACAGATAGGAGTACAGAATAATACTATTATTACAGATACATGATCAATATTGCGATAGACAGACACCTAGTACCTACGTATTCCATTGAAAAATTATGTTGCAAATAAATAAATAAATGAATGAATAGTTTTTACACGGACGGACAGAGTCAAAATTCGATATTAAACAAACGAACGCATATACATACATACATAAATAATATACCTACCTCCCTATAAAACCATACTGCCTGTGTGATACATATTATGTACCTATAGATCTGCACCTATAGGATTATTTTCTTCCTAACGTTACACAGTTATCATAAAATACATACTAACAACAGCATAGACGAATAATATAAAAAATATAATACTGTATATATATATATTATATATACAATTACAATAAATAAGTATATAAATCCGAATAGGATAAAAATTATAAAATACTTCTTTTTCTTTTTTTTAACGTTTTGTTGATTTCGGAAATTTTCGCGCCAGACAGAGACAGAGGGCGCTAGTCGCTCGCTCAGTCACCCAGTACAGTACGTACAGTATAAATAGAGGCGACGATCGCTTCTGGATTTTTATTCTCTCACGCACGTTCGAACCGTAGAGGTCCGCTCGTTCACGATCAGTTTTCTCGTCATTATTGTTGTGTTTGTACAGTCAGTTCGCTGTTGTATTGTCTAATAATGGCACGTACTAAGCAGACCGCTCGTAAATCCACCGGCGGTAAGGCGCCGAGGAAGCAGCTCGCCACCAAGGCGGCGCGCAAGAGCGCACCGGCCACCGGCGGAGTGAAGAAGCCCCATCGCTACAGGCCCGGCACTGTGGCTCTCCGTGAGATCCGTCGTTACCAGAAGAGTACAGAGCTGTTGATCCGCAAGCTGCCTTTCCAGCGTCTCGTGCGTGAAATCGCCCAGGACTTCAAGACCGATCTCCGCTTCCAGAGCTCCGCTGTTATGGCACTTCAGGAGGCCAGCGAGGCTTACCTCGTCGGTCTCTTCGAGGACACCAACTTGTGCGCTATCCACGCCAAGCGTGTCACCATCATGCCAAAGGACATTCAGCTCGCTCGCAGGATCAGAGGCGAACGTGCTTAAGGTGTCCCGCGCTTGATCAACGGTTGACCGGCGGTGCGCGCTCACACTAAAAAGGCCCTTTTCAGGGCCACATATGATTCTGACAGTTGAAAATGTTTCTTTACATCGGACGTGTCTTAAAAACGTAGCAACAACAAACATTAATCTTTGTACAACATACATACATACATACATCCATCCAAAAATAAATAAATAAATACATACATACATACATACATACATACATACATACATACCTACCTACCTACCTGCCTGCCTTCCTTCCTTTCATGTAATTTAATTTAATACCTACTATAATAGCATCATGACGATGCCCCCGGATAAGTTTTTGGAAAACACTCTGTATGAATTTATTTTGTCAAAATTTAAGCAGCTTACATTATTATATACATTGATAGATAGATAGATAGATAAAAAGCATGTAATATATATATGTATATATACTTTTTATTTTTATCCTTAAGATATATTTTCATTCATTTATTAGGTTACTATTATCAAAGTTATATTAATGAATTAATACAGAAAAAAAAAAAAAAAAAACATATACAGGGTGTATAACACCATGTATTTTTTTTTATTATTATTTATGGGAAATTCGCAATACAGTATACTATGTCAATCATAAAAATCATAGATTAAATGCCTAAAATCAACCTATAACGAACGCTTCGATAGTCACCTCTCCCCGCTCACTCCGGATAGAATTCCCCGCCGCCGCCGAGACCCCGTCGTGTATATAAATAAAGGCCCAGTGTACGCGAAGCGTATAGCCAGTACTCGTGCGGCACTCGATCGTGGTGCTTCGCTGTTCGTTCGTTGTGTTATCGTAAATTCTACAAACTAACCGAGAAGATGACCGGTCGCGGTAAGGGAGGAAAGGGTCTGGGAAAAGGAGGAGCCAAGCGCCACAGGAAGGTACTTCGTGATAACATCCAGGGTATCACGAAGCCCGCCATCCGTCGTCTGGCTCGCAGAGGAGGCGTGAAACGTATCTCCGGTCTGATCTACGAAGAGACTCGCGGTGTCCTCAAAGTGTTCCTCGAGAACGTGATCCGCGACGCGGTCACCTACACCGAGCACGCCAAGAGGAAGACCGTCACCGCCATGGACGTCGTGTACGCTCTGAAACGCCAGGGTCGCACCCTGTACGGTTTCGGAGGTTAGACCGTGTCTATCCGCCGCGGCCTACGTGTCGTCCGTCGACCAGCTATTCTACAGAACCTACACTATGGTGGACGCGGGTGCGTCGTGCGTTCGTGTACTCTCTATGTGTACACAGTAACGTATCGATTCATGCGTCGTTCAACCATACGTAGGTGCATGTAGATATGCGCACATTAAAAAAAGGCCCTTTTCAGGGCCGCATACGATTCGATATTTTAAATATGTTTCTTTATGCAGAGTTCGTCTAAAAACGTACAACAACATACACGCATATTCTTGGTGGGTGCTTAGTAGTAGCCACTAAATAAAAATAACTAAAAACCGTTTTGTTACATTATATACATACCTACATAATAATATAGAGTGTGGACTAGTCGCTGTTACCTAGTAGCTACTTAGCTGTTGTGTGCAGAAAGGAAGAAGGGTTAATGAAATTAAAAACCGACATAACGTTGTGTCACCTTGTAAGTATATTATGTATGTAAGCATAAAATACATAGGTACTAACTAGTACTAAAAAAATAATACATGTTATATCCTATAGTAGTTAATAAACTTAAACATAGGTACATACGTATTGCAGTAATATATTAGAACTACTATATTATACAATGTTTGTACCTCCTAATTCCTATGCTATTGTTGTTGTTTTCTAAATTCACTCGTGCCCGCCGCGGCGCCGCGCCGCAATCAATCTCGGGCGTAGCCGTCGCTGCTGGCTGCACTGCTGCCGCTGCCGAAGGCGAAGCCGCCTCTGCCGCCGCCACTGCTGCTGCTGCTGCTGCTGCTGCTGCTGCTGCTGCCGCCGCTGAAAAATGCCAACGGAGTATGTTATTCACTAGCGTAGGTATTATCATATTATACGAGACCTGTACATAATAATCAACGTCAAGTAGGTACAGGGGCGTATTTACCCTAGGGCTAAAGGGGCTACAGCCCGGGGCGGCAGGCGGCGAAGGGCGGCCCAGGGGCGGCCGGCAGGCCGCCCTTGGGCTCTAGGTTGGAGGATTAAAAAAGTACAGAACAATATTTTAGGACGTAAGCCTAGAACGGCCCTGAGCCATCTTTCCACATGTTGATTTCATGTCTTAAGGATTTAAAGTATGAAAGCCGGCCTTTGTTCTTTTCTGAACCAGTGGAATAGTCTAATTTTTTTCCGCCTCGGTATTTTTTTGAAGGAAATCTAAAGAAAAAAAAAACCGGCCAAGTGCGAGTCGGGCTCGCGCACCGAGGGTTCCGTACAAATCCTGTATAAATAAAAAGTGACTTTCGCGCAAACCGTTCAGTTTAGAACAATCATAGTTATGGTAATTTTGTGAGAGTCATAATAGTTAATATTTTTTATTTTATAATGTAACCAGAATAGTAGGCCAGTACCTTGTAAGTTTTTTTATTAAAGTTATTTATTTACAACATTTTATAGTCATCATTCAGAAATCTGATTGAAAATAACTAATTATGCCTTAAAGGTCATTGGGCACATCTGACCCGCTTTGCAAAAAGTGGCGGACATGAATCAAAGTAGTTTTAAATTGTGGAGTAGTAAAATAAGAACTTTTAAAATAGTATGACGTTTATTTGAATAAAAATAAATTAAAATTCCATGGAGACGAATGTCCAGGATAGTTAAAAAAATATAAAAGACAAGCAGTTTCAGAGGTTTGTACAATGTACAGGTTGTAGTGCTAGTTTTTATTGTTAAAGACTTTTCATAAAGAAGGAAGATGCCAATTCGGATGACCAGGATCTGATAAGGATCTGGAAACCCTGATAAAGAGGGGAACTCTTGAATATTGTAGGCACGCATCAAGTCAAAACCAGACATGTGAGTGTATTTTTGAGGGTATTGGTAAACAGTGAAGGTTTGGAGCTGATTTGATTATGGAGACCACATTGAGTCGAGGGAACTCCTGAACGGTATGTTGCAACTACCACGTGTTTGGGCTTATTTAATTCGTATTGGCGAAGACTTTCCACATAGATAGGTTTGACTGCCATTGCGGGATCGATAGCAAAGATCAGATATAGTTATGGGAACTCCTTTATAATTTATAGCAGTAACCTTGTGTCCAACACAAGCTTATTTTATTTTAGGTGATGAGAATTCTAAAACTACTAACTTGGGTTAAAGCAGGAATTGCAGGAATGGGATCTTTTATTTTTGAGGGATTAATCACCTAACGAGCCCCAGTATCAGGTTTTTTTCGAAACCGCCTGACGACTTGTAACTGTCGAAATGTAACAACGACTGCTAGAGAGAAGGATTCGGGGCTGCTGGCTTTACGTTTCTAGAGCCTTGACAAAAGTGTAATTCTGTCCCTTCCTTTGTCTTATAAAGTCGGCTTTATTTTATTTTGTAAATAGTTCTCATTTGGTTTATATATCTCAATACCCACATTCCCAGTCGTAACTTGTAATGGTGGGTCGTAATGGTCATAATGGTCTTTATCAAAATGAATTTAAAAAGCATTTTACAAACAAATCCAACTTCAAACATATAAAAAAGTAACAAGAAAACAAAAACAAGAAAGGAAGGAAGAAGATGTTAGGTGCATCGGTCTAGAAGTCGTAACACGACGTAACTAAAACACACCGTTGAAGAGTTCTCTCGACTTTCTCACGTCCATCATCAGGTAAGCTCTAAACCTTCACTGTTTGATAGTATCATCAGACATACACCTGAGAATCAAATTTTAACCCTATGCATGCCTACAATTTCTGATAGTTGCCCTCGATTTCTCAGGATTTCCATCATCAGATGCTGACCTGATGATAATGGAAATAAACGGCGAGTATACTCTTTCACTACAAAGAAATGATTTCTCAAATCCGTCAAACTTGGTCGTTCAAATTCCCCATTGAAATTAGGAAAATATTTGATGTTTAAACCTGATTTTCTCTAATAGTTCACATTGATGCGACTAATGTCATAGTAAATCAGAGCCTTATAACATTATACTGGGCTATATTTCGTTCGTGTCCGCCGTGGGTATGGTTTCCATACTAAGGTGCCCAATGACCTTTGAATGATTTAGAATTTTTCACAGTTTAAAGGCAATTATATTTAAGAAGTGTTTTATATGAATTTCAACTTTAATATCTCTACGCGTTCATGTGAAAAAGGGTAGGTAGTAAGTTTATATTTATTAAAAAAACTAGCTTCTGCCAGCGGTTTCACCCGCATCCCGTGGGAACTACTTCCCGTACCGGGATAAAAAGTAGCTTATAGCCTTCCTCGATAAATGGGCTATCTAACACTGAAAGAAATTTTCAAATCGGACCAGTAGTTCCTGAGATTAGCGCGTTCAAACAAACAAACAAACTCTTCAGCTTTATAATATTAGTATAGATATTTTATGTCATGTAAGCAAAAATAATATTTTAATATTTTATGTAACTTCAAATTTATCATTTTCGCAATTTTTCCTTTATCTGTACTATATAACGGTGCTTCGTGCCGAATTTCAAGATTCTGTGTTCACGGGAAGTACCTTGTAGATTTTGATTCCCTAGCGTGTGACGGAAATTCGTCTAAGGTGTCGGTATAAACTGCTGTATCTTTTGATCGCCTTAACTTAGAAGTTTCATTTTTTCACTGCTTAAAGGGACAATAGACCTGAGTATTTCATGTCTGAATGGATGAATTTCAGCTTGATACGTCCACGCGTTCTTGAGATAAAGGGTCTTGACAGACAGACAGACAGACAGACAGACAGACAGACAGACGGACAATTTAAAAGTTTAGTGGCATTTCCTTATAAGTATCCAAATTGCGATGCGTATATTTCTTAGTACTGCAGTGACAAACTGTAGTGCAGAACGCTCAGTTTTAAAAAGAATAAAAAACTATTTAAGATTGAGTCTTATCGAAGAAAGGCTGAATAATTTGGCAATTTTGAACATTGAAGCTGATTTAAGTAATAAAATTGATTACGATGATGTAATAAAGAAGTTTGTTACGAATTTTGTACACAAAAAAAAAATGTAAAATATATATTTTTTTGTTTTCTTTCATTCCTTGATGGGGCGGAAAACTACAGGAGCCCAGGGCGCGCAATCTTTAAATACGCCCCTGAGTAGGTAAATACATCACATGATACCTAGGTGTAGTCTCGATGTTGTCGATTTATGGGACTACCTATGTAGTCCATAAATAGAAAATCAATAAATAACAACAAGAACGACGAACCGACGGACCGAGTTGGGAGTTCGCCGTCGTCGCCGTGTCTTCGAATGCGCGGCGTTAGGTAGGTACTCTGTGCGGTGCCTGCGGGAGGACGGTGCAGCGCAGGCTGCGACCTGTCCTGACCTGTCGAAGGGCACTTTTCTCTTTCGATACTAACAAGAAGAACAAAGCAAAATATATTACCGATTGGTTGCACGTCCTGGACGCGGAGCCTCGAGACCGTCCTTAGCGGACGCGGAGCTCGCCGTGTTTTACGACGCTTCACTTTTAGGCCGATAATTCGTTCGCGTAACTGACGAATATCGACGAGGTCCTGTTACCACACAAGCTCGATATCCTCCTTGTTGGCGGGTCGACCTCGATCGTCACTCACTATCACTTTTATAGAGAAAATAACATTTTGAACTGGACCCACTGGTGCCTCGGTAACCAGCCGCCGAAATAAACAACCGCCCCGGTTCCTATTATGCACTATTCGCGTTCGCACAGGAGCCACGACCTCGTCAAGTTCATGTATTATCCTAATCCGATCACTGTACGCGTCCGCCGCGACGATAAACATTTAAAAAATTTGTTTTATTAGATACGTGTTAGTGAAAACTTTCGAGCCTCCCAAAGAGAAATACGCCCGCGACACAGAGGTGCCCGACGCCCGACTCCCGACCAGGGTCTGTCAAGTTTGTTCTACGAATTGCATTAAGGTGGGCTTGAAAACAAGAGAGAGTCAACGACATCAGAGTAAAAGAGATAAATATATAATGTTGCCACCAAAAATACAATTTCGTATTCTCCCTAATAATGAGCGTATAAATTGATTTTTAAAGTAAATTACCCTTGAAGATACTTTTAGCTATTATTCTAATGCCAAAAAATATACTTAGTTGAGAAATATTAGATATAAAATTTAATATTACTTATTAGAAAATATATATGGGGGATTATGTGTGGCAACACTAATGTCCGGACGCCATATTGGTTTTGACATTGTTGACGTCACAAGAAAAATGTCTGCGGCCGGTTGCGCACCATTTTATCTTGTACTAATGTTTATTTGTAATAAATAAACTACTTCCATTTAATTCTACATACATTGATAACGTTGAGTCGAGCTTGCTCCTCCGTTGCTGTGTTTTGGTGAAATTAAGTGTGTATTTGTGAGATATAGACTCGGTGTTGAGACAGTGACTTGTTTGATTTTGTTTTGTGTTTAATTCGCGATGAGTTCACAAAAAGAAAACACAAGAATCTGCTGCTTGTGTGGATCTTCACCTTCTAAAGATCCCAGCATCACTTTGCATCGGTTTCCAAAGCCTGGCACTAAAAATGCTCTGCGGTATGTACACTCCATGCTATTCGTCTTAGACGACATAGAATACCACATTTATTGTTAATTCCGCTTCTAACTACCACAAACTCACGTAACATATATACCTATATACTTAAGTCCCAACTTTCCTTGCCAAAAATCATTAGGTACTTACTATAAAAAGTTTTCTTGCTTACACCATTCCCGTATCTAATATAACATCTCTTTCAATCAAAGCGAAGACTACCCACTGACATGATATAATAATATCTTAACTCGGAAAATGATTAAAATAGTGTGTAATTTGAGAGCAGTGGTGGCCGAGTGGTAACTGCCCCAACTTACGAGTGGTAGGTCGCGGGTTCAAACCCGATCTGGCGCATAACTTTGTGTAATTTATTTCGTCACTACTGCTCTCAAAACGGTGAAGGAAAACATCGTGAGGAAACCAGCATGTCCTAGAACCAAAAAAAAATTCGAAGACGTGTGACATCCACCAATCCGCACTGGGCCCGCGGGGTGGATTATGGCCCAAGCCCTCTCCTAGAGAGGAGGCTGTGTCCCAGCAGTGGGAACATTAGAAGGCTGATGATGAGTGTGTAATTTTGATATTTTTAATTTTCAGTTGTGAATTATGGGCAAAGTATTGCTTCCCAAACGAAGCCTGGTCTTCACCAAAATTCCAGGACGCACTCCATAAACAACATAAGATGCTATGCAGCAAACATTTCAAAAGCACATGCTTTAATGAGAAGAAGTTGTTCAGAACAGCTGTACCTGATGTTCAATGCCAAAAGGTTAGTACCATTATCATTTTGAAAGTGTATTTAAAACACCTGTCTTATATAGCACAGAAATACAGACATTATGTTCAGTGTTCATTGTACTATGCAAAGCTATTTCTGAATGACATAGACAAGGCCTGGACCCAAAGATTATGGAGGTACATGGGCTCTATGCGCCACCAAATTGGGAATTTGAGTAGAGCAGAGTAAGAATTATATATGAAGGCAGATTCTTTACTGGAAGAATGAACTTTCGCATAAATGAATTCCCACAAAAAATCTGCTAATGGTTATCCAACCAATTGCAAGATATAAATTTAAAAAATTAAATATATGATGAGTACAATGACCTCTTAAGAGGTTGTTGGTTTTTTCCATAACACTGTATATATGTTTTTTTACATTTACCTCATCTATGACTAATAAATTTAAAGAGTTATCTTTAAATTTATTTAAAATAATCAACTTTCAATTTACAGGATACAACAACTTCTAATGTGCCAGATCAATCTGCCATATTTGAACCTGTTGCCGGTCCATCCAGAATGAATCCTTTAGTTGTTGTTTGTTATTTAATATAACCTTTGTGTATTGACAACAACTTGTTGTTTGTTAAACAAATCGATAGTATTCTTTATTGTATAATAACATAGTCTTGTTTTTTATAATAGTAACACTTTAAAACTAACTAGAATTTTTGTTTGTTTATGTTTTGATGTTGAAATTGTATGCAATAGGCCCATCCATACTTGTTATTTTGGACGAAAATGTCTGAAATACCTACCTAAATTGATTAAATTCATGTATTTTAAAATTCATTACATAGGTGCACATACTTGTGATTTATGAACACCTTTTGTACCCTATTTCTGGAAATAAATTATAATTATTAACATGCTAAATAAAAAACTCTTGTACTGTAATCTTCCTTTTATTACACTGCTGCACTGCTCTATAAAGATAAATATTAGCAATTTATGCACAAGTACACTGTGTTTCATGTCGATTATTGCTGAGCAAAATGTGATAATCTTGCTCAGCCATAATCGTAAAATTAGGAGAATCGGGCCCCTGTACTTGTGCATAAAATGCAATAAAAATGACCTATAGAATATACTGTAGTTTGAAACTCCCGCCCTAGCTTCTACTCTCTAGTTTTCGTGGGCGGAATATAGATGGCGCCGGCCGGTAAGGAAAAATTTCCTCATAAAATTTGTACGGAGTCGTTATTCTTCCCTTTAGGGTATATATGTTCTGTGCTCCCGACTCCGACTCCGAGATTAATAAAGGTACGAAAAGCAACGTTTCTTTTATAACCGCCGCAAAAGCGGGGATAAGGGCGGTCCCAACTTCACTTTTTACGGCCAATCAGATAAATCAACCCATTCCATTGGCCGAAACACCTTAGCTTGCTTCGACCAATCAAAGAAATCAAGGTATTTGATTGGACCACATGAATCATATGTTCGTTATCTTCCTAAAGAGAAGGATGTTCTAAATGCGTCGGCATCCTTTGTTCTTTTTTTTATTTTAATGTACACCGATTACACAAAGAATAACTCGACTAATTGGAAAAACTGGCTCTTTGGATGTATTGCTCGCTGGAAACTGGCAATACTGGTGACAGATCGTGAAAAAACGGCTTCGTAGTTTATGAAATAGGTAATTTAATTCGTTTTTTAGTGATTATTGTGTTTAAAATACCTTAATTGTTATAATTATCGTGAAATATTGTTAACAAGTGTTAAACACAGTGGTTTTGTTATGTTTTTGTCGTCAAACTTGCAATAAACACAATAAATAGGTATTGTTCGGTGAATCAGCTGTCAAACGGACGTAGGTACTTAATTAGATCATTTAGATTCAACAAAACATTATCTTGTTCTATTTTATGTTGTTACTATCTGTATTAGGTACCTATTGTGACCTATTACAAATACTACAAACAAATCATACACACATTTCGGCCTAGTTATTGTCACGTTTTGCTTGACAATATTGTGGAAGCAGAATCGACGACTTTAACGTTGTCCCAGACAATAGAACATTTTCTTACACTGCACACGTCTACTTTCATCATATTTAATCATCTCTAACTAACTTATATTACTGTCTAATAACTGTCCTCATAACTAATATCTTGTAACATTTGTCAACCCAATCAACTGTCCTCTTCATAGTCAATTTTCATACATATCTATAACTTCTGTTGTGTTATTATAATGATGATATCATCTAATGATCATATCATTACCGTCCTAAGTGTGTCCTGTGAACCATATTTGTCAGCCACTGAGCTGTGTATTTTTACATTTCAGAGAAAAGACTTAAAATGATGACCCGCAGAACAACAGCTTTGAAAGACTTGGAGGACAAGCTGAGAGCTAACCTGTGTGACCAGCTGATGCAGGGGAGAGGAGACAGCGAGGTGGAAGTCAAGAATGTTGTCGACAACAACACTGTTTTGAAGGATGACCTGGCTGAGCAACACAACCACCTGCAACAAGGGATACTTATGAACTCAAAGACAAAGTCATTTAATATTTGCAATCACAGCAACAGGTGTTACTTATATTTATAAAAGTTCTCTATATTCTACTGTCACATGGCCATGCAAATTACCATATAAAATTTCAGTTGCAAAAATAGAAACATTATCATTCACATTCAAATAAAAATTAATACTTATAATGATAAATAATTGTCAATTGACAAAGAATTACAAAAATATAATGTCAAATGAAAGGATATCAATTAGTCAATGATTTATCACTACAAGCAAGTTATCTTTTTAAATTTTAATACAGGTAACTTACCCTGAGGAGCATAGAAGAGCTTGAATTGGAGTCAAGGAGGCCCACAACACCATGTCTCAATTGGAGGTCACAAAACACAGTGAACAGGCCGTTGAAACCCAATCTCTCTTTACTAAGCTGGTCCGTAGTACTCATGCAGTGTGCAGCCCGGCTGAAACCATAGACTTGACTGGTGATATGATACTAATACACACTAATTCTTAGTAGTAAGTAGTATAATCTAGACTGGCCCTTGAAAACAAAATAAGTTTAAAAATTGTAGGTATTAAATTTAGTTTAGGAAGGACCGCTCATGCTTATACTTCCCTAATGACATTACATTCAATCCTCCATATGTACCTAATAGGCATAGTACACAATTCAGGAATACATGACAAAATAATCATTAGTCATATATGTATAAACAACATACACACTACAATAGCTAATATCCTAAATTCTTATTATCATTGTATAAATTCAATAGTTCCTAACATAGGTATTATATTTTGTATACCTACTATAGATAATTAAGTCTACAAAGTACATACAGACTGATGAATAAATAGATAGATAGATATAAGTATTGTTAAATTGTTAAATAATTATATAGAAAAAGAATACATAATTTTAATTATAAATAAACTATTTCTATTATAATGTTTAAAACCTCCACCATAGTAATTTAGAATAAGATAGTTACCTATAAGTTATTTTTAATGTACTGGCATTAAATGCCCTATGTTGCTGTGCCCTGTGCTGTCCACAAATGAACCTAGGTCGCTGTAAGTCCATTGTAACACCTTGACAAACTTGTGGAACGCAAATAAATGAATAAATGGTAACTTTGTATAACAATTACTTAGTTTTCCTCTTAAGCTAGACCATTGTAGCCATATGTATGACCTAGACACCCAATATTTACCTAAATGAAAGATTAAAGACTGAAATCTCTAGCAAGTTTCCTAAAGATTCACAAAACCAGCTTCAAGTGTAATGTTGAGATGTTTGGGTCATTGGTTACTACCAGAAACCTCTCTAGTACCAGTACCGATTCTCCTCTTCTATCTGTCCCCTCACACTGTCCAGAGTGTTGATCAAGTGAGTGAGTGATCAAGCAAAGGACTATTATTCACAGATAAGTTTGGTAAAGGCCTAGGTTCTTTATTCAGACCATATTGTGAATAGGAAGGTAATCGTTTTAATTTAATATTAAGAGTGACATACCTCTAGTAAATGGTAATAACTACCTATATCATAATCTTGAACAACTTAATTTACACCCTGACATGTTAGTGAATTTTATTTAACGCTAAACGATAAAATGGCTAATCTATTAGCATTTAATATTAACATGGTCATACAGAATGATATGACAAAGCTTACGGAAAATAATGATACATTATAGCTTGTACAGAAATAGGAATGTGTACATACCTACAACATCAAATTTTCATCAGTCTTAAATTGTATGGAGGATATATTGAGTAAAAGTATCAAGTTGGTCTTTGTCTCAGGGGACATTAACATAAATATTCTTACTGAGTCACCTAAAAAATGTAAACAAGGCGTATAAGGGCGGAGCTAATTACCCACGTCCCGTTCCCCAAACACCCGCATATTGGTGCGCTACTTTCTAAGGAGATTTTGCGGTATGACAACCCATTGCTAGTCATTTTGTTCTCAATGTTATTCCCTCAAGACTAAATGTAACACGGGCAAATATCAATAGCATAGTACTGCCAAATGATGCTAGTTTAAAAAGGCAGTTGACTACCACAGCTTCGGCACTTTGAGGAGGCGTTTGAAAGTTGAAGAAATGTTACTACAAATCTACCTTTCATAATATCAGTCTGACAAAAATCATCACATCAGAAAAGATGGGTAAGCTGCTTTTTTTTAACGACGTCAAAAATCATCAAATGACCCCCGCTGAGGGTATCAATCCTTCAGCCCCGGCAGACTTAGGCCCTGTTGGGCCCCGCTGGGGTATAAGTTGACTGTCTAGGTAATAGAGATACTAATATCTGAACGCTTTTGATAAATGTATTAGCTATAAGTTCTACTTGACTGATTGCAGATGACAATGAAAAGGCACTTTTGTAATTTCAAAAACTCAAAATATCCCCCTGAGATAAACTCGTTGTTGCAAAATTTTCGATGAATCGATAGTATTAAAATATATGTAACACTTCTGTAACTCAATTTTGTTCAAAGGAACTTCAAAAAAAAGAAGAAACCTACTTCATCGAAATTTCTATATGTTTGCTGGAATTGGTGAAAATAAAACGGTGACTTAAAAATTTTGGCAGAATTCTTGAATTAAACATTTTCAATCATATTTACTGCATTTTTTACGAAGATACTTAACGTGAGGCTTTAAAACAATTAATTTAAGGAGTAATGTAAGCGCCTACAAAATAAGTTAACAAATCAGTAGAACAAATCAGTAGCAGAGCGCTTCTTGTTATGTATTTTTCAGGGGCTGTTAGTGTTTTCTTACTAAAGGTACAATTGATCTAAAGGCTGCACCAGCTGCCGTCGCTTCCATCCTAAACGGTTTAATATAAATACACTGTAACCACAGATTACTATAATACTATAATAGTTACTATAGGTAACGGTGTGAAGATGTTTCGGTTTCCCAGCTTTTATCTCCTGCGGTTTCAAGCGCGTACCGTGTGTGTTACTGCCTTTACCCGGATTTAATATAGCCTATGTTGACCGAGGATAATGTAGCTTTCTAAGCCTGAAATAATGTTTCAAATCGGTCGAGTAGTTTGGTCGAGGAGCCTATTCATGTGAAACAAACAATCAAATCTTCCTTATTTGGAGAATATCAAATGTTCCTTAGGTACCTTTGTTGATTCTGAATTTAAGTTAGGTAGGTAATTGTAAAAAAAAAGGTTTAAATAAAAAATATAACTGTATCTAACTTACATATTATATTGTTAAAAAAGATAAAGTTAGAAATAACAGGATAACCAAGTGTTCTGTGGAATATTCACCTTTCTTTTTGGCAGGGGGAAAATCCTCATGGAATTCCCTCCACCTGGGGTCGGTGGAGGGGAGGGGGTGTGCCGGACTCTTACCGGCTAAAAACTCACCCAGTGTTGCCTTCTATTAACCTATTCTCGAGGGCACGAGTATCGCTATAGCATTCTTCCGCGCCCCCAACAGGTATTGGCCCGCCAGATGTTCAAAGGCGGGCCCCGTCAACCTCTGTGGCCGTCACCCAGCGGCCACAGTAACTCCACTAAGAGAGGCGCGCGCGCAACACAACGCCACCGTCTCGAGGCCTGTTTCTGATCGGACGACAGACGCCCCTAGTCTGTCGCCCGCAGGCCGCGCTCTATGGTGGCCGGAGATCAGCCACCCTGCGACGCCCACCACGTCTGCTGCGGGCGGGGAGAGAGGAAGAAGTTTCTCTCTCCCTTTCCGTCGCCTCCTTTAAAACCATCACATCCTCACAAAAGGAGGCGACGGCGTTTCACCCTTCTTCGCTGCCGACCATGCAGGACACGACGGGTTATTCCCGCTCGGTAACACTCTTTCGTCAACTCTGTTGACGATCGGGAAAAAAAAGTTTCGTTCGTTCACAGTGTTGACGAACGCTACTTATTATTATTGTGTAAAATGGTTATTATGCACATGATAAGGCTACTTTTATATTCTAGTTAATTGTGTTAGTTAGTCGTGGTGGCCTAGTGGGTAAAGAACCAACCTCTCGAGTATGAGGGTGTGGGTTCGATTCCAGGTCAGGCAAGTACCAATGCAACTTTTCTAAGTTTGTATGTACCTACTTTCTAGGTAAATCTTAGACACCAATGGCTGATAAAAAGGTGAAGGAAAACATCTTGAGGAAACCTGGACTATAAAGTCTGAAATCACCAACCCGCATTGAGCAAGCGTGGTGATTAACGCTTAATCCTTCTCCGTGTGAGAGGAGGCCTGTGCCCAGCAGTGGGACGATAAAAAGGCTGTAACAGTAACAGTGTGTTATAAAAGATCTAACATAATCGTTGATGAAAGGGTGTTACCGAGCGGGAATAACCCGACACGACAGCCGGCAGCGAAAGACTTCCCGCAGCATCTACTGCTGCCGCTAGGTCACGGCGCTGCGTTATGCCCATGCTGGGCATTCCACCAACTTGTGCAGCGCCGAGTCCTCGCTGCAGATCCCACAGTGGTGGCATTAGGGATCCGGCTAGGAGGCATGCCGCTTCAAAGGAGATCGTACGGTATCCCCTTATGACCCTGATGGCCATCGCTCGCTGAGGTCTTCGCGGCACTGCAAGATTGCGGGCCGTCAGGGTGTTCGCCCACACTGGCGCGGCGTAGAGCGCCATCGCCCGCACGACCCCATATGGAGCCACCGGCAGGAGATATTGGGTCCTCTGAGGTTGGGCAGCAGGCGTGAGAGCGCAGAAGCTGCGGCCAACAATCGGGGAGCGAGACGTTGAAAATGCGGCCCGAAGTCCCACCGACTGTCGAGAACGAGACCGAGGTATTTCATCGTCGATTCGACAGCGATGGTGACCCCTCCTACTACGATGCTAGACCCCGTAGGTGGCTTCTTCCTCGGCCCATGGCCAAGCAGAGGGCCTCAGACTTGTGCAAGGCCATCTCGAGGCCAAGACGCCGAATCCTACCCACGACCTGCGCGACACTGGCTGTGGCCCGAATGGCCGCCTGTCGGTACGTCTTCCCACGTGCTGTTACTAGCGTGTCGTCTGCGTAGCATATGACGCTGACGCCGTGGAGAAGCGCACAGCGCAGGACCCAATCGTATCCAATATTCCACAGGAGAGGGCCGTGAACCGACCCCTGAGGAACACCGCACGTCATCTCTCGACGACCCCATCCTTCTCGACCCGGATACACGACAGCTCTTCAGGACAAATAGGCCCCAATTATGCGACGGAGATACCCTGGCCCTCCATGATAACGGAGCGCCTCCTTTATGGTATTCTAGGTAACTATTATACTGCAATAGGTCAACTGGCCTGAATGCTTGTCTTAACGGAGTTTTTTTTATTAATATTTTTAATTATTACTTATTTATAAATATATTTTTTTAGGTCTGTTGTTTTAATACTTATTTGTTTTTAGGCTATAACGGCAAAACCAAAATAAAATAAAACAAACACCAAAATAAAATAAATAAATAAAGAGTTTAAATCTAAGTAGATTTGATTGTGTATGATCTGACTCAACAGTTTGGTCTGATAAATACTTAACTTTACTCAAAGTGGGTAGTTTTTTCCCCTATCATAAAGCTACATACATTATCCGCTTTTACAGAATGTAGCCTGCTATGATAGAAGTTCCTGAAAAATATGTAAAATAAATCATACTGAAAGTGACACTGATGTTATTGCCATTTTTTTGTAGGCGCTTACATAAAACCTTAAATTCCTTACCTCACCGTGACAGTTATTTCATCAAAATGCAGTAAAATTATCAAAAATGGTTATATTCAAGTTCAATACAAGTTTTTAAAAACTAGGATCAATTTTCAGTAAGTCTGGCATCAAATAATATTTTTTGAGAAAGTAGCTTTTATTCTTTTTAAAAGTTTAAAGTGTAAGAAATATGGTCACAGAAATGTTAGAATATTGATATAATGGTTGGTTAACACTGTTTTGTGATGCTGAACTCATTATATTTGGGTAAAAATGTTTGGTTATTGAAAATGCGAAGTGCCTGTTCATTCTCACATGATATCAGTGTAATGACACTTATTGCTATTACTTTTTTATACGTTTATACGTAAGTGGGATAAGGGCAGGAGGATGATGATGACGTAGAAAGTCGACTCTAGTTTGTAATAAAGTTACAAAATAGATAAGAAAATACATTTGTATGGTCTCGGCCGAGATATGATAAATGGCTTCAGTAGCGGATCTACGGTAGGGCACTGTCACACTGTGGGCTCACAACTCACACAAGCCTAATTTTCCTAGTAAAGTTTTAGATAGGCTCATAATACAGAATAAAGAACTTTAACCATCTTAGGATCTTCATCATCATCCTCCGAGCCTTTTCCCAAACTATGTTGGGTTCGGCTTCCAGTCTTACCTGATTCAGCTAAGTACCAGTTTTAAAAGGAGCGAGCGACTGCCTATCTGACCTCCTCAATCCAGTTACCCGTCAGACTTAGGTACTGAATTCTGACTACCCGTAACGACTGCGAAGTATGTTCAATGACAACCGAGACCTACAGTTTAACGTGCCCCCCGAAGCACAGTCATTGGTGTCCAAGATATACTTAGAAAGTACATACAAACTTAGAAAAGTTTCATTAGTACTTGCCTGACCTGGAATCGAACCCTTGCCCTCATACTTGAGAGGTTGGCTCTTTACTTACTAGGTTACCACGACTTCCCTTCATCCTCCGAGCCTTTTTTCCCAACTATGTTGGGGTCGGCTTCCAGTCTAACCGGATTCAGCTGAGTACCAGTGCTTTACAAGAAGCGACTGCCTATCAGACCTCCTCAACCCAGTTACCCGGGCAACCCGATACCCCTTGGTTAGACTGGTGTCAGACTTACTGGCTTCTGACTACCCGTAACGACTGTCAAGGATGTTCAATGACAGCCGGGACCTACAGTTTAACGTGCCATCCGAAACACAGTCAATGATGTCTAAGATATACTTAGAATGTACATACAAACTTAGAAGAGTTGCATTGGTACTTGCCTGACCACGACTTCCCTTCTTGTTATCTTAGTAGCAGGAAAATAGGGACTATTGGAAGATGTATGTAGTTCTGATGTCAATAGGTACCTACAATAATTTTGGTACTGATCAACTAATCAGATGATGGAGATTGGAGCCGGAAGATATGAACTGGATCTTCTTGATGGAACGGAGTAGGTAACATAGCTGTGTTTAGACTTGTTAGAAGAGTCTTATAATGATATTTACGTGAGTGCTTTTCTAGTATTTTTAAAATAATTTGTTTAGCATTGGGAATTACTAGGTTTAGGTATCCTGCTAGTAAAGCGTACCTACCTACAGATGTTATTATATGTATTTTGATACAGAAAGCTAAATCTACTTATGACATTAGTCATATAAAAATTATAAACCTATCTCATTCTTGATAGAACAGCTGGGTAAGCTAAATGAACTGACTACTTACCCCTAACCCAATACATTAGTTGTATATTCAGAAATTGTGTACCTAATAAGCTTCAATAAGCTTCTCTTATAAGAATGATGAAGATGCAATTTTCTCAAAAGATCTATTAGGTAAATCAAGTTAACACTTTTGCTGGTAATTTTGTGGATTGCAGATAAAAATGTGGTTCTATTAGGTAAAAACAAAACATTTTTTTTATATAGATAAGGAAAGAAAACTAAATTTATCATGCCATTTATTATGTAAGGAGTCAGTTCATTTAAAATAACAATTACCTATGTTTTATGCAAAAAAAAATTGGTTGCCTGTAAAGTCGGTATACGGGCGAAAGTTTACGTGACAACGACTTTGAGTCTCTCTCGCTCTGTCTCTCTCGCTCTTAGGCGGGCTAACTGTGCTCGAGTGGAAGGGACGCGTGCCTTTCACTTTTTATGTCTGTCTCTCTCGCTCTTAGGCGGGCTAACCATGCCCGAGTGGAAGGGACGCGTGCCTCTCACTCGCTCTCATTGTGAGCGCATAACGTGAGCGGAGCGTAACGCAGTTTCTTGAAGTGTCACCCGGCAAACCAATTTATAAGACGTTGTCACGTCAATATAAATATTTATCTAACTCCAAAGAAAATCACAAGACATCATGGCTTATTTCTGATATAATATCAAGCAGTATTAATTCTAAGAAATTGTCTAGTAGGTACCTAGGTAAGATTTTTTCTAATAAGAATGGTTGCAATTTACTCTAAAAATATATTAAATCTCAAGTTTTGAAAACTTCTGGTAATTTTATTTTGAATTCTAGGTACTTACATAAATGGCATTTCTTATTTCTGATATAAAATGCATTAGGTATATGAAGTCAGCACTTATTCAGTAAGTACAAAATTAATTAAACATTCAGAAATCATATAAAAAGCATTTTTCTAATAAGGATGATTACAACTCTCTCTAAAAACTTGTTGATTATTGAATCTCATGTCCATTTTTTTTCTTCTAAGAAATTTTCTAGATTAAATTAAGAATCTTGCAGGAATAAGGGCGATTCAATCAGACAAATAATCTTACTTATGATGCAATATTCATGGCATGCAGTCAGTAACAAATAACTATGTCCCATGTAAATTAATTAAATATTGAAAATGGGTGCTACCTTCTGTAAATTTGAGCTTACAAACGAAGTGCTGATTTTCAGTCTACTTCGAATGACTGTTCATCTTTTTTTTTTATATATTTAATGTTTTTTTGTACCTAACTTTCTTATAAACTGGACTCGACTTTCTACACAACTTATAAAAAAGTAATAGCAATACGTGTTAGTACACTGATATCATGCGAGAATGAACAGGCACTTCGCATTTTCAATAACCAAACATTTTTACCCAAATATAATGAGTTCAACGTCACAAAACAGTGTTAACCAACCATTGTATTAATATTCTGACATTTATACGACCATATTTCTTTAGCTGGGCACTTTTAAAAAGAACAGAACTTACTTTTTCAAAAAATCTTATTTTATGGCAGACTTAGTGAAAATTGATCCTAGTTTAAAAAAAATGTTAAGAGCACATAAATATAATTATTTTTGATAATTTTACTGCATTTTGATGAAAGAACTGTCATGGTGAGGTAAGGAATTTAAGGTTTTATGTAAGCGCCTACAAAAAAAAATGGGAATAGTTTTGTGTCTCTTTCAGTATTACTTGTTAAATATTTTTCAGGAACTTTTATCATTAGAAGACCGCTATATTTTATAAGTTGGGGTAATGAAGCTTTCTCATAGGCATCTGATTTAATCAAGTATTTGTCAAATCAAAGTATTTAGTCTGATACTAATTACCTAAATCTAGATTAGCACTCACATGTTTGGTCTTATTGTTATACCTATCCTAAAAAAACAACATAATATAACTTCTTGTTTATTAATCTATACTAATATTATGAAGAGGAAAACTTTTTTTGTTTGGTTGTAATGGATAAACTCAAAAACTACTGGACCGATTTTAAATATTCTTTCACCATTAGAAAGATACATTATCTGCGGGTAACATAGGCTATATTTTATCCCGGTGCGGGCAGTAGCTCCCACGGGACGCGGGTGAAACCGCGGGACAACGGTTAGTTAATTATATTTAAAATTCGCTAGTGGCAGTTACCAAAAAATGATATGTGAGAATACAAAGACAATATCTCGCAAGCATCTGCCTCGAGGGCTATGAGAAATGTTATAATTGCCATCAACCACCCAAACATAGTTTATATGTACATTTGATTTCCTCAAAATACTAATAAAAGGCAAGCTCCCAGAGAAAAGTAGGTGTTTATCTTTTTATTAGATTTTATGAAAAGTTCAAAATGCCTGGAACCATTGGTTGTATAGATAGAACTTTGCTATCAATGGTTCAGCCTAAAAAACATGAGGAAAGCTAGGTACTTTAATTAGATTTAGGTTGTAAGGTTTGTTCATATACTTCATGGTTTTTTATTAAACTTCTAATCTTATGTAGGTAAAATAAAATGTCTTACATGAAGATAACATCGATACTAATATAATAAAGAGGAAAACTTAGTTTGTTTGGTTGTAATGGTTAAACTCAAAAACTACTGGACCGATTTTAAATATTCTTTCACCATTGGAAAGCTATATTATCTGCGAGTAACATAGGCTATATTTTATCCCGGTGCGGGCAGTAGCTCCCACGGGACGCGGGTGAAACCACGGGAAAACGGCTAGTATAGTATATAAATAGTCTAACAAAATAGCACCTAGGAAAAGTCATTGTAATATAATCATTATGTAATAAAATTGATAAATAAATGCATATTTTAATTAAACATTTATTAAGATTTTATTTACATAAATAGTGTATGTAACCCTGAAATAAAAATAACAATTAAACATATATTTTATCAATTTATAAAATCTATTATGGCACCAACTGTATCTAGATCCGAGCCTGTTGGCCGTCTACTTGCCGACTTATTGCTTCTAATTGGAGCTCTGCATTTGCTCTACGTTCTTCAATGGCTAGGAATTTCAGAGTGGCGTTGTGACGGAGGTGACCTTCTCAGCAGTCGCCGGCGCGTTGCAGACTGACGCGGAGACAACTGGACACGGTGAGTCGGAGCTGCAATTAACAATGTATTTATTCATATCTCATTGAATAAAAATAAATCAAGAACTATGGTATCCTACCGCAGAGTTAAAATGCAATGCAATTTTTTTGTTTAGACAATGCAACTTACTTTAATTGCCTGTTTCCAAAACATCATTTGGCTGTGGTGCAGGTCTTATTGGCTCAGTAAACAAAACCTGAAAACATAGTGTTTAAGTTGCTGTTTGTTTCCTTAAAATAGTTTCAATAATAATACCTACCCTATTTTGTACAACTTCTGGACTTTGAGCATCCGGTGCTGGTTCAATTGCGTGTCTACTGCAACTAGGTACCTGTGCCAGATTGTCTCGCACACTATCACCATCAACAGCAACAAAATTAGACTGGAATGCAATATTGTGTTAGGTTCTTTTAATATTCAAGATAACATTTATAATAGGTAGAAACATGTAGTGAAAATTCGATAAATAAACATGCACACGAACACACAGAGAGAGACACTCACACAAACACACATTATGACAAATCTACTATTAAATCTGTGGAAATTAATAACGAGAGCCCTGGTACCCATACCACAAGTTAAATCTTACTTTGGGTACCAGTGTTCATGAAGATTGTTATAACTTTTCTTTACAAATAAATACATAAAAGAATAAACAAATATTACCCATTGCATTTCATGGCCTGACTCGCTACCAAGAACCTCACTTAGATCAGCCGGCTGCTCTACTGGAGGGGCAATATTCTGAAAATAGAATAACTACACTCATTAAACTGACAAAATAAACTTACACATAAAATGCTGACTTCACCGTCCACTGCCCTATCAATTGGCTCTTCCTAAAAATGTCAAAGTATTGTATATTATATTACTTATTAAATTCAATAAAAAAAAAAGAAAAACAGTTTTGAGAATTGCAAACTTGAAAAGAATTGCAATTATGCTTTGCTGCAATTAAGCTGGACTTTCTCTTAATTGCTCCTTTTTTGTCCGTCCAGTACTGCAGCACAAGTAAAAATTAAATAATGTGATGTATTAATTAACTAAATAAATAGAGCTACTTGCCTGATTTTTTTACTATCCATTGCAATTGACAATACTTTTATAAATAGGTACATGCCTGTAAATAATACTAATTTGGTAATGGAGCAGTCAATGTAAAAGTATACAGTGGAAGATATACATATACACACAATAAGTACATATAATTACTAACCTTACACGATTGTTCCGATGTCTTAGTACATCCACTAGCATCACTGATCAGGGCTGTCGTTATTTCGAACCATGCCTGACGACGACCCATAGCCAACCACGGCTTTTCTTCTAAAAATCTTCCTAGCTTTTTTAGCTTTATTGGATTCAGTGAAGGCATTGCGTTGTGAGACACTAAAAGATAACACATATATTGGTTACATAGACAGTAATTCCAAAAACTATGTTGTATATTTAAATAGAAATGTTACTGTGTACTTACTTTCGATAGATTGGAAACCAAACTAACACAAAGAACAAGTAGAACGCCATTCTGTAAGGTAGGAGCTTTTCTGAAGTACACCAGCCACTTAAAACCACTTGGAGTTTTGAAATTTCGTGTTGTGATAACAAAAACTCTTATCAAGTTGAGACCAAGTTGTTTGATTGGAATACTTTTGAAATTTGAAATAACACTGAACACCTGAACACAGACTATAAATAACCTACAATTACAAATGTCAAAAATCTAAATAATTATTTTCCAAATCGAAAATGACTTAATTATTTAATAATTTGTTGCACAATTAATGAAACATATTACGTACCTACATACGTATTGTGCATTAATATGAGTCGAAATCACTTCAGAAAATGAGTCGAGATTTTCTCGATTATACTTTCAATGAATGTTGGCAACACTGCAAACATCCTACCCATCATCGGCATCGTTGTTCGGCAGATTGTAGAGTGTTTTAGCTAAGCGAATACGGTTTTTATCAACGTCGTTTTTATAAGCGATGTCTACTACGATGCGACATCTGTGAATTCGTCGTTGTCAGCATCGATGATGTATTTGTTACAGCAAAGCTAATCGCATAGCTGCTGGCAATGTTCTCTGTTTTCGTGGTTCTTACACATAATATATATATACCTAATGAGAGACATTTTTATTTCGTTTTAACGTTAATATTTTCTTAAAAATCTATTTTAATTAATAAATACTGATTTAACAAGAAAAGAAAGTACTAACTTGCACAAAAAGACACTGACTGGTTTTCACGAATGGCGATAGAGTAACACACAGCTAATCAATCGATGGGTATTTTAAAATGCATTCATTTTATATTAACTTGAAAAAGTCAAGGTTTCGCAGTCTCCGTACCACACTGCACTCGATATAGGGTCAAAGGAGAACTCTACACAGTGTATTGAAATTCTTGTTAAGTTCGAGGATGAATTACCTATATCTGATCTACTAATGTAAAAGATGAACCTTTTGGCGAAGTGATAGATCAACAAGTGAATTATGTTGATGGTACCTAAATAACCTGTTGGTGATGGTACCTAAAACACCAAATCAGGAAAATTACCTCAGGTAATACTTTACATCTAACACAGGATGGAACATGCTTATTGAATGTATTAACCTATGTACTTACCGAGATATAGAAGCTGCCCCGGCGCGACCGCATCTTAGCACTTCACACACTCACTCGGTAACGTCAAAATATGATTTAGAGTATTAAAAAACTACAGAATTTTTATTTAAAATACAAATAAAAACACTAAATTAACTAACAGAAACACAAGTCACAATTGAAATGAATAAAAATGTAACTATGACTCCACAGACGCATTCAAAAGTAACGAACACTCGCGAATGTGTGTGTGGTAGCGTAGCGTGCTGGCGACACGCCCACGCCGGTCACTACACGACTAATGAGCATTATTACACGGGGAACGAAGTGTTGCGACCTGTTTAAAAATTTCCCCTGAAATATTTAGATAGAAAACCCTGTAGGCGTCAAACATTAATTCAGGTAGTAGTATAAAGGTTTTGAGTAAACAGGTTTATTCTTAATTTGTACATATTACAATTACCGGCGAAGTTTCAAAGAAATAATATTAAAAGTACAGGTAATCGAGACTCAAACAGTCGTTTTTCCCAGAATAAATGGGAAATTCTCTGGGGTTGGCGACACTGTAAGGCGCCTCTAGTGTTGCAAGTTGCAGAAGAAAAGCCGAGTTGCCTAAAATTTCACTTCGAGATCTAGATTCTACAAAATAACTATGTACCTAATAGGAATAAATATCTGCTACTCAAGCTCTGTCGACCTACTACACTTTTCAAATCTAAAGCGCCCTTGTGTAAATTTTAACGGAATTAGTATCAAAATACTGTCAATAAAACTGTTTCATTATCATACTATAAACAGGAATCATATTTTATTTTTGTTTGTACCTTCGAAGCTCCGAAACTTATGAACAGATTTGAAAATTTCTTCAGGTTTGGGAAGCTACATTATCCGCGAGTAGGGCTGCCATCCGTCCGGGTTTCCCCGGATTTGTCCTCGTTTGGAGGCCGTCCGGGGACCGTCCGGGCGGGGTTTCAAGAAGTGTCCGGGGAAAACCCGGACACTTTTCATGTAAGGAAGCACCTCATTGAACTTAAGTAAATGGATTACAAATTAGGTATTATTTTGTTTAAAAAAAAATCGTACTCGTTCGGGGAAAATAAGCGATTTACGCCAAATGTCCAGGTTTTTCTAATGTTTGTCCGGGTTTGGCGAAATTCGAGATAGCAGCCCTATCCGCGAGCAAAATAGGCTACATTTTAACCGAAATGGCGGAATAGTTAATTATTTATATTCAGTCATTGTTACATAAGTTTAACAAAACATCAATCAAAGAGTGTGAAACTTTCGCCGCAAATAGGAGAACATAATATACATATTACAACCTTTACGGACAAAAAGTAAATATTTCAATTTTGTTAAATCAGGTATATTACAGAGAAGGTATTGTCTTGTCTCCATCATGTTTTTGATATCTGAGATAAAAAAATTGTAGGTTTGAGAAGAATAGCCGAGTAGGTAAAAGCACATATAATGAGCTAGTAGGTAGTAGCAACCAACATAATGTATGTATGTCGCTAAACTGCATAGAAGTTATATGAAACATTAACACAATACGTATCTACATCTAAACAAGTGCGAGTCGGACTCGTGCACGAAGGGTTCCGTAAATTACAGTTAAATCAACCTATCTCAAAAACTATAAGAGATACTTTGATCAAACCAAAAATCGTTGAAAGAGTTAATTAGCATGCATCACCTCTATTTTTTTTAGAATTTTATACCCCGTAGTTATAAAAATAGAGGGGGGGGGACATACTTTTTACGACTTTGAGAGCTGATATCTCAAAAACCGTTCACTTTAAGAAAAATGTTTTTTAGAAAACTTTATATCATTTTAAAAGACCTTTCCATTGATACCCCACACGGGTATGTACATCGAAAAAAAAAATTTCATCCCTCAGTTACATGTATGGGGGGCCCCACCCCCAATTCTTTTTTTTACTATTTAGTGTCATATTTTTGTAGCGGTTCATACAACACATATTCCCATCAAATTTCATCACTGTAGTACTTATAGTTTCCGAGTAAATCGGCTGTGACAGACGGACAGACGGACAGACGGACATGACGAAACTATAAGGGTTCCGTTTTTGCCATTTTGGCTACGGAACCCTAAAAAAGTTTGAAATTGGTTATTAATTTATTTTGTTATGTTAGCGTAAATATTTGAAAAAAATGTTCACGACAAAATGGCCGCCGGTAGAAAATTGAAATATTCTTGCTTTTAAAACGTAAATTGGCGATGAGAGACAAGTTAAACAATTATTGAACAATAGACAAAATTAAAGACATAACTTTACCTTTTAACGTTAGTACATATTTATATCAGAACCAACTTTAATTATTAAATTCTGAGCTAACAAGAAAAGACTTGCATCTTGCATCACACAATAATGGATTTATAGAAAATAATTGCATTCACAGTTTTAGTTATAATTTTATATCTAGATTATATTAGATATTATTTTATTATTTACAAGAAGATTTACAAGAAAGAAGTGATAAATTAACAAGTGAAGTATAATGAAGGTTTCTACATTATCCAATTACTCTAGAAAGAAAATTATAAACATAATATGTTAAAAAATACAGGAATATTACCTGAGGTAATTCTCTACGTCTAACCCAGGACCGAACATGCTTATTGAATGTATTAACCTATGTACTTACCGCGATACAGCTGCTGCCCCGGAGCGACTGCATCTTAGCACTTCACACACTCACTCGGAAGGTAATGCGCAAATTTATTAAAAAATTTGAGTATTTAAAAAACTACTAAAGTAATTTAAAAAAAAGAATAAATTATAGCAGTAAAAGAAAAAAAAACACTTGAACACAAGACACAATTGAAATGAAATATGAATAAAAATGTAACCTCCGCAGACGCTTTCAAAAGTAACGAACACTCGAGAATTGTGTGGTAGCGTAGCGTGGTAGCGACACGCCCGCGCCCGCGCCGGTCACTACACGACTAATGAGCAATTACACGGGGAACGAAGTGTTGCAACCTGCTTAAAATTTCCCCTGAAATATTTATATCGAAAACCCTGTCGGCGTCAAATATCGATCCATGTAGATAAAGGTTCCGGGTAAACAGGCTCATTTATGTATTAATTTACTTATGTATTTTTTTGTGGATTTTGGTAAAATATAATATTGAATGTACATGTACTTGAGACTCAAACAGTCATTTTTCCCCGGAAAAATGGGAAAATCTCCGCTGTTGGCAATACTGAGAGGTGTCTTGAGTGTTGCAAGTAACAGAACAAGTTGTAGCGAAAGAGTCGAAAATTGGCAGAATCGTCGATATAGGCATCGACAATTTGCCGTAAAGAAAAATAGAATAGAATAGATTTAAATTTACTTTGTACTCTTTAGGTACCTAAAATAAATAATTAATCTTTATCTTCTATATACAGTCATGGTCACATAATTAAAGACACCCCCAACTCGAAATGAAATAAATAGTTAGGGTACTGACATGAGCTTAAGCACAGCATAAAATGTAATGTTATTATTATTAAAACAAACATTACATTGTGTTCTTTAAATTAAGGACAAAAAATATTTACTTTCTTTAATACTTTAGACATAACGCTCTATGGGAACTGAACACTAACTTTTGTAGCTGATACTCGGCTGGTCAACTAATTAAAGACAGCTAAAGCCCAGTTAAGAAAAAAAAAACGCAAGATAAAAATAGTTGCCATACTTTTTTTAGAAGTGAGTAAAATACTTGTAATAACTCGAATTAGGTAATAATTTAGGTTTCTTTCATTAAAAATTTTCATTTTAGTCCTATCAATAAGATTAGAACAAAAATTCTGGTAAGTAAAATGTTTTGGGCTTTTTTAAATTAAGTTTTGACATGCGTATTTATTCATACCACTTGATCTGTAGTAAGAACATGGTAATAAATTTATTATTAAAGATTCCTTATCAAGGGCACTAAAAAAGGCAAGGTTTGAGAACAACTGAAAACCGACCCCAAGGAAAACTTGTCCGCAAACAGACTTTAAGGCAAATAGTGAACCATTTACATGATTCGGTACTGGTTTTTTTGGGAGTAATCTAATGCTAAAAGGACGACAATTGTGTCTGCAGAACTTTTAGACTACAACCGGGTCGGGAAAAGCTGTAAGGCATGGGTATCAGAAGATGTTACTTTTGGAAAAGCACCGCGTGTCCATACTGTAGTTGGTGTTTTCTATCAAAGGTGAAAGTTGCTCTGAAGAAGTATTGAAAAATCACTTTTTTATCTGATAAAACAAAGGGATTTGATGAATTCTAAAAAACATAATTGATTTTAGTCACCTCCAAAACATGTTATGGAACCAAAGTACACCAAGAAAGTTCTCAAGCATAGGAGGCGAAAAAGTAATAGTGTGGGGCTTCTCTCCACTACTTGGTGTGGTGATCCTTTAGAAAGATATTATTAAAAATAGGCGAATTCAAGTACTATAATATTTTAAAAATAAGCATCATGCTAAGCATAATTTACCGGTCCTTAGCGCTTTCCAAATTAGAAATGTTCTGAAAAACACTGTAAGAGTAGTAAAAAGGACTCTATGATTGAGCAACTTATGACGGTTTTGGTTTGGCCCATTGCAAATTTAATAGAACAAAACTGGTAATCGGCCAGAAAACACAATGGCGATAAGTCCTACATGAAACATTGATCAATTTTACAAACATTTTTATGAAGCATGGAAGAAAATTCCCGTAGCGACTTAAAAAAAAACTGACCGCTTGCACTTTAAGGGATGCCGTGCTGTCATTGAGGTAAAACGAAATAAACCAAATATTTGTACTCATTAGTATGCTTAGTTATAGTGTAGGGAATGTTGTTATGGAAAAGTACCATCAATAATATTAATAATTTGCATTTCTTCCCCTGAGCAAATTGAGTGTCTTTAATTATATGGCCAGGCCACGTTATGGTTCATACTGCTCGAGATTCGGATAAAGTGAAAAAAAACTTGTCGCGGAGGATCACTGAAGATAGTTTTTAGTTTTAATATTTCACAATGCCCTCTTAAATATTTTAAAATAGAAAAAAAAGTTCCAATAGCAATCAGAAAAAAGAAATACAGATAAAATGCGGCGGCAATTTAAGATTCCAACAGTGTCTTTAATTATGTGACCACGACTGTATATATAAGAAAGTCGTGTTAGTTACTCCACTTATAACTCAAGAACGGCTGAACCGATTTAGCTGAAAATTGGCAGGGAGGTAGTTTGGAGCCAGGAGAGTGACATAGGATTTTTGTCACCATCTGGGTACGGGAAACAGTCATATCGGAACGCGGGTGAAACCGCGGGCGGAAGCTAGTTAATTACAAAAGTAGCTCAATTATAAGCATTAGTTTAATAATTATTAAATTAGGTAAATAAGACGAGTATATCAGGGGCCCGATTCTCCTAAGTTAATAATGTCAAAATCGAATAGAAATTGAATCGCAATATGATCGCAATAGCAGTTTTAACCATATCGGGCATTCTGCTACTAATATAAGACCAATCGTATTCCAACCACATTCGATTGGTTTGCGATTGGTCTGCTATTTTGGTGATTTTGGTCTATACGGTAGTTTGCTCTACAATCAGATTGCTATCGTAAATCATTTGCAGACAAAATAATTCATTATTGAATGACAGAAAAGGATAAAAACGTTTATTTCAAAGAAAAAGTTACGGAATGCCACATACGCTTCAATCGTAATTGAGACGGGATTGGATCTCAGTCGAACGTGAATCGTTTGTCGCTTAAGTAAAATTAGGAGAATCGGGCCCCAGGCCTTGTATAGTTCTGACACAACATGGTTCTGAAAATTGATATATGTTGTTCGTCTAATTAATTCTTGCTTAAGGTAGATGCTTTGACAGTAAGCGGAAAATTCAAACATGAAATATATATATTTTTATATTTTACTTTAGTTACTATTAAAAATATAAGGTGTGATCTTACCAACTTAAAGTTCGCGGTACCAATAATACTTTAAAGTAATTTTTAACTGAATACTTTTACATTTTAGATAAAAAATGTGGGGTTACATCACGGGGCTACATTTACATTTGAAGGAGGGATTTTCTTTTTTTATTATTATTTTCTAGCTGATGCCTAAATGGCGCTGATGAACAGAGCGTTGTATCTCATCAACAACTTGACGAAATTAGAAGCCAAAAAGAAGTCTTGCATTTATAGATACCTACAGTATATTTTTAAAGCAGTACGCAAATAAACATGCCTTACTAGGTATACCACGTTAAAAGTTGATGCTGAGTTTCAGGGGCTCGCATCTGTTAATTTTACTTAAGCGACATACGATTGATATCCAACTAAGATTCAATCACGACTCAATTACGATTACACCATATTACCGTTTTAACATAAAAATAAATACAGCGTATGTGAAATTCTTTCTTTTAAATAAACATTTTTATCAATTTTTCTGATGCAATAATGATATTGTCTGCAAATTATTTACGATTGCAATATGATTGCAGAGCAGGCTATCCTATGGAATGGATCAAATGGCAAACCAATGATCTGCGTAGGTTGTTATGTCATTGAAATCCGATTGGTAGCAGAATGCCCGTTAAGGTTATAACTGCTATTGAGGTTCAATTGTTATCCAATTTTCACATTATTAACTTAGCAGAATCAAGCCCCAGGGGCTTGGGTGAATCTATACTAATATTATAAAGCTAAAGAGTTTGTTTGTTTGTTTGATTGTTTGTTTGTTTGTTTGAATGCGCTAATCTCAGGAACTACTGGTCCGATTTGAAAAGTCTTTCAGTGTTAGATAGCCCATTTATCGAGGAAGGCTATAGGCTACTTTTTATCCCGGTACGGGAAGTAGTTCCCACGGGATGCGGGTGAAACCGCTTTTTGGATAAAATGTATAAAATTTTCTATTTTCGGCACAAATGTGTTAACATTTTGGTCGTAAAAAATAAAACAATCACAAAACCAAGCCGCCGAACGGATAAGCACAAACAAAAGGCTCAGAAATGTGAAATATTTACTTAATATTTTAAAATGTGTTTATTTTATTATTTACAACCCTTCGGCCTTTTGTATCTCATTGCACAAAGCTTAAAGTCATAAAGCAAAGCAAGCCGACATGTTTTTTTCCTCATTAGCAAAAATGTAACAACATTTTTAATGGATAATCTTTTCATTATCGAACAATAAAAGAATTCTTAGAATGCAACGAATCGAGCGTTTTTATTTGAAATCTTCAACTCGAGACTACGTTGAAAATGAATTTGATTAATGCCTAGACTAGACGGAATACCTTCGAGTTTCGAAACTTTGTACTCGAGACAGGGTTTACAACGCCAACTAAATATAAAAAAGAAACAAGTAACATAATTATCTAAAATTGTCCGTCTTCACCGTCTTATTCCTATGTTGCGACCTCATTTACTCACTAGCTGTTTTCCGGCGATTTCACTCTCGTCTCGAGGGAACTTATGCCTCCTTCCTTGATAAAAAAAATAAAACCGACTCCCAAAAACACTGAAAAGCAAAAAAAAAACTATTCTTAGGTGCATCGGCCTAGAAGTCAGTGTCTAATGGATGTAACTAAGTTTATTTCGCCACCGACTTCTAGGCCGATGCACCTAAGAATAGTTTTTTTTTGCTTTTCAGTGTTTTTGGGAGTCGGTTTTATTTTTTTGTAAAAAGTTTTTTATTTTTAGCTTTTCAGTGACAAGCATAGATGTCACTATCCACATAAGTGGAAAGTTCTCATCAATACGAACAATATAAGCCCAAACACGAAGTAGTTTACATATTCAATAGTCGAATTCCCTCGACCTTCGCTGGTCTCCATCATCAGGTCAGCTTCAAACCTTTACTGTTGCAAAGGTCTCGTCAATACGAACAAAATAAGCCCAAACACGAGGTAGTTTACACATTCATCGTTCAAGTTCCCTCGACCTTCTCTGGTCTTCATCACCAGGTCAGCTCCAAACCTTTACTGTTACAAAGGTCTCATCAATACGAACAAAATAAGCCCAAACACGAGGTAGTTTACACATTCATCGTTCAAGTTCCCTCGACCTTCTCTGGTCTTCATCATCAGGTCAGCTCCAAACCTTCACCATTGCATAGTGTTATCAGACATACGCCTTAGTGTCAAGTTTTTACCCTACGTATGCCTACAATTTTCGAAAGTTGCCCTCGATTTCTCAGGGTTTCCATCATCAGATCCTGACCTGGTGACTATGGGACCACCTGGGAGGTAAACCCTATCAAACAAAAAAAAAATTTTGCAAATCGGTCCAGGCGTCTCCGAGTAATCGGTGAACATACATAAAAAATTTAAAAAAAAAAAAAAAAAGATCCCGACGAATTGAGAACCTCCTCCTTTTTGGGAAGTCGGTTAAAAATATAGCCTGTTACCCGGGAAGAGTGAAGCTTTTCAACAGTGAAAGTCTTTTTCAAATCGTCTCAGTAGTTTTCATCTAACGATTGTATCTGTTTGGTATGGCATCTCCCAGTTCAGCCTAGGAGGCCGTGCACTGCTTAACCGGACTTTTCCCTGTGGATGCCTTGAATTTAAGGCCTCCAGCCAGGGGGCCTAACGATTGATTTGAAGATCAATTTAAACAGACGGCACCATGAGAAATTAAAAGAAATTCCATTCTTGCAACATTTTTGCTAATGTGAGAAAAACATGTCGGCTTGCTTTGTTATATGACTTAAAGTTTTGTGCTATGGGACACAAAAGGCAAAAGGGTTGTAAATCATAAAATAAATGCATGTTAAAAAATTAAGTAAATATCCAACATTCCTGAATCTTTTGTTTGTGCTAATCCGCTCGGCAACGTTGTTTGTCTATTGTTTTATTTTTTACGACCAAAATTTGAAACTGATAGTTAATAAAAAATGTACACATAGGTAGTATAGGTACCTATTTATTTTAAAGTTTTCACACATCTTATATTAAAATCAAGCTTTTTGAAAACAATAATTTAAATGACTGAATATCAAATATTTACATCAACTTATTATTTTTGACACGCATATATTTTGTTGTGACTACAAACGAACTTATTTTCTCAATTGTAATTTTTGCAAGATAACTTCATTAAGCTTTTGAAATCTCAGATAAAATATTGTAAACTTGAGAAGCGTTGCCGAGTTTCAGAACATAGAATAACCATGTAGTTCTACCTACACGGGTTATATATTGTTTGCTCAGATCAAAGAAATAGGCAGATAGAACGTGCGCAAACAGCAAAGTGAAGCCAGCTTTTATTTATGTGTGCGCGGCAGCTTAGCGGCGCCGTGTACGGACACGTGCATCTGTGTGCGTTTACGGTTGCCAGATATTGAGAAATACTCCCATATTTTTGTTCAGTTAAATTGTTCTCAAATATTGTACCTAAACACAGTAAATTATTATACATATACAGGGTTACTGGTAAGTAGACCGCATCCTTTCAGGAGGTGATAGTATAGGTCAATACGGACAAATTTGACCCTGGGATACACTGGACAAAAGTTAACCCGTTTCGAGATAATCGAATTTCAAGATCAGTCGTCTAGGTACACGCATTAATTTTCATTATTAGTCAAAAGTCTCGTTTTGTGGATTTTTGTGTGTTTTTGGAAAGAAGATGAACACTTCATAATAACAAACCATAAAACTGTACAAATCACAGAGGAAATTATAGCGAACAGCAATTACTTTTTTAGTAGCTATTTTCTCAAAAATATTACTCTTCATTTTTTTGTGCAGAATACTTTAAAAACATCTACATTTATCTAGCTATCCAAAAAGGCACAAAACACACAAGAATCCGCAAAAACGAGACTTTTAACTAATAATATTTATACGTGTACCTAGACGACTTGTAAAGAAAAGATCTTGAAATTCGATTATCTTCAAACGGGTTAACTTTTGCCCAGTGTATCCCAGGGTCAAATTTGTCCGTATTGACCTATACTATCACCTCATGAAAGGATGCGGTCTACTTACCTGTAACCCTGTATATTATCCCCTTTATTAAATACCGTAGTCGAAACGACGAAGGTTCGTAATAAGCTTCGAAAAATAAGGTCAGTAACCAAGGGTTAAGCTATTTAATTAATAGGTTTTATATAATTAAGTAAAATTATAAGTTTTATTTAATTAATAGGTATTTAATAGCTGTCACTATCCGTATAAGTGGAAAGTTAAAATAATTTTTTGTATTGGTGAGAAATATAATAAATTAATATCTAAAATATATGTGTGCGTTAATGTTTAAGTAGGTAAATAGTTGACGACAAAATGGCCGCCGCGCCGGTATCGGCAGCGCGCGAAGACAGCGCTCCCGCTGTCTGCTTGAAATCTTCTTCTCACAGGATTTTTGTGTGAATGAGTAATAATAGAGTAATAACGAGTTCTAGAGTGGAGACCACGCCTCGGCAAACGTAGTGTAGGACGTCCTCAGGCACGGTGGAGTAATGACTTGCGCAAGACGGCTGGCAGGAGCTGGATGCGAGAAGCCGAAAATAGATCTCAGTGGCGTGCACTTGAAGAGGCCTATGTCCAGCAGTGGACTGCGATAGGCTGATGATGATGATGATGATGATGAGTAATAATAGTCTAGTAAATCAATTTCATCTGCTTATGGTTTTTGTAGAAAAGTAACTTGTAGGTAGGTACCTAAAATTTTATCGTTTAGAGTTAAGCCCGCACGCAGCAAATAAAACAACCGGTGGGCGAACACCCTGACGGCCCGCAATCTTGCAGTGCTGCGAAGACCTCAGCGAGCGATGGCCATCATCCTCATCCTCATCCTCCGAGCCTTTTTCCCAAACTATGTTGGGGTCGGCTTCCAGTCTAACCGGATTCAGCTGAGTACCAGTGCTTTACAAGAAGCGACTGCCTATCTGACCTCCTCAACCCAGTTACCCGGGCAACCCGATACCCCTTAGTTAGACTGGTGTCAGACTTACTGGCTTCTGACTACCCGTAACGACTGCCAAGGATGTTCAATGACAGCCGGGACCTACAGTTTAACGTGCCATCCGAAACACAGTCATTGGTGTCCAAGATATACTTAGAAAGTACATACAAACTTAGAAAAGTTGCATTGGTACTTGCCTGACCTGGAATCGAACCCGCGCCCTCATACTCGAGAGGTTGGTTCTTTGCCCACTAGGCCACCACGACTCTATGATAGCGATGGCCATCAGGGTCATAAGGGGATAACGTACGATCTCCTTTGAAGCGGCATGCCTCCCGGATCCCCACCATGGGACCTAGACGGGAAAGTCCTCGCGTCACTCTATACATGGCGCGAGGAAGCAGTGCAGCGGGGTGAGTGCCTCGTGCCTCGACAAGTTGAGGCGCGCAGGTCAGAGCTCCGCCAGGTGTGAATGGTGGAATGGGAGCAGCGACTTGCGCGACCCACGGCAGGGCACGCCGTTGTTGCGGCGGTCAGGCCCATTATGAAGGAGTGGCTGGAGAGAAGCCACGGCGCCCTCAGCTTCCGCGTGACACAGGTTCTTACCGGACATGGGTGTTTCGGAAAGTTCCTGTGTCGCATAGGCTGGGAGCCCACGCCCGAATGCCACCAGTGTGGGATCTGCAGTGAGGACTCGGCGCTGCACACGTTGGTGGAGTGCCTAGCATGGGCAACGCAGCGCCGTGACCTAGCGGCAGCAGTAGATGCTGCGGGAAGTCTTTCGCTGCCGGCTGTCGTGTCCTGCATGGTCGGCAGCGAAGAAGGGTGGAACGCCGTCGCCTCCTTTTGTGAGGATGTGATGGTTTTAAAGGAGGCGGCGGAAAGGGAGAGAGAAACTGCTTACTGTCTCCCTGCCCGCAGCAGATGTGGTGGGCGTCGCAGGGTGGCTGATCTATAGGGCGCGGCCTGCGGGCGACAGACTAGAGGCGTCTGTCGTCGGAACAGAAACAGGCCTCGAGACGGTGGCGTTGTGTTGCGCGCGCCTCTCTTAGTGGAGTTTGCTGTAGCCACTGGGTGACGGCCACAGAGTTTGACGGGGCCCGCCTTTGAACATCTGGCGGGCCAATACCTGTCGGGGGTGCGGAAGAATGCTTTGGCGATACCCCTGCCCTCGACAATAGGTGCAACACTGGGTGGGTTTTTAGCCGGTAAGAGTCCGGCACACCCCCTCCACCGACCCCAGGTGGAGGGAAGTCCATGAGGATTTTCCCCCTGCAAAAAAAAAAAAAAACAACCGGCAGACAGAAAATAAAAAGTTATACCTAGATTTGATTCCAATCAAAATTTTTAGTCTGTCTGATACAGCTAATACCTAATTATTATAAATGTTCATACTACTATTCATCTTCATACTGATTTATAAGCCCAAACAAACTATCGGCTGACTAAAAGTTTATAGTGTGCGGGAGCTTCAAAAATCATTAGCTAGAGGTACAAAAAAACTAGCATCTGCGTAGGGATTAGTAGGGATGGCACTCAGGAACATTGTATAATAGCTATCTATCAGTAAAAGAATTTTGAAAATCCGACCAGCGGTTCCAAAGATTACCACCATCATACAATTACCTCTTATACCTCATATTAGTATAGATCTATGAGTATTTAATAGTAATAAAAACGTATTTTTACAGGAGAAAATAACCACATTGTCGTGACAACTTTAAATTTAAAAAAAGAGGTATTTCCACTTTCAGGAAACTAAGGATGGAGCAATATTAGCCAACATAATTTTTAATAGATTTTTTTTTATACAAAAAACAGAGAAATCCTGCTAAATTAAGAATGTAAAGATGTAGAAGTACTTTACATAAGAAAAATAGTCGAATGATGGTTATTCCATCATCCTCCGAGCCTTTTTCCCAACTATGTTGGGGTCGGCTTCCAGTCTAACCGGATTCAGCTGATTCATCATCCTCCGAGCCTTTTTCCCAACTATGTTGGGGTCGGCTTCCAGTCTAACCGGATTCAGCTGAGTACCAGTGCTTTACAAGAAGCGACTGCCTATCTGACCTCCTCAACCCAGTTACCCGGGCAACCCGATACCCCTTGGTTAGACTGGTGTCAGACTTACTGGCTTCTGACTACCCGTAACGACTGCTAAGGATGTTCTGTAATGAAATGAAATGAAATCGTTTATTTTGCAAGTTGGACATTACATCACTTTTACACGTCATTTTAAGAACGCTGAGGTCGGCATTTCCTAACTGACTGATCCCTGAGAAGAAACGCCGAAACAAACTCAAGGGTCATAGTCTCTTTTAAAGTCCAAACATGTTATAAATCAAATAATATTATGTATGAGTGTCACCATGTACGCGGTCTGGAATGGCCTTTTGAGGAAAGAGCCACATCAGGCTGGAGCTGACCAGTCCCAACAGACGGCACGCATGCATCAGTCGTCGTGTAGCTCAAACCATATCTTAGGGAGCTCAACGACCTGTCACACGACGATACCAGATCTGCAGAACATTTGCGTAGGCCATTCAAAAATACTCAAACCCGCCAGACAGTATTTATGTTATAAGAATATATAATGTTGCTCGCATACACGATAATCACATTCACAATAATAATAATAAAAAATACAATTATAATATATAAATGTCATTAAAAAATGTCATTAATAAAATGTTATCTGATGATAATATATATTTAAATGTCAAAAGTAACAATACACAGGCATTTGAAAAGATATCACTCACTAAGCGAGCAGCTCATTCCCAAGCTTTTTTATCATTTAAATAATCAGATATTTTGTAATATCCTTTTTTCAAAAGTTTGGACTTTATATGATTTTTAAATCTCTTGATAGGCAAATCACGAACCGCTTTGGGAAGTTTATTGTAAAAGCGTATGCATTGACCCATGAACGAGTTGCTTACTCTGTCTGTGGAGGCGAGTAGCATGTACAGCAAGATTATGTTTATTCCTAGTATTTATGCTATGAACATCAGACATTTGAACAAAGTCAGATATGTTTTTACGAACGTACATTAAATTTTCAAAAATGTATTTATTTCTTTGAATTTCTCTCTGAGAGAAACTTTTGGAGCCAGATTATAAATGGCTCGAACAGCTCTTTTCTGTAAAATAAATATAGTCTCAACATCCGCACAGTTTCCCCAAAGGAGGATCCCATACGTCATTGAACTATGAAAGTAACTAAAATAAACTATTCGGGCTGTGTCCACATCGGTGATTAGACGGATCTTTTTAATAGCATAGGCAGCTGAACTAAGTTTTCCTGACAGTTTAACAATATGTGGGCCCCATTGGAGTTTGGAATCAACGGTCAAACCAAGAAATACCGTTGACTCAACAGGCTTCAACTCTACTCCATTTAGTTGTACATTAGTTTGTAATTGCCTTACGTTGGGCGTTGAGAATTTAATTAACTTCGTTTTAGACTCATTTAAAAGAAGATTATTGACATTAAACCAATGAACAACCTTAGAGAGTGCATTGTTAACTTCGTCAAAATTGTCGAGTTGGCGCTTGATTTTAAAAACGAGTGAAGTATCATCGGCAAACAACACAATCTTGTGATTATCCCTTATGTGAAAAGGGAGGTCATTAATATAAATAAGGAACAAAAAAGGGCCTAGAATTGAACCCTGTGGAACTCCCATGGTGACCGTAGATCCAGAAGACCTCTTACCGTTGACATCCACCCTCTGAATTCTATTATGCAAATAAGAAGTCAGAAGGTCAAGAGCCTTATTTTTGATACCATAGTGGTGAAGTTTCCTGATGAGTATATCATGGTGCACGCAATCAAAAGCCTTGGACAAGTCGCAGAAAATACCGAGCGCATCCTGCGAATCCTCCCAGGCCTCGAATATATTTTTAAGCAATTCCACGCCCGCATCCGTAGTAGAACGACCCTTGGTAAATCCAAATTGTTTAGTGTGCAACAAGTTGTTTCTATTAAAATGGCTCAACAATTGACGTAATATTAACTTCTCAAAAATTTTACTCAAAGTGGGTAAAATTGAAATTGGCCGAAAATTTGATGGATCGGTTGTACTACCAGATTTAAACAATGGAATAACTTTACTAAGTTTCATCAAGTCATCTCGTCTGTGACAGCCGGGACCTACAGTTTAACGTGCCATCCGAAACACAGTCATTGGTGTCAAGCATTATCCCACCCAAAACAAAAATGTGAAAGACTGCCAAGTTCGATAATATGGGAATGCTTCGCCTATAAAAGAAGTGAGATCTGAATAAGTACCAAGTTCCATACACATACCTCAGTTAAAAATAGTTACTTTTTAATGTTACTTGGCAAGTTTTCATACACCTTGTTATAAACCTACTAAACGCAATGAATCAAGTATTTAATTTTCTATTAAAACTTGCCAAGTAACATCATTAAAAAGTAACTATTTTTAACTGAGGTATGTGTATGGAACTTGGTACTTATTCAGATCTCACTTCTTTTATAGGCGAAGCATTCCCATATTATCGAACTTGGCAGTCTTTCACATTTTTGTTTTGGGTGGGATTTCATTTATTTTTGTAAGGTTGTTTATTTTATTTTTTTCTTATGATGAAGTTAGTTAAAGAAATGTCTCATTTATACTATCTTTTAGATTTTTTAATATGCACTATGTTTCTTACAAAGAAATGAACTACCTCTAGATTAACTAAATGGACTAGATTTACCAACTGACTGACATGACATGTTATCATAAATATATTATGTTGGTGGATCAAAGTTACACATTCGTTATTTTCGAAAGTGATTCACACTTGGCCGTTTTCAGATTTTTACTTTACTTTGACTAAATACAAACCTTTGTACCATTCGAAGATACATTATATAAATATAAATAAACTTAGTTCGTTTTAGTTCCTTAGGGGTATAAATTTACACCGGGTATAAAACACCTTCATTATTTTGAAACCGACTCACACTTGGCCATTTTCAGATTTTTCCCTTTACCTTGACATAAAGACCTACCTCCATGCCAAATTTCAAGTCAATACGACCATTGGAAGTGGTCTAGGTTTTTGATGAGTGAGTCAGTGAATCAGTCAGTCAGTGAGTGTATAGTAAAAATAGCGATTTTCTGACGTCAATATCTCAAGACCTACAATAGGTATATTCATGAAATTTTGTATTTTAGATAAGTGAGGGGGTCTCAACAGATACCAGAAATTTGATATGCGTAAATAAAATAGATTTTGAGTTACAGGGGGGTCGAATTTGGCCCGAAATGGTTCGTGTAATATAACCCACGGCCGGTGTGTCGCTTTTTTTGCTCGAACTTGGCGGACACACTGCCGTGTGTCTAGATTAATCTTATAGGTACCTACTTTTCGCATGTTTACTGAAGGCGAGATATGCTAAGAGACTTATTTTGTTTTACCACCTTTTGTATTTACCATGTCTCAGCGAATATAGATTTTCATTTCATTCCACACCTAACGACTAATTAAAACCATTAAATAGATGGCAACGATAAAAAGTCAGTGAAAATCTATTCTAAGAACATATTTGCTAATGTGGAAAAAAGCAAGTCGGCTTGCTTTGTGAAATAAGATACCTACAAAAGGAAGAAGGGTTGTAAATCATAAAACTAACGCAACATTTTAAGTAGGTAAAGTATTCGACATTCCTGAGCCTTTTGTTTGTGCTAATCCACTCGGCGGCTATGTTGTATTTGTCGTGTGTTTATCTTATTATTTACAACCCTTTTGCCTTTGTTTTATTTATTATGACCGACATTTTATCAATTTGTGGCGAAATTTCTATAATGCATCAAAAAATTCAAGCATCCCATTAAGTTTGGATAGATATAAATGAAAATTACTTCAATAATGGAGCTGGGACAATATTTTCAATGTTGGCGGACTAATGTTCTCTTATTTTTTTCAAGCGTTTTATGACAACACTATCTAGCGTCGAGTAACGGAACTTATTATTTTGGCGACATCGGGGATCTTCACACTGCCCCGCATCACGCTGCATCTTGCGTGTCGACGCACCTACGCGCGTTCCTGCGGGAGTGCAGATCTGCATCATCGTGCGGGTTGTTCACGCACTCACGCGCGTAGGTGCGTTTTGTTATTTCACGCACGACGGCTCTCATCGAGTTCCATTTTCAAACATACACGTCACGCCCATTCAAAATCACGCGCGTCACTGCGGGATTCAGTGTGCCATACCTTGCGTCTCGCCCCGCACCTACGCGCGGGGGTGCGTTTTTCTCCGCATGTATGTGCGTGATCCGCATGAACGCGCGTGGATGCATTTTCAGTGTGTTGGACTATGCGTGTTTTCCATACAAACGGAGATATTTCCATACAACGGAAAAAAACGCATCCACGCACTACGCTGCATCATGCGGGGCAGTGTGATAATCGCCTAAATAAAATAGTAAAATAATGAATACATAATATTCGCCATTTTGGGAACATAGAAAGAAATCGTATCTATACATATAATAAATCTGTAGAAAAGTAATTTTTGTACATTGAAGAAATTGACAAAAAAAATAGCCGGCATGTTAAAGGATAACTAACAGAACCCATTTCCATCATTTTTGTCATTTTTGTCTGTTTGTCTGTTTGTCTGTTTGTCTGTTTATCTGTTTGTTTGTTCGGGATTCACGTAAAATCTACGAATTCAATGCAGACAATGCTTATATACAAAAATTCTACGTAACTTGGGGTATTACTTAGTTTTTGTTTCATCGAAATCGATTCACTCTATCAAAAGATATGATTAATTTTGTGAATTCAAGATGTAAAATATTACGACACGCAATCTGTTTGTCAAAACTGTACATTTGAATGTTGTAGTTATATTAGTTGTTCGGCCTATTATTAATCTTTACACAGAAAATCACACCTTTATAAGTAATTTCGGAAGAAAAAAAAATATGAAAATTTTGTTTAGCCAAGGTTAAAGTAGCTCCATCTGTGGTAAAAATACATCAAATTTGTCAAAAGAGCGAGGTGGTAAATGACAATTAATTACCATACATTTTTTATAGAGGATTATTATTTCAACAGATGGAGTTGTGTATTTTCCGTAATTCACCATATTTTAACACGTAGTGTAATTTTTCGATAGACATTTCAATAGTGTTTGTCAGTTTGCCGTACCACATCAAAATCCAACTATAATTATTACCTCGATGAAAGGAAAATTAATAGTTCTCAGCCAAATTTAAAACGGTGCCATCTAAATTATTTTTTGAACATTATATCAAAAATGATGACTTTAGTGGAACAATTAATTATCATATAAAGTTACAGATGGAGTTCATATCAGGATTTTTTCATAAACATAGTTTAGCTTATCTTCCACTAATGTGGTGGCCTTAAAACAAATTACTTTGAGTGGGTAGTATTAAGTAGACCTTAATTATTTTTTCTGATGCAAAATATGTAAACTTAATCCTAGAAGAAAGGAAGATCTATCTCTCGCAAGCGCTGCTAAGCGTGAGGTAGGTAATGTAGGATTCTGTAGCTTTAAAAACAAGCCCAGATACAAAGTGCAGATAAGAAATGGGAGCTTTCTCGATTTAATACCATACACACACGTAAAATGCTTTATGCGTCTGGAAACGTACAAATTACGCGTCGCATACCAGAGACATGCTTACTTTCAACTTCTGATCGCAAATACACTGTTCACGATTACGGACAGTCTCAGTAAGACCCGAGCCAAGTCTAAAAAAACACCTTTTATATAAAACTACGTTTGATGTCATTCAATTACAAAGACAGAATTGTTCTCTGCTGCAAATCCTATCCACCTATATCCTATCCTAATCCAGCATGCATTGCAGGTGTGCATTGCACAAAAACCAATGGTATCCTATTCGAGAAGTCAAAAGAGTCGGCCTGCCAACGTCAGCTTTTGCGCTAAGCAAGTGTTCTTAATAGTACCATCAGAATTACATTCATCGTTGAATGAAGTGAATACATTTTCAGAAACCACAATAACAGTAGGAGCCAAAGCGTATGATCGCTTCATAGAGCTCTGATTGGCCCCAGGTGACCAACTCAGGTCTGATTTGTTCGTTCATCAGATCTTTGAAAGTGTTTCGGTGGATACTTACTGTCGTCCTGTTTACGTGTGACACAAAATATGGTATATAAACGTCCTCCGCAAGAACGAAATTTTCCCGGTGAGCGGTAGTGACGCACAGTATACAACACTTCTGTTTCTTTTGATTTGCTGGCTCCACCAAGAAATGACAAATTGCGAGCGTACATTTTGAAAATCTTGGCAAAACTGCAGGTTTCAAGTACGAACACATGAAGTGGACTCTCACAGATACGTACATTTTGCCTATTCGTGAACTAATGCAAACATTTCGGTGGAGTCCCTCCCGGTTTAGACCTAACCCCACATTAGGCGTGCGCGATCCTCGGGCGTGTGAGTAGCGCGTGCGTCGCGAGCACGCTGCGTGAGCGTCGCGTTTTGCTGCCCTGCGGCATTTGCAGCGCGCTCGACTTGACGTTTAACTGCTAAGGCGTTTAGCGGGCGGCGGGGATAGCGGGCGTAGGGGTAAGATCGCAACTCGAGCGCCGCGTGCTCGCCGCGAGCGCGTCGCTTGCACTCTTCACACATGCCGCAGGGCAGCAAAACGCGACGTTCACGCAGCGCGCTCGCGACGCCCGCGCTACTCACACGCCCGAGGATCGCGCACGCCTAATGTGGGGTCAGCCTTACCATAGTGAATAAGTGCACAGAAAATCCCCAATTCATACAAGTCATACAAGTGTTTCTCCCCAGTAGTGAAACTATCCTACTCTATGCGCCTGCTGATGATGATGACTCATTTTATCATCCATCCAGCTATTCCCCAACTATGTTGGTGTTGGGCTTCCAGTCACCAAATCTGTTTGAGTACCAATATTTTGCTTGGAGCGACTACCTATCTATCTATCTTCAATCCAGTCAACTACACAAGACGATATCCATGGTAAGACTGACAGACTTTCTGGCTTCTGCTTAGTCGCAGCAGCTGCAGAAAATGTACAAATGACAGCTTTGTCAGACTCAAAGCATATAGACATAGATTATAGCTATTTCCTGTGAAAATTACTTACGCACCATACGTAATAATTGACTATTCTATATTGCCCACGCAGACGAAGTTGCGGGCAACAGCTAGTCTATAATAAAAGAAACATAAATATAGGACGCCTCTTTATTTGAAAGGTGGTTGAAATGTTGTTCCTGTTCATGCTTCAATCCGGTTATAATTTATATTTATTGTTTCAAGTTTTCAGACAATCCACAATATTTAATATTTTCTTGCTGCGAATTAAAAAAAAATAGTTCCTCAAAAAAGGATCTAGATAGTGTTGTGCCAACTACGTGAGTGTAGAATTGCCGTAGACATTGTAGGGACATATGTAAGTACAAGCTTTTGCCCACGACTTCGTTCGCGTGGAATAGTGACTTCCGGCAGATTTTTGGTTTGACCAATAGATGGCGCTATATGTCCGGAATACATTTTATTTTTTATTTTCAATTTTTTTGTAATTAAAACTATCCTATGTCCTTTCTCAAGCTCCAAACTATGTCTGTACCAAATTTCACACAAATCGGTTCAGTAGTTTAAGCGTGAAGAAAAGACAGACAGACAGACAGAGTTACTTTCGCATTTATAATATTAGTAGGGATTATAATATTAGTAGGGATATAATATGGCAGAGTGCAAGGCAAGCTAAAACTTGTGTGAGCGTGAAGTATGCGAGGCACGGACAGTTACTGCGCACTGGTGCGAGTGAACGGTTCTATCTGGGGGTTTACGCGAAATATATCCGGTATCCGAACACCGTGTTTCACTCAACCCCCTGCGCCCCACGACCAGAAGAGGCAGTGCTCAATAGGGTTGTTTCCTAGTATTCAGTCAATTAAAAATAGGTATATGCACCGAAAGTTCACAAAACTAGATACACGATAAGCTATATTATATTATTTATAACTGACCACATAATTTTTAAATAATTTATGAATTTTAAAGTTATCGTCTATTACGTCACGCCCTTGAAAACGGCGAATCGAGTCCGATGTCGTCACTTTACATTGACAATGACAAGTATTTGACAGTGACAGTCTATGACAGGTATAACCTGAGAATTGATGTCTTGTTTTCTTCAGTTTTTATTTGTATTTGAGCGAAAAAAGTTAGAAAATAACTATGGAGAAAGGATTTATGAAAGCTGATAGTTTTATTGTCGCTCAATTCTTTGCTAATAACCAAGATGACACAAACATAACCTTAATAACAAACACAAACTTTACGTTCCTTTGCACAGTTTTATTTTACCGCGTACATAACTCAAAACATTACAGGTATTTTCTTTTGTGCCCAATGTTTAAAAATAATTTAAATGTTTAAAATATTTGTTTTTGTATCTATATTATAAGAATACATTATTAAAATTTAAAAATCAATGAGTTCTTTCTAATTAGTTACTTCTCTTTAGATGTGCATTAAAGTGTAAAGGAACACATAGTACATGTTGACGTCACAGTCACGTGATCGAGCGTTTTCAGTAGCCTTATTCGCTAACTCCACTGACAGCTCGCAGATATCATCATTTGGTAAAGTGTACATCAGTAAATTGTCAAACAGCTATTTTCTTATTCGCTAACGCCAGTGACCATCTGAGATGACGTCATGAGCTTCGACACAGGCTGATATCCACCATGACTCATTTTGACAGCTGTTTCTGTATCGATAAACGTTAGATTGCGATTCCGTAAGCTCAGTGGACATCAAATTGATGGCCACTGTAATTTTTTGAAATACACTACAAATAGCAGTGTTTTATGCCTCATCACTGGGATGTCTATACTATATTGTAGCATCAGACATATAAGATTTCTCTAATTTTGCGAATCCAATAGAAATACAAACCCTGAGTCGTTTCCTTTATTTTTTGATAGTGTTATTTTTAATTGTATTATTTTAATTTGTTTTATCTTTTTTTGTGTGGAATAAAAATATCGCGTGTATTTTTGCTGGCATTTGTGGAATAAGAGACAAAACGAAGTTTATCCAGAATCCAGAAACGTCGTCTGCGGGATTGCAATAATTCTCTGGATTTACAGGAGAAGGAATTCATGGCAAATTTTCGTATCAACAAATAAGGGTTTCAGCAAGTTTCGGCAGAGTTACGTCCGTTTCTGCAACATGCTCAACAAAACACTGCTGTTGCAATTGAGCTAAAAGTAAGAATTGATAACGTTAAAAGTAAAATAAATACCAATATTACATAAATTAATGTTACTCATAAACACTCTGAAATGATGATGACTAATAATAATATGGGAACTAACCTCACTGCGTATCGTGCTAGGATGCTGTCTCTGTTTCGGTTACTAGAGCCAGCCGTCAACGTCTCCGCCCAACGACTGTCGGATCAGGTGCGGGTTATCCAGCGCAATCACAGACTGGACGACGCCGCACTTGATCGGCTGCGCTTAGAGATGCTGAGCAGCCCTATGGTCACCACCTCGTCACAGGCCGCGGTGCCACCGCCACCTCCAGGCGAAATCACGCCGCGGTCCGATCTTGTTGAACGGGATGAGGATGATAGGGTTGAAACGGTAAGTACCCAGTGCAATGAACAGGTGAGGAGTGCTCTGGAGGATGCGATTCTGGAGTTTAGATATTCACCCGTCGAAAGCCGACCACGACTACCACGCTTGCCTATGCACAGACAAAATAGGGCGCTGGTGTGTGCTCTGGATTCGCTGTTGGAAAAATATTTTGAAAACAGCGAAGATCTCCTTGATACACACTCAATTATGTATTGCGCGGCTGTTGCTGCATGTCGTGTGGCTAATGTCAAATTCCCTGACAAGGACAGAGCCACACGACCAAAGTTAGCGGTACCAGCCTGGCAGTGCAGGATTGAGCGTCGTATCGAGGGGGCCAGAGTACTCATTGGCAAACTATATTGCTTCAGGGAGGGTAATACCCGACCACGGGTGATGCGCTTTGTGAGACGTGCATTTGTGGGGACTGGACTCAGTCCTCATGAATATATGCCGCGTGTACAAAGTACAGTTTATTGATGTCAATCGCGCGCGCAGTCAGCAGTTCCACGCTGACCCAAATATTTAGTTATAATATTAAAATTATTATAAAGTTAGTTAACGATTGGTCACCAACCAAGCCGCGTTTACTCATACCATTAACCATTACCATTTTAACAACCAATATACCATATTTCTACCATACGAGTTTTTACTATTTATTTGTTGGATTTACGCCCAACAAATTGGTCCTTCGAGCCGGATTTATTGTTAAAATGGTAATGGTTAATGGTATGAGTAAACGCGGCTTGGTTGGTGACCAATCGTTAACTAACTTTATAATAATTTTAATATTATAACTAAATATTTGGGTCAGCGTGGAACTGCTGACTGCGCGCGCGATTGACATCAATAAACTGTACTTTGTACACCGCGTGTCACGGAGCGCATCGACTTCCTGAGGCAAAAAGTCTGTGCATGGGCGAGCCGTATTCGAAGGTATAAACGACGGGTAGAACGTTACACCCAGAATCGTATGTTCCAGAGTGACCAAAGGTGGGTATATAGAACTTGGGAGCAACCTGAGCAGTGCGTGATGGACGGCCGCCGACCGGATGATGATGCCACAAACATGTTTTGGCGCAACCTCTGGTCGACGCCCGTCTGTCACGAGGAGGGTGACTGGACACGTGATGTTGAGCGAGAGTGTGAAAAAATACCAGAAATGGAGGAGGTTAATATTACCTCCTCCGACGTAGCCTGTGCAGTCCGTCCGATGCAGAATTGGAAATCACCAGGGCCGGACGGACTGCACAATTTCTGGTTAAAGTGGCTGCAAAGTTCGCACCCCTGTTTAGCATCACAGTTTCAGTCATCCTTAGAAGCCGGGTCGCTCCCACAGTTTCTAACAACAGGGATTACCCACCTGCTCCATAAATCAGGTAGTACCGCGGAACCCAAAAATTATAGACCGATCACGTGTTTACCGACGGTCTATAAACTTCTTACATCTATTTTGAGATTAAAAATAAATCAACATATTGAAAAACATTCAATTATGTCAACTTCTCAGAATGGATGTAAGAAGGGGTCCCGTGCTACTAAGGAGCTGCTCCTCACTGATATGGTCATCAGCCAACAGGTTCGGCGATCCCGAAAGAATTTGTCGACATGTTGGATAGACTATAAGAAGGCCTACGACTCGGTCCCCCATACATGGCTTAAGAAGGTATTGGAGTTGTATAAAATAAACTCAACTCTACGCGCCTTTCTTGCGTCATGTATGAAGCAATGGAGAACGGTTCTTCACTATCCAGGATGTCGAGAAATTGAAGGGACCGGCGATCCTATTAAGATCAAGCGGGGAATTTTCCAGGGTGACAGTTTGAGTCCACTTTGGTTTTGCCTGGCCTTGAACCCTCTGAGCACATTGCTAGAGGGCTCGGGGTTGGGCTATCCTTTGCGGAGAGGGGGTCAGGTTATATCCCATTTGCTTTACATGGACGATCTGAAACTGTTTGCCACCACAGAATTGCAGCTGATGAAGCTACTGAAGGTCACTGAAACTTTCAGTAGTTGCATCAGGATGGAATTTGGTGTGGACAAATGTGCAGTCATGCATGTAAAGCGAGGGGGAATTGTGGAATCTGAGGGAGTACAACTCTCAGATTCTATAAACCTGAGATCACTCTCCGCAAACGATACATATAAATACCTGGGTATGGCGGAGGGGTTAGGCATCAATGTGGCTGTCATGAAACAGTCATTACGGGAGCGTTTCTTTGGCCGCCTGAATAAGGTTCTAAAAAGTTCCTTATCGGGAGGCAACAAGGTTCGCGCCTTTAATGGTTGGGTCATGCCAGTCCTGATGTACTCTTTCGGCATACTCAAATGGACTCAAACTGAATTGGACGCCTTGGATAGGAGAGTCCGCACACTGCTGACCGCAGAACGAATGCATCACCCACGATCGTCAGTGATGAGACTGTACATCCCACGGAAATGTGGAGGCCGAGGCTTTTTAAATGCAAAGACGCTCCACAACCATGAGGTGTGCAGCCTCAGAGAATATTTTCTCAAAAGCGACGTGGGTATGCACCGTGACATGGTGGCAGTGGACAGAGGACTCACCCCGCTGTCGTTGGCAAATGAGAACTGGCGCAAACCTGTGATACTAACTACCCACGATCGCAAGGAGGTATGGCAGAGCAAACAGCTACACGGACGCTTCTTCGGGGCTCTTCATGGCCCCGATGTAGACTTCAAAGCGTCCGTATCTTGGCTACGCTTCGGTGACTTGTTTGGAGAAACCGAAGGGTTTGTATGTGCAATTATGGACGAAGTTATCCTTACGAATAACTACCGGAGATATATCGTGAAAGACGGGACGGTTGACATATGTCGGGCATGTCACCATCCGGGTGAGTCTATCAGACATATTATATCTGGTTGTTCTCGTTTGGCTAATGGTGAATATTTGCACAGACATAACCAAGTGGCCAAGATCATCCACCAGCAGCTTGCTCTGCAATACAACCTTGTAGACCTTGAGGTACCGTACTACAAGTATGCGCCCGACCCAGTTCTCGAAAAGGACCATATCACGTTGTACTGGGATCGATCTATCATCACTGACAGGACTATTGTAGCCAATAAGCCTGATATTGTGGTGATAGATCGATTAGCGCGCCGCGCGATGATAGTCGATGTCGCCGTTCCGCATGACGAGAACCTTGTGAAAGCTGAGAAAGAGAAACAAATAAAGTATCTCGACTTAGCGCACGAGGTTGTCGCCATGTGGAGTGTCGACACGGCTGTTATTGTGCCGATTGTCGTTACGGCCAATGGTTTAATAGCCAAGAGCCTCGACGAACACCTCAGGAGGCTCTCGTTGGGCGGCTGGATCAAGGGACTGATTCAGAAGGCAGTACTCCTTGATACGGCACGTATTGTGAGGAGGTTTCTGTCTCTGGGACCCTAACCACCGGTACCTTGGACCCTGTGCCCGATATCGGTGGCAACCTATTTTTTATATTTTTAAATGTTTTTTATTTTTATATTTAATATTTAAAAATGTAATAAATATGTGCAAGAATAAATAAATAATATGATGATAAACTTTGTAACATCAAATTTTGTTACGTATAGATATTGGCAGTCCTAAACTTTTATGCAAACGGATCATACCAAAGGAACTCATCATTCATTTGCAACATGTCTCAACTTTTATTTAGTAAGTGCCTACATGCGGTAACCGATGCTCTCAGTGTATGGGACGAGCTACTCAAGTACATAAAGTTTCCTTCCTCTCAAAATCCATCATGAAAGTGTATGTTAGCATTTTAAACCTAAATAATAATAAAATAGTATACCAATTTTTATTTTGCATGCAAAACGTAGGAATCTACGTATCAAAATATTATTTACGTTGTTAAATTTAAATAACTACAATACTCACAATATTCTCAGTTAAAATATTGTTCATCCACACGGAACTTTAGACACCAAGTTCACACACAATAGAAAGCAAATACTGAATTTTACCGCCACAGATTATTTTTAAATGTATAACACGCTGAAAATAAAGCGTTCTCTCAAACGTAGTAATGTAATGCTAATAGGGTATTTCCTATTTAGCAGTATAATAGTCGATAAAAAAATAGAGTTGTCAAGTTGTCATCGTAGTTTTGGCGTCAGCAACCGTGTAACGATATCCACCGATATTCACTTCATGCGATACAGAATACCAATGTTTTGAACTTATCGGTTGACATCAAAGTTCGGATGAAAACTGAGGCCAGTTGACATTTGAAAATCGGAAAGTTAGCGAATAAGCCAGCTGGGCAATGTTTTGAGAAAAATAGAATTTCGAAAATTGGAAACAACCCTAATAGGGTTGTTTCCAATTTTCGAAAATCCTAGGGCATGCAATACCGGTTTACCGGTTTCGGTTTTACCGGTAAAACCGCCCATTTTCGCGATTTTTAAATTACCGGTAAAAATAATATATAACCGGTAATTTACCGGTTTTTACGTTTTTGTGATAAAATATAGCAATCGTTCATTTAACGTCAAATCTTCATTATGTAGCCTGAACATAAGGTAATATTACAAACATTACATATTGTACGAGTGTTAAAGTTGCTGTTTTTTAGGAAACAAAACTTGTGTGTCTTCTTAACTATCTCTAGGTTAGATACAAATCTTCATTCTCATCTTAATTTATAATATCTAAACAAATTTTATTCATTCGGTTATTCTGATTTTCCTCATAGCTGTCAGCTCATATAAGGTAAAAATGTAGCTTATGCTTATTTTACCTACTCTATGACCTTACTGAGCAAGGGCTTTTACTTCATCACCATGCGGACAGCTCTGAAGACGCGGTGGAGCACACAGTCCAGGTGTGCACTGCTTGGGAAGGGCACCGCCGTGTCGTCGTCGAGGCAATAGGCAGCGGCGACCTCTCGCGTCCGGTCCTGGTTCAAGCCATGGTCCTGAGTGAATGGGAAGCCGTCGCCTCCTTCTGCGAAGCAGTCATGCTCGAGAAGGAGATGGCGGAGCGACTGCGAGTTCGCACCTCTCATCCCAGCCGCTGTAGTGGACCAGGAAGATACCACGGGCGCCGAGTGTCGAGAGACGACACCCGGCCACTGTAGGCGTCGGTCTGTGGGCGGTGAGTTCGGGTGGCTCATCGTTCCCTCCGTCTGCATAGACAACAGACCCGTCTTGGCGGTGCGCGTTGTTCCACGCGCAGGGCCAAGGCCGGCCGGGGCTGCAGGATTGTTCGAGAGAGTTACCGCGACCCTGGTCCATAAAATGCCTACGATTTACCATAAAAAAGGGATTTCACTTCAAATTATTTTTTTTTTCACGGTAATTCTTAGCGTGTATTCGGTAATTTCGGTCCTCTTTCCGTATCTTCTTTTTCCACTTCACTCTATCCAGGACACCTTCCTCTTCGAGTTCGTAGATTTTCATGTCATTACGACACTCAACCACCACAGTTTCGGCCTGCCTCTGCGCCTTCGACCGGGTATATCGAGATTGTGTACATAACATTGGCGATGTATTAAAGTGGTCTCCTTTTTACATGTCCGTACCATCGCAGCCGTTTCTCTTGCATTTTGTCGGCGTCATCGCGTACGGATGGTACTGACATGTTTTTTTGTTACGGTCCACGTCGCAAAAAATGTTTACTACCTTATACCTTTGTATTTTTATTTAGTTTTTGCTTTTATTTTAACAATAAGACTGCCCAGTCTTATTGTTAAAATATCACAAAAAAAAAACAAAAATTACCGTTTTACCGGTTTACCAGTAAAAATATTTTGATTACCGAATTTTTACCGGTAATTTTTATTTTACCGAAATTGCATGCCCTAATCCCACCTCTAACTACGATCCCTAAAACATAATAGAATTGCATAAAATTTTAAAAAAATCTTTGCACCGAGCCCTTTGAGCCGAGACAGATTTCTGGACAAATTGTTTTTAAAATCTCTTGGGATAGTCGGATCTGACTGACTTCTTTTGCCCTTTTAATCCATTTTATGCCCCATTTTCTATTTTTTTTGTTGAAGACAAAAACGTTTCGTTATACGGAAGTTGATAAAATATTTTATACCCTATTCGCGGAGCCAAAAGGTAAACAAACCATTAAAAATTGTTCTTTATAAGTCATGATTGCAGTAGTGAACATATTTTATAAAAATAACTACGTAAGTAATACACTGACAACATTAGAGATTATATTTTAGGACGATGTCGGTAGAATTTGTATAATCCCTCAGACTTATTTGAAATCAAATTTAATAAATGCCGTAAATTATTTCCTTAAATTTAATTTAATATGTATTAAATCGTTTACAGTAAAAGAACCTAAAATACTTGATTGCCAAACATGGAACGCTGCTAAATTGTAGACCACAGATACTGGGATCATTTTGCATAAAAATGTGACGTTTTGTCATCGGTCGGATTATACAGGATTATACCAATAATACCCACCATCTTGAAAAAGTCTTGTTTTTTGTTTACCTTTCGGCTCACGGCTAGGCGAATAGGAATAGCTAGGAAAAGAATGAAAAATAAAATGCCTCATTCTGTCATTATTAGGTACCCCCTGTACGGTCAATTAAATTACACAACGTGACATATTGTGTTTTTATTTTCCATATTAATATAAACTTTTTAAATTGTTGATGATAAGCAAGACCTTGAAATTATATGACGTTGACAAGATATGATGCTCGTTTTTTTTTTCGAATTCTCAAAAAGAAAACCCCCTTTCAAGAAGAATTTCTTTATCATCTTTTCGTTTTAAGTTTTGCTTAAAAGACAGGTATCTACAAAGATTGGTTTCTTATATTCCTAGAGGTTGTCTATGGAATGTAACGAACATTTTCCAAAATTTTCGGTGAGTGTTGCCAACTTAGGAGTTTTGCCCCAAATTCAGGGAGTATGTAAGCCTATGACATTTATTTACGAGCGTTATATTTTTAGGTAAATTTGCAATTTAATTAATAAATCTGAAATAATTTTATTTTTCGATACAATAAAATAATTGGAAAATCTAGAACGGTTCCTCGATGATACAGATTGATTCTAACAGTTTAGAGTGAAAATTTGACAGTTATTCCATAAAAAATTAAGACAGATACTGTTTCTCCGTGATCTTTGCTTATTGGAAATTCGTTTGTTAATATTGTTGTTATTAATTTGTTTCATATAACTTTAGAACTTTTCTCTTGTATTGTCGTGTCTACGAGTTATTTTATGATAATTGTGTTTTTTTTTTTACTTCAGTTGTAGGGTTTAGCGTGAGTAAATAAAACTATTGTTGATTGTAAATATGGTAATCACTGTATTTTCGTTTGAAAGCACTTAATAACAAAACTGTGACCAATTTAGGTGTTGATTTATAACAAAAGAAATAGTTATGGACAAATACAAAATTAAACGGACAAAACAACAGACTAGCGTCTGTACCGTTCGCGACTCTTTCGGTTACTCGACTAAACTTGCGCTCGCGGTCCGGCGGCGGCGGTGGCGCAGACCGAGCGGCCGCCGGCCTTGATGCGGGCGTAGAAGAGTGCGGCAAGCTACGTTATACACAAATGAGAGAGAGATAGGCAGATGCTACACGGAGCCGTCATGCGTAAAGCGAGCTGGCAACTTGTTTCGCGTGGTGCGATAAGGTAACCTTGACGGCGGCGGCGGCGAACCTGTACGAACCTGTTCCCGTGCTACATCCTCCCCCTCTAAGTCACTAGACCGACCCGGTTGTGACTTAGGCCTACCCCTTGCCTTGGAGACGACCAATTCGGACTCCCCTACGTATGGAGTCAGTAGGCTGGCATGGTACCTTCCTTTAACTCGGCCCTGAATGTCTACTATCTCATAAGTGGTAGGCGAAACTATTTTGTTTATTTTAAAAGGACCTATTCGGCGTGGAGCAAATTTCTTAGTGATCCCCTTTGCCGCTTGACTTTGGGAATGGTGTGTCACTAGTACCATGTCACATTCCTTAAAATGAGGTCCCTCCCTCCTACTACGATCAGCGACTTCTTTTCTGAGGTCCTGCTGATGTTCGTGTCTCCAACGAACCTCTTGCAGAGTTTCAGCAAAATTCTTCAAGTAGGGAGTGATTTGCGGAACATAGTTTTCCGCTTCTACTATTGCGCGTATGTCGTTAGCAACATCAATAGGAGAACGGAGTTCTCGAGCAAACATTAAATAGGCTGCGGTATGCTCAGTCCCTTGATTGTGAGCTGTATTTAAGGCAAATCGTACCGCAGGTAAAGTTTTAGGCCAGTCCTGATGGTCAGTATTTACCAAGATGGCCAGCATGGTCTTCATGTCGCGATTCTTCCGCTCAGCAGGGTTTGCTTGTGGATGATAAACAGGTGTTAGGTTTTGCTTAACCCCCAATGCCAACATGGCTTTCTGCATGACGGAAGAAACGAATTGAGTGCCATTATCGCTAATAATCCGCCGTGGTATGCCATAACGCAAGAAAACTTCTTCGATCAGGACTTTAGCACATTTCTCAGAGGTGGCTTCGTCGAGGGCAAATATTTCCACCCATCTGGTGGCGACATCTTCGACGAGGAAGATCCACTTCTCGCCTTGGTTTCCTTCCGGAAGTGGGCCAAACAAGTCCATGGCGAGGACCTCAAACCTCTGGTGCATAACTGGTGTTTGTAATAAACCAGCGGGCTTAACGTTAGTTGGCTTAAAAGCTTGACATAGATCGCAAGATTTCAAATATTGCGTAACATAACGACGCATCTGAGGAAAGAAATACCTTTCTTTAAGTTTCTTAAGGGTTCGTTCGACACCTAGGTGTCCAGCAGTAGCGGCCTCGTGAAGCTCTTTCATCAGCTCCTCTCTAAGAGTCCGCGGAACCACTAATTGTGGCTCTTCTGAATCACCATCAGGGTCTACACGGAAAAGCACCCCTTGCGCCATATAATATCCCCGGTCTGTCCAGCGTGTGAAGTCATCTTCGTTCTCGAAGTCCTTTATAATTTTCATTACCTCCGGATCTTCCAACTGAGCCTCACGGAGTACACCAGGAGTACGATGTGGTAAGTCTACTGAAATAGGGCAACAATCGTAAGTCTCTTCTATTTCAGGCCCAGACAGAACGGGGCGACTCAATGAGTCAGCAATGACATTGCTCTTCCCCGGAGTATATTCCAGGTTCAAATTATATTGCTGGATTTTCATTGCCCACCTGGCAAGACGACCGCTAGGGGTCTTAAGTGACATCAGCCACCTCAAGGGCTGATGATCCGTGCAAATTCTTATTTCTGCCCCCTCTACATATGGTCTAAATTTATCCAGGGCCCACACCACCGCGAGAGCCTCGCGTTCTGTGGTTGTGTAGTTGCGCTCAGCTGGGGACAGCAATCTACTAGCGTATTCTATCGGTCTCTCATCACTTGTATCTTTTCCCTGAAGTAAGACGGCACCTAAAGCATAAGCACTTGCATCCGTGCGTATTATAAACGCAGCTTCGAAATCAGGCTGACGAAGTATGGGTGCAGATGTAAGCTTTTCCTTCAGAGTATTGAATGCTTGAATCTGAGCTTCACACCAAATCCAGCTTGCATTCTTCTTTGTAAGTTCCGTCAGGGGTCGAGCAATATTTGAGAAGTTGGGTATAAACTTCCTGAACCAGGAGCACGTTTGTAAAAACGTTCTCATCTGTTTGAGATTCGTAGGCTCCGCCATGTCTAAGACTGCTCGAACTTTCTCAGGGTCCGCCTGAATACCCTTTCCAGAAATGATGTGTCCTAGGTAGCTGACTTGATCCCTGGCAAAAACGCATTTTTCACGATTAGCCCTAAGTCCGAAAATGCGTAGTCTGTCGAAAACTTTTTGCAGATCTTGCAGATGGGAATCAATGTTATCTGACACCACCAACAAGTCATCAAGATACGCCACTACGCATACGTCATTAAGCCCTGACCTAAAGCGGTCCATGAGGCGCTGGAATGTCGCCGGAGAATTTTTGAGCCCAAAAGGCATTCGGCGGAATTGGAACATCCCGAATGGCGTCGTAAAAGCGGTCTTGTGGCGATCTTCCGGAGCTACTTCGACTTGCCAATATCCTGCTTTCAAATCAATCGTGGACATCACGCAGTTAGCTTTAGTTGACGACAAGATATCATCGATTGCAGGCAGAGGATATTTATCAGTCCGAGTCACTGCGTTCAAGCGACGATAGTCTACGCAGAAGCGCGTTTCTCCATTTTTCTTTGGAACCAACACGACCGGCGAAGCCCACTCGGATTCTGCCTCTTCAATTATTTCATCTTCTAGCATTTTATCAAGCTCCGTACGAACAATTTCCTTTTTCTGTGGGTTGAGCCTGTATGGAGGGACTGCAACTGGCGCACTGTCCCCCGTGTCGATATGGTGTAATGCCATTGCTGTCGGTGCTCCCCCTGGTGCGAAGATGTCGGTGTTCACTCTCAGTAACGACGTAAGGTCTTCTCTTTCTTGCGGAGACAACATACTGCCCTCATTCTCACGGAGGGATACCGAGGAACACGTTATAGGCGAAATCTCATTCTCAAAGTCAAGCGGGAAGTACTTATTACGATTAATTGCATCTATAGAAAACCTATTACGGTTAAAATCCAGCACCATGCCAGCATCTCTAATAAAATTCATCCCAAGAAGTGAATGAGTGGCACCAGGTAAGACTACGAAAAGTGTACGAATGACGACTCCTTGTAGCTCTACGTCTACAGAAACTGTGTCTACATGTCTCGCAGAAACAGAGCCGTCCGCTAACTTAATTTCTAAGAAGGCCTTAACTAACTTTACATTATTTTTACACAAAACGTTTGTTAAGCTTTCACTGGCTATTGACAGTTTTGCACCAGTATCAACTAATACGCGACCACTACTTCCACAAATGTTCACTGTAACAATGGGCCGCGCACGCGCACCTATCGGCGCCGTGCCCATCGCAGCAATCGACTGGAACGGTGTTGTCGTCGACGAATCCTCTCCTCTCTTGCAGGTCCCACAATTCGACCTGATGACGCCCGGAGCCCCACAGCCAAAACATACAACAGGCGCTGCCTGCTTAGGTCCAGTCTCTACTCTGGGCCCTGGTGGGGTTGAGTTCTTCATCTGAATTTTCTTACACGACTCTTTGTCGTGGCCAAACTTTTTACAGTACCCACAACGAGGTCTATGCTTCGTAGTTGTGTTGTCTGAGGAACTCGAACGTGTAGGTGTTGAAGACGACATCGGAGGTGAGCGAGTAGTCTCAACTGACTTGGGTGCAGTTGGAGCAGGTATTACCACGGGTCGCACTTGAGTGGTGGTCTTATGGCCCTCCTCTAGGAGATCCTCTACTGCACGCGCTTTTTCTAGTAATTCCGAAAAAGAGGAGAAAGATTGTCTGGAGACCTTCTCTCTTATTCGCCGATGCAGTAGGCCATACACCATGTCCAATTGGACAGGGTTTTCTGGAAGCGTATTGGCTGGCAGCTGAGCTATGAGGGCTCTTGCCTTGCACACAAATACGTCTGTCTTCTCGCTCGACTGTTCAACTCGGAACAATTCTCTATATATCCTATGAGGTGGAAGACGAGGACCAAATGTCTGACGTAAGATATTAACTGCTTGCTTCCAGGTCGCGACAGAATGCTTGACGCCCTGCCACCATGTGCCAGCCAACCCGGTGAGTAGCATGGGAAGGCCTCGCAACGCAATACTGTCCTCGATGGTGACACATTCTTTATAGATTTCAATTGCGTCAATGAACGCAACAACGTCGGAGTCCTGAGCTCCGTCGAAACGAGCAGTGCATTTTGCAAAGTTAGCATTGTTGTTGTGAACTCCCATAGCGTTTGCAGTAGCGGGCGGGGTCGGTACACGCAGCGCAGCTATTAACTGTTGTAGATGAAAATCCGTCATGGTGATTGTAGACGTAGACGACGGCGAGAACAGCTGTGTGGGTGCCTCATGCACCGAGGGTGACACAGGCTGTTGAGTCGCAGGTGGCGTCACATGGCCACTCTGAGCAGCGTCAGCGCCAGCAGGCGCCGGGTCAGAACGCTGGCCGGGACTATTCGCGCGAGATCTTGTTAGCACCATTATGACGAAATTTAGCTTACACGCAACACGATATAATATAGCCTAAAAAGCACTATCACGGTCCGACAATAGTACACACAATGAATAAATAATGTTCAAAAGTCAATAAAACATAATAATCAAAAGTCTTTAACAAAACGCACTACTACAACGTGTCCATAAAAGTAATTACTTATTGTGACAAAAAAAACTATAAGTCCACAATAATAAAAATAGTGTCCAAACACAATTATAACACTAAATAGTCCTGAGTCCGACGGTAATAAGAAGGCACAAACAAAAGGTTTACTTCCCTTTACGGCAGCGGTGGCAGCGCGAGGTCTAAGGTGCGCGCAGTCACAATGCAGCGCAGCCGCAGCGCTCCAGCGTCGGTATCTCGACAGCAACCCAACCGCGGGCTCCGTTGATGTGGTACCGCACAACCAACACGGGTTGAACAAAGCGGCTACCACACAAGACACCAACCGAACTACCGATATGCTCACTCGTCAATAAGAGTCACGTAAATGTCACAAAACACAGGTCACAGTTATAAAACGAAACACAGTCAATAGTCTATACACAAAACAATGTCTTTAATGTCCTAAACTATATTTACAATAACTTACAGTCAACAATAAACTAACGTTAAAATTTAAAAACACTTATTAGGTCCACACAAATGTATTTACACAGTTTACAAGACCTAAACTCAGCACTAATACTAAATAAAGTCTTACGAACAGCAACAGTCTTAGGCGTTAGGTATCCTAGGTAATACAAAACACTAGAGTGAGAATTCGGCACGCACACTCGCGAAATAAAGCCTAATACCTACAACGGTACTTCACTTCTAGGTTCATCTAGGTCCAACACAAATCCTAAGTACCTAATTACGTTCGGCCAGACGTTGGGCAGCCATTTTTAGCGTGAGTAAATAAAACTATTGTTGATTGTAAATATGGTAATCACTGTATTTTCGTTTGAAAGCACTTAATAACAAAACTGTGACCAATTTAGGTGTTGATTTATAACAAAAGAAATAGTTATGGACAAATACAAAATTAAACGGACAAAACAACAGACTAGCGTCTGTACCGTTCGCGACTCTTTCGGTTACTCGACTAAACTTGCGCTCGCGGTCCGGCGGCGGCGGTGGCGCAGACCGAGCGGCCGCCGGCCTTGATGCGGGCGTAGAAGAGTGCGGCAAGCTACGTTATACACAAATGAGAGAGAGATAGGCAGATGCTACACGGAGCCGTCATGCGTAAAGCGAGCTGGCAACTTGTTTCGCGTGGTGCGATAAGGTAACCTTGACGGCGGCGGCGGCGAACCTGTACGAACCTGTTCCCGTGCTACAAGGGGTAAATATTTTCGAGAATTGGTACCATTGTCTTCGGAACAATTTCTATCTAATCTATTCCTTCAATTCAGCGTTGCCAGAATGTTACTTTTGTAACATTTTACGTTACTTTTGACCCTCTCGTGTTACCTCCATGTTACACGCCTCAACATGTTACTTTTGTGTTACTTTTAAGACAGGCCATAAAATATATTAGATAACGTTTTTTCATATAACGATTATGAAAAACGATGACAAAGTTGCTGAATTGAAAGACTTTACCGATAACTAAATTGGTTGGTATATTACCTAAACACACATCATTGTCTGTAGGTTTTTTCTACATCGTTAGTTGATTATTTGATCAACCATTTTTACGATTTTTTTCGAAGTTTAGGAAATGGGACAGGATGGAAAGTCATTTTAAGTTTTGTGTAATAAAGTGCCATAATAAGGCATTGTGTCGTTTTCCACTAAATGAGGCACATATAAATAAAAAAATATACAGGGTTACTTGTAAGTAGGGCTGCCATCTCGAATTTCGCCAAACCCGGACAAACATTAAAAAAAACCCGGACATTTGGCGTAAATCGCATTTTTTCCCCGAACGAGTACGATTTTTTTTAAACAAAATAATACCTAATTTGTAATCTATTTACTATTAACATATACTTCAATTCAATGAGGTACTTCCTTACATGAAAATTGTCCGGGTTTTCCCCGGACACTTCTTGAAACCCCGCCCGGACAGTCCCCGGACGGCCTCCAAACGAGGATAAATCCGGGGAAACCCGGACGGATGGCAGCCCTACTTGTAAGTAGTCCGCATCCTTTCATGAGGTGATAGTATAGATAGGTCAATACGGACAAATTTGACCATGGGATACACTGGGCAAAAGTTAACCCGTTTCAAGATCCTTTCTTAAAAAGTCGTCTAGGTACACGTATAAATTTTTATTATTAGTCAAAAGTCTCGTTTTTTGTGGATTTTTGTGTGTTTTTGGATAGAAGATGAATCACTTCATAATAACAAACCATAAAACTGTACGAAGCACACAGGAAATTATAGCGAACAGCAAATACTTTTTTAGTAGCTATTTTCTCAAAAATATTACTCTTATTTTTTTATGCAGAATACTTAAAAAACATATACATTTATCTAGCTATCCAAAAAGGCACAAAACATACAAAAATCCGCAAAAACGTGACTTTTAACTAATAATAAAAATTTATACGTCATATACGTGTACCTAGACGACTCTTTAAGAAAAGATCTTGAAATTCGATTATCTTGAAATGGGTTGCTTTTGCCCAGTGTATCCCATGGTCAAATTTGTCCGTATTGACCTTTACTATCACCTCATGAAAGGATGCGGACTACTTACAAGTAACCCTGTATAATAAGGTAATGTTACTTTTCTCGTCAAAATGTTACTTTTTGAGTTGTATCATGTTATGTTTGACTATCTGCCACTGGCAACACTGCTTCAATTCCTTCATTCTTTCCATCCTTCCGATCGCCCTAAACCCTTTCACTCTTTCTTTTCGAGATTAGAGTTCTGCGCAGCTAGTTGTGTTTCCTCTCACTCGCGGAATTTAGCAATAACAGTTAATTTAATAGTTCTAATCTAACAACACTTGTGACATCTCAAACAATAGAAGATTATACGGTGAGTAATAATTTTAATCAATTAACTTTGTATTTAGCAGAAAAGTTCGATTGCATGTAGATTGCGTATCTATAGGTCTATGTACCAACTATTTCAACTGCCTTGGTACAAAACCATCTTGATTGCAGTAATTTAAAGCCAATCCTCTATGACGACGCACTGACCAATTGTAGTTATATTTGCATATTATATTCGTATGAATTCTTATAAATACCTATCTAATTGTCCTTCATAGATCAATTCTTTTTTTTTATGTACCCAAATCTTAGTTTTCAAGTCAGTAGGTAGGTACTATTAATATTTTAGTTAAGCCTTGAGATAACTATTGCCTGTATCGGTATATAATATAGCCCAAGTCACTCGCAGATAGTGCAGCTTTCTAATGGTGAAAGAATTATTAAACTCGTTCTAGTAGTTTTGCTGGCTTATTCATTATGATCTAAAATACAAAGTTTCCCTTTTTCTGGTGAGTTCAAAGTTAAGTTTCTTACTTATGCAGTATCTAAACAGTTTCACTCAAACACTGGTACTGCACGGTCAAATATCTCAAAAGGAATCTGCCCCTAAGATGACTCTTTAATATCTTCAAGTAACAGGCCATATTTTATCCGAGCATGGTATACAATTTGCCTGGGATACTAGTGAAACTGGGAAACAGTTAGTATGAAATAATTTGTTTTGTTTTAAAGTACTTTTACCAAGAAAAAGTAGGCTGTAACTTTTATCTGGGTAGGTGAAAGGATATCTAGGACACCACAACTTATTTCATATCTATGTGTATTATAAATACTTAATTTTTTTGTGTTTATTTCAGGTTTTTGGCCATTAAATGTCTGCATCTGCTGGGTTGATAGAGATGATGTCAAGAGTGCTTGTTTGGGATGATTCAGGTATTACTTCATTATTTTATCTTTTTTTCAGTACTTTATAACCTTACTCCTTTGCATTACTATAAACACCAATTTATGCTGGGCTGCATCCTCCTCTCACACAAGTATTGAGTGTTAATCACCACGCTTGTTCATAGCGGTTTGGTAGATATCTAATCTACTATCTATCTAATACAGATTTCCTCAAGATGTTTTCCTTCACCTTTACTCAGTCATTGGTGTATAAGATACACTTACAAAAGTACTTACAAACTTAAAATTGCATTGCTACTTGCCTGTCCCTGAATGGAACTCAATACTCAATACTTTTATTGCTTTCCACAAAATCAAAAATCAAAATCAAAAGTCATTTATTCAAAGTAGGCTGAAAATCAGCACTTTTCGAACGTCAAATTTACAAAAGACAGCCCCCAAAACGCCCGCCCTTCACCACTTCCTATGTGTTTTTGCTGGGAAGAAGAAGTGGTGGAACAAACTCCCCAGCAACACAATTCTGTCTGTATGGTTTGAAGAACCGTATAGATATATTTAAATATCACTATACAACATTGTGTACGTAAATTTGTATATAAAATCAATTCAAATAGTTAATCATGTTGGCTAGTACACACCTTACCCATACCTATTACTCAAGCAGTTACAAAAGAAATTTATTTAAAAAGAGTAAAAAATATAAAATATATAATGCCTCCATTCACATGTATTCTTAGGTGGTAGTAACTTATAAATAGTTCACATGGACCCTGTCGGGCACACCAAAAGAAGTGGGTTAGGAGAGAGGAAGCTCTTATTGGCTATGTTTCTTATTATTGTTGACTATGACTAATGTAGTTATAACTCTCACTACTAGGCAGCTGCGACAATTAGGAAATACCCTGTATTTAATATTCATAAAAAAATAAGTCATTAATTCGTAGTAGAATGATTATCGTCACATTTTCAAGTTCAAATTTAAGACAGACAGTTCTCAGAAAAAGACAGTTCTCTACATAAAGTGAGAGTTTATAAATTCCATCCATCTTACCACAAAAACTTTAAAACGTCAGTTTAAGACTTGTCTAAAAAAATGACAAATTATGACGTTGACATATGGTTCATTTTGCAGCCACAATTTTTTTAGACAAGTGTAAAACAGGTGGTTAAGTTTTTGTAGTAAGGCCACATGTTTTCCAGGCACAATAAATTATACAGCAAATTCCTTAAACTGGATAAAACATAGTCTATAGCTACTTTTTCAAATCTGTACTGTCAGCATGTTTAAGTTAAAATCAACCAAAGAAAATGTTTCCCCTTTATTACATAAGCTTTATTACATATGGATAAAAAGTAACCCGTATGTATATTCTTTATTTTCAGGAAAGAAGGCTGTGATTAGTTCAATGAAGAATTCAATAAACAAATGGCGAAGACCTCAAAAATTATTATCAAGCAACCGTCTTATTCACACGATACAGCTTCAATTGATTTTCTTTCCATATTCTTGAGAAAAAATTACCATTTTGAAGTGTTGAATTTTGGTCTGAAATGGCGAGAACTGAACTCAATTTCGAAAATCAATGGATTTTTAAGTCTTAAAAGTTGGTTATCAGATTAGAAGCCTCGCTAACTGGGTTGAGGTCAGATAGGCGGTCGCTCCTTGTAAAATACTGGTACTCAGCTGCATTTAGTTAGATTGGAAGTGTCAACTTCAGTCAACATAGTAAAAGTAACTTGGAAAATGGCTCGGGAGGTGATGATGTTGGTTTTCGGATATATTCTATTTGAATTTCTTAAATGCCTTCATGGCAGCAGATGTTTTCAGATTGGCTACATTTATTTATTTATTTGTATATTGTATTCAGATATTATGAAGGTCACTTCCTGTTTACTTGAATACTATTGAATTGAAAAGAAAGTTGAAACTTAACTTATTTATTTCACAAAATGAATGTCACCTTTATCTTCATTCGTTATTTGAATACATCTCTATTTACTTAATAATTATTAACTTTTGACTATAAAACAAAAAAATATTTGAAAAAGCTGTTTGATCAAATGTGTTTGAGTAAAATAGTTTATTTTAATAACTGGTTGTTTTATATCGTGAAAAAGTGCTCGTTTTTATTCTGTATTAATATTATGTACCTAGTACCTATGTATGTGTTTAAAAATTACACTTGGTGTTTACATGCCATAGATTTATTTTCTATCTTATTTACAAATGTGCATGATTTGTTTTAAAATTATAGAAAAATTGGAATGAAGGCATGATGATGATTTGTCTTAAAATTCGCAAAAGGTTGTGGTCTACATTTGTCGGTTTTATTTTCTAATTGGTTGCATCGTCTTGAAAAGCTTTTTCGTATATTATAGTTATTGTCATGGTTGCAGAAGGTTATTGGTCGGTTTTCTATTAATTTATTTTATTACTAGCTTCTGCCAGCGGTTTCACCCGCATCCTGTGGGAACTACTTCCCGTACCGGGATAAAAAGTAGCCTATAGCCTTCCTCGATAAATGGGCTATCTAACACTGAGAGAAATTTTCAAATCGGACCAGTAGTTCCTGAGATTAGCGCGTTCAAACAAACAAACAAACTCTTCATCTTTATAATATTAGTATAGATGTTTGGGAAAACAGTTGTACATTGTGTCTTACATCTGGGTATATAATGAAACCAGGGTAACATACGGTACAATGTTACCATATTACTATTGAAATGAAAATTCATTTGCAGACTGTACTGAGTATGCTAAGTGAGCTTGATGTAAAAGTTATAAAATTGTACAATATTATTTCGTTCTGAGTTTTGGAGGGCACGATAAAGTGTACTAGGTCCCGGCTAACTACCTAGCCTTAAGTGCAGGTTAACTGTACCTGGGTCCTGGCTGGCATTTGCACACATGGGTAGTCAGAGGCCAATAAATCTGACAACCAGTCTTACCTAGGGGTATTTGGTTGCCCTGGTAACTGCATAGAGGAGGTCAGATAGGCAGCCGCTGTTTGTGAAACTGGTACTTAGCTGCCTCCGTTAAGACTGTAAAGCCGACGCAACATAGTAGGAAAAAGGCAAAAAAAATGTGTCTGATCGTTACACAACGTGATAAAAGTACTTGCTTTTATTCATCCATATTGTATAGGTACCTATATATTCTTTTACTGGAAAATTATTCTTGGTGTTTACATATCATAGATCTATTTTTATCTCATTTATGTGCATGATTTGTCTTTATAGAAAAATTGGAATGAAGGCATGATGGTGATGATGTTTTGAAATGAAATTCGCAAAAGGTTGTGTTCTTTATTTGTTGGTTTCATTCTAGTTGGTTGCATCATCTTGAAAAGTTTTTTTCTTATATTTGAGATGAGAATATAGTTACGTCATGTTCGCAGATAGCTCTTTATGGTGATTGCTCGGTTACCTATTTATTTATTTTATAATGTTCGGGATAACAAACTATTGTACATTGTGTCTTACATCTGGGTATACAATGAAACTAGGGTAACATGCAATCCAATGTTACCATAAGAATTCATTGGCAGATGGTACTAAGTATGCTAAGTTTGAGTTTGTATGTGACACGCACTCGCGATCTCGAAGGTCATCGGAGAACTTAAAACTGAGGACGCCGGTGCATTCCTCGACATTTTATGACAAGTCATTTGTTATCCAAGCAACTCGTCTGTGGAATGCACTGCCTGTATATATCAGGCGCGCACAGTCTCTTGCTGTTTTCAGTATGCTGAAGAGCTATTACCTGACTCTATCGCTGTTTATACTTTCTATAAATTTATATTTTGTCTCCTATCCAACTTTCCTTAAATATGTGTATATATTGTTAATTGGCTATATTTGTATATATATTTGAGGGGTGTAATTTCAAAAGCCTCTTGAAGAAATCACAAGAAGATTTTTGATTAGGTTGTGCTAAACTTAATGCAAATGACAATATTTTATGTCAATTTGTTTGTCATATCATGGCAATTATAAAAAACCTTGAAAATCTAAAATATCTATGTGCGTTTTCGATCAAATTAAAGATTAAAATTTAGGGGAAGGTTGCTATGATTGGGCCACTTAACTTCCGTACGACATATCTTTTTTAGTTTTTGCGATAAAATAAAACTGATTTTTGGTTTTGTTTCCAATCAAATTTATTAATATAATATGTCACTCACAGCTGATTTAAACTGACAGTTTGTGAGAAAATTGACGTTAAACAGGTCGTTGCCTTCTTTGGACCATTGTCGCTTTGATTGGACCACTGAGTTGATCAATGGACTTAAAAATTTTTTGGCAGTGGTCCATTCAAGGCGATTAACAAAACTCAATAAAAAAATAAAAAATATGAAATCCTTCATCAAAAAGAATTTCTCTTCATTAAAAATACCTATCATTAACGTAAAAAAGCACTGGGTTGAGCAGCAAATAAGTTTTTTTTTTAATTGGTCATTGTACTCATAATTATGTACAACTTTCACTATAGGACCAACCAACCCTAAAATCGGGAAAAAAATTAACTGCTTCATACATTTTGTCGAGTTTTGTGAAGGTAATGTATGAAGCAGTTGATTATTTTTCCCGATTTTAGGGTTGGTCCTATAGTAGAAATGGGAGTACAATGACCCCCTTTAAAAAGCCTATCTGTTGTTTCAACGATGTATAATTAAACGAATGAGTATGAGATCAAATTTGACACATAATGAGATCAACTTTTACACGTATGCAAACTATTAATTGTCATAAAATCACATTTTAAATTAAAAACAATATTGCAACAAAAATAACAACACTTATTTGCATTGAGGACATACTGTTACTGTTACAGCCTTTTTATCGTCCCACTGCTGGGCACAGGCCTCCTCTCACAAGGAGAAGGATTGAGCATTAATCACCACGCTTGCTCAATGCGGGTTGGTGATTTCAGACACATAAAATACTTCTTAATAGTTTTCTTAACGCAGGCACAATTCTACATGAACCCAGGCTTTACACATCATACATTGAATCATGTCTTCAACTGCACACAATAGGCAGATTATGCAAAACCATTTTTCGATATTTACTGATTTGGCATCTTTGCTTGTTGATGGCTCTGGCTCATCAGTTATTTTATTTTTAGAAAATGCAGTTTCTTTTGCAGTAAATTTCGGCTTTTTTGGTTTTGAAGGCCTTACAATAGCTTGTTCTAAAGTGGTTTTATAAGGCGTCGACGTCAGTTCCAAGCTACATTGTGATTTTTTACTCCTTTGTCTTTACTCTTGTGCTACTTTTTTAGCTCCAGGAGATATTTGGTTTATTGTGAATTCGAAATTGCGTGCCTTTGATTCAGCTGTACTACAATCAATGTTCTGTGATACCGCTAAGGTTTCAATCTGAGATTCAACAGTCATAGCTTCATTTTGACATGTAATTGGCTCCGTTACTTCTAGATTCTCTTCTAGTAAAGAAATGTTCAAAGTTAGTGGATCTATATCATCCTGTAAGTCTAACACAATTGGTGGTGAAATCTCATCGTTTTCTTTTTCAGGTACAATGAATTCATAGTCAGCAAATTTAATGTAATTTCAAAACCCTCTAAATAGAATGATTTGAACAAATTCACAAGAAGACTATTTTGTCTATATTGTTCTTAACTTGATGCAAATGACAATATTTGATATTAATTTGTTTGTCATGTCATGGCAATCCTAAAAAACGTGAAAAATCAAAAATATCTATGTGCATTTTCAATCAAATTAAAGATAAAAATTTACTAAGAGGAGTTGGCTAGCAAGCAACTTGCCATTTTAGCGGATTTTGAAAATCAGCTGTCATACCATAAAGGGTTTTGCATCTAACCTTATACTGCTTGGTGGATGACATTATGCAATAAAGTAGAAATTTTTACAGTGCGTTTTTTTAATCCTAGGCTAAGATTTGACAAGTTGAAATCTCAATCTATAACAAAAGTGGTCATTTTTCTGTACAACTTTTCAGTAGTTCGACATTTCATGTAGTCAAATCGTTGCCTAGGATTAAAAAAACGCACTGTACTGAACTTTGTAATTGAAAGTATGTAAAGCTGTAAGGTATAAAATCACAAAACACTACAAAATGCGTAGGTATTAAGTTCAGTAGAATCCGGATATAACGACCTTCAAGGGACCGGCGATACTATGTCGTACTAACCGGACGACGCACAAAACGGACGGATTATTTCTTAAGTACATAACTTGTACATACATACATAACTTACGAATACATATTATTATAATGCATATAATTTTGGTTTTCCTGTTTAGTTAAACAAAACATTTCATAGAAATCAAAATGCTTTATTTTCTTAAACATTACAAATTACAAACATAGGTACATAAAGTACTATAATACAAATCGTAAATAAAATACATAATCACTAGAGACAAAGCTCTGTGTTACTAACGTAGAAAGTCTGTTATTTGAGTTTGTTTTTGACAAACTTTTGTTCGGTAGTAAGAACTTCGTACGGCATTGTGAATTCGTGACATCATTGTTTTCATAAGATCATCATCAACGTTAGTCTGAACAAATACACTGAGTGTTTCTGCTGCTTTCAACGCCTCAGACACACTCAAAGTCGGATGAATCTCCTCTGGTTCGCCATCATCACCGTCGCTATCTATGCTATTCGCGTCGGTGGCGATGATATTTTCCACAATGTTTTCATCAGACGGTTCTTCACAAGTGGCGACAGCATCATCGACAAACGCGTATTGTTCAAAGTCCTCATTTGTTATGGGTAACTGATGCCCATTAATAGCCCTTGCCCAAATACTCAGCGGTACGTCGTCTTCTTCGTTAAAATCATCTGCGTTTGAAGTTATGGTACATTCTACGTTGCTTCGGACAAAAGCAGCGTGTTTGTAACAGTTCAAAATCGTGCCTTGCTTGAGTTGGGTCCAGGCATCTTGAATCATTAGTATACCATCAAGAACAGTAATCTTTGGGTACTCAAAACTAGTGCTTCGGCAGCCATCTAGAAGCTGGATCATTTTCAGGACAAGGTTTTTACGAAAATATGTTTTCAAAGCTCGAATAATCCCTTGATCCATGGGTTGCAACACTGATGTCGTGTTTGGAGGCAGAAACACCAGAGTTATGCTTTTTAAGTCAGCTATGTGAGGATGCGCAGGACAGTTGTCAACTAATAGCAGGATTTTCTTATTCTTTTTTGTAAGTTCACGATCCCAAGCACGAACCCATTTAGTAAAAATGTCAGCAGTCATCCAGGCTCTTCGATTGCTTTCATAATCCACTGGCAAATGTCGTACATTTTTAAAACATCTGGGGCGTTGAGATTTTCCTATTACGAGAAGTTTTTTTTAACTGTACCACTCATGTTGGCTGCCACCATCACAGTTATTCTCTCCTTTGATAATTTTCCTCCTTTACATTTTTCACCTCTAAATTTCAACGTCTTGTCCGGGGTTAATTTATAAAACATCGATTGCTTTCATAATCCACTGGCAAATGTCGTACATTTTTAAAACATCTGGGGCGTTGAGATTTTCCTATTACGAGAAGTTTTTTTTTAACTGTACCACTCATGTTGGCTGCCACCATCACAGTTATTCTCTCCTTTGATAATTTTCCTCCTTTACATTTTTCACCTCTAAATTTCAACGTCTTGTCCGGGGTTAATTTATAAAACAGCCCGGTCTCATCTGCATTAAAAATTTCATTATCTGTGAATTGTGCACGTAAAGTAGACCAAACTTTTTCTAGCCAATCGGTTACATCACTTTGGTGAACTGACAAAGATTCGCCAGCAATCTTACCATCTTACAATCTTACGATGTTGTGTCTTTCTTTAAAACGGTTTATCCAACTCATGGAACACGTGAAATTTTGCATGTCTAACTGTCTAGCAAAAAAGTTTGCAAGAAGAGAAGACAAGAGAAACTTGTAGCAAGGGTCCATTAATAGGTATTCCCCGGTCGCGCTGAATTTTGAACCACTGTAACAATGCCTTATCCACCTGCTCATGAGTAGACGTCCTTACACGTTTGCATTTCAAAACATTGGCATTAAATAGCGGCTCAATCTTATCTTTATTCTTTTTTATGGTGGACTAGCTGTTGCCCGCAACTTCGTCTGCGTGGGCAATATAGAATAGTCAATTATTACGTATGGTGCGTAAGTAATTTTCACAGGAAATAGCTATAATCTATGTCTATATGCTTTGAGTCTGACAAAGCTGTCATTTGTACATTTTCTGCAGCTGCTGCGACTAAGCAGAAGCCAGAAAGTCTGTCAGTGTTACCATGGATATCGTCTTGTGTAGTTGACTGGATTGAAGATAGATAGATAGGTAGTCGCTCCAAGCAAAATATTGGTACTCAAACAGATTCAGTGACTGGGAGCCCAACACCAACATAGTTGGGGAATAGCTGGATGGATGATAAAATGAGTCGTCATCATCAGCAGGCGCATAGGGTAGGATAGTTTCACTACTGGGGAGAAACACTTGTATGACTTGTATGAATTGGGGATTTTCTGTGCACTTACTTACTATGGTAAGGCTGACCCCACATTAGGCGTGCGCGATCCTCGGGCGTGTGAGTAGCGCGGGCGTCGCGAGCGCGCTGCGTGAAAGTCCCGTTTTGCTGCCCTGCGGCATGTGTGAAGAGTGCAAGCGACGCGCTCGCGGCGAGCACGCGGCGCTCGAGTTGCGTTCTTACCCCTACGCCCGCTATCCCCGCCGCCCGCTAAACGCCTTAGCAGTTAAACGTCAAGTCGAGCGCGCTGCAAATGCCGCAGGGCAGCAAAACGCGACGCTCACGCAGCGTGCTCGCGACGCACGCGCTACTCACACGCCCGAGGATCGCGCACGCCTAATGTGGGGTTAGGTCTAAACCGGGAGGGACTCCACCGAAATGTTTGCATTAGTTCACGAATAGGCAAAATGTACGTATCTGTGAGAGTCCACTTCATGTGTGTTCGTACTTGAAACCTGCAGTTTTGCCAAGATTTTCAAAATGTACGCTCGCAATTTGTCATTTCTTGGTGGAGCCAGCAAATCAAAAGAAACAGAAGTGTTGTATACTGTGCGTCACTACCGCTCACCGGGAAAATTTCGCTCTTGCGGAGGACGTTTATATACCATATTTTGTGTCACACGTAAACAGGACGACAGTAAGTATCCACCGAAACACTTTCAAAGATCTGATGAACGAACAAATCAGACCTGAGTTGGTCACCTGGGGCCAATCAGAGCTCTATGAAGCGATCATACGCTTTGGCTCCTACTGTTATTGTGGTTTCTGAAAATGTATTCACCTCATTCAACGATGAATGTAATTCTGATGGTACTATTAAGAACACTTGCTTAGCGCAAAAGCTGACGTTGGCAGGCCGACTCTTTTGACTTCTCGAATAGGATACCATTGGTTTTTGTGCAATGCACACCTGCAATGCATGCTGGATTAGGATAGGATATAGGTGGATTTGCATTGTGGATTTGCAGCAGAGAACAATTCTGTCTTTGTAATTGAATGACATCAAACGTAGTTTTATATAAAAGGTGTTTTTTTAGACTTGGCTCGGGTCTTACTGAGACTGTTCGTAATCGTGAACAGTTTATTTGCGATCAGAAGTTGAAAGTAAGTATGTCTCTGGTATGCGACGCGTAATTTGTACGTTTCCAGACGCATAAAGCATTTTACGTGTGTATGGTATTAAATCGAGAAAGCTCCCATTTCTTATCTGCACTTTGTATCTGGGCTTGTTTTTAAAGCTACAGAAGCCTACATTACCTACCTCACGCTTAGCAGCGCTTGCGAGAGATAGATCTTCCTTTCTTCTAGGATTAAGTTTACATATTTTGCATCAGAAAAAATAATTAAGGTCTACTTAATACTACTCACTCAAAGTAATTTGTTTTAAGGCCACCACATTACACAGCTAAACTATGTTTATGAAAAAATCCTGATATGAACTCCATCTGTACCTTTAAATGATAATTAATTGTTCCACTAAAGTCATCATTTTTGACATAATGTTCAAAAAATAATTTAGATGGCACCGTTTTAAATTTGGCTGAGAACTATTAATTTTCCTTTCATCAAGGTAATAATTATAGTTGGATTTTGATGTGGTACGGCAAACTGACAAACACTATTGAAATGTCTATCGAAAAATTACACTACGTGTTAAAATATGGTGAATTACGGAAAATACACAACTCCATCTGTTGAAATAATAATCCTCTATAAAGAATGTATGGTAATTAATTGTCATTTACCACCTCGCTCTTTTGACAAATTTGATGTATTTTTACCACAGATGGAGCTACTTTAACCTTGGCTAAACAAAATTTTCATTTTTTTTTCTTCCGAAGTTACCTTTAAAGGTGTGATTTTCTGTGTAAAGATTAATAATAGGCCGAACAACTAATATAAGTACAACATTCAAATGTACAGTTTTGACAAACAGATTGCGTGTCGTAATATTTTACATCTTGAATTCACAAAATTAATCATATCTTTTGATAGAGTGAATCGATTTCGATGAAACAAAAACTAAGTAATACCCCAAGTTACGTAGAATTTTTGTATATAAGCATTGTCTGCATTGAATTCGTAGATTTTACGTGAAACCCGAACAAACAAACAGATAAACAGACAAACAGACAAACAGACAAACAGACAAAAATGACAAAAATGATGGAAATGGGTTCTGTTAGTTATCCTTTAACATGCCGGCTATTTTTTTTGTCAATTTCTTCAATGTACAAAAATTACTTTTCTACAGATTTATTATATGTATAGATATAGATATTGTAGAATGAGGTACGCCAAACTCCTTTGCGAGGGTTGCATTTGATTCACCGGCTTCCAATCGATGTAATATAGCACTTTTTTCCTCGATTGTAAAACACTTTCGCTTCACTGAACTCATTTTGTCGAACTTTATGAACTTGTCATAACAGGTGATAAACACGAACTGTGATTTACGCGCGCCAATAAGGATTAGAAGCGCGCGGGGCGGGGGTGCGAGTGCGTAGGTAAACAAAACATTGCGCGTGTGTTGTTTTAACCGGACATATTATAATAAATATTGGTCGCTATAAGCAGTTGGTCGCTTAAACCGGAGTCGCACTAAACGGTTATATTGTCTTAGTACCTATCTACGAAACCTAACTTGAGTAAAGATTATCGTCGCTAAAACCGATTAGTTGTTATAAGCGAAGTCGTTATATATGAATTCTACTGTACTTACTATATGTACTTTTAATGAAAAATAAAAATTAAATATGTACAGATACATCTTCGAAGCCATGCTCACAAAGGTCATTACTGAAGTCATTATTAATATCACCATCGGGTATGCGAGGCAGGTTTTCAATATCAACAAAGTATTTTAATTCCGGTAAATTTCTCCATTCATGACCGAAATGCTTTTGAAGTAAATCGCTCACATCTTTGGCTTTGCTTTTTTTGGGTAAAATATTGGGGTTATGGCCAGAGGCAGTGTTTTTCAATCTGTGGGTCGCGACCCCTAGGGGCGTCGCGAAGCCTTAATCGGGGGGTCCCCAGCTGAAAGAAAAAGTCGAGGTTCTTACACAACTAAAACACAATTTTAGTGAGAAGGATGTGCTTGTTTATTTTTCAAAAGTTTATCAAATTGTGGTGCTATTTTTGAAACGTTAATAATCAAATCATTTTCTAATTGCAGCCTAGTTTTTTTTAGTTTTAATGTCTACCATTGAAGAAAATGTTAGTTCACACAAGTATGAAGTGGCGAATGGCACTAATAATTTAAGAGCTTCCCTTGCCAGCTCTGGATATTCGTGTTTTCTTTTCATCCAAAATACGTCGACACTTTGCGAATAAAATTCCATTTTAAGCATGCCATCAGCAACTAAATCTAGAAGACATTCTTTCATTTTTGTGGTGATATCAGCCAGGTCTATTGATTTGTCCAAAAAAGGGTTTAAAATCCATCTACGCCCATTGTCAGCTTCAGAGTGCAAGTCTGGAAAGTATGTCAAAAGTTTCTCTTGTAGATTATGCAAGCTCTGTATCATGCAAGGAATGTGAGCCGATACTGCAAGACTTTGGTCTGTTGCATTATCTTCAATAATCATCAAACACATGGAAAAGACTCAAACATTTTGTTTTGTAGAGAGGTTGACCACAAACGAAGTTTTGCGTGAAATGCTTTTACTTTATCTTTAGCTGAAATATTTTCTTCTCTTCCTTGCAGGTTCTTGTTCAAATTGTTAACGTGGCTAAAAAGGTCTGCCAAAAATGCTAATTTCAAGAGCCAAATAGGGTCAGAAAAACGATAAGCATGTTAAGATTTTGCATCTTGTAAGAACATTAACAATTCAGCTCTCATTTCCAGAACTCTTGTCAATACCTTTCCTTTGGATAGCCACCTGACCTCTGTGTGATAAAGGAGATTTTGATAAAGCGAGCACATATCTTCACAAACGATTCTGAATAGCCGGGTTTGCAAAGCTTTACCTTTGATAGAATTCACAATTTTTATAGCCTCCTTGACAGCGTTGCAAAACCAAGAATTATAAATTCGGTAGGGTTTATTTCTATTAATTTTGACAAATTATTATTTATACCATCCTTGAGACGAAATTTTACTAAACATGGCTTTAGGTATATTAAAATCATAGCAGTTTTTATCGCCTATGTGTCTCTCAAAAGCCCAACTAAGGCATCGGTTGACAGGCGGTTGCGGTTTTTAGTTTTGATTAAATTTACTGCAGAAAAAATCCTTTCCACGTTTGCAGATGAGTGCGGTAAAGATAAAATATGAAAAACGAATGTAGAGTCACTAATCCGAATAAAGGTGTTCCGTCACCGCCTTTCATTTGAGCTACATTTGCCCAGAAATCTTCGGCATCATCTTTAAACATATTAATTTCTTGAGTGTTTCTAAGCAGGCGCCACTGTGTATCTATGTCCTGGTAGTCTTTCGCATCAACGAGTCCGGGAAATGCTCCGCAAAGTGGGATTAGACTTGGGTGAATTCCTTTTTTTACATTTTCTGGAGCCAAAATATTTAAGTCTTTCAGTGGGTTGTTTTTTAGGGGAAATCTTTGAATAATTTGCTCAGAAGCTTCAATATAAAACTGTAGACATCTTGTTTGAAATAAATTCAACTGATCTGCAGTCAAACTGTTATTATTCAGTAAAGTATCCATAACTTTTGCTCCAAAGTACATCTCATGTATATCCAAAGAGTTATGAGGATTTTTAAAGTTCACATCTTCAATGTTAGTTGCATTCAAGTAAGCCTCTTTAAAAAGCAGTCTAACAGAGATTTAAATGACGTGCTCAAGGAGTCCTTGAGTTTAATTTAGTATGATTTCGATATTTATTTCAATAAGATCGTTTTAAGTAATACATCTTACGTTACGGTAGGTATCTTGATACTTGATTGAACAATTTATTAATTACTTTGTAAGAAAAAAAAATACCACATATTATGTTCATTTATTTATATTTTCGTCACAAACAGTCATTAATTCTTTACATAACAAGTCTTGGTAGAAAAATAGTTAAAATACTATTTAGTTACATATTTATTATTAAATACTTTATTGCACACAACATTGTAACAATTACAGAACCGAAAAATTGTAACAAAGGCGAGCTTATCTCTATAAAGAGATCTCTTCCAGCCAACCTATACCATTGTAGGAAAATAGATACTTTTGAGAAAGTAAAATAAATAAAATAATACAAATGATATACCTACAACTATTTACTTGAATATACATATAATACATAACCACATATAATACATACAATATAAAGCCATACATATATATATTTATATATTAATACATACTAATAACATACCAATCCAAAATAATATACATACCTACACATCCAAACTAATATTATAAATGCGAAAGTAACTCTGTCTGTCTGTCTGTCTGTCTGTCTGTCTGTCTGTCTGTCTGTCTGTCTGTCTGTCTGTCTTTCTGTCTGTCTGTCTGTCTGTCTTTCTGTCTGTCTGTCTGTCTTTTCTTCACGCCTAAACTACTGAACCGATTTGTGTGAAATTTGGTACAGACATAGTTTGAAACTTGAGAAAGGACATAGGATAGTTTTTATTACAAAAAATATAAATAAAAAATAAAATTTATTACGGACATACAGTGCCATCTATTGGTCAAATATCGAAATGCTGTTCCTAATTTCCTATGCTCCGTAGATAGATGGCGTTAATCGCGCAATGGTGTCATTACACGTGTTCGGTTCATGTTATTGTTTTAATTCATCGGAAAATCCATCAGAAAAATGTAAATAAACAGTAAAAAGGTGTAAAAAAATTAATATTAATATAATAAAAGTTTTACTACAAAGAAAATGCTCTAACGGAGTATAGATAATTCTATTAGTATGTACTACGCGCAATTGTGTCGATCGTTACACGAGTTCGGTTCATGTTGTTTTAATTCATCGGAAAAAAGTAAATAAATAGTAAAAAGGTATGAAAAAAATAATAACAATATAATACTACTTTTAGTACAAAGAAAATGCCCGAACGGAGTATAGATAAATAATCCGAGTTGTCACTATGCTCGATAGATGGCGTTGGGATCGAAATAGATCGCGCTATGGTTTCGTTACACGCATTTGGTTGGGTATCGGCCGAGCGCTTCGGTACCGTCGTGGAAAAATTGTATTGTCGGTTGTATGGTCATTTATGTGGATTGGTCCTGTTTCGTAAATTCTAATTTGGTTCCGTTGTATTTGTCGATTTGGTACAGACATAGTTTGGAACTCGAGAAAGGACATAGGATAGTTTTTATCCCAAAAATCCTGCGGGAGCGGGAACGTCTCAAAAATCCCGCGAGATCGGGAACTATGTGGGTAAAACCAAAAATCTGCCGGAAGTCACTATTCCACGCGAACGAAGTCGCGGGCAAAAGCTAGTTATAAATAAATAATGTTAATAATTTAAATAATATTGTATTGTCTAATCATCGGCTAATTCTTCTATACCCGACATCTCACTGTTATCTGTGTCGTCTTCGTCTGTTTCGTTGTCCGATGAGCTGTCTTCTCCTCCAAGTGATATCACGAATTGTCTCAGTTGATCTTCTTGGTGACGATCTTTCTCCCAGAAATCGTTTTCTAATCTCTGCACATGATTGATCTCTTTCTTCCAGTCTTCCACTGTTATTGATTGTATGGCTTCTTTTGTTAATTTCTCTATTTGTCTTTCAGACTGGTCAATGTTTTTGTCTGCCACCCTTTGTTTGACCAGATTCCAAATATATTCGATTGGATTTAAATCGCAGTGGTAGGGTGGCAGACGTACGACTTCGTGCCCATGTTCTTTGAACAACTCGTCCACAATATTTTTTTTTTCTGGCTTGTTTGCTTTGATCAGTTGATCAGTTGTTATGTTCTGACTGGTAAGCCAATTTTGCATCTCGCTCTTCAATGCAGTTTGGTACGGGACTTTTTCTGCCTGTGTCGAGTGGTATGGTGCGTTGTCTATTACAACTGCCGTTTGGAGGCAAGTTGGGCAATAATTTTTCATTAAGCCACTTAACAAAATTGTTCGTATCCATTTCATCATGGTAATCACCTGTAAGTAAGTAAGTAACACTTTTTATTTCATACACATAAAAATGTTTACTTAAGAACCTATGGCTAAATGTGCGCAAAGGCGGCCTTACCTGTCTTACTTTTACATTTGTAGAGTAACTCTGCGCCAGGGACAAAGCCATTTTCGCCACCCGTATTTTTCATAACACTGGCACCAGAACTGTTCTGCCAGTACTTTCTCACAGTGTAGTGGGAATGAATCCATGTCTCGTCCAAATACGTGACTGGTTTCTTGTCTGCTCCAAGTTCGTTGTTTTCCTTCATACGCCGCAAGTATCTAGCCCTCCAAGCTGCAATATCGGGTTTTTGGATTAAAACCGATCGGGTATTTTTGCATTTTTTGAACTTGTACCCCAATTCGTTTTTTAAAATGAGTCGCAATGTAGTTCTTCCACCTAAAAAAATCAAAAATACATATAAAAAAATTTACTCATGTTGGTTTAACTGGAGTTTTTTTTTTTTTTTTTTGAATGGCATCTCGCAGTTCAGCCTAGGAGGCTGTTGACTGCTTAACCGGTCGAATCCCTGTGGATGCCTAGAGTTTAAGGCCTCCAGCCAGGGGCAAAAAAAACTTACAAACTAAGTAGACATGGGAAAAACGTATCATTGAAAAGAAAAGATTGATATGCATCTTTTGAACACTGGGATATGTATCACTCTTTTGTATCTTTATATCCTTTCGAATCCGCGAGTGACATTGTACTGTTGCTCAGTTGCTCAGAGTGACTCGCTTTGTTCAATTCAATCCAATGTATCACTAAATCAGTACGAACGAACTACGAGTGATAGATTCGTTTAAGAACGTTACGTATTTATTTTTCCTGACTTACTAAACTAGGTACTCGTTTCGTTTCTTTGCTCCCTTCCCCCGGTACTTAGCCCTACTTATGCACCGCACAGTACCTACGTTAGTTTATTATTTAAATGAAATGTAAACAATCTTAGCACTACTTTTACAAGAAAAACTGTTTGAAAAATAGCATGACATAATTAATTGGATTTAGGTTAATATTACTGGTCAGATGGTATAGTTCTATTTTTAAATCCATTTAAAGTACAGATACCGGCACGGATATTGGGCTCTCGGCGGAAGAGTGGGGATCGCTTTGCGCACCCGTACGCATAAGGCAATAAGGCAGTAAATCGCTTCTGCGCAGGTGAAGGTCATGGCTCGATATCCGTGCCGATAACTGTACCTATGAACGGAGAGTTAAGATTGTTTACATTTTTCTCTAACGACGACGGACTTTAGGTAGGTACATTCTTATGCTTTTAAAATAAAACGGTTATTTAATATTACAAATAAACACTAATTTACCTAATAGTATACCTACAGAAGATTAATAATTTAACGAATGTAAGATTCGTAGTGAAGATATGTTTTTATTTATAGAAAATGGATAGACTACTGATTGACCTTCATACTTTTCCAGGCTTAGGACTGGCAACCTATCTTCGTAAAGTTATCTAATGTTTTTTAGTTATTGTAGAAGTTAGTTATATTAGTGCGTAACTAATTAGGTATTCTTCCTAATTAGTTGCATTTGTTACTTATATATGAAATTCTAGGTTGGCGTATTTATAAATCAGTGGCTATGTACAATGATTTTTTGATTACTAATCACATTATTTACATTAATATAGGTAAATACACACACCTGAGTACTTATTCATTAGAGTTGCAACTTATGAAAAGAAGTTGTGACACTTTCTTTGTTGTCAACCGTTTTCTGCGTTCGTTGAGCGTATATCCCGCTTTAGAAAATATCCTCTCACAAGGAACAGAGGTTGCCACAAGGTTGTGCCTTTTTATGATGTAATTGAAGAGTAAAGGGTAAATGTTTTTTCGAGCGTGCCACCATTTTAAGGGGTCTTCGGCACGTTTTATAAGCGGCTCGTGTAGATATTTATCTAATTCCACTATTCCTGCTGCCGTTGGGTTGTCAGGTGTTTGCCTCACGGGCGGCGGCGACCTCTCGCGTCCGGCCCTGGTTCAGGCCATGGTCCGGGGCGAGAGGGAATGGGATGCCGTCGCCTCCTTCTGCGAAGCGGTCATGCTCGAGAAGGAGGAGGCGGAACGCCAGAGAGTTCGCACCTCTCATCCCGGCCGCCGCGCTGGACCAGGTAGACACCATGGGCGCCGGGTGTCGCGAGATGACTCCCGGCCACCGTAGGCGTGGGTCTGTGGGCGGTGAGTTCGGGTGGCTCATCGTCCCTCTGTCTTTCTAGACGACAGACCCGTGTCGACGGCGCGCGTTGTTCCACGCGCTCCTCAAAGAGATGTCAGCAACCCCAGCGGGGCCCAGCAGGGCCAAGGCCTGCCGGGGCTGCGGGTTGTTCGAAAGAGATACCGCGGCCCTGGTACATAAAAGGCTTATGACGGAACACGACGATTTTAGTCAGTAAGAGTCTGACACTCCCTCACCGCTGCTAACCCACAGCGGGAGGGGTCATTTGATGATTTTACGTCGCTAAAAAAAAAAAAAAAAAAGGTGTTTGCCTCACCACTTCTTGGTCAAACTCAAACCAAATCGAGTTGCTAGGGCCAGGTTGGGATTGCACTGCTTCTACCGCCGGCGTTGTATTAGTCTTTGAGGAGGAGCTTCTTCCAATTTTAAGTTTGAGGTCTTTTAAGGCCCGATCATAAAGTTTGGGGTCTTGAAATCCCTTGTTTCTAAAACGTGGATCCAGAATTGTAGATTCCGCGTTTAATATATTTGATTCTATGTTACCGAATCTCTGGTTCAGTTCCTTGTGTAAATGTTGAACAATGTTTTTAATTTCTTGTATGTTACTTTGCTCTTGAAGCCTACCTTTAATGTGACTTAGCATAATCCTACACAACGGAATTGCCTTAGACAAGGTAACATTTTTCTAGCCGCTGACTTCAACTGTCACGTCGTAAAAAAGTTTCAAAATGGGGAGCACAGATTCTATGACTACCCAGTCATGATCAGAGAGTGCGAGGTCTGGTCTGATGAGGGCTATAGTGGATATTATAGCATCTTTGGATTGGATAAACCGATGCAGCGTGTCGTAGGTAGAATTCCACCTGGTGGCGACATCTTGTTTTAGTTTTAGAGTTGGTAGGCTGAATCGTTTCTGCATTGATAATAACTTCTCGTTTCCTTGGGAACTTCGTTTGAAAAATTCGACGACGCTTTTAACTTTAGTCAGTGCAGGGGTTAGGTGCTGTAACGCCGACTGGACGCAAAGGTTCAAAGTGTGGGCAAAGCAAGGAATTTGCCGCCAGTCACCCTCTCTTATAGCTGCTGTAATATTGGCAGCGTTATCGCTGGCGATTGCGGTAATTTTATTCTCAATATGCCATTCCCGCATGATATTTTTCAAAAATTCTGTTAGGTTTTCGCTAGTGTGCCGTTCATTAAACTCCACACATCCCAGTAAATTTGAATGTAATTTTGTGGCATCTGATGTAGACAGAATATAATGAGCTGTAACAGCTAAGTAACTTTGGTTGTTATCTGATGTCCAACCGTCAGTCGTGAGGCAGACTGCGTTGGCATTTTCCATATTTTGCCTCACCTTTTCTTCTTGCTTTGTGCACATTTTGGGAATAAGAGATTGCGACAGTGTTTTTCTTGTTGGCAGTATCCTGGATTCAGCATATATACAATTTTTTTAAATTCTTCGTCCTCCACCATACTGAAGGGATAATATCCATTAGCAATCAAGCGCACAAGTTGCTCATCTAAAAGCTCAGCACGCCGAGGCGGCATGGATTTAGTGCTGTGCGCATAATCCCTGATAGACTGCTGATGAGGAGGTAGTAACCTAACGGAGGATGAGCCGGGGGCAGGGGCGTTGGACGTGCCAGATTCTGTCGCAGTTGACGTTGGCGCAAGTGTCTCCTGCGGGGCCTCAGGTGTCTGCTGCGTTGGTTGCCTGTCAGTAACAAGTGGTACTGTGGGGTGTTTATTTTTTAAATGCCTACCCAGGTTGCCACAATTTCCAGCCGGTACGGGGAGAATGTTAGCGCAATATAGGCATTTTGCCTTTTTGGGTTCCACTTCCTCAAAATGGTTCCGCTACTGCACTCCGTTTTCGTAAACCGGACATTTTATGTAGGTATTATTAACACTAACTAAATAAACTAAATATTTTTAACACTAACTGTACAAATTTATTTACACTTAAACTAAAGTACAGTCAGCACCAAAAGTCGATGAACAGAATGGCCCTGTTCCCACTACGCCGGACCGGCAGACCTGCCGGAAACCGGACACCGGACAGAGTGTTCACATTACATCGGATCCCGGAAGAAATTCAGACAGTCAAGTACTTACCTCAGTTGAATTTGGACCTGCGCGCACAATGGACGACGAAATTGTTGTGTTGTGGTGGTATCTTAATAGAAGGCAAAATAAAAGAAAACATTGGGTACACCCTATTTTACGGGAAAGATTTTCACTTGGAACATTTGAAACATTAATGGGTGAACTTAGAAGAGACGAATCAAAGTTCTTCAATTATTTTCGAATGACAGCAACCACTTTTGACGATTTACTGGGACGACTAGACATAAGAGTACGAGATACAAGTTTCAGAGAATGTATTTGCCCAGAACAAAGATTAGCCATATGTCTAAGGTAAGATTATTTTATGCACTAGATTGCGTAATAATAGTTTTGACGTAGGTACCTACTTAAGACTGAATTAATGAATGAATGTTTGCTATGTATGTTTGTTTGATGAATGTGAATATATATAATGTGTGTGTGTGGGAGGGTGTATGTATTTGATAATCATTATGAATTAAAAATGCAAATAACTTATTTATGTATTTATTTGTACTCAAACTTAAAACCCTTCAAAATCTAAGTAATCTGAGTCTTGGGAATGTATGGAATGATTACTAGATGCTGATGGCGAAGCTGGAATCGGATTCGATGACTGAGATGAAGTTGATGGTATAGATGTTGTTGCCTGTTGATTGCTACTATTATATTGCGTAGAGTATCCAGGGTGGTGTTGATCTTGCGTAGGTGTTGCCTGTTGATTGACGCTATTATGTGTGTAGTATCCAGAATACTGATCTGGTCCGGTCATCTGATTATATGAATCACGCCAATGTCCGTAATTTGGTCTCTCATTATTCCTACTTTTAATTTTTTGCAACATTGTCCATGACGCTAGCTTGAAATTCTAAAGTCTCTTCGATAGTTAAAGTGTTCAAGATTGGTATAATGCCTTTGAAGAAAGACAGATGATGGTTTTCCTTTTCTGGGTTTATTCTGGAGTCCAAAAACTTTACCATCCTGTCATTTACCTCTTTATTATCAATTTTTCTTTTATCTTTAATTAAAGGTGAACGAAAATCTGATTCCATGCCTACTTCAGTCTCGGTTCTTGCTTTTTTTGAAACTGACTCATGTGGTGGTCGAGGTTCGGAGACTTTTTTCAAAAACATTAATTGCTCGTGATATAAATAATTTCGTGTCTTTTTGGCCGAAGATCCAGATTTAGACTCATCTTTTTGTTTCTTTACTGTCTTAAGCCACGAATCTCGTATATTATTCCATTTAGTTGAAACCTGTTTTCCTGAAATCAATAAAAAAATATCATAAAACAATACAATTTGTTTCTTGGTGACGTATAAAGTAATAATGTATTAACAAAAAATACTTTTTTTTTCAGATATTTAGCTTCAGGATGTTCATTCAAAGAAATACATTACTCATACAGAGTAGGCGTTTCGACAATAAGTAAACTAATAAAAGAAATGACCCACGTCATTTGGGAAAACCTAAAGACAGATTTCCTTAAGCTGCCTGATACTGAGAGAGAATGGGAGGACATCGTTTCAGGATTCGAAAGAAAAGCCAACTTTCCTCACTGTCTTGGAGCAGTAGATGGCAAACATATCAGAATTTTGAAACCAGCCAAGAGTGGTTCTATGTTCTTTAATTACAAGGAGTATTATTCTTTTGTATTAATGGCAGTTGTCGATTCAGAGTACCGATTTATTTTTATTAGTGTGGGCTCATATGGCAAGGAATGCGATTCTACTATATTAAAGGATAGTACATTTTGGCAAAAGATCAATGATGGTACTTTAAATGTACCAAAGCCTAGACCGCTTCATGAAAACTTGCACGAAGAATTACCGTTTATACTTATTGGCGATGAAGGCTTTGCTTTAACACCTAATCTCCTACGTCCATATGGAGGTACACATTTGAATACTGATAAAAAGATTTTTAACTATAGACTAAGTCGAGCAAGAAGGTATGTTGAGTGCGCTTTTGGTATTCTGGCAAATAAGTGGCGAATAATCCATCGAGCTATAGATCTGAACGTAGACACAGCAATTCAAGTAATTAAAGCTTGTACAGTCTTACATAATTTTGTAAGAGAAAAAGATGGTATAAATTTTGAAAGTTACCAAAATATAGAACATAGACAAGAACAAGAAACGACACCCATGAATCGGAATGTGTCAAGTCGAGGTGGCCCTAATGCCAACGCTATACGGACATCATTTACTAATTATTTTGTTTCGGATATTGGTTCCGTTCCGTGGCAGGCAGCAGCTATAAAATAAAATTTATCAATGCATTTACATTTTATCAATAAAACATTAAAAACTCACCGTACTGTTTTCTTTCTTTTTCATCCAGTTCATCGAAGTTTGGTTTCAGTATTAAACATACTTCACGCCATGCTGCTAACTTTAAGTTTTTGTCTTTATAGACGTCTTCGGTCTTATCCCACAGAACAGGTCTCTCTTGGACAAGCGTAATTAAAGTTTCTGCTTGAATATCCATGCTAAACGTCTACTTTTACCAGAAAATGCGAGCCGAATGACGTGAGTGGAACACGGGCGGGGCGAGGGGAGCACGAGCGGGGCGAGCGGGGGACAGATACCGGCACAAACTCGTTCACATTACTCCGGGCCCGGTCGTTCTGCCGGCAATTCGTAGTGACAAAACGCTCGGTAAAAATGCCGGGCTCGGCAAAAATGCCGGGCTCGGCAAAAATGCCGGACCCGGGATAATGTGAATAGCTTCATATAAATTGTACAGCCACTAGCCCTTCCGGCAGATTTACCGGCGCGGCAGATCTGCCGGTCCGGCGTAGTGGGAACCGGGCCAATCAACATGACAAAACACCTGTTCATAATAAAATGCCATAAGTTATAGTCGCAACTAGGAAACAAAATAGCCCGTACACCAGAAATTTACAAAAGTCGTTAAACACGAGTATTTCAAAAATATCTGTGCACTAGTATTCCTAAAGTCGCTGTACACCATAAATCCAAATGTCGCTGAACATCATTGTATCAAAAGTCACTAAACAGCAGTAAATACAAAATTAGGTTAACAACGTATATTTTTAATGTTGCCGTGTGTTAATATACTTTTGACGCTTATGTTGTTCAGCTACGTTTGGGACAGTGCTTGCTTGACCTTAATAATGTATGTTAACACGTTAGTATCTATTTCAATACTTATTTACAAAGCAATTATATTTTTAACCGACTTCCCAAAAAGGAGGAGGTTCTCAATTCGTTAGGATCTTTTTTTTTATTTTTATGTGTTCACCGATTACTCGGAGACGCCAGGACCGATTTGCAATTTTTTTTTTGTTTGATAGTGTTTACCTCCCAGGTGGTCCCATAATCATACGGTCAGGATCTGATGATGGAAACGCTGAGAAATCGAGGGCAACTTTCGAAAATTGTAGGAATACGCAGGGTAAAAACTTGACACTAAAGCTTATGTCTGATAACACTATACAATGGTGAAGGTTTAGAGCTGACCTGGCGATGGAGACCAGAGAAGGTCGAGGGAACTATAAAACTGAATATGTAAACTACCTCGTGTTTGGGCTTGTATTGTTCGTATTGATGAGAACTTTCCACTTATGCGGATAGTGACAACTATGCTTGTCACTGAAAAGCTAAAAATAAAAAACTTTTTACAAAAAAATAAAACTGACCCCCAAAAACACTGTAAAGCAAAAAAAAACATTTCATTCTACTGAAAATGGTCGTATTATGTCTCTCTGGCGCATAAATAATACTCGATATGCAGAACGTAATATAATCGATAACCGCGCAAGTGGCAGAATATCTGTTCGGTTTTGGGGTTGGATGTGCTCTGGTGGCCCTGGAGAGGCTGGAGAACTAATCGAGATAGGAGACTTCTGTGACGTTTATGCTCCGTAATATGCACACTATACGGTATTATTGTGATATTTATCGATTGATGTATCTCAATAATATAAATAAACAACTATGCACTTACACAACATTTCAATTAGTTCAGACTATGACAATCATACGCTGGACTAAAATTATCACAAGTCATGTGAATAGAAATAATAAATTAAAAATTAAATGAAGGTAGGTTTTGTAAGATTCGCGCAAAGTAAATTACAAGTACCATCACAATAATCGCTTCGTAGATCATGACAGTTATGTTTATGTTATTTCATATTATAGATTAGTAAGATTACTGACAATAAAATATAATTGCTTTGTAAATAAGTATTTAAATAGATACTAACGTGTTAACATACATTATTATGGTTAAGCAAGCACTGTCCCAAAAGTAGCTGAACAACATAAGCGTCAAAAGTATATTAACACACGGCAACATTAAAAATATACGTTGTTAACCTAATTTTGTATTTACTGCTGTTTAGTGACTTTTGATACAATGATGTTCAGCGACATTTGGACTGATGGTGTACAGCGACTTAAGGAATACTAGTGCACAGATATTTTTGAAATACTCGTGTTTAACGACTTTTGTAAATTTCTGGTGTACAGGCTATTTTGTTTCCTAGTTGCGACTATAACTTATGGCATTTTATTGTGAACAGGTGTTTTATCATGTTGATTCTGTTCATCGACTTTTGGTGCTGACTGTACCATTGGTCCATTAAAAAAAGTTTAGTCCACTAAAATTATTTACACTAATAGTCAATGCAACGAAAATAAAACAATAGGTACCTATCCTAACACTTCACGTATTTTTAACACTAACTGTACAAATTTTTTTACACTTAGTACCATTAATCCATATAAAAAAAGTTTAGTCCACTAAAATTATTTACACTAATTGTCAATGCAACGAAAATAAAACAATAGGTACCTATCCTATCACTTCGCGTAGGTATTCCCGATTCCTGATCCCGTACGATAACGCACGGACGCGGACGCAGGTCAGCCTTGAACTAACTAAATAAATAAATATTGCATTTATTTTGTAAATCGCAAATCATTTTTTTACCTTTCTTTTCTATCTTGATCCTAATAGCAATAACTTTATGACCGAAATTAGTTTGCATTGTTTTCTAAAACTTACTAGACAAAGTACTTTACAAAAGGAAACCAGTTTAATACTTGCAATGTTCACGTATCGCGTTACGACTTTAAGCCCTACGCACCAGTAATAGAGATCCTTTTGTACTGACGTATATCAGTTTATAATGGTTTTGGGTAACGAGAAAGTGCGACAGAACATTCTAAGTAGTGAGGTGCGAAAGAGATGTCTAGATTTTCCGATAAGACACCGTGACGCCAGCCGCTCAACTCAACGCTGTGCGCGAGTGCGACACAGATACAAAATGACAACGATTGAATGAGTTGTTAAAGATATAAATGATACACTGATACATTCAGATTTGAACTGATACAAAGAGTGAGTGATCAGAACGGAAAGATACATATCATTTTTATCTATCACTCCTGAGTTACCCATCTCTAAAACTAAGCGACTGCGCTAAGGGCACCCCCTGTGGGGTACGAACCTCGGCTTAGGGCGTCGCTGACTAACAGCAAAGGGACAGGCTGGATCATGATTTAAGGGCATTTTAACTTTAACGCTCAGCTACGCGGGCTGGCTAAGCAAGGGTCGGGGGGGGGGGGGGGGGGTTTGAATTTCAACGCGTACGCGTACCTCGGCGGCGAGGTTTCGGATATTTCCGTTTGTATTTGTGTTTTCTAATCGTGCTTGTTTCCCTACGGCTCTCTTGGAGCACTGTGATGGGGTCGTCGGGAAGGGTCAGGGTGTGTCTCGGTCGGCGGAGCTTACTCATCCGCGAAGGTTCGTATCGGGCGGCCGATACGATCAGTGGGTTGCGGTGCTTGATTGCACCGTCGAAGTGACGCTTGGTAAGGCGTTTGAGGAATTGCGCCACGGTAGGCACTCTGAGATCAACGTGTAACATTTCGTTACGAACGTAGAAGGGCGCACCGGTTATTCTACGGAAATATTTGTTCTGCAGGGTCTGCATTCTGTGGATGAAACGGGGTTTTGCGTGGGCAAATATGGCTCCCGCATACGTCATGATGGGACGGATCACTCCTGTGTAAAGGCGCAGTTTAGCCTTGAGTGCTAACTTGCTTGACGCATTGGTCAGGAAGTAGAGGCGGCTCATAGCGAAGGCGGCTCTGCCGCGGGCCGCTTTGATGTGCGGAGCGAACGTGAGATGTTTATCTAGGATTACTCCTAGATACTTGGCTTGCTCTTTCCAAGGAATAGGCTTGCCGTTCATGGTGACAGGGGGGGGAGTGCCAGGCTTGTGGCGTCCAGGCGTGACCGCCTGGCTTTTGTCAGGGTTCACTTCGATTCTCCACTTCCAGAACCAGTTAGATAAGGTATCGACTGCCTCCTGGAGGGTTCGAGCAATGGTTCTAATGTCACGGCCTGTATAGTATATGGCCATGTCATCAGCGAAGAGTGCGAGTTTTGCTTTTCGGGACTTGGGGATATCGCTCGTGTACAGCGAGAAGGCGAGTGGGGAGATGACAGAGCCCTGAGGGACTCCCGCTGTGAGGGTGTGGGTCAGATAATGACTTGCCGATGCGGTAACGAAAGGTGCGGTTCGACAGAAAGTCTCGCAGGATGAGTACGAGACGATCCGGCACTCCTAGTTGGATAGCTTATATATTAAGCCATTGTGCCAGACCTTGTCGAAGGCTTTCGCTATTCGAGTCGATTGCGACCGTCGTGTCTGCGATTGAGCTAATGTGATCGGGGATTTAAATAAAACTACCTTTACGGATTTTATCGCGGTTATATTAATATTATTTAATCCCGACGTTTCGGATCCTTTACAGCATCCATGGTCACGGGCAGACTAAGGTGTTGGTCGTCTTGATATATTAGTTACAAACAGCTACCCTACATTTTGTTGATTATTATTGACTATCCGATTCACGCAAAACGAGCTCACTGTATCCTTAGGTCGAGCAGTTGTAGGCTTGGATTTTGATTTAATAGTTTCTATGATGGGATTCCAAGCAGGTGGTATTAGGGTTGCCAGATAGGAACTTATCAAATCCGGGACAGTTCTAAAAAAAAAAAAACCAAGGTCGGGTCGTGGCCATAATAGAAAATATCATATATTTTTTTTATTTTCACAGGATTCATATTTATATGTAAAAGATGAAATGCCATTTTTTCAAAAAATATACTTTTATTAGCTGTAGGTAAGTAATTAGCTTAAATTGGTAAATTAAAACTTTGGTAGACAATTACTAAATTACAATTCAAATTTTTGGTAGGAAATCAGTACAAACAAATTATGTATCTTCTGATAAAAATATAACTTCTTCTGATAGAACGTAAATAATAATATTAAATAAAACGGCGATCAAATCATTTTTTGAAACATTTTTCACTGGATTTTGCCATTATTATTAGTTTTTCTCCGTCAGAGCTTTGTAAGACTGTTAGAATTTCTGAGCAAGACACGTCAAAGTTATACGAGTCTGCAGTTCGGACTTGATTAAATCCATGGACATCCGGTTAAAAAATAATAACTTTTCAAAATCCGGGACAATGAGCGCTAATTCCTGGACACGGGACAAGAGGCAAGATTCCGGGACAATCCCGGATTTCCCGGCGGTCTGGCAAGCCTAGGTGGTATGCACCAGCCATCTTCTCTATTGAAATTTGGATGTTTTTTAATTTCAATAGCCTCGCGAATCATCCTAGTTAGGAATCGGTTTTCTTTTGCAAGGACTTGTGGTTTATCAAATCTGATGTAATGCTGGGTTGTTCATCGCAGATCCCACGTGCGATGAACAACACCTGGGTGCTGAGCTTCAACATGTTAAGCAAGTACTGCACGACAACAAGCTCCGAGTACCGCGCCCTCGTCGCAGAACCCGCGTGAAACCAGCCACAGTTGAGCGTCTACCTGCTGTTCTTCCATACATAAGAGGAGTCACAGACAAGATTGGCTACATCTTGAAGCGAGCTTCAATCAAAATCTACTTCAAGCCGCTGAAGAAGATCAGTCAATTCTTACCACCTGTCAAGTGTCACATACCTCTACAAGATGTGGGTGTATACAAGCTTGAATGTGATTGTGGTCTCTCTTACATAGGCCAAACTAAAAGAAGCATAGGGACCCGCGTAAAAGAACACATCGCCGATGTCAAACACCGCCGTTCCAGACTGCGGCGGTTACACTCGACGGCGGCGATAACTCCCGTTACACTGAGTGGACTGTATTGTTTATAGAGTTAAACGCGAATGTATTTGCCACAGGAACTGATTTGAACAATAAACAAATGCGACGCTTTCACAAGACTTTAATTTTATCACCACAATTATTATCACTGGTTTAAACACTAGCTTTACATTAGATTTACTTTGGCGTCAATTATACAAAGCCTATCTGGCTATTAAGTTATAACATCAACAGTCTTAGTTATAGCATGTTTAGGTTCTTATTGTTTAGCAATATCGATTGTTTACCTCATTACCTAACGACATACCTACATTTAGTATACATACTACATATATTTGGCCTATAATCTACTGCAGGCTCGGCGTCCGCAACAGCTCTCCCCCCGGCGTAGCGCGCGTAGCCTCCTCCTTCACGAGGACGACGAGCTTGCTGACGGGGCGCCGGAAGACTCCCGTTCGTGTCCGCACCTCGGCGACTCTGATGCCGCCGTCAGGTCCAGGATGTGTGCGCTCGACGATCCCCATCGGCCAGACGTTGCGCGGCAGCGTCCCGTCGGCGATGAGAACCACGTCGCCGGTCTGCAGTGGTCGCTCGTTGTTCTGGGGCTCGCCTCGGGGCGCGAGCAAGGGTAGATACTCGCGCACCCAGCGTGTCCAGAACCGGTCGGCGAGCGCCTGGGCGGCCCGCCAGGTTCTGCGGTCCGCCTCGTCGCATGGGCCCGTAGTGGGCAGGCCCGTCGATGAACCCAACAGGAAGTGGTTGGGGGTGAGCGCCTCGGGGTCGAGGGGATTCACGCTCACGTGAGTCAGGGGACGCGCGTTCACTGCGAACTCTGCCTCAGTCAGCAGGGTCAGCAGGACTTCTTCGGAGGGCGCCCTCTCGTGGAGCGTGGTGCCGAGAGCCGACTTGACGGTTCGCACCATCCTCTCCCAGGCGCCTCCCTGGTTCGGCGCGCCAGGCGGTATGAACCGCCACTCCATCTTGGCCGCCAGCCCTACTTCTTTCAGGGCCGGCAACCATTCGTTGTATGCTGCTCGAAGCTCGGCGTCGGCACCTCTGAAGTTGGTGCCGTTGTCTGAGTACATAATGCTCGGCCATCCCCTGCGCGCAGCCATGCGGCGCAGCGCCATGATAGCAGAGTCCGTTGACAAGGAAGCCACCAGCTCAAGGTGGACAGCGCGACACGTCAGGCACGTGAAGAGCGCGCCCCACCTCTTCTCTCCGCGACGGCCCACCTTGACGTTCATGGGCCCGAAGTAGTCCACCCCGCAGTTGGTGAACGGGCGGTGAAACGGGTCCAGGCGGGCTCGGGGCAGGTCGCCTGTAGCTGGCGGCCGGGGCACGGCGCGTCTGCGCCGGCAGAAGGCGCAGCCGGCCTCCACGGCGCGCACGGTAGGGCGCAGTCGCAGCACCCAGTAGCGCTGCCGCAGGTCGTTAGTCACGCGCTCCCTGTTGGCGTGACCCGCATCACAGTGTTCCTTCTGTACTAAAAGTTTAGTTAGTGGGTGACGGCCGTCCAGTATGACTGGCCGTTTGGTTTCAGCCGGTGCGGTAGCCGCCTCGATGCGGCCTCGTACCCGGAGTAGCCCGTCCTCCATGACGGGATCCAGCTTGTACAGCCGGCTCGTCCGTGGCAGGGGGCGCGCCGACTGCATGCGCGCCATCTCGTCTGCGAAGCTCTCTTCCTGGGAGCGTCGCAGCAGTTCCTTCTCCGCCCGTTCAATGTGGCGGAGCTCGAGCGTGGTGGCGGCGCGCCGACACTTGTCAACGAACAAGAGCGCCCTCGCCGTGGCCCTCACCAACACGTTGTAGCGGGAGAAGCGGGCTGGGTTAGGCAGCCAGCTTGCAGGAGCCTCGGCGACGTGCAGCGCCTCGTGCTCGTCGTTATCTTCAGGGCTGGTCCGGCAAGGCCAGCAGTCCTCGCCGCTCTGGAGGAAACTCGGACCCTGGAACCACCGTCATCCGCCACGTTAAGTTGCGTTGGAAGCCAACGCCATTCTTTTGAAGTCAGCTCGGCGATCTCGCCGAGACGATGCGCGACGAAGGGCGTGTATCGCCGCGCGTCGTGCTGTATCCAGTGCACGACTGTGGTTGAGTCCGTCCAGTAGACGGTTCTTGTTATGTTAAACCGATGCTCTTTTCTTATAGCTTCGGCTAGCCTGGCCCCTATGACCGCGGCTTGCAGTTCCAAGCGCGGTATGGTCTGCGCCTTCCGCGGCGCCACCTTGGCCTTGGCAGCGACCAGCACGACGTCTGCGGCGCCGTCCTTGTTCGGCATCCGCCAGTACGCCACAGCAGCATATGCCTGCTCGCTGGCGTCGCACAGCACATGCAGTTATCGCTCTTCATGGTGGGTTGTCTCATAGCACCTGGGCAGCTTTAAATCTGTTAGGTTTGTCGGTTGCGACAACCATTCCTAGAACTGTTCATTGTCCTCTTGTGGGATGGAGTCGTCCCAAGACATTTGGAGTCTCCATAGGTTTTGAAGGATAATCTTTGCCCTTACTGTGTAGTGACTTAGAAGCCCAAGCGGGTCATAGATTGACATGACTGCGCTCAAAGCCTCTCTCTTCGTTGGTGCGCGCTTTCGGTTGCGCACCTCGGCTGGCACGCGGTTCATCGCAGTGTTGAACCCGAGCTCGTCCCGTTCAGCGCTCCAGTATAGGCCTAGTATCTTGCTGGCAGGCAACTCACCACCCAGTTGTGTAGGTGCAGTAGTGTGCAGCTCTGGAGGCACGCTGCACAGAACTCCTCGATCATTGGAGCTCCATCCTCGCAGCGTGAACCCGGCGACGGCGTGTACTTTCTGTAGTTCCTGTACTGCAGTGTGTGCCTCGTCTGCGTTATCATAACTTACCACCAAATTGTCCATGTAATGATGGCGTGTGATGGCGTCCAGTGCCAGCGGGCACTCTTCGCCATGCAGCTCAGCGTTGTGGTTGCGCACATAATGCGCCATGAATGGAGAGCTTGCCGCGCCGAATATCATACTTGTCATCTTGTATTCTCGAGGCGGGCCGCTCCTGTCCTTACCTCTCCAGAGGAACTGCTGAGCTGGCTGATCTTCGGGGCGTATTTTTATACGCAAGAACATTTCTTGAATATCAGCTGTGATGGCCACCGCCTTTTCTCGGGGGGGGCCTTCCAGGAATGCGTCGTTAAGACACATACCATTGCTTCGGGCTGCTGCATCAAACATAAGTCTCTGCTTACCTGGCTTGTTTGGGTTCTGCACCGCGAAGTGTGGAAGGTACCAGCACTTGGGACTGGGCTTCTCCGTCCCGTCGCATGGCACTCTTCAACTCTTCAGAGATTTTCATTAGAAAATATGTTGTTAGTACGTTTTTAACGTGTATTTTTATCATTATTTTTATTATTTATAGTACGATCATACACAATATAGTATTTCAGGAGATATGTGTAAAAATATGCATTTGGATCCTTTTCGCTAAATAACAGTTTATATTGTGCGCGCTCAAGATTTATTTCATTAAAAAGACCCATGTAAAAAATCATTAATAAATCCTTTTGTTTTTCAATAAAACGTCAATGTATTAGTATTACAACTTTTATTTTTATAAAAAAAGCAACAATTCGAAATAAGCAGAGTACAGAAATCTTATGAGTTAAAATAGGCTTTTAGTCATCACCCTCCTCGGGGATGAAATCAAGGTCTCCGTCGTAACCATCAATGGCTTCCATGATGTTCGAACTACCCTTCAGAGACTTATAAAAGTCCTGACAATCCTTAGGGATCAAATCTAACATCGACATGATGGACATGAGATCATCCAGCTTGGGTTGAGGGATTACATTGCCGTTGGGCCACAATAAAACAAGGTCTTTCTCATTAATATCTAACGACTTACCTTTTAACTTTTTTCAATATTCAGTTGATTGAAAATAGAATCGGCTTTCATGTAAATATTAAATTTATCGTCCTCATCTAATAGAATCACTTTCGTCTTTAACCAATTTACCTTTTCCTAAAAGTTTCCCATTTACTGTATTCTTTTCAAGTGTTTTGGTTCCCATAAAATCATTTTTTTCCATACGGTAAACTTGTAATGGGTGTTGCTTTTTGCAGTTTTTAATAATATTAATGTATTCTTGATTTTGTTAATAAAGAAATACCCTTAGGGCTTTTAAATCGTCCTGACAAAGAAACTATTTGGAAAACCAAGGCTTCTGTAGCTAGTATTTCTGCGTCAGCGGATGCAATGCCTCCTAAGTCTACATAACCCCAGTGCTGTTCTTGTCATGTGTAACTTGTGAGCGAATTGCCATCGCATCAAATATTAGCGCTACATTCCGAAGCGATCCATCATTATTAACAGCACATTTTATGAATTCAAATACTTCACTCACGAAACCAACATTGCATTCGTTGGTGGCCAACATTTTTCGGAGAGTTGCTGGATGAGGTAAGGCAATATGATTCCTTAAAAATATATAAGCTTTTGCAGAGTAGTAGTACAAAGGGAGAGCGAACTGTTTCATTTCATCACTATATCTTATGCCTTTATTATTCTTGTCCGTGTTAATATGTTTATTTATATTTATAAAATTATTTTTTAACACAGATTGTACTTCATCGAAATTATTACATTTTCTTTTTATAACATCCAGTAGATTTTGGATTTTAAAATCACGTCTACGTAATTTTTGCCTCAAAATTCTCATTTTTTGCTTTAGCAGTTCGCTCTGCAGACCTTTTTTTTCAGTTTGTACACTGACATCTTTCAATATCAAGTTGCCCATAGGTTGAACTTAATCAGATTTCTCAGGCCGATGCTCTGCCGTTACGTCTATAAATTCCTGCATACGAGGTTTCTTGGACGGAGGTTCTAGCACAAGCTCGTCAGATTTGCTACTACAGGGTATCTGAATATCACTTAATACTCCTATCTTCTTTGTTGCTGGCTGTAAAAGAAATCATCAGGTCAGATAACTTATACTCAATTCTATGATCACGATGAATACTGAGGTAGGTAACGTTGTACACTAAACAATTGGCTCATCTTTTGAATGTAATGAATGAAATCAGAAGTGATGACGTTGCCATTTGGAATAATAATAAAAAAAATAGCTATATATTTAAAATAGGCTATACTTCATCAATATTTATTGATTAAACTTGTAAGTAACATAAAAATCTTAAGGCCGAATTCAAAAGACTCCCCAAATAATTTGAAAAGGGCAACTGACTGAGTAATTCGGGTTAAAAATGAACGACTAAATTAAGTCTTAAATTGACCGAATGAAAAAATGATTAGAGAACCAAGTATCAAGCTACTGGGCCCTAGTCCCAGTTCGAATGGGGCCCAATAGCCCCCTTACCTATTTTAAAGGCCCAAATGACATGTTATTATAATAACATAAAGGCACACGGACGAACGAACACCGAATTCTCACATTAGGGCACCTATTTACCTACAATCAGATTATAAAATCCTACAAAATTACTTACCAGCAAAAAAACGGAGGGCACTGCATCACATTTTAATACTGGTTGCGATAAACAAGCAACAAAATCTTGAGCTTTAAAATGTTTGCTACATACAACAGATGCATCGGTCACCATGGACTAAACATGCGCCGTAGTACATGTGCAGTTCATTGATGTTGGATGATACTGACTGTCGGTCATTTAGTAACAATTGAATAAACTAAAAGTATTTAATTCTGTGATATTAAACTTCATGTTTGACTTTCTCCTCTCCAAGATATGCTGTATTATATTTGTAGTTTATTGTGCTCATGGCCAAGTCAATTATTGTAAAGTGAACGAAACTATTGATATAGTCACAAAATATTGATTTATTATTACAAATAAAGTTGAACAGGACTTGGCTTCTATGCGATCTCAAAACTTTTTACGGTGGAAGAATTGCGTAGAGGATTGGCTTTTTTTTACATTTAATGTTTTTGGTGGGATACTGTTTAACAGCTGCGCTGGCAGATTAAAATCTGTATGACGACCTATTCCCATGTACCATACAATCGATATAATATGTGCACAACTTCCTATAGTGCGACTGCCCGTCAAGCAGGTACAGTAATAGTGTGCAATAGCATGTCTGTCCCCCCTATTCCCATCAATCAACATATAAGAATAATATATGCGTTACCTTACGTGTCTGGATTGTATTCGCGCTCTTATCAGCCACACATTATTTATTTATCATAATATTGCATCTTGCCAAATCACTTAATGCATTTTCACGATATAATTCAATGATGTATAATCCGTTACGAAAATGCTCTGCACAGTACGACTTGGACAGTTTTAAATGGTAACTTCCTAGTGCAGTGGTTCTTAACCGGTGGTCCGCGGACCACTGGTGGTCCCTGGAGGCATTCCAAGTGGTCCGCGAAGCTTAGCTTCGCGACGTTGCTATCCATCTTACTTGTCCAACATAAAAAAATTAAGGTTTGAAATGTAGCCCTTTTACGTAATTTTGGTTCTGAGTCTTAAAAAATAATTAAAATTTCCCGCTCGCTTCGCTCGCGTATTCAGAAACTATATGCCCTCGTTTTTACATTTGTCAACAAACAAGAAGTAAAAGTACGTTTGGGCTACATTGTACGTAATTTTGGTTCCGGGTCTTACAAAATAATTAAAATTTCCCGCTCGCTTCGCTCGCGTATGCAGAAACTATGTGCCCTCGTTTTTGCATTTGTCAACAAACAAAAAGTTAAGTACGTTTGGGATACATTTGAGTCCGAAAAAAATTTCGCGCTCGCTTCGCTCGCGCATTTGTAACTACATAGGCATGTGTATGTCTTTCTTTACATTTACTTACCTACAAAAGAATAGAGTACTTGCGTTTTGTAAACGCTAAACATTGCGTTTGTAAGTGAAAGATTTAGTCGGAGCTAAAACTGTTTTTTTTACCTAGTGGACCGCCCCCCCCCTTGTCAAAGCTATAAATTCGTCCGTGGGTTTTTAACGCTTCTTATTGTTAAAAACAAGCATAGAAATCTGTTGCATGCCACTGACGACATGCGTTTAGCTTTGAGTAGTACTGAACCAAGAATTCAGAAGTTAGTAAAGAGAATACAGTCACAAAAATCTCTTTAAATTAAAATCTCAATTTAGGCAAACCAATGGGGTGGTCCCCGGCAAGACAAAGGGAAATGCCCATTCTTGGCCAAGTACTTGCCCATCTATGTGATAAATACAATAAAAATACTAAATAATTAATTTAAATATTGCGAGTATTTATCTGATAAAAAACCCCGGAAAAAAAAAGATGAAATTATTCAGAACTCAGTTGTTAAAATACTTCCGCTTCCGCTGTAACGATCATGACAGTCTTGTCAAAATAGAGAATTAGGGATTGAAACCCATATTGAAAAAGTCGATTTATTAAAAACCGGTTCTTGAAAATCGATTTTCTTTAAATATTTTCTAATAAACTAAAAAAAATATTTGTAAATATATATTCATTGTATTGTTATCATTAAACAAAATGTTTGGTGATTGATGTACCTTTAAACACGATTTTATGCGACTCCTTTCAAGGATTCCGTGTTTTCGGTTTATGACAAATATAGATTTTTCGATAAATTGATCCTACGTCCCATCCCTAATGCTCTTGTTTGTTGACGTTTATCGTTGACGTTTCGTATTTCACAATTTGGTTTGTGCTGTGCTCTTACGACTTGTATCTTTTCTTACTGCGTTTCTGATATTTCGACGAATGTTTACGATTATGGACCCCGTACCCGCCCCCGATGACGACCTTGGCTTTACATTGGATTCAGTACTGGATATTTTTTAAGTATTGGATTGAATAAAAACTTAAAAAATATATGTATGTATTTTTAGCATTATTTTCTGTTTACAGTTTGTGATGTTCCACCAAGTTCTATGTAAACATTTTTAGTTATTTCGTTATCTACGATGTCAACTCTAATGCCTACAACTTGTTTCTTTCTTGGGCATTACTTGGCCAAACCTTCTTTATCAAATGGGCATTTCCCTTTTGGTAAAGTGGTCCCTCATGACAAAAAGGTTAAGAACCACTGTCCTAGTGCAAATAAAATACTGTCGTCTTCATTTAATCGTGGAAACTCTTCAAAATGAGGCATTTGTGCTTCCATGGCTGTAAAAGTCACTCTTTGACGGTTAAGGTTTTTCATTTCTACGTAATCACGTAACAGATTAGGCGTGTTGTTTTCAGCTTGTATTTCTGAGGCAAGCCTGCTATCAGTAGCAACGCGATAACATGCATTTATGACCGCTGCAGCGATTCTAAAATCAATGAACATATTTGGTAAAGCTTTATTAAAATATGACTGCCTTAAAAGCTTGAACCTATTTTTGAACTTTCCGTTCACGGCTTCTACCACCCACCGGCATATCGTTATTAAACGCGACTTATTTGCCTGTTCAGTGGTAAGTTGGGTAGCATTTCTTTCTTTTGATGGAGGTATGTGAGCTTCATAGCCAAGCGACTGTATGCCATAAATGCTGTCCCTGAACCCTCTGTCTAATATAAATACATCTCCTCTGTGGATGAGCCAATGTAACAAATGGTCGTCTTGGTTCATTATATTATGCATAATGTTTGCATCGGATGTTACAGCAGGATATGGGCCTAAAACAGCGATTATATAACCATCGCTGGTTACTAATAAAAAAGGCTTTAATAAGTTCCTGAACTTGTGCAGACTGTAACTTTTTCGCTGAAATAAAAAGTTCGAACTTTTTTCAATATACCTCTAAATATATGTTCCGTCTGCTATTAAAATCAAAACAGTATTCTCCTCATTCCCAAAAATAGCTTTTGGTATCATTAGATTTCTTTCAAGAAGATCTCTTCTAGAAACATGACCTATTCCAAGATGAGTCGGAACAAAATCTTGGGTGAGACATTCTCTTGCTATTTTTAATTTTCTTTCGAGCTCTCTGCGGGATGTTTGCGAGCGTCGCCAGTCTCTCGTTAGATTCACCAGTTCTGAGTTTAGTTAAGTACACACCTAGAACTGTACGTGGATGACGGGACCTTTCTGATAGACTCGGTGTTTCCGCTAAGATAGCATTGAACTGTTCTATTGTTAAACCGGTCCAAAAATGTAATTCCTGTGCATTAAGTCCAGATTCAAAATCGAAACTAGGGGCATTGTTAATGGCATTTACCAACATGTTCGTCATGTCCAAAAAAAAAAAGAAGAATTGAAATAATTCGTAACGTTTATGTTGTCTAATACTTCGTCGATGTTAGTACTTCTTAAATGATCTTGGCATAATCGCGCACTCGGTGGAATATTGAGGCGATAGTTACATACCAAATACACTTTCATTGAAGTTGGAATTCGCCTTAGGTTTTCGTTTGTGCATTGTCTGTAACAGCAGCTGCGAGAAGAATTTGGTGCCCTCACATAATCGCGAACGTAAAAGTCCTGTTCTTGATTTGTTACGTCGTTCAACACCTGATCTTGTTCATTAACATCATGATGATCTTCAACAACGACGTTTTGTACATTAACATCATCTGCGTTTCTTTGAACTTCAAGACCTGGGACGTCATTGTCTACATTTCCGATGCGACTTTGTCGCGTAGCATTGTTAGCTCTTTGCCAGCATCTATGGCACACTGCCATAGTGTTATTGAATACAACCTGGAACATATAAAAACTCGATGAGTATTAGAACTAACCTTTTCGCGTGGCCAAATCTCGTAGGGTACAAGTATTTGTGTTGGAATATGACGTGTTTTCCGCGTCACATATGTTTATAAAACATTATAAAATATGTATTTATATAAGTGTTTCGTAACGTAGTTCTCATAGTACAAACTATGTTTAGCTTGGGTCTAGATAATTGGTGTAGTATTTATTAATGTTATTAGTTATCGCCCAATGATTGTTCAAAGTATACAATAGCCATCTAATATGAAATAAATATAAAAAAATGAAGTTGTGCTACAGGAGGGTGCACATATCATACTTAAATATTTGCAGTGAAAACAGCCATTAATTTGAATTAAATATATAGTTTACATATTATGTAGTTATATATTTATATATAAAAGATGTTATTTACCTGTATCAGTGCATTTTGTGAAATATGGTTGACTAATTCAGGTTCATTTTCAATTAACGCCTCTTCCAAAACGTGCCGCCTTTGTCGCAAGACAGATCGCGGGCACATTATACATCGCCGTCCAGTTTCCATAATGCACAGTATCCAATCCAGTTATCACCAAGTCCGTTATCGTGCCAGGGTCAATCGAAAAACTATCAATCAGTCCAGTAAACAAGCAGGGGTCGTAGTTGTAAAGTAATAGGGTCGCAAGCGTAGGGGCGAGGGTCCCCCACCCTCGCTCCTACGCTTGGTACTTTCTAAGAACTTATCTTTGTGTGCATGCGCTGCCACTGTGCACTAATGAATAGATAAATGAGTAGGTGTTTTACAATTACTCGTCAATAATACTTAAACGACCTGTCAGTCCTGACATATGGCTGCCAAACATGGGCTCTCACCAAAGAACAAAATAACAAACTGAGAACCTGCCAGATAGCAATGGTACGCAGCATGCTAAATATAAAGAAATCGGATAGACTAAGAAATACAAAGATAAGAAAACACACACAAATAGAAGACGTAACAATAAGAATTAAGAAACTGAAATGGAAGTGGACCGGCCACATAATAAGAGGCATTGAAAAGTGGACCAACATTGTTATGTTCTGGTACCCAAAAAACTGTAAAAGAAATAGAGGCAGGCAGTTCCGAAGGTGGGAAGGTGAAATTAAAACAGTAGCAGGGAAAACATGGACAAGGACAGCGCTAAATAGAACGAAGTGGAGGAAATGGAGGAGGCCTTTGCCAAAATAGGGCAAACAGACCAAGTTGTCGGTGTCACTGACTCGCAGGAGTCATGACATAATTACCATGGGAACCCAATTCATTTGAGCAACGTCCCCATAGTAAAAAAATATCATCTTGCCAAGATGTGTCAATTGAGCTACATTTCATTTTTGTTGATGGGTGGGGATGATTCCGCCCATTGTCCTTTGGCTACTCTTCTAAAGCTTCACAATCCTCTTCATAAGAATGTACTAATGTTGTGAATTCAACTGGCCTTGACCACTGGCGGACTAAGACTATTTGAGGCCCGGGGCAATCTTTAATTCTGGCCCCCCTGGCGCCACTCAGATTTACTAAATTAACAAATGCAAATAGAAACTAAAATTGTAATCAATATTCTTAACGTTACAGCTTTAGAAATAAAAAAACAAGCAATAACACTACAAGTAGGTAATTAAAATGAATTAGATTTAGCATTGCTATTCAACGTGGCAATGCAGCCAGTCTTCTGGGCACGTTTCCGGAGGACAGTGATGCGGAGGAATACTTCGACGCCTGATCAATGTTCTTTTATTTATATGTATATGTTTTTTTATTAAAAGTATCAAATTCTACTTTTAAGGATATTTACATTAATTGAAAAAAAAAAAAAAAAATTACTCCTCATCGCTGTCACTGGGTAAGGTAGGGTAGAGTGGTAGCCATTGAACCACCAAAAGTTTGAAGAGCTCTAGCTAGCTCGTTGTTTCAGTCTAAGAAAATATTTTTATTTCAGAAGATAGGTTATTTATCAAGCTATCGAATTGCGTCAAACAAAATGGAAAATATTTGCTATTGCCTAATTTATACAGGTTTTTTTTAAAACAAGGGTAGTGGTTCATAGCGTACTCCTAAGGGTACACAATGAACCGGGGAAGTATTAAATGTGGTAAAAAACCAGGTGGTACGCAATGAATCACGGTAATATAAAACCGGCAATTGTTAGTTTTAAAATGGAAAATAAATACAACATTTATAAGTTTCCATATTTATTTAGTTCAGATTATATAAAAATCACACAATCAGTCTTAAAAATAAATTTTTAACAATAACCATAAACTTTTAACAAGTTTTGTAACGCATAAACTCTGAAGATATAAGGGACATTCCACGCGAAGCGGACAGGTAAAAAATGATGATGTTTCGGATTTCTGAAATATCTGAGTATGTTCGACCTATATGTGTCCTTGATACGTGTATCAAATATTTTTATAATTTAGTGATTGGTTATAGAGTTAAGGGACTTTGAAGTTTTGACCAACTGGTAGGCATGCCCTAATTAAAAGCCGATTATCAAGTCATAAAATTATAGATAAAAATAATTTAACCACTGGATTCGTTACTTCATTAAATTGACTTTTTTGTAGTACTTTTGAAAACCAAGAAAAACTTTTTTTTTTTCAAAAATTTGTACTTAAAATTATTTTAAACTTGATTTTCACAAAGTTAGACCACCTCGATTTTTTTTATTTTTTTTACGAAAATAGCTAATATTGTATAGAACATCCTTGCTAAGTTTTATAATGGGCGTGAAAGTGGATTATGAGCTAGGTTGAAAAAACTGCCGAAGCGCGGCGCGTCCTACGCCGTATAATGCGTCTTGGACCACGAAGCTGTAGTTTTCAGCGAAATCGCACTGAACTATAATGTCACCCTCCAAAATCGACTCTTTTTGTAATTGAAAATACCGAGGTTGCTGATCTGCTATGTAGGCGTGGTTTCAAAGTTTCTAACGCCGAGCAAAGACTCTCTACAAATTCGTCAGGCGGAAGGACTCGAGTGGCGATCGTAAAACGATCTGTACCATCCCATGTATCAAACTGCACACTGGTCACTTGATTTTCGTCAAATGTTTTTATCAAATGCTCGCGGATTTCGTCCAGGCCAGGGCAATCATGACATTGCTCGTTTAGTGGCGATTTTCCTGTCATTAAATGGCAAGTTGGTGTTGGATCTGGACACATCATCTTCTGCAGGCAATCTTTGTATGATTTTAGGGGGATTTGAGACTCGGAAGTAAGCGATGAAATGTCTCCCCCGCTTAGCAACAATTTTACGTTTTGATGGTAAATACACACGCAGACAACATGAGTACCCGAATCCCCGGCAAAAACGCACTGCTTAGGACGCAGTGAAAAGAATTTTGAAATGCCTACTTTTTTGCCCGGGTATTCTAATTTAAACTGCTGATATAACTCATTGATGTTACACATTAATAGCTGTTTTTGCAAATGTATTCTTTTACCATCATGTAACTTAACAGACACAAAGTCTTTTTTCCCAGGCATTATTCTAGTGTTATCTTCTCTAAGATAAAATGTTTTTACTAGATCTATATAGTAAGTTCAACTCAGTCGTGCGCGCGGCCTTATGTGTGGGTAACCCTTGTACATATACAGTGACTTTGTGTGCGTGACAAGAGGTACAGTCGGGTACAATACAGTTATTTAGGGGTTGTATACGGGTGTTTAAAGAAAAACAGTTATTACGTAATTTAATGTTTATTTATTTATAATGATTATGAATCGCTACTTGAAAAATCAAATGATGAATTTTCGGATTCGCTACTCTCCAAGGTGAATTATAAATTCTGACTCCATGTCAAAATGTCTATAGTATTCTTCTTTTTTCTTTTGTACATGTCGACAAGTATTACCCCACATCCCTTCATCAATTTGACTTAAACGTTCATTTATGAATTTCATTATTTCCGTCTTATTTTGGTCGACATTATGCGAAGCAATATAATTTTTGAAATTCCCCACACATTTTGTTTACATTATTATACTAGATTATACCTCTTTTTACATTCTTAGTCCACACTTTTATTTATTGTCCGCGTACCCCGAGCTAGAAAATATGTAAGGAATATTTAATTCATCTTAGATATTTCACCTCATTTATTTCTTAGAAGATGCTGTCAATGTCAATTTGAAAAGACGTATAAGATAATGAAAAACCATATTTAATAATAATAAAAAGCTTTGAATGTTGTTTCATTTTTTGAAACGCTTTACCTGACTCCTTAATAATTTCTCCGTGAATAACTAGTATTTTCGTAGACGACTGTACCCATAACAAAAAGCTATAAGAACACGTCATGTTCGGACGACGTCACTGTCACACGAATTAAAGTTGTATATTTACAAGCCGACGCACACATAGGGCCGCGCGCAAATCTGAGTTGAACTAACTATAACTTCCGATGTCAGTTTACGGCCCTCTCTTGGATTAGGTGATGACAAGATACCCTTCTGCTCAACCAATTCCTTCGCTTTTTTGGCTTGCCGTCTAGATGTACGAAACTCATCAGCAAGCTTGTTTTCGCTCCATGATTTGGGTGCTAAGGTAAGAATTATAGTTTTCATAGACACAGAGGTAGAAGGGTCATTAAACTTCTCTTACAATTGCAAAAGTATTTCATTGTCATTTAGTGTTACATTGTCTGTCTGTGTTGATTTGTTGATTGTAGTTTCTTCCGGAATAAAACATGAACCTAGTGATTCTTGAGAATTTTGCACTGACGACTGACTTGACTGGCTACTTGGCACCACATTTTCAGTAATAATTAACGGTACTTCACTAGCAAGACGTTCTCTTCACTGTTTACACACATATAAGTTTTTATTTGAAATTGACCAAACTAAAGACTTAAGGAAGTTATCACAAATAGCTAAATTTGTGATAACTTCCTTAAGTCTTTAGTTTTTCTATGAAGAGGTAAATTAAACGGATTGTAACATCGATCGCCATAAGGAGCCATGACGTTCAAATCACTAAATCAAGCAGTAGCAAAACAAAATCACTCTAATCGCGTCCGCACGTCCGTCTAAACAATTAGTTGCTTAGCTACTAAAATAGCGCGCCAAAATTTTTACACATGGCGCGAAATGAATATAAATCGTTGGCATTAGCATCGACGAATCGCTTGCCATCATTCAAAAATAGAATAGAATAGAACACCATTGTTATTTTTTATTGCATGGCTGAGGAAATTCGTTTTACGTTACTTTTTTTTAATACCAAACTGAGGTAATAATATACAGGGTTACTGGTAACTCGACGTATTCCTTGCAGGACGTCATAGTAGGGTTAAAATGCAGCACATTAGGCCACCTAATGTTCTACCGAAATTCAGTAGTTTTTGAGTTATTTAGATTTTTAGGTTTTTATGAAAAAACCCAGATTAAATCATTTGAACCCAATTCAAAAATGATTTAAAACGCGACAGCTCTGAAATTTAAGTTAATATCATAGTTGATGACGTAGCAGATCTTTGTAAATAATTAAAAGTTCAAAAATGCCAAAAACTTTGGCAAATATCACTAAAGAAACATTATTTTTTTTGTGATCTTCGCTATTACTTCATACAAAATGTTGGCTCGTGATTAAAAAAAATACTACGCTTGATTTACAAGTTATTAGAAAAATATCCTTGTCTTATCAGCTATCCATATTTATTTGCCAAAGTTTTTGGCATTTTTGAACTTTTAATTATTTACAAAGATCTACTACGTCATCAACTATGATATTAACATAAATTTCAGCACTGTCGCGCTGTAAATCATTTTTGACTTGGGTTCAAATGATTTTATCGGGGTTTTTTTCATAAACACCTTAAAATCTAAATAACTCAAAAACTACTGAATTTCGGTAGAACATTTGGTGGCCTAATTTGCTGCATTTTAACCCTACTATGACGTCCTGCAAGGAATACGTCGAGTTACCAGTAACCCTGTATAAGCAAAATATTCCATTACAAGTTATTTTTTTTTTCGACTGAATGATAGTTTTAATAAAACACGCAAGGAGGTGCCTAAGTGGATGACGTTAGGCGCGCGCGGTAGTGCGTAGGACGCGCCGCGCTTCGGCAGTTTTTTCAACCTAGCTCATAATCCACTTCCACGCCCATTTTAAAACTTAGCAAGGATGTTCTATACAATATTAGCTATTTTCGTAAAAAAAATAAAAAAAATCGAGGTGGTCTAACTTTGTGAAAATCAAGTTTAAAATAATTTTAAGTACAAATTTTTGAAAAAAAAAAAGTTTTTCTTGGTTTTCAAAAGTACTACAAAAAAGTCAATTTAATGAAGTAACGAATCCAGTGGTTAAATTATTTTTATCTATAATTTTATGACTTGATAATCGGGTTTTAATTAGGGCATGCCTACCAGTTGGTCAAAACTTCAAAGTCCCTTAACTCTATAACCAATCACTAAATTATAAAAATATTTGATACACGTATCAAGGACAAGTATAGGTCGAACATACTCAGATATTTCAGAAATTCGAAACATCATCATTTTTACCTGTCCGCTTCGCGTGGAATGTCCCATAATTAAAAAAGAAAAAAAAAAACACGTTTGTACTTGCACGTTAATATTAATATGAGTATTTATTAAATCACCTTTTTTATCACAGTCTTAATTTTTTTTATGTCTAAATCACAAATTGTAGAAAATATAAATATTCAGTTTGCTCGTTTTCAGTCTTAATATGTTCACTAGAGATCAACAAGTTTCTAAGCTTAAAAAATCAACGTAACAATAAAAAATAACTTAAAATCTCTTCTAAAATACTAATTGTCCATAAAAGAAATTAAAAAAAAAAAAAAAAAAAAAATAAAATCAAAAATATGTGGCATTAATAGCTCAAGTTCAGTAGGGACATATCAATAGGGAATTTGTATGTAGCTTGTCGGCGTACCGTGCCATTTATTTTGGGAGGTGGTAAAATGTATTTTATGTCCTTTTTATTCACAGCTGCTGTATCAGGTTCCAGTGGTAGCGAAAATGTTTGTGTAAATTTACTTTTTAATTTGAAAAGATACATAATAGTCGCTGTCTTCTTCCTCCAGCTTTTCTAATATTTGTGCTACGTAATAAACCTTTATTTTTTTCATATTGAATGCAACAATATCGTGGTCGTCAGGTCGAGGTTTTCGTGACAATGGAGAGAAGTTATCATTTAAAATAACTTCTTCCTCTTCAGATTCATTAAAAAAATCTCCTCCAGAAGATGAGCCACTGCAAATAAACTCTTCCTCGTCAGATGTATCTGATTGTTCTCTCTTATGGTTACTTTCAAATAGCTTTGTTTTAACTAATTTTGCACATTTCTGCCTTTTATTTTTTTTATTTTCAGCTATAGCGTTCTTCTCCGGTGTGTCTGTAGCTATCATGCTTTCCTAGTTTTCTTTTGATAATCTTACGGGGTTCTGCCTTCAATGGCGGCCTGGAATTCTTTGGTGAAACAAAGTTATTGGAAGTTCCTGACATTTTTGAAGAACTATTTACTCCAGGTGAAATCTTAACTCTAGACGTGGATGCAGTCGGCTGGGTTGTTTCTTTGGAACAAGATGCAATCTCTTGAGAGTTACAATCTTGGGACTAGTTGTCACTTGAGACTGAAAAATATGGTGTGATTCGCGAACATCCGGTATAGCAGGAGATACTTCTGCTTGCGGTGTAATGTCAACCTCAGGTGTCGACGGTGTGCGATATGAAGCGGATGGTAAAGGTTTGTTATCGTGAAATTCTTCCACAATGTTCTCAATTTCTGCGTCAGTTTCATCTTCGTCACCGTAACTAGCTGGTGTCAATATAGACGGTGACCCACAACGTTCGCTGCCACCAGAGTATTCCTCTACATCTATTACGTTTGGTGGTGGTCTATTAGTTATCTCACTTGGTAAAAAGTCAATGTCTGTGAATATTTGGTCGTCAAAAGGGAATATACCACATTTTTTGAACGCTTGTGTTATATTTGTTGGAGTCATAGCTTTCATATATGCTATACCTACGCGTTCAGCAACATTGTAAATGGTCAAGTTTTTCCCCGGATTGCGTAATAACCATGAGTCTACTGCCCCCTTATAATAAGACTTGAATGGGCCATTCAATCCAACATCCAAAGGTTGCATCCTAGCTGTTGTATGAGGATGAAGCGTAAGAACAGTCACACCTGAGGCTTTGGCTAGATCTAGAGCTTCTGTAGACAGATGACTCTCATGATTATCTAGTATAAGCAAAGCTGGGTTATCCTTCGATGCTGAAGTGAGCTGAAAAAATAAACATAAATCAAAATAAAGTTGTCGATTGCAAACCTACAGATATTAATATCAAACAAATAAGCCAATAACCTGGATGAAATGCTTCATTACTTCAACAAATAATTCTGTATTCATCCAACCGCTGGGTGCGGCTAGCCCAAGTGTCCCTGGGGGTGCCCCATATAGCATGTGTGCCTTAAATTTTTTTCTGGGGAATATCATAGCTGGAGGCAAGGCCTGGCCAATCGCTTTATAATACAGCAAGTTGTAACCAAAATTCCGCGCTTCCCACTTGTTACTTTACAGACACTGTGTCCTTTAGCGGCCAGCACTTTATGTGGACGTTGCACTGTCGTTGTCGACGTTTCGTCAAGATTATATATCCGGCTGCCATTAGCAAATGATGGATTGCGACTTAAAACTTCTTTAAGGTTGTCGAAAAAATTTTGCACATTTATTTTATTAAATGCTGTAGCCCTTGCTATACTACAAGGCTCGGGTTTTTTCACAGACAATTCAGGGTATCTTGCTCTAAACCCTCTCATCCAATCTCGGTCTGCCATTTCATGAACTTCCCACGATGGTGGCATTTTGATTTTGCTAATCACTGCCATTTGGTATGCAATTCTGCGGCAATCTTTAGAAGTTGGGCTATAGAATTTATTTGCACAATCCAATAAATATTCTTTTATGCTGTCTTGTTGGTCAGTAAAAATTTTAGTTGCATCGTAATGGGGCTCTAGTCTACACGACGCGACGGATTGTTCTTGTATTTTGAGATGTATCTTCGCAGTGTTGGATAGGGAAGGTTGCAGTCTTTGGCTGCTTTTCGAATGCTTACTCCAGACAGCTGTGTTTCTATCTGAGGGCACGGCAGTGCCCCAGCCAAGTACCTTTTTGTATAGCTTCTCCGGTGTGAAACCCTTTTTTACGAGCTTCCCTCCCTACCGTGTTTCGTCCCATGCTGAAATAGACAAATAGTGATTAATTAATTATACGTACTCATATACACTTAGAGAAAAACTAGGATATTACTCCCTACAAACATTTATAGAGCATAATACAAAGCACTTAGATGTGGTACACAGTGAACCATGGCTCATTGCTTACCCAGGATAAATGGCTCACAGCGTACCCACCTCCTCTTACGAAATGTTAGGTTATGTTTTATACAAAAACCGTTGAGAATTAATTCCAAAAAATAGTCTCAAATAAGCCTAAAGACCTACAATACACATACAATTCACACAAAGTTCAGTACGACTTATATTATTAAAGTAACTACAAAAAGAAACTCACGTTTTTTTCGTCGTTTTTGCTTTCGTAAACACGAGGACGCGGCTCACGCGTACGTATAACGCGACAAGCGCGCGGCGACTGGACCAAACTTCACGATGTGGCAAGCGAGTCTCGACATGATTTTTGCGCGAGCTGGCAACGTTGCGTATAGCCGGTAGGTATTATGGTTCATAGTGTACACGCGGTTCATTGGCTACAACCCTAATCTTCCCCAAAGGCTGGCAGCATTGCCACGTTAGATGGCAACGCTCAACCTCTGTGCGAAATAAAAGCCAGCCTTTGGGTCCCGGGAAGTGTCAACCAGGCGCTGGGAAATATCCCTGGCAAGAAGGCGGGCCCCCACGGCCCAAGAGTTTCAACCCCAAACGGCTCAAACATGTAATTGCCTATAAGGTTACTACATTTACGCTGCTTGAGGTTCTCTGCTTGTGCAGCGGCGAAACCAGCACGACATGCAGTTTCGCGAAGGTGAGATGGCGCAAGAGTGTCGACGCATGTCGTGTCCCACACTAAAGTCCTACCCAACTTCCACGGAAATAGCGACATGCCGTTTGGTCTCTTGCCATCGTCGCATGCCAAGCCATTAGAGATGGGTTAATACCGATTTTTTTCAATATTAGTTAATATGAATATATTCATGAAGTAATATTATGATATTTAAACTAATACATAGATATCAGTAATATCGCATATTATATTATTAAACAGACATAGTGATTAAAGAATATTAAAGATTAGGAACTGCTTGTTGAAACGACCATAAAGGTGATGGATCTTTTTACACCCTGTATGTAACGGCACAGCTTTAAAACGCATACCGTAATTTCATCGGTGATAACAGTTTATTACTTAGTGCGTGTAATACATAGTGACACGAAAGCAACACGATCAGGACTAATCGGAAGGTAAGATTGATACGCCACAGTTGGAAGCCCGTTTTTGATGCGTGTTCGTGAATATGAAATTATATTTTTATTGAGATTATATTTAGATTATATGTTATAGACATTAACGGCCAGTTTCTTCATCAAAAGTTAAAGTTAAAGTAATATCTAAAGTAAAAGTAACGGTCAAATTCGTTTTTTCAAGGCTAAAGTGACAGCAAAATTCAACGAAAAATTGAATTTAACCGTTACTTTAACTTTAGACATTACTTTGACTTTTACTTTGGCTTTAACTTTTGATGAAGAAACTGGCTGTAAGTAGTCAAAGGTAAAGGGTAAGTTTAACAAGTACAAATCAATCAATCAAATAGTTTATTGACACCATTGACACATAAAGTACTATTTGTTGACGTGTTAAAACATCAATTTTTTAACTTTTTCCGACGAGAGATGAGTTCGTCGGTCTGAAATTAATTCTCCAGATTTCGAGAAAACTCTTTCACACGGCACTGAAGTAGCAAGCACACAGCAAGCCGTTTAAAAACCTTGCTTAAATTAGGGTATAAAAAATACACTCGGGAGCAATAAAATCGCACACCCCGGATTTTAACAAAAAAAAAGCTGGATTTTCTTATTATAATTGTTACAAAATTATTAAATTGCAATGGATACTTAAAGATTATTTCCAACGATACCACTGAAGTGCATGTAAAGTTGTGATTATTGCATTTAGCGGACAAGACATTGAATTGAAACAAATCAATAAATTATCAATAAAATCTTTATTAATATGGAGTGTTACCCCCTCTAGCTCTAATTACGGCTCTTAGACGGTTTTTCATCGACCGTATTAACTTAATTATGAACTCTTGTGGTATACCGTTCCGCTGGGAGATGTGTGGGAGCTGGACTTCTTGCTCGAACACGCCTTTTCAGCTCATCCCATACATGCTCGATAGGATTGAAATCAGGACTACGAGCTGGCCACTCCATCACGTTAATACTGACGTCTTCCAAGTAATCGCGAACTGTCCTAGCAACATGTGGCCTGGCATTATCATGCATAAGTAGGAATTCTTCCCCGATAAGCCACGAAATCGGCCTAATATGATGTTCGAGGACTTCTTCCACGTATCGCTGGGCTGTTAATCCTCTCGATCTAGGGCCAGAATTGGCCCCACTAATGAAGACAATGTCGGTTTTGGAATCGAGCATTATGCCACCCCAAAACATACACGATCCACCGCCATAAGCGACACGTTCGCTAATGCAGCATTGTGAAAATCGCTCTGATGACCTTCTATAGACTCTTGAGCGTCCATCGTGGCCGTGTAAAGTCATTCTACACTCATCGGAAAACATAACTGCCCTCCACTGATAGAACGTCCAATTTAAATGCTCTCGGGCAAATTGAAGCCGGGCTTGTCGGTGGGCTGTGGTCAATTTCGGACCATTTGCGGGTCGATGTGCAGTCAACCCAGCTTCAGACAATAATCTTCCGACTGTCCACCGACTTATGCTGACATTGCGTACTTCTCGAAGCTGCTGTCCTAGCTCAACCGCGTTCAGCTGTCGATTTCGCAAAGATCTTGTCACTAGAAAGCGGTCATCACGGTCTGATATAGTACGATGGCGGCCTGATCCTGGTCGCCGAATATAGCCTCCAGTTTCTCGAAACCTCTGGTACACACGTCGAACTGAATATCGACTTAAATTCAACTGTCGAGCGACTTGACTTTGATTTTGCCCAGCTTCCAACAAGGCTATAACTTGAGCAGCCTCTGCAGGTGTCGTGTCCATGTTTTTCAAAGTTTTCCGTATGTATTCACAAGAGAAGTTATCACGTTAGAACTCAGTGCACAAATAATTTTAAAAAAACCTTTAACTGACCCTTTTATACCTGCGAGAAGGGGCGCAAGTAGTGCTTACCTGAAACGAGTTAATTCGAGGAATTTTGTTGTTTTGATGTTTTTGCGCGTAACTTTCAGGAAAATGAATTTCTTTTTACATGACATTTTAAACTAAGTGTGTATTTTTATTAAAAATACCTTTCATTTACTTAAACCAAAGAGTTTTAAGAATATCCACTGTTTTTGGTCAAAATCTAGGGTGTACGATTTTATTGCTCTCATGTGTAGTTTTTTCGCCACCAACATTGGGGTTTCCAGTACGAGGTAACTCATTTAAAAACCGCTGCACTTCAGCTGTTGCTATAGCTGTGGGCGACTCAAGTGTGTGCGTATCTCCAACTTCTAAGTCCGCCCAAATATCAATTACTTTATATGGTTTAAGAGTAGGCTCTTCAACCGTTACAGTTCGAGGGTCAGGTGACGACGGACATTCCGGATTTGGTCCTCGAGCTTGATCCTCTTGAGCCTATTGCCTATTAATTTCAATAACAGCGAGCTCTACTGTTACTCTTTTTTTTGCGGTTTCAGCTTTGGATGTTTTGATCCTTAAAATATGCCATTTTATACCGTGGATCCAAAAACGTTGCCACGGCAAAAGTTAGACTATTTTCCGTATTTTTTAGGCGAGTTACTAATCCATGTACAATTCTGTTGCACACAGCTAAAGCATTGTCATGTAATGTATGGTCATGAGCTATATTAATAGTGTAAACATTGTTTAATAGCCTGTTAAAAATTATATACAAACTTCCCGTTAGGTATTTTTCACCACTTATCTGCACAGTCACTTGTTCCAAAGGTTTTAAAACTGTGCATAAATCTTTGCACATTTTCCACTCATCAGCAGTGATATTTTCAATGTTGGTACTGCTCGATGAGTCTAAAATGGCTAATGTACTTGTTACGGCTTCTTTTTTAACCGACTTCCCAAAAAGGAGGAGGTTCTCAATTCGTCGGGATCTTTTTTTTTTTTTTTTAATTATCTCTTTCGAGCATGTGGAACGTAGAGTTCCATCTAGTCGTGACGTCAATAATCATTTTTTTTAGGACTTTTAATATCATTATTAAGTTGATATTTTAATAATTTTTCAACTGCAGTGCCCAGGCAGCACACAAGTCAGATAACTGGCCAAGAATTTAACTCTATGCAGGGTTAAGATTTATTATATATGAATATAAGCTGAGTGTATTACGAAATTATGTATTAAAGTTATTTTTTGCTATAATAATGCTATCAGCTGAATTAGTTTAGTAATTTGCGGATTTTATTTCTTCAAACTGAATAATCATCATAAAAAGACCTGTTACTCAAGAGTTCGTGTAATCTTTTGTATAACATTGGTATAAAATTCCATTATCAAGCATGATACTGGATAAGCTATATTCTGTTTTCTTTTAGTTGTATTACACAATACACCTTGACAGTTATTCAGCTGCTGTATAAAATAGGCGTTGTTTCTGTTATGAACAGTGGTCGGAATAGGTAGAGCTATTTTGGCTACTTGCGACATGAGGACATAACATGGATATGCCAAATATTTCCCGGAATCCCGGGAATTCTTGGAATTAAAAAAACATTGTTCAAGTAGTTTTTATAGGAATAAGTAGAAGTATTTTTGTTATTTGCTTATATTAGAAAAAAGCGGTCAGGTGCGTGTCGGATCACCTACAAGGTGTAGGGTAGCGGAAGAGCACAATTTACGTAAACAAGTTCCCTGCTACTCAGGTCACTAACGAAAAATTCCACTTCAAACTTTTGTATATCAAAATTGGCTGTGACAAACAGACGGACAAGGCAAAACTATAAAGCTTCCTTTGGAACTTCGGAAGCCTGAAAAAATATGTATTTAGCAGAGGACAATTACTTTACTTTTTCACTAAATGTCCTTTGTAGATATTATAAAAATAAAAAACACTTACCCAAATGTGGTAGGTAAATCAAATAAACAGTTTCAAATGTATCCAGTCCGCAAAAAACAAATCAAAATTCGTAAATCCAAGCCAAAGTATTCGTGTTAGTAAGATTCCAGAAACCAGTTAACAAGCCAACGTCAAATAAAATAAGGAACACAATAAATCACACGTGCGCACTCTACAAGCCGAAACAAAAGAGTGAGTGAAGCCCGCTGTACCTGTATTTGTATAAGTGAGACAGCTAATGCTTTAGACGTTTTAAGATAGAAAGAGACAAAAAATAAGCGACGAAAACAGCGCTTACGACGGGTTGGCAACATGGAGCATAAACATATAATAATAAAAGAAAGATAAATTGGTTTGTTCTTGATGTATCGATAACTTAGTGTAGCAGGAGCTGGTCAGGAAAACTCGTAGACTGATTTGACAATTGTGTATTACATTAATTACAATAAATACGAAATAACAAAATGCGGCGTCACCGCCGTGGTAAAATGAGAAGCGCCGTCTCGCTCGCAGCGGCGCAGGCGAGCGCTCGTGCCCGCCGATCCCGCGCCCCTCCCGCTGCCCGCGTAAACCCGGCGCTAGCACTCCCCTCGCGCTCCCCCTCAGCCGTCGCGTACCTCCAGCCGGTGGCAGCGATATTATCTTTTTCTATTCTGTATTGTGTAGGCATTTAATATTTCCTTGTGCAGTAAAGTATATTTAGTATCGTTTCTAACAGTTTTACTTAATTAATTCATATTTCACGAAGCTACCTCTAACAACGTTCCAGGATCCCTGTGTGTGTTTATAAGTAAGTATATACTGTTTGGGTGCTCACCTACTACCTGCTCATAACTGCCCACTTACCCATATTAACTCACTTAAATCAATCGACAATTTCAAAATCCCGGGATTTCAGAGGCATGTCCATGTTAATATCAATGTTTGCGGTAATTCACCCCAAATAGCTCTACCTATTCCGACCACTGGTTATGAAGCATATAGTAACTTAACAGAAATAAAGATAGCTGTTGTAACTACTTTATGACGCTTTAAGTACGAAATTACCGTCATGTGCAGCTAACTGTAGTTAAAGCAATATTAACAGATTCTGATGCAGAAGTTTGCTGAGTATTCATGAGAAGTAGACATTTTTAAGCTAGAAGAGCTGTTCTGGAACGTTAGTCAGCATTTAACCGGCTGACAGTGCTAATTGCATTTGTAGTGGTTACTACGTGAAAATGCATCGCACGTTTGTAGTAGGTATATAGTACCTACTATGCTTATTTATTTGTATCGTACTATTATGAATTCTGTACTACAATGATTAGTTATAAATTAAGTATGTAATTTTTCGTATCGTAATATTTTTTAACCGACTTCTAAAAGAATGAGGTCTGAATTTGATAAGAACTAAAAAGAATAAATAATATAGCTTTCCTATAATGTGGGTTTTTATTAATTTATGACTGAATCCTAATTGTTTGATTTACAGTACGAATGTGTGTTATTATAGAACAGTTGTCGAAAAATGTTTAATGCAGTCCACTTTTAACCAGAGCACAACTTGATAAGTGGACACTTATGGTCTGTTATGCATACATTAGACGATAAGCCGCTGTGCAATCAGATTTTATTCAGAATGTGCGTCGCCATTACCGAACAACATAACCTAATTATAATGATGTGGAATTTTATACTCAAATACTCAAGTTTAATAACGAAATAAATATAATATTCTTAAAAAAGTTTTACAAGGTTATTTTTGAACCCATACATTGAAATAAACCAAAAAAATATTTTACACGTAAAAAACATAACTAGAAGAAATGTTGTTTATTCCTTCAAAACCCGGCTTATCAGGAAGCGCGTGAAAAATTTACACGAAATATATATATATATACACGGTAAAGTTGCATGCGCACCTACAATTTCTTTCATCAAGCCTAAATAAGGGTAACATTTACTTAATTACGATAGGTAAAATATTATAATACGAATATGTATAACTCTGTTCGGATTTGTCAATATTTAATTTGATCAACTTCTTGCTAAAATATACCTGAAATAAGCTAAACGCTGTGTATGATCTGAATATCTGAGCTTTGAAGGACTCAGTCAATTATAATATGTTCATTCATCATTCACTCATCATCTGGCTAAAAGAGCTGTAATACTTGTGTTAAAGAACAAAATCTTTTTATGCAGAAGATATTCAGCTTGTCGTACAATTATTCAAAACTTATTCATCTTTTACGTTGCTATTACATAGCTAATAGCAGTATAATTTTGTGCCCAAATTGCTTGAATAACGTCTGAGTAAGCGCCATATCAGCTATTTACAGTAGTTTTTTTCTGCAATTAGCTTCTATGACTGCTGTTAAACAAAAATTACTCAAAAGGTTTGTGCTGGCTGGGTGTTACTTCTTCTAAAATGGCTAACTATGATTCCGCATTTTGCTAAAAAGTTTTCTATTTCGGGGATTTTTAAGGCATCTTTGGCTATAAGTTTTTTAAATTTAAGTCTCTAATGCAGTTTTGGACATTTTGTGCATTGTCAGAAACTACCAATTTAATTTTATTGTTAAGGTTCCAAGCATCCATGACCTCATTTAACTCAGCGCTCAAATTAGCTGACGTATGCGGACCAGATAAAACACGACATTGAAGAAGAGCTGTTTGTAACGTAAAATTGTCATCAATGTAATGCGCTGTTACTGCTAAATAGCCTTCCTGTGCGCGTGATGATGTCCAGCAGTCTATTGTGAGACAAGCAGAATCGACACCAGCGAGTTTTTCTTGGATCTCAGTCGCACAGTTGTGATAGTCTGCATCTAACATATTATTCGATACGTGTTTTCGACTTGGGAGTTGGTAGGCCGGGTTTAATTTTGAAATAAAAATTTTGAAATACTGGTCCTCAAAAATTGAAAATGGAAGAAAAGTTTTATTAAACAGCAACATTAAGGCATAGTGCGGCGGTTACACTCGACGGCGGCGTTAACTCCCGTTACACTGAGTGGACTGTATTATATTTAGAGTTAATCGCGTATGTATGTGCCACAGGAACTGATTTAATTAATAAACAAATGTGACGCTTTCACTAAGACTTTTATTTTAACATCACTTAAATTTTTAAAACACTAGCTTTTACATTAATTTGCTTTTAGTTTACAAAGTCATACGATTATACAAAGTCACACGATTTTAGCACAACAAAGTTTATCACAGGAAATTTTCGTAATCGTGCCAAATTGCTTGGACTTGCTAAATTATTTTTTTAAAGTTACGTATGAAACTGGGTGTTTTAAGGTCCACATCATTTTGATACTGTCTAGTAAGTCGAAAAATGCCAAAAACCGTTTTTTTTTTTCAAATCACCTGTTACTAGGATTTGAATTTGGGTAGCTGACTGGTGGTCGACTACAATTCCTTCGTTTTTTTTTTTTTTTGGTATGGCATCTCGCAGTTCAGCCTAGGAGGCCGTGTACTGCTTAACCGGACTTTTCCCTGTGGATGCCTAGAATTTAAGGCCTCCAGCCAGGGGCGTAAACAACTTATAAACTAAGCGACTGCGCTAAGGGTACCCCCTATGGGGTCGAACCTCGGCTTAGGGCGTCGCTGGGGAGGCAGCAAGAGGACAGGCTGGATCATATGATCATTATTATTAAATGGGGAATTTAAAGCTACTGGCTCAGCTCGCGGGCTGGCTCGATGAGCAAGGGTCGGGAGGACAGAGAACGGGACGTCGCGGCGGACCTCGGCGGCGAGGTTTGTACGAACGCGGTTTGTGTTTGTGTAGGGTGCTAGTGAGTTTACTACTCTCTTGGAGGACAGTTATCTCATCGTCAGGTTCTAGAAGGGCATGCCTAGGGCGGCGAATCCTACTGATGCGGGAGGGAGTATAATTACTGGCTGACACGATAAGTGAGTTATCGTGTTTCTCAGCGCGTTCGAAGTACCGTATGGCGGCACGCTTCATATACTGGCGGATGGTAGGGATTTTTAAGTCGAGATGAAGAATCTCATTTCGAACATAATAGGGAGCTCCTGTGATTTTCCGTAAAGCACGGTTTTGAAGGGCCTGCATTCTGTGAAGGCGGCGATGGCTTGCCTGTGCGAACACAGGGCAAGCATACATCATGATGGGGCGTATGCACGATACGTAGAGGCGTAACTTGCATTTAAGAGATAATTTGCTCTTTGAATTGAGCAAGAAGTGCAATCTACCGTACACAAAGGCTGCTCTAGAGCGCACCTTACGTATGTGCTCGGCGAATGAGAGGCGCTGGTCTAAGATTACACCTAGATATTTGGCATGCTCCTTCCAAGGAATCGGCCTACCAAACATGGTGACTGACGGGGGCGCGGGAGGAAGCCTACGGCGAGGGCTCGAAAAGAGTATGGCCTGGCTTTTGTCGGGGTGGAGTTCGATTCTCCATAGCCTAGTCCAGACACCTAGGGTGTTGCAATAGGCTTGGAGATGTCTCACTATGGCGGCTGGGCTGCGGCCTGAGCAGTAGATTGCCGTGTCGTCGGCGAATAGGGCTAATTGAACATGCTTGTTCTTAGGAATATCGCTAGTGTATAGCGTGAAGAGGATGGGGGAGAGTACCGAGCCTTGTGGGACGCCAGCTTTTATAGGGTGGGCCGAAGAAAGAGTGCCGTCTATGCGATAGCGAAAGGTGCGATTCGACAAAAAGTCTCGTAAGATGACGACGAGACGGTCTGGGACACCGAGTTGGTAAAGCTTGTAAATCAAGCCTTTGTGCCAGACTTTGTCGAATGCCTTTGCTATATCGAAGAGAATCGTACCGGTGAGTTGGCCACGTTGGAATCCGTGGCTCACACCTTCCACGATGCGGTGGAATTGTTGGACACAAGAGTGATGGGTTCGAAAACCAAACTGTTCTAATGGAATAAGACTCTTTGCTTCGACGTAATCTTTGAGACGCTTATAGATAAGTATCTCGTAGATCTTGCCGAATACATTGAGTAAACTGATAGGGCGATAGCTGGAAGGGTCTGATTTTGGTTTACCGGGTTTGGGAATACCGATTACGGTTGCCTCTTTCCATGCCTGTGGGAACAGGTTATGGGTCATGGCGCAATTGAAGATCGCGGTCATGAGCATTACGAGGGAAGCGGGTAGGATTTTAAAAACTTTATTGGTTATTCTATCTGGGCCCGGAGCTTTACGGGGTTTGAGACGTTTGATGATCTCTGCCACTTCGTCTGGAGTGACGGGAGGCAAGGGATCGTCGGGGTCTTCTTGCGGTGGTAGGGAGGATCTGCGCTCGACCTCGGCTTCGACCTTTAGTAGGTGAGCCGGGTCGACCGGTTGGGTACTAGGCGAGCATTGAGCCTCGAGGCTTTCGGCCAGACATTCCGCTTTTTCATCGTCCTCGAAGGCGATGGAATTGTCGGGGCGTTTGATCGGCGGGGTGGAAGCTACTTCATCGGATTTGAGTTTCCTTTGAAGCTGCCAGAAGGCTTGATGAGTCGGCTCGAGTTCGCTCAGCGTCTTGTCCCAGCGCGTTTGACGCATCTCAGCAAGGCGTTCCTTTACAGCACGCTGTAAGTTACGCATGTGAGACTTGTTAGCGTCGCAGGGAAAAGTACTGTAGGCACGGACAGCCGCGTTCTTCTCGGTCACCAGAGCACGCACGTCATCCGGGAGCTTGAAGCGATGAAAGCTCGTCGCTTCAACTCTACGTGAACACTTGTCCACGGTGGATTGTACGTGCTCGGTGAACGAGCCGATCGCGCCCGTCATGTCAGCGACTGAGTTGATTTCATCGGGAATTGATTCTAACTGGGCGGAGGAGGATTTCAAGCTTTCGCTTAGCATTCTCCAGTCCGTAACAATCTGGGTGGGAGGAGGGCGATCCGGGTCGAGTGGGCCTGTGCGCGAGGCTAGTTCCACAAGAACCGGTCTGTGGTCGGAGGTGAGCTCGTGTAGTACCTCGATCGAATGTAAACGTAAGTTTACGTTCTTGAGGAGCGCTACATCGAGAACGTCGGGAAGGTGGTCGACTATATTAGGAAAGTGAGTGGGATGCATCGGAGCGATGACATCGAAGTTGAGGGATTCACACTGATTGAATAGCAACCTGCCTCTTGGAGAAGTAGTGTTGCTATTCCAGGCGGGATGTTTGGCGTTTAGATCGCCTGCTATTATTACAGAGTCGCTCAGGCCTAGTAAGGCTCTGAGATCGTTCGTGAAAAGGATCGGGTCGTAGGACTGAAAGGATGAGGACGTGGGAGGGCAGTAGGCCGATACGAGAGTGATCGACTGGTGATGGGACATGGCTAGTCGACAGATCGAGGCTTCAATGCAGCTTAAGTCGGGGGGAGTGATCTCTACACAATGTAGCGATCTTTTATAATAGATAAGCGTGCCGCCTTTGTGGCGTGTGATCCTGTCATTTCTAATTAACTTATAGTTAGCTATATTAGGGCCGCGTACACGCGGCTTTAGGAAGGTCTCTTGTACGAGAAGAATGTCTATCTTATGGGATTGTAGGAAGGCGGAAATCTCGTCGCGTTGGCCGAGAATACCGTTGGCATTATAATAGCCAAGCCTAAGGGAATGAGGTTTAATTTTGGATGTATTATCCATTTCTATTTCCTAAAGTGAGGCAGGTTTTGAACTGCCTGGGCGACGTCTGAATACTCCTGCATAACGGAGTAGAGTTTGATAAGGTCGCCGTTGCTGGCGACTATCTCCCTCGAAAGTTGTTGAGCTCTGTCGCTCGTGAATACACTGAACGTGCTCAGTATAACGTTCATAGAACTGAGCGCTGATACTGGGCTAGAAGAGGGCGCGATCGCTTGCGCTTGCGCGGGCTTGGCGGCTATAGGAGCCGCGGAGGGCGCGGAGGGCGCGGAGGGAAGGACGGGAGGGACGCGAGGTAAGCTCGCGGGCGCCACGGTGGAATTATTCACTGGGGCGGGAGTTGGCTGGGGCTGAGTTGGCCTCAGGGTTGGAAAGGCTCTCTGATGGTTGAGAGGGTTCCATGGGGAGGGCCGTTGTGGGCTGAGACGCTCGGGAAGTTGAGCGGTAGGAAGCCTCGCTGATGGGCTTTCCCTTAGCTGGCGGGCGTTTGCACGCTTGGCCAGCTTGGGAGACGTTTTTGGGGCCTTTGGGCAGCCGCGGTAGTTGGCGGGATGGCCTGAGGCGCCGCAGAGTACACAGCTCGGAGGCTCGGTGCACAGAGTGCGGTCCTTGGGTCGCGGGCAGTCGGAGGTGCCATGTTGGCCTAGGCATTTCACGCACCTAGGCTGGGCGAAACAGTTGCGCTGTGAGTGACCCCACAGTTGGCAACGGTGGCATTGGGATACAATGCCAGATCTATTTGGCTTCTCGATTGAGATGCCTGTTAAATTACACACCGATTTGATGTTAAAAATCGGGTGGATTTTAGAAGGACACGGCTCGCATACTACGAGCACCATGTCGAAGGCGTGGCCGCTGCGGGCGCGGTGCATCCTATGGACTTGCGTCGCAGGGATGTTTTGTGACTTAAGGTCACTTAAAATGTCATCCGAAGGGATTTCCTTCGGAATACGGGTGATGACGACCCGGAGAGGTTTTTCCTCAGGGAGGGAGTACGTATGGAACGAAATGTTCCTCGCTCTTAGCGCTTTAGTTATCTCCCTATAGTCGTCTGACGTAGGGAGGACGATTTTTATACCGTTGCCGGTATTGGAGGCCGATCTGTAGTTGATCTTACGATCAACACACAGCTTGGACACTTCGGTCCATTTCGCCTTGTCCTGTAAGTATACAGGCGGCGGAGGTTTGCTTTTAGGTGCGCTTTTGGGCTTAGCGGCACCTTGGGAGAAAGCGACCTGCGAGGTCGAGGGTGACGGGGCGGGGGATGCTGTAGACACAGCGGGCGGGCTAGGGAGAGGGGAAGCGGCAAGGGCAATGGTTTTGCGCGCCTTGTCATTGTTTTTAATCTTTTTCCTCTTACCTCCCTGTACGACGGTGAAGTCGTCTTCGGAGGAAGAGGAGTCAGAGGGCTCGGAGGATTGAGCCTCCTCTGGGACGGGTGAGGCAGAGCGGGAGGACGAGGTGTCCATGCATTCGGCGTCGACGTTTGACGCAGGTGCACTCGCCTGAGTTATTTCCATTGTCTGTGAGACAATGGGATTAGGAACAATGGTCGAGTGCAGCTGGGCATCGACCATTGTATTGGGGATTACCGTTTCCGCTAATGCGGCGGTTTTCCCCGAAGAGACGATTATTGGCTCAACAATGGGGCGCGACACAGCTGCGCCGGCCTCCTTTGTTGAGCCGTTATCGGTAATAACACAATAGCGCGATAGGCGCGGGTCCTTGATATCAAGGTTACTAATAATGTCGCCATATTTGGCGACAATGTCTTGGTCCTTGAGGAGGACCTCGAAGAAGAATTTAATAACTTCGGTAGTCATTTTCCCGTGAGGGAAGAGGGCTACCGAGCTAAAAGAGGTGGGGGCCTAATTATAAAAACCTAAGACCTATCTCCTATCTCCCCGGGTGGATGGGCCCGGGGATGTGTAACCCTCCCTGCCGGGTATAGGCAGGGAGGTGAGTACCTATTGGTGAGCCCTAAGCTTGTAAACCGTTCGCCAGTCTTATTGTGCGAACGGGCCCTAGCCAGTCTAGTGCGAAGGGTATAGAGATACCCAACCGACACCAGGTGAGTAGCTGTGAAAGCAAACCAGATGCAAGGCACGACTAGGAGATCCCCCAAGGCCGAAATCCGAGCTCCCGTCCAATTGACTGCCTTGCCCTGAAGGGGTTCGGCGGGTGTGATTGGGTCAACACCCTCTCGGCTTCGTTGGCACCGTATGGTTTCAACCGAGAACCACGAAACTGTGGCTTTTACCCAGAAGGGGTCAAGTGAATTTACTTGACACAAACGTTTTAGAAACAGGATAATCGTCCGCCGCTTTGAAAAAAGCAGCTTTGGATTGATATATTTGTAGTCGGCAGAGCGACTACGGTGAGCGTTACGTCGGGCGTAACAAAGACAAAAGTCGTAAACGGGCGAGCGCAGAGCGACACGTCCGTACACGACGAGAGTCAGAAGTGGAGCTTTCACAATTCCTTCGAAAAATGGCCCTATCTTTAAGTAAATCTATGAGGTCCCAAGTCGTGAGGGTACCGGACGGGTTACATTTTGCGTTGACCATTTAGACAAAAATTACGACCTACGCCTGACCTTTTTTAGTCCCGCTACTCGGCACGAGGGGGCTCTTTGATTAAACCGAGTGCGCCTATTGGTGAAAGTAATGGAAAATTACTAGTGACCGTTATTTTACTTACACACACATATAAATTCCTTATCTATTACGCAATGTTTCATCATATTGCATCATCCAGATATTATTACAGAAAACCGTTAAATATGATTCGTATTAGGTAGCAAATATACATATCAAAGTTAGTTATTACTAACACATAACACATCCTTAGTTAACAAACATTAGACAAACATATCATTAGTTAAAGTTTCTTTGGTATCAATTACAGAGCCTATCTGGCTATCAATTTATAACATTTAGTTAGGTTTAGAATCTTATTCTGCGTGTGTAACAATATCAATTGTTTACATCATACTTTACCTAAGATACGACATACGTTTAGCATATAATTCTACTGTAGGCTCGGCGTCCGCAACACATAGTCTATTTCTTTTCTCTGTTTAATGGAAAGCTTCTTACTGTTCGTAAACATTTTCATTGTTGACTGTATTCTGTTAAATGGTTGCTCATACGTTATCTGTGTGGTTGGTATTGTCGCTGATTGTGACGATCCAGATGGAGCAACAGCATCAGCTGAGGTAGATGCACATGCCTGCTGACTATCGCAGCTGGCCTCTGTCTGTTCCTAGAACTATTATAGGTGGTCTTGCTGGATTAATTTCCGGTTCCTGCTGTCTAATTTTTGATGAGATTGTCGGAGCCGTGAAGCGAGCGGGAAATTTAATTATTTTTTAAGACTCAAAACCAAAATTACGTAAAATGTAGCCCAAACATACATTTGTTTCTGTTGGACAAGATGGATATATACTTAAGATGGATAGCGACGTCGCGAAGCAAAGCTTCGCGGACCACTTGGAATGCCTCCAGGGACCACCAGTGGTCCGCGGACCACCGGTTAAGAACCATTGATCTAACCCATCCTTTTCTAGCTGTTTTAGGATATCATTTGCCGTCTTTCCTGACATAGAAAAGAAGCCTAAGGACTCCCGATCTTCCACAGCTCCTTCCTCTATATGGACATATCTTATTATTTCACTCATTTGGTCGGTATGACTCTCGTCTGGAGTACTGTCAAACATGATTCCAAAATATTTAGATTTTTTAATATCATCAATAATTTTCTGTTTTACATGATGACTTAAAATAGAAAGGAATTCATTCTGGATACCTTTTGATAAATAAGAAGGTACTCTTTCCGATCCACCAGCAGCTTTTTAAAGTTTTGACCAGTGCTCACTTAATGCAGGATCGTATTTTTCCATCATTTTCACTAATTCTATGAAATTACCTCTGTTTTCCGATAAAGGATCTTCTCTATAACCTCTAAAAGCAAGATTCTGCTGAGCCAAAAATAATGTTATATCCAATAGTCGATGCCGCCATTTTTTTGCCTCGCGATTTATAGTGTCTTCATTTACATTATCAACAGTTTCATTTTTTTTTCAACCCAACTGCAAGAGTTTTCCATTTTTCCAAATTGGATACATGTTGATGAGATGACTCGTGAAGTGAAATATTTGGGTTTAATTTCCACCATTTTTGATATCCAGAAATAATGGTTTACTCAGATCATCCATGGATGCAAAAAGTCGACAGCAAAAGCAATATAGCATATTAGTCGATGTAGAGTAAATCATTCATTTTCGAAGATATTTTTTTTCCGTCTCCCACAGTTGAGTAAAACCATGACGTTGTCAAGCTACGTTGTGGTCCTTTAGCATGTTCGCCCTGTCTGACAATAGAAATAAATGGACCATCTTTGTTCGAATGTCTCATTACCCTTCATAATAATCTCAAGTTGAAAGTGATCTGGTAAGGGCATTGGCCAGTTCGCAGCATCATTGGAATCCAAAAGCTCATAGTTAAAACTGGTTCCTTCTTTTGGTTCTGGGCGAGAGCTCGTTTCTCCTTCTCCCTCTTTCTCTCCTTCAATAAGACATAGGTTTTTGATGCAATTTATGTCTTCGCTACTATCCCCTAGTTGAGATGCATCTATAGTTGTTGTCAACTTTTTCTTACTTTGTAGATCTACTTCTGGTGTTTAGTCCTTTTCTTTGTCTTTCTGTTCCTGCTAGTTAGGTTTCTTCTTGACCTTAAAAGAAAAAAAAAAAAAATGTTTTTTTTTTTACATTACAAAAAAAACGATTGTGTACGATTGATAATCCGGCGTGCATTTAAAATGTTATTTAACGTGATTATATTTTTACGATTTTCACTGCATAATAAGCAGTCGTTTATCATATTTCATACAATATATTATAATTTATGAATATGAATCTTATAATTTTGACCATATATGTAAACTGATATACGCAGCGAAATGTCTTAAGGTACCTAACGCACTGTCCCGCTGGCCGGAGTGCGGTTTGCCGGACGGCTGACCGCAATCAAACATTTGTAGGGTAAAGTACCTAGTTTTTATGCGCACTGTGATGCGGCTGCGGATTATACAAATTTTTGACCGTCCGGCTAACCGCACAGTGTACCCAAGGGCGCTTTCAATTTAGACGTTTCTTGACATACGGCTGCAGCGCCGGAGCTACGCGTTAGCCGTCTGACGAACGGACGTTTTTTTTTCGTACAAAACGCGCAATACTGCAACCGGGTGTCGGTAGTATCACGAAAGCACGACGACAGGACGGCAACGTCGCAAGCATTACGTGTATGAAAAAAAAATCGACCGTCCGTTCGTCGTACAACTATCGCGCGACTCCGGCGTTGCAGCCGTAGGTACGTCAAGAAACGTTTAAATTGAAAGCGCACTAAAACTGGACAAATGAGACGAAAATTATGATTTATGCTGCAGTTCGATATTGATGCATATTGCATCAAATCAACTAGATATCGTCACTGATACGCAGCGCTGGTCATGCAAGCTCGCCTCATCTAGTATTTGACCAGTTTTTAAACTGCTAAACATATTTTTTTTACAAGAGCATAAATAAATAGACTGAAAAAAATCTGACTGACTGTCTCTTTGTTATCTCGATAAAAAACAAATAATATAAACCAATTATGATACTGAAGTAAAATTTGCGTAAAAATAATATTAAGTAATAATTCTTACAACTTGACACCTCGATGTTACTATGTTCATTTTCGTTAGAGGTTTTCTTATCATTAATATATTTCAACAGCGATCCAGACAGTAATTCGGCCTCCTTAGCCCTTGCCTTCTTTATCTTCCTTTTCTGGGATCCGCTTGGACCACTTTTCTTCACTACAAGTAAATGAAGAAATATCCGTAGAATACATACTCAGTTGATTATTGTAAAATAAACATAAATATTAACATACAAAATAGTTATTTGTTATACAAGAGTGCAAAGTTACTTTTTAACCGCGGGCTCAAACTTGTGGATGCTTCCATATATGCGAGGAGCGAAGAATATAAGTAAATTTTGGTCCGAAACAACAGTACCTGTAGTATATCCTTCAATACCTATTGTCGGCTCTTAGTCGCGCGTGCCCTCTCACTTCACCGCTCACAGCTGACTGAGCCGTGCATGGCACCCGCACGCGCGCTAGAGATGATATGACATAATGCTTCCTTCTCTTTCACTCACATACACTACATCCCTTCCTAATTTTTTTTTTTTCAAAATCAATAAAGATCAATCCATAAAATAATTACTAGTTTTATTATACTACTCATAACTACTGATTTAAATCAACATCAATCTCCTCATTCTATCTTTAATTCTGGTCTTTTAAGTAATTGGTCTCATCGTCTCCAACATCCTCTTCAGAACTTTCTTCTACTGCAATTTCTGAATGCTGTCCTTCGGTTTCTTTATTCATCGATTTCCATTCTCCCTCTACTTTCTTTAGATGCTGTACGTTTCGTCTCAACTGTTGTCCAGTTTCATCATTCTGTACTTTTACGTCTCCACCGGTTTTAGATTTTACAGTATAAGTAGTTGCATCAAAATTTAGACTCAATTTGTTAGATTTATTGGTATTTTTAACATACACTTTATCTCCTATCTCTAATTCCACTTCACGTGCTCTTCGTTTTTTATCAGTATATTCTCTCCCTTTTTCTTTTTGTTCTTTGTCTTTATCCCTTACGTCAAAATCCTCAACATTTTGTTCAGCATAATCTATCATGGGGATCATGTCCTTAAACTTCCTTTAAAAAAATAGCTCTGCCGGTGATTTTCCAGTCAAACTATGTGGGGTGCTATTGTACATCGTCAAGTACTCTACCGGTGCTTCTCTCCAGCTTTTTCTTTCCACTTGACATATTTTGAGACGCTTGAGGATATCCCGGTTCTGTCGCTCTACTTCTCCGTTCTGTTGTGGCCAGTAAGGTATTGAATTGAACAGTTTTATATCATTTTCAAGACAGTAAGTCTTGAACTTTGCACTAATGAATTGCTTTCCGTTATCAGAAGAAATGGAAACAGGATGTCCTAGACGGCTAAAAATCTCTTAGTAAGCGGATCATTTCCTTGCTGCTTATGTCTCGACAAGTTTTAATTTCCTTGTACCTGGAGTAGTAATCAATTACCACCAATAGGTGATCGCCACTTGGTAATGGACCTAAAAGATCTATGGCGATATCAACCCAGGCTTGAGTAGGTAATTCTCTCCTTTTGAGTGGGTGCGGAGTGTTTGGTGCCGATACTAGCGTACACCCTTTACAGGATCGTACTAATCTTTCCACGTCCTTATCATACTTGGGCCACCACACTTTCGCTCTAAGTCTCAACTTCATTGCGACTATTCCAGGATGGGCCTCGTGGGCAGCGTCCAAAACAAGTCATCGTATCCTCAACACTTTTATATAACTAATTCTAAAGATATAAGTTATTTTCAACAGGAAATCAATTTATAATCACGAAAACACAGTTGTTTACACAATCGACAACAAACGAAATAAACAAACAAAATGGCGAATGCCGGAGCGGCGGGGGCACATTACGTTCTACCAATCAGCGCGCAAGATGCATTCCGTTCTACGCCAGTTGACAATTTGACCGCTTTACATTGATAGATTATAATATAGCGAAAAATAATGCGTTAAATTGCAATCAGATGTTACGGTTCACAATAATTCGACAGTTTACAATCTCTCGAGATAGATTGTAATCTAACGATGTTTGTAATCTTACGGTGAAATATATGCCTTGTTTTACTTTTTGTATGTCAATGTCGGTTTTCGAATGTTCTTCAATATCTTTTAACGATACGGCTATTGGTCTAGCATGGTCAATTTTATTATATCCTGAACGTAATCTTTTTGCTGAGTTTCATCATGCTCAAATGTACACAATCTGGACAAGGGGTCGGCTATGTTATTTTTTCCTGGACGGTATATAACATTATGGTCAGTGATTAAGTCAAACTCCTTGCCGTACAGAAACATATGAAAGTGCTCCACCGCCCACACCAGTGCTAAAGCCTCTTTTTCGGTTTGGCAATACCGACGTTCGCAATCACTTACGGCCAGTTTCTTCATCAAAAGTTAAAGTTAAAGTAATGTCTAAAGTAAAAGTAACGGTCAAATTCGTTTTTTCAAGGCTAAACTGACAGCAAAATTCATAGAAAAATTTAATTTAACCGTTACTTTTACTTTAGACATTACTTTAGCCATAACTTTAACTTTAACTTTTGATGAAGAAACTGGCCGTAAGTGTTTTGTTTCCAAACGCAATAATGCGTGGACCACTTTCATTTGTCTGTACCAGAATTGCTCCAAGTCCGACCGGACTAGCATCTGCAAATACCATGGTTTTATCGTCTACATTGTAATACCCTAAATTTGGTATGTCACTCAAAGCAGCCTTTAAAGCACAAAAGGCTGTTTGCTGACTTTTCCCCCAACAATCCCTAATATCAGCGTTTCTGGCTGATCCTTGGCGAAGCAATTGCTTCAATGGCTCTGTGAGGGTAGCCATATTTGGGATCCATTTTCCAATATAGTTAATAAGCCCTAAAAAGCTTTGTAGTTCCGAAATATTGTTCGGGGTTCTAAAATCTTTTGTAGCCGATAAATATTTATCTAGTGGTCGAACTCCTTCATTAGACAATTCGTGTCCTAGAAATTGGACTTTCGTTGTTGCGTAGATACATTTATCTTCCCTTAACATTATGTCATTTGCCTTTAATGTTTCTATTACTTTTTGTAATCGTCTGTCATGTTCTTGCTTGTCCTTTCCATAAACTAAAATGTTGTCGATGAAATTAACGACCCCTTCACATTCTACACTCTTTCGAGTGTTTTTTGAAACATCTCCGGCGCACAGGTTATTCCAAACATTAATCTTTTAAAACGGTATAATCCTTTGCCAGAAATAAATGTGGTAATGTGTCGTGAGTCGGGCATAAGCTCCAATTGATGAAAAGCATCTTTTATATCCAATTTGCTAAACATTTTAGCGTTTTGGATCTTCGGTAGCAGCTGTTCCATCGTTGGTAATGGGTGATTTTCCCGCTTAATTGCCAAATTTGCGCGTCTCATGTCGATACAGACACGGACATCGCCAACTGCTTTTAAAATCGGCACTACCGGGGATATCCACTCTGACGGTCCTTCTACCTTTTCTATTATATCTTTTTGTAGTAGCTCGTCTACTTTGGTATTGATTTTCTCTTCTAAGGGAATTGGTATACGTCGGTAAGGTTGTATGACTGGTTGTATGTCCTTATTTATTGGTATTTATATTTGAACATTTTTGAATTTTGGAAAGGGTGTCATCTCAACCTGATTTATGTCCAATCCTAATTTTAGCACACCTAATGCAATAGCAGTTATTTTGCCTAGTAAATTACGTGTGTGGCGAAAATAAAGTGCCCGTCTATTTTCTAGCCAGTGACCTCCGCAGGACTGGCGCCAGCATAACTGGCTTCGTGTAAACTCTGCATAACGCCTTTGGAGATCGGCGTCTTTCGCCACGACCTCCAGAATGTAATTTATCACGACGTCTTGCGTCATCGAATAAGAAGTACGAAGGAGTATAGGGGAGGGAGAGGGGGTAGCTAACCTACCTAAGCCTCGAGGTGTCTCCTCGAGGCTTAGGTTAGACGTGAGCTCCTCGAGCAGACACTTCCCCAAAAACGCCCTCCCTAGTATTTTTCCTAGCGCTATGCTAGCGAGACGACCTTATTAAGGTCGCCGGAAGACGCTGGATGCAGGTCGCCTCCAACAGGTATCTGTGGAGATCTAAGGGGGAGGCCTATGTTCAGCAGTGGACGTCCTATGAGATGATGATGATGATGCTAGCGAGAAGAAAAACACAAACTCGCTAGCTGAGCTGACTTGTGTCCGATCGGCCTGAAGGGCCACTAAACCTATCTCCCCAGGTGGGATTTCCTGGGGATGTGTACCCTCCCTGCCGGGTGTGGTCAGGGAGGTGAGTACCTACTGTGTACCCTAAGCTTGTCAGCCCACTGGTAATCTTAATGCCCAGTGGGTCCCTATGGGTCTTGCGAACGATCCGGGCCGTTGGGGTAGAGACACCCAACCGTCCCGGGTGCTGCTGTGGACAAACGGGGGTTAAAGAGCACTGCTGGCGACTAGGGGGCCCCCTTAGGCCGCTTCGCAGGTCCTTCCACCTGACTGCCTAGCCCTGAAGGGGTTCAGCGGGTGCGGTGGGTCTGCACCCTCCCAGGCTCGTTGACACCGTTAGGTTTCCCCCTGGGAACCACGAACTGGTTTTGCCCTGAGGGTTCTAATCTTATTTGACGCTGTTCGAAACAAAGAAACAATGTTAGTATCAGTTGCCTTGAAAAAGGCAACTTCAACTGTAAGTCCCTTTGCTAGACTACGACGTTGCACCGTTGGAGTGTAGCAAAGGGTGTGCAAGGTTTTTAGGACTTAAAAAAATTTTCACAAAAAAAAAAAAAAAACAAATTTTAGTTGCATCGGCCTAGAAGTCGGTGTCTAATGGATGTTATTAAGTTAATTTTGCCACCGACTTTTAGGCCGATGCAACTAAAATTTGTTTTTTTTTTTTGCTTTTTAGTGTTTTTGGAAGTCGGTTTAATTTTTTTGTAAAAAGTTTTTTATTTACAGCTTTTCAGTGATACGAATAGTTGTCACTATCCATATAAGTGGAAAGTTTTCATCAATACAAAGAATATTAGCCCAAATACGAGGTATTTTACATATTCAGTTGTCGAGTTCCCTCGACCTTCTCTGGTCTCCATCATCAGGTCAGCTCCAAACCTTCACTGTTGCAAAGGTCTTGCCAATACAAATAATATAAGACCAAACACGAGGTAGTTTACATATTCAGTTGTCGAGTTCCCTCGACCCTCTCTGGTCGCCATCATCAGGTCAGCTCCAAACCTTCACTGTTGCAAAGGTCTCGTCAATACAAATAATATAAGCTCAAACACGAGGTAGTTTACATATGCAGTTGTCGAGTTCCCTTGACCCTCTCTGGTCTCCATCATCAGGTCAGCTCCAAACCTTCACTGTTGCAAAGGTATCGTCAATACAAATAATATAAGCACAAACACGAGGTAGTTAAGATGTGCCGTTTAGGAGTTCCCTCGATCCTCTGTCGTCTCCATCATCAGATCTGCCCTAAACCTCCATAGTATTGTAGTCGCATCAGATATACACATAAATATAAAGTTTTTACCCCATGCTCGCCTACAGTTTTCAAGAGATGCCCTCGATTTCTCAGGGTTTCCACCATCAGATCCTGATCTGATGACGATGGGACCAAATGACAAGCATACCCTTTTAAATAAAAAAAGATTTTTTGAAATCGGTCCAGGCGTCTTTGAGAAATCGAGTAACAAACATAAAAAAAGAAAAATAAATACAGCTGAATTGAGAACCTCCTCCTTTTTTTGAATTCGGTTGAAAAATGAAAATTTCTGAAAATGCCTAGTTTTTTATTTCCATCGTATAGAATACCTAGGACCTAGAAGTAAGGCGAAAACCATCTGGGCACTTTTTGCCTAGGAGCAACGGTTCGCCTGAAAATGAGCACTGAAGGTCATTCTGCGATGTACGTAAAAACAAAATTTTTGGACCAATTTTTTTTTTCTGTAAATTCTAAAATTTTTGATTCTAGAGGTATTGTATAGAGGAGGGGAAAATAAACGCTTTTCATTCTGATCACTTTTTTGCTAGCGTCAGCCGTTCTCCAGCAACAGCGAGTCAAAGGTTAGCCAGGGACTTAGAAAAAATACATGTAAACTGAAAAGTTCCAAAAATCGTTTTTTTCTGATGGGAGTTGTTTAAATATATTGTGGCGGTACATGTACTCCCCCATGTACCACTTAAGGCGACGCTGGCTCCCACATGATCGACAGTGTTGCTTAAACTCGCGCCACTGACGCTCTATAGTATTCGTGTGAATTTTAACCCTGACATTCCCACCTGGGGCCGGTACTCCTAACGAATCGTCAACCGGAATATCAATGGTCCCCCCTACAAAATTCTCGCTATGGTTCACCGACGAGTGACCCCTCATGCCCAAGCGTAAATGTATGTTGTCATATGCCCGACCGGTGCATGTCCGACATTATATACGTGCCTGTGCGGACATTTGCCTCGACAATAGGGTCCAGGGTCGTACGCGACTTATCCGGGATAAGCTCCACGTGAATTTTGGTAAGGCGGCTTAAGTACCCAAATGTCCAAGTTTGCCGCGTTAACAGCCGGCCCCGGTGGTATTTTCTGGTCTATAAGTGGGTCTCAACTATTTCAACGATGTCCGTGTTCCCACCGAGCCATTCCCTATCGGGGGCTTCTGCCACCTTACACACCTCTCTAAGGTAATGATATGTTTGAATGGTTTTTTTTGTTACCCCAACATCTATTGCCGCTTACGACACCTTATCCTTTCTTAGGAAATGCAACATAAGACGTAACGTATTAAGTACGCTTACGTGTGCCCTTTCGAAAAACGTATTTTTTAGGGGCGACCTAATAGACGGTCTGCCCTCCCTAGCGCACCTCGAGCACCTTATTCGATATTTTAATTTATAGCTGAGTTTGCCCCGGCATATCGGACACCTAGGCGTCCGGGCCGGTATAAGCAGCCATGCCTTGGCTGCAGCGACAGCGGTCTCCTCGTCGCGAATTGCGCAAGCGAAATTCCAGATATTAAAGTTGCGAGCTAAAATAAGCTGCAAAGGATCCATTGCTACTGGATGCGGATGAAAAAAATAAAAAAACTAATTAAAACTACAAAGCAACAATATTTATAAAAAAAAAAATAAAGAAAACTTATATCTAAAATTACAAAGAAAATCAACAACTACCTTACTAACTACTATTAAAATAATTAAAACAAAGAAGTTGGCTCTTAAAAAAGCCTTTGATTGCGGACTGTTAAAGGTCAGCAATAATAATAAAAATAATCGGTTTTGTGTCACCATTTCATTTAAGTTGTTTCAAAAGGGCTTCAGCGTGTTGGCTTCGGCCCCACGTTCCCCTCCCTAAAATCCGGGACTCTATAGTCCCGAGGTCTGGAAGAGACATAAAAATAAAATAATATACAACCTAAAAACTAAGTAATAACTATGAAACTACTTAAAATAAATTACAATAAAACAATTACAAATTACAAAAATAACACGTGAAAATGGAGAATCGCATACGCAAACCCAGATTTGAGTACAAAATTTGCTCATAAAAGCGTTGCCTACATCAACTCGGTCAAAATTCGGCGAACACATCGATATCAAGGACACACAGGGTCCCCGCGCGAGCGGGCACACGCACCAGACGTGTCGAGATTTTTTGTATGGAAAGGACAATGCCGGATTTTGTATGGACCCTGCCCCACCCACCAACAGCCTTAAACTAGTGTCATCGGAAGCGCATCCTTCGATAGATCATGATTATCAAAACGATTTACTCCAAATGTATGGTGTCTTGGAAATACACGACATTTTATTATCCTTAATAATCAATTAACTTCAAGTTTGTTAACCAATAACTCGGAGTTGCGTGGACTGATTTTGATTATTTTTGTTTTAATCCAAAGAACGTGTCTCAACGTTAGTCCGATATAATTTTCATCGGGATCTTTTTAGCAACTTTTGGAGTTATCACCGGTTAGAATGATAATTGGTTTAATGATTTTGTATGGACCTTTACTGACTCCAACAGAGTTGAACCTAGTGTCATCAGAAGCGCCTTATCTGATAGATATTTTTTTACTATGACGACATACTCCAAATGTTTGGGGCTTAAGATATATTCGACATTTTAGTATCCACAATTAACGTAACGTTAGGTTAGGTTAGTAGGTGTATAAAACAATTACTTATGACGTAAGCCGATTCTGATTATCATTTTTTGTTGGACAGAAGCTACCTCAAGTGTGTCCCATTAAAGTTTCATCCAGAACTGATTAATAATTTTTCGAGCATACGGGAAAAACTGTGGTAAACCTAACCCAGTTTGATACTTACAGCCAGTTTCTTCATCAAAAGTTAAAGCCAAAGTAAAAGTCAAAGTAATGTCTAAAGTTAAAGTAACGGTCAAATTCAATTTTTCTATTAGTTTTGCTGTCACTTTAGCCTTGAAAAAACGAATTTGACCGTTACTTTTACTTTAGACATTTTTTTAACTTTAACTTTTGATGAAGAAACTGGCCGTTAGTCAATAGTTCAGTTACGACCAAAACTTACTTATTGAAATAAATAAATAAAATATTTTGAAACAAACCCATATTTTATTATCAACTCAGAAATGTATAATTCCAAAAAAAATATATAGAACTTTTCTCTTAAGTAAAAATCATAAATATTGACATTAATATTTAACGTTACATCTAAAACGAACACATGGTTAAGGAATAGCTGAATGGTTCAGCGGCCCAAGTTAAGCTACCCAACTGAAAAAAGCCCTCTTAAAACATTGATATCAAATCAAATCAAATACCTTTATTTTCAGGCTGCATTGGCCCATAGATATATACCTTAATGACTAACATACATATTATATTATACAAAATTGTTAGTATATAAAAAACTTAAAACTATGTTAGTATCACTTCACTATGCACTATGTCACTGTGCGGTCCTGTGGCACTTGTCCGCGGAAGCGACGGAACACCACGTCCTGTGGCCAGAAGTTCTCGTCCAACACGAGGTGCAGGAAACATGTCGGCACTCGCACCACGAACGCCTTGAAGTTGGCGTTATGGCGCGACTCCAGCAGCTGCACTCTCGGGGCGTACTTCAGCTTCTGACGCACGTACTCCACGATGTCCTCCGCCTTAGTGGTGTAGTGTAGGCGGGAGATGTACACCGGGGTGTTCGGCTTGGCGGCACGGATTTTGATGTTAGGCTCAATAGGGGCCGTGCCGCAGCGATTCTTGTTGGTTCGCTGACGGCGCTTCCTCCTTTGCACCGTCACGAACCCCTCATCGTCAGCCCGATTCGGTCCCTTTACGGGCACGGGCTTCTTCGTAGCATCAATTTTGCTACCGGTGACGCTAGCGTAGTCTCGACGTACATCTTGATGTTTCGTCGACGCTGCAGAAACAAGCAGCTGATCGAGCGGTCGAGCGGCGGCGAGCGGAGTAGCCGCAGGGACGGGAGCCGGGCAGCGGGGCGTACGAGGCGCGCACTGTGCCAACTCAGCATTCGGCGGTGACAGCGGTGACGGCGACAAAACTGCTGACGCGAAACCTACACCCGATACATCGAGGCACGCTCCGCGCCTCATGTTTACGTTCGATGCACCCACAGGTGACCCAGTTACAGTCACCGATTTACGCAACTCGTTAAGTTCGCTGCGCAAATCGGCGACAATAATTTGGGATGCATCAAACTTCTTCTGTACATCCGCAAGACTTGCCTTTAAAAAGACGATGTCTTTCAGCAGGCTCGTAACGTCGACGTGATCGAAGGTGACGGGGGGAAGCTTATTCAGATCCTTCGCCACAAACGTCGGCACGTCGTCTGGATCGGTCTCCTTTAGCAGCGTGATGATGTCCTGAATGCTCTTCTTTGTCCCGTCACGCCGGCGGGACACCATCTGGTCACTCTTGTTGAGCAACCGGTACAGCAGCTGCTTTGCAGCAGCTACGTCGTCCTCGCTGAAGTTCGTCGCACAGATCTGGACAGCGGACACCTCGTCCATCACGTCCAGCTTCTGCTGCAGGAACGCCAGCAGCTCATTCGCCACGAGTTGTTCACTCATGGCGATTAAAACAACTAGCAACGGCTTGCGCCGCGCTAAATTCTAATTTGTAATAAACAAATTTACGCGTCAGCAGCACGACTGCATCGATTCGCAGCTAGTTGCCTGTTGGGCTGGAAGCTTACTCCAATATAATTGGATAAAGGATGGGCAAGTAGTGAACAAGTAGTAAAAAATATTATAACTTTAAAAAACTAATAATGGCCGCGTCTCTGTCAGTTGAGTTTTCTGCCGAAGCATTTCGAAAATAAAAGTCCATATTATGCGTAAAATGACAATTGTATAACAATGAGAAGCATCTGATAATTTTTAGTCATCAATCTGCAGACCAACAAGTTTATTTTATACCGGTTGAGTTTAACAAAATGATTAAAGAAATCAAAAGTCAAAGAAACAAACTCAAGAACTGCTGGTCAGTTCTCGATTCAAGTTGTATAACACTACCCTTGAAGTAATCTTTCGTTATGTAAAAAAAATATATCAGCATTGTCTACTCAAATCTAGGTAGGTAGGCGGTGAAAAACCCGAAGGGATTCTATTATGTATTGAAAGAAATGTAGTTCCTAATACATACATTCGGAGTACGTCACCATAGTAAGAAATGATCTATCAAATGAGGCGCTTCTGATGACACCAGGTTCAACTCTGTTGGAGGGGATGAAGGTGTCCTTACGACATCCTACATTGCCTCTTCAAACCGATTATTTTAACTGATGATAACTCAAAAACTGCTTAAAAGATCTTAATGAAAATAAAATCGGACTAGCTTTGAGATAGTTTCTCTACATACAAAAAATAGATTTCAAAATCGGTTTACGCAACTCCGAGTAATTGGTTAACAAACTTGAAGTTAATTGATTATTAAGGATACTAAATTGTCTTATAGTTCCTAAACCCCATACTTTTGGAATGTCTCCACAATAAGAAATGATCTATCAAATGAGGCGCATCCAATGACACTTAGTTGAACTCTGTTAGAGGTGGTTAAGGTGTCCTTACGAAGTACTACACTGTCTCTTCAAACCTGTAGGGACACATGTAAGTATGTACGGCAGAGTGCAAGGTAAGCAAAAACGTGTGTGAGCGTGAAGTATGCGAGGCACGGACAGTTACTGCGCACTGGTCCGAGTGAACGGTTCTATCTGGGGGTTTACGCGAAATATATCCGGTATCTGAACACCGTTGTTTCTCTCAACCCCCTGCGCCCACGACCAGAAGAGGCAGTGCTCCATTAGGGATCCTCCTAACCACGATCCCTAAAGTGGTGACCCCGAACGCAAGTTATAAACGTGTTGCGTGAATTGCGTGGACATTTATAAGCGCATCGTAAGCGCGAACTTTGTACAAGATGATGCAACCACAAGTGCCAGCTCAACCCACAGTGAAAGTAGAAGGCAAGGATGTAGCCCAAATCAACATCAAGACGCAGATTCCGGAGTTCTGGACCGACAAACCACGACTATGGTTTGGCCAATTCGAGGTCATAGTGGCAGACCAGAAACTAGGTGAGAGAAAAAAATTCAACTTAGTGGTCGCAAGGCTAAGTAAAGACAGCGTCCAAGAAGTGTCTGACTTAATACTTCAGCCACCAGAAGATAAACAATATGCAGTGCTGAAGGAGAGATTACTTAGCGTCTATGAAGAGTCAGACAGTCAAAGAATCCGGAAACTAATGAAAGGAATCGATCTGGGAGATCAGAAACCGTCGCAGCTGCTACGAAGAATGAAGGACCTTAGCAGAGGAAAATTCCCAGACGATACCCTGCGCATCCTGTGGAGTGAGCATTTACCAGTGGCAGTACGTACCGTGTTGAGTAACAGTGAAGTTACCGACCTGAAGAAGCTAGCTGAGCAGGCGGACAAGATCATGGAGGCAGCGGAGACGAACGACGCAGTCTCAGAAGTCACCTCCGGCGCGTCAACATCGAGCACCGACGCATTAGTAGCAGAAATATCGAAACTAAGCAAGAGGATAGACGATATGCACACAGATAGGCAGAATAGGAAGAAGTCCTACGCTCGATCTCGTTCACCATCTCCAAGGAGACGGAGGTACTACCCGTCGCAACAGCGGTTCAGGAAGAGATCAACGGATTGGGTGTGTTACTACCACTTTCGATACGGCAATAAAGCTACGAGATGTGAACAACCCTGCAGCTGGAAAGGTGGCGCCACGACATCGGAGAAACGCCAGTCGGGAAACTAGCAGCGGTGCAGCCTTCGGTGGGGGACTGCATCGACATGTCAAACCATCGACTAAGCGTTAAGGACATCAACACGGGTATGCGTTTTTTAATAGATACTGGTGCTAATGTTTCCGTCTTACCTGTTACCAGAAAATCATATAGTGTAAGCGATAGTTCTAACTTTAAATTATACGCGGCAAATGGCTCTGAAATTCAAACTTATGGTACTAGAAATTTAGAATTAAATCTTAACCTTAAGAAACTGTATAAATGGACCTTCATCGTAGCCAATGTTAAACAACCAATTATAGGAGCAGATTTTTTACGCCACTACAATTTACTAGTAGATCTGAATTCACAGAAACTAATAGATAAAAAGTCAAAATTATTAGCAAGCGGTAACATGATAAAATGCACGGAACCCTCTGTCAGCATTGTAGACGGCAAGCACCCTTATCACTTGTTGTTATCGGAGTTTTCAGACATCACTAAACCTAGGCCGTATAGGGATGACGACGCTGATACCGATAATAACAAAGTATTGCATCATATAGAAACTACGGGACCACCCGTACACGCGCGCGCTAGGCCTCTGCCCCCTAACAGGTACCACAAGGTAAAGGAGGAATTTAGGTCTATGCAGGAGATGGGAATCTGCAGGCCATCAAAGAGCGCGTGGGCAAGTCCGCTACATGTAGTGGCGAAGAAAAATGGGGATATCCGGCCTTGTGGTGACTACAGGCGACTAAACGCTATCACCAAGCCGGACCGATACCCCGTACCGCGGCTGCACGATTTCACGTACGTGCTAGCAGGTAAGAAAGTTTTCTCAAAGCTCGACATAAATAAATCTTATCATTGTGTCAAAGTAGCAAAAGAGGACATCGAGAAAACTGCAATCATAACTCCCTTTGGTTTGTTCGAGTTCCCGCGCATGACTTTCGGTCTACGAAACGCGAGTCAAACATTCCAACGTTTTATGAATCATACGGTATTGCAAGGCCTAGACTTCCTATTCAGTTTCGTTGATGACGTCATCATAGCGAGCGACTCTATAGAAGAAAACAAAAGACATCTCAGGCAGGTTTTCGAACGTTTTAGGCAGTTTGGCATCACCATCAACCTGTCTAAATGCGAATTCGGTAAGTCTAGCATAGAGTTTTTAGGATACGAGGTCTCTACTAGGGGTATTCGACCCCTAGACGACAAAATCAAGGCCATCTTAGATTTTCCTCGTCCTAAAACCATAGATCAACTGAGACGGTTTTTAGGTATGATTAACTTCTATAGAGCTAACATTCCAAACGCCGCTAGCCATCAGTCAAGCCTCAATGAATATATGAAAGGCGCAAAAAAGAACGATAAGACTGTTATTCAATGGAATAGTAAGTCAGAGGAGGCCTTTGAACAATGTAAACAAGGTCTAAGGAATGCGGTGATGTTATCCCACCCTAAGGCGAACGTGCCTTTAGCACTTATGACTGATGCCTCAGACACCTGTGCAGGAGCCGTGCTACAACAAAAAATTGATGGTGCATGGCAGCCATTAGGATACTTTTCTAAGAGGTTTACAAAAGCTCAACAAAAGTATTCTACGTATGACAGGGAGCTGTTAGCAATTTTTATGGCAATCAAACATTTTCGTTATCTTTTCGAGGGCAATCAGTTAACTATCTTTACAGACCACAAACCTTTAATTTACGCGTTTACTAAACTACAGAGCAATTGTGAAACACCAAAACGTACGCGACAATTGTTATTTATCAGCGAGTTTACAACAGATATTAGGTACATACAAGGCAAAACAATACAGTAGCTGACGCACTATCGCGTATTGAAACAATAAACTGCCCTACTGTACTTGACTTCTCGGAATTAGCGATCGCACAAGACGCTGACGCCGAGCTTGCACAATTGTTGAGCGCAGGAAATAACAACATTTGCTTAAAGAAATATCATGTTCCAAATAGTAATGCAGATATTTATTGTGAAATTTCGACTAACAATTGTAGACCGTATGTAACCGAACATTTTAGAAAACTCGCGTTCAGTGCAGTACATGACGTCAGTCATCCAGGCATACGAGCAACGCGTAAATTGGTCGCACAACGATTCTTTTGGCCAGGCTTAAATCGCGATGTCGGCAGATGGGCCAAAACATGTATTCAATGTCAGAAATCAAAAGTCGGCAGACACACGATATCGGACTTGCAACAATTTCCAGCTTGTGATCGCTTTGAACATGTACACATCGATATCGTGGGGCTACTACCAACATCGCGAGAAGGGCACAAGTACCTCGTCACCATGATTGACCGTTGTACACGGTGGCCGGAGGCTATTCCTGTTAAAGACATAACTGCAGAAGTAGTAGCAAGGGTATTTTACGAATCGTGGATCAGTAGGTTCGGTTGTCCCGACAGGCTGACGAGTGACCAAGGGAGGCAATTTGAGAGCTCATTATTTGCTCAATTAATGAAGTACATGGGTATAACGAAACTTCGAACTACACCATATCACCCCCAAAGTAATGGTATTGTAGAGCGCTGGCACAGATCCATGAAGTCAGCATTAACAGCCCGCCTCATTAACAACTCGTCCTGGCTCGATGAGCTGCCTACAGTGCTGCTAGGGTTACGTGCAGTAGGTAGGAGCGATAATGGCGTCAGTCCCGCAGAGTACGTATACGGCCAAACGCTTCGTTTACCGGGAGATTTTTACAGCTCTCATAAACGAGACGATGATGATCAAGAGTTTTTAAGGCAGTTAAGAGATACAATTAATAACTTGAAACCTGTATCACGGGACGCGCGGGACTCCCGAACATTGTTTATACACAGTGACCTTAATAAATGCGACTATGTATTTATCCGTAACGACGCAGTTCGCAAACCTTTAACACCTACCTATGACGGTCCATATAAAGTATTAGAAAGAAAAAGTAAAGTTTTTGTAATTCAACTACCAAATAGAAAAATTAACGTATCCATAGATAGACTTAAGCCAGCATATGTACTAAATGAAGACGGTAATGATAAGCAATCTGATATTATTGTAAGAAACGCTCTTAGTAATAGTAACCCGGTGCTACTATCACCGTCCCCCACCATGCAGAGCTCTCTGGCTAAAACAAGTCGCAGTGGTCGCGCCATTAGGCAACCGGTAAGATTTGATGATTGTTACGCCCTTGGAGGGTAATAATCGCAGGTTAGGTTTTCTGGCGTTGCCGTAACGGAAGCTGCCGGCCTTTATGGTGTTTATTAATTATTGCAGAGCGGACGTTACGGCAACTACCCTTAAGAAGAATAATAATATGTAAGTCATCGTATAGCCCTTATGGCATACTTTTAAGACGGCCCCTAAAATGGGTGGCTGCACCCAGTGTAAAACACTAGTATAGTTATTAAGCTGAGTTGTTATTAATAACAAACTAGGTCTCGCTTACTAACAACTTAAAATGATTGTGCAACAATGTATGTGTCACCTATGTTGAATGTAAGACAAATATATTTTCTGCTGATATAGTGTCTACCTACTTACCTTTGAACAATAAGTCTTTCGCACACTGTAAAAGGCACTGATTTAAATAGCTTTAGCCTTTGTCAGATAACCACTCGCCATACAAGTAGCTATTATTACGTACGTCAAATATCGGCTATAATCATGGGCAAAACATACAGCAAAGAAGAAGTTGTGATCGCCCAAAATAACGCGATAGAATCAAAAGTGACGAGATACGAGATCGGTTTCGCAGTCATGGCAACCGCAGTAGTCCTTATCGCAATGTTAATATCGTGTCGACATTTCCGAAATCGCGTTAAGAAACTTGTGCATAAAGAAATAGTGAACACAGCTGGTATTGTGACCACGTTGCCTGGGCGCATAGAAGCTCGTACGATGACGCAGCAGCCACCGCAGGCTAGCTACGCGTAGGAGGTCCGCCCAATACAAAATGTTATTGTTCGGTTATGGCCAGTGCTTATCGCAATATGTAATAGAATACCTTCCCTGTAATGTTTATAATGCAATGTAATGTTTATGATTCTTGTATCTTACTTTGTATTGTAATTGTATTTACTTTGTGTTGTGTGTAGTAAGTAAGATATATTTTGTTGTGTTTTAAGAAAATTTGTGCCAAATTTTGGGGGGGAGTACTGTAGGGACACATGTAAGTATGTACGGCAGAGTGCAAGGTAAGCAAAAACGTGTGTGAGCGTGAAGTATGCGAGGCACGGACAGTTACTGCGCACTGGTCCGAGTGAACGGTTCTATCTGGGGGTTTACGCGAAATATATCCGGTATCTGAACACCGTTGTTTCTCTCAACCCCCTGCGCCCACGACCAGAAGAGGCAGTGCTCCATTAGGGATCCTCCTAACCACGATCCCTAAAAACCGATTATTTTAACCGATGATAACTCAAAAACTGCTTAAAAGATCTTGATGAAAATTAAATTAGACTAACTTTGAGATAGCTTCTTTAAAACAAAAATAAAAACATCAAAATCGGTCCACCCAACTCCGAGTAATTGGTTAACAAACTTGAAGTTAATTGATTATTAAGGATACTAGAGGTAAATTGTCTTATAGTTCCTAAACCCCATACTTTTGGAATATGTCTCCATAATAAGAAATGATCTATCAAATGAGGCGCATCCAATGACCCTACTTTCAAGTCTGTTGGTGGGTGGGGACGTTTTTTTTTTTTTTTTGTGAATGGCATCTCGCAGTTCAGCCTAGGAGGCTGTTGACTGCTTAACCGGTCAAATCCCTGTGGATGCCTAGAGTTTAAGGCCTCCAGCCAGGGGCAAAAAAGCTTACAAACTAAGCGACTGCGCTAAGGGCACCCCCTGTGGGGTACGAGCCTCGGCTTAGGGTGTCGCTGACTATCAGCAAAGGGACAGGCTGGATTATGATTTAAGGGGCGTTTTAACTTTAACGCTCAGCTACGCGGGCTGGCTAAGCAAGGGTCGGGGGGGGGGGGGGGAGTTTGAATTTCTACGCGTACGCGTACCTCGGCGGCGAGGTTTCGGGTATTTCCGTTTGTATCTGTATTTCCTAATCGTGCTTGTTTCCCTACGGCTCTCTTGGAGCACTGTGATGGGGTCATCGGGAAGGGTCAGGGTGTGTCTCGGTCGGCGGAGCTTACTCATCCGCGAAGGTTCGTATCAGGCGGCCGATACGATCAGTGGGTTGCGGTGTTTGATTGCACCGTCAAAGTGACGCTTGGTAAGGCGTTTGAGGAATTGCGCCACGGTAGGCACTCTGAGATCAACGTGTAACATTTCGTTACGAACGTAGAAGGGCGCACCGGTTATTCTACGGAAATATTTGTTCTGCAGGGTCTGCATGCTGTGGATGAAACGGGGTTTTGCGTGGGCAAATATAACTCCCGCATATGTCATGATGGGACGGATCACACCAGTGTAAAGGCGCAGTTTGCACTTGAGTGCCAACTTACTTTTAGCATTGGTCAGGAAGTAGAGGCGGCTCATAGCGAAGGCGGCTCTGCCGCGGGCCGCTTTGATGTGCGGAGCGAACGTAAGATGTTTATCTAGGATTACTCTACTAGATACTTGGCTTGCTCTTTCCAAGGAATAGGCTTGCCGTTCATGGTGACAGGGGGGGGGGGGGGAGTGCCAGGCTTGTGGCGTGGTCTACTGAACAGCACCGCCTGGCTTTTGTCAGGGTTCACTTCGATTCTCCACTTCCAGAACCAGTCGGATAAGATTTCGACTGCGGCCTAAAGGGTTCGGGCAATGGTTTTAATGTCACGGCCTGTATAGTATATGGCCGTGTCATCAGCGAAGAGTGCGAGTTTTGCTTTTCGGGACTTGGGAATATCGCTCGTGTACAGCGAGAAGGCGAGTGGGGAGATGACAGAGCCCTGAGGGACTCCCGCTGTGATCGGGTGAGGGTCAGATAGTGACTTCCCGATGCGGTATCGATCTGGCACTCCTAGTTGGTATAGCTTATATATTAAGCCATTGTGCCAGACCTTGTCGAAGGCTTTCGCTATGTCAAAGAAGAGCACCCCCGTTGAGAGTTCGCGTTGGAACCCGTTGGAACGCTCACGTCCTCTACGATACGGTGCACTTGGTGGACACACGAGCGTTGGTTTCTGAATCCAAACTGCTCGTTAGGGATAAGGCTCTTCCTCTCGACATAATCTTTGAGACGTTTATGAATTTGATTATGATTTGCTTCAACCTGAGGTTAATGTTCTTAAGTAGAGCTATGTCAAGAACGTCAGGTTGTTGCATCGTTTTGTGAGGAAAGTGAGTGTGCTCCATTGGGGCTATCGGATCGAAGTGGAGTGTACCGCTAAGGTTGAAAATAGTTTTGCCTCTGGGTGTAGACAGTCTGCTGTTCCAGGCAGGATGCTTGGCGTTGAGGTCCCCTGCCATGATAACAGAGTTGCTCAGGCCGAAGAGGGAGGTCTTTTGTGAGAAGGGAGTGATTTTCCGTTCCCCCTGCTCTTGGAGCCATGTAGGCAGAGACTATTGTCACTGGAGGGTGGTTCGTCATGCCTAGAGAAACTTCTAGAGTTGACTCTAGGACAGGTGGGTCCAGTCGAATGCAGTGCAGAGATTTCTTATAATAGATAAGAGTGCCTCCGCCTGGGCCGCGCGACCGATCATTGCGCACTAACTTGTAGTTAGCAATTTTGGGGTCGCGGATATGGGGCTTAAGAAAGGTTTCCTGGATAAGGAAGACGTCAATTTGGTGATCGCAAAGGAAGTTTGCGATCTCCTCCTTCTTGTCCTTCATGCTATTTGCATTGAAGTAGGCCAATTTTAAGGAACGCGGTTTGAAGCACGACGTTGTATGGGACCTATCCATACTAGTCGTATTTAAGTGCCCCTAGGTCCCGTTCTATGTCTGGGTATCTACCCAGAATCTCTAATAATTTTTGGGCATTGTTGCCCGCAGCCTTAACCTCCGCCGCCATGCGATCGGCGGCAGGGGTGAAAAACGCTCTGTAGGCGTTGAAGATTACGTCGATTGCCCGTTCCCCGTTGGGGGGGGCAGGGGAATTGTGCAATGGGGGTCGGGGCGGGGGTGGTTCTCCGCTCGACCAAGGTTGGAGCAGTTACTGCAACTGGGGGGGGGGGGGGGGACAGCGGTGTCCATTAACCCCGGGATGGGTGGAGTTGCAGTGGGGCGCAGGGAGGGGAAGGCTCTTTGGTGATTAAGAGCGTTCCACGGAGACGGTCTCTGTGGGCTGAGTCTGGCGGGGGGGGGGGGGGGGTTGGGAGGTCTTCACCGAAGGACTCTCCCTCTGTTGCCGCGCGCTGTGGCGTTTGGCTAGCCTCCTTTGGGCTAACTTGGGGGCTTTCGGACAGCCCCTATAATTGGCGGGATGACCCGCCTGGCCGCAAAGCACGCAGCTTGGAGGCTCCGTGCATTGCGTGACGTCTTTAGGGCGGGGGCAGTCAGCGGTGCTGTGAGCCCCTAGGCACTTAACGCACCTGTGAGGGGCGAAGCAGTTGCCTTGGCTGTGACCATACAGCTGGCACCTGTGGCATTGGCCGACGATCGAGGACTTGTACGGTTTCTCGATTTTAATGCCCGTGAGCGAGCAGACTGCCTTTGACCCCTTCGACCTCTTCCCCTTCCTCCTCTTGCCCCTTTCAACTAATTGAAACTCGTCCTCGGAGGACGAGTCTCCACTCGTGGTGAGTGGGGATCGGGAGCGCGAGCCGGAGCGGGCGCTCGCGTCATAAAGAGCGTTGGCGCACTCAACTGACTCCTGAAGGGAGGCCAATTTTGCGCCATAACGCCTTTGGAGGTCGGCATCCTTCGCCACGACCTCCAGGATGTAGTTTATTACGACGCCTTGCGTCATAATAAACTACTAGATACACGGGATGGGGTGGGGGGGGGGGGGGCAGCTAACCTACCTATGCCCCGAGGAGACACGTTAGACGTGAGCTCCTCGAGCGGACACTTCCCCAAAAGGCGCCCTCCCTTGTGTTTTTCCTAGCGCTACGCTAGCGAGAAGAAAAACACAAACAAACTCGCTAGCTGAGCTAACCCTAAGCCTAAGCCTAACCTAAGCCTAACTCCCCAGGTGGGATCTCCTGGAGATGTGTACCCTCCCTGACGGGTGTGGTCAGGGAGGTGTGTTCCTACGGTGAGCCCTAAGCTTGTAAGCCCACTGGTAATCTTAATGCCCAGTGGGTCCCTATGGGTCTTGCGACCGATCCGGGCCGTTGGGGTAGAGACACCCAACCGTCCCGGGTGCGGCTGTGGACAAACGGGGGTTAAAGAGCACTGCTGGCGACTAGGGGGCCCCCCAAGGCCGCTTCGAAGGTCCTTTCACCTGGCTGCCTAGCCCTGAAGGGGTTCGGCGGGTGCGGTGGGTCTGCACCCTCCCAAGATCGTTGGCACCGTTAGGTTTCCACCTTGGAACCACGAAACTGTGGATTTACCCTGAGGGGGCTAATCTAATTATTAGACGTTGTCTGTTAAAGAAACACTTAGTATCAGTTGCCTTGAAAAAGGCAACTTCAACTAATAAACCCTTCACTAGACTAAGACGTAGCACTACGGTGTAGCGCGGAGGCAGCAGCGTGGACTCGGAGAGCGTGCGTCGCTGGCGGCGGCCGGGAGCGGAATGATTTTGCCCTTGTGGGGACGTTTTTAGGCATTGTCCTTTAATTAGCTAGCTTAATAATTAAGTTAGCTAAAAAGTTTTTAGGGAAAGTTTATTTTTTTGTCTTGTACACGTTACCATTAATTATACAATAATAAATTACAGTTTTAGATTTTTTTAAGCAATATTTACTTTTCAAAACGTATTTGCCGTGAAACCGTCGTTCCTAGACAAAAAGTGCCCAGATTGTTTTCGTCTTATTTTTAGACATTCTATACGATGGAAATGAAAAACTGTCCATTTATAAGAATTTTCACTTGCACACCCTAAAGTAAACGGCCCTACTCAAATCGCGAAAATATTACAAGTCCCCGGCTCCTCTACCTTCAACTAGGAATATCCGCCGATTGATGACCCGTGGCGGGAAAGTGATCAGAGCCAAAAGCGATTGTATTTACGTGTTCTATACATTGGTATTGAAAAAAAAAAAAACGATTTTTGGAACTATTCAGTTTACATGTATTTTTTCTAAGTCCCTGGCTAACCTTTGACTCACTGTTGCTGGAGAACGGCTGACGCTAGCAAAAAAGTGATCAGAATGAAAAGCGTTTATTTTCCCCTCCTTTATATAATAGAATCAAAATATTTTAGAATTTACAGAAAAAAAAATTGCCCCAAAAAGTGTTTTTACGTACATCGCAGAATGACCTTCAGTGCGATGGAAATGAAAAACTAGGCATTTTCAGAAAATTTCATTTTCAAGTCCCAAACCCTTGCACACCCTTTGCTACACTCCAACCGGCGGGGTGTGGGCCGAAGGAAGGGCGCCGTGCTACCCGCCGCGCTGGCGCCGCCCGTCGCGCTACTAGAATTCGCGCCACAAAGCGTTACAGTTCCGAACTTCAGTTTTAACATTTCTAGCGTTATTGAACTTAGATGAATTAGGTTTCTACACCTTTTATTTATTATGGTGAATGATCGGAAGAATTGATTTAAAATAACATTATGTGGCCCCCCTTAGTTGTGGGGCCCGGGGCGGACCGCCCCCCCCTCCCCGCCCCCCTGTAAGTCCGCCAGTGGCCTTGATAACACATCGCTGAAATATTTTAACTCTGTAATGAGTAGATTTTTAACGTTTCCTAGTTTTAAGTCTTAAACTTTGCCGTACAGAGGTACAGAGTCTGGGTTAATCTTACTAGTAGACTTCTCCTTTCTTGCTAATGTTCTTAAAATCTCCCAGACGGTTGTGGTAACTTTCTTCGGCACGTTCCACGACGTTTGTCTTTTTTTTAAATAAAAAATCTCTTTCATTTTTTAATTGAGAAGTGCATTGTAGTTGTAGTTTTAAATATGTTTCCAGTTGCTTCTTTTCATTGCATAGCTTGCACGTCAGTACTTAAATGGAGCACAGTAGCTTTTTCATTAAAAGTTTTCATGACCAAAACCTTACATATTAAGATTTTCATAACAAAAAATAAGAAATCCCTCGTCGTAAAACACAGGACTATCGCAAAACTGACAGTTCCATTTTTTGTAAGGCTAGGCTTACATAAATAAATTTTTGAGAGTTTAATGCGATAGAATAAAATAAAACCGATATACATTCTAAATGTTTTATATTAAATATACTTATTTCACAAATCAGATCAAACAATTATCAACATAATCACAAATTAAATTGATTGTTACTTTTACAACTCACGATTACGTATTAACGTGAAATATTTTTACAGCCATTGTTTATTTCTCAATTCGAGTTATTCCCGCTCGGTAACACCCTCAACACTGTGGACGATCGGGAAAAAAGTTTCGTTCGTTCGCAGTGTCCATGAATGCTGGTTTCTATTTTTTAAATATGGAAATAAAAATAAAACATGTCAGGGATTTTTAAAATGTTTTAATGGATTATGTTAGATCTTTTAAAACACAATTAACTAGAAAATAACCATTTTACACTTTTAAGTGACGAAGAAGACAATAAAAACGAATCAACTGGATTTATACCATCCATACCATCAAGAGTCCATACCACCAAAAACTCCTACTGTCCTCTTTGTTCTCTACAAAAGCAGTTTACACCTCTATATGCTATTTTGAATTTGTAATTATTGTCTGTTATTATTTGATGCAATTGCAAAGTTCCTTTGAGAACTGGAACTTAAGCTGGCAATATTTTTTTTTTATATATTGTAATATCAAGGACGGATTTTCCACGGTGTCTTGATTTGTTTCGTAACTATTTTCGTCAGGTAATCTACCTAAAACCTGATTTTCATTAATTGGCCCTATGTCTGTTTTTCTGAAACCTGCTAATATATTATTATCTTTGGCATTTTCTTTAAGGTTAGTAAAAAGTTGTTTAAAAAGGTTTGGGAAGCATCCCTTTGGAACAGATGCTTGCCTTTCCATCAGTTTTCTTCCATTTTAAAAGGAAAAATCTAATGGTTGTGTCAGATGCGTACTATTTGCAGGTAAAAAAACAAACATAATGTTCTCTTCATTACATAATTTAATCACATCTAATGATAAATGCGAGGATAGGTTATCACCAATGAGGCACTTCCGTCTCTCTTTACCTCTAAAATAAGGCAACGCAGTAGATTTTATCCAATCCTCGAAAATATTTGCATCAAACCATCCGCTTGCCGACCGATTATATCGTGTTCCTGGTGGCCCATTTTCAGAACAAGTATCATAAAGGTTTTGAGCCTTGTATGGCAACAATTCTCCGGCGGCGCTAGCAGCTATCATCAGAGAAGTTGATGCCTTCTAGTGGTTCTTCACTCTCTCAGGGTACTTTGTACCCCGTTTTGTTAGTATTTTCTTGCGACCCGGATCGTCGGTTAAGTTGGTCTCGTCGTAATTAACAATAAATAACCATGCTGTAGCTTATGTAGGAGTTCAATCTGAAGAAAGAAATGATTAAAAGGTGCAACAAATATTACACTATCAAACCTTGTATTAAATCGGTTAGGGAACTACAAAGATGCTTAAAATTTGGATAGGATTGCTTTAGAATGAAAGAAATTATCATGGAAGTAATTTCATACTAGGCACTGAAGAAATTAATACCTAAATTATTTTTTAGATTTCTAGAAATGGATTGCATATCATCATCATCATCTCAGCCATAGGACGTCCACTGCTGAACATAGGCCTCCCCCTTTGATCTCCACAGATACCTGTCGGAATTTGCATATAAAATCAGGATATATTTGCTGACCAGTGCATTCGCTGCAATATTTTTGTTTGCAAACCATACATGTTCTTTTTCGTCCCGAGATGGTCGTAAGATATTTCTGACATTGGATACCCTTTGTTTGAATTTTTACCCACGACGGAACGGAGCAGGTATAAGGTCTCAGCACACATATGGGATCGGAAAGGGATCGTAACCGTAACGCCTTTCGCCTCGCTGTCAACCAGGCGTCAACCTACCGTATGCACGTAACGAAAGCGTATCAGCAGCGCCTGTACGTCAACTCGGCTACGGCTAGGCGACACCGCGCTTACGCCTCGCCGCCCCCTGGCTGACCTGATTGGCACCAGATCAGTTTGAATCCAAACGTTAAGTGTAGCGCACGGTAATGTCTTGGTTTACAATACGTGAGTTGGCTATCATAGCCATAGCACTTGATGAAGAGGAAAAAGAAAATAGCAAGAAAATGTCTTGGTTTACAATACGTGAGTTGGCTATCATAGCCATAGCACTTGATGAAGAGGAAAAAGAAAATAGCAAGAAAAAAAGAAAAAGATATTGGGTACACAGTATGAATAAAGCAAGGAGTACTGAAGGGGAATTTCGGACTATAAAAAAACATTTGATGGATGATGAAGAGAAATTTTATATTTATTTTCATATGCCGAAATATCTCTTTTATAACATATTGCAGTCTATAGATGAATGTAAAGGGTGTCCCAAAATTAACGCAAGATTTGAATTAAATAGAAAACACAGTTTTTAGTCTTTTGATTTTAATTTTTTTATTGATTCATAAAGTACATAGGATAGGGTTATTTATGGAATAACACTCAATAATCCATTCAACAAATTCTCTTCGCTGTGCATGGTCATTGGGCTTCAGTAGTTGTGTTAATTAAATTTTGTAAGCATGGAGACACAGATCTTTAGTGAGTATACGCTGTAGAGAGCTTCTTGAAATTTGCAATTCTTGTCCACGACGCCGAATTGAGGTTCCTGGATTGTCATCAACACTCGCACGCACTGCCTCTATATTGACATTTGAACGGCTTGTTTTTGGACGACCAGTGTGTTTGGCGTCTCCCACGGATCCTGTCTCTCGGAATTTTTCAATTAATCGCTTCACAGTTGACGAAGTTAAAACACTATTCCGACCATATTTTGTATGAAATTTTCGAACTACGGCCGCCAAGCATTCGTTATTTTTGAAATATTGCTCAACAATGAAGACACGTTGTTCTATTGCGTAACGCTCCATTTTTACTAACCCTAAACTGTCAACTGTCGATTTATTTTGTTTTTAGGGTTGGCAACACTGTACTGCATAAATGGCGGCAAATTCAAATCTTGCGTTAATTTTGGGACACCCTATATAAGGAAGAAGAATACAACATTCAGAGAAACAATATCGCCCGAAGAAAAACTAGCTGTAACGTTAAGGTGAGAAATTGCATTTGTTTTTGGAATTTTTAATCTGGTCTACATAAATATTTGTACTATAATTTTAATGTTTGTATTATCTCTATTGTTCTTTTTTTAAGTGTACAAAAAAATACTCGGTTCCGAAACTACAAGATAGATTAATTTTTATCCTCTGTCGATAAAAAATATTTATTTTGGAACTTAACCCTCATTTGCGATCAGGTGTGCACAGGGGATGTACGTTTTATGTCTGGTGTATGTGTGTATATATTTTGTGTGATTGCGTAAGGTATTTTAGTAAATGCAACTTTTTTGTAGTTTAGGTTAAAAAAAAATACCCATAAATCACATTGACGACCTCGATGGCGCAATGGTCGCCATGCCGGACTGCCGATCCTGAGGTCCCGGGTTCGATTCTCGGTTCGGTCGACATTTGTGTGATGAGCATGCTTGTTGGCCGTGGTCTGGGTGTTATAATATGTATTTATAAATATGTATATATGTAGCTATATGTAGTTTATCAGTTGTGTTAGCACCCATAACACAAGTTAATTAATAACTTACCATGGGGCTAACCGACCGTGTGTGAAAAATGTCCCGGCATTATTTATATTTATATATTTATATTACATATTTTTTTATTATACAAAACTATATTATTAAATCCAAAAATTATGGCAATTAAACAAAAATAGCGCCACAACAAAAATACAATCATTGTATAAATTAAAGATTGTTTGAAGTATCAAGATCGTCAGCATTTGACGCGCCATTTTCTTCAAGTTTAAAATATTGAATGTTTGAAGCGCCAGATGTTGATTGTATCTCGTGGCTAATGTTATTTAGAGTGGTATAACCTCGAGGCATGTCATCTTCTCTTTGGGGAATGTAAGGGTTGCGATAACTATAATAGCTTTGTTTCTCTGCGATTTCTTTTGACTCCATTTCCGAAACTGCGTTATATATTTTACTTTTCATAACAGCTTGGTTATATTCTGAAAATTTTTTAACCGTTGCCGCAATGCTCTTAAAAAATGTATCTATCTCATCTTCTTTTTTGGTTTCGTTGTGATTTAATAAATATTTCATTTAAGTTTGTGACGCTGAATTTTTTTCAATATTAAGATTTTTTTTTTTTTGAAATTTTGGATGCAACTGAAGATGCAGAAGACTCAGGACGCCTCGAAAGTGGAGTAGTTTTCGCTTGTAAGTTTTCTGGAGACTGAATTATGTTTATTGAGTTCTGTGAATCATCATTACCTAAGAAACTGCTAACATCTGAACCGTCATCATCATCAACCGAAGAGATCGTATTTCTTTCTTTGTAATGAGGTACTAAAAAACTCATTTCATCTTCAAAGGTCCACTTTTTCGTCGTCGGGGCTGCCTAACCACTTTTAGTTTTACGCTTCTTCATAGCTCGTCGGTGAGACTCTCTAAGATTTAACCAAGTTTTCTTGCACTCAGATTCTGAAATAAAATAAATCATGGTTAACTATATCAAGCGCATGTAGTTACACATGTATGTGTGAAAGGGAGTACGTACACACACATTCACATAAACATATACACGTATTATAAAACGTATATTAAATATACATTTATTGTTGCAGGTACTTCATAACTGGATCTACATTTACTAATTTATCATCGAGCTTCCGTTTAGGATAATCAACTATTCGTTTGATAGTAATAGATGTGTGCAATGCAATAATAAATAAATTAATGCCAATTTATATACCTCAACCAACTACAGCCACATGGCAAGGAATCGAAGAAGGATTTAAAAATAAATGGAACTTTCCGAATTGCATAGGCGCCATTGACGGCAAACATGTAAATATAATTGCACCTCCCAATAGTGGATCGTTGTTTTTTAACTATATTATTAAGACCATATCCTCGCTCAAATACACGGAGACTATCAGATCCTGAACGGCAATATAATTACCGCTTATCACGAGCTAGAAGGAAAACGCTGATGAAAACGCTTTTCGAATTTTATATCAAAAATTTGCGATTTACAACAAAAATATTAAATTGCATCCAAAGTTTGTAGATAAAGTGGTATTAACAACTTGCATTTTACGCAATATGATGAGGACATATAACATTGAGATGAATTTACAGGAACCGAACAGAACAGAACAGGAAATTACAGTTGAATTCGGCGAAGACCGATTGTTAAGTCAATTACCAAGTATTAGTGGTGCCCATATGGCTACCGCTTTTAATGTACGTCAAAAGTTCAAAACATATTTTCAAACTTCTACCGGACGAGTTCCATGGCAGTAGCTTTTAGCTTTAAATATTAATGTTAATTCTTAATGGATATTCCAGTTAAATTTTTCATTATAATTATATTAATCACAACTGTTTTATTTCCCATACATACCTACATACGCGAAAAACATTAAATAAAAAATGAAATAGGAGTAGGTACTTACCAGATTGCTTTAAAGCTCGTCCTTTTTTATAGTATTGCTGTATTTAGCATCACTTAAGTCATATAAATATGGATATTTTCTCACTTCTTCAATAAGTTTCTCCCTTTGCATCGTTATTTTGTGTTTGAATCGAACTTAAAATTTTAAATAAAACATACGCGCAACACGAATGAAATACTCCTTGCGAATGGCGTCTTCTTTAGCAGGCAAGTCGCGGGAGGGGAAAGGGGAAAGGGTGGACGAGGTACGGAGAGACGTAAGCGCGGGGACGATGAGCCGTAAGCGCGGGAATTCAAGTTCGGAGCCTGTTCCGAGGCGAGGCGATTACGTTATTATTCCGATTAGTGTGCGTTGCAGTAGGGAGTTTAATACAAATCATTCTGAACGGCTCGAGGCGATACGGTGACGATCCCATATGTGTGCTGAGACCTATATGCGTTTAGGGTGAGAGATGTGCGTTTGTGTGTTTGTGCAAAGTAATGTTCCCACCTATCTTCTAAACTAATGATCTGATTTTGATGCGGTTTTCAATAAAGGGTTTGTGATCGATGAGTTCATGTTCTTAGACAGGTGTCATGGCTGTAACTCACTAGGGGGTGCCACAATATTAGTGCAAACAGTAAAGTAATGTTCCCACCTACCTTCTAAACTAATGATCCGATGTTGGTGTAGTTTTCAATAACGGATTTGTGTTCAATATGTTCATGTTCTTAGATTGGTGTCATGGCTGTAACTCACTAGGGGCACCACAATATTACTGCAAAACAGCAATATAATGTTTCCACCTACCTTCTAAATTAATGATCCGATTTTGATGCGGTTTTCAGCGATGGGTTCGTAGTTGATTGGTGCATGGTTTAAGATAAGTCTTACGATATTAACTCACTAGGGGGCGCTGCTATATTAGTGTGAAACGATTATATTGCAAATAATATTAAAACTAAAACGTATTGTCTGATTTCATTTCAAAAGCAGATTTCAGGAACAAGTTCATGGGTGATTAGTGCATGTTCTCAGATAAGCAATAATCTGCGTAAAATTTCAAAATTAATGCATAACGATACCACAGCTTATGTCATCATTGAATTCAGAGTTCAAACACAAATAATATAGTCTCAAGAGTGTTGACACCAATTCTGAACAAAAACCAACAGAAAGTAACTGTATAATATTTAAAATGGAACTTAATATTATGTGGCTGAAACATGGGTCCTCTATCGGAAACATATACGGGCGCTGGACCGATTTCATCTAAAGTGCATAAGAGACATTCTGAAAATCAAATGGTCGGATCGGATTAGAAATACCGAAGTGCTACGACGCGCGAATGTCTGCGGCATAGAAGCGTACCTGATGCGGCGACAGCTCAGATGGTGCGGTCATGTTTTACGCATGGATGATAATAGGGTGGCCAAACGCATCTTCTTTTCTGAACTCCAGAACGGCAGACGGAAACAAGGTGGCCAGTTCTTACGCTTCAAGGATGTTCAGAAAAGACACATGAAAAGGTGCAACATTGATCCTCAGAACTGGGAGACAAAAGCCATTTGCCGCCCTGAATGGAGAGGCCTACTTAAAAATGCGATCAAAGATTTCGAAGAGCAAAGGAAATCCGCACTGGATGCGAAGCGTGATGCTCTTAAGGCTAAAACACCAGTAGCCATTCATTATAACTACGTGGACGGTATCCTAACGTGCAGCCAATGCTCGCGCACGTTTACACATAAAATAGGGTACTGCAGCCATCAAAGGGCGCATAGAAGAGCTGATCATCCTAGTTCTTCTCTCAATGGTAACTGAAAGCAGTCACCATAGCCGAAATCGGCAGGGAAGTATATATATTATGTGGTATGATAAATCATACTTATCAATTGTTTTGCGAGATCTTACCTACATATTATATAGACTATAATTCGTATATGCTCCCTAAAAAGTCTGAAATAAAATTAAGCAAAATTAAAAATTTTGTAAAAAAATCCAGGACGGTAAATCTTATTGAAAAATAATAAAATAACTCAAAACCCCCAACTTAACCCAATTATGATGTAATTAAATATTATAATAGACGTAATAATAATAATTTTACCTTTATAATTTTTTATTTAATATTTAAAAATGTAGTTTATATGTTGAGAAATAAATAAATGATGAAAATAATAATTTTACCATGATACATAACCGAGGAATAACCGTCGGGGACTGCCTTTTCTATATGAAATTTCAACAATTTATCATACTCATGAGTGTATTTTATGTCATCGTTAAACATCTACAATTCTTCAATAATTGTATTCACTACACTAGAAACCCTTTAGCTGGTTTAATGGCAGCCCCCGACGGATATTCCTCGGTTATGTATTATGGTAAAATTATCCTTTTCATTTATTTATCTTACAACATATTATTTACATTTTTAAATATTAGATTATAAAAATAAAAAAAACATTTAAAAATACACTCACTGGCACAATTAACCGCCCACCTTGTATTTCTTGCAGTTTTCAGTAATCGTCAAATTTTGACCACATTTGATGGACGTTACGTTAAAAACATTCATTAGGGATATATAAAGTTAAAAAAAAAAACAGTTAAAAAAAAATGCCAATGATCGATTTATCAAAAAATTTTCATAAAAATGTTATGAGCTTAATTTCGAAAAAAATCATCGGTTATTTATTAATTTTATTTTAATAATGGGTGTTACCACCTCGAGCCCTAATGACTTCTTGTAACCGATTTGGTAATCCATCCATGATGTCCTGAATATCTGACTGAGGGATATTGTGCCACTCCTCTACCGCAGCCGTCTTGAGCACTCCTAAGGTCGTAGGGGCTGGTACTCTTGCTCGAACACGTCTTTTTAGGTTATCCCAAATGTGCTCGATTGGGTTAAGATCGGGACTGCGTGCGGGCCATGGCAAAACTTGAATCCCGACCTCATCGAGGTATTGAGTGACGGATCTTGCGGTATGGCATCGAGCATTATCGTGCATTAATCTAAAGTTCTCCCCAATAAATGGTGCAAAAGGTACGACGTGGTCTTGTAAGACTTCCTCCACGTATCTTCGAGCATTTACCTCGTGTGTTCATAAGTTTTGAGACAAAATAAAAGTTGCATATCTTTTTAAATAATTAACTTATATTTATAAAAACAATAGTAAACATTAAGTAAATAGTAAGTAAAAATTAAATATAATTATTATTCAAAATGACCACCCCTGTTTTTAATACATGCCCTTAGACGATTTGGCCAGTCATCAATGGCGGCACGAATCTTTTCCAGAGGAATTCGCTTCGCTTCTCGAACAAGAGCTCGCTTAAGTGACTCCAAGTTTGGGTGGGACTTTCGGCAGGCTCTGAGCTCTAATTCGGTCCATAGAGAATAATCTAGCGGGTTGAGGTCGGGGCTGGAGGAGGGCCATTCATTCGCCGCAATGAAGGCCGGCACATTTTCCTTCAGCCAAGCTTGAGTGGTTTTAGCCTTATGGGATGGCGCCGAGTCTTGCTGGAAAACCCAATACTTGTTATGGAATAGGGTATTAGACAGGGGTTTCACAACAGTCTCTAGAATGTCACTTTGATAATTTTTGGCTTTCACCTTGACGCCTTGTTGGCAGAAATGAAGCTGAGTCACACCTTCGTACGAAACTCCCCACCATACCATGACACTAGCCGGATGATGAGTACGCGAGACATTCCGTGCTGAAGCTGGGACATCCTTGCTACTTTTGGCATACACTTTATTGTTTTGTCGGTTGAACTTTTCTTCGACAGTAAAGATTTTCTCGTCGGTGAAGAGTATCTTCCTCGCATCGTGTCTCCTAAGCAGTATTGGACAACGTTCGCGTCGCAATTGACGAAGGCGATCGTTTAAAAAGTGTACTTTCCTACGGCTATACGCCTTAACCTTGAGATCATATTTCAGTATTCTGTTGACTGAAACGCGCGAAATATTGGTCTGCAGAGCGAGTTTCTTCTGAGTGCGACATGGATTTCGGCGAAGTCGCTCTCGGATGATTTTAATGTTCGCAGGCGTCCTCACAGAGCGTGGACGACCACTTCTTTGCCGATCTTGTAAAGAACTTGTCTCCTTGTATCGTTTAATAGTGTAATACACGAAGTTACGGCTCACACCAAAACTTTTCAGTTCTCGGAAAATGTCCATAGGTTTTCTTCCCACCTTAAATAGTGAAATGACGGTCGCACGTAATTCTTTTGTTCCCTCCATTACGAGAAAATTTTAATAAAATAATCCGAAATCATAGATATTAAAAGTTAACATTCCAAATTACAAATTAGAAAAAAGAAGTAACAGCAGCCAGTAATTTTTATTTTATTTTTATAAGTTAAAAGTTTGTCTCAAAACTTATGAACACACGAGGTACACTGCCTCTATCAAACACCACAAGATCGGTACGAGCTTCGTAAGTGATTCTTCCCCAAACCATTATGGACCCTCCCTGATAACCCACGGTTTCGATTATTGCGCATGGAGCAAACCGTTCATTTTGGCGCCTGTATACACGCTGACGTCCATCTGGACCTCTTAAGGCTATTCTGCTCTCATCTGAAAACAGTACGTTCTTCCATTCCTCCATAGTCCAGTCAGCATATTCTCGTGCAATGGCAAGTCTAGCTCTACGATGCTGTGGAAGCAGTTGTGGAGCACGAGCTGGACGAAAAGCCCTCAGATTCCTTTCAGCCAGTCTTCTTCTAATGGTACGTTCACTCACACTAACATTTCTCACTCCAAATAGACGTGTACGCACTTCAGTAGCGGTGAAAAAGCGATTTCTTAGGACGTTACTGACAATAAAGCGGTCATCCCGAGCTGAAGTGCACCGATGTCGACCTTGACCTGGCCTCCTCGTGTATGAACCAGTCTCCCGAAAACGTCTGATGGCATCTCGTACCGTAGTTCGAGGTACACCAAGCGTACGAGCGATGCGACGTTGGCTATACCCAGCGTCAGCTAAAGCCACTGCCCTAGCAGCACCAGTTGCATCGAGTGGCATTTTTTTCAGTCACAAAGAATAATCAAGCACTAAAAACTCAAATTAAACAATATTCGCACACGAGGATAGAAAAGAACAAGAAATGTAAACAAGGTAACGTAACTGCAACAATGTCAAGCTGCGACTAAATTCCAAAAAACGCTTTGGTGACACAAGTTTATGAATCGAAATAAAGGTATAAGTGTTTAGTTTGTTGCTAAAGTACCCACTTAACAAAAAACAAAACAGTAGATAAGCCACAGTTAACATAAACAAACAGGGTCACCAAAAATATAGGTGGGCGGTTAATTGTGCCAGTGAGTGTATAAACAATAGATGGCCACCGATATCGGGCACAGGGTCCTAGGTACCGGTGGTTAGGGTCCCAGAGACAGAAACCTCCTCACAATACGCGCCGTATCAAGGAGTACTGCCTTCTGAATCAGTCCCTTGATCCAGTCGCCCAACGAGAGCCTCCTGAGGTGTTGGTCGAGGCTCTTGGCTATCAGACCATTGGCCGTAACGACAATCGGCACAATAACAGCCGTGTCGACATTCTACATGGCGACAACCTCGTGCGCTAAGTCAAGATACTTTATTTGTTTCTCTTTCTCAGCTTTCACGAGGTTCTCGTCATGCGGAACGGCGACATCGATTATCATCGCGCGGCGCGCTAATCGATCTATCACCACTATATCAGGCTTATTGGCTGCAATAGTCCTATCAGTGATGATAGATCGATCCCAGTACAACGTGATATGGTCCTTTTCGAGAACTGGGTCGGGCGCATTCTTGTAGTACGGTACCTCAAGATCTACAAGTTTGTATTGTAGAGTAAGCTGCTGGTGGATGATCTTGGCCATTTGGTTATGCCTGTGCAAATATTCACCATTAGCCAAACGAGAACAACCAAATATAATATGTCTGATGGACTCACCCGGATGGTGACATGCCCGACATATGTCAACCGTCCCGTCTTTCATAATATACCTCCGGTAGTTATTCGTCAGGGTAACTTCGTCCATAATTGCACATACAAACCCTTCGATTTCTCCAAATAGGTCACCGAAGCGTAGCCAAGCTACGGACGCATTGAAGTCTACATCGGGGCCATGAAGAGCCCCGAAGAAGCGTCCGTGTAGCTGTTTGCTCTGCCATACCTCCTTGCGATCATGGGTAGTTAGTACCACAGGCCTGCGCCAGTTCTCAAATGAAGTAGTCTCTTTAGCAAAGTTAAATCTGATTGGTCGACAGTACCTTGTTGAAGAAGGGGCTGGATTTTGCCATACTATAATATTATTCTCTTCAACATTCAACCTTAACTGTACCTCTATAGGCACCATGGATATGCTAAAAAGGTTCTCATCAAATTTATTTTGATCTCGAGAACTGCCAGTCTCCTTGTATCGGGCTATTGTGTTATGAACACAAGTCTTTGACAACTTAAGTTGAGAAGCAATTACACGTTCAGATTTGCCTTCGTTGTGTAAAACAACTATGGCACAACGAGTTTCACTGCTAATTTCGCGCACTTTACCCATTTTAATGCGTTTAGTCGTATAATGCCTAATTCGCAAAATGGCAAACAGTCGCAAAAAGGCCAATTCGTGAATGGACTAATTCTCGAAAGGACTAATTCGCGAAATGGCTAATTCTCAAAAGGACTAAGTAGTAAAATGCCTAATTCGTAAAAGGACTCATTCGTAAAAGGACTAATTCGTAAAATGGCTAATTCTTCAAATGGCCAACTTTTACCAACTCATTCCATGAGTTAAATGACATGAGATAAAAAATTATGAGCAAGGCTTTCAGGTACAGACACATCTTTGAGTGTATGAAAAGTCAGTTTCTCGACATTTAAAAATGTTTTCCTTGCTTTATATAAAGTGTGAGAGGAGGCCTGTGCCCAGCAGTGGGACGATAAAAAAAAGGCTGTAACAACAACAACAACATATAAAGTGTCCTTTTTTTCATGAAAAGTTGGTAATGATTTGCTAGACATAATATATTCATTGTGTCAAATGCTTTTTCAAATAGCCCCTTTATAGGCTTCAAATTCTTGCACACTTGTTTTTTCAATTTGTTCATCTTTAACAGTATATCGTTTTTTTCCAGATGAGGTAAACATTTATCCCACCAAAAACATTAAATGTAAAAAAAAGCCAATCCTCTTCGCAATTCCTCCACCGTAAAAAGTTTTGAGATCGCATAGAAGCCAAGTCCTGTTCAACTTTATTTGTAATAATAAATCAATATTTTGTGACTATATCAATAGTTTTGTTCACATTACAATAATATTGACTTGGCCATGGGAGCACAATAAACTACAAATATAATACAGCATATCTTGGAGAGGTGAAAGTCAATCATGAAGTTCAATATCACAGAATTAAATACTTTTAGTTTATCCAATTGTTACTAAATGACCGACAGTCAGTATCATCCAACATCAATGAACTGCACATGTACTATGGCGCATGTTTAGTCCATGGTGATCTCAAATTCCAATCAGTCCATAAAATCAGTCCAATCGTAAAATCATGTCCATATAGAATTTATCAATTCAATGGTATTTACACATTATTTCAAGGAGCGACTATTAACTTGTGCTCATGGCCAAGACAATATTATTGTAATGTGAACAAAACTATTGATATAGTCACAAAATATTGATTTATTATTACAAATAAAGTTGAACAGGACTTGGCTTCTATGCGATCTCAAAACTTTTTACGGTGGAGGAATTGCGAAGAGGATTGGCTTTTTTTTACATTTAATGTTTTTGGTGGGATCTAATTTATTTTTTGTAGGTCTCTTTCTTCTCTAAGTATATAACAAATTAAATTAACTTACATGCAACTAACTAAATATGTACACCTAAAGTAGCACGTACACAACATTTTTTTTTTATAAACTTTAAAATTTCGAAATTGACAAATTTTTGAATCGAATATCGAATATAATCGAATAAAAGAGATTTATTTCAGAGGTAGATGGCGCTATCACATGAAATTATTTGTTTTTTTTAAGTACTACTTATACTAAGCTATGTAACGAAACCATAGCGCGATTTAGACCAGGACAACGCCATCTATCGAGCGAGCATGCACTATTTATCGCACTGCATTAATATGAAACATTTTATCATTATTCATTTCATTTTAACCTAGCTTTTTTATTCATATGTATGTATATTTAATACATAATAACAATATACCACACTACGTAACAATAAAACAATCATCATCCTCCGAGCCTTTTCCCAACTATGTTGGGGTCGGCTTCCAGTCTAACCGGATTCAGCTGAGTACCAGTGCTTTACAAGAAGCGACTGCATCTGATCTCCTCAACCCAGTTACCCGGGCAACCCGATACCCCTATAACATGTAACAATAAAACAAATAGTAACATTTTGTACATAAATAAATAACAAAGTTATCAATGCAGTCAAAATTCATACACAATGTTCTTGAAAAACCGCAAATATAAATTTGTTTCCTATTTTTTTATTAAGTTTTAAGGTTTTTATAATTTTCCCTTTATATGTAGCTAATAACCTATCTTGGTGCCAAATTTGAAGGTTCTAAGTTTGCTAGAAGTACCTTAGACTTTTGATGATCGGTCAGTGAGTGAGTCAGTGACAAAATGGTGTAACTTTGATCGCTCATAACTCGTAAACTATTTATTCAAATGTCTTGTAATTTTGAGACTGAGCTTGTTCTAATATTTACTCTTGGTCATCGAAAACCTAAACTCCTAGCTTTGTTCACATGGAAGATACAGGGGGCTGAAATAGCCGCGAAACGCTTCGAGAAAAGATGGTACGGCCGTGCCCGCTTTGCTCGAGTCTTGGCTGGGGCACTGCCGTGCCCTCAGATGCTGAGATTTCCTCAATATATTCTTCAACTGTTTGTCCACCGTAACCGAGCCACTACACTCGTTTTTGTTGACACATCGCCAGAACGAACTTCCGTTTTTGTTTAATCGCTTAGTTTTGTTAAATCTATGCCCATCGTACAATAAAGTATCATTACCTCTTTGATTCTTAGTAATTATAATGTGTTCTTCCATTTTTCTCATAAAATAACCTACTTCTTCTATAAACAGAAACTTATGAACGAAGATATAAATGACGGTAAATTTAACAAATAGATTATTATCCACTCACAACTACCCGCACTTATAAAAAAATATTACTCGGCGTTCCGTTTTATGCTTTAGTTGCATAAATTATTGTTATCACCACGATGATTGAAAACTATTTTTAAAATAATAATAGGTAAGGTTATTTCATGAGAAAAATGGAAGAACGCATTATAATTATAATAATTAATATAAGTAATTACTTAGAATAATTTCGTTTTGGCGATGTGTCAATAAAAACGAGTGTATGGGGTCGGTTACTGTGGATAAACAGTTGAAGAAAATATTGAGGAAATCTCAGCATAAATGTTTAAACTGTATGTATGTGTTATGGACCAAGTGATAAATTGGGCATTATACATAATGCCCGGTCATTATGAAAAATGCCCAATATGAGAGTGCAATTTGATAATAATTATTCAAATAATCAAATTGACCGGGCACTATACATATTGCCCGTGACCTTTTGGGCAAAGTAATATAAACATATTTAATTACATTTTTTTTATTGTTATTGATATTTAACTTAAACTAAATATTAATAGCATGCAACATGCAGCAAGCATGGCTTCTGTCACGGCTCCGGCGCTGCGGGGCTCCGGCGGTCCCATGCGAGCTTATCGTCGCAGATGGTTTTCACGCTCACCACCGCAGCTCGCAGGCCGCCTTGACCCTCCGCGCCTACGCGGTTTTGAATTGCACTCTAGGGGTAGGGCAGACAAGACTACGTGGAGTCGGGTTTGCAGCGATTCGTTTTCGTCACTGACTTCAATTTTTAATACAATGTTTTGAATCCAAATCAAAGGAGATTGCCCGTTTTGTAAGGGAAGTTGGGTCCCAGTGAAAAATGTTTGTGCCCTGAAGATTTTTATTTTAACTAATAGGAAAAACATTGCATTTTCATAATCAGAAACCTTTTTTCATTTATTCACCCTGGTTCAAGAGATATCATTATTTTTCTGTTTTAAGAATATAGGTTATAATTAGAAATTGACATGGACTATAGATCACTATGAGCATAGAAATATGTACTGTAAATAGCAGTACCATGGAATTATGTCTCTATTTATGCATAAAGTAATGGAATTGTTATTATGTGTTTCCCGCGGTTACACCCGCGTCCCCGGGAACACCTTTCCATACCCGGATAAATTATAGCCTACCTAATCAAATCTTTCCTCTTTATAATATTAGTATAGACTCATAATTACCGTTATTGATAGTTATTATTATTTTAGTAATAGCAAGGGAAATAAAAAAAAAACAAAACATGAATAAACTATTTATTCTTCATAAAATATTTCGTCCAAAGATTGAGCTGGAGCACTCACATTGTTGAAGCGGCCCCAGCTTAAATACCACAATACTGTCATAGTATGAGCACAACACCCTACCGTACGGTTACCCACTAGACAGTTACAATAGTAAGCAATGATACTTTCTAAAGAATTTGCCCGATCTTCATCTCTACTTATCAACAAATAAGAGTAATATGTTTTATGGCTCACATGGCGGGACTTAATTCTAGTCCTAATTAAATAATTATTTTGACCCAATATTAAGGGCAAATCCTCTTCCAAGACATCATTGCTTACTTCAACATTATAAGTACCATTACTTCTTATGTGCTCCCCATAATAGGATCTAGCCTGTTTTAATTGGTAAGATCCCAATGCAAATCTTCTTAAATCATCTAAAGTTAATCTTGGAAAATGATCTAAATGGGGAGCATTGCTGTCTATGTTTTGGAAAACCGTACGTCTCCTATTGATGTTATCCCTTCGAATAAATTCCCCCAAATAATTACTACTGTTTAATCTCGCCTGAGCAATTTGCACATACTCTGCAGCGTCAGGTCTATCTTCAATTGTTGGGTGGAATTTATTCAAAAGGGCACAAACAATTTTAAAATCATCCATAAGGTGTGTTGATGCTCTGTTAAAATATTCTTGTCGAAACAGTTTGTAGTCTCTTTTGATGCGACCATTTACAATTTCAACTACCCATCTACACATAGTCACACACCTAGACTTGTTTGCTTGGTCAGTGGTCAATTGAAATTCACCTTCCAATAATGACTCAGGCATGTATGTTTTATAATTATAGCTTTGGAGTTCAGGGATCACGTCTCTAAATCCCCTATCCAATATAAAGACATCCCCCTGTCTAAAAAATGAGCGCATTGGACCACTTTCATTACGAAATAGATCACTCATGATTGTCGAGTCATTTTTTGTTGCTTCATATGGTCCAATGCACTCTAAAATATATCCATCACAACATGTGATTAAAAAGGGTTTAACCAAATTATTATATTTGTGTAGACTATATGTCTGTTTCTGATATTTGTAGTTACTACTACTCTGTACATAAACATATGTACCATCACATATGACAATAGCAGGTTTAGAATCTGGAGCCATGCTACTGTCTCCGAATAGACCTTCAGGAATAGTCCTGTTACGTGAGGCCACATTTTGTATATTAGTGTGATTAACTCCCAAATGCATTGGTACAAAATGTTCTTTTAAACATTCCCTAACAATGTTCATTTTTTTTTCTAATGTAGATCGTGGCAATTGAAAAAGAGTTGCCAGTCTTTGGTTGCTGTCCCCTGTCCTAAGTTTAACAAGAAATGTGCTTAATGCAAGGCTAGGATTTCTAACCTTATTATGTAAAGTAGGAAGGCTATTTAATATTTCATTAAACTGCATCTCTGTAAGTCCCAGCCAATAATGGCGTAAATGTGCATCCATTGCTGCAATATTATTAAAATCTAAACTTCTTTGAGAAGCTCTTTCCAGTATGGAAAATATATCATCAACTTGAAAGCTAGTAAAGTCATTTAGGTTGGTAGTCAGTTCATCCCACTGATTGCTATATAAATGGTGATGACAGATTCTAGCATTTAAAGGTATATATATATTGTACTGCAATAACAACAGTTCCTTTATAGTCATAGGTACTAAAAGACGTTCATCATTATCACAGCCTACAAACATACAGTGACGAGAAGCTGCAGCAACTCGTTTATACTTTTGTGAGTTAATCTTAGATTGAACTCGTAATGCTTGTTGTGGTTGAGATGTTGGAGCTGGCATTGGAGGTGGTTCAGGTATCTCGGGGTCTTCTAATGAAGATAGAGCTGCATCCATGACCCTTGCAGGTCTGTTTGAATCTTGAACCTCCAAACGTCTCGTCTCCCGAGTTGCTGCTAACCAGCAAGGAATGCACACTTTTTGTAAATGTGGAACCTAAAATGAAATAGTTGGTATTAGTGAATATCAGAATAGGTACCAAACCCTATATTGTTATTGTGCAAGCATATGAATAAAAATAGCATCAATTAGAAATAAACTATGCAGCATTTTTTCTGAAACATTATTTAGAAAATGTTAAACACAATTGCAGGGTATGAGATCTCAGGTTCAGTTCCAGGATTGGGTTTCTGGGTATTTCCATTAAGATTTCATGAGTAGTAACCAGAAGAGCCTGGAATACTGGGTTTGTGCCTGGTTGATTGCATGGTCTCACCGTTATTACTTAGAACATAACTGACAAAATGTATTGTGTACTGTTAGGTACACCTCTGCCTAATCGTCGTCACGCTTGTGATTGGGGATTATAGGCGTGATGATACAGAATGTTATTAAATAATACTCACCAGATGTGCTAAAGTCCATCTTAAAATCATGCTACGTTGTGGACAGTCTAACTCAACTCTGTGGGTTCTCCGACTTGCAACAGAGATACCACATCCATAACAAACATTTAAGTGACCATATGCAGGTGATATATCCTCGTGGGATCCAGTTATATTTGACAATATCCTTTCTTGCAACAGCAAATAACATTCAATACATAGGATATCATCTGACGTTACCTGGAAAAGATTATATTCTATACTATTCTATATTTATAACTGCTTAAACTTGTAAATACATAAACTCTCATAAAGAACTAAGTTTACAGTGCTAAGTTTACTCTAATCAAATGTTATTTTGAGTTTGCATAATGCATTTAACCACTATATTTATATTGTCCACAATAATTATTATTGTTTATGCACACGATAACTTACAGGTGTAGGCGTTGTCCAAGTTCGTAGAAGAACTGTCATTTGCTCGTTCAACTCCTCAACTGTATACCGGCGTAAATTAGACGCTAGTAAAAGGGAACAGTTAATACAGCGTCGGTAAGACAGGCGGTGTGCCCGACTTCTGGCTGGGGTAGACATAGTTCTGACAAAAACAGTTCGGGAGTTCAATATCACACAAGGATTTCACTAAGAGTCAAATTGTTCTCCAAGAATAGCACTTTATCTCACAAAGAACAGCACAAACAAGAGTCAAGCACTTAGAGTCAATATCTCACAAAGAGGAGTCAATTATCTCACAAAACATAAAGTAAGTACGCGAGGAACTTATTAGCTCAACTCGGTGGTAGCAGAAAGGCACGTATCGTAAATAATAACTAAGTAAATACGGAATTCAAAACTCAACGTATTATACAAAGCAATCACGAACACACAACGAACGAACGTCAAAGTGATGTGACATGCGCAAGTAAATGTTGCCAGAGCAATTATATTTAATCATTAATAAATCGATTTAAGTTTTTAAATTACGTAAGGCTTTTATTTTAATTTAAAATCGCTCTTATCTTATCTATCTTATCTTATCTGTTCAACAATATAGACTTATCATGAATATAGTTAGAATAATAATTAAAAATAATTGTATTTTTTTATTTTTAATAACTGTTTTGTTTTGATATCGATTACTCTATTGATTAAAATACGTAATTTTCAATAGTTATTTGATATCTGGCAACTTTTTTTTGTTTACCAATCAAACGGATGTCGACGTAATGTTTAACTATTAATTAATTTTAACTTTATTCCCAGGGTGAAAGAAATTGTATAAAAAATAATTTGGAAACAAAAAAATAAACAATATTTTTAGGTTATTATTCCATTCAGGCACACGATACCACAAAAGGGACCTGCCCCGTGGCAATCTCCTTTACCATAAAAAAAACGAGCCAAGAAAAATGAGATCAAGAAAAACGATGCCGAGTAAGTAAATTAGATGACAATTGTCCTTTGTGGTTAGACTTAAAATTTCCCATTAAAAAAGAACATATAATTTTCGAAACAATAATCATAAAATATGTAGCAAGTAACAGAATTTATTTATTAGAACAACTGCCACCCTCGCACCGCATAAAATATAGCTTTATTATCAAATTGCCCAACTGTCATGTAGCAATATAATAATGCCCGTGCAATGTGATAAATAATGAAGTTAAGATAGTTATTAATCACTTGGCCCGATAAAGCTAGACATTATTCATAATGCTCGGGCATTATAAATAATGCCCGAATTAATCACATGGTCCATAACATATGCATGTAATTAAACTCATGGCAGGAGTTGGTAAAAGTTGGCCATTTGAAGAATTAGCCATTTTACGAATTAGTCCTTTTACGAATGAGTCCATTTACGAATTAGGCATTTTACTACTTAGTCTTTTTGAGAATTAGCCATTTCGCGAATTAGTCCTTTTGAGAACTAGTCCATTCACGAATTGGCCCTTTTAAGAATCGGGTGCCATTTTGCGAATTAGGCATTATACGACTAAACGTTTTAATGTCTTTACTTTAACAATGACGAGCTCAGACTAACCAAGATTTAACTTTATAAAAACTCAGGTAAAAAATATGTTTTAGAAAGCTAAAATAATCCTGAATTTCTTTTAACCTGAAACAAAACCAAAATTATTAGTAATGAGCAGCTGATAAAAATATTGCAATGACTCTTATTACCTGGTCCTTGCGCGGCACTCATTAATGTTTTGTAAAAAAAAGACTTTTATAGCATCATAACTTAAAAATATACAAAAAAAATGACTCTTTGATTTTCTTTAATAACAATACAATATGCAGGTATTCAAATTAGCTCTTTATCATGTGTACTTTTGAAATATTTTGTTGGTGAAGAATATTTTACAAGTGGTCTCAAACTTTTGGCCGGCAGTGTATACAAACAGGGTAAGGTTAAGATTTTATATAAATTGGTTTAGGTAATTATTAACATGTAACATTCGTGTTGTATTTTATACTTTAAGATTTACTAAAACTATAGACAATTAATTTAAAACAAGTAATATAGGCATATATTTTGTTAAATGTTACTAAAACACAGATAAAAAGACATGTCTGCACTTGTTGAGAATAGATAGCCGTAATATAAAGGTATATAGTACTGTTTATTAAATGGACTGTTAGCGACAAAACGTTGCACGGAGGGCGACAGCGGCTTGCGGGGAGCGGGGAGAGCGCCGCCGCGCACCCGCACACTCTGCCATTCACTCCTACGACACGGACCAGAAGCACGCGTTCTTATTATCAATATACGAACCTACCTATATTTTACAGTCCGATATTTCATTTCTATCACCTCTGGGAATCACCAACAGGATTGTAATTCATAATAAGTTGACCCATTCCTTATTCTTCTTAAACGGATAAGTTAACTATTGGATCAATAAATAATAAAATTCTGTAAAATAGTAAAATTATGTAGCTCTAATTATCTTATTGTGCACTCTTTATAAGAAGGGATCATCTTAATACTAGTCGGACACCGCATGTCGCCATGTGGTACAAGACACAATAACTTTTTATTAGGTCTGTAATCACGGTAATGAACTTATAACAACTTAATTACCACAGGGGAGGGGGACAGGGAAATAAAAAAGCATTCTCAAATCACACATTTATTAAATCAAAACTTACTGTCGAGCCCATATTATTGGCCGAGTCAAAAAATGTCTAACCTTCTCTCCAGTTATTAATAAAGAATATTTTTTTGTTTCTGCGAACAAACGGATGTCTACATATTTTGTTATTATTTCTTTCAAAAGAATATTTAAATGACTGTGAAAATTGTCTGAGACATAACTATCTCTAAAATGTTCTTTTAGCTCAGGAAACAGTTCATTTGTTTTTGTTATGAGGTTCCTTATTACCTTTGCAGTTAGTACTGCAGGAAAATTCGACTCTATAGGTGGTTTATTATTATTATTTTTACATGCTTGTCGGAATAATGATTCCACCATAAAGCAAACATTTACTACACTCACAGAGGGCACAGTTAAACCACCTCTCTGCTTTTGGATAATAAGTGCTACCCCATTTCTCCTATTTGACACTGCATCTTGTGGTACAGATTCAATTAAACATTCATCACATTTTTTTTTTATCGATCGTATTACAAAACCTGCAATATAGCTAATGCATTGTTTGGAAGTCTCATTAATATTAGAGTCGGGTATTGCCCACAATATATGTAAAAATTCACCTAACTCGGTTTGTATCGAGGATGGGTCATCGTCGTCAAGGCGGTATTTCTTCGTAGTACGCATATTTTTAGCATTTGTAAATTCATCAACATTAAATTTATTTATTTTAGCACGCTTTGCCCTAGAAGTAGTTAGTATGGATATATTATTGTCCTGAACATTGCCGGTGGAGGTTTTTATTTCGTGATGGATTAATAACTGTTTATAAGCATTGACAAATTGTGCAGCTATTGGGTTTGGGCACCAACCCCCACGGCTACGAATGGCACAAAAAAACAATTCTAGATGATCCTGGCTCATCTTATATGTCAGAAGATACTTTAATTCAGGTCTGTCTGACTTCACATAAATATCAAATATATTCATAACAGAAATGACTGAATTGTAGAATCCTAATAAACCCGCCTTACGGCGTGATTTAACTGCCAAAGTATTATCCATCAGTTTGATTTGACTCAGATAACTAATTTCGTCAAGAACTTTTGTCCTCCACCTGTTTTCATCGTGAAGGACTTTTAAAACCTCGACCCCAAGGATTCCGTTATTTAAAAAATCAAAGATTCTATCCACGGCTCTTATGAACCTGACCGTAGCTGCGGAACCACTAAACTCAGGGAGATTTAAAATTTTATCACAAAACTCAATCGCGTCTGCTACACTGCTACTGAGAGTTTGAGCCGCAAGGTAAACTTTCATAATCATTTTTTTATAATTTATATGCAAGTTTTTCAATTTGTGTCCTAATCCTAAGCCTTCAGTTTCTTGCAATTTTGCCAAATTCTCGACATATATCCATTTAATTAAATGACCTCTGTCATCTTTTAAAACTTTTAGATCACCCAAACAATTTCTTATGTTTTTTAACATATGACATGTGTTGCGGACGCCGAGCCTGCAGTAGGATTAAATGCTAAACGTATGTTGTATCTTAGGCAAAATATGATATAAATAATTGATACTGTTACACAGGCAGATGAAAATAAGATTCTAAACATAACTAAATGTCATATCTTGATAGTCAGGTAGGCTTTGTAATTAATACCAAAGAAACTTTTAATGTTAACTAATGTTATGTTATGTGTTGGTAATGATTAACTCTGATATGCCTAATTTGCTATAGAAACCTAATAAGAATCGTATTAAACGGTTTTATTGTAATAATATTGGGATGATGCAATATGATGAAACATTGCGTAATAGATAAGAACTTTATATGTGTGCGTGAAAAGTGTGCGCTGAAGAACAATTATAACAAATTATAACGGTCACCAGTGATTTTCCACTACTTTCTCCAATCGGCGCACACGGTTCAGTCAAAGAGCCCCCTCGTGTCGAGTAGCGGGACTAAAAACGGTCAGGCGTAAGTCGTAATTTTTGGCCTGAATGGTCAACGCAAATTGTAACCCGTCCGGTACCCTTACGACTTGGACTTACCCCATAGATCTATTTAAGAATAGGGCCATTTTTCGGGAAAATTGTAGTCGACCACCAGTAATCGAGAGAAGCTCGTAATAACCAGTGCTCAGTGTAAAGTATAAACGGTAAATAATCTCTGCCCTAAAACTCTTGTCTTGTTATAATCTATGTGCTAATAATTGTGTTCTAATAATTGTGTATACTGTGCTATAAACTGTGTTAAAACTTGTGACCTAAACTCTATTGTGTACTAGACTTTTATATTCTTAAAAACTTGCTGTGATATAAACTTTGTTGTGTTAAAATCGTTTGACTTTGTAAACTAAAAGTAAATTAATGTAAAAACTAGTGTTTAAAACTAAAGTGATAATACATGTGGTGTTAAATAAAAGACATTGTGAAAGCGTCGTATTCGTTTATTATTAAATCTGTTCCTGTGGCACATACACTCGCGGTTAACTTAAATATAATACAGTCCACTCAGTGAAACGTGAGTTAACGCCGCCGTCGAGTGTAACCGCCGCAACATGGGTCAAAAATAACATGCACTTTATCTATGGGATGACCGAAATATGGTTTTGCTGCTATTCCTACTTGAAGCTCTGCCCCTAATTTAGCTACTGCAGATGCAAAATGTTCAGGTGGTCCATCTAAAGTTAAGGAGCATATCTCCACAGATACGTCATGCAACCGAATTAAGGCCTGTTTAATTAGAGCACTTTTGGTTTCTGAAGTCAAACTATTAATAAAAAAATAGGCTATGGGCAATTTCCAATAACTATTTAAAGGCACGACCATAAATACCAACGCATCTTTACATTCAGGTAAATCGTTACTCTCAGAATCTATACCCAAATCGATGTGGCCATGAGTCACTCCGTCACGACTGCACATATAAGGGTCAATTCCCACTGAAAGAGCAGCGGTCGGCAGCGGCCGTAAGAGCACGAACAATGTAAGAGCGCGGCGCGGCGCAGCGCCGCGCGGCCCGCCGTGCTCGCGTTCAATCACTTGCATTTACGTCCGCTGCCGGCCGCTGCTCTTTCAGTGGGGATTGACCCTAAGTTTTTCCCCTTTTTGTTTTGCTAGTTCACTTTTAAGTCGCAAAGCAATGAATTTTTCAACGGAAAAACCTGGATTGGCATCAATTGAGCTATACCATGAGAGTATCACAAGAGGATGCGGCAAAGCCAAATTAAATTTATTACGCACATATGCATATGCCTTTGGCGAATAAAAATGTAGAGTAATGGCAAATAATCTTAATTCTGGAGCATACTTAGCACGTTTTAAATTTTTGGTCATTCTTTTAAAAAGTTGTGGTTTAAAATCGTCGTACATATATACACAATCATCACATACCAGTTTTCTTTTTTTTTAAATCAGCAATTACAGATCTTAAAGTAGACACGGTAATTTTCATACGTTTCACATTTTGAGACAATACTCTTTTGACCCTTTCCAATTTAATTTTGGAAGATTTTGGGGTGTTCTCATAGCGGTGATCTAATTTTACACTAGAACAGATTTCCGCTAAAGTTCTAGATGTCTTTGGTGTACTACAGTTGCTTGTGTTGTAACTTGTGCTGGGAACTGTAACAAGAAATTATATTTCATTATTTATATTATTGAAAGTATGATTAGACAGTGAAAATACCATTCAAAATAATTTGAAAAGGTATGTCATCATCATCATTTAAGCTGAAAGACGTCCACCGTTGGACATAGGCCTCCCCCAAGCGTCACCACATCGGATTCTAGCGACTCTCACCAGGTCATCAGTCCACCTCTACGTTTTCCGATATGCAAAGGTATGAACGCGTATATAAAAAAAAATTTCATAAGGGCACAAAATTAAACATTGTTTAGTATTAGTATTTACCCACTGTTAGTCGCCAACTTAGTACTTCAGTAAGTCATGTGTGTGTCAGTAAGCAAGTCCCTCTACGAGACTACGACGTAGTACTACGAGTAGTTCGTAGCAGGGGGCGGGACGTCGCGCGTAGCTAGACGCTACGGCGAGGGCGGCGCACGCAGAGACGCGATGCGAGCGTGCGGGGCGCGGGGCGGGGAGGCAGCGGCGTGGACTCGGAGAGCGTGCGTCGCTGGCAGCGGCCGGGAGCGGAATGATTTTTTGAAAAAGAATTATAAATAATTTGCATATATATATATATATAATTATATAGAACACTTAATGAGAATAATAAATTATGAATCGTAGGTATTTAATTATTTGTCATTGACTCTAATAATAATAAACCTTGAAGTGTTTTGCTATTATTAGAGATCATTATAATGTGCGTATTATTATTTTAATATTACGAAAACATCGATATGAATTTTAAATTATTCTAAAATTCATATCAGATAGCATATAGTGGCAATGTGCCTAAGCTAATTTTTGAAATGATATCCATACTTTGATTAATTATAATAATTAATTTGACTTATAAATTCCAAATGATGACTAACTTTTCAATATCTCCTTATCAACATCACTCCCTCATAAAAATTCGAATATAAAATTTTCTTCTCCCACATTGGCATTATTGTCTCCAGATAGATTAATTGGTTGAGGAGCTGGCGATTCCTGGTTTGTGTTGTTTACTGACCTTATATTAGAGTAAGCTGGTGATGCCATCGATATACTCGTATGGAGTGGATTATATGATGTAGAATCGAGCAGTCGGAGTTCGATATTTGAAGACAATTTGGCCATTTCCAGTTTAACAATGGCTTGTTCTCTGGGCGGAAATTTCTTGAATGTATCGGCATAACTAAGGAATAAATTGTCAGTAACGTCGAGTTCCTTCTTATTTTTATTAGAATTAATAAAATGTATCACTCTCCCTACATCATCATCACTTCCTGGATGTCCTCTTGATCGTTTAGCTTTTCGAGATGAAATGCTTGATGATGACGGGGGTGCCTGTGATGATGACGGGGTGGCTTGCGATGTTGATGAGGTAGCTTGCTGGCTGGGCTGGGAAATCTGCGATGGAGGTGAGGGGACAGGTGATTGGAAAGTTATACTATCGTATCCAGGAGTATGCCCAGGTGGTTGACTTTGAGGCGAAGATGGTGATGTTGGTGCTATTTCAACAGGAACGTTTGAATGGGATTCTCGAGGCGCATTGAAATGGTCCAAGAATGCCAGTTGTGGTGCCCATGTGTAATTTACGTTTTTACGACTAGAACCAGTTGTTCCTTTGAGCTGTTTTTTACATTTAGTGTAGCCGTCTCTGATTGTCTTCCATTTGTGTTTTACTGCTTCACCTGCGGTAATGATAAAATTTACAAGGATAGAATAGAATCAAACTTTAAAATAAATAATTAAAAATAAGAATTATACTATTTTATTTAATGAATATATTTGTATTTCATTGTATTACAACATAACAAAATTCCTCATAAATAATAATCTTATTTCTTTGTTCAAGGTATTTAACAACCGGTGATTCTCATTAAACCATTACATTTTATTTTCGGGTTGGACATAGTACAGTCAGCAATATTGTGAAGAATGTCTGCGTAGAAATATGGATTTTATTGCAACCAACGTATATGCCAGCACCATCAGAGGAAATATAGGCAATCAGAAGTTAGATACAGAGAATTATGGAATTTTTCCAACTGCGTGGGCAGTATGGCAGATGGGAAGCACATTGCTATTAAATATCCCCCAAATAGTGGAACACATTACTACTGCTACAAAAATTACTTCTCTATCGTTTTGTTAGCTATCGTAGATCCATTTTATAAATTTATCAGTGTGGATATCGGTAGCTATGGTCGAATGAGTGATAGCAGAATATTCGAAAACTCAAATTTTTATCAAGCGTACTTACACGGAAAATTACTACTACCGCCAAAACCTCTCCCAGGAGATGAAGATCCCATACCACATGTTTTGATAGGAGATGAGGGGTTTGCTTTGAAAGAATATCTTTTGCGACCTTTTCCTAGAGCAGCCGTTGTACATGACAACAGAAAAAAAACTTAACTATCGACTTTGTCGAGCTAGACGAGTTGTTGAGAACAGTTTTGGAATTTTGGCACAAAAGTTCAGAATTTTCAATAGACACATAGAAACCAATGTTGAAACCGCAATGGGTGAATATTTCATTTCGAGCAGATGTTGATGTTTTAAAGATAGTCAAATAAACGAGTCTTATTACCTATGTTCTTAATACGTTTTTTTTAAAGTGTGCCATGATAATAAAGGAAATTTAGCACAGGGACAGTAACTAGACTCGGCTCGTGAATTTTTTTGATGATTGATTGATGATTGATGTGATTTGGTTCACAAAAAAATAATTGATAAACTAGAGCTTACTAATGAAACTTTAATTTTATACAATGTACACACTATACATATGTTACAGCCTTTTTTATCGTCCCACTGCTGGGCACAGACCTCCTCTCACACGGAGAAGGATTGAGCATTAATCACCACGCTTGCTCAATGCGGGTTGGTGATTTCAGACTATATATATATAGTCCAGGTTTCCTCAAGATGTTTTCCTTCACCTTTTTATCAGCCATTGGTGTCTAAGATTACTTAGAAAGTACATACAAACTTAGAAAAGTTGCATTGGTACTTGCCTGACCTGGAATCGAACCCACACCCTCATACTCGAGAGGTTGGTTCTTTACCCACTAGGCCACCACGACTCTTTACATATATACAAACTTAAACTAGGTACTTATCTTTATACAAAACTAAAAATAAAATACTATATACAAAATATATATAAGAACGTAAAACATATTATAAAAGAGCATCGGTCAGGCGTCGAAGTATTCCTCCGCATCACTGTCCTCCGGAAACGTGCCCAGAAGACTGGCTGCATTGCCACGTTGAATGAGCTTACTAATACTTACTATTTATTTTATTTGTATACAAAAGCCGGTTTTTTAGGCGTGCGAAGATATCTATTACTTTCTTGTGAAAATCAGAAATTGAATTAATTAAACGTTTTTCTATGCTTATCATACATAATGCATTGAGACGGTCTTGCGCCATAGCCACATTTCGCGTAAACGTTTTCACTTTATTTAACGTCGTAAAACAACGCTCACATTCTACTGATGTCATAAGAATGGTGCATACAATGTTTAAAAGTTTTACGCTTTCAGCAAAAACAGATTGTAAAGAAAATTCCACAAAATGTTGAAGTAAAGCAACAGCGCCGTCAGCATTGTGAAAATCTTCTCTGCTATAAATTACTATTAACTCATTTTTTAGTTTGAGCCGCATTTCGAGAGTTTTTTCACACTGTTAATTAAAAGATATATTGTATTGTTCCATTTTAACACAAAATGTCGCGCACAAACTATTTTTTAATATTTATTCTTAGAAAAACTGCGAATTAACTGACGAAGTCTTGCTTGAAGTTGTTTGTATACATGTTATGGACCAAGTGATAAATTGGGCAATATACATAATGATCGGTCATTATGAAAAATGCCCAACATGAGAGTGCAATTTGATAAACAAACAGCCACATTGAATAATAGTAGCCAGGCGTTTCTACCACTGCTCTAAACAGGTGAAGGTGACGCTGTTCAAGGCGTACTGTCAGTCGTTCTACACCAGCCAACTCTGGTACCGGTACACGAGGAGTGCGTATAACACTCTTCGTGTACAATATAATAATGCATTCCGGGTAATGATGAACTTGCCCTGGCGGTGTAGTGCGACTGACATGTTCGCTGAGAGCAGTGTTGCAGGGTTTGCTGGTCTAATACAGAAGCTCAGGGTGTCATTCTACAGCAGAGTAGCCCTGAGTAACAACAAAATTGTGTCCTCTGTTTTTCATAACGTCCATCTAACCCGAGAGATGAAAGACTTTTATTAATTTTATTAATTTTTAATTACATATAGGTTAAGTTTTTAATTTTGTTATTTTATTTTATATTATTATGTACCTACTTCAAAGTTTAATTTAATTTTTAATTTAATTTTTAATAATTATTCAATGTGGCTGTCAATGAAACAGTCATTACGGGAGCGTTTCTTTGGCCGCCTGAATAAGGTTCTAAAAAGTTCCTTATCAGGCGGCAACAAGGTTCGCGCCTATAATGGTTGGGTCATGCCAGTCCTGATGTACTCCTTCGGCATACTCAAATGGACTCCAAACTGAATTGGATGCCTTGGATAGGAGAGTCCGCACATTGCTGACCGCAGAACGAATGCATCACCCACGATCGTCGGTGATGAGACTGTACATCCCACGGAAATGTGGAGGCCAAGGCTTTTTAAATGCAAAGACGCTCCACAACCGTGAGGTGTGCAGTCTCAGAGAATATCTTCTCAAAAGCAACGTGGGTATGCATCGTGATATGGTAGCAGTGGACAAAGGACTCACCCCGCTATCGTTGGCGAATGAGAACTGGCGCAGACCTGTGGTACTAACTACCCATGATCGCAAGGGGGTATGGCAGAGCAAACAGCTACACGGACGTTTCTTCGGGGCTCTTCATGGCCCCGATGTAGACTTCAATGCGTCCGTAGCCTGGCTACGCTTCGGTGACCTATTTGGAGAAACCGAAGGGTTTGTATGTGCAATTATGGACGAAGTTATCCTGACGAATAACTACCGGAGGTATATTATGAAAGATGGGACGGTTGACATATGTCGGGCATGTCACCATCCGGGTGAGTCTATCAGACATATTATATCTGGTTGTTCTCGTTTGGCTAATGGTGAATATTTGCACAGGCATAACCAAGTGGCCAAGATCATCCACCAGCAGCTTGCTCTGCAATACAAACTTGTAGATCTTGAGGTACCGTACTACAGGTATGCGCCCGACCCAGTTCTCGAAAAGGACCATATCACGTTGTACTGGGATCGATCTATCATCACTGACAGGACTATTGCAGCCAATAAGCCTGATATAGTGGTGATAGATCGATTAGCGCGCCGCGCGATGATAGTCGATGTCGCCGTCCCGCATGACGAGAACCTCGTGAAAGCTGAGAAAGAGAAACAAAATATCTTGACTTAGCGCACGAGGTTGTCGCCATGTGGGATGTCGACACGGCTGTTATTGTGCCGATTGTCATTACGGCCAATGGTCTAATAGCCAAGAGCCTCGACCAACACCTCAGGAGGCTCTCGTTGGGCGGCTGGATCAAGGGATTGATTCAGAAGGCAGTACTCCTTGATACGGCGCGTATTGTGAGGAGGTTTCTGTCTCTGGGACCCTAACCACCGGTACCTTGGACCCTGTGCCCGATATCGGTGGCCATCTATTTTTTATATTTTTAAATGTTTTTTTTTATAATCTAATATTTTAAAATATAAATGATATGTTGAAAGATAAATAAATGCACTACAAAATTCAAATAATCAAATTGACCGGGCACTATACATATTGCCCGTGAGCTTTTGGGCAAAGTAATACAAACATACTTAATTTCATTTTTTTTATTGTTATTGCCATTTAACTTAAAATAAACTAAATATTAAACCACTTAAATAATCAGCCTCATGATTTGGATGAAGTAATTATGAAGGACTTCTGCCTTAAAAATCCACTAGTTTTTGTCTGTAAAAGTTAAGGAAAGTTATATTAAAAATATGACATTACCCCTAACACGCATATAAGGTAAAGAAAAAACAAACAAATATGTATATCAGTTTTAATAGTTTATTAGGGTCTCTTTAAACATAAAATAGTCAAATAATAAAATATTTATTATTTTTTCAGTGTTTTTCAGCACGGGACATATGTGTCCCAGTATGCGTCAAAGGTTGTCTTATTAGACTAGTTTGGAACAATTATCTGAGATCAATTTTACGTGCAATTTTGTAATAAAATTAAGTAAAATGTTACATTTACAGTAAGAAATGAATAACTATATAAAATGGTTATTAAAAATTTAATGAATTCTTAGTGATATTCTGCAAAACAATTTCTATCTGACGTAAAACATAGGTGAACGTTACACGTTAGAATAGAATAGAATAGATTTATTTATTTGCATAAAATGTAGGTAATTTTACAATTAGGTGTTACAATTTTATTTGACCCGTGTACATTCTGCCTAAATGGCATGCAAAAAATAAGACTTATACTATAAAAAACTATAATCTAGGTATCACTTATAACTATATTAATTTAATCTAAGAACAATAATACTTTAAGCTAAATTGAGTTATCATTAATGAAATCGGATACAGAGTAATAGCATTTCTTAATAAGTAAATTTTTGAGTGTGTTTTTGAATCTTCTTAATGGTAGCTCTTTTATCATTTTTGGTAGATGGTTGTAGATTCGAGGAGCCATACCCATGACACTATATGATACGTTGAGCAGGTGTTGTTTGTTCGATTCTCGACACGAGATTTGGCACATTGTACACATCTTTTTCTTGTATAAGCCTTCATCATAATATGCGAAGGTGTCCCCCGATTTTGCGCATAACCAAGTCGCTTTTTTGTCATTACCGCCGATGGAAGAGCTCTTTGACGAGAAGAGAAGTTTGCAATGAGCGAACGAGCTACAACTTGACGAAATTCAAGGCTAGAAAGTAAACTTCCTTCAATTTGCTTATTCTCATGCAATATGCTATAAATAGTATAGGCATTATTCATAGCAATATCAATTTATAATCTTCTTCGTCGCGAAACTGGTGAGGCACGTAAGAATTTCGTCTCCAGTTGAAGGTAGGTGGCGAATAATTAACGTTTGTTTGTGTACGTAAATTTTCGTCTAAGCTGGGTTCTACGCCTGGGACGCTTTGGCTAGTTGAAGTGGTAGGTTCAATTTCAGCGGTGGAGTAACCCGCATCGATGTCTTGAGCCAGAAACTGCTGATCTTCTTCATCTAGTATCAGGGCATCTTCATCGTCACTGTTATCAGCCGCTAGAACTTCTATAATAACATCGTCTCGCAAAGAAAACTCTTTATGCCTTCTTGCAGACATGTTCTGAAATAAATAATTTCTAGTTTTTGTTTAATCACAAGTAAAATATGTACTAAAAACCTCATTAAAATGTGAAACTCGTATATTTATAGAAGTAGAAGTAGGAAAAACTCCGTTAGTGCATACTGGGACAACCGCGTCCCTTAAAAACTTTTTGTAAAAACTATCTAATTAGTGCTTGAAGTGTTTGAAAAACAGATAAAACGTAGAAAATACTTACCACAGAATACAGTTTTATACACTCTATCACTTGAAACTGCAAGATTTTTATAAAATCGAAAATATAAAACACAACTTTCGTCAACAAAAAACTTATAATTTCGCGCCTTGATTTTTCTTCTCTAATAAGTGACATTTAGTGTTGCCATAGTAAGTATCAAAAATCATAGTATAAAAATTGAAAATACGAAAATAAAAATGATTTTATAAAATAACTTTAGCACAAAACCCAAAAAAACTGACGGGGACAAATGTGTCCCATATGCGTGAAAGGGTTAAATATAATTAAGAATGGCGGTCTCTGATTGGTCAAAGCGTGTCACGCCCTCGCACCGCGTAAAATATAGCTTTATAGGTGCTAATTAAACAGGCTTCTTTTTAATATCATTATTCGCCCCCAAAAATGTATATTGCCTTCTAAATTACTAAGTCAGCCACAATTAACGAGCATCTGAATAATACTTAGTTTACTTAGAAAATAACTAGTGGCTAAGATAGCCACTAGTTATTTTCTAAGTAAACCACTCTAAATACAACTCAGCGTGATAGTTATTTTTTAGCATCTAAATTTTTAGCATGCATTCTAACTAAAGTAAACTTCTAAAAAACTATTAAATGACATAATAAAATATATTTATTTAGCTTCTAATTTTTTTAACTCAGTACATTTAAAATATAACATATCCCATATTAATTGACCCAGCATGGAAGTAAGTATGCAACATGCAGCAGGCATGGCTTCTGTCTCGGCTCCGGCGCTGAGGGGCTCCAGCGGTCCCATGCGAGCTTATCGTCGCAGATGGTTTTGACGCTCACCACCGCAGCTTCGGCTTACTGGCCGGCTCAGCCAGCCAGCCTCAGCCGCGGCGGCGAGCGTTAAAACTACCTGCGCCTCAGCTCGCAGGCCGCGTCGCCCCTCCACGCCTACACGATTTTGAATTGCACTCTAGGGGTAAGGCAGACAAGACTACGTGGAGTCGGTTTTGCAGCGATTCGTTTTCGTCACTAACTTAAATTTTTAATACAACGTTTTTTCAATGTTTTGATTCCAAATTAAATCTACAGACTTTTTTTAAACATAAAAGGCACAACAAGTGATTTTTATAATAAATACCTCTACCCTAAATCAATTTGATCAAACAAAATGCTTAACAATCATTGAGTAAACAGACTTCTAGCTATACAAGCTGTTGATTTGCATCCGTGCCATAGTCAAAGACGTAATCATACTAATGATTCTCAACCCAAATCAATAAGAAAATTGGTACAAAAATTTTTGATTTTAATTTTTTTTCGGAAATCCGTCAATGTCATCTAGCCGTATTCAAACTTGGCGCGTGTGTTACTGGCCTTAAAACCGTGCTGCGCCCTCACACAAAGCATACGCAACGATTATTCATAAATTTCATTCATAAAATTGGATTACTTCTGAAATGCTATGACATTACAATGACAAAAAAAGCAGTGCATATTAACTATTTCCCATCTACTGTAATTCCAATCGATTATTTATGTATTTTATGTCCTCCTCCTGAAGTATGGCACAAATGCAAATCAACACCTTGTATATCGGTTATACACATTAAAAATTACACAATAACTTCAAAACAAATATTACGCAAATATTATGGGTCGTTCGTCGTTTCGCCCCACAAGCGATTGGCACCGCGGTGCCAATCGACGAAGTACAATTTTTGAATGGGTCGATTCGCACCGCGCGGTGCGAATCGACGAACTACCCATTTGGAATGGGTCGATTCGCCCCTCAATATGGAACAGTTCTTTTTTTGACAGTGTAGTATCATCACCTACCGAAGTTTTATCCAAGTGGTGTACTTCAAAACCGAAAAAATGCATTATTGTATCTGAACTTTTGAACTTTTCTAGCACCCAGTGTCATCTTACAATGTAATAGGGCAGCATAAAATACATGAAGTAAATCCCTCGAGGCGTGGGTGAAACCGCATGGAATAGCTAGCTAGTTGTTATTCAGAATATTTTCGAAGTACCATAAAGTAAAGTATCATAAGCACCCATTACGACTTAATTTCATGAAATCTGGTAGTTGTGAAATTTTTCACAGTTCAAAATTGTCAAGAGGCAAAAAGACTTAGATATTTTTCATAATTTTCATTAAAACAAAACTCAGTTAATAAGTCGGTAATAAAAACGACTTTTTGAATGCAACAATCAACATTACAACTCATTCAACTGGAAACTTACTGTGCTTACCATTACTCGGAGACCATAATTTTTACCGACGTAGAATCTTAAAAATTAAATTTCTCTGGACCCTGGGCTATCAGCGACCAGCGCTGTATTACAATGACTAATTACAACTGTCCAAGATCTACAAATCTACAGCTGGGACGTTATAATCAAACATTGAAGTGTTTTCTGCAACATGCGACGAACTCCTTTACTTACAAGAACAAAATAAAATAAAAAAACTTTAAAATAAATAATATTCTTTTAAACCAAGAAAAAAGGTTGTTTTAGTTATTGTGTTGGCTGTAATAATGCTTTTCTTTTTCTTTTACAGTCGACTCGCGTTAATTCAAACCTGCGATAATTCGAAACTCTCTTTAATTCAAAGTTATCACGAGTTCCCTACAAAATCTCTTAATATTTCGAACTAAATCAATACATTTTTATACTCTTGGTAATTCAAACGAAAAAATCATTACTATGTAACAAAACGACGCGTTAATTCGAATTCCTAGTCGTCCAACACTCGACAATTCAAAGTTGCAGAGAGAAAGATTGTAAGTCAGAGTCAGAATCAGAGTCAGAGAGCAGTCTGAGTAAAAGCAATCTGTTTTGAAGCAAACCAGTATGACGGAGTTGTTTCGAAAGATTAATTAATTCACTTTATGAATACATGTATGTACCTACACTTTATCTTTAAACTTGACGTTGTTATAGAATAGCAGTTGATAAAATATAATAATTGATCAACACTTAATAATTCGAAATTTTATTTATTTTCTCTCACAAATTTCGAACCATTTAATATTTCAAAAACTCGATAATTCGTAATATTTTGAGAGTCCCTCGAGTTTCGAATTAACGAGAGTCGACTGTATTTAAATTTGGAATGAACTGTCATAATTTATGTCACGCAAAAAATAATTCTTTTCCGCCTTTCTCGCGTCTATAAACACGTTGTATATTATTATTTATAACTCTAAGGTTACACGCTCATTTTGGCGTCAGTTCAGTCGATCAGTTTGGTCCGGTTCAAACTGATGCCAGAATGATGGATGAAAAATACGGTTACATGCTCAGTCCAAGACTGACAGCAGACTGATAAAACTTACCTTAGTCATCGTTCGTAAAGTGAAGACGAAAGTCTATTGCATCACCCGATCCTGTTTAGCCATGGATATTTTAAAGAAAAAAAAAAGCCTGTGCTATTATAATTATCGCTTTACTGCTAAAGAAACGCGTGAAGAGGAAGCGATGGATGAAAACCTGGTTACAAAAAAGAGAACATTATACGCATCTAAATTTATTGAATGAAATACGACAACAGGATGAAGAAGAAGATTTTCAGAATTACTATCGAATGAAAGAAGCCTGCTATGATCATTTGTTGCAAATGGTCAAACCATATTTGCAAAAACAAGATACCTGTATGAGGAAAGCAATAACCGACGAAGAAAGATTAGCTGTTACTTTACGATACCTTGCTACTGGAAGAAATATTAAAGATCTTAAATATTCTGCAATAATGTCACCTTCTGCCATCAGTCAGTCTATTGTTCAGACATGCGAAGTATTAATTTATGTCCTACAGTCTTATATCAGGGTAAGTTAAAAAAAATATATATTCAATACTTATTTTTATTTTGCTCACAAATCAACAATTCACAAATCAAAGTTTAAGGCACTATATAATCATATTATTATAGTTTTTACTCTTGAAATTGAGCGAATAACGAACCAGCTTTTAACAGAGCGTCGTTTCTCTTGTATTTATTACAATATAAAGCATGTGTTTTATCCCATAACACTGGCAAGGACTCGAACGTGAGGATGAACTCCTTTTCAATCTCGATTGACGTTAGTGGGGGCCCAGGTGATGCGGGCAGCGCAGGCGGCGGTGGTAGCGGTGCTTCGTCGCTTAGCACGTGTTGCTCCATTACGTCGCGGACGGTGACTGACGCGAGAATTATTCGAGCGGTTACACGATCAGTCTGGCATCAGTCTGCTGTCATTCACGAGAGAATGATGAAAAATATTTAAAATATTTAATTTTTGTCATTCTGGACCATCAGTCCGTCAGTCAACCGGTTAGACGATAATTCTCCCATCATTATAAGCAGACTGATGGGCTGAACTGACGCCAGAATGAGCGTGTAACCTTACTCTAACAACTATGTCTCAGCCTACAACATCTGCCTGCATTCTTGAACCTTTATTTCAAGCAACAACGAGAGGTGGGCGCATGCTATGTCGGGCCGGCTATACCTACGTATTGAAGAGGATAAATAAAGACGGCTCGGAGCTATGGAGGTGCACTAACAGGAACAAAGCCAAGTGCAACGCCACTATAAAATTTAAGGTAAATCCGAACACTAAATAAACTAAATAAATAAATAGGAGCACCTTGCTTCTCCCCTCATCGCTGCCACTGTAGTGAGGCTGTCACCAGCCTCGGAAACCACGGCCTGTCGTGCAGCCATAGTGCGGGCCTTATTGCGTGGCACGCAAACATCAATGACAGTAGGTATACGTCGCGCTCTTGTTGCCGACGGGGTGCCAGCTGTATCAAGCGGCTTGGCACTCGACGACGGTAAGAGACCAGACGGCATGTCGTTATTCCCTTGGATGGGTAGGCCTTTAGTATGGGACGCAACCTGCGTCGATACTCTTGTGCCGTCCCATCTTGCTAGTTCTGCTTACTGTGCTGCTGCTGCCGCCGCTGCGGCTGCGAGGGACCTCAAGCGGCGGAAATATAATGGCCTTGTCCCACACCCTATTTAAAGATCTATGTAGGCGGCTGGTTGACGCCATCCAACGAAGTAATGCTGCCAGCCTCTTGGGTACGCTCCCAGTCGACAGCGATGAGGATGAATTGTTTGATACTATTTAGTTTATTTATTTTTTTTTGTTTTGACTACGATATTTTTTTGTCTTTATTTTTACTGTAATTATGTAAATAAAAAAAGATTTATTTTAGGTGAATCCTTATGTGATCGTCCATGAAACCGTTCATAACCACGCCCCCAAAGATGAAGCGGAGTTAACAATAGAGGGGGAAATGAACATCTGTTCGGAGAGATTGCAGACAAGCATCAATGTGCCGGTCACACAAATTTTTGAAGAGTCCTTACAGACTCTGCAAAACAAAGGAGTCAATTTCCTTAAACCACTGCCCAATTTTCGGAACATCAAAAATAAATTGTACAGGGTTAGAAATAAGTCGCAAGGCGTCACCAAACTCCAATTTCACAAAGCCTGTGATCCGGAAGTGCCTACAAATCAAAATTTGTTATTTGCCGAATACAAAGATAAAAAGAAGCGAATTCTCGTTTTCGCAAAAAAAAAGAAATGGTTAAATATTTGAAAGAAAGCTCAAAATATTTTATGGACGGCACATTCAAAATTTGTCCAAAGTGTTTCTGCCAAGTGTACACTCTTCATGCAGACATCGGCAGCAATGAAGAGTATGTTAATGTGGTTTCCGTACTATATGCATTGGTTCCCGATAAAACAAGGGCTACATATGAAATTTTATTTCAGATGATAAAAAGCCAAGTGAAAGAATGGAAGCCTACACACATTTCGATGGATTTCGAGGAAAGTGCCATTTTAGCAATAAGAAATTTATTTCCAGATGTTAAAATTGTTGGATGTTATTTTCATTTTAGTCGTAGTTTATGGCGAAAACCAAAACACCTCGGGCTGAATAAATCAAAACTGTCTATGATACATGTCAAACTGTGCACGCAATTGGCACACTTGCCGCCAAACTTCTTAGATGAAGGGTGGCTATATATAATGGAGGAAAGTCCAAAAAGTGCTCAAGTCACAGCATTTAATGACTATTTTGTTAAAACGTGGCTTGAGTATGACGTTCTTTCCACAACGTGGAATTTATACCAACAATTTGATAGAACGAACAATATGGTGGAGTCGTGAAATGCACGAATAAAAAAAAATTATTCCCGAAAATCCTAACATTGCCCAATTTCTGTGGGGAATACAAAAAGATGCCAACTACTACTACGGCCAAGTTAATGTCATGGGTGAGTTACGCATCACCAAAAGAAAACCAGAAACGGTAAAGTTCAACCGAAGAATAAAAAACATTGTTCAGGACCTAGAAAGTAAAAAAATAACAGTCGGCCATTGCCTAGAAAAATTAAAATTTAAAGTTTCTTTCTTTTTAATTTTGAGTTTCATCAAAATCTATTCAGTATTTATTGCGTTAAAGAGTTACAAACTTCCATAAAGACAAAACCCTACAGACAGAATTGTTGCTGGGGAGTTTGTTCCACCACTTCTTCTTCTCAGCAAAAACACATAGGAAGTGATGAAGGGCGGGCGTTTTGGGGGCTGTCTTTTGTAAATTTGACCTTCAAAAAGTGCTGATTTTCAGCCTACTTTGAATAAATGACTTTTTATCTTCTTATTATACATACATTCTTACACACTTTAACTTTTATAATATTACTAGCCCGCGACTTAGTCCGCTTTCCTCGGAAGCTGCGCCCTGTATAGCCTATCTATCTATCCTTTCGCTTTAAACTTAAAGTGAAAATAACATCCAACTAATTAATAACTTTGGAGATAAATCTTTAATTGTTAAAATTGTACTCCCACCGAAATGCATGAAAATTTGTGTAAGTACATAGGTTTACATTCTATAAATTGTTTTTTTATCATTTGAATGAAAGTTTCATATGTGGCCTTTATTTCATCAGGAAGAAATATATTCATGGAGCACGAATGAAACCACTTTAGCATATGCCTGATTGTTGCTGATATTAGTATGGACAGTGAAAACTTGTCAGAAATTGTTTGGACAAATGTGGAATATGCCGTCGATGTATCTTGTCGTTTCGTTCAAATATTCCATCATATCATTTTTTACGAAGTCAAAGCTTCGCTCCTTTTTTTTTGTATTCCGCGATTCCAAGTCAGGCACGCGAAAGCGGGATTGTTTGAAAAAGTTACCGCGGCCCTGGTACATAGAAGGCCTACGACGGAACACGACGGTTTTTAGTCAGTAAGAGACTGACACTCCCTCACGTAGTCGTGGTGGCCTAGTGGGTAAAGAACCAACCTCTCGAGTATGAGGGCGTGGGTTCGATTCCAGTTCTGGCAAGTACCAATGCAACTTTTCTAAGTTTGTATGTACTTTCTAAGTATATCTTGGACACCAATGGCTGAAAAAAAAGGTGAAGGAAAACATCTTGAGGAAACCTGGACTATTCAGTCTGAAATCACCAACTCGCATTGAGCAAGCGTGGTGATGAATGCTCAATCCTTCTCCGTGTGAGAGGAGGCCTGTGTCCAGCAGTGGGACGATAAAAAGGCTGTAACAGTAACAGTAACTTCCTCACCGTTGCTAACCCACAGCGGGAGGGGTCATTTGATGATTTTGGACGTTTTATTTTTAAAAAAAAAAACAACAGTCGGGCAGTAGCCTACCAGATATAACTCTCGTCCGGTCGGAAGATCCTCCTTTTTCTGCGAGGCATGATGAGCTTTACTCTGCTCTCATACCTTCACACCACCGTTTATAATTAATATAATCGCGATAAACTCCGTAAAAGTAATTAACTTTTTTTCATTAACCGACTTCCCAAAAAGGAGGAGGTTCTCAATTCGGCCGGTATGTTTTTTTTTTTTCTAAGATGAATTAAATACTCCTTACATATTTTCTAGCTCGGGGTACGCGCACAATAAATATAAAAGTGTGGACTAAGAATGTGAAAAGAGGTATAATCTAGTATAATAATGTAAACAAAATGTGTGGGGAATTTTAAAAAATTATATTGCTTCGCATAATGTCGACCAAAATAAGACGGAAATAATGAAACTCATAAATGTACGTTTAAGTAATACTTGTCGACATGTACAAAAGAAAAAAGAAGAATACTATAGACATTTTGACATGGAGTCAGAATGTATAATTCACCTTGGAGAGTAGCGAATCCGAAAATTCATCATTTGATTTTTCAAGTAACGATTCATAATCATTATAAATAAATAAACATTAAATTACGTAACAACTGTTTTTCTTTAAACACCCGTATACAACCCCTAAATAACTGTATTGTACCCGACTGTACCTCTTGTCACGCACACAAAGTCACTGTATATGTATGTACAAGGGTTACCCACACATAAGGCCGTGCGCACGACTGACTTGAACTTACTATACTACAATATCTTACGAAATCTATACTAATATTATAAAGCTGAAGAGTTTGTTTGTTTGTTTGAACGCGCTAATCTCAAGAACTACTGGTCCGATTTGAAAAATTCTTTCAGTGTTAGATAGCCCATTTATCGAGAAAGGCTATAGGCTACTTTTTATCCCGGTACGGGAAGTAGTTCCCACGGGATGCGGGTGAAACCGCTGGCAGAAGCTAGTATAAGATAATATTAAAAACGTAAGTGTTTAGTTTAGAGTACTTACCTTTACCTTTTCTTCGTTTCTGCATAAAACCGTGTTTTAAATGCACGAAAAGTATTTTTTTTTTGTTTAAAATTGATGACACGCTCGTCACCAAACACGTGTTCAAAATGGCGACAAACATAAAATCTCTGTAGGTCAAACAGTATTCATCCCTCTGACGCCATCTGTTTATTATAGGTTACTATGACTTTTCTCCAGGCCCATAGATAACAGTGTATTTAAAAAACATGAGAATGGAAGATATCGCTATTAGTTACTTTACCGGGTGAATCTTAGTCCGGAATATATTTTCGAGGATTTTGTTGAAAAAAATAAAACCATGTGGCACAATTATTATTTTATACTAGAATCATTTCTAAGTTAATGTATGTGAAATTGATAAAAAGGCACCATTAAGTTAATATTTTCGGAGATAAGTCAAATTTAAAAAAAAAAGCCCTGTTGATGATAATGACAACTTGTGTAAGATAATGATTTTATGTTGAGGAAAAAATGACGACTGATACGAATAATGATTTTGTGTTAATTCTAATGTTTAAAGTTACAAAAAAATAATATAAAACAACTCAATATTTTAATCATAAAATCACAGATAGAAAGTAGATGTATGCAAAATAATGTAATTTATACATGATTGATCCTTTTTTTTGTAAATTAGTTTTTTATTTTCCCACCGCTGGCCACCCTTTTTACGGCTAAAGGTTTAAACCGATTGTTGTGAAATTTACACTAGAGGTAGTCTGGGACTTATTGGACAAGTACTACTTTTTTGACATCCATGCGGGCGGGCTGCAGACTAAAACTAATTAAATGAACTAATAATGTTTCATTAAAATACAACTTAAATATAAATTATTTATTTTTATTTTATTTTTTATTTTTCTAATTTCAATGGTTTTATTCTCACTTTTAAAGTAATCATATTCATTTGGTAAGATAATCATAATCGTTATTAAAAGAACATTGTACAGTTCCTGAAAAACTTGTGATTCTGATTCAGTCTTATTATCATTACAGTTTTAATTTAATTATCTTATGAAATAAAATAAGGAACTCAATGTACAATAAACACGTCCACTAATCTGTTTAACCTAAATATAATTATTTAAATAAAACTGGTCACGGGTAGACTACCATGGATGCTGTAATAAAGGATCCGAAACGTCGAGATTAAATAATATTAATATACCGCGATAAAATCCGTTAAAGTAGTTTTATTTAAATGTCTAATTTTTTAGTGTTATTTCTTTCATTGTTTTCCGCCATTCGTAAAATGATACATTATTCTCAGAAACATTAAAATATTCGAGATGATTTGACAAACAAGTATTACAACTTCTATTTAAACAATCTAAATTCCTAGAGTCGCAACACAGTTTAGATAGTAATTGCTCACAAGTTCTTACTTTTACTATACAAGCTCTATGCAAACCTTGTAGAAGTAACTCCATATTAAGATGTCGAGAACAGAGACAAATATCCCTATTGGTAGGCTTAGGGAAAACTGTCCAAAAGGGTCGAAGCTTACAGAAGGTTGAGTAACTTATTTTTTTACCTAATTACTTGAGATATAAACTTTTGATACAGTGTATTTAGTGGGGCATTCAGATACCGTTTCTGCATCTTAAGTTTATTTTTTGTCACAAACTCTTTTTTACTAGCACTTATAGAACTATTAGCATCATCGTTGTAAAATTGATGAACTTCTTCTACATATGATTTATGACCTGACATTATGCTTGAGGATGATACTACGTTGTTACCTTGTTTTACGAACTTGGAGATATTTATTTCACTATGTCTATCCCTTTCTTGCACCTGAAGTTTCTTATTTAATCTTTGTATTGTTTTTTTCGTTGCCTTTCAATGGTCTTTTTATATTTATTAATAGTATTTATCAATACACATCTCTTTTTATACTCATTATAGCGTATTTTTCTTACTACGGATTTTATAGAAGGAGAAACTTGATGTAATGGATCGCTTAACGTTTCAGTCTTAGTCTGCCTTTCCGCGTCGTCTTTAGCCTCTCCTGAAGCTTTTTTTTGTCTACCCAAAAAACAATTGAATCACTTATATTTTTATTTTATTTTAACAATTGTAAGTCAACAAATTAATAAAAATCGTATTAATTTATTCGCATTTATTCTTAAAACACAAAAAACATAAATTTGTATTTTGCTTTTTTATATTTTCTAGTGGTAACCCTGAACATTCTTGGCGCGTATTCAGCATTTAAAATTTTGTTTATATTTTTTTTTGTATTAAATCAATTTAAACTATTAAAATGGTGAAAAAGTGTTGCGTTTATACTTGTAAAAGTGAATCCTGTGGTGGTTGCAATATATCGTTCCACATGTTAGCTAATAATAACATTTTCGTAAATCAAACAACTAGGGTGCCCATGAATTCTTGTAATGAGTCAAAATATGTGTGATGGATTCTAACCCCCCCACTCAGAGACATTTAATGATTACTTAAGTCACTCCTTAGTGACTGCGGCGGTTACACTCGACAGCGGCGTTAACTCCCGTTACACTGAGTGGACTGTATTATGTTTAGAGTTAAATGCGAATGTATATGCCACAGGAACTGATTTGAACAATAAACAAATGCGACGCTTTCACAAGACTTTTATTTTATCACCACAAGTATTATCACCGAATTAAACACTAGCTTTTACATTGATTCACTTTAAGTTTACACGACTTTACAAAGTCACACGATTTTAAACACTATAAGATTTATCACAGCAAAGTTTTAAGTTTATAACGATTTAATACACAATAGAGTTAGCACAATAGAGTTTTAAACACAATGAATTTAGAGTACAAGTTTTAAACACAATAGTTAGGTCACAAGTTTAACACAGTTTTATATCACAATTTACACAGTTATTTAGAACACAATTATTAGCACATAGATTACAACAATTCAAGAGTTTTAGGGCATAGATTGTTTTACCTTAATACTAGTCACTATTTACACTGAGCACTGGTTATTACGAGCATTACTTGCTTACTGTTGGTCGACTACGATTTCTTCAATGGCTCTATCTTTAAATGATTCTATGAGGTCCCAAGTCGTAGGGGTATCGGACGGGTTACAATTTACGTTGACCACTTAGACAAAATTCTACGGCTTACGCCTGACCTTTTTTAGTCCCGCTACTCGACACGAGGGGGCTCTTTGATTAAACCGAGTGCGCCTATTGGTGAAAGTAATGGAAAATTACTGTCGATCGTTATCTTTCTTACACACACATATACATTTCCTTATCTCTTGCGCAATGATTAATCCTATTGCATCAGCCAGATATTATTACCAAAACCGTTAAATTTAAATCTTATTACGTAACAAATATTCATATTAAAGTTAGTTATTACTAACACAACACATTCTCAGTTAATGAACATTAGACAAAACACATCTTTAGTCGATCTTTGGCATCAATTATACAGAGCCTATCTGGCTATTTAGTTATAACAGTAACAGTCTTAGTTATAGCATGTTTAGGTTCTCATTCTGCGTGTGTAGCAATATTAATCGTTTACATCATACATTACCTAACGACATACCTACATTTAGTTTACATACATTTTATATACAACATATGTTTAGCCTACAATCTACTGCAGGCTCGGCGTCTGCAACAGTGACGGAATGTCATACAAATCCTTCACTAAGGAATGGCTTAAGTAACCATTAAATGTCTCTGAGTGGGGAGGTAAAACTGTTGTACTATTGTTATAGCTTCCCAAAAAATGAAGAAAGACGATATAAATGGCTCAGCAGTCTATATGTGAAGCAAAAATATAAAAAAATCAGTCTTCACTTCGAATCTTACTGCTTTTATACTGCTAATTCCCGCTAATTATTAAAAGCCTATATTAGTATCTTAAGGTAACAAAATGCGTAAGTTAAAATTCGGATTTGTCTCACATAGCTTAATCTCATAGTCACCCTATTAGAAAGGGACAGACGGCCTCCGTACTAACTGTTTCACTCGGCTCGTTTTTTGGGTATAAGTGCGCAGTCCTGTTTACTATATAATGTCTATGGAATTCGGTCACTTTAATACTAAGCAAGCGACAATTTCTTTAACAATTTCTTAAACTACGTATCTTAGTGTCTCTACTTATTTCTAATGCAGGCTCGGCGTCCGCAACACTCCCCAAACCACGGCCAACGGCTGCTCGGGCAGCAGCTACATTTTTCTGTCTATATTCTATAATTATATCTCTTTTCTTTACGGGCTCCGATACGGCAGCTGATAACGCTGGATTCAATTTTGGGGGTACCATTGCAGGTATGTTATGAAAAGGAGCATATTCTTTTAGCAACATAGCCTTGTCTTCTTTTTTCAGACCTTTTGCGGCGGTCGCAATCGACGACGGCACTAATTCACTTTGTTCATATCGTTCAGTGGACTTTATTATTTAAATTAGCGCGATTGCAGTTGCCACATTATTATACCTACAAACACCGCACCTTTGCCCATTTATATTAACACTTATTTACACTTAGTTAAGTTTATATTGACTTAGTTCAGATTTTAACACAGGGGGCACGGCAGTGCCCCAGCCAAGACTCGAGCAAAGCGGGCACGGTCGTACCATGCTTTTCTCGAAGCGTTTCGCGGCTATTTCACCCCCTGTATCAACAATGTTGTTTGTAGTGATAGTTGATTAACCACTATTGTCAGTTGTTGATGCTAAAAGTTCAGTCGGCAGTTTTGATTGTTGTTGCGATCTACGTCTACTGGACGCAGCTCTTTGAATATTTTGTTTATTTCTACTGACGGAGTGACGCACTAAGTTTTTGAAAAATGTTTCATTTTCTTTCTTTGTATTATCAGCATCCGATTCATGAATGACGCTAAAGAATAACTCAACGGTATTTGTGTAGGTTTTTAAGAAAAGTTTACTAATCTCTTTCTTTGAACCGCCACCCCAAGAATATTGTGTCATAAAATGCCTCGTAAACATAACATCTGCTAATGAATAAACATTACTGATTCCGCGTCCTTTTCCCTTTCCACAAACATAAGACAGTTGGTTCTTAATATCTGATCGCTACTTCGGATTTTCTAACAGTTTTTTGAAATTGTGTAAATCTTCCTTTTTAGATGTCTTGTTCTTGTGAGATGTAGATCTTAAATGCCACATTTTCTGCTTTTTTGCCAGGCATCACATTATGCTCCGGCAATTGTGTCCACCTGTGCACTTAAAAATGATAACTTACGCAATATTTTATCCTCCCATGTTTTATAAATAATCTAAAATAATTTGTTGGTTCTGCTGTAACGCTTTGGTTATTTCTAATGTTCGAAATTGCTTCAGGGTTCTGAGAATTTTCATTTTGCACTTGCAAGGTAACGTTCTGTTCTGATGTTTGAGGAATATCAGTAATATATTCGTAGACGAAACTATTAGCCTGTTAATTACTGATTGACTCTTCTTCGATAGGCGCCTCAAAAGTTTTGTCCTTGTTTCTGCTTCGATGCTCTGGAGAGTTGGAGTAGAGAGAAATGACGCACGACGACTGATTGTTATGTAGTTTAATCGTGGTATAACTTATTTACAAAAATAGTTCACTTGTTGAACAAACAAAATGTGGAATGCAACGTGGGGTCTGTCTTTCTGTGGTTTGTCTGTGAGTGTGCGCGCGTGCGGTGCCCATCGAGCGCACGGCAAAATGGCCGAGGCGAGCGCCGGAGCGCGGCGCGATAGCGTTGGTCGCCCCCGTTCTTAATTCGGCTGTATTTTTTTTATGTCTTATTTTATTTGAAAGGGTATGCTTGTCATTTGGTTCCATCGTCATCAGATCAGGATCTGATGATGGAAACCCTGAGAAATCGAGGGCATCTCTTGAAAATTGTAGGCGAGCATGGGGTAAAAACTTTATATTGATGTGTATATCTGATGAGACTACAATACTATGCAAGTTCAGGGCAGATCTGATGATGGAGACGACAGAGGATCGAGGGAACTGCTAAACGGCACATCTTAACTACCTCGTGTTTGGGCTTATTTTATTAGTGTTGACAAGATATTTACACCGAAATGAGTAATGACTGCCACTGCAAGGTCCGAGATGCAGGTGCAGTACAGTTTAGGGAACTCCTTAATGGTTGATAGCAGCTACATAATGTTTGGGTTTATTTTATTCGTGGTGACAAGATCTTTAAGCTGAGATGGGTTATGACTGCCACAGCAAGGTCAGTGATGCAGGTGCAGTGCAGTTTAGAAGACAAAAAACAGTTTAAGGATATTCTAAATGGAAATGTTTACCGACGTTTAAGTATTGGAAGGAAGATTTCTTAACCTCGTTATTTCTGCCAACGCCCTGTCGTCGTGTGGCCGATTAAGTAACTTGTTGGCATCCAAATCTGACAAAACTATACCTTCTATACTTCTGACACGACTTAGCGCAACATATATTTGTCCCTTTGCAATTTTTTTTTTACCTAAGTCAATCACAGCTCTTTAGGCTTCCTGTATACGACGCCGGAACCGCACCGGCGCCGGACCGCAATACTGTGTATTCACATCAAAATCGCATCACCACCATACCGTAGCCGCATCGCAGCCGCACCGTCGCCGCGTAAAAACCTTATTGTGTCCGCGTTTATTAATAAAGCAGCGATGACAGTTCAGTATAACATTGTCGGTGTAACTGTACAGACTTCACTGTTATTCGTATCTATATAATGTTAACATTAAGTAAAAAAAAGAAAGTGTTACTCACTTATTTGATCTTCAAGCAACGGCAAGAGCAAATTACTAAACGCAGAAGAAGATTTTGGGTACACCCTGTTTTATCCTTTAGGGAGGATAAGGGTGAATTTTATGTACTTTTTGAAGAGTTAAGAAATTATGAAAAATTTTATGAATATCTCAGAATGAGTGTAAGAACTTTTGATGCACTGTTGAACATGTTACGAAGCAAAATTTAACATCAAGATACCAATATGCGACCTAGCATTTCTCCTGCAGAAAGACTGGTGGTCACCTTACGGTAAGTAAAATACATTTAATTAGAACATATTTATTCAAGAAGATGCTGGCCTATACTTCGGTCAAAGGATATGCATTGCCATCCAGCGTGGCAATGCAGCCAGCCTTTTGGGCACGATCCCAGCTGACAGCGATGCGGATGAATATTTTGATACCTAGTTTTAATATTTCCCTATAATAAGATCATTTTGTAAACCTATAAATTGTGAGAAGATGCTAGATGTACGTATCTAATTATTATGAATTTAAATAAACTTAAAAAATATAACACGTAAATTCAGTTTAATTCTGCAAAATCCAAATCAAAAGTAGATCCATCGGGGCTCATTGCATTATCTGTCAAAGAATTGGTTCCACTATAGTTTGAATTTTGGGTCTCTGGTCGTCTAGTAAAGGTCGATTCATTTGCGACAGCAGTACGATATCCGTAAGAAGGAGAGGATTGCATTTTGGCGTTGTAGTCATAGGAACTTGGTTATCCTATATGATGAGTGGTAGGTGCATTAGTAATTGGAGTACTATATTGATAATCATAATGAGCATTTGTAATTCTGTTTTTGTTTTACATATTTCGTATTATGGACATTACTTGAAACTGAAATTCTACCACATCAGCGTCACAGAAATTGTCTACAGTTGCTGGAATGCTTAAAAAAAAGACATTGAGCGGCTCTCATCTTCATTTTCAACTTTATCAATAAACTTCAACATCCTTTCGTCGACTGCGCTTGTTACTGATGTAGTGCGTGGTTTCTTTTGGGCTGAAGAATCATTTATTATTAATTTGGCGGAACATGTTTGAACCCGTTTCCCTTGTAGTAACAATTTTCTTCAAAAATTGCATGTTATCGTAATACACGTATTTGTGAAGTTTCTTAGCACCTGATCCTGACTTGTATTCGTTGAGTTTTTTTTTTCGTATTTCATCCACGAATCTCTCATATTTCGCCATTTATTTAATAATAATTTACCTGAAAAAAAAACGGTATTATTAGTGTATTTTTTATCTTTACAGATACCTTGCAATTGGAAACTCAATGGCTGATTTAGAATATAGGTTCAGAATTGGGAAGAAAACTATAAGTTTGATTATACGTGAAGTATGTATTCATATATGGTTAGAGCTCGCACCAAACTACATGAAAATGCCTTCTGAAGAAGAGTGGCTTCAAATGGCTCAAGATTTTGAAAATATCGCTAATTTTTCGCATTGCCTTGGCGCCGTAGATGGAAAACATATCAGACTCATAAAGCCACATAAAAATGGATCAATGTTTCTAAATTACAAGCACTTCTCTTCTATCGTCCTTATGGCTGTAGTTGACACAAATTATAATTTTATATTCATTGACGTCGGAGCTTATGGCAAAGACTGTGATTCAAGGATTTTTAAATTTGCGCATTTTGGCGAGGTCTAATAAATAACACGCTTAATTTACCACGACCTCAGACTTTGCCCAATACTAATTTGGATTTACCCTATATATTTGTGGGTGATGAAGCATTCGCCTTACATTGTAATTTACTACAACCATTTAGTGGTCAACAACTTGATGCAACTAAATCAGTTTTTAATTATCGGTTAACCAGAGCTCGAAGATATGTAGAATGTGCATTTAGAATAATGTCCAAAAAGTGGCAAATTTTTTAATCGCCTTTTAGATGTGTCACTCAATTTGGCCATAGATATAGTAAAATCATGCTGCGTATTACAGAAATCTATTCATAAATACGAGAATATCAACGACATACCTTCGTGAACGCTTTGAGTTCCTCGTTCCCAGAGGCAAACCTTGTCGCTCTTCCTTATCTCTTCTGCTTCGTGTCCCATCCCACACTTCAAGTCGCTATGATGGATCATTCACTGTTCGTGCTGTTAGGCTGTGGAATACCCTTCCGCATTCTATACGCGAAAGCTCATCATTGGATATGTTTAAGAGACGAGTTAAGGAACATTATTTATCATCATGACCTGTGTATATATTTGTATATATTATATTGTATATATTTTATATAATTATAAAAGGTATATATTTAATTTATTATAAGGTATTATACATATATATTATTGTTATTAGTATAAAGTTGCACATTTGCCCTACCCCATCAAATCACTCTTTCACTCTAAGGTTGGCTGTAAGAGAACCCAACACTGGGTTAAGCTCGCCGTTGTACATAATGTCTCCGTTGTCAGTGTGTCAAATGTATTTATGTGTGCAATAAAGGATAATAATAATAATAATAAGCCCCGCAGGGCATCTGAGGCGGATGACGGGGAGTAGCGACCCCGCGGGGCTATATATCCGAGTGCTCCAGGGAGAGTATACTGTCCCCCATCTCCGGCTTGCCGGAGTGAAGCATGACGGGGGATAGGTCTCCCGCCTCTTGGCTTGCCTTCATCGGCCGGTCAGAGTGGAGTCGCTAGAGCAAGGTTAGTCCTGCTCGGAGGGTAGGTGCCTCGTGGTAAGTGGCGAGTGGGCCGGTGATGCTGGACCCACAGGGAGCGCGTGATCTGCGTTTAAAGTCCGCCGAGGTATCCTCACCCTTCTCAGCCGCTCATGTCCCTGTTGCCCTCTTGTTGCTTTTCAGTGACTGATTTCCGGGGGCCCAGTAAGTGAGTTGGCGAGTCTCCACCTGCCATTTTAACATGTATTTAATACATTGTCATCGGCAGGTGCCATAGTTCCCGTAGTTTCCCCATTCCTAGTCCATTAGCATCCCATCACAATAGCCCAAGTAGTTTTCATCCATAGTTAGCAATAGTTTAGCACAGAACCGGGGATTGTCCTTGGGTACATTTCTATAGTGTATACAGGGATAATCGTCGGTTTTGTGTCACCATTTCATTAAAGTTGTCTCAAAAGGGCTTCAGCGTGTTGGCTTCGGCCCCACGTTCGCCTCCCAAAAATCCGGGACTCTATAGTCCCGAGGTCTGGAAGAGACATACATGTATAATAATAATAATAATGACATAATAAATACGACTAACTCGGAGTTTAGTACTTTCCGAAGTTCCAATAGTCTACGGACTGATCTGAATGAAACGGCAAACGCAGTTCGTAACAGATTTGCTGAATTAAAGTATTCAGAAAATCTGTTGTTGTTCTGTCCTTGTTCTGTCTGAACAAGGACGAGTATCATGGCAAAATATATTTATAATAAGTAGGTATACTATACATGTATATGTATATTCATGTATTCCATGAGGATTATGTAGGCGATTAAATAAAATAAATGCAACTCACCATATTCGTTTTTTTCTTTATCGGACAAAGTTTCAAATTTCTCATTTAAAATTACACAAATCTCTTGCCATGCTATTATATTTTTTCTTTTATCTTTATAAGATTCACTTGTCTTATCCCATAATACCTCCCTTTCCTGCACTAAATTAATCAGTAACTCATAATCAAACTCCTCCATGTTAATAAAATGCCTGAAGACACACGTGTGGACATCTGCGCGGGCGTCCTGTCCAGTGTTGCCAGTATGATTTCCCAAAAAAGGATGGTTGGCTTTCTAAAAAGGTACGGTTTTTAACTTCAAGGTACGGTTAGGTCGGGATACTTCTGCAAGAACTAGATCAGTTTTATTTTTCTTCGAGTTGGCTGTCTGCGACCATAGGTTGGAAAAAAAGCGATAGGGAATCGAATGTTCAGAACGATATGGTAAAGTAGAACATTATTACCGATTGCCAATATCGAACAAATTCATTCGTAAATCAATTAGAGAAATGAGGTTATAAATCAATATAGAGTTACGGAAAGGAGTAAAGTCATTATATTCGTTAATGATGCAGTGAATTAAAAATTTTTTTGATAATAATTTATCATAGTAGTACGGTTTTGCTAAAATGTTGAAAAATGCTATAGTCTACTCATATCCTACAGCGAAAACAAGTTGTTTGTCAAAAAAATTATGAAAATAATGTTTTAGGAACTAAGAAAATCCCATCTAAATAATTTGTGTCCATATTTTAGTGTCAAATGTGACAGAAAGTCGAAGAAAGTATGAGTCTCATTATTTTCTATTAGTTTCTCAACAGACTGTAATTGTAAAATAATAATTTGACTTACCACGAGTTTATAAATAAATAACTTGCTAATACATGCTTGAAGCTCCAATAGTTTGGATATGTGTCATTCCGTTTGTAGATATGCTTTGCTTCATTCCAAAATACTTAATACTTAGCCTGCACCCATGCTCAATGCAAGTTAATAGTTTTCATTTCAATCTACAAAATTAGTAATATTTCTCTACAGATAAATATTTATTCATCTCGAAATCATTAGTTTTCAAAATTTACAAAAAAGGTAATTTGATGTTGTATTTAGGTGTTTACTTTATCAGCGAAATCCGTCACTACTGAATCAAATTAATTTTAGTACTTTATCTTCTTATTTAACATAGAAGAGCTGGGTTCAAAATTGTGTATACCACCTTGTTGCTGTATAGATGAACTAATAGCCATTAATGCAGCAATAGTTTCGGTATTGAGACGATTCCGATGTTCAGTCTTTATCAGCTTTAGTTTGCTAAATACTCTTTCCACTGAGGCATTAGAAAAAGGCAGAATTAATAGAAATCCTATCAGGATTTTCAAATTTTTGAATTTTTCTGTACCAGCTATGTCCTTTAATTTAAATACTTTTGTCAAAAAATCAGCAGCATTCATTTGAATCGATATACTGTCGTCCACACTTGCCAGATCTAATAAACAGTACTCCCGCCATTCGTTTATTAATGCACTTTTATTCAGATATGTGGGGGCTAAAAAAGGAAATCTGTTTAAAATTGAAGTTATCATTTGTGGATCAAACGATTTTATAATTTTTGGTTCGACTATTTGGATTATGTCATATATTGGGTCTGTAAATATAAATCTTTGTTTTATTTGTTCTATTACTTCAACATAAAATGCCAGGCAATCTAGTTTGAATCTTTCCAGGTCCTCTTTTCTAACATCATTTTGAACCTCCTTGAGGCTTGAGTCCACAGAAACACCAAGGTACAAATTTTCCAAAGGCAAGTACAACCTTGGGTTTTTATGTTCGATCTCTAGAGGAGGCGTGTTTTTGACGTGATGTAAATCAATGAAGTTACTTGCAATTGTGCGGATGAGCCCTTCTACGGCAGGTTTCAGTTTATGAAGTAATGGCGATTCAGACTGAAAAGTAATATTGAAGTCATTTAGCAGGTCTAGCACATATGCCATGAACTCGAGATAAAATTTTGTAAACTGGTTACGCAAACTGAAAATGATACTTTCAGTTATTCTGGACGGATCTTCCACTATTTCAAGTCTGAAATAGGCTTCCAGTGCAGGATACTGTTCCAGCGTTCGGTCGACACATGCCTTTAAAGAAAGCCACCGGGTTGTTGCCGGCAAAAGAATCTGATGAATTTGTGTTTGGTAGAAGCGTTGCATTTCTGCAAGCTTCTGTTGTCGGTTGTGGCTGCGGCTGAAATGGGAGCCAATGTTCCGTAACATATCTTCTACTGATTTTGGCAGTTGTAGACAAGCTTTGGAGGCAGCCAAATGAATCATATGGCAAGAGCAGCGGACACACACTATGTTAGGAAGTCTTTCTTTCAATTTGGCGAACACAGAATTATATTCGCCGACCATCACGTTCGTCGTGTCTGAAGAAAATCCCACTAAGTTTTCTAGTGGGATATTTTTAGTTTCAACGCTCTGTATTAATGCGTTATACAAGTCATCAGCCGTACCTGAGGCCATTTCCAGCAAATCGAAGAATTCTGTTTTTATTTTAAATTCTTTGTCACAATATATCACTGTCATCGCACATTGTTTTTTTGTGCCAACATCAGTTGTTTCGTCCATTATTAGGCAAAAGAAATTACCGGGTTGTTTTAAATAATCATGCAAAGTACTTTGAAGACTGGGCCCTAAAATTTGTGTTACAACTGCTGTTGCTTTCGTACGACCCATCTTCATCTTCTGAGCAATTTTCGAATCGGGGCAAATGTCCGCTATTAAGCTAACTAGAGTGTCTGATAAGAGGAATGGTAAATTATTTGTAGCCAGCATTGCAGCAATTTTAAGCTCACCTCTTTTTACTGAGAGATCTTCATCTGATGGTTTTAATGATTCTTTAATATTTGATGTGGATTTAATGGCTTTCATTATTGATTTGTGTTTATCAGTTTCAGAGTGTCGTATCAAGTGCGGCTTGTGGTTGGGTAACGTAGTTTGACAGTATTTGCATTTTGCACTGATTGTGCCTTTAACTGTGTCTGAAACTAGCCACTCTGAAAGTTCTTTAATTTCTAACCATTTCTCGCTAAAAACATATAAATGTTTTTCAGTCTTATCCGATGCTTTTTTAGATTTGGTTGGAATATTTTTTTTATGCTCTTCATTACTTGTTGCTATCTGGATTTCTTCATTTTCGTTACAAGTATCAAGTAAGGCTTGTGGTTTTTTTTTGTTAGATAGATTTGATTCGTCTAGCAAACTGAAGTCGTTGGAAGGATTTGATTCTTGTGGCTGGGTAGGTTTTATTATTATTAGTGCATCAGTACATGAAGGGCCAGGGATACTAGGACTTAAACATTTCTTCTTAGTTGAATGACCAGGTTTAGTAGGCTGGTTACTATTTTGAGAGCTATTATTATCAGGAGGGTCACGTTTTCGCTTCGTTATAAATCTGTCCATTTCCCAACACCTGCGTTTGGACAAAAAACATGCCATCCATCACACACAGCACCATGCAAAGGTACGGTAAGGTACGGATAGTTTAGTTTGAAAGGGAAGGTAAGTTTGCGTAATTCACTAAATAGAAACAATATAATATATAAGCATGTGACGGGTGGCGCCATCTGTTCATGAAAGTTTCTAGGCCAACTAACAATTTAAATAACTAAGATTTTCAATTGTCTTCATTTCTATCTGATACATTGTGTTCTGTGCATTCCGCAAACTTTTACTTCGACCGTTCACGGAGTATATACGTACACCATAATACAATATTAACAATTTTCTTATTAAAAATGTAGGTAAGTATAGGTAGAAAAAAAAGTTATGAAACAAAAAATATTAAAACGAAGTATAATTTATTATTTAATATAATAAGTTCAAATATTAGAATCACATGCATACATACAATTGGCTACTTGACAGCCTTCGAAAAAATATTTAAAAACTTACGTACGTTTATAATAAACCTCTTACAATTATGCTTTTACGAAAAAAAGCGTTATTTAATAGTAAAAAAAGTATTTATTAATTTAAAATTTACGCGAAAACAGCTGGTCACGTGACATTTGATGACGTCGCATTTCAAAAACGTCAATTTCTCGCCAATCAGTGAACGTTGTTTCAAACTAACAGATGACGTTTTGCTTGACATTTTCTGTGAGATGTGACGTCACAAGATGGCCGACCACGTTTCGAATCTTATAATCCACAGATAAAAAGGCAAATCTATTTTGCAAAAATAAAATATTTAAAATTTCTTTTGAAGCGAAATACCTATTGTGTAATTATATTATTTGGTTACAAGCTATCATATTGAACATATTTCATCGTTACAACTGTCAAATAGCCAATTACTTGAATGAATTTATGTGATATACGTAAATGCTCCGAAATTATCCAAATTTGGTTGTTATTTCACAAGATGGCAACCTCAATAAAACATTAAAAAAACAGGACGTACATTTTTCAACATCAAACTTATCTGTTTCGTTTTGACGCTAGTGGTGATTATTATTTTTAAATAATTTATTTAGATGTCAAACATTCGAGGCGATTAAATAAAGTTCTACCTTTGACCATCAGATCGGAACAGATAGTTCATAAAATTTTAAGTTTGTCAGTATCTATTTAATAATAATGGATAAAAGGCAATGAACCACACCTTGGCAGTGGTGATAAGAAAAGAAGTAGGATAATAGCATTGTCATCTAGTCATACAACTTTGCCTTCTTGCAGTGCAAACAAAAAACATGAAAAATGCAAACCATCATCAACATCAACTTACCTTGACTTAACTTTTCTTCCGTCTATAGATTCGTATTGTTTCGTCACACGTCGTACATACTTGTGAGAATGAGTTATCTTTAGTTCGATCTCGGTTCCAGACTGACTATAGACATCGGCGAACGGCGATAGTCCCGCAGACTATATTCTGTTTGCTCTGTTTTTTTTTTTAATTCATCGCTCCTGAGGAAGGAAGGCAAGGAATGTAATCCAAACAGCCAAGTCTTATTTGGATGGAAGAAAAAAGTTTTTTAAACGCAAATTCATAATGTTGACAAAACAGGAGAAGGCGATTTTTTTTTTACCCTTTGTAGTTTGCAGTAAAAAATAAATCACTAATATAGAAAAGGTACGAAAAAGGTACGGTCTACACTGAGGTACGGTTGTGGTACGGTTGTGTGATGAATAGTACGGAAAACCGTACTTTTTGGTACGGTCTGGCAACGCTGGTCCTGTCACTGAGCGTCGTGTAATGTCTACAAAATAGCGGCGCTCTGGCGGTCTGGCGCCGACGCGGCCGCGGTGCGGCAGCGGCACGGCCCATGAGCAATTATCATTCTTATTCATATAATTGCGGTACGGCACCGGTTTGGTTCCGGCATCGTATACAGGAAGCCTTACTGCCTGAAATGTTGTACATGATGCAATAAGATGTTAAGTTCGCCGGTTATGCCGCACCCCGCGCACCCTGCTATGCGCCGAAGAACAGAAGATATGTCGCGATCTCTTGAACGCCAACAGGACGGGATAAATGATACACAGCTTGAATATAGAACCAGCAGCCGGACGCGACGTGTTGTTTCGGCGGAGACTTGTAGCGAAGTGACTGCGTGGGCGTCGCGGCCCGCCTTTTATCTCGCGAGCCGCGAGCCCCTACCGAAACAGACACGGGCGCCCGGTTTGCGTGGGCGGTTTTATTATTTCACCAATAGATTCTTAGTATTTGTGTACATGTGTATATAATTCTACTTATAATCTAATTAGTCTTACAATAAAGTGTGTATATTTGCTAATTAGAACTAATAATTTCCCCTAATAAGAATCTAACTGGTGTTTGTCTGAGTCTCTATGTCGGATCACCGTTTTCTAGGTTTAGGTCATAGGAATCCTAACGGTGATCCTAACCCTTGGTCTTGGAGACTCGGCACACGGCTGTGATCCGTATGTACCGCCGGGTGGTACTGCCTGGATCCCCTAACCCTATCCATCACTCCTCGTGGTGATTAGCAGGTCGCCTACCCTTGTGACTAAGCCACCGTCATACCACGGCAGTAGCTAGCGATGGGCGTTGAATCAACGAACTAGTTGAATCAACGTTGATGTCACTTCAACGGGATTAACGTTGACCGTTTTCAAATCAACGCGTTGAATCCGTCAACGCGTTGAATTTGTCAACGAGTGAAAATTACAACGACGTTTACGAATTCAACTAGGTTGACGAACGAAACGAGCAACTAACCCAAACCAAAATAATGTAACATTATAAAAAATAAAATAATGTAAAAAGCCAAAATAATGTAAAAAAAATAAATAAGGAACTTCGTTCCAATTGTAAATAATAATTAATTAATGTACATAAAAATCAGATGATCTTTTAAAAACGCCTAAAATTTGTATTTAATAGCAAATTATTTAGTCAGTCCTAAGCCTGAAAAAAGTATAAAGGGAAGATCATCTAGAAAGTTTAAAAAAATGATATATTAACAAAAACGTTTTGGCGTTTATCGTTGGCGTTGGCGTGTATCGTTGAAAGTTAATGATCGTTGATGCAAGTTGACGTTTGTAACACGTCAACTCGTTGACGAAATTAACTAGTTGATCAACTAGTTGACAAACGGAAATCAACGTTAACGTTTCGTTGACGGAAAAACCTTCAACGACCCATCGCTAGCAGTAGCAGGGCTAGGCCCAACATAGTGTACTGCCGGTGACTTAGCCCCAGGTACCCTATGCACACAAATAAAACCACCCCGCAGTATAATTATTTATTTACAAAACTTACAACTAACAAGGTAAACAATAAAAATGATAAGAATATAAGTTACGTAATTAAACACGTAAACATAAACAAACATTACACATAACGCGATAGACATTTCAAATCATTGCACTTAGCATTTATATACATCATATTCATTAGCAAACAATATCTTTGGACATATTTAATTATTAACATTAATTATCATTTAAATATTTACATAAACACGATAGGTATTATTCACGATGTTACAGCCAAAGTGATTAAATATATATTATACATAATGACTGGTCATTGTATATAATACCCAAATTGACTAGACAGTGTGATAGATTAATCACTTTATCTGGATCTAATTCATAATAGCTGGTCAAAGTTAGCCAAAGTAATAAATATGGTATAATCGTCTGACTACTTACTAATTCTTAGAAACGGCTCAAGTTATTATCGACTCTTTGTATGATAAATCATCAAATGATTCCTCCCACTGTGGCAGAGCAGCGTGAGGGACTCAGAGAGCATGAGCGTGAGCGTGCAGCGTGAGGTCAGACTGTTAGTGGCTTAAACCCACGCGTTGAACAACGCGCACCGCCGAGACGGGTCCGTGTCCCCCAGGAGACGGAAGGCCGATACGGCACCCGAACTCATCGCACAGGCCCACGTCTACGGTGGCTGGGAGTCGTCTCCCGACCACACAGAAGGAGACGATGGCATCCCAGTACCTCTCGCCCCGGACCTTGGCTTGAACCAGGGCCGGGCGCGAAAGGTCGCCGCTGCCGACTGCCTCGACGAGGACACGGCGCACTATGTGGAGATTGAGTCGGTTTCGGGTCATAAATCCATAACTTCCATGTTTTTATAGATTTGCTGCTGATTTTTTTTTTGTGTATTTTTGAATAAATGTACTTTTAAATAATACACAATTAATGGATATATAATCATAATGTTTACTGTCTACAAAAATAGTAAACTAGAAATGGTGAATTTTTTTTAGAAATGTACGACTATATTTAAATAATTTGACCTTAAAAGTTCCAATGAACACAAATTAAATTCTTAAAATCACTTTTGCTATTATCAAGTATTATTACTATTAACTAAAAAACACTGTATTATTCAACTAGCTAATTTAAACGTATTCTGGGTTTAAATTGTATGCATTGATTTTTCTTGTATTTTTTATACTAAAATGATATAAAATAAACTCGATATATGAGGAAAAATATAGTACATTTAATAATAATTTTTTAAATTATGTTTAAATCTTTAAACTTTTAGCATAATTTGTCATATCCTCGCGAAAAAAAATGTGACGTCATGGAAAGAAAATATGTATGTATATTTATTAAACGATAGTAATAAATAGGAAAACATGACATTTCAAAGCGGGTACTTATTTTTTTTTTGTAACGCAGTGTTATCATTGTGTGGTTGAGCGGTTTTTGATATGTAGGTATAATTGATAATTTATTATGTGTGTAAACTAAAAATGGTGGGAATCACTTTATACGCTATCTTAACGTACACCGCAATCAGTAAAATATCACAAATAAGACCATCATATAATAAGCAAGAAGTCAAATCGCATCACTTACGAATTTGTAGGACTTTTTAATGTTCTTGCTATAATTGATTTACATATGTTGTGCAATGAAATCGCAAATTTTTTCTTCTTATTTTATTATAATATTAAATTTCCTATAAAATAACATTATTGACAGACCTTCGGCAAATTTCGGCAACTGTCAAAACACTAATTGAAAGTTTCACATACGCAAAAATGATATGTCAGTATATAAATATTTCTAGTAAGTATATTAACAAATATATAGCATTTTTATGCACACCAGTCAAAAGTATATAGTATACGCTTTCCGTGATGGTATAATACTTGTATAGTTTTCATTGCTAGCTAGCTATAAAATAATCTTGAAAAAAATACAAATTCAGATTGTTTTGTGATAGTTTAGGAATGGTCGTGTTTAGATGATCTTCTTAATAAACCACGGCCGACCTCATCCATAATTCATGTATAATATAGTAGATTAACTTTATAGCTACAGTTTGAGGTATAATACGAGTACCTGCGCCGATTTTTACAAAATGTATTTATGGCCAAGCTCTCTTAGGAACCTCCACATAGTGCGGCGGTGCCCTTCCCGGGCAGGGTACACTCCGGGCGGTCCGTACAGTGGCCCGAGCCATACTTCGAAGAGGGGACTTTTCGCTACTATTATGGGGTGCCCTGCACTGTGCTAACTAGCCTTTTTCGAATAAAGAGAGGGGAGTGATTTCCTCTTCTCTTAAACGGGCGGCGCCCTATTTATATGTGCACGCCTGCGACAACGAAAATCGGCTTTTGAAAATATAAAATTTTGAATTTGACATTTGTATTTTTCTTCATGACTATTGAAGGTTGCGAGTCGAAAAGGTTGTATGAGTTTCATGTCGCTACAGTATATTAAGGTCAGCTACCAGGCACTTTAGTTAGTTAACATGAAATTGTTCGCGACAGACGCATCCGTGCGCCGCGAGTGCAAAATCATAATGCCTAAGTGTTCGTTTTTTTTTTTTTTTTTTTTGGTATGGCATCTCGCAGTTCAGCCTAGGAGGCCGTGTACTGCTTAACCGGACTTTTCCCTGTGGATGCCTAGAATTTAAGGCCTCCAGCCAGGGGCGTAAAACAAACTTATAAACTAAGCGACTGCGCTAAGGGTACCCCCTGTGGGGTCGAACCTCGGCTTAGGGCGTCGCTGGGGAGGCAGCAAGAGGACAGGCTGGATCATATGATCATTATTATTAAATGGGGAATTTAAAGCTACTGGCTCAGCTCGCGGGCTGGCTCGATGAGCAAGGGTCGGGAGGACAATTAACGGGACGTCGCGGTGGACCTCGGCGGCGAGGTTTGTACGAACGCGGTTTGTATTTGTGTAGAGTGCTAGTTAGTTTACTACTCTCTTGGAGGACAGTTATCTCATCGTCAGGTTCTAGGAGGGCATGCCTAGGGCGGCGAATCCTATATGTATGCACGCTACGTAGAGGCGTAACTTGCATTTAAGAGATAATTTGCTCTTTGAATTGAGCAAGAAGTGCAATCTGCCGTACACAAAGGCTGCTCTAGAGCGCACCTTATTTATGTGCTCGGCGAATGAGAGGCGCTGGTCTAAAATTACACCTAGATATTTGGCATGCTCCTTCCAAGGAATCGGCCTACCAAACATGGTGACTGATGGGGGCACGGGAGGAAGCCTACGGCGGGGGCTCGAAAAGAGTATGGCCTGGCTTTTGTCGGGGTGGATAAGTGTTCGTGTATGCGCGTTACTATTTATACTCTAACAATTTGTGATGCGGGTAACGAGAAAAAAGTGCCGTGAGCCGCGCCGATGTGTGTTTTTCACGTGCACCCTCCTTCTAAATAAGTATAGAATTGTATTCAGTTTTTATAGTGTTTTGATTTGTAAATTATAGTGTTTTTCAATAGTAAATTGTAATAGTTTTATAGTGGTAGCCTAAGACCTACATAGTTGTGTATAATAAACATATAGTTCTGCCGTTTACGGCCTGATTTGCCTATGTAAACATTTCTCGATAGAAAAAATCCTAAACTTTCATTAGTGAAATAGTGTTTAACTGAAAGCCTAGGTCTCAGTATATAGAAAACAACTTACTTTATAGGAATATTGTTAATAGTTTAAGTTACAGAACAATAAATAATGTCTGTGTTTTGTCTTTCATTTTACATGCAAATTGTCAATACTAGGGCTTAGGTCACATCGATAGGATTACTATCGCCAGATAGCCCATGAAATGCCCTAACACACACTGCTTTCCGTATCGAGATAGCCCCCATAGTTTGTTTTTTATCTCGAGATAATGTTCATACAAGGGCTGATTTCACATAGTTTTCATAGTTTATTCGGTTATAGTGTTTCAGTCCTGAAGATATTCAGTGTGAGTATAGTATAGTTCGGTAGCGCACTTCATGGGGGGTCTGGCACCGTGCGTCCCATAACGCTCTCATGTACCATAGACCTGTAATATCGCTGTAAAATTGAAATGTCAAATAAACTGAGGTTGGTGGGAGGGACGAGGAATCGAGGCGCTCGTTAAGGTAAAGTTTCGAACACATTCGGTGCGCAAGCTCCGCCGTACAATCGTAGTCATCGGTATAGAATTTTAATAGTGCAAAATAGTAAATAGTGAAATAGTAAACAGTAGTGCGTCGAAGCTCGTCCCTTCAAGACTCCTGAAAAATATATGAAGACTTATTATTTCGCCGGCATTCCTGAACCCACAGTAGCAGAGAGTACTAAAACCAGTCTAAACGTATTAAAACCAGAGAGTACTAAAACCCGTCTGAACGTATTCTTGTTTCTCATACTCCTGTTTCTTATATTCCTGTTTCTCGCCACATCGAAAATACAGTCCACTCGCCCAGCCGTCCACGAACCAGCGACCGACGGGGCGTCAACGTCTCGAAGCCACCCATAGTTCCTGCTTCTGAGCTACGTCCGTCCCGCACATCTGTTTGGTCCTTGCGACCCGGATCGACTGGGGAGCGAGCCAGGAACTTCAGCTGAAGATTCGCAGCTTATACTGAAGAGTTGTAAACAGCGAGTATGCCTGTGACAAGATCGCAAGGAAGAGCCGCTCAAGCCTGGATCATCGACGCCGGATCGGGACGCCGCACGCCCCCCATCGTGCACCGCCAGCCGCCGTTCTCTCCAACCACCACCGAGGGGAGTGAGCAGCCCCCCCCTCCCCCGAGGGGGGGTGAAGACCTACCCTGCCCCGCAGCTGAGAGGGAAAGTGAGGCGCCACCCTGCCCCCCTGCCCCGCGAGGGGGTGAAGACCGACCGTGTTCCCCCGCCGCGCGGGGGGATGAAGACCGACCGCGCCCCCCTACCCCGCGAGGGGGTGAAGAGCGACCAGCGCCGTCGTCGTTGATGCAGACTGAGGCATCGTCATCACTGAGGCCACCTGGAACCAGTGCTGAAGAATATAGTTCAGGAGAAACACTGAAGGCTTGCGACAAGACATACAACCGAGCTGTACCGATGACTACCCGGGGTGACGCCCGTACCGAACATAAGGCACCGTCGCACAGATCGACGGCATCAAATAGAAAAATTAGAAAAGCGCGTGAAGACTTACTGAAAATTAAGTTGGAGCTAGCGCAAATAGCACTTCAGCGAGCCGAGGAAGAATCGGACGACGATTATATGGAAGACAGAATTTCGAATGAAGAGTACATCCGTTCCTGGTTGGAGGAAGCTCCGGAACCAGACCCGCAGGACGCCGCCGCTGAGGGAGGACATAGACCACCAGGTACCCTGGACCTGCCCGAGCCCCCCCCCCTCCGCGGTTATAGTGAATCCGGTCCTGCGTGGAATAAGTACTGCTCCTGGAAGGGACGCCGCCGCCGAGGGAGGACATAGACCGCCGGGTACCCTGGACAATCCAGAGCCCCCCCCCTCGAAGACCATCGATATTGAAGCCCTTTCATCAATGAAGAAACCAGTTGAAGATACCGCAGGGGGTGAAGGGCTCCGTCCGTTTATCACGGAGCTCACCTCCGCCATCGCATCGCTAGCCGGCAATAGAAGCGAAGAGAAACCGGTGTACCACAACCCTGCTGCATCGAAAGTCATCATGACGCTGCCGAACTTTAGTGGATTGCATACAGAATGGCTATCGTTCCGCGCAATCTATGAGACAACGCGACCATATTTCAACGATGTGGAAAATACGGCGAGGCTGAGAAGAAGCCTGCGAGGAAGAGCGCTTGATACAGTTAGTTCCGAGCTTATCGGCAACGCCAGGCCGGATGACATCATGAAGGAGTTGGAGCTTCAGTTTGGCCGCCCCGACTCAATAGCGCAAGCGGAGACAGACAGACTGCGCGGGCTGCCACGCTGCGGAGAAGCACCGAAGGACATCTGCACTTTCGCCAGCCGTGTACGAAGTGGCATCGTCACACTGCGAGCGCTGAAAAAGGAACACTATCTCATGAACGCCGAGCTTATGCGCATACTCACAGAGAAGCTGCCGAACTCGCTACGTGTACAGTGGTACAAGACATATACTGAGAAGCACCAGTCAACGCCGGACTTGGGTCTCTTCAGTGACTTCATCACCGAACAAGCTCGCTACTGCAGCGCATTTGCACCGCCTGAAAACATCAGTGAAGCTACTGGACTTAGACGTGTGACGCAGAGAACACACACCACTATAGACAAGAAGCCCGCATCGAAGTGCCGCATCTGCGATATGGACGGACACAGATCGCTAGACTGCCACAAGTTCGTGAAGGCTTCTGCAGACAAGAAGTGGGAACTTGCCAAGCAGCACAACCTGTGCTTCCGCTGCCTCCGCCATCGTCAGCACGGACACAGATGTCAAAAGAAGAGATGTGGAATCGAGGGCTGCACTGCATCACACCATCATCTGCTTCACTACAAGAAGAAGGCGAGCACTACTGAAGTCGCACAAGAAGCGCAAGAAATAGTCGCAAGTTCACGCAACCACGCAAATCAAGCGTTCCTGAAAATTGTTCCGGTGCAACTGTCCGGACCGGCGGGAGAAGTGCGCACATACGCACTGCTGGATGACGGCTCAACCGTGTCACTGATTGACGAAGAGCTAGCAGACATGATCGGTGCAGAGGGACCAGTCGAGCCGATGAAAATAGGCGCCATCAGCGACGTGACTATCGACACGCCCACGTCGAAGAGAGTTGACCTCACGCTATCGACCTGCCATAGGAAGAAGATACCCTTCAGGGCGCGCACCCTACCACGCCTGCACCTGTCGCCGCAGTCAATCAGCAAGGATGACATCGCTGACTGCAAGCACCTGTTTGACCTGGCAGATCAGCTGACGTACAACGCAGGGACGCCGAAGATTATTATCGGGCAAGACAACTGGCATCTGCTCCTAGCAACAGACATAAGAAGAGGGCCCCAGCATCAGCCGATAGCATCGTTAACTCCTTTGGGCTGGGTGCTCTAGGACGCTGGGACAGCAAGTGCACTACGTCAATCAACTGAATAGCGCCGAGGAAAACATAGACAAGCAACTTCGTGAATACTTCGCACTCGAGTCACTCATCATCAACCCATGCCGACCAGCTTCTGACCCGGAGAAGAGGGCGGAAGATATATTACAACGCAGTATAGTACAGTTGGAAGATGGACGTCTTCAGACTGCGTTGCTATGGAAGAGTGACGAGATACAGATGCCGGACAGCTACGCGACTGCGATGAATAGACTCGTATCAATAGAGAAAAAACTCGACAAGAATCCTGTACAGGAAAATAGCAAAGTCGAAGAGTGGCGCTGGGTGCCTACAAAAAGCAACATAGCCGACGCCGCCACCCGCGACGTCCCGACGCACTTTCACACCGACCACGAGTGGTACTGCGGCCCTAAGTTCCTGTACAACGACCCATCGACATGGCCGACCGAGTCACCAGCTGACAGTCAACAGACAGGCGAGGAAAAAACAATCACGCTCATACAAGCGGGCGCAGCAAACCTCATAGACGCCGTTCCCGACCCCGCTCGATTTTCAAAGTGGGAGCGATTGCTGCGCGCCACAGCCAGAGTACTACAGTTTATATCGTTGTGTAGAAAACAACGTACAGAAAAAACGTTCTACAAGCGAACAAGGAAAAATAAGGAAAACGATCCTGATTGGTCGAAGGCAGTGCGAGCGCCACGCACGCCTGCCGAAGCTGCGCGCGCCCAAATAAACACACGCAAGCTTATTACATTGGACGCGACATACATTCGAAGAGCAGAGAAGCTGCTAGTTCGTGTGGTGCAACAAGAAGCCTTTACACAAGAAATAGCCAGTCTCGAGAGCAACAAAACAGTCGCAAGTAGTAGCCGGCTGCACCCGCTGCGCATAGAACTAAACGACGGAGTTATAGTACTGCGTAGCCGCATAGCTGCTGTAGACAAAGTCGCTAAAAGCGTGAAGAGTCCACCTGTGTTAGACGGCGATCACCGCATTACACAGCTATATATAGACTGGACACACCGTAGCCTACAACACAGCGGCACCGAGCTCGTCGTGAATGAGGTCAGACAGCACTACTGGATTGTGCGCCTGCGCCCGACAGTCAAGCAAGTTATCGCGCGCTGCCTGCACTGCCGCATACGTCGCGCGCGCGCGCCGACGCCGGCAACCGGCGACCACCCGAAGACACGCCTAGCTCATCACCGCAGGCCGTTCACATACACCGGGCTTGATTATTTCGGCCCGCTGTCAGTCACCGTCGGTCGTCAGCATCACAAGCGATACGTGGCGCTGTTCACGTGTCTCACAACGAGGGCAGTTCATCTCGAGATCGCGCGAGTGTGATACGTGACTTAGAAAAGTGTAACACCGAATATCACGTCCCCGTAAGTTTACGAATACGAAACACTTAACAACGAATGCACGCTACCTCGAAAAACTTAACGCCGTAGCCATGTGAACTCGAATAACGAAATCTCTAATTCACCTAATACGAAACACTTAACAACGAATGCACGCTACCTCGAAAAACTTAACTCCGTAGCCATGTGATCTCGAATAACTAAACCTCTAAAAATCATCGTAAAAAGTCTTTATTCATATAACAATCAACCAAATCAAACATTAAAAAAAAATGTCATATTAGGTATGTGTCAATCAACCAAATAATTATATTTTTCATGACAATATAACCAACCAAATTGAACATTAAAAAAAAAACTAAAAAAAACCAGTTAACGTTTAAAATAGCACAAGTATGCAAGACCATCTAAAAATGTGGTTAAGTCCATAGTTTCCTTTTTTTCCAAATGTTTTTTTATTTTTTCTTCCCTATTTTCTTTTTTCTTTGATCTTTTGGTTTCTTGAGACTGCGAATTTAATTTTTCAACTATTAATTCTGTATGTTTTTGTTCCTTGTTTAATTCTTCAATGGTCTTACATAAATTCCATTTCTTTCTGCCCAATAGGGTGTTCCAGCGGTGGTGCCATGATTCCACCTCATTTTGTGTAATTGGAACAGTGGTTCCTATCGAGCTATTTACCGACCAGATGTCAGGCGGAAACAATGCAATTCCCATAACAATTATTATAAGAACTGGTTATACAGCTAATATTGTATTCCATGTACCCTCCAAGGAAAAATATAATTGATTGACACATAATTTGACATTTATTTTTTAATGTTTGATTCGGTTGATTGTTATATGAATAAAGACTTTTTACGATGATTTTTAGAGGTTTAGTTATTCGAGATCACATGGCTACGGAGTTAAGTTTTTCGAGGTAGCGTGCATTCGTTGTTAAGTGTTTCGTATTAGGTGAATTAGAGATTTCGTTATTCGAGTTCACATGGCTACGGCGTTAAGTTTTTCGAGGTAGCGTGCATTCGTTGTTAAGTGTTTCGTATTCGTAAACTTACGGGGACGTGATATTCGGTGTTACACTTTTCTAAGTCACGTATCACACTCAGATCGCGCACAGCCTCAGCGCGGACTCAGCTGTGTTGGCGCTGCGCAGGTTCGCAGCGCGACGCGGCTGTCCCACCGAAATTTACTCCGACAACGGCACCAACATGCACGGTGCTGACCGTGAGCTGCGTGAGGCCTGCCAGGAGGAGGCCAGCCGACGCGGCATCGCCTGGCGCTTCATCACGCCTTCCGCGCCTTTCATGGGAGGCGCCTGGGAGCGCTTAGTGCGGTGCGTTAAGACCGCGCTAGGCGCCACGCTGCACGAACGACACCCACGCGAGGAGGTCCTCGCGACGCTGCTCTGCGAGGTTGAGTACGTCGTTAACAGCCGGCCGCTCACCCACGTATCTGTGAGCGGCGATGACGACGAGTCCATCACACCAAACCATTTCCTGCTGGGCGGCTCGGCACGCCTGCCGAGCCCCGGCACATTCGACGAGCGAGACATCGACAGCAAGAAGCACTGGCGGCGCGCCCAGATACTCGCCGACATGTTCTGGCGCCGCTGGGTGCGCGAGTACCTGCCCGAGCTGCAATACCGGCGGGAGCCGCACGCCCGCGGCCCCGCGCTGCAGCTGGGCGACCCCGTCCTCATCGCCGACGGCAACCTGCCTCGCAACACCTGGCCGCGAGGCCGGATTGTGGCCGTGTACCCGGGCGCTGATGGTGAAGTTCGGACCGCTGATGTGCGCACCGCAGGTGGCATACTAAAGCGTCCGACGAAGAAACTCGTGCCGCTGCCTAAGTAACCGGGCAGTGCGGCATCACCGGCGTCGCGGCGCCCTCGCGCTATCACAGCGCCGTCGCTCACCGGAGATGCGGCATCGCTGCGAGCCAGAGCTACGGGTCATCGCTACGGGTCAACGCTTCGAGTCTCCACCTCGTGTCATCGTGTCATCATTCATCGTTTAATAGACTAAATAGTGATAGTGAAAGTGAAAGTGATAGTGCCTACACTCTGCCGCACGGCGGGAGAGATGTTCGCGACAGACGCATCCGTGCGCCGCGAGTGCAAAATCATAATGCCTAAGTGTTCGTTTTTTTTTTTTTTTTTTTTTTTTTTTTTTTTTTTTTTTTTTTTTTTTTTTTTTTTTTTTTTTTTTTTTTTTGGTATGGCATCTCGCAGTTCAGCCTAGGAGGCCGTGTACTGCTTAACCGGACTTTTCCCTGTGGATGCCTAGAATTTAAGGCCTCCAGCCAGGGGCGTAAAACAACTTATAAACTAAGCGACTGCGCTAAGGGTACCCCCTGTGGGGTCGAACCTCGGCTTAGGGCGTCGCTGGAGAGGCAGCAAGAGGACAGGCTGGATCATATGATCATTATTATTAAATGGGGAATTTAAAGCTACTGGCTCAGCTCGCGGGCTGGCTCGATGAGCAAGGGTCGGGAGGACAGAGAACGGGACGTCGCGGCGGACCTCGGCGGCGAGGTTTGTACGAACGCGGTTTGTATTTGTGTAGAGTGCTAGTGAGTTTACTACTCTCTTGGAGGACAGTTATCTCATCGTCAGGTTCTAGGAGGGCATGCCTAGGGCGGCGAATCCTACTGATGCGGGAGGGAGTATAGTTACTGGCTGACACGATAAGTGAGTTATCGTGTTTCTCAGCGCGTTCGAAGTACCGTATGGCGGCACGCTTCATATACTGGCGGATGGTAGGGATTTTTAAGTCGAGATGAAGAATCTCATTTCGAACATAATAGGGAGCTCCTGTGATTTTCCGTAAAGCACGGTTTTGAAGGGCCTGCATTCTGTGAAGGCGGCGATGACTTGCTTGTGCGAACACAGGGCAAGCATACATCATGATGGGGCGTATGCACGATACGTAGAGGCGTAACTTGCATTTGAGAGATAATTTGCTCTTTGAATTGAGCAAGAAGTGCAATCTGCCGTACACAAAGGCTGCTCTAGAGCGCACCTCACTTATGTGCTCGGCGAATGAGAGGCGCTGGTCTAAGATTACACCTAGATATTTGGCATGCTCCTTCCAAGGAATCGGCCTACCAAACATGGTGACTGACGGGGGCGCGGGAGGAAGCCTACGGCGAGGGCTCGAAAAGAGTATGGCCTGGCTTTTGTCGGGGTGGAGTTCGATTCTCCATAGCCTAGTCCAGACACCTAGGGTGTTGCAATAGGCTTGGAGATGTCTCACTATGGCGGCTGGGCTGCGGCCTGAGCAGTAGATTGCCGTGTCGTCGGCGAATAGGGCTAATTGAACATGCTTGTTCTTAGGAATATCGCTAGTGTATAGCGTGAAGAGGATGGGGGAGAGTACCGAGCCTTGTGGGACGCCAGCTTTTATAGGGTGGGCCGAAGAAAGAGTGCCGTCTATGCGATAGCGAAAGGTGCGATTCGACAAAAAGTCTCGTAAGATGACGACGAGACGGTCTGGGACACCGAGTTGGTAAAGCTTGTAAATCAAGCCATTGTGCCAGACTTTGTCGAAAGCCTTTGCTATATCGAAGAGAATCGTACCGGTGAGTTGGCCACGTTGGAATCCGTGGCTCACACCTTCCACGATGCGGTGGACTTGTTGGACACAAGAGTGATGGGTTCGAAAACCAAACTGTTCTAATGGAATAAGACTCTTTGCTTCGACGTAATCTTTGAGACGCTTATAGATAAGTATCTCGTAGATCTTGCCGAACACATTGAGTAAACTGATAGGGCGATAGCTGGACGGGTCTGATTTTGGTTTACCGGGTTTAGGAATACCGATTACGGTTGCCTCTTTCCATGCCTGTGGGAACAGGTTATGGGTCATGGCGCAATTGAAGATCGCGGTCATGAGCATTACGAGGGAAGCGGGTAGGATTTTGAAAACTTTATTGGTTATTCTATCTGGGCCCGGAGCTTTACGGGGTTTGAGACGTTTGATGATCTCTGCCACTTCGTCTGGAGTGACGGGAGGCAAGGGATCGTCGGGGTCTTCTTGCGGTGGTAGGGAGGATCTGCGCTCGACCTCGGCTTCGACCTTTAGTAGGTGAGCCGGGTCGACCGGTTGGGTACTAGGCGAGCATTGAGCCTCGAGGCTGTCGGCCAGACATTCCGCTTTTTCATCGTCCTCGAAGGCGAGGGAATTGTCGGGGCGTTTAATCGGCGGGGTGGAAGCTACTTCATCGGATTTGAGTTTCCTTTGAAGCTGCCAGAAGGCTTGATGAGTCGGCTCGAGTTCGCTCAGCGTCTTGTCCCAGCGCGTTTGACGCATCTCAGCAAGGCGTTCCTTTACAGCACGCTGTAAGTTACGCATGTGAGACTTGTTAGCGTCGCAGGGAAAAGTACTGTAGGCACGGACAGCCGCGTTCTTCTCGGTCACCAGAGCACGCACGTCATCCGGGAGCTTGAAGCGATGAAAGCTCGTCGCTTCAACTCTACGTGAACACTTGTCCACGGTGGATTGTACGTGCTCGGTGAACGAGCCGATCGCGCCCGTCATATCAGCGACTGAGTTGATTTCATCGGGAATTGATTCTAACTGGGCGGAGGAGGATTTCAAGCTTTCGCTTAGCATTCTCCAGTCCGTGACAATCTGGGTGGGAGGAGGGCGATCCGGGTCGAGTGGGCCTGAGCGCGAGGCTAGTTCCACTAGAACCGGTCTGTGGTCGGAGGTGAGCTCGTGTAGTACCTCGATCGAATGTAAACGTAGGTTTACGTTCTTGAGGAGCGCTACATCGAGAACGTCGGGAAGGTGGTCGACTATATTAGGAAAGTGAGTGGGATGCATCGGAGCGATGACATCGAAGTTGAGGGATTCACACTGATTGAATAGCAACCTGCCTCTTGGAGAAGTAGTGTTGCTATTCCAGGCGGGATGTTTGGCGTTTAGATCGCCTGCTATTATTACAGAGTCGCTCAGGCCTAGTAAGGCTCTGAGATCGTTCGTGAAAAGGATCGGGTCGTAGGACTGAAAGGATGAGGACGAGGGAGGGCAGTAGGCCGATACGAGAGTGATCGACTGGTGATGGGACATGGCTAGTCGACAGATCGAGGCTTCAATGCAGCTTAAGTCGGGGGGAGTGATCTCTACACAATGTAGCGATCTTTTATAATAGATAAGCGTGCCGCCTTTGTGGCGTGTGATCCTGTCATTTCTAATTAACTTATAGTTAGCTATATTAGGGCCGCGTACGCGCGGCTTTAGGAAGGTCTCTTGTACGAGAAGAATGTCTATCTTATGGGATTGTAGGAAGGCGGAAATCTCGTCGCGTTGGCCGAGAATACCGTTGGCATTATAATAGCCAAGCCTAAGGGAATGGGGTTTAATTTTGGATGTATTATCCATTTCTATTTCCTAAAGTGAGGCAGGTTTTGAACTGCCTGGGCGACGTCTGAATACTCCTGCATAACGGAGTAGAGTTTGATAAGGTCGCCATTGCTGGCGACTATCTCCCTCGAAAGTTGTTGAGCTCTGTCGCTCGTGAATACACTGAACGTGCTCAGTATAACGTTCATAGAACTGAGCCCTGATACTGGGCTAGAAGAGGGCGCGATCGCTTGCGCTTGCGCGGGCTTGGCGGCTATAGGAGCCGCGGGGGGCGCGGAGGGCGCGGAGGGAAGGACGGGAGGGACGCGAGGTAAGCTCGCGGGCGCCGCGGTGGAATTATTCACCGGGGCGGGAGTTGGATGGGGCTGAGTTGGCCTCAGGGTTGGAAAGGCTCTCTGATGGTTGAGAGGGTTCCATGGGGAGGGCCGTTGTGGGCTGAGACGCTCGGGAAGTTGAGCGGTAGGTAGCCTTGCTGATGGGCTTTCCCTTAGCTGGCGGGCGTTTGCACGCTTGGCCAGCTTGGGAGACGTTTTTGGGGCCTTTGGGCAGCCGCGGTAGTTGGCGGGATGGCCTGAGGCGCCGCAGAGTACACAGCTCGGAGGCTCGGTGCACAGAGTGCGGTCCTTGGGTCGCGGGCAGTCGGAGGTACCATGTTGGCCTAGGCATTTCACGCACCTAGGCTGGGCGAAACAGTTGCGCTGTGAGTGACCCCACAGTTGGCAACGGTGGCATTGTGATACAATGCCAGATCTATTTGGCTTCTCGATTGAGATGCCGGTTAAATTGCACACCGATTTGATGTTAAAAATCGGGTGGATTTTAGAAGGGGATGGCTCGCATACTACGAGCACCATGTCGAAGGCGTGGCCGCTGCGGGCGCGGTGCATCCTATGGACTTGCGTCGCCGGGATGTTTTGTGACTTAAGGTCACTTAAAATGTCATCCGAAGGGATTTCCTTCGGAATACGGGTAATGACGACCCGGAGAGGTTTTTCCTCAGGGAGGGAGTATGTATGGAACGAAATGTTCCTCGCTCTTAGCGCTTTAGTTATTTCCCTATAGTCGTCTGACGTAGGGAGGACGATTTTTATACCGTTGCCGGTATTGGAGGCCGATCTGTAGTTGATCTTACGATCAACACACAGCTTGGACACTTCGGTCCATTTCGCCTTGTCCTGTAAGTATACAGGCGGCGGAGGTTTGCTTTTAGGTGCGCTTTTGGGCTTAGCGGCACCTTGGGAGGAAGCGACCTGCGAGGTCGAGGGTGACGGGGCGGGGGATGCTGTAGACACAGCGGGCGGGCTAGGGAGAGGGGATGCGGCAAGGGCGATGGTCTTGCGCGCCTTGTCATTGTTTTTATTCTTTTTCCTCTTACCTCCCTGTACGACGGTGAAGTCGTCTTCGGAGGAAGAGGAGTCAGAGGGCTCGGAGGATTGAGCATCCTCTGGGACGGGTGAGGCAGAGCGGGAGGACGAGGTGTCCATGCATTCGGCGTCGACGTTGGACGCAGGTGCACTCGCCTGAGTTATTTCCATTGTCTGTGAGTAAGTGTTCGTGTATGCGCGTTACTATTTATACTCTAACAATTTGTGATGCGGGTAACGAGAAAAAAGTGCCGTGAGCCGCGCCGATGTGTGTTTTTCACGTGCACCCTCCTTCTAAATAAGTATAGAATTGTATTCAGTTTTTATAGTGTTTTGATTTGTAAATTATAGTGTTTTTCAATAGTAAATTGTAATAGTTTTATAGTGGTAGCCTAAGACCTACATAGTTGTGTATAATAAACATATAGTTCTGCCGTTTACGGCCTGATTTGCCTATGTAAACATTTCTCGATAGAAAAAATCCTAAACTTTCATTAGTGAAATAGTGTTTAACTGAAAGCCTAGGTCTCAGTATATAGAAAACAACTTACTTTATAGGAATATTGTTAATAGTTTAAGTTACAGAACAATAAATAATGTCTGTGTTTTGTCTTTCATTTTACATGCAAATTGTCAATACTAGGGCTTAGGTCACATCGATAGGATTACTATCGCCAGATAGCCCATGAAATGCCCTAACACACACTGCTTTCCGTATCGAGATAGCCCCCATAGTTTGTTTTTTATCTCGAGATAATGTTCATACAAGGGCTGATTTCACATAGTTTTCATAGTTTATTCGGTTATAGTGTTTTTTTTTTTTTTTTTTTGGTATGGCATCTCGCAGTTCAGCCTAGGAGGCCGTGTACTGCTTAACCGGACTTTTCCCTGTGGATGCCTAGAATTTAAGGCCTCCAGCCAGGGGCGTAAAACAACTTATAAACTAAGCGACTGCGCTAAGGGTACCCCCTGTGGGGTCGGACCTCGGCTTAGGGCGTCGCTGGGGAGGCAGCAAAGGGACAGGCTGGATCATATGATCATTATTATTAAATGGGGAATTTAAAGCTACTGGCTCAGCTCGCGGGCTGGCTCGATGAGCAAGGGTCGGGAGGACAGAGAACGGGACGTCGCGGCGGACCTCGGCGGCGAGGTTTGTACGAACGCGGTTTGTGTTTGTGTAGGGTGCTAGTGAGTTTACTACTCTCTTGGAGGACAGTTATCTCATCGTCAGGTTCTAGAAGGGCATGCCTAGGGCGGCGAATCCTACTGATGCGGGAGGGAGTATAATTACTGGCTGACACGATAAGTGAGTTATCGTGTCTCTCAGCGCGTTCGAAGTACCGTATGGCGGCACGCTTCATATACTGGCGGATGGTAGGGATTTTTAAGTCGAGATGAAGAATCTCATTTCGAACATAATAGGGAGCTCCTGTGATTTTCCGTAAAGCACGGTTTTGAAGGGCCTGCATTCTGTGAAGGCGACGATGGCTTGCCTGTGCGAACACAGGGCAAGCATACATCATGACGGGGCGTATGCACGATACGTAGAGGCGTAACTTGCATTTGAGAGATAATTTGCTCTTTGAATTGAGCAAGAAGTGCAATCTGCCGTACACAAAGGCTGCTCTAGAGCGCACCTTACGTATGTGCTCGGCGAATGAGAGGCGCTGGTCTAAGATTACACCTAGATATTTGGCATGCTCCTTCCAAGGAATCGGCCTACCAAACATGGTGACTGACGGGGGCGCGAGAGGAAGCCTACGGCGAGGGCTCGAAAAGAGTATAGCCTGGCTTTTGTCGGGGTGGAGTTCGATTCTCCATAGCCTAGTCCAGACACCTAGGGTGTTGCAATAGGCTTGGAGATGTCTCACTATGGCGGCTGGGCTGCGGCCTGAGCAGTAGATTGCCGTGTCGTCGGCGAATAGGGCTAATTGAACATGCTTGTTCTTAGGAATATCGCTAGTGTATAGCGTGAAGAGGATGGGGGAGAGTACCGAGCCTTGTGGGACGCCAGCTTTTATAGGGTGGGCCGAAGAAAGAGTGCCGTCTATGCGATAGCGAAAGGTGCGATTCGACAAAAAGTCTCGTAAGATGACGACGAGACGGTCTGGGACACCGAGTTGGTAAAGCTTGTAAATCAAGCCATTGTGCCAGACTTTGTCGAAAGCCTTTGCTATATCGAAGAGAATCGTACCGGTGAGTTGGCCACGTTGGAATCCGTGGCTCACACCTTCCACGATGCGGTGGACTTGTTGGACACAAGAGTGATGGGTTCGAAAACCAAACTGTTCTAATGGAATAAGACTCTTTGCTTCGACGTAATCTTTGAGACGCTTATAGATAAGTATCTCGTAGATCTTGCCGAACACATTGAGTAAACTGATAGGGCGATAGCTGGACGGGTCTGATTTTGGTTTACCGGGTTTGGGAATACCGATTACGGTTGCCTCTTTCCATGCCTGTGGGAACAGGTTATGGGTCATGGCGCAATTGAAGATCGCGGTCATGAGCATTACGAGGGAAGCGGGTAGGATTTTGAAAACTTTATTGGTTATTCTATCTGGGCCCGGAGCTTTACGGGGTTTGAGACGTTTGATGATCTCTGCCACTTCGTCTGGAGTGACGGGAGGCAAGGGATCGTCGGGGTCTTCTTGCGGTGGTAGGGAGGATCTGCGCTCGACCTCGGCTTCGACCTTTAGTAGGTGAGCCGGGTCGACCGGTTGGGTACTAGGCGAGCATTGAGCCTCGAGGCTGTCGGCCAGACATTCCGCTTTTCATCGTCCTCGAAGGCGAGGGAATTGTCGGGGCGTTTGATCGGCGGGGTGGAAGCTACTTCATCGGATTTGAGTTTCCTTTGAAGCTGCCAGAAGGCTTGATGAGTCGGCTCGAGTTCGCTCAGCGTCTTGTCCCAGCGCGTTTGACGCATCTCAGCAAGGCGTTCCTTTACAGCACGCTGTAAGTTACGCATGTGAGACTTGTTAGCGTCGCAGGGAAAAGTACTGTAGGCACGGACAGCCGCGTTCTTCTCGGTCACCAGAGCACGCACGTCATCCGGGAGCTTGAAGCGATGAAAGCTCGTCGCTTCAACTCTACGTGAACACTTGTCCACGGTGGATTGTACGTGCTCGGTGAACGAGCCGATCGCGCCCGTCATGTCAGCGACTGAGTTGATTTCATCGGGAATTGATTCTAACTGGGCGGAGGAGGATTTCAAGCTTTCGCTTAGCATTCTCCAGTCCGTGACAATCTGGGTGGGAGGAGGGCGATCCGGGTCGAGTGGGCCTGAGCGCGAGGCTAGTTCCACTAGAACCGGTCTGTGGTCGGAGGTGAGCTCGTGTAGTACCTCGATCGAATGTAAACGTAGGTTTACGTTCTTGAGGAGCGCTACATCGAGAACGTCGGGAAGGTGGTCGACTATATTAGGAAAGTGAGTGGGATGCATCGGAGCGATGACATCGAAGTTGAGGGATTCACACTGATTGAATAGCAACCTGCCTCTTGGAGAAGTAGTGTTGCTATTCCAGGCGGGATGTTTGGCGTTTAGATCGCCTGCTATTATTACAGAGTCGCTCAGGCCTAGTAAGGCTCTGAGATCGTTCGTGAAAAGGATCGGGTCGTAGGACTGAAAGGATGAGGACGTGGGAGGGCAGTAGGCCGATACGAGAGTGATCGACTGGTGATGGGACATGGCTAGTCGACAGATCGAGGCTTCAATGCAGCTTAAGTCGGGGGGAGTGATCTCTACACAATGTAGCGATCTTTTATAATAGATAAGCGTGCCGCCTTTGTGGCGTGTGATCCTGTCATTTCTAATTAACTTATAGTTAGCTATATTAGGGCCGCGTACGCGCGGCTTTAGGAAGGTCTCTTGTACGAGAAGAATGTCTATCTTATGGGATTGTAGGAAGGTGGAAATCTCGTCGCGTTGGCCGAGAATACCGTTGGCATTATAATAGCCAAGCCTAAGGGAATGGGGTTTAATTTTGGATGTATTATCCATTTCTATTTCCTAAAGTGAGGCAGGTTTTGAACTGCCTGGGCGACGTCTGAATACTCCTGCATAACGGAGTAGAGTTTGATAAGGTCGCCATTGCTGGCGACTATCTCCCTCGAAAGTTGTTGAGCTCTGTCGCTCGTGAATACACTGAACGTGCTCAGTATAACGTTCATAGAACTGAGCGCTGATACTGGGCTAGAAGAGGGCGCGATCGCTTGCGCTTGCGCGGGCTTGGCGGCTATAGGAGCCGCGGAGGGCGCGGAGGGCGCGGAGGAGGGGACGGGAGGGACGCGAGGTAAGCTCGCGGGCGCCGCGGTGGAATTATTCACCGGGGCGGGAGTTGGATGGGGCTGAGTTGGCCTCAGGGTTGGAAAGGCTCTCTGATGATTGAGAGGGTTCCATGGGGAGGGCCGTTGTGGGCTGAGACGCTCGGGAAGTTGAGCGGTAGGTAGCCTTGCTGATGGGCTTTCCCTTAGCTGGCGGGCGTTTGCACGCTTGGCCAGCTTGGGAGACGTTTTTGGGGCCTTTGGGCAGCCGCGGTAGTTGGCGGGATGGCCTGAGGCGCCGCAGAGTACACAGCTCGGAGGCTCGGTGCACAGAGTGCGGTCCTTGGGTCGCGGGCAGTCGGAGGTGCCATGTTGGCCTAGGCATTTCACGCACCTAGGCTGGGCGAAACAGTTGCGCTGTGAGTGACCCCACAGTTGGCAACGGTGGCATTGGGATACAATGCCAGATCTATTTGGCTTCTCGATTGAGATGCCGGTTAAATTGCACACCGATTTGATATTAAAAATCGGGTGAATTTTAGAAGGTGATGGCTCGCATACTACGAGCACCATGTCGAAGGCGTGGCCGCTGCGGGCGCGGTGCATCCTATGGACTTGCGTCGCAGGGATGTTTTGTGACTTAAGGTCACTTAAAATGTCATCCGAAGGGATTTCCTTCGGAATACGGGTAATGACGACCCGGAGAGGTTTTTCCTCCGGGAGGGAGTATGTGTGGAACGAAATGTTCCTCGCTCTTAGCGATTTAGTTATCTCCCTATAGTCGTCTGACGTAGGGAGGACGATTTTTATACCGTTGCCGGTATTGGAGGCCGATTTGTAGTTGATCTTACGATCAACACACATCTTGGACACTTCGGTCCATTTCGCCTTGTCCTGTAAGTATACAGGCGGCGGAGGTTTGTTTTTCGGTGCGCTTTTGGGCTTAGCGGCACCTTGGGAGGAGGTGACCTGTGAGGTCGAGGGTGACGGGGCGGGGGATGCTGTAGACACAGCGGGCGGGCTAGGGAGAGGGGAAGCGGCAAGGGCAATGGTTTTGCGCGCCTTGTCGTTGTTTTTAATCTTTTTCCTCTTACCTCCCTGTACGACGGTGAAGTCGTCTTCGGAGGAAGAGGAGTCAGAGGGCTCGGAGGATTGAGCCTCCTCTGGGACGGGTGAGGCAGAGCGGCAGGACGAGGTGTCCATGCATTCGGCGTCGACGTTGGACGCAGGTGCACTCGCCTGAGTTATTTCCATTGTCTGTGAGACAAAGGAATTAGGAACAATGGTCGAGTGCAGCTGGGCATCGACCATTGTTTTGGGGGTTACCGTTTCCGCTAATGCGGCGGTTTTCCCCGAAGAGACAATTATAGGCTCAACAATGGGGCGCGACACAGCTGCGCCGGCCTCTTTTGTTGAGCCGTTATCAATAATAAAATAGCGCGCTAGGCGCGGGTCCTTGATATCAAGGTTGCTAATCATGTCGCCATATTTGGCGACAATGTCTTGGTCCTTGAGGAGGACCTCGAAGAGGAATCGGTTATAGTGTTTCAGTCCTGAAGATATTCAGTGTGAGTTCGGTAGCGCACTTCATGGGGGGTCTGGCACCGTGCGTCCCATAACGCTCTCATGTACCATAGACCTGTAATATCGCTGTAAAATTGAAATGTCAAATAAACTGAGGTTGGTGGGAGGGACGAGGAATCGAGGCGCTCGTTAAGGTAAAGTTTCGAACACATTCGGTGCGCAAGCTCCGCCGTACAATCGTAGTCATCGGTATAGAATTTTAATAGTGCAAAATAGTAAATAGTGAAATAGTAAACAGTAGTGCGTCGAAGCTCGTCCCTTCAAGACTCCTGAAAAATATATGAAGACTTATTATTTCGCCGGCATTCCTGAACCCACAGTAGCAGAGAGTACTAAAACCAGTCTAAACGTATTAAAACCAGAGAGTACTAAAACCCGTCTGAACGTATTCTTGTTTCTCATACTCCTGTTTCTTATATTCCTGTTTCTCGCCACATCGAAAATACAGTCCACTCGCCCAGCCGTCCACGAACCAGCGACCGACGGGGCGTCAACGTCTCGAAGCCACCCATAGTTCCTGCTTCTGAGCTACGTCCGTCCCGCACAAAATAATAATGTTTACCTACTTGTTTTATTACATTATCTAAGTCTATGGAGATATTATATAAAATTGCTAGTTAATGTGATTAATTCTGTGTCAATTATCACTTTATCCAAATTGAGTAGATATTATAAATAATAGCTAGATAATATGTATAATATGCGGACTTATTACTTTGGCTGTAACAACGATACGATTTACAAAATACGAGCGAAATGACGAGTAGCTATCGGTACGCGCCTAAGTGTGGACGGCTCTGCCTGCCACTACTTGAGACCCTCGCGTTCGAGGGTCTATGTTTTTCTCGCCGCGCGTAGTCCGTCGCTGACAGCCTCCCCCTCATGCGTAGCACCTCCCTCCTGGTTCGGCGATTCTCCCGGCGCCTCCACCAGCACCAACAGTCTCGAAGTCGGCCGTCGCATCACGCCGCCCTTGGTAGTTATATCCACCACGCGTATTCTGCCGTCTGGACCGGGGTACACCGCCGCGATCTTGCCGCGCGGCCAGGTGCACCGTGGAAGTGTGCTATCCACGATGAGCACCACGTCGCCCACGCGCTGATTTGGCAGGCCGGTTCGCCCGCTGGTCCGTCTCGGCAGCAGAGTTGGCAGGTACTCGCGCACCCACCTTTGCCAGAAGTGGTCGGCAAGGCGTTGCGCAGTGCGCCAAGAGTGGCGCCCCACCAGCTCGTCGTCGGTGAAGTTCCCAATGCGCAGGAACGCCCGATGAGGAAGTGATTCGGCGTTAGCGCTTCTACTTGCCAATCCGCGGCCAAGTGAGTGAGTGGCCGCGAATTGACTATGTGCTTGGCTTCTAGCAGGAGGGTGTGAAGTACTTCTTCACGGGGATGACGCTCGTTCATTGTGGCGTCCAGTGCGGTCTTCACAGAACCCCATGTAGTGTAAGTCCCCCATGTGGGGAGCGCCAGGCGGAATAAACTTCCATTGTACGCCTAGCTTGGCGGCCTCTTCGCCGACGTCGGCTCGCAGCGTGGCCAATGTGTCAGTCAGCTCCTTGCTGGACCCACGAAGTTTGTCCCGTTGTCGCTATAGATGATCTGGGGCATGCCGCGTCGCTCCGCGAAGCGCCGCAAAGTCAACATCATGCTGTCCGTGGAGAGCGATGGTACGAGCTCCAAGTGCACGGCCCTGGTGGTAAGGCACGTGAATAGATTTACTAACAAAAGACGAAAAGATATAGTCTGTCCTCAAAATCACACCAAACATGCTTTCACATCAAAATTTTACCTGTTTCTTGGTCCTCTACTTTACAATAGATTGAACGCGAAAGCAAACATTTATGACTTGAATCAAGTAAACTGTAAAAAAGTACTGAAAGAAACTCTTCAAAAAATGTCCTACGATGATACAGAGAATTTATTGACTGTGCTAAAGTGACTTTGTTTATTATTTATTTTGTTTTTATACAAGTTTTGACTAATATTATATAATTTTTATGTGGTTTATAAAATTGATTTTGTTAATATTTTATTTTTATACTATTTTTGATAAATATTATTTATTTTAAATGACGTGTTAATTAAGAAACTAGATGTTAAGATATGGTAATACTGTAGTAGTAAATACAACTTGTCCACGATACAGATAGTTTACACATTTTAATGTACTATAGAATCCTTTTGATTATTTGTTAATTTTAAATTATTTTAGCTCTTCTCGCCTGAAACACAGGATATCCTAGTTCAGGCACGTAAGACTCTGATATAAGCTTATATTTAAGACTATGTAATTCATGCTGTAATGAAATTTAAATAAAAAATATTATATTATTATATTATAGAGCACCCCATCGCTTCTCCGTGCGTCGGCCCACGGTGATAGTCATGGGACCGAAATAGTCCACGCCGGTACAGGTAAACGGATGGCTTCCGTGCGCCAGCCTCTCTACCGGCAGGTCGCCGGCTGGTAACTCCGATGGCTGCGCCCTCCTGATCCTGCACCACTGGCAGCGGTGCTGCACAGCCCGCAGCGTCGCTCGCTCGAAGCCCGAGGACCCAGTAACTTTGCCGCAGCTCGTTGATCACCGTGGCGTGGTTGGCGTGGTTGAAACGCCGATGGTAGTGTTCCACGATGAGTCGCGCCACCTGGTGGCGCCCGTCGAGCTCCAGCGGACGCCGGCACGCAAGGCTAACACCTTGCACGGCGTCGATGCGGCCGCGAAGACGGATAAATCCGTCCTCGAGCGTCACGTCGAGGCGACGCAGCTGGCTGCCTCGCTCCAGCTGATGTTGTAGCCGGAGGTTGCGGAGGTCATCCGCGAAGCTCTCCTGCTGGCTGCGCGCCAGCAGTAGGCGCTTCGCCCGCTGCAACTGCTCCACGCTCAGAGGCGCAAAGCGCGTGCCAGGCGCCTGCGCGGTGTGTGGCGCGCGAGTAGGCGCGCGCCTCGGGCCCGCCTTGCTCCAGGCGGGGTCGTGGCAGGCGTGCGCATGCACGCGCTGCCTGCACAGCTGCACGAACTGCAGCACGCGCGCAGTCGCGCACAGCAAGCGCGTCCACGCGCTAAAGCGCGCCGGGTCGGGCGTAGCGTGCGCGACGCTCTGCACCGCCGCCACCACGTCGCTCGCCTTCTCTTCACCGGTCGGCTCGGCCTTGAAAGACCGCCTGGCCGGCCAGTCACCTTCATCTAAGGCGAGAAAGCTGGGACCTGCGAACCACCTGTGATCAGCATTGAATGTTTCAGGTACGTCACGCGTCGCATCATCGGCTGGGTTGAGTGCTGTCGGCACCCAGTGCCACTCCTGCGGGCGCGTCAACTCTTCGATTTCCGCCAGTCGATGCTCGACGAACGTCTTGAATGTTCTAGGGTCTGTTTTGATCCAGGATAACACGACACTGGAGTCTGTCCAGTACATCTTTCTTGTAACATGTAAATCCAGTTCTTCTTCGATTGAGCGTGCTAGCCTGCTGCCCAGTAATGCCGCTTGCAGTTCCAACCTCGGAACCGACACTGGTTTGAGTGGCGTTACTCGGGCTTTGGCAGCCACTAAACCAATATGGTATCTGCCGTCTGCAGCACTGGTCCGCCAGTACACTGCGACTGCATACGCTTGTTCACTTGCGTCGGTGAAGGTATGTCTGTGATGAAGGTACCTCTTCCAGGCAGCGTCTTCTCTATCTTCGATCGTCTGGTCCCATGCTACGCCACTGCGCATTTCCTGCAGCAGCTTTTTCCCCTGGATCAACACGGGCAATGCCAACCCCAGCGACAAACGTCGACATAACTGCGCTGGTCACCTCCCGCTTCGTTGGTACTCTGGTACCCGAAGCTATGTCTTCCGGCGTGTTTCTTAGGTTAGCGTCTTTTCCTCCTTTTCGCCTAGGTTTACCTCCGTTTTGACAGCGCTGTTCACATCAACTAGCTCATGTAGAAGCCCCGGCCTGTTTGACGCCCAGCCGCGTAGCTCGAAACACGCTTTCTTGTGTATGGCGTCTACCTGCGCCATTATCGTTATCAAATCCTCCTCCGAGTGGAAACTATGGAGGTAATCATCCATGTAGTGGTTATCGATAATGGCCTTGGCCGCGGCGGGGTATTCGCTAGCGTACTCTAACGCGTTTTTTATTTTTCACATAGATAACCGTGCTCGGTGACGACGTCGCCCCGAATACGACTGACGTCATTCTATACTGCGTAGGCGTTTTATCTCGATTGTCGCCTCGCCAAAGAAAATGTAGGCTGTCGCGGTCTTCCTCCCGTGTACGTACTTGCAGGAACATCTCTTTAATATCTGCCGCGACAGCATACGGACCTCTCCTGAACTTTAATAGTACTCCGAACAAAGATTTCAACAAGTCTGGCCCCGGCAGTAACACGTCGTTAAGACAAACGCCGCGCGATCTGGCGGCGGCGTCGAACACTATGCGTACTTTCTTTCTTAATGGGTGTGTTACCGCGAAGTGTGGTAACTACCACTGTTTGTTATTTTGTTTATTAGTGCATGCGGGCGCCTTTTCAGCATAACCGTTCTCTAAGTTGTTTATTTGCGCGGTGTATTCCTTCCGTAACTGCGCGTCCTTATCGAGTTTGCGCTCGATGTTTTTGTGACGGTTAAAGGCAGACGCGTAACTTTCCGGCATTTGCGTCAACTCATTGCGCCACAGAAGGCCGGCCTCGAACCGTCCGTCTTCTAGGCGTTTGCACGTGCTCTCTAGAATGTTAGTCGCCTGTGCCTCGACGTCAGTGCTGGGTCGCCTTGGTTCTACGCCCAGCGATTCGATGGCGAAATGACGTTTCATCGCCTCGTGCATCTCTTCGTCGACGGTGGACACATGCGACGTAATATTTATGAAGTTAACCGGTCGCGCCGCGCCTACGTCGGTACCGTGTAACACCCATCCGAGGTGAGTGCGCGACGCTACAGGTTGACCCGGTTGACCTTTTTCAACCTCCCGCGACACAATGAGATGCCAGTTATCTTGCTCTATCAGCAAACGCGGTGATTCAGGTGCGTAACACAACTCGTCGACTAATTTACTTAAGTGTTTACATGCACTGTTATTTATCTGACTGGCGAACACACAAATATCCCGCGGATTGTTACTTATGCGTTGCAACGATCTCACTTTGTCCAACTCGGCGAGCACCAGTGCGTCTGGCCGGCCGAATCGCCTCTTGAGGGCGAGCATTACTTCAGCTGGTGCTGCCTCTGAGTAGAGCAGGCTTTGATCGCCTTTCTGGCTGTGCCGCGCACAGCCCGTCGCAAGCGCGCCATGTTCTGCGCCTCGCTGAATAAGGACGCGGTGTCTTCATACACGACCCGGAACGCCGTCCACTCACTGCTGCAGCCATCGAATGTGGGAAGCTCGTGCAAGTACTTCGGCGCTGACGCTGCTCCGCTCCTCCCGAAGGCGTCCCTTAGGGCGGCTGTGAGCGCTTGCACCTCGATCGACGCACTCCCCGACGTCGCCTCTTCTTTGGCTGTGACTGGCTGCTGCTTGACGACCGCTCGCTCCGGACTTTTCTGCCGCGCCTCTTGCATGGCGCTGTCTTGTAAGACAGAGGTCCTAATCCAATCTTGGACCTGGGCAGTCTTCTCTTCCGCGTCGATCTCCAAGTCGGAGTCTTCTTCACATTGCGCGAGTTCCAATCTGACGCGAGCCAACTTGGTCGCCGCCTGAGCTGCTTCTAGCTCTCGGCGCGCGAGTTCTTCCTTGGCTTCCAGCTCGCGTCGTCACGCTGAGGAGCTTGACGTCCTCACGCTCTTCGCTATGCGACCAGCACCCGCCGGCTTCTTCGAGGTGGTTCCCCCCCCCGACCCCCGACTTCCGGCGTTTGATGTGGTGGTTTTCTGGTCTTGTCTTCGGCGGGCGCTCTTCTCTGCCTTGACGCCGCCGTGGTGACTGTAGTCTCCGTCGCTTCTGTTGTGTCGGCTGTGGTGCACGCTGTGGTATCCGTGGTCGATGTGTATTCTGTTCCCGTCGTGCCGGTGGACGCCGTTGCGGAAGACGCCTCTTCTGACGTCGCTCCCCCCGTAGCTGGCGGAGCATCGGAGCATCTTCATCACGCTGTACTGGCGGCCGCACCGGGACGCTCTTCTGAGATCTCGTGACCGGCATCTTCTGTTGCAGGTTCCTGCTCGAAGGACCAGCTGTTTCGGCCACCCATAGATGTTGTTAGTCGGTGGTCAGGGACGATCTCCCTAGTTGGTGCGACGCAATAAGATGTTAAGTTCGCCGCTTACGCCGCATCCCGCGCACCCTGCTATGCGCCGAAGAACAGAAGATAGGTCGCGATCTCTTGAACGCCAACAGGACGGGATAAATAATACACAGCTTGATTATAGAACCAGCAGCCGGACGCGACGTGTTGTTTCGGCGGAGACTTGTAGCGAAGTGACTGCGTGGGCGTCGCAGCCCGCCTTTTATGTCGCGAGCCGCGAGCCCCTACCGAAACAGACACGGGCGCCCGGTTTGCGTGGGCGGTTTTATTATTTCACCAATAGATTCTTAGTATTTGTGTACATGTGTATATAATTCTACTTATAATCTAATCAGTCTTACAATAAAGCGTGTATATTTGCTAGTTAGAACTAATAATTTCCCCTAATAAGAATCTAACTGGTTGTATATTTAGCGTATACACTGGGGCTAATTTAAAGTCCAATTACAAAAATATGTGATTTATTCAAGAGCGTACAGGAGACATGACAGCTAGTGAAAGGAGTGAATTATAAAGAATGATACAATGGCCGCGGTGACCGGTGAATGGTGTACGAAATACGCTTGGCAAAATATTCTTATTAAGTTGTCGCTTGATGACAACCAATGCATTTAAATTTATTAGGCGTGAGGCAATAGCCGCAACATATTCCCGGCCCTTGAAAATATCTAAATGTTTAGCTCAAAAGTGGAGTTTTTCACAAGATCTTTACGTATGTGCCTCCTGCAGGAAACGACTTTTGACTGAATCTCCTCCAGTAGCTAATGAAGACATTGTGCAATGCAGTCAAACATCTAGTGAACCTTCGCAAAACATTGAAGATGAGCCGTTTATTCCCGAAGATAAGTTTAAACATATTTCCACCCAAACCGACATATCCATAGAAAACGAAGAAATTTTAAATCAGCTAAAAGAGAAATTCAATCATCCTTCTACTTCTACTTCTATGAAGACTATGATATTAACAATAGCACCCACGTCATGGAGTGAAAATTAACTTGCAGAAGAATTTGGAACGTCCAGGCGACAAGCAAGAAAAGCAAAACAACTTGACGATCAGTTCGGTATCTTATCCTCTCCGAACCCACGCGGTGGTCGTAAACTACCAGCCGGAGACGGAGAACTTGGTTAAAGATTTTTATCTACGAGAAGACATTAGCCGCATAATGCCTGGCAAAAAAGATTTTATATCTCTTAAATTAGACGATGGAAAAAGAACGCATATACAGAAACAGCTCCTTCTCTGTAATATTGACGAACTTTATCAGAGGTTTAAAGATGAATACCCTAACATCAAGGTAGGCTTAACAAAGTTTTTTACACTAGGACCCAAACAATGTATCCTCGCAGGCGACTCCGGAACACATATGGTATGTGTTTGTACTTACCATCAAAACGTGAAATTGATGTTGAATGGAGGAGACATTGCTAATCTTACAGCTGGGTCTGCTATGCAACTTTCATCTTATAAGGATTGCCTTCGCCAGATGATGTGTCCCAATCCAACACTGACGTGTCATTTAATGACTACTAAGACACCGCCAAATGAACGCTGTAATTCTTGTCCAGGCCTAAGTGCAATTCGAGAGCATTTAAAAATACAATTTGATAACAATCAAGTCACAGAAGTGCAGTTTGAAAAATGGGATGGCACAGACCGCTACACGATATCTACTCGACTTTTATCTTCTGATAGTTTTGTAGATGAGTTATGTGACGCTTTGAACCTTTTGAAACCTCATGCTTACATTGCAGAGCAACAGGCGGTTTATTTTAAAACTCTTAAGGAGACTATCGATGAAGGTCAAATTCTCGTACAATGTGATTTTGCAGAAAACTATAGTTTTATTGTCCAAGATGCTGCTCAATCCTTTCATTGGAATAATGCACAGGCAACGCTTCTAACGTCAGTTTTTTACTACAGAGATGGTAATGAAGTAAAACACGGAAGCATTGTTATGATTTCTGACGACCTGAAGCATGACACAGCCACCTTTTATGCTTTCCAAAAGCTACTACACAAGCATCTTTTAGAAAAATCGATAGTTGGATCAAAAATTATATACATAACTGACGGGGCTTCCCAACATTTTAAAAATAGATTTAACTTTGTGAATCTGTTTTATTACAAAGAAGACTTTAATGCAGATGCAGAGTTGCATTTTCATGCAACATCTCAAGGAAAGGGGCCATGCGATGGTCTAGGGGGGAATCTGAAACGTTTAGCTGCGTGTGCAAGTTTACAGTTACCTCCAAGTAAAGCAATTATAACACCAATGCGATTATATGAATGGGCAAAATCATCTTTAAAACAAACCGCCATTTATTTCTGTTCTAAAGATGATATAGAGCGTCAGAGAATTTTTTTGGAACCCCGGTTTGCGTCTTTCAGGAACCAAAAAGTTTCACAGCTTCGTTCCAACAACCGCAGGCCTTCTTGTAAAGAGGACCAGTTCTGCCATAGATTCCCATTGTAAAATTGTTAAAATTACAAAATAAACAGTTCTTGTGCTGTACCAATGTTGTTTTATTATGTTTGAACTATTTTATCACAGAATTTATACAAGCCATTTTATTTGACGCAGACCAACCGATCTAAGCAAGTGTTACATATGACGCCCCTTGCGACGCGGGTGTATATTATTCAACGTACCGCCTAAACTAATAGTGATCCCATTTTAAATTTTCTAGTGTACTTTCATTACCATTTAATCTATATTTTGAAAGAAAAAAAAAATTAAAAAATTGGTCGAAGTGACTGTAATTCTGGTTTAAAAAGTTTACTTCCGGTTTTGGGCATCATTTTTTTTTTAATTTTTGATTTTTTTTACTGTCAAAAAGAACAGTATATTTTTAATATGTATCGCTATGTAAAATATTTTATAGTAGATTTGTTATATTAGAAAAATTATTTTCGAAAAATTGTAGTACCAACCAACAACAATTCTTTTGAAACCTATAACTTGGTAAATATACACTATACAAAAAAAATATTTTGCGTACACATTCATACCTACTAGAAGTACAAATGGGCCGAATGTGGTCGATTTTCAGAACCTCACTTTTTTTTTTCTTGTCCGCTTCACTTGAAATGTCCCTTATACCTGTACTTCTAACTTGAAATTCCAAAAGGGAAGCCGACAGGAATCGGCGTAAAGGGACGCCTCGCCACTGGCTCGTGCACTATAATGTCTTGCGCAGCTGGCTGATCTCCTTAAATGAGAACAGCCGCCGTGGCCGAAATCGGCCGTGGACGCCATTGTTTAAAATTACATTACTCCCCCATGTACCACTTAAGGCGACGCTGGTTCCTACAAGATCGACAGTGTTGCTTTAACTCGCGCCACTGACGCTCTATGGTATTCGTGTGAATCTTAACCCTGATGTTACGTGCACTTACATAGCTACGTATGGGTGTGTCCCTACACCTGACATTCCTACCTGGGGACGGTACTCCTAACGAAGCGTCAACCGGAATATCAAAGGTCCCCGCTACAAAATTCTCGCTATGATTCACCGACGAATGACCCCTCATGCCCAAGCGTAAATGTATATTGTCATATGCTCGGTGCATGTCCGACATTATATGTATAGATGCCTGTGCGGACATTTGCCTCGACAATTTTGTTTTTTTTTTTTTTCAATCCATATCTAGTAGCATGGATTCGTTGCAACTTATTTTAGCTCGCAAGGTGAAGACAGTCAGAAGTGATAACGGCCTGGAGTTTGTGAACAGGTATGTGAAGGAAATGTTTACAGGACGTGGAATAACACACCAAACTACAGTACCATACACTCCAGAGCAAAATGGAAAGGCTGAGAGAGAAAATAGAACATTTGTGGAAGCGGCCAGGACAATGATACATGAGATAAATTTACCAAAGAAATTATGGGCCGAAGCCATAAATACTGCAGTGTTCGTGTTGAACAGGACTGGGAAGAGTCACGAGGATGGGCGATCTCCATTTGAGGTATGGACTGGAAAAGCATATACTATCCATAAGTTGAGGGCCTTTGGTACAGAAGTATATGTACACATTCCAAAAGAGAAGAGACTGAAGTGGGATCCGAAAGGAGAGAAGGGATTGATGGTCGGATATGAGGAGGATGTGAAAGGTTACCGTATTTACTATCCTGAGAGGAATGTAGTAGAAACAAAAAGGGACATTGTGTCCTTAAAGCAAGAAGAGAAGGAGAAGCATCAAGTGAAGAAAGGTGAAGGGCAAACTGTGGTGTCCTTAAACCTTGAAGAGGACACAGTGCAAGAGAATAGTCCCGAGACAGATATTGATAAGGTAACAACCCATGACCACAATGAGATAGAGACATCCCACATAAGTAGTAACTTAGGAGACAACTCTAAAGTAATGAATCAATCAGAAATGTTCTGCAATGTGATAAGAATTTGAAATGAAATGTTGGTTACACGGTAGATGGTAACTTCGAGCAGAATCAGGAAATAATGAACAGCTTTTTCACTACATTCTGTACTATGTGTTTTATTTTGTGATATCAAATCATCAGACTTCTACTAACTAAAATTCACCTTTTTACCTTTTGGAGCCCTTACCGCGATAACTCTTTCTAACAATAATATTGTAGGCACCTTTGTGCCTATATCCTGTTTTCATAAATGTGTTCTTTCATATCTATTTCTTCACTGTTGATTGATATAAATCGATTAAGTCATAGCTACACAGTATTCGCGAAATCGAATGAAACAAGGAGTTGAATGACCTTTCCTGATGATGACATTCAATTCTAAGCAGAATGGAGTATCCCAGTCAATTTATAGAGAAAAATCTTGCAATAAAGAAAATATAGGTATAGTAAGTTCAACTCAGTCGTGCGCGCGGCCTTATGTGTGGGTAACCCTTGTACATATACAGTGACTTTGTGTGCGTGACAAGAGGTACAGTCGGGTACAATACAGTTATTTAGGGGTTGTAAACGGGTGTTTAAAGAAAAACAGTTATTACGTGATTTAATGTTTATTTATTTACCTCTATAATGATTATGAATCGCTATTTGAAAAATCAAATGATGAATTTCGGATTCGCTACTCTCCAAGGTGAATTATAAATTCTGACTCTATGTCAAAATGTCTATAGTATTCTTCTTTTTTCTTTTGTACATGTCGACAAGTATTACGCCACATCCCTTCATCATTTTGACTTAAACGTTCATTTATGAGTTTCATTATTTTGTTATTTTGGTCGACATTATGCGAAGCAATATAACTTTTTAAAATTCCCCACACATTTTGTTTACATTATTATACTAGATTATACCTCTTTTTACATTCTTAGTCCACACTTTTATTTATTGTCCGCGTACCCCGAGCTAGAAAATATGTACTTAAGGAGTATTTAATTCTTAGATACTGTCAATGTCAATTTGAAAGTAAATAATGAAAAACTATATTTAATAATAAAAAGCTTTGAATGTTGTTTTATTTTTTGAAACGCTTTATCTGACTCCTTAATAATTTCTCCATGAATAACTAGTATTTTCGTAAACGACTGTACCCATAAGAAAAAGTGATAAGAATACGTCATGCTCGGACAACGTCACTGTCACACGAATGAAAGTTGTATATTTACAAGCCGACGCACACATAGGGCCGCGCGCAAATCTGAGTTGAACTATCTATAAATGCTTATAATGTACTTACAGCGTACAAATAAAGAAGAAAGTCGTTACTTTTTTTGTCGTGATTACAGTGATTACTTGCCATGCAGTGAAGAACATCTATTGGACGAAATTGTTTCACCCGTAGAAAAGGAAAGGTGTAGGCGTGAGCGTAAACAAATTGATTTCTACAAGTGTAATAATGTGCAATTGGACCTAAGTGAGTGTGATCCCACCACATATGGTGAGGCCACATATGGTAAAAAGTTCAGAGCGGTATGCACGCACACCTACCAAAAAAACTCAGACCAGAGGAAAGGAACAAAATTGACTTATGCCTTTTAAAAGTGATTGTGTACAATTTTCAACCCTTTTTAATTGTAAATGACATAGGTTTTCGTGAGTACACGCATGCATTGAATCCTAATTATGAAATACCGGACCGAAAAACTTTGTCAGTTACTCGTCGCCAAAAGTGTATGAGAAGAGGCTAGAAGAACTCAAATCATTCGTCCAGATGAATGCAAAATCAGTTTGCATTACAATTGATTATGGGACTTCCCGTACTATGGACAGTTATATGGGTATAACGGCGCTCTTCATGACGAAAGACCCTATTGAATTGAAATCAGTGCTGATTCAATGTGGCGAATCGGAAGGTCATCATACCGGTATAAAAGTACATAGAGAACTGAAACGGTTATTAGAAAACTGGGGTATTTACGAGAAAGTCAACTTTTTTGTCACTGACAATGCCTCTGGAGAGTGCCGCTAAATATTTTGAGTTAGATGGCTGGGTTCATTTTGGATGTTTTGCGCATAAACTGAACCAAGACGCACTTGCCGAAATAGAAGTTACTGTAGAGAAAGTGCAAAGAATTATTGTGAACCACTTCAGAAAAAGCACTACTATATCGAAAGAAAAAATATTAAAATACCAAACAAACCAACAAAATGTAAATCAACCCAAAAGTGTTATAAAATCGGTCCCTACACGTTGGAACTCGGTTTATCTTATGCTGGATAGGTTCGTAGAGATAGGAGAATCGTTGCGAGCTACCATTCCTAATTTAGGAACCGATCTTCCAATAATAACAATGGAAGAGTGGAAGTGTATAGAACTGTGTCATACTCAAACCCTTATCTCAAATCAAATCTCTTTATTTTCAGGCTGCATAGGCCCATAGATATATACCTTGAAGACTAACTTTATAAACTTTTTTCTTAACTGGAAGCTTCAACACGAAATAATTAAAATTAGTGGTTCCAAGTTTTTATGTGTCTTTTTTCTATGGAGTTTTAACAATTGTTTCAAAATATTTGAAAACAATAATTATCGATAATTTTCGTATTCAAAGTAATCGTGTTAATAGTATATCAACCATTAATTTAGCACACACTTCTTAACTTACTACTATATTACTCGGTAACTATGCCAAAAAATTGGGTTCCATGTGCAAATGTTACTTTTTTCGATGGAATCGGTTCAAAACTTATGACGTATATGTGTAAATGTAACTTTTTTCTTTGTTTGATACAGAGATATACCTTTTTTCCAACTCAAAATTTCCGTGAAAGCCTAACAATATGTAAATTATTTTTCTATTTTTAGTTTATGCAGACCTTTTTACAACAATTTCACGCCATTTCATTTTATTTACTTTTGTTATATTACGAACTAGCTTTTGCCCGCGACTTCGTTCGCGTGGAATAGTGGCATCCGGCAGATTTTTGGTTTGAACAATAGATGGCGCTGTATGTCCGGAATAAATTGTATCTATTATTTTTATTTTTTTTGTAATAAAAACTATCCTATGTCCTTCTCCTGGCTCTAAGCTACCTCCCTGCCGGTTTTCAGCTAAATCGGTTCAGCCGTTCTTGAGTTATAAGTGAAGTAACTAACACGACTTTCTTTTATATATATAGATATATATTATTTGTTTTTAGAAACCGGCACGGGCAATCATGAAGTTTTAGTAACGTCACCAGTGCCAGAAGGAGCTGAAAATATTCAAAAAGACCTCTCCGAAGTATGGGAAGACGTGTTTGGATCTACTGATGACAAGGTCACAGACAATCAGTTATCTCAATTAGGTCCTGTACAAAATAATGTATCAACTAATGCTACCGACACATCGAGCTCTATATTAGTTCATGTTGCTGAAAATTCTGATAACCAACAATTTTCGCACATGCTTGACAATAACAACGATCTAACGCCTTTTGCGCTTGAAGCACCGTCTAGCTTTGAAAACTCACCAGCTATCAGCTTTGGCGACCTCCCTTCAATTCCGACACATTACATTAATTCTACGCCTATGCGTTCTCCTTTAAATACTCATAAAAATTGCCATGATGCCTTCTGTCCAACTCATGATGATGACCACTGGACTATGTCACCATCAACTAGTAATGCCCATAGCACTACTAACTATTACAGTGACGATGAACTCTCTGCTCCCACTGATCAAAGTGATCCCACTGATCAAGAAAAATAAGCATACAATACACATTTGTCGAATAAAAATGAAGCTCGTAAACTAAAAAATATTGACAAACGTGATGCTGTTGAATCCAGTGGTAAAATTTTATCTGCTGTTTTTGATTTTCAAAAAGTTGGATGGACCTCGCTGGAGAAGTTGCCGGCGTTACTGCAAACTCCGTTGAAGTCCCCGTTGAACCCCGTGACCCTCAATATGAGTGAAAAAGACAAACTTACCTGGGAAAAAGGGAAGTGGACGGGAAGGAAGTCTGCCGACGACGGGGCACTCGAATGCCGGCCGGCCAGCGGGACACTTTCTCCGCACTTGCTTCGTATTGTCTTTTCACGAGTCCGGGTGATCGAGGCACTAACAGACAGCACTTCTAGCGAGGCTTTTCATGGGTTTTTCATTGATTTTTATCGCGCGACGAACCGCGGGCGATACCAATTTTTTGACTTTCCCAAAAAGAAGTGAAACAAAAGCGAAATCCGTCATGGCAGGAAAAAATAAAAAAGAAAGAAATGAGGAAATGACCAAGAAGTCTGAACAGTTATCATGTCCCCATGGTCAAGTCAGTCTGTTTTATTACAAGTGTAAATTATCTTGCTTGGATTTCACCATTTTTGATATGGGTAGGGTAGGGTACCTATTGTTATAAATGGGACGAAACGGTGGCAAAGCGAGGAGCAAATGAAGTGGGCAGTTGCTTACTGGATTTTATAGAGCAAAATGTACAAAATGGTGTTAAGGAATTTCGCTTTTGGTCGGACAACTGCGCCGGGCAAAATAGAAACCGTTTTGTGTTCTTTCTTTACACTTACTGTGCCAAAAAATGTAATGTGTCAATAAAACATAGGTTTCTGGAAAAAGGGCACACACAAAACGAGGGGGATAGCGTGCACGCTCTCATAGAAAAAGAGGCTGCAAAAAAAAACAATATATACTCCGGACGAATGGCGTTTGTTTGTCCGCTGGGCTAAATGTACAGGAGAACCGTATAAAGTCCGGAACATGACAGAATAATAAGGTATGGAGTAAAAACACAGAAAGGGTTAAAGAAACGTGGAACTGTGTGAAAGAAGTATTTGTAGATAAATTAGAACGTAACAAGCTACTGTATAAATGTGAGCATACAGAAACCGAGTATAAAACTGTTACTATAACTTCAAATACCCGCCGCAATGCTGTATCTTCTTTACCGACTTTAGAAGTAGCTTATAAAATGCCACTCAAGTTATCCAAAGACAAACATAAGGATCTCATTAGTTTAGTTAATTTAGGAATTATACCGTCTCAACATGCAGATTTCTTTAGATCTTTACCATGGAATAACAATGAAAATAATGATGTTGTTAGTAGCGATAGTGAAGAATAATCTATACTAATATTATAAAGCTAAAGAGTTTGTTTGTTTGTTTGTTTGAACGCGCTAATCTCAGGAACTACTGGTCCGATTTGAAAAATTCTTTCAGTGTTAGATAGCCCATTTATCGAGAAAGGCTATAGGCTACTTTTTATCCGGGTCCGTGCCGAGGTTCCCACGGGATGCGGGTGAAACCGCTGGCAGAAGCTAGTATCAGCAATATTTTAATATGTACTAAGGATTTTTTTTTTTTATAACCTACTTTCACATGTCTTTTGATTGGTTATTGTTGATTGGAAGATTTATATTTTGATTTTTAATACAATGGTGTTATTTTTAACCAATTATAAAAAAAAAATGAGTTTGTGTTTTTTGAGTTAACTGCCTACTTTGTTAATTGTTTATAAAGTTTTATACTCTTTATTGATATTGTCACGTTTAGCGTGTGGACGGTTTAGATTTTAAATTAAACCCCACATTGTGAACATAAAAATTTATTTCAAGGTCGCGATTCGAATGCCCGTCAGCAAAATTAATTTCGTTATATGGAGGTAAAGCGCGCTAGCACTGTCCTGGCTTCACGTGGAGAGAAGTCCGTTGATGACGCTCAGCCGAGGAGGCGCTTCAGGGTGGACGACCCGCAGATGGTGATGCAGTATGGTAGAGGGTAATCGGTGCACGGTGCCTCTCGGTGCCTGTCGACGTTTGGCCAACGGATCAGCCGTGGCCCGGAGTTTAAGCCGAACTTTGAACCCGAACTTTGGACCCTGGAATTTACGTCCATTCAAATAAATGTCCATTTCTGATTGTCCTCCTCTGACTGTGTTTGCCGCGGAAGCAGGAAGCAGAAGCTCAGTGCGCTTAAGGCGAATGTGTGCAAATTCACAGTCAGAATCGGAGTTTACAGAGAACAGCTGAAATGTAATTTTATATAAAAATGTATAAAACATATAAAAAAAAATAAGATGCAGGGATAAGCAAATGAAAAGAATAACCCTGACTGCTTATGATGATAAAAAAAAAAGGCTACTAATGATGCTTCAATGTGCAAAGCAAGAAAAGATGAAATCTGCAAGTCATTTGCCAACGGTCACCCAATAGGTGGGTGGTAGCAATTACACGAATTGTTCAACACTTACCCAATACGGGGAGATGCACTGATTCTACAATATAGAGAATAAGTTAAACGAAGTTTGAAAAATATGTTTTCAAAATTATAAAATAAAACCGTTAAGGCTCCTTGTCTTGTCAAAATCGACAACCTGAGGGGGTGAGGTACGAGCCCACTGCGGGGCGCCGCTCACGTTTTCGCCGATACGAAAACAGTCGACAACTGATTTTTGACATAACTCATATCCTTGCCTGTGTTCACTGGTTGGAATAAGGTAGTCAGTAGGTAACTAAACTTTTTTTAACAAATAATAATCTTGCAATGATTTTCTTTAGATTTTTTAGAAATCGCAATCAAATGATTCACATTATTTATGTTCCCAAACAGACGTCTCTTTTATAATTTTGATTAATAATTCTACGAAGGTCAAAATAGATATACGGATTTAAGACATGGTAAGAGATAAGAGTTTTGATAGATTACAGGTAAATTTGGATTTTTAATAAAAACTACTTAAAGGATAATGGGCAAATCTCTATGGAGCCCGGGCTATCAGCGGCCAGCGATGATTTTCGTACTAATGGATGTAGTGTGGTCCTATAATTACTGTTATGAAGTTCTATCCCCGTGATGTACTTTAAAACCGAAGAACTTTGAACTTTTTTGACACCTATTGTCACACAACCCAGTTAAAAGGTACGCCTTAAACGGAGCTTGAAGTGCTTTCTGTAACACTGAAGAAATCGCTACTTAGCGACGAGCTACTTTTCATACAAGAAAAAAAAATACTTTGTCAAAAACCTATATCAGATGATCAGGATTAATTAGAAATAATAAAACAGGGGATTAAAAGCCTTTTAAAAGCTCAGAATTACATAAATATCAAAAACTGCGAAAAAATGGATGTCTCAGCTCATACATTTCTGATGCAAAAATAACCGAATATCTTTTTTCCTAAATGTCCCGCGGGATAACGCCCATAGTAAAAGTTATTTCCAATTACTACTAGAGCTATCGTTTGATACCAAATTCATGGCTGGCCGCCGTTAGCCCAGGAACTCCCAATCTCCTAAGGACTTCTCGTTGTAATGATTTTCCCTGTCAAATATTGTTTGCATAGGCATACAAGGCGTAGAGACCATTTCCACGCCTTGTATAACTGACAGAAAGTAGTGAAAGTAGTTGTGTACTGCACAAAACATTCACAATATTGAGAAATAGGGACATCGTAAGCTCCATTAGAGAAGTATGGTTGTAAAACAGCGTTCAAGCAATCGTATAAAAAAAGGTCGCGAAATTTTATCATTCATTGTAATTTTAAGACATCAACCCAGGAAATTAGAGAAAATACTCTTTAAAATAATCATATATTCACAGACCCGTTACTTTCTGAATGGCAACACAGCAACATTAAGTGATGTAGGAACACAACATTAGTTCGTTTGTAAAATACAAATACAGTAAAATCTATAGGATTTTTAAATAAAACCCTCTTTTGTAATTGAGGAGGATTGACTTTCCTACAAGTCTGTCAAACTTCAATTCTTCCTTTGGCCAACTGAACGGCCAGAACGCGAGATCCAGTAACGTAAGGGTCTCACTAGAACGCTTGCATTTGTGCTTGACACGTTTCTAACTTTTGTAGGTAGCTTCCCAACTATTTACGCATAATAAAATAGAGGTATATATTTGGATTGTACCACAATCAACCCGCAGTTAGTATCGAAGCATTTTGTTGCCAAGTGGACTCAGAAGATTTTAGTGTCAGTTAAATATGTATTTTTATTTTATTGTATGTTACCTATATGCACACACAAAGAGTCACCGCTGTCCTGGTACAAAAAGGGTTCAAGATCAAACATGGTGGGTTTTAGTCAGTAAGATTCTGATACTAACTGAAAAATATTCAAATCGGCCCAGGCGTCTACGCGAAATCGAGTAACAAAAAAAGAAAAACACGAGTTTAGAAACTATCTCTTCTTTTAGTTGGTAAATTAAAAAGTGAAATAATTATAAAATAAATTAATAACGTATAAAATAAGAACAAGTTAACTCTCGAAATGTCTGGCAAATAGGAGATGCTAGAATAGAAACAGGAGAGGGCTAGATTTAACTTACAATAAATCAAAAACGATTATATATATGAATCTCACATTGTACAAATAGTCACACGAAAAACATCAAAACTGCCCTTGCAGTACAACCCCAGCTTTGGTGCTTAATGTACAAAAAATGATTAAACGTAGTGTTTAGGATTGTGGCGGTACAGATACCTATAGCCAAAACATATCTTCACTGATTTTGATTTTGCTATACATTTTGTCAGTTCTTTGTTTCACCGCTTCCAATGAAGCTCTATTTGGCTTTTTTGATCAGGTTTATTTTCTTCTTTTTAATTTTGGGTCCATCTTGCTTTTACGAGTAGTTTCCTATAAGCACATAATTATTATTGTACTGAAGAATGATCACCTCGGTAGAAATTCAAAGAAAGTGGTTTTGTATCATAATGTAAATTTTATAAATCGTTTTTTCTATCATCCGAAATGGTTGATATGATATCCTAAATAAAACTTCTATGTTCACTTCATATTTTTATTAATTACTGAATAATTAATTATTTTCGACGTTCTCACGTAAATTATTCTTTTTCGCTATCGTAAATAAATGATTTTTAATTTCCTTATTAGTCAGATTCCAAAATAAATTACTAAAAACACAAACCTCCTTGCGCAGTCAAGCAATGACTGTTTAAATTCGGCTGCCATGACAACTACGTTTTGCAATAAACAACCGAACAATCTAATACAAATAAATATTTGAAAAATAAATAAATTTTGTGAATGGAACCACATATTTACCTGAGGTTAACGGTCATTATATTAATATTCTTATTTTTTAAGACCGGTGGAAGGCGTCTAAAACTGTGATCTCACATCATACGCTTGAAAACATTTTGTTGCAAGAGTAAAGCATCCACAATACTCATGATCATCTTCCATGGAGCTAATTATATGTAATACATTAAAATAAATGCACTTTCAGTCATAAAAAAAGAACTTATAGGATGTTATTACAAATATATTTTTTTTATATTATTTTTGGGAATACGAAGGATGAACTGTCATCGGATGACAAAGCGACGTGACCACTCGTCTCAACGGCGGAACGCCGTCTGGCAGAAGGTAGAATTCATGAAATGAAAATTGTCATTGAATTTTATACGTTTTTTAAATATTTCTCCTTATGTGCTTCATAAAGCCTTATAATATGTGGTATTTTTATTTAGCTTAGGAAATTTTCTATCGTTTAGTGATACAATATGTGTAGGTTATCATTGAATATTTTGAGAATTAGCTGACGAAAAAATTTTTCAAGAGGCAATTTCAAGCCTTTTTTTTTCTATGTGTGAGACTATTTTTTAACAGTTTTTTTTCATATTCTCTGGCCAATATCCTCGACTACTCACTGTTAAATTTTCTGATCTATAGAATGTATTCAGGCCTCATACTACCCGTCGAAAAAATTGATGTTTTCGAAGTGCGGAGCCTTAAGACCACGTTTAACGTCACGCACTAAGGACTGGCAAAAGTGAGTACTTGTAAGGAGCGCGTGAACGTGTGTCTTCTGTGATGATATTTTAAAAAATGGTCGGTTCGCTAAAGCAGCTAACCAAACTCACGGAACACGCCCGTGAATGAGTAGCGAACGAATCCGATTTGCATTGGTACAGCAGTTCAGGTAAAAGAATCGAAACCATATCACAATGACGTGAAGTCCAATTTGGCTCAACTTGCCGTTGCACCGATACAGATAATGACTACGTACTGTTTGTTTTTAAGTTTTGACTAAGTTACAATTTTTTATTTCTAGACCAAAGTTGTTATAATAAATATGAATTTGAAAATACGTTAATCAGTTTAGTAAAAGAAATAAATAATACTTAATTAACGAAACAAATAATTGTACGCGTTTCTAAACGCAACCGAAGGTACACATTACATTTATTTATTTATTTTTCTACCCACCTTGTATTAATATTTTGATTAAAAACAAAAAGCAAGTATTTTAAAACGTTGACATTAACGTACAACGTTACAATACCCCCGCGCACAGTCAAGGATTTTGTTATTTCTCTAAAAAAATGACAAAATCCGCATGTTCTCGAACTATGTTGCTAAACTATTTGTTTATTCTTCCAAAATACACTCATTCATACATCTCTCAAACACACTCCAGCAGCAGTTACTCTTAGTATCTATTAAAATAGGTAACTGACGCACAATTGCATAATGTTATAAGTGGCAGTATTCTTATTTACTTGACACTTTACAAATAGAAGTTCCAAGTGAAGGTGGAAAAGTAAGCGAGAGGGAACTAACATAATAAATAAATTAAGAAAAAAAAATAACTTGAAGAAAAAAATACTGAATAGTTAAAATTGATGACCAAAAAAAATATTATCTATTGCAGACAAATAATTTTAAGTCTTTTATGTGCCAAGATCCTAAGTTTTTACCTGACATGTCCTGAAGCACATAAACTAAGGGAGACTTCTTTTCAATTATTTTAGCTTTAATAAATTTCGGTGCTAACTTTTTCGAAAACCGATTTGCCTTATCACTTAAAAAGTAAGCGCGCTTCATGACTACGTCTCCAACGTTAAATTCGGCAAACTTGCGTCTCAAATTATAAAGTGAAGTATTCTTTACATGAGCTTGCCATAATCTAGACTGCACAGTATCAAAGGTACTTGCCAAACAACCAAGGTTTTCTGCGTATACATCACGTGGCAAAAAAAGTGTTTCATTGCCGAGGTCATTATCAATATAGTGAGACCCGCAAGAAACAAGTTCACGGCCGAAAACTAAAAATGATGGCGTAAAACCTGTGGCTTCGTTTACAGAGTTGTTGATGGCAAACTGTACTTCGGGAATAAATAAGTCCCATGATCTGTGGTCATCATTTACGTATGTGGATAAACAAGTTATAATAGTTCTATTATACCTTTCTACTAAATTTACCTGAGGGGTGTATTTAGGTGTAAAGTAAATGTTCGGTATTCTATATTTTTGAAATAATGCATCAGTCACTTTCCCAGTAAACTGTGTACCATTATCCATTAATACGGTTTGAGGTATGCCGTGCACTAAAAATACTGACTCTTCTAAAATTTTTGTAACTATTTCGGCAGTTGCTTTTTTAATTGGGAAAATCAAACAAAATTTCGAAAAACAACAAGTTATAACTAATATGTAGTTATTCTGCTTTTTTGTAGTAGGAAGAGGTCCCATTAGATCTATAGAGATCATTTGAAATGGTCGTGAACATTGTTTAGGACGACCCATTTCTCCTAAATGCTGATGATTCTGGGCTTTGTAGGCTAAGCACTTATCACAAGTACTAATAAATTTAACAACGTCTTTATACATGCCTGGCCAGTAATAACGTAACGCAAGACGGCGGTAAGTTTTAAAAATGCCCATATGTCCTGCTTTAGGCTCGGAATGATTTTCGTGAATTATGGGCTCGCGAAATTCAGTAGGAACGACCTCCTTCCACGAGAATTCAGAAGTCATTTCATGCTTATTTTTAGAAAGCCGGAACAGTTTATTATTTTTAATAATAAAGTTTGCAAATTTTGAAGGGTCATTTAGGCAACCGTGGTAAATACTTTTGTACCAAGGGTCTTTAGTGTCCACATAAGAATAAGTGGAAGAACCAATGGCACTAACTGGTACGCTCCTAGACAAAGCGTCGGGAATGACGTTGTCTACGCCACGTCGGTGCTTAATAACGAAGTTGAAGGCTGATAAACGTACGCCCCATCGTGCCAGTCGACCAGTAGGGTTACTTAACGACAAGAACCATTTGAGCGCGCTGTGGTCGGTATAGACAGTAAACTGTTGTCCGTTTTCAATATAGCAACGCCAATGCTCAAGAGCGGTAATGACAGCTAACGTTTCGCGCTCGGTTATGCTGTAGTTCTTCTCGGCAGCAGTCAATGACTTACTCATGTAGGCAATTGGATGTTCTTTGCCATCTATTGACTGAGTAAGCATTGCGCCGACACCGTAACTACTAGCATCCGTATGTACTTCAAACGGCTTAGAGTAATCTGGACATGAAAGTACTGGGGCAGAAACTAAACACTCCTTGAGTTTTTGGAATGCAGAGTCAGCTTCTGGAGTCCATTTGAAGGGAGGAGTGCCCTTTTTGGAGGAAGTCAACTTATTTAAGGGCCCCGCTATAGTGCTGAAGTTCGGAACGAAACGTCTGTACCATGTGGCAGTGCCGAGAAAACGTTTGAGGTCCTTCCGACTTTTAGGCGTCGGATAATTGAGTATAGCCTCAACCTTGGCTGGATCTGTACGTAGCCCAGTGCTATCGACCACGTAACCGAGGTATTTGAGCTGTGACCTGAAGAAATTGCACTTTTCGAGGTTAATAGTTAAGTTAGCCTGTTTTAACTTGTCTAAAACGCGCAAAAGTAGTGTCATGTGACTATTGAAGTCCTCAGAAATGATGATGACGTCATCCAAATATGCGAAGACTTTTAGGCCAAACTCGGAAAACAAAAGGTCAACGAGTCTCTGTTGAGTAGCCGGTGCATTTGTCAAGCCAAAAGCAGTACGCTTGAAACAAAAGGTGCCCCTGCCAGGAACGTAAAACGCTGTCTTCTCACGGTCTTCAGCAGCGATAGGTATTTGCCAGAAAGCCTTGGATAGGTCTAAACTTGATAAATAGCGCGCGTCTCGTAAATTGTCTAAAATCTCCGATATGTAAGGGAGATTATAGGCATCGCGCTTAGTCACCGAATTAAGTTTGCGACTATCAAGGCAAAACCGAGGCTGGCCGTTCTTTTTATTAACGATCAGAACAGGAGATGACCATGCGCTCTCGCAAGGCTCGATTACGTCGAGTGAAAGCATTTCATCCACCTGTTCAATCAAAATACGCTGCTTCTCCGGTGACAGTCGGTAGTACCGTTGACGAATCGGTGCTGCGTTGCCCGTCTCAATGCGGTGCTGGATAAGACTCGTTACGCCCAAACCTTTGCGATGAAAAGAAATGTCTTCGAACTGTTTGATGACACTATCCGCCAGTTTCTTTTGTGGCTCATCAAGATTAGTATAGCCTTGTATGAAGGAATGTTGAGGAGTATCTAATGAGCAATTAATGTTATTTAACATTGTAACGCTACCAGTATATTTTGGACATATGTTAAATTTACGCCAAAAATCTATGCCTAAAATCAGGTTCCTTTTAATATCGGGAATGACATGTGCCTTCAAAATGTGAAATTGATTCTCGAATTTTATTGGTAAATTAATATAACCTAAACTATTTAAATTTTGACCTCCTGCTGCCGTTACTGTAATGCAATCGTTTTCAATAAGTGGCAAGCCATAATCTTTAAGTATGTTATGAGCACTGTTGCCTATAATGGTTAAAGCGGAACCGGAATCTAGAAGACCCGAGACGGTAAGATCGTTAATCAGGACAGATACATAAGGCCTATCATCACAGTCTCCTTTATCCTCGAGAACCGTGTAGATGTTATACGATTTAAAAAATAACCTAAGTGTTTGTAACCAATCCTGCCACTCTTGGTTATCAAATTTATTATTTGCACGGTTCTCTGTAATTAGTTTTTTTTCCTTATTAACATCCTTGCTGCAGTTTGGACAATCAGGAGCTTTCACGCCCTCACGACCACAAGAAAAACATACTGCCACATCCTTGCTTGTACACTGCCTTAGATTATGTATGTTATTACGACAACGTGGGCAGTAGCGCATTTTAGAACTAGTATTATGTTTAGGATTAGGGTTAGAATTAGGTTTAGGAGTACCGACTGCATGAACATATTTAGCTGTAGAATTATTATTACCTTTGTTATTATTATAAATATTTTGATTATTATTTTGCCTATTGTTATTGTGAAAATTTTTACCATATGTGTTGTTATTATTAAATTTAGAATAATGCTTATTATTAGATTGTCCTGAATATGCTAACTCAGGAGCTAAGGTATTCGAGGACGGTTTAGGGGGTTCCTTAAATTGAGAAAATCGTGACTGTATATTTTCATAATTCCGACACAGTGTTCGCAATTCGTCAATGGAATTTATTTCCGAAACAGATGCAAGGATATTCGCGTAGATTGGACGAATATTGTGAAGGATTATCTCCAATTTATCTTCCTCTGACACCTTCTTTGAAAGTCGTGAAAAGAGTCCAGACATAATAGATAAGTAAATGACGATATTTTCAGTCTCACCCTGTGTACGAGTCCGTATCTCTGTAAGCAGTCTGTAGTCATAATCAGACTCATCGAAATCACGTCTCAACGCCAGTGTAAGATCGTTCCAACTCGAAATCGTATCCCTAACACTTCTGTACCAATGCAATGCTTCGCCGATAAATATATCTGTAGCGTTAGATAATATTTTATTATAAGAAATATTTTTAGCCTGACACAATTCTTCACAACGTTGAATAAATGCACGCACGCAAGACTTGCCATCATATCTTATCTTCGAAAATTTGTTAATGTTGCCTTCACAAGTGACGGAAACATTAACAGGTGTCGCAGTAAGAACGGATGAGCAGTCCGTACTAGTGGTAGCTAGAGGGTCCACAGCAGAATCATTAAGCGAATTAAGCTTTGCAGAAGTGCTCTTGAAAAGGCCAACACATTGGTCGTAAGTCTCCTCTAATTTGTCATCAAATGCAATACGATTAAGACGGTGATAAACATGGTTAAGTAAATTTTGACTCCGTAACAATGTGTTTTTATCTATTGAAGTAGATTCTAAATTATTGTTAACCCTTTCAAGAACATCCAAAACTCCTTTAAGGTCGACTGATGAATCGAACGGACTAGTGAGGATGTCTTCCGAAGGAAACAATGGCCCACACTTAGCAATTTGTTTGCGCAACTCCTGCACTGTAGTAGCTGGAGATTCACCCCTAATAGAGACTTCGTACTCAAGCTCAGCCTTTTGAAGCGACATAAACTTAACTGGATAAGCCATAGCGAAGAAAGGTTGAATAAGAAAAAAAAAAAATTATGCGAAAAGTGATTGGGTGAATGTTGAACAACTCAATAACGTGAAAAAACAATTAGAAATTAAAAAAAAAACTACTCCGTCTGTTACAATTTTTAAATTAACTAAGTAACGTCTTGGTTGTTTTTCCACGGAGAAGAATGTTAATGAAAATAAGCGTGAGACAAAACTAAAAAAAAAATTTGCAACCAAAAAAAAAATTGCAACAAAAAAAATAAAAGCAAATTTCGTAACTAATGTGTACGCACATTAAATACACAACAAATTTATTATCAATAAAAGCGACAAATAATGTTGCCGACTGTAATTGTAATTTGCAATACATACATTTATGATTGAACCGTTTATATAAAAAAAATAATGTGTTAAAAAAAAAATTTTTTTTTTTTTAAAAAAACAATAATGAAGTATTAATTTACACTGTCAACTGTACTGAAGATGTAATAAAATTAAATTGTAGTAACCAAAAAAAAAAAAAAAAATTATAAAAATTAAGTGTCCACCAAATTATGCCGTTGATAGTACTTTATGCAAGACATTCTACCAAGCAAAATTTTATTTAAGAAACAGTGGGTAATTTACAATAACTATAATGACGGCTAAAAAAAAAATTTGAAAAAAACAAAATTAACGGCCAATTGTACTAGTGTGTGTCAAGTTTAGGACTGTGACTGCACTTTGATAATATCAATCATTGATTAATATTTAAAATGTTACATATTACAAAACAAATGTGACGTACACCTTAGTTACTATGCAACCAAAAGAAAAAAAACGTTTCACAAAACTAAAAAACATAAAGAACGCACACAAAACACCAAAAAGCACTACTACCTCCATAGAACAAAAAAAAATTACTGACCATATATAAACCACGTTGGGCGCCAATGTCACGTTTAGCGTGTGGACGGTTTAGATTTTAAATTAAACCCCACATTGTGAACATAAAAATTTATTTCAAGGTCGCGATTCGAATGCCCGTCAGCAAAATTAATTTCGTTATATGGAGGTAAAGCGCGCTAGCACTGTCCTGGCTTCACGTGGAGAGAAGTCCGTTGATGACGCTCAGCCGAGGAGGCGCTTCAGGGTGGACGACCCGCAGATGGTGATGCAGTATGGTAGAGGGTAATCGGTGCACGGTGCCTCTCGGTGCCTGTCGACGTTTGGCCAACGGATCAGCCGTGGCCCGGAGTTTAAGCCGAACTTTGAACCCGAACTTTGGACCCTGGAATTTACGTCCATTCAAATAAATGTCCATTTCTGATTGTCCTCCTCTGACTGTGTTTGCCGCGGAAGCAGGAAGCAGAAGCTCAGTGCGCTTAAGGCGAATGTGTGCAAATTCACAGTCAGAATCGGAGTTTACAGAGAACAGCTGAAATGTAATTTTATATAAAAATGTATAAAACATATAAAAAAAAATAAGATGCAGGGATAAGCAAATGAAAAGAATAACCCTGACTGCTTATGATGATAAAAAAAAAAGGCTACTAATGATGCTTCAATGTGCAAAGCAAGAAAAGATGAAATCTGCAAGTCATTTGCCAACGGTCACCCAATAGGTGGGTGGTAGCAATTACACGAATTGTTCAACACTTACCCAATACGGGGAGATGCACTGATTCTACAATATAGAGAATAAGTTAAACGAAGTTTGAAAAATATGTTTTCAAAATTATAAAATAAAACCGTTAAGACCACGTTTAACGTCACGCACTAAGGACTGGCAAAAGTGAGTACTTGTAAGGAGCGCGTGAACGTGTGTCTTCTGTGATGATATTTTAAAAAATGGTCGGTTCGCTAAAGCAGCTAACCAAACTCACGGAACACGCCCGTGAATGAGTAGCGAACGAATCCGATTTGCATTGGTACAGCAGTTCAGGTAAAAGAATCGAAACCATATCACAATGACGTGAAGTCCAATTTGGCTCAACTTGCCGTTGCACCGATACAGATAATGACTACGTACTGTTTGTTTTTAAGTTTTGACTAAGTTACAATTTTTTATTTCTAGACCAAAGTTGTTATAATAAATATGAATTTGAAAATACGTTAATCAGTTTAGTAAAAGAAATAAATAATACTTAATTAACGAAACAAATAATTGTACGCGTTTCTAAACGCAACCGAAGGTACACATTACATTTATTTATTTATTTTTCTACCCACCTTGTATTAATATTTTGATTAAAAACAAAAAGCAAGTATTTTAAAACGTTGACATTAACGTACAACGTTACAATATGTTTTATCTATATAGTTCCTGTCGGCGACGGACTACGCGCGGCGAGCGAAACATAGACCCTCGGACACGGGGGTCTCAAGTAGTGGCAGGCAGAGCCATCCACAGTTAGGCGCGCACCGGTCTCCTTCCTTGAATTGTAAATATTTCGTAACTTTAAGTGTCTTGTTTACTTGTTTTATGTAGTAATATTATGTTTAGATTAGATTAAGATGTTATTATTTAATTATTATGTGCCATGTTTTACTGTGATTTATGTACGTATAAGTGTTATGTTGTTTAAGTTTAATGTGTACCTTAACAATAAGTTAAGATGTCTTATATTTGTAAATAATGTTGGAAAATAAACATATTATGTTGGGGTGGTTTTATTTAGTCAATGTTTAGGATACCTAGAACTAAGTCGCCTGCAGCATGCTTTGAAGGGCCTCGCCCCGCTGCTGCTAGTGGTGAAAAGGCGGCTTAGTTACAGGAATAGGCGACCTGCTCTTCGCCATGGGACGTGATGAGCAGGGTTAGGGAATCCGGTGAGTACCACCACCCTAGGGTAAAACGCCGAGGGGTGTCAGCGCCAGAGAGCCAGGACACAACCTCGTGACCATGAATGGGTCAAAGGGTGGTTGGTACATACGGATCACAGCCATGTGCTAAGTCTCCAAGGCCAAAGGTTAGGATCACCACTTAGGTTTCCTAGATTAGGTCTAGCCTAGAAAATGGTGAACCGACTAAGAGACTTATGCCCGTTTTCACCAACGAATACCTAAATTTAGGGAGCATTTACGGAACACTTAATAAGAATTTCATTTTCACCAAAGCCTAGGTGTCAATTTTAACCTAAAAATTTCACTTAAACTTGGGAGCCCGATTGATGCCTGCTTAAACAACTCCTATCATTATCATTACAGAATACAAACATATTTTGAACCGTTTCTGGCGATGGATAGTGAAATGTACCTTTATATGTTATGTAACACCAAAAATACCATGTTTAAAAAGCAAAAAAAAAATGAAACGTAAACTTTTAGAAAGTTTAGAAGCTGTGGAGGTTGTGGATATGTAAAATAATAATCATTAGAAGACCACGTACCTATCTTACGTGAAAGAGCAGATGTCTGAGAAAAAAGTACGATGATCATGACTTTTTTATAAGATTATAGGTTATCACTTGCTATGAATGCACTTGCTAGGTCGTGATGTCGCTGAATTATTCAAAAATAGGAAGTCCTGCATGTCCATAAATATACAGACCATAACAGATGCAAATCTGGTAATCACTGATGTAGTTTCGCGGTGGCCGGGACAACTATAGGCCTATTCAGACCTAAGCGGTATTCGCTACCGTCTACGGCAGAGAAAACCCTGTGGGTATGCGGTAATATGACTGTTCAGACCTAAGCGGTATTCGCTACCACCTGCGACAGAGAAAACCCAGTGGGTATGCGTTAATATTACTGTTGATGTTCGGGATGCATGCCGCTGCTGCCGCGCGGTATGTACTTCTACCCACAGCGGCAGTGGATATCGCTCAGGTCGCTCTAGCCGCGGTATAGTTATCGGCACGGATATTGAGCCCTGACCTTCACCTGCGCAGAAGCCATTTATTGGTTTATTGCCTTGTGTACAGTGCGCAAAGCGATCCCCACTCTTCCGCCGAGAGCTCAATATCCGTGCCGGTAACTATACTTGATACTAAATACCTGAGCGAAACCGGCGCGGTATCTACCTCTACCCACAGCGGCAGCGAATATCACTCAGGTTTGAATAGGCCATAAATACCAAAACTGCAGTAGATACCAATGATTCGAAAATGGTGAATATGGAGGAGCCTATCTCCTAGGTGATAGGGGATACCCTCTGGAGGTAAGAAGTAGGCTAACATTGAACATAATAAATTATGTAAATTAAAACAAAGATAGTAAACAAATATTTTAATATTAGTCCTCATATGATGTACCAAACATTATCATCATCCTCCTGCACCAATTCAATTTGAGGTGGGCTGGGCGCAGCATGTTTTTACACGTCTTTCCAATTTCTCGCACCACCTGAAACTAAATAAATATATAATTTTAACCCCATACTTAAATCCATCAACTCATGGAGAACAAAAATACAATGAAGCCGACAGTAAAACAAGGAACACAGTTGTACGGCAATATCTTAATACACTATATTATTATACACAGATATTATTCACATTTACCTGTAAAGGGTTCCTGTCGCATTAAAACTATTTGTGACTGGATCCAAGCTTTGTTTTTGGCTTCGTTCGTGGTCCCATCCGTTTTTTGTTTAATATTGTGTCTCTATAAGACGTCAGCAATTTCACTAGCTTGTCTTTTTCTTCTGCAAGAAAGGTTTATCCTCGTTTTCTCTTCTCTGCCAAAATAAACTTATGTAGCGCGGGGTTTTTGAAAGCCATACGTCTCGCGCCGCGCAGCTAACGAAACGCGGCCGCATCCCCGCGCCCGCTACTACCGCGACTCCCGCGACCCTCGCCCCGCCGGTCCCGCGCAGCGGCGCAGCCCGTGACGCGCAAGAGAGCCGCCCGACCGCCGCGTGATTCGGACGCGTGATATTGATTTTTTCCTCCGCGGTGCTCCGCGTTGAGTTTTTATTGTAAATTCTGATTAAGTCACTCTTGTTGTACCTACTGTTGTGTACTCGTGTTTTTTATTATTATACGAACTATATTTCTAACAACGTGTTTGGACTTGTAACAAACACCTGTGTTATAATGGCGCCCAACGTGGGGCACGAACTTACCTACTGACTGAGTGAGTAACACGTGCAAGCTGTGAACATTGTGTGATTTGTGCGAACTGTTGAAGTGTGCAACTACGCGTTATCCTATCCAAAATGCCGTTAACGAGGCAGGAAGCACTCCGGCAGCGAGGCCGTGATGACGACGCCACGCTCACGGAGGACGAGGACAGCGTCGTGGAGCTTGGTCGCGGGGACGCCGCGAGATCCAGCAACACGGCACCCACAGCGCCGCACCCCACAATGCAGCCCACGGATCAATTTTTATCCACGCTAATCGAGGCGATTACGCGTGCGCAGATGGAGGCGAACAAAAGCCTCATCACAGCGTTGACGTCCACCGGCGAGTTTAGGACATCCACTCCCATCGGGGCCTCTCTTCAACCGAACGCGTGCAGCGGCGACACCGGCGCGAGCAACGGGGGTGCCGCGGCCGCGAGCAGCGGCGACGCCGGCGCGAGCCGCGCCGACGCGCATGCGGGACACGCCGCAGCGCGCGCGGGCCGCGCCGACATGAGCGCGTGCCGCGCCGACGCCGGCGTGAGCGGAGCCGCCGCCGCCGGCATCAACTTCGCCAAATGCACGGCGAGGTTCACCGGAGCCTCTAAGGACGCCGAGGTCCTGGAGGCGTTCCTGGATTCCGTGCAGATATATAAAGAATGCACGGCCATCAGCGACGCTCATGCCCTTCGAGGTCTTCCTATGTTGTTGGAGGGCGAGGCAGCGGTGTGGTGGCGCGGCGTGAAGGCGTCGGTGAGCACATGGTCCGACGCGCTCGCGCGCCTGCGCGATACCTACGGCGTGGCGCAGCCCGCGCATCAGGTACTTCGCGAGATCTACGCCGCCGAGCAACGTGACGACGAACGTGTTGATTCTTTCATATGCAAAGTGCGTGCATTAATCGCAAAGCTACCATATAAGCTAGACGAACAATTGCAAATAGATATGTGTTACGGTTTACTACATAGACGTGTAATTAAGCGTGTACCCCGCGATAGTATAGTAAGCTTAGATAAGTTATTGTATAGCGCCAGAATCGCGGAGGAAAGTTATTTTAAATTGAAGAAAAATCAAAACAAACATTCGTTATCTAAGATACCTACCGATAACACGGGGACCGAGACCGAGACCGCGACGCGCAACCATAATAAGACGAGATCGCGTTGTAGGCATTGTCGTTCTTTCGGGCATCTTAGTGATGACTGTCGTCACCGTGATAAGACGACTGGTGATAAGGCGTCAGGTACGGGGCCAAGTAGCGGGCCGCCCTTCGCGAGTAGGTTGCGGTGTTACGGCTGTGGTAAGCCGGACGTCGTGAAGTCCCGATGTGACGTATGTAATAATAATAGTACAAAACCGGTCGAAGCGTCGTTTAATAATTTTAGTGATAACGATTCGAGTTACGTACGCATCAATAACGTCACATCACGGGAATTATACCCGATGGTAGATATAAATGTTATGGGCCGTCACGGCGTGGCCGTGGTGGATACGGGTGCAACACATAGTCTTGCGAGCCCTTTATTATACCGAGTTTTAGTTGACTCCGGAGTAAGTTTTAGCGACACGAAAAGGTACGTTCACCTTGCTGACGGAACACAAGGGTGGAGGCACTTGTTGTCGGCCGAGGTAAGTATTGTCATTGAAGGTCGTGAAATTGTTTGCCCAATGTTAGTGTTGCCCGGGGCAAACACCAAGACATTACTAGGGGTCGATTTTTTGACCCGAGCGGGAATAATAATAGACGTCGCCCGCCGCGTCTGGACATTCGCGGATGATCCCGGTGTCGTTTACAATTTCGTTTACTCGTATGTACTTAGTGCAAGCGATGTGGATACGCAGCGGCCCGCCTCGTCTGACACGGGGCTGATGTACGCCGCGCCGTCGGAGTTGACGCTGCGCCCGGATGAAGGTTGCAAGTTGACCCCCGAGCAGCGACGTTCGCTCGAGTCGTTTATTGACGGTCGTGCGCCGCAGTTCGCGCGCAACGGACCGCCCACCGAGTTCGCGACGCATCGAATAAAGGTGAGTCCACACCAAGAACCCATTGCGTGTCCACCGTATAGGATGTCCCAGACCAAGAGAGATGCCTTGCAGAGGGAGTTGGATAAACTGCTGCAAGACGACGTCATCGAAGAGTGCGAGTCACCCTGGGCATCCAACGTTGTACTGGTAGGTAAGAAGGACGGGAGTCTGAGGTTATGCATTGATTATCGTAAGCTCAATGCAGTAACAGAGCCAGATCGATACCCGCTCCCACGCATTGAGGATGTCTTGCATGCTGCCAAGACCAGTGAGTATATGACCACGTTAGACCTTCGTTCCGGATATCACCAAGTGAGCGTCTGCGCAGAAGACCAGGACAAAACGGCCTTCACGACTCCGCTTGGAACATACAGATTTAAACGAATGCCAATGGGCCTACGGAATTCCGGGGCAACTTTTCAAAGGTTGATGGACCGTTTCCGCTCCAACCTAAAGGGGGTTGAGCTGTTTTGTTATTTAGACGATCTGATCCTGCTGTCTCCTGGACCCTTCGAGAGGCACCTGGCGGACCTGGAGGTCGTCTTCGATCGTCTAGCAATGTTTAAGTTAAGGGTAAATAGAGACAAGAGTTTCTTTGCCAAGGAGTCTGTTCAGTTTCTGGGGCACATTATCGTGCCAGGTGGTATCCAGGTAGATCCGGATAAAACGGCAGCTATCGATAACATGGCTGCCCCTAGAAACGTTAAGCAGTTGAAATGTTTCTTGCAGACGTCGAGTTGGTACCGACGTTTTATTAATAATTATGCAGAAGTCGCGAGACCTCTCACGAACCTGCTGAAGAAGTCCAGTGTCTGGCGATGGGACGCTGAGCAGCAGGAGGCCTTCGAGCGCATCAAGTCTCTTCTTGTAACCGCTCCCATACTGCGTCAAGCTGATGAATCGAAGCCGTACGTACTCTGCACTGATAGTAGTGCGTATTGCCTTGGAGCAGTTCTTATGCAGGGGGAGGGCCAAGACGAGAGGCCGATTGAATATGCGAGCCGACTTCTCACTAGCGCCGAGAGAAATTATTCAACGACCGAGCGCGAGGCCCTCGCTGTCGTATGGGCACTTGGTAAGTTCCGCGGTTATGTTGAGACCGCGAGGATTGTAGTTAGGACAGACCACCAACCCCTACGGTGGCTGATGAGTCAAAGGTCGCCCAGCGGCCGACTGGCAAGGTGGGCCCTAACATTACAAGAGTTCGATCTTGTTATCGAATACACTCCCGGTCGTTCGAACGTGGTGGCGGACACGCTATCGCGACCCGTTTGTCCGGACGACCCGGATGACTGCGAACTACGCACGACTATTGTGGACATGCCGAAAAGAAGCGGCGCTGATGTCCGCAGCAATCAGCTCCTGGATCCAGAGGTTCGTAAAATCATCGAGGACATGGAGTCCGACGAACCCTCTAGGGGGAGACCATGGTCAGATCGGGGTTATGTGATGTCTGATGGGATCCTTTATAGGTACAGTCTGGAATCAGACGACGGAGAAGACTGCTGTTTGGTTGTTCCAGAGCAGGAGCGCAGGCAAGTATTGGTTGACCTTCACGACGCGCCTACAGCCGGTCACTTCGGAGTAGAGCGCACCTTGAGCCGTGTCCGGGCCAGGTACTATTGGTCGGGCATGAGGGCTGTCGTGGAGAGTGATAATTTTGTACCCAGCATTACTCCTTACCTAAAACAGATGGCGGCCACCCTGGATCAGGCCAGGGACACTCACGAGGAGGCTCAAGCCGCGCAGAAGGAGTATGCCGACAAGAAGCGGAGGCCACCGCCGGACTATAAGGTAGGTGACCTCGTCTTGCTAAAGACACAAGGGCCGAACGATGCGAGCCGCGGACAGTCCGCGAAGTTCATCCCGCGCCGTGACGGCCCATACAGGATTGGGACGATCGTAAGCCCCACTACCTACAGCCTAGAGCATATCCAGACTGGGGGGAGCGTTGGGAGATTCCACGTCTCGAACCTGACGCCTTATAATGGTGAAGTAGAACCGCCGGTCCGCGAAAAACGTAAGCGTGGTAGGCCGCGCAGGTACCTAGACTAGTCCAGCTGTGGGGGCACGCTAGCTGGACTAGAGGGGGAGACTGTAGCGCGGGGTTTTTGAAAGCCATACGTCTCGCGCCGCGCAGCTAACGAAACGCGGCCGCATCCCCGCGCCCGCTACTACCGCGACTCCCGCGACCCTCGCCCCGCCGGTCCCGCGCAGCGGCGCAGCCCGTGACGCGCAAGAGAGCCGCCCGACCGCCGCGTGATTCGGACGCGTGATATTGATTTTTTCCTCCGCGGTGCTCCGCGTTGAGTTTTTATTGTAAATTCTGATTAAGTCACTCTTGTTGTACCTACTGTTGTGTACTCGTGTTTTTTATTATTATACGAACTATATTTCTAACAACGTGTTTGGACTTGTAACAAACACCTGTGTTATACTTATCTATTCAACAATAATAAACCCAAAATTAACCTCACTCTATGTACACATACACATCAGTCAATTTGACAAACGCGCGAATGACATAGGTAAAAATTCACCTATAGAAAACCTCTTTACTGTTTTATTGCATAAAACATAGCGTAATGTAGTTTAAGTTAAATTAAAATAACATCACAAGAAAAAAAACTCACAGGCTTTAGTAATATATACTCGATAGACGTTTATTTCTTAAGAAGTACAGAAAAATCATTTTATCGATAAAATATCGACTTTGCATTATCGTTTGTAGAACTAGTAATCTGTCACTTACTTAAGGGATCCATGTACAAGTGTGGTGAAAATGAATTTAGGTAGGTGTCAAATTGGGAGGGATCCTTACTAAAAGTAGCATTTAGATAGGGAAACGGTAAGAGGTTGTTGGTGAAAACGGGCATTAGCATAGAAAACTAGGTAGATTCTTATGGGAATAATATATATAACGTAATGTATACGTATTAGAAACTAATTATAATTAAAATTGGAATTGTAACTAGAATAAATACATTGTAATATAAGAATTTACCTATGTATGACAAATAAACCGCCCACAACCGAGCGCTAGTGTTGTTTCAACGCGGGCCCACGACCCGCTCAATAAAAGGCGGGCCGCGGCGCCCATACAGTCAGTCATCATCGAGCCTCCGTTGAAGCAACACGACGCGTCCGGACTGTTGGAACCAAGAAATGCTCGTGTTTTATTCCTGAAATCCTGATCCCGAGAAGGCGTATCTGTGTGACTTCGTGTCAAGTTCTTCAGCGCACAGGCAGGGTGCGCGGGGTGCGGCGTAACCGGCGCTTTAACATCTTCTTCACGTCGCATCAACTGGGGAGACTGTCCCCGCCGCCGACTACTATCTTCGGGAGGCGATAACAGTTCCTAAAATAAAACGGGTACTTTTCTAATTATTATAAGAAAATATAATTATGTTACTCTAATATAGTTACACGGCTACATTGCATTCTAAAAAATAAATGTTAAACAAAAAAAAATGTTTTTTATTAATATATTTATCACATGTTATCACATATAACTTATGAACACAATACTTATGTACATAAAACAAAGTTACACGTACACATGTGGCTATCAGTTTTACCAAGTATAAGGTTCATATGTACACATTCGACGCAGGCATTTCCATAAATAGTCACATATGAACATAAACACTGCAAATGCCAAAAAAACAGTTTTTTATCTCATATTGTTATGAAAAACAAACCTAAATAGTATTTTACATGTTTAGAAAAATAATTAATCAAATAGAACAATTTAAAAAAAGTTATGATTGATTTTGTTCTTGGCAAATTTCAAACCGCTCTCTAAAGTCACAATTATGCAAAAGTAACTTTATTCTACGGATAGGTCGACATACATAATATATTATACAAACATTGTTAGTATATAAAAAACTTAAACAACGATCTGATTGGACGACCAATCAGAGCGCGTATATTTTACTCCAATAAGAACGCGTTTACAAATTTCTAAGCTGACAAATTTATCTTATTCGCTAACGTAATCTAGTATGTTGTCTGGACCCCCATATAGTTAATTACAGAATGTTGACCTAGTCATTTTGCAAAAAATTAAATTACATTAAACTTTACCATTTAAAATTAAATATCAACATATTTATTACAATCTTACGTACTACATATTCATATTTACATTCTTATCACGTCTGACATCTGACACGTGAAAATGGCCACGTATCTCTTCTGTCTGGTGCGTTCGACGGTCACGGAGAGGGGGCCGAAGTAATCTACCCCGGTGAATGTGAAAGGTCGCTTATGATGTGCTAAGCGACATGCTGGCAGGTCACTGGTTCTCGGGTACGGCGGTGTCTGTGTTTTCATGCGGCAGAAGAGGCGTGTGATAGGTCGCAACCGTAGTACCCAGTATTGTTGGCAGCACTCGTTGATAGTCGCCTCGACGCCGGCGTGATGAACCTGACGGTGAACTGCTTTTATCCACAGCTTCACTGTTGGGTGCTCTCCGTTGTTGACTAGCGGGCTCTTGACCTTTTCTTCGACGTTTTCAGCTGCTCGGATACACATTCGACGCTGAGTTGATGTAAGCGGCTTTCCTTGGCTACTGTTTTCCTTTTGCTCAGACACTATAGTTCATCTGAGAAGGTTTCTTCTTGTGTTGACCGCATCAAGAGTTCTTCAGCTTGCTTGAGTAAATCAGCTGTGACCGGGAGTAGCTTGAGAGTTGACATTTTCTTTGGTTTAAGTGTCTGTTGTTTCGTTGTTGTGTTTTGTTTCTATTCCACGCCGGGTCCGCTTCTTTATTTTTCTTAGCGCGGCGGTAATTGACCTTTTGAGTGTTGACTTTGCAGAGGTCAATGAAATGCAGGACGCGTGCTGTCGCGTACCGGAGGCGGTCCCAACTGGAGAAATGCGTTGGGTTAGGCATGTCTCCGTTTTGTCGTTATACATATGATGCGTCTTTTCTTTACAGTGTTCTTCAACTTCTGTAGTCGGTGCGGGTTCCATCGGCCACGAGTCTTCCGGTAGGTAGAGGAAGTCTGGCCCTTTGGACCATCGGTGATTCTTGTCGAAGGCGGCTGGCACATCTCTGGTTGCGTCATCGGCAACATTTTGTTTCGTAGGTACCCAGCGCCAGTCATTGACCTTAGAGCTGTCTTCAATCGCTGCGAGTCGGTGGGCCACGTACGGGTTGTAAGAACGTGACCCCGTTTTTAACCACGTGAGTACTGTCCGGCTGTCGGTCCAGAACACCTTTCTGTCGGGTTTTCTTTCGTGCTCGTCGATCACTGCGTCGGCGAGTCGGGTGCCCGTGACGGCTGCTTGGAGTTCCAGTCTTGGTATACTCGTGAGTTTCAGTGGCACCAGTCTTGCTTTGGCTATGATGAGAGACACGCCCACTTCGTTGTCGGACGTCACTGCCCTCCAGTACAGAACAGCTGTGTAGGCAGACTCGCTGGCGTCGCTGAGTACATGGAGTTCGAACGTGGCCTAAAAAGATAGGTATTGCACTGGCCTCAAAAAGCTCTATCTACATTCAAATGCTTTTGAATTTAAGAGCTCAAATGGAGTTAATCCAAAAAATTTTATCCATATGTGGATTCCCACATGTTATTGGAGCCAAAGATGGAACCCATATAAAAATTCGAAAAGTAGGCGGAGAAACTATGTCAATAGAAAAAGACACTATTCTATAAACACACAGGTAAATAAGTGCATAAAAACTGTTGCATTTGGGTATTAAAGCAATGCATAGGCACCTATTAAAATTGTTAACAGTGTAGTTCATATGAAAAAAAATTGCCGGTATAAATATGACCTTGCTCTTAATTTCAGGTAGTTTGTGATGCCGATTTAAAAAATTGTGATATTAGTTTGCCATTGGAGGGCTAGCTACTCACGATGCACGATTTTTTCTTGAAAGTTCTGTCAGACAGAGGTTTGAGAATCATGAATTTAAGGGAATACTCTTCGGTGATAGTGGATATGCATCTACCTCTTACTTGCGAACACCCATCCTACGACCAAGGAGTGAAGCTGAGAATCGGTACAACTTCAGCCATATCCGAACAGGGAATGTCATTGAGAGATGTTTTGGCTTACTTAAACAGAGATTCCGCGTATTACAAGAAGTAATGCGAGGATCACTAGAGAAAATAAAAACAACAATTGTCGCATGTGCAGTGTTGCACAATTTGGCAATTTTTAATGATCCTTTGGACCATGGTATGTATATTGTCATACACACACACAAGATATCCAAGCATGTCGCAGACAGGTAAACTATTCGTTTTGTTACAGCTTCTGTGGCGAACGATCATGGAGACAGAGGAATACGTCGAACACGGTATAAAATAATAAAGTATCTGAAATAACCAAAATTGACAAAGGCCTACTAAAGCATTTTGCGATTATTCTTCAAACTAATGTTGGAGATGCTGAACTCTGGAAAAGAGGATCCAGCCAGCATTGGAGAAGTTTCGCCAGCAGCATCGGAGGTGGCTGTAAGAAGTTTATCCCTGGGTATGGTAATAAATTCATCACCAAACCTTTTAAAATCTTCGCTAAATGTTGATTTGCAGTCTACAATGCAACCTGAACAACATACTCCTGACAGACTACGGAAATTTCGGAAACGTCAGCATGTTGTCTCATCTGCTGATGCAACGACCCAAAGCAAAGATGAAAGCGAGTTTGATTATTCCGATGCAGATCCACACTACGTAAAACTTACACGTAACAGAAAAATAATTTTCTCTCCTTTGCCTATGATGCCTACTCCATCATCGTCATCAATGCCACGAACTCGCTCCCTGTCATCTTCATCCAGTAGTTCGAGTTCTAGCAGCAGTTCGAGTTCCATCAGCAGTTCAAGTAGTAGTTGTATAAATAATGAAGAGAACGCTATTAATACGAATGATGTAAACCTCATTCAACGCACAAAACAAAGTGTACCTCTTGATTGTACGCCTGATTTCAGGAGACATGATGATGATGACTTACAAGTATCTTCTGTAACAAATGAAGAAGAACTGAATAAGGAAATAAGTCAAGCTACTGCTTCTGCTCCTGAATCGACATCTAATGACATCGACACTACTACTATAAGAGTAGAAAGGGGTCTGTTTGAGAATGGTGGTCAGAGACAGCGAGGACGATACCTATCGTTCGCTTATCACCACTTACTGTCAATTCCACCCACTAGTGTGGAGCCGGAACGTGTATTTTCTTCCGCCGGGATAGTCTGCAATAGACTCCGTTCGTCTTTAAGCGACAAAACTTTAGACGCACTTATTTTTTTACGTTCTTTTTATTTAGGAAAGAAGAAAGCCAATGCGTAATGCTGTGGTAATGCTCAATTTAATAATTGGAAATGGAAGAGAACAGCGACGAGTAAAAAGATGATGACGTAAATAATCTCGATGAAGATATTGTCGACGAAAGCGATTGGGTAATCGTCAATTTTATCTCAGAAAGAAGTATACCACACCGATGTTCGAAAAATAATAAATGAATCGCTTGCTAGCCTAAACATCAAAGTCGCAAAAAAAAATACTGACAGAAAATTTAAGTGGTCGGAAAAACCGCTAAGTATCAGGTAGTAAATAAACTACCTCCACCTTTATTTAAATCTTCTTCGAAGCGGATTGGTGCCTTTGAGTTTCCCAAGTCCTTAAGGAAATTCAAAATTAACAAATAAAACGTTACGTAATGCCACCGACATGTTCAAATTAATGATTGTGATAGGGGTTGTCCATTAATCACGTGAGGCTTGAAAGGGGGGGGGAGGGGTTTGATAAAAATCACGAAAATAACACAAGGGGGAGGGGGGGAGGTGTAGTAAGATATCTCGTGTATTTATTTTTTCGTCTAAAGCCTGGTTCCCACGGTGCGTGTTTTCGCGGACGCACGCCGACGGACGCCGACCAGCACGCACGACGCACCGTGGGAATGGCCTCGTGCGTGGTCGTCTGCCGACGTCTGCAGCGGTGCGCCGGTATCCGTCGCAAGTCGGTAACTTCAAAGGTGCGGTGCGGTGCGATCCGCGCGCGTCCGTCGCGGTGCGAGCGCGTTCGGCGCCGTCCTCGGTAGCACAGACGACGATAAGTCAGTACTTGTTTGTCCGCCGACACGAGTAGTGGTGTAGTGTCTAGTTGGTTGAAGTTGAAATGGAGTGGACAAACGAACTTATTTTAGATTTTTTGAATCTATACCACAATGAACCAACCTTATGGAATTCTACGGCGCCGGATCATAAAAACAAAACCGATGCATACGATGCATGGAACCGGATAAAGCCAATTGACGAATGGTACTATTACAGTTCCAGAATTAAAAAAGAAGCGAGACAATTTAATGTCGACGTACAGAAGACAAAGAGCAAAAGTCAAAGAGTCTTAGGGCACTGGAAGTAGGGCTGACGATGTTTACAAGCCTGAGTGCTACTACTTTTACTTTGGCTACTTTTTTGGATGACATCTATAAACCAAGAAAAACGAAGAGTTCTGAGGTAAGTAAATATTTATCCCACCCAAAACAAAAATGTGAAAGGCTGCCAAGTTCGATAATATGGAAATCCTTCGCCTATAAAAGAAGTGAGATCTGAATAAGTACCAAGTTCCATACACATACCTCAGTTAAAAATAGTTACTTTTTAATGATGTTACTTGGCAAGTTTTCACACACCTTGTTATTATAAACCTACTAAACGCAATGAATCAAGTATTTAATTTTCTATTAAAACTTGCCAAGTAACATTATTAAAAAGTAACTATTTTTAACTGAGGTATGTGTATGGAACTTGGTACTTATTCAGATCTCACTTCTTTTATAGGCGAAGGATTTCCATATTATCGAACTTGGCAGCCTTTCACATTTTTGTTTTGGGTGGGATTTCATTTATTTTTGTAAGGTTGTTTATTTTATTTTTTTCTTAAGATTAAGTTAGTTAAGGAAATGTCTCATTTATACTATCTTTCAGATTTTTGAATATGCACTATGCTTCTTACAAAGAAATGAACTAGATTAACTAAATGGACTAGATTTACCAACTGACTGACATGACATGTTATCATATATTATGTTCGTGGATCAAAGTTACACATTCGTTATTTTCGAAAGTGACTCACACTTGGCCGTTTTCAGATTTTTACTTTGACTAAATACAAACCTTTGTAACGAATTTCAGATCGGTACGACCATTCGAAGATATCCTAACTAATATTATAAATGTGAAAGTAACTCTGTCTGTCTTTCTGTCTGTCTGTCTGTCTTTCTGTCTGTCTGTCTGTCTTTTCTTCACGCCTATACTACTGAACCGATTTGTGTGAAATTTGGTACAGACATAGTTTGGAACTTGAGAAAGGACATAGGATAGTTTTTATTACAAAAAAATATAAAAATAAAAATAAAATGTATTTCGGACATATAGCGCCATCTATTGGTCAAACCAAAAATCACTATTCCACGCGAACGAAGTCGCGGGCAAAAGCTAGTATTATATAAATATAGATAAATTTTAGTTCCTTAGGGGTATAATTTTACACTGAGTATTTTACACCTTCATTATTTTGAAACCGACTCACACTTGGCCATTTTCAGATTTTTCCCTTTACCTTGACATAAAGACCTACCTCCGTGCCAAATTTCAAGTCAATACGACCATTGGAAGTGGTCTAGGTTTTTGATGAGTGAGTCAGTCAGTCAGTCAGTGAGTGTATAGTAAAAATAGCGATTTTCTGATGTCAATATCTCAAGACCTACAATAGGTATATTAATGAAATTTTGTATTTTAGATAAGTGAGGGGGTCTCAACAGATACTAGAAATTTGATATGCGTAAATAAAATAGATTTTGAGTTATAGGGGGGTCGAATTTGGCCCGAAATGGTTCGTGTAATATAACCCACGGCCGGTGTGTCGCTTTTTTTGCTCGAACTTGGCGGACACACTGCCGTGTGTCTAGATTTAGTGAATAGGTAATCGAATGTAATTAGTAGGTATACATAATATACTTATATAAAATCTTCTTCTTTTGTCATCACCATAGATCGGAATTGCCACATTGTTAATTGGATTCATCGGTATTCCGACTGATACTACGGGATTTTATTGAATTTCATTATTTCGTCAGACACTCGAAATCGTGTTTTGAGCTACATAACTCACAATACAGTTCATATAACTAAGTAGGTATCTAAAGTAATGTAATGATCTCTGTTGTTAAAATCATAAAGTAGATAAGTATTAATTTATTTAAAAAAAAAATAGAATTACTAAATAAGTTCATACATATAAAATGTTTCTAAATCTTACACAATAGTCGCATATAAGCCAACACAACTCAAAATAATCCATCAGTTTGTTAGGTAGCTTAAAAAACCTAATAAAACCAACAGCACAACAGGCCACGAAATATAAATAATAAATATTGGAACTGTTGTGCGCCCTGAGCCGCGTGGGGCGACCGGCGGCCCCGCGAGCGGTAGGCATGTATCGCGCGCAAGTACGTCGAGTGACAGAGGCCTGGTTTTAGTAGTAGGTAGGAGCGCAGCGGCTCGCGAGCCATGTGGTGTCGCGTCACTCTGGGCCACACAGCGACAGAGTTAGCGGCAATATTTAGCCAAATATCTCGTAGGTAAGTAATGAGCGCTTATGCGAACTAAATTGTAATAGTTGCTTAGTAGAAAGAGTCGCTATTTCTATTAATTGTTACGAGAATTTCCATATTACTCTGACCTACGAGTTACGACAATTATTGTACGTTAATCATTTAGGCAGTTCCGATCTATGGCCATCACTCAAATTGGACATGTACTTACATACTTATGTACATCGGGTGTGTCGTTCACAATCACATTAAATGAAATGCGTTAATATACTGGTTAATATATGTCGATAGACACAAAGAAAAAATGAAAAATATGTTAAAATAAAAAAAAAAATATAATAGGTAATTTCTAATCATAATTATTTTGCCACGCTACAGCGCCATCTGTTACGAAATATTCTGCAAATGTATCTCTTACTGCCTTAGCTGAAAGAGGTGCTCTTATTGGTATATTCCTCAGTGATAACAAAGAAGTATGTCCTTCAGGGTGATCATTTCGCCACGAGCCTGGGCGCACTTCGCCTTCATTTTCGGTATCAAAAGTACCGGGTGGATTGTACAATGCTCGGGATTGTTTAGATCGCCTCAAAAAGTTGTGCAATAAACAACATGTCATTACGATATTGGTTACTTTTTGTGGTTCTAATAGGAACGGTTTCTTTAGTACTCTAAAAATAGCCGAAAAGATGCCAAAAACATTTTCTACTATTCTCCGAGCACGCGACAAACGATAATTGAAAATTCGTTCTTTTGTTCCCTTAGCATGGAGACCAGGATAAGGCTTCAACATGTTTTCAGTGAGAGCAAATGCACTATTTGCCACGAAAACGTAGGGAAGTCGTTCCTCTCTGAAGGGTAAACTCATTGATGCTGGGAAATCTAGTTCATTTCTAGATATTTTTTTATACAATTCTGTGTTTCTGTACACACCACCATCACTTATTCTACCTTGACATCCGCAATCCACAAATATAAAATTATAGTCAGCATCAACCAAAGCTAGCAGTACAATGCTAAAAGTTCCGTGATAATTGATATATTCAGAACCACTGTGATGAGGGGATTTTATTAGAACGTGTTTCCCATCAATCGCGCCAAGGCAATGTGGAAAATTCCATGTTCTGTTGAAATTATCTTCAATTTTTAACCATTCTGCTGCCAGCCGAGGTAACTGAAATAAAAATAGTATAATTAGATTTATATTGGTTTTACAGGATCCACTGTACTCTGAGGAAATCGAAGAAGAAGAAAATAATAGTCACACAACGGGGCAACCCGCAACAATGGAGCAACCGGCAACAACGGCGCAACCGGCAACAACGGCGCAACCGGAAAAAACGGCGCAACCGGCAACATTTAAAACTCCTAAAACATCGGAAAGACGTAAATCTAAAAAAAGTCTATTAACCGAGTGTGATGAATTGAAGAAACGCAGCGAGGAAGCTTATAATATTATGAAACAAATGTCGCAGACGGAGTCTGACACAAGTTTACTGTATTGTAATTTACTGTGTAATAAATTAAGAGAGTTACAAGAAAGTACAAGAGATATCGCCATGATGGAAATAGATAAAATAATGTATACCTACGCTTAAACAACGAGACAATCACGCCAGGAATTTCCCAAACTCAGTTTTCCAAAATATATCGTTACCCATTAGCCAACAACTATACAACTCACAACCATCTCCACAATATCAAGTCGCACTGCAATCCCCAGGTTACTGTCATTCATCCAACTCACAACCATCCCCAGGTTATTCTCATTCATATAACTCACAACCATCCCCACAAAAACAAGTCTTAATTCCATCCTTAAGTTACACTCATTCAATTAACTCACAATCATCTGCACAATACTCTCATTCATACAACTCACAACCATTTATTGGTAACACTTATTCATCCAATTCACTACCAACCCCACGAAAGCAAGTCTCAATGCCATCCCCAGGTTACGCTCATTCAATTGACTCACAATCATCTCCACAACATCAAGTCTCACTGCACACCCCAGGCGAAGTCCATTCATCCAATTCACTACCATCCCCACAACAGCAAGACTCACTGCCATCCCCAGGATATTCTCATTCATACAACTCACAACCATCTCCTGGTAACACTTATTCATCCAATTCACTACCATCCCCACGACAGCAAGCCTCACTGCCATCTCCAGGTTACTCTCATTCATCCAACTCACAACCATCCCCAGGTTACTCTCATTCATCCAACTCACAACCATCCCCAGGTTACACTCATTCAATTAACTCACAACCATCCCCAGGTTACACTCATTCAATTAACTCACAATCATCTCCACAACATCAAGTCTCACTGCAAACCCCAGGTGAAGTCCATTCATCCAACCCACAACCATCCCCAGGTAACTCTCAATCGTCCAACTCACAATGTCAATTTTCAGTACCACCCCCAGTCCACTCATCGAACTCACAGCCTCTACAGTATCAACTCTCTCTGACGCCAGGTTTACAGTTGAAACAATTTTACGAGAATACCACGTTTGATTAGATCTTTGTACTATTTGACTACTTTATAATAAACTAGCTTCTGCCAGCGGTTTCACCCGCATCCCGTGGGAACTACTTCCCGTACCGGGATAAAAAGTAGCCTATAGCCTTCCTCGATAAATGGGCTATCTAACACTGAAAAAAATTTTCAAATCGGACCAGTAGTTCCTGAGATTAGCGCGTTCAAACAAACAAACTCTTCAGCTTTAGAATATTAGTATAGATAAATAATTGATTCTCACATCTAAGTACTTTACTTACTTTTATTTCCCCGTTTAATTCTACCATCAAGGCTTCGCAAACGGCATCGACACATCTTGAAATTGTTTGTTTGGAGACTTTAAAAAGATAACTAAGACTTTTGTAATTATCTCCAGATGCCAAAAATCTGAGTGCAATTGCAAACCGTTCTTGAACAGGAATACATTTTCGCATGTTGGTATCATTCCTTGATATAACTGGACCAATTTTGTTCAGAAGATATTCGAAATCAGTTGAAGTCATCCTACAAAAATTGAAGAATGTGTTGCTTGGTTCTTTTTGGATATCAAAGAGCATATCAGTTCCGTTATATCTGAAACAAATTTACCCTCTACAAAATATGTATATTTTAATGGGGAATCATTTGGAACAATTAAGTACCATATTATGATAAGTTTTTTCGAATCATGATCCCACCGGGGCACTGGTAGGATCACAGGACAGGGAATATTTTATGTCATTCGTTAATTTTCTATCGTGATCCCACTGCTATGGGTGACAAAACACAAAATAAATAAAAATAGATATATGTCAATGTAAGTACACTTACGCTAAACGACTTTTGTTGTATGCTGATATCCACCAGCGACGTGGTTTCTTTTTACTTTTACTACTAGATCGCATAATTTCGTAATTGTTCATTAATATCACAGCCGCTGCTGCAGCGACGACACGTTCTCTTTTACTTTGCATTTTGGAATGAAGTTATAAAATATCTGCACAGACCGACACCGACCGACACGCACCGTTGGAACAGCCCTGTCCGTGTGCGTTGCCGTCTGTTGCCGTCTGTGAGCGTCGGCTGTGGTGCGTGACGATCCGCAGAATCGCGCACCGTGGGAACCAGGCTTAACGCGCGATTTTTAAACAAATATTAAGCGGCACGGCGCGGCGTGTAGTGACCTTGACTCGCCGTTGCCAGGCAAAGAACGGAGGCCTCACGCGCACGCGCCGCCGGCCGCCCGGCTCGGCATGCAGTCGACAGTTATTCTGTTGTTTTGGCGCCGAATACATGCGTAAACCGTTACTGTACGTTTTTCATTAAAACAATGTTTAAAGTAGGTGATCTGTATAAAGACCTTTTCGCCGAGTATAAGAAAGGAAAAAAACCTAGTATTGCTCAGAAATAATTTAATGAGTTGTGGGCTAATGCAAAACAAAAATATTCTACAAAAGAAGAATTTGTGAAGTGGGCGAATGATCTTCTAGCAGATTACCGCCGAAAGCACCAAGCAAAGAAGTCTTCCAATATTCTCTATTATTGTTCTAATTCTAAAAAGGTAAGTTATAACTAGTATTTGTCTGTTTAAGGGCATTGTCCTAATAAATTACATTACAAGACTGGTAATAATGATAATGTGATGAATTATAGACCTATTTCTATTTTATCTACACTGGCCAAAGTTTTGGAATCTTTGATTTGCCCTCTTATTCAATCACACTTGCAGCTTTACCTTAGTAACTCCCAGCATGGTTTTGTTGGCTGTAGATCCACAAATACGAATTTGGTAACCTTTTCAGAATCATTGATGGAATCAGTTGACGCCGGTAAACAGGTTGATGTGGTTTATACTGATTTCAGCAAAGCATTTGATCGTGTGTCCCATAAAATCCTATTAGATAAGTTGCTGGCATATGGTATAACAGGTAACTTATTAGTTTGGCTGAAATGGTACTTGGAAAACCGCTTCTTCTTTGTGGCAGTCAACGGGTTCCAATCAAATGTATATGAGATCACATCTGGTGTTCTACAAGGCTCTCATATCGGCCCAGTTCTGTTCATTGCTTTCGTTAATGATATACCTCAATGTTTCCGCTTCTCTGAATGTTTTATGTACGCCGATGATCTTAAATTTAGTAAAGTAATAGATTCAATAGAAGATGTAAAACTACTTCAAAATGACCTCGATAAGTTAATTGATTGGTGTCAAATTAATCATATGAGCTTAAACATAGAAAAATGTTTGCATATTAAGTTCTCAAGAAAAAACAAATTGGTTCCATCGAGCTATTCGATTGGTTGTCATGTTATCCAGGAGGTCGATCAAGTGAGGGATTTGGGTGTGTTGTTTGACAGCAAGCTCACTTTCATACCTCATATAGAGAGCGTAATCAAGCGGGCTTCTAGAATGCTGGGATTTGTAATCAGAAACGCAGCTGGCTTTCGACATATTAAAACCAAAAAGTTGCTGTTTAATTGCCATGTCCGCAGCATTTTGGAATACTGTAGTAGCCCAGTTTGGAGACCGCACTTTGCTACACATAAATTGAGAATGGAGAGAATCCAGAGGAGATTTCTTTGGCACTTAGCATACTCAAAAGGCCTCGTTAAAAAGATACCATCATACGAAAAACGACTCCTACATTTTAGGATACACTCTCTAGAAACACGTAGAAATATGCTAGATTCAGTATTCTTAGTAAAAATTTTACAAAATATAATTGACTAGCTTTTGCCCGCGACTTCGTTCGCGTGGAATAGTGACTTCCGGCAGATTTTTGGTTTTACCCACATAGTTCCCGATCTCGCGGGATTTTTGAGACGTTCCCGCTCCCGCAGGATTTTTGGGATAAAAACTATCCTATGTCCTTTCTCGAGTTCCAAACTATGTCTGTACCAAATCGACAAATACAACGGAACCAAATTAGAATTTACGAAACAGGACCAATCCACATGAACGACCATACAACCGACAATACAATTTTTCCACGACGGTACCGAAGCGCTCGGCCGATACCCAACCAAATGCGTGTAACGAAACCATAGCGCGATCTATTTCGATCCCAACGCCATCTATCGAGCATAGTGACAACTCGGATTATTTATCTATACTCCGTTCGGGCATTTTCTTTGTACTAAAAGTAGTATTATATTGTTATTATTTTTTTCATACCTTTTTACTATTTATTTACTTTTTTCCGATGAATTAAAACAACATGAACCGAACTCGTGTAACGATCGACACAATTGCGCGTAGTACTAATAGAATTATCTATACTCCGTTAGAGCATTTTCTTTGTAGTAAAACTTTTATTATATTAATATTAATTAATAATTTTTTTACACCTTTTTACATTTTTCTGATGGATTTTCCGATGAATTAAAACAATAACATGAACCGAACACGTGTAATGACACCATTGCGCGATTAACGCCATCTATCTACGGAGCATAGGAATAGCATTTCGACATTTGACCAATAGATGGCACTGTATGTCCGTAATTTTTATTTTTTATTTTTATTTTTTGTAATAAAAACTATCCTATGTCCTTTCTCAAGTTTCAAACTATGTCTGTACCAAATTTCACACAAATCGGTTCAGTAGTTTAGGCGTGAAGAAAAGACAGACAGACAGACAGAAAGACAGACAGACAGACAGACAGAGTTACTTTCGCATTTATAATATTAGTTTGGATAGTTTGGATTGCCCTCAACTGCTAAATAAAATTAGATTCCGAGCTCCAGCTAGATATCCCCGCAAACCTATCACTCCTCTCTACCCTCCACTGCGCAGAACAGTTCTTGGCGCAAACTCACCCATTCCCAGGCTATGTAAACTGCTTAATGGTTGCAGCGACCTTGTGGATGTGCATGTAGATTCCCTTACCAAGTTCCGTAAAATGACACAGAATGCCATATGATTGTTATTTATACCTGTATCTGTTTTTGTATTTTCCTCTGTTGTTGAATTGTGATATTCTGTGTGTTAGATCTTTATAGAATATTTAAGTGAGCTTAAGAACGTTTGTACATGTGGTGCTTACCTGTTGAAAATTGTGACACACCACTATTGTTTTAGCCAGGTGTTATCGTAATTATTATTGTGTTAACAATTGTTGGTGAGCCAATAAAAAAAAAATAAAAAAAAATATAGATAAAATATGTATAGCGTACTTTAAGTATTACTTAAATCCAAAAGATATTTTTTTATTTTTAGATTATAAAGAAATTATTTAAATAATCTCTAGGTTTTTAATAGTTTTAGCTAGTCATTGGCGCACAGGAATGTTTCCATTCCATAAAAATGCTGAATAAACATCACGTGACCCATATGCCTGCATATCACCGATCGCTGAACTCTAAAAAAGTAGGTGTATTGAGCTGAACCTTGTCTATGAGGCATGGGTTTATCTAACGTAAAAAACAAAATAAACCGTAAGTCGTGGTTATTATAAGGTGAAGGTTATATTACTATTGTTACACATTTTGCGCTTGTTTATATATTAATATCTTGTCGCTTTGTGAAAACTTAAAACTATTTATGGATCATACTATTGCACTGAAAAATTTGCCTACTAATGAACGGTGGCAGTATGATATTGCATACCTACATATAATTACATACACATTATTCTAGTGAAAATACGAGGATTGTGCATGGTTTGTGTGCCGTTTCGAATTCTTATTTTAATAAAAGAAAAAATAAAATTACTGTAGATGGTTAATTTATAATATAATATAATTTGCACGATATTATCTTTACTTACACGATAATAATTAAATTATTAATTTTCAGAATGCCAGCGAAAAAAATCTGTTTTGCCAATGACATCCAATGAGCCAAATCTACCTGTAAAACTTCCTACGCCTGCGATGTGCGTCTCACCGATCGGTACCGAAATTACTGACGAAGGCAATGTCACTACTAAAAGCACCTCAACAGGTAATGAAACATCCCAAATTCGCAATATCAATAATTATTTATTGATATTGCGAATATCAATAAATAATTATTTTAGCAGTCAATTTTTTATTCCTATTAATCTTATAAATGCGAAAGTCTGTCTGTCTGGTACGCTTTCGACGTCAAAAATTTTTTTCCAAGTTTTTTTAATGCGCGAAATTTTTCTTATCTCAATAACTACTGGTCTGAGTTTAAAAAAATCTCCCAGTGTTAGATAGCTCATTTAGCGGGGAAGGCTACAGGCTACTATGCTGGGTGTGCATAGTAGTTTTGATGGGACACAGTTTAAACAGCTGGCGGCAGCTAGTGTTTCAATATTGTTGTACATTCTAATATGCAAATATTTTATTTACAGACTTGACACAAAATCCACAGATAAATGTGCCATTGACACAGAGTCCAGAAATGACCATGCCATTGGCTGAGCAATATCTTGTGAACCAGCATCAGCATCAATTTCATCAAGAGGTCAGTAGTGATTGTTTTTGTTTTTGATTTTATTACCAACGTCTTATATAAAACTTATATTAGAATTATTGTTCAGCCACTGAAAAATGCTTTAAGAAGCGAGAATCGAGTGCAATCAAAAACCTCACGCGAAAACTACATGAAATGCGTCAAAAGTGCAAAACGCAATAAAAAAAAATTCGCTTTGCGAAAACATTGACTTTGTCAAAATCATTTCTTGCAACCATAGATAAATTACCTGATGCAGCATAAATTTTTATCAAGTTGCAGTTAAAAGGCACTAAGAAACCGAGAGGAAGACGATACACCAGAAATGAAAAAATAATGGCCTTGTCCATCTACAAGCAAAGTCCTAAGCATATAAATATTAGAAAATTTCAAAAAGCAAGTGCAGCACATGCCAGCAGAAAAAAAATTAGTTAATTTATTATTTGATTAAGTGTCATTAGCGCCTGGGATGGTTTATAATGACTTTTGAAATTATTGGTAATCCCTGATGATGGCAGTAAAAAAACAAAGGACATTGCGGATCGTGCCCTGGTTTTTATGATAAAGGGCATTAAAAGTAAAACAAAACAACCCATACTATTTACATTCACGAAAAGTGGAATAAAAAAGCAAGAATTAAAAGATTTATAATTAGAAACCATCAGAAGTATAAATAGTACAGGTTTAAAGGTGGTTACAACAATATGTGACCAATGTCCTACAAATGTTGCAGTGATAAGGGAATTAAGAGAAGAAACACAAAAAAAATATGCTGTTGAAGGGAAACCAACGCAAACAACGTTTTTTGAGGTTGATAACACAAAAGTCTTTCCATTGTTTGATACGCCCCACTTATTAAAGGGTGTCAGAAATAATTTATTGAATAAAGACGCAAAATTTATGCTTAATGGACAAGAGAGATAGGCAAAATGGGCCTGAAAATGTTACTGGCCATTGATGTTGGTGATGATGAAATTCGTCTAGTTAATAAGTTGACTGAAAGTCACATAAATAAAGATAAATTTAAGAAAAATGAAGGTCAAATTAGCTGCACAAGTATTTAGCCAAAGAGTTTCATCAGCGCTTCGGTTTTCAGGACGTGAGTGCATTTTATTAACATTTGAATTAACATTAAAAACTTTGCTATTCTGAATTCGACCTTTTGCGACTTCGTGCTTTGAGCAGTAGTGTATTTGTCATTTTTGACTAGTGTGGAGTCCTAGTAGCCAATAACGGAACGGCAAAATTACAATCATACATACACACATGCAAAAATATAATTCTTTCCTCTTTATAATAATATAGTTTTTTTTTTTTTCAGAACATGGAATTTTACCGGCAGAATGCGAGGGAACCGCTGATTTTCTTTTAATATTCGATAAATTATTTGATTCTTTTAATGGTCATTCCTATCAAGATGATTAAAAAATGTATAAGAGTTGCGTAAAAAAGAATTCCCCTCACTTTCAACAATGAGATGATTTACTTCCTACATTAGAATCAATTAGATTTAAATCAATAAGTAAACCGTAAATCATATTAATTTGATCAATGGTATTGATCAAATTAAATATGAGATGATTCCTTCAATAAAGAATTGGATACTTAATATAAAAACTTTTAAGGAAATGTGGGAATATTAATCATCCAATTATAAAAAATATGATACATGGTCCATGTGGAATATTAAATCCCATTTCTCCGTGTATAGTTGAAGGAAAATGTTCAAAACGCTACCCAAAACAATTAGTAGCAGAAACTATTACTGGAAAGTCAACAATAGTCAAAGTAAATCGACAGGACATTGAAGTCGATAATCGTTGGGTTGTTCCGTTTTCGCCATTACTCTGCAAGGCATATAAAGCACACATAAACGTCGAACTTTGTCATTCAGTAAAATCTATTAAATACATTTGCAAGTATATGAACGAAAATTCAAATGATGAAGTCACTCAATATCAAATGGGCCGCTATGTTAGTAGTCACGAAGGCATGTGGCGTATATTTTCGTTTCCTATACATGAACGACACCCTACTTTTGTTCACTTGGCCGTACATTTGGAAAATGGTCAACGGGTCTATTTTACAGATGCAAACGTATTACAACGAGTTGACAGGCCACCATTGACAATATTAACCAGCTTCTTTGAAATGTGCCAGAATGATGATTTTGCCAGAACGTTACTTCACTCCGAAATGCTAAGATATTATACCTGGAATCAATCATAAATAAAAAAAAAATTGAACGACAAAAACGAGGACAGCCAGTTCCAGGTTACCCACGAGTATTTTCCACCAATGCAATAGGCCGTCTTTATGCAGTCCATCCCAGTCAAAACGAGTGTTTTTATTTGCGTTTACTGTTAGTCAATGTTCGTGGTTCAACATCATTCCAACATCTGCGAACTGTTAATGGTGTATTGTGTGGCACATACAGAGAAGCCTGTCAACATTTGGGATTGTTAGAGAATGACACTCATTGGAACCACACTCTCGAAGATGCTGTGATTTCGTCAAATGCTAAACAAATACGAACATTATTTTCTATAATTTTGTCTACATGCTACCCATCAACACCGACTGATTTATGGCATAAATACAAAGATCATATGGCGGAAGATATATTGCATCAGATGCGTCTTAGAACATCGAATGCAGATTTGCAAATCAATGAAACATTAATTTTAATTGAGGACATGGTGCTTGATGCTTGCCAACAAAGTATTAATACAATTAGGAATGATAGCACCCAATCGCCCAATGCACGACTCATTTGATTAAGAATTGAGACGCGAAGCCCAATACGATTCCGAAATATTACGAGAAATGGTTGATAGAACAGTTTCCCTTTTAAATCAACAACAAAAATATGCCTACGATACGCTCATGAAAGTAGTGGATCTGGCGGATTTTATTTTTTAGACGCTCCTGGTGGAACTGGGAAAACTTTTTTGTTATCATTGATTATAGCAACGATTCGATCGCAAAATGGAATTGCGCTAGCCCTAGCTTCATAGGGCACGCCACCATCGTGGCGGTAAGTCCCCTCTTTGAGGAGTGGCTCGGGAGGAGTCATGGCGCCCTCACGTACCGCATGACGCAGGTCCTCACCGGACACGGTTGTTTCGGGAGGTACCTGCACCGAATCGGTCGTGAGGAGGCGCCCGGGTGTCACCATTGTGCGGACAGCCCCGAGGACACGGTGGACCACACAGTCCAGGTGTGCCCCGCATGGGAAGGGCACCGCCGGGTCCTCGTCGAGGCTTTGGGCGGCGGCGACCTCTCGCGCCCGGCCCTGGTTCAGGCCATGGTCCGGGGCGAGAGGGAATGGGATGCCGTCGCCTCCTTCTGCGAAGCAGTCATGCTCGAGAAGGAGGAGGCGGAACGCCAGAGAATTCGCACCTCTCATCCCGGCCGCCGCGCTGGACCAGGTAGACACCACGGGCGCCGGGTGTCGCGAGATGACTCCCGGCCACCGTAGGCGTGGGTCTGTGGGCGGTGAGTTCGGGTGGCACATCGTCCCTCTGTCTTTTTAGACGACAAACCCGTGTCGATGGCGCGCGTTGTTCCACGCGTTCCTCAAAGAGATGTCAGCAACCCCAGCGGGGCCCAGCAGGGCCAAGGCCTGCCGGGGCTGCGGGTTCCACCGTCTGTTGAAACTACCAGTACAAAAAGATGGAGTTATTGTTAGTATGCCACTTCTTACTGGTAATTATTTGAGAGTAATGCGTATGTTATGGCAAAACGTTGAGTTTCTGTTCATAGACGAAATTTCTATGGTACCTTATGAGATGCTTTGTATGATCGACTCTCGTTTGCGACAGCTGAAAAACCCGACCGCTTGTTTTGGAGGCATAATGGTCTCTGCACACAGCGGGCGCGGCGCGGCGGGACGGGACGGCGACGCGACGCAATGTACTAGATCGTCGCGTCGCGTCGCGCCGAGCGGGACGGCTCTGTGTGATGTCGATGTTTTTTTTTTGATTTTTGAATTACCACCTGTTCGAGGACATCAAGTGTTTCAACAATCAGGACACATGAAACCCGCTACACACTTGTGGCGACTATTCCGCCTTGTTGAACTCAAACAAAACATGCGTCAACAAGGAGACACGACGTTTATAGATGTGCTTAACGCCTTAAGAGTTGGAAAATTGACTTCGAAGCATCTTGAAATTCTTCTAGGAAAAGTATCAACAGATACGACTGATGAGTTCTCAATTGAGAAAGCATTAAGAATCTATCCAACAAATGACCAAGTTGCTAGACATAATGAAAAGGTTCTCCAGAGTTTTGAAGAAAAAGGTACAGTTATTTATACAATTAAATCACAAGACCAACTCATTGATGCGACACGAAATTTAGGTAATAAGGACTTAGATTCTGTGATACCTAGCGATATTAATAAAACAGGAGGTCTTCCTGATGTATTGAAAATATTCGTTGGAGCTAAAGTAATGTTGAGGTCGAACATTGACGTGTCAAAAGGTTTAGTGAATGGTAACATGGGTTTTATCCATCCATATTTAGATCCATAAGAAAACTTTTTTAGCAGTATTAGAAGCAATGGTGTCAGAAATATAAATCCAAATTGCTATCAATTTATTAATGCCTATAAAACATTGATTGTTAATATAATTATAATTCACCACATTCTGCAGGTGCCAATTGTGAAGAAGATTATAATTCAGTTATGCAATCATTATCATGTCTAATCGGAAGCAATCGGGCTGATTCAAATACTGTTGATTTTGCATGTAACATTGATTCCTTGCTTAATGTGATGTCGGAAATAAAAAATAATGATTCTCTATTGCATGCTGAATCGTAAAAAATATGTAACAGGGTGGGTGGGTATGTACCTAATTAAGAAATCAAAGGCAAATTTTTCAAAAGTTGTACTAATTGTGTGAATAATTTGTGTAGATCTAGTGCTGGGATGGAATCGTTTAATTATGAAATTGATTATACAAAAAGATCATTAATTCACCCAAGTGACAAATTTATAGATTAAATGAATAACATGTATTATGTGATTGTTGCAGGTCTTCGAAATAACCCGACATCAAAATTTGTAAAGGATGAAATCAAGTTTTACATCGATAGTGCATGTGATTTTAATATAATAACTTGTAGGAAACAAAGGTGATTTGATTGATTTCATTATTAATCTTTCAATTAAATTGATTGTACATAGTTGGTGTTTGGGGGTAAATAGATTATTAAATGGAAAAATTCGATGTTTTGATAGGAATGACCAAATCAAAAAGCAAGCATTTGATTATTATAATAAGAGAAAAAAATAAAAGAAAATAATAACTTAGTTTGTTTTTATTTATTTATTTATGATAGGCAACTTCACAGCGTACAGTACATTACATTAAATCATCATACAAAACATTACGCCAATTATGAAGTACACTAATATAACAATAATGATAATTTGTCGAAAGAATGGCGGATAACAGGCAATGCACTATTATTACTTGTTGTGTGAATGAGTGTGTGTATTTGTGTTGTGATGTGTGAATGTTGATGTTCATCTAGCTGTCTGTCTGGCTTTAATGGTGCGACTGAGTCAGTATTGTGATGATATCTTTTTTAAAACGGTTTCGTGTGGAATTAAAGGGGTCAAGTGTTAAGAACTTTTCGTTGTATAATGCAGGAAGGCGCAGAAAGGGCGACATCTTCATGTAATTAGTGGAGGCCGAAGGAACCGCTAACAGAGTGGTGTGTCTAGTACGTTTGAGTGGGACGTTGAATATAATTTTGCGAAGTAATTGAGGGCAGTCAAATTTATTATTGAGTAGGTCATATAATAACAACATGTCATTAATCTGCCGTCTCTCTTCCAAAGTATTAATTTTGTGGTATCGACAGGAGTCCGGGTAATTTATTTAATTTTTTCAGCCCTGTATCGTTTAATAAATCAGTAAATGATTGAAAATACAACTATTTACTTTTAGTTTAGTTCAGTTAATAATTATTGTTTGATTTTTGATAATTTAATGTTTTTTTTATTGAAAATGACAAATTAAGTAACTCTGGTACTACTAGCGCCACCTATAGCGACGTTACCCAGTTTGCGCGCCATCTAGCGGCGAGGGAAATATAGTTTTCTGAATTTTGGCTCTCAGAGTGGCGTATCTATACCAGTATTAGTGTATAATCTATAGATAATACGACGGTGTTACTAGGTGCAAGTGCGATTGGACAAAAAAAAACCTCCCCTCAGTCTTCAAAGGAAAATACGTATGTGTGGGACGAGTGGACTTACCCTGATGCATTTCCAGGTACATACAAGCCATATTTTACGCTAGACATTTCGGTTATGAAATCGTTTAAAGATCGATGGGACATTGATCTTGTGAAATGGCAGTGACTTAACATTGGGGTTTGAAATAATAAGAGGAGCCGACCGGCTCCGATCGTGTACTTTTACTCAGTCTTGCAGACGCTTGGCTCCGATTGCATCTCACGCAGCCAATCGGAGCCGATTCCGTCTGTGTGAAAAGAAAAATGCGCGCCGCTGCTCTCCGAGCCGAGTGTGAACGGACCCTTAAAATATTACAGATGCAGAATTCCGTTCTATGATCAGCTCCATGAACGTGAAAAAAAATATATTTGTATAACAAAACAACAAACAGAATTCGGGATTAGGTGAGAAATAAAACAAGCACAAACAAAAATGTTCCATTGAAATTGTTCATCACAGGAGGAGCTGGTAGCGGCAAATCGTTCGTGCTTAGAACATTAGTACATCAAATTCGATGTTGTTATGCTCCCAAAGTCGACCAAATTATTGCATGCAAGTTTTGTGGAAATCACGGCACCTACAGCGGGCCCAGCATGATCGCCATAGAAACAGCTTTTGTCTACCGGAGAATCAACATAATGACAGATTGAAGAAAGATTTCTATCGACCCGAGCATGGCGATGTTTGACACCGAGAAAAGAAATGTTTCTCTACTTTTGACATTTGGGAGTAGACATAACTTTCTATATGAAATGTCAAATACTCTACATCTCATCGGACCTAGACAAGAGTAGACAAACATATTATTTTTGTAATGTTTAATTGCAACAATTATTTTATCCTCTAAAAAGTATGTCAGGGTCCTACCGTCGTCATATGGTTAGCTTTTATGCGGAAAAAAAATGAGAGTAAAGCAGAAAGAAACGCTATAAGAGCGTTTGCGAATTGGGTGAGGATCTGTCTCCTAGGACATCTCAGGGTCTGCCTGTTCTGATCAAAGTAAGTACCTACTAGGTTATGCTTTCCAGTTTTTATCGACCAAAAATATGACAAAGCTTTCGTCTTTAGGTTAAAGTATAGAAAGATATATGCAATTAATTCGTTTATTATTGCTTCTAAGATTATTTTGTCTACTATTTAGGTACCTATTGCCTAAATATAAACAAAAGATTAACGAAATGAAGATTTTTCTGACAATTTCAACAAAAGACTAGACCAGACTAGACTAGACCACCATCTCCTTCAGTAAGTTATACTCTCACTTAAACTCAACTTAAAAATTTTAAAACCTCTGAAATAAAGGTTTTAAAAGTTGTTTCAGAATTTAAGAAAGTGTACTATAAATATTCTTTTAAAGACGCAGAAATTACAAGAAAGCAATTGGCCGTTCAAATAATATCACTAAAAAATGCTTATAGGACCAAACCGAAAATTAAAGAAAATAAAAAGAGAGACCTCTTAAGTCTGGTTCAGAGTAATCACATACCTAATTTCTACAGCGAATTTTACACAAAGGACAATGGGCGAAATGTTGGGATGTTGGTCTATTCCCCCTCTAGTAGTGAGTCATACGTCATTTGAAAGGTCTTTTTGAGCCCTACATATCGTATGAACATACACTCACTGGCACAATTAACCGCCCACCTATATTTTTCGTGACCCTGTTTGTTTATGTTAACTGTGGCTACTGCTGTGTATCTACTGTTTTGTTTTTTATTAAGTGGGTACTTTAGCAACAAACTAAACACTTATACCCTTATTTCGATTCATAAACTTGTGTCATCAAAGCGTTTTTTGGAATTTAGTCGCAGCTTGACATTGTTGCAGTTACGTTACCTTGTTTACATTTCTTGTTCTTTTCTATCCTCGTGTGCGAATATTGTTTAATTTGAGTTTTTAGTGCTTGATTATTCTTTGTGACTGAAAAAAATGCCACTCGATGCAACTGATCCTGCTAGGGCAGTGGCTTTAGCTGACGCTGGGTATAGCCAACGTCGCATCGCTCGTACGCTTGGTGTACCTCGAACTACGGTACGAGATGCCATCAGACGTTTTCGGGAGACTGGTTCATACACGAGGAGGCCAGGTCAAGGTCGACATCGGTGCACTTCAGCTCGGGATGACCCCTTTATTGTCAGTAACGTCCTGAGAAATCGCTTTTCCTCCGCTACTGAAGTGCGTACACGTCTTTTTGAGGTGAGAAATGTTAGTGTGAGTGAACGTACCATTAGAAGAAGACTGGCTGAAAGGAATCTGAGGGCTTTTCGTCCAGCTCGTGCTCCACAACTGCTTCCACAGCATCGTAGAGCTAGACTTGCCTTTGCGCGAGAATATGCTGACTGGACTATGGAGGAATGGAAGAACGTACTGTTTTCAGATGAGAGCAGAATAGCCTTAAGAGGTCCAGATGGACGTCAGCGTGTATACAGGCGCCAAAATGAACGGTTTGCTCCATGCGCAATAATCGAAACCGTGGGTTATCAGGGAGGGTCCATAATGGTTTGGGGAGGAATCACTTACGAAGCTCGTACCGATCTTGTGGTGTTTGATAGAGGCAGTGTAAATGCTCGAAGATACGTGGAGGAAGTCTTACAAGACCACGTCGTACCTTTTGCACCATTTATTGGGGAGAACTTTAGATTAATGCACGATAATGCTCGATGCCATACCGCAAGATCCGTCACTCAATACCTCGATGAGGTCGGGATTCAAGTTTTGCCATGGCCCGCACGCAGTCCCGATCTTAACCCAATCGAGCACATTTGGGATAACCTAAAAAGACGTGTTCGAGCAAGAGTACCAGCCCCTACGACCTTAGGAGAGCTCAAGACGGCTGCGGTAGAGGAGTGGCACATTATCCCTCAGTCAAATATTCAGGACATCATGGATGGATTACCAAACCGGTTACAAGAAGTCATTAGGGCTCGAGGTGGTAACACCCATTATTAAAATTAAAATGAATAAAAAACCGATTATTTTTTTCGAAATTAAACTCATAACATTTTTATGAAAATTTTTTGATAAATCGATCGTTGGCATTTTTTTTTTAAATAAACTGTTTTTTTCAAAACTTTTGTAATTTTATTTATCCCTAATGAATGCTTTTAACGTAACGTCCATCAAACGTGGTCAAAATTTGACGATTACTAAAAACTGCACGTGTACTTTCAACGAATTATAAGTACTTTAGAAGTTAGCTAATTTTAGATTTATATCGATAGTTAGTTTCAAGTTCTTAGATTTCTTCTCTAGTAGTGAATTATATATCACTGGAAAGGCCTTTTAAACAGAACATTTCGTATGAACATACCTCCAACTCATTACAAGTACTTTAGAAGTTAGAGCTTATTTTAGATAATATTTTCGATAGTTAGTTCCAACTTCTTAGATTCCTTCTCTAGTAATGAATTATATATCACAGGAAAGGCCTTCTTAAATAGAACATTTCGTATGAACATACCTCCAACGAATAATTAGTACTTTAGAAGCTAGAGCTTATTTTAGTTTATATTATATTATCGATATGTGTTTTCAATTTATAAATCCCTTCTCTACTAATAAATTATATTTCACTGGAAAGGCCTTTTTAAATAGAACATTTCGTACTAAAATACCTCTAGCAAATTGTCAGTACTTTAGAAGCTATTTTTAGTATATCTTTTACTTTGCCTTTAGACTGATTATGGTAATTGTGAAAGTTCCTAAAGTTGCTCCAAAGATTTGATTTAATATTAAGAAGAACAATAAATAAAAATAATTTTTGTGTTACGATATTTTTTTATTTCGCTACCACGTTAATGTAAAAAAGTGATTTTTAATTTATTTACTTTTTAAACAAAGAAGAACAGGCAAAAAAAACCCAGACCCGACAGAAAAGTAACATACCTCAGTTTTTTTGTTATTTTATATATAATCATATTATATAGTTTTTCATCATATTTATCGTTCTGGACGATAATAAATTAGATGTTATTAGTCAAACCGTCTTCCTGGGCATCACCATTGACTCTAAATTGCAATGGGGTGCCCACATCTCAGCACTGTCAAAGAGGCTGAGTTCCGCAGCTTATGCAGTCAGAAAAATAAGACAGATTACTGACGTTGCTACTGCTAGGCTCGTGTATTTCGCTTACTTCCATTGTATTATGTCCTATGGTATTTTACTGTGGGGGGCAGCGGCTGACGTAAATTCAATCTTCGTTCTCCAGAAAAGGGCAATTCGTGCAATTTATGGCCTCGGCCCTCGCGAGTCACTAAGAGAATTATTTAAAGACATTAACATACTTACACTACCTTCTCTTTATATTCTAGAAAATATCATGTTCGTACGCAAAAACTTAAATCAATTTAGTGTTAAAAGTGATATACATTCCATTAATACAAGAAACAAGCACAAGCTAGTAGTTCCAAGATTCAGATTAACGAAATCAAATAAATCGTTTTTAGGGAATTGTGTCCGTTTTTACAACAAGCTGCCTAAGTGTGTAACCGATCTCACGGATATAAAATTTAAGAACACTGTAAAATCCACCCTAATTAAAAAAGCTTATTATAAAACTAGCTGTTGCCCGCAACTTCGTCTGCGTGGGCAATATAGAATAGTCAATTATTACGTATGGTGCGTAAGTAATTTTCACAGGAAATAGCTATAATCTATGTCTATATGCTTTGAGTCTGACAAAGCTGTCATTTGTACATTTTCTGCAGCTGCTGCGACTAAGCAGAAGCCAGAAAGTCTGTCAGTCTTACCATGGATATCGACTTGTGTAGTTGACTGGATTGAAGATAGATAGATAGGTAGTCGCTCCAAGCAAAATATTGGTACTCAAACAGATTCGGTGACTGGAAGCCCAACACCAACATAGTTGGGGAATAGCTGGATGGATGATAAAATGAGTCATCATCATCAGCAGGCGCATAGGGTAGGATAGTTTCACTACTGGGGAGAAACACTTGTATGACTTGTATGAATTGGGGATTTTCTGTGCACTTACTTACTATGGTAAGGCTGACCCCACATTAGGCGTGCGCGATCCTCGGGCGTGTGAGTAGCGCGGGCGTCGCGAGCGCGCTGCGTGAAAGTCGCGTTTTGCTGCCCTGCGGCATGTGTGAAGAGTGCAAGCGACGCGCTCGCGGCGAGCACGCGGCGCTCGAGTTGCGTTCTTACCCCTACGCCCGCTATCCCCGCCGCCCGCTAAACGCCTTAGCAGTTAAACGTCAAGTCGAGCGCGCTGCAAATGCCGCAGGGCAGCAAAACGCGACGCTCACGCAGCGTGCTCGCGACGCACGCGCTACTCACACGCCCGAGGATCGCGCACGCCTAATGTGGGGTTAGGTCTAAACCGGGAGGGACTCCACAGAAATGTTTGCATTAGTTCACGAATAGGCAAAATGTACGTATCTGTGAGAGTCCACTTCATGTGTTCGTACTTGAAACCTGCAGTTTTGCCAAGATTTTCAAAATGTACGCTCGCAATTTGTCATTTCTTGGTGGAGCCAGCAAATCAAAAGAAACAGAAGTGTTGTATACTGTGCGTCACTACCGCTCACCGGGAAAATTTCGCTCTTGCGGAGGACGTTTATATACCATATTATGAAGCGATCATACGCTTTGGCTCCTACTGTTATTGTGGTTTCTGAAAATGTATTCACCTCATTCAACGATGAATGTAATTCTGATGGTACTATTAAGAACACTTGCTTAGCGCAAAAGCTGACGATGGCAGGCCGACTCTTTTGACTTCTCGAATAGGATACCATTGGTTTTTGTGCAATGCACACCTGCAATGCATGCTGGATTAGGATAGGATATAGGTGGATAGGATTTGCAGCAGAGAACAATTCTGTCTTTGTAATTGAATGACATCAAACGTAGTTTTATATAAAAGGTGTTTTTTTAGACTTGGCTCGCTTCTTACTGAGACTGTTCGTAATCGTGAACAGTGTATTTGCGATCAGAAGTTGAAAGTAAGCATGTCTCTGAAAGAAAGAAAGAAAGAAAGAAGATACATTTATTCATGTGCGTGTGACACATGGACAACAAATGAATATATACATAAGTTTAACATAAGATTAAAATAAAGAAAAAAAAAAACGATGTATATAAAATTAGATATAAAAATAAAACAAAGAACGAAGTAACATAACACATAAATAAAATAGAAGAAAAAGCGAAGTACATAAAATCAGACTTAAAATAAAGCAGAAAACGAAGTACAAAAAGAGACAACACGAGAAGAAGGTACACAAAGGGAAATATGTGTCACACCCACGTGAAACGGCCCTCGCTCAGCATAATGCTGAGACCCTATACGGGACAGAAGCCTCAGCGCTGATTTTCAGCGGGAGCCGAAGGTGACGCGATGACGCCTGCTCTAATTGCAGTTTAATAATTTAAACCTTATTATTATGATATAAATAGATATAATATTAGATAAATAAATACAAGCTAAAATCGACTAAAGAAAAAAAAAAATACTAAATAAATACTTCGGCAACACCTGGGATAGACGTACGCGCAGATTTGGTTCATTCTATCTATGGCAGATATATGTCAATGTCAAGAAGCTATTGGGGTTATGCAATGATCCAACATCATGGCGGCGCCCATCTCAAGTGTTATGCAAGAATTATGTAATTAGTGTAATGTATATAGTGATTCTGATGTTGTGTGATACTGCGATTTTGTGGAGAGTGTTTGTTGTAAGTAGTGATGTGAAAGACTTAAGAACTCTGCATGTCGGTATGTTTTCCGTGGGCTACACCCCAGGTAAGAGAAACAAAGAAATAAAAATAAGTACTATGATACGACCCCAAAACTAGTAATTTAGACATACTAAATTGTATTAGTGTATTTGATAAATTAGATAAATCGTATAAGTGTATTAGAATGTCAAATATTAACATCATATAATTTATTGAATAATTATTAACTAAAAGTTATTAAACAGGTCCAAGTATCAATGCCATGCAGAAAAAGCATGGATAAGGATTTGATGCAGATAGTGACAGCAATCAGGAGGCACCAGGGATGCGCCAACAGCACTGCGGAGGATTGAAACCAAGGATTGTGGGCCGAGATCATGAGGTAAATAAGCATATGTTTTATGACAGTTGTACATGTAGTAGGAGTTTCTTTAGATGTACTTTAAATGTCTTGATTGTTTTTAGGCCCCTCAATGGTGGTGGAAGATCATTCCAGCAGTGTGTGGCAGCAAACCTGAAGCTTCCCCTGAAAGCTGCGGTTTTGTGTGGTGGTGCCTTAAGCGGGTCAACATTGGAGCGAAGACCACAATTGTGATGTGATTGTCGCCAAGTGAGTTTTTCATATAAATAGTGCGGCTTGTGGGTTGTTATCACGCCAAACATTAGGCTAGCTAAGTGCAGTTTTCGTCTGGCAGCCATTTTCAATAAATTAAGCTCGTTTATATAGGGTGTGACATGATGCCTACGAGGAATATTAACACAGAATCTCGCGCAGGCATTCTGAATCCGTTGAATTAGCCTCTCTGTCCTAGCAAGTAGGCAAGGGCCATATACTGTATCGCAGTAGTTGAACTTGGATAGTATTAGAGCGTCCACTAGATGTTTCCTCAGTGGCACACTGAGAAATTTGCGGATACTGTACAGGACCCTCAGCCTGTAAAAGCAATTCCTAACAGTACTGTTAATGTGGGGCTCAAAATGTAATTGTGGATCCAGAGTTAAACCCAAATTACACACCTGCTCTACCTGCTCTATTTTATTCCCCTTGATAACAATCTCAGGCTTAGCATTCAATATTGTGGCCACCTGTTTTTTTGTCCCTAAGACCATGAACTTAGACTTAAGTGGGTTGAGAAGCAAGGAGTTCTCCTCAGACCAAGTCACAACTCGATGCAAATCCTCATTCATCCTTTGAACTGCAGATGCCACATCATCCCCCTTGAAGGATGTGTACAACTGAATGTCATCTGCATACATGTGATATCTGCAGTTAACAAAGGAATGAGTGATGTCAGCACTGTAGAGGATGTACAATAAGGGACCTAAAATAGAACCCTGCGGAACCCCCCTACAGACCGGGAGTGGAGGGGATGAAAGGGTAGATCCATCTTCCTTGTGTATTTGAACAAACTGGGACCTGTCTGTTAGATAACTGTTAAACCAATCCACTGCGTCTCTATCAAACCCGTAATAGGTTAACTTTGACAGCAGTAAATTGGTATTAATAGCATCAAATGCCCGAGAGAAATCCAGCAACACCAGAATAGACCCCTCCCCCCGATCACGTGCCTCTAGGATATTGCCTACCACATCTAACAGGGCTGTTGCAGTCCCTCTTCCCTTGCGGAAACCTGATTGGAACTCGGGTAGGATATTATTTGCCTCTAAGTATTCAATTACCTGTAAGTATACCACGCGTTCCAGAATCTTTGACAGGCATGGCAGAATACTTATTGGCCTGAGGTCTTTAAAATTGACCGGATCACTGACTTTGGGAATGGGGCAAACAATTGCGCGACGCCAGAGACAGGGAAATGTGCAAGATTCAATGGACTTATTTATGATAGCAGTAATGGCTTGCAAAGTGCTAGGTAGTGTAAGCGTGAGCATGTCCAGACTGATGCCATCAACACCTCGTGCATTTGATTCCAGACCCCTGATTATTCTTAATACTGTCTCTTGGTTGGTTCCAGTGAGCGAAAACACAGATGAACTATGCCTGCGAGAACTGAAATTATATATCAACGAGTCGTTGTCATTGCAACTCCCCGGGACATTTAAAAAAGCTGCATTTATACTATCTGGGTTGTCAAAGTGACTAGGCAGTCGCCTCTCATTGTGGTCTGGAAGAACATCTAATTTTAAATTACGCCACAGCAGTTTGGGATCTTTGCTTTGCTGGTTAATGTTCTTTGTAAAATATGCTGTCTTTTCCCTCCCCAATGCGGCGGCTGCCTCGTGCTTAAGATCCAGATAGTACTGCTTATGTTGCGGTTCTTTTGTCTTATGACATCTGAGTTTGGCTTCATCTCGCATTCTGAACATTAGACGGATATTGTCAGTGATCCAGGGTGTAGGCCGCTTGAAGTATGTCTTTTTCTTCATAGGAGCATGGAGATCAAACAGCTGGATTATGTAGGAAGTGAAAGTATCAACCATGGAGTCAACATCACTCATGTCTCCTATGTCGGACCATGGTATCATGTTTAGGTGTTCATGGAATATATCTGGCAAAATGTCCAAAAGAGGGCGAAACATGACGACCCTGGGTTTAGCCCTTGGCTTCCTAAACACTGTTTCACACGTGACAAAGGAGTGATGACCAAGCTCACTAATATGGTGTACTTCAACATTTCGAGTGGTAGCATCGGTGGATATAATGTCAATGAGCGAGCAACTATCATTTACGAAGTGTGTGGCTTTTGTGACTACTTGAGTCATATCAAAGTTATTGAAGAACCCCATGAGCTGCCTTGATTTAGAGGTGTTTGAATTTAACAAATTGACATTAAGGTCACCTAATAATATGACATTGTCATATGGGCCTAATGCACTAATACTAGCAGTTAAGGCATCAAGGAAAAGCTCCAAATCCTGCCAGGGTGGTCGATACGCGGTTCCTATCAGAAATTTTCTTTTATTAATGGTGAGGCCCAGCCAAAGCTGCTCCACCGTAGGGTGTTCAGGATGGGCCTTGACACGCGCATTTATCCCGTTTTTAATATAAAATGCGACTCCCCCACCGCGCCCACCTCGTGTAGACACAGGTCTTGGTACGTGCCTAAATTTGTACCCTGCAAGACTAGGAGCACGGTCCTCCTCCCCTTTGCGCAACCATGTCTCGTTGATAGCCATGATGTCCACAGAATGGTTACCCATGGCGATCAAGAACTCATCCTGATTAGTCCCTAGAGAGCCTGCATTTAAAAGGCCAAACTTGATATATTTGCTAGGAGCCATAGATCATAAGAGGCATAGGCATTACATGTGTGAGTATGTATGTAAAGTATAGGTTTGCAGGCATAATTGAAGTATGTAAATAGTTAGAATTAAGTGAAAAAAAACATTGTAAATAATTAGAACTAAGTGAGAGTATAGATTGTAGATGTGTGTATGAAAATGTTTGTGTATATGCAGTAGATATAGGATGTATATGTGGCATAGTTAAATATTGTGTTATAGTAGAATAACTTTGTTTTCGCATTAAGCAATCCCCGCGTATGTTAAGGTTGAGCCCAACTGGTAACAGACTGTGGCACATATTTCCCCGAATACACAAAATTAGACTATTTGTACAAAAAAAGACACTATAATAATTAGACTCTCTCATTTCCAGTGCCAAAAAGGCGGGATAAGTCCTCCTCCGTGCGAATCCTCTGCGCCTTGTCACCTGGAGCCTTCCTGGCGAGGATGCGGCCCTGCTTGGTCCAGACAAATCTCCAGCCGAAGACGCCAGCAGCGTCCCGTGCCTTCCGAAATAACAAGCGGTTGGCTTTAGTCAAACGCTCGTTCAGGAAGAACCGCTGAGCTGGTGCTGGCATATCAAGGTCCGCAGTAGTTGCTCCTCGTCTTACTCGCGCACTCGCCAGAAGTTGATCGCGCAGGTCGCGACGAGCGAGCCGCACGACGATCGGCCGTGGACGAGATTCAGTCGGGCCTGCTGAACTAGTCGCGTTAAGCTGTCTACCACCAACGCGCTCCGCACTGACGATGTCGCGTTCATCCAGGCTGAGTCCTAGCTTCTGTCCGATTGCCTTTATAATGTGAACCGGGTTTTCCGCCTTTGCCTCCGGCAAATTAGACACCTCAATGTCGTTGGCAAGGAGATCCTGGTCCCTGTCATTAAGCTCACGCTTCAGCTCCTCCACAATCAGGTCTATATTCCCAGTATTCGCAGGGCCTGAGATAGCGCGTTGTTCCAGAGCGTCCACCCTGGCTTCAAGGCCGTCAACGCGTGTGCTGCAGGTGTTCAAGGTGGTTTTGAGCTCAAGCATTTCCGCCTCCATTTCCTTTCTAAACACCTGTATCTCCGCACGGACCGCCCTCAGCTCGTCGAGTATGACCTGCAAGTCAGTGCAGGGTGCTGGCGATTGCTTGTGGATGGTGGTGTAGGCAATGGACACTTCAGACGGTGGAGGAGTCGCGACGGAACTCATTGTTGCATTTGGCGAGCCTGCTATTGACAATATCCCAGCAACATCACTAGGAGGGCTGTGCGTGGTGCCTCTGACCGGGGTTTCATTCCTGTTGTCCCTAGCAACGTTCTTCTTGCACTCAAGACAACGCCACTTGGAAGAAACTCTGGTATTCGCAGGGATCCCTGCACATATCCTGCAGTATAATAAGTTGCATTTGCCACACCTAGCGCCATCTAGCGCTGAGGCAAAGCGCGCGCATCCTCCGCATTTGACGCCCGGCATAGCTGCGAACTAAGTGCTTACTAGCTTCACAGGTGGTACCGAAGAAACAAACCAGATGGCGTGGCAGGGGTTCACTGCACAAATCGATAGATTTCCTTACACGACGAGACAGATGGCGTCGTGTGGTCTTCTAGATTTAAAATTGTTTATGGCAAGTCGACAATTCTGCCACTGACGTCTTAACTTATTTTATTAATTTTGGCGGGTAGCTGTATAAATAAATTAAAGTACTTATTTTTATATTGTCCTGTTACAGCCCACAAACGCACTATTTAGCACTCACTGCAATGTATGTAATTCCATGTATCACTTAGTTCACAAATTATACAGTTTCAAGTTACTTTGACTATTATTTCTATTTTTTCGGTCAAAAAAGTTGCACAGATGACTTGCCAAATCAGACGTCAAACGTCAACACTCTGGTATGCGACGCGTAATTTGTACGTTTCCAGACGCATAAAGCATTTTACGTGTGTATGGTATTAAATCGAGAAAGCTCCCATTTCTTATCTGCACTTTGTATCAGGGCTTGTTTTTAAAGCTACAGAAGCCTACATTACCTACCTCACGCTTAGCAGCGCTTGCGAGAGATAGATCTTCCTTTCTTCTAGGATTAAGTTTAGGTACATATTTTGCATCAGAAAAAATAATTAAGGTCTACTTAATACTACTCACTCAAAGTAATTTGTTTTAAGGCCACCACATTAGTGGAAGATAAGCTAAACTGTTTATGTTTATGAAAAAATCCTGATATGAACTCCATCTGTAACTTTAAATGATAATTAATTGTTCCACTAAAGTCATCATTTTTGACATAATGTTCAAAAAATAATTTAGATGGCACCGTTTTAAATTTGGCTGAGAACTATTAATTTTCCTTTCATCAAGGTAATAATAATTATAGAGGTAGTTGGATTTTGATGTGGTACGGCAAACTGACAAACACTATTGAAATGTCTATCGAAAAATTACACTACGTGTTAAAATATGGTGAATTACGGAAAATACACAACTCCATCTGTTGAAATAATAATCCTCTATAAAGAATGTATGGTAATTAATTGTCATTTACCACCTCGCTCTTTTGACAAATTTGATGTATTTTTACCACAGATGGAGCTACTTTAACCTTGGCTAAACAAAATTTTCATATTTTTTTTTCTTCCGAAGTTACTTATAAAGGTGTGATTTTCTGTGTAAAGATTAATAATAGGCCGAACAACTAATATAAGTACAACATTCAAATGTACAGTTTTGACAAACAGATTGCGTGTCGTAATATTTTACATCTTGAATTCACAAAATTAATCATATCTTTTGATAGAGTGAATCGATTTCGATGAAACAAAAACTAAGTAATACCCCAAGTTACGTAGAATTTTTGTATATAAGCATTGTCTGCATTGAATTCGTAGATTTTACGTGAATCCCGAACAAACAAACAGATAAACAGATAAACAGACAAACAGACAAACAGACAAACAGACAAACAGACAAAAATGACAAAAATGATGGAAATGGGTTCTGTTAGTTATCCTTTAACATGCCGGCTATTTTTTTTGTCAATTTCTTCAATGTACAAAAATTATTTTTCTACAGATTTATTATATGTATAGATTCAAGATTTTGTTGACGATAAAGATATTATATGGCGATAACTCATCTCTCCATGTGTGGCTTCCCTGGCAATTAAACGACTTTCTGTTCTCCCTTTGCATTATATCGATTTACAGTTTAACTTTCTTGCATTGTATAATTTTGTGAGCTTACTATTGTTATGTAATAGACTGTTTGTACTGTGACTGTATTACTTTTTAAAAAGAGTGTCTATGGAGTTTCTTGCCGGCTCTTCTCCATGAGACCAACTTTTTGGAACCGTGCAACTAATGTGACGTTTCATAGGTGCCTGCAAAGGCCTATGTGAAATAAAAAGATTTTGATTTTGATTTTGATATTCGAAATCAATGGCTAACACCAAAATATTGCCTTATGTTTTTGTTCAGGCTTTACACTAAAATAGTACAAAATGCCTACTAAATGCCTGTAGATACTACACAATTCGTAAATATATGTAACTAAATGACATAGAAAAGTAAGTAGTTATGGGATGTATTAAAAAAAAATATGTTCGTATAGGAAGTTATTTGTGTGTACGTATAAAAACGGTCACGTACTGTGTGCATACCTACTACGGCTCAGGTGGTTTTTGGTGACGGAAACCAATCATGCTATCTCACTCTTTCATGGAAACAACAATGGCGCGGAGCGGGGATTGGTGGATGTGCGCCGACGCAACGAAGCGGCGGCTGGCGCAAGCGCAGTCCTTCGCATTATGTGTTGAGATCTGTGCGTTTTTGTAACAAGAGTACATTTTTTCAACGATTTCTGGCTTTCTCTTTACGGACATCGATTTTTGCATTTTGAGTGGTACGTTGATATGGCTGAAAATATCAATAATTGTACTGTGTGAACGTACACTACGTCGTCGTCGTCCATACGTTCTCAATGAACGCCTACTGGAAAATCGAAGAGATATCGTAGAACAACTATTACGCATCGTTGGTGGTGAGGTATTTATTTCATTTATGATACATTTTGTTTGTGATTAACCGCTGATAATGTAGTTTCATATAGGTATAAAAATTATAATAAGCACAGATGTGTTTAGGTTCACTAATTATTCCGCCAGCCGGCTCCACCAGTGTTGACTACATCTACCAATTAACCCGCGTATTATTGTACCGCGCAGGATACATATTCAGTAGTGCAATGAATCGTTGTTAATCCCTGATAATGTAGCTTTATAACGATAAAAGGACTTTTCAAATCAGTTCAGTCTCGTTTATAAGTTTATCCATTATAGAGGTACAAAGTGAGCGAGGGTGGTGGTGTGATCAATCGTTGTTATACATTGTGTTGTTTTTGTACAGCAACGCCCGACTCAGAGGTGATAGTACACATAAAGTAATTCCAAGAAAAATAAAAAAATGTTATAACATTCATACGCGTGGCGCGTGCGCTCCGTCCCACACCCCGTTACTCCCCGAAATCCTTACCGAGTACTTGCACCCGCGGTGTAAACGGTCCGTACTCAGCACGGACAACAGATGCTGATATAGTGAAGATGATATTAGAAAACCACGATGAACCCATTGAAGATGGACCGTTCCATAATTTTTTTAATCAAGGAGACGTATTTATTTTGGACCGAGGCTTTCGAGACTCAATTCCCTTAATTGAAACATATGGCTATGATGCTCATATGCCGCCAAGCAAAAGAAGGCAAGACTCGCAATTAAGCACCGATCAAGCTAATAAATCAAGACTCATCACAATGGTGCGCTGGGTCGTAGAAACTATAAACGGAAGATTCAAGCGAGACTGCAAGATCATCAGAAACAGAGTATTCAACAAACATGTGCCGCATATATTTGAGAATTTTAGAATTGCTGCAGCTTTGATCAATTATTTTCAAGATCCGTACGGAGACAGTCCGTACACAGAAGATGTCATTGAAATAATTAATCAGAACATACAACGCCCTAATCTACTGGCCGAGTATGTGGAGGAGAACAATCTGAATAGACATAGAGTGACGCTTCGCAAAATGACTGCAAATGATCCCGAATTTGAACATTTTCCCCAACTAACAATTGAAGACACAATTAAATTCTCAATTGGTACATATCATGTGCGGTTAACAAACCATTACAACGGTTTTGTGGGGCTTAGCATATAAGATGGCTACCTTTGTGATATAAGATAAGTAAATAAAAAAAAAACAAGGTCGTACTTTTTTTAACGACGTCAAAAATCATCAAATGACCCCTCCCGCTGTGGGTTAGCAGCGGTGAGGGAGTGTCAGAATCTTATTGACTAAAAGCCGTCGTGTTCCGTCATAGGCCTTTTATGTACCAGGGCCACGGTATCTCTTTCGAACAACCCGCAGCCCCGGCAGGCCTTGGCCCTACTGGGCCCCGCTGGGGTTGCTGACATCTCTTTGAGGAGCGCGTGGAAAAACGCGCGCCGTCGACACGGGTCTGTCGTCTAAGTAGACAGAGGGACGATGAGCCACCCGAACTCACCGCCCACAGACCCACGCCTACGGTGGCCGGGAGTCATCTCGCGACACCCGGCGCCCATGGTGTCTACCTGGTCCAGCGCGGCGGCCGGGATGAGAGGTGCGAACTCTCTGGCGTTTCGCCTCCTCCTTCTCGAGCATGACCGCTTCGCAGAAGGAGGCGACGACATCCCATTCCCTCTCACCCCGGACCATGGCCTGAACCAGGGCCGGACGCGAGAGGTCGCCGCCACCTAAAGCTTCGACGAGGACCCGGCGGTGCCCTTCCCACGCAGGGCACTCCTGGACTGTGTGGTCCACCGTGTCCTCGGGGCTGTCCGCACAGTGGTGACACCTGGGCGCCTCCTCACGACCTATTCGATGCAGGTACTTCCCGAAACAACCGTGTCCGGTGAGGACTTGCATCATGCGGTACGTGAGGGCGCCGTGACTCCTCCCGAGCCACTCCTCAAAGAGGGGACTTACCGCCACTATGGTGGCGTGCCCTGCACTGGGTTGCGACAGTCGCTCCCTCCAGGCCACCATGAGATCGCGCCGGAGCTCAGCCCGCTGCGCGACAACTTGCCGCGGCAACGGGGTTTCCCCCCGGCGCTGAGCCCGCCTAGTGAGCATTTGAAAGCCACGGGAGTATATAATATGGAAATATATAGACATCCGCGGCGGCAAAATAATAATATTTTAATCAGGTGCAGAATTCATTCACGACATGTTACAACAAAAATATATTATACATATATTATATTTGATGAAAATGTAAATGGAATAAACGCAATTACAGAATATTACTGCTCATGCTACCATGGCAAAAGGACATTGGGAAGTTGCGCACACATCATTAGTGTTGTATATTACCTAGGGTGGGCTAGACATCGAGATCACTTTGACCACCCCGCACTGGGTATGGATTATGTTTTAAGGGACATAGAAAATACAATAAAACTTTATTTCGACATTTTGGTTTTATTTTTGGTAGAACCCCGTTGATAGCTACCTAAATCACTGATCTACGATCAGATCATTCTTTTCGATTATTCCACTAATACCGGCTGCGTTAAAAATAAAAATACGAATACCTGTTATCGTAACGGTGATTAATGAACTTTTTAGTTCTTTAATCACCGATATAAGCTCGAACTGGCGTCAACGAATTAGTGGAATAATCCGATCTGAATCATCGAATATGACGATTTTAATTAATCCTAAGTTAAGGGCAAATCCAGAAGGGCATGCTCTGACCCTAGTACCAGAGGCAAAAAGGAACGGGGTGAAATTTTTTAGTCAGTAAGAGTCTGACACGCCCTCTCGCTCCACCCAAGGGCGAGAGATGTCATTAGATGATTTTAAACCACCTTAAAAAAAAAATCCTAAGTTGAATGTTGTACTAGGAGTTCAAAAATTATATAATACAGCTGTATCTCCAGGTCTCCTGGATCATCATCAGCCTATCGCAGTCCACTGCTGGACATAGGCCTCTCCAAGTGCACGCCACTGAGATCGATTTTCGGCTTCTCGCATCCAGCTCCTGCCAGCCGTCTTGCGCAAGTCATCACTCCACCGTGCTTGAAGACGTCCTACACTACGTTTGCCGATCAATGGCTAACACCAAAATAAGGCAATATTTTGGTGTTAGCCATTGATTTCGAATATAAAACTATATAATATGATTATATAAATAATAACAAAAAAACTGAGATATGTCACTTTTCTGTCGGGTCTGGGTTTTTTTATATGGGACGTGACCGTTCTTCTTTCATTTAATTTTTTAATATACTCTTATATTTTGCAAATAGCTTAATAAATTCTTTGTTAGTTAAAACAGTTAACAGGTGTCACAATAGCATTAATTTATCGAAAAATAATTTAAATCGTTTTTTTCTCCAACTAGCTGTCCCCGTCTTACGACAGTTTTTCAGAGGAAAGTCGCTATGATAAAAACAGGGACTGCGTCAATGGCTTTGTAGAGTTAAATGAAAAGCAGAGCCAGTTTGCCGGCCATGCACTTGTTTTCATGCCCAGACGAGCGGTGTACAAGTGGCAGCAACCCATTGCTTTTTATTATTGTCAGGGGGCTACATCAGGGACTGAACTCAAAAAAAATCTAAGAGATGTTGTGGCTGTTCTCGTGGAATGTGGTCTGAAGCCTATTTGTGTCATTTGTGATCAAAGCACATCTTTCCAAGCAGCCTTGAAAAGCTTTAGAGAGGACAATAAGCGGGATCGAATACTTGCACATCAAGAACCAGTTTGGTGAAATTACAATAAATTACCAATTTATGTCAAAAAAGTGAGTTCAAAGTGCAACGATTGTGTGTATGTCATTTGAGCTCTTATTAACTTCTGTCTAGTTATTATTTAAATTGTGTTTTTGATAGTAAAATAACTTCATTCGACGGTAAAGTGTATCCAGAAAAGGTAAGTTTTACTGATTAGTTTGATTTTTATTGGTCAATTAGTAAAATAATTGCACCCATAAATATTTCTCGATTAAGACTGGGGCTATTCTTTGGAGGTGTATGATTTAAGAGTACTTGTTAAGGTCTATCTTGATAAATTAAGTGTGAATGAAAAGAAATTTAATAATAATATGCCTAGCTACGCTTCGGTGACTTGTTTGGAGAAACCGAAGGGTTTGTATGTGCAATTATGGACGAAGTTATCCTTACGAACAACTACCGGAGATATATCGTGAAAGACGGGACGGTTGACATATGTCGGGCATGTCACCATCCGGGTGAGTCTATCAGACATATTATATCTGGTTGTTCTCGTTTGGCTAATGGTGAATATTTGCACAGACATAACCAAGTGGCCAAGATCATCCACCAGCAGCTTGCTCTGCAATACAACCTTGTAGACCTTGAGGTACCGTACTACAAGTATGCGCCCGACCCAGTTCTCGAAAAGGACCATATCACGTTGTACTGGGATCGATCTATCATCACTGACAGGACTATTGTAGCCAATAAGCCTGATATTGTGGTGATAGATCGATTAGCGCGCCGCGCGATGATAGTCGATGTCGCCGTTCCGCATGACGAGAACCTTGTGAAAGCTGAGAAAGAGAAACAAATAAAGTATCTCGACTTAGCGCACGAGGTTGTCGCCATGTGGAGTGTCGACACGGCTGTTGTTGTGCCGATTGTCGTTACGGCCAATGGTTTAATAGCCAAGAGCCTCGACGAACACCTCAGGAGGCTCTCGTTGGGCGGCTGGATCAAGGGACTGATTCAGAAGGCAGTACTCCTTGATACGGCACGTATTGTGAGGAGGTTTCTGTCTCTGGGACCCTAACCACCGGTACCATGGACCCTGTGCCCGATATCGGTGGCAACCTATTTTTTATATTTTTAAATGTTTTTTTATTTTTATATTTAATATTTAAAAATGTAAATTATATGTTCTAAATAAATAAATGACTTGATACACATATGCCTAGACCAGATTTTGTCTCCTCTTATGGAAAGGCACAAAGATGCAATTTCTCAGAGATTATCGCAAAATATAAAGCGAAATCAAATTATTATTGATTACCAGATTTATAAAATTTCACAGTGAAAATTTCAACTGAATTTTCTTTCAAGAATACCCAAAACTTCCATCACATTATTGTAGGAAATCAAGCCAAAAACTGTATTTAGAACCGATTGTTCAATTTAAGGCCCATCTATACCGTTTGTATGTAGATCGTGCGAATTCTCTCTCCTCTCCTATAGCAAACAGAAAGTTTTTTGAAGATGTCCTGGCTCAACAAAACATTACCATGTTTAAGCCAAAGAAGGACGAATGTGATACTTGTTGTGCTCATAAAGCTGGCAATCTAAGGGATGAGGATCACAAAATAAATACATCTGTCTCTCAAAACAGCAGCTCGCCAAGAAAATAATAAGGACAAAGAGGCCGCGATCAAAGAAGTTCACGTAGTAACTGCCGACTTGCAAGCCGTGATGTTGTGCCCATAACTTTACAGTTTAAGAAGCTTTGTGTGCAAAACTTAAAGCTGCGTCTACGCTAGGAGAGCCGAGCACGAGCGGAGCACGAGCCGAACACAATTCGTCTAGAGTGGACCAACTTGCAAGCCTCTAACGAGCGCGCTGCGAGCATTTCGTTCGTGCTCGGCTGCGTTCCGCCTGTTGTCGGTTTTTGAGGAACACAAAGGGATTTGCTTCGCGCTCGTGACGTGTTTAGTGACAGACGTCAGTCGCTCGAGCCGAGCATCATAGAAACGTGGACTGAAGATACTTCCGTGCAATTGATTGAATTATATCAAAATAATCCATTGATATGGGACCCAAAACATGAGGATTACTATAAAAAAAATAAGAAGATTGAAGAATTGGGTAATGATAGCGGGTCCATATTCGCCAAGAGCCGCGAACTCACTGCAGAACGTAGATTACGTTCGAGAACAGTGATCGTTGTAGGTTCGTTGTACGTCCACACTTGACGCCGCGAACGACGAAGCCGAGAACGGCTCCGTTTGTGCTTCCCTCGTGCTCGGTTCGTCTAGCGTAGACCCGCCTTTACAGTTTACAATCTGAGTAACCACAAAGTAACATGCTACTGGTTAGACGAACGGTAACAGACACCACCACCACACCATCCACCACGTATGCTTCGTTTTTTATCGATTATATTACTAATTTAGTTCAAAATGATCCTAAAGGACATACTCGGATGGAATGCGATTCTGTGCAGTGCCATCGAATGTAAAGTAAAAGGAAGAGAGATAACAGGTCACAGATAAAAAAAACTTCAGAAACGTAGGGAGCAAGTGAAAATTGCAATGAGACGTCATCGACAGAAGTTAACAGAACAACAGCTAGAAGAAAGAAGAAGGAAAGACAGAGAGAGATATCAACGGAAAAAAGAAGATGGACAGGTAAAAACGATTGATCAATTCACTCCACGTACTCAGAAAATAATTAGAAAGCAGTGGAGAGAAAGGTCTAAAAGATATCGAGACAGTAAAAAAGCATTGCAACGCATTCATCAACAGATTGAAATTTTTATTGACAATGATACCCCACCCGGCAGTCCCGTTCCGTCCTCATCTAGATCAAGAGCTGAATCCAGTAGGAAAATAGCTCAAAAGAATAGGTTTCTAAAACTGGAGAACAATCAACTAAAAGAAAAATTGCGTCTACTAGAAAATAGAGTAAAGAAGTATAAAATGCGTTATAACAGAGCTATTGAAAAAAAAAATTGGGTAAAATTACGTCCAACACATGTGACGAAAACCGTAGAGTAAATAAGGTGAAGGAACAGATTAAAGATTTTTTAGAAAACGATGAATGTAGTAGATTGACAGCCGGAACCAAAGAAACGATTACAAGAACAAAAGTTAAAAAGCAAATACGCTTGCTAAACGATTCATTGGTCAATTTATATGCAAAATTCAAATCTACAATAAACCGTACAATTTCTTATTCCCTATTCTGCCGTTATCGCCCTTTTTGGATAATTTCACCAAATGCGAAACAGCGAGATACTTGTCTATGCATTCATCACGCTAATATTCAACTTTTAACTACGGCATTAAAAACAGCAAATGTAATCAACGAAAATACTCCAGCAGCTCTTGTGAAAACAATATGTTGTACAGGAAAATTAAAAGAAGAATGTTTGCTTAGGAAATGTAACCATTGCAAAGACAAGAAAGTTGATTTCAATTCCAATAATAACAATAATCCAATAACGTACTTTAGATGGGTTTCCAAAAAAAATCCCGTGACTATAAAAGGAGCAGAAAAGTTATGTCTAAAAACCGTCAAAGAAAGTCTTGAGTTCAAGAACAGATTTAGTTAACCATTTGCTTTCAAAGCTACCGGCATTCATGATACACTTAAATAACATCTACCATCAATACCAAGCCTTAAATCATGCAAAGAGAACGGTTGATGAAGAAACAGCAGTATTACACATAGATTTTGTAGAAAATTATATTTGCAAATATGCTGAAGAAGTACAAGCAGTCCATTTTGGGGCATCTAAGCCTCAAATATCCCTCCATACTGCAGTATTATACCACTCTGGAGAGTGTGAATCGATAATTACTCCGTTTTGTACTATTTCTGAAAACCTAAGACATGATCCAGTTTTCATATGTAATCACTTAAAGACAATGCACCTTGTAAGTGATGAACCTTCTTCTCAATATCGTAACAAATCCATGTTTTTTCTAATGTCTAATTTTCTTGCCGTACATTTAAATGTTCAGAACTTCATCTGGCATTATAACGAAGCTGGACATGGCAAAGGCTCACCGGACGGTATTGGCGCAACAGTAAAACGAACGGCAGACCAATCTGTAGCGAGGGGCAAGGATGTCGCAAACTTCCAACAACTGATTCAGTGTTTGGAAGAAAATTGTAATGGTGTCCAAATTATACCTATAGACGAAGACAATGTTATAACTATAGAAAAAAAGGACATTGCCACCCGTTGGGCCCCTTATTTGTGATAGAGTGTCAAGAATATTTTATTTTTAAAAATCAAGTCCTAATTTTATAAAACTAACTATTTTTTTTCAGAATTTCTTGTACCCTAGCATTGAAAAATATAATTAATATTTATTTTATTGAATCTAAGCTATTTCCGCCATTAAAACTTAACCTGAATGTTGCCAGGTAGACGACAGACTATCTCATTTAAATGAACGAGGTGATCGATTGAAAATATCGATAAAATATATTTCTATTTAAGTCACTAAAAGTGCCAAGATGAAGTTACAATAATCAGTAAAAGTCTAACACTATTTTCCACTCCACCCAAGGGAGGGGTTGCCAATCCGATGATTTTAGCTCACCAAAAAACAATTATGTTGTGCTGCTGGAGCTGGATCCGCCCTTATGGTCAAACCAAGACTTTTCACTTAAAAAAAAATGTGGGCGGTCTCTGTCTTGTAGCGAAGAATTAGGTTTCAAAATAACATTTTTCTCTTATATCATAATGTATATTAAGTATGCACTCGTAAATAACAGTATGAACAGATCCTTTATTTCGAAAAGTGATTTGGTTACTACAATACAATGTTCCGAAGAAAGCATAATACCTTTCTCATGGAAACCTTACTACCAGACGATGGAGGCACAAAAGATGGGAATCAAAGTTATAAGAGATATTTTCAAGATGACCTAACAAAGAATCTGTCCTCTGTAAGTGCCCTATACATATATACAGGAACCCCGCCACATGGTTACGGAAGCCAAGCCCCTAAAGTCGCAGAGACAGTACTTCGATCTATTGAATATCTCAAAATCATCATAATCTTTGGACTTGTGAAGAGAAGTCACGTTTAAAATCGTCTAATCTTTGAGACCGCTTTATAATTAAAATATCAGTAATATTTTGCTAATAATGTTTCGTAAAGTTATGATCTAGCATATATCAGTGTGTTGTGTATATCTGCATAAATTGAAAGCAGTGAAAAGTGCGTTAAACGATCATTTTGTGATACAAAACTGTTGACATTTTAAAATCTCAATTGATCGACTGTGGGTGCATGACAAACAATATTTCGCGTAATACACGCCATTTGCGCGGTTCCGTGCAGCGCATAAGTGCTATAGCGGCGTGCGTCCGTGCATCGTGACGCATAACCACACCACTTCACGCTACTATAGAGTAAACAACGCAGACGGCGTCGGCGCATTGTACGTATTGTGCCTAAGTTTTATTTTCTCTGCAAGTGCAACCAATATACTGAAGAAGGATGGCTTCTGTGATTCTTGAATGGGGATGTTGTACCAATGAAGGGATTGATGAAAATGAACAATTCATAAACTGTATTATGTGTAATAAATCGTACCACTTTCTTTGCCTAACACTCCCAGAAATTCCCAGCGATTCAGAGATTTTTTCTCAGTGGAAATGCCCCGACTGTATGAACAAAATAAAATGTCGGAGTGCTGCAAAAAAATGTGACTCCACCCCTATAAGGAATGTCACCACTGCCAGGGGCAATAAAAGGATAGCCTTAAACTCCCCCCCGAAATCAAATCCTGTTACCGCAGAGGAAGTTCGTTCTATTGTACAGGAGGTTATACAGGTCCAATACGCCACAATGCTTCAACAAATGAACACTATTATAGTAAACACCATCAACACGGAGTTAGCGCCAGTAAGAAAGGATATCCAGGAGCTGCAAGCCTCGTTAACTTTTCACACCGAGGAATTCGATAAACTTCAGTCTAAATACAAGGAAATCAGTGACGAAACGAAATGCCTAAAGAATGAGAATGAACACCTGAAAAACACAGTCTCAGATTTAAATACAAGAATCAATTACCTTGAACAACATGCTCGGTCAAACAACCTGGAGCTTCAATGCCTCCCAGAAAATAGGAATGAGAATCTTATTACTATTATCAAACAATTAGGCTCAGTGGTTGGTTGTGAGGTCAAAGATTGTGACGTATTACACTCTACTCGCATAGCAAAAATAAGCACCAACAACTCCCGCCCCAGGTCCATAGTCGTCCAGCTTGCTACCCCTAGGAAACGTGATGAGCTTCTCGCTGCTGTTGTTACCTACAACCGGAAAAACGCAGAAAACAAACTAAATACAGCTGATTTTGGACTTGCGTGTACCAAAAGTCCGGTATATGTCGTCGAGCACCTGTCACCAGCTAATAAAGCTCTTCACGCTGCTGCCCGGCTTAGGGCGAAAGAGAAGGGCTATAAATATGTATGGGTAAGGAATGGCAAAATTTTTATCAAAAAAAGTGATGACTCTGACCACATCCTTATCAAGAGCAGGGAAACTCTCAATAAGATAATTTAGAAAATATTATGTATCCTTGTTCTACATTATGCATGTACTTTTATTCTTATAATCAAAATTCAATAGTTTACTTATATACTATCAAAATGCAGGTGGCTTAAAAACTAAAACCTTATCTTTTTATCGTAACATTTGTTGTAATAATTACGATGTTGTAATAATAAGTGAAACTTGGTTAAATGACTCAGTATTGAGCAGTGAATTGTTTGACAGTCGTTATGTTGTTTACCGGAGAGATAGAAAATCATCTGGCTCTTGTAAGGAGGAGGGTGGTGGGGTGTTGATTGCAATAAAAAGTTGCTTTAAATCTAAATGCGTCAGAGCCTGGGAAAGTAGTTGTGAGGATCTGTGGGTGATTCTGGATGTTCCCGGATTACATTGTAAATCTCAAATAACATTTTGTGCAGTTTACTTGCCACCGCCCTTGACAATACGCTCTTTAGATCTTTTTATCGATAGCTGTAACTCCGCGATAGAGCAGATGGCAGACTCGGAACTCTGTATTGTAGGCGATTTTAACTTATGGGAAATCGACTGGGAAAAAATTACGAACCAAAATGATGTATCTGGGTTAAGCAGTAAAATACAGCTAATGCTAAATTTCTTACACATCAACAGCCTAAATCAGTTAAACTCTATTAAAAACTATATGGGCCGAACACTTGACCTGTTCCTTTCTACCATATCCTTGTGCAATGTTACAGAATGTTTCACTCCCATTAGTAATATTCATAAGCCACACCCTCCGTTAGATATCACAGTACCACTAAAAACAGATGCTAGACTTCCATATAACACAATTAATATTCGACCAAATTTCTTCAAGGGAGATTACGAATCATTACGCAATTACTTGGCGGAACTCGATTGGATTGCACTATTCGAAGTCTGCAGCGATGTCAATGAAATGCTCGAGGTGTTCTATCATCACATCAACATTGCTATTGAAAAATTTGTTCCACATAAAAAACTGAAGAACAACAAATTTCCTCCGTGGTTCAATCAGAAATTAATTAGATTATTGAATGCAAAACATAGGCTTAGGAAGCGTTATAAAAAATATAAGAATCCGATGGATGGTGTAGAATTGAAATACATAGCCAAAAGTTGTGATAGATTATCAACAGCTTGCTACAATTTATATACCGAACGTCTTGAAAGTGAGCTTAGGAGAGATCCTAAGCTTTTTTGGTCTTATGTTAAGGCTAGACGAGGTGGGTCAAGCGCATACCCTAAAGAAATGACAAACGGTTCAGTAAATTCATCTGATGTAAGCCAAATATGTGAGATGTTCGCAGAACACTTTTCATCTGTATACAGCACCTGTGATAATGAGCTTTCTGATACCGAGTACATGTCCGAAAATTTACGTGTCCTGGATCAGAACAGTTTGTGCCTCAGCTGTCCTCTTATAGAACAGAGATGTGTGCAAAAGAAACTAAAACATATAAATACCAGAAAGGGTGCAGGCCCTGATGGAGTGCATCCAGTATTTATAGCTAATTGTTTTTCCGAGCTGGCTCAACCTCTGACGCTGATTTACAATAAATCCCTTAAAACAGGTGTATTTCCTCTAAAATGGAAAATGGCTAAAGTTGTACCGGTTTATAAATCAGATGATAGTACAGCTATTAGTAACTACAGGCCTATATCGATACTGTCAGCTTTTGCTAAGATCTTTGAAGCGCTTCTCAGTCCGTATTTCCAGAAGCATTTACGATTGTATTTAAGTGACAACCAACACGGATTTGTTTCGCGCCGATCCACAAATACCAATTTAGTTCCGTTCACCGAGCTACTAATACATGCCATTGATCGGGGACATCAAGCTGACGTGATCTACACCGACTTTTCCAAGGCATTCGACAAAGTATCGCATAAAGTTCTTATAAATAAATTACGAGCTTATGGCATATCAGGATCCTTGCTTGGTTGGATATCATCTTATTTGATGTTCAGAGTTTTTTCTGTTGTAGTTAATGGTTATCAGTCAAGCTTGCAAACAGTTTCTTCCGGTGTTCCCCAAGGTTCACTTCTAGGCCCCATCTTGTTTAACTTTTTCATTAATGATATTCCAGAATGTTTCAAATTTTCAGAAGTTTTTATGTATGCTGACGATCTCAAGTTTGTGAAAATAGTTGAATCAGATCGGGATGCCAGGAATCTACAAAGTGATCTTAATAGATTAATTTTGTGGTGTAAAAGCAACGGAATGTTGCTTAATGCAAAAAAATGCTACCACGTAAAATTTACGAGAAAAACGCAAGCCCTAAGCCATGCCTATTGCATCGATTCTCATAAAATATCTGAAGTAGAAAATGTGAAAGATCTCGGGGTTATTTTCGATAAAAAAATGACATTCGTACCACACTTGGATAACGTAATTAAAAGATCATCCAAAATGCTCGGATTTATGCTTAGAAATAGTAAAGGTTTTCGTGACAATCGCACTAAAATTCTATTATACAATAGTCTGGTACGTAGTATCATAGAATATTGTAGCGTAGTTTGGCGTCCCCATTATGCAAACCAAGCTCTGCGTCTCGAACGATGTCAAAAACGATTTGTCTGGCACTTAGCATTCCTAAATGGTATAGCTAAAAAAATACGCTCTTACAAATGCCGCTTAGAGCGTTTTAATATGAATACTTTGGAGCATCGCACAAGGATCAATGAGGCAATGTTTGCATCTAAGATCCTCCAACACCAAATTGATTGTCCAAGGTTACTGGCTTTGATTAGATTCAATGTCCCATCTAGGATCCCTCGCAAACCAATCACACCGCTCTGCCCACCTCTAAGAAAGACAGTTTTAGGCGCTAATTCTCCATGCGCGAGACTGTCTAGAATTGTGAACAGTCTCAGTGACAGGATTGATTTTCACTTTGATTCCAAGCCTATGAAAAAACGTATTTTAAGTAATATTGTAAGTATTATTTAGTTCGTTTTTTAGTTATTTGTACTTCAGCTTTATTTGTAAGTCATTTCATTTCATTTTTTTCTTGTAAAGTTTATTTAGTTTTAAGTCTCTATTTTTTTTTTTTTTTTAGTTTAGTTTTAAGATTCTCTTTTATTCTTTTTGGTATGCGGTGTTTACCTTTAAGTAATGTTTGCATTGTACCTTATAGATTAATTACTGTTATTGCATGCTTTGATGTACAACATTGTTGGTAGACCTAATATATAAATAAATAAAAAAAATAAATAAAAAAAAATACAACAGAAAAACTAAGACTGAGAAAACAATAGAAATTGGAGGAGTTCCTATAGAGAGATTGCAATGGGAAAAAGAAGATGGTGTCTTCCCACACGGTATAGTTCACGGCAACTACATTACTGCTGTAGTGAGGGAAATGTGTCAAAACATGCTTATAAACCACTCTAAGCAGATTGATACTGTGGTGAATAGAGTCATGGACAAAATTCTCAATCAAAGTTCCGACATTTTGACTCAAGGTAGGCAGACCTTTTGCCCTTTTAAAGAACAGAGTGTGACTGCAGCCCAGGCATACGAGTCAGCTTTTAATTTCTTAAATTTAAATACAGGAAGAGATTGTTTCAGTCTTTTAGATTGGATCCAAGCTATAATTGAGTGCTTTGAAAAAGATGAACTGATTGTAACAAAAACAGTAACAACTGAAATCGAAGTAAAGGTTCTAAACAAAACAAAAAAAAAAAAAAAATAGTAAACAAGAAAAGAAGAAAGAAAATCTGTTTATAACTGTTGCACAAACAATAAAATATCAACACTAGCAAAAGTCACCACTAAACTATATCTATAAAACGGTTACACCTAACACCATACATGGAATACAACAATAACACAACAATTAGTAAATGATATTATTTATAACAAATCGATTTAGGAAATCGATTAGCAAAATATTTAACATGGTAACATCTACTCGGAACGCGAGGCTATGATTTATCTGTCAAATCAATACGTCATTCAAATTGTTTTCGTGCCGGTTGTTATGCGTAGAGTTGAATTTATTCCTCCGTATTTGCTTCTGATCGTTACAATTTGCGTAAACACTGTCGAGCTGATCGTTTTCGTGCCTCCAGTGTTTTTTTTTTTTTGAGATATTGGACTCTTTTCTTAGTGATAAGTGAGCACATTGACTCGTGAGCATTGGACTCTTTTTTTAGTGTTAAGTGAACAAATTGACTCTTATTTAGTTTAAGTGAGCATTGGACTCTTGTTTTTAGTGATAAGTGAAGTGTTTTATGATATTTTCGTTTTACTCCGGAAAAATGTCTGCACCTGGTAGAAGTCGAGTAAACTACTCTTTGTCTCGCCGGTGTGTTAATTGCTCTTTACGTATAGCGCCTAATCTTCGTAGACGTCAAATTGAAGAAATAGATGAACCAATGCTTATCCTTCTAAGATCCTGGGTAACACCTACATTGGTATGTTTGTTTTATTATGTTTGTGGATTTCATGTAATGTGATTGGTCAATCCCCACACGTCTTTAAACTGTCTAAACTACCTTACATTTTATTTTGTCTTTTTTTCCAGATATCGTCTGATGACATCCTGTGTGTGGAATGTTTTGTATTATTACAAAACCAGACAGCATCTAACTCAAATCTGTCTCTTGTATCCCCTGCTCTTGAACACCTAAACATATGCTACGCATGTGGCTTGTCAATAGCAAGTCGCAGAACTCATAGAGTCAGTCAAGATTGTCCTCAAAGGAATGTTATACTAAGATGGACACCAGCACATCACGTACGTGTTTATTCTTATTTATTTAAACTTAATGTATGAATGCATATGTATGTGTGTTGAACTAATTAAATATTAATGAATATCAAGTATCTAAATATAATATTTTTGTTATTAGGTGTTGCATTTGGAACGAGTTTGTCTTCCTTGTTGGGCGGCTGCATCAAGACAAGTCCGGAGGCAACCCGTTGCTGGCAGTAGCCAACACACTGTGGAGTCTGCACTGGAGACTGGTATCATGGATGGAAACATAATTACAGATATGATGATTCCTGTACCACCAACACTGCCACCGCTTTAATGATATAAGCGCTTCAGCACAATTTCTAGACAATATATTCCTTGAAGAATAAATGTCTATTATTTTAATTGGTTGTGTTTTTTCTTATTAAACATCTGGATAGCATTTACTATATTTTAAACTCCTTTATAATTAAGCCCTTTCTAAAATAAACTACAGCTAATCATGGATGGCACAGCGATTTTACTAAGTAGCAGGGCAGTGATTTTACTATGTCGCTTGCAGGAGATGCTGTCATATATGTCATACATACTTGTATATACTAGGTACCTAGCAGTTTGCCAACAATCTTGGGGTCGGCTTTTAGTCTAACCAATGCAGCTGAATACAGTATTGCTGCCAACACCACACACAACTGCCACAAAGAGTGATTGCCCATCTGACCTCCACACCCGATACACTGGGTTATAACATGTTACCTCCTGGTAAGAGGTTGTCACACTTGCTGGATTCTAGCTACTCATAACAAGTATAAATAATGCACCCAGTATCAACAGTTTCAATGTAAGTACTAGCAGCCACCCAGCTGAAGTTTGTAATGGATGGTCACCCAAGTGCAATCTGACCAAGTAGCTTAACTTAAGATATCTCCTTCGGTTGTTGTAACGTAGCCACATCCTCCTCCAACCAATTTAGCCCTAAGTATATTTATTTCTACTGGTGCCAGCAAAACCTACTTCCGCTGACTGCAAGATAAACAGTTTAACATATTATTTAGCAAGAAAAGATGATATCTGATGTTTTATTTCATTTGGGAATCAATATTAATACTAAAAATATTTTATTGTTTTAACGCAAATTGTTTTTGAAAAAATATTGTCTAATAACCTCAATTTCTTCACCAGAAAAAAATTCAATAATTCTCGGAAACTAGGGTGAAAAATTATAAATTGTTTTCAGGGTCTGAAAAGGTAATTGTAGTTCTTCAAAATAAAGTTAAAACCACCATGGCACGCAATTTTTTTCTGGGGGCCCAAATCTCCTAACAAAACGGGCATTCTCCTTTATTGGCAAAAAGCCTAACACCGGCATTTAAAGGTACTCTTAATGTTCATCAAGTGACATGGAATAAAGACAGCCCCGGTCTTCTGCATGCACGAAAACTTAGCTGCATCGAGTGTCGTCCAGATCAAATTTGTTCTCATTATGAAATGGGTGTGATTAATACAGAGTACAATCAAATCTCTGCTGATCAAGAAATATCCAAGGAGCCCGGTCCACCGGGACCTTTTTCAGATATCGAAAATGAATCTCCAGCACGTTGCCTAGATACTGACGATGAAGATTTGGTTACGGTCTCGATTCCAACAAAACGAAGTCGTAACTTTTATTTTAAATCTGTCTATGGTTCTTCGTCTGAAGAGAATTCAGACGAAGAAATTAAGAAGAATCAATTAATTGATCAGGTGTTTAGTCAGGGAGGTATACAAAAACAAGTCGTTTTAATATTTTCGCATCTAATTCGTCTGATGAAGACATATTTTAAAATCCAGAACTGAGAGAGCTAAGTCTGATTACGTAAAAAAAAAATCTTTAAAAACTTTAAATAAACTTTTAGAGTCAATCCCCACTGAAAGAGCAGCGGCCGGCAGCGGCCGGCAGCGGCCGTAAATGCAAGTGATTGAGCGTGTTAGATTATTGTATATTTCTTGATTTTAACTATCTTTGTAAACGAACTTTAAATGTCAAATATTGAATATTTTTACTGTCTCTGTAAACGCACATGAAAACGAGGGTACCTTTATGTAATTGTTTTATGTTCATTAAATTTTATATCTAAAATCTTACATGTTTAATGATAAAATAAATATTAAAATTATCGTTATAAGTTTTAAATAAGATTTGGTGTGTTTAAATTAGTTTATTTCAATTGTGAATTTAGTTATTTGTGTATAAAGCTTACTCGTCTGTGATTGGTCAATTGTGGCGGGATAGTATGACTGTTCGAAATAATGTTTTAAAATAGTCGTGGCACTTTTCTGGTGGACGTTGAGGTGTAGACAACACACGAAAGTTAAGTATTCTACCTGATTTATGTTTTCTTACTGTGATGAGATTATTGTGATTGTTATTGTAATTGTTGTTTTATGTATTATTGTGCTGATGTTTAAAATGTATAGTGATATATCGCTTTATACATGTCCTTAAGATATATTTATGCTGTACTGTGTACTTACATTGGGTACCATATGGAATTATTTCTTTATGATTTATATGATTTATGTTCTAATGGGTTATAACCATACAGACAAAATTGTGTTGCTGGGGAGTTTGTTCCACCACTTCTTCTTCCCAGCAAAAACACATAGGAAGTGGTGAAGGGTGGGCGTTTTGGGGGCTGTCTATTGTAAAATCCTGACGTTCTAAAAGTGCTGTTTTGCAGCCAAGTTTGAATAAATGATTTTTCATTTCGATTTGAATTTGATCATAGAAAATGTTTTTTTTTTTTTTTTTATACCTTTGTTTTATTCCTTGCTTTCTACACTTATTCTTGGGATTTCAATAATTAAATAATACATTAAATTGCTCTATTATGTATCTCAATCTAACATCAGAAGTGGGATAGCCCTGCCTCAATTATATTTTTTTAACATATGGCCATGTTTCAGGATGGATACTGAGACAAGCGGTAAATCAAAATAATGATGTGGCGCTTCCAGTCTTTGATCTGAAAAAAAAAAAGCGACAACGGTGCTACCAGGTGGTGCAACAACATTGAAACGCTCGCCAAGGATCTCACCCGGAGTAGCATAAGAACAGTAGCTAAGGCAGGTAAGGCCCTTAAAGGGTCTGCTTTGATTCGGTTGGATCGAACGTTGTGTCTACAGTGGTTTATGTTGAATACGGCTTGTAATCGTTTGTCAGACTGGCCAAGCGGTTTGTAGAAGGTTCAGACTTAACTGTTAAAAAATCTTATTTATTTATTTATTTATTTATTTATATATTTCCACACTTACATCTATCTTTACAGGATCTTAACCTAATGCGATAGAGAAGTAAATAAAAATTCTAAACATATCAACTAAATTGAAACATAACCCTAAAAATATATATAATTAACAATTAAAGTTCTAGTTCGTAACATACTACCCTATATGCAATCCTTGTGAAGTCGTTCAACGAACAGGAAAACAAATCAACATGCTCAGCGATCGCGTTGAGCGTGCGCAGCGCGCGCGACATCGGCGCTTGCTGCAAGAGGTTAGTGCGTGCTGTTGGCACCACCAGCAGCCGCGGCCGCCGCCGCCGTCCCACATACTCATCTGGCACGCACAAACGAAGTTCTTCCAGTATTGCTGGATTACAATTTTTACCACGTAAAAGTTGAAATAAATAAGTAGCCAGCGATACTTCACGTCTAGCTCCTAGTTTATAATAGCCCACCATACCAAGCAAAAACAATGTTGGATATAGTAGCGGATAACCTGGGTAAACACTATGTAATTTAAAGTAAAGGAATCTTACGAACTTGTTCTGAATTCTTTCCAACATTGTTTTGTACTTGGCTTCACTTGGACTCCAAATGGCCGCATTGCATTCCAAATGACTTTTCACTAATGCCTCGTACAAAGCTTTTAAAGCTCTGACATTAGTGAAATCAGTGGCCTGACGTAAAACGAATCCAAGATTACGGTAGGCTTTCTTACAAACTTCAACAATATGCTTCCTGAAAGTTAGATCTGCAGTAAAGTGAATTCCCAAATCTCTGACCTCTGTAACACGTTGTATGGGTTGCCCCTCCATTTGATACGGGCAGTGACTAGGGTTACGTGTACGGGTGAAGGACAGTACCGAGCATTTTTTGACATTGAAATATAACTTGTTCTCCTTACTCCACTTAATAGCATTATTTAAGTCCTGCTGCAACAGACTATCAACAGGTTTTACTCCAATTCGATTACTTATTGGCTGTAATGCCAAAATTCCATCAATTCACTCTCGCCTTAATGATGTTACTGTTTCTGAACCTAGTATTGATGTCAGGGTAGATCGAGAATTAGCACGACATCGTTTTGATGCTTGTAGGCGAAATACTACAAATTTTGAGATTGGAAATAAGGTATATGTCAATGTGTTTTATGTTTATATATATTTTGTATATAGTATTTTATTTTTAGTTTTTGTATGTTGTAAAGATAAGTAGTTTAAGTTTGTATATATTTAGCTAAAATAACCTAAATAAAAATGTACTGTGTATATCAATCAAAATCATAGGCGTCATGACAAACTCGGTCCTAGATTAAGGGGTCCATATACTATAATTTGTATTCTTCCTAATGATAGGTAATACTTTGAGGGGTCTAGGTAATTCACGAAATATTATTAGTGCTAAGAATAAATTAAGATTATAGACGTTGATGATAATGAGTCTGAATGATATACATTTAGAGGTATATATTATTGTAATGATTGTTGTTTATTTTGTTAGTTGCTTTAAATAAATAGATTATATATAAAATCATTGTATTAACGACTAATGTGTGGCTGTGCCTGTGGCTGTGCCTGTGGCTGTGCCTGTGGCTGTGCCTGTGCCTGTGGCTGTGCCTGTGGCTGTGCCTGTGGCTGTGCCTGTGGCTGTGCCTGTGGCTGTGCCTGTGGCTGTGCCAATAATAATTTGTTATATAAAGAGGTACTTCGAGAGCGAAGTACAGGTCAGTATGGCCGTGTTAGATTATTGTATATTTCTTGATTTTAACTATCTTTGTAAACGAACTTTAAATGTCAAATATTGAATATTTTTACTGTCTCTGTAAACGCACATGAAAACGAGGGTACCTTTATGTAATTGTTTTATGTTCATTAAATTTTATATCTAAAATCTTACATGTTTAATGATAAAATAAATATTAAAATTATCGTTATAAGTTTTAAATAAGATTTGGTGTGTTTAAATTAGTTTATTTCAATTGTGAATTTAGTTATTTGTGTATAAAGCTTACTCGTCTGTGATTGGTCAATTGTGGCGGGATAGTATGACTGTTCGAAATAATGTTTTAAAATAGTCGTGGCACTTTTCTGGTGGACGTTGAGGTGTAGACAACACACGAAAGTTAAGTATTCTACCTGATTTATGTTTTCTTACTGTGATGAGATTATTGTGATTGTTATTGTAATTGTTGTTTTATGTATTATTGTGCTGATGTTTAAAATGTATAGTGATATATCGCTTTATACATGTCCTTAAGATATATTTATGCTGTACTGTGTACTTACATTGGGTACCATATGGAATTATTTCTTTATGATTTATATGATTTATGTTCTAATGGGTTATAACCATACAGACAAAATTGTGTTGCTGGGGAGTTTGTTCCACCACTTCTTCTTCCCAGCAAAAACACATAGGAAGTGGTGAAGGGTGGGCGTTTTGGGGGCTGTCTATTGTAAAATCCTGACGTTCTAAAAGTGCTGTTTTGCAGCCAAGTTTGAATAAATGATTTTTCATTTCGATTTGAATTTGATCATAGAAAATGTTTTATTTATTTTTTTTATACCTTTGTTTTATTCCTTGCTTTCTACACTTATTCTTGGGATTTCAATAATTAAATAATACATTAAATTGCTCTATTATGTATCTCAATCTAACAAGCGCGAGCGCGGTGGGCCGCGCGGCGCCGCGCCGCGCCGCGCTCTTACATTGTCCGTGCTCTTACGGCCGCTGCCGGCCGCTGCTCTTTCAGTGGGAATTGACCCTTACTGTAACTTTACTGTCAACTTATAACGACATTTAAAATTTAACATATTTGACACAATTTATACGTTTTAAAAGCTTGTCGCGAGATTTAAGTACACGTATTTACTTTCTTAGTAAAATCGCGACAAGCTTTTAAAACATATAAATTGTGTCAAATATGTTAAATTTGAAATGTCGTTATACGTTATGTCGACAGTAAAGTTACAGTAAAGGTTTATTTTTTCTTTTTAGCGCATTTAAATAAAAGCTTGTTTTTAAAGATTTTTTTACCTCAATTTATTTTATACTTTTTATTATTTCATAAAGTGCAATGTGTTCTACTTGTGCCTTTCATTTGATACCCATATTGTATAGGTACCTTAAAAGTAACTAGTCCGCCATCTTGTATATTTAGCCATGTTGGATTTAGGATGACGACATATAGCTTAACATGCATTGTCATCCAAACTAAACATGTATGCAAAATTTCAGCTCAATCGGTTGAGGGCAAGTGCCTTAAAATTGAGTTGTAAAATTCCAACCGAACACACATAGTTACATACATACATACATTGCAAGTTAAATAAAAGCTTGTCATAATTATAAGTACCTGACTAACAGTTGTACTTACCTGATTAGCAATTATTCCAAGCAAGTCTGCCTATTTATTAATGGATCTCGAATTAGCTGGTTATTTGTCAGAAGGTGACGATAAAAACGTCACTTCTGTGATCTTATTTCAAGTATTTTTTTCTGTGTCTTCTTGTTGTGTTCAAGAATAATAATTATTTTTGTTTAATTGATATCAATGTATGTTAACAATTATCGTTTATATCAAATTCTTGGTTATTTGTAAACCAGAATTATTTAGAATTTCATCATTTCTGTTACGTATGGCGTCACATCTGTCATCGTCCTTTTTTATTTTATGCCAATTATCTCGTAATTGAAACATAGATTACCTCTGTGACTAATTATTTTGTTGATTATTTTTGTTACTAAACACATAAAATCTAATAAGCATATGAAAATAGAAGCTTTTTTTTAATTTTATTTTTTTACCCCTGTTGAATGTATAATTTTATTTAGTTAGTTTAGTCATTGACCGCACTTTTATAATCGGTTGTGGTTTGCATCTACAACTATTGTTACTCTATGGTATATATCTTTTTTTTTTTAGCGACGTAAAATCATCAAATGACCCCTCCCGCTGTGGGTTAGCAGCGGTGAGGGAGTGTCAGACTCTTACTGACTAAAATCGTCGTGTTCCGTCATAGGCCTTTTATGTACCAGGGCCGCGGTATCTCTTTCGAACAACCCGCAGCCCCGGCAGGCCTTGGCCCTGCTGGGCCCCGCTGGGGTTGCATGGTATATATCTCTGTGTGTGTTTTCGGACAATAAAGTGGAAACGTTTTTGTGCAACAAGAAAATCTCTTTTTCATTGAAGAATCCTATAACTCTAATAACCCCAAATGTAGAATGACCCATTTGCCACCAGAAAATTGCGAGCAGAAGTAAAATCTGTCATCTCCGATATAAATGTTAAAAGAGACACCTACAGCGAGACCAAACAAAACCAAATGGCTAGCTACATTGCAGCTATTGGAAAAGCCCTTAGCTTGACCTTGCCGCTCACTGGGCAAATACCTCCAGAAATAATATAAAAACCTTGAGCGATGCAGGCAGGTTGTTATGTGACACTCACTACAGGGAGTCGGTCTCACGCAGATTTGCCATTGTGAATGTGCTGAGTAAACAAAAGAGAGGTATTTTAAAGATAAATAATTGCCTCTTCGGCGCTGACCTTTCTGAGCAGCTAGTCATCAAAAGCTATATGTTCGCGACACACACATCCGTGCACCGCACAGTGGTCCTGGCAATGCTGCCAGTCTTTTGGGTAGACTGGCAGCATTGCCACGTTGGATGGCAATGCTTAACCTCTGTGCGAAATAAAAGCCAGCCTTTGGGTCCCGGGAAGTGTCAACCAGGCGCTGTGTGGTGGCAATGCTGCCAGTCTTTTGTGTACATTACCCAGTGACAGCGATGAGGAGCAATTTTTTGATGCACTGTATTAGTTTTAATTTGTAAGTATATATATATGTTTTTTTTTTTTCAATTAATGTAAATATTTAGTTGAATAATAAATGAATAATCTTTGCCAAAAAAAAAAAAACATTTACCCCCACCACCACACAAGATGAGGTACTAATTTTGTCAGTCACTACTTGCGCGCGTGTGTTTGTTATAAATATATGTGCATGAAACAACCTCAACCCCTTGAGGAAGCAACATACGTAATTATCCGTGCTGTGTGAAATTTTAGTGAGTTTCGTTATGGTCGTATTGAAGGAGACTTGAAAAATTGGGAACGACTCTATGAAGCTATTATTCTACATATCCCAGTTGAAACATGTTCAGAAGATTAGAAATAATCAAGACTTTTTTGAAGAACTACATCAGCAATATCAATCACAGATGGGCAAGCGCTTCTAAAAATCAGAAGACTTTCATAAATAGACATGCTGCGTGGTTACAATCAAATATTAGTTAGCCAAATTGCACTACTGTTAATTTATCCAAGATTTTTCAAGCCCAAGATGAAGTTATCGAAACTATTTCGTCAGACAACACTTCAGTTGACATCGATACTACTGCAGCTATGATTCCGTCGACATTTAGTACTACTGTGGGCACATCTACCGTAGTTCAGATTAGGAAGCCTTTTGTTGGCCTCAGCAACAGAAGAGTCTCTTTTGGACTATTCGCCGGAAGAACTTACTTTTGCATTAGTCGAAAGACTTACGATAGACCAGAAGAATGACTTAGCTTGTGTTATTGACCATATAACGAAGATCCCTGATAGTGTTGCTATTGTTCAAGCCACATTGTTTAAGAAAAATAGGAAAAAAACTTTTGACGAAGATCATGCTGAATGGTCATGCATCATGAACTTGTGTTTAAGGAAAGTGCTGTTAGATTCTGAAGTTCCAGTGTTTCCATCGTAACACGAACTCCTTCAAGCTAAAAAGAGATGCTATCAACATGAATTATAAATTAGTGAGAGAGGAGCCAGAGTGGAGCTTCAAGCCCTGTTGGATCTGATAGTCCAGAAGATTCTTCAAATTACCGGTACCCAGATTGATTCGTCAACTGAAGGATTGAAGTTAATCAGCAAATGATGTTTCGATGGAGCTTCTTCACAAAGCACCTACATGCAAAGGAGTGAAGATGTAGACTTCAGTGATTCATCGGTTTTCATGTCTTGTCCCTCTTTAATTAGTTTCTAATAATAGCACCATATGGGAAAACCCAGCACCTTCTTCAACACATTATTGCAGGCCCATTAAGTTCGAGTTTTGTAAAGAGACAGCAAAATACATCAAGCAAGAAGAAGCTGCATTGAAGGAAGAAATAAAAAACATCGATTCTACAAAATGAGTAGGGCTAGAGATTAGTCACGAGATTCATATGACAATGATCGACGGAAAAGTGCCTGCAATATTTGCCTTGCTAAGCCGACCGAGATGAACAAGCTGTCAGAAGTATTTTCAAGACCTGTTCGAGAAGATGTTTATAAATATGGACTTTCTACTCTTCATATGTGGATTCGTTGTATGGAGTGTATTCTACACATATCTTACAACATGGACTTTGAGTTGTGGACTGCACGAGGTGCTAACAAGCAACTAAAAGTTGCAAAGAAACATTTGACACAAGAAGAATTCAAACAACAAATGGGAATACTTGTGGATTTTGTGAAGCAAGGCTTCGGAACCACAAACGACGGAAACACAGCCAGAAGTTTTTACAGATTATGAGAAATCTGCCGAAATAACCAAAATTGACAAAGGCCTACTAAAGCATTTTGCGATTATTCTTCAAACTAATGTTGGAATGAACTAATGTTGGATCCTGAACTCTGGAAAAGAGGATCCAGCCAGCATTGGAGAAGTTTCGCCAGCAGCATCGGAGGTGGCTGTAAGAAGTTTATCCCCGGGTATGGTAATAAATTCATCACCAAACCTTTTAGAATCTTCGCTAAATGTTGATTTGCAGTCTACACTGCAACCTGAACAACATACTCCTGACAGACTACGAAGATTTCTGAAACGTCAGCATGTTGTCTCATCTGCTGATGCAACGACCCAAAGCAAAAATGAAAGCGAGTTTGATGATTCCGATGCAGATCTACACTACGTAAAACCTACACGTAACAGAAAAATAATTTTCTCTCCTTTGCCTATGATGCCTACTCCATCATCGTCATCAATGCCACGAACTCGCTCCCTGTCATCTTCATCCAGTAGTTCGTTTGTTACGCTTTCGCGTAGAAACTGCTTAGCCGATCAACATAACATTTTGTACACATATTCTCAATGGTATTGCAAAGTAGGTACCTACATTAGTTATTATTATTAATTATTTATTAATTTTATAATTCATTATTTTTTTATCGATATGTAATGATCTTTATGTTGAATGCAGCAATAAGTAAGCTTAAAAATGGTCAACAAAGTTGTCTAAGCGTGTTTTTATCTCGACGAGACTTGAACTATCAACAATATTATATATATTTTTTAATGTAACTGGCTCAATTTTGTTTTAGGACTACTACGGATAATGGCAGTAACTTTGTAAAGGCATTTGTGCAATTCGGTTCGGAGATCGCCATACTTCCAGATTTGCCATCATGTGATTTAGAGTCTGATTCTGATATTGCCAACCTTTTAAATCCAAACTCAGAAGAAGGTGACTTAGAATTTATTTCTGTAGAAAACATACTGAATGCTTCTGATCGTCTCCAGTGCAATGAAATCAATGAACAGGTATTAGAAAACTTTAATACTTTGCCAGTTCACATGAGATGTGCTGCACATACGTTCAATTTGGTCGCTAGCAAAGATGCAGATGCTGCTCTACAAATATCTGTTTTCAAGACTCCCTACAGAAGTGCCTTAGCCAAGGCACGTACTCTCTGGAATCAGCAATCACGTAGTACGGTAGCAGCAGATAGCATTTATACTGAATTAGGCAGACGACTTGTCCTTCCAAATACGACGAGGTGGAACTCTCTGTATGATGCTATTGTCGTTCTCAACGGTATATTGGAAACAAAATGGCACACACACACACACATCACAGGATTATGACTCAACAAAAAATTCCAACTTTCAATGATCAAGATGTGGCGGTAATGAAAGAGTACGCAAAGGTAAATTTATATTACTTATGTATGTTATTTATTTATTTAAGCCTAGATACAGAGTTTAGTTTTTTTTCTTATTTTAAGTTTATCAGATTCATTTTCGTTTGCCGCTCTGTGTGTACTAGACGCAATAGGCCTCCTCTAGCGAATATATTTTATAATAGTTTAAATCAACTTTTTAGTAAAGTTATGAAGCCGCAACTTATTAAATTATACTATAAAAAATAATATATAAATAAATATATATATATCCGCAACTTATTAAATTGCGGATATATTAGTCAATTATACTATAAAAAATAATGGATATTTTCGTTTTTATAAAGCTAAAACAAAAGGGGGGATCAAGTATCTTCAGTCTCCCCAACTTTACTCACTGTTCTCTTTTATTTTACGGGCTGACTGCCAAGAAAGCCGACATGTAGCATATCAATGTATGTAATGTATCTGCTAAAAAAACAATTTTAAAATGCCTGCCTCGTGGGAAGCAAACAAAATGGCTGGCAAAGACTGGTGTCTTTCAGGCGTAGACATGATATTAGCTTGAAAAACCCCGAGCCATGGAGTCTTGCCAGGGCTACAGCTTTTAATAGAAACAATGTCAATAAATTTTATGATAACTTGGAGAGTTTAATGAAACGTAGTCCTGCCTTTGCGGATGGAACACGAATATTTAACTTGGATGAGACTTCCACTACCACTGTACAAAAACCTCAAAAAGTGACTGCGCCAAAAGGTAAAAAAACTATCGGGAAAGTAACAAGTGGAGAAAGAGGAACCTTAATAACCACCTGCTGTATAGTTAGTGCTAGTGGGAATTTTTTCCCACCCGTGATGGTATTTCCCAGGAAGACATTCAAAGACCACATGATTAAAAACACACCACCTGGAACTCTGGGCTGGCGACACCGACAGGATGGATGAATTCTTCGATTTTCCCAGAAGTCATAAAGCATTTTATCAAACACACAAATGCATCAAAGGAAAATCCATGTATTTTAATTATGGATAACCACGAGTCACATTTGTGTCTGGAAGCTTTAAGGTAGAAACACATTATTGAAACGCCACGCCACCCGACAAAACGTGATGCGTGTTGAGTGGAATCAATTCGTACTATTTTCTATGCCTAGAATCACATTATAAACACCCGACGCAACAACATGCGCGCACACGCCACCCGATCCCTGACTGCCAGATCAACGTGTCGCCGGTGGTGGGGATAATCACGCCACCCGACGCACCGCTCGCAGTGTGTTTCTAGTGCAGACCCGACGCCACGCGTCATTTGTTCGAGAACTTTCTTTGATTTTGCGCGCGGATTTTATTTGCATCTTTTGGAAATGAGGGACGAACAATTAATAGAATTAGTGAAACGATATATAATACTAATTTAGCTCAGTACAGGGACCATACTGTACGAAATAATGCTTGGGAAGAAATTGCAGGGGAAATGGATACACCAGGTAAGTTTTATTACGAATATTATTTATTACAAAATAGAATATACTTATTTTTGGGTGCTATTTAAACAGGCTTCTTTTTAATATCATTATTCGCCCCCAAAAATGTATGTTGCCTTCTAAATTACTAAGTCAGCCACAATTAATAAAGCGTCGAGCATCTAAATAATACTATCTTAGCCACGAGTTATCTTCCACCCTAAATACAACTCAGCATGATGGTTATTTTTTTACATCTAAATTTGTAGCATGCATTCTAACAGTAAACTTCTTAAATACTATTAGATGACATCAGAATATATTTATTTAGCTTCTAATTTTTTAACTCATACTGAGTTTTTTGTTTAAAATATAACATATCCCATATTAATTGACATGACGATGCAACATGCAGCAAGCATGGCTTCTGTCACGGCTCCGGCGCTGCGTGGCTCCGGCGGTCCCATGCGAGCTTATCGTCGCAGATGGTTAGCCTTAAAACTACCTGCGCCTCAGCTCGCAGGCCGCCTTGCCCCTCCGCGCCTACACGGTTTTGAATTGCACTCTAGGGGTAGGGCAGACAAGACTACGTGGAGTCGGTTTTGCAGCGATTCGTCTTCGTCACTAACTTAAATTTTTAATACAAAGTTTTTTAATTGAAGGTACGTACTACGAATTATACGCGAGCAGTACACAAAATTCGTGTATACTTTGAAATCACAAATTAAAAAACAGCATTACAAAATATCAGCGAGCAGTTTCCTATGGATGCGTTTTGGCTATGTACACTCTGTAAATACGCTGCGACGGAACTTATATGTACATCCAAAAGAGCAGTAACTTCACTTTCAAAAAGTCACGTACAGTCTCCACAAGTACAGAAACCTACTTTGTGATGGGCACACTATCGATATTTCTGGACCTTATCAAGTGACTCAAAATGACGCTACTACGAGTATTTTAAATAATCTTTTAGATGGTCCAGGTCGAGTCATTCATTGGCTGTTACAGTCCGGTGATATATTCATTTAAGATATTTCGTCATGAATATTGTAATGTAGCCATGAGCCATTTTTTACAGACCTTAAAATCGCTGCGGCTTTAACGAATGCCTTTCACGTCGATATAGCTAGAGAGCGACTGAATGTTGCCAATAACTTGGCAGATTACGTGGATGAAAAAAGATTAAACCGAAATAGAGCCCATTTCGAAAATATTACGGTTGAGCAGAATAATGTTACTGCATTTCCAATACCGCTGAAGAATTGACCCTTTTCGCTGTAGGAACCTACCAAATAAAACTTGCACCCAGTTATTACAGTAAACATGTATGCAGCAGTGAATCATTTCTTATTTTATATTATTTTTTATTTTATTTATTTTAAGAAGGTTTACAGACTCATAACATAATATGTAACAAAAATATATTTTCCAGTTGCTAATAACAAGCCTCCACAGTTATATAATATTAACGATGAACTATCATAATGCCTGAATGTGTTTTAAGCAACTTTTCCAGAAGCAGCCGATGGTCAATACGGTCGAAACACTTGCTGTAGTCGGTGTAGATGACATCCACCTGCGCACGCTGTTCTATACCTCCCGAAATAAAGTCATGCGATAACACCAAGTTAGACGTAGTGGATCGGTTTTTGATAAATCCGTGTTGTTCATCCCCGAAGTGACTTTCCATTGCAGCGTATACATTATCGTACACAATACGCTCCAGGACCTTTGAAAATAGACATAACTTGGATATTGGGCGATAGTTCGTAATGTCAGATTTATCACCTTTCTTGTGAACCGGGGTAATAAATGCTGATTTCCATATTTTAGGAGTTATACCTTCAGATATGGAACGATTAAATAATATACACACCGGGGTAACCAAACTATCAGCACATTGCACTATAAATTCTGGAGGCATGAGGTCCGGACCACCAGATTTAGAAAGGTCCAAGGACTTGAGTAACTTCAATACTCGGGAATGAGTTATTTCCAATGAACTGATAAATGCAACACTATCAAGACTACCGGCGGTGACACTACCATTTGAATCTTGCAAAGATGATGTACTGGGGACTGGATCAGGTTCCTGGAAAGTGGAGTGGAAGTACGTGGCGAATAGATTACTGATGTCTTCACTAGTGCACGCTGTGACGTCATTATATTGCATGAACTTAGGAACTGCATTGGAAATTCTTTTGCTTTTTATATAGGACCAGAAATTTTTCGGATTTTTGATTATCAACGACTCTATATTATCCATGTAAATATTAAAACATGTCTTTTCTAAATTAATTGCCCTACCTCGCAACAGTGAGAAAGAATGTAAATCGGAGAGATTGCCATACGTTTTGTACTTGCGATGATACCTATATTTCTCTCTCAGTACTTTTATTAGAGCGGAACTGTACCAAAGTGGATATGAAGATTTTGTAACACGTTTAATAGGTATGTACTTGTCCCTAAGTTCATACAACAATATAACGGAGATCTTAACGATCTGTCAGCATTTACTATGCCTTCTAGTTCAATTTATACGAGCACACATAAAGAGTAGACATATATCGTCGAAAATCTACCACTGCTACATATTGATACATCACGACAATCGTGGAATAGAGTGCATAAGAAACTATTGCTGCTCATATTTCACAGGTTGCAGAACAATTGGCAGTTGTGCACACATTATGTGCCTAGTTTGGTTAAGACGTAATTAAGCGTCCTGCTCTGTTTCTTGATACAATTATCATCGATGACGATGATGACGATTAAGTGAACAATTATAGATCATGCGATGTAAACAAATAATGTAATAATATCAATGTTACTAATTCATTGTTTAAATGTTGATCGCGCAAGTTTTACATATTAATTTGATTAACTATTTTATTTCTTAATCAATTTCCGAACGTATCTGTTCTAACATTTTATACTTCCGCAACCGCACAGTATGAGTCTGCTATCCTTCCCTTACCCTCTTATTCCGCTACAATATACCAGAAAGAGAAGGAAGATGCGCCGCGCGCACCAACTCTCGGCGCGCCTAGCGCCGCAACGCTCCCGCCGTTGTATTCCAAAAACGTTTCGAATCACCGCAACACCGCTCCGCATTTTTATGTGAAAATAAAATTAACTAACCGCACCCCTTCATCTCAAAACCGCATAAATCAGTGTTAGTGTAGCCGGCAAACAAGAACTAATCGTGAGTGACAGTGTATCTAACCTACGCGTAGAGGAAACAGCATCGCAGACCTGCGACAACGTGCGCGTCCACCATCCAGCACATGTAAGTCCCCTTTCCTTTCACCAAAACCTTTTAGCTTCACTCATACTGTGCCTCGGTTCGCCTAATCACCGACCCAAGTTATTTTCCCGCACCCTCTACGGTCCTTCGTTACAGCCAAACGGTGGTGTACCAGCACTGCACCACCAAATTTTAATGTCAAGTAGATAACTGTGAGTATTATTAATGTAAATCAATTCTGAATGTCAGAAATCATGAAATACTTGATTTTAATAATAATGTAAGTTATTGTTTAAAATAATTACTGCGGTAGGGGAAAGGGGGGTAGCCCCGGCCGGTGGGTAGCCTCGGCCATAGTAAATATTAGTAATTCGCGTGGCGTGATTTTGAAGTTCGTGTGATCTCTGTGTGCGTTTAAGAGTAATTCGTCAAATGCAAACAGTTGAAGTCGATTGACCGCTGCGTTCGGGCGTGATAGAGTGAATTTTTTTTTTGCTGTCGACGGCCGCGTGACTTCAATTGTTTCGAAAACCATTATTCATTGAATAAACGTAAGTAATTATTTATTTGATTTTTTTTACATGATTGAATACTATTCTATTTTGTATTTTGAAGTTTATTTCAACGTATAATTAGCTGCTTTTTTTTAATATTTTTTTTATCGAAAAAAGTCATGTCGGGTTACCCCGGCCATTAGTTTTGGGGGTATCCCCGGCCATATGTTCGATGTTTATTATTCTATTTGATGTTATTATTTTAAGTCTTAATTAAAAATACATATTTGTTTGCAGTGTCATAATGCCGAAATTCAAAAATAGAACTACGAATCGCGGAGACTGGAGTGAAGAAAACATGAAAAACCGACCAAGTGCGAGTCGGACTCGCGCACGAAGGGTTCGGTACCATTATTTATAAAACGGACAAAAAAATCACGTTTGTTGTATGGGAGCCCCCAAAATATTTATTTAATTCTAGTTTTCAGTAAGTATTTGTTGTTATAGCGGCAACAAAAATACATCATCTGTGAAAATTTCAGCTCTCTAACTATCACGGTTCATGAGATACAGCCTGGTGACAGACGGACGGACGGACGGACGGTCGGACGGACGGACGGACGGTCGGACGGACGGACGGGCGGACGGACGGACAGAGGAGCTAAAACAATATGGTCCCGTTTTAACCCTTTAGGTACGGAACCCTAAAAAGCAATTCAAGCGGTGCTTGAGAAAAAATCTTCTGAGAGAGCTGCCGCAGATCAGTATGAAGTTCCACGTACTTCTCTGCTGGATCGGGTCAAGATCAAGTTCAGATTGGGCTCACGAGGCACGTGTTGATATAAATCGATCGGATTCGTAATATAACTGTGATGTGTATGTCGCCAAAAATCGATTTGGCCATTAATTACGTAGGTGGCCGGAGCTACCCGCCACTTTAAAAAGATACCAAAATTTGACCACTAATTGAAGTGGGTTTAATAAGTATTGGATATTATTTTTGCTCAAATTTTCAATGTTATATTACGAATAAATATTGTGTTGATTATTTTTGGTAGTTTTCGTTGTATTTCTCTTGATAATTAAATCACAATAACAAAAATAAAAAATTGGCCGGGGCTATCCCCCTTTCCCCTACGTACCATTGGATGTTATTCTTCACCAATAAAAAATCTTAACAATTTCTTTTTTTTCTCATATCTCCTCGAATGGATTTTGATGAGCTTTCGTTTACAGACTAGTGCTAGCCTAAGGTACATAATGCACTAAGTGTTCATTCTGGGCAGCACTTGGCCCAACATGGATGGTCAATGTCTTTTAAAAGACTTCTCAACTGTTACAATCAGTTGTTAAACCTAATTCTAATCAAAATATGATTCCCGAATTTGACCCATCTGTTAGGCTTCCAAAAGCCTAAATGTAATGATGATTATGAACAAATTTCTTTTTTTTTTAAATACACATCAGAATACATGCGAATATGATGAAGACAAACTTTTCACAAATAATTGTACCAATGTTACGCAAACTTAATGATGATCAAAAACGTTTTGCTAAGATAGAAATTATGAATATTTTGCAGAAAGACAAATCTTTTTGTCCATCCGAAACACCAATTTATTAATCAGGATCAAGGTCGCATATGTCATTTACGCCTAGGCCATCTCCGCAATCATATTATAGAGGTACATATTCCCCTTCTTCATCTCCAACCTTACCGATACAGTCACCAATTTTAACACCGGTGCTGGCTACTTCTTCAGCAAGAAAAAGCCACAGATCATCCAACAAGAGATGATATCGACTGGGCAACATACATGTGCACAGATTGTTGAAGGACCTACAACACAAACTATATTTTTGCCGCTTACCTCTGCCCCACCAACATTTGCTTAGAAACATAAACTCTCTTATCATGATCTTTGAAAATATTTAAATGCTTTGTCTTTCCTAGAATCTACACTTGAAGAACGTCGATGTTGTGGTGAATATACACTTACTGAACCTCGGACGTGCGTGCCAGAAGAAAAACTAGCTGTTTTAATAGAAAATGTCCCGACAAAATTTTCAGAACGAACAAATCCCGACAAAATATTCAAGAAAATAGTATTACTAAACAAGATGACGATAAACTCTTTTGTTTGTCGTTATACAGTGAGATATTAACTCTGAACTAGCCCTAAGTGATTACTAAGCTGCACAAGTATACAAAACAAGAATGACAATAATGGACCACGTACATAAGAAATTAAGCTCCAATATGGGAGGAAAATCACTCTATCTTCCGAAGATGAAATGAATATCTTCATAAACAAAGGCAGAAATATCAGATATGGTTAGAGAATATATAAAACAAAATAATATACCTTCATCATTTATAAAAATATTATGCATTATAAAAAATGGGATACCAGGAATAGATTGGTGTATTTCATATTCAAAACGCCATCATTTATCGGATCAGAGGAATCAGAAGATAAAGTCTCTCGACCCAAATCAAGTAAAATTATTACAACGACCAATACGATAACGATACAACTTCAGTCATGATGGTACAGCATAATTCTGTGTCTCAACTAATCAAACTAAACTATCCTCAAGTATTTGTGTCAAAATGCTCTTGCCACATGATACATCTGGTGGCAAGTAACGGATGCACTAAGTTAAGCAACTCTTTAAAGATTGTGCCGCAATGTATACAATCATTTTGGTAGGAGCCCTAACAATTCTGATGCTTTCAAAGAGTTTCAAAGCTTCCATGAAGTCAAACCTCATAAAATTTTGAGAGCTGGTCAAACCAGGTGGTTGTCGCTTCAAGCATGCGTGCGAAGAATTTTAGAACAGTGGGATCCATTGAAGAGCTACTGGAGAGTATTCAACTTCGAAGATCCAACACATGCAAACCGCCGCACTCTCCAAACTTTGGAAAACCCTTTGATAAAAAGTCAAATGCATTTTGTAGACTACGCTCTTGGAATGTTTAATGAGTTTAATTGCATGTTTCAAGCTAATTATCCTAAGTTCTCAGAATTGAAGATTCAAACTGAGGAATTAATCAAAGGTTAAGGTCCTGCTTTCAGGACATTACCAACGAGGCACTGGTAACGAGCAAAATCTCTCTATTGTCCAAACCACCGTCAGCAAATTTTTAAAACAATTTGTTGTTGCAGTGAATACAAGGTTAGTATAGTTAATAATACCTATATATGTAGTATAGTCTGAGTGGCATGTTATAAATAGGGGTGTGTAAACAATTTGAGTGAATATTGAATGTGTTATTTATTCCAGATTGAAACCACAGTGGATAGTGTTCCCAAACACAGAGACAGGAAGGCAGACGGTAGCATCTGGCTACCTTACAAAGTTTGGCCTTCCTGATGTGTTGGGAGCAATTGACTGCACCCATGTGAAGCTATTTCCACCTCCAAAGCCACATCAAGCCCAATTCAGAAATAGACATGGCATAACATCCATCAATGTTCAGTTGGTAAAAAAAAAACTACCATTAAATTGGTTCCTTACTGCAGAGTAAATTAAAAAGTGTGAGACAAATTTTGAATTTTTATAGTGACACTCAACCATCATTTAACTTTTAAAATATATATAATTAGTTATAACTTCAATTTCAGATTGCAGATGCCGAGTGCAAAATACTAAATGTGAATGCAAATTATCCTGGCAGATTGCACGATCAATTCATATTCAATAGTTCTGTCATTAAAGACGAACTGCGCAGGCTACATGAGTCTAGAACTGGACAGTATTATCTGCTAGGTAAAAAATATATTTTGTTAAGGCCTGCGCCGCCTGGCAACACAGTCGGGCGGCGGGGCAAAATGCTGGCGAAGCGCGGTACGCGCTCCCTGGCCCGCCGCGTATCACGCCACTCTGCGCGCGAGCCACATAACCACGTATGCTCGAGGAATTGTTACTGCCTTAGTCAACTGTTTAGAAGAACATAGTTTGCCTATAAAAAAAAATAATTGGAATTGGGGTGGATAATGCCTCTGTCATGACGGGTATCCATAATAGCGTACATACTATATTAAAAACGGAGTATGGCTTGCCAAACTTAATTCTAGTTAGATGTGTTTGCCATTCACTTCAACTAGCTGTGTCACATGCATCAGAGCACACGTTGCCGCGGAATATAGTTTCTTATTAGAGAAACATATAATTGGTTCTCACATTCACGCTATGACGAGTACAAAGATATATATGAGACTAACAAGTCGTGCATAATTTCAACTCCAAGAGCATCGAAGCAGAACCAGAAGTTAACTTGAAGAAACGATGGAAATTGATTGATAAATTGCTAAAAGATTCTACACTAACGCAAGAGCAGCTTTCGAAGTTGTTCGGTGTTCAAAACACTTTGAAAAGCAGTTTGTCACACAGAAATCTCGTCTCGTAGGATCGACTTATCCTACCGTATAGAGCAGAGGAGATGGCAAGAGTAACAACCATTTCAAAATATTTGGTAAAGTTATTCTATATAATTAAATAGCTATCTTGTAACTCTTATTTAGCATGATAAACATTGTTGATGAGCAACAAGAATGTTGCTCAGTCCAAAGTGTTGGTTAGTCAAAAGGACGACAAATCTACCAACGAGGAAGAGTCTCACAGATGAGAAGAAGTAAGGGCGCCGAAACAATGGCTAGCCTGCAGGATGAGATTCGCCGAAAGATGTTCGTAGGTAGCAGCGAGGAAGATGCTTTAGCGCGCCTAAGCGAACAGCAGACGCTAAAGGCTATAACGCTTTCCATTACAACAAGAGGCATAGGATTGGGAATTTGTCACTTAACATTTATTTCTATCTCCTACCATGAAAACATAAGAATCCCTAGTGCATATGCGATGTATCGCGTATTCTTGGGCCTCTTGGAAGCGAAGCTCGAGGCTATTAAGCCTGAACTACCAGTAGTACCAAGGCTCATTGAACATACGAAACAACCTGGTGTATCCAGTGATATGTTGAGTTGAGTGGCACAGTCACTCACAATCGTACCAGAGCCAATCAGAAGGATAATCAACAACGCAATCGGCTATGTGAAGTATGAGGATAAAGTTTACGTGCCAGCTGTCGCCGCCGACCCAGTCGACAGACATGGTAACATCACGCCGAGGCCAGAAAGTGTCCTGCTTAGTACTTTGCGCAGGACGGTTGTCTTCCTAGCCGATCCAGCAGCATCAGCTAGCGTTAGGCGTCGTTTTCACGAGAGTTGCCCTTTTCCGAGGCTATATGGACCAACGACGTCCTCCAGAATCCTGATGAAATCATGCCCAATGGCTATGATTTGTACGAAGATTTCCGCAGGGAATCAATGCTGGTCGCACCTTTCCTCGCTTCCCTCCAGAAGCATGTTCCGAAGTTAGTGGGAGGCACTCTTGACTTTAAGTCTAGCGGCCACAATTCGTTGCTTATTAGCAATGAAATGCAAACTTTAATTTAATTGCCAGGAACCAACTGCTTTGACCATAATCAATATTTACCTTTTATTTTCAGAGGATGTGAATCCACAGACCGATCATACTTACTGCAGAAAGTGACACTTGACCATACATATGCAAAACGGAAACATTTGACAGGTCACATTAATGTAGGTACTAACAATAACAGTATTCATTCAGAATTCACATTCAACATTCATAGTTTTTTCAGATTAGTTTTTTTAGATTCACATTCAACATTCATAATTTTGTATAACATGTGCCATATTTTTTAATGTCATGTCCGTCAATTAAAGTCAAAATTAAAAAGATAGGGCCACTGATATCGATGAAAATTTTGTGAAAACGACGGCTGCAGAATTTGCAGAACCAAAGAAATGCAGATATTTTATTGGCCAGTTTTAAAAAAGGTCCATAGTAAGCCATTCAAAAATCTCTGGATATATTCATTGAAAAAAATATATATATTGACAGTAATAAAGATACTGAAGTGTTGGACGAATTTGCATTAATTTCTAATTACATCACCTCTCAAAATATTACGGAATGGTATATATTTCATTTTAATTGGAAACCCAACGGCTAAAACCGGATGGTTCGACTCAACTTCCTTTTAAGACTGGTTCAACACAATAATTTCGCAGTGTTGTGCTTACAAATATTTATTTTTTCAGCATACTATGCGGATGGCAGGCCTGTGGCACAATAAAGAATATTGCTGAACCAGTACTGTTTTTTGACAGACTTTTTGACAGCGTGAATGGAGCAGGATCTGCAAAAGAAGCCAGAGGGAAACTAAGAACTTCAGTGACAAAAAAATCACCACACCACAAATTAAATTTATTAATTCTGCAGGGAAGAAAAAATCGGTGCCCTCAGTATAAAAAAAAAAAAATTAACTTTAAAAAGTTATATGAGGCTGTGGCAAATTTTGCATGGACAAGATATAAAAGTGATGCGGCCTAGATATTTTAATTCTGACCCAATAGACATTTTTTTGGTCAGGTAAGGCGAGCAGCCGATCTCAGTGGCGTGCACTTGGAGAGGCCTATGTCCAGCAGTGGACTGCGATAGGCTGATGATGATGATGATGATGAAGGGCCTATAATTATAGGAATAATGATCCAAATTGCCACAGTATCAATTGTACATTCAAATCATTATTGATTACCAGATTTATAAAATTTCACAGTGAAAACATCAACTGAATTTTCTTTCAAGAAATCCCAAAACTTCCATCACACACATTACTGCAGGAAATCAAGCCAAAAACTGTATTTAGAACCGATTATTCAATCCAAGGCCCATCTACACCGTTCGTATGTAGAACGTGCGAATTCTCTCTCTTCTCCTATAGCAAACATAAAGTTTTTTTAAAGATGTCCTAGCTCAACAAAACATTGCCATTTTTAAGCCAAAGAAGGACGAATGTGATACTTGTTATGCTCATAAAGCTGGCAATCTAAGGGTCCGTTCAGATAGATCCTTTTGTCAATGACAAAAGCAGTGCGCATGCAAAAATAAACCTTACTTCAAATACTAAGTACTCAATTTTCAACGTGCTAAGAAATTTGCTCTGCTCTCCGACCCGGTCTATCTGAACGGACCCTAAGTGATGTAGGGACACCAAAACTATAGTTAATTAAGTAATGTGATATTGATTCGTAATTATTTCTGTGACACAAAGGTAATTATTGTGTTGAAACTAAATAACAGATAAGCTAAAAGCATTGTCATATTTCCTATTATTGTTCCTACTAACATTAAGAAAGCATTGAAAATATTATTATTTTTACTTAATTATAATAAATGCAACTTTTCTAAGTTTGTATGTACTTTCTAAGTATATCTTTAGACACCAATGACTGTGTTTCGGATGGCACGTTAAACTGTAGGTCCCGGCTGTCATCGAACATCCTTGGCAGTCGTTACGGGTAGTCAGAAGCCAGTAAGTCTGACGCCAGTCTAACCAAGGGGTATCGGGTTGCCCGGGTAACTAACTGGGTTGAGGAGGTCAGATAGGCAGTCGCTTCTTGTAAAGCACTGGTACTCAGCTGAATACGGTTAGACTGGAAGCCGACCCCAACATAGTTTGGGAAAAAGGCTTGGAGGATGATGACTTAATTATAATAAAAATAAGACTTTCTTATGTTGAACTAATACCGCCTAAGACAATTGTATACTGATACAGTATTAAATACACATAGTTTAATATGAGACATTATCATTGAACCTAATATATACCTATTTATGTATTCAGTACACATGTCTGAAGTATTTCAAAGATAATAATCAGTTTTTCATCTGTCCTGGAATCTTGTCAAATCAAACTTAACGTTTATAGATAAATATAAGCTTTGTATTATTTATGTACCTATTGAATAGTTTTATTCACAAAAAATACCCTTATCATCTATACCCCTATAATCTGAACGCTCCACCAATCCAAACGGGGGTAGAATTTTCAGAGTTCAGATTAAAGAGGTCCTGCTGTAATAGGATATAAGAGAACTATGCATTTTTATATTTCGCTGAATATCCAAAAGAACAGTTATAAAAATCCACCAAATGAAAACAACTTGTTTTATAACAAAAAACATCCCATGACCTGCATTACCAATGGTTTACAATATGCATCTGTCCTATCCGAAGTCTATGGAAATAAGATACAGAATAATAGACGGGCAATTGAGGTATTTTACTGAAGGCAAAAATTAAATACATCAATTGAGTGACCATTTAAGGTGTGAGTAAATGTGGTGCTTTATTGAACTCCAAATAAACATTCAATTCCTTAATAACAGTTTTTCTTTAAACACCTACAATCTCTAAATAACTGTATTAGTACCCGACTGTCACGCTCACAAAGTCACTGTATATGTACAAGGTTTACCCACACCTAAATAAAACCCACCACATTCTTTTTTAAGCCCTTTATGTGCCAGGGCTGCGGTAACTCTTTCAAACAATTTACCAACCCTATATTTATCCTACTAATATTATAAACGCGAAAGTTTGTATGTATGGATGTATGGATGTTTGTTACTCTTTCACGCAAAAACTACTGAATGGATTTTAATGAAACTTTACAATAATATAGCTTACACATCAGAATAACACATAGGCTACAATTTGTAAACATATTGTTCGAAATACTAAACCTGCGCAGACGAAGTCGCGGGCACCAGCTAGTAACACAATAACTGGGCAACAGTTTCATAAGTTTTCTTATTCTCAAGATCATAAGAATACTTTAATAGTGTACCCATGGAGGTAGGAGTACCAATTCATCATCTCCCTAGCCTTTTCCCAACTATATTGGGGTTGGTTTCAGTCAAATCAGATGCAGCTGAGTACCAAAATACGACCCACTGACCAATATTTTACAAGGAGCAACCACCTATCTGACCTCCTCAACCCAGTTAACCAGGCAACCCAATAATACCCCTTAGTAAGTAACTAATAAAATTATACTTAGATTAAGACGAGCCACTGACCAACAAGTTTTCTACATGGATGTAGAATTAGACTTTTGTCAGCACTGCCAACCGAAAATCTGACAGCCAAAAACATGTTAAAATAACCTTAAAACAATAAACAACAACACACTTTTCTTGTATTTTTGACTCAATAGACACTTCCAAAAATCCAGTACAAAATCAACACTACCCGATAATGCGAAGTTGACCCTAAATGCAGTAAATAAATATTTAAATTCAGACTTTTTTTATTTCATTCACCCCTAAGATATCCCCGGACCTTAAAAGACACTTCCAGAAAAACAGACAATATGGGTACAGATGCATTAAATAATATGAATACAGAACATATTGTGAGTAATTCGTACAAGAGACCACAGAAAAACGAATAATCAAAATATTTTTTAACAATTAGGTACCTGCATGCTCTTTAAAACAGTAACCTTTTATGTATAGCCAAACGTATCAAAACAAAAACGAGTAAAATCCGACGTGAAGTCGGGATGGAAGTTTTACCTAAAATAAAATTGATGCACTGAGCTGAATTCAAGAGTTTGAGCGTTATTTACAACGATAATGAAAACAACGCTTTAACGAATGCCCAATGCCCAATATACAACACGTCACGGCGGATGAAGGATTGACATTTGACATATTCAGTTCAGTGTTCCCAACACGTAAACCAAGCTCTCCACTAGATTGTCCTTATAAAACCACAAACGAAAAGTGGTTCTATACATTTTACACTAAACGTTGGTAACGAAACAATTAGTATAGAAATTATTAGTCATCTTTATTATTCGGTACTTACATAATGTGTAGAATATCAAAAGACAACTATCATTATGTAAAGCACGGACTATGGATGAGAAATTGAGAATTGAAGACAGCAATTAATGTGACTTCAAGTTACAGAAGTGAGAAGAATAAGTTACAGAATAGAAACCGAATGAAGTCGAATGAAGTTTTGTCTTGACAACGTTCATAATAAGTGTTGGAATGCGGCACAGCTAATAAATTTTGTACTAAAAATGTAAATTATTGTAACGAAAATCTTCAAACCTGCTTCCTCAGAACATGTAAATGGACTTGATGCTACTAGTCATCAAGTTTCACAATAACATGCTTTTTATTAAAATGCAACACGACTTCAGCGATCGGTCTTCACTAAGAAACAATGAGTATAGTTTTCAGGCCTTGTATAGTAAACGTTCGAGTTGCTTTTGTTAATCAAATTAGTGGTTGAACCTCGTACCTTTTCAGTGACTAAAGCTAACTTAAGTCACAACCACCAGATCTAGTGTAAATTGGATTAAGCTGGCAACACCGACTACACCATAGCTAATAAATACGTCCGAACTATACCATAGCTAAAACAATAGATACTATCTTTTGGACTTTCAGACAAATAAATCGGAATAGACTAAGCTCTGTATCATTATCATTAATTTAAGAGACCACCTTTTGGCGGTGCAGCTCCTTCCATTTACGCCTGCATAGTTACCGTCCAAGTTTACCAACCGTACAACGCAATGCTCCTGTATGTCCTTATGAAATTCTTATTTCTTGCGAATGTATTTGTTTATATTGGATTTATTTAAATAAATATTTTTTGCTGTAAAAGGCTTGTTTGGCCATTGCTATTCGGCATCGATATCAGCGGAAAGCTCTGTAGACATTACATTATTATTTTAGACACACAATGATTTGTTTTCAAATTAATTACAACCATTTGTCCAGTGTTACAGCAATTGTATTTTATCTTATGAACATTGAAGCATTTATTTTATTTGTTGAAGTAAATATATAAATAACTAGCTTCCGCTCGCGGCTCCTCCCGCGTGGTGTGTTGATAAAAAGTAGCCTACGTGTTAATCCAGAGTATCACCTATCTACACCTATCGATTGGTAATCTATTTTCATAATCAGCCAGAGCAGCACGTCATCCTCCTCTTCTTCAAGGATATCAATTAGCACTTCGACTAGAAGGAACGGACGAACAAAATCTACTAATTTCAAGACTGCCGCGCGCGTCTGTCGCGGGCCTCGGCAGCGGTGCCTTACATTTTCATTGTTTGACTATTGTCGCGAGCGATCGACGACTGTCGTAGATTTTATTTTAAATGTAATATTACTAATGATATTTTGTAAAGAAAATGTATGAATAAATAACAGTAGAACGTAAAAGACTAGTATCTGACCTGTATCTTATGTCTATGGTCAATGAAATAGTTACTTCACTTCATTTTCATTCAATTTTTAAATGGTGGTTGTGGTTGTGTCACTTGTCATTGTCACTGGTTGTTCGTTCGTTCGTGCTACCTTCTCTTTTATTTTTATTTATATATCGATCGAATTCTCCCTATATTAGCTCGTTACATATATGTATTAATCTGTGCTCTATATGAAACCAATCGGTCAGTGGGTCGTCCTTGTTATGTGCATTTATTCCGTCTTCAGAGCGCTGTTTTCATTTCGGTAGAGTTGGCTACATCTCACATCTGCTGGGGCTGAGACTGAGATCGGAAAAGATTAATTTGTGGTTGTTTTTGCTTCTGGTGCGTTCTTAAACTGTCGAGTTGCTGTTTTGTTGGTCGAAAATGCATAGAAATTGTGCTGGGTGTGTGTGTGATACATAGTATGTATAGGTATGGAATTTTGAAGTGATGTTCAAAAAGAAGCTGACATTCAGCCGAATTCGAATAAATGAAAAAAAATCTAAAAAAGTGGATTAAAACATTGGTTATTGGGTCTGGTTCTCAGGTTGCCTGAGTTGCCTTTGTTTTGGTGGTCAGATAAGCAGTCGCTCCTTGTAAAACATTGTCAGTGGGTCGTCTTTGCACTGGTACTCTGCTACATTTGTTGAGAATGGAAGCCAACTTCTACATAGTTGTGAAAAGGCTAGATAGATGAGACGGGTGCTTCATAATAGCAGTCTTTTGGAAGTGATGTGTAGTCAAATTTGGGTCAATGGGTTTGAATAGTCGTGGTGGCCTAGTGGGTAAAGGACCAACCTCTCAAGTATGAGGGCGCGGGTTCGATCCCAGGTCAGGCAAGTACCAATGCAACTTTTCTAAGTTTGTATGTACTTTCTAAGTATGTCTTAGACACCATTGACTGTGTTTCGGATGGCACGTTAAACTGTAGGTCCCGGCTGTCATTGAACATCCTTGACAGTCGTTACGGGTAGTTGGAAGCCAGTAAGTCTGACACCAGTCTAACCAAGGGGTATTGGGTTGCTCGGGTAACTGGGTTGAGGAGGTCAGATAGGCAGTCGCTTCTTGTAAAGCACTGGTACTTAGCTGAATCCGGTTAGACTGGAAGCCGACCCCAACAGGATTGGGAAAAAGGCTCGGAGGATGATGATGATGGGTTTGAATAGGTTTAAAGAACAGAAATCTTAAGAAAGGTTAGGTACAACATTTGAGACAATAAAAATCTTATTTTTGGTAAAACCAATAAACTTGCTTGATGGGTACTTCGTTGGGTAGTTGTTTTATATTGGGTACCATAAAATGGGGTGAATAGACACAGTTTTGAACTTTGAATTTATTTTTATATGTTTTGAATAGTCAAGAGAACATTTTATTTTGCTTACACCATAAATATCTCTTAACTTTTTTAACAGTTTTCAGTCATCTAACTTGATATTTGGACCTACTTATACAAAACAGAATCAACTCACACAATGATAGTTTTGAGAAAAAGCCATTTTTGTCTAAATTCTGTATACAGTAAAATTGTTGATTATTTTGAATAAAGTTTATTTGCAATATTGTGCCAAATCATTTGTTCTATGTATACAAATACTAGCCGTTTTCCCGCGGTTTCACCCGCGTCCCGTGGGAGCTACTGCCTGCACCGGGATAAAATATAGCTTATGTTACTCGCAGATAATATGGCTTTCTAGTGGTGTAAGACTATTTAAAATCGGTCCAGTAGTTTTTGATTTTATCCATTACAACCAAACAAACAAAGTTTTGCTCTTTCCAATATTAGTATAAATAATATTGAAGAAAATTATTAATATTTTTGATAATAATAAAAGGAAAACTCGTTGGTTCCTGTTTGCAAAACTATATGTGTTTGTTGGTTCTTTGTTAATTTATCATTATGCCAAAATTTATATAAAATAATGAAAAGTCCCATGTTTCTTTTATACATATCCATTGTTTAATAATAATAAATTCAAAACTTAAATTCTTAGAATCATATGTTTATATAAAAAGGAGAAAAACTACAAGAAATGAAAGTTTTTATTCTATCTAATACTTAAGGTAAATCCAAATTATTCTACATCGAAATCCAGTTGACCTGGAAAGCCTTCAAGATCGTCTTCTATATCATCTTGTCCGACAAGTTTCACATAAAAATCATGTGAGTCTTGTGGAATCAGGTGTAGCATACTTTTTAAATCCAATAACTTTGCGTCAGGGACGGGTTTATTCCCTGTTGGCCAAAGTGGTTCCATTATCGCTTTTGTTATAAAATATTCTCTTCCCCAAACATTTTTTTTATGTCTACTATCTTAAAATCTATTTCTCTTCTTTTTCTTTAACATTTCATCATTTTTAATCATAATTTCTCTAGTATGAAGCCACGCTTTCTCTCCATCTGTCGTTTTCTTTCTATTAACTATATTTTTTTCTAACTTCGACGATGATAAGAAATCTTCCTTTTTCATCCTATGCACATGCATTGGTTTCGTTTTTTTACAAGCTTTTATAACCTAAATATAATCATCTGGTGTATAGAGTCTCTGTTGACGCTTTAAGGCACATTCTATCTTTCCAAAATCTGTATCATTTGGGAGGAAGCTATGCACTGTGATTCACGTTCCATACAAAGGCGGCCATAAATATGAAACTCACAAATACTTTTGATTAATTTATTTTACACGTTGAAATATGTTAAGATAAGTGTAAATTATTAAAATTATAACATAACCACATTCATTAAAAAAATATATTATACTAATTAGGTGAAAAATGTCTCGCAGTAATTTTGTTTTAGACGATAAACCTAAAACATGTCATACTGCGACTTTTAATGAAAAATCTATATAAATAATGGTTATTTATATTAAAAACAACCATAAAGGAATAAAACAACCTTTTTTGCAAATACACACAAAACACAAAATATACCAGAATACATTCAAGCTCAAAAGTATTTACTACAAACAGATAACAAATCTAGTACAGATTTCGATAGTACACCTTTTGTTTTTGACAGGTAACTTTCGTAACCCTACTAGTGCTAGGAAGGGATCTGAATGAAGTTGATGGTTCAACTTTGTCAGACTTCTGAGATACATGTAACTCAATTCGCTCTACATCAATATTTTCAACTATAGTTTTTTTGCCGTAAGAAGAGTTCCTTGACAGTTCTTGTTTGACAAATGTAGTGATGTGACCTAACAAAATTTAATCGATTTTTTTGTAATATCGAATCAGTTGGCAAAGAAAATGAAATCGGATTACCGATTTTAGATCCTGCAAATATTATAAATGTGAAAGTTGGTATGGGTGTGTGTGTGGATGTATGTAAATAAAACTAAGTCTGTTTAAAATAATAATTTATTTATCACTGTCAGAACTTGACTCTTGGTCTGAATTTGTGTCCATATCGGAATCGGAATCTTCTCCAATCGCAATGATAAGTTGTTGGTCCCTAATTCGGTCAATCCGGATATATTTATTCCAGTCGTCTGTTATAATTTTTTGAGTTTTTTCTACTACTTTTTTCCAATTTTCTGCCGTTACATGTTGGGATGCCTCCTTCAGTAATTTAAGCATTTTGTTTGCCGTGAATGGTGGAGACATATTGTTTTTGGCTACATAACCTGCAAATAATAAAAGCATCTGATATATAGGTGGATTTTACACAAATTAATGTGTCTTCATTAGCCTAGGTAAAATGGTTAAACACCCATATTACTAAATCCCCAAGTTAACGCCGGCGGCGATCGCACACCTAATGCCTTTCTATTGTGTCTCTAATTACGATACTCGAAAGGTTAAAAAAAATAGATATATCCCAAAAAATACACTTGGATTTCTAAAATAATTATGTTTTTATGTCAAAATGGAACAAATGGAACAGTAATTTTTGCGGTCTCTTTCTGTGCCATCGCTTAAATTCATTATAATCGCACTGTATTTAACGTTAATAAGAAGTACATACCTACCTTTTATTTGAGCCCAAATCAATTCTATCGCGTTGTACTGACAATGATATGGCGGTAATCTTAGGACTCGATGCCCGCGTTCCTTTGCCATCTCATCAAGCTTGTAGGTGGGCGTCGGTGACTTGTGTAATTTTACCAATTGCACCAATTTCTCCTTCAACATCAACATATCGGCATCCACGTTATTTTTTTTCAACCATTCCACAAGGGTACCTTTATTATTTTGCGAGGTAGGCGGTTTATTAAGTTGCCGGGAATGGTATTTCGCATTATCCATTATTATTATGCTCGGTTCTGTTAGATTATTTAATAAATTATTTTCAAACCATTCTTCAAATTTATCGGCGTTCATTTCTTCATGGTAGTCGCCCGTTTTTTTGGATTTAAATGCTAGAAGGGCATTAGGTATAAACCCTTTTGCATTCCCAGCGTGACATATAATTAGCCTCTCACCTTTTCCTTCTGGTATTTTTGTGGAGGAATGAGCGGTGTTGTCTGTCCACATTTTACCGACAGTGTGGTTAGCGTTCAGCCAAGTCTCGTCGAGGAATACAACATTCTCCCAAATTTGGATCTGTTTCGCAGCCTCTAAAAATGTTATACGTGCAAGCACAATGTCTCCTCTCTCCATTATTATTTTTCTTTTATTTACTTTTTTCCACCCAAATCCCACTTTATGCAACACATGCCATAGTGATGTTATGCCTCCAGTAAACAGTTCAGCTTCTTTTAGCGATTTTGTTAATTTTAATAATGTCGGGAACTCATTTCTCTCGTAGTATCCATAAATATGATTTCGGATAGCATCTGTATCAAAACTGTCTATATCAGTTATTGAAGCTTTGCGCTTACGCTTCTTCGGAGTGGACATTTTCTTGTCTTCAGTACCAGTTTCACCAAATTTCTCCTTAGTGATACGGGTAATGGTAGCTTTTCCAATGTCCAAAGCTGCCGCAACTCGATCTATGACTCTCTCGATCGGTATTAACGGGCCCCCGTTTGTACGCTCTCGCTCGAAGTAGTCCCTCAAACGAATCACTAACTCCCGACTTTGGGAATTTAAAACAGTCTTTTTTGTTTTTTTTGGCATTGTTTTTCCAAACAACAAAAACAAAACGAAAAACTTAACAAAAACAGTAATAAAATTAATAACAAACAAACACGCAGAGCAGACGTAACGCAAACACAAACAGCATACAAGGCAGACGCACTCGTACTGACGCGACTCGTCCGCGATTACAAGATGGCCGCTCCGATTTGTGTCTACGAGTAGTGTCAATCCCTATTGGCAGAAGTTACGTTCCACGCATTTAACTTTTTTAAGATTTATACTTTGTTATTTTATTTACTTAATTTATTAACTTATATATATTTATTTACTTAAGTTATTTAAAACCACAATAATTTACTTAAGGCAATATTTTTTTTATCATATAATTTTTAATTTTTTTTCCAGTAATTTTTATTACTCTAAAGTAGTATGCATGTCACGGAAAAAAATGAAGTGTCAGGGAACTCTTCTTAGGGCAAAAAAACTATACATTCAGCCAATCTGGAATATTTCTCTATAAACTTAGACCTACTACGATTTGATTTTGCCCAATAATGAGAAATTCGTTTATATACATTCATAATTTTATTACTTAAAGTCTCTAGTTTGATATTTTCGATGTCATCCGAAAGGCACGATGTTTCGGTCAAAGTATTCAGGACATGTTGCATTTTTCATTTGGACTACCCTCTTTAGAGTGTGCCAAATGTCAAAAATAGTCGTCCTCGAAACAGAACATTTGAAAACTTTACCTAAAACAATATGAAAGCTGAACTTAAAATATAAAGTTTTTTTCTTTACTATGGACATGCATACTTTGACACTCCTTTAACCCAAGAAGGGGCAGAAAGATGCAGATGAAATTTATATGGGTTTATAAGAACATCCTCTTTATTCGAAAAACATTTGCCGCAAGTGCAGCACTGAGCAGCAAAAAGTTATAGGTCCAAATGAAATCAAAGTATACCAAACAAATCTACAAAAACGCTACCTTCAATAAAAAAAATAAAATAAAATATTAAGCGCATTAAAAAAAATAAAAAAGTAGTTGATAATAGAAGTACATACCTTGGTCTTGGACCTCATTACTATCACCATACGTAAACACTTGATTTGGAATAGTGACACTCAAAAACAAAGTGTTAAGTTTTGATGACTCACACGTTGCGATAATTAGACTCGAGATGCGCTAACTTCCGATGTACAAAAGTGAATAATAAGTTGACCTTATGACACGGGTATTTAGAGTTTTCGGAAGCTTCTTAACTTGTTAATCACTTAGTAAGTAGATCTAATGGGGATAAGCCAATGACATTTTTCGATTTATGGCCTTAGAGTGAATCACTGTGCTATGCCCAGATTCAAGGAATTTTAAATTCGTCTGGTCTGAAGTTGTATGTTCATTCAACATGGCATTAAAATCAATTTTATATTGCGGTTCTGACCACCACGCGAATCGCTCCATAGAATCAGACATTTTACGTTGCCATCAAGCCTTTCCGTTACATGTTTGATGAGGCAAGATCCCACCTCTTGAGCACCCCGGCCAGCTTCTTCTACCCACACATTATCATGACATTCATTACATGATTGATTATCGCCTATTAGGACTTTTTCTCCAACTTTATCTTTGAAATGAGGTATAATGATCGTCTTAATCCAATCTTTAAATATAGTTGCATCAAACCAACCGGATTGCGCAACGGTGGTCCGTTTTGAGTCCATGTGTCATACAAATTCTGAGCCTTGTACACCACATACGGTGGCAGTAAAACGCCGTCGGCTGTAAGTTTAAAATTTGGATGGATAGTTTTGTTGAGAATATTTCTGATAAATATACAACATACAGGCTCAGATCAAAGAAATTATACAGGGTTACTTGTAAGTAGTGCGCATCCTTTCATGAGGTGATAGTATAGGACCTATACTATCACCTCATGGTCAAATTTGTCCGTATTGACCTATACTATAGGTCAATACGGACAAATTTGACCATGGGATACACTGGGCAAAAGTTAACCCGTTTGAAGATAATCGAATTTCAAGATCTTTTCTTAAAGAGTCGTCTAGGTACACGTATTTTTTATTATTAGTCAAAAGCCTCGTTTTTGTGTCCAACGCATAGCTCATGATACCAAACGCCACAAGAAAGACAATGTCGCATATCATCAACTCGATCTTCTTTACAAGCTGAGCAGTACCAATAAGGTTTACTATCGTGACGTTTTGTCCAGTTTTCCAGGACCGGCATTTCACTGGATCCTGCAAAAACAGAAGAAAAGAAGTCGGCAGTGAAATAGAAGATTTGAGTCAAAATTTTTCAATTATTTTAGGATGTGTATGACTACATTAGACGACCTTTTAAAAAGGGTTAGTGAAGATTTACAAAAACGTGATACAAATATGAGAAAAAGCTCACATCTGAAGAAAAGTTAGCAATATGTTTAAGCTAAGTTTTTTTTTAATATTTTTTATTGGGAAGCAAAGCGTGTGTGTGCGTACGTGCGCGTACCTGTGTGTAGCGTGTAAGTTTGTTAGCCGGCTATTAAATTCGAGTAGACTCATCTTCATCATCATGTCATCAGACAACTGACCCACAGTAATGATGCACATATTTAAAGTTTCATATTTATTACCAAAAACATTGACTTATGTATGTAGGTATGTAGGACATTTTTACACAATTCGTTAACATTAATTAAATATTACTGAAATCCGGAAAATTAGAGGACTCCGATTCCACTGATGGTGCAGAACTTTTTGAACTGGCGATGACTGAACGCTGTAATCTATACTAATATTATAAAGCTGAAGAGTTTGTTTGTTTGTTTGAACGCGCTAATCTCAGGAACTACTGGTCCGATTTGAATGATTCTTTCGGTGTAAGATAGCCCATTTATCGAGGAAGGCTATAGGCTACTTTTTATCCGTGTCCGTGCCGAGGTTCCCACGGGATGCGGGTGAAACCGCTGGCAGAAGCTAGTCTGGTGTAAAATAACCTTGTGAATGATAAGAATAGTTTGAAGTAGATGGTTGTTGAGAAGACCATTGGTTTAAATTTTGGCTTTTTGTATTTTGCAAGAGATTTATGACACCCCCTTGAAATTGTAATATTTGATCTTCGTTGAGTGAAGCTAGCGTTGGAAGTAAACTTTTGAAAAATGATAAGTTACGATCTTCATTCTGCGTATTGGGTTGACTTTGCATTTGGTGATCAATATAAGCCGCCATTTTGTTCTAGGTGAATATTTGTTTTTGAAATTTTTCGATAAAACATAACCTTCCTTGGCGCTGCGCAAATTAAGGCAGCGGGGTGGGGGCTGTCATAGATTATTTAAAGTCAAAGTCAAAGTCAAATCATTTATTTCATTTAGGCCTTTACAAGCACTTATGAACGTCAAAATTATAACTAAGTTTGATTCTAGTTGCCCATTCCAAAAGTAGCTTTCTATGGAGAATTTATACACTAATACAGGTGTAGATACGCCACTAGAGCCAAAATTTCGAAAACTATATTTCCCTCGCCACTAGATGGCGCGCAAACTGGGTAACAGCGCTATAGGTGGCGCTAATAGTTCCAGAGTTACTTAATTTCTTATTTTCAATAAAAAAATCATTAAATGATCAAAAATACAACAATATTTATGAACTGAACTAAACTAAAAGTAAATAGTTGTATTTTCAATGATTTTGTTATGATGTTATAATCAAACATCATTTAGATATTTTAAGATTATTTATTAAGAGCACAATTATCATGATTACAATCAAGCAAGATCAAGGTCAAGCCATAGACATGTTTTGTAGTGAAGTCCCTTATTACTAGTGTTGTCACCGACTAACTAAACTATCATAGATTATATTAAACTTACTAATACAACAGATTTACTGATTTATTAAACGATCCAGGGCTGAAAAAATTAAAAACAAACTAAGTTATTATTCTCTTTTATTATAATAATCAAATGCTTGCTTTCTGATCTGGTCATTTCTATCAAAACATATTTTTTTTCCATTTAATAATCTATTTACCCCCAAACACCAACTATGTACCATCAATTTAAATGAAAGATTAATAATAAAATCAATCAAATCAACTTTATGTTTCCTACAAGTTATTATATTAAAATCACATGCATCAATGTAAAACTTGATTTCATTCTTTAAAAATTTTGATGTCGGGTTATTTTGAAGACATGCCACAATCACATAATACATAATAAAATAAAAATAAAATAAAATAAGCCTTTATTGCTGCAAGAGTTTAACTTAAACAACTATGTACTAACTTATATAACTAAAAATTTAAAAATTAAAAGATAAAGGTAACAATAAAACATTATCATCATTAGTGCATGGAAAAAGAATGAAGTAATGAAAAACAAGAAAAAACTAAAAAATATTCATATAACAGAAGACTACCCAAAAGAAGTTCTGGCAAAAAGAAGGGCGTTAAAGGCGGAATTGATGGAACAAAGGAATAAGGGGAAAATAGCGTTTTTGAAATAATGATAAGTTGAGAGTGAAAGAAAATGAGAAAAGAAAACGTGAAACTTCTTCTTCACCGTATTCTCCAGAACAACCTAAAAAATAGCAAGCCACCGCACTCTTTAAAGCAAAGAACTAACGCATATGACGTGATGAGAAGATCTAACTCTCTTACTAACGTCCCTACAAACAAGAAGCAGTAGCAACTAACGCTCGGCAACCGGAAAATACAACAAAATAATAAAACAAAAATACACTCAACATAATACATGTGGGATTTAGTGGCAAAAAATAATGCGAATAAAGTTAAATACTGGTTTTATTTCCTCTTGGACTTCTTTTACAAATCTTTTAATCTTATAATCTTAGCGTCTTAGCGTCTACGTCTTCCATCTTGTAATCCCAATCTTCATTCACTCTCTTTCACTCTTCATAGCTCATACATTCCTTCCCACTCATTCATACGTTCCCTTCTACTCAGAATTCACTCCACATACATATTATTCATTAAATCTATAAATTTGTCACTTGGGTGAAATCCACACTCGGTCATCCTGCGCAATGTCTGTCCTCAGACATTCGGTTCACACATCTCATCTAATCATCACACACTTCACATCAGCTATACACTACAAACACTTTACATAAACACTCTACAACTCTTTAGTTTAACTAAGTTACAGAAACATAACTAAATTGTACTTAATCTTAAATAACCTAAGTTCAAAACTAACATTAGGCTTTTAGAAGATCAACACAAACAGTAACTTTTTCTTCTGTACTACTCATAGTTACTTATATTGATTCACTAAATCTGTATTACATAAACAATTAAGCTAAGTTAATTCACATCTTATGATTTCTTTTCCATAGAAAAAGAGATATAAAAGTAAACACTTAATACAGCTTGGTATTCTTAATACATCTTTGCATAACAAAGAAATAAAAGTCACCTTTACAGTTTACCTCAATGATGCCTTGCTCTTAACAACTCTATGTAATCTTGAGTACAAAAATGACATAACCTGAGAGTAAAACACACACACTGACAACATACATCTCTTTACCCACACATCTTACACACAGTTAACACACAACACTCACTCATTTCCATCCGGCCATCTCTTCATATGGTCAGCAGAAGTTGTTGTCTTGATTGGACCTTCAGCCATCAGATCCACCTTTTCAACATCATATCTGTCATGCCGCTTGATTTTGGTGACCTTGTAAGGTCCCAAGTACTTAGGTTTGAGCTTGAGTCCTGGGCCAAACTGGGTTCTTTTAATAGCAACTAATTGCCCTTCTTGATATTTCTGACTGTCCTTTCTACGCTTGTCATAGTTCTTTCTATTCTCTTGTTGTATTTCCTGGATTTGCTGTTTGGCTCTCTTCCTTAAGTCTTCTCTACATTCCATGTAATTGTCCCGTCCTTCTTGTTGTAGTAATTCATAGATTTCTATATCTTCTTGTCTTTTCATTTTCTTTCCAATTAGCATCTCAAATGGAGTAGTGTTCACGCTTCGCTGGTAAGTACTATTTAATGCCATCTGCACTCTTCCTACATGGCGGTACCATAATCCTGGTTTCTCAATACACATCTTGGTAAGTACTGGTATAATGATTCTATGTACCCTTTCTACCTGCCCATTTCCTCTGGGTACTCCTGTAGTAATATGACATAACTCTATTCCCTCCTTCATACAATATTGTTGAAAATCGTTGCTAGTAAAAGCAGTACCTCTATCTGTGATGAACCTTTCAGGATTTCCAAAAGTTTGCTGTAGTAGTTCTAATTTATTCAATACTTCCTTTGTTGAGGTGCTTTTACATGGGAACAACCATACAAACTTCGTGAAAGCGTCTATAACGGTGAGTATATGATTATACTGTTTATGAGTCTCTGTCAGGGGTCCAACATGGTCTAGATGCAGGGTATGCAGTGGAGTGTCTCCCTTCTCAATTGGATTAAGGTAACCTTCCTGTTTTCCTTCTTTTCTATTAGTTAGTAGACATGGTATACATGATGCTATGTAATCTTCAACTTTCTTTTCTATTTTTTCAATGTAGTAATCCTTGTTAATTAAATCTAAAGTTTTCTTCTTTGCAAAATGACCATTACTATGTGCCTGCTGTATAATTTCATTTACCATTGTTGTAGGTACAACAAGTTGTTGCTCTTGTCCTTTATAGAGTAATCCTTGATTCAAATAGAAATCTTTATATGGCTTTCCATCTTCCAATATTTTTATGATTGCACTAAGACCTTCATCACACTCCTGAGCTCGTCTCATATCCTGGTGCAAGCTGGATGTTATTGTTGCTACATAGGGATTTCTACTCAATGCATCAACATGCCTCATTGCTGTACCGTCACGGTGTTCTATGGTGAAATCATAGTCCTGTAAAAATAAAATCCATCGAGCAACTCTTGTTGATGATGCTAACTCTTTCTTGTTTAAAGTCATTTGAAAAGCCTTACAATCGGTTACAATTTTGAAGAACTTTCCATATAAGTAGTGTCTGTACTTCTTTATACCTTCAATTATTGCTAGTGCTTCAAGCTCATAGCTGGTATATTTGGCTTGTGCCTCCGTAGTCCTTCGGCTCATGTAATGAACTGGGTGTAAAGATCCATCATCACCTTTCTGCATTAAAATAGCTGAGTAAGCGATTCCTGAAGCATCAGTATGTAATTCTGTGTCTGCTCTTTGGTTATAAATCTTCAATACTGGCTTAGAAGCCAATTTCATCTTCAATTCCTTAAAGATAGCCCTGTGTTCATCATGAAATTCAAACTTGCAGTCTTTCTTTAGCATATCTGTAAGCGGTTGTGCTATCTGGGCATATCTAGGTATAAATTTCCTGAAATAGGAACAAAGTCCTAGAAAACTGTGCAGCTGCTTCAAATTCTGGGGCTCAGGGAATTTAGTAACAGCATCTGTTTTCCCTGGCGATGGCATTACTGCACCACCTTCAATAATATGGCCTAGGTATTCTACCTTTCTTGTTAAAAGTTGAGCCTTGTTCCAATTGATATTTAATCCATATTCCGATGCAATCTTCAGAACTTCCTTCAGGCGCTCAAGTGCCTGGCACTCATCTTCTGCTGGAATTAAAATATCATCAATAAAGACAATAACAATACCTCTGGCAATTAGGTCTCTAAATATGATTGTGAAAAATCGTGTAAAAACTTTAGGACAAGTGGCTAGACCAAATGGTGCTCGTAGAAATTCATATTGTCCAGTAGGAGTTACAAACGAAGTATACTTGATTGAGTCTTCATGAACACGCAGATGAAAATATCCATTCTTTAAGTCCAATACACTAAATAGTCTAGCTGATGATAACTTGTCAATAAGATCGTCTATTATAGGAAGTGGGTATTCATCTTTTACCATTTTACTATTAATCTTTCTATAGTCAATGCATATTCTTAGACCACCATCCTTTTTCCGCAATAATACCACTGGACTCGAATATTCTGAGTAACTCACCCTGATAATCCCGTCATCTAGCCATTCTTGGATTTGACGATCCACATCCTCTTGTTCCTTGAAAGAAATTCGTCGTGGCCGCTGAGATACAGGTAAGTCATCTTTGAGAACAATCTTCAATTCTATTGGGGCTTCTTTAGTTTTCTGTGGGATATAACTTGCAACTAACCTTGACACTTCTTCTTTTAGAGCTGGATTACTGACGTGACCTAAACAATCAACAGAACTAGAAAAACATGCAACATCTTTCAACCATTCATAATTTGGATTCATCCTGTCATCTTTCGGCATTAACCAAACCATGCAATCTTTCATAAACATCGTAACATTTCGCAAAAAGTCATTACCGATTATCATTTGGAATGGCACAGAGTCGTTAGGCATTATATAGAATATTACGTCACGGTATAAACAATTATCAATCGTTATGTTTACAGAAACTACACCACATGACTTTACTTGAGAATAACCTAAACCGCTTAATGTAATATTGTTTTCGTTACACAACAATGGAATGTCAGATCTTACTTGATTATAATAATCCTTGGACATCAAATTCACATCACAACCGGAATCAATCAATGCACTTCCCAGTTTATTGCACACAATTACTGTTTTTATTGGTCGTATAGCCGGTATATTCATATTTTCCAATTCCTTGTCTTGTTTGTTTACATTGTACGAGTCAAACTTAACAACATGGCTGCTGTCGTCATAGCCAATCGCGGTAGTGCTCCGATCCATAGTGCCAACATCGTAACACAAATCATTCGCTCCTGTGTTCACACCGGTCGTCGTCGCCGTATAAACTTCACCTTGACGTTCGTCTTCGTTCTCGCTGGTGGCGCTATCTCGCAACAAATTGAAGAACACTTCTTTCGACATTTCCTTCGATTTGTTTGGTCGATGCTGTCCACGTTCCGAAGTACCAACTTTCGAATTATGTTCGTGTCCTCCGATCTTGACCGAAGGTTGCCGACTGCCCGATGACGTAGATGAACTAGCCGCTGCCGTTTGCTTCAAAGTCGCCATCTTTTTCTCTGGACAATCTGGTGCAATGTGACCAAATTCATTGCAACGGAAACATTTTTTTCCTTGCGACCGATGAGGACATTCTTCTGATGCATGCCCCTTTGTTCCACAGCTATAGCATCGTATAGTCTCGTTTCTCCGATGACCGCTGCTCGGTATATTTTCGTGGAACGGCTTGCCGCGCCGACTTTCTCTAGCACTATTGGTTTTAAATGTCGCGTAAAGTTTTAACTTGTCTTTTAAATCTGGGTACGTGGTGACTCCGTACAGCATGATCTTATTCCTTTCATCGTCGACGATGCCGTCGACGATATACTTAATGGCCACGTAATCTGGAATCTTTCCTCGTTTGCCCAATTCTTTCATTACCATCATGTAATCGATACAAGTCTCGTCGCGTTTTTTCTTTCTCTGGGTCATAAGCTCGTGGATTGCTTTGATGTCCACTGTGTCGGGAAATTCTTTACTCACGGCCGATTTCAATTCTTCCCACGATTTGTGAGGGCGTTAAGCTTGAATCCAAAGTTGTGCGGTGCCTGCTAGGGATCTCCGCGCAATAAGCAGCTGTTGCAGCTTAGTCCAACCACATATTTCGCCATTTTCTTCGACGTCCTGTATCCATCGCGTCACTGGATACGTTTTATCTTGACCGGTGAATTTTGGTATAAGGTCCGTTGTGAGAAATAATGTGGAGCTAAGGCCCGTAGGCGCTGATTCTTCCTTTGATCTTGTATCCATCTTCAGCAGTATAAAACCTCGAAATGAGATAGCGCGCCGGCCGTCTCGCCACGTGCCGATCTCCGTCGTTGCACTTCGCAAACTTTATATTTATTTGCCGATCCCGGACGAGCCCCCAAGTTTGTGGGATTTAGTGGCAAAAAATAATGCGAATAAAGTTAAATACTGGTTTTATTTCCTCTTGGACTTCTTTTACAAATCTTTTAATCTTATAATCTTAGCGTCTTAGCGTCTACGTCTTCCATCTTGTAATCCCAATCTTCATTCACTCTCTTTCACTCTTCATAGCTCATACATTCCGTCCCACTCATTCATACGTTCCCTTCTACTCAGAATTCACTCCACATACATATTATTCATTAAATCTATAAATTTGTCACTTGGGTGAAATAAATGATCGAGGTTTTTTGTATAATCAATTTCATAATTAAACGATTCCAAATCAGCACTAGATCTACACAAATTATTCACACAATTAGTACAACTTTTGAAAACTTTTGCCTTCGATTTCTTAATCACATACCCTGTTACATATTTTTTCGATTCAGCATGCAATAGAGAATATAACTTGTGCTACTATATTTACAAACTTAAACTACTTATCTTTATACAACACTAAAAATAAAATACTATATAGAAAATATATACTAGTCAAAACAAAATAAGGGCCACCATGTTTTTTTAGTATTCAAATCAAATCAAATCATTTATTTCATTTAGGCCTTTACAAGCACTTATGAACGTCAAAAATTATAAATAAGGTTGATTCTAGTTGCCCATTCCAAAAGTAGCTTCCTATGGAGAAGAACGGGCAAGAAACTCCATGGTTACTCTTTTTAAAACATAATGGGTATTACATTTGGTATGTAGTGCTTACAATATTTTAAGGGTATTCTTATTAAGTTATTAAGTTTGGGGGTGGGAAAATTATTGAATTTAATTAATTGATTAATTTTTAATGTAATTAACTTAAAATTAATGTTTGGAATAAAAAACAAACGTCAATGTTAATTTTTTTAATAAAATAATCATTTTTTCTTAAAATTATGCATGACAAAAAAGGGTTTTCTTAAAAAAGTAAGTTTTTTTTTAGTTTTTTTTTTTACTTTTATCAATACCGTGTATGGCCTCCCCTCTTCTGAACACATTCTTGAAGTCTGGATGGCATACTCTCAACCAGGTGTCGCACCGTTTCTTCTGGAATTTGTTCCCAGCTGGTTTTGAGCACATTAATGAGTTGTGCTTCGTTGTGCACAGGCTGATTTGTGTTCCGAACGCTTCTTTTCAACAAGTCAATTGGGTTAAGGTCCGGACTGTTGGCGGGCCACGGTAACACCTGTATACCAGCTTCGTCTAGAGCTTCCCTGGTGGCTCTAGCTGTATGAGCGCGGGCATTATCGTGCATTAATTTGAATTCCGCACTAATTCTTTGTGCGAATGGCACCACATAGGGTCTTATGACCTGCTCAATGTATCGCTGAGCCGTTACTGTGCCTTCATTGAGAATTACAAGCTCTGTTCTACCAGAAAGTGAAATTCCCCCCCACACCATTACATTAGGACCCCCAAATCTGTCACTTTCATGGATGCAAGCATCTGAAAATCGCTCACCTTCTCGTCTCCAAACCCTAATACGACGATCATCACTGAAAAATTTCACTTTGGACTCGTCTGTGAATAATACCGTGCTCCAATCACTCATGTCCCATTGCTGGTACTGCCTTGCGAATGATAATCGGTTTGCACGATGCGCACTTGTCAATGGAATGCGTACTACGCGCCTCCTAGAGAATTGTTGATCTTCATGCAACCGATTTCTGATCGTTTGGTCACTAACGCGGGTACCCGTCGCCTGCCGCAAGCGGTTTTGTAAGGAGCGAGCGGTAACGAATCGCTTTCTGCGGGCAGTCAGGCGTATATAACGATCTTCCTGTGATGTGGTTGCTCGAATCCTGCCTGATCCTCGTCTCCTGGTGACACTCCCAGTCTCTTGAAATCGATTCCAAGCATTCTGGATCGCACGTCGTGAAAAACCTAACTGCAGAGCTACAGAACGCTGAGAATGGCCCTCCTGAATCAATGTGATGGCTCTAGTTGTGGTCTGCAGGTCCATATGTCTTCGAATCCTCGGCATTGTTCTCTCAAAATGTTAATTCACGCTTAAACTTAGCAAAGTTTGTCTAATCACGAAGCAATCCAAAGTTGAACTGACTCAAAAGTTAAAAAATAAAGTCTTAAAATAGGGTAAATTCAAGTGGTTAAACAAAACTAACACATTCTACCCACTTAAAAAAAAGATGCAAGTGGTATTGTCGCATTAGTGTTTGTTATATATACTTCCCTGCCGATTTCGGCTATGGTGACTGCTTTCAGTTATCATTGAGAGAAGAACTAGGATGATCAGCTCTTCTATGCGCCCTTTGATGGCTGCAGTACCCTATTTTATGTGTAAACGTGCGCGAGCATTGGCTGCACGTTAGGATACCGTCCACGTAGTTATAATGAATGGCTACTGGTGTTTTAGCCTTAAGAGCATCACGCTTCGCATCCAGTGCGGATTTCCTCTGCTCTTCGAAATCTTTGATCGCATTTTTAAGTAGGCCTCTCCATTCAGGGCGGCAAATGGCTTTTGTCTCCCAGTTCTGAGGATCAATGTTGCACCTTTTCATGTGTCTTTTCTGAACATCCTTGAAGCGTAAGAACTGGCCACCTTGTTTCCGTCTGCCGTTCTGGAGTTTAGAAAAGAAGATGCGTTTGGCCACCCTATCATCATCCATGCGTAAAACATGACCGCACCATCTGAGCTGTCGCCGCATCAGGTACGCTTCTATGCCGCAGACATTCGCGCGTCGTAGCACTTCGGTATTTCTAATCCGATCCGACCATTTGATTTTCAGAATGTCTCTTATGCACTTTAGATGAAATCGGTCCAGCGCCCGTATATGTTTCCGCTAGAGGACCCATGTTTCAGCAGAGTATAAAAGATTTGGGAGGACTATGGCCTTGTAAACGGAGATTTTTTGTCGAAAGCTTCAAATCATGTGTGTGTAAGACCTTGGCTCGTAATTTACCGAAAACAGCTGATGCAGCGCCAATGCGATGGTTTATTTCGGTATCAAGGTCACACTTGGATGTAATTGTGCTGCCCAGATATTTGAAGGTATTCACTTGCTTCAGCTCAGTATCGCCAATGTTTACCTTGATAGGTTCTGTAGCTCCTTGAGAGTCGGTTGCCATTACCTCAGTTTTCTTAACACTGATTTTTAGACCGAAACGACAACAGACTTCCTGAAGGTTAGTCATCAGGTTCTGGAGCTCTTGTGCAGAGTTGGTAACAAAACACAGATCATCAGCGTACATGATCTCCGTTATAAGAGCATGAGATACTTTAGTATATGCTTTTAATCTGGCCAGGTTGAAAAGTCCCCCATCAGTCCTGAAACGTATTTTGATTCCAGCAGAAGTTTGTTTGAGTGCTTCACTGACAACGACAGAAAAGTAGAGAGTGTTTGTTAATACTTTAGTGAACACCACAAAAAAGAATTAGCCACTTAGGATCGCTTTAAAATTATAAAATTGAGTGAGACTTCAAAATAATCAAGTGGCCCTTATTTTGTTTTGACTAGTATATATGTATAAACATAAAACATATATAAAAGAACATCGATCAGGCGTCGAAGTATTCCTCCGCATCACTGTCCTCCGGAAACGTGCCCAGAAGACTGGCTGCATTGCCACGTTGAATGGCAATGCTAATTTTTTGTCCAAAGAATAAGCCAGCCCTCTGGTCACGCGAAGCGTCGACAAGCCTTTTCGCGATGTCCTTGTAAAGTAACCGCGAACTCGGGCCCCATGGTCCGAGCGTTTCGACCCCAAAACGGCTCAAAACTATAATTTCCAATAAGGTTATTTGCGCCGCTTGGTGGTCTCTGCAGAAGCTGCAGCCGCCCCAGCACAGCCTGCCGTGCTAGGAAGATGTGATGGCGCCAGGGTGTCGACGTACGTTGCGTCCCACACCAAGGGCCTACCCATCTTCCATGGCAACAACGTCATACCATCTGGCCTCTTTCCATCGTCACGTACCAGTCCAATAGGCTCTAACACGGCTGGTACGCCGGCGGTAGAAAGAGCACGACGGATAATGTCGTTAATGCTGGCATGCCGTTCATATAAAAATATAGGTACTTACGGATAGAATATATTTACACTTTTGTATGACTTAAAAATAAAACACAGCACAAAACGCTTCACAAAAAAAAATTCAATATAATCAAACTGACGTATGTCAGCGAACCAGACAGTTCGGCGCAGTCGCGTAGGGCCGCGACAGAAGGCACCGCTCGGCAGGGCATCGCGCTGCCCCGCGCCGCGCCGCATCCTGGCTGCAGCCCTCTATGATTTGTTATTACCAGCCAAAACTCAAGGTGCAAACTGGGTGAAAAGATGGAGAGGTGTGTGGTCGTCAAAGCGGAGCGAAGCGGTCCGAAAAGAATTACTTCAAAACCTCTGATACTTAAAATGAATACGTATCATGTTTGTGTATTTCGGAACCAGTTGAACGATTAAATAATTAATTATTTAAATATATTTTGGGAGCACACCCTTGATAGTTGCCATAGCAAGAATATCATATCAAATAGAGAATCATTCTTTTTTATTTCCGTCATCACACTAAGCAAGGAATCAATGTTACATGCGAAATCAACTGTATTTGATCGCTTCCGATTAGACATGATAATGATTGCCTAACACAATTGGCACCTGCAGAATGTGGTGAATTTGATGTAATGAATGTGAACAATCAATGTTTTATAGGCATTAATAAATTTGGATTTACATTTCTGACACCATTGCTTCTAATACTGCTAGAAAAGTTTTCTAATTGATCTTGATTAAAGTTTCTTGTGATTAAATTTGTTATTCTATAACTGAATGATAAACATTCCCTTAAAAGTTTTTATATTTTGTACCCAATTCTTTATTGAAGGAATCATCTCATATTTAATTTGATCAATACCATTTTTTTACTGATTAATTTAAATCTATTCTAATGTAGGAAGTAAATTATCCTATAGTTGGAAGTGAGGGGAATTCTTTTTTACACAACTCTTATACATTGTTGAATCATCTTGATAGGAATGACCATTAATAGAATCAAATAATTTATCAAATACTAGCCGTTTTCCCGCGGTTTCACCCGCGTCCCGTGGGAGCTACTTCCCGCACCGGGATAAAATATAGCCTATGTTACTCGCAGATAATAAAGCTTTCTAATGGTGGAATATTTGTTAATGTTAGAATATTTATAATCGGTCCAGTAGTCTTTGAGTTTATCCATTACAACCAAACAAACAAAGTTTTCCTCTTTATAATATTAGTATAGATTAAAAGAAAATCAGCGGTTCCCTCGCATTCTGCCGGTAAAAACTTTTATTATAAAGAGGAAAGAATTATATTTTTGCATGTGTGTATGTATGATTATAATTTTGCCGTTCCGTTATTGGCTACTAGGACTTCACACTAGTCAAAAATGACAAATACACTACTGCTCAAAGCACGAGGTCGCAAAAGGTTGAATTCAGAATAGCAAAGTTTTTAATGTTGATTCAAATGTTAACAAAATGCACTTAGGTACTTCCTGAAAACCGAAGCGCTGATGAAACTCTTTGGCGTAATACTTGTGCAGCTAATTTGCCCTTCATTTTTTTTTTAATTTATGTGTTTTTTTATCATATGTTCTATCCATCATATATATATTTATCCTATGTTCTTTCTCAAGGTCAACTCGATCTCTGTACCAAATTTTATTAAAATCAGTTCAGTGGTTTAGACGTGAAAACGTAACAGACAGACAGAGTTACTTTCGCATTTATAATATTAGATGAAATGTTATTTCATCAATCACCTAATTTAATTTTAACTTGCCTACTAAATAAAAAAAAATATAGAGAGAAAGGAGGCGATATTTTAAACTTAAATGTCGTTTCCTTGATATTTCAGGTAAGAAATTATCATTGAGTTGAGGAGGTAAGATAGGCAGTAGCTCCAAGTAAAACACTTGTAGCTTCCCAGCTGCATTTGATTAGACTGAAAGCGACCCCAATAGTGCTTGGGAATGCTAAGGAGATGATTGGTGTTGCCTACGGTTTATTTATGCCGTATTATCTTAGTTATTTTCTATGTTTATATTCAGAAAAAGAAAACTAAAAGTAACTAAATATGTTTTAAATGAGTATTACTCTTAAATTAATAGGGTACCTAAAATAAAACTAGTTAAGATTAATAAACGCTATATATTCATACAATAAAAGATACATTATTTGAAATTTCACTTAAAATACGTAAGACTGATTAAATTTTTTTTAAATAAAAACCTAATTAACAATGACATCAATCAAAAGTTAGGGTTGGACCACATCTATCATTCCCGGTTTGTTTGCCGGTGGTAGTTGTCCCGAATGTCTCTTAAGACCCCAAGTATCCCCTCCACTGCTTCTATCAGTCGGGTCTCCACCTCGATCCGCCTCAATTCCAGGTCATAGGCCCAACGAGGTATCGACTCCTCTCTGGGAACTGAAAAAATAATATTTGTGACTACACTCCTTTATTTTAGATTTTGGGTCTTCTAAAGTATAATTGTGATCAGTCTCTAAGCTATAGGGATTGGCAGGGTCATACATTTGTTTGAGAGGCATTGAGCTATTAGGGAAATTTAAAACCAAACTTCAAACCCTACTATCATAGTTGATTTTGTTTAGTGCATTGACAGGACAGGGCTCAAATATTACTGGCAAATTCTTCTCCGTGATAATTTTTCTGCACGGATAGGTGTTCCAGAATATGGGGATGTTGGTACATGAAATTGCTGAAACTTCTGGGTGCAGGTTTCAAATAATAAAATTTGTTTTGCATGTACCATACGTTCTATCCCAAATAAAAGAACAGCAATATGTTTACATGAAGCATTATTTCCGCTACCAGCTGGTCACAGTGTGCTTACATGATGTTTCCATATTCATCCTATTTAATATCTACACCATAGAGTAACTTATATATACGGTAATAGAGTCACTCTTTGTCTGTTATGGCGCCATCTCTCGGCTAACAATGCAGTCACACTTCGCTATAGATCTAACTATAGCTATTGTATATGTACTAGGCACAACCAGGATCTAATAGTTTAATTTTTTTTTATATATTATACCTCGTCCAAAATAGCTTTATGCCAAAATCACAAAGCTGTCTTGCACGAGGTATAATATACCAAAAAGTCGAGGTTTAGGGTAAAAATTGACGAATGAAACAACATTGTTGGCGACGTTGATGGCCATTGTTGTAAATCCTGGCGTACCAGAGTGTTAAGTGAAGGCTCCTTTGAAGAATCTTTTAGCACAGTACTACTTCTTCTGATATGTAATTACCAATAGCTGGTGAGTTGCATAGTTTGAAAGGTTGCATGTTGTTTAGTCTTTAGAAGGCACGATTCAACGAGCAAAATCGGTTTGATATGATCATCTTTCAGACTCTGACGGCATGGGAGCAATGTAACTTATAACGGGAAGCTTGACTGCTGCAAGAGGTTCTTCATTTTTGGAAATTAGGGTCTTTGTACTATTTATCACATGACTGGACTACCCATATGTAAACAACTATAAATCGGATCATTTACTTTTATTTGAGATGACGGTGTGCTAGTATGGTCACAAGATTGGGTGGGGTGTTCGCTTGTGGAAATGTCTTTCTCTCTTTTTGCCCTAAATTCTTGTGATGGATGTGTCTTTGCATTTTCACTAATTTACGTGACGTTCTCCCGCTACGCGATGAATAATAGTTATTTACAATCTCTGGAGAGTATCTACCGTCGCCAGAATCCGACGCCATGATGAACTAAAACAAAAGTGATTGAATTATTTATTAATAAAACTGATTAGACATCAACGACTAAACACTGAAAACCTATTAGTGGCTAGTGAAAATAAAACGAAAGGCTCGTGTGTACGTTTGCGAGGTATTCGTACAAAAATTTAATTAAACGTCATTTTTGGTTGCGTTATTGGTTCAATAATCAAATGTAACATAAACCTTATAAACTTCTCAAAAATAAACAATTAAAAAAAAGTACGTTTTAAAACCATTCATCTCAAATTGTATCGCTATATCCTTAATTCGTACTTCGAGATCTATTCATATACAGTATTGTGAATCAGCCTCATAATCAACAATGTGTCGTTATAACAAGTAGTAATTCTTAACTAATTCGACGGATGGTCGTCGCCAATTCTTGGCAATCATCGCAGTTATATTCTTTGGTTTTTTAATTGGTACCTGCACATAGTTTATTGTGCAATACCAACTGCCATTTTCATCTTGTTTCTTTTTCTTATTTTCCTTTTGTGACACTTTTCATAATACTTAGATTGTTTGACATAGTCTTTTTTTTGACTCTTCTATTTTACCCTCGAGCTATTTTTTATACGGACTCTCTGTAATTATAATAAGCACTTTAAGACGAATGCGACGTTTTTACATGTCTTTTATTTATACAACATTCACCGCACTTTTGCCCTGAAACCCTTTTGCAAAACTGAGGCCCCAACAGGATTTAGCAGGTTTTCGCTGCGGAGATTGGATGGTGGTTAGAAGGCAGTTTTTCGGGCATAACATTTATCACTTTTAAAAGCCTATATCGCTGTTATTCCTTATGTGTTATGGTAGATATTTGACTAAGTTTTTTGATTATTATAAAAAGTAAATTTTGCAAAAAAATAACACATTCAATATTCACTCAAATTGTTGACACACCCCTATTAATTACATGCCACTAAGACTACACAAATATAGGTATTACTAGCTGGTGCCCGCGACTTCGTCTGCGCAGGTTTAGTATTTCGAACAATATGTTTACAAATTGTAGCCTATGTGTTATTCTGATGTATAAGCTATATTATTGTAAAGTTTCATTAAAATCCATTCAGTAGTTTTTGCGTGAAAGAGTAACAAACATCCATACATCCATACATACAAACTTTCGCGTTTATAATATTAGTAGGATTAACTGTAAGTACTAACCTTGTATTCACTGCAACAACAAATTGTTTTAAAAATTTGCTGACGGTGGTTTGGACAATAGAGAGATTTTGCTCGTTACCAGTGCCTCGTTGGTAATGTCCTGAAAGCAGGACCTTAACCGAACAAAGAACCTGCAATAATTGGCCATTGTTAATCTTTTGTTTATATTTAGGCAATAGGTACCTACATAATAGACAAAATAATCTTAGAAACAATAATAAACGAATGAATTGATTATATCTTTCTATACTTTAACCTAAGGACGAAAGCTTTGTCATATTTTTGGTCGATAAAAATTGGAAAGCATAACGTAGTAGGTACTTACTTTGATCAGAACAGACAGACCCTGAGATGTCCTAGGAGACAGATCCTCACCCAATTCCTGGCACAAATACAGCACCATCTCCTTAGACATTTTATATTTTTTTACAAACTCGTTGTCCGGAAGGTCGAGAGCCCCGCTTAACGCTCGTATAGCGTTTCTTTCTGCTTTACGCTCATTTTTTGCCGTATTATCTTAGTTATTTTCTATGTTTATATTCAGAAAAAGAAAACTACAAGTAACTAAATATGTTTTAAATGAGTATTACTCTTAAATTAATAGGGTACCTAAAATAAAACTAGTTAAGATTAATAAACGCTATATATTCATACAATAAAAGATACATTATTTGAAATTTCACTTAAAATACGTAATACTGATTAACATTTTTTAAAATAAAAACCTAATTAACAATGACTGATCAATCAAAAGTTAGGGTTGGACCACATCTATCATTCCCGGTTTGTTTGCCGGTGGTAGTTGTCCCGAATGTCTCTTAAGACCCCAAGTATCCCCTCCACTGCTTCTATCAGTCGGGTCTCCACCTCGATTCGCCTCAATTCCAGGTCATAGGCCCAACGAGGTCTCGACTCCATTCTGTGAACTGAAAAAAAATATTTGTGACTACGTTCCTTTATTTTAGATTTTGTGTCTTCTAAAGTATAATTGTGATCAGTCTCTAAGCTATAGGGATTGGCAGGGTCATACATTTGTTTGAGAGCCATTGAGCTATTAGGGAAATTTAAAACCAAACTTCAAACCCTACTATCATAGTTGATTTTGTTTAGTGCATTGACAGGACAGGGCTCAAATATTACTGGCAAATTCTTCTCCGTGATAATTTTTCTGCACGGATAGGTGTTCCAGAATATGGGGATGTTGGTACATGAAATTGCTGAAACTTCTGGGTGCAGGTTTCAAATAATAAAATTTGTTTTGCATGTACCATACGTTCTGTCCCAAATAAAAGAACAGCAATATGTTTACATAAAGCATTATTTCCGCTACCAGCTGGACACTCACAGTGTGCTTCCATGATGTTTCCATATTCATCCAATTTAATATCTACACCATAGAGTAACTTATATATACGGTAATAGAGTCACTCTTTGTCTGGTATGGCGCCATCTCTCGGCTAACAATGCAGTCACACTTCGCTATAGATCTAACTATAGCTATAATGAATATGTACTAGGCACAACCAGGATCTAATAGTTTAAATTTTTTTTGATATATTATACCTCGTACAAAATAGCTTTATGCCAAAATCACAAAGCTGTCTTGCACGAGGTATAATATACCAAAAAGTCGAGGTTTAGGGTAAAAATTGACGAATGAAACAACATTGTTGGCGACGTTGATGGCCATTGTTGTAAATCCTGGCGTACCAGAGTGTTAAGTGAAGGCTCCTTTGAAGAATCTTTTAGCACAGTACTACTTCTTCTGATATGTAATTACCAATAGCTGGTGAGTTGCATAGTTTGAAAGGTTGCATGTTGTTTAGTCTTTAGAAGGCACGATTCAACGAGCGAAATCGGTTTGATATGATCATCTTTCAGACTCTGACGGCATGGGAGCAATGTAACTTATAACGGGAAGCTTGACTGCTGCAAGAGGTTCTTCATTTTTGGAAATTAGGGTCTTTGTACTATTTATCACATGACAACGTAACTCAGCAAGCGTGTCGAGACTGGACTACCCATATGTAAACAACTATTAATCGGATCATTGACTTTTATTTGAGATGACGACGGTGTGCTAGTATGGTCACAAGATTGGGTGGGGTGTTTGCTTGTGGAAATGTCTTTCTCTCTTTTTGCCCTAAATTCTTGTGATGGATGTGTCTTTGCATTTTCACTAATTTACGTGACGTTCCCCCGCTACGCGATGAATAATAGTTATTTACAATCTCTGGAGAGTATCTACTGTCGCCAGAATCCGACGCCATGATGAACTAAAACAAAAGTGATTGAATTATTTATTAATAAAACTGATTAGACATCAACGACTAAACACTGAAAACCTATTAGTGGCTAGTGAAAATAAAACGAAAGGCTCGTGTGTACGTTTGCGAGGTATTCGTACAAAAATTTAATTAAACGTTATTTTTGGTTGCTTTATTGGTTCAATAATCAAATGTAACATAAACCTTATAAACTTCTCAAAAATAAACAAGAAAAAGTACGTTTTAAAACCATTCATCTCAAATTGTACCGCTATATCCTTAATTCGTACTTCGAGATCTATTGTGAATCAGCCTCATAATCAACAATGTGTCGTTATAACAAGTAGTAATTCTTAACTAATTCGACGGATGGTCGTCGCCAATTCTTGGCAATCATCGCAGTTATATTCTTTGGTTTTTTAATTGGTACCTGCACACAGTTCATTGTGCAATACCAACTGCCATTTTCATCTTGTTTCTTTTTCTTATTTTCCTTTTGTGATACTTTTCATAATACTTAAATTGTTTGACATAGTCTTTTTTTTGACTCTTCTTTTACCCTCGAGCTATTTTTTATACGGACTCTCTGTAATTATAATAAGCACTTTAAGACGAATGCGACGTTTTTACATGTCTTTTATTTATACAACATTCACCGCACTTTTGCCCTGAAACCCTTTTGCAAAACTGAGGCCCCAACAGGATTTAGCAGGTTTTCGCTGCGGAGATTGGATGGTGGTTAGAAGGCAGTTTTTCGGGCATAGCATTTATCACTTTTAAAAGCCTATATCGCTGTTATTCCTTATGTGTTATGGTAGATATTTGACTAAGTTTTTTGATTATCATAAAAAGTAAATTTTGCCAAAAAATAACACATTCAATATTCACTCAAATTGTTGACACACCCCTATTAATTACATGCCACTAAGACTAAACAAATATAGGTATAAGATTAAATAAAATAACTTGACTGCGTTTCAAGTAACGAAACAACATTCAAAGCTCTTTATTTAATTGTAAAAATTTACAGTTTTTCTTATATCAGTCATGTCACATTACAATCGACATTGACAAATCGTATTAAGACATAAATAAAATAAAACCATAGAGGTGAAATATCTCACACCAACTAAATACTCTTTACATCCCCCCCCTACAAAGAGAAAATTGTACCCTACAATTTTATGTTATAATAATACATCGTCAAATTCAGGAGCCGGTAGCAGTTTGGTGATGTGGAAGAGATTTGATTCTGATTTTCTATGGCCTGTATTAATTCTATATATTGAATTTTATAGCTTTTCTATTATTTCATACGGCCCAATTTTCAACTCGTCCAGTTTTTTTCTGTTTAATTTATTTCCATTTTCCACGAATACCAGTGTAAACAAGATTTATCTAAAAAAAGTCTAAAAATTTCAATTTTGTCCTCATCCTCAGTTAGTTCCAAACGAGTATTAGCTAGGGTATGATCTCCTAGCCTTAATCAGAAATAAAACGTCAATTCGTATCACAATAACTTCTTGTATTCACTTTTAAAACACAATTTAATATCAATCGTAATAAAACATAGTTTATCAGTCCACGAAGGAAGCGCGCGCTCTCTCTGTCAAAATCTTCCAAGGGTTGTCATCACGGTGGCAGCAGTGTTGCCCGTATAAAATAAAAGGATCTAACATTCGGCCTTCCTGACCTTTAGTTTGTCCTCAAACTATACCCTTGGGTAATTATAAGTAAGTTTGATTCTAGTTGCCCATTCCAAAAGTAGCTTCCTATGGAGAAGAACGGGCAAGAAACTCCATGGTTACTCTTTTTAAAACATAATAGGTATATCATTTGGCATGTATTGATACATACGATAGTAACATAAAAAAAAAGGAAATGCTTACAATATTTTACGGCTGACTCTGAGAAAGTTATACAATGCAAGTTGAACTAGGAATAATAACATGTGCCACCTATTGGCCACTAAACAACTTTCCAATAAGTCGGATTTAACACAATTACTCTAATTTATTAATCTTTTTATATTCTACATTTGTTACCATATCTTCTCATAGCTTCACTGGCCAAGTACTCTCACTTGCCAGTCACTGTACAACTTCAAGCAATATGACATCACTTACTACATTGTAGGTTTCACAGGCCAAGCACTCTCACTTGCCACCTGCTTCTCTTTACTGTTGCAGAGGCCAAGCACTCTCACTTGCCACCTGCTTCTCTTTACTGTTGCAGAGGCCAAGCACTCTCACTTGCCACCTGCTTCTCTTTACTGTTGCAGAGGCCAAGCACTCTCACTTGCCACCTGCTTCTCTTTACTGTTGCAGAGGCCAAGCACTCTCACTTGCCACCTGCTTCTCTTTACTGTTGCAGAGGCCAAGCACTCTCACTTGCCACCTGCTTCTCTTTACTGTTGCAGAGGCCAAGCACTCTCACTTGCCACCTGCTTCTCTTTACTGTTGCAGAGGCCAAACACTCTCACTTGCCACCTGCTTCTCTTTACTGTTGCAGAGGCCAAGCACTCTCACTTGCCACCTGCTTCTCTTTACTATTGCAGAGGCCAAGCACTCTCACTTGCCACCTGCTTCTCTTTACTGTTGCAAAGGCCAAGCACTCTCACTTGCCACCTGCTTCTCTTTACTGTTGCAGAGGCCCAGCACTCTCACTTGCCATCCACACCTTCCAACCATCTGTAACTATGACTGCATCGTGGCCTTCACTCGAACTGGAGCCATCCACGCCTTCCAGCCAATCTCAACTCACGACATCTGCATTTGACCCCTCACCGCAAAGCCAAGAGGATGTCCACCAACAAGGCTTCACGATCGTGCCAACCTTCCAGAGTCGTATCTTTAACTAGGACGGACTGCATCGTGGCCTTCACTCCAACTGGAGCCATCCACGCCTTCCAGCCAATCTCAACTCACGACATCTGCATTTGACCCCTCACCGCAAAGCCAAGAGGATGTCCACCAACAAGGCTTCACGATCGTGCCAACCTTCCAGAGTCGTATCTTTAACTAGGACGGACTGCATCGTGGCCTTCACTCCAACTGGAGCCATCCACGCCTTCCAGCCAATCTCAACTCACGACATCTGCATTTGACCCCTCACCGCAAAGCCAAGAGGATGTCCACCAACAAGGCTTCACGATCGTGCCAACCTTCCAGAGTCGTATCTTTAACTAGGACGGACTGCATCGTGGCCTTCACTCCAACTGGAGCCATCCACGCCTTCCAGCCAATCTCAACTCACGACATCTGCATTTGACCCCTCACCGCAAAGCCAAGAGGATGTCCACCAACAAGGCTTCACGATCGTGCCAACCTTCCAGAGTCGTATCTTTAACTAGGACGGACTGCATCGTGGCCTTCACTCCAACTGGAGCCATCCACGCCTTCCAGCCAATCTCAACTCACGACATCTGCATTTGACCCCTCACCGCAAAGCCAAGAGGATGTCCACCAACAAGGCTTCACGATCGTGCCAACCTTCCAGAGTCGTATCTTTAACTAGGACGGACTGCATCGTGGCCTTCACTCCAACTGGAGCCATCCACGCCTTCCAGCCAATCTCAACTCACGACATCTGCATTTGACCCCTCACCGCAAAGCCAAGAGGATGTCCACCAACAAGGCTTCACGATCGTGCCAACCTTCCAGAGTCGTATCTTTAACTAGGACGGACTGCATCGTGGCCTTCACTCCAACTGGAGCCATCCACGCCTTCCAGCCAATCTCAACTCACGACATCTGCATTTGACCCCTCACCGCAAAGCCAAGAGGATGTCCACCAACAAGGCTTCACGATCGTGCCAACCTTCCAGAGTCGTATCTTTAACTAGGACTGCATCGTGGCCTTCACTCCAACTGGAGCCATCCACGCCTTCCAGCCAATCTCAACTCACGACATCTGCATTTGACCCCTCACCGCAAAGCCAAGAGGATGTCCACCAACAAGGCTTCACGATCGTGCCAACCTTCCAGAGTCGTATCTTTAACTAGGACTGCATCGTGGCCTTCACTCCAACTGGAGCCATCCACGCCTTCCAGCCATCTCTAACTATGACTGCATCGTGGCCTTCACTCCAACTGGAGCCATCCACGCCTTCCAGCCATCTCTAACTATGACTGCATCGTGGCCTTCACTCCAACTGGAGCCATCCACGCCTTCCAGCCATGCTAACAAATCGTCAACAATATAATTGCATAAACTCTCACTACGATAAACAATTTCTGCGAATACTTTCATTTCATTTTGAATCCAAACTGTGACTTGTGTACATTGCCATTTTAACAAATTGGCAACCATATACTTGTACAAATTCTTACTACGGTAAACAACTTCACGTCTAGTATTTGGACTTGTATACTTTATCAAAACATTCAAGTTTAACAGAGTAAGTTAATCTTACTATCATGTTATATCCTTCTAGTCATGTTAACAAATTGACATCAAGATCCTTCTATCAAGTCTCTCGACTTATGTACCTTATCAATACATTCAAATTTAACCATGACAAGTCAACATCAACATATTGGCATCTATATACTTATATTACTAACACTAGTGTATAAGAATATTGTTACTAACAAAATGGACACCATGGTCTGAAATAAAGAAATTTATTATTATTATTATTATATAATTTCCTATTTAAATAATCGACTTGTTTTATATCCAGTCTCTGGATTTATATTCTTTATAAATACATTCCAATTCAACCATTTCAAGTCAACATCAATATATTGACATCTATATACTTATATCATATCCTATTTCAATAATCGACTTGTTTTATATCCAGTCTCTGGATTTATTTCTTTATAAATACATTCAAATTCAACCATTACAAGTAAACATCAACATATTGGCATCTATATACTTATATCATATCCTATTTCAATAATCGACATGTTTTATATCCAGTCTCTGGATTTATTTCTTTATAAATACATTCAAATTCAACCATTTCAAGTCAACATCAACATATTGGCATCTATATACTTATATAATTTCCTATTTCAATAATCGACATGTTTTATATCCAGTCTCTGGATTTATTTCTTTATAAATACATTCAAATTCAACGATTACAAGTCAACATCAACATATTGACATCAATATACTTTTATCATTCCCCATTAAATAAACAATTCTCTATATCCAGTCTCCGGACTTGTGTACCTTACCAATACGTTCAAATTCAAGCAATACAAGTCAAAATTAACATATTGACATTAATTCATTTATATAGTTCCCCATCAAATAAACAATTCCTTATATCCAGTCTCGGTTCTTATCCTACACGTACATTATCAATACATTCAAATTTCAATATTACAAGTCAATATCAACATATCGACGACAATATACTTATATCATCAATCATTAAATAAAGAATCCTATGTATCCAGTCTCTGGATTTGTGTACCTCATTCAAATTCAAGCAGTACAAGTCAACATCACCATATTGGCATCAAAATACTTATATCATTTCTCATTTCAATAGAAAACTTCTATTATACAAAGTCTCTGAACTTTTGTTCCTTATTAACACATTAAAATTTATCACTATCATAATTCAAAGTGCAAATCAGTATTTACACATTGCTTCTGCTTATATAATTTCTCATTACAGTAAACAACTTCTTTCTATCCAGTACCTGGACTACTGTACATTAACAATACAATATACAATTTCTTAATATCTAGCCTTAGATTCATAAACTGCGTCGCTACACTTGTATTGATCTTCAATACAATATACACTTTCTCAATATCTAGCGTCAGATTTTTTTTATACTTCATCATTACGCTTGTATCAATCTTCAATACAATGTACAATTGCTTAATATCCTGGATGGATGGATATAAAATATTATATCCTACTTCACAATTACACTTGTATTGGTCCTCATTAGGCACAATATATACAATTTATTTTTAAAGGACTTAGTTTCGAAAAATTGAGAGCTATGAGAAATATACACAGCTTTTTAAGTATGTGTCAATGAAGATCTCTATAAATATTGATTAATAATATTATCACGAGTGGCTCCTTACACAAAACCGTCCTAACACAATTCCTTCCGTGTATTAACTTCAGAATCATAAATGACTCGTAGTTATCAATATCATCAAACTGGACAATATACAAATCTCTCAATTTATTACATCTTCTATCTCTGTCTACAATATATATATATGTATACATATTTTATCTCGTTTAGTATCCATTAATCATCAATATGATCAAGGTAGCTAATACAAATTCTTTAGTCAGTTTCTCTGCCCATCTCTTATTTATATTCGTTATCTCACAACTAGTACAATATATCTTGTCTATTCAATACTCAATTCTTTATTAGCATTCCAGTTGCTTGTTTTTAATAATTAACAACATAATAAAACGAGAAATATACAAGTAATTACATTTTTCTCTGTTCATCTCTTATTTGTATTCTTCTTCTTGGCGAGTCGATTATTTGTACTATTAGAGCAATGCCTATGGTTGAACTAAATCAATACATGTCTTCTATTATTATTATTTAACAACACAATCAAACTCAACCAGACCACTACAAGTTACAATTGTTACAACATTACAATTGTTTCTGTTAATCCCTTATTGTAGTGGATAAAATATATAAATACATAATATCCATTTCCTTCCTCGAGTCGTTTGTTGTCAGCAACAAACAATAGAACCAGCTAAAACAGTACATAGTGCATACCTTCCAACCTATGAACTTATCAAAAGTTTATTTATGTAGTCTTATTTCAATAATTCAACAATACAACCAAACTGAATTAGTATGAATCTTTCAATTTATTTCACATCTCAATACAGAGGCTCGTAAGAATTAATAACAGATAATCAAGGTAAAAATTGTATAAATCTTTAATCTATTCATTCAATTTTCTTCGTCTGGTATTGTTTTATTAATTAACAATTCATTAAAATCACTACACTTCTCAATTTAAGCTTTTCTTTTTAGTGAATACCATTTAATCAAATTATAACTCTACAAGTTGTAAAGTGTGAGTGGAAAAGCCTTCTGCTCCCTCGGAACTATATCCCTGATGAGGGATACGAAAGCAGAATTGAAGGTGGTGCCGTAGTAACAATTTTAATACAAACAAAGTGACAACAAAGTACCCCTGAGCCTAGTTTAACTCATGGTTCTTTGTAAATTATTTATGGTGCCTTAAAGTATTGCCTTCTTTAGCTGTGCCCTAACAGGGCCTATAATGGTACCTACTTAGTTTTAAGCCTCTTCAACATCTATTGTAACATTATGGAATGCAAATAAATATATATGAATATAAACATAACCAGATGTCATCATCTTTAAATATAAGTTACAATCTCCATATAAATTGTTCTTTATCAGTCAGTTTATTCAATTAATGGTTCAAAACTAATAAATACTAAGCAATGCTCTTTCTTAGTTGTTGACTGTAAAACACTTGTGGTTGTACTTACTGACTTGTTAAGGATGTTGTTGACACCCCACTGAATTCACTCCTCTGATCCTCCACAATCTTGGTTCCTATTTTATAAGTGGTCAGAATAGACTCACAACATCAATCAAGAAAATCATCATAAACTGTACATGTAATTTTCTGTGAGAAAAGGTCTAACATACAATATGTGCTGAAATTTAGTCTCAGAATAAAATGTCTAATCTCCCAGAAAATTACAAGATTTCCTGTCATAATGAGAGTATAGAGAGAAGTGTTAACTCGTATTGTTACCATCCATAAAAGTTCAGGTTCAGTTTATTTATAATAATCTATGTGTTTTACTGAGTGCCCTGGTATGCATTCAACTTTTTAATGGGCTAGGACAAATTACTTATTAATTGCCTAGTCTTTTATTCTTTAACCGTCTCACATACTTCTTTTTCAGTATGGTTTAATGTATTCTGATGGTATAGCTCCTGTGTAGTATCAGACAATTTTATGTCTAACTAATGTTGTTTTGTTCCAACTCAAACCTATCTCTTATTGACCCAATTGCCATATTCATTTATTAAGTTAATAATAATAGACTGCTTTCGATTCAGATTTCAAAGCCGAAAATTGATTATTTTGTATTTATTTGATTCTAGTATACATATCTTTAAGCACTTCGGGTTATTTTTAATGGTTGAGAAAACTGGTCTCAGCATCAAGTGGTGGATTCCAAATTAAAATGAAATCTTTCAAAAAGAACATAATATCTGATCTGGTTACTCAGATTACTGACACTACTGAGTTATATTTTCTTCTGATTAATTGACACTACTGATTTATATTTATTTATTATGCTTCAGTTTGTAAAATCCTTTAAGTAAATAATATTTACTACAATTGCTGCATCTTTACTGTGATTAAACTATCCTTAATGTGTTACGGTCCTATAACGTACCTGTTAGCTGTAATGTCATCCAACATTCAGATAGAATAAGCAGTTTAACTTTTTCTAGGTGAGGCAATTTACAGTTAATAATATGGAAAAGATCATTTAAAAAGATTACCATTTTTATAATTTTCACTTTAGATACTCTTTAAAATAATAACAAGCAATGATATTTGCTTGGAATGAAGTTTTACTTAACAATGATGTATGCTATTGGCAGAACCAACATATTGGTAAAACATACTTAGTGTCTGAAACATACTGGCTTGAAGCATTTAGTTTCATATAGTTACTTTATTAATAAAAACCAGTTTAGTGTTTATAGTACTTTAAAGTATTTGATTATCCATTATTAATACCTGTTATCACCGCTTTGGATGTACTTAGAATAGTCAAGAGCTGTGTCGCACGGTTTTTGTTGGTTGTCAATTAACCACTTTATTTTCTACTTCTATTTGTAATTGATTATGGTTATTTCAATTTTAATTATTGTAATATTGGCTTTATATCATGAAAATCCTATTGTTATATCCTATTTACTTATTTTTATAGGTACTTCCTCTGTCTATTTCAATAATGTATGTAAATAATGCATTAACACCAAATCGTTTGGCCATCATCCCCATAAACTATGCAATTAGCTTTACTTGCTTTATTTACTCTTTTCCCATAAATATTTTATGTATTCAATGTGTAGCAAAAATAACACCATACATAATTACTCAGGATATAAATGTTTACCTCAGAGTATCTGCCATGTTCCCAGCTGGTTTATGGATGTCTAATTAAATATATTGTTGTACATTTACTCACCTTAAAAATGCATGCATCAAATGGATCAATAGCAAACTCTGTTCACATCCATGTAAAACTGCACTTATGTGCAAAATTTTATTTTGAATGGCACCCATTATGTACAACAAAATATCTGTAACCTAGAGAAAACTCAGTACCGAAGCTCTGAAATGTCGGCTCAAATAGTTTTTAGTATATAGAGCTAAATGTTTCTGGTTTTATATTAGTATGCCATGACAAGTGGCAAACATGTTTTAAGCACATACCTTTAATAATTGTATTATCCTACATGCATGCACCTGCGTGTGTATGCATGTATACACATGTTTGGGTAATTAAATGATTGTTTTCTATTCCATGGATTAAATTGGAATGAGAAAAAAAATATTAATGCTTATACCTGATTGTCCAATGTCTCGAGTACCTGTTTCATCGCGGCGGAGAAGGTGTCTAATCGCCATCAGGCGTAGTGTGTGTCAAGCAGTAATCTACACACAAGAATCTTGTCTGGTCGTCGTCATTATAGGCTCCACAAGTTGTTGACCATGTCGCTTTGTTTTCCTTGAGTAGAAAAGTCCTTGATGCATTATTGCGGTTGAGCAATCAGTGCTGTGGTCATCTCGTCTTCGTTTAAGTGTTTCGCATAGTGTGGCGTGATCATTAATTTTATTGTATTCGGAGCATTCGCGCCCCATTGGTAATTAGGCGTTTTCTGTTCTTCCCGCTTCTGATATTAGCTAGGGTATGATCTCCTAGCCTTAATCAGAAATAAAACGTCAATTCGTATCACAATAACTTCTTGTATTCACTTTTAAAACACAATTTAATATCAATCGTAATAAAACATAGTTTATCAGTCCACGAAGGAAGCGCGCGCTCTCTCTGTCAAAATCTTCCAAGGGTTGTCATCACGGTGGCAGCAGTGTTGCCCGTATAAAATAAAAGGATCTAACACGAGTGCATTCCCTTTCAAAAATAGCCATCCATTGGGTTACGTTTGAGTTTTCTCCGTTGAATTTATCAATAACAAATTTTTCTGAGATCTTTTTTAAATTCTGCCTCTTTAATTGTGGAGAAGTGGTCGCCTCGTTTGTTGTAGTTTTATTCGAAACTTCTTCCAGGAAATAGTTCCTGAATTGTATGTTTTCATCGTTGTCCATATAAATTTTTCTTAGCTCATCCGATAAGGTTATCCATAAATTTCTTTTTTCGTGTCGCCTTTGCAAAGTATTCTTTAATGTTTTAAATGTTTCGGTCTCCATTAATTTCCCATGGTATTTCACTGGCTGATATTCTGGTGGTATACGGTAAATCTTACCCTCTTTTGTTGTTATTGAGGTAACAGCCAGAATATTTGTCTTGGGATCATCGAAACTTTTAATCGTAAATTCAAACCTTAGTTTATCCATCTTCTTAAACTCGTATTTTGCGAAGAATGTTGTTTTATAAGATTAAATAAAATAACTTGACTGCGTTTCAAGTGACGAAACAACATTCAAAGCTCTTTATTTAATTGTAAAAATTTACAGTTTTTCTTATATCTGTCATGTCACATTACAATCGACATTGACAAATCGTATTAAGACATAAATAAAATAAAACCATAGAGGTGAAATATCTCACACCAACTAAATACTCTTTACATAGGTATTACTAGCTGGTGCCCGCGACTTCGTCTGCGCAGGTTTAGTATTTCGAACAATATGTTTACAAATTGTAGCCTATGTGTTATTCTGATGTATAAGCTATATTATTGTAAAGTTTCATTAAAATCCATTCAGTAGTTTTTGCGTGAAAGAGTAACAAACATCCATACATCCATACATACAAACTTTCGCGTTTATAATATTAGTAGGATTAACTGTAAGTACTAACCTTGTATTCACTGCAACAACAAATTGTTTTAAAAATTTGCTGACGGTGGTTTGGACAATAGAGAGATTTTGCTCGTTACCAGTGCCTCGTTGGTAATGTCCTGAAAGCAGGACCTTAACCGAACAAAGAACCTGCAATAATTGGCCATTGTTAATCTTTTGTTTATATTTAGGCAATAGGTACCTACATAATAGACAAAATAATCTTATAAGCAATAATAAACGAATGAATTGAATATATCTTTCTATACTTTAACCTAAGGACGAAAGCTTTGTCATATTTTTGGTCGATAAAAATTGGAAAGCATAACGTAGTAGGTACTTACTTTGATCAGAACAGACAGACCCTGAGATGTCCTAGGAGACAGATCCTCACCCAATTCCTGGCACAAATACTGCACCATCTCCTTAGACATTTTATATTTTTTTACAAACTCGTTGTCCGGAAGGTCGAGAGCCCCGCTTAACGCTCGTATAGCGTTTCTTTCTGCTTTACGCTCATTTTTTTCAGCATAAAAGCTAACCATATGACGACGGTAGGACCCCGACATATTTTTTAAATAATAATACAATTGTTGCAATTAAGGCCAGGTAGACCAAGCAAAGTAGGCATTTAATTAACCCTACGAATCTTTACGCGACGTGAGCCGCGTGCTTACGTCACAGAAGCTGGCCCATCATTTTGGTTTTGAGTCTCTCTTAATTTCCTCTTTTTTGTGGGATGCTCAACGTTGTATTATCTGTTTAGAGCTCTTTTCTTCTCTACTTCATCCACTTTTCCGCTTTTCTCGGTAAAAACTTTTTGAATAGCGGAAAGAGCAGCTTTCGTGTTAAATGAAACTGCTGCAGCGTGACAACGGCCCTGGTAACCTCCTTTAATGCATTTTTTTTTCTTTTTCCCCCAATAAATTTAGCTATTAGATAATTGAAGCACTCGACAGTATTAGTGTCTACGTCTTCTATTAGACTTCGCGATTTTGCAGCAACGTTGGAAATAATTGCATTTAATGTAAAGGCAAACGTCGAATTTTGGATTTTTTAAACTCCTCATTTAAATTGTTATTTTTTTGTCACAGAAGTAACTCTGGCACATTCTGTGATCACCGTAAGCATGTGCCAAAGAGTTAATTATATCATTATGTAGTAACGATACAGCTACATGCCTATGATTCTGTGAAACTATTATGTTTTATGGAATTTACAATTGCTTTTCATATACGTCAATGACGGGGTATAGTAGCCGGCACGTAACTTGGCAAGAGTCCTTAGATGCGCAGAAGGCATATTTTAGGTCCCTTTGGCACGCAAGCGGGACGCGGGGAGTGAGGCAGCGCCGAACCACAGTTTAAATATATGTAGAGCAGTTCGGAAACTACGAACAAACGTTCGAAACGGGCTCACTCACACAAACATGCACACCGACGAGGCTCCGGGGGGATCTCGCGGTGCTCTCAGTAACGCGTGTCAAGACGAGTGGTCGCGTTTAATTTATTTTTTTTCCGAAAATGTCGCGAGCGAACGATTTATTTATTGTTATTGTTATACTTATCATCTTTATTATTCGATTTAAGGCCGCGATCATAATTAATTATATTTTAACTGTGATGCGGCGGTTATAAGGATATTTAAAGCCGATAGTGTAATAGTTGTAGAAAACGTAAATCCAAGATGGCGGCTGTAACAGGTATCATTTTTTTCGTCATGGGTGTCATTTTCATGGTATTTGAGGGTGCTAAAAACGATAGTGCAGTCAAAACGTGAATCCAAGATGGCGGCTGCATCAGGTATCATTTTTTTCGTCATGGATGTCATTTACATGGTATTTGAGGGTGCTAAAAACGATAGTGCAGTCAAAACGTGCATCCAAGATGGCGGCTGCAACAGGTATCATTTTTTTCGTCATGGGTGTCATATCCATGGTATTTGAGGGTGCTAAAAACGATACTGCAGTCAAAACGTGAATCCAAGATGGCGGCTGCAACGGGTATCATTTTTTTCGTCATGGGTGTCAAATTCATGGTATTTGAGGGTGCTAAAAACGATACTGCAGTCAAAACGTGAATCCAAGATGGCGGCTGCAACGGGTATCATTTTTTTCGTCATGGGTGTCAAATTCATGGTATTTGAGGGTGCTAAAAACGATACTGCAGTCAAAACGTGAATCCAAGATGGCGGCTGCAACAGGTATCATTTTTTTCGTCAGGGGTGTCATATTAATGGTATTTGAAGGTGCTTAAAACGATAGTGCAGTCAAAACGTAAAACCGAGATGGCGGCTGTAACAGGTATCATTTTTTTCGTCATGGGTGTCATTTTCATGGTATTGGAGGGTGCTAAAAACGATAGTGCAGTCAAAACGTGAATCCAAGATGGCGGCTGCATCAGGTATCATTTTTTTCGTCATGGATGTCATTTACATGGTATTTGAGGGTGCTAAAAACGATAGTGCAGTCGAAACGTGAATCCGAGATGGCGGCTGCAACAGGTATCATTTTTTTCGTCATGGGTGTCATTTTCATGGTATTTGAGGGTGCTAAAAACGATACTGCAGTCAAAACGTTAATCCAAGATGGCGGCTGCAACGGGTATCATTTTTTTCGTCATGGGTGTCATATTCATGGTATTTGAGGGTGCTAAAAACGATACTGCAGTCAAAACGTGAATCCAAGATGGCGGCTGCAACAGGTATCATTTTTTTCGTCAGGGGTGTCATATTCATGGTATTTGAAGGTGCTTAAAACGATAGTGCAGTCAAAACGTAAAACCAAAATGGCGGCTGTAACAGGTATCATTTTTTCGTCATGGGTGTCATTTTCATGGTATTTGAGGGTGCTTTAAACGATAATGCAGTCAAAACGTGAATCCAAGATGGCGGTTGCATCAGGTATCATTTTTTTCGTCAGGGGTGTCATAATCATGGTATTTGCGAGTGCTTAAAACGATAGTGCAGTCAAAACGTAAAACCAAAATGGCGGCTGTAACAGGTATCATTTTTTCGTCATGGGTGTCATTTTCATGGTATTTGAGGGTTCTAAAAACGATAGTGCAATCAAAACATGAACCCAAGATGGCGGCTGCAACAGTTATAATTTTTTTCATCATGGGTATCATTTTCCTGGTTTTTGAGGGTGCTTAAAACGATAGTGCAGTCAAAATTTAATAATAAATAAACAAAGAATTTCGAACGTGCCGTAGCAGCCGAAAATATTTTTCTGTTAATAATTTGTAGATATAAATGAACAATAGGTATTTTTTATGTAATGGGTTTTTAAATATTATACCTACTCCAGCTGTTTAGGTAGTTATCTAAAGACTTTTAATTTAAAAAACTCAGTTTATGAATAAAGAACAGCTAAAAATAAGTGTAAATACAATAACAACAATTACTTAATCAATTGGAAGATTATTTTAAGCAGTAGTTTATTTGTTTGATAATTACGTATTTGTGTAAAAAGTCCTTGAGCCTTGTCTGCGCGCAATCGCGCGCGAGGTGGTGCGGCGACAACCGCGCGCCCGCTCCAACTAACGCCCGAAACATTTTCGTCCAAACTCGGCTCGCTTACTCCCGCCAAAACTTGCAAAGGTTACGCCACCGTAATTATAAAAGTTACAGATCTAATATAAAGCTATAATTTAGTAATAACAAGTTGTTGTATAAATATTATATGTTTTTCGTGTTCAAACGATCGTTTAGTGCTGAGATCTTTTATAGGCGAAGCATTCCCATATTATCGAACTTGGCAGTCTTTCACATTTTTGTTTTGGGTGGGATAAAAGTTACAGATCTAATATAAAGCTATAATTTAGTAATAACAAGTTGTTGTATAAATATTCTATGTTTTTCGTGTTCAAACGATCGTTTAGTGCTGAGATTAACCAAAGCCATGAAATTACCTACCTATTTAAATTGTATTGTAAGCTAGTTAGGTAGTTAATTAAATTCGATAATTGATCACTACAGAACAAAAAAGTAAAAAAAAAAACAACACCAATATCCTTAAAAGTGACAGCCCTATTGCTTCAACGGAGCGTAGGTAGTTATGTCCGCAAACAGGCTTAGTTTCCATACTGTCCATATCTTTACCGTGGCCGAACGGACCGCGCGATTGGTGCGTCAGTCGACCCACAGAGTACTTTATTATATAGGTATAGAGGCTTAACTAAATGGATTTTGAAGGAAAGCCACTAGTGGTGCCATCTGTAACCACACACCAACAACTTTTATGACATGTACACATGTAGATCTATATACATCTACCATCATCCAAGCAGGTTTTTATTAAGTATGAGATTAGATTTTAAGTCGAAAATAAAACCCATATAGCCACTCAAGCGTCCAGGCCGCGCGGTGATTTTCGGCTCACCTGTCCGCGCATGAAATGTCAATTGCTTTTTTGCGACCAAGCGCGACTCTTTCAACAAAAACGATTACTACTGAAAAACTACAATAGCTAGATTCGAATAAAAAATACTCACGGAAAGCTAAAAGAACGTACAATTTTATTTGATTAAAAGTAAATTACTTTAATTAATATTATAGGATGATAATAAAGTATAAAGTTGAGGATTTCATAAAAAATATCGTATATTTTTTTATTCAGAGTTTTATAAGAAAAATATAGTGGTTACTGGTAACAATGTTTTTTTATTATATTAGTACAGGATATACTCTTTAAAATGATTCCAATATTTTAATATAAATATTAAGTTTTCTGTCATGAAAAAATAAACAAAGTTAAGTGATTCTCAAGCGGTCACTGGGTCTCGGGCGACGTAAAAATGTGACAAGATGGCCGCCCGGCTAATAGCGTGTTCACACGACGAGGTTGTTTTAATGAATTTTTTTATTAATTTTTTTAATTAAACGTTTACTTTTAAATAATTTTATTACATATACTTTTTTATTATACAAATTATGTTAAATAGAAAAAAAAAGAAAGCGGTTATTGGTATTACAGTAAAATAAATACACTGTAAAACTGAAAAAAAAAAAAAAACAGTAAACAAACATTATAATGCGCAAGGGCCTAAGCTCATTAAGGCACATTTTTTACAAACCACAAAACATTCCCAAATTGATCATAAAACGCTCCGTGTGAACAAACCATTAATTACGTTGTAAGTAGATCAGCCCAAGGGGAGTCGGCTCACCAACACTAAAATCATGAATAACGTCTTAACATTTTAATCATTATAGACCCCATCTCAATGTATTTCGTTTGTAAATGGCCATTAACGTGCTAATAGTGAACGATTCTCGTATATTTTGCATTTATTTAACAAAAATAACCAATTAGAATACACTGTAAACAATAGAAAAGTATCAAACGATGATCGTGTAGTGATCGTATAACTTTTCCAACTAAATTATACTATTTAAACGTTTTGAAATTGTCGTAATAATACATATTTCGTAAAGGAAATTTCTTCACGTTTATTTTGATATAAAATAACAATCTAAATAAGGTATAAAACAAGAAACTTACCACATTTTTGTCAAGAGCTCCACACACAAAAAAGTCACTTGTCAAAAACGACGAACTGTCACTTCAATATATTTTTTTATAAATTTTATGTTGCCATTGCACAGAAAAAATCACAACTCACGGATGACAAATTTAATAACGCGCCATCTAGTATCAATCAACTATATTAATACCACCTGGCTATAGCGCTGTACACGTTTAAACTGAACGATGTCGTTCGGATACTGTAGTCACCATGGACGCTTAAGGCAAGAATTTTTTTGGTGACTGTTTTCACCTCGGACGCTTGAGTGGATAGGCAAATTTTAGTCATTTATTTTGCCATAGATATGTACAATAGTCGTAGTAAGAGCATATATTAGAAAATGTAACAAAATATTTTGGAACAATATTTAAAGGGCAGATTTGTATAGCCCACCAATAGCAATGTCATATATATCATTGGATAGGCCTTTTTATCTTTTTGTTTGAAGAAAAGCTGTCATAGTAAATGTTGTTCCAATTAAAAAGACCTATCCAACGATATATATGACTGCTATTGGTGGGGTTTATCATTACGCCTAATATCCAGTTGGTACGTAGTAAAGAAAACATTAATAATACTGTGAAATGAATATCGACGGTGAATAGTCAATAAAAATACTACTTTTGTCTTTTGTTTTTAATTACTAACGGAACATCATTGATACTTGGCAACATGTTGCAGACACTTACAAGGTTTGTGTAAACGTCAAAATCTAGACCCCAAACTGCATACTTTAAGAACTAAGACCTAATAAGTGTATTTTACGTTTATATTTTTATCTTTTAAACCCTACGACTTTTTCTAAATCTGTTTTTTAAACAAATATAAATGAATAAAACGACGCGTGCCTCTGGTACAAACTGCTTATATTCTTAAGAAAGTAATTAGTTACATAGGTTTCATAGTTACGACGTGTGGCGATTGGCGTTATACAAAAATATTAGGTTAATCACGACGTGTGCACTCGTCCGGTGCCGGTGGCGAAAAAGAGCGGCGCGCGGCCCCGACGAAGCGACGCGGCCAGCGGCCCTCCTCCCGCGCGTCCCGCATCCCCTTCTCGTGCTGCACGGTGGATCGGTTTGGCGCGCCTGCACAGTGTGCGCGTTAACAATAAACAAATTCAAAACAACGTATGTAAAAATCTACAGCTCTCTATGTAAGCACTTTATATGAAAACTAGCTGACCAAACGTTCGCGTAGCGGAAACTTGAATTTCTCCGAAGTTTATGCATGCACTGATTTCATTCATACATAAATAATTATACACAAATACACACTAATTTTTGGACACATCTCTTGTAAAGTCTATGGATTAAAAAAAGTTCCGCCAGGACAACGTTCGCCCAGCGGAATCTGTTTTTGGTGAATTTCTCCACAATGGCTGCGTACACAAATTTTTATTTACCATACACAATTATAGAAAGTCTTACACTAATTATCTGCATAATTAAAATATTTAAATTCAACAACATTCCGCTGCGCGAACGCACACGACGAAGAGTCAATAAATAAAAACAAGAATTGAATTTTCAATTTTTTGAATTTGAAACATAAAAAAGCATGTATAGGGTCGAATTGAGTAACCTCCTTGCTTTTAGACAAAAGTAGTATTTTTATTGACTATTCACCGTCGATATTCATTTCTCAGTATTATTAATGTTTTCTTTTATAACACCTTTTAAAATACTTTTTTGCTTTGCACTGCATGCCATCCTCATCACTGTCGATGTCTTTTTTCCCACATAATATTTTATTTATATTTTTACAATAATGAAATGTAAAAAATCTACATACTAAATTTATTAAAAAATCTATTAATTTATTTCTGTGATCGGTACATGTTAGAAACTTAAAATCTAGAAGTAACAAAATAATTGTTTTTGTATATATTTTGAGGGATCTTTGTTTTAAATTATTACTTAGTATATAATTTATTATGTCTTGCATATGGGAGACACATTCTAAAAAATCCGAGCTAGGACTGGAAAGCCAACAACGACTGGCAAATTTCACAGCGCTTAAATGTTTTATTTTTTGATTTTTTTATAAAATATCCGGAAACATATTGAGGGGTCCCATTATTTGGGGCTGCCTTTGTTCCTCTATAGGTGTAAAAGTAATCTCATTTACTATATCTAAAGGGATTTCCTCAGTCGTCGCAGCTTCCGTATTTTTTTTAACAATGAGGGCATGTAGTGCATTGCATTGGTCCTCTTAACAATTTGCTCCAGGGGCATGGACACTGGCTAGGCTATTGACCAACAGGGTTGTAAGTGCGGATTCAAATCCTTCTGGGGTTGGATTTGTGTTACGGCACCCATGGCTTCTTATAGCCCCAAAAAAATTCTCAATGGAGTCTTGGTTTAGGTGCCGCATCCAAACCGAAGTTATGTTGTGGTCAATAGCCAAGATTTTAATTAAGGTAGGTACAGAGGCAATTTTATTTTTTTCCGTGATAAATTTCATTGATTTTAGCACTTTTTTTGCATTCTGCCCAAAACTCATGGTGTTTTGAGGTTGGTGTTACAGGTCCTAAAAGAGGTTTTGTGAACCTGTTTTTTTTAAAACTGCAATTGACGGAATCAAATAGGTTGTCAAAAAATAGCAGGATATCTGCAGTTTCGTTGCATTCTGCTGGAAGGATTCCGTTATCTGTAAAACAATAATTATTCAATACTAGCTTCCGCCAGCGGCTTCGCCCGCGTGGTGTGTTGATAAAAAGTAGCCTATGTGTTAATCCAGGGTATCACCTATCAACATACCAAATTTCAATCAAATCGGTCCAGCCGTTTTTGCGTGATTGAATAACAAACATACATCCATACATTCTCACAAACTTTCACATTTATAATATAAGTAGGATTAGATTTATAGTATATGTGTACACTTTATGTGTATAAAAATTATAAATACATATTCCTTTATACTTTTGAATACACGCTTGAATGTGCAACAGTATATTATGATGTCATTTCAAATTACTGATTAGCTACAATCAGTGGATTGTAATTCATACAATGATTTAGATTTAATTATTTAAATTCAATGGTGGCGAAAAACACAGAAAATTATCATTTAATTATTACTAATTTATATATAATATCATTATGATATAATCTAGCTAAATATAGGCATTTTTTTTTGGTTTAACACAAAAACTTCCTCATCCTTACCTGCAAGGTATCCCATTGTTGAAGAAACAGTTCTACTGAATACTTGGCTGGCAAATTTCACTTTCATTTTTGTTTTTGTTGGATCAACGTGGCTGTCAGACAACTTAGGCACTAATCTTATTCCTTTATAAACAGGATTTTCTTTGTGTAATAATTTAATGTGATCCCACTTAGCAGTTTTTTCTTTGTTTTCACTTGTATACCTTAAATTCTTCTCCAAAAGATTATTTCTAATACCTTTTAACAAATGTGGGGGATCATATAGTGGGACAATTTTCTTATCATTAATTAATATTATTTTTGCATCTTCTCTGACTTCTTGTCCACTTCTCAGCATATGTCCCCTGGTTTCATTAAGGGGAAGATTTAGGGCATGTCTATTATTAGTGCCTTGGTCACATACTGTAGCCACAACACTAAAACCAGTTTCCTGCAAATGTTCAATAATGGTTTTAATTTGCACAGCCAACTCTGGACCTTTAGTGGCCGCTTCTGAAAAAGTATATGCAACAGGTTGCTTATCAAAATCAAAAATCAAAATCAAAATCAAAAGTCATTTATTCAAACTTGGCTGCAAAACAGCACTTTTCGAACGTCAAAAAATAAATTTACAAAAGACAGCCCCCAAAACGCCCACCCTTCACCACTTCCTATGTGTTTTTGCTGGGAAGAAGAAGTGGCGCAACAAACTCCCCAGCAACACATGTCTGTCTGTTAGGTTAGAAGAACCTTAAACATTGTTTGATATGTACATTTGTATACAATTTAATTTGTATATTTCAATAGAGGACAATACAGTAAAAATAATTTATACACCACATGCTAGCTAGCACTCACCCTACATACCTTAACTAACTCAAGCATTGAATATGTTTGATGAACAGAAAATTATAGCCTCCAATTATTTACACTTAATATCAGGGAGTGCCCACCTACATGTGCTATTCTTTTGTAAACTAGTAAATTAATAAATTAGACCGCTCAGCCAGAACATATGTAAAATAAAAAGAGTTTACAAATAAAAACAAAAAAAAAAAACTAATATGTAGTCAGTAAGACGACCTGGCACCTATATTTTCTTATTAGACCCCTGATCATGAAGACTTGTGCATGGTCTGCAAAGTCGGGTTTTGTCTCAAGACCATTATTGACAAAACCTATCACTAAGTATTTTCTTTCATTATATGAAATATTGGGTTTTTAAGACATTTCGTCAAACATTAATACGCAGAGTTTGTCTGCTGGCTTCATTTTTTTTGCCCTTTCTTTTAAGTGGCCAAATATATTTGTATTAATGCCAGGTTTTATATTGGCTTGATTTAAAAATTTTGTCAGTATTTGCTGAGAGGGCAAAACTAACATTCTTCGCAGAAAGCGATAGCCTTTGGGACTTTGTTTCAACATTGCCAAAGCTAATATTTTTTCTTCGGTCAAAAATCTTCTGCCTTTTTGTTTTTTTTATGTTCTCTGAATTGCAACATTATCAAAATTTTAGCAGCACTTGGCAAATTGTTTACAGTAGTTATAAAGTTGCTACTGTTCATCAAGTTTTTGGCTGCTTTTAACTGCATTGATTGCTTCTGCGCTCTATTTCGGCATTTTGAGAGTTTTACTCGCATTTTTATTAATTTTTTATATAAATTATGTTCCTTTTTACTCAATTTTATATTTTTCACTACTCTCTTAGTAGAGTATGAACCTGAAAATAAAATTAAGCTATTAGCAGACAAGGTAAGTTAGACATTATTATATAAACATTGTGTATAAAGTACAGTCAAGTTCAATAATTTAATATTAGTATTGTCATAAATGAGTAATGCATGGACATAACATTCAGTAAAGGACACCCACCATATTTTTCCTGTAGTATGCATTGTTGTTCCTCAACAGTTGTATCTTGTTGAACAATTGCTGGAATAAAAAAGATATAATTTAGTTTATTTGTAAAAAAAGGTATGATAAGTAAACACATCACATATAATGATTGTTGGAATAAAATAGCTATCCCTTAGTTTAGATTATGTATCTAAAGTACATACATTTTTCATGTGATATTGTGTCAAATCCCTACTAATATTAAAAATGTCTGTCTGTTACGCTTTCACGTCTAAACCACTGAACTGATTTTAATAAAATTTGGTACTGAGATAGAGTTTGCCTTGAGAAAGAACATAGGATAGTTTTTATCCCGGACTTTTGAAGAATTCTCTTGGAAACGCGGTATAACCGAACTCTACGCGGGCGAAGCCGCGGGCGGAAGCTAGTGTTATAATAAAATACCAGACGTTCAAACAATGTTTAAGGTTCTTCTAACCTACAGACAGACATGTGTTGCTGGGGAGTTTGTTGCGCCACTTCTTCCCAGCAAAAAACACATAGGAAGTGGTAAAAGGTGGGTGGGTGGGTGGTTTTGGGGTCTGTCTTTTATAAATTCCTGACGTTCAAAAGGTGCTGTTTTGCAGCAAGTTTTGAATGAACGATTTTTGACTTATGATTGTATAAAATGCTTGAATATTTGAGGGGGACTGTTAGAATATACGCATTAGGTATGTATATATCTCCTTCGTACCTGCGGGAACGTTTCTCCTTTCTCCGCTCACCTGATGCGTCCTGCAGGACACATCTCAAATCCTTACTTAAAATCCCTTCCCACTCCACTGATTTCTACTCCTACTCCTTCACCGTGCACGCAGTACGGCTATGGAACAATTTGCCGCCTGAGCTGAGGAGCTGCCAAAGTGTTGCTTTATTTAAACGGAAGTTGAAGGAACATTATCTGTCCTTATCATCATAGACGCATATAGTATTTAGTGTATTTGTATATATTTATTTATATATATATATATATATATTACATAAAATATGTATTTAGGTTAATGTTAGTAATTATTTTTAGTTATAGCCTCTTTCTTTTTACACACTATCTGCATCTCTTCTTATTCTAACTCTCCCATAACGGGCCTGCTGGAAGAAATTTCTCTTGAAATAAGCTGTGCCTTACTATGTGTTCTATCTTTCTTCTTTTCTGTGTTCTGTGTGTGTCTCTGTGTACATGAACTATTAAATAAATAAATACCTAACTATACTAATATCCAAGTTAATATAAAGCATTCCTACTTCAATGATTCGACAAACATTCAATGTTCACTTCAATTGTACATTCTATCATTCGAAATATAACAGTCGTCAAGGATACACATCTTTTCTTTGTCTCACCTGCACCCATATCCAATAAAGATATTACCATACAGCAAAAATCACTAATGTTAAAATTATGTATGGAAAGAGAAATGCAAATTTATATAAACTGACCTTGTGATGGTTTTACATTTTCTATTAAAAGTTGTTGGGGTTCTGGTAGTGGTCCTGAAAGAAGAATAAAAATTGGAAAATGAAACAGAGTTGCAGGGTGCCGACAGTAACGTATATTGAATCACAAACACAACGTCACAGACAGTTGACATCAACGACAGTTATTTTAACAAGCCACTACATATGGCAGATTACTATTTTATGTGGCCAATAAAGGCCACAAGGAGTATCCTTCAACATGCCCCCTTAATCTGCCACATGTGATTATTTTTCACACATTGTCTTCACATAGCAAAACATATACATAAACAATGTATAAAAATAAAATAAAAACAAGAGATTAAACCATTACAACAAAACAAACAAAATTATAAATTTAAACAAAGTACATATTAATAAAAACTTAAGTAACACTTTCATCTTTCATCACCCGCCCTCTTAATGGGTAATCTCGTCAAAGCGTTTTTGAATTTGGGTCCTGGCAGAGACTTTGTTAACATATCTGCCAGCATGTCTTGTGAAGACACATACGTCACCTCTACTGACTCATTCAATATTGCTTCGCGAATGAAGTGAAACCTAATATCAATATGCTTTGTCCTTTTATGGTTCATCTTGTTTCTCGCTATGTGATGTGCAGACTGATTTATCGTTATAAATAACAACAGGTTTAACACAAATATTATTTATTATGTTATTTAAGCTGTTTAATAAACTTCGCAAATAAATCGCTTCCTTTGAAGCTTGACTAATACCTATGTACTCTGCCTCAGTTGAGGAGAGAGCTACACACCGTTGCTTACGGCTCTCCCAAGTTATTAAATTTTCGCCTAACATAAACATTAGACCCGTAAAGGATTTCCTATCATATGACCCACCCCAATCCGCATCCACGTAGCCAAGAAGTTCTAGTTTACCTGACTTTCGGAAGGTTAGTGAAAAATCCGATGTCCCTTTCAGATATCTTAGCACTCGTTTTGCACACTTAAAAAAAATTAAGCAAAATTAAAAATTTTGAAAAAACCCCCGACGGTAAAAATCTTATTGAAAAATAATAAAATAACTCAAAACCCCCGACTTAACCCAATTATATAGGAATATCCGTCGGGAGCTGCCATTAAACCAGCTAAAGGATTCTAGTGTCGTGAATACAATTATTGAAGAATTGTAGATGTTTAACGATGACATAAAATACACTCAATTAATTGTTGAAATTTCATATAGAAAAGGCAGCCCCCGACGGTTATTCCTATATAATTGGGTTAAGTCGGGGGTTTTCAGTTATTTTATAATTTTTCAATAAGATTTTTACCGTCGGGGGTTTTTTCAAAATTTTTAATTTTGCTTAATTTTATTTCAGACTTTTTAGAGAACATATAAGAATTATGAGCTATATAATATGTTATTGCAATATTATTTTGCACCGATATTGTAGCGCCCTCTAGTGAGTTACAGGCGTAATTTTTATTATTTGGGAACATGCATTAAGCACGTACACATTGCTGATGAAAACAGAATTGTAATCGGACGTTTTGATTATATTGTAACATTGTTTGGCACTAATATTGTGGCGCCCCCTAGTGATTAATAGCCATGACACCTATCTAAGAACATGAACTCATCGAACACAAAACCGTTATTGAAAACCGCATCAAAATCGGATCATTAGTTTAGAAGGTAGGTGGGAACATTACTTTGCTCTTTTGCACTAATATTGTGGCGCCCCCTAGTAAGTTACAGCCATGACACCTATCTAAGAACATGAACTCATTGAACACAAAAACGTTATTGAAAACCGCATCAAAATCGGATCATTAGCTTAGAAGGTAGGTGGGAACATTCCTTTGCTGTTTGGACTAATATTGTAGCGCCCCCTAGTGAGTTACAGCCATGACACCTGTCTAAGAACATGAACTCATCAAACACAAACCCTTTATTGAAAACCGCATCAAAATCAGATCATTAGTTTAGAAGATTATGTGGGAACATTACTTTGTACAAACGCACACACAAACGCACATCTCTCACCCTAAACGCATATACCTGCTCCGTTCCGTCGTGGGTAATGAACTTCATCGTAACAATTATTGAATTGTGACAAAACGCTAACTGCGTGCGCGATATCTGGCCTACTATTTTGAGCTAGATAACTTTCGAAAACTCTATGTTCAAACCCCAGTTATATAAATTAATAAAATTATATAAAAACCAACATAAAAGATTTAGTATTGACCAAATACTGGCAGAACACAACCATAGTGTTCTGCGATTGCCGCCCTATCACCCAGACCTTAATCCAATAGAAATGGCATGGGCGGCAATCAAAGGCTATGTAGCCAGTAAAAATATAAATTGGAATGTATCCCATGTAATGGACCTAGTAAAAGAAAAAGTGCAACAGATGGGTACCGATGAATGGTCGAAATTATGCGGAAAAGTAAAAAATATAGAAGCAGAATACATCAAAAGTGACCACATAGTCGACACCGTCACAGAAAACTTTATTATTTACGCCAGTGACGACAGCGACTCCTCCAGCGATGAGAGCGATGATGAAGAGCCACGTCCTTCCACCAGCTCAGGTGGCAATTTCAATTTGATGCCAGGGATCGGGTTTCTAAGCGATAGTGACGTGAGCGATTAACATTATTTTTTAATAAAAAATACTTTTAATTACATATATGAATTTTATTTCTAGCACCTATTAAACATCCCGAATTCTGTTTCTTCCTTATAAATAGACATAATTAAAAATAAATTATGGCAATTACCAAAGAATAATGAAAAAAAAAGGTGCTACTTTTTTTGCCACTAAGTGTACGATGCGCGAACTCACCCCCACTATGCCAAATCCTTGCCAAGTTACGTGCCGGACACTATAACCGTTCTTTGTTCTTCCTTCTGCGAGCGCTATTTCTTTTTCTTTTGCTGCAGCAGCCGCCAAATACTCACTAGCAGTTTTCTCCCATTTTGCATGAACATCATTTTGCAATTTAAAATAATATTTTTTTCAGATTATAGCTACACGTAATTACAGAAAATGCATCATACCAGATCCAAATCAACAGTCGGACATGTGTAGGCACTGCAATAATGCTAGTGATACTATACAGCACATTACAGGTGCCTGTAAATCACTAGTACAGTCACGAGCAATAATATATATACATTGTCACATTTTCTAAAATATCTCAATTCCACCATTCAAAAAGTATGTGTTCTATATTTTTTTCTAAATTATCTACATGTAATACTGTATCAAAACTGGGTATACATTGGTTTCATAGTAATATAAACGATACAAAATCACTAAAAAGTTTACACTTAAAATGTAATTTTGAATTATCCATGACAATTTCTATAACATATACACATGAAATGCCAGTTGTATTATACATATTATAGGAATTGTTATGGATACATTAAAATGATATTGAAAGTGTATACCTACTTTTTTCTGTAATAATTACAGTTTTATAAATAAATAAGGGTTGGTTACTACAATAAAACAAAGGTATACAAAATCAGTCTTGTAATTCGTTACCAAACGGAATGATTATTATTAATTAAGCCAATCAAATATAATAATAATATGCGTATTATGCGTATATGTTTAAACAAAACGTTATTCAAATGTACAACAAGTCCCGTGATTAACGGACACCCTTTCCTCGTCATTTTGAACAAGTTTCACTATGGGATCAAACCTGAAATCTCGTCTTATTATACATTTTAGTCGCGATTACATATTTGGTCTCATAGTAAAAGTTATTCATAATGATGAGTGCAATGGCCCCTAAAGAGGGTGTGCGTTAATTAATGGACATGTTGTGTTCTAATTTAAATCACAATTTAAACAAGTAATTCACTCACGTGAACATGACACACATGACCATTGCCAATTTTAAAGATTTGTTATGGTATCGACTCTTCGGGCCATTTTCACCGACAAGATGACCCGAGGAAGCAAATCAGCCGTTTATCGTAAACTAAAACCTAACATTTTCGACGGTAAACATTATATTTGGTATTTATGTTTCTAAAACGATTGATTCCTAATACCAAATTCCCAAATATAATGCTTACTTTTGAGTACTGGTGGTTTTAGTTTATGATAAACAACAGTTTTGCTTCATTGGACGTTCATCGTGTCGGTGAAAATGGGCCTTAAATTAACTAAAATCTTGTGTAGCCCCCTTCAGCGTTTATAACATCTTGCAGCCTTTCCTGCATTGACGAAACCATATTGTAACATACATTATTGCCTCTAAAACTATCCCATATCTCATGGACGTGTCTGACCAAAGCTTCTCTGGTTCTCGCTTGGTTGCTGTCCCACTCTTGGACCATCAGCCCCCACAAATTCTCTATAGGGTTGAGGTCAGGGCTTTTAGGTGGCCACGGCAACGAATTCACGAAATTCCTGTTGCGACTGAACCAGGCTTGAGTGAATCGGGAATTATGGACACCTGAATTATCCTGCACAAAATCAATAGGCATCAGTTCAGGAAAGTAAACGTTCAGACTAGGAAGTAAAACTTCGTCTAAAATACTGGTATATTGCTCGCTATTCATTCGTCCACTAATCTCTGCCAATTCACCAGGTCCACTGGCTGACATCCAGCCCCAAACGCCGAAGCTTATCCGGCCACTTCTTCTAGATGGCAATATGTTCCTTTCTAAATAACGAGTGTTATTAGGCCGCCATAAAGATAAACGTCCATCAGCAGATGAAACAAACACTTTTTCATCAGAAAAAATGGCTCTGCTGAAGTCGTAGTTTAGGTATTCTCGAGCAAATTGTAGTCTCTGTTCCTTGTGTCGTGCAGATAATAGTGGTTTTCGCGCCGGAACTCTGTGACGTAGGCCAGCTGTGCGTAGGCGACGTCGAATTGTCGAAGTTGATACGCAATGCGAAGATGAAATGTCCTGAATTCTCACAAATCCGTTACTGACCACTCTGTTGACGATCTGCCTGTCCTGCGCCGCGGAAGTTTTTCGTGGACGACCACTACTTTTAAAACTAACAACGTCGCCGTTATCTTCCCACCGCTTGAGCCACAAATACGCGGTTTTTCGCTGAAAAAAAAAGGCATCTAAGTAAATTGTTCTAATGGCTACGCAACGCGTGGCACCCTATACATAGATGAATACGTAGTTTAAATTTTAAGAGATATTATCACTAGCTTTCGCCAGCGGTATCACTTGCGTCTCGTGGGAACTATTTCCCGTACCGGGATAAAAAGCACCCTACAGATATCTTCGATGAATAAGCTAACAAACACATTTTTCAAATTTTTGCGGTAGTTCCTTAAATTAGCACGTTAACGCAAACAAACAAACGCTTCGAATTTATAATGTTAAAATATCGATTTAAACTTTTGTTAATTAAAAATCGTTTAAAACACAACAACAATAAATGCAAACTCACCGTAATTCCCAATTCATTTGCAATGTCTGTTACCGAAAGTCCCTGTTCTTTAAGAACAATAATTTTGTGTTTGTCATATGTAGAAATACGATAAGGCACGTTGTTACTGTTCATTTTAAATTTATATATTACAATTAATATATCTAGCTGTACAGCCTCTTTCACACGGGGGCAGAACAGTGGACAGCACAGTACTGCTACTGTGTGAACGCGCAGAACAGTACAGAACGTATGATTTACAATGTTGCCGTAAGAATCTAATAGCACAATAGTTTTAGGACGGTACACGGAAATAAAAATAAATCGACGGGCGAGTCGAAGTCACTGGCAAATTTACTTTTACCTTACTATGACGTAATAATTATGTATAACGCAAATTAATGATAAAATACAATAATACCTGTCACTATTCATTGTCAATTGGACAAAATTCACAATTAGGGTTCGCATTGAACCCAAAACTGACAACAAACTGACTACAAGCACCGGCATGGTCAGGTTGCAGCCATAATTCACCAGCAGTTAGCTTACAAATATAACCTTATAAAAGGTATGATACCCTATTACAAATATAAACCAGAAACAATATTAAATAACAGAAATCACAAGATCTACTGGGACAGAACGATAATTACGGACAAAACCGTAAACTTAATAGACATAGCCATCCCTAACTCGCACAATATTCAAACCACAATATCTGAAAAACTCAGCAAATACCAAGACCTCGCAATAGAAAACAAGACGCAGTGGAAAGCCCCAATAGTACATATTGTCCCCATAGTTCTTTCCACCACTGGTATCATACCAAAATCGCTCAAACAAAGCCTCGACACTCTACACATCAGTGGAGAGGCGTCCCTATAAGCAGATTCCCGTCGGCTTCCCTTCCGAATTTCAAGTTAGAAGCATAGGTATAATTAATAATATAGGTATAGGTATAGTTAATATAATCATTTAAACCACACAATTTAAATATTCAGGTATAACAAAACGCCTACCACCGTAAAATTTTTTGTCTATAAATTACTTGAAACATTTTTCTCCTAAACAAGCCGGTAAGCGTCTCGGCTTCCTCCTCCATACAAAACTACGCTTGCGTGACGTCATTGGCGCCGCGCGATGTTCGCAAAATATGGGCGAGCGGTAAGCCGGTATACGAGCGGCTTCTAGCCAATGAACAAGCGCGAGTGAACGAGAAAGAACGCGTCAAGAGTAGCTATATCTGTCTACGCGCGAGTGACAGCGCTTAGAGCTCTCAAATATGTAAACAAACAAATCACACAAATTCACTCTCATTGTTCTTATTTTGTTTTAGATAATATAATTTACAATTTGTTCGTTGTATTAATTGAGTTTATTAGTGTGTGTATCATTTGGAAATAACATAGTTCGTGTGTGTATTGTGTAGTGAAAATAGAGAGACCTACGTTGAAATGAGTTATTTTGGTAAGTAGACAGTTTGCATCAGGTTTCTTATTAGTGTACCGTAGAGGCGGGTTACTTTAGCTATTTTTTTCGAATAATTTATGAATTTTATCTGTAGTTTGTATCGGTATTGTCTTTTTAGTATTCTTAAAAGTTGTAAAGAAGCTCAGAAGCTCAAGGATATAATCAACAAGATGCGAAGTGTATTTTAGAAATATGATAAGCGTAACTTGTTTTTTTTTATGAAAAGTTTTGGGCCAAAGTTATTTTTAGGAAAGGGTAACTTTAACCCTATGAACTTTATTGGTGAAAAATTGCACTTGCAGCTATCAGGGGCCAAAGAAACCATCAAGGGCGGTAAGATTGAATAACCAGGAGAGGTTTAATGTTAGAAACAAATTCGAAAAAAAATAAAACACGAGGTTAAATCACCTTTATATATTAAAAAAAAAATATACTACAAAATATCTCAAAAAATTTAACAAACTTTCAAAACTTAAAATAATATTAACTTAAACGGTTTTAACGTAACGATCTTAGATTAATTAGGTAACCTTCGGAGACATATTTTACTTTTCAGTCTTATAAAATTATAATTTCAGTCTTATGTAGGTATGAGAATCAACGTTTAGTAGCATCTAATCTAATATTACAAACATTACTGAAAAACCTTTTCTTATCACTCGTTCATTTCAGGAACAGAGAAAGAACCCTTTTTTTTCAAATTTAGGAGGTTCAATCTTACGCACTATATGGTCCCAACTATAAAGCTGTTCATCTTTAATCGCGGGCCACCGCCAGTACGTCTTACCTCTTTCCATGCCTGTTATAAAGGCTCCTTCCTCGGATACTGATAACACTTGTCCTGGGTATTTGCGTGAGTTCCATGTTACTAGAACATGGTCGTTAACAACAAGATCTAGATCAAGTTAAGGGCGTGAAGCTCCACGAGAAGCTTGTGGTTCTAATGTATCCTGCGGTAACTTTTTGATTTGACATACGGTTGAGACCTGCAAGTCTTTGTCTGGACAACCTTCTACGACCACCTGCATTTTCTCTCCCAAATGAAGAGCAGAATGGTCTCTATTATTCTTTACAACGGCATCCTCAACTTGCCGTTTCGAACCAGGTTCAAAGACCGGTGCATCTAAATTTTTCCCAGTCTTATTACACTTTTCTTCAACGATCTGTATATCCTCTATGGATTAAAGGGAAGTGAATTGAAGAACAGGAGAGACACACTCCACTTCTACTTCACTCTCATGCTCGATGAACGTTATGAGATCTTGCTGAAGATCAGGTGAATGCAGAAAAATCCGAGGCCATGTGCTTTCATGGGCTTCGGAACGCGCCACCTTCAGGCTCCCAAGTCACGGTGGGGGGGGCTACCATCGGCGTCGAGAGGGCGATGAAGTACCTGGGACTCGTCCTCGACGGCCGGTGGAGCTTCGTCGAGCACTTCCGACGTTTGGGCCCCAAACTGGAGAAGGCAGGTGCTGCATTCAAGCGGCTCCTGCCCAACCTGGGAGGCCCAAACGCCCCCTGCCGTAAACTCTACGCGGGGGTCATGCGGTCCATGGCCCTTTACGGGGCCCCGGTATGGGCACGTTCGGCACGGCCGCGGGCTGTGCACTACCTGAACGTGCCCCAAAGGGTGATAGCCATTAGGCTAATCCGGGGGTACCGCACGATCTCCCGCGAAGCAGCTGGCCTACTTGCTGGACTGCCACCGTGGGATCTGGAGGCGAGGGTCTTCTTGCGCCTGTACGACTGGCGCGAGGAGGCTCAGCGCCGGGGAGAAACCCCGTTGCCGCGGCAAGTTGTCGCGCAGCGGGCGGAGCTCCGGCGCGATCTCATGGTGGCCTGGAGGGAGCGACTATCGCAACCCAGTGCAGGGCACGCCACCATCGTGGCGGTAAGTCCCCTCTTTGAGGAGTGGCTCGGGAGGAGTCACGGCGCCCTCACGTACCGCGTGATGCAGGTCCTCACCGGACACGGTTGTTTCGGGAGGTACCTGCACCGCATCGGTCGTGAGGAGGCGCCCGGGTGTCACCATTGTGCGGACAGCCCCGAGGACACGGTGGACCACACAGTCCAGGTGTGCCCCGCATGGGAAGGGCACCGCCGGGTCCTCGTCGAGGCTTTGGGCGGCGGCGACCTCTCGCGTCCGGCCCTGGTTCAGGCCATGGTCCGGGGCGAGAGGGAATGGGATGCCGTCGCCTCCTTCTGCGAAGCGGTCATGCTCGAGAAGGAGGAGGCGGAACGCCAGAGAGTTCGCACCTCTCATCCCGGCCGCCGCGCTGGACCAGGTAGACACCATGGGCGCCGGGTGTCGCGAGATGACTCCCGGCCACCGTAGGCGTGGGTCTGTGGGCGGTGAGTTCGGGTGGCTCATCGTCCCTCTGTCTTTCTAGACGACAGACCCGTGTCGACGGCGCGCGTTGTTCCACGCGCTCCTCAAAGAGATGTCAGCAACCCCAGCGGGTCCCAGCAGGGCCAAGGCCTGCCGGGGCTGCGGGTTGTTCGAAAGAGATACCGCGGCCCTGGTACGTAAAAGGCCTATGACGGAACACGACGATTTTAGTCAGTAAGAGTCTGACACTCCCTCACCGCTGCTAACCCACAGCGGGAGGGGTCATTTGATGATTTTACGTCGCTAAAAAAAAAAAAAAAAAAAGGTGAATGCAGAAAAAAATCGCCTCGAAATGCATGTGCATCAGCATCATTAATCTGACTCACATAGTTGCTCAAGAGAACATCATCCTCAGAGTCATAAGGCATTATGTGGTCTTCAGTGGAAGAAGCCAGACTGATGGTCCTGTCAGTGCAGCTTGAAGATGAAGAGATATTGCGTCGTCTGCGTTTTGTTGCCCTTTTCATTTCTTTTATAGTAGTATTAGCCTGCTGTAAACCCGATGGACCTGCTTCTGCAAGGTCAGTGGCACAGATTGATTTTCCAGGTGGTACATTAAGTTTCTTTTTCCTAATTGTTTTCTGTTCAGGGCACGCCTCAGCTCGGCTTTGTACCAATTTTTGCATAAAAGAGTTTCCGATAAGATCTGCGTTTATGATTCGATCTTGTTGAGGTAATCTAGCCAATGGTTCCTGTTTGTCAATGGGGTATATGCCTGTCTTTCTGAAACCAGCAACCAAATTCGCTTTGGTCTCGGTCAAAAAATCCAAAGCGGTTTTCAATAGTCGTGGAAATTGATCCTTAGGTGTAGTTGACAGTTTCCTACCCAATTGACTATTCTTCCATTGAAGCAATACTTGTCGCCACTTGCACTTCAAAGGTCGAAAATATGCCACGTCTAGGGGCTGAAGTATATGTGTTGCGTTGGGTGGCAAGCAAATTAAACTAACATTGTGCTTCTCACACTCCTTCAAAACTGTTTTATTAATGTGTGAAGCAAGGTTATCTCCAATGACCACTTTTCTTCCAGTTTTCTTCTTGAGGACTGGCATAAGATGATTAAGAAACCAGTCTTCAAAAGTTGCGCTGTCCATCCATCCGCTCTTTGTTCTATTGTATCGAGCACCTTTGGGGCCATTTTCAGTCCAAGTCGACCAGAGATGATTCGACTTATAAACGATGAACGGTGGAACTGCTTCCCCAGCGGCGTTGCCACAGAACATGACAGTAAAATTAACTTTTGTAGAGTTTACTATAGTTTCAGGATATTTTGTTCCTCTTCTGCATAGTATAGTCTTCTTTCCAGGGTCATCACAAAGGTTGCTTTCATCGTAGTTGAATATTTTTTCGGGTGGAACGCTTTTTAGTTCTTTGTCGATGTTTTCTATGAAATTGGAAATTACATCTTCCGACACTTGAACTCGGGCTCTTTTAATATTGTTAGCAAGTCGCCGTGAAAGAGACTGATGTCGTGAAAGAAAAGAAGCCAACCAGTCTTTACCAGGAATGTTGTTCTTAAAAATTTTCACAACTCTTCCCTGGGATGCAAGGTAATTTTTAATTATCATTTTCAGGTCTAATGCTGTCAGCGGAAACCCATATTCCGAAAGTGCAGTTATGTGTGCTTCAAAAGCGTTTTCTTCCTCTTCAGTAAAAATTTTAGGTTTACCTGGTTTGTTAGGGTGCTTCCGGATCAATTTGTTCTAAAAAGTACTGCGAGGAATGTTAAACAACTCTGCAGCTGCTCTCTGTGTGAGCACTTTTGATTGGATTGCATCCAGACATTAAGTTCTCTACTAATAAACTTCGCAGGGTTACTTTGGCCCGCAGGTCCAAAGTCCAACTCGATTACCTCTCCCCCCGACACTGAGTACTCCCCCCCCCCAGTTTTTTTTGCTGCGGCTTCCCTATTTCATTAAACCACCCTTCGCCACTGATGAGAGCAGCAGCCACCTTAAAATCTCTTATTAAACTTCTTGAGGCTGTATTAAAATAACATTGCCTGAATAATTTGAAATCTCTTTTAAACCTACCGTTCACAATCTCAACGACCCAACGGCAAATGGTGACTGCCCTCGATTTGTTCGCGTCAAGTGTTGACAGCTGTGTTTCACCCTGCGCCAAAGTAGCAGGCACGTATGTCCTATATCCACATTGGTTTAACAATGGTAATGACTCTCGGAAACCCCTATCCAGTATAAATACATCACCATTTTGGAAAAAATCCTGCCCCTGGCTGGAGGCCTTAAATTCTAGGCATCCACAGGGAAAAGTCCGGTTAAGCAGTACACGGCCTCCTAGGCTGAATTGCGAGATGCCATACCCAAAAAAAAAGGAAAAAATCCTTCATTCCGCTCCCGGCCGCGACACACGCTCTCCGTGTCCACGCCGCTGCCTCCGCGCCCCGCGCCCCGCACACCGCCCGCTCGCATCGCGTCTCTGCGGACGCCGACCTCGCCGTAGCTTCTAGCTACGTGCGACGCCTCGCCCCCTGCTACGAACTGCTCGTAGCGCTACGCCGTAGTGCTACGTCGTAGTCTAGCAAAGGGACTGTTCACGCATCAACCGCGTGATCATGTCGGCGGGCGATGGCGGCGGCTGAGGCGCGGGCGCGGGGGAGACAGCCGGCACGCGGCGAGCGGCGGCGGCGAGCTTCACTTCGCGTTCGACTCGCGTCTCGCGTTCAACCAACGAATGTTTACACTACTAAAATACCTATTGTACTTCTTGAAGATTAAAACAGTAATTCACCAATATACAGTCCACTCAATACAACCTACCTGAGCTCCGAACAATGGTCCTTCGAGCCGGATTAGTACGAGTGTTCCTTCTCTGAGCTTTCTATCTGAAGCGACTGACCATTTGGTTTTCTGTTGGAGTAATGAAATATATTCATTAGAGAAACGATGCCAGAAGTGTTGACGAACGTACTCAATCCTTTTGAAGCGGTCTAAGCAGCTGATGGTTTTGTCAGGAACCTGTGAACACGGTATACCTCGTGTGTTCATAAGTTTTGAGACAAACTTTTTACTTATAAAAATTAAATAAAAATTACTGGCTGCTGTATATTTCTTTTTTCTAATTTTGAATTTGGAATGTTAACTTTTAATATCTATGATTTCGGATTTAGACCGGGCGCTAGAGGTAAGTGAGTATGCAAAATGTGAGTACCAAATTTCGCCAACGGATTTAGGTGAGGAAAAGGTCAAAGAATAATAATGTGGATCTTGCCGGTCAATTTTTTGGTCCATTTTTTTTTACCCCCTCTTCTCTTATTAATAAAGGGAATGTATTTAGTGCATGATATAAAATCGCTTTAATGATTATTTTCGTAATAATTTATAGTATTTTCTCGTGTTATAAGTGAAGATGGATTCTTAAATAATAATAAAAAAAAAAAAATTACAGTAATAATTTTTTTTTATTGATAAAAAAATGAAAGTTATATATGAAAACCAGCTAATTAAAGCATAAATGTAGTTAAAGTAGGTAAAAAATTAATCATTTTTATTTTCACATTTGTTATTGATGCATTTACATAATGAAATACAAAACAATTCCGATTTTTTGCAATTACAAGACATTGTGCGACAATTTGAAGTACATTTACATGGTGGAATTAATGACTCTGGTAAAGACGGCTTCGTCATTTGTCGTGGACGTAAGTCACCGTTGAGCTTTTCGTAACCAAATGAACAATAATCAATGGGTGGTAATTGTGTTTAATGAGCATTTTTCACACACTTCTTCTTCTTCTTTTTTATGCAACGCAATTTCTCGACGCCTTATTTTCTCCTCACTTATATAAGTGGCTAAACAGTCTTGATGCCATGAAAATTCTTGTTTTGTGGAGTCTGGATCATATAGTTTTGAAAACTTCTCACTAATGCTGTCCTTTCTCCTATTTGCTGCTTCTTTGATATGAAGAAACGTACTTGGCCTTGGGTTCTTCACTAAATCACTTGAATTATCGCAGAATAAGCAAAATTGTTCGTTAGGTTTTTTTCTTTTCAAATTAACCACTTCTAACGACATTTTTTACGTTTTTCAATACAGTACACTTTGAACAGACACTAAGAATTTACGAAAATATTATTATTTTATATGATATATAAAAAAACGACTTAAAAATGCAACGTCTGTACGTCAATAGATGTAGAAACACACTAAACAAGTGAGCGCGCTATGCTTACTGTATGGGCGGAGAGGGGATGTGAAGGGACCGAGAAGGGACCATAACACCTGGCGGCAAGATGTGTTTTGTCATTATTTAGGGTCTCAGGTATAAGAATCCGGTCACAGTTGCCGTCACTCGGATTTTGCATACTCAACTACCTCTAGCGCCTGGACTAATTATTTTATTTAAATTTTCTCGTAATGGAGGGAACAAAAGAATTACGTGCGACCGTCATTTCACTATTTAAGGTGGGAAGAAAACTTATGGACATATTCCGAGAACTGAAAAGTTTTGGTGTGAGCCGTAACTTCGTGTATTACACTATTAAACGATACAAGGAGACAAGTTCTTTACAAGATCGGCAAAGAAGTGGTCGTCCACGCTCTGTGAGGACGCCTGCGAACATTAAAATCATCCGAGAGCGACTTCGCCGAAATCCATGTCGCACTCAGAAGAAACTCGCTCTGCAGACCAATATTTCGCGCGTTTCAGTCAACAGAATACTGAAATATGATCTCAACGTTAAGGCGTATAGCCGTAGGAAAGTACACTTTTTAAACGATCGCCTTCGTCAATTGCGACGCGAACGTTGTCCAATACTGCTTAGGAGACACGATGCGAGGAAGATACTCTTCACTGACGAGAAAATCTTTACTGTCGAAGAAAAGTTCAACCGACAAAACAATAAAGTGTATGCCAAAAGTAGCAAGGATGTCCCAGCTTCAGCACGGAATGTCTCGCGTACTCATCATCCGGCTAGTGTCATGGTATGGTGGGGAGTTTCGTACGAAGGTGTGACTCAGCTTCATTTTTGCCAACAAGGCGTCAAGGTGAAAGCCAAAAATTATCAAAGTGACATTCTAGAGACTGTTGTGAAACCCCTGTCTAATACCCTATTCCATAACAAGTATTGGGTTTTCCAGCAAGACTCGGCGCCATCCCATAAGGCTAAAACCACTCAAGCTTGGCTGAAGGAAAATGTGCCGGCCTTCATTGCGGCGAATGAATGGCCCTCCTCCAGCCCCGACCTCAAGCCGCTAGATTATTCTCTATGGACCGAATTAGAGCTCAGAGCCTGCCGAAAGTCCCACCCAAACTTGGAGTCACTAAGCGAGCTCTTGTCCGAGAAGCGAAGCGAATTCCTCTGGAAAAGATTCGTGCCGCCATTGATGACTGGCCAAATCGTCTAAGGGCATGTATTAAAAACAGGGGTGGTCATTTTGAATAATAATTATATTTAATTTTTACTTACTATTTACTTAATGTTTACTATTGTTTTTATAAATATAAGTTAATTATTTAAAAAGATATGCAACTTTTATTTTGTCTCAAAACTTATGAACACACGAGGTAGACGTGAGTGTTCGTCCAATTAAGAAATGGGAAGGAGTGAGGACAGATAAATCAGATGGGTCACAGGACAAGGGAGTTAGAGGACGGGAATTGAGAACAGCCTCTATTTGACACAAACAGGTTGCCAGTTAAATAAAACTACTTTTACGGATTTTATCGCGGTTATATTAATATTATTTAATCCCGACGTTTCGGATCCTTTACAGCATCCATGGTCACGGGCAGACTAAGGTGTTGGTCGTCTTGATATATTAGTTACAAACAGCTACCCTACATTTTGTTGATTATTATTGACAATCCGATTCACGCAAAACGAGCTCACTGTATCCTTAGGTCGAGCAGTTGTAGGCTTGGATTTTGATTTAATAGTTTCTATGATGGGATTCCAAGCAGGTGGTATGCACCAGCCATCTTCTCTATTGAAATTTGGATGTTTTTTAATTTCAATAGCCTCGCGAATCATCCTAGGTAGGAATCGGTTTTCTTTTGCAAGGACTTGTGGTTTATCAAATCTGATGTAATGCTGGGCCTTGTCTAGTGTGTGTTCACAAACTGCTGACTGTCTGGAACGGCGGTGTTTGACATCGGCGATGTGTTCTTTTACGCGGGTCCCTATGCTTCTTTTAGTTTGGCCTATGTAAGAGAGACCACAATCACATTCAAGCTTGTATACACCCGCATCTTGTAGAGGTATGTGACACTTGACAGGTGGTAAGAATTGACTGATCTTCTTCAGCGGCTTGAAGTAGGTTTTGATTGAAGCTCGCTTCAAGATGTAGCCAATCTTGTCTGTGACTCCTCTTATGTATGGAAGAACAGCAGGTAGACGCTCAACTGTGGCTGGTTTCACGCCGATGTCAAACACCGCCGTTCCAGACAGTCAGCAGTTTGTGAACACACACTAGACAAGGCCCAGCATTACATCAGATTTGATAAACCACAAGTCCTTGCAAAAGAAAACCGATTCCTACCTAGGATGATTCGCGAGGCTATTGAAATTAAAAAACATCCAAATTTCAATAGAGAAGATGGCTGGTGCATACCACCTGCTTGGAATCCCATCATAGAAACTATTAAATCAAAATCCAAGCCTACAACTGCTCGACCTAAGGATACAGTGAGCTCGTTTTGCGTGAATCGGATTGTCAATAATAATCAACAAAATGTAGGGTAGCTGTTTGTAACTAATATATCAAGACGACCAACACCTTAGTCTGCCCGTGACCATGGATGCTGTAAAGGATCCGAAACGTCGGGATTAAATAATATTAATATAACCGCGATAAAATCCGTAAAAGTAGTTTTATTTAAATGTCTAATATTCGCGTAAGTGTCAGAAATCAATAGGTTGCCAGTTCTTCGTAAGTGAAGTTAGTGAGACTTAGTAACTTTCTTAAATGATTTTTGGTGGACTTAACGGCAGCTTCAGCCATGCCGTTAAAGTGAGGGGAATAGGGAGGAGCAAAAACAAATTTAATGCCCTGCTCTGCCATTTCCGATGCAACCCCAGAGTCAGTGATGATTCGTTTTAAGTCATTATCAGCCCCAACGAAGTTCGTGCCGTTATCTGATAGTATGCTTTGAGGTTTACCACGGCGAGACGTGAAACGATTCAGAGCTGCAATAAAGCCTTCTTTCGTAAGGTCGGTGACGAGCTCCAAATGGACCGCCTTTGTTGCATGACAAACGAAGATGCATAAATAGGACTTTGTAAGCTTACAACCGCGACCCTTCCGGTCAGCTATCAGCACTGGGCCAGCATAGTCAACACTAGAGTTAAAAAATGGAAATTCAATATTGGTTCTTGAGCATGGAAGTTGACCCATCATTGGTTGTATATTTTGACACTTATACCTAAAACATTTTAAACATTTTTTGACAACAGTTTTTGCAAGATTTCTGCCGCCTAAAGGCCAATACTTAAGTCGCATATTTGCCAATAACAATTGTGGACCAGCGTGAAGCAACTTTTTATGTTGCATTTGAAATAGTATTCTAGTAAGATGATGTTTACTACAAAGTAAGATCGGATACTTTGTATTATAATCGTATGGTGAATTATCAAGCCTGCCTCCTACGCGTATAATTCCATTTGTATCTACAAATGGTAGAAATAGAAAGCTCAGAGAAGGAACACTCGTACTAATCCGAGAGAAGGCGCTTCCACCACTTGTTTGGGCACTAGGTCGTGTAGTACGAACTTATGCAGGTGTCGACGGCGTCACACGCGTGGCAGACGTGAAGACAAAGAGAGGAGTCATCACAAGAGGGTTCAACAATATTTGCCCTCTTCCCTTCGAAGATGTCAACAGGCGGGAGGATGTTCACGCATCAACCGCGTGATCATGTCGGCGGGCGATGGCGGCGGCTGAGGCGCGGGCGCGGGGGAGACAGCCGGCACGCGGCGAGCGGCGGCGGCGAGCTTCACTTCGCGTTCGACTCGCGTCTCGCGTTCAACCAACGAATGTTTACACTACTAAAATACCTATTGTACTTCTTGAAGATTAAAACAGTAATTCACCAATATACAGTCCACTCAATACAACCTACCTGAGCTCCGAACAGGGACTCATAGTTGAAGTTGCCTTTTTCAAGGCAACTGATACTAACATTGTTTCTTTGTTACGTACAGCGTCGAATTAGATTAGCCCCCTCAGGGCAAAACCACAGTTTCGTGGTTCCCAGGGGGAAACCTAACGGTGCCAACGAGCCTGGGAGGGTGCAGACCCACCGCACCCGCTGAACCCCTTCAGGGCTAGGCAGTCAGGTGGAAGGACTTGCGAAGCGGCCTTGGGGGCCCCCCTAGTCGCCAGCAGTGCTCTTTAACCCAAATTTGTCCACAGCTGCACCCGGGACGGTTGGGTGTCTCTCCCCCAACGGCCCGGATCGGTCGCAAGACCCATAGGGCATTAAGATTACCAGTGGGCTGAGTACACATTAGGTACTCACCTCCCTGACCACACCCGGCAGGGAGGGTACACATCCCCAGGAAATCCCACCGGGGGAGTCAGGTTTAGTGGCCCTTCAGGCCGATCGGACACAAGTCAGCTCCGCTAGCGATTTTGTTTGTGTTTTTCTTCTCGCTAGCATAGCGCTAGGAAAAACACAAGGGAGGGCGTTTTTGGGGAAGTGTCCGCTCGGGGAGCTCACGTTTAACGTGTCTCCTCGAGGCTTAGGTAGGTAAGCTACCCCCCCCCCCCTCCCCTGTACTCCTTCGTACTCCTTCCGAGTACTTCATAGTTATCACGATGACGTCAGACATCGTGATAAATTACATTCTGGAGGTCGTGGCGAAGGACGTCGACCTTCAAAGGCGTTACGGCGCAAAGCTGGCCTCCCTTACGGAGTCAGTTGAGTGCGCCAACGCACTTTCAGACGCGAGCGAGGGCGCACGCTCCGGATCGCGGTCCCGTTCCCCGCTCACCACGAGTGGCGAGTCGTCCTCAGAGGATGACTTCCAACTCGTGGAAAGGGGCAAGAGGAGGAACGGAAAGAGGTCGAAGGGATCAAAGGCCCCTAAGGCTTCTCCCCTCTGGCCCCTCCCCCCCCCTCAACCACTTCAAGCGGTCTTCAGGCCGCCTTCCCCACGTCATTCCAGGCCGGCCAGCCCTATGGCTGACTCCCCGGCCTCCCCATCTCCCCCCTCGTCGCCGATGGCCCCTAGTGCGGCCCTCCCTCCCCACCCGTCGGCCTTCGCTGGTCCAAGCAGCCGACCTGACAGCCCCATGGCCTTCTCACCGGCCACGCCCCCCTCGTCAGCTACTAAGAAGCTGAAGCCCCCGCCCCCCTGTACATACAGGACAAAACCAAATGGACTGAAGTGTCAAAATTCTGCGCAGGGCGCAGAATTAACTACACTTCGGCCAGAAGCACGGCCCAAGGGATCCGCGTGACGGTCCCAACCACGACGGACTTCCGCGATTTATCTCGCGAACTTCGTGGGAGGCAAATCGCCTTCCATACATACTCCCTGCCGGAGGATATCCCGGTAAAGGTAGTCATTAGACGAGAAAATTGCTTATTTACGATCTACGTCTAGTAAACATAATGATTGCATCTTTCCATCACACTTTTCAGGCTTTGGACTGTCGACACTGAATAATTTCGTTTATTGAATATGATACTATGCCAATCGGTAATGAACTGCTGAATATAAGAGGCGATACGACATTATTCAGAGACGGCGTGTTTAAAAGATTGAATCAAATTATTTACAGTAATTTAACAAAATAAAATAACTTACATACTGATTGCCTAAACACTCATACGACGTTGTCTTTTTAAAACACTTTCAAAATGTCCACCACCATGTTCAATACATTTTAATGCCCTTTTTCTTAATTGATGTTTTAATTTAGAAAGCACTTTAGTGTCATTTCTCACTATTTGGAAAGCGTTCACTATCCTATTTTTTAGGTCCTCGGCACTTGTAGTGTCATGCAAATAAACTAATGATTTAATTCGTCCCGACAAAAAAAAGTCAAGAGGCGCCAAATCAGCTGATCTGGGGGGCCACTGGACAGGGCCGCCGCGACCGATCCAGCGCTCTCCATACTCTTCATCAAGATGCTGCCGAACACTTCTAGTGAAATGGGCAGGGGCACCATCGTGTTGGTAGAATACCTCTTGTAAATGAATAAAAGGAACGTCTTCTAGCAGCGTAGGTAGAGTTTTTCGTAAAAACAGTAGATATGCGTCTCCTGTTAAAATTATTAAGAAGACTGGCCCCAATATGTGTGTACCAATAATACCGGCCCAGACGTTAACTGAGAAACGGTGTTGGAAGGAATCCACTCTGCATGCTTGAGGATTTTCGTGCATCCACAAATGTGTGTTATGTTGATTGTACATCCCCACGGGTGTGAATGTACTTTCGTCTGTCCAAATTATGTCCCGTTGCCAATTTTCTAATAACCAGCGGCTGAACTGCAAACGTGGTTCGTAATCGTTTGGAGTCAACTCCTGGCATCTTCTGAGGTGGAATGGGTGTTCTTTATCACCACGAAGTGTTCTCCACACATGCATATGACTACAGTCAAAGTGTGGCGCTGCTTCTCGGGTACTTGCATGGGGATTGTCATTGAAATAGTCCAGGATTTCATTTTGAAGACGAGGACGTGTACGCACGTTGGCTCCCCTGACGATGGCTGTATTTGGACGGAACGTGCCGTGGTCGCGAAGTCGCTGAGTAGCAGCTAACATTGTCCTGCGGGCCACTCTTGTACCGTAGTACCTTTGGTTAAATGTTCTGCAAGCTAGAGCCACATTATCACCACACAATGCCAAAGTCCTCACCATTTCGGTATACTGAACATTACTGTATGTATTGGAAAGACATTGCGCGCGAAAAAATATTTGATAACTTCTTTCCACTAATATTGCCCGCGCGTGACTAATGTTGTTTACATTTATGTTAGCTTTCATCGTAGCCGCGCAAGCGGTGGTGCATTGTTGCTATCTTACTCTATCCTGGGCTTTTAGTTTGCAGGAGAAAGGGTACGAAGATAAGTACGAACTTATCGGTGTCCTTTGTCCAGTACCTGTTAGTGTGTGCGTGCGTCAAATTGCTAAGTTTACAATGTATTTGTAAAGACCTTAACTGTCTTGGAATAAGGTTTATTTTTCTTTATTTTGTATTGAATGATGGAATTTGTATTAATACAAATAAAACTGCGATTTTAAAAGTCTTATTACTTTGAGTTACGGTCTATTTGAATTTGTTTTGACTGTACAGGGTTAATATGACAATAATTTCCGTAGTTTTAATTATTTTTTAATTAAAAATTACCTATATTAAAAATAATATAAATCGATTCAGTAAACTTAGATTCTGATTTAAGATTCTGAACAAACTAATTTCAGGATGTGCGTTAATTAAGTTACATGTTGTATACAGAAGAAGGATACTATGTTATTGCAGGAGATCGATTTCAAGTGAAGAAAGGCTTGCAATATGTCTAAAGTAAGTAAACAATTCAATTTATACATTATAACCATTCTTAAAAACCAGAAGCAGGTTTGTTTAACGAGGAAATAACAAGAAATAGTTTTAACATGAAAATCAACTAAGATTAATCAGAAACGCGGAAAAATCTTATTCTGTCAAACTATAACATGTCTTGTCACAATGACGTTCGAAAAAAGAATCCTCCAAGCATAGATGCACGGCTGAATGGCGAGGTGTCTATGGTCGCTCGTTTCTGCTGCCCTCTTTGTAACTACTGGCAGCTAACACGGCCTCTCCTGACACCCTGACGTCCTCGGCAGGACCTGGGTGAGCCTGGTTGAGTCTCGGAACACCTGCACATTCAATAGACGAGTTGGATCTGGCTCAATTTCGTCATATTTAAATCTCGATTGGTTATCGTGGTCGTCATCGTTTTTCTGAACACATGACACTTTCAGAATAAAAATTATTGGAGGTTTTACAAACCTCAAACAAAGTACTGATCCATTTAAACAAAGAAAAATAAATAACATCAACTTTAAATTAAATAACAGGTACGAAATTAATAACAGAACACTGGTATACAACCCAGCGACTGGAAAATAAATAACATCAACTTTAAATCAAATAACAGGTACAAAATTAATTACAGAACACTGGTATACCACCCAGCGACTCGAAAATAAATAACATCAACTTTAAATCAAATAACAGGCACAAAATTAATAACAGAACACTGGTAGGTATACCACCCAGTGTAAGTGTGTCGAGTGTAAGGCTGAAACATATTAGTTGTACACATATATACTAACAACATACAAAGAAATCATGTAAATTATTAACCTGGTTTCGAGTGTAAGGCTGAAACATATATCATGTAAGAAGAAATAATGAAAGAAGATGTTATCAAGAGCAAATACTCGAACTATACGGAAATCATAGTCAAGTCATAGTCAAGCCAGGGGCTCAGTCTATACGGAAGCCATAAGCCAGGGGCTCAGTCTATACGGAAGTCATAAGCCAGGGGCTCAGACTATACGGAAGTCATAAGCCAGGGGCTCAGACCATACGGAAGTCATAAGCCAGGGGCTCAGACCATACGGAAGTCATAAGCCAGAGGCTCAGAATATACGGAAGTCATAAGCCAGGGGCTCAGACTATACGGAAGCCATAAGCCAGAGACTCAGACTATACGGAAGCCATAAGCCAGAGGCTCAGACTATTCAGAAGGCATAAGCCAACAGAATCAGCAGCGCTCGTGCCGCGACGAGTAGCACCGGCACAGCAACGCTTGTGCCGCGACCAGGAGCACCGGCAGAGCAGCGCTCGTGCCGCAATCAGCAGCACCGGCACAGAAGCGCTTGGGCCACGACACGACCGTTACACATTCTCGTGTACAAGTCTGCGAACAAGCACTTACGACATACATTTCGTTCGGCCACTTCTGACCATCAAAATCTTTCATCAAAATCTGGAAAGCTTTTCGCTCTCAAAGAAATAAATTCAAGGCATAACTTTGAAACTATGTCTCAGAAATATCATTATTACTAATCATGTGTCAGCAACGCTGAAAACACAACTACCATTACGGTTTGATAAGTTACGTGTAGTTAACTTCACTTCAGCTTTTGCTACACAGAATACTCATAGGTGACAATACCAATGGTTGGTACATTATTACACATTTTTCCAATTAATAGAGCTAAGAGCATAATTACTTCTAATGTGTAATCAAAACAATAGAACAGATCACCTGACCTCAAAGCATGATATGCCAGGTCTACTATCCACTGGCTTTCATTACCGGAGTATGCCAAACGAAATACTGGCCGTTGGCACTCCGTAAAGCATGCAAAGCTTATGCAGCAGCACAGCACCCGAGGAGCATGAAGTGTCACAGCACTCTTACTATGTCAAATGACACAGCACCAGGAGCGCTTACACCATCACCTCACACGGCTTAGGCATAACCTCAATACCTGTAGTCAAAAGACAAGCAAGCAAGCATCTGGCTAAGGTAACCAAACATTCAATTGACAGATTTCAAGCATTATCAAGTTACAGATTTGAACATTAGTTCACATCAAAAATTAATCCAACCAAATTACATAATCAGTAAAAGAAAATAAAAACTAAGGTCTGAAAACAGACTTTCAATTTGTAAAATGTGATTTACGCCATAGCCTTCCATTCAACAGGGTTTACTTGTTTGTATCCCTTATACAACACATATAGTACTCATGCAGGCATAGGTCACAAATAGGAATAGGGACTTGGCCAGGAGTTATATCAAGCTGACTTACATTATTGCTTACGAGGTTAGGTTGAGCACATGGATTTTTTTTTTTGGAAAACTAAGGCTTTGTATGCATTGATGTTAATTATTGCTTATAATCTATTTATACAACACATATAGTACTCATGCAGGCATAGGTCACAAATAGGAATAGGGACTTGGCCAGGGGCCCGATTCTCCTAAGTTAATAATGTCAAAATCGAATAGAAATCGAATCGCAATATGATCGTAATAGCAGTTTTAACCATATCGGGCATTCTGCTACTAATAAAAGACCAATCGTATTCGATTGACATTTGATTGGTGTGCGATTGGTCTGCTATTTTGGTGATTTTGGTCTATACGGTAGTTTGCTGTACAATCATTTTGCAATCGTAAATCATTTGCAGACAAAATGATTCATTATTGAATGATAGAAAAGGATAAAAACGTTTATTTCAAAGAAAAAATAGCGGAATGCCACATACGCTTCAATCGTAATCGAGTCGGGATTGGATCTCAGTCGAATCGAGTCGAACGTCGATCGATCGTCGCTTAAGTAAAATTAGGAGAATCGGGCCCCAGGAGTTATATCAAGCTGACTTACATAATTGCTTACGAGGTTAGGTTGAGCACATGGATTTTTTTTTTTGAAAACTAAGGCTTTGTATGCATTGATGTTAATTATTGCTTATAATCTATTTATACAACACATATAGTACTCATGCAGGCATAGGTCACAAATAGGAATAGGAACTTGGCCAGGAGTTATATCAAGCTGACTTACATTATTGCTTACTAGGTTAGGTTGAAAACCTATTACAACGTATAAAAATGTTAAGGTATCAATACATATGCACGTCATGTATAGTTCTGTCATGCAAGAAGGTGGAATAGCTAGAAACCGACGAACTACCTGCCGAATGCTCAATTTTAGAACTCTGTAGTAGCAAATAAACCAATGACTGTATACATCACCCAAAGAAATGTTTCTTGTTCTATTTTTATGTTTGTTCGATTCTTACAATATTATGAGAATAATATATTTACGGTTGACGAAGAAACGCACAATGACAAAAGACATAAAAGGGATGGACAGACCGAGGTACACCGTTCATATCCTGCACGATCATCCTTTTCTTTTATTCATCTCCTTTCATTCATCATCATACAACGCCAAAAAACAACATTTAAAAAATACTTTCCAATGGAACAGGAACTTATTGCCAATAGCCGATTTTCATGAAATTTTGTATGCAGAGTATTCGAGTAATGGCACAAACGATTTTCATGAAATTTTGTATGCAGGGGATTCGGGTAACGCAACTACCGATTTTGATGAAATTTTGTTGAAAATCTAGTGAGGTAAAAAAAATATGGTTTAGTATGGTACTCTTTAAAGCAAAAATCTAAACATAACGCCATGCCACATTCAGCACACTCATAGGTGGTTTTCATACTAGTTCCCCTTCTATCGGCACACCACACGCATTTTCGACGTGATGTCCGATTTTTGTCGGCATACTCTTTATTTCCAATGCGCTGGATAAAATGCCGCTCCGTCAGACGACCGAGTGGATACGTGGGACGTCGTCTAGAAGTAGCTTCTGAACGAGCCTTTGGGACGTGGAGTAGATGTTTGTTAGCAATAGCTTCTACGAGTTTTAGACGAAACTGTAGAGCCTAGTGCGCTTTCCCAGTCGATTTCTCAACTAGAATACGGCTATTCTGGATAGAAATATTGAGAAATCGTTTAAATAATTTCCTGTTCCATTTGATGCACTGCTTTCGCTCTACTAAATAGGCCTCAAGCATTTGGTCTAAACGATCAACGCCACCCATCCCTCGATTATAATCGTCTATAAGCTTGGGCTTATAGACCGAAATTCGGCCTGGCTTGGCAGCTGTTGGAATTTGAGCCATGTCATGATACGTGGATAAACAGGTCAACCGCTTACGGTCTTGGTAAGCCATTACCATGAGGCCACCACCATGTATTCCCCTTCCACTAGCTTAGCTTTTTGAACGGCAATGGGCACGTTTTTCCGGCACGCACGTAATGTGCCAACGCAATCCGTTTTTCGCCTTTTCAAAAACCTTGCTAGTGATGGAGAGTTGAACCAGTTATCCATGAATAGGACATGGCCAAGATTCAAAAGTGGTGCTACGAGCCTCAGTACGGTGCTGGTACTCAAGGGCAAAGTAGAGTTGGTCGTTCTTTTGCCAAGGTAAATAAAAAAATTCCAGAGATAACCTGTGCTGGATTCACATAAATTTAAAGTTTTCAGTCCAAAACGTGCAGATTTCGTTTTTATATATTGTTTAATTGACAGAGATCCTTTCCAAAGAATAAGGGATTCATCTATGCAGATATCTTGGGTAGGAGAATATAACTCTTTAAATTTTGCGTTTAAATGGTCTAAAATTGGCCCCATCGGGTATAAAACATTCTCCGGATCAGAAGGATCCGAAGAACCCCTGGCAAAATGAAGGGCTCGATTCAAAAGCCAATACCTTTCTTCTTTAAAAAGGTGCCTAAATGCATCCGTCTTCAATAAAGGTATAATAAAAAAGCAAAGATTTTATTGAAGGCATTTTAATGATGCCAAGCATCATCCAAAATGCGAACAGTACCAATATCTCATGCACATTCGTATCATACCATAACCTGGCAAATCTCTCACTCGTTCGTTTTATTTCATTCGCGTACCTATTGGTTTCGTCCACAATGTGATTTAAGATGCTATTATCCCAACAAGACCTGAAGGCATCATAAGGATCAACAAATTCACGACAAGGACCAATGGTATCGCGGAGAAAGGTCTCTTTTTCATTTTGCCAGACATCCATCGCCTCCCACCTAAAGTCTTCCCGATCAATCTCATGAAAGAGCGCTTCCTCCTCACTTACACTTTGTCTCTGTTCATTCGACGACACTAAATTCCTATCACGCCTAGCTTGAATTCGCCTTACTTCCTCTGTCAAATTTGGAGGGAAGTCAAGGACAGAAGGATACTTCTCGACTAATTCCTCCCCTCTTTTCCAACGTCCAAAATTACCTCGGCCTCTCCCAGAATGACCACCGTGACTACTAGCGGATGCTACCCTCCTTGATGCTGTCGCCACCTGATCTAGGCGAGAAAAGAGAAGTAATGTAAAAGGATGTGTAGCCTCCAGCACTGGCACGGACGATAGTTTGTTCCCACTAGTTTTACTATATGAGATGTAACAAAATAGTAGAACTAGTGGGAATTATGGTTTTTATTGGTATTCCCACTAGTTTTACTGAACATTGGCAGTAGAACTAATGGGATATTTTGTTCTACTAGACAGAAGAAGTACAGTCGACGGTCTGGGTGACATCTCCCGTGTCCGTGGTTATCTGTAGTTGTGATTTTTTTCAGAGCTTAAAATCAATAGCAGTAGAATAACTTAGATTTTTTTCATGAATTTCAACAAAAATCAAATGTTTTTCTTTATAAAAGTACTAGCACAGCAGAAATGAAGAGGAGCTACTTAAGCTTTTTTTCATCCCACCATCTCGGAAAGAGTAGTTTTACCCTTTGATATCTGAGCGTAAAAGCCGTTTTTATTCTCTAGAGCGGCAAAATGATTTGAATTTAGAACATCGTGTGCAATACTCCATTTGTGACAATCTTGATTAGACTTTTCAAACAAATACATGTTAAAAAAATAAAATACTGCTTAAAATAATTATTCAATTAATTAAGTAATTTTTATTATTGTTTTTACATAGATTTTTATTCCAGCTGCGGCCAGAGAATATCGACAACGCTACTCTAACCGAGACCGTTTCCCGGACTACAGGGTCTTTATGCGCGTGCACAATGCGTACATGGAGGGAACCTTACCCGGGGAGCATGCTGCTAGAACAGGTAGACCAGTAGTACGATTTGACAATGAAGAGCAAATAGTGAGACAGTTAAGATTGAACCCTGGTATTAGCCAACGCCAAATATCAAGAAATCTCGGGATACCACGATCAGCGGTCCAGCTTATCATTAAAAAAAATAATTATCACGCTTACCACGTGCAAAGGGTGCAAGCTTTACTGCCAGCTGACTATGAGCCTAGAGTGAGGTTTTGCAGAGAAATGCTTAGAAGACACAGAGAGGATCCGCAGTTCTTCAACAAAGTTTTATGGACTGATGAGTCAAATTTTAGAAGAATGGGAATTTTTAACATCCACAATTTACACTTCTACTCCAGAGTGAACCCACGTATAATCAGAAATTATAGATTCCAGCACCTGTTTGGTATAAACATGTGGGCTGGAATAATTGACCAGCAGCGCTTGTACTGCATGAAATGCCACCAAGGCTAAACGGTGCTGAGTATTTGCATTTTTTACAAAATAATTTGAACCAAATTCTGTCTCTGAATCCTGAAGATAGAGTGGCAGAAATGTGGTTGCAGCAAGACGGCGCCCCGCCTCATTACGCTAGAGCAGTTCGAGGACATTTGAACGAGCGCTTCCCTAACCGGTGGATTGGTCGAGGCGGACCTATTGCATGGCCACCCCGGTCGCCCGACCTTAACCCCATAGACTTTTTTGTTTGGGGCTATTTTAAAGAAATAGTGTATCAAGGAGAGAATAACACCGAACAAGAACTACGACAAAAACTCGAGTTTGCTAAGATAACAGAGGTGCATTCCGCCGATTACGCGCGAATTTCATATCACGACAAGGTGAGTGGAGGCATGGTATGAAATCGTCGTCGGAGTCCTCCATTCCGCCAATCTGCAGGGGTTCAGGGGGGGAGTAAAGATCTTCATCAAAATCATAGTCAAATTCTGATTGAAGATCTTCCAGAAATTCCTCCTCCATATAAACTTCTGAGCTCCCGGATTACTAAAATAGTAAAATATCAAATAAGTGTAAGCTGTACCTATTTTATTTTGTGTTTTGAATGTTATGTAGATATTCATATTCAAATTCATAAAATCTATATACTGAAATAGTTATTTCCATAATTGAGCCATAAATCAACAACAGGGCATCATCTGTTTTGAGATTTTACGTTAGAATATATTTGCTTTACATTTACTATGTACCAATATTAGGTAAACCGGTGTCATATATCTATCGATATTATGTTATCGACTATGCCCAACTATGCTCACACTATGCTGAATACTTGAGGAGGCCTGCTATAACTATAACATACAATTGTATGAACTGAACTGTTACTTGCGGTATGATTCGTAGGAAAGGTGAAAACTTGTGACTGTGGAATCGGATTTAAGTATTTATGTATTGTTTTATTTTCTATGTCACCAAGAAATCAAGTCCATGGACCACAATTATTTCATACAATAATATGGAACAAAACATTGTTCTATAAAGCATATTTACTGTACTACATACAATTTTAAAAGTAAAAGTAAAATTATGGATAATTAATAATCCTTTCACACTAAGTAGTAAACTTTTCAACACAAGCACTCGCGCGTTCCGCAAAAATGGCTGCCGACAAGTTCATTGACCGAAAAAAGACACCACAACAACTATTTTATGCGTTTATTTAAATTTGGCGCGCATAATTTGACAGAATAATAAAACATACTCTGGAGCGTTTATTCCTGCGTTTATATTTAATTGCCATAATAAGTATTTTTTTATAAATGTTTTGTAAATTAATAATATTAAACATGATAATTTATGACTGATTCGCGGGGACCGATTGGGGTCTAAACCGAGCTTACGGTGACATTGATGTTCGGACCCCAATCGGGGTCCGCTACGGATTTGACGGTTAAGTAATAAACTTTATTACTAATCAAATAATAATGAAGACTAAGTCACAGTATCAATTAAACAATCAATATAACCAAGTCCTTTACCTGCAACCTATGAAGCAGACTTATCTGAACATTCAATGACGAAAGGACTTAATACTCTTCCGATGACTCTTCGTCAACCGAAGGTTCAGGTAAACGATCTATTTCACCGGCTGCAGTAGGTAAGGAAGAGTACCAACCATGGTATTCCTCAGGAATAATTTTTTTCGTGCATAGACCTAGAAGATCGTTCTTTTTAGCGTCACTGATCGGTATCGGGTTAAAGTAAAGTTGTTTTAAGACAATAGTCTGATGCGTCTCTTCCATGCGTTTTTTTTCTTGTATTGGGACGTTGAGAAGGTTCCGTATTATTTGAGACATCGATATATAAGAACGTTTCAGATATGTCGTAATTGAAATAAATTTTGGAAGGACTTTCCTTTTGATATCGCATTCTCTTTTGTGTGTTTGTGTGTGCGTTTGTGCAAAGTAATGTTCCCACATATCTTCTAAACTAATTATCTGATTTTGATGCGGTTTTCAATAAAGGGTTTGTGTTCGATGAGTTCATGTTCTTAGATAGGTGTCATGGCTGTAACTCACTAGGGGGCGCCACAATTTTAGTCCAAACAGCAAAGTAATGTTCCCACCTACCTTCTAAGCTAATGATCCGATTTTGATGCGGTTTTCAAAAACGTTTTTGTGTTCAATGAGTTCATGTTCTTAGATAGGTGTCATGGCTGTAACTCACTAGGGGGCGCCACAATATTAGTGCAAAAGAGCAAAGTAATGTTCCCACCTACCTTCTAAACTAATGATCCGATTTTGATGCGGTTTTCAATAACGGTTTTGTGTTCGATGACTTCATGTTCTTAGATAGGTGTCATGGCTATTAATCACTAGGAGGCGCCACAATATAAGTGCCAAACAATGTTACAATACAATCAAAACGTCCGATTACAATTCTGTTTTCATCAGCAATGTGTACGTGCTTAATGCATGTTCCCAAATAATAAAAATTACGCCTGTAACTCACTAGAGGGCGCTACAATATCGGTGCAAAATAATATTGCAATAACATATTATATAGACTATAAATCGTATATGTTCTCTAAAAAGTCTGAAATAAAATTAAGCAAAATTAAAAATTTTGAAAAAAACCCCGACGGTAAAAATCTTATTGAAAAATAATAAAATAACTCAAAACCCCCGACTTAACCCAATTATATAGGAATAACCGTCGGGGGCTGCCTTTTCTATATGAAAGGAGACCGCCAGAAATCCATATATCGTTGGGCCAAATGTGAACAGGAATCATTTATGTGTTATTTAATAGATAAAACACTTACATATCAATATCAGAAAGATTTTTTTCAAAAATCTATGGGAATTAGGAAGAAAATATGTTTTTGGGTCACTAGTTTAGGTTATGCGGCAAATGGTAAGAATTGTATTTATAAGGGTCCGTTCAGACAGACCGGCTCGGAGAGAAGAGCAAATTCTTAACACGTTGAAAATTGAGTACTTATACTCCGCGCGGCGAATCATGATCCGTATGACGTTTCAACTGACAGTAGTAATAGTGATGCGAAACTTCGATAAAATTCTGTTAGGCAAAGGTCATGTCATTCAGCCAGGTCATTCAACGGCTTTATTATATTTTATTTTACTGTACATTAATTTTTATTAAAATTGCACAATTTAAAGAGAAGAATTTTTTGAATTCTTTTTGAATTTAATTTTAAAGAATTCATAATTTCCAGCTTTATGGAAAAATATTTAAAAGCAGGCCTCAGACCTACCGTTTTTTTTTTAATTCAGTCATTTCAGATTCAGATTGATTAAATAAAATACAAATACACTGTGTTTTTGTTACTCAAAGCATTTGTAAATTTTTTACTACAAATTATCGATATTTTGTTTATCGATGTGTCCCTTTTTTTCGATAACAGCTTGGCGACGTAACTTTTGCAGCACGTACCATGTACATTTGCATTGAGTTTTTTTCCATTATTTTCGAACATTACGTAATAATTTCTTAATATTCATTTTTATTATTAAAAAATGTACACAATTATGATTTTTTTGAATTTTTAATGGGCCTGTAAAGGATTTGTTGTGACAGGACGTCACTACAATGTTAAGCGCTACCGAACTGTCATAGGGATCATCATTGGCCGCGCGGGGTATAGTATTTGCAGTAAGGTTTATCTTTGAATGTGCACTGCTTTTGTCATTAAGAATGCTCGAAGGCTCTCGGTGTGAAATAATAAGAGGAGCCGACCGACTCCGATCGTGTATTTTTTCTAGACGTTTGGCTCCGTTTGCATGCTCTCTAATGCTCGCGCAGACGATCGGCTCCGGTTTGTGTGAAAAGAAAAATGCGCGCCGATGCTCTCCGACCCGGTCTGTTTGAACGGACCCTTATGCCAAAATGTATTGTAAATACAAACTGTCAAATAGACTGTCAAATAGAATTGATATGTTTTCGTTTTGAAACAGTCGTTGATACACGATTTTGAAAGATGTTATTGTTAAATCAATAAATAACTTACTAAAACAACAATAATTCATCTAATATCCTTTTTTCTTTTATAAACGATTATAATGTTCATGTCAAAAATGCTAAAACAAAATAGATAGTGTTTTTTAAATAAGTTCTTTAGACCTACTAGTTCTAGAACGAACTTAAAATGACCTGACAGCTTGTTTACAGAGCTAGTTTTAGAACTACATTCAATTAAAAACCATATTTAAAATTATATTTTTTAGCTCATTCCGATATCATCCTCCGAGCCTTTTTTCCGATAGAAAGTTATTATTGTTACATGTTCTTTTTAATCAGTAAAAAAACTAGTTTTTTTTTATATACATATCGATTCTGTGCATACTTTAGCCTAATTTTGGCGGTCTCCTTTCAACAATTAATTGAGTGTATTTTATGTCATCGTTAAACATCTACAATTCTTCAATAATTGTATTCACGACACTAGAATCCTTTAGCTGGTTTAATGGCAGCTCCCGACGGATATTCCTATATAATTGGGTTAAGTCGGGGGTTTTGAGTTATTTTATTATTTTTCAATAAGATTTTTACCGTCGGGGGTTTTTTCAAAATTTTTAATTTTGCTTAATTTTTTATTACAATCTTTTGAGCGATTGAATACTGTCTCATCAGCAAATTTTTTTAAATCATAAAATTCGTCGAATTTAAATTCTTTAGTTTTAAAGGGCATTTTCTTGACAGTTTTACCTCCAACAGTTATTGTTTTTGTCGATCTTGCTCGTTAAAAATAGATAAATAATCCGGCATGCAGTAAATCTCACAGTTTTTCTTTGCTGACTCGATACTGCTATGCATACTATCCACTTCCATGTAGCTATGTCCTGATTCAAGAAACTTGTGTTCAAGTTTTTGTAGGTGGGAAATATTTTGGACCGCAAATAAAAGCAATGCAGCAACGAATTAATTTCGATTTTGCCCTCCACACGTATCAGAATACAGGCAAACTTCGGTTATATGAGAAGGAACGCATTTCGAAAGATAGTGATATAGGATACTTCCTATTTCGGAACTGCCTCTTTTCCCATGAATTTCCGACCAAGCAAAGCAATATGCGTCGTTTGGCAACGCTGCTTCATAAATACATAGATTATAAACACATGGTTTTCGTCAATAATAAAGCTGCCCCACCAGCCCAGAAAGTATCTGTAACACAGCTTTTAAGTCAAATGTTACACAGAAAAACTCTTTATCTTTCCGTGACCTTTCTTTGTCCTTCGCTTTTTCTGAATTACAGAACTCTTTCCTTGCTAAGTGGTCCTCATACTCCCCTCTTAGCACTACTTTTTCGTCATTACTAGCTTTGTTGAAATTTAAACAAATTTATTTCTAAAAAAAAGGGTTTAATTTATTTTCATCCCGTAAATTACCTTTGTAAAAACTAATTTTCTTATCTTTAAATTGATCACTTTAAATTGAACGTAACGTACATAATAAGTGTCATACTCACACTAAAAGTCTACAGGTAAAACATGTTAAATGTATAAAAAAAATCATTATTTAAGCGAATATCGTCAAAAAGTATCTATCCACTCAAGTAATTAATGTAAAATTCTGTAAGCTGTTACACAAAACTGAAACCATGGAATCATCGAATCCAGAAGATAAAACATGTTTTTGAATTACAGGTAAAACATATTAAATGCAGCCCCATTTCGCACTTATATTAATTTTATACAGTTTATACTAATACCAAATATTAAAGAAGAGCAAATCAAACAAAGGGTAGTTAGTGGAATATTTTGCTTAGCCAGTTTTTTAATTAATGAGTTTGACATAGGTCAATTTTAAGCTTAAACTTAAAAATGTCATTTACTCGGATTGACAGACTCTGCACTTATTACTTTTTACCCGTAAGCAGACGAAATGATAATGATTCATTAGTCGACAAACTATCTGAATTGTTTGCATCGAAATAGTTCGTATGTTTTTCAAACAAGTAATTATGTAAAGACACAGGTTGCTTTAACTATTTTATCAACAGTATCGACTTGGCATTCGAAATCCTTATGGTACACGTACCACTTTCTCTTCAAAACACCAAATGTGGCCTCTACTATGCGTCGAGCTCTCGATAGTCTATAATTGAATATTCGTTTACTTTGATCTAGGTAATTGATCTCTGGGATATGGTCGCATTAAATTATAAGACAGGAAAGGCTTCGTCACCAAGAAATACGAATGGTACTCTCACTCCTTTTTCAGTTAGTGGTTCAGCCTGTGGCAAATTTAAAGCATTGTTTTGCAGTCGTTTTCCAAACTCAGTCTCTGCAAATATTCCACCGTCACTGAATCTCCCCATCGACCCAATATCTACCATTATTATTTTCCGTTTAGCGTCAGCCACACACATTAATACAATTGAAAATCTGTGTTTGTAATTGAAAAAAAACTTTTTTACAAAAAAATTAAACCGACTTCCCAAAACACTAAAAAGCCAAAAAAAAACTAATTTTAGGTGCATCGGCCTAAAATTAGTTTTTTTTTGGCTTTGGATGTTCCTCAGTTAATTTTGCCACCGATTTCTAGGCCGATGTACCTAAAATTAGTTTTTTTTTGGCTTTTTAGTGTTTTGGGAAGTCGGTTTAATTTTTTTGTAAAAAAGTTTTTTATTTACAGCTTTTCAGTGATAAGAATAGCTGTCACTATCCGTATCAGTGGAAAGTTCTCATCAATACAAATAATTTAAGCCCAAACACGAGGTATTATATAATATAATATGTAAATATTCAGTTGTTGAGTTTCCTCGACCTTCTCTGGTCTTCATCATCAGGTCAGCTCCAAACCTTCACTGTTGCAAAGGTCTCGTCAATACCAATAATATAAGCCCAAACACGAGGTAATTTACATATTCAGTTCTTGAGTTCCCTCGACCCTCTCTGGTCTCCATCATCAGGTCAGCTTCAAACCTTCACTATTGAATAGTGCTTTGAAGCATACACCTGAGTGTCAAGTTTTTACCCCATGCTCGCCTACAATTTTCAAGAGATGCCCTCGATTTCTCAGGGTTTCCACCATCAGATCCTGATCTGATGACGATGGGACCAAATGACAAGCATACCCTTTCAATTAAAAAAAGAATTTTTGAAATAGGTCCTGGTGTCTTTGAGAAATCGAGTAACAAACATAAAAAAAAAATACAGCCGAATTGAGAACCTCCTCCTTTTTTTGAAGTCGGTTGAAAAGATGAGCCTGTTTTATTTGGTGCAATTATGTAAACTTGTTTGCCGTCTAACGCACCAACGCAATTCTTGAATTGCCACAAGTCTTCAAATTCCTTTGCTATTGATACCAATCATCTTGAGTAGGTACAGGCTGCAACACATTCCAAATGCATTCACAAGTTTCTTTAATTATATTCATTACTGTAGATTTTCCGACCCTAAAATCTTGTCCAAGTGTAGACCGTTCGATACTTAGTACCGTTCGCTAAATACCTGTAATAAACATTATAAATTAAACTGTGTTTTCGTCGTTTGTGGTTCCAAAGCCTTGCTTTACAAAATCCACAAGTATTCCCATTTGCTGTTTGAATTCTTCTTGTGTCAAATGTTTCTTCGCAGCTTTTAGTTGCTTGTTAGCACCTCGACGTGCAGTCCACAACTCAAAGTCCACGTTGTAAGATATGTGTAGAATACACTCCATACAACGAACTTCTCGAACAGGTCTTGAAAATACTTCTGACAGCTTGTTCATTTGGCTTAGCAAGGCAAATATTGCAAGCAGATGCAGACGAAGTATCCGTTATAAAAGTGGCCACTTTTCCATCGATCATTGTCATATGAAGCTCGTGACTAATCTCTAGCCCTGCCCATTTTGTAGAATCGATGTTTTTTATTTCTTCCTTCAATGCAGCTTCTTTTTGCTTGATGTATTCTGCTGTCTCTTTACAAAACTCAAACTTAATGGGCCTGCAATAATGTGTTGAAGAAGGTGCTGGGTTTTCCCATATGGTGCTATTATTAGAAACTCATTTAAGAGGGACAAGACTTGACATGAAAACCGATGAATCAGTCCTTTGCATGTAGGTGCTTTGTGAAGAAGCTCCATCGAAACCCCATTTGCTGATTAACTTCAATCTTTCAGTTGACGAATCAATCTGGGTACCGGTAATTTGAAGAATCTTCTGGACTGTCAGATCCAATAGGGCTTGAAGCTTCACTCTGGCTCCTCTCACTAATTTCTAAATCATGTGGATAGCATCTCTTTTTAGCTTCAAGGAGTTTGTGATACGATGGTAACACTGGAACTTCACAATCTAACAGCACTTTCCTTAAACACAAGTATTTCCATTTTGACAGGTTCAATGATGTATAAAGACCAAGACTATGTTACTGTTACTGTTACAGCCTTTTTATCGTCCCACTGCTGGGCACAGGCCTCCTCTCACACGGAGAAGGATTGAGCATTAATCACCACGCTTGCTCAATGCGGGTTGGTGATTTCAGACTTTATAGTCCAGGTTTCCTCAAGATGTTTTCCTTCACCTTTTTATCAGCCATTGGTGTCCAAGATATGCTTAGAAAGTACATACAAACTTATAAAAGTTGCATTGGTACTTGCCTGACCTGGAATCGAACCCGCGCCCTCATACTCGAGAGGATGGTTCTTTACCCACTAGGCCACCAAGAGCAAGATCTTCGTCAAAAGTTTTTTCCTATTTTTCTTAAACAATGTGGCTTGAACAATAGCAACACTATCAGGGTTCTTCGTTATATGGTCAATAACACAAGCTAAGTCATTCTTCTGGTCTATCGTAAGTCTTTCGACTAATGCAAAAGTAAGTTCTTCCGGCGAATAGTCCAAAAGAGACTCTGAACTTCGGTAGATGTGCCCACAGTAGTACTAGATGTCGACGGAATCACAGCTGCTGTAGTATCGATGTCAACTGAAGTGTTGTCTGACGAAATAGTTTCGATAACTTCATCTTGGGCTTGAAAAATCTCGGATAAATTAACAGTAGTCCAATTTTTTAAAACATATGTCGGGACACCTTTAAAACAATTTGGCCAACTAATATTTGATTGTAACCACGCAGCATGTCTATTTATGAAAGTCTTCTGATTTCTAGAAGCACTTGCCCATCTGCGATTGATATTGCTGTTCTTCGAAAAAGTCTTGATTATTTCTAAATCTTCTGAACATGTTTCAACTGGGATATGGAGAATAATAGTTTCATAGAGTCGTTCCCAATTTTTCAAGTCTCCATCAACCCGAAGGAACATAAAAATGTCCAAGTTTGTAACAAATGCAGCCATAACGAAACTCACTAAACTTTCACACAACACGGAAAATTAGGTATGTTGCTTCCTCAAGGGGTTGAGAAACAAGTACCTTTAAATCGTCGGGTCGTCGCTGCGTCCCCGCAAGCGGGCGCGCCTGGCGGGCCGCGGTGCTACGCCCCTTTCCCGCCGGGTCCAATCGCTGCCCGTTACTACGGGCAGGTCGTTGGGGTGCCGATGTAGGCGCGGCACTAAGGACAGCGTTTGTGCGACGCTGCCCTGTATGTAAAGATGTCGTGTGTTTGTTTGCAGGTGCGCTGGCGACAGCACATTGCCGCTTCTTCACGGCATCTCGGCGGTCAGTCACTGCCAGGTGAGACCCCCGGTTACCCGGGGGAGGCCCGGCGGGTGACGACCAGCGACAGAGATGCCGGCTCTGCGCCCCTGTACAACGGGTATGCTAGACCCGCGACTGCAACGCTTCCAGAGATAGCCGGTCACGCTCCAGCCTACGGGCCGATTATGTATCTATGAGCGGCTTGTATGTGTGTGTACCGCCGCTCAGTATTGCGTGAGTACCTCTACAATGTTGAAGAGTCGTGATTGTATGGCGGGTTGCGTCGTGCCTATATTAACCTAGCACACGACGCTCACCGAATGTATGTTGTGTGTGTGGAGTCTCTATTGTGTGAGCTAGCTGCGTGTAGATGGGTGCAGCCAGCTCGGGTGTCGTCAGTCCGGTGGTGGCGGCACATCCGGCAGGAGGTCGCGCAGTAAGGCCTTAGCGTCAGGCGGGTGCGCGTGCAAGGGCGCCAGGTGCTTGATGTGAAGCCAAGCAGATGCGTCTGCACGCGCGAACATGCCCTCGCTGAGCCAGCGCACGAACTCGTCCAGGCTCTCACCACCCCCCTCCCCCACCCCCGGTGAGCATCGCCTGCTTCGATTTTTACAGGAAACCACTGAACAACTCGGCATTTTGATAAAATTGCACGATAACGGTCGAAAGCACAATACATCACAAGGGCCGGCTCTTTGCATATTACATTATCTAAACGCTCCTTTCGCGGGATCAGGGATACGTTGTGTGTGTAGTGTGTCGCCATCGAGTTCGAGTTACGAGTGCTAAAGATGGCAAATATCCCGTTATTTCATCTAATAATACAAGTAAATTATTATTAATTAATTAACAGAATTAAATAAATCTATTCCCATCGCTCATATAATTGAGGCCATGAGAGCCAGAGTGGCCTGACTGTCATTTTTTCAATACTGATTTTATTTGTTAAAACTGCTCTAAACGGTGAAAGTCGCGCCACAGTGGCCTAAAATTTAGTTCAACATTTTTTTCATAGATGGTATTAGAATTCCATCTTAGCCTATCGTAAATTTAAAAAGTTTGGTAGCGTTGTACTGGCCTAAGTGAGTTAGGCCATTTTAGCACTATAGCAATACTGATTGCATTGACATTACTTTGACGTTAGGCCAAACTGTCAAAATTTGCCGCGTTTCTTGGATTGTTTTTATTGTTGATCGAAGGTGTTTTCTTGCCATGAATTCATATTTATTTGCATAAAATGGAGGCTGGAACCTCTAGTAATATTGAAAACACAATGCAAGGTAAGCAAAAACTGATTTTTATAAAAAAATATAGTCAAATTGAGTGTTGTAACTAATTTTCTCAGTCTATGCTATTGTCTAAGTAATTATTTTATTTTCAGAAATCTTTGGTGTAGATGAGGAGGATCCCTATCAAGATTCAGGCTGAGCATTTGCCAACAAGATCGCCATCGCCAACTGCCGTGGATCTACTTGACATTTTAGCAGATAACCAGCAGGATCCAGGAAGCCCTCAAAACGATCAAGAGCAACGGCAGCCAAGAAAGCGAGTTCGACAGCCAAGTAAGTGGAAAAAGAATATCCGCAAGGCAAAACGCGCTAGAGGGGAGGAATATTCACGAATACGAAAGGTAATACTGTACTTTCGAAAAATATTAACACAGATATTCCATGTAGATGTGGAATAAAATGCCACAATAAAGTTGGTGCTGCACAGCAAAAAGAACTTTTTGATAGGTCTTATGCCATGGAAAGTTTTAGTTTGCAGTCATCTTACCTATTTTCCTTGGTAAAAGTGTTACCTAAAAAAAGATGCTCTTTGCTCACTGATCGCCGACAAACTGAGTCTAGACGCTCCAATACCCGGGTATATACTGTTCCCAATTCCAATGGAAGAATAACCAGAGTTTTAAAAACTAAATTGTCAGTTCCTACACCACCTATTGATAAAAGGGGAAAGCATTTTCCTGTCAATAAGACAACTGAAGAAAAGGTTCAAAAAGTAAAAACATTTATTGATAAATTCCCTAAGTATGAATCACACTACACAAGAGTATGAACAGAAGATTCTTAGCTCCAGATCTAAGTTTGCCAAAAATGTATTCCATGTACTGTGCTGATACTTCAGAGTCAGAAAAAGTATCAGATTTTATGTTCCGGATTATCATTTCATGCACCTATGTCCGATTCATACAAGAAATGTGACAATTTGAAGATTAAGATAGATGCAGCTCATTCACAAGAAGAAAAAGACCAGCTAGAGTTACAAAAAAAGATACACCTCTCAAAAGCTGACTCTGCTAAAGATAATTACAAGAAAGATAAAAACCTTGCTAAAGAAGACTCAGATGTCACTGTCATTGTATTCGACCTAATGAAAACATTGCCTACTCCAGTAGTGTCAACAGGTGTGTGTTATTATAAAAGGCAGCTGTGGACTTACGTACTAAGCAGCATCATGTATGCCACATGATGCTGCAAATAACAACGGAATTATGTGTGTCTGGGATGAAACAATAGCCTCGAGAGGACCACAAGATCTTGTAGTAGGATCTTGTTTATTGCGATACATTAAAGAACATGTCAAGACCAAGAGGTTAATTTTTTATTCTGACCAATGTCAGAACCGCAACATAAAAATGGCCACTCTTTGTCAATATATCACTAGTCATCCAGACTATGTTGTAGAAACTATAGACCATACAGTTTTTGTCAGTGGTCATTCTTATTTGGCGTGTGATCAGGACTTTGGATTGATAGAAAATAAGAAAAAATATTTTAAGAATATTTTCATACCTGATGATTGGATTGAAGTTAAGGCCTATTCAGACCTAAGCGGTATTCGCTACCGTCTGCGGCAGAGAAAACCCTGTGGGTATGCGGTAATATTACTGTTCAGACCTAAGCGGTATTCGCTACCATTCCACCACCCTTTCGAGACATCAAAAATATATTCAATTTTAAAAATAAATGTAAAAACTTAGTTCTCGAATACCAAAAAAAGTACAACAAATTTTTATGAAAACTGTCTAATCTGCTGTTTGGGTTTATTCCCTTTCGTTTCTGCCATGCAAACAGCCACATATTACTATTAATTTTTTTAATAAACTAAATTAAATTTAATAGTCATGCGGAGCCACTGATCAAATAGTTTACTTGTTGAGAGTTGTAGATGTTTTTTTTTTTTCTCCTAATTAAGCTTGTTTTTATGTATGATCATGATCATCCACCCATATCTCTCTTTTTTTTGTTGTTTGTTCTCAATTTCGTAATGTAAACGGGAGTCAAAGGTTCAAGCTGAAAACCAGCGCTTAGCAACCCTCTTGGGGGACCTAAGCATAAAGCTGACGCTTGAACCTTTTGCTTCCAGTACTATAGTTCTGTGTGTATTACTACTCCTAGCTGCAGTACTGGAAACAATAAACGTTTATTCTATTCTATTCTATTCTATTCTACCATCTGCGGCAGAGAAAACCCAGTGGGTATGCGATAATATTACTGTTCACACCAAAACGGATTTCGCTATCCTTGTGGATAGAATAACGCGCGGTAGTCGAGTTTCGCTCAGAGAGGTAAGGTAAGGTAATATACACGTCAGTCACGTTGTAATTTCTGCAGAGCATCTGATTTTAGTGATGGATAGTGATGAAGAGGAAGTTTTACTTTTATTGGCCTTAATTGACTCACCAGTTAAGAAAAGAATTTGGATCCATGACATCAACAGACAACACCGAATTCATGGGGAATTCCACACTTTATATTCAAGATTAAGATTGGATGAAGATCGGTTTTTTAATGAATAAACGATGAAATATTAAATATGATAAAGGAAAATATCAGCAAATCATTCATCAAATATCGAGAACCCATATGCCCTGAAGAACGCTTAGCAATAACGTTGAGGTAAGGAAAACAAATTTGAATATTAATTGACGAAAATCTTTATTTAAGATTACTAGAAGGAACTTTGGTTTTTTACAATGTTAAAACAACTTTTATCTTAACCTAAAAACCTTCTTATTACATTCTGAGTGTTTCTGTTGGTCGTAATCTATTTCGTGTTCGTAATCGAGACCTTCTCCAGTCAGTGAAGGTGCTAGAGGTGATAGAGCATTATCTTGAATACAACGCAGAGCAGACTACAGTTCAGAATCATTAGTAGACTGGGGACTACGAGAATAACATGATTGTTGAGACATACAACGATCATTTTGGCTAGTGGTGTAGTAAGATCGCAGTGTTGTTTCTCGTTGTAGACTACGTTCTTACTCTTCCAATTCCGCTTCCATCATAACTTGAGCTATTTTCATTTTTGTTATAATTTTACGTCGCTCCGAAAAACTGTCAATTGTTTTTGCGTATACAAGTATAACATGTTCAATCGACGATAATTTATCTGCTTCTGTATTCAAGTACGTAATCACTTTATCGACAGGATGTTCGTTAACAGAAGTCCTTTTTCTGGACTGGAACGTGAAGTATAACGTTCGGATGATACTACTGAACTTGAACGTTGTGTTGAATTTTCATTATTAGATTCGGGGTCACGTAGATTTTTTTATTTCGCTTTGGCTTCATCGCCTGTAAAAAATATATTTTATGTATAATCTATTCAATTACTTTTATTAATTAGTTATACTAATTAATAAAGTAGTTATACTAATTAATAAAAGTAATTGAATAGATTAGACTAGTTTAAAACCCTGAATTTGTTAAGGTTAGTAAGGTGATAAATACTGAGGAATTTTAGAAACCAAATTTATAGAAAAAATGGCTGATCTTGAGTAAAAAAGCTTATTTTTTTTTTTCAGATTTTTAGCAAGTGGAGATTCATTTATTATTAATTTCTATTAACACCAATCGTTTTCATAATTTTATTTAATTTTTACATATTGCGGAATTTATTTTGTACGGCAACACCGAGAGGGTAGTTATTTTTTTCAAAATGTAGGTAGAAACATATTCTTTAAATGACGATAGTTTTACTAGTATAAACTTCATTAGTTCCGCCCGTTGTGTTACGCACTGTTGTTGAAATACTATAAATAATGTCTGGGAATAGTGCATGTTCCAGTTCGGGTGAATCGACTTTTGTGATAATACAAAGAGGAGTTGGAAACATCCTGCAACAGGACATCAATTTTATAAGAAAAAACAATACAATACTGGTCTTTCAATATGTGTAGTCACAGAAGAAAAATGTGTAAAGGGCGTATCAGGATAAAAGTGAGTATTTAGTAAGTATATTAATATAATAAAGTTTATAGTAATAAAGTTTTTGGATATAAAGCAGGTATTAGAAAGTACTAACTTGTTAATTAGACTGATAGGTATGGGGTGAACGTTTATTAGCAAGTATACGATAACTAGAGGGTAATCTTCTTCTCCTATCTTCTTCTTCTTATATACACTCAGCGGCACGGAATCTGGCCCAAGCACATTTGAGCCTTATAACCATTATTTAAATGAAAAATCTGAATTTTTATTTTAAAATTGTTTAATTTACTCATTTTCTAAAAGAAAATGACTAACAAACAACAGAATTGTGAGGATTTTCATTAAGTTTCGTTGAGTTAGAAAACAGAGTCCTTTACCGCAATAATCACCATAAACTTTTTAAATTCAACATTTTTAACAAAACAGAAAGTTATCGAATTTTAATAATGGGTGTTTCTTCCTCTTGATCTGATGACTGCCTGCATACGATCTGGCATGCTCTGGATGATGTTTTTTATCTCCACCTGAGAGATCTCCTCTCAGGCAGCTACCAGCGCGGTTTTCAGTTCACTAAGAGTCCGTGGTGGGTTACGACTTGCTTGGACCTGTCTTTTAAGCATGTTCCAGACATGTTCTACAGGATTCGTGGCTGGGTTTCTTGCAGGCCAGTCCAATTTTTGAATACCGACCTCGAACAAGTAATCGGTTACGCAAAGAACTGCGTGAGGTCGAGCATTGTCCTGCATTATACGAAATTCTTCACTTCCTATGAATCCCTGACAGGGTAAAACATGATTTTGAAGGATCTCTTCAATATACCGCACTGTTGTCAGACGACTTTCGACAACCAATAATTCAGTACGGGCTTCTGAACTTATGCCTTGCCAAACCAAGATGGACCCACCATGAAAACCGACTGTTTGCTTGGTAGTGGTGGGAAGAAACCATTCTCCGCGCTTTCTCCATTCACATTCACGCCCGTCTGGAGCTCTTAAGACGACTCTGCATTCATCGGTCCATAAAATTTTACTCCATTGATCATGCGTGTAATTTGCATGTTCTCTTGCAAACCTAAGTCTGGCTATGCGATAGTGTGGGAGAAGTTCCGGGCCTCGAGTTGGTCTTCGAGCACGCAGATCCCGTTCCTCCATCCTTCTTCTTATTGTGCACTTACGGACGTTGACTTCTCTTGCTGTTTGCAAAGGCTGGCGTATCTCTAACGCAGTGAGAAACCGATTTTTCATTATTGCACGTACGATAAATCGGTCGTCGTGCGCCGACGAACACCTTACACCCCCACTTTCTGGTCTTCTTGTGTAAAGGCCAGTCTGGTCATACATTTCCTATGCATATCTTTAACTTGTACGCGGTGCACTTAAAGTTTCAACCATCTTCCGCTGCTTCCGCCCTTGACGTCTTAGCAACACTGCTTGAGCAACTTGAGCTGCAGTAAGGGTAATTTTCAGATCAAATTGTGAAAAAAGAGAAACAAAAAACGATCATAATCATAAATTTTTTTTGGAACGTGCTTAGTACTTCGGTAATTTCTATCTGAATTTAAACTTAACTTTCTGCTTTGTGTTCCAACAACGGAATCTGTTTCTAGTGTTACAAAAGTTAAACAGACACACATTTTTCTGTATTTTAATTAACAATTACGAAAGAACTGACAATATGTCATATCAAATTAGAATTTACAACAGTTATCTGGGCTGATATCTACTTGTATTTGTTTGGGCCAAATTCCGTGCCGCTGAGTGTATATAAAGGAAAGTTGCATTTTATCTAGGGACGATGTCGCGGCCTATAGCTAGTTATTTATATAAGATGCAATGGTAAGAATTTTTAATTTTCAGGACGGAAATATTGTAGAAGAAACTGCTCACACAAGCACACCCAACTTTGCCAAAAACGAGATCGACGAACACCTCTACCGATGCAAGCAAGACTTCACTACACAAAATTACCCAGCAGTGCCTCAAACTTATAATGCTATGGTAGCTTCGTACGAAAATAGAGGACTCGAACTTATTGCTCAAATGCCAAGTTTTAAATCTGTCAAATCATCGTTGTATAGATATAGAAATAAGGTAGCAGGAGTTTAAAAAATCCAATGCGACAAAATAGAAGAGGTGCAAATTCCCGGATATGAAGATTTCTTACTTATAACCAGTTGTCATCGTCAACGTGTTGCTAACATTGATATTGTCTTGAGTGAGCAATGACGGTTGTTACCGATAATGATTTTAGTATTCGACCTAATAGTTAGATATCGTGTTTTTGTTGGTTTCCGTTAATTTCGGCATAAAGCTTTGTACAATAACATATTCTTTTGGCAATTTCGGAAAAATACACTTTTTCTTTTATTGCGTGACGCTTTTACGTATCTCAAAACGAATTTAGTGAGTTTTATTTTCTTTACAGATGTTAAAATAAATTAAGCCCTACAACCGAAAATGTCCCCTAAATCAAAAAAAGAAGAAAAAGAAGCTCTGTCTAGAATTCTAGATGAAGGCTGGCTCAAAAAATGTGCAAAAGACGGCGGTATATTGAAATAAAAAACGACCCAGAATTACTAGAAATAGAAAGAAGAAAGCGAAGAGAAGGATATCTAAAACAAAAAAGAAAAATCGTCTCGCGAACAAAGAGAACAAAGAAAAAAGTGGAGAGAAAATTCTAAAAGGTATTTCTATGATCTTCTTACAGCCAGTTTCTTCATCAAAAGTAAAAGTCAAAGTAATGTCTAAAGTAAAAGTAACGGTCAAATTCATTTTTTTTATTAGTTTTGCTGTCACTTTAGCCTTGAAAAAACGAATTTGACCGTTACTTTTACTTTAGACATTACTTTGACTTTTGCTTTTGATGAAGAAACTGGCCGTTAGTCGTAAAAAATATTTTGACGTTTTTTATTTATTTTCTTTACGTTTACAATTTGATCCTGTATAAAGTAAGCGTTTTACATATTTATGTAGATGTTGTATTTCAATATTATGTTTGAATTTTCGATAGATATCGTCAAAAGAAAAAAGAAAAATCTACCATAGGGAAGGAGCCATAATTTCAAACGATTAATATCCAAGCTGTTGCTGATGACAACGGCTCAATTATCCTAGATACTGAAGCCACCATTAACAAAGTTGATGATCCTTTACACCGTTGCCCACACATTCGAGCTGAAGTCGGAAAAGTTCGTTACGCAGAGCTGAAAAAACGAAAAAAATTACTGCGAATCATAGCAGTATACCAAAAAAAACACAAATCATAAAGTAAATATATCCAGAGACTCAAGATAAAATTGAGAAAGATGCAGGCAGAGACCTGCCGTCAAGATTTGAGTGAAGAGTTGCAATCAGAGAGTGACAATAGCAATAAATCAGACGAAAAGGAAACTCCTATGATGGAACGCATAATAAAGTTTTACACAGATGATGCAAACAGTGTTATTACCGCTGGTAAAAAGGAATTTATCACACGGAATAAAATTCGCCAACAAAAAAGATATTTATGCCTACCTCTAAAAGAGCTTTATAAAAAATTCTGTTCAGAGACAAAATTGAGAGTAAGTTACTCATTTTTTTGTAAACTGCGATCGAGAAACATGTCAGTGTGCTGTCCATGTTAATATGGAATTACTTATAACCAGTTTGAATAAAGCTTAAATAATAAATGAGACAGCAATCAGGTGCTTTCTAAATTATGCTGTAATCCTAGGAACACCAATTGCTTGCAAAGAAAATGTGACGCCTGCAGAAGTAATCATCTAGATTACAATAATGCTTTTAAAAATAAAATGTAACTTATTTTCAATGGGTCAAGGTAGCTAAAAATATAATTCTTAAAAACAGCACAACGCAAAAGCACATAATTTCGGAGAAAAAGAACATAATTTCGGAGAAAAAGAGTGTAACAAGCCGTTCTTCCGAAGCAGTTGCAAAGCTGGAGCATGATTTAATAATATTTCTTCAGCACATTTACAAAATTGTTGGCCAATACAAAACTAACAAAAATCTAAAAGAAAACCTGCACATTCAAGAATGTCTGATTCATGTAGACTTCTCCGAAAATTACACTTTGAAATATGCCGAAGAAGTACAGTCTTTTCACTTCGGTGGCAGCAGACAACAGGTTTCGTTACATACTGCTGTTGCATATACCCATAATTTTGATACTGGAACTGTAACCCCTACATCAATATGTACAATAAGTGATTGTTTAACGCACAACGCTCCATCGATATGGGCTCATCTGGTGCCTTTAATAGAAGAAGTTATGAGATTGAACCCCATAATTGACACACTACATTTACACCCAAATTTATAACGATTTCTCGGAGTTAAATAAAATCACGTGGAACTACTCTGAGGCCAGCCACGGCAAGGGTGCCCCAGATAGTGTTGGAGCTACGTTAAAAAGAACAGCAGATCAAATGGTTCTCTACGGTGAACAGTTGACGATGAATTTCGGCCTTGCCATGCTGTAAGGGATGGCGTTTCTGGATCATATTCTTGAAAAGTAAATTCGTTTGGTCTTGAAAGTTCTGCATGGTATCGAGATCGAACTGGAATCGAAGTTGAAGACGAAGCCGAACTATTAGATAAATAAGAATACGAATTGTTTGAATAGAGAGTCGATTGAGAAGAATGTTGGGCCGCTTGCAAAATTTTCATTATTTCAATTTTTACTGCTATGCGATTGGCCTCAGGTACCTTAAGTAATTCTTTATGTAAAGATAAATAGAACAGTTTGTCGTCATCACCTTCCGTTACGCTGGAAGCCAGGGGCTGTTGTTGATTCCTAGAGCTTATATTGTTTTTGATTATGTTCAGGAATTCGGTATCAGCAGCAATTATTTTCTTTCTTTTAATATTTCCATTTGGCGGCCTCATTATGTCTTCCCTTGTCTCTGCTGTAGATTCTTCGTTACCTGTCTCAGAAATTGCAGAGGTGTCTTGAATATTGCTTTCTGTTACTTTATTACGCACTGACCTTACAAGAAACATAAGACGTTGAAAATATATATATTAAATCTTCGAAGCTCCAGAGCCTGATGGTGCATTCTTTGTTTTTTTCATTTCACGAATAAAAGTGTCCCGAAGACCTTTCCACTTCTTTTGAAGAGTATTACCTGAAATAAACAGTTAAACAATAACTTTGAATTTTGTTTCAGGTATTTAGCAACTGGCCGTTATTTTGCTGACTTACATTATTCGTATAGATTAGGAAAATCAACTGTAATTAACATCGTTCAACAAACTGTAGACGTTATTTGGAATAAGTTAAAAGACAGAGTAATGAAAGAACCATCGACGGAAAAGTGGATAGAAATTGCAAAAGGATTCGTAAAATATGCAAATTTCCCTAATTGCATTGGAGCTGTTGATGGCAAACATATTAGAATCATAAAACCTTTAGATTCCGGCTCAATGTTCTACAATACATTTTTTTTCCACTGTCCTGCTTGCCGTGTGTGATGCAAATTATTGTTTTATTTCTATAGATGTTGGAGCAGAGAAGGTCGAATATTCATTAGTGATATTTTTCATTTTCGAATTATTAGTTTTGTACATGGTGTAACGTGCCAGGCCCTCCCCCCCCCCACACCTACAATTATTATAACCTTCGTCGTTTCGACTACGGTATTTAATAAAGGGGATAATGGGTTTTATTCCTAAATCAAACTTGTTAATTTTTTATTATTAGTAAATTATATTTTTCTCAACAACAACAACACAACATATTTTTCTTATAATTTACTGTGTTTACGTACAATATTTGAGAACAATTTAACTGAACAAAAATATCGGAGTATTTCTCAATATCTGGCAACCGTAAACGCACACAGATGCACGTGTCCGTACACGGCGCCACTTGGCTGCCGCGCACACATAAATAAAAACTGACTTCACTATGTTGTTCGCGCACATTCTATCTGCCTATTTCTTTGATCTGAGTTTAGAAGTAAAAAAGACAACATTTGAAATTTTCGGCGAAATCATCATACCACCAAAATTTCCAGATTTTTTGTTAGCTAATTATTATGATGGAATTAAGCGCATATTGATATTTTGTTCAAAGGATGCAAGGGATCAAATTGAACTTGTTGAAGAATATTTTGGTGATGCCACCTACAACTCGTGTCCATATCCGTTTTATCAATTATTTATTATACACGGTGAAGCAGGTAGTAGTTTCACACAAACAGCAACAGTTCCTTTGATCTATGCCTTAACCCCTTACCGCATACGATACCATATATGGACGACCAAGTTTACATTTTTTTTACAAGCTATCGGTATGTAATATTTAAAAAATCAGACCATTAACAGAACCAAAATTTCATTGGGAAACGGAAGATAATTAATTCATTCATGTCAAATGACAGCTGTCAAATATTTTTAAGATTATGTTGAGCGCATGAGGCGGACCAAGTGCAGTGAAAAAGGTCTTACTTTGTAATTTCAAAATAAATACCATAAAGGTGAGTAAACGCTTGAAAAAAAAATATTATAGTATTCTTTAATCTTTCTTTTATGCGGTGAATGTTTGATTTTTGCTTTGTGTTGCATATTTTCACGTAATTTTCAACTTTTTCAAAATTGCCATATTTGGCTTCGTATGCATTATAATCAAAAGTGACACTGTCATATTTGGCTTGGTATGCATTGAAGGCTTCTTTCTCTTTTGTTTTAGAAATGGACCCAGCACGCTTTTATGGCACTGCAAAGCATGTGAACATTATTCCAGGTGATGGTGACGTTAGTGATGATGATATTGATTCGGATTGTGACGATAATTGTAATATTGGCTCCATTCGTTTACATGACCATGACCATGGACATGACCCTTGTCAATGCTTGGTTGTTATGGCGCCGAATTAATTCTGTCTCTTATATGCCACTATATGATTTCAAATTGGCCGTTTCCGAACATATGCGAAACGCTGGAAAAGCTGTTATGAAAAAGAAACGTGGTCGTCCATCGAGCATTCTTGGAACTCCGACATCCAGCCGGGGTGGTACCCCTCCTATTTTCCTGAATCTCCGGTTCCCGCAAAAAAGGCACGAAAAAAGCCAGCTTGACATCAAGACTTACCTTTGGAGTCCGTGTGAACCGATGGGATTGGCCATTTTCCAATTTGGATGAAGAACGCTCGTCAAATATGTCAAAATTGCTCTAAATTTCGTTCTTTTACACTATGTGAAAAATGTAATATTTATCTGTGTTATAATGATAAACGTAATTGTTTCAAAGAATTTCACCAAGAATAAAAATTATATCATAGTTTCGTTGGTCCTAAATGCATACGAAGCCAAATTTGGCCGAAGGTTATATGTCTAGAATGCATACGAAGCCATATGTGGCGTTAATTAATAACTTTTGAATTTTAAGTAAAAAATTTTTTTTGTTAATTTGATCTCATTAATTAAGCTTAAATAAACACATTTTTGCTAAAAAATATTTTTTATTTCATCTCTTTCATAATCCATGCAGTAAGGGGTTAATGCCTGATAAAAAAGAGGAAACGTATATTACAGTTTTAAAATTAATAAAATCCCAACTGCCGAAATTCAATCCCAAAAAATATCTGTGATTTCGAGATTGCAGAAATAAAAGCCTTTAAAAAGAATTTCCGTCTTTGGTATGGAAGGGATGCTACTACCATTGGTGTAAGGCGGTCTGGAAAAAATCTAAAAAGTTGAAAATAAAATCAAAACGTGAAAAAAGAATAGTTGGGCTAACTGCATCACTTCCTTTGCTGCCTGCTGAATACATTCAAAAAGGTTTAGACTACGCAAAAAACAAGAGTAGAGGAAAAGATAAATTTAATTTTTTTTTTCGGTATGTTGATCGATTTTGGATGACTGAGAAATTTAATGATATTTTGTGCATTTTCGGTGAACGCCACAGAACCAACAATGTAGCTGAAGCATTCCACTCAAAGCTGCAATAAGATTTAAATAAAAGGAACACGTCTATTATGAGACTTTTATCAAAAATAAAAGAAATAGAATCCAAAATGAAATTTCAAACTAAAAAAAGGAGCAAAATGTGTATTGAAAATGATGAGGATGTATTGTATTACCAACTACAACTCCTTAATAGTGAAATATCGGTGGGATACGCTCTAGAAAAGCTGCGTTAATTGTTTTAATTGAGCATAAGAATTGCTGAGGACATGCTAGAACCAGCCAAATCCCACCCAACATTCATGAAACACATTGTTACTGGCGACGAGACGTGAGTTTACGAGATTGACATGCAAACAAAGTCAACAAGCATCGGAGTGGCGCCTTCCAACTGAACCAAAACCGAAAAAACCACACCAAAGTCGATCAAAAGTCAAAGTTATATTGACTGTTTTCTTTGACTATCGCGGTGTTGTGCCCTCGAAATTCTTACCGAAAGGTCAAACGGGAAATAAAGAATATTATTTGAGCGTTAAGCGACATTTAAAAAAGCAAATTCGACGAAAAAGCCCAGATTTGTGGAAAGAAAATTCTTGGCTTTTGCACCACGATAAGGCGCCTTCGCACAAGGCCATCATTGTGAACGAATTTTTGACCTAACACTCAACAAATATCATCGATAAGCCACCATATTCGCCAGATATGGCTCAAGCCGAATTCTATCTTTTTCCTGAACTCAAATTACCACTTCATGGCACCCGTTTTCAATCTGTAGAAGACAGAGGAGAATTCGCGGCGAGAACTAAACTCAATTTCGGAAACAGCGTTTAAAAAATGTTTTGATGATTGGATATTCGTTGGCATAAGTGTATCGTTTCTGAAGGGGCATACTTTGAAGGTGATAAAATAAATTTGGATGAATAATAAAATAGTAATGGTAAAATAGTTTTGTGTATTATTGATCTTTTCCCGGTACTTTCTTGACAAAGTAGTACGAGTATGTTACTGAAATAAGTCTTTAAGTTTTGCAAACAATATACCTAATAATTTTCTACTAGACTGTACTTGTCTTCAAACCTTACCTGTCAGTGAATGTCGCAAATACAACAAAAATCCATAAATATTATAGTCGCCAGCATTGCAGTCCGAGGTGAACCGTCACCAATATAAATTTAACAATGTATAGCTGTATGATTGAAAGGTGAACAGTAGTAAAAAAAATTCCCGCTGCACACCTAGGTGGTCTGACGAGGTGTACGGTGGGCAAAGAGGGATTTTACGCAGTCAAGATCCGATCAACGTACATGAATATGAAACTTTCCCTGATATGTCAAATACCGTTTCACAAGAATGTGTGATGTACGAAGTACGTCCCACTACTTCTTATACATTTAACTCCGGATCCCAAATTATTTCTCAAGGATACCAAACCATCCAAGGCATTACTAGGAAAGCCAACGAGGACAAGTAAAATGTGTCCTTTTTTTTTTTTTTTTCCGACGTTAAATGTCATCAAATGACCCCTCCCGCTGTGGGTTAGCAGCGGTGAGGGAGTGTCAGACTCTTACTGACTAAAAACCGTCGTGTTCCGTCATAGGCCTTTTATGTACCAGGGCCGCGGTATCTCTTTCGAACAACCCGCAGCCCCGGCAGGCCTTGGCCCTGCTGGGCCCCGCTGGGCCCCGCTGGGGTTGCTGACATCTCTTTGAGGAGCGCGTGGAACAACGCGCGCCGTCGACACGGGTCTGTCGTCTAGAAAGACAGAGGGACGATGAGCCACCCGAACTCAACGCCCACAGACCCACGCCTACGGTGGCCGGGAGTCATCTCGCGACACCCGGCGCCCATGGTGTCTACCTGGTCCAGCGCGGCGGCCGGGATGAGAGGTGCGAACTCTGGCGTTCCGCCTCCTCCTTCTCGAGCATGACCGCTTCGCAGAAGGAGGCGACGGCATCCCATTCCCTCTCGCCCCGGACCATGGCCTGAACCAGGGCCGGACGCGAGAGGTCGCCGCCGCCCAAAGCCTCGACGAGGATCCGGCGGTGCCCCTCCCATGCGGGGCACACCTGGACTGTGTGGTCCACCGTGTCCTCGGGGCTGTCCGCACAATGGTGACACCCGGGCGAGTAAAATGTGTCCTTCAACTAAATAAATGTATTGTTTGCTTTCTTATTATTATGTTCCAATAATAGATATTATGTAACTCACCTCAATGTAACAGCAAGTCGTTCCACTGGAGGTATAATTTCTCGATACATGGAGCAGTGTTTCAGGTGATTTTTTAACTTTGATAACAGTTCATCAAAACATTTTACTTTCAGTCTAAAATAATTAAAATTTTTTTCTCGTCCTGACGTAGCTTTTCAAATAAAGTAGAAAATTCACCATTCGTCACCCTATCAGCAACAATTGGGTGAATGTGATATCTTTTTTTTTTTATATTGACGCCGTCTCCGCTTGCGTAAGTATGCTGCAGCAACTAAACAATTTATAAACGGGTTCATAATTATATCCGAAATTCAAACTCCGCTTCACAAATCCACAACAAATCCACTTGGAGACGCCTGTGCCGTGGAGCGGTCAGTATCGCACTACGGATGTTTTCATTGGCGCTGATGGTCAGCGCGCTACGCGACTGGGTAGGTACGCGACCGACGTTAAGGCTAGTTCGCATTAGGCTAGTAGTTTAGTCGAGTGCCGAGTAATTTAGTAGCTAAATGTGTCTGAACACCAAAAATTTAGTCAAGTAGGTTGGTAAGTCATTTAGTCGAGCCAATCCATTTTGTTCTATATCTATCGGGCGAGTAGCGTCCCCCACTACTCCTCCGTGCTCACTGGCTTATCGGCTAAACAAGTCTGAACCTGTTGGTTAGTCGAGTTCATTAGTGAGTGGCCGCGAAAATGACATTTCGCTGGAGCGAAGAAACCACTTTTAAATTTGTTTCCAAATATGTTGAACATGAATGTTTGTGGAATATCAAATCCCCGAATTATAAAAACAAACAAATGAAACAATCTGCATACTTGGATTTAGAAAAAACAATGAACATACCCGGATTCGGTGAGAAGGAAATTAAGTTGAAAATTAAAAACATCAGGTTAGTGCTTTTTTTTTGTTAATTTTAAGTATTTCAGAAGCATATTTATTACTATATACAATAAGCAGTGCCGGTTTTAACTCTTCGAGCGCCCTGGGCGAGATGTCTACGGCACCCTCCAACTGCAATACAAACTTATACGAAAAAACCGGCCAAGTGCGAGTCGGACTCGCGCTCGTATGTAAATCTAGTTTTCAGTATTTGTTGTTATAGCGGCAACAAAAATACATCATCTGTGAAAATTTCAGCTCTCTAACTATCACGGTTGACAGCCTGGTGACAGACGGACGGACAGAGGAGCGAAAACAATAGGGTCCGGTTTTACCCTTTGGGCACGGAACCCTAAAAAGGGATAGCATATAATGAAACAACTATTTATTAAAAGAAATAATTATTTATTACAAAACTTATACGATAAAATAAAAAACTAATAAAATGTAACTTTTCTGGCCTTTCTCTCAGCGAACTCTTTTATAAGGATCTCAAAGTCTATGTTTTCAGCAATTTCGTTTTCAATTGACAAAGTTGCTAAGTTTGTCAATCGAGATTGGGATATTGTTGATCGAAGGAAGGTTTTTATGAGCTTCAGCTTCGAAAAACTCCGCTCCCCACTAGCAACCCTTACAGGTATTGTCAATAATATTCGTAATGCTATCCATACATTTTTTTTTTTAACTTGGCTAGTCGCTATATGCGCATTGCCACAGACAAAAACGAGGAAACTTGGTAGGAATGAAATAAAATTTAGGTAACGGAATTTGGATAGGTATTGGATAGGATTATTCGAAAACTACAGGATATTAAACACCTTAAATACGTATATTATTCAGAGAGATAAAAGCTACTAAATACATATATATATATTGGGATCATTAGTTGCTAGCAAGACAGGGATAGAGGTAGGAAAAGGAATCTTATAGGATAAAAGACTTGATAGAAAAGGTTCGTGATCGAGAAGAGGACAGGAAAAAAACATGTGGTTCAAATCGCCAATCTCACCACATTCGCAAAGGGCACTATCAACGATCTGCAGTCGGGCGAGGTGAATCTTGGAACAATTATGACCTATTCTCATACGAATTAGGCAACTGGTAGCAGCTTTATTAAAATTTAATTTAGCGAACCACGGTTTTTTTGGAATGCATGATTGGATACGAGCGTAATAGAGGTAGTTACCTTTATTGATACTGCTATTTGCCCATGACTTACTCCAGTCATCCCAAAGAAAATTCTTTGGTAGACTAGCCAAGTCATGAGCAAAATTTATATATGGAAATAAATCACCACATTCCACCGCTTCGCTAGCCAGATGATCAGCTTTCACATTTCCTGTGATGTTTCAATGACCCGGAATCCACACGAAGGAAACTTGAAAACCTAATTTAGTACATTGATATAACAGGCTTCTAATGATTAAAATAATCGGAAATACTGGTTTGATTTAAAAGGATATTTTTTAATTGCTTGCAATGCACTTAATGCGTCAGTAAATATTACTGACCTACCCAATTTCATTAAGCGGACGTACTCTAAGGCCTAGGAGACCAAAGCATTCTCCAGTAAACACTGAAGACTCAGGAGGAAGCTTGACTTTTTGAACTATATTATGTTGGGAGTGAAAAACGCCAACTCCGACATTACCAGAAGAAGAGTGTTTAGATGCATCCGTGTAAATATGATGCCAATTCTCCCAGTGTATGCTCTTAGAAAAGTTGAATAACTCTTTTACAAAATTATCATTTTTATTAATGCCTTAATTTAAAATAACATCCGGAGTAAACACCAATGATTCGTAAGAATTGCAAAAAAGAGGAAATGTTATTGACTTATAAGTTGGAGCTTGCAAAGCCAGGAACTTTTTATAGCTAACAACAAGACAGGGAGGTGATTTGTGAGACCAATAGTGAGACGAGTTGGTTTCCTCTAAAAGAGACTCAAGTTTTGCGCGTAAAGGGTGATTGGAAAATTGTAAGGCACGGAACAAAAACTTGTCAGAAAGATACTGACGTCGAAGGGATAGAGGAGGATCAACCGTTTCGACCTGTAAGGCATTAATTGGGCTTGACTTCATAGCTCCGGTTACAATTCGTAAAGCCTTCGACTGAATAGCGTCCAATCTTTTAAAAGCAGCTAAATTACCAGGTTCTAGTAAGAATGTACCATAGTCTAATACACTTCTAACTATTGCATTATAAATTAATTTTAGTGAGAATGGATGGGCCCCCCACCAAACTCCAGACAAACATCTTAATATATTTATTCTTTGTTCACACCTCGCTGCTATATATTCACAGTGTGGAAGTCCAGAAAGTTTGCTATCTAATATCAGACCTAAAAACTTATAATATACATACACAGGAGGAGGAAGACGCATCCTAGAAAAAAGTACAACAGTACTTTTTGCGGTAGACAGCTCAAGACCATTGTTATCCATCCATTTCTTTAAAAGAGTGAGACCCGATGACAATGAATCACAGGCCGTTGTGACAGAGTTATTTGGGCAATACAACAGAAGATCATCAGCATATTGGAGCACTTTCACTTCATTATTTAGAGAAGATTCAAGATCGTAAGTATAAATGTCATAAAGTAAAGGACTAAGAACTGAACCTTGAGGGAGACCTCTCCACACGACTCTAGATTCACAAGAATCCTCGTGAGTAAGTTTTATATACCTCTCAGATAATATATTTAAAATTAGATTTACAAGCATTATAGGCACATTTAACTGCAGAAGTTTATATTTCAACATAGAAATTACAACGTTATCGTAAGCCGAAGTGATATCCAGAAAAGCTGATACTATGGAGTGATTGGAAGAAAATGCTAATCTAATGTCAGTGATAAAGATACTTAGACTATCAAGGGTACTTTTACCACGCCTAAAACCAAATTGACTTTCGCTTAATATTTTCTTACTTTCTATAAACCATTCTAATCTATTTTTAGCTAAGTGTTCCGAGACCTTTAACATTACAGATGACAAGGCTATTGGTCGATAAGATGAGCAGTCAGAAGGACTTTTGTTGGGTTTCAAAATTGGTAGGATATCTTGCGATTTCCAAGAAATGGGAACCTTACCAGAAACCACAATTTGATTAATTAATTTTAAGTAATATAAAAGAGATAAATCACTCATATTAGCCAGAAAAGAGTAAGGTATACCATCTGCACCCGGGGCAGAGTCTTTGATTTGGTACAAAACACCTTTTAGCTCTTCTAGGGTAAATGGATTATCGAGTACGCAGGGAGAATCTGATAATGTGTAAGGCATATGATACGCAGATATATTATCTGGGACGTATGGGGGAGCTAATTTATCTAAAAAACTATTTCTTAATTGAGGTGGAAGGCATGCAGTAACCGGTTCAGAGAAAGCTGATCTGAATCTTCTTATGTTGCGCCAAACAACAGAAGGTTTAACATTTGGTGATATGGAAAGACAAAATGATCTCCAGCCCTCAAACTTCTTTTTTTTAATAACTTTTTGGTGTCTGAAATTACTTCACATAAAATGTCAAAATTTTCTTCGGTAGAATTTTCAAAGTAGAACAGTTCACACTGCTTTCTTTTGTGTATAGCATCTGTGCAATCCCTATCCCACCATGGTGGCAATGGGATTTTGCTGTGTGGATTTTCATGAGGGAAAAGATTATCTGCAGTTTTTATCATGGCATCTGATAAAGCATCAGCACAAGCCTGTTCATTCCCACTTTGAATTTCAGGAAGGCTAGAAACAATCTTATCCAAGTGTTCCCAATACGTATGCCAGTTTATATCGATTAGTTTATACTTCAACCGCGGTGGGCGACTGGAATAAGATTTTTGGCTGGATGGAAATTTTAAAACTATGGGAAAATGATCACTACCATAAGTAGAAGGCATAACTTCCCAACTCAAATGCGAGGCTAGTTTATTAGTGCATAGTGACAGGTCAGGTGCACTGGCACCTTCATTTGGAGATGTGCGTCGAGTTGGCGACCCAGTGTTTAAAATACAAAGATTAATATTATCTAACATATCTAATAAAGTACTACCATAACTATTTGTTGTAGCACTACCCCATACTTCATGTTGAGAATTAAAATCCCCTAAAACTACACTCGGGAGCAATAAAATCGCACACCCCAGATTTTAACAAAAAAAGCTGGATTTTCTTATTATAATTGTTAAAAAATTATTAAATTGCAATGGATACTTATAGATTATTTCATTACCTTTCCAACGATACCACTGAAGTGCATGTAAGATGCTCAGAAGGTTCTTTCAGGAGATAAAATGAAACTTGCATGTAAAGTTGTGATTATTGCATTTAGCGGACAGGACATTGAATTGAAACAAATCAATAAATTTTCAATAAAATCTTTATTAATATGGAGTGTTACCCCCTCTAGCTCTAATTACGGCTCTTAAACGGTTTTTCATCGACCGTATTAACTTAATTATGAACTCTTGTGGTATACCGTTCCACTCTTCTTCAATGGCTGATTGCAGCGCTTGGAGATGTGTGGGAGCTGGACTTCTTGCTCGAACACGCCTTTTCAGCTCATCCCATACATGCTCGATAGGATTGAGATCAGGACTACGAGCTGGCCACTCCATCACGTTAATACTGACGTCTTCCAGGTAATCGCGAACTGTCCTAGCAACATGTGGCCTGGCATTATCATGCATAAGTAGGAATTCTTCCCCCATAAGCCACGAAATCGGCCTAACATGATGTTCGAGGACTTCTTCCACGTATCGCTGGGCTGTTAATCCTCTCGATCTAGGGCCAGAATTGGCCCCAGTAATGAAGACAATGTCGGTTTTAGAATCGAGCATTATGCCACCCCAAAACATACACGATCCACCGCCATAAGCGACACGTTCGCTAATGCAGCATTGTGAAAATCGCTCTGATGACCTTCTATAGACTCTTGAGCGTCCATCGTGGCCATGTAAAGTCATTCTACACTCATCGGAAAACATAACTGCCCTCCACTGATCGAACGTCCAATTTAAATGCTCTCGGGCAAATTGAAGCCGGGCTTGTCGGTGGGCTGTGGTCAATTTCGGACCATTTGCGGGTCGATGTGCAGTCAACCCAGCTTCAGACAATCGTCTTCTGACCGTCCACCGACTTATGCTGACATTGCGTACTTCTCGAAGCTGTTGTCCTAGCTCAACCGCGTTCAGATGTCGATTTCGCAAAGATCTTGTCACTAGAAAGCGGTCATCACGGTCTGATGTAGTACGATGGCGGCCTGATCCTGGTCGCCGAATATAGCCTCCAGTTTCTCGAAACCTCTGGTACACACGTCGAACTGAATATCGACTTAAATTCAACTGTCGAGCGACTTGACTTTGGTTTTGCCCAGCTTCCAACAAGGCTATAACTTGAGCAGCCTCTGCAGGTGTCGTGTCCATGTTTTTCAAAGTTTTCCGTATGTATTCACAAGAGGGGTTATCACGTTAGAACTCAGTGCACAAATGATTTTAAAAAACCTTTAACTGACCCTTTTATACCTGCGACAAGGGGCGCAAGTAGTGCCTACCTGAAACGAGTTAATTCGAGGAATTTTGTTGTTTTGATGTTTTTGCGCGTAACTTCCAGGAAAATGAATTTCTTTTTACATGACATTTTAAACAAAGTGTGTATTTTTATTAAAAATACCTTTCATTTACTTAAACCAAAGAGTTTTAAGAATATCCACTGTTTTTGGTCAAAATCTAGGGTGTGCGATTTTATTGCTCTCAAGTGTATAAATGGTTTGGGAAGAAGAGATAAAATATTTACAAGTTTGTTAAAGATTGAAGAAGAAGGACGAGGAATATATACAGAAACGAAACATATACTATCTACAACAGCTGCAATTATGGAGAATGAATTATTATGAGATGGGAGTGAGAAAAGTGAAAATGAATGATGATGCCTAATGAGTAAGGTTACACCGCCATACCCATCAGAACGGTCTTCCCTAAGACAGGCGTACCCAGGGATCTTAAACAAAGACCCTGGTTTAAGCCATGTCTCTTGTAGGGCAATAATGATAGGTTTTAAATTATTGACAAGATGTATTATAACGGATTTTTTATTAATTGCGCTTCGACAATTCCATTGTATTGCCTTGGCTTTGTATTCCATTATGAATATTCTTTTCAGAAACTGGATTAATTACAGTGGCAGCAATGGTCGGTGAGAGGTGTTGTGTCTGGGTTAAAGATTTAATTAGTGCTATGATTTCTCATTTACTGAAGCTGATGATAGATCATCTCTGGGGATGAGAGCACAACCATCTTTTGGTTGAGGCAGACCCCTAGTGAGTTCTTGATGGAATTGCTGATCATAACCTTTTGAAAACTGAGGGGGGGAACGTGGCTTAATAAATACAGTTTTTTTATAAGATGTTTTATTTTTTGTCGGAGAGTAATCTTGAGGAACAGAAGCATTTATATTGCTTGAAACTGTGAGAGAGGAAAGCAAAGCATCAGCATAAGAAATTTTGGAAATTGTAGGATGAAGTTTTGAGGCTTCAGCATATGATATGCAGGATTTGGCCATAGATTCCTTTATGTTTTTCTGCCTCTCATACTCTAAACATTTCTTGCTAGTGGCCTCATGGAAACCTTTACATAGACAACAATGCAGATTGTCCTCAGAGATGTTGCACCCATCCCCAGAGTGACCTTGACCACATTTGTAGCATCTAGGTGTAGATCTACATTGACTTTTAACGTGCCCATATCTACAACAATTATAGCACTGTATTGTAGGGTAAATGTATAGATCTACAGCTAATGAAGTGTAGCACATATACACCCGCTTTGGTAAAACTTGACCATCAAAAGTCAATATTACTGTTTCAGTGTTTTTAAACTCAGATTTGTCATCTACAACAGACTTGCGTTTAATTATTTATTATTACTCATTTATTTGCAGACCGAGGTCCATAGTGTTAGTAAATACATTAAAACTTATTAAACTATTGTTAGTAGGTACACATACAGAAACAAAAACAACTACACATAAATATTTTTAAATACACACTCATCCAACTCCGACCTGTGTGTGCAGTCTCACCCATCGGCCTAACATTGGACAGTCCCACCGATCGCTCAATGCTCTGAGTATGCTGTGGGAGCTGCCGCGTATTCTATGCCTTAGAGAGGCGCAACGCTTACTCATAATTGCGTAGAAATCATCGACTCTCGCATCGGCAAACATACCCGACGCGCTGCAGAACCGCGGCAGCCCAACAAGCATTCTGAATGCATTGTTGTACTGGATACGCAGAGCGTTGTATGCCCTCTGCGTATACTTAACCCACAGACTGCAGGTGTAGAATGACTGACAGTAGGCTCGAAAGAGGGTCATTTTGACGTTATGAGAACACCGTGCAAATCTGCGGGCCAACATATTACCACGGACAGACAACGCCCTGCGCTCCCTCTCTATATCCAGGTCATCACATAGGTCATCGGTGAGCCAGTGGCCCAGGTACTTAAATTTTGTAACACGTTTTAGGGGGGTATTTTCCAATAAAACATGAGGCACATTTACGTCACATTTGGTGCCAACTTTAAAAACCAGAAACTCACTCTTACTAACATTGTACCTTAGCCCATGAGCCACCGTGTAACTCTCACATATCTTCAAAAGTCGTCTCATCGCACTGATCGAAGGGCTCAGCAGGACCATGTCGTCCGCATAGCTGATGTTGTTGACTGCAACACCATCAACATGACAGCCGAGGCCAGTGCTGCCGAGCTCAACGATCAGCTTGTTAATGTACAAGTTAAATAGGCGTGGGGACGTGATTCCGCCCTGCCTCACTCCACATTTCAATTTATATTCATCTGAGAGTGTCCCTGCCCATCTAACATTATTTATTTGATTTTCATACCAAAACTTTAGCAGATAAGTAACTTCAGTTTCCACTTCACTCTCATTTCTCATCTTCTCCCATAAAAGGTCATAGGACACAAGGTCAAAAGCCTTGGAGAGATCTAGAAAGCACGCGTTTACAGCAGTACTTCTATCCGTATAGTACCGGACAGTTCGCTTAAGACACATAATGGCACTTTCTGTTGATAGTCTAGGCCTGAAACCAAACTGTGCATCATGAAGACTAATTCTTGGTGCCATGTATGTATCCAGCAAACTGTCCAATACCTTAGCAATAACCGTTGCGAGGGATATTGGCCTGTAGTTAGTGGGATCTGAAACATCACCGGTTTTATTTTTAACAATAGGTACGACTATAGTTCTCATAAGTGGGCTTGGCAAATAGGAGTGCCTTATACATAGGTTAAAGAACATAGCCAGTACTCTCGGCAAATGTGTTCCAGCATATCTTAGGTGCTCGACACTGAGGTGATCATGTCCTGGGGACTTACCTCTAACCATACTTTTAATGACCTTTGTGACATCTTTAGCAGAGAATTGCACACCCAACTTCATGCTCACGTCAGTGTCAGCCCCTGTTTCATTCACATTAACTGCCGGATTTGCTACGGGGTTCACTTTAAATTGGTTTACAAACATATTTGCAATGTGCGAAGGTTCATGTTTACCCCCAATACTTAATCCTCCTCAATTTTAAAATCTTTCCACAACCAATAGGGACTGAAATATTTTCGAGGACATCATCATCAGACCACTCCATGGAAACGCCTCTAACGACGCCCATGCGGGTCACCGAGAAAGTTGGAATGAAAGCTTTGAAATGTTCTTTTTCTAATAAGCTATTGGTAATAAAAGAGTTGGCGTCTAAGTATGTAGTAAAGGAAACAACCAGACGATTGCGACCAATTTTTTTTAAACTTCCGTTTACTATGCCTTTAAAAGAATTCCTCCTTAAAAACCTGCCAAATGAAATTGGGTTTAAGTAGCTATTATCGTTAGAAGCAGTTTGCTCTCTCTCTGTATATGTACAAGAAATGGTGCCGCATCGGAAGAATTGTATACCAATCTGGCTACCGAAACCGGTTTCTGTGGAGATACATTTGGTTTATAAACATGAGAACTAACAACAGACGCGCTATTTAAAGGATCAGTTTCCATGTCCACCACGCCACAACTGCAGTCGGACTGAGTTTTCGCGCCATTTTTGCGCCTTCTCTTATTGCATAGTTTGCAAAGGCTACGTGAGGATACCCTTTTTCTCTTTGTATTTGTACTGACGGCGGAGCCATCAGTGTCTGCTCCGGTGTCGTTATTCGACACTGTTACATAATGCCCAACTTCGGGCGGCAATGTTCCTCCGGGATCATCCGGAGGTTCCATATTATAAAAAGAAACTAAATAAAAAACTTACCAAATAGAATTTACACTAACACTATAACTAGACTACAAAATATTACGATAGAATATATACAAAAACTTAATCTAATCCAATATAAAAAATATTTTTCAACTTGAACAAAAGAAAACACGTCCGCCAAAGTTCAGGTTTCCCGCGCTTTTCTATCCATACATTTGGATACAGTTCTTTTAAGTTGTTATCTTTGATAAAATTTAAAACACAAATAGGAGTAACATTCTTATCAGGCAAAAAGGATATAAGACTTGTAAGTTCATCACACAACATGCAACCATCTTCGTCTGATTTAGAGTCTACAGTAAATTTTAACTGTAGATCACTACATAGCTTGATAAGCTCGGGTTTTTCAGGAATCTGTTTGATGTTGTACAAAAAAGACCAAAATTCCGAATACTCATTTAATTGTTCGAATCTTTCATTGACAGAAAGTAAGGCAGTGTCCAAAAGACAGTTGAAAAATTCAACCTCAATTTTTTTTTCTGGGGATGTAATAGGGTCATCCCGTGCAATTTCACCAGCTTGACGCTTAAGGCGATTCTCACACTGCCCCGCATGATGCAGCGTAGCTCGTGGATGCGTGTTCTTCCGTTGTTTGTAAGTATCTCCGTTTGTATGGAAAACACGCACAGTCCAACATCCACTCAGCTGTGGCGGCCATTTTGCGCGATTCGGCGCATCTGTGTCAGCACTTCGTGGGTGGTCCGCGCGATATCGGCGCGTGTATTTAAAATTACAATATCTCAAAAGTTTTGTATGGAAGCATATATAAAGCTTATATCTTTGGAATCGCAAAGAAATAAGCTAAACATAAAAATATGTATTAGACCAGTTTTAATTTATAATGTATAATTAATCCTAATTTGAAATCAGTTGAGCTATTATTTTCCCAGTTTATGGTACAAAAGTCGTTAAAATAGAAAAAATAAACAATAATTTTCCAAAACATTTATTTTCTTCCATTATATACATATGACTTCACATTAATTAGTAAAAATAAATACCCCTTGCCATACATTTTTTTTACAGAAACAAACTTTAAAAAAACGCCTCATTTAGGCGACCCGAACGGCGAGACAAAAAAAAGGTTAAGTTTATACTTACATTTCAAGAACACATTAAGTCAAGTGGTCCTGGTTATTGATTTATAATTAAGTATGGTAAACATTCTTATCATAAACTGAATTTTAGCAGTCACAAGTGTTTAGTTTATTAGAAATCGGACAATAAATCAAGCACTTGAAAATGAGACCGAAAAAGGTCCTCTCAAACATTGGGTCACAGAGTAAATTCTGATGTACCGATTTTAAATACAAATCAACATTCAACTATTTTATGAATGTAACAAATCGATAAGAACAATAAAAAAACATGCTACCTACAAAATTTTTTCAGAAAACGACAACCAAAGTGATCAATTTCACAAAAAAAACGGACTCCTAGAGATCGATCAACAGACAGGGGACAAAAAACATGCTAACATAGTATGGATACGACCAATTCTGTTACACCTGAACAAAAAATTTATGTCATAATAATTAAAATAAATAGTATTTCTTTTTATTTGAAATAGAGATATATATTAAAGTTATGATTCAAAAGTTAGAAAGGGGGGGGGGGAGGACATTATTTTCAACTTCTAAAATTCAACTCTGTAGTGCACAGGGGCAAAGGGTGGTTGGAGGTGGTAATGAAATAGGGAAGCCGCACCAAAAAAATACTGGGGGGGGTAATTTCTCAGTTCACCTTTAAGTACTGACTAAGAGACTGATAGTTTGAACATGTTTTCTCGAGGAATTCGGCAGATTATTAATATCTATAAAACCAACTTTATTTCATAAACTACTAGAATCTGAGAAAAGTTGGCACGGGAAACAAGTACACAAAGAGGAACAAGTAGAACGACTACAAAAGTGTGGTACAAAACAAAGAGAAAATATAAATATAAACTACAACATAGATATATATATATAATAAAAATATATATTAATGAATGAAAAATGAGATGAAACATATTTTACATATATTGTGTATTTAGGTACATATATTAAAAATTAAGAATGCATACTGAGGAAACAGGGCTCCATACATACAGTTTTAAGGCACCCAACACAGAACGTACTCACCTTTCTTTTACAAACAGAGCAAGACCGCCGCATGTGCTGATGTGTCCCTTTGGGATACACAGACAAGCGGTGGCTTACGCCTGCTTTGTTCTGTGTGGTGTTCGGTGCTGGCGCAATCTGCGGAGGGGAAGAATGTCTAGAAAGAAGAGATTTTATAAGGCTTATGCGGAAATTTCTATGGGAGTCGGAAGAACTGTGTTTAAAGATTATATATGCATTTAATACAGATACGTTAAGAAGGCGCTTAAATAATTTTTTGTACCACACTTTTGTACGTTTTCTTTCAATAGGGTACATGGCCAGAAGCTGGTCTTTTTTATCCACCCCACCCATCATGATATTGTAATCCAATATCAAGATGGGTTTGGTGGACTCTCTGGCTGTTTGTTGGCCGTTGCCATGGTATGTAGAGATCATAGCCACCCTATTCGTATCTCTCCATACCATGACGTCGACGTCCCCTGAGGTGAGACCAGTGATCTGGCCCTGTCGCATGTTCCTCTTAGTGAGGCTGTTTAGAGCCTGCGGGACAAATTTGCGGTCTGTCCGCAAAGTCCCCACACAGTCAAAGCCCAAAGACTTAAGTCTTCGAGCCAGACATGGGGACTGGTAAAAATTGTCCATCCATAGCGTGTACCCCTTGTGTTCCAAACCTTGGACTAGTTTTAGAACTAAGGCCGGGGTAGTCGCGTCCAGTGGACTTTCGTAGTGCTGGGGCTGAGACCTTTTATGAGCGTGAATCTCAAACCGCCATAGGTAGCCGGTTTGAGATTCACAAATCTCATAAGTTTTTATACCCCTATTAGCAGCTTTATTGGGTATCAGCTGGCAAATCTCCAACCACCCTTTCCACATGAGCAGACTTTCATCCAGGGCAAGGTTTTGCCCTGGAGTATACATCTCCTGAAATTTTTTGTTCAGGTGTAAGAGAATTGGGTTAATCTTAAATAACCTTGCCTCGGAGTATTCCAGGTCTAGCGCACACATGTCATCATTGTTATTGAAATGAAGGCATTTGCTTAGCATTATAAATCGGTCGATAGACATGTGTGCGCTAAAACCCGGAGTATAGAATACGTCAGGGGTGGCACTCCAGTATTCCTCCAACCGCGACTTCACCACAACCCCCATGGCGAGAATTAGGCCGAAATAAACATATAGTTCGTCGGCCGTGGTGTCATGCCAACGGGTAATGCGGCTTCTGGGGAAAAGTTCACTGTTTTGAAACATCTGGGATGCCACCTGCTGAGCGTATCTATTTGTCTCCGAGGCAATGTGCTCCATAATTTGCCGATCCCATATTTCAATAAAAATGTCATATGGGTCGGCATGTGGAGTTGTCGGACCGACATTAATCATGGAGAAAATTTCCCGTCTCGATTCAGGTGAGAGAGGAGGGTTCGGAAATTCTCTCCAGTTAAATTGGAGGAGACCCCATGGCTGCTCCGTCGCCGTAACGGGGACATCGGCGCCATCGGCGGGCCCAAGTCCACTGGCAGGTGTGGTGTGACTAGTCAGTACTGAGTCTCCGGCATTGTCTACATCAACATCTTGATCCAAGGGTGTATCCATAAAGCTCCGATACACCCTTGGAATAACTGGAGCTGCAATTTCCCCTTCCTCATCACTATTGTCGGAGCCGTCACTTCCTGTAACAAATACCAGATCGGTTTCAGCTCTGGTGGGAACTTGACATTTTTGGAATGATTAGAAAATAATAGTAAAATTGTAGGTAGGCACTTACCAAAGTTAATGAGGTCGGAGATATATTCATCTCGCAGATGCTGAGAACGACGAGGTGGAGGTGGAGATGGATGCGGCACCGGAGAAGTGGGTACAGAGCTCGAAGCTGTATCCGAATCCCCACATTCCAGAAACCTGATGAAGGAACAGGGTTGTAGCACTCATAATCTTAAAATCTGTAAAACATACTTGTAGTGACTTACATTGCCGGCGAAGGCACCGAATATGATGCCGGTGACGATGGTGCTACCGATGGCGACGGGGGCGCAATCGATAATAACGGTGGTGGTTGGAGATTTGATCTAGAAAGAAATTATACATAGAGAAGAAAGATCCCGACGAATTGAGAACTTCTGTCTTTTGGGAAGTCGGTTGAAATTTAAAACTTGTGAGTAATATGTATAACCAAGTGGGAGTTACTGCCCCCACCGGGATAAAATATAGCCTATGTTACTCGCAGATAATATAGCTTTCTAATGGTGAAAGAATATTTAAAATCGGTCCAGTAGTTTTTGAGTTTATCCATTACAACCAAACAAACAGTTTTCTTCTTTATAATATTAGTATAGATAACACACCTAATCACGCAAAAGTACTTACGGTTGCCATCTGCGCATCTTTTTGGGATGCAAAGCAGTTTGCAGACCCCGACCTTCCGGCAGCTCTTCTATATTGGGTATCATGAGGCTAAAAATCACAAGATTCAATTAATTTAACCACAATGTTTTTTGAAAAAAAAAAAAAGCAAAAAAGCTAACTCGTCAATAGAGTGGGGTCCTGGTCGCTCGTGACGGACATTGGAGAGGCCTCCACGACCCCTGCCACGCCGGCTAGGGCCACCTCGATCAGCAACTTCAACCACATGCACCACATGCACCACATCCGCCACCGTTTCCAGTAAACCCGAACCTGAACCACCTCGTCCACCTCGCACAAGCACACCTCTTCCACGTCTAAGACCGCGCATGCGAGGACGTCTTGTTTCACTTAGAACATAAAAATAAATTCCAAGCAAATTAATGATTTTTAAAGCAGAAACTCGCAAATAAATAAAAGCAACAAAACGAAAAACATAAATAAATTTAAAAAGTTAAAAGTTTTTTATTTTTGGCTTTTCAGTGACAAGCATAGTTGTCACTATCCTCATTTGTGGAAAGTTCTCATCAATACGAATAATATAAGCCCAAACACGAGGTAGTTTACATATTCAGTTGTCGAGTTCCCTCGACCTTCTCCGGTCTCCATCATCAGGTCAGCTCCAAACCTTCACAGGTGCAAAGGTCTCGTCAATACAAATAATATAACCCCAAACACGAGGTACTTTACATATTCTGTTGTCGAGTTCCCTCGACCTTCTCTCGTCTCCATCATCAGGTCAGCTCCAAACCTTCACAGTTGTGTAGTGTTATTAGATGTACACCTCATTGTCAAGTTTTTAATCTATGCATGCCTAAAATTTTTGAAAGTTGCCCTCGATTTCTCAGGGTTTCCATCATCAGATCCTGACCTGGTGATTATGGGACCACCTGGAAGGTATACCCTATCAAATAAAAAAAAAAAATTGAAAATCGGTTCAGGCGTCTTCGAGTAATCGGTGAACATACATAAAAAATAATTTAAAAAAAAAACATCCCGACGAATTGAGAACCTCCTCCTTTTTGGGAAGTCGGTTAAAAATCATCCATCACCAAACAATAAAAAAAAAATCTTATCATGCCAAAATTATATCTTGTGAGGTCTTATCCATACTTGTCGATCTTCGGGACAAAAATGACGTCTAGTGTCATTGACCTCAAATTCCGTATCTGTTGATCGAGCTCCTGGAGTCCGCTTAGGTTATGTATGTTTTAATTTGAACACTATACAAAATCTATGCGGTATTTTTATAATAAAAGCTTAGAAACAATTAAAATATACTTCACAAATCAATTTTTAACTATAGTTTATCAATATTTTTGTTTATAATATCAGTTACAAGTAAAAATGTACGGGCATGGCGCCCAAATTGGCAATATGTTTTTGTTGAAATAACAATTTATGCACAAAATATTTATCGAATACACAATCTATGAACTAAAAACTGTATGATTATTACTTACCCATTCATTTTGTAATGCAACACACACAATACACATCAGAAAACTAGTAAAACCGATATTTTATAACCGCCGGTCAGCGCGCGAAAACAAAACTGGGAGACTACTTTTTAAACGTCTAGTATCTGTCACAAGTGCGTTCCAGAGACTTAAAATGTGAATATATGCATAGTTCTTGTTCTGTTTCATACACTTTGTGCAAGTTAGAGCAGGAAAAGTACAGAGTTACGTCATTAAACGATAAAATAAAGCGACGGGTCGCAGCGGACTCCAGGAGCTCTGTACACAGATGCGCGCTTTTTGACAGAGAGCTCCTGGAGTCCGTTCAACAGTCGAGGGGACATACTGAAAATGCATCCACGCGCGTTCATGCGGATCACGCGCATACACGCGGAGAAACATGCACCCCCGCGCGTTTTGTGTTTGAAAATGGATCTCGATGAGAGCCGTCATGCTTGAATCTACAAAACGTACCTACGCGCGTGGGTGCCCAAAAAACCCGCACGATGATGCAGATCTGGACTCCCGCAGGAACGCGCGTAGGTGCGTCGACACGCAATATGCAGCATGATGCGGGGCAGTGTGAAGATCGCCTAACACGTCTAATTCTTGTTGTAGCTCGAAACACAGGCTCAATTTCCAGTTCTGCGGCCAACTCCTTCGCAGTTAAAATTGCACTTTTAAAACCTGTATTTCTGTAGTCTTCCAAGAAATTGCAGCACCTTTTCAACATTTCTGTACATTTGCTAATATCCATGTCTTTTGACTGAAGAGATTTACTGACAATATTTATTTGGAAAAGTATGTCGTACCAAACAACTAATGAAACAATAAAGCTGATATCTTTAAGCTGTTCGGCTAAAGTTGTAGCCTCATGAGACACTTGAACGTCAGTTTTTTGAGATTTTCGTCCTGGCTACGGCTTGTGCGAGCGTCAGCCTCCGTCCTGAAGTTCGTTGACAAGCTGAAAATCAAAGCAGTATCTGGTAGTGGTTATACTGTGGAGTTGATGGAGCGCGCAGAGCGACTGCTGTTGAAACACTCACAAGCGGAATCATTTGCTAAGGATTTAGCTGCAATTAAAAAAGGTAAGGCATTAGCTAAGAATAGTCGTTTACTTACCGTGTCACCTTTTCTGGACGAGTACGGCTTACTTAGCGTGGGCGGTCGGATTGATGCTGCTGCTGACGTTGACCTGGAAGTAAAAAGACCTATAATATTAGACGGCCGGCACCCTGTAACCAGGAAACCGTTGTGAATCTGCTGAGAGAAAGGTACTGGATAGTGCGACTCAGACCAACAGTGAAAACTGTGGTGTCACAGTGCATGCTGTGTCGAATTAGCAAGTATAAGCCACTTGTTCCGCGTATGTGTGACTTACCTAGAGCACGTGTTGCACATCATCAGCGACCATTCACGCACTGTGGCCTGGATCTCTTCGGACCAATGGAGGTAACGATCGGTAAAAGAAGAGAAAAGAGGTACGGAGCGCTTTTTACCTGTCTTACAGTACGTGCTGTCCACGTCGAAGTTGTTGCTTCTCTTACGACAGATTCATTGATAATGGCCGTGCGCAGGATGGCAGCCCGGCGTGGCTGGCCGCGCCACCTGTATTCTGACAACGGCACAAATTTAAGAGGTGCTGACGAGGAACTGCGTCTATCCATGGCATGCGTCTATCATAGATGTATCTAGAGACTAATAAACCAGTTGGCTTCTAACAGCGCGTTGTTTTAGTCGTCTCCGCGTACAGACATAACTCTACAACAACAAAGCTGCTCTCTAATCAGTTCCTATACTGACGCCAGTTAGCAGGATTAAAAGATATTGCAAGAATGCCAAGAGGAAAGTCGATGTTGATTATCCCAATACTGTGAAAGAGTATAACAAGAATATGGGCGGTGTAGGCTTGGCCGACATGTTGATCGCCTTGTATAGAACTCCGTTCAGGAGTTGCACTGGTAAATGGCGATGTTGGCACAAATTATTGATATTTGCGTCGACAATGCGTAGATCCTGTATCGCAAACACGCAAACCCTGCCCCTAAATGCATGCGACTGAAAGATTTCCGCTACGAAGTGTACCACAGTTTGATCAGCACAAACAAAGGTGTTACCCATAAGAAAACGGATGAAAGCACGATCAGGCACCTTTGTAAAACAAGACCGTCAGTGAAGGAAGAAGGTCGTTGTATGTACTGCAATAAAAAAAAACTACGGTTTACTGCCTGAAATGTGATACACGCCTTTGTTTTGTGACGGGCGAAAATCCTCGCAACTGTTTTTTGAGCTATCATGTTAAATAATACAGGCCCTTACAATTTCTTTGTACTTCAATAATAAAAAGGCTTTTTAAACGGTTTTGTTTAGCGTATTTATTTGTTTGTTTATTTATTTGGGTCAAAATTAGAAATTGAAATTTAAGTACCTTCCTGTTGTCAGATTGATCTGAAATACTGATGACAATGCAATATAATAATATCAATAACATTGTAAATCTAAGATGGCCGCCGGTACAAAATGGCGGATTACATATTTTTCCACAATCCCCTCAATACGGGTATCAATTGAAAGGGCTACACAAGTAGAATACTGTGATTATGACAAAATTAAAAATGGATGGCCATCACCACTGTTGTTGCTTTATCTGGCTCAATAGGCATTGATTTTCTGTCTCGACATACGAGTGAAATTCTTGAAATGTCCACTAATCTCTTGAGACTATGAGACATCCATTACTAAATTGTTAGAACGATTTCTATCTTTGAAAATTTCACTTTGCCAAAATTGACGTGGGCTTTTATAATGAGGGTTTTCGATATTTTTTCTGCCGCCAGGCGGCGCTTCGTATGCGTGAGGTCCAAACAGCTGTCAGATAGCACAGATTCTTACCGAACGTATTATTATTTTAGTAAAATTTTATGTATTTGGAAGTGTTATTGATTTTATTATGGATTACGGCCAAAGAAAGGTTGCCGAACTGAAGATTGAGCTCAAAAAGAGAGGAGCAAAAGTTACTGGTACTAAAGAAAAGCTCATTGAAAGGTAAACATAATCTACTTCTATTTGTTTCCACAATTTGATTGATTTTTTTAAACTATTAAATTGAAGTTATTTGTGTTTTAGTGAGTTGTTGTTGATTAATGTATATTATATATTCCAGGCTAAATGACTATGACAGAAACAACAGCTTCAAATCAAATAAAAATGATAATTCTAATCTCTCAAGTGAGATTAATTATGTAATAGAATGGCCAGAAGAAAAGTTATACAAAAGTGTGGATTCAACAACAGTTTTACCCAATTTTGACATTATTAACATAAATACGTATTTCCTTGAATTGTATAAAGACGGCATAGGAATGTCAGATTATTCTGCAGTGCACAGAAGAGGTTATAATATGCTGCAAAATAACTACCTACTCGCATTAGTGACCGCAAATACTAGTACACATATATTTTTCAAAGGTCAAGTCCATTCTGAAAATACAAAAGCCCTCACTTATTTTGCTTCAATTGCCATATGTAATGGAAGTGGATTTATTATACAATCGGTGTGTGAATGTGTAGCAGGGAAAGGACCAAAAGCCATTTGCAAGCATGTGTCAGTTTTGTGCTATGCTATACTCAAATTCCGAGAGCAGAATAAATGGTTCATTAAAATGACTCCAACACAAAAAAAACAAGTATGGCATGTACCTAAAAAAAATAAACTTGATGTTTCGCCGAAAAAAGCAGAGAACCTTTCATATGAAATAGCAGAATATAATGTTTGCAAAAAAAATAAAAGAAGTACGTGCTATGATCCAAGACCACAGTCCTCTATCAGTCAGGGAAAAGAATGGGCTGCAACAGTTAGAAATAAAGTCATTAACTACTGCTCATTGTCACAAAAAAGAATAGGATTATGTGGAATTTTGGACAGTGCTAACATGCAAGATGTGATACATGACCATGATTACCTACCTTTTCCTTTACATCATCAACTTATTGTTAATAAAATATCTGTAAGCCATTTATTCCAGATGAATTTATTCATTATAGTAGCTACGACTTGTACAATCTTATTGACTGTACTGTTGCAAGCGAGGTGGTGAATCGTTGGAGTAAATTTATCTCTTCGAATGGCTACAAGCCACTGTTTTAATCGGCTTTTATCTTTTGTAGGGAACTTATGTCCTCCTTTTTTATTTGCACACATAGGCACTGCACAACACTGTGGCATTTGGAAAACAATATTCCGTTTGTAACGTTTTTAAGAATAAATAAAAATAAACCAAAAAAATGATCGAAAAATATAAATCGTGTATGTGTTTTGACAGGTACCTGGACCTGACGCGTCGGTGCTGCCACCTCGTGGACGCCATTTTAGAAAACCCTCATTATCTAAAATATTATACATGAATATGAACGCAGCACTAGCCAACATTTGAGACATGTTGTCGGCGTGACGTCGTTGCGAGCACTTCGGATCCGGCAGCTCGTAGCTAGATACGCGGAGGACCGTGGACGAGCCGTACCCACTTGCAGGTTGATACCGTATCTGATACGTTACGTGCTACACTTCTAAGTGAGTACCCAACTTCATAATAATGCAACAAAAATACAAGCGTTAAGTTATTATACTGCCCGTTGTAAAAGGAAATAAATTCTTTAAAAATGAAATATTACTTACGAGTATCATTTGTGTGATAGATTTTGAAGAACGATTTTCTTATGTTGAAGAATGATTGTTACTTATTTTGTGAAGTTAATTCCTATGTGTATGTTTCGAAATCTAGATTTCCTTTGACAAAATTAGAATTTGATCTTGTCATCGAATTTTTGCGATGGTAACTCAGTCCATACAAAATCAAATGGCGGGTGACGAAGAACGCTTAAAAATATTCTTTACAGGTGGTGCTGGTGTCGGTAAGACGTTTCTACTAAGCACCCATAACCAGAGCCATCCGTATCATAAATGATCTACATATTAACATTGATGTTTTTACATGTTGTTTTGGTGAATTCGCAAAGGAATTATTATTTATTTTATGTTACAAACATAATAGTATTTAATTTTAACTTTAGTGGAATACCCAGACGTAATAACGTAATTGTAAATAATTTAGTTTTTAAATAGTTTTTAGTTCTTAGCTGTCGTATTAGGATAAGAGATCCTGTAAAGATAGTTTAAGGTATTTTTAAAATTAATAAATTAAATAAATCTACTAAAGGACAATGCCTAAAATCGTCCCCACCCACCAACAGAATTTAAAGTAGTGTCATTGGATGCGCCTCATTTAATAGATCATTTCTTATTATGGAGACATATTCCAAAAGTATGGGGTTTAGGAACTATAAGACAGTTTATTATCCTTAATAATCAATTAACTTCAAGTTTGTTAACCAATTACTCGGAGTAGGGTGGACCGATTTTGATGTTTTTATTTTTATTTTAAAGAATCTATCTCAAAGTTATTATGTTTCACAGGTTTATTCGACGCGATTTATTGTTTACATGTTGTACAAGTATCTCCATTCACTGGCCTTCCACACAGATTTTTAAATTAGTCTATGGATTTTTTGTTGGTAACACAGGGAAAATAAATAAAATTGTATATGGTAACATTCTACCCACTCATTATTCACTTCCATCGACGGAGCTTCATTCTGTGTTTCTGTCTGCTGGCCTTCGCACGTCTCTTCCCGATCCAGTAATACTCTAAAGATGGGAAAAAGGAAACACGAGAGAAGTGATGAAGACATCATGCAAAAATAAGAAAATTGAAGAACGCGTTGCGGGAGAGGAAGGTTACGTTCGAATCGGACGATGATTTAAACTGTAAGTTATTTATACTTTTATTGGTTCAATACCGTGATACGTACTGCTAGTTTTGGGCTACTACTGTCACATAAATTGAGCTAATACATATAACGATACGTACTGCTACTAGGGCTGTTACTATCGTAACAAAATGTAAAACTAAATTAAAAATACGTTATTTTTTAAATAATCGTATATTTTTTCTTCGCTACAGTTCCGACACGACAGCAAGAGGACATATCCGTCGAGGTGTCACCACGTGATATACACGTGGGCTCGGCATATGTAGAAGATGACATCGAAATACTGGATATGCCATCGTTGTCACCAACGCACGTGTCGAACCCTCAATCAACACCGCCTGAGCCGCCAACGTCTCAGCCGGAGCCTGAGCAGCCGCCACTAGAAAATCTAACCTCAACCACAGTACCAGGTTCATCATTAGATACCCAGCCTGAAATGATTGAGGAGACTGAACTGGAAGAGGACATATTGTTGTTATTGGGTGATGCTCCCAAAACTGAGACTCCAAGGGGTCCAGCTATTCACAAAGATATTGCCAGTCGATGGCACTTAATTCTAGCCAATGGACTTGTTAAAGATTCCAAAGACAACATTTGTAGAGATTATAATGCTCCTAGTACCTGCGATTTACTGTTAACACCATTACTAAATCCTGAAGTTAAAGCGGCTCTGCCAGAAGCTCTCGTTAAAAGAGATGCGATTCTCCAAAATAGGCAAAAGCAACTGGGGGTAGCTTTGTCAGCATTAGCAACATTAACTGACATGATCATTTCCAACGAACTGTCCAGACAAAAGCTGCTCAAGCCACTGAGTGACGCTTCGCGTATTTTATGTGATAGTCACTATCAGGAAACAAGGACGCGGCGAAACTTTATAATTACGTCAATAAATCACAAGCTGAAAAATACTCTGACAGAAGCTACAAGAGATTCAATGCTTTTTGGTGAAAAGGACAATGCTCAAAAAAAACCCAAGCCCGGCGCAAACGAAAAGTAACTCAAATTATAGGTAATAATAAGTAATGAAATACTGCATAGGAGGCATCATCGAAATCAATGGCTATATGTGTGAAATTGCTATTTGATTTTTAAAGGGGTAACATGAGCAGCTGGGGCTTATAGTTTAATTAAAGTGCTATCTGATATAACAAACAAGTAATATGGCAAGTAAGCCCGCCAGATGTTCAAAGGCGGGCCCCGTCAACCTCTGTGGCCGTCACCCAGCGGCCACAGCAAACTCCACTAAGAGAGGCGCGCGCAACACAACGCCACCGTCTCGAGGCCTGTTTCTGATCGGACGACAGACGCCCCTAGTCTGTCGCCCGCAGGCCGCGCCCTATGGTGGCCGGAGATCAGCCACCCTGCGACGCCCACCACGTCTGCTGCGGGCGGGGAGAGAGGAAGCAGTTTCTCTCTCCCTTTCCGCCGCCTCCTTTAAAACCATCACATCCTCACAAAAGGAGGCGACGGCGTTCCACCCTTCTTCGCTGCCGACCATGCAGGACACGACAGCCGGCAGCGAATGCAACGCAAGCCTTGTCTAAACCGGGTTAACTTCACTTTAGCAGTGTTCCTTTACACCTAAATTCTTTATACGAGGGAAAATGGCAGGAATGGCATATCAGGATATTACTGCTCCTGTATTCATGGGTGGAGGACATTGGGCTGCAGCGCCCACGTCATCGCCTCATTTACATTACTTAGGGTGGGCTAGACATGAGGAACAGTTCGCCCATACCGCAACATTTTTGGATCATGTCGTGTTAGAAATAAAGAATCGATGACTTTTAGAAGTTATTATTAAAATGAAAAGTACATTCATATCGTGTTTTAGTTCTATCATCCTATTATCTTGTAAAAGTAAGTAGAATAGTGGAGAAGTTGCCCTAAACATGTCATTATGTACACTCTTAAACCACAACTGTATCTGTTTGCTGTTCCTTTTACTTGTGAGAGTAAAAACGTCTTTTTTTAAATTGTCTAATGTATTTTAATCAACTTCCGGTTTATGAAAGTATTGTATTTGATTTCTTGTTACCCCCACTTACTACTGAATCGTAGTATAAAAGTGGGGCGCACACGTGTCGACGGATCAGAAGTTGTTCGACTGCGGACACGGCACAATAGTGCTCTGAACTGTCAGGTAATGTTGCTTATTTATATTTGTACTGTCGAATTGCTGTTCTACCGCCTATTTATTTTATGCCTAATTATTCGCTGTGATTAGTAAATGTGTTTATTTAAGTTAATTAATTTAATAAATTGTTATGAATATTTAAATTGTCCTTTTTTTATTACTTTTACCGTTGGTTAGTTCTAGTTTCTCCCACATCAGAAGTGGGATACAAAAAAAAACAAAAAAAAAAAAAACATAAACTACGCCTACGAATGTTTGATTTTCAGGTCTTTCAAGATGAACGCTGATGATTCAACAACGGCCGATGCTGAGCTGCCCTATGGCGTGACAGATGCCACACCGCCACCGCCTGTGTTTCAACGGCGGGTTACTTCTGGGAGCTCATCACCAATTTTGGGCCACAGAAATGCTTCTCAAGTGAACGGCGGTACAGTTCCAGGTGGATCAACGGATGGTCGCAACACAAGGACAGTAGAGTTTGTACCAATAAACTATATGCAAAACATGATGCAGGAAATGATGACGCAATTAATCCGTACCACCGCACAGGCTTTCAATCCACCAAGTGTGCGGCCTACTCCGCGGATGCGAAGTCTTGAACACATTTATGTCCCTGCATTTGACCCCGATGATCGGACCGATACTGTACAAGTTTGGTGCCGAAATATTGAAGATCTTAAAACCGAATATGAGCTTACGGATCGCGAAATTTTGAATCTGACTCGAAAGAATTTGCGTGGACGAGCCGCTGAATGGGCACGTCGCAATTATTCATCTTTAACTAGCTGGTCTGAACTCAAAACAGGTTTAATTGAAACATTTGCAGATGAAGCCCGCTACTACGATGATCTGATGCAGTTCATGGAATACACCAGTGAGCAAGCCAGCAGCCTAGCTGAGTACGCAACTCGAAAATGGGAGCTAGCAAAGAAGGCGATTGGCGTGGAGATGACTGAGCAACGTCTCGTCGAAGCAGTTATTTCGGGTATGTCTGACTTCCGTATTCGCTCTGATTTGCTTCGACTTACACCAAAAAGTTTGCCACAGCTAATCCAAAGTCTTAATTCATATAAGCGTAAACGGCCTGGGAAGGAGTCTGATCACATTGTTCCATCTAAGCGTTTTAAAAACTTTCCTAGTTCCGATATGGCATCTAGGCGTTGCCACAAATGTCACAAATTAGGTCACTTACAGAAAGATTGCCGCTCAAGCTCAACTAATCGCGGCCCTCAAAAGAATTCAGCATCTACTTCTGACAGTTCCAAATCTACTGAATCAAAGCTCCCTAGAAATAACACCTGTACATTTTGTAACAGAAAGGGGCATAATTTTGAAAACTGTTTTCAACGCTTGAACAAAAACGCGAGGGATGAAAAGCCGTCACATGTTAATAGTTTAGTTTTGAGCAATAAAAACTTGCATACAATCAAAATTGAAAACCGCGATTATTCGTGCCTTATAGATAGTGGTGCAGAATGCTCTCTTATGCGCGAAACTATAGGCGATTCTATTAAAGGTAGGATCATATATAAAACTCTCATTTTGCGAGGCGTTGGAGACAATTCTTTTCGTTCGTCACGTACCAAATTGTGTATGGTGTGTATTGATGGCCTCAATATTGAGTTAGAATTTGTTCTAGTTCCCGATAGATACATACAGTACGATGTTTTACTTGGTCAGAATCTTTTTGATATCCCGGGAATTCAGGTCACTTTTTCAAAGGATTTCGTTAAAGTCTGTCGTAATGCTTATAATATTAATTGTATTCAAAAAAAATTTGATCTTGACATGGTTGATGTTAACCCTGATATAAGTCCCGAAATTAAAATTCAATTACATAATTTGCTACAATCTTATTCTGAGATGTTCACGTTAGGCAATGCAGTTTCGCAAGTAACTACAGGTGAACTAACTATTCGTTTAAAGAACCCAGAAAAAATAGTTCAGAGAAAACCTTACAGATTGGCTCCAGCCGAACGTGAACATGTCAAGAAGTTGATTAAAGACCTAAAAGATAATAACATTATTCAAGATAGTAATTCGCCATTTGCGAGCCCCATATTACTAGTACGAAAAAAGGATGGTAGCGACAGAATGTGTGTTGACTATAGAGAATTAAATAGCAACACCGTCCGTGACCACTTTCCACTTCCCATTATTGATGACCATATTAGTAAATTATCTGGAGCTAAATACTTTTCCGTGTTAGATATGGCGGCTGGGTTTCACCAAATCCCAATAGCTAAAGACTCCATAGAAAAAACTGCCTTCGTCACTCCTGACGGGCAATATGAATTCCTACGTATGCCATTTGGGCTATGTAACGCACCTTCTGTTTTTCAAAGGGCCATCAATACAGCACTTAAACAATTTGTAGACGATTTTGTTTTGATTTACATTGATGACGTAGTTATTTATTCAGAAACAGTCGAGCAAGGCATCGAACGTTTAAGGGTAGTCCTAGATGCCCTTCAAAAAACGGGTTTTTCTCTTAATGTTAAGAAATGCAAGTTTCTGCAAAATGAGATCGAATATTTGGGTAGAATTGTCTCTAACGGTCAAGTTAAGCCAAGTCCAGGAAAAGTTCACGCTCTTCTAAGTGCTCCCGCCCCAACAACTGTCAAACATGTCCGGCAGTTTTGTGGATTGGCAAGTTATTTTCGGAAGTTTATCCCTAACTTTTCCTTGGTTATGATTCCGTTATATAATCTCACTCGTAGTAATGTTAAGTGGAACTGGACATCTGAACACGAAGCTGCTAGAAATAAAATCCTTGAGTACCTAGCTTCTGAACCTGTGCTCACTCTATTTGATCCTACCAAATCTGTAGAACTTCACACAGATGCCAGTTCCGCTGGGCTTGGAGGTATTCTTTTCCAAAAACATAGTGATCAGATGAAAGTCGTAGAGTATTTTAGTATGCGCACCACTGACACTGAAAGCCGTTACCACTCATACGAGTTGGAAACGCTAGCTGTAGTTAGGTCCATTAAGCATTTCCGTCATTATTTACTCGGCAGGCCATTCAAGGTTGTTACAGATTGTAACTCCCTGAAGGCCTCACGCAACAAAAAAGAATTATTACCCCGGGTGCATAGATGGTGGGCATACCTTCAATCTTTCGACTTTACAATAGAATATCGTAAGGGAGAACGTATTCCCCATGTAGACTACTTGAGCCGCAATCCGACAACTGTCAACATAAGCAATGTGCAAAATTATAGTGAATGGTTAGAAGTAGAACAAAATAATGACCCTGAAACCAAAACTATTATCGAGTCTATTCAACAAGGCAGTATCGATAAAAATGTAGCATCCAGTTATGAAATACAAGATGGTCTGCTCTATCGTGTTATTTCCCTTGGTAATAAAATCAAAAAACGTCTATTTGTTCCAAAAAGCTACCGGTGGCACATAATACAAATTTATCATGATTCCATTAAGCATTTCGGGTGGGAAAAGACCCTTGAGAAAATTAGAGAACAGTTTTGGTTTCCCAATATGTCCAAATGTACCCGAAAGTATGTTGACAATTGTCTGACTTGCAAAATTAATAAGAGTCAATCCGGTTCCCGACAAATTACCCTACACCCGATAGATAAACCTCCTACGCCATTTCATACCATTCATATGGATACGACCGGCAAATTGAGTGGCAATAAACCTACTAAACAATACGCTGTTGTTTTTATAGACGCATTTACAAAGTTCGTTTTTATAAAACCTGTAACTAATTTGACTGCGGCAGCGACCGTCAACTGTTTAAAAGAATTGATTTACACTTTTGGTACCCCTAAACGCATTGTTTGTGATCAGGCTGCCTCCTACACTGGGAGAGAATTTTCAAGTTTCTGTAAAAATTGGTCTATAGACTTGCATTTCATAGCTAGTGGTGTGAGCCGTGCAAACGGGCAAGTGGAGCGGGTAATGAAGGTTTTGACAAACTGCTTTACGATTGTAGAGAACACATCCAAGAGAAGTTGGAAAGATGCTGTTGGTGAAGTACAGTTGGCAATTAATAGCACATTCAGTAAAAGTACGGGCCATACCCCCTTCCAACTTCTTATGGGCTGTGATCAGTCTCCTCCCGCTATATCAGCCTTACTAAATGATGTCGAACGTTTGGACCTCGATGCATGCCGTGAAGAAGCAAAACTCAGGATGGACGAGCTTGCTCAAACTCAAAAAGCTAATTATGATAAAACTAAAGCCAAAATTGTTCCCTTTAAGGTCGGTGATACTGTTTTGATTCGACAAAATCCGCGAGCCATTAACAAGCTTGACAGTAAGTTTCGAGGTCCATGCGTCATTACAGAGGTACATGATAATGATAGATACACAGTAAAAGTTCATAAAACTGGTAATGAGTTGTATGTTTCCCATGATAATATGCGTTCTGTTAGTCCAGGTATGGGATGTGAATTAACTGATTCGTTAGATAGCTCTGATTAAATTTTGTATTTATGTTTATAGTTAGTAATAGTAATAGTTTATGTTTATAGTTTTACATTCGGGGACGATTGTTCGGCATAACAGTGGTCGTCTGGCCAACGATCATGGTTGTGTCTGACAATCGTAACCATGCCATGTGATTTGGCGTTACGGTCATGTGATTTGACCAGACTCAATTGCCATGTGATTTGGCGTTACGGTCATGTGATTTGACCAGACTCGATTGCCATGTGATTTGGCGCAACAGTCATGTGATTTGACTAGTATTGATCACCATGTGAATTGGTATATTTTTAGCCATGAGATTTGGCAGTAGGGTCATGAGATTTGACCATTAAAAGATTTTCGAATGTGTTTCCTACTACTGATTTGTTAATGATCGTTTTTTAGATATTATGTTCGCGAGCCATAGGCTGCTCGTCAGAATGGCCGTGTGAGAGTAAAAACGTCTTTTTTTAAATTGTCTAATGTATTTTAATCAACTTCCGGTTTATGAAAGTATTGTATTTGATTTCTTGTTACCCCCACTTACTACTGAATCGTAGTATAAAAGTGGGGCGCACACGTGTCGACGGATGAGGTCGACGGCGCGCTATCAAGCGCGCGCCCGGTGAGAGCGGGAGTGCCGCAGGGAAGCTGCCTCTCGCCCGTCTGCTACTCACGGTACACCGACGACATCCCCTCGGCGGAGGACTCGACACTTGCGCTGTATGCTGACGACGCCGCGTACATCACGACGTCGATGAGCGCGAAGCACGCGATCGTCAAAATGCACACGCAGAGAAATTGGTGACAAACAGAAGTACTGAATCGAATAGTAAAATGAAGTTACAAAGTTTCTAGTTTGAAATACTTGACCCTTGTTATCTTTACGACTAATTACTCATTCCTACTAATCGTATGTTTCATTATATTATTTGATTAATGTAGCTTACAAAAAAATATAATTGAACAAAAACATCAATAATTTATGTATCATGAACAAGAATTCTGTTAATATGTATGTAATGTATTGTAAGTAATAAGAAACAGAGATTCGCAATTACTAAATGATCCAATTACGGTTAATGATTTACAATGTTACTGGTAGACTACGAGTGTGTTTGTAATCAAAACAATAATATTTTTATTACAACTACATTATTGTTTGCAGTACATATCGTTCGTAGCGTCACTTAAAAATCGTTTAGTTTGGTTTACCCTTTATGTAGTGTTAGGCCTTAACAAGACTATTATAGTAAAAACCGCACCGGAAACAGTAAACGGTACAATGCATGTATTACTCCGTGCTATTTGTTAGTGTGTTTTAAAATATTATAAAATAATAATGTTACAATAACAATCGAGGTGGTATTCATAGCAAAGTATCTTGTACTGTTTATCGAAAACTGTGTTTTTGTAAACAAACTCGCGCGCTCGCATCCCGCCCCGCCACCGCCACCCGCACCCGAGCCGGCGTCCGGCTTGGCGGCCATTGTGTTTTTGACCAGCGAGCGAGCGCAGTATTGCAGATTGAATTTGAAGTGTTTTTCGCCTTTTTGGGTTATTATTACAAAACCAGTGACGAGATGGATGATGACATTGACCAAGACGTCCCTCAGTTATTAAAGCAGTGGGGTTTACCCCAATATATTCATACTTTTCAAGGTAAGTTGTACCATTGTCTTAGTATCAGGATGCCATGTGTTCTATGAATTTTATTGTAACAACTGTACATTTACCATGGTTCGCTTGGTTCGCATTAAAGTATTCTATTTTATTTAAATAAGCGATTTGATCGATTGTTGTTCCGGCTGTTTTTGGCCACGCAGTAAGAGTGTTAAAAACACCAATTTCATAGGTAGAGACCTAATATTTGACCTCAAAATAAAACATAAAAAATGTTAGAACTAAATTAAATATATGCTTTTAAAAAACTATCATAATAATCCGTTTCTATAGTTTTATTTCATGAGTAACTATCGCGCTAACCGAAGACAATATTATATCATAATAACCTACTCAATTATTTTAATAATTAATTTTATTTTTGTGTATTTCAGCCGTTGAAAAATCTACTCTTAAAATCGAATGAAGGACAAGGCCTGCTAAATTTATATTCAGAACAAGGCAAATTATCAAATAATGGGCGAAGAAAAGTTTGCAATATAATAATAAAAGACCTAATGCAATCAGACCCAAATAAAAGAATAGACAGTTCTCTACTTCTTACAAAAGCACAAGAAATAACTGAAGTATTCAAAAAGGAAAATATAAGTACTTACTTTATTCCATACATTAATGATACTAAACTTAAAATAAAAAGATGTGCAAAAGGCAAATTATATGACTGTCTATAAAACAGGCGCCGCGAATTAAGGGAGGCTAAGGTTATTAAAAAGAAAAATGGCAGCAACATCAACAATAACAGCAACGAGCCAGAAGTCGTCGAAGAAGGCAAGTTTTAAGTTATCTACCTGGGTTTTTATTTTTTTTAATAGCCAAATGTGATCCCACTGTTGGATTAGAGCATCTCCCAAATAGGTTATTAATTGTATTCAAACCTCAAAAGGAAAAAAGGACAACTGTGTTGTTTGTCTGACTGCCTTTCCTTGGCCTCTTTCTAGCAACTTTAATAACTTGCAGTTTCATTATCCTCCTAACGTTTGGCCCACCTTTCTGACACGGTTCAATTGAACCTGGGGTCCGCTTGACAACCTAATCCCATGATTTGGCATGACACTAGTTAATTACATTAATAACTTGCAACTTATTTTACTAAATTAAATTATTTTGAAGTCTTTATTTCATGATTTTTTTATGAGTCCATGTATCTTTCCAGATGGTGGTGCAGATGAAGATATCCAGTGGCTCCAAAACTGTACAGAACCCTGGCATTTAGTGATAGAGAAGTGGCAAAAAACTTCCAAAAATAGATTGAAGGAAATAGAGACTTCAGAAATGACCATCGGAGCATACATTAATAAATATACGGCCCTGGGCTCTTGCTCTAAGAGCCTGTTCACACTAGCGATTCTTTTCGGCGATTTTTAAGCGATGCGAGATCGCACTTACTAATAGTGCGATAGGGAGATGTTTTATCACTTTTCGCGCGATCATGCTACCCGTTCAGGCGTCTTTTCAGCGTCGACGTCCCTTATACTTATCATTTCTACATTCAACTTGTAAAGTATGGGGCCCTATTAGAGCCTGTTCACACTAGCATTAATATCGCCGCGAGCACGCGGCGAGCAAGCTGCGATATCACACACATATAAAGTTTGCTCGCGGCGATATTATTGCGATAAAATAATCGCCGCGATACCGCGACGACCCGCGGCGAGCTCGTTGCGTGCACGCCGCGATCTCGCATCGCCGAAAAGAATCGCTAGTGTGAACAGGCTCTAATAGGGCCCCATACTTTACAAGTTGAATGTAGAAATGATAAGTATAAGGGACGTCGACGCTGAAAAGACGCCTGAACGGGTAGCATGATCGCGCGAAAAGTGATAAAACATCTCCCTATCGCACTATTAGTAAGTGCGATAGGGACGGATGTTTTATCGCGCGATCATGCTACCAATGCAGATGTGAGGGGCCGTAATGTGTAAGTGTAATTTCTACGGACCAATGATTGTGATGATTATATTAAAATAAATGTCATTTTTCTCTGTACGTAATATTTTTTATTTTTGATTCCAGGGATCCTAAACATATAGAGCCGTAGCGCGTGGGACGTCGTAAAAAATGCCGATAATCTCAAATTCTATGATTCTAATCTAACACTTGATGACACTTATGATACAAGATAGTCGGAGTCTTTAGATAATGTATTGAAAAAGGCATTGTTTTACTACGTCACACATACTGCTGGCTCTATATATGAACTGCGTTTTGATGGAGCGCCTGCAATCCAGTGGACTGACAGCACCAACAACGGATCCCTTTTAGGCTTTCAGTGGAGAAAATACAGTTTTATTTACTTATAGACAAATAAAATTGGATTTTCGTCTACTAAAAGCCTGTGAGGACCCGTTAGTAGGTACTATAAGTGCACTAGATTGCAGGTTTCATCTAAACCAGTAGGTACTACATACGAGATAATAGCTATAACAATACCTAGGATGCTAGCATTACAATATGTATTGTACTTGTTACAATAAACATAAAGCTAGCATTGCAATACGAATAGTTATCATTACAGTTCAGGTCGTTATGTTACATAAATTGATTAGTAGATACAGCAAAATATTTAGTAAACCCAAAAAAAAAAAGTGTTTATGTATACAAGATCGCATAGTAGTCCTTACGATCGATTTAGTAATGTAAATTAGTGACGTATGGTTCTAATTACATTGGTATTGTAACAGGTGCGTTATTTGCACTGTATTGAGTACTATGTTGGTTGGTCAGTTAAACTTAACGTCTAGTTGTCCTTAATAAAACGATAGGTAAAAATAATAACAAAACGGTTTTTGTAAAGTCAACAACGAGTCTTGCTGTCACGGTTGCTAACAGAAGTTCTAGTTACAGTAGCATTTTTTCTCGTATAGATAGCCAGATATTTCTCTGCGTGCAGCGTGTCCTCGACCTCCTCCCCGAGTGGCTGTCCAAATGGCGGCTGTCGGTGAACGTGGGTAAGACGCAGGCGATTCTCATCGGAGGCGGCCCCGCACGACCACCCAAACTGGCACTACAAGGCGCCGAGATCGAGTGGTCGCCCCGGGTCAAGTACCTGGGCGTCACCATCGACCGGCGCCTCACCATGGCTGCACACGTCCGGCAGGTCGCCGGTAAGGGCAGGGTAGCCCGCGCCTTGCTCAAACCAGTGCTCTCATCTCGCCTCCCGCTGCGTACCAAACTGGCGGTGTACAAGACGTACATCCGGCCGGTACTGACGTACGCCGCCCCAGCATGGTTCGCCCTCACTAGCGAGAGCAGCCGCAAGAAGCTGCGCTCACAACAGAGCGCATGCCTGCGGCTCATCGCGCAAGCTCCCCGCTACGTGAGGAACGACGTCCTCCAGCGGGACCTTAAGATGGAGAGCCTGGACGAGTTCGTGCGCCGGCTCAGCGAGGGCATGTTCGCGCGTGCAGACGCATCTGCTTGGCTTCACGTCAAGCACCTGGCGCCCTTGCACGCGCGCCCGCCTGACGCTAAGGCCTTACCGCGCGACCTCCTGCCGGACGTGCCGCCAACACCACCGGACTGACGACACCCGAGCTGGCTGCACCCACCTACACGCAGCTAGCTCACACAATAAACACTCCACATACACAATATACATTCGGTGAGCGTCGTGTGCTAGGTTAATATAGGCACGACGCAACCCGCCATACAATCACGACTCCACAACATTGTACTCACGCAATACCGTGTCGCGCAAGCGCGCACACGGTGGCGCACACACTGAGCGGCGGTACACACACATACAAGCCGCTCATATATACATAATCGGCCCGTCGGCTGAAGCGTGACCGGCTAGCTCTGGAAGCGTTACAGTCGCGGGTCTAGCATACCCGTTGTGCAGGGGCGCAGAGCCGGCATCTCTGTCGCTGGTCGTCACCCGCCGGGCCTCCCCCGGGTAACCGGGGGTCTCACCTGGCGAGGACTGACCGCCGAGATGCCGTGAAGAAGCGGCAATGTGCTGCCGCCAGCGCACCTGCAAACAAACACACGACATATTAACACATAGAACAGCGTCGCACAAACGCTGTCCTAATCTGCCGCGCCCATATCGGCAATCCAACGACCTGCCCGTAGTAACGGGCAGCGATTGGACCCCGCGGGAAAGGGGCGTAGCCCCGTGGCCCGCCAGCCGCGCCCCCTGGCGGGGGCGCAGCGACAACTCGAGCGTCGACGGATCAGAAGTTGTTCGACTGCGGACACGGCACAATAGTGCTCTGAACTGTCAGGTAATGTTGCTTATTTATATTTGTACTGTCGAATTGCTGTTCTACCGCCTATTTATTTTATGCCTAATTATTCGCTGTGATTAGTAAATGTGTTTATTTAAGTTAATTAATTTAATAAATTGTTATGAATATTTAAATTGTCCTTTTTTTATTACTTTTACCGTTGGTTAGTTCTAGTTTCTCCCACATACTAATACATTATGTTACCTCTAAAATCTCGAGTAGCAATGTACCGCAGATGTTAAAATTCGAACAGCAATTTCACACATATAGCCACTGATTTCGATAATGCCCCCTATGTAATATTTAATTAATTATTTTTACCTATATTTTGAGCTACATTTCTTTTGCGCCGGGCCTGGGTTTTTTTCTCATACTTCATGAGCATTGTCCTTTAACTGAAAAATTAAAAGCCGCAAAAACAATACAACAGTCTGGTGATGCGCTGAAAAGCCAAAAACCTAAAATACCTGCGCACCCTAATGCTGCTACAATCAGGAACAAAGGTTATTTAAACTACCAAGCTCAACATCGCAAGGTAGAACACAAACCCCAGGCTGGACCAAAACGACCACCGTGGCCAGCACAGCGGCCACAGAGCAGCGGCACGTCGTCGTCGCGGCAACGCCGTCCATCACCAACGCGCACGACGTCTCCCCGGCGGAAAACGCAGCCTCGGAAATAACCCAGGTAAACTACGCTGGTCGTCTCAAATATTATGTACACAAATGGAAGAAATTAACTTCCGATAGCAATATTTTGTCATGGGTTAAAGGATATTTAATACCCTTTAAATGTACTCCATGTCGTACTGATACCCCTAAAGTGTACCCTAAATCAATTGAAGAGGCTTTAGATTTTGAAAAATCCATTAATAAATTATTAGAGGTTAACGCAATATCTCGATGCACTCATGAAGTAGGAGAATTTATATCCTCCGTGTTCTTGGTACCTAAACCAAACGGAGACAAGAGGTTCATATTAAACTTAAAATGTTTAAATAAATTTGTTGACAATAAACACTTTAAAATGGAGGATTACCGTACCGCATCCAAACTTATTACTCAGAATTGCTATATGGCGTCGGTAGATTTGAAAGACGCATATTTTCTGTTACCCATTCATAATTCTCATAAAAAGTACCTCCGTTTTATTTATAATGATGTTCTTTATGAATTTAACTGTCTACCCTTCGGGTTATGTACGGCACCATACGTGTTTACAAAATTATTGAAACCAGTCATGGAATACCTTAGATTAAATGGTTTTATATCTGTAATTTACATTGATGACATATTTTTAATCGGAAATACATTTTTGGAATGCAAAAACAATATTGAAGCCACAATAAAACTCCTCAAGGATCTAGGTTTTCTAATAAATATGGAGAAAAGTAGCTTAAAGCCTCATACTCAATGCAAATTTCTAGGTTTTGAATATGATTCCGTTAATATGAAAATAAAATTACCACATAACAAATTCTTGAAAATTAAGGACTGTATTAACAAATTTTTAAAATTAAAGGGTTGCAAACTTCGAGAGTTTGCTCGTTTTATCGGTATATTAATTTCTGCTTGTCCTGCCGTGCAGTATTCATGGCTTTACACTAAATCAATGGAGAAATTTAAGTATCATTGCTTGTTAAAAAACCCTAGCTATGATCAAGTTGTACAGCTTCCTAGCTGCCTAAAAATTGATATGCTTTGGTGGTTGAATCATATCGACCACAGTTCTAATCGGTAAGCTTGTGGTAATTATGATTTAGAGATTTTTTCCGATGCATCATCTACAGGATGGGGCGCCTACTGTAATACAAAAAAGTGTTTTGGGCATTGGACGCCTTCAGAAAAATCTCTGCATATTAATGAGTTGGAGCTTAAGGCTGCATTTCTTGCTCTGAAATGCTTTGCAAAGCATAAGTGTAATATTAACATTTTGTTAAGGCTTGATAATGTAACTGCAATATGTTGCATCAACAAAATGGGAAGCGTACAGTTTAACCATTTTGATGTTATTGCTAGAGAAATATGGCAGTGGTGCGAGACGCGTAAAATAACTGTTTTTGCATGTTACATTAATACAAAGGATAATGTAGAAGCAGATCAATTATCACGTAAAAAATTTCAAGATACTGAATGGGAAATTAATAATGCTGTTTATGAAAAAATTACCAATATTTTCGGCATACCTGACATAGATTTATTTGCTAGTAGATGTAATGCAAAGTGCTCAAATTACGTAACTTGGACTCATGACCCAGATGCATTGGCAAGAGATGCTTTTACAATCTCTTGGAAAAAACAGTTTTTCTACGCATTTCCACCCTTTTCTATGATAACTAAAGTCATGCAAAAAATTATTAGTGAAAAAGCTGAAGGCATTGTTGTAGTACCATATTGGCCTACTCAACCGTGGTTTCCTATATTCAAAAAGCTTGTATGTTCCGAACAAATTTATTTTGGTCCCAGTGATGACCTATTAATTTGTCCTTTCAGGTCTCGTCACAATCTTCACCGCAGCTTAATCTTAGTAGCCGCGAAGCTTTCCGGGAAACATTACTGAAGAAATGTCTGTCTGTGAGATCAGTGGAAATAATGTTATCGTCCTTGTCTGATTCTACTTACAAACAATACGATGGTTGTATTAAGTCATGGTTAAATTACTGTAATAAATATGGTTATGATTATTCTGCTGTATCAGTTCCTATCGTTATTCATTTTTTGACTATTATGTTTGATAAGGGTGCTAAATATGGTACTATCAATACCTACAAGTCTGCGCTATCTTTAATATTAGGAAATATAATAGAGGATGATAGAATTAAGAGATTCTTAAAAGGAGTTTACAGGTTGAGGCCAACCATCCCTAAATACAATTTGACTTGGGATCCTAACATTATATTAAATTACTTAGCACAACAATGGCCAAATGCTGACCTCAACCTAGAAACTCTGTCTAAAAAAACTGTGAGTCTGTTGGCTTTGGTGACAGCACATCGAGTGCAAACTTTTGCTCTAATAAAAACTGAAAATATCATTATAAACTCACCTTATGATATAACTATCACTATACCAGATTTAATTAAAACATCTAAACCAAATTCCTTTCAACCTGTTTTAAAATTACCTTACTTTACTGCTCGTCCTCAAATTTGCCCCGCCATGTGCCTAGAAGACTACATAAATAAAACAAATTCACTTCGTCATAACGATTATTTATTTATTAGTTACAAACGACCACACAATAAAGTATCTTCTCAAACCCTCGGTCACTGGATAAAAAATATTCTTCTCAATAGTGGTATTGATACTTCTATATTCAGCGCTCATAGCACACGGCATGCTTCCACATCATCAGCCAACAGACTCGGAGTGAGTATCGATGTAATTCGAAAAACCGCTGGCTGGACGGAATCTTCTTCCGTGTTTGCACGGTTTTATAATCGTCATATTATTTCTGATCCAAATCAGTTTGCTAACAGCATATTATCTGCCAATCTGTAATACAAATTATATTTAATGAATACTTAAAAATAAAACATGATTGTGAATAAATAAATTATCAAAGTACCTACTTATAATGAATCTGTAGATTTACTTGAATAAAAAAGTGTGATTCCTCAGTCCATTGTTTATATTATTTCGCACTGTGTTCTCTGAACATCGTACAACATGTAAACAATAAATCGCGTCGAATAAACCTGTGAAACATAATTGATAATCAAACGAACTTACCAAGTGAAGTTCGATGACAATTATGTGAACAGGTTTATTCGACGCGATTTACATCTTAAACCTCCCTGAAAACAAAAACTTATTAATGAGTACTTACCTAAATGGTTAGTCCTGGTTATTTCAATACGTTTTAGATAATATTCCACACCCTATAACGAAATAATATAACAATGTTATGTCTTTAAACAAAATGAAGCTCCGTCGATGGAAGTGAATAATGAGTGGGTAGAATGTTACCATATAAAATTTTATTTTATTTATTTTCCCTGTGTTACCAACAAAAAATCCATAGACTAATTTAAAAATCTGTGTGGAAGGCCAGTGAATGGAGATACTTGTACAACATGTAAACAATAAATCGCGTCGAATAAACCTGTTCACATAATTGTCATCGAACTTCACTTGGTAAGTTCGTTTGATTATCAAGTCTAGTTTAATTTTCATCAAGATCTTTTAAGCAGTTTTTGAGTTATCATCGGTTAAAATAATCGATTTGAAGAGACAGTGTAGTACTTCGTAAGGACACCTTAACCACCTCCAACAGAGTTCAACTAAGTGTCATTGGATGCGCCTCATTTGATAGATGATTTCTTATTATGGAGACATATTCCATAAGTATGGGGTTTAGGAACTATAAGACAATTTAGTATCCTTAATAATCAATTAACTTCAAGTTTGTTAACCAATTACTCGGAGTTGCGTGGACCGATTTTGAAATCTATTTTTTGTATGTAGAGAAACTATCTCAAAGCTAGTCCGATTTTATTTTTATCAAGATCTTTTAAGCAGTTTTTGAGTTATCATCAGTTAAAATAATCGGTTTGAAGAGGCAATGTAGGATGTCGTAAGGACACCTTCATCACCTCGAATGTATGGGTATTAGGAACTACAAGACATTTCATTCCATACATAATCGAATCCCTTCGGGTTTTTCACCGTCTATCTACCTAGATTTGAGTAGACAATGCTGATTATTTTTTTTTTCATAACGAAAGATTACTTCAAGGATGTTGTCATACAACTTGAATCGAGAACTGACCAGCAGTTTTTGAGTTTGTTTTTTTACTTTTGATTTCTTTAATCATTCAGTTAAACTCAACCGGTATAAAATAAACTTGTTGGCCTGCAGACTGATGACTAAAAATTATCAGATGCTTCTTATTATTATACAATTGTCATTTTACGCATAATATGGACTTTTATTTTCGAAATGCTTTGGCATAAAACTCAACTGACAGAGACGCGGCCATTAGTTTTTTAAAGTTATAATATTTTTACTACTTGTTCACCACTTGCCCATCCTTTATCCAATTATATTGGAGTTAGCTTCCAGCCCAACAGGATGCCACCTAATATCAATGTTTTAAGAGGGCGATTGTCAGTTGGGTAGCTTAACTTGGGCCGCTTAACCATTCAGCTATTCCTTAACCATGTGTTCTTTTTTAGATGTAACGTTAAATATTAATGTTTTTTTTTTTTGGATTTATACATTTCTGAGTTCATATAAAATATGGTTTTGTTTTAAAATATTTTATTTATTTAAAATAAGTAAGTTTTGTTCGTAACTAAACTGTTAACAAAGTATCAAACTCGGTTAGGTTCACCACAGTTTTTCCCGTATGCTCAAAAATTATTAGTCAGTTCTGGATGAAACTTTAATGGGACCACACTTTAGATACCTCCTGTCCAACAATAAACGATAGTTAGAATCGGCTTAGTCTTGAGAAATTGCTTTATACACCTACTAACCTAACTTAACGTTACGTTAATTGTGGATACTAAAATGTCGAATATGTCTTAAACCCCAAACATTTGGAGTATGTCGTCATAGTAAAAAAATATCTATCAGATAAGGCGCTTCTGATGACACCAGGTTCAACTCTGTTGGAGTCAGGAAAGGTCCATACAAAATCATTAAACCAATTATCATTCTAACCGGTGATAACTCAAAAGTTGCTAAAAAGATCCCGTTGAAAATTATATCGGACTAACGTTGAGACACGTTCTTTGCATTAAAACAAAGATAATCAAAATCGATCCACGCAACTCCGAGTAATTGGTTAACAAACTTGGAGTTAATTGATTATTAAGGATACTAAAATGTCGTGTATTTCCAAAACCCCATACATTTGGAGTAAATCGTTTTGATAATCATGATCTATCGAAGGATGCGCTTTCGATGACACTAGTTTCAAGTCTGTTGGTGGGTGGGGACAGGGTCCATACAAAATCCGGCATTGTCCTTTATTACGAGACCAAATTAACAGGTGCTATGCGAAGGATGAGGATGAGCAAGCGTGGTGATTAACGCGTGGAAAAATATATCCGATGACTTAAACAATTTATGGAATTTTCCTCACTGCGTCGGAGCAATAGATGGAAAGCATGTGTTACTACAAGCACCGTTCAACAGCGGAGCAGAATATTTTAATGAAAAGTCAACATCCAGCATCGTTCTGTTTGCCATGGTGAGGAAACATCTTGAGGAAACCTGGACTATAAAGTCTGAAATCACCAAACCGCATTGAGCAAGCGTGGTGATTAATGCTCAATCCTTCTCCGTGTGAAAGGAGGCCTGTGCCCAGCAGTGGGACGATAAAAAGGCTGTAACAGGATGCGAAGGATGCAGTAAAAGTATGCGCACTTACGGGAGTTGCAGAACGGTTGATAAATGGAGCTACTATACATAGTACCTTAAAGTTGCCAGTACAGAAGGATGGACGAATAACTGGTGTGTCACCCTTGTCCGGAAACTAAGAATAAAGAGACAGCAGTGGTGTCATACAGAATTTCTCATTATTGACGAAATTTCAATGGTATCTTATCAAATGCTGTGCATGATTGACACACGATTAAGACAACTTAAGAATCATGAAGCAGAGTTCTTTGGAGGCTTAAAGGTTTTACTTTTTGGAGATCTGTTAAAACTGCCTCCAATCAAACGCTCCGGAGCTCCTGTTTTCAAACAAGAAAATTTATTAATGTTGGATATTGACCTCGGCCATCACCAACATATGCAAGTAGCTATTCAACTCCACAAGCAAATAGTCCACAATCTATAAACTATCGTCGTATAAGAAGAGACAAAGGGAACATAAGACAACGACACGTAAAAGACTGGATAGACTACTTTCTTTCTTTCTTCTTTCTGAAAAGGAAAACCTTATGAAACTTGGGACATGAATATGTAGCTAGAAAAGGTAAAATACAGCCAAGAAGAAAAAATGGGACCACAGTGTAATTGTCGTTCTCGATGTTATGATAAATTAAGTGAAGAAAGTAGAAGAAAGATATTTGAAAGCTTTTGGGGTTTAGGTGATCGAGAGAAACAGTGGACGTATGTAACAAACTTGGTAAAGAAACAATACAAACGCAGAGTTTACACAGATACGGTTTCTAGACGTTTACATACGTTAAAATACTCATTGTCCGTAGCTGACGGCGAAAATATTAAACATGTGGATGTATAAAAACAAAAACATTTTTTAAGCACTATATCTGTCAGTGACCAAGTAAAAAAAAAGTATTACGAAGAAACACGGGAAGAAGTATTTTTCAAATGTTTTGTTGTGGAAAAATAGGAGTTTTATAAATAATAGTTCATTTCGAATTGGTAAGTACTCGCCACATTGTATTTTCACATCTAATGAACTTGTTAGTGCTCTGATCAGCGGGGGACTCTTGACCCTCAGGAAAAGAAGACCGCTATTATATAAAATCACTTACAGTATCTTGTACTGCAGTTTATACCGCTTTCTTTTATATCTTTAAAGAAAAATGAGCGTCCAACAGTTGGAAGCCCTCATGGACTACTTAACGGGCTAACAAGAGCTGGCGCAGTCTGGCGAAAAGGTTGTGGCAGGAGTGCGCCACTAGCGCAGCGCCGAGCAGAGCTCCGTCAGGTCTTGGTGGCGGAATGGCGGCAGAGGCTTCTGCGCCCTACCGCCGGCCTCGCCACCGTCGAGGCGATCCGGCCAGTGCTCGACGACTGGCTCGGGAGAAGGCACGGCTCCCTGTCGTTCAGGGTGACGCAGGTGCTGTCGGGGCACGGCTGCTTCGGCAAGTACCTGTGTCGCATAGGCAGGGAGCCGGACGCTCGGTGCCACCACTGCGTCCATGGCGGGGAGGACACGGCGCAACACACGTTCGTTCAGTGTGTTGCTTGGGAGGAGCAGCGCCGTGTCCTCACAAATGAAGTAGGAGGCGATCTGTCGCTGCCGGCCGTGGTACGGAAGATGGTCGGCAGCGCAGAGTCGTGGGACGCAGTGGTGTCCTTCTGCGAGGACGTGATGTCGCAGAAGGAAGCTGCGGAACGGGAGAGGGAGATTTCAACTGCCGATCCCGCCCGCAGCAGGCGCTCCGGGCGCCGGAGGAGGGCAGACAACGCCCTCTTCCGCCCCCCATGAACGGGTCCAGGGGCGAAGGACTTGGGGAAGTCCCCGCCCCCTATTCAACGGACCCGAGGCGGAGGCGCGCGCGGGTGTCGACGCGCGCCTCTGAGGCGTTGCACGGGGGAGTTTAACACCTCACCCCCCCGTGCCCGAGGCGAGGCCCGCAAGGCGGGCCAGCACCAGTGCGGGGCTGCGGAAGAATTTGGATTCCCGCGGCCCCGCGCCCACGTGTAAGGAGGACACAGGGGGGTTTTAGCCGGTAAGAGTCCGGCACACCCCTCCGCCTCTCCCCAGGCGGAGGAAGTCCATGAGGATTTCCCCCCGAGTAAAAAAAAAAAAAAAAGGAGTGCGCCACTAGCTGCGGAAGAATTTGGATTCCCGCGACTCCGCGCCCACGTGCAAGGAGGACACAGGGGCCGGTTTTAGCCGGTAGGAGTCCGGCACACCCCTCCGCCTCTCCCGAGGCGGAGGAAGTCCATGAGGATTTCCCCCTACCAAAAAAAAAACTTAACTCCAATTTAGGAGAGGCTGTACTCTATTTTGGGACAAGATGTGCGTGAACCCATACCAGGAGTTCGGCACAGCCGCTTTATTGTTAGTTTCTTCATTTCATAAAACTTAAATAATAGCCCGGTCAAAATAGACATTTGAAATAACAAAAATTCCCGGAAAGCTGATTTTTGGTGGAGAGCTAGATTTGATCATTATAAATAAAATACTAAAAGTCCCCATCGATCCCATGTGTGCGTCAAAAGTTATTCGAGGTCAAATGTCAAAATTTTAGGTTTTTTGTGTTTTTTTCGAAAACGGTAAGTTTTATCAAAAAAATACATCAGACCAAAATTGTAGATTATAAAATTTTCTATAAAAATGGCATTAACAGTTTTCTCCTAAATGTTACCGTTCCTGAGATATCGCGCTTCAAAGTATATTCCATACATGACATGCACACATTTCCACGCTACCTGTGAGGAAGTGTACTCGGCACGTTTACAACGGATAACAAGAGCAGCTCTCAAGCCAGGGCTAAATGATAACTTGTTTGAACAGCTAAGGAGTAAAGTGGACTACTTTTTGATGAAGTAGCACTTGCACCACATTTTGATTACAGTAAAAGAAGAGACTGTATAACGGGATTTATTGATGATGGCAAAAACAGTAAGAGAAACAGCTGACCATGCATTGGTTTTTATGATTAGGGGGATCATTAGAAATCACAAACAGCCTTTGGCATATACGTTTTGTGCCTCAACCACATAAGCTATGGAACTAGTTAGTCAGATTAAAACTATCATTAGAAAACTGAAGTCCATAGGCTTAAAAGTATTGGCAACGGTTTGTGACCAAGGCGCAACCAATGTAAGTGCTATAAACTGGCTAATAAATGAGACAAAGATGAGCAATGCAAGAAATAGTATAGAACTTAAAAACAACGTTTTTGAAATAGATGGTGATGAAGTAGTGCCCTTATATGATCCCCCTCACCTCATAAAAGGAATAAGAAATAATTTACTGAAAGCAGATTTAAAAGCACATTTAAATGGGAGGAATGTCACTGGAAAGTGGGATCACATTGTTACATTGTATAAGAGAGATGGACTATATGATGGCATTAGGTTAATGCCTAAATTAACAGACAGACATGTGATCCCACAAAAAATCTCCAAAATGAAGGTGAAATGTTCTACTCAAATATTCAGCCGGACTGTCTGGTCACTTAGGGACATTAACTCGTGAGTATAATATATTTTCTTTATGTATTTATCATATACTAGCTGCTTCCCGCGGTGTCACCCGCGTCCTGAGGAACTTCCTTCAGTACCCGGATAAAATATAACCTATATTCACCGGGGATAATGAAGATACTAACCTAACCCAACAGTGAAAGAATTTTTAAAATCGGTCAAGCAGTTTCAGGTCCTATTCAATCCAAACATACAATCAAATCTTTCCTTTTAATAATATTAGTATCGACAATTAAATACAAGATGTAATTTAAATTTTGTGGTTGTCTAATCTGATTTCCTGATCCAATCATGTTCTGTTTAAGGTAACCCATTTTCTAAAACAATTTTATATGTAAAGACCCTCTATATATACATATGAAGCTGTGAGCAGTCAATATAATGACAACCATGTTATTTCAGGTGATGGAGTACTTCCTCAAGAATGTGAGGACACAGCTGCACTGCTCAAGTTCTTTGATGAGTTGTTTGACTCAGTGAATGGTAGTTTTGACAACTTTAAAAAGAGAGGACGAAAACTACTGCTGGGCCCAGTATCACCAAGATCAAACCATAAAAAAATTTGGTCCCAGGCTAAGCCGGTTTTGAGTACTATGAGGTTCCAAAAAAACATGGAAAATCAGTTACTGTAAGTTAAAAACTGGTTACACACTATTAATAATATAGAATATCTTGTAGATGTATTACAAAAACAATACAATCTGACCTCTCTTTGGATGCGCCACTTCAACCAAGACCCACTGGAAAACTTTTTCGGAAGCATAAGAAGCCATGGGTGCCGCAATATTTCTTCTTCTTGCGCTTCCTTTGAAGCAGCTTTTGCCTCACTGCTAATTAATAATATGAGCAGTGTAGGTACATTCACCAGGGTCAAATTGTGAAGTTGATTCCTGCATTATATTTAAATAATTAAAGAACATGTTTTTTAAGACAAATGAGAGGTCAGATCGTACAACAGAAGTCGAATTTGATGACGTAGATAGTGACCACATCTTTAAAGATGTAGAAATTAAAAGGAGTGATCCAAAAATAAGATCACAAATTGATTATGTTACTGTGCTGCGCAAGTTAAAAATAAAGTGCAGTTTTTGCAAAGAATCATTACCTATATAATAAAGACACAATTAATAGTTCAATTCAGGAAAGGAAATATTCTCATAATAAAACTTGCCTCACATATCCATCACTTCCATTAATAAAGTGTATTTCAAACATTCAAGATGTGGTCATGAGGATAGAAAAAAAACGATAATCGACAATGTAATGCATTACATCAAAACTATATTATCAATAGTTATTGACTATAGCTTTATAAAATGCGGGAAAGATAAAAATGAAGTAATTTTTAAAATTGAGCAATTTGTGCTCAATTTATTTATATATGTATAACAATTTATGTATAACTGGTGCAAAACCACAAATAAATTATTACCAGGAGCCAGAACATTTTGAAGAAAATGATGTAGTCCAAAAATTAGCACTTACATACTGTACAAAACGCTTAAAAAAAATAGATTTTTGTATTATTTACTTTGTTTTATTTTAATTTCCTAAATAAAATTAAATAAAAAATCGCCACGAAGAAGCCCAGCGGCATGCGAAAGTAGCTTGCACAAAGCACCAGATGGCGCTATACTCTACACATTTCGCAAAATGACTTGAGTGACGACTCTATACCCTATATAAAATGTACTCTGTGGTGTGTACCATGCCAACGGTACAGGGTCGACAACCGCAAACCGGCAGGTTTGCTCCGAACCCCTGCCATGTCAAGGAGATTCGAAGTAGTTTCGGTGGACCTGTTTGGTCCCCTAGTCGAAACGCCTCGCAGAAACAGGTGGTATTGATCGTGGAAGACGTTTGCTCACGATGGGTCGAGCTGTTTCCGCTAGAGAGCGCCACCAGCGTCGAGTGCGCACAGTCGTTGGCTAACGAAGTGTTTTTAAGGTATGGAGTCACACGCCGCCTCATTAGCGACAACGGTGTGCAGTTCGTGAGCGAGGTGATGCAGCAAGTGTGTCATGTCCTAGGAATTAGCCAGGCACTCACACCATACTATCACCCGGGGGCTAACCCGATAGAGCGCAAGAACCGGGACCTCAAGTCCTAGCTGGCGATACTTGTCGGCGCGGACCATGCGACCAGGTATCTCCATCTGGCAGCTGTCAGGTTCGCGATTAATTCCGCCGTCACACGGTGGATCGAAAATCAGCTGTAGAAGACATATGTAGGATCTCGATGTCTTAAATGTTATTTTTTTGCTGGAAATGACTTCTGCCGATCATTACTGTTCTATAAAATGTCATATGAAGTAATTGTGTGCACAAATAGAAGAGTTATAATTTTCATGAGAAAAAAAATGTATGGAGCTGACATGAAAAATTAGGATATATCTGGAAGCGCAAGGTTGGCCGTTATATCCTTGCACTCTGTTATAGTACTATTTATTTGTGAATTTTTGACATACTTAATATCGCGGCATCACTTGCGATATTTTTTTTTTAATCGTCAAAATAAAAAATGTTTATGATATGTACATTTTAATGCTTAAATATGGCTATACCAAGTGTAACTTACAATATTTTTTATGCTTAGACCAAAACATTCTAAGAAATCACAAAGTCGTATTACCTACTTATTTGAAATGACATGGTAATTATGAGTTACATAATAATGTACAGCCTTACTTATAAACGTGAATTAAATAATAAGTAATACTTAAGGGATGTTTAAGAAAAAATCTTACTTATAAACGTTGCTTTACTAAATCACTTGCTTAGCAATGTCTTAAATGAGCTGTCAAATTAAGTAGCCTCACACCCTTGTTTAACTCGCTAATTAATAAAATGGCGGATCTTTACCAGCTGATCTTTGATTTCCGGTTTTTTGACAACTGAACTTTTTAGTTTTATATTTTACGGATGCCATTGTTGCCATTACACAACGTTTTGATGACAAATATTTTTTTAAGCTACCAACATTCCGGTATTGTTGAGAAATTAGTATGTTTTATGTCATTATCTGTTCATTACTTAAGACATGCTTAAGCAACGTTTATAGGTAAAAAAAAATTAATCACTACTTAAGGCTTTAAGTAGTAATTAGTTAAAACAATGCTTAGAAGATGATTAGTTGAATTTTATAAATAAGGCTGGTAATCTTGACAAATGCCTCAAGTCCACATTAGCTAATGATTAATAAAACTTAATACCTGTATACCTGTTAAAAGGATACGTACCATAATGAAGGTAATTAGAATATTAGATAAACGTAATCATTAGTCAATAACAATAAATATTAAACTATTGTATGATTAAAAATAAAAGCAATTTATTAAAAAAAAAAATGAACTTAACCTAACCTAACAAAAACAATAAAAGTTAACTTATTTTATACTTCGTCCCCATCAGAATCCACTTCTGAATCAGGCTCTACAATAGATATAACTTCTAAGAACTCTGTCGGAGCTTCCTGATCCTGAAGTTTCAATAGTTCTACTGTTTCCTTAAAGTATGTCTGCCTCTTGTGGGCATCTAATTTTGGTCTTGTGAACGAAATTAGGGGATCAGAAGAGACGATAAGCATATTGAGGATATCCTCGTTTGATGCTTGTCGACTCTTTTTCCTCGAATGGTGTTCTCTGAACCTCCTAAAGTCTTTGTTTCGGACCTCTAAAGCTTCTTCCGAAAGACTTCCAATTGGTACAACAGCATTTTCTGCAATTATGTCCCCTCCGTGAATCAACAATTTGTGCACGGTTGATGACATGTAGTACCAATCATACAGTTCCACGTATTTTTTAGCGGTTGCTCTAGCGTATTCTTTAAATTTCGGCACGTCTACAATCTCTCCAGATGTGATAGCTTGCAGAATCACAGAAAATCTGCGTATTAGATCTTCATCTAATCCAGTGATCGTTGCAGTTTTATCAGGAAATTCAAAAAACCGCCTTTCTGTGTTCCCGTCATTAGTTGTGCCTGATCCTTTGTTAACGATGTCAATCAAAAGGTTGAAATCATCTTTGAATCGATCTTGAATGAGTTTTTTTCGAGAATGCAATAACTCTTGATGACCTTCTCCTCTTGCAGACCACTTTTTGAAGGTATCACCGTCAGCTGTCAACTTTAATGGAACCAAAGACGTCATATACAAGCAATCAGATCGAAGCTAATGATGAAATGTCATGTCTAACCGTCTTCGACGGCGAACAGTGTATTGCAAATCAAAACATTTTAAAATCAAAAAGTTAATAACCAAGAATACTGCAAAATATTGTTGAAAGCGTTCAAAAACTTACTCAAAAAGTGTCCGAGTTGTCTGTACAATAAGAAGAATGCATGTTAAAATTTGTGAAAAAGATCGAGCAGGCAGTGTCTGTTACTTTATTAAAAGACGCTAACCAAGTTGATAATGAATCGTTTATTTTTAAACAAATAAGCGACAAGCAACAACTAGACAATCTGGAAAGAAGTTAAATGAATAAAACTGAGAGATCAAAACTATAACAATAGCTGGGATTTTTGTTTCAACCATGGGAAGGAAATGGCTTGACCTTTGCCTATACCTCTAAATTGATCGACTCAATGGTTTCACGGGAGTTTCTGTGTGAATGCTCCTTGTCTGGGGGAAGCCGTGGCAACGTTTCGAAGGTCCCTATAAAAGACTACAAAAACTTTGTCAAATTCTTCTGTGATATGATACGTTCATGGGATTATAAATTTACTATGGGACAAAATGAAAAGTTTTTTAAGGTCATTCTGAAAAATGCTGTTAAAGGGAAGTCAATGAAAGACTTAAGATCCTTTTCAAAATGAGTCCGAAAAATTAAATCAAAACCAAAAGACCAGGCAAGCACAAGTAAGCAAGAAGTTTCTGCCGATTTAAAAATTAATTAAAATAAAGAATCAAATGTGTATCTGAATTTAATGATATTCAGTCAAAAATAGAAAGAATTGTTGACGAAAAAGACGTATTATTACACTTAGAATACCAAGAGTCGTTTGAATGCCAATATTATTCGATTTCAGCTTTAGCAAAACAAATGTTAGGCGACGGTGAACAAAGCGAATCAACTAAAGCTAATAATTCTCAATCAAGTAAATCTGTGTGCATTAAATTACCTCAAATAAAGCTACCTGTCTTTGACGGTTCGTTCGATAAGCGGTTAGAGTCTAGAAACTCTTATGTTTCTATGATACACGATCGCAACGACTTAGATTCCATACAGAAATTTCAATACCTAAAATCATCGCTCAGCGGATCGGCGTTACACGTCCAGGGAAGCCTAGCACAACAACTCGCTTAGAACATAGCAACAACTGGATTGACGAGCTACCCACAGTGCTCATATGAGATTATGAGCCGCCGTGCGCACAGATCATTTATCACTTTCAATATTTAAAAAAAGTCCTAAAGCCTACAACTTAATGTGCAAGTATTTTACATTGCCGTCCAAAAAAGTCCTCAAATCAATGCTTGCTCAAGTAAAATTGACTCCAGGTCAGTGGCGGCTGTACCTTAAGTGCACTCGTGCGCTGAACCACCAATTCACCTGTTTCTCAACATACTCATACTTCGCTAACGAATCGGTATGGGTCATCATTATCATCAAGAAGTCGTGGATCCAGAGGACTTAAGGAGAATAATAAAGATTGTGTAAGAACAGCTTCATCAGAAGTTATGGATTATTTAATTCGCCAAAATGAGCATCCGGTTGACATATTTTTGGCATCTCTTGCTCCGATATTAAAAGAGTTGCACCCTTGTGATTTATTTGATGCTAAATCAGAAATGTTTGCGATAGTTCAAAAGTATGAATCAAAACTATTGAGAAATAAATTTCCAAGGCGTGCGTATGATTCAAGCACAATTACAAGTCAAAATAGGTCTAATGTGACTAACTTGGAAACTGTTGTGCTGGAAGATCATGGCAGCGCCATTACGAGCCTAGACAGGTCTAATGCGATTAACTATGATACTGTTGTGGTGGAAGATCGTGGAAGCGCCATTACGAGCCAAGGCAGGTCTAATGCGATTAATTATGAAACGGTTGTGGTGGAAGATCATGGAAGCGCCATTACGAGCCAAGGCAGGCCTAATGCGATTAATTATGAAACGGTTGTGGTGGAAGATCATGGAAGCGCCATTACGAGCCAAGGCAGGCCTAATGCGATTAATTATGAAACTGTTGTGGTGGAAGATCGTGGAAGCGCCATTACGAGCCAAGGCAAGTCCAATGCGATTAATTATGAAACTGTTGTGGTGGAAGATCGTGGAAGCGTCATTACGAGCCGAGGCAGGCAGGTGTAATGCGATTAATTATGAAACTGTTGTGGTAGAAGATCGTGGAAGCACCATTACGAGCCAAGACAGGTCTAATGCGATTAACTATGACACTGTTATGGACAATAATTTAGATAACCGTGTTGTACTCGTCAAAGTCTAATAACAAATACACAATTAAGGGGTTCTACAATTCTTTCAAGCAAACATAAACCTAAGTTATTATAAAACAATTTGATTATAATTTGTTGTTTTATTGACACATACCTCAAACAGACTGCTAGACGTTCCCTTGGTGGTATAGCTTTTCTCCAATGAGTATCTTGTTTTCTTAACTTTTCATTAAGTTTAGATAAAAGTATGTCAAAACAATGTTTTGACATCCTGAAATACTCAAAAAACTTTGATTCATCATCTATCAGATGTTTATATAGGGTGGTGAACTCTCCTTCTTCTTCTCTTTTTTTTTCCACGCGTTATGAACCCATTTCCTTCTTCTCACATAAATTTCTTCGTCTTCATCTAATATTAAAGCAATCGCTGCTAACTGTGATCTTGAATATCGAGGCATTTTACAAGGACGTCAAACTGCTGCAAGGTACTAAAATCACTGTACACGTCAAGTCGGAACTGACATGTATGAATAGCACGTCACGGAACGGTACGGTACGGAACTGTCATCCACGTGTCGGCACTATTGTGTGCGGATAGGCCTTAATTGTTTTTACTTTTTGTTTCGATTCTATAATTGAACTTTTTTATTCCGTACTGTGTTTGGTATTAGTTGAAAATGAGTATAAACATTGATTATATTAAAGAAGATAACAAAAATTTTCAAAGTAAAGTGAACATAAACTTGGCCGGATCGCCACGGCCCTTTTTAAGTTTAAAACAAGAGTGCAAATCGAAAAATATAGCATTTACACGAAGTTTCAAAAGTGAAATGTATAATAGAAAGAAATGGTTGTGTGGATGTGAGCGTCTTAATGCATTCTTTTGTTTTCCTTGCATTATTTTTGGCGGAGAATCGATTTGAACTGAAACTGGAATCAAGGATCTGACGCATTTGAGTGAAAAAATAAAAAAAACATGATTCTTCGCAAGTACATCTACAAAATGTAATGAGTTTGTCTATGTTAGGCACAGTCGACATTCCTAATCAGCTAGATTCTGTGTATAGAAGCAATATCCAAAAGTATAATGAACAAGTTGATAAAACAGGTATAATATTATCACGTCTTATCGATTGTGTCAAGTTTTGTGGTGCATTTGAGTGAGCTTTGCGAGGTCACGATGAAACTATTGAGTCTAGTAATGCTGGGGTGTTTCGTGGATTAATAGACTTTGTATCAGAGTTGGATACAGTCATGCAGGAGCATCTCAAGTCGTCTACAGTTTTCAAAGGCACGTCAAAAACTATTCAGAACGATATTTTGGACTCAATTTTATATGTTTACCACAAATAATTGTCGAATATTATAACAAAATGTGAATACGTAGCAGTTCAAGCTGATGAAACTACCGATGTATCGACGACTATGCAGATGGTAATGATTTTAAGATACGAAGAAAACGGACAGGTTCACGAACGGTTTTGGTGTATCAAAGAAGATTCCAGCTGCTCCGCAAACGAGATGGAACTCTAATTCGCGGACTGTTGATTCAGTACATAGCTTCAGGGAGCCTTTAAAAGAATGCAAGAATGACCACCATTATAGAAACGGAAAATGATACCAGTTCTATAAATCAGGCTGATATGCTTCAAAGATTTGAACGACAGCACTTTTTTATATTGGCTTGAATTTTTTTTTAATCTATTCTGCCACATAATGAAATTTTAGTCAAACAAATGCAAAAAAGAAATACTGATTTGGTTCATATAAAAACTGTATTAATGATTTTGAAATCAGTATACAAAATTCACGTAACAACATAGATCAACTTGAAGAACCACTTCAAAAAAGGTTTAAATCGTCTAGCTCTGTCATAGCAAAAGAAGTGTGCGATGTAATTATTACTCAAGTAAAAGACAGATTCAATTTTTGTGATCATTTGATAGCAGCCAAATTATTTTACTGCGAGAACTTTACCACATACCGTTCTACTTTTCCCGACAAAGATTTCACGATCACAGTTTCCAAATACGCCGCTTTGGACAAGTACAAATTTAAAAACGAACTTTCCGCAATATACAGTCGCGACGATTTCACCAACGCAAATAGTGCAATTGAAATTTTACAGTTGTTCTATAATAATGACCTGACTGAATCATTTTCAGAGTCAATGAAACTATTGCGAATTCACTATGCATCCTGATAATTCAATAGATGAATCTACAGGTGAGAAACAAGAACCGGAAATTATAACATTTTATAATTCAACCAAAGCTGGGGTTGATGTGGTTGACGAGTTGAGCGCTAATTACAACGTTAACCAACGTAACGTTAGCCAACGTAAACGATGGCCTATGACTTTGTTCTATGGTATTTTGAACATGGCAGCTATAAATGCTTGCATTATATGTATATCGAGCAAACAAAAACGTTACGACCAAAAGAACAGAATTCATTCGTAATTTAGGCTTATCAATGATTTACGAACACCTACATTCACGAAAAACTAAAGAAAATATTCCAAGGTACATCCACCAGCGAATCGAAGAGCAGCTCGGTGAACCCTCACCTAGACCTACAATTACACCCGGACGATATGTCAGATGCCAGGATTGTCCATATAAGAAGGACAGGAAAACTAAACATTCCTGCAATGCTTGTGGCAAGCCTATATGTTTGGAACATGCAAAATTTATTTGCGAAAATTGTGCTGATCTCAACAGTGCTGATTAATCCTATTTCAATAAAAAAAATACTTAATTAGTTTTTTTACGAGGTGGATCTCATTATCTTTTAGTTTTAAGTTGATTTCCATTCCAAAGAATAATAATTTCGTTGAATTCTTAATTTTTGTAAAACCTTATACTTTGTTCCTAAAATTACATAGTATAAAATAAAAAATATGAATAAATAAAACATTATTATTTAAAAAGAACTTCTTTTATTTAACTCCATTAAATAATTCATTATTTTGCAAAATAAAATCAACAAAATAAAAATAAAATAATAAAAATAACTATATTACGGTACATTAAGGTAAGGGTTATGTCGCACCTTGCATTCTTGAAGTAACTTTTTTTCACCTCATGCTCGCCGGGTTAAAGAGTTAAAGGCCACTGTATCTAAACTGTTAGAAAAAGAACGTCTGTGTAACTGTGTACGTTGATATTTGATGAAATTTCTGTATCTCCCTATGTACATTACAATGTAAACACAGACGATCTTGTAGGTTTTGAGAATTATGGGAACTTTAAGACGCCAAATTTTGCCAATCACGTCTTAGTGTTCATGGTCAAAGGGGTTAGGAAAAATTATAAACAACCATGAAAGAAATTAGAAATAATTTATTAAATAAAGAAATGCATTATATCCACGAGAATGTTTTAAAAATAGTAAAGTGGGAATACTTTCAGCGGGTTTATAAAGCCGTCGTGTCACGTGGGGAGTTAAGTATGTTATATTTTTTGGGGAAATTGTAGTCTGAGAAGACATTAAAAGCCCAAAAAAGATGTATAAGAGCTATGTGTAACATGAAAGTAACAGACAGCTGTGTGCCTGCATTCAAGTCCCTAAACTTATTAACACTTCCATCACTGTACATTTTCGAAATAGCTGTCTTTGTAAAATCAAATATGCATCTTTTTACTAAATTGTCACAAAATAGGAAAAGACCACCAAGAAAGCAATATACCAACACAACTTGTGTGTTAATGAGCATAAGACAGCTTTATATAAGAAAAGTGTTCTAGGTATTATGCCCGATTATATTTAACAAAATACCAGATAGCATTAAAAATGAACCCATGACATTCTTTAAAAAAAAATTAACATCCTACTTATTAAATAAATGTTTTTCCATCTCTGAATTTTTAAATGATAAAATAGACATTTCATAACATTCAATTTTAATATTGTAATTAACCTAATGTATTAACGTAATTAACCTATTGTAATTAATCAATGTTTCTATTTTTGCATGCCCAAGTTAAGGTAGAATGTACAAGGATCGCCAATTGCATTTTTGTAACATCTGTATTTATATTATATCTACATTCCGTTGCAAATAAACTATTATTCTATTCTATTCTATGTTGCACAAATTGACTGATGAACACATTGATCCCGATAAAATAAAAAAGATGAGAGTGTAAAATGTAGAGATGGCGATCTGAGATCGATTAATCGAAGAATCGATTTTTTAGACCAAAAAAATCGATTTTTTAAATCGATCTTGTGTACTGAATCGATCCATTGAATCGATATTTCACCCTCTAAAATCGAGATTCGATTTTTCTGTTTCGACAGATGGATGAACTCACTCAAAAACTTACTCAAAAACTCGATAGATGGATGTGTACTTAATGTCCTTTGCCCTTTAACAATAAAATATATAACTTTTTAATGTACCTACCTACCTAACTGAAATAAATATCTTTTTTATTACCTGTTACTTTGATTTAGTAGTAAAACTCTTTAATAGTAAATGGGTTTGTGTTTGTATTAAAAACATAGACTCAATATGCGAATCGAAAAAGATCGATTTTTGCAAAATCGATTCTTTTCACCTCGATTTTTTTGTGGATCGATTTATTAGACCTTGATTCGAATCGATTTAAAAATCGATCTTTTTTGGAAAGAATCGCCATCCCTAGTAAAATGTGGCTCAAGTATTAAGTCGTAGTATGGCAGTTGCTACCGATATTTGTGTTGCAAGAGGAGATTGTCCCACAAAATGTCGGTATATATGTTACAGCCAAAGTAATAAGTCTGCATATTATACATATTATCTAGCTATTATTTATAATATCTACTCAATTTGGATAAAGTAATATATATAATGACCAGTGATTATGTATAATATATATTTAATCACTATGGCTGTAACATATATAATACCATTAGTACTATTAATTGACAAATTAATTGATTCATGTAACGCGTCATCTTTTGCGCCGCCATGTGGCAAAATAGGGTAAACCATACTATTGTTGTCACCCCAATGATTGGCACTCTGATATAAAAATACAGATAATAAGAGACAATTTCTGTTTATTTAGGCCCGGTTGTTCGAAGTCGGTTACGTCAAGGTTAGGGTTAAATTCTAGTTACAGTAAAATTAACAGGGTTTAAATCAAAAAGGGTTGTTCGACTACCAGTTAGTTTAACGAGAGGTCAAATTTCAAATTTTACGACGCGGTCAAAGTAACCGACGGGGTAGGGGTCGGTAAAATTTGAACGTTAGTAAAATTTGAAGTTGACGCTTACCCTCTTATTATAAAAACTGCCGCAAGTAGTGGTTTAAACCAGACTGAAGACGTCTTGGTTTGTTACGGTACTTACGATAGTCTTTACATCCTTATTACAAAACGTAGACTAAGAGAAGACTGTTTGGTACTTCGATTTGTCTGTGGTTCAAATAATATCCACAGATTATAAGCAACAAATATTTAAATCATTCGTTCAATCGTTCCGAATTCTATGCGCCGTTCCTTTTTACATTATTTTGTTAAGTCTATTTTGATGAAAAATAAATAACTATGATAACAAAAACAATATCTCTGCAGTAAAAAATATTCCTTTTTACTATTTAAAGGTAATTTAATATTTCTAGTATCTTTTAACGATATACATGATCATTATTCTCTTTTAAACAACTATCGAGTTTGCGCGTATAACGGAACGTCAGCGCGCGTATCCGAGTTGTTTTGTTTTTAGGTTAGAAATAACTTGGATTATTTTCATCCCGATTTAAATGATTAAATAAGACGTTGTGCATCTAATTAGAACCTCTTCAAAATTAAGTGCACAATAACTTACACACAGAATATCGTGTGCATTAAATTACCAAAAGAAAATGAAACAACATAAAGTAGAAAAGTATATTTTATTCCGATGTCTATTTATACAGTCAAACGCACTGATACCTACATGTTGGACACTGTTCTTCATCACACAATCTTGTTCCCTTTCTCATCTTGGCATTTTTGTACATTTTAGCTAGCTTCCAGTCTTTTACAAACATTGCATATTACTGGCAGAGATACGGCGTGAAAAACGCCAAAATAGTCTTGAATCTGTAAATAAACAGTAGACTGTATGATAATCTGATATATTTTCGGAGTTTCATCAAAATCCATGTGGTAGTTTATGCGTGGAACATAAACAAACATCCATAATAAAAACTTCGACTCTTATACAATTAATTAGGATGTTTTGGCAACCTACTTGCACTGTAAAGGCTACTTACTTTATGGCGAGCCCAGTTGAGCGTCATAGGATCATCCTGGATCATCATGGATTATCATCATGCATTCAATTGACTATTATTTCGAAAAACGTAAATCGATATTTATATCGAAAATTTTCGTCAGGTAATTTGAAAAGATTTTCTCGATGACGCACTCTGTTGGGTCCCCGGACACTCTCAATAGTATTCTAACACATCCAAGTATTCCAAATCACACATATTTATATCCACTTTCGTTTTTTTTTCATCACAAAACAAATAACCTCAAAAGTAAATCATGTCGGAATTTGACATTTGTCGACTAAGTAAGTACTGCAGTTAAACTAGGGGGCTCGATGGTTTATCTTTTGTACTACAGATAGTAATAGGACTTGCGAGGTCGTACTTAAAGCTGGATTAAAGGTAGTACAAAAGCCGATACTTATTTGATACCGCGTTTTATAATAAGAGGGTTACAGTTTTGAGGTTATCAACAAAATATTTCTTTGCAAATAACGTTAAAATGGGATCAGAGCATACTTTTTCAGATTTAATTAACGAGGACAGTTCTTCTGATGACGAATTCATATTTGGACAAGTTGTACGACAAAGGCAGAGAAATTTTTGATTCTTATTTATGTGAGAAAGTAGATTTTAGAGCACGCTTTAGGGTGTCGAAGAATTGTGCTAAAGTGCTTGTAAATTTATTAGATTCTCGTCTCAAACGTTTGACCAGGTGAGTAAAGTTTTATCCACAAATATTAATATACACATTAGGTACAAGGTAGCAACTAATGATCTATGTTTATTGACATTTTTCAGAAACGAAGCAATCACAACTTCAGACCAAGTCTTATTAACCCTAGAGTTTTACGCATCTGGATTATTTCTCAGATGTGTGGGAGATTCTAAAGGAGTGCACAAATCAACAGCATGTCGAGCAATTCACACCGTCAGCAAGGAGCTAGCAAAACTAAGACCCTACTTTATTTATATGCCAAGAAATGAAGATGAGCGAAAAACCACTGTTAAAATTTTTTACAACATAAGCCGATTTCCAAAAGTTATAGGTGCTATAGATTGTACCCATATCTATATACAATCACCTGGTGGTGTTAATGCAGAATAGGTATTACCGCAACAGAAAAGACTAATTTCCACTGAATGTCCATGAAAGTTACCATTTTTTAATACTATAAAGTTGCGTTTCAATAATCATTCTTATTGGCAGGTAGAGCCCGTAAGAGTTAACTTGAGACCTAAGCGCCGTTGTATGTTACCTACTGCGCTCAGGTTTCAAGTTGCAGGTTATAGTAAAAGTTTCGTTTAGAATTGTCCGTTAATATATACGTATATACATATATAGGTCACAATAATTAATTTGAAGTTATAGTGGTTTTTAAATAGGTGAAAACATGGGGGCGCTAAAAAAATATTTATTCTCAAAGTGGGCGGTAGACAAAGTAAGTTTGGGAACCACTGATCTATTTAGTACACATAGAGGCACATACCAGGGGGAGGGCGTCATCATCATATGTTGATTCCAAACCATCTGCTGATAAAACCATTAAGGATCTCATCCAGTCTTGGTTGGGGTGGTTACTGCTTGAATTGCCTGGCATTTGACCTCCGCCTGTCCTCCGTCTTTCTTGACGTTCCTTACTTGCTTCCTAGAAATAATTTAATGTGTATGTTTAATAGTTTGGCAAGGAACTAGACATAAGGAACATGTAATTATAACAACTCCACCACATGCTTACTTTACGTGCACACTTTTTCATATTGTCGAATTTATATTTTAATTGTTTTATTGTTCTGTGTCTCGAGCTACTGGCGTTATGCCGGCTGTACACACTCGCCGAGATACACCAAGACAGACCGAGAACGAGTATGTACACGGTGCATTCGTCTTGTCTCGCTCTCTCGTGTCTCGCCTCGGTTGGTCTCGGTCACTGGTCGGTTTTTTGCGCCCGAGTCAAAGGGTCTCGTTGAGTCTCGCGAGGAAAACGAGAGCGAGCATGTACACACTTGTTCAGTTAGTTTATCGCTGACTGTGTTCGCGTAAAGACGGGCTTCGCCATGTGGTCTAATGAACGTGAATTACAATTTCTGGAGTACTATCAAATGGAACCAATATTATGGGATTCTAAACATGTAAAACATAAGGACAAGCAAGGTGTTCACGATGCTTGGATGCGAGTAAGCGAGCGAATGGAAATTTCTGTAGCAGAGTTAAAAAAGAAAAGAGATTCCCTAATGACCACGTACAGGAGCCATAAAAGAAAGATTCTAGCATCTATGCAGTCTGGAGCTGCTGCTGAATCGGTTTATAAGCCGATATGGTTCGCGTTCAATTTCATGGACTTTGTATGTAGAAAAACTATCTCAAAGCTAGTCCGATTTGATTTTCATCAAGATCATTTAAGTAGTTTTTGAGTTATTATCAGTTAAAATGATCGGTTTGAAGAGGCAATGTAGGATGTCGTAAGGACATCTTCACCACCTCCAACAGACTTGAAACTAGTGTCATCGGAAGCGCCTCCTTCGATAGATCATGATTATCATAACGATTTACTCCAAATGGATGGGGTTTTGGAAATATACGACATTTGAGTGTCCTTAATAATCAATTAACTTTAAGTTTCTTAAGCAATTACTCGGATTTGCGATTACCGATTTTGAAATATATTTTTTTATGTAGACAAACTATATCAAAAAGCTAGTCCGATTTGATTCTTATCAAGATCTTTGAAGCAGTTTCTGAGGTATCATCAGTTAAAATAATCGGTTTCAAGAGGCAATGTAGGATGTCGTAAGGACACCTTCATCACCTCCAACAGAGTTGAACATGGTATCATCAGAAGCGCCTCATTTGATAGATAATTTCTTACTATGGCGACGTACTCCGAATGTGTGGGGTTTAAGACATATTCGACATTTTAGTATCCACAATTAACGTAACGTAAAGTTAGGTTAGTAGGTGTATAAAGCAATTACTCAGGACTAAGCCGATTCTAACTATCATTTATTGTTGGACAGGAGGTACCTCAAGTGTGGTCCCATTAAAGTTTCATCCAGAACTGACTAATAATTTTTAAGCATACGGGAAATGATAATAAGTCGTGGTGGCCTAGTGGGTAAAGAACCAACCTTTCGAGTAAGAGGGCGTGGGTTCGATTCCAGTTCAGGCAATGCAATACCAATATATACCAATGCAACTTTTCTATATCTTGGACACCAATGGCTGATAAAAAGGTGAAGGAAAACATCTTGAGGAAACCTGGACTATTTAGTCTGAAATCACCAACCCGCATTGAGCAAGCGTGGTGATTAATGCTCAATCCTTCTCCGTGTGAGAGGAGGCCTGTGCCCAGCAGTGGGACGATAAAAAGGCTGTACCAGTACCAGTACCATACGGGAAAAACTGTAGTAAACCTAACCGAGTTTGATACTCAGTTAACAGTTTGGTTACGAACAAAACTTACTTACTTTAAATAAATAAAATATTTTAAAACAAAACCATATTTTATATGAACTCAGAAATGTATAAATCCAAAAAAAAAAAACAGAACTTCTCTTTTTAAGTAAAACTCATAAATATTGACATTAATATTTAACGTTACATCTAAAAAAGAACACATGGTTAAGGAATAGCTGAATGGTTAAGCGGCCTAAGTGAAGCTATCCAACTGACAATTGCCCTATTAAAACATTGATATTAGGTGGCATCCTGTTGGGCTGGAAGCTAACTCCAATATATGTAATTGGATAAAGGATGGGCAAGTGGTGAACAAGTAGTAAAAAATATTGTAACTTTAAAAAAATATATATAGGCCGCGTCTCCGTCAGCTGAATTTTATGCCGAAGCATTTCGAAAATAAAAGTCCATATTACGCGTAACATGACAGAGACGCGTCTGATAATTTTTAGTCATCATTCTGCAGGCCAACAAGTTTATTTTATACCGGTAAAGTCACTGCCGAGTGTTGCGCTTAACAGAATGATTAAAGAAATCAAAAGTCAAAGAAACAAACTCAAAAACTGCTGGTCAGATCTCGATTAAAGTTGTATGACACCATCCTTGAAGTAATCTCTCGTTATGTAAAAAAAATAATCAGCATTGTCTACCCATAATCTAGGTAGTCGGTGAAAACCCCGAAGGGATTCGATGAACAACCAATTCACTGTCGTATATATAGAATTCATGTCTTATGTACTTTCACTGGCAACGAGCTTCAACACCTTGTTTCAATCAGAAACATCCCTTCTTTACAAATGGAAACCAGAAATAGAAAATCTTTTGAAAATACTGTCTGCTAATTTCATGAAAATGAGTTACATCAAGTCCTGTACTAATATTTTAAATGCTGACTTCAGAAATCCAACACATTTACTAGGTTTAGACGATATATATGTCACCGTAAGATTACAATCTATCTCGAGAGATTGTAAACTGTCGAATTATTGTGAACCGTAACATCTGATTGCAATTTAACGTATTATTTTTTGCAATATTATAATCTATCAATGTAAAGCGGTCAAATTGTCAACTGGCGTAGAACGGAATGCATCTTGCGCGCTGATTGGTAGAACGTAATGTGCCCCCGCCGCTCCGGCATTCGCCATTTTGTTTGTTTATTTCGTTTGTTGTCGATTGTGTAAACAACTGTGTTTTCGTGATTATAAATTGATTTCCTGTTGAAAATAACTTATATATTTAGAATTAGTTATATAAAAGTGTTGAGGATGTAAAATTTATCTGTGATTAACCAAAGAAAAGCAGTTTGAACGATAAACCAACAAATTAGTGTTAGTTTCCGAACATAACCTAAATTACATTAATTTCTCGTGTTTTAATATTTGTATATGCGTGGAAACTTACGTGTTCTCATTAAATAATATTAGCCATGTCCGATATTGAGCCTGGTCAACAAAATAACTCAGAAAAAAATTATATTGTTAATCCGAACGAATTTACCATAGGAGCTACAAAAATATTACATACATAATGAAAATAGTAAAAAAGGAGAACGGGCGGAAGTGGTCCAAATGGCGTCGGCTGATGAAGCCTAGTCCATATAATAGTTCGTGAATGTAGGATATTTTTTTACTATGGGCACCATAAAATCGGCCCACGGAGAAAAAAGTTATACAGTCCAGAAAACTGGTTCCTATTTTATGCGAAAAATTGGAAAGCTCCCTTTTTACCTAAGCGCTGCCGCCCGTATAACCCTCGGGGTGGCGGGGGGTGATACTCCTACGCCGCCCATATACCCCTCGGGGTAACGGGGGGTGATGCTCCTGCGCCGCGCCTATTTAGTTTACTGGTCAGTGAGTCATTCGCTATCATTTAGCAAGGACATCGTTTGGTTTCTCCCCATCATGATGTATGCTTGCCCTGTGTTCGCACAGGCAAGACATCGCCGCCTTCACAGAATGCAGGCCCTTCAAAACCGTATTTTACGGAAAATCACAGGAGCTCCCTATTATGTTCGAAATGAGATTCTTCATCTCGACTTAAAAATCCCTACCATCCGCCAGTATATGAAGCGTGCCGCCATACGGCACTTCGAACGCGCTGAGAAACACGATAACTCACTTATCGTGTCAGCCACTAATTATACTCCCTCCCGCATCAGTAGGATTCGCCGCCCTAGGCATGACCTCCTAGAACCAGATGATGAGATAACTGTTCTCCAAGAGAGTAGTAAACTCACTGGTACTCTACACAAACACAAACCGCGTTCATACAAACCTCGCTGCCGAGGTCCGCCGCGACGTCCAGTTCTTTGTCCTCCCGACCCTTGCTCATCGAGCCAGCCCGCGAGTTGAGCCAGTAGCTTTAAATTCCCCATTTAATAATAATGATCATATGATCCAGCCTGTCCTCTTGCTGCCTCCCCAGCGACGCCCTAAGCCGAGGTCATAAGTTGTTTTACGCCCCTGGCTGGAGGCCTTCAATTCTAGGCATCCACAGAGAAAAGTTCGGTTAAGCAGTACACGGCCTCCTAGGCTGAACTGCGAGATGCCATACAAAAAAAAAAAAAGTTTGGTTTCTTTATTTTGTTTTTACCGCTGCTTCTTTATTTTATTATTTTGTTTTTAACGTTTGCTTTCTTTTTGGACATATTTTCGACTTGATTACTTACACGACTACTTTGGCACGTTGAAACGGACTTGTGATATTGCTTTTGGATTGGACTTTCTTCAAGATGTTGCCTAGTGCTGGCGTTGTGTGTTTAGTGTGTAATCGGTCAGTGTTACGAAGAGAAAGGCAAAATGTTACCCGAAATCTGTTCGAGTCAAACCCAGCCATCTCAGCACATATACTTGCATCAATTGCACCGCGACAGGTATGTACTTTTTAAGCCATTTTTCATGTTGATTGTTGGTGCAATAGATAATACCAACCTGGTTAGCTAGAGCTGGTTATTATGGAAGAGCTGATTATTAGGTATAAGTATATAAAAGTGTATTATTATAGTGAAAGTGTTATTTCTCACATCCAAGTACTCATATTTATTATTGACAAAAAGATCCGTGAGCAAGATTTTTCCCACCATAAAAAAAAGGTATTGCTCGTGAAAAGTCATTACAACTTTTTTGTTGTAGGTTTTATTTAACGGCAGAGAATACGTCTGTCGTCCATGCTGGTTAAGGAGTCAAAGGGCTCAGGGTCAGGGTGCTATGCAAGATCCTTTGCCAGGACCTTCAACACCACGGGAAGATGCAGTTGGAAATAGAGATCAGGATGAAGTACAGCAACTACAGCAACCTGATTTACTTCAGTCATTAAATCTGTCGGAGTTGTCTCGTGCTCCAAATACAGCAAATGCATGTATTTTTTATGGTTGCCGTATGATGTCGCGACGCCGGATACCTGAGAGAGTAAAGGCAGATTTTTTAATTAACGCTAACTATTATGTGCCACCAAGTGCTAGAGTATGTGACGAGCATATGCAATCAAATAATTGGGAGGAGTTGTTTGAAGCCCCAAACATATCGCATGATTTTTCGAGTGCACATATAATGGACATCATATCCATTTTAAAAAATGTCATAACAAATACAACACACATGGATTTTGAAAATGTTGAAAATATGTCAGCAGACGAATTGCATTACTGGACCGGACGGACTCTCGAAGAATTCAACGTGATTCTAGCTGAAACACCATCTTTGAGTAGAAGAAGTACCCAGCCAAATAAGATATTAGGAATGTACCTATCAAAACTCAGAAGTGGGGAATCGGACGACAGGCTAGCGACTCTGTATGGCATAAGCCGAAGACACTTTGAGAGGCTCGTACATTTGGCACAAGAGTGTCTATTAGAAGACTTTGTGCCTCAACATTTGGGATTTGACCATTTATCCAGACAACAAGTAGTAAACAGGAATCTAGTAATTCCTACTGCATTGTTCGGCAACCCAAATGAACCCGAAAACGAAATGCCTGCTATCACCATTATTGATGGTACTTACCAATATATTCAAAAAAGCTCGAACTTTTTATTCCAGAGGGATACATATAGCCCTCATAAGTACAGGAATTTAATAAAACCACTGGTACTAACATGTTCGAATGGATACATAATAGATATTTACGGGCCATATAAAGCGACCAAATCAGATGCAAATATAATGCAAGATGTTCTTTACGATGAACAAGACGTATTCCATTACTTTTTTCGACCCAGTGACATTTTTATTTTGGATAAAGGATTTAGGGACGCCTTGCCAGATTTTAGAAGTTGCGGCTACATAACTCATACGCCGGAGTCTTTACATCCCGGAGAAACACAATTAACCACCATGCAGGCTAATAAGTCCAGAAAAGTAACCATGGTCCGCTGGGTTGTGGAGATCGTTTTCGGACGCATCAAGCGTGACTTTAAACTACTAAGGCAAGAATATTTCAACGTTGCCCTGAAACACCTATTTCCGAATTTTAGAATAGCTGCTGCATTGTTGAATGCTTTCCACGTGCCAGTGCATGACAGTATATATGCTGACCGGTTTATTGAAATAATTAACCAGCGTATGAATATGCCTAATAATCTAGCAGAATATATAACGGCCAGTAATATGAACCGACGGCGTGCAGCTTTTACAGCGATTTCGGGGAATCTTCCAGAATTGAGGGGGTTCCCACGGTTGTCTGAAGAAGATTTAATAATATTCGCCCTCGGAACTTATCAACTAAAACTAGCACGTAGCTACTATAGTGAGCACGTCCGTGGTGGTGTATACACCATAGATATTTATCGAGACGATGCACCACCCGCAGGATTGGAGCGATATAATATTACAGAGCCAAACCTAACACTGTTACGAGGGCGGATACAGTCACGCCACGTCAGGTCAAGAACCTATTATACATATATAATGTATGGAGAAGAAGCTGGAGGATTGGATTCCATACGGCATTATTATTGTAGCTGTATAACGGGGAAGAGGACTTTAGGGGTTTGTGCCCATATTATGACCATAGTATGGTATTTAGGGTGGGCTCGCTATCAAAACCAAATACAGCATCCTGCACAATTTTTGAACCACATTTTAATATAATAAACACATATTGTTATCAAAAAACACATAATTATTACTATAATAGGTATACCTCTGCTGTAGCCTTCGGGGTTTACAGGCGTTATGTTATATTGATGTGTTTGCTTTAATTAATACCTGTCATACATATATCGTATTTGTCTAATAATCTGTAAAAAAAAAATCCAATAACTCCTTAAAATAATCATCATCTTCCGAGCCTTTTCCCAATCACATTGGGGTCGGCTTCCAGTCTAACCGGATTCAGCTGAGTACAAGTGCTTTACAAGAAGCGACTGCCTATCTGACCTCCTCAACCCAGTTACCCGGGCAACCCGATACCCCTTGATTAGACTGGTGTCAGACTTACTGGCTTCTGACTACCCGTAACGACTGCCAAGGATGTTCAATGACAGCCGGGACCTACAGTTTAACGTGCCATCCGAAACACAGCCAATGGTGTCTAAGATATACTTAGAAAGTACATACAAACTTAGAAAAGTTGCATTGGTACTTGCCTGACCTGGGATCGAACCCGCGCCCTCATACTTGAGAGGTTGGTCCTTTACCCACTAGGCCACCACGACGTTTTTTTTAATAACTCCTTAAAATAATATGGGTAATATACCTATGTGTCGATTACTTTTTTCTCCATGTGTGGATTTATTTGTGGGTATAGTAAATGTTATAAATATTAAATTATCAAATAAATAAAGCAGTTTTCATTATCCGACGCCACTTGGACCAGAGTCCATACTAAAATGTCCGATCTCCTTTGTTTTGTTTTTTTTTAATAAAAGTTTCTTATAATTTTCCAATTTCAATTTGTGTTTGAAGAATAAATATTTCGTTACAATTTGTTCCCTCTATATGTCAGGAATATTAATTACATACTCGTATTAAATAATAAATACTTGAAGAATTTTTGAAGAGCATTTATTTTAACTGACACCTCTATTTCATTCCTAACTCTACGGGAACTCCATGGGAACAGAACGGCTGGTCGTGATTGGTCGATCTTACAAAAAGACTGACCAATCAGGGAGAGCTTTCGGACAGTTGACAATTCGACAATTTCTCATCGATAGATTATAATATAGCGAAAAATAATGCGTTAAATTGCAATCAGATGTTACGGTTCACAATAATTCGACAGTTTACAATCTCTCGAGATAGATTGTAATCTTACGGTGACATATATATTGGAATACAGGCTGGAGAAAGTATGGAAGATTTGAAAAAAGATGAAAATGTACCTCGTGCAGCTATTGCAGATTTGCCAAGAATTTTATATGGAATTTACGTCGGACATCATTAAGCGATTTGATTTCGGAGATCCTTTATTTTCTATTATATCTGATTTGAACAGTTTAAAATTAAATCACTGGTGCCTGTATTGAAGCGATTTCCAGTGCTTTATAAATTTGTGACAGCACAAAAATTGGACGATGAGTGGCGAGCTCACGCTATGCTGGATTTTCGTCAACATGGGCTTGAAGTTCATGGAGATAACATTGATGCTGAATGTTACTGGGGTAAAGTGTTTTGCATGAAAGACGCTGCGGGAGAATACCAGTTCTCAAACATGAAAATTGTTATTTCATTATTGCTGATATTGCTAGTCGAGCGAAAATTTAGTGTTCTTAAAAATTTAAAAACTGAAAACCGCAATAGATTGAATACAGACACTGTAGTATCATTAATGGCTACAAGGGAAGGGATTCAAAAACTGGGCGGCAGTGTCAAGTTTAACCCTTCGAACAAAATGCTTTCGACTGATATATGGAAAAAAATATAAATGTTAAACAATAAATATTATTTAAATAATTGATTATAGTTTCATTTTATAAAAAACTAGGGGAATTTGTGGGGAATCAACGGATTTTTATCCCCAATTTTGGGGAATTCCATCAGGATTTTTGGGGATTTGGATTAATTAGCCTTGGCAACCCTGCCGCCAGTCCAGTCTACCCAAGCGACGGACGCGAGCGCTGTGTCGATCGCTCAGCGTTACACCTTACGCGCGATCTAGATTATCTAGTGCTTAGCCCTTGTCATCACTGCTTACGCTTTAAACGGCTTTCTCCTTCTGTCTATTGTAAAACTCTTGCGTGTAAACTATTCTTCCGTGTGCTAATAAACTTCCTTCACGAGTGCACAAACATTTTTATTGCCGCGTAAGCCAACCTACTCGCTATAGCAATAATAAATATAATTTCATTCATTTTTTAAATTAATTTATTATTTTCTAGCATTTTTACTCTGTATATGCATAACGAAACTTGCATTTAATCTGAGGTAACTTGTATTTGACAGTTGGTTGACATTTATGTTTGTTTTGATCGCCTCTTCCGTGTTATTTTTACAATTTATTTAGTTTCTAACAACTTTTGCGATGCAAAAGATGCTCTCATGAGAGTTTGGGAAAAAATGAAAAGTGAAGCAAAAACGTACAACTCGAGAAACAGGAGTTGTGCAATTGGAACGGGTGGAGGACCATCAACTATGAAAACAGACTCAATATTAGAACAAGTCTGCGAATTAATGGCTCGAGGTTGCAGTGGTATTGCTGATGTTTTAGACTCAGATTCAGTTATCACTATCTAAATTACTTTTTCACTTAATACTCAAGCCGATCAGATCTTGACAAACAAGATGACTCTTTTGTATATAGAAAGAGGACTGGCTACTTATGTTAATTATATAAAAAAAGCTACATGTAAGTAAAAGAAAGAAGAAAAAATGTTTATTGGTACACACCAGAAGTGCACACAGTAATAAAGAAAATAAATACTCGTAGTATAAAAGAAAAGTGTATAAAACTTAAAACTAAACAATTTTTAAAGTACATTAATTTGATTTAATTTGTTTCCAGGACATGGCAATAAATGAAGTTAAGGGAGATGAACACAATGTAATGAACACACCGCCGTGTTCTAAGATATCAGGAACTCCTCTTTGGAAAAGGCGAAGACTGATTCTCAAAGAAAATAACCATCCCCGGTCAGTAGGTCGTCTTAGGGGCAGAGATTCTGACAATATGACATTCCGTTAAGTAACTCGAGATCGATATTGGTTGGCTAATTACAAATTCTAATGAGTACAAGTACATGCATGAGCAGAAATATGAAACCGTGTCAATGTCCGTTTCTCTGCATATTTCAAGTAATTTAGTCCTTAAGAAAGAAGTTTTACTTATGTAAGGCTCGTATTTGTATCCGAATGTCTGGGCGTTAAGTGGGTAGTACACTTTTACTGTTTGCCATCCATGAGGAGTTTGTAAATTGTAGTCATTCTTGTGGCCATCAGAATCGTGAATAAGAACTGCTTGGCTGAATCCCATGAAGCAAATCGATAATAAAACCTGAAAGTTGTATTTTAAACGTTATTAAGGAATTAAAATAATCGATTTAAACTTATTTATGGTTCATTAGTCAATTAAAGGATTTTTGATTTAAATTATATTGGCGAACACCATAATTATGATATTTCAGAGCACAGTGTTAGATCGAGCGGTTTTGTTACTAATACATGTTATATTTTTAGGATCACGCATTAACACTCCCCTTAATTTAAACTTTTAACGAAGAAATAACACTTTGAATTTACAGAAAATTTTAGATCTTTTAGTTTTACCTTCCCAAACATACTGTGGCACTTAATTGGAACTGCCGCTAACAAAATGTAATAGACTACTGTTGATTAGAAAGAGAAATATAAACCATTTTATAGTATTCCAATACTTATTACATAAATTCGGTAAAATTTTATTATTGACATAATATTGTTTGGGTACCTTAACGTTAGAATAGAGAGGATCTGTCGCTTGCCAAACAAAGTTGATCCTTTTCTCCAAGGTCTGAAAATCCCATTCGATTTTTAAACGTAATTTGTATCTGAATACTGGATGAATGCAACATGAAGATCACATGATTGACTTTTATATGTATTGTGAGTATATTTTCTCGGCTTGTCCAAGTTAGTCTAGCCCGGAACTTTGAAGTTGTTATCGTATCATCACAATCTGTGAGATCAATGGAGGCTTTGAATTAGTAATTCGTATTCGTATTCGTATTCGTATTTTGAATTAGTAAGTTGTTCTGAGTATTTTATTTCAATATCCACGCAAGCGCGTACGATTTAAGTGCAGCGGAACTAACGACAGCTTATAAAGTGGTAAAACATCATCAATCCTTTAGCTCTCTTGACTGTATTGTAAAATAGAATGCAACAATGTATCCCGACTCGAAAATCGCCGCAAAGCAGTCTACTGCTAGAACAAAGGCTACAGCTATTGTTAAAAATATTCTTGCTCCGCACTCTGATACCGAAACAGTGAAAAAATTGCAAGAAGTGCCCTTTTACGGCAGAGGCACTGACGCGTCAATTCAAAATAAAAAACTTTTTACAAAAAAATAAAACCGACTCCCAAAAACACTGAAAAGCAAAAAAAAAACTATTCTTAGGTGCATCGGCCTAGAAGTCAGTGTCTAATGGATGTAACTAAGTTTATTTCGCCACCGACTTCTAGGCCGATGCACCTAAGAATAGTTTTTTTTTTGCTTTTCAGTGTTTTTGGGAGTCGGTTTTATTTTTTTGTAAAAAGTTTTTTATTTTTAGCTTTTCAGTGACAAGCATAGTTGTCACTATCCGTATAAGTGGAAAGTTCTCATCAATACGAACAATATAAGCCCAAACACGAAGTAGTTTACATATTCAATTGTCGAGTTCCCTCGACCTTCGCTGGTCTCCATCATCAGGTCAGCTTCAAACCTTTACTGTTGCAAAGGTCTCGTCAATACGAACAAAATAAGCCCAAACACGAGGTAGTTTACACATTCATTGTTCAAGTTCCCTCGACCTTCTCCGGTCTTCATCATCAGGTCAGCTCCAAACCTTCACCATTGCATAGTGTTATCAGACAGACGCCTTAGTGTCAAGTTTTTACCCTACGTTTGCCTACAATTTTCGAAAGTTGCTCTCGATTTCTCAGGGTTTCCATCATCAGATCCTGACCTGGTGACTATGGGACCACCTGGGAAGTAAACCATATCAAACAAAAAAAAATTTTGCAAATCGGTCCAGGCGTCTCCGAGTAATCGGTGAACATACATAAAAAAAAAAAAAAAAAAAAAGATCCCGACGAATTGAGAACCTCCTCCTTTTTGGGAAGTCGGTTAAACAAAATGAAAAAATGTTTCCTTTACTCGTTCAGTACTTTAATGAAGCTGATGGGATCCAACAGAAGCTGTTAAAATATGAGTCTCTTAAAAATGAAACATCAGAAACTATTTCAAATTATTGTATCTATACTTTACAACTACAGGTTCCATTAGATAAGCTAATCGCTTTTTGCGGAGACAATACTAATACAATAATACTTAGGTTATTATCTGATGCGCCTACAGATTCGGTGAATGTCCAGGAACTGACGTCGGTAGGCGACGATGATGAACGTACTACAAATATTCCATTGCCAATTAATACCTCTAGTTCTAGAACCCTAAAAAGAAAAACTGCAAATGAAATTTGAATGGAAATGTTGGAATTAGGGAAAAAAACGGTTATTGTTGTTAGAGAAAGATTTGCAACAAAATTCAAACACAAGTCAATCTGGCGAAAGTAAATCAGAAGATTATTATTACTTGATAAGTTTGTTACCTCAAATGGAGTCATTTACTCTACAAAAAAATAAATTTAAGAATAAAATTAATCAAGTAATGATGGAAGAAATACATAATTCAATTTTTGGGGATCCATATATAAGGAATTCTAGTTCTAGCTGGTCTCATGGGTATAGAACTCAAACACCCGAATAGTGAATTTTTGTACCTATAAAACTGTCCGAAGTGATTTAACTTGATTCATCACAAAAACAATTTATTTACAGCCTACGAAGCACAAACCGGCAGTTTGAGATGTTGGTAGACGATATGTCTACCCCTACACTCTTTTCGCAAATGGGAAGTACCGGGGTCCTCTGGGCAAGGAAGGACACAACGAAGAATGGGTCCGTATCCAGCAGTTGCTGAAAGAATACGGACTCGACAAAACTGTGGAACAGTGGCGGACGGTATATTGCGGGCGGCATTGTCCCACTGCTGGGAATAATTAATTCCTTTTTTTTCTCAATACTCATGATTGTTCCCAAATCCTGCTTTATTAATATAATGTACTTTTTTAACGTGGCGAGACCTCAAATAAAAGGCACGGCATGATGCTGCACGTGCTAATGCAGTCTGCATGCAATGCCTGCTCTGTGACAGGCTACAGTGTCACCATTCCAAGCCTCTCAGAAATTACAGAGAAAATCCTAAATATAATACCTCGTGTGTTCATAAGTTTTGAGACAAAATAAAAGTTGCATATCTTTTTAAATAATTAACTTATATTTATAAAAACAATAGTAAACATTAAGTAAATAGTAAGTAAAAATTAAATATAATTATTATTCAAAATGACCACCCCTGTTTTTAATACATGCCCTTAGACGATTTGGCCAGTCATCAATGGCGGCACGAATCTTTTCCAGAGGAATTCGCTTCGCTTCTCGGACAAGAGCTCGCTTAAGTGACTCCAAGTTTGGGTGGGACTTTCGGCAGGCTCTGAGCTCTAATTCGGTCCATAGAGAATAATCTAGCGGGTTGAGGTCGGGGCTGGAGGAGGGCCATTCATTCGCCGCAATGAAGGCCGGCACATTTTCCTTCAGCCAAGCTTGAGTGGTTTTAGCCTTATGGGATGGCGCCGAGTCTTGCTGGAAAACCCAATACTTGTTATGGAATAGGGTATTAGACAGGGGTTTCACAACAGTCTCTAGAATGTCACTTTGATAATTTTTGGCTTTCACCTTGACGCCTTGTTGGCAGAAATGAAGCTGAGTCACACCTTCGTACGAAACTCCCCACCATACCATGACACTAGCCGGATGATGAGTACGCGAGACATTCCGTGCTGAAGCTGGGACATCCTTGCTACTTTTGGCATAAACTTTATTGTTTTGTTGGTTGAACTTTTCTTCGACAGTAAAGATTTTCTCGTCGGTGAAGAGTATCTTCCTCGCATCGTGTCTCCTAAGCAGTATTGGACAACGTTCGCGTCGCAATTGACGAAGGCGATCGTTTAAAAAGTGTACTTTCCTACGGCTATACGCCTTAACCTTGAGATCATATTTCAGTATTCTGTTGACTGAAACGCGCGAAATATTGGTCTGCAGAGCGAGTTTCTTCTGAGTGCGACATGGATTTCGGCGAAATCGCTCTCGGATGATTTTAATGTTCGCAGGCGTCCTCACAGAGCGTGGACGACCACTTCTTTGCCGATCTTGTAAAGAACTGGTCTCCTTGTATCGTTTAATAGTGTAATACACGAAGTTACGGCTCACACCAAAACTTTTCAGTTCTCGGAAAATGTCCATAGGTTTTCTTCCCACCTTAAATAGTGAAATGACGGTCGCACGTAATTCTTTTGTTCCCTCCATTACGAGAAAATTTAAATAAAATAATCCGAAATCATAGATATTAAAAGTTAACATTCCAAATTCAAAATTAGAAAAAAGAAATATACAGCAGCCAGTAATTTTTATTTAATTTTTATAAGTAAAAAGTTTGTCTCAAAACTTATGAACACACGAGGTAGGTTCTGAGAGTGCTTATGGGATGGCTGGCCTATCTGAAACCCTAGTAGGCGAGGAAATGGGACGTCCTCCGTCCCTACCACTACAACGCAGCCCTCCATCCCTACCACTAGGACGCAGCCTACTAGGATTCAGCGTGCAAAGAGTGTCAAGAATGAGTTCTTGGTCTCCGATGCTGACACTAGACAAGTCTTATTAGTGTCTTTGAGTAATATTTATTTACTAGTACTCCCCTAGACTTGGCTCCATGCAAGCAAAACTCTCATGCTATGTTAGACATAAGCAATACATTGAAAAGAAAGAACAGCTCAGAAAAAAATCAAATGAGACGGAATCATTTGGATCGGTAAATGTTTATTTATTACCAGACCAAATATAATTACGAGATAGAACCTCGATACGCTGCAGGAGTGAAAGATCTTATTTTGAATACACCCGAAAGTAACCGTTACGAAAAATTTAAGACGGAGTTGATAAAACGTTTATCTGCCTACTCAGGAACGTAAATTGCTACAATTATTAATGCATGAGGAAATGGGCGATACAAAGCCTTCGTAATTTACGCGACATTCAAACGATTATCGCTTCACAGACGGATAGCCCTTTCCAAACCGCAGCTGACCTAGCGTACAAAATAAATGACATCGCGTCACCAGCACAGCATGCGGCGAGCACTGTAGCGTGTCAGGCATCAGGTACCATCAGTTCTTTGAAAAAACGGATCATTCAGTATGTAACATCTTGTTCAAGGGACTTTACGAAGTTCTCGAAAAAACGCTGCTTTTCCGATAACTTCGGTCCAAGGGGGGAGGAGTTATATTCTTAACCTATCGGTGTAGCAGACCCATACGGTCCTACGCTGCAGTAGACACCAACGCAGCACTTTTCTTATCAGTCGGCCCTCTCGAGCGACTTGTTATTGTAACTGTAGTCCGTAAGATAGTTTTAAGTTTCTTTTTATTACAATTAATGAATAAACATGTATTAAGCAGTCTTGCATCAAACTCTGTAAGCTCGGGTCGTAATAATAAAATCTTATTTCGATTCTTTAAATATTCACTTTTATTTCTATTTTTTAAAAGATAATTTCTCGCTCCCGAAATCTAACTACCTCTTAATAAGTAAATAAATAAACAAGTACTGACAGGAAATCGAAGGTACAATACCTAATCGATACAGGTTCAGACCAATGCGTTTATCCAAGGGCCGATATACGGGAGCCTCGAACGAAAACATTGAGTAACGAAGTCGACGATGACTGTACCGGGCCACGGGTGTACACCATTGCGGTCATGGCTGTGCACATAGGGTATTTGGAGTCACGCGGACACCCCCCGCCGTGAGAACACGTGCGCAACCTAACCTGGTATTTTTCTCGCGTACCCATACAAGTGGCATATCAAAACGTGCAGAAAAATAAGGCCTACACGCGGGTGAAAGTATTGTGAAAATCGGTGCAGTGATGAAAGTAAAAAGTGCAAAAAGTGAAATTTTGAGAACTTTAAAAAAATACGCTGCCCGATTTACCGCGGTGACATATACATATTTTGACATCTGCAGTTTGTTGTACTTTGCCGATTTTTATTTCCGCCCACGCGGGCGGAAATAAAACAGAATCTTACAAACAAGTCATGTTAATAACTTATTCGAAAGAAAAGTGGAATATTATTAAATATCAAACTTCATTTACTGGACCAATAGAAACAATCGATATAAGAAAAAATAAAATCACTATTTTGAGTGAAATCGTTATCAAAGAGGCAAATAAAACACTCACGAAAAAGAAAATTGACGACATTCGGAGCATGTTCAAATATGTATATGCCGGCTGAAGATAAAATTTATATGGAGACTCTTATCAAGAAAGCTGAACGATGCAAAGATCTATCTATAGATATTGGTAGCGCCATCGATATTTTTTCTAACGGACTACGTCCACACATAAAAATATTAAATGCGTTTGACTGCGTTTGACTAAAATCAAACGAGCGATGCTACCCCTTCCCTTGCTCCCCGCTCCTGTTCTGTTCCGCACGCCTGGCGAGTGAGAGTTAGGCCTCTGCCTCGAATTTTGCGGGCAGCGGGGCGGTAGCGGCGGCGGCGCGGGAGCGGCAGGATCTTACGCGTATAATCAAATGGACCGGCCCTCGAATACAGCGGCGCGGGGAGCGGGCAACGAGCGGTGAGCTCCAGTCAAACGGTGACCGCCCGCGCCGCCGCCGCTGCCGCCCCGCTGCCCGCAGAATTCGAGGCAGAGGCCTTACACGCGATCGCGCGCCGTGGCTCCATTGCTAAACCGCTGGAAATAAACGCATCGCCGAGAGGAAGTATTCATGCTGCTCCCGTGTCGCATCCTCGACCCTACTGTAGGATAGCGAACTATTGTGATAATCCACCCGCGGGTGTGAACGAGACAATTGTGTAGTGTGATCGGGAAGACCGCCGCCTGCCGCCATCTTGTGAAGACCAACGCTGGAGAGCCAGGTACGCGTGAATTTCCTTTATTGCCTACACATCGCTCGTTCTCTTCTTGGCGATAACCAGCCATCCTCCAACAAAATACAGTCCACTTAAATGTACTTAGCTATTTGAGTTTATTTCCAAACCAGATAATATCTAGATAAATCTGCCGAAGGAAAATAATTAAAAAAAAAGTAAAATAGTAAAGAATACACTTACTGAAAGAAATGAAATTAAAAGAGGTAAAAACGACACGGAGATACACACAGGAGTAAATTAAATGAAAGGAGGTAAAGCCGAAAAGAAGCCACTCAATGCAGGAAACAACTAAAAGAGGGAATAATGGGAAGAAGCCAAAAAACAAGACAGTTATAGGAAAAGAAAAAAACAAAAATAGTTTTTTTGTTTTTCAACAAACTGTATTACCTATTATTTTAACTTAACCTATTATTTTTAAAAGAGTAACCATGGAGTTTCTTGCCCGTTCTCTGCTTATTTGAGTGCCATTCGTAAAGAATTTAAAAACTGCTCCTCTATTATTATTAATTCTTATAATTAATTCAATAAATCTGTAATCATCCGTGACGATCCCGGATCAGAATAGGACCTCCTCATCTCTCCCGTGGGTGTCGTAAGAGGCGACTAAGGGAACCTAAAGGCCAGTGCATAACATCTGCACTTTGGGCCACAAGCACGGTGACGAGTAAATCACCACAAAAGCATTCCCAAAGAGGGTTGGTGTCAGGCAGGCGGCCGACCATAAAATTTATGCCAAAACTTCTGCAGCATGAAGACAGTAAATGTTATGAGCGATAGGCGGTAAAATCAAACCAACTGATAGTTGCGTTCCTTGCTTCGAAAAATATAAAATCCTTACTTTGTGTCCCTGTGTTTTTATATCCCGTGTCTTTATATCTGAGGATTGGCGGTCTTCGTAAAAAGCACTCCTAGTCGTTTTAAATTACAAAACGAACTGATTCCCCGAAACAGACGAGACAATGGAAGGATATGCTTTCAGAATGCAGGGACAGCCTCCTGTTCTGTATGGCTCCGATTATTCTTAATACACTACCAAAGAGCTGGAGAGAGCTACCAGAGCTACCATTACCACGTTTTAAAAAAATAGTACTTAAGTTTTTAGTTAGTAAAGTGTAGGTATTATAATATTTTAGATTTTGTTAATTAAAAAGATTTTAGTTTTTTCTAATTTTAATTCTTTGCTCAACATTTTTATATTTTTATTTTTTTAATATTATATTGCATGCCAATCGCTAAAACATAGTAGATCATTTAGATACCCTTATGTAACAACATTATTGTACCCATATTTGCCAAAATAAATGTCTTTGTCTTTTAGGGCCAGGCCGTACCCCACAGAGAACACATGCTAAAATGAAAGGGCAGAAGGATGATGATGATGATAAATTAATTCAATAAATAGCTGTGTAGTGTAACTATGCATACAACTACACTACACACATTATATAAATATCATTATATAACACTTCTAGTAATACTGGATAGGCCCGTTCGCCGCATTTAGTACTCGCAACCGCTTGAGGAAGCCGCACGGACCCAACCTAGCTCGGAGCCACCCAGACTCATTTCGGCATTTGTTTTTTTTCAGGTGCCGAAGTGCCGGGAGGCGCCACCATCGCCATCCAGTGCTCTGCTGGAGCACCGATGGTCGCGGAGGCGAACGCCCCAGCAGAAGATTCAACATGCCGAAGCCGGGAGTTCGCGGCTCAGGTCGCGACTCCCCGCGCTCCCCCTCCCCCCCCGCGCGACCGCTGGCGCACCGAACGACATCGCTGCCGGATCTCGGTGGCGAGTCGCACGACGCGCCGCAGCGGCCCGCTGAGGTGAGGAGAAGAGGACCTAACACCCGCGGCGACATCGCCCACCCTGCTGGCAGTGGCAGTACCAGCAGTGGAGCGAATACCGCCGCGAGACACAGCGTCCCCAAACGCCCCACAAATTTTCGCCCGGTGCCATCGCAGCCCCCGGGACCAGCAACAGTGGGTCGAGCGCAGCAAGTGCGCGCCCCCCCACCGCAACCCCGCCCCTCCGCCGCGAAGCAAGCGCGTCCGGACACGCAGCCCGCGAGTGCCGTCACGTCCCCCGCGCGCCCCGCGCCCTCGGACGCAGTGCCGCCGCGTTCCGACGCGCCGCCCGCGCGCTCCGCCACGCGCCCCGCCGCGAGTGTGACTAGTGCGCGAGTCGGTGGGCAAGCTGTGTGCTCAGCAGCACCCCCCGCGCGCCCCGCCGCGCAACCCGCGCCCTCGGACGCAGTGCCGCCGCGTTCCGACGCGCCGCCCGCGCGCTCCGCCACGCGCCCCGCCGCGAGTGACACTAGTGCGCGAGCCGGTGGGCAAGCTGTGTGCTCAGCAGCACCCCCCGCGCGCTCCGCCGTACCACCCGCGCGATCTGCCGCGCCCACCTCGCGCTCGACCGCGTCCGCCGCGCGCCCCGCCGCGCCCCCCGCGCCTTCGAACGCAGTGCCGCCGCGCTCCGACGCGCCGCCCGCTCGTGCTGTCGCGCGCCCTGCCGCGCCGCCTGCCCAGCCTGCGCCGGGCCCCTCTGTACCTGCCGCCGCCACCCCGGCGCACCCGACGCTGTGCTACAAGCGGACGGTGACGCCGCAGCGGCTATGGTTTGCGTCGAGTTTCTCCCCCCCGCCGCCGCGGACCTCTGCGCAGGACTCACCGGCGGCCATGCCGGGAAGTTTCTCGCGCAGCGGGTCGGAGATGTCGGTGGCATCGGGGGAGTACTCCCCTCTAAGAGATCAGTCGCCGCCCTACCTGGAGGACGCCTCGGACCAGGAAGAGGAAGAGAGCGTCGAGCCGGGGACCCAGCCTGAGAGAGCACAGCGCCGCCAGCGCAGCCCGGACAACGACGATGATGCCGCCGCGGAGGGTGAGTACCCTAAACGATATTGTATAGAGGTTCCGCAACCATCCTTCGCGGAGATGGCACGCCGCACCACGCCCCCTAGGGGCACCGCCGCCGCCACCGCCACGGCCAACGACACCACTGCCACGGCAGCAGCCCCCCCAAAGAAAAAGCCTCGCTACCCGCCGCTGGTAGTTGAGAGGATGCCTGACTGGGCCGCCCATTTCCGGGTGCTCAGGGACAGGCTGGGCTTCCCTCCCCACGCGCGCCCCTACCAAGCCGGGGTGCGCTTCAGCCCAGAGTCGGAGGAGGAGTACAGGGTGGTCCAGCGGTACCTGACCACCCTCGAAGGAGAGAGCGGCCTATCATGGTTCGCCTATTCGCTGCCAGCGGAGCGCAGTTTGAAGGTGGCCATCAGGGGGCTGCCTGCCGACACCGACCCCGCCGACATCGAGGAGGAGCTGCGAGAGCTGGGATACCAGCCGGAGTACGTCCGCCACATCAAGGCGCGACGCGGAAGACCCGGCTGCGTATTCCACGCTATAATAAAAAAGACGCCTAACATAAGGGCCATCTATGACACCGCCGTGTTGCTCAACATGCGCGGTGTCAAGATAGAGGCGTGGCGCGGAAAACGCGGACCGGCCCAGTGCCATCGATGCCAGCAGTTCCGACACAGCTCCCACAATTGCCACCGCCCGCTCGCCTGCGTACGTTGCGGCGAGGGCCATCACGCACGCGACTGCCCGCGGCCCAGGGAGGAGCCCGCAACGTGCGCCAACTGTGGCGGGGAGCACCCAGCGTGCAGCATTAGATGCCCCGTCTTCAGGGAGGAAGCCAAGGTGAGGCGGGCGGGTACCGTCGCCATCACCGCCCCTCTACGCCGGCCGGACGCACCGCGACACATAGACGCGGAGCGGCCGCTAGAGACGGACGCCACCACCACCTTGATGGCGGCGGCGAACAACCGAACTGGGCCGCGACGCAAGAGGCGCGGCGGCAGGAGAGGAAAGAAGCCTCAAGGAACCGCCGCGCCCCAATCCCGGACACAGACGACGCAGCCACCAGAAGCCGTCCCAGAGCAGGAGATGGCACCACGCGGACGCCGGGCGACGCGGCGCGCTGAGGCAGCGGAGGCACAGGAGCTGCCCCCGGCGCCGCTCGCGCCCACATGCCCACAACCGCTGCAGCAGCGCGACGCCGCGCGCCCCCGCCGGCGGCCGCCGCCACCGCCGGCCGACACCAGCGACTCCAGCGGCCAGAGCCGGACGGCCCGGGCCATACACATCCTTCTCGGCGTGATCAGGGCACTCCGGGAAGGAGCCAGCCCGGAAGAAGCGGTCCTCGACGGCCTGACGGCAGTGCTCGCCCTTTACAATGGCTAGGCCGTTGAGGATCTTACATTGGAACGCCCGCGGCCTCCGGAACAAGGCCGCACCACTCCGCCATCTCCTGCAACAACAAGATATCGACGTGGCGCTCATCAGCGAGACACACCTGGGACCAGCGGATCGGACGCGGTTCCCGGGTTACATCGTCTACCGTCAAGACGAAGAATCGGCATTCCTGCATCGGTACCGTGGTCTGGCAGTACTGGTGAAGAGAAGAGTCGTCCATCAGCAGATAGCCCCTATACAGCATGCTACCCTCTACACGCTGGGAGTCCAAGTGCACGTGGCCGGCGAGGACGTCGACCTCTACGCGTGCTACAAGCCGCCCGCGACCCGCCTAGAACACGCGGAGTTGCGGGCCCACCTGCCGCCGCACGCACCAAGGCCGGCGCTCATTGCCGGCGACCTGAACTGCAAGCACCCAGCGTGGAATAGCGTTCAGACGAACCCAGAGGGACGACGACTCTTCGCGGATTCAGAAGCCCACGGGTACACGGTGTCCGGCCCAGAAGTGCCCACCCACTACCCGGACAGAGCCCACATAGCCCCGGACGTGCTGGACATTGTGGTCCACAGTGGGCTCACATGCCAGATCACACAGCAAGTCTTGGACGACGAGATGCAGTCCGACCATCATCCTGTACTCGTCGTCCTGTCAGGAATGCCGACAAGACAGCGCCTAGGAGCGCCACGTCGGAAAATCAACTGGGACGCCTTCACCAACAAGCTGGAGATCACCACGCCGACTCGGCCTATCGTCTCCCCCGCGGACGTGGACGGCCTGGCTGAAGAGGTCACCGTTTGCATCCGGAGCGCCTTAGATGAGGCGACAACGACGAGTCCGCAGGGGGCAACCGCCTACCCCCCCCTGCCGCGCCACCTGCAACAGCTGATCGCCCAGAAGAGGCGCTTACGCAAACGGTGGCAAACAACCAGATGCCCGACGGAGAAGGCCGTCGTAAATCGTCTCGCGGAGAGAATCAAGGCCGAGCTCAACGCGCACCGCAGCGAGAGCTGGGAGGCCCGCATCGACGCTGTCGACGGCGACTGGCCGTCTATACACAGACTGTGCCGACAGCTGTCGAACACCCCAGCTCCAGTGCGGCCGCTGCTGGATAGCGGCGGGGCACTCAGATACACCGCACCAGACCGCGCGGAGATCTTTGCCGAGCACCTGGAGCGTCAATTCCGCCCGAACGACACTCAAGACGCAGAACACGTCGCAGCAGTCGAGAAACACCTTGGGGACTACTTCGCATCGCCGATAGCCTCTGAGGAAGACCCTATTTTCTTCGCGCCTGGCGCAGTCAGACGCGCCATCCTCCGGACCAAGCTGAAGAAGGCCCCCGGTGCTGACGGTATCACCAACACAGCGCTGCGCCACCTGCCGTACCGTATGGTCGCGGCCCTGGCGCGCCTGTATACGGGGATACTGCGCACGGGGACCTTCCCCCGCATATGGAAGGAGGGGCGCGTTATCATGCTGCCCAAGGCGCAGAAGAACGTGCTGAAGCCAGAGAGCTATCGGCCCATCACTCTCCTGCCCACTATCTCCAAGGTGTTCGAGCTGCTCCTGCTGCGACACCTCACCCCGCACCTGACGCCGCGCCCAGAACAGTACGGGTTTCGGGCGGAACACAGCACGACGCTCCAGCTGACGAGGGTACTGCACCACTTCGCCAACACGGCGAACAGGCGTGAACACGCGGTTGCAGTATTCCTCGACATGGAGAAGGCTTTTGACCGGGTCTGGCACCCCGGTCTCATATACAAGATCTCCACGTCGGATACGCCCCGCCGCATAACACAGGTGATCTCCAGTTTCCTTACAGGTCGCACAATACGTGTGGTGGACGACGGCGCGCTATCAAGCGCGCGCCCGGTGAGAGCGGGAGTGCCGCAGGGAAGCTGCCTCTCGCCCGTCTGCTACTCACGGTACACCGACGACATCCCCTCGGCGGAGGACTCGACACTTGCGCTGTATGCTGACGACGCCGCGTACATCACGACGTCGATGAGCGCGAAGCACGCGATCGTCAAAATGCAACGTGTCCTCGACCTCCTCCCCGAGTGGCTGTCCAAATGGCGGCTGTCGGTGAACGTGGGTAAGACGCAGGCGATTCTCATCGGAGGCGGCCCCGCACGACCACCCAAACTGGCACTACAAGGCGCCGAGATCGAGTGGTCGCCCCGGGTCAAGTACCTGGGCGTCACTATCGACCGGCGCCTCACCATGGCTGCACACGTCCGGCAGGTCGCCGGTAAGGGCAGGGTAGCCCGCGCCTTGCTCAAACCAGTGCTCTCATCTCGCCTCCCGCTGCGTACCAAACTGGCGGTGTACAAGACGTACATCCGGCCGGTACTGACGTACGCCGCCCCAGCATGGTTCGCCCTCACTAGCGAGAGCAGCCGCAAGAAGCTGCGCTCACAACAGAGCGCATGCCTGCGGCTCATCGCGCAAGCTCCCCGCTACGTGAGGAACGACGTCCTCCAGCGGGACCTTAAGATGGAGAGCCTGGACGAGTTCGTGCGCCGGCTTAGCGAGGGCATGTTCGCGCGTGCAGACGCATCTGCTTGGCTTCACGTCAAGCACCTGGCGCCCTTGCACGCGCGCCCGCCTGACGCTAAGGCCTTACCGCGCGACCTCCTGCCGGACGTGCCGCCAACACCACCGGACTGACGACACCCGAGCTGGCTGCACCCACCTACACGCAACTAGCTCACACAATAAACACTCCACATACACAATATACATTCGGTGAGCGTCGTGTGCTAGGTTAATATAGGCACGACGCAACCCGCCATACAATCACGACTCCACAACATTGTACTCACGCAATACCGTGTCGCGCAAGCGCGCACACGGTGGCGCACACACTGAGCGGCGGTACACACACATACAAGCCGCTCATATATACATAACCGGCCCGTCGGCTGAAGCGTGACCGGCTAGCTCTGGAAGCGTTACAGTCGCGGGTCTAGCATACCCGTTGTGCAGGGGCGCAGAGCCGGCATCTCTGTCGCTGGTCGTCACCCGCCGGGCCTCCCCCGGGTAACCGGGGGTCTCACCTGGCGAGGACTGACCGCCGAGATGCCGTGAAGAAGCGGCAATGTGCTGCCGCCAGCGCACCTGCAAACAAACACACGACATATTAACACATAGAACAGCGTCGCACAAACGCTGTCCTAATCTGCCGCGCCTATATCGGCAATCCAACGACCTGCCCGTAGTAACGGGCAGCGATTGGACCCCGCGGGAAAGGGGCGTAGCCCCGTGGCCCGCCAGCCGCGCCCCCTGGCGGGGGCGCAGCGACAACTCGAGCGTCTAGTAATACTCCGCTTCTGACTCTCGTCGTGTACGGACGTGTTGCTCTGCGCTCGCTCGTTTACGACTTTAGTCTTTGTTACGCCCGACGTAACGCTCACCGTAGTCGCCCTGCCGACTACAAATATACCAATCTAAAGCTGCTTTTTTCAAAGCGGCGGACGATTATCCTGTTTCTCTAAACGTTTGTGTCAAGTAAATTCACTTGACCCCTTCTGGGTAAAAGCCACAATTTCGTGGTTCTCGGTTGAAACCTTACGGTGCCAACGAAGCCGAGAGGATGTTGACCCAATCACACCCGCCGAACCCCTTCAGGGCAAGGCAGTCAATTGGACGGGAGCTCGGATTTTGGCCTTGGGGGATCTCCTAGTCGTGCCTTGCATCTGGTTCGCTTTCACAGCTACACACCTAGTGTCAGTTGGGTGTCTCTATACCCTTCGCACTAGACTGGCTAGGGCCCTTTCGCACAATAAGATTGGCGAACGGTTTACAAGCTTAGGGCTCACCAATAGGTACTCACCTCCCTGCCTGTACCCGGCAGGGAGGGTTACACATCCCCGGACCCATCCACCCGGGGAGATAGGAGATAGGTTTTTATAATTAGGCCCCACCTTGCTTAGCTCGGTAGTCCTCTTCCCTCACGGGAAAATGACTGCCGAAGTAGTAAAATTCTTCTTCGAGGTCCTCCTCCAGGACCAAGACATTCTCACTAAATATGGCGAAATGATTAGCGCCTTCAATATTAGGGACCCGCGCATATCGCGCTTTTTCTCCGATAACGGCTCAACAAAAGAGGCCGGAGCAGCTGTGTCGCGCCCCTTTGTAGAGCCCTTAAATATCTCTTCAGGGAAAACCGCCGCATTAGCGGAAACGGTAATCCCCAAAACAATGGCCGATGCACAGCTGCACTCCGCACCGTCGACCATTGTCTCAAGTCCCATTGTCACACAGACAATGGAAATTACCCTGCCGTGTGCACCTGCGGCAAACAACGACGCCGAATGCATGGACACCTCGTCCTCCCGCTCTGCCTCACCCGTCCCAGAGGATGCTCAATCCACCGAGCCCTCTGACTCCTCTTCCTCCGAAGACGACTTCACCGTCGTACAAGGAGGTAAGAGAAAAAAACACAAGAACAATGACAAGGCGCGGAAATCAATCGCCCTTGCCGCATCCCCTCTCCCCAGCCCGCCCGCTGTGTCTACAGCATCCCCCGCCCCGTCACCCTCGACCTCGCAGGCCCCTCCCTCCCAAGGTGCTGCACCTAAGTCCAAGCTTCCGCCGCACTGTGGGCTGGATTTTGGGTTTCATAGACATCCGATTAGTAACCTCGAAAGTGATGACTTTTATGCCTGAATATCTTTCGGAAGACCACATACATACTTTAAAATTGTATCATTATAGTATAGACTCATAAACGGCTCATTGAGAATTTTTTATTCAAAAATGTGTATGAAGCTGACAGAATAAAAAGACATATCTCCGGTCGCACAATTGGCCCTAACTATTTTTCAGGGAGTCAATCCTTGAATTATTTGAAATTTTTTGATAAATTGCATTATAAGGCCAGAAGTGCGAAACATTTTTTTTTATTATTAAACTTTTTTTTTAAGTATGGCGTCTATATCTAGCGCAATAAAAATAGGAATATGAATAGGGCCATGACAATATATGATAAATATATATTTAAGTGACATTTATTGAACTTTTGTATTTAAAATTTATTTTTATATCAGTATGACATGTATGAGTATCTATATTAATAATTTCGTCAAGGGGTACGGTAGACTGGATCGAAACCTTATATGAATAACAAAGCATAAAAAAATATCGATTTTGAGTCGACAACATACATCCGCAAAATTCGGATTATGGAGAATTTCGTTAAATTCCGATGGCACTGACAAACAAACCGCTGTCGCCATCTTTAGTAGTTCACCATCCACTCACTATGCGATCAGCGCCAAAATAGCGAAAATCAAACGGCAACTTTTTTAAGATATACTCTTTGATATGTGTTTTTTCTTTTTTATGATATACATACTCTTTGATATATGTTTTTTCTTTATACCGGATATTGGCCGATTCAACCACAGAAAAAAGAATTTGAAAGTTGAAGTTTAATTCAAATGTCAATGTCATTCACTTTCGTACAAAATATTTACATTAATTTAAAAAAAGTTAAAATAGACATATATATATATGTACAACTTAAAACTAATACAGTGCATCAAAAAATTGCTCCTCATCGCTGTCACTGGGTGGGTATGGGTAATGTACCCAAAAGGCTGGCAGCATTGCCACGTAGTATGGCAATGCTCAACCTCTGTGCGAAATAAAAGCCTGCCTTTGGGTCCCGGGAAGTGTCAACCAGGCGCTGGGAAATATCCTTGGCAAGAAGGCGGGCGCTCGAACCCCACGGCCCAAGAGTTTCAACCCCAAACGGCTCAAACATGTAATTACTTATAGGGTTACTATATTTGGGCAGTCAGCAGATTTTATTTTTTTAGAAGAAGAAGTTAAAGTAGAGAAAAGACTGAGTGCTTAAAACAAAGAGATTTATAGAGAGTAAACCTTAAAAATATACGACGTAGGTACATAGTTTGTTTGCGGTTCTTCGACGCTTGCGCATAAGATAACGCGGAACATAAGTTTAACGCGGTTCCAAAACCGCGTTAAACTTATGTTGACGTCAACAAATGGTAAAAATATTTTTGACATAATACTTTTCTGACTATTAATAAGAGTTATTTACATAACCTATATTAACGATGAATTTGATTATTTTGTTAATTTGTCTTAGTTTATTTTGAATGTTGATTTAAAATAAAAATAATTTATGTAAAAACTTTTGCAGTTTTTATTTACCATATTTATTAAACACAACTAACGAAGCTATATGAATCTATATTTAATATTTTTGAAAACCGATGACTACAGAAACATCTATCTATATTTTGCACCTAGATGTGTATTATGAGTCAAATTTCACCCGAGCGAAGCCGGGTTTTCATCTAGTATTAATATAATTATGTATACACCGTGACTTTTTAGTCGTCTTACAAAGGTGGTCCACTCAATCTATCCGACATAAAATACCACTAGACACGATTATTAATTTTATAGCCTTACTTTATTAAGATAATAGGTGCAAAGAAAAATACTGAAAACAAAATGTTTACGTATCAAACGGTAGAAAGTAGGTACTTTCCCAACGCGCCGCGCTCCATTGATACAAGATTCGGGCAGCGCTCACAACAGGGTGTTCTTATAATCTACGTCATGCATCATAATAATGAATTAATTTTTATTTTTAAATTATTCAAATCTCATAAATATGTTTTTTTTTTATATATGAACGTTTACTAGTCATTGGATACATTAAGTAGGCTGCCGTTGTAAGACGACTAAAAAGTCACGGTGTATATGACTATGACACAAATTTCACAATATGGCTTTTAGGCTAGTTATTTAATTAGCTTTACCTAATTATATCGAGAAATTATTCTAACATTATTCATTAACGACCTAAATCTATACTGTGAAATTTGCAAATAATTAACTAATTACATAATATCTTTAATCAGTAATATTAGTGTCTCAAAGAAAGTATTTGTTAATAACGTTTTAACCAGTAAACCCTAATGACCCCATTGTTATTTCAATATCATTTATTGAGGGTAGTTAGAAAATTACTTGCAATTAGAGCGGATATTTATATGCTATCCCAATTCTTATCCCCTCAGTATGCATTGACGATTGCAATTGAATACATTCAACTGAACAAAATGGAGAATATTGCGATCGTTACTAACTTAGATTTATTCGTGATATTAAAAAGTGCGAATAAAGATACAGACTACCAATTTTTGTTCGAAACAGTGTTATCACGACTGGACTGCAATTTATCTGAAGAAGATCGTGTGACATTTCGGGAATTTTGCCGAAAATTTGCTAGAGCTGTCAACAAACGTTGGCAATCAGTAAGTCGGAAAGCGGACATATTCCTAGAGAAATATGAAAGTTGGCTGCAAACGAATATTGACTGGCCTAGCTGCATACTAAACCAAGTGCAAGGTACATCAATAGCTTCGGTTTATGAAGCAGAGCCATACATCAACATCTTCTGTTGGAACCATGACCAAAAGGAAGCATCCTCGGAAAGCTTTTGACGATTTGGGAACGAAGCAAAAGAAAAGAAGAAGTGGCGACTTGGATGGTGAATGTAGTGAAATGGTTTTTGCAGCTGTATCAAAATTAAAAGCGGATGGAAAGGAAAACATGGCTTCTGTTATTGAACACATGCTGAAAAATCCAGAGTCAATTGGTAAATTTCAAGACGTCACGGTGAAACAACCATTCACTACACCTCAGAAGGCTCTTGGTTTATTGCTATCTCTGAAACTATCAAAATGGCAATACATGACATTGAGAAAGACAGCTATACGAGAAGGCATTCGCAATTTATATCCTTTGTATTACCAAGTGCAAAAAGAGAAGAAAGAGTGTTACCCACCAGAGAACTCTATCACAGTTACTGATTCTTCGGCTTAAATTATTCTGCAAAGTCTACTTGACATTACAGCCAAAAGAGTATTAAAATCTTTACCTGATAACATACAAGGAAAAGAAATGATTCTGGTATCGAAATGGGGTTGTGACGGTGCATCGAGCCAAAGTAGATATAAGCAAAAGTTGGATTCTGCAGACGATGATTCCAGCATTATTATGACATCCTTAGTGCCCTTAAAAATATTGTGTGAAGACAGTTTGGGAAGTTTGTCGTCCTGTGCAAGTTCAAAAGAAAGTGAGGCTGTGGTGAAGGCCGAAGTAACGAAAATGGAAAAGCAAATTTCAGATCTTCGACCAACCGAATATGAAACTAACAAAGTAACCCATGACCTCATGATGACAATGGTTGATGCCAAGATTTGCACTTATCTCTCAGAGGCTAAATCCAATGCTGCATGCTACATTTGTTTAGCGAAACCGACCGAGATGAACAACTTGGAACTTGTAGAAAAAAGAGTGACATCACCGGAAATGTTGAAGTTTGGACTGTCTTCGCTGCATGCACGCATAAATGTGATGGGATGCCTTTTAAATATATCATACAGACTTGATATAAAAAAATCGTCTGTAACAGGAAAATAAGAACAAAATGTAAGAGATGCAAAAAAGAAGATAGTTCAAGATCGTTTTAAAAATGAACTCGGCTTACTGATTGATGTAGTGAAGCAAGGCCATGGTACGAACAATGACGGTAACACAGCGAGAAAATTCTTTGAAGATCCAGTGAAAACTGTCGATATAACAGGACTCGATGCGGAACTTCATAGGTTTGCTGTTATTTTACAAGCGATAACTTCCGGTGAGGATGTGGATACCGTAAAATTCAAAGATTACGCATACAAAACTGCTGTACGTGTCCTTGTATAATTGGTACTACATGTCTGCAACCGTGCACAAACTGCTATTTCATGGAGCTGACATCATTACTTGTAATGCGATCGTACCAATTGGAAACCTCTCGGAAGCCCGCAACAAGGATTTCCGAAGATTCAGGGAACACAACTCCCATAAGAAAAGTAGAGTGAGTTCCAATGAAGACATTTTAAATTTTCTTCTTCTTTCTTCGGATCCACTTATTTTATCGATAAGACCCACTTTTGATGCGAAGAAAAAGAAAACTTTCTTTAGTGAAACCCTTGGTCTACTTAAGCTTCAACAACCTAAGTTTAAATTCACAGACTTTTCTCATTTAGACTCTGACTCTGAAATGGACTCTGACTCGGACTCTGAATGATCGTGATGATTTGGAGTGTGATTGTTATCATGACATTAATTTTAGTTTCATGAATACTTGTCTTTTGAATTTATGTTTTTTAAGATTTAAGATTGCCATTTTATAATATTGTTTCCAAATTAATTATGACTTATCTTTCATTATGTTATTTTTATATACCGTGTTTATTATTTTTAATAATCGAATATTTCTTGATTGAGGAATAGTTTACAAATGGTTATGTTATGTATGTATGCTAAATCAAGTTAAATAATTGTCACTTAAATATATATTTATTATAATTATATTCACATATTTTCATGGTCCTATTCATATTCCTATTTTTATTGCGCTAGATATAGACGCCAAGCTGGACTAAACTAAAACTTTTGATAATTAAAAAAAAAAGTTTAATAATTAAAAAAAAATGTTTCGCACCCCTGGCCTTATAATACAACTAGCTTTTGCCCGCGACTTCGTTCGCGTGGAATAGTGATTTTTGGTTTGACCAATAGATGGCGCTATATGTCCGAAATAAATTTTATTTTTATTTTTATATTTTTTTGTAATAAAAACTATCCTATGTCCTTTCTCAAGTTCCAAACTATGTCTGTACCAAATTTCACACAAATCGGTTCAGTAGTATAGGCGTGAAGAAAAGACAGACAGACAGACAGAAAGACAGACAGACAGACAGACAGAGTTACTTTCACATTTATAATATTAGTTTATTGACAATGAAAACATCGCTATCTAACTTATTTATAACTAGCTTTTGCCCGCGACTTCGTTCGCGTGGAATAGTGATTTTTGGTTTGACCAATAGATGGCGCTATATGTCCGAAATAAATTTTATTTTTATTTTTATATTTTTTTGTAATAAAAACTATCCTATGTCCTTTCTCAAGTTCCAAACTATGTCTGTACCAAATTTCACACAAATCGGTTCAGTAGTATAGGCGTGAAGAAAAGACAGACAGACAGACAGAAAGACAGACAGACAGACAGACAGAGTTACTTTCACATTTATAATATTAGTTAGGATATATCAAAAAAATTCAAATAATTCAAAGATTGACTCCCTGAATAATAATTAGGGCCAATGAGGGCTACCGCGTATGAAATCGCCGCTAGAGGCGCTTGTGTAGCGTGAGGTCGTCGAAACGTCAAATGCCACTGTTTGTTTACGCGCGAGGGTTTATATTTCTAATTAAATTAATATTGTGAATATTTAACAATACTTTAGATTAATTATGGCAAATACAGATCAGGGTTCTATAAATATCACTGCTTTGACACTCTTTAATCTTTCGGAAACTTATGTTCGCATTTCTTTTTCGAGCTAAACGGCACTGCGCAACACTGTGGCATCGCCAATACGTTCACACTATAGTTCTATTGTATTACATATGATCTAATATAATCATTTAATGTAGATATAAGTTTTAGCGCTCATAATACGAACTTTGATTGCCATAGTTTTAGACCTCACGCTACAGTTGCGCCATCTGGTGAAACAAAAAACGGTAGCCCCCATTGTGCGAGACCGGAGATATGTCTTTTTATTCTGTCAGCTTCATACAAATTTTTGAATAAAAAATTCTCAATGAGCCGTTTATGAGTCTATACTATAATGATACAATTTTAAAGTACATATGTATGTGGTCTTCCGAAAGATATTCGAACAGTCCTACTAAAAATAGTGTGATAGAACAGGAGTACAAAGATCGATCTGTGCGGGTCACAGAAAAACATAATTTAGAGATGCAGATTTTGAGAGAACAGTTTAGGGAAACCAAAGCAAAAGCAGACTTAGCTGAACTTATTTTAAAGGAAAAACTAAATTCAACAGGTTAGTTGAATAAAAATGTTTTTTTTTTTTTGTTTATATTTTGTCAGTTTTTTTATTTAATGTTTTTTGTTTTGTAACAGGATGACCTGTCACAAACAATTAATACACATTTATAATGTGATAAGAGTTAATATTTAAGTGTTTCATTTATCTCAATAATGCTCAAAGTTATAGTACAATGTAAAATATTTCCTATCTTTGAAAGTTAGAAAGATAAGAGAGATCATGTTTGTAAGCAAATGTTTATGAAAACTTTGTGCATTGGCCAAAGGGATTGGGTGGTTCCTAATAAAGATACGATAGGAAGTTCTATTATCTCTCAAAATGCTAATACAAGGACTCAAAATAATGGATCTGATTTAATTCAGGAATTTTTCGACAGTCTGCCGAAAGTAGAGTCCCATTATTGCAGATCGTCTTCCTCAAAATTATATTTAGAACCAATCTGGAATAGTGTTCATGGTGATTTGTATGCTGAATATAAAAAGTTTTGTTCAAATAACAATAAGAGACGATATTGTGAAGTACCGCGAGCTTAATTTGTCTATTTTTAAACCCAAAGACCAGTGCAACAAGAGTTTAGCCCACAAGAATGGAAATGTTAATGAAGATGAGTACAGGAATCACTTGAAGAAAAAAGAAAATGCAAGACAGAGTAAGGATTACGACATAAACAATTTAGAAGTTTCAAAATGCACATTTAATAGAACACAATAGTTAAGAAACATTAGTTTAAAAACATTTTGGTGTCATAAAGGATTTTTTTCTAGTTTTTGTACTCCCCTGAAACTTGTCATTTTTGACATATGAACGACGATATGTTGCAGAGGTTGTTAAGAACCAAAGTTCCCCTATCTGCAACATTGCCTCTGCTTACATCACCTCCACCAAGCTTGAATGTAGAGGACTGGCTGATAATAGAAGACTGTGTTGCTCTTCTACAGCCAATGGAAAAAGTTACATACGTGCTATCTGGCGAATCGTATTCAACACTATCTTCCATCATTCCTATAGTCAGAGGAATACAAAATTCGGTTCAAAATAAATCTCCAAAAACCGATCCTGGAAGACATGTTCAGCAGTCGCTGCTGGAAGTCATAGACGGAAGATTGAGTGTACGTACATATATGAGTCCAATAGAACAGCAGCAAAGGCCACCTTATTAGATCCACGGTTAAAAAAAAAAGGTTTTGGTGTGCAATGACGAAAATGCTGTAAAATTTGTTCTGGAAGAATTAGCTCAATACCTGGCTCAAAACCGACCAGCTGAAAAAGGAAATCGGCCGACTGTACCTACTGCTCAAACTTCCACAGATGACAACGATGACGAAATTTGGGATTTTTTCGAAGTGAAGCAGTAATAACACAATCACCAATATTGTCTGCTTCGATGGTTTTAAAACAATATTTAGATTTGTCATACTTAGAAAACAAAACCCGCTACAATTTTGGGAACAGCGGAAACATATTTTTCCAACCCTTTGACCTTGTCCAGAAGAAGCGAATTCGTCGCGAAACGTTTCGCGCGAATTCATTCGCGCGCTATTGAGATACTAGGCACGACTACATCGCGTCCACAAGCATCGCGCGAATTCAAAATACGCGCGTAAATCGTGCATAACGCCAGACCCTCGACTCGCGCGTGATTCGTGCGTATTGCGCGCGAGTCGGGATACTAGAGACCCCTTGTTGCGTCCAGTTAAACGCGCGAACTCCGGCCGAGGGCACGTATCGGGAACAATGGAGCGCCAAAATTTTGAAAGAAAGAAAGAAAGAAAGAAAAATAATTTATTTTTGCGCAGACGCACACCTATACAATTATTATAACAAAAACAGAAATAACACTAAAAAAACTTAATACTAAACAGTTTTAATCTATGGTCCACAGCGTCGCTCTCTATCCTATCTCATAGATTTTTATTATCTGTGGACCATACCTGGAAAAAAATCACTATCAAATTGTTAACAATAAACATTAAGAAGAAAAAAAAAATATAATTAATACAATTTCACAAATTGCTATCATATAGAAAGAAAGAAAGAAAGAAAGAAAATCCATTTATTTCGAACACACGAATGACGCAAGAAACAAATAAATAAATATGGCACAAAACAAACAATGCAGTGAACATAAAAAGGAAAAAAAAAACGCTGCAATTGCGTCACTCGTGCGTGAAAGGGACAGCGCTCAGCATAAATGCTGTATCTCGCGCACGCAGGCACGAGACAACAGCGCTGGTTTTCAGCGCTGACCCACCACGCGTCCTAGCCGGAACTACAAAACTTTAACGCTGTTTCGGCATAAATACACTAAATAAATAAATACATATATATATAAGTGATGTAAATTTAAACAGTTACAAGAACGATCTAAACTAAACAGAAGAACACAAACTAAAAACAAAATATAACACAATATGAGAATATCAGACATAGGACATAGACAAAAAAAGAGCGAAAAATTAAAATAGTCGACCAATGAGCGTCTCGAACCATAGACAGCGCGGTAAGTGTCATGTGTCAAAGATCAGGTTAACCCGGCCAATTACATGTGAGATATGTTATTATGCAATATTATGTGTATCAAGTGATGTAAATAGTGTAATATGTGTTATTGTGTTGTATAATTGTGAGTGGATATGAATATACTATTAGTGTGGTGTGGGACGACCAAATTATAGGAATCCGGTAGCATAGAGGATGACCATGCGGAGCAGTGTGTGTAATGCGTTTCAAGGACAATCCGAGGTAACTAAAAATTGAAATAATTCGAAATAGCGAGAAGCAATGTCAAAAAAAAAAAAAAAATAATAATAATAAAAATAAAAATTGATAAAATAAAGTAATACAGAATTGAAATTAAATTAAAGAAATTATTACAGGTCCAGAAATGACAATGCTTCGTATGTATATGAAGTGAAGCAGACAGGAGGCAGCAAAACCGCACCACTACATTGCCGGGGATCCCAGCAAGGGCTTTGGGCCATAGCTCTGAGGTATGCAGCTAAATTCCTTTATTATAGGGATAATTGTGCTTGTAATAAATTGTTTTTTAGTTGGGATTTAAATGTTTTAATTGTTTTCAGGCCCCTTAAAGGTGGTGGGAGGTCGTTCCAGCAGTGTGTGGCTGCAAATTTGAAGCTGCCCCTGAAAGCTGCAGTTTTGTGAGAAGGAACCTTCAGCGGAGCAACTATGGAGCGAAGACCATGTCCGTAACATGTTTCCTTCCATATGAGTTTTTCATATAGATAGTGTGGCTTGTGGGTTGAAGTGATACCAAACATTAGGCTAGCAAGATGTAGTTTCCGCCTGGCAGCCATTTTTAGCATTTTAATTTCGTTGGTGTATGGTGTAACATGGTGTCTGCGAGGGACTTTAATGCAGAATCTGACACAGGCATTCTGAACCCGCTGTATCAACCTATCTGTCCTAGCAAGCAAACAAGGCCCATATACAGTATCACAGTAATTTAGCTTAGATAGGAATATAAAACAAATGTTATGGTGCGTGCGCAAAAAAAAAGAACGTGCTCAGCATATTTATGCTGCGACCTCAACCACATGAAATTGGTGCCACAGCGCTGATTTTCAGCACATCCTTTAGTGACATGATGGCGTCCGTCCCACCATTTTACTGAAAAAAAATACTGTAAGTGTATCTTGATTATTGGCTATGTAATACTTTAATTGTGGTGTGTTTGTTGTGTTTTTATGTTAATTGAGTTAAGAGAATTATAATGTGTGTGTTTTGATACGGAATTGTTTATAGACGAAATAGAAAAAAGGCCGGCGATATGGGATTTAGAATCGCCTGATTATGCCAACAGAATTTTAAAACGCAGGGCTTGGGAAGAATTGGTGTTAATATTTTCGGATAAAGATGACTACGAGGAAAAAAAGAAAGATATTGGTAAGTAATTATTATTATTTATTTTATTGAGTAGTAACAAACAAAGAAAATTAGATCATTTTGTCCTGCCATGACAGTCGACCTTCCTTCATGAAATAATCAGCAAATATATCCCTCGTGTTTCGCGACCTTATACTCGGTCGAATAGTAGTCGTACTCAGACCATCCAGATCTGTTTCGAACAATGTGTCTTCGTATCTGTATCCATCTCTTAACCTGACGTAATTGTGAAGAACACAACAAGCTTTAATTATGTTTTGTGCAAATTCAATATGTACATTGAGTGGTTTGTGAAATATTCGCCATTTGTTTACTAGGATTCCAAAACAACACTCAATATAACGTCTTGCTCAGTGCAGTGCAGAAATTACTGGTGTGGACGAGGATTTGATTAAACGATTTTATGTTTTACTTCAAGTTATGTCAACTTCCTCGAACGCGAGGGGCTCTTTTTGATGAACTCCTTTTTCAAAAAGCAGCCCCAAAGGAAGTGGACGTGGCAAAGCCCCGACACTATGACTAAAAATGAGATTGACTTCATCATGACGAACAAGAAGCACATATTTCAATTGAACCAGCAGTCAACCGTATTCTGGAGCAATGGGTGGAATTAAAACTCCTGTTTGAAGTTGCTAGGCGCGATAACCACTGCTATATGGCAGAAACACTATACTCCATGTATAATGATCCTGTGAATCATTTGTATTTATTGTATTTAAAACCTATTTTGGAGGAATTCCAAACTGTGAACAAGCTATTTGAAAGCAACAATATTGACCCAACAAAACTTTACAAAGATTTGTGTGCCTTAGTTCAATCTACAAGTCGGCGTATTTTGAACCCAACTGCGAGAGTCGATATTTTTACACAAAATATAGAAAGTTATTTGGATCCGAAACCGTACATGGGATATGCTTTTGAAACAAAATTACGGGAATACAACCTTCAACCTGAAGTGGAAAATAATTTACGTCAACGTTGCCTGAATTTCACACTGAAACTTGTTTCAGAGCTGCGTTCTAGATTACCAATTAATTTTAATATACTTGAGAAAGTATCTTTATTTTCAGTAGAAGAAACTTTAAAAGCAGTCAAGCCTTCTCTAATCGATATTGCCCAAGAATTCCGAGTGGATGCAGCTACAATGGATAGGCTCATGTCTCAATGGAGAAACATAGTGCACATTAAATGGGAACGCACATCTTCCGCTGTAGAATTCTGGAATGAAGTAATTGATTACAAAGATGCAGCTGGTAATAACCCCTTTGCAGATTTATCTCAGTTAGCAATATCATTATTATCACTACCTCATTCCAACGCAGAAATTGAACGCGTTTTCAGCCAAATGAATATAGTCAAAACTAAACTTCGCAACCGTTTGTCGATAAAAACTTTAAATGCCATTCTATACGTCAGATTCGGCCTAAAGAGGGCAGGGAAATGCTGCTATTCTTACACAGTTCCGGATAACGTACTGCGCTCTATAGGTACCAAGGAGAGTTATAGTCTTGAGAATAAGGCTTCCACGTCTACATGCACATCAGCTGCCGAGCCTGCCGATGAAGACGAAGATATTAACATTTTATTTAGTAACATAGTCGATTAAAACGTAGAATAAATCAAAATTTTGTTGATTAATAAACATTTAAAATTAAATAACGTTGTATTTGACATTGAAAAATGTTAGCTTATTTTCTGGCAATATTATAAAGCAATTAGCATAATTTTGGCAAAATTTTAACATCAGTTTAGCAAGTTTTAGATTCACCTTGTTGGCAACACTGCCCCCGGGAATCAGTCGCTACATCGCAACAAGAGGGCAACAGGTACATGAGCGGCTAAAGGGTGAGGATACCAATCTGTCGCAGCTCCATAGAAAAATTCAATGTATGAAACGGGGCTAAATTTTAATGGCGACTATATTTGTCTCGCTTACTTCCTGTGTCGTCTCTCTCTCACTGTCACTGTCATCCATCTTACGTACCTAGGTACTATTGTATTCTCTTTGCTGTCATCGAACTGTTGTTATCAGCGGTACCGGTTATTAAAGCGAAGTGAATGCAATTACCACTTGTTGGACTCTAGAGGTGTCTAAAACCATTATTTCTTGAAGTTTGTGGTGCCAGGACGATTTAATACGAAGAATGGCGTACAGGAAATGTGAAATTTATGGATTGAGGTCGGAGCGCAAAGATGACAAAAAACGCTTTTTTATGGCTAGATTTCCACTAGATGAATTGCGGTAAGTTAAAATTTCGTAATTTAACAGAGTTATGTTTCCATTTTCAGTCTTAAAACTTATTTTTTAGTTTAACAAATAAGTTGTTAAGAGTTTGAAATAGCGTTGGGACACAGTATACTAATCATTGTCGATATTTTTGCTTTCAGGTGTAAAGAATGGGTGAAAATGGCAAGAAAAGAGGATCTAGTTTATGTGCCCATTGAAAAACTCCATGAATTAAAATTTATCTGTGGAAAGCATTTTAAAGATAATGATTTTAATAAAAAAGGACACAGCTCAAAAAATCAGCTATTCCGTCAATAAAGCTTTCTTCTATGCCACTTTCGGACGCCATTCTGTCAGCATTTCCTTATTACCTCTTCAAAGAACAGCAACCTTTACAAGAAGGGTAGTAGTGTAATAATAAATTTATCATATACTAGCCGTTGCCCGCGGCTTCGCCTGCATGAAAATTATAGCCTATGGATTATTGTGATGTATAATCTGTTTTTGCGTGAAATAGTAACAAAAGTCCGTACATCCATACATCCTCACATACTTTCGCATTTATACACATATACGCATTATACATATTTATATATATACAAGATGTTTTCCTTCACCTATTACAACTACCATTGTATCTATATGTTGAACGCAAGACAGCTATATTATTGTTAATTTTTGTAAATGACATCTAAATATTACAATCAATTATTATTATTCATTTTTTTTTTCAATTTAATTTTTTGATTTTTGACATTACCTGGTTTTACATTATTGACAGGATACATTTACTGTATTTATTATATATTTTTATTTATCTATCTTATATTTATATACCATTTGTTTTTGCTTTGGATTACAGTAAATAAGGACCACTACTTAGCGATAATTGATCTTGCTATTGAATTGAGTAGCAGTGAGTACGTCATGCTCCCTTAGACGGCACTGCTTGCGGTAGCGTCGGCGGTCGGGTTGCCTCCCTCCCTCAAAAATGTGCGAGGGGGGCGATGGCTGATTCTCGCGTTATGCTCGTAAACGGGTGCTGCTTGTGGTACCAGGTCGTCTTACTGACTATATAAGTAGTATTATAAAATTTTGTAAACTCTTTTCATATACTTTTTTTTCCCGGCTGAGCGGTCCAATTTACTAGATTCATTATTTACCCATGTTGTACATTACATAGGGTTGCAATAGAATATCACATGAAGGTGGGCACTCCCTCATACTATTATAAATAATTGGAGGGTATAATTTTCTTTTCACATCAAATTTATTCAATGCTTGAATTAGACAAGTTACGTAGGGTGAGTGCTAGCTAGCATGTGGTGGATTTTATAAATCATTTTATTTTATGACAATATTGCGTATTGCATACTGCAATATACTCACTGTACTTTGTTGAAAGGTTCTTTTAACCTACAGACAGACATGTGTTGCTGGGGAGTTTGTTTGTTTGCGCCACTTCTTCCCAGCAAAAACACATAGGAAGTGGTGAAGGGTGGACGTTTTTTTTTTTGACGTTCGAAAAGTGCTGTTTTTCGGGCAAGTTTGAATAAATGAGTTTTGATTTTGATTGATTTGATTGTATCTGAATGCTGAAATTTTATTTTTACAGATGAACCCTCAACATCTTCTGTTTCTGCACAAGTATTAGTACATTTGAAACAAATACATTAAAAACTTTTGAAATCAAAAATTAGAAAAGTTCAAGAAAAAGTAAAAATGTTTGATGACATTCAATCAAAAACGCTAAAGACACTGATGTTTTTGGCAATAAGCTCTTCTTAGGGCTATATTTCACCGGGACACCATGGCGGCGCAACCAGTCGCCGCTGCCAACAAAATGTATACAGCTCTATAGAGAGTTACTCACCTGGTGTCCGTTTAGTTGCGCAACCAATTTGGCGGCGCGACCAACTCGGACGCGTGCATAGAATGTTACTGGTTGCGCCGCCACGCTGGTCGCGCCACCACTAACTACTATAGCGCGATATGGTGTCTCACTCACTCGGCCGCCAGTCCGGTCGCCAGTGACGCTCCCACCTCATTGCATGCAGCACGTGTCGCAGTTATGTTTTATTTTTTAACTGCTTATTTTAATATCTGAGTAGTTTGTTAACTGCATACGATGGATAATTTCGATACAGAAAGGTTTATTATCGAAATTCAAAGTAGACCATCAATTTGGGATAATTCCTCGTCAGATTATTCCGATAGAGATTTGAAAAAGAAATGTTGGGAGGAAGTTGTAGATTTATTTGGAGAACAGGAGCAAACCGTTGAACAAAAAAAGAGCTTTGGTAAGTAAACAACATTTATTTTTCTGAATGAATTTGTCAATCAATAAATGTTCATGATGCTTCTGGTGTAACATGGAAAGCCAAAAGCTCGTTGTAAGTTGTGTATGTATTTATTAATGAATATAATTATTTTGCCATGGAAGTGGGTTTTCGTTTACAAAATAATGTGTAAAATTATCTCGAGTGGTAGTAGCAGCACGCCCTCCTCTATTGAAATTTTGCTGTGTTGTTGTTTGAAAGCCCATTATTGTCAGAGTATCATCATATGAATATCCATCTCTAGAACGTACAAAATTGTGTAACACACAACATGTTCTCACAATGGATTTTGCTAATTCTGTGTGGACATTTAATGGTCTGTGGAAAATTCTCCATTTATTTGTTAAGATGCCAAATGTGCACTCGATGTAACGGCGAGCTCTCGATAGTCTGTAGTTAAAAATTTTCTTTTCGGCACTGAGGTTGTTTCCTCCGTATGGACGCATAATATTTGTGCTCAACCCGAATGCTTCATCGCCTATAAATACGTTAGGGAAAAGCGTTGGGTTATTTTCTGAAATTTGTAGGGGCTCTGGAATATTTAAAGTATTACTTATGAGTTTCTTATACAATTCAGTTTCTTGGAAAATTGCTGAATCGCTACTTTTCCCATAGGCACCGACGTCTATATAAATGAAATTATAATTAGCGTCACATGCAGCCATCAGCACCAATGAAAAAAAGTGTTTATAGTTATAATACATCGAACCAGAATCAGCAGGTTGAATCAGTCTTATGTGCTTTCCATCGATACTACCGATGCAGTGTGGAAAGTTGGCATGTTTTTCGAAACCATCTGCTATTTTCATCCAGTCATTTGCAGTAGCCGGAAGTGATAAACATGTTTGCAACTTATCCCAAATCACAGCACACACTTCTTTTATTATTGTGCTTAATGTTGTTTGTCCTAGACGAAAGCTATAATGCAATTCTCTCATCGTACATCCACTTGCGAGGTACAATCGAAGGCAGAAATGCCTGACCACCATAAGGTAAATTTTAACTTGCACTTAAAAATTAGAAGCTCTCAAGCCCCGCCTCCTGACCTTGAATAGACCAATGAAAAACAAGATAGTAGAGATGTAACTAATATATTCATAATAGGTACAGGTATTATAATACAAGCCACGTATATTAATATTAGGATACGCGAATCTAAAGTAATAGGTTACCAGGTATTAGTCAAATATTAGGGACGCGTAATAGCAAAGCTCGCTCGCTAGTCTATTACGAATATTAGCGGTGACCGAAGCTCACAGCGTATGTCACAGCGACTCCATATTGTAATCGGATAGCACGTGCACGCAGTGATTGATAATATTTACCTAATACGTATTAAGTTAGTAGCTATTTTGTATTTATTTTTGGTGGAGGTTTTGGTTAAGCCTGTTAAAGTATGAAGGAAAATTTAATCACAGTTTTACTTCTGTAATAGGCAATGATATTATAAGTTATAATATCATTGGTAATAGGCATGTTTCATATTCAGATAATAAAAGCCGGTGTCAATATTACATTGAGTAGCTAGTATTGAATCTGTCCACTAATATTTGACTAATACCCAGTAATAGGTATGGTATCATAATATGCGTTAACTAATATATTCAATAATATGATTACTGAAAAATGACCCTAATATAACATCTCTACAAGATAGCCCGGCGGCGCCCGGCGACCAACCGAGCGCACGTGCCACAGTTTTTAATGTTTTTAATACTGACTCGAGTTATTGACATCACTGTGATTTTCGCTTAGGGCGGCTCGTGTCGGAGCATGTTTATGTGTGCGTGCGGTTTCGAACGCTTGTAGGGAATTTCGTAGATGTCTACTTATATTTCAACTGTGCATGCGCCGTTCCATATCTTGCGTGTTCCGTAATTGATACCAGTATTCTGATCAGTTCTCATAGCGTCATAAATCGACGCCTAAGTGGCAAATCCTTTTTAGGGTTCTATTGTATTCGCTCCTCCGTCCGTCCGTCCGTCCGTCCGTCTGTCGCCGGGCTGTATCTCATGAACCGTGATAGTTAGAGAGCTGAAATTTTCAAAGAAGATGTATTTTTGTTGCCGCTATAACAACAAATTAAATAAATAAACAGATATGTATAAACTACAAATACAAATAAACTGAAAACTAGAATTAAATAAATATTGTGGGGGCTCCCATACAACAAACGTGATTTTTTTGTCCGTTTTATAAATAATGGTACGGAATCCTTCGTGCGCGAGTCCGACTCGCACTTGGCCGGGTTTTTAATATACTGGTCAGTGTTCTATCTAGATCTAGGCTACTTTGGTGTTTGAAATACTACTAGTACGTCAAACTTGACACTTCTCACCAGGTGGTACCAGTATCACGAGCACTGGCCAGCATACTTACTGGTATCATTTACGGAACACACCCGTTGTCTTTGGAAGTAATTTTTATAAATATGTATTATTTTTTACCGACCGCCGGCAGTCTATATCAACCCCATTCCACCAATTTATCATAAGCGATGTGCGAGCAAAAATGCGTTTTGAATCTTAAGTGTTACTAGTTAAGATTCAAACTCGCATGTCGCTTACGATAAAATGGGAAGGTTTAACATCACTCGATAGCATTCACGTTTACACATTCCCTCATACAAAACAAAAAATAAAACACTGTTTTAAAGATTTATCATGTTTATTAACTTAATAAACAAACAAAAACAATAGAAAATAACAACAATATCATCATAACATGTAGGAATAAAAAAATACGTAGAAATGAGAAAAACACAAATGAAGAACCAAGCAATCAGTAAAAACACAACTTCTGAGGAATGCGGAAGCGTTGCCCGCGAAATTCAAATTTTTACAATGCCACTTTTATTCTAGTTACGACAAGACAATTTTTTTGATAATATAGAATATCTAATTTTGACGGGTAATATTGGCATTTTTGGTTGACCAGTTTAAATCAATTAAAAGAATTCCCTCTCGTCCTGTCTTAAAAACCGTAAGTTCTTAGTCTAAGCAATTCTTTACCAATTACGGTCTGAGGTGATAATTTTTTTTTTTATTTATTTAAAACACCTTAAACTATCATTACAGGGTTTACCTTAATGCAATAGCTTCTTAACATAGCACAAATAAATATTAGTATAAAATATTTGGTGGCTTTTATTATGCTTACAGACAATTATTAGTTTAGTTCTAATTAACAAATAAATCTTGATTCGTCATGGCTTACCGCTTATGAAATAGTTTTATTTATAAAACGATTGTAAAAGAACATTCATATTTTTTAACAATAATTATAATTTAAATGATATACAAGATTTATACTGTCTTTAAAAACAAAAAAAATCTAAACTAAAATAAAGGCAAAAACAATCAAAATCTTCTCTAAAATGAAATTAACGAATATAAAATAATATTTTTTTAATTACCATTAACTACATGACCAAACATCAACAAAAAAAATTTACAACATAATTATAACGATATAAAGGCAGTGAAAGAAAACACATACATGTTTTGAAATGGCACAAATAAAAACTAATGTATGCAATAATACAATATTTGAAGAAAAAAAAAATAACAATAAAAAAAATTTAGATTAAATTATACTAACAATTGGTAGTTTGTAGTAATAAACAAAATAAATCATGATCCATCTTAACATTATATAAGAAATGGCTTTATTTATAAAAATAAATCATTTTTAAAATGACCTGAATAGTGATGTATTTTACAACAAAAATATGTAAGAAAAATAAACAAAGCTAAAATAAAAGGCACAAATAATCAACATCTTCTCTAAAATTTAATTAACGTATAGTAAATAATATTGTCTTATCTAGACACACGGCAGTGTGTCCGCCAAGTTCGAGCAAAAAAAAGCGACACACCGGCCGTGGGTTATATTACACGAACCATTTCGGGCCAGATTCTACCCCCCTATAACTCAAAATCTATTTTATTTACGCATATCAAATTTCTAGTATCTGTTGAGACCCCCTCACTTATCTAAAATACAAAATTTCATTAATATATCTTTTGTAGGTCTTGAGATATTGACGTCAGAAAATCGCTATTTTTACTATACACTCACTGACTGACTGACTGATTCACTGACTCACTCATCAAAAACCTAGACCACTTCCAATGGTCGTATTGACTTGAAATTTGGCATGGAGGTAGGTCTTTATGTCAAGGTAAAGGGGAAAATCTGAAAATGGCCAAGTGTGAGTCAGTTTCAAAATAATGAAGGTGTTTTATACCCGGTGTAAATTTATACCCCTAAGGAACTAAAACGAACTAAATTTATCTATATTTATATAATATATCTTCGAATGGTCGTACCGATCTGAAATTCGTTACAAAGGTTTGTATTTAGTCAAAGTAAAGTAAAAATCTGAAAACGGCCAAGTGTGAGTCACTTTCGAAAATAACGAATGTGTAACTTTGATCCACGAACATAATATATGATAACATGTCATGTCAGTCAGTTGGTAAGTCTAGTCCATTTAGGTAATCTAGTTCATTTCTTTGTAAGCACCATAGTGCATATTCAAAAATCTGAAAGATAGTATAAAGGCTCCAGCAGACCGGATGCGTATGCGTAGACGTAAGCGTAGTCACGCGCGTAGTTACGGCGTAAAATAAAATAAACAACCTTACAAAAATAAATGAAATCCCACCCAAAACAAAAATGTGAAAGGCTGCCAAGTTTGATAATATGGAAATCCTTCGCCTATAAAAGAAGTGAGATCTGAATAAGTACCAAGTTCCATACACATACCTCAGTTAAAAATAGTTACTTTTTAATGATGTTACTTGGCAAGTTTTCACACACCTTGTTATAAACCTACTAAACGCAATGAATCAAGTATTTAATTTTCTATTAAAACTTGCCAAGTATCATTATTAAAAAGTGACTATTTTTAACTGAGGTATGTGTATGGAACTTGGTACTTATTCAGATCTCACTTCTTTTATAGGCGAAGGATTTCCATATTATCGAACTTGGCAGCCTTTCACATTTTTGTTTTGGGTGGGATTTCATTTATTTTTGTAAGGTTGTTTATTTTATTTTTTTCTTATGATTAAGTTAGTTAAGGAAATGTCTCATTTATACTATCTTTCAGATTTTTGAATATGCACTATGCTTCTTACAAAGAAATGAACAAGATTACCTAAATGGACTAGACTTACCAACTGACTGACATGACATGTTATCATATATTATGTTCGTGGATCAAAGTTACACATTCGTTATTTTCGAAAGTGACTCACACTTGGCCGTTTTCAGATTTTTACTTTACTTTGACTAAATACAAACCTTTGTAACGAATTTCAGATCGCTACGACCATTCGAAGATATATTATATAAATATTAGACATGGGCGCCGCCCCAGAATTTTGCGGCGGCGGCGCGCTGATGAATTTGACACGGCGGCGGCGTGACGCCGGCGGCGTGGATGATATACATGATGTATATGTATGATAAAAAAAACTTCAAAAATTAACAGATTTGCAATTCCTTTCGATTCTCTTAAAATTATTCTTGCTGTCATCCTTATAGTCATTGCCATTTCCCTCCAACACTCATTCACACTCCTTCATTCATATCCCCCTTTTCAATAACCTTATCTACCACCGCATTTCTAAATTCCTCCGCCAAATCGGCCCTTTCCAACCTGTGCCATTTTATGTTTGGAGGTAACTTTTCTTTGCCCTTTATTGACTTTATTGTAAACACCACTTCCATAACAAGGGGTCTGTGTTGCGAGACTACACTTTCAACTGGTATAACCTTACAATATTTTATGTTCTTCAAATTACTGCGTCTAACCAAAAAGTAATCAATTTGTGTGGCACGTGGACCGTTTTTATAGGTGACCCTGTGCTCCGAGTTCTTCTGGAACCACGTGTTGACCACTGCCAGATCAAACGCAGTAGCCGATAGCAACAGGTCTTCACCCTGTTTACATATGGCTTACATATGGTGTTCGTTGACCTTGAAAAGGCATATGACTGAGTACCTCGTGAGGTTTTGTGGTGGGCCCTTAAGGAGAAAGGTATGCCAGGGAAGTATGTGCAGTTGATTCAAGCGATGTACGGCAGATGCAGTACACAAGTCCGGTCTGCAGCGGGCACTACCACCAGTTTCAGTGTAGGCGTTGGCTTACATCAGGGGTCGGCGCTCAGTCCTTACCTCTTCCTGTTGTTAATGGACGCCCTTACAGCGAACATACAGGAGGAGGTTCCCTGGTGTATGCTTTTCGCCGATGACATTGTTCTGGTGGGGGAGAGTGGGCAAGAGGTCCAGAGATTGGAGGCATGGCGGCTAAGACGGGAGACGGTAGGTTTAAAGGTCAGCAAGAGCAAAACCGAGTACCTACATTGCGATTTTGGCGGTATATCAAGACCCATGACCATAACCCTAGCCGGCATGCCCCTATCAGGCCGCTCCCACTTCCAGTACCTTGGTTCACTCGTCCAAAGTGACGGTGAGGTAGACAGGGTTGTGACGCATCGGATCAATTCTGGATGGATGCAGTGGCGACAGGTAACTAGCACTATTTGTGACCCACGGATGCCCCTCAAACTGAAGGGCAAAATTTACAAATCCGTAATAAGACCTGTCGTCCTGTATGGATCAGAGTATTCAGAGTGTTGAGCATTGAAAAAGAAGGATGAGAATAGAGTGCATGTAGCAAAGATGAGAATGTTGAGATGGATGTGTGGGGTTAACAGAATGGACAAAGTCAGGAATGAGTATATCAGAAGAAGCCTGAAAGTAGCGCCAGTGACAGAAAAAATTAGAGGTCACCGTTTGTCGTGTTATGGGCATGTGATGAGACGGTGTGAAACGCATGCCGCAAAGAGTGTGCTAAGTAGACCGATGAAAAGATGGATTGATTGCCTGAAAGAGGACATGGAGCAGAAGGGAGTGGATGTAAGTATGTCTGACTGAGAGGAATGGAAGAAAAAGACATGTTGCGCCGACTCCAAATGACTTGGGAATAGGGCAGGAAGATGATGATGACTCGGAGTACTTGTAGCGGGTATACACAGCAGAGCCCTTGCAAATGTAGACAGCCATAGAAATTCTGTCTTCTTCTCATTCCAAAATGATGGAAGGTTCGCATTTTGGAGGTGGGTCGATCCCCAATAGCAGCAGAAGCAAGATATTGCCAACATTCTCGACCTAATGGATCATCTTCGATTCCATGACCAGCAGCACTATGGTTTTTGGATAGTTTACTCAAAATTGATGAAGAACTACTGATATTTAAAGAAACTGAAGTGTCCGTTTCGTTCAGATAGGCAGTCGCTTCTTGTAAAGCACTGGTACTCCGGTTAGACTGGAAGCCGACCCCAACATGGTTGGGAAAAAGGCTCGAAGGAAGAAGAGATAATTGCGAACAAAATGGCACGTCTTATCCTAACTCACGCCGCGCAGCTAATGTCGGCGGCGGCGGCGGCGCGCGGGGGTGTCGCGGCGTGGCGACGCCGGCGCGGCGCCCATGTCTAATAAATATAGATAAATTTAGTTCGTTTTAGTTCCTTAGGGGTATAAATTTACACCGGGTATAAAACACCTTCATTATTTTGAAACTGACTCACACTTGGTCATTTTCAGATTTTCCCCTTTACCTTGACTTAAAGACCTACCTCCATGCCAAATTTCAAGTCAATACGACCATTGGAAGTGGTCTAGGTTTTTGATGAGTAAGTCAGTGAATCAGTCAGTCAGTCAGTGAGTGTATAGTAAAAATAGCGATTTTCTGACGTCAATATCTCAAGACCTACAATAAATATATTAATGAAATTTTGTATTTTAGATAAGTGAGGGGGTCTCAACAGATACTAGAAATTTGAAATGTGTAAATAAAATAGATTTTGAGTTATAGGGGGGTCGAATTTGGCCCGAAATGGTTCGTGTAATATAACCCACGGCCGGTGTGTCGCTTTTTTTGCTCGAACTTGGCGGAGACACTGCCGTGTGTCTAGATTTAAGTGTATTACGAACAAAAAAATAATCATTAATATTTCGTCATTGCGCCTCCTGCGTCAATGACTGCGTCGCACCTCGACCTTATTGATTTTACTAAATTATCACACAAGTCCGTTCCCCGAATTGACTCCCAAGCTTCTTGACAGTGGTTTAGTAGTTCTTGTTGGGTTCTCTCCCTTCTATTATCCCACCTTTGGACCATTATACCCCACAAATTTTCAATGGGGTTGAGGTCAGGGGATCGAGATGGCCACCGCAGGGTTTTTATTTCTGGTTGGTTCGCCAACCAGTCCTGCACAATGCGTGCCTGGTGTATGGGGCAATTATCCTGAATGAAGAGGAATTCCGGTAGCTCTGCTCTCGGATACACCGTGCGCACCGTTGGCACCAACGTATCCTCGAGCAAGTCTCTATAATTTAGGCCATTTGCTCGCCCTGGAAAGTGCACCAGTTCTCCGGGACCATCTGCACTCATCCAGCCCCACATGTTTAGGCAAATTCTGCCCGATTCATTGTTTGCCACGACATTTCGCGGTTCATAGCGCGTATTCACAATGCGCCACAAGTGTTTACGGCCATGCTGACTTGACCGAAAACACTTTTCGTCAGCAAATACAGCATTTGCGAAATTCGCATCCCTGTGCTCTCGTGCAAATCGGACTCGCGCAAGTTTTTGCTCTTCGGTGAGCACGATTTTTCGTGCCGGTTTACGGTGGTGCACTCCCGACCTGTGTAATGCACGGCGAATGGTGTCCGTTGACACGTCATATTCTTCAGCGAACACTCTCGTCGGCGTGAAGGCGTTTTCTTCTTGGTAGATGTCTACCATACGTTGGACGTTATCCTCTGTAAGGACACGAGTTCGTCCTACTCGTGGTCTATGTTCCAAGGAACCCTCTGCTTCATAGCGTCTGATCCACAGCCGGACGGTATTTCTCTAAAAGCAGAAAATAATCACATTATTAGCGGCCTCGTTTAAAAAAATACTACTAATTAAATCAGGTTTGGTGTTTGAAATACTGCTAACACGTCAAATTGACACTTCTCACTAAGTGGCACACTACTACAATATGGCATCAGACTCATGACGTCACGGGCACTGGCCAGCATGATTGTCACATTTTCGGAACACACCTCTTACGTAACCAGAACAAAAGTGGTACAGTGAAAATTTGAATTTAGCGGGCAACGCTTGCGCATTCCTCAGAAGTTGTGTTTTTAATGATTGCTTAGTTCTTTATTTGTGTTTTTATCATATCTAAAAGAATTTTCTATTCCGATACGATATTTTATGATGAATAAATATATCGTTGTAATTTTTTGTTGCTGTTTGTTTATTTAGTTTATAAACCTGATACCTAAATCTTCAAAACAGTGTTTTTGCGAAGTTAAACAAAGAAATCAAAATTACTTTGAGGTGTATATTATTCGTGCGAATGATGTCGTGTGATCCTATCCTGATGTTAACATTATCATATAGGTATACCTATATGCTTTAAAATAAACTACATATGTAGGTAAGTAGGTAGGTAAGTATTTCCAAAAACATGAGAACGCGGGCGGGCGGCGCGTGCGCTTGGTCCGCCGCCGGCGCCGGGCGGTCTAGTCTTATTACAATACAACCAAACAAAAAATGCTCTGCGCTGCGCTTTGCTCTAAGTGCCTCGAACGTAATAATCTCAGTTAAGTATTTCCATCGTAAAAATCGTTTCCTCAAAGCCGTTCATTTTATACCAAAGTAGGCTGTTTCACGTGGTTCCACCCGCATCCCGGGGAACTGCCTACCTACTCCTCGTTCCCGATTAAATATAGCTTTACGAAATACAGGTAAGTAATACAAGAAATTTACGAAACAAGACGCGCGAAAAACATAACCCTTATCTGATAGTCAGGTAAACAAATTTTTCTGACAACATAAAAAAATTAAACAATATTTTTCTTCTTTAAATTGAAATAGACAGCGCATATATCAGTCAGAAAGTAGCCATACCGAGTTAACCGAGTCGGCGCATCACAATAAAGCAATAAACTTGTGACTAAGCCGTTCTTTGCATAATGAGTCATTGCGAATCAATCATTAAACCGCTGCCATATGGTCTAAATTAGCGTTCGCAACAATGGAGACCATGAAACAGATAGTGCGTGTGTGAGCGAGAAAGTAGGCCTACAGAGTTGGTGCATCACAACAAAGCAAGTAGATACAAACATAGATATAATTATGTATATTTTGAACCTGTTTCTAAGCCGTGCTTTGCAAATGTGAGTTCAAATGCATTGTGAATTAATCGTTAAACCGCCGCCGTAAGGTCTAAAATCATGTCCCCAATGACGAAGACTACTTAAAAATTTGAAAATGTTACATTTTATGATCAGTTTACTTCGTTCCAATTGTTTAAAAAATATTAGTTTTATAGGAAGTAATTCAAATATGTAGCTAGCAAATCACTTCATATCACATATTTCGAATACATTTTAGTAGTCATTATCTTAGTATTATTATAACTCTGCAATAACATCAATAGCAATTTAAAGTGGCTTGCGAAAATTATTTTATTGATAAATTCAAAATTTGAAATATTAAACTCACAAAGTTATGAAGCCTAAGTATGAATATTAATGCCTATTCTTTATATATATCGATGGATTCACGTTAATGGAATTTGTTGTACTTATTTTTTTTTTAATTACTATGTTATTTAAAACTATATATGTTGCTGTGCCCTAACAGGGTCCATAATTGTACTGTAGTTTTAAGCCTTGTGTACCACCTGTTACACACATTATGCAATACAAATAAATGAATATGAATATAAGTCAACTTTCGTTATAACGATGAATAAAAGGTTTCGTATTTTGAAACAAGAAAAATTTATCACAATAATTATTATCAAAATTATTTATGTAGTACTTACGCTCATGTGCAGTTGGTCAGCAATTTGACTAATATTAAATCCTTGTTCATGTAACACTATTATCTGGTTACGCTCTTCATGTAGGAGATTTCTGGAAGACATTTTAACACAAAAATGTTCCAGCACTAGTCAGAATCCAGTATTCACGCACAGGTCAACGTTTAGGCAATCAAGGGTCCAGAAAACAGAGCGAAAGTCGAAATTCAAAAGGTCCAGTAAGCACGCCAAGTTCAAAGAGTTCGTCCGTAATATCCACAAAAATCATAAAACAAGTAACACGTCACTAAGCTGCGCAGGGCAGTTTGCAACTAATTACATTAACTCTCTCCTAATAGGCGCAACCCTCTTAGGGGGCGTGGTTTTGCGCCGTCGCAAGATTTAAGCGAAAAAGTTTTTAAGTGAGCAGGCACTTCTGCTGATGATCGTACCTGTAATTAACAAAAAGTAATAAGTGTTATAATTTTATTTCCAGGGTTAGTGTTGCAAAAAAGGTGGAAAAGCATCAGATCATGCTATGCGCGGGAAGTCAAACGCCAAAGAAATGTTAAGTCCGGGTCTGGAGCCACTAACCGCAAAAGCGAATATATATTCTTAGAGGTCAGATCAGAAGTGGTACTTGAAAATGAATAACACACGTCTATAAACATTTAACCTGGTAAGGTTTATTTCTTACAAAGGATTTAGCAGAAGCCAACTTTGAATAGCAAATACAATATCGATAATTAATTATAAGATCACGATGTGACATCTTCAACGTCCGTCATCCTTCTATCCGTCATAACTTCTTCTTCTATACCAGCCCGGTCAGTCCAGGTTGGTAGCAAGGAGGATTCATATCTAACACGGCCGTTCCTGACCCTGCGGCGTCCTCGCCCGCAGTATTATTCGCCTCTTCAGCATCAGATCAACTCCCTATAAGCTGGTCACCGACATGTTGCTCATGATCTGAAACATGTTAAGCAAGGTATAAGTAATTTACTCGTAGTAGTCGTTTTTGTGTATAAGTCTGAAGCATGAAATATGTTGAGAAAAGGAAGGGTAACAAAAAAAAGGTTTCCATATTTACTTCTACTTGTATGTAAATCATACTATGGGCGCAAGTGTGCACTCAAGCGCCCACAGGCAAAGGTATATTGAAAGGTGTTATGGTAGTAACCAGCTTCAGACTAAACACAAATAAAAAAAAGTGCATCGTGAATGACAGAATCCGGACTTCCATCACTCGCCATACACCGCCAGGTGACAGAGGCTCCCAGTTTGCATGTCATTTTACGCATTCATAGCATAGGCACGCATTTAAGCTATAGGTAGCATACTATGACGACGTGAAACAGAGACACATACCGTCGTATGTTCTCCCAGTGGTCTAAACAATAGTCCCACTCAGAAACAGAGACCCATGCCGTCGCATGTTCTCGATGACAGAGGCTCCCAGTTTGCTTGTCATTACACACGCTCATAGCATAGGCACGCGTTTAAGCTATAGGTAGCATACTATGAAGACGTGGAACAGAGACCCATACCGTCGTATGTTCTCTCAGCGGCCTCCAAAGTGACACCGCCACGGTATAAAGAGAGACCCGTACATTCATACGTTCTCAAAGTGGTCTAGACAACTAGCACCACCAGTATGTCAAAGTCAAAATCAAAGAAAAGTCAATTTCTAAGCTAAAATAACAGTCAAGGTCAGAATCAGTCATTGAAAGTAGGCCAATTAGATTAACACTTTTTCACATCAATATTCATGCATCCTTTCACGGCACGCACACAGAGACTCAGGTACATTCGAACGTCTTCAAAGTCCTTGTCTTTGTCAAATTGCCTCGCAGCTCTCAAAGAAAGCTGAGGAGGTGTCCACTTGCTTCGCCACAGCGGAAGCAGTGGCGTTCTAACAAGCTTTTATGAGAGGTACATAATTTCGCTCGGCCACTGCTGACCATTCATTTGAACGATTTAAGTTTTCAAAGAAATAAATCCATGAATAAATAATAACTTTGACACACAAAATCAAAATAATGATCCAGTTAATCTGCGAAATATCATCATGACTAATCTCGTGCCAACAGAGCTCATAATACAACAACCATTACGTTGTAGTTACGTTTAGCTCATGCTATACGTATACTTCTAAGTAGACATAAGTGATCAACGGATGAAATTGACAAGTATGCAGCTTTAATCATTTTTTTTTTTATAAATGGTAAAAGGTCATGATGGTGAAACAAATTGAGTAGAACGATACATTTTACAAGATCACACAGCCTGAACTTGCATTCTCCTTAAGACTGCATATAAGATTATTTCAATTGACGTTGCCACCTTACAACACCATGACGACCACCAACAAGGAATTAGCCAGCAATATTGGGCCGCGCCGACACGGCCATCCTGCGCTTTACACGTCCTCGTGTAAGTGCACTGTAACAGAAATAATACCAAGGAATATCTTTTCGTTCGGTCACTTCTGACCATAAAAAAATATCGATTGGTTGATAGTCCCCAACAGTTCCCCATTCTGTGGACACACTAGAACAAACAAACGAGTACATTTCCAGTTGTTCGAAAGAACCGTAAACACACGGTATTCACTAAGTAGTCAGCAAAAACGTAACTCTAAAGGTCGGACGTGGCGAGATATATTTTTAAAGCCACACAGGCACTCTTCCTCGCTTAACTACTAGTAACACTTGCAACTAACAATATTTTCGCATGGGTACTTCCTGCTGAGTATTGATCCAATATGACGCCCAATATTTACCAGTGCCAGTACAAGCCACATGAGGAATTACGAGGACTTAACTACCAGGCCTACCTAAAACTTAGTGAAATTTAACTTAGTCTGTTCCATAATTGAGCTCGGCTCAATAAGTCTTATTCGTAAATGCATTATTATGTGACGTCATCTCACGGGTATCACAACTGGAATACTTATTTTTGTTTGACTGAATAGGGTCTAAACCAGTTGCTGGTCATAACAGCGATTCTCTTTAAGGAGATCAGCCAGCCGCGCAGGGCACACTATAGCTCACAAGCATTTGGGCAGACACAGATGCACTGTTACTCTCATGGTACGGTAATCCAATACAACCGGAGAGATATCAAGCGCATGATCAACATTTATAAACTCACTGATGGATAGGTGTCTATCACGGACATAGATTTCGGGCTACTTTTGGGAGTTTCTCTAAACCCACAAAGCGATTTCCGCCCGACCCGGGGATCGAACCCGAAACTGCACAGCAGTCGTGCTATGCATCTGCCAGACCAATGAGGCCAATGTGAACTCAACTTGAGAACATGAAAAATAAAACAGATCACCTGATCGCCTGAATGCATGATATACCAGGCATACTATCCCTCGCTCTCATCATTCGAGCAATGTCGCGCGATGTGCTGACCGTCGACACTCCGCACAGCATGCAGCAATAGAGCAAGCGCAAGAAACTGCAGCACATACGTCGTCAAATTATGTGCTTCTCACGTAGTAAATCTCGTTGTATTTTCTGGTTTCAGTTTATCTTCGATATCTGTAGTCAGAAGGTTAGGGAAGTACGCTTTGGGCTAGATTCAGGCATCTGAGTACTTAAACATTTAATTGACGAACTCTCATGTATTATTAGTAAGGAGTATAAGTGAACATAATCATTTTAATAAGAAAGGGAAAACTAAGCTGTCATTGTTAGTCAGGCTTCCAGATTGTTAAGAATTATTACCATTTACTAGGAGTAGTCATTTCAATTAATGCCTTCCTCTAAACAAATCTTACATTAAATCTGTCTTCCATGCCTCAGCTATCAGTCCTCTAAACCTTCCAGGGACTTTCCCGGGAGGCATCAGAGCAAGAGTATTACAAATATGAAACAGCTCTATACTCAATACTCAATTCTTGAATGCACACCATAATGTTTACAGTTGTTGTTCTATAGGTAATTTATGTCACAATTATGGACCCTGTCGGGCACAGCACATACAATAGTAGGAGAGAGGAGGAAGCGCACTGAGTGTTTAATGCTAGGTCTATTCCCGGTCGCCGCGATGCCATCGCAGAGGCCTTACAGGGGTATATTCCGAGTCACTCCTTAATTCAACGTAGGTACAGTAAAACATAATGTTAAGTAGATTTATGAGATTAAATGTTAATAAAGTACTAACACTCGTAACAATTAGTAGTTGGTAATGTACTGGACGTGAGACCTATAAATTTGCTAGAAAATTAAGCTCCCAATTTCAATATTCCAGAATTCGCGCCACTTAGTGCACACTTCTGCTAAGGCCATTGACATTTTCCTTTGTCAACTATAAAGTAATCTGTGGCTAAACGGTGAAGAACTAGTAAAGCTAAATTATGAGCTTCCTAGAAGTGATGACGTAAGAACAAACTTGTTTAGTGATTGTGAGTGTGTGAGTGTATGATTGTGACTGTGTACTGAGAAGGTATAGGTAATTCTACACCACAATATGAAGTCCGACGCACAATTTGAAGCATACTCAGTCAGTGTATGTTATAAATATTTGGTAAGCTATAGCTCAAAACTGGTAAGCAATTGGCTAAAACAACGTAGTTATAACATGGTAGCAGCAAACTGATATTGCTGTTTAGTAGAAAGTGTCATAAATGGGTTAGGAGTCAGTATATGAAGCAAGTTCATTGGGCTCTGTCTAGTCTAGCTTGCATGCAAAGACATTTAGTTAAATGTTATAAGCCAAAACATTTCAAAAGCAGATAGAAGATGTATCTCTTTGCTTCCACTATTTAGCCATCATTATTGCAGTTTCCACTGTCATGCAAACACTTTTGCAAACTTCAAAACATACATAGGTTTTGTATTGAAAACTAAAATTAATCGAGTATTTCAGGCGCATTTCGAGAATCGAACCCGAGTTGTCACGCACTGCAAACCAATACACCAATAAGAGGATTTACCATAGTTGCGTATGACTGAATTTCTTAATGATTTATAACAGATAAGATACATAAGAACTGGATTGATCTCACCAAGCATTATCACTCCATGCTTCTTGTAATATCTCTGCAAACAAACATCATGCACGACTCATGTTTGGTCGCGCTAAGCCTTTGCGCGTATAATAACAGCAAGGAGTCACACTATGTGCTAGCTATCGGCTGGCAGTGCTCGTGGACACGAAGAGAATAAGGTGGATATTTGCTAGGACCGTGGTCGGCCCTACTGCTAGTGGTCTCCTTCCACACGAAGCATATGAGCGGCCTCGCGATAGCTTGAAGAGCTGCTCCACTCGACAAACAGGATGCGTGTTCCCAGCATGTAGTATTATTCTCGCCACAAAACGAATTATCACATGAAACAGAATAATAAGTCAATTAATTCTAATGCAATCATGTAGATACAACATGACATGTCACCATAGCAACCGCTTATGTATTTGTAACCACGACAAGACTTGTTATTTTAAAATTTATCTCAATTTCCACTATTTCTTTATGATTTATCGAAGAATGAAGAACTCCACGTCGATACTATTCTCTCAGCTAACTGAACACAAAATCGTCATTATGCAATTACTCTTCAAAATTATTTTTAGTGTAACAAATCATATATCACACTGAACATTCAAATAGTTTTAACAATTAGTAATCTAAGAGTGAGTTGCACCACAGGCGTAGTTAATGCTATAGTTAAGATTAATTTTAGCAGTAACTATAACGATGACCACAGAACTTTACAAATGTTTGTTGCACCATGATTTTTTTGTTAACAGTTAACGCTAATGGGGTTGACAGTATAAAAAGATAAATTATCCCTAAAAACTGACGGGGAAAATTATTTGTTATGACAACACTGTGAGCCTTATGTCAAATTTATTTTCACGAATCTCGTTTCGTGAGGTTAGGTTTGTGTTATTATAATTGTTGTGTTTTTGTTGTGTCCGTCTGTTTGCCGAATCAAGCACGGATATTGTAATAGTAATAATGGATGACTTCAAGACAAAGTGAGTTTAATTTTATGTTAAATTTATTATACCTGATAAAAAGTGCGCCACTACATTAGTACATTATAACTTTTTATGCAAGTTAAATCAAGCGTGTTTTACTTAGGTCCTATATAAAATAATATCTCAGTCCACACTTTTTATTCATACAACATTGTTTAGAAAATGTTTTATTTAATTGTTCATACAATAAATAAAAAAAAACTATGTGAAATAACATAATTAAACATCCATATGAAAAATTCATGGTATATTCCTTACTGCCTATTGTTATTTACCACATTGAATAAAGTATTTGTTATTTTTACAGGGAAAGAAGTGTCAATTTTACTAAGGAAGAGATTAGTCGATTGCAGATACTTGTAGACAAATATAAAAATGTACTTATGTGTAAAAAAACTGATGGGAGTAGTACAAAACAAAAAGACCATGCATGGCACTGCATCGCAAAGGAATTTAATGCTGTACCTAGAAACATGAAGCAGCTAAAATATAAATTTGAAAATATGAAAAGATCTGCAAAGAAGGTAATTCTACCTACTTTCCGCTGCTTGGAAGTGAACTAATCTCACCTTCTAAAAACATGAATCAATTTATGTCTAATGTTATAACAAAGAAATTATATTTTGCAGGTAGCAAGTAGAGAACGTCAGGAAATGAGACGCACAGGTGGAGGAAATCCTCCCTCACTTCCTCCAGATTCAGAAGATGCTACTGATTGGTTAAGATCCATTATGTCTGGATCTATTGATGGAAATGAGGCTATATATGATGATGACATTATTTCCCCAAATTCCATTGTTACAGTGAGTAAATTATTGCAGATTATAAATAAGGTGTAAAGGAGATACTATAAAATATATTCTTTTTTTTTTTTTTCAGATTCCCATAATTCACAAAGATAAGGATTTTGATGAAATTCCTCCTATACAAAAAGTAATGAGGGTTTGAATTGTTAAAGATAATTTGATTATTTTTAGACCCTGTTATCTACATATCATCACAAATATTTAGTGATTGTGATAAAACTTATAAGTACTAAGCTTGTAGGTTTAAAAATTTAAAAAATAAATAAATTGCACTATTTATTCAAAACTATTTGCCACCAATCTGCTGTTTAGATTTAGTAATAAATTGAAAAGATTAATAATAAAAGCAATGTTTTTACAGAAAGTGAAACTAGACACAAATACTGATAGTGAAATTCAACATGACATGCCCAATATACTCAAGGTATTTATGTATTCCAAATTATTTAATATGTATTTGGATTAGATGCATTAATTAATTATATTAACTTGTTTGCAGGATGTTGTAGTCAACACAATTATTACAGATCAAGACAAAAGTTTTGATAATGTTGAAAATATTGTCCCAGATGAAGTTTTTGATGCTAGTGCCCCACATTCATCACTAAAGAGACCAGTAGCACCACAACTAAGTCGTAAGTATTTTTAAATGACAATCTATAGCCAAACTTTGTACTTACATACATAGATAAATATATAACAAAAACACCAGAGTTCACCACAAGTGTTTTTCCTTGGTGGTGATCGAACCCACACCATCTAGTACATCAGCAGGGTTACCACCGACTGCGCTAATAGGCCATTTAATTATTGAGTGTGTAGCCTAATATTTTATTTCAATTTTAGGTATCATAAAGAAAAAACAAGGGAAGAGTGAAAATATCATAAAACAAGCACTAAGGGAAAAGAAACTGACAGTTTTAGATGGCCTTCATGAGTTGGAGATGGAAAAGATAAAGTTATCTATTAGTCACCAAAATGAATTACACAGCCAGTTACTGAGGCACAATGAAGAAAAACATAAGCTTGAAGTGGATAAACTTAAACTTGAAATAGATATTTTAAGGGAGAAAAAAATAAATTTTTAAGATACATTTTTACTTTTTGTATAGGAGAAATTTCATCAAAATCCTTATCTTTCTGAATTATGGGAATCTGAAAATGCCATGCACTTTTTGTTTTCTACTGAGAAAAAAAATAAAAATGCATTTTTATTTTTGAAGTTTTTTTATTTATTCATTTAAAACATAGTCTATCTTAATGTAATCTATCAAAATAAGTATTTATTAGCATATTCCTATTATGCTCGTCATGCTGGCTAACATATGCAGAGGTCAGGTCATTGTCATCAGAATCTGATGATTCATTATCAGAGTCGTAACATGTTGGCATCGGGTCTCTCAATTTCTTGCAAATATTATATAGGACAGCCATTGCCACTATAGCACATTGGGCTCTTGCTGTATTTGTTCTGAGTTTCCATGACACTGCAGGAAACCTTTTTTTCCAACAACCAAAACTGCGTTCTACAATATTTCTAGTACGAATATGACTTTCATTGTACAGTTTTTCAGCTTCTGTAACAGGATTACGTAGAGGTGTTAGCAAATATGGTTTATTGGCATAACCTTTGTCTCCTAGTAACCAAAAACCATCAAATTCTCCATCTTCTAGGCGTCCCTTAATGACACTGCTGTTGAAAATATGGCTGTCGTGACAGCTTCCAGGCCATCTAGCAACTATATTTGTAATGTACATCTCAGCATTTGTGATTACTTGCACATTAAGAGAAAATACCTGTTTTCTATTTCTATATGTTTCTGCATCTGCACCACCTGGCGATTTGATTGGTATATGTGTGCAGTCTATAGTTCCTATTACTTTAGGAAATGCACATATTTCATAAAATTTTTTGGCCTCAGTTTCCATTTCCTCAATATTTTTAGGCATTGCAATCCAGTCTGTTCTTAGTCCGGCTATAGCTCTGCTCACTCGATGAATTATTCGACAAACAGTAGATTTGTGAACACCTGCAGCATCCCCAATGCAGCGTTGAAAAGAACCACATGCGTAAAATTCCAATGCCATTATTATTTGCTGCTCTGGAGTAACTGCAAAGTTTCTGAAAAGAAAAACAATATTGTTTATGTAGTTATACCTTAGTCATACATAGGACGACTCAAATATTCCCACTATAGTTTTTAAAGCCTTTATTAAACAGGCACTTACTTCATGGTTCTGGTTTGGAGCAATGGTGCTAAATGAGAAGCCAGGGCTCGTGCTAAACCTTTGGAAATCCGAAATCTATCCAAGAACTCCTGCTCATTCCATTTTAGGAATCGATTAACACGTGGTTGATACACTTTTTTCTTTCGAGAATTAGGTAAATCATTATAATTTTCGTCGTCAGAAGAACTAGATTCCCATAAAATATCACGTACTAAAGACATTTTTAATTTTTTTATACTTAAATATGATAAAACAACAGAAAACAACGGACTAGGTTATTATTTTGACAAGATTTTGACATTTGTTAACTTAGCAATAACGATAACCGGCCAAAATTGACTGGTTACGGTTATCGTTAAATATGACGTCATTTTAACCATTGTTAAAATGGTGCAATCCATTATTGACTTAACCAGAGATTTGACCGTTGGTTCGAGTTTTGTTATCGTTAAAGTAAGTTGGTGCAACTCACTCTTAGAAGAAAAAAAAATTATAATTAATACAATTTCACAAATTGCTATCATATAAAACAAATGTTATGGTGCGTGCGCAAAAAAAAAGAACGTGCTCAGCATATTTATGCTGCGACCTCAACCACATGAAATTGGTGCCACAGCGCTGATTTTCAGCACATCCTTTAGTGACATGATGGCGTCCGTCCCACCATTTTACTGAAAAAAATTACTGTAAGTGTATCTTGATTATTGGCTATGTAATACTTTAATTGTGGTGTGTCTGTTGTGTTTTTATGTTAATTGAGTTAAGAGAATTATAATGTGTGTGTGTTTTGATACGGAATTGTTTATAGACGAAATAGAAAAAAGGCCGGCGATATGGGATTTAGAATCGCCTGATTATGCCAACAGAATTTTAAAACGCAGGGCTTGGGAAGAATTGGTGTTAATATTTTCTGATAAAGATGACTACGAGGAAAAAAAGAAAGATATTGGTTAGTAATTATTATTATTTATTTTATTGAGTAGTAACAAACAAAGAAAATTAGATCATTTTGTCCTGCCATGACAGTCGACCTTCCTTCATGAAATAATCAGCAAATATATCCCTCGTGTTTCGGGACCTTATACTCGGTCAAATAGTAGTCGTACTCAGACCATCCAGATCTGTTTCGAACAATGTGTCTTCGTATCTGTATCCATCTCTTAACCTGACGTAATTGTGAAGAACACAACAAGCTTTAATTATGTTTTGTGCAAATTCAATATGTACATTGAGTGGTTTGTGAAATATTCGCCATTTGTTTACTAGGATTCCAAAACAACACTCAATATAACGTCTTGCTCAGTGCAGTGCAGAAATTACTGGTGTGGACGAGGATTTGATTAAACGATTTTATGTTTTACTTCAAGTTATGTCAAGTGGAAAAGTTATCAATTACCCTTTTGAGACAACTTTAATGAAATGGTGACACAAAACCGACTATTATCCCTGTATACACTATAGAAATGTACCCAAGGACAATCCCTGGTTCTGTGCTAAACTATTGCTAACTATGGATGAAAACTACTTGGGCTATTGTGATGGGATGTTAATGGACTAGGAATGGGGAAACTACGGGAACTATGGAACCTGCCGATGACAATGTATTAAATACATGTAAAAATGGCAGGTGGAGACTCGCCACCTCACTTAGGGCTATATTTCACCGGGACACCATGGCGGCGCAACCAGTCGCCGCTGCCAACAAAATGTATACAGCTCTATAGAGAGTTACTCACCTGGTGTCCGTTTAGTTGCGCAACCAATTTGGCGGCGCGACCAACTCGGACGCGTGCATAGAATGTTACTGGTTGCGCCGCCACGCTGGTCGCGCCACCACTAACTACTATAGCGCGATATGGTGTCTCACTCACTCGGCCGCCAGTCCGGCCGCCAGTGACGCTCCCACCTCATTGCATGCAGCACGTGTCGTAGTTATGTTTTATTTTTTAACTGCTTATTTTAATATCTGAGTAGTTTGTTAACTGCATACGATGGATAATTTCGATACAGAAAGGTTTATTATCGAAATTCAAAGTAGACCATCAATTTGGGATAATTCCTCGTCAGATTATTCCGATAGAGATTTGAAAAAGAAATGTTGGGAGGAAGTTGTAGATTTATTTGGAGAACAGGAGCAAACCGTTGAACAAAAAAAGAGCTTTGGTAAGTAAACAACATTTATTTTTCTGAATGAATTTGTCAATCAATAAATGTTCATGATGCTTCTGGTGTAACATGGAAAGCCAAAAGCTCGTTGTAAGTTGTGTATGCATTTATTAATGAACTAGCTTCTGCCCGCGACTTCGTACGCGGATCCTGTCCCGTATGCCAGCGACTACGGGGTCAGCAAAATCAAAGATCTGAATCGTCTGATATGTTGATTTGAAAACAACGGAATACGCAGAGCCATTAGAAATGTTCTATAATTTAATTTTTGTGCGGCAAAAGCACAGCAGACTAAATAAAACGCTGAGAACTGAACCGCAAAAGACGTGACCATAGGGATAAAAGTAGTGATTCTAATTAGTCCGCATTTAAGTTGTGTGTGGCAAAAATATTACACACGTATTATTACGTTAAAAAACATTAAATGTTACTGAGATGACAAAGTCGTGATGACTTAGTGGAAGTCGTGGTGGTTTAGTGGGTAGAGAACCAATCTCTCAAGTATGAGCGTACGTCCTGCCAATGCAACTTTTCTAAGTTCGTATGTACTTTCTACGTATATTTTGGATACCAATGACCGTTATTTGGAGGGGATGTTAAACTGTAGGTTCCGGCTGTCATTGAACATTCTTGGCAGTCAGATGCCAGTAAGTCTGACCAGTTTTACCAAGGGGTGTTGGGTTGAGCGGGTAACCGGGTTGTGGAGGTCAGATAGGCAGTCGCTCCTTGTAAAACACTGGTACTCAGTTGCATCGTGACTGGAAGTCGACTCTACACATAATTGGGACAAAGGCTCTTGAGATATTAACGACAATAATAATGAGATATAAGCACCGCAGGCCATCTGAGGCTGATGACGGGGAGTAGCGACCCCGCGGGGCTATATATACTGAGTTCTCCAGGGAGAGTATACTGTCCCCCATCTCCGGCCGGTCGGAGTGAACCATGACGGGGGTAGGTCTCACGCCTCTGGCTTGGTTTGGCCGTCCAGAGTGGAGTCGCTAGAGCAGGGTTAGTAGCTCTGCTCGGAGGATAGGTGCCTCGTGGTAAGTGACCCACAGGGAGAGCGTAATCTGCGTTTAAAATCCGCCGAGGTATCCTCACACTTCAGCCGCTCATGTCCCTGTTGCCCTCTTGTTGCTATTCAGTGACTGATTCCCGGGGGCCCAGTAAGTGAGCTGGCGAGTCTCCACCTGCCATTTTTACCATTTCACCATTTTTACATGTACCTATCTAATACATTGTCATCGGCAGGTGCCATAGTTCCCGTAGTTTCCCCATTCCTAGTCCATTAGCATCCCATCACAATAGCCCAAGTAGTTTTCATCGACAGTTAGCAATGGTATAGCACAGAACCGGGGATTGTCTTTTTTTAACGACGTCCACCGGGGATTGTCCTTGGGTTCATTTCTATAGTGTATAAAGGGGTAATCGTTGGTTTTGTGTCACAATTTCATTAAAGTTGTCTCAAAAGGGCTTCAGCGTGTTGGCTTCGGCCCCACGTTTGCCTCCCAAAAATTCGGAACTCTGTAGTCCCGAGGTCTGGAAGAGACATACAAAATAATAATGAGATATAACGCAACAAATTCGGAGAGTGGGGGCTCTTGCCGCCACGTCTAGGTATGTAAAATTTGTACTAAGCAGTGACTTAACACAAAATTCAAGCGTGTTATATCTTCGCTGTTTGTGAGAAGGAGAAAAGAAAAAATACGTGTCCATTATTTCAGGGTTATCTAAAAGACGGACTAATTACTTTTTTGATTCACCATACCTATTTCATAACATTCATTTCTATACATTTCAAGTGTAGTATTGCTCTTGAAGTTCCACATCAGGTGTTCCAGATCTTCGATGTTTATACGTCAATAGAGAGTGCTTATCAGATTGAACCACTTTTGCTAAAACGTCACACCTCTATATGCTATAGTCTAGCTGGGCTCCTGGGGTTCCACATCAGGTGTTTTACATCTTCAATTTTTATAAGTCAACAGAGAGTGCTTATCAGATTGAACAACTTTTGCTAAAACGTCACACCTCTATATGCTATAGTCTAGCTGGGCTCCTGGGGTTCCACATCAGGTGTTTTACATCTTCAATTTTTATAAGTCAACAGAGAGTGCTTATCAGTGAAGTTCCACATCAGGTGTTCCAGATCTTCGATGTTTATACGTCAATAGAGAGTGCTTATCAGATTGAACCACTTTTGCTAAAACGTCACACCTCTATATGCTATAGTCTAGCTGGGCTCCTGGGGTTCCACATCAGGTGTTTTACATCTTCAATTTTTATAAGTCAACAGAGAGTGCTTATCAGATTGAACAACTTTTGCTAAAACGTCACACCTCTATATGCTATAGTCTAGCTGGGCTCCTGGGGTTCCACATCAGGTGTTTTACATCTTCAATTTTTATAAGTCAACAGAGAGTGCTTATCAGATTGAACAACTTTTGCTAAAACGTCACACCTCTATATGCTATAGTCTAGCTGGGCTCCTGGAGTTCCACATCAGGTGTTTTAGATCTTCAATTTGTATAAGTCAATAGAAAGTGCTAATCAAATTGAACAACTTTTGCTAAAACGTCATACCTGTATATGGTACAGAGAAGCTGGGCTCTTGGGGTTCCACATCAGGTATTCCAGATCTTAAAATTTATTATCTCAGCTGAAAATGCTCATCACATGAAACAATTTTTGCCATGGCACCATTTTTGTATCTCTTATAGTTTTGTTGGTCTGTTGGTGTTCTGCATCAGGTCTTCAAGTTTCGAAGATAAATTATAGCCTATATGTTGACCAGGCTTAATACTGATACAACAAAGAAAAAATCATTGAAATCCGTTCAGTAGTTCGGAAGATTAGCGTGTACAAACAAACAGACATACAGACATACAGACATACAGACAAACAGACAGAATTTTTTTTTTGGATTTGTGCTCCATTACTCTTTCTAAACCCCACCCAATTGTTATTTTTTTAATATATTCAATGTACAGACACAGTTTTTTTACAGATTTATTATATGTATAGATATAATTATTTTGCCATGGAAGTGGGTTTTCGTTTACAAAATAATGTGTAAAATTATCTCGAGTGGTAGTAGCAGCACGCCCTCCTCTATTGAAATTTTGCTGTGTTGTTGTTTGAAAGCCCATTATTGTCAGAGTATCATCATATGAATATCCATCTCTAGAACGTACAAAATTGTGTAACACACAACATGTTCTCACAATGGATTTTGCTAATTCTGTGTGGACATTTAATGGTCTGTGGAAAATTCTCCATTTATTTGTTAAGATGCCAAATGTGCACTCGATGTAACGGCGAGCTCTCGATAGTCTGTAGTTAAAAATTTTCTTTTCGGCACTGAGGTTGTTTCCTCCGTATGGACGCATAATATTTGTGCTCAACCCGAATGCTTCATCGCCTATAAATACGTAAGGGAAAAGCGTTGGGTTATTTTCTGAAATTTGTAGGGGCTCTGGAATATTTAAAGTATTACTTATGAGTTTCTTATACAATTCAGTTTCTTGGAAAATTGCTGAATCGCTACTTTTCCCATAGGCACCGACGTCTATATAAATGAAATTACAATTAGCGTCACATGCAGCCATCAGCACCAATGAAAAAAAGTGTTTATAGTTATAATACATCGAACCAGAATTAGCAGGTTGAATCAGTCTTATGTGCTTTCCATCGATACTACCGATGCAGTGTGGAAAGTTGGCATGTTTTTCGAAACCATCTGCTATTTTCATCCAGTCATTTGCAGTAGCCGGAAGTGATAAACATGTTTGCAACTTATCCCAAATCACAGCACACACTTCTTTTATTATTGTGCTTAATGTTGTTTGTCCTAGACGAAAGCTATAATGCAATTCTCTCATCGTACATCCACTTGCGAGGTACTTGTAATTAACAAAAAGTAATAAGTGTTATAATTTTATTTCCAGGGTTAGTGTTGCAAAAAAGGTGGAAAAGCATCAGATCATGCTATGCGCGGGAAGTCAAACGCCAAAGAAATGTTAAGTCCGGGTCTGGAGCCACTAACCGCAAAAGCGAATATATATATTTTAAGCAGTTACAGTTTCTACAAAAAGTAGTAGCTATCAGAGAAGAAGGTGAAGAAGAAAAAAATTCGGAGAGCACTGAAGTAGGCGAGCGACCAAAAAAAGTTACAAACAAACGTAAACTAGCAGTAGACGATGATCCTTTTATTCAAGCATTAAATAATTCAATTGAGCAAAGACGCCGTGAGACAACAGAGCAGAGACTACGCGAGACAGCTGAGGTTGACGAAGATCGGCTATTTTTGCTTTCATTGTTGAGCACATTATAAAATCTACCTCCTCAAATTAAAATGGCTACCAAAATAAAGATGCTAACTTTGTTGAACGATGCGTCAGGTTTTTCTGGTAACAGGACGTTTGATTATACTGGTCCGTCTTTTCGGAATTCTCCAGAAATTAATCCAGGTGGCAGGATGATGAGTCATGACACCTACCATCCTGGTTATTCGACGCAACGGCAAGTGATTGCTACTGAATATCCTGGACCAAGTTATAGGACAAACACGAATTATCAGAATGAACCTATCACAAGTAGTCCTAATTCCCCATATAATTCTATGAATACAATGACATATGCAAGTTCTCCAAGCGACACAAATGATTCACAGGACTCAGAACCACTTATGGATCTATATAGCACTTAAACGTTCATGCTTGTTTGTTTGTCTACATTTTTTAATAAAACTTACTTTAAAAATGTTCATAGTTTGATTTAACTTACCTTAATGTTACAAACAACTTTTCTTCAGGACTGATTGATTTTCTTAATATTGTGTCTTGCTTTAACAAATCATTTTCACACAAAGTCAGTAACTCATCAAAGGACCTCACGGACATCCTCACATAATTAAAAAACTTATCCGGATATCTTCTTAGATCGGCGTATATGTTGACGAATTGTCCTTTCTTACAGCGATCGGCTAAATAAGGATGAACCCACCACTGTTTCTTTTTTCTCTTGAACTCTCTTCTCCTACGTACATACAGCAGTAGTGCTGTCTCTTCAACGTCCATTTTGATACTGTCTCAGTGTGGTGTGGCGACTCTGGTGTCTGTATGGTGTCCAGTTTGGTAGCTTACGGACACCACGGTGGCGCAACTGGTTGCGCCGCCATGGTGTCCCGGTGAAATATAGCCCTTACTGGGCCCCCGGGAATCAGTCGCTAAATCGCAACAAGAGGGCAACAGGTACATGAGCGGCTAAAGGGTGAGGATACCAGTCTGTCGCAACTCCATAGAAAAATTCAATGTATGAAACGGGGCTAAATTTTAATGGCGACTATATTTGTCTCGCTTACTTCCTGTGTCGTCTCTCTCTCACTGTCACTGTCATCCATCTTACGTACCTAGGTACTATTGTATTCTCTTTGCTGTCATCGAACTGTTGTTATCAGCGGTACCGGTTATTAAAGCGAAGTGAATGCAATTACCACTTGTTGGACTCTAGAGGTGTCTAAAACCATTATTTCTTTAAGTTTGTGGCGCCAGGACGATTTATTACGAAGAATGGCGTACAGGAAATGTGAAATTTGTGGATTGAGGTCGGAATGGCGTATAGGAAATGTGTAATTTGTGGATTGAGGTCGGAGCGCAAAGATGGCAAAAAACGCTTTTTTACGGCTAGATTTCCACTAGATGAATTGCGGTAAGTTAAAATTTCGTAATTTAACAGAGTTATGTTTCCATTTTCAGTCTTAAAACTTATTTTTTAGTTTAACAAATAAGTTGTTAAAAGTTTGAATCGGGGAAATAGCGTTGGGAGGACACAGTATATTAATCATTGTCGATATTTTTGCTTTCAGCTGTAAAGAATGGGTGAAAACGGCAGGAAAAGAGGATCTAGTTCATGTGCCCATTGAAAAACTCCATGAATTAAAATTTATCTGTGAAAAGCATTTTAAAGATAATGATTTTAATAAAAAAAGGACACAGCTCAAAAAATCAGCTATTCCGTCAATAAAGCTTTCTTCTATGCCACTTTCGGACGCCATTCTGTCAGCATTTCCTTATTACCTCTTCAAAGAACAGCAACCTTTACAAGAAGGGTAGTAGTGTAATAATAAATTTATCATATACTAGCCGTTGCCCGCGGCTTCGCCTGCATGAAAATTATAGCCTATGGATTATTGTGATGTATAATCTGTTTTTGCGTGAAATAGTAACAAAAGTCCGTACATCCATACATCCTCACATACTTTCGCATTTATACACATATACGCATTATACATATTTATATATATACAAGATGTTTTCCTTCACCTATTACAACTACCATTGTATCTATATGTTGAACGCAAGACAGCTATATTATAATGTTAATTTTTGTAAATGACATCTAAATATTACAATCAATTATTGTTATTCATTTTTTTTTTATTATTATTGACATTACCTGGTTTTACATTATTGACAGGATACATTTACTGTATTTATTATATATTTTTATTTATCTATCTTATATTTATATACCATTTGTTTTTGCTTTGAATTACAGTAAATAAGGACCACTACTTAGCGATAATTGATCTTGATATTGAATTGAGTAGCAGTGAGTACGTCATGCTCCCTTAGACGGCACTGCTTGCGGTAGCGTCGGCGGTCGGGTTGCCTCCCTCCCTCAAAAATGTGCGAGGGGGGCGATGGCTGATCCTCGCGTTATGCTCGTAAACGGGTGCTGCTTGTGGTACCAGGTCGTCTTACTGACTATATAAGTAGTATTATAAAATTTTGTAAACTCTTTTCATATGCTTTTTTTTTCCCGGCTGAGCGGTCCAATTTACTAGATTCATTATTTACCCATGTTGTACATTACATAGGGTTGCAATAGAATATCACATGAAGGTGGGCACTCCCTCATACTATTATAAATAATTGGAGGCTATAATTTTCTTTTCACATCAAAGAAGATGGATCAAAATTGCCCCACGTCCTATAACAATATGACGTATCTCAAAAAAAAAGATAAAAATGTTTAAAAAAATATGGCATACTCTCTAATTTATTTTTTTTACACCTTCATACGAAAAAAATGCTTTAAAAATGTTAAGGCGCTGTTATGAAAACATCGTTCATAGGACTATTTATGGACTATTTTATTAAATTATTTTTTTGTTTGATAGGGTATACCTCACAGGTGGTCCCATGATCATCAGGTCAGGATCTGATGATGGGAACCCTGAGGAATCCAGGGCAACTTTTGAAAATTGTAAGCATGCGCAGGATAAAAACTTGACTATAAGGTGTATGTCTTATAACACTATGCAACAGTGAAGGTTTGAAGCTGACCTGATGATGGAGACGAAATAAGGTCAAGGGAACTCGACAACCGAATATGTAAACTACCTCGTGTTTGGGCTTATATTATTTGTATTGAATAGAAAGTTGCAATAGTGAAGGTTTGGAGCTGATCTGATTATGGAGACCAGAGAAGGGCGCGAGAACTCGACAACTGAATATGTAAACTACCTCAGAAGTCGGTGTCTAATGGATGTACCTAAGTTTATTTCCCCACCGACTTCTAAGCCGATGCTCCTAAGAATAGTGTTTTTTTGCTTTTCAGTGTTTTTGGGAGTCGGTATTATTTTATTGTAAAAAGTTTTTTTATTTTTGGCTTTTCAGTGACAAGCACAGTTGTCACTTTCCACATAAGTGGAAAGATCTCATCAATACGAATAATATAAGCCCAAACACGAGGTAGTTCACATATTCAGTTGTCGAGTTCCCTCGAACTTCTCTGGCCTCCATCATCAAGTCAGCTCCAAACCTTCACTGTTGCAAAAGTCTATTTAATACAAATAATATAAGCCCAAACACGAGGACATTTACATATTCAGTTGTCGAGTTCCGTCGACCTTCTTTCGTCTCCATCATCAGGTCAGCTCCAAACTTTCACTAATGCATAGTGTTATCAGACGTACACCTTATTATCAAGTTTTTATCTTGCGCATGCCTACAACTTTCAAAAGTTGCCCTGGATTTCTCAGGGTTTCCATCATCAGGACCTGACCTGGTGGTTACGGGACCACCTGTGGGGTATACTATATCAAACAAAAAAATAATTTAAAAAAATGGTTCATAAATAGTCCTATGAAGGATGTTTTCATAACAGCGCCTGAACAATTGTTAAAGCATTTTTTTCGTATGAAGGTGTAAAAAACATTAATTAGAGAGTATGCCATATATTTTTAAACATTTTTATCTTTTTTTTTGAGATACGTCACATTGTTATAGGACGTGGGGCAATTTTGTATGGATTGTGATCCGTCTTCTTTATTCAATGCTTGAGTTATATTAGACAAGTTACGTAGGGTGGGTGCTAGCTAGCATGTGGTGGATTTTATAAATCATTTTATTTTATGACAATATTGCGTATTGCATACTGCAATATACTCACTGTACTTTGTTGAAAGGTTCTTTTAACCTACAGACAGACATGTGTTGCTGGGGAGTTTGTTGCGCCACTTCTTCTTCCCAGCAAAAACACATAGGAAGTGGTGAAGGGTGGACTTTTTTTTTTGACGTTCGAAAAGTGCTGTTTTGCGGCCAAGTTTGAATAAATGAGTTTTGATTTTGATTGATTTGATTGTATCTGAATGCTGAAATTTTATTTTTACAGATGAACCCTCAACATCTTCTGTTTCTGCACAAGTATTAGTACATTTGAAACAAATACATTAAAAAATTTTGAAATAAAAAATTAGAAAAGTTCAAGAAAAAGTAAAAATGTTTGATGACATTCAATCAAAAACGCTAAAGACACTGATGTTTTTGGCAATAAGCTCTTTTTAGGACAAACGATGGTCCGATAATGACAAAGACCTAGCCATAGCCATGTACAAGAAATCGCCAAAGTTATATTGGTATTTAAGGCATTTGTTACCGTTACCTAGTCCAAGGACTTTACAAAATGTTCTCAGTAAAATGCCCATGAATCCTGGATTCAATAAATCAATAATTGATCATCTTAAAAGAAAGGTCAAGGAATTATCTTGTAAAGATAAAACTTGCGTCATTTTATTCGATGAGATGTCTTTAAAGAAGAGGTTAATTTTTGATACTGCTTACGACAAAGTTGAGGGTTTTCAAGATTTAGGAGAACACGGTCGATCGGGAGAGTTAGCCGACAAGGCTTTAGTCTTTTTACTACAAGGTGTGCACAAAAAAATCAAGCAGCCACTTGCACACTACTTTGTGAAAAGTACAATATCGTCAGATAAATTGGTAGCTATTATAAAAAATACTATCAAAATGGTTTCTGAAATCGGTTTTAGAGTAATCGCAACTGTCTGTGATCAAGGCCCGACTAACGTTGGTGCTTTAAAGGATCATGACCATTCACGGTACTGGTTTTTCTCATGCGTCAAGATAAACATTATATTACAATTATTTTCTACTAGCTTCCGCCCGCGGCTTTGCCCGCGTGTTGTATTAATAAAAAACAGCCTGTAGCGAAAATAACAAAACTTCATTCATTCTTCGATATGAATAAAAGGTACGTTTTATTTTTAACGTTAAGTCCCCAATGGGTAAAAACCTTATTACTAAGTCTCCACTGTCCGTCCGTCCATACGTAGTGATCAGGATCTAACTAAAAGGTAAGATTATAAAAACTTCATAAAATTTATGTTTTGTTTATTTTATGTAATTACATAAGTAGATCTAATTATAATACATTCAAGTCGTGACGGCTTAGTGGGTAAAGAACCAACCTCTCAAGTATGAGAGCGTGTGTTCGATTCCAGGTCAGGCAAGTACCAACGCAACTTTTCAAAGTTTGTATGTACTTTCTGAGTACATCTTACGGCCAGTTTCTTCATCAAAAGTTAAAGTTAAAGTAATGTCTAAAGTAAAAGTAACGGTCAAATTCGTTTTTTCAAGGCTAAACTGACAGCAAAATTCATAGAAAAATTTAATTTAACCGTTACTTTTACTTTAGACATTACTTTAGCCATAACTTTAACTTTAACTTTTGATGAAGAAACTGGCCGTTAGACACCAAAAATCAAAATTAAAACTCATTTATTCAAACTTGGCTGCAAAACAGCACTTTTCCAACGCATAAGTTGGAATTAACGCATAAGTGGAACCAATGACTGTGTTTCGGCTGCCACGTTAAACTGTAGGTCCCGGCTGTCATTGAACATCCTTGGCAGTCGTTACGGGTAGTCAGAAGCCAGTAAGTTGGACACCAGTCTAACCAAGGAGTATTGGCTTGCCCGGGTAGCTGGGTTGAGGAGGTCAGATAGGCAGTCGCTCCTTGTAAAGTGCTGGTACTCAGCTGAATCCGGTTAGACTGGAAGCCGACCCCAACATAGTTGAGAAAAGCTCGGGAGATGATGATTATAATACGTTCACAAATAAGGATTTTGAATTTAGTTAAAAGTTAAGTAGCTACTGCAATATACTCCTGTAAACTATATTAAAAGATCTATTTCGGTCAGCATAAACGTGTAGATTTTGCGATTTGGAAACACGTGAGCAAAGCAAGCCACATAGAGCTGACCATGGGAAAAACATGGCGAGCCCAAATGTAACCCTGCTACCTTTAAGGTTTGTCCCTGCGATTTGTTGATCGTCATAGAAAATGCAACTTTTAACGGAAACTGCAGGCGTTTAAAATTAAATGGCAAGTTATTGGGTATGATAGGGATACGTGGTATAAGTACATTGTGTCCCTTAGCTTCTCCAGTTAAGATGGTTGCCTTCACAATATGCCTTCCTAGTTCCGTCACTCGCAGCCGAGTGCCATTGCATAATCTTGGCGCATCTAAGTTACGCATTAACAGAACGGGCACACCTACTTTTAATTCCAACTTATGCGATGGCACCCCAGATAAATCTAAAGAGTTCAGGAACTCCACGGGGTAGCTCGTGCTGTCATCAGATGACATAACTGTGTCGACTGAGTTGTACACCGATGTTTCGCTTGCTATTCTGTCCAAGTCCAAATCTTTTTATTTATTTTCGCAACAGTCTCATTTTTTGGTGCCAGTATGGTTCTTTCACACAACCAATTTTCGTCTAGAATATTTTCTTGCAGATTCGGAAAAACTTGACCAATGAGTTCGTCTTCCGACTCCACGATATTGCAAAATTGGTGTGTAAAAAGAACCATACCTTCTTGGTCCGTATGTAGGCGGCCTTCACCAATCTCTAACAGTTTTTCAGCATAAGCTCCTGACTCGAGATCGCTGAATAATTGGACACGCATGTTAGTTTTAAGATGAAACTTTTCAACCTTAGTCCACAGATATGATTTCTTTAGACACGCATTAATCTCGTCTGCTGCAGTGCCTCTCTCAATAACAGGTAAAGTCTGTCTGAAATCCCCTGCCAATAATACCACCACACCACCCATCAACTTTTCTGTGCTATGAATATCTTTTAGGCAGCGGTCCAGCGCCTCGATGACGCGTTTGTGCGACATCGTGCACTCGTCCCACACGATCAGCTTACACTCTTTCAACAGGGCGCCGCGGGCGCTGTTCTTGCTGATGTTGCACGTTGGTGTTTCTTCGCTTGCCAGATTAAGCGGTAATTTAAATACCGAGTGTGCCGTCCGTCCACCACTCAGTAATGTAGCAGCGATCCCTGAGGAAGCCACTGCTAAGGCAACATTATGGTCTTTCCGAATTTTTGATAATAGTAAATTAAGCAAAAATGTTTTGCCTGTACCCCCCGGGGCATCAAGGAAAAAAAGGCCACCTTCACCACTCTCAACTCGTCGCAATATTTTATCATAAATGTCCTTTTGCTCGGGTATCAGGCGTGGCTCAGTTTCTCTAACCTGAGCGTCTGAAAAAGCGGTGTCGTAGTTTAATTCTTTGATTAAATCGTTCGACAGCTCTCCTCGACGCTGTGGTCGGACAAACCAAAGTCGGACAGTTTCTTGCCGGAAATCGTTAATATTTTGTCTTCTATAAGTATAAGTGTTTCATTCAAACACAGATCATTATTGACTTGATCCATTATTTCAAGTCTGTGTACGATATCTTCTGATAGTGCAGTTTTGTACTTATCCCACAGTTGGAGCGGATTAGATAAGCCGCAAGTGCATATCAATATTGCAAATAGCTCCCTTATTTGCGAAGGAGAGCGACACAGAACGGCTTCTTCCATTGTGGCGTCCCAGTGGTTGTCATCTTCCAACAACCCCAATTTTTCACATGCTTGTCGAAAAGTTTCTAGTTCTTGGCCGTCAACAGTTTTTAGATCCGATAAGTTAGTGGGACCCTGTATTACATTTAATAGCATTCGCAAACAGTAACATTCGAAGTCACTGACGTGCACTGTGCAAATGCGCCCAAGAGCATCTCCTGCAAGCACACCTGGCCAGCCGTCGACAGGTGTTCCTTGTAAACGACGTTTCCACGCTTTTAACGACACATTCCACGTATAGTAGCGTGGCACGTCAACATAAAGTAATGTTTTAGCAAATGCGTCATTTTGACAAAGCATGAAGAATGCAGTTAGAGTTGTCTTAGGTGGTGTGGCGATTCTCTCTCTAAAATTATTTTCAGTGAAATAAAGTCGCTGACCATTGGGCAGATGTACCGCAAGATGAGTGACTGTTGGATGTCTCTCATGCAGAGGCAGACCTAAAATCCGCCATGCTGCTTCGTTACTACTAACATATCTACCGGTTCGAAATGTTTGCACCTCATCTCTCGGGTCAATATGGACATTGTCTTGGTGTCGAATGTTAAAAATAGCCTGATCACTACCTTTGTTAATATATTTACAAATATATTTTATCGCGTGTACCGTATTGCAGAACTCGACATTTATATGGCAATTAAAAATTTTCGTTAGAAGAGGAGAATATGGGACAATCCAGCTATTGTCAACCAATACTTCCTGTGTTCCACCTCGGATTTTTTTACTTACTGCACGGCCGCCATCTTCTGGTGCTCTACGTCTGTATAGAGGATAGCCTTTGTCGTTGGTTTGAGTATCTTTTAAAAGTGCCCTTGGATACTTTTTGGTACATTTGCCTTCTTTCATGCATGGTGACGACGCATTAAGTACTCCACAGGGACCATGGATCATATTTTTGATCACAGTATCATAGAGCTTTCGATCACTTTCTGGGCTTGGTATCTCTGCATGTATGACGTCATCAATTTGGTTAGGTCGTAATTTTTCCATCAACCATAGCAATAGGTGGACGTGAGGCAAGCCTCTTTTCTGCCACTCGATCGAATACATAAAGCATTTCATATCACCAAAAATTTTACCTTTTGTAAGTAGAGCAACTAATTTTTGAACTTTTATTTTAAATACTCTGGCTGTTAAGTCATGTCTGTCCGTTGAATTTTGACCTGGAATGAGCTCTCTAGTGATTTCTGGCCAGGTGGGATTACATGTCATTGTAATGAACAGATCAGGCCTCCCGTAGTTACGCACGTATGTGAACGCATCCTGTGTGTATTCGTGAAGATATCTCGGGCTATTTACAAATGATGACGGGAGAATTACCATTTGACCCAAGTTATTTGGATCTAAATCGGCATCATTCCTTATCGCGTCTTGTAAATGTATATAATTTTCGGCTCGCAATTTCTTTTGGTTCAAGGCAATAAACCTTAAGCGCTCACTCTCTATTTTGACGTACATATCCACCAAAAACTGATTTAGGAGAAGTTTACACCGCAGCAATAAATTAAAATTGTTGCGGCGTACCATCATATGATACGCATAAAAGTCTTTACAGGACACTTTATTGTTTGGTATGGGTTGCTTTGTAACTGGGTTTGTCTGAGGAATATCAAAACTGTATCCCTCTTGACCTTTCCAAAAAATTATCGGGTACTCGAGAGCATCATAAAATCTATGAGTGTCCGGAACTCTAGACAGCCGGCCATCGTGCGTCTGAATAACTATGTCCCGAGAAGCAGTTTGTTCACTACTAAATACTACGGCAGCTATTTCATTTGTAGTCGGGGCATTGAATCGTCGCTCGTGTTCACCACGTGGTAACCGATCTGGGTGTATCACAACCTTGTAACTATCACCAGTCAGTCTATCTTTAGCCATTTTAAATTCGTGAACTAAAATGTTGTGATCATGTAGAACTTCTTGTATTTTTCTGACCGTGTTTCTTTCCACACCTTGGACGTACTCAGAACGCCTAGTAACTTGTGCTTCCTCATCACCCATGAAATAGACTTGCAAAAATTTTGGTTGTGTATTGACAGCAGGAAGCAAAGAGCCAATTGTGTGGTATATTTGCCCTTGGACTGTAAAAGTCGAGCAAAATCCTGGCATTGAAACGATGTTGTCCGCCCCAAAAGATGTCATATGAAAGCATGTATTGTATTTTCTTATATTTTTTAGAAAATGGCGAGACTCGTCCGTATTATTGGAGAACAGTTCTTTAAGCAACTCTACTGGCTCGTCTATTAAAGGTAGGGCTACTTTGCCTCCCGAGCAACACATGCCTGCAGCTTCCTCTTTCCATTTGAGAGCATCGCAAAATCTACATTCCTTATTCATCATTTCTATTGTTATAAGGTTGTGGGTTTCATAATTAAGAGACTCGTCGTAATCAAATGCAGCTTTGTCGAATACCCCCCATGTATTTCTCGAGAATATGAGACGTCGCTGTTGTGCCCTTTCAGCAACAGCGCGTCTGCGAGATTCAGCTGCTTCAATAGTTTCTGCTGCTCTTTGGGATGCCATGCGAGTAGCCTGCTGTTGGCGCCGAGCTAGGGTCTGTTCGGGTGTTTCAGAACTGCGCTGGGATGCCAGATATTCAGCGTTCTGTTGTCGGCGGACTTGTGACTGAACTGGTGTCTCATTAACTCGTTGAGACGCCAGATACTCAGCATTCTGTCGACACCGATCTCGCGTCTGATCTGGCGTCTCAGAAGCACGTTGCGATGCCAGATACTCCGCATGTTGTCGACGCCTATCTTGAGACTGTTCTGGTGTTTCAGCTGCCCGTTGAGTTGCCACATACTCAGCGTTTTGTTGTCGCCGAGCTTGAGACTGCTCCGATGTCTCAGCAGCTCTGTGAACTGCCTCACGTACCGCCTGTTCAAGCCTTCGCAGTTCTGCTTGTTGTAACGTCTCGTTAACTCTAGCTATTTTCATAAGTCTAGCTTGATTGGTGCTTTGGGAAAGATTTGAGTTACGCTTTCTCGGCATACTTTTTATTATATTGCACTTGATTTTGAATCGACAACATATATCCGCAAAATTCGGATTATGGAGAATTTCGTTTAATTCCAATGGTCCTGACAGACAAAGCGCAGTATGATAGCCATATTTGTCAATATTTGTCAATTTGTCAATAGATACCTATAGATAACAGTAGATAGATCGACCATTATGTGATTTCTGGTGAAGCTAAAAACGAAACACACTTTTTTATGTAGAAGTTATAGTATTTAGAGTTAGGTACGTATTAGTATTTATAGCGTTTCTTAATTTTTGGAATCAATTCATAGAAAATGTTAAATATTTTTCAAAGTATCGCTTGTTTTGTTACTAAAATTTGTCTTTAACACATTCGGGGGCCAGCTACATGCCTCTACAGTGGTCAGTTTTTGGACTCTTATCGCATAAAATTATGTGTCACCTGTGTCACCTATTGCCTATCTATCAAACGGTAGTGGGTTTCTAAATCTATGACAGCATCCATGATAAAAGGATAGAAACCTGCGTACAAATCAAAAAAACCGGCCAAGTGCGAGTCGGACTCGAGCACAAAGGGTTCCGTACCACTATTTATAAATCGAACCAAAAAATCACGTTTGTTGTATCGGAGCCCCCCAAAATATTTATTACATTCTAGTTTTCAGTATTTGTTGTTATAGCGTCAATAAAAATACATCATCTGTGAAAATTTTTTTCTCTAACTATCACGGTTCCTTAGATGCAGCCTGGTGACAGACGGACGGACAGACGGACGGACGGACGGACGGACAGACAGAGGAGCGAAAACAATAGAGTCCCGTTTTATCCTTTGGGTACGGAACCCTAAAAACAAAAAAATACAGGATTCAGAAAAAGAAACAGCAAAACTCAAAAGAGGCCGTCTATACTGATTTAACAAAATATTAATAAAAATACGGTTTATCCCTGTTGACCGGGATAAAAAGTAGCCTATGTGTTAATCCAGGGTATAACCTATCTACATACCAAATTTCAACCAAATCAGTCCAGCCGTTTTTGCGAGAAAGAATAACAAACATACATCCATACATTCTCACAAACATTCACGTTTATAATATATGTAGGATATTTTGTATACGGGTTTATTTGGAAACTTAATAAGTTATGAAATTGTTTTGATAAAATGTGCCGGCTATTCTTACGTTAAAGTGTTGCCATAATAAAAATAAGTAAATATATAATAATATATAACTCTAATAGATTTTTTTTTTGCATACGATTACAAATTAATATAAATGTAAAGTCATTGGAAAGGTAAATCGCGAGGTTTTTACTTAAAAACAAAACTCAAACTTTTTAAAGCAATTTCACTTTTTTGGCTAACGATACATATGAAAGATTGCATAGTTTTTTTTTTATCTTACTTCGGTTTGATATAAATCGACCCTTTTTAATAAATTCATGATTATAGAAATAAATCAGTCATTTGAAATAATTATGTGTCGAGTGTATTTATTCGAGTAATGGATTTTCATTTAAAATCTAATGTGGCAACATTGGTGTTGGTGTCTCAAATTGAATTGTCATTGTCAAAAAGTCCAATGTCAATTGGATGTTAACGCAGGCTGTTCTATTGGACTCATATATGTACACTCAATCTTCCGTCTATGACTTCCAGCAGCGACTGCTGAACATGTCTTCCAGGATCGGTTTTTGGAGATTTATTTTGAACCGAATTTTGTATTCCTCTGACTATAGGAATGATGGAAGATAGTGTTGAATACGATTCGCCAGATAGCACGTATGTAACTTTTTCCATTGGCTGTAGAAGAGCAACACAGTCTTCTATTATCAGCCAGTCCTCTACATTCAAGCTTGGTGGAGGTGATGTAAGCAGAGGCAATGTTGCAGCGCGAGTGGAGGGCGTAACCGCGTCTCCGGCAGGAGCCGGTCCTCTATGCCGGCAAAACAGGCCCTGGTGAATGCTCTCTCCTCCATGACGACCTTACGGATGAGATCCTCAAGGTCAGAGGAGGCAGGCATCGTTGCTGGACCTTCCGACGTCCCCTCGGGCCGAGTCGTGGGATCGGCAACGCGCGCGTGCAGCGCGGACACCTCTTTCTGCAGGCGATCCACCTTCGCCTGCAGTTGCCGCGTCTCATCGGAGGTGGTGCTCTGCGCCAACTCCTTTACAATTGCATTTTAGGGCCTTCTGGAAGGTCCCCTTCAAGTTGGAGGACTTGGAGGCGACCTCTAGGATCTCCATCTGATCCTCCAGAGCCATGCGCTCCATTTCCTCCACGGAGTGGTCCGCCTAAATGACACTGGAGGAGCCGTGGCTGGCCCTGGCTCGCCGGTCGTCGGCTTCTAATACCGCCCTCTTCGCGGGCTTCTCGGCTGCGTCCGAAGAGCCAACGGATCCCCGCTTGAGGAAAGCCCTCTTCCTCGTACGGCGGGTTGCAACGCCGCTCGTTCCACTCATTTGTGACTCCGTGTCGGACAAGTCGGTCGACACGAGGTCACTAACTCTCATGATACTGACCGCGGATGGTGCGCGGCTGGTCTCTGATGCCGAAGCATCTCGAGATTGGCCCTGAGAAGGGCCTTTGCGGAGACAGCGCCCGGAGGCGGCCCTCACAGGACGTGGCATTGCCACCCACAATATCGAAACGCAAGACTATTGAAGATGTTAACGCAGGTTCTCTAGCTAGTGGTAATTTGATCCCCCGAAATAGATTCCCTAGGACGACAGATGACAGCGAGTCTGGTTCATCTAGAGCAAGCGAGTTCAGGCAAAGGCAATGTTACCACACTAACAGTCGTCAACTCCATTATCATTGTTCGTGCGACGGAACGCCGCCGTCGGGCGAGCCAGTGGTGAGACCAGAAGTTAGGCATAGACAACGCGCACGCCGTGATTCAATTGGACAAGAAAAACCTTAGACAGAAATGTCAATGATGGCCGCGGCCAATTTGCTCTCTCCTCGGCACGTCCTCAATTAAAATGTTATAAATGTGTAAGTACGCTTAATATCGCAGTGATTTCCAAAAAAGTTCAAGTCATAACGCCGTCGCAACATAATAAGTGGTCCTTCGAGCCGGATCGTACGCGAAAGAACAATAATTACGAAAAGTGTTGTATGGACGCACGTGATGTGGTGGCTTGGCGTAACGTGTGCTGCGAAGTGAGACGTGCCAACTTATCCTATTCCTTTTGCATTTAATTCCTATCCCTTTTCCAATCTGATTTTCGGTTCTTCTTCCATTGTGTTTATAAAATTTTCGCATGTCAAGCTTGCACGGTGTGGGGTGATGCACATACGCTTCAGCTCGCCCGCATAAGGAACGCCTGTTAGCTAAGTAACCGCTGGAAACCGTGAGTACCGAATACATTTATTTATCAAGCTAAAATGGAATCATCAGATAAAATGGATAAAATGCTAAAAGATTTAAAAAAAAAGCGTGCATCTACAAGATGTCGGCTTACTAATTTCAAAAAATATGTATCTTCGTTTCAAAACGTGAACTTGTCATTTCAACAGCAAGAAGAGCTAAAATTACGCGTCACAGGTGCTCAAAATATCTTGTTAGATTTTAATGAAGTTCAAGGTAAGATAGAAGATATCTGTTCTGAGTCAGAAATTGACATGCAGCTCGAATCGCGCGAAGAGTTTGAGCAAGAATACTACAAGGTTCTTGCCCTTGTCAAAAGCATGGCAGGCTCTGATGAGGGATCTCTGCAAGATTTGCCGAGTAACAGTACTGCTAAAATAAAGTTACCAACCATCACAATTCCTAACTTTGATGGAGCTTATGAGCAGTGGCTAGAGTTCAGGGACACATTTTTGTCACTAGTTCACAACTGTCGCAGTATAACACAAATTCAAAAGTTTCACTACCTGAAATCCGCACTTAAAGGAAGCGCAAAAGCTGTAATAGAATCATTGGAGTTCTCCGCTGACAACTATAACATTGCATGGGAATTGTTAATCAATAGGTTTGATAATACTAGGCAATTGGTTCACAATCATGTAAAGTCCATGTTCACAATTCAAGCATTAACAAGAGAATCTCCGGTGTTATTAAGAAAACTAATTGACAATATTTTGAAAAATCTCCGTGCATTAAAACTATTAGGTGAACCAACTGAGCACTGGGATACATTAATTATATATATTGTAGTTTCCAAATTAGACCCCATCACGGAGCGTGACTGGGAAGAACATAGAATCAATTTAAACACTGGTAATAATTCAAAGTCAATAATTAAATTGGAAGATTTATTACAGTTTCTTAGGAATAAAGCTGAAATATTAGAGACTCTCATAGTATCACATAGCAAAATAAATGCAACCAGTGGATTTGAAAATAAAAAACAAACAAATAATATTTCCACATCTAAAGTTCATTGTAATGTAGTTACTAATAAATCTAACAATAAATCACAATCTAAGTCTACAAAGTTCTATAAAAATTGTTTAATGTGTAATGAAAAACACCCTTTGTATTCTTGTCAAAGTTTTCTTGATTTAAGTGCGGAAGATAGATTAAAAATAATTAAAGACAAGAATTTGTGTATAAACTGTATGCGTTCTGGCCATTCTGTAGGTACTTGTGTCTTTGGTCCATGTAGAAAGTGTGACAAAAAACACAATTCATTAATTTGTGAGGTTGCTAACTGTAAGGATAAAAGGTCAATGACATCTAGTGAGCAATCAGCTGTTAGCAATTCAGAGCTTGACACTAGTAATATAACACATAGTAACTCCTTACAAGTACACAATATTCAGGCGGGCTATAACAATGTGACTAAAGTTGTCTTATTATCAACTGCCATTGTCGATGTACGTGGCCAATCGGGTGAATACCATAAAGCGCGCGTTATACTGGATAGCGGAAGTGAACGTTCATTTGTTTCGCAATTTTTCATAAAGAAATTAAAACCTAAAATTATACAGTCCACTCAAAATATTCATGGTGTCGGAAACTTAATAACACAGTGTTCGCAATCCTGTACTATTGAGTTTCGGTCACGAAATGGAAGTTTCGCTTCGCGTGTTCAGTGTTTAATTCTCCCGCAAATATCATCAAAGTTACCTATAACAACTTTGAATATAAATCATTTCAGTATACCGGACAATATCACTTTAGCTGATCCAAAGTTTTACGATAGTCAACAGATAGATATGTTGATAGGTGCGGATTTGTTTTGGGAGGTTATTTGTGAAGGTAAAATGCGACTTACAAACGGCCCTTACCTTCAGAATACAAAGTTAGGTTGGGTCGTGTCTGGTTCAATTCAATGTTTAAATAATCCACCCATTAAAAATGTTTCATGTAATTTTACACAGTCATCAATATCTGATGATGATTGTTCATTAGATCAATCTTTACGCAAATTCTGGGAAATAGAGGAGGTGACCGTGAATAATAATAATATCGACACCGACGAGGAACTCGCATGCGAAGAGCATTTTACCAAAACAACAAAGCGACTTGCTGACGGGCGCTTCTGTGTGCGAGTGCCATTCAAGCGTTCGCCTGATTGCTTGGGTGACACTCGTACTCAGGCCGAAAACCGGTTTTACGCGTTAGAAAAGAAATTACTACGTAATGCCAAGTATAAACAAATGTATAGTGATTTCATACACGAATACATTGACCTAGGTCACATGAGTCTTGTTCAAACGTATAGTACACCGCATTATTTTTTACCTCACCACGGAGTGTTTCGTGAAAACGCTACTACTACTAAATTGCGTGTCGTTTTTGACGCCGGAATGGTATCAAGTTCGGGTATTTCTTTAAATCAAATACAGATGGTTGGTTCCGCCATTCAAGGTGATTTAATTTCAATTTTACTTAAATTTCGCGAAAATAAATACGTGGCCTGTGCGGACATCGAAAAAATGTACCGCCAGGTTTTAATAGATAATAATCAACGTGATTTGCAGCTTATCTTGTGGCGCGACGATCCGTCAGAACCGTTGAAAATATATAAATTAAATACCGTAACTTATGGCACCGCGTCGGCACCATTTCTTAGTTGTCGATGTTTAAAACAATTAGCCGAAGACTGCGAGCTTCCGTATGTTGCAGAGACAATTAAACATAACTTTTACGTAGATGATTTGATTTGCGGATCGAACAATATCCATGATTTAAACGCAATTTGCGAGGGCACTAGTCACGTGTTACAGTCTGCATGTTTTATTTTACGTAAATGGGTTTTTAACTTTGACCGCGCGAACCCTAATGATGTGCAGAATGTTACTAAGCGACTCGCAACTGGCGATAACACTCAGAACAAAACTTTAGGTATTGGTTGGAATAATGCGTCGGACGAATTGAACTATTATTCGCAAATAAAATCAGATTCAATTATTATCAGTAAACGCATTATTTTATCGCACGCAGCCCAGATTTTTGATCCGTTAGGGTTAATAAGCCCGTTTATAACAATAGCCAAAACATTGTTACAAAAATGCTGGTTATTAAAACTAGATTGGGACGAACCTGTTCCTAGTGACGTAGCTTATGTCTGGAACCGGTTTACTAGCAACTTATCTTCGCTTGGCAATCTACGTATACCGCGATATGTTATGTGTTGTGACCCAATACATACTGAACTACATATATTTACTGACGCCTCGCAGGTAGCGTATGGTGCCTGTGTTTACGTCCGCACTATTAATAGTGAATCTGTCGTTACGGTGCGCTTGTTATGCGCTAAGGGTAAGGTCGCACCTACAAAACCCACAACTATACCTAGGTTGGAGTTGTGTGGCGCGTTATTAGGAGCGCGATTATATTCCAAAGTCATTGGCTCTCTACGTTCTACAGTCAATAATGTCGTTTTCTGGACTGATTCCACCGTTGTTCTGGGATGGTTAGGTATGCCTCCTAATTTACTAAAAACATACGTCCAGAATAGAACGGCAGAGATCCATGACCTAACCAAGGAGCACCCATGGAGACATGTCTCTGGCAAAGATAATCCTGCGGACTTAGTGTCGCGAGGAGTATACTTAGATACACTTAGTTCTTCATCATTATGGTGGGACGGCCCACAATTTTTACACAATATAGACTTTGAAATAAAAAATATATCAAGTAATAATAACGTAAATTGCAACTCAGAGTTGCCTGAGTTAAAGTCTAATGTTCTTTGTCACATAGTTAATCAGTCAATTGATGACAGTTTATTTCCATTTTCCAAGTTTTCTCAATATTTAAGGTTGAAGCGTTCTGCTGCTTATTTATTTCGATTTATTTATAATACGCGCAATAAAAATAATAGGGGAAACGGGCTTATTAACCGTCACGGAGCTCGAATATGCGGAACTTGCTTTGGCTAAATTGAGTCAACAAGAATCTTTTCCCGATGTTTGCGGGTCGCTTAGTAACAACAGGGTTATAAAGAAAAATGCGCAATTGCTCAAGTTAAATTTATTTCTTGACAAAAACAATTTGATAAGAGTAGGTGGACGAATACAAAATTCAGAAAATTTTAATTTTAACAAAAAACATCCAATTTTATTATCTGCGAAACATTGGTTTACTGTGCTCCTCTTTCGGCATGAACATCTCCGTACCATGCATGCTGCGCCTCAGCTATTGTTATTTACAATAAGAGAATCTTGGTGGCCGATCGCCGGTCGCAATCTCGCAAAATGTGTAGTGCACAAATGCGTGAAGTGTGCACGTTTACGCGCGACCACGGTTACTCCGATCATGGGTAATTTGCCTCAAGAACGTCTCGACCCTGGTTATCCATTTATACGGTGCGGCGTGGACTATGCGGGACCGGTGTTCACGTTGAACCGTAAGGGTAGAGGAGCAAGGGTTCAAAAATCCTACATTTGTTTATTTATATGCTTCGTTACGCGTGCTGTCCATCTGGAACTTGTAAGCGATCTCTCATCCGATGCTTACATGTTGGCTCTCAAGCGGTTTATCTCGCGGCGTGGTAAACCGATTGAGATCTTTTCTGACAATGGAAAGAACTTTGTAGGTTTAATGAACGAATTTTCAAAATTCTTAAATGATTGTTCTGATGATATTAAAGAATACGCAACTTCGCAGACTATTAAATTTAAAATGATTCCATTTTATGCTAGCCACTTTGGAGGCTTATGGGAAGCTGGCGTTAAGAGTTGTAAGCATCACCTCCGTCGTGTAGTTGGCAATGCACATCTCACGTTTGAAGAGTACACTACGGTTTTAACGCAAATTGAAGCTATTTTAAACTCACGTCCTTTAACTCCCATGTCCACCGATCCTCTTGACCTTCTCCCCCTTACTCCTGCTCATTTTTTGGTTGGCCGTCCACTGACTGCGCCTGTGCCTGCCGACGTCCACGATGTTCCTGAACACCGACTCGCCCGATATCAAAGGGTTGAGCAAATACGGCAGCACTTTTGGAGGCGTTGGTCTAAAGAATATGTGTCAGAGCTGCAGACCAGGAGCAAGTGGCAGGAACATAAAAATGACCTAAAAGAGAACACGCTTGTCCTTCTTAAGGATGACAATCTGCCACCGTTGAAGTGGAGCTTAGGAAGAATATTGAGAACCTACCCTGGGAAGGACGGTATATCTCGTGTTGCCGATATACGCAAACAAGACGGCGTAGTAAGGCGGGCATTTTCCAAGATCTGCCCGCTTCCTCTAACCGACAATTAATATTACAAATCAAGCCAAGGAGAGAGGCGTCATTCAACTTTGAAACCTGACGCTTTCAAGGCCGGGAGTATGTTACCACACTAACAGTCGTCAACTCCATTATCATTGTTCGTGCGACGGAACGCCGCCGTCGGGCGAGCCAGTGGTGAGACCAGAAGTTAGGCATAGACAACGCGCACGCCGTGATTCAATTGGACAAGAAAAACCTTAGACAGAAATGTCAATGATGGCCGCGGCCAATTTGCTCTCTCCTCGGCACGTCCTCAATTAAAATGTTATAAATGTGTAAGTACGCTTAATATCGCAGTGATTTCCAAAAAAGTTCAAGTCATAACGCCGTCGCAACAGGCAAAAAAACCAGAACTGACGCTTTTTCAACTAAAAATGATTGAAGTGGAAAAACAAAAAATACAAGCTTTTAATGAGAAAAACAAAGAACAAGACGATGAAGACATGTTGTTCTTAAAATCATTGGCGCCATATTTCAAGTATTTAACGCCAGTACAAAAACTAAGACTGAAAAGTAAAATTCAAACTTTTATTGCTAATGAAATTAGTCTCACTACCTCTTCAACATCATCTACGCCAATATCGCAATCTACATTACCCTCTTCGATAAACGCGTCACATCATTCAATGTCGTCGGTGCGGAACTACTACGAAAATGATCCCCTAGGTCTACATGAGTACGATACTGAGCTATCCGTAAATGATTACTATCTTTGCAGTTTGTTTGTTTTTTTTTTTACTTTGAATTTAAATAAACCTTCATTTTAATTTATACCTACGTAATTTGTTTTCCTTTCCTACAATAAATTAAACTAGTCAGCTAAATTCAAATCCAAAAGACTTGAAATCTCAAATATAATTTATACAAAGTGCGTGGTTCCCAAATGTTCTGCAGAAATTGGCTGACTGATTTAATTAAAAAAATTACTTTAACACCCTGTATATTTGAACAAGTACCTAGTAAATTATTATAGAAATTACACTCACCTAATCGTCAGCACCAATCTTTCCTCCACACTTATACGTCTTCTGTTGTTGGTAACAACATGATTGCAATCGTCTCTGATCATATTGCATAGATAGGTAGTCAAATGCTTCTGGTGACATAGACATATAATCATAAAATGCAGACTCACCTTCTCGTAAGTCAAAATATTAATTGTGAAATTCACCACGAATTGGTCTCATTTTTAACAAAGCACTTTGCGTCCCACGTTGTTTTTTTTTTTTCATTTCCATCTAAATCCGCACAAAACGTCATCCAAATATTTCCCGACAGCAAAAATTTTACGTGTCTGACGTCCATGGTTGTTGGTATCGACCGTGCCACTGCCCGGTCACGCTCGCTCCCGTCGTCAAATCGCGCGAGCAAGATTCGCGTAATCGCTTATTCGCGTTCTATTAGGACACCCAGTTTTTGACGTCGTGCGAACACGCGATGGTCGCATCGCTCGCATCGCGCATTCGCGTTCTATTAGGACAACGCCTTACTCACAGGGCCGACTTCCTCGTGGCCCTAATATTGATGGAGGAAGACCACAGGGACATAATGTTGATGTTGTTGTACAACAAGTTGATGAAGATCCGTCCACGTCAGTGCGAGCTATTGCAAGAAGAACTGGCATACCACGATCTACAGCGCACCGAATACTGAAAAAAAAAATAGGATACCATCCGTACCATGTACAGAAAGTACAATGTTTAGTAACTCGAGATTACGCACCGCGTGTAGCTTTTTGCCGCACAATGTTGCGGTTGCATAATGAAGACCCGAACTTTTTTAACCGAGTTTTGTGGAGTGACGAATCAGCCTGCAAGAAAGATGGCTACACCAATTTGCATAATCTGCATAGCTGGCAGTTATCAAACCCACATTTACCAAGAGAAGAGCGTTCACAATACCAACTGAAAATTAACCTATGGACTGGTATTCTTACGGCCGATCTCAATACTCTACCAAGAGTTAAACTCGGTTAGCTACCAGAGTTTTACTGTTACTTTTGATCTATCAATAACTGCCGTTTCAATAACAAATTTTCCGTAACGTTATCTACAGTTAAAGACAGATAGGTACTTTCCCTCACAAAAAATGCGTTACGTTTTGTTTGTCGTGAAAAATATTATTTTTGCTTATACGATATTAGCTTCATAAATTGTACTTTAAAAAAAAACCTGCTTTTATAATTTATATAAAAACGGTGAAATTTTATAATAAAATAATGATGATGCAATAAAACGCATTTATGACATTTGCCAGCAAACGACGCGACGCTAGCGATATCGCGCTGTCAAATTCCCGCGCTCGCTCGCAGTCGCAACTGTTTTGAATTGTTTCGAGTTTTCGACTTGTGATTTGGTTGGAAATCTTATTTGTATTTATAAAGTACCTAGTATGCAACAATTTTATAAAATGGCTGAAGAACATAATGTAAGTATTGCCCGCGTATTTTGTTTAAAACACTATAAAATACCTTTTTTTTTTTTTTTTTTTTAACGACGTAAAAAATCATCAAATGACCCCTCCCGCTGTGGGTTAGCAGCGGTGAGGGAGTGTCAGACTCTTACTGACTAAAAGCCGTCGTGTTCCGTCGTAGGCCTTCTTATGTGCTAGGGCCGCGGTACCCCTTTCGAACAACCCGCAGCCCACTATAAAATACCTGGAACAGATAAAACAAAAGGGTTCGCGTGCCACCAATTCGCGCCTAAATTATAATTTACTTTCAGATTAAGGCTAAGCCGTTTGTAAAGGACAGCATAATTCTTCTTCTCGACATGATCCTGAAACATCCAGTAATAACCACCAAAGCTACGAACGCAACGAATAACAAACTAAAAGAAGAAGCATGGAAGGCAATTGCACAGGAGTTCAGTGCTGTTACGGGAGATATGCGGCGTCCTGAGCAAATTTGACTCAAGTGGGAGATATTGAAGAAGTCTGCAAGGAAGCGTAGTGCTTTCATAAAACAATATAACCTTAGGTCAGTATTTAAATTTTTATTATTACTAGAAGACGTATCAAACAAACAATCTCACTTTTTCTTTTATAATATTAAATTGCCTTTAACTGTAATTAATTTTATTTTGGTTGCTCTAAACATTGTTTTTAATTTACAGACTGGAGGAGGGAAGTCTTATATACCTCCTGATGAAGTTTTGGACCGAGTAGCATCAATTTTAGGTACTACATGCAATGGCTTACCTGCGGAGTTTGGTGGTGATGCGGATGAAGCTATTGCTAGCAGAGCCTCTGAAGCAATCATAGAAGTTTTTGACTTCCAACCATTGCCAAAAGTAGCTCAGGGCAGTAGCGCTGTAGTAATGGGTGGTGATTGTGGTGGTAATGGTGGTGGTAATAACGGCGGTTGTAGTTACACACCAAAGAACTACATTTTTAACACTCCAAAAAGTGCCAGTAAGTTTCATAAGTATATTTTTTACTTGTCGCTTATCATATGTAAAATTAATTGTTCAGTGATTTGGGTTACTGTTTTAAGACAAATATTATTTACAGTGCTAGTTAAAGGTTGCAAGGTGTAAAAATTATTATTAATTAAGGATTCATTAGTACGAGCAGTGGGTGAAGGTATTTTGTGCAAATAGGTACAAATAGCCTCCGTGGCCTAGCGGTAGAGAACGTGACCGCCGCGCAAGGGGGCGCGGGTTCGATCCCCGCGCAGTGCAAATATTTGTATGAATGAATATGGATATTTGCACTGGTCTGCATACGAACATCTAATGGCAGTCATCACGGGTTGTTGGAGCCCTCAAAAGTCTAACCATTGCACATAGAAGTATTTATACTAAAAACCTGGCCAATATTATTTCTTGACATTTGTCACGTGGAATCTCTTAAATAAATAATTTAAGACAGTTTTCAAACGTTTATTATAGTAAAACAAAAAAAAAAAAAAAAATCAGTCATCGAAATCAGATTCATCGTTTTTATCTGTTGGTGTGTTGGGTTCTTCGTCACTGCTTTCGATTGATATATTTTCTGCGTCAGGGAGCAAAAGACTTATGGTTTCCGAACAAAATGGGTTACTTTTCTTCCGTGGTGGTTTTCTAGTGCTACTTAAAAATGGGTCTGACGTTAGTAAAAGTCTATTTAAAATGTCCCTATTACATTTTATTCTGTCAAATTTTCGCGAGAAGTTTTGCCTGTAGAGCCTGAAGTGCTTATTTCTAGCTCCGGCAGCTTCAGAGAGCTGTCCAATTGGCAATATAGATTGGGATATCACTGTCGCACGAGTAGTCTATAGTTGAAAATCCTTTCTTTTGACCCTTTTGAATGAATTCCTGCAAATGGTGTCATCAAATGTGTGCTTAATGCAAAGGCTTGATCTCCTAATATTACATACGGTATCTTAGTTATGTAGGGTATTTGTAAAATTTCTGGTGCTAGTACAGTAAGTTGATTATTTTCTAGCTTTCGATACAATTCGGAATGTTTATAAACTCCATATGAAATTCGACCTTGGCTTCCTATGTTAACATACATAAAATTGTAGTTTGAGGCTACTAATGCCAATAGCACGATGCTAAAGAACTTTTTATAATTAAAATATTCAGTGCCGCTACGAAAAGGAGCTTGAATAGTTATGTGTTTTCCATCTAACGCCCCAATGGTGTGCGGGAAATTCCATTTTTCCTCAAAGTCTTTGGATACTGCTTTCCAATCTTGCTCTGATACTGGTAGCTGAAAAAAATAATATTAATATCGTTTTCTTTATTTTGTTATTTTTGTTTCAGGATTGTGGCTCACCCTCAGAGCCGTGTAATACAGAACAAGCTATTCCGGAACAAGGCACTTCAGAACCAAAAACTTCGGAACAAGGCACTCGAGACCAAGAAACAAATACCAAGAAGTCGACAAGAAAAGAAAAGCCAGCTAACAAGAGGACATAGCAAGATTCAGAGTATGATGCTGAAAATCAAATGATAGAAGAAGCATTGGAAGTAATGCGAAAACAAACTGACAGTAATAGTAATGAACATTGCTTTTGGCATGCATGAACTAAGAAAATATGATGTCACTATGTTTACAAGAGTTAAACATTCAATAAATACTGTGCTATACGAAGCTGATATGGAGCGCCTCAATCAATTATCGCACGCAATCAATAATAACGCTGAAAACAGACGAGGATATTTCACTTCACAGTTTACAGATCTTGACTCATCATCTTTTAGTAACATGGGTACTGGCCTTACACAATTGATTCACGATTTAGACAGGGATTAAGATAATATTGTGAATTAGTTGAGAGCAACTGTGATTGATGAATGATGATTGTGTTGTTTTTAAATTACTGCTTAATAATAAAAAATAAATAAATTAACAATCTTTAGTTTAAAATACTTCGCCAAATAATAAAAATAACATAAGTAATAAAGTTCACAATTATTTACCTGTACCATGTCCTTAAGAGTTCGCACTATGGCATCGCACACTTCTGGAATTATTGTTGATATTGTTTGCTTTGATACGTGAAACGTGTATTGTAGGCTGGAATAGGAGTCACCTGTAGCGTTAATGAAAACACCTCAAGTTTGCCTTCATCAGTTAGCAGTAATCAAATGCATGAACAAAATCAATTAAACGTAAACCACTATATCAAAATGTAACGGAAAACAGAGAAGGTAAGAAGCCCACATTTGCCAGAAACGATGTTGAAGCTCATATTCTTAATTATAACCCCGCAGTCAGCCATTACCGACGAAGCAATGCACCTAACATTAGATATTTATTTATTTATTTTATTTTTTTTATTTATTTATTTATTCACAAACACAGCTATCATTACAGGAATATCCCAAGGCGGTAGCGTGGTAACATAACTCCTCTATCCTCTATTAATATTTATAACATAGTACAAACAATGTAGTTTTTGTGAACTCATTCAAAGAACACGAAAATAAATCAATCCTCTCAGCAATGTCATTCAGTGTACGCAAAGCGCGCGTCACTGGCGCTTTATCGAGTAAATTTGTTCGCGCGCGTGGCACTGTTAGTAACCGTGGTCGCCGCCGTCGCATAACGTAACCATCAGGCACATTCAGACCTATCTCCTTTAAAACACCAGCATTATACGTCATACCACGCAACAGCTTAAAAACATACGTGGCAACCGCTAAATCCCTTCTCGTCTCCAGTTTGTTGTACCCGACCATGCCGATTACGAACAAGGTTGGGTATATCAACGGATAAAAGGGATATACCCCATAAAGTTTCAAGTATAAATACCTGGTAAACTTATTCTGTATGCGCTCCAGCATAAGACTATACTTAATCTCATGTGGAGCCCATACTAACGCGTTACACTCCAGCTGTGATCTCACCAGAGCATTGTACAGTGCTGCCACCGCGTTTATGTTTGTAAAATCCGCAGCCCGACGAAGTATGAAACCCAGGCTTCTGTATGACTTTTTACAAACATTTACAATATGTTCACGAAATGTTAACTCGGTGTTTAGGCGTACCCCCAGATCACGTACATTTTCTACCCGCTCCATTGCCGTGCCATATAACTCATACTCATAATATTGCGGTCTTTTCATTCTGGTAAAAGTTATCACCGAGCACTTATTAATATTAAAGTCTAATTTATTCTTCCTACTCCACTCTGCCACGCTATTTATATCCTGCTGTAGACGTGCAAAGTCACTCCTATCTTTAATCGCCATAAGCAACTTAAGATCATCCGCGAACAATAGACAGGTGGCAAATCTGACAGTCCCAGGTAGGTCATTTATCATTATAATGAAGTTCAAAGGGCCTAGATTACTGCCCTGGCTTACTCCTGACCTTGTATAATACGGCTCAGATTTATACCCAACATATTCTACGAACTGCCGTCGATCCCTCAAATAACTGGCAAAGAACTTTAGCAACTTCGGAGTACATCCGACTGCTGCCAGCTTTTCCAATAGTATGTCATTATCCACCAAATCAAATGCTTTTTTAAAGTCAAAGTAGGCAGCGTCGACTTGTACTCCAGCATCAACATTTGGAACCACGTACATCATAAAGTTCAGTAAATTGCTGGCCGTGCTACAAGCCGGTCGAAATCCATGCTGGGCGTCTGACAGTAAACTAGACACCTGGTCTAATATGCACTTTTGTATAGTCGACTCAAAAACCTTCGCTGGTGCTGACAGAATTGCCACCGGTCTATAGCCACTCACGTCAGAATCCATCCCCCCCTTTGGTACCGGGATAACACGCGTGATTTTCCAACACTCTGGAAAATAGAAAGACTCAATGCACAGATTATATAGATGCAATAGAGGCTTCGCTAGCACCGCACGACAGTCTCTTATTACAAAAGCAGGAATACCATCTGGCCCCGCTGACTGTTTTGCCTTAAGTCGATCAAGCGCTTCCGTTACTTGGTTTAATTGTAGTCTATCTATATGGACACGTGAGCTGCTACCGCCGACTGCGGCCATCGCTGCACTTACATCGAGTCGTGGTTCCTGACTTTCGTAAACCGAATAAAAGTATTTCGCAAACTCTGAGGCACACTCAGCTACAGGTAAAACTTTACCATTTTTAAAGATATTTTTTCGATTACCTGCTCCCTTTTTAGCCCTTACGTAGTCCCAGAAAGATCTCGGATCTTTTTTAAACCCTTGCTGAACCCTCTCCCGGTGATGGTTATGAGCACGCAATATTAAAGTCTTTACCATGGCCCTACACCGAGCGAACACTTCGTAATCACTGCTTAACCCACTTACTTTGTATCGCTTATGCAGTATTGACTTTTGTCTAATATACTGAATAATTTCACCAGTGTACCACTCAGGGTACCTGTACCTTGAATTTACCTCCCTTTGCCTTTTCCTCGGAACGCAATTGTCTATAATGTTATTTATGGTATCATAAAAATAATTAATCGCCTTCTCTGGGTCATTTATGTTATACAATGGATTCCAATCGTTCGATCTAAGCAATGAGTATAGCGAGTCATAATTTGCTTTGGCAAAATTCCACTGCGGCCACACACCACCCGCTTCGGTTACAGCTGGATGTGGTGCTATGGAGTCCGTGGATCTACGTTCTGAAAGTGACCATTTGCCTAATGGTACGCATATTGCGAGCGGCGGGTGGTAGGGATCAACTGGCACCAATGCTTCGTCCGCCTCACTCACACACACCTCGCTCACCCCCAACGAACACAGTACCAAATCCAACTGACGGCCATTACAATTTGGTACTCCATTAGTCTGAATGAATTCACAAAAACTAGTAAAGTATTCGTAATAATTCAATACATTATCATTACAAGAATGCAAATTAAAATCTCCTATAACAACAACGTCCTTATACATAACACATAACTGTTCTATAATTCTAAACAAGATCATATAATCATTCTCGCTACTATTCGGTGGAATATAGACAACACAACACAAAAATAAATATCTACTACGCATATATACATTAGCACAAACCAGTTCAAAAGCGCATCTGTCGACGTTGACGTCACCAGGTACTTTAACACCCCGTAGTTCGAACCCGTGTGCGGCCACGAGAAACGCGCCTCCTTGTTTCCGCCCATCTGATCGGTCACATCGTAAGATGTGATATCCCTGCGGTATAATTTCTGCATTTTCAATTGATTCATTGCAACCAGTTTCGGTAACTGCAATTAAATCAGCTCCGGAAGATTCGACATTAGTACAAAACATATCCAATTTAGTACGCAGACCTCTTGCATTCTGATAAAAAATTTGAATATATCTATTTCCCGTCGTTCGGTTTATTTGTTGATCTCCGAAACCAAATCCATTCAGAAAATTCTGCATTCAGAGGCCACACTTCTGGTTGACATAGCTTATTATAATCTCCCTCCGGGATTCTAATAATGAACGAAGCATAGTCCCTTTCTGTCTTATGCCTAATTTTATCAATTTTGACATTTATTTCTGGGCCACACACTTGCATCACATGATCGGTTAATTTTTCCACTGTAGTTTCTGGATGTAATCTCCAAACGTGGAGGTGTTTCTTACGTTCTATTGCTTGAATTTCCGTTAGGCTCGAATTTTGTCCCCTCTTTACGTCCTTATTCAGAATTTTCCCTTTCTTCTTCTGGACTGTTATCCACCCCTCATTATTATCTTCTTTGCTATTTATCTCAGTATCAGTTGTTGGTAAAGGATGTCTCATTTCCAGCGATAAGTCTTTTGTCATTGGTAGTTCCACTGTTTTCGTGGCCACACTCGATATCACAGCTGAGGTACTGGCGGTGTTGCAGATATTCTTGCCACCCACTTTATTTATATTTGTTGGTTGTTTACAAATCACGTCGACATATTTCAACGGTGTTTTGGATAATTCTACCGTCTCTTCTAATGTTTGTGACGCTGTGGTGACATTAAATTGCTGTTCTAAGTATTGATTGCGGGTTCTAAGTTCGGTAATTTGATTCTCTAGTGCAAAAATTTGATCAACTTTTTGTTCAAGTACCGTCACGTATGAACGTAATTCTTGCAATTCACTTTTCGTAGAATTTAATATTTGATGCATAGTCTCCATCGCGTTTCTCTGGGTTTCTAAACGTGATAATACCTCTAATCGAAAGTCCTTAATCTCTTCCATCAAGTTGACTTTATGTTCTACCATTGGTGAGTCTAAGATCTTTTTACGACTTCCCCGCTGAGTATTGACATTGCTATCAATTGGAAAAATGTTTGCTTGGCCAGGTGTTCTGTTAATAGGTGTATCAGCGTTGCGATTCGGCTTGCGTTGTGAGCAAATACACTCAGGGCATACCCATTGATCCTTATCTTCTTGCGTGAATGATCCAAAGTTTTCCGTAGGTATTCCAAGGCACTTTAGTTCATACACTTTGTTGCAGGTCTTTTTGGAACACTCAATAAATGGCATGTCTGTAATGTCCACACTACAACCACTACATTTCCGTGACATTTTAGCCAGAAAAGTAATTATCGAAAAATATCTCCCTAGGACATTGACTGTTGATAAAATGTTTAGTGATTTTAAAGCCAAAAATCCTTATTTCAAATTGGATAAAGAATTATATAGACAGACATTGAAGGCTATGAAAATATCATTTAAATATCCAAAAGGCGATAAATGTGTAGATTGTGGACTGTATGAAGAAAGACTTAAAGTAAATGGAGATGCTGACATTCCAGAAGATGTTAAAACTGCATACGAGGATCATAAAACTAAAGCAAGTAAAGCAATACAAAAGTATCAAGAAGATGCCTCTGTAGAAAATACTTCCTCTGTGAGATATTATTCGATGGATTTACAAAAAGTTATGATGTTACCCGCCTAAAGTCAAAGAATTCTTTTTTTTTTAAGTAGAATGATAACTTTCAACTTGACTTTTGCACCAATCAGAAAGAAAATTTATGTTAGTATTAATAATATTTGTGTTGTATGGCATGAAGCTTACTCTGGACGAGATGCTAATGACATTGTTAATGCAATTTTAGCAATGATCGAAAAAGAAAGAGATATATATAGATATATTACATTTGATATTGTGGTGTGATAATTGCACAGCTCAAAATAAAAATTGGATCCTCTTTACATCACTTGTTACTGTGATAAACTCTGGGTTTTGTAATTTAGAAACTTTAACTTTAAAATATCTAACTAAAGGACACACTCATATGTCAGCTGATGGAGTTCATGGCAATATAGAGAGGCAGATTAAAAAAAAAGATGCTGTATACGATTTTGAAGACTATAAGAATGTAATTCTGGGTTGCAGATCAAATATAGAAGTTATCGAAGTCCAAAAATCGTATGAGTGGGTAAAAAAGAAACGCATACCGCGATGCAATGATGACTTTGATCCCATGAATAATTTTTTGCGTAGTTCTTTGGTTGAAGTACAATTTTTTTTAAAGGATGCCGCAATATGTTTTATAAGAATGATTTCTTTGAATCCCACTATTCTGAGTTGGATTTTCTTATGAAAAAACACAATCCCTTGACCATGCCAACCTTAAAAAATATTCCAAGAGGCATTAAAGAAAGTAAAAAGGAAGGCATAGTAAAATCATTATTACAGCTTATGCCAATGAACAGAAGGGAGTTTTGGCAAAGTTTACCGATCAATAATAATTCAGTTGATTTAGTTTCTGGTGGACAATTATTAAAAAGCAAATAATTTATTTTATTTGAATATTGTTTTCAAATATTTTGAGTGTTTTTTTTACTGAGAAAAAGTAGTGTTTGGTTTCCGATTATCTGTTTTTTTTTTTTATCTTTTTCATTAAAACTGCTTATCACTATTTCGTTGTTTTATTCTATTGTTTCTTACTAGGTTTACAAAAGTGCATTTAGTTTCTACTCAGTAAATTCAGAACTAGATGAAAACAAAGCAAATGATCTTACTAGGTTTTGAAATTGTCACACTCAAAAAGTTAGAATTAAGAAAACAATTTTTTTATTAGTAACTGCTCCTTTACGTACATACTTGGTGATAGACGCATTAAAACACTTTTTTTTAAAACCCTGTTATCTCCCTCAAATTTGGCAATCACTCCCAGGACGGTACGACTAATATTATTGAAACCGCAAGCTGTCAAAGATATGAAATCGTTTTTCGGCTCTCCTATAAAATTTGGTTTTTGTGCAGATACTGGGTTTTGATATTTCACAGCTGAAATGCGGTTGTAGCTACTAAAGATCGGTAATGTAACAGATGGTTAAAGGTAAGTACGTTATAGAGATCGGCCGTAAGATAAAAATGAAGTAGGACTACAAAGGAGTAAACACAGATGTGCAAAAACTTATGTTTAAGAAAAAATGAATACTTCTGCTGCTTTGTCGTTAATACCACCCCCACTTAATTAAACATCAAAGATTAAAAATTAAGATTAAACACAAAATGAAAAACAAGAAGATAAGGAAAATGATACAGACTACGCCAATTTGACACCTGATAGTAAAGATCAGAAACAAAACAAGATTTTATACACGGCAGTTGATACAGAGAAGTTTTAGACTGAATTTGAAGATTAAATAGTGACCTATTATTATAACATTAATTTAGAAATGTAACTATTCAGTTCCTACTTGATCTCTTAAGTTTAAGATATTGCCTAATGATAAGATATAAATGTATACCTTATTGTTGTGTCCTAAAATTTTTACTAAATGTTGAATTTGATAGAAGAGAAATTAGCGTAATCGGGAGCGCCGCTCAACGCGTCACTCAATTGCCGACGTTGCCGTTCCGTCAGCCGTGCGCGCGCTCACGGTGCACGATATTATGCGCAGTTGCCGTTCTTATGTATACAAACAACTTCAAGCAAGACTTCGTCAGTTATTTCGCAGTTTTTCTTAGAATAAATATTAAAAAATAGTTTGTGCGCGACATTTTGTGTTAAAATGGAACAATACATTATTAAACAGTGTGAAAAAAACTCTCGAAATGCGGCTCAAACTAAAAAATGAGTTAATAGTAATTTATAGCAGAGAAGATTTTCACAATGCTGACGGCGCTGTTGCTTTACTTCAACATTTTGTGGAATTTTCTTTACAATCTGTTTTTGCTGAAAGCGTAAAACTTTTAAATAGTGTATGCACCATTCTTATGACATCAGTAGAATGTGAGCGTTGTTTTTCGACGTTAAATAAAGTGAAAACGTTTACGCGAAATGTGGCTATGGCGCAAGACCGTCTCAATGCATTATGTATGATAAGCATAGAAAAACGTTTAATTAATCCATTTTTGATTTTCACAAGAAAGTAATAGATATCTTCGCACGGCTAAAAGACCGGCGAATGGATTTTGTATACAAATAAAATAAATAGTAAGTATTAGTAAGCTCTAGTTTTTCAATTCTTTTTTTGTGAACCCCCATCAAAAAAATTCACGAGCCGCCTCTGCTACTGATAACATAGTGATGGAAATTTCCATCGACCTATTTTCATTGAAAATATAATAGGTATTTTCCTGATCTTTATATTTTTTTTTATTTTCCCCTTATTTTAGAGCTAACCCTGCATCCAAAAAAAAATTATTTGCTTAGCAAGCAAAATTCATGCATTTAAGGGTTAAAAGGAATACCACCGACTAGTGTGGAAACCGAAAGGGCATTCTCTGCTGCTGGCTATATTGCCTCTAAAATACACTGCCGTTTGGCAGACGACACTTTAGATATGCTGTTTTCTTCGCAAACATTTCCAATTGAATGATAAAAAAAATATGAAAGAAACTAAATAAGATCCCGCCAATACCGGGATCCCGCGGGATTTGAATTCCAACTCCCGCCAATACCGGGATCGAGCATGGGGTGCGGGATTGGAAGCCCTAGTCACAGCAGGCCCGGGGGGCCAACATCACCGCATCAGCCACCGAGCGAGACCGCATGCTCGCGACGGAGAGGGGCGACCAACGCCATCGCGACGCGCTCCGGCGGTCGCCTCGGCCATTTTGCCGTGCGCTCGACGGCCACCGCACGCGCGCGCATTCTCAGACAAACCACAGAAAGACAGACCTCACGTTCCATTCCACATTTTGTTTGTTCAACAAGTGAACTATTTTTGTAAATAAGTCGAAGCTGGAGTGAGGGCTACATGGGCTATAAAGAATTTCAACGCGTTGTAGTATTATATCTCGAGAATAAGAAAATAATGACCAAGGGTTTGGAAAAAATACAGTGGATTAAAGTATTATGTACAAACTGTGAAGTGATTGATCTTGGTGAAAAGGGATGTCCTAATCTTTCATCATTAAAAATAATGTTTTTAAAAAATAAAACAGACTAACTGTGTGCATCATAGAATTAACTGTGCATTAAATAATGCTGTGTGTATAAGAAAATGGTATTTTGATAATAACATGTCCGTGTTTAATTTATTTAGCAAAAAGTTTGGAAATTATGAAGTGGATTGTTAATAATATTCCATAAAATACCATAATACATACTTTTATTATGAAAAACATTGGTTTCATGTTCATTCCTGTCTATTGTGGTTGCACGTATCTGGTGTTAATTATGACACCACACAGGTGCACTCGTATAAAGTATACAGGTTTAAACTTGTTAAAACATGACATTGATTAAATTATCTCACATAAGAATATTTCACTTCCTTCGTCATTGCGCTGTTAGTTGTCGAAGTGGTAACATCTCATCAGAAAATAAAACATTGTAAGTATTGACCCGTATATCTTTCTATCCGTACCTCTTTGATATAAAATTACTTATTGTTTTATTTGTTTCAGATCATCAATAATGTGTGATTCTCCTGACATTCGTTTCTCACAATACGCTCAAGGTTTTCCTACTCCAAGTTTGAGCTGGCATACACCAGAGCCACAACCTCGTGCGAGTAAAAAGCATACATTGAGACGTAAAAAGCGAAAGCAGACTCCAACGTACCAATCGTTCGTCATCAACAATGAGAAGAAAAAAGGTGTAAGACTCATTCAAGTACAAGTGTTGGACATTAATGAACAACAAGAACCTGCAACCCCTGACGGTGATGTGGTAGTGACGAGTGCGCAATACGTTTTGACTGAGCCTGTGGACTAGACATACATATTTAAAAATTGAAGATAATTTAATTTAGATAATTGTAGAGTTTGAACTCTAAATACTGAATCTTTTATTCAGTATTGAAATCAATTCTTAGACGTGTTTTGTTTGTTCTAGGTCTCGATGACAGTGATTTTGGGAGACGTGTGCAATTTTGTCGCCATTTGCTGCATACCGATGTGAACGACGGAAACATATTAAAAAGTATTCTGTGGACGGACGAGTCCAAATTTGACAAAGAAGGGATTGTCAATTACCATAATCTTCACCATTGGGCACTTAAAAATCAAAACCCACACGTGAAGAGACAAAGGGGCTTCCAGAGGAGATTCAGTGTGAATGTCTGGGCAGGAGTGATTGGCAATAAGCTAATAGGGCCTCATTATTTGCCCGACAACATCAATGCGAACAACTACTTGGATTTTTTGATAAATGATTTACCACCATTAGTGGAAGAAGTGTTCCAAGTAGACATAAACAGGCCTATTGTCTTTCAACACGATGGCTGCCCAGCTCACTTTAGTCTGATTGTACGTGAGCATTTGGATAATTGTTTCCCAAATTCGTGGATTGGCAGAGGAGGACCAATTCCCTGGCCTCCGCGATCGCCCGACCTCACTCCGCTCGATTTTCACGTGTGGGGAAGGGCAAAGGAACTAGTTTACACTACAGAAGTAGAAAGTCGAGAAGATTTGATAAATCGAATTAATGCTGCTTTCGAAGTTATGCGACAGAAGATGCTGCTGCGCACAACAACTGTAGAAATCAGACGTAGATGCCGCGCCTGTATTGTTAATGAAGGGCGTCAATTTGAACATTTGTGATTTATTATTTAAATAAATTATTTAAAATTATTTAATTGTTTCATTAACGCACCTAACTGGTACAGCATAATTTCAATCGATCATTTAATTTTTACCAACCTTGCAGTATTAAATTTCGCAAAACATTTCACTTTCCGTAAAGGTAGAGTTTCGTCAAAAATGTCCTACTTGATAAAATTATGAAATAACTCTTAAGTTTTTTTTTTTTATAAAAGCAAATTACATACCATTAGAAAGCTCACACACTAGGGATGTTTTGCTAGAATCGGAACTCCTCAATCATTATTTGTTTTTTTTTAATGCAAGTTGAAATTAAGATTTAAGTATTTTTTACATTTTTCTGTAAGTTTGATGACTCATAACTTTTTTTCTAGCTAACATCTGAATAAAGCAATAATTTTATAAGAATCTGCCAACATAAAAGATTAAAAAAAACTAAATATTGCCTGTTTTACCCATTTTTAATAAAAATTACACTTTAAAGTTAAGAAAGTGGTGAAACAAGAAGAAAGAAAAAAAAAATATTTAAAAATATCCAGTGGGCCAGGGCCAAATAAATTAGGGCTGCGTAAGTAGCAGATGACCTGTGGTGTGGTCTATGATCACGTAGTGATTAGTCAGTATTGATAATGTTAAGATAAGTAAAGCACGGTCGCCGAGCAGGAAGAATTTCGTACATTGACCTGGTTCTACCTTTCTCCCTCTCTCACGCGTGAATAAGTTGCATCCCGCTCACACGGTAGCGTCGACCGCGGCCATCAGGAGTTACAAACCTTTTGTGTGCTTACGTAAGGTTTATATTTGTATGCTAGCATTTTTTTGACCTTGAGTCAAGCCTATAACGCCCACTCGACGCTTTATCGCTTGTTCAAAAATAAAAATTTAACGGACGACATTCCATAACGGGATGCGCTAGTGATCGGTCAATTTGTTCGTAGTGAAATAGTTTCTGCAGACGTTTGTGTTTTGTTTTGTTTTCTTGTTAAATTACTGTTAAGTTATCGTTATTTAGTTTTCTTGTTAGTCGGTTCTACATTGTTAAGTTTTTTTGAAAATGGAACCGGGGCCGTCTACCTCGCGTCCATTCAGAGACTTTGTTTCTCCGCGGAAGAAGCGAAAAATGTCGCACTTTAGTGAAAGTGAGAAGTTGATGATTATCAACGTCTTTAAATACGTAAAAGAATCTTGGCCTGCCGATAAATATCCTTCAAAACAGGAGATGAAAGATAAAACGGCCGATATTTTGGGCATTTCGACATCGGCGGTGTACCGTATTCTGAACGAATACACTAAAACGGAAACTGTCAAGCCAGCTGCAGCACCAAAAAAACGCATGTCAATTATTGAAAAGATGATTTCGACAAGTCGTGCATTAGAAAAATTGTGCATAGCTTTTATTTAAAAGGAGAGTTACCTACAGCAAAAAAGGTATTACAGGTAGTAAATGCCGATGAATCCCTACCAAGCATGGGCCTGACATCGCTGAAAAAAGTTCTAAAACATTTGTGGCCTTACTACAAAATTTAACCACCTGTTTTACACTTGTCTAAAAAAATTGTGGCTGCAAAATGAACCATACGTCAACGTCATAATTTGATTTTTTTTAGACAAGTCTTTAACTGACGTTTAAAAGTTTTTGTGGTAAGACGGTTGAAATTTAAATATGTCAAACGAAGGAGAAATAATGGCAAAGTGTGGAAAGACACTATAGTGAAGTCACGCAAACAAGCCTTTTTAGAGGGTCTGGCGACGGGCGCTAAGAATTCTACGTCTAAAGGCAACCGCTTAATTATTCTGCATATTGGAGGCGAAGAAGGATTCGTGCCGGAATCAGAATTGGTTTTTGAATGCAAAGGTTAGCAATGGGCTTTGCCTACACCTTTATGTAAACGTGTATTATTTTATGCTTTAATGTAGGTTATTTTTTGTGGAAATAAACACATTTGTATTTGTATTTAATTTTTAGGTACAGGCGATTATCACGAATCAATGAACGCCGCCAAATTCGAAAATTGGTTCAAAGAAATGTTGCCAAGACTTGAGCCGAACGCGGTGGTTGTGATGGATAATGCGAGCTACCACTCAAGGCGAAAGGAGAAAACCCCGCATCACAAGTTGGAATAAAACAAATATTCAAAAATGGCTCACATCTAAGAAGATTACTTATGAACCAAAAGAAACCAAAGTTCAGTTATTGGAAAAGGTGAAAGGTGTAAAAACAGTATCTACCAATCGTACGTTATAGATGAAATGGCGAAAGAAGTTGGTGTGGAGGTATTAAGATTACCTCCATACCACTGTGAGTTGAACCCTATTGAATTGGTGTGGGCAGACGTGAAGGGCTACGTGGCAAGAAATAATACCACATTTAAGATGGTAGACGTAAAAAAACTGCTCCAAAAGGCGTTGAAAAACATTACGCCGGAAAAATGGAAAAACTGTATAAGCCACGTAAAAAAGGAGGAAATAAAATTAGGTGGTTTAGACAATAATATCGACAAAACTATTGATTATTTTATCATCAATGTAACAGGTGAAACGTCGTCTGAGGAAAGCAGCAGCTCTGATACCACGGAATCTGATTCTGATTAATAAATAATAAATATTTATTTTTAAAATGATTTTATTTATTAACATCAAATCTAAAATACCTAATTATATTACCTATTACCAAAAACTGTCATAGAATAGAATACCTATTTCAAATAAAAATATTTATTTGGCACTTTTCCGTTATTCAAGGTAGGTAAATATAAAAATTTTATATTTTTAACTAGTACACGACAAAAAATGTTTGTGACCACTGTTAGTAGGTAAATAGGTCAATGTACGAAATTCTTCCTGCTCGGCGACCGTGCTTTAGACGATAGGAATGCCTCGTACAGAATAAGATATTTAATAAGATAGTAATTAGTTAAAATAAGCACGTAGCTTTTCCTTTGTATAAATAGCGTAGTATATTCAATAAAAGGGGGCACCTTCTTATTAGGTATTAGTTGCCTTGACTATACCTAGACATGTAGTTCTGTTGTTTTATTAACACGTCTACCCTCATCAGCACCTAAGGACCCTGCCTGTCGGAAGGTTGGCAAGCCCAACATCACATGGCGACCCTGCCATTCGAACGGATCCTGTGATTCGAGCAGACCCTGCGAGAGCGGTTGGACAATATCGAAACGCCATGGGAAGCACGACGTCCAAAGAAGAAGTAGGTAATTATAGCCCAGACGGCAGCAGGAGGATCAAATGTCGCGACGGTGACGCAGGAACAATTAGCAACGACCAACACGGTGTTGTTTTTTATAGCCATTTGTTTTGCGCTTATGATAGGGTAGTATAGATGATTTGGTATAGAACTGGATTGAAGAGAAAATACGACAGGGGGAGGTGCAAAAAGTAGTGCAGACGGCCTAAGGAGCATAAGGAGCGACAGGAAGATCTGAAGTAAGTGTTTAAATATGTACTAAGTGTTGTGACAATTTTGTGGTTTATTGTGAATTAGAGACAATAAGTTTTTTTGTTTAAATGGAAGTAGAGTTAACAACGTTATTTTTACAGTTAAAATTATTAAGAGAAGCTATTGTTAAATTAGGTCCCAGTAGGCGACAGGGACAAAACTTTGATAAAAAGATAAGTGAAGCAAAAGTCCTTTAAGGTAAATTTAAATGTATAATTGCAAAAACGAGCAAAGAAAAATGTTCAGAGGAATTAGTGCAATTAGTGAATAACATAGAAAGTTTGTACAAAAATACTATTAAGTTTGAGAGCGAAGTCAGTAACGAACAGAAAATGGCGGCAGAAAAGTTTTCGTTGAAAACGGCGGTTAGCTTACTACCGAAAATGAATGGAGATGAACAAGTTACTCAAGATTTAATTGATGCTATAGGATTATATAGTTCTATGTTAGAAGGGACCGATAGTGTTCTTTTGATTAAGTTTGTGCTAACTACACGGCTTACCCAGGGTGCTAGGAGTCGGTTGTCACCTACTTACGCGTCGGTAGACAGTCTTTTGGCAGATATGAAGAAACATCTTCTTACGGTAAAATCTGACGTTGCAATACAAGCTAAGTTAACGCGCACTAGGCAAGATAATAAATCAATTGCAGACTTTGGAGCAGAAATAGAAAGGCTGATGACTGATTTGACTATTTCTCAGGCGGGAGAAAATTCGGAAGCTTATAAAATATTACAACCATTTAACGAAAAATATGCGATTAGGAAGTTTGCAGACGGTCTTCGTAATCAACGTCTTGGTACGATCATTACGGCACGGAATTTAACATCCTTAAAAGATGCTATTAGGGTAGCAGAGGACGAGAATTGTGCTTCATCGTCACAAGTCATGCATGACGTACCAACGCTGGCCCTCAAGGAGTAGTTTTTCTACATTCAATAGAGGTCGTGGAGATAGTGTTAGGAGACATTCTGTAAGAAATTCGTACATGCAGAGTACGCGCAAAAATGTCAACATGGGGCATAACGGTGGAATGCGCGGTCGCAGCAATAATGCATATCGAGGACGGCAGACTCAGCAAGGTAGAAGGCGTGTAGCATACTTTGCGCACGCGCGGAGCGATAATGATTCATTGTCAATGTCACGAAGTAGCGAAGGTGGACAGTTGAATGAAACGCAGTTTTTTCGAGTCTAAGCATATTTTAGCTTACGATAGTATTAACTAGGTTAATTTAGTAATAAATAATATACATAGCGAATGGTTAATAGATACGGGTGCGTCGATATCAGCAGTAAAAAATATTTTTTTAAGGGATAACGCTTTGAACTGTAAGATATACAAGCCGAGCGAATTAACTTGACACCTGGCTCGAAACTCGACCACCCTCCCACCTCCCCGCGCCGGGCCCCGCTCTCGCCGTGCGCGTTCAGTAGCGTTAGCATATCTGTTATCGGTGCACGTGTCGTTCAGTTTGCGTTTCGGAAGCTATTAATTGTTGGATTTTTGTTGAGTTTTTGTTACGTTTGGACTTTTTATTTGTTACTGTTGTTAAATTTTTTGTTACGTTTGGAGACCTAATTGTTTTTTGTTAAAAATATGGGTAAAACTATCCATAGCAAAGAAAGAGCCTTAATACTTAAGGTATTGGCTTTTTTTGAACGCGAGAAGGAAGTCAGTCGACTAAAAGTGCTCAAGAAAATAAAGAGCATCTTAAAATCAACAAGAAGTTTTTAATTTCAGTGAATCAGCCCATAAATAGAACCTGCGCTGCCACTGGAATATCGAAAAGCACATTGCTAAGAATAAAAAAGCAGGTAAATAATTTAAAGTATAATAATTAATAATATATTATATATAAAATTAAATTCATATCTTTCAAATCATGAACACTCCGATGATATACGGGCTAAAATTCTTTTACTAGTTGCCTATACTACAATGTAAGTAAGTAATCTATTTTGAAAACCCAGGTATCTTTGTAATTAATTATTTTAAGATCTCATATTTTTGACTGTGAATTGTGAATAAATTTTATAATTTTATTTTAGGTGAAATCACAATCTCCAGTGCCCTCAACGTCTAGTAATATAACGTCTGCCCCACCTCAACCTTCGACACCTGGCAAAAAGAGAAAACCAAGTTTAAAAAAAATAAAGCTCGACAGCTTTGACTTGGTCGCTCTAAGAAACATTGTCAACAGTTTCTACACAGTCAAAAAAGAAATACCTACGCTCAAAAAATTATTAGCAGCTGCCAAAAGGGATTTGAATTTTCCAGGTGTGTATCTTTAATTTTTTATATCTTGACTTTGCTATTATCTACACCAGTGAACCGTTAATTAAGAATAACAACTATCTATAATCTTTAAAATGTTTATTAAGTGTTCTTTATTGCCTTCAGGCAATGGGATGGGTACCCAAATCTCAGTAGTTAATAAAGTATCTATTTATTTCACATAAAAACTCAATAGCAAAAAGTAAGTAGGTAAGTACATAAATAAAATACCACGCTGCTGGCAACAACATAACGAACGACAAGATGGCGTCACCCCCTATCGCTCTCTCGCTCACACGGGGGCAGAGATAGCGCGAAGGCAGCCGACGACTGCGAGTCGCGCGAAGGCGGCAAAGTAGACTTGGTTGCATGCGCTATATATAAATCCAAGTATACAGGAATGAATTTTAAACAGTGCGCAAAAAAAAACTGGTGGTCCAGAATCATTAACAGAACAAATCTGCATTATCAGAAAAAAAAATTTTTTCATGTTTTTATCCGCCCTAAAATCAGCAAAAGATGGACACTAAATTAACTATTCTTACGCGCGCCGAGTTGTGTTCGCGTCAGTGGTAACAGCGGCGGCGGTAGAATCCGCAAGGGGCGAGGGTGGCAGGGAGGGTGCAAGCGCCGGACGGGGTGGCACTCGACAGTGACTCAGCGCACGCGCTATCGTGACGTCGTCGCTTCCTTCCGGTATCCCGCGCAAGCGCCGGCGCCGCGGTCGCTGGCGCTCCGTGTCGTCAATTATGTCGGACTACACAAATCGCGAGTTTTTTGAAATGGTGCGAGTGTACCTACAAAGTGGCGAAAATTTACGCGCTGCTCGCAGACTGTACGCATTGGAGAGCATACCCAGACTTAGAACACAAGGAATAATAAATCCCAGGGTCCCCAATACAAGGACTATTTTGGCAGCTACCCAAAGGTTGCTTGACCATGGGCAGTTTCGTGTCCCGAGCCACGCGCAAGGGTCTGGCAGACCACGAATGGCGGTCGAGATGGAAGACCAAATTTTGGATTTTTTCGAGCGAGATCCCAGAGCCAGTACCCACGATGCAGCACGTCGCTTTGGTGTCAGCCATTATGCAGTATGGAAGCTGCTTAACACTTCCGGACTCCACCCATATCACTTCCAACCCGTCCAGCAAATCCATGACCCAGACCTAGCATCACGTCGAGACTTATGCGAGTGGCTTCTAAGTCACCGCGACGCCAACATCTTGTGGACGGATGAAGCACTTTTCACACCTGTAGGACTGTACAACGTGCACAACGAACATTGGTGGTCGTTTAACAACCCACATTTGGTGCGAGAGACGCATCACCAAGTGCGTTTTAGTGCCAATGTGTGGGCCGGCATAATTAAAAATAAAATAATAGGGCCCATTTTCATTGACGGTACCTTGACCGGGCCAAAGTACCTCGAAATGTTGGAGAACACCATAGAAGATCTAGTGGAAGAAGTTCCGGTGTGCTATCATCGCAACTTCTACTTCCAACATGATGGTGCTCCACCTCACTACGCGGTACAGGTTCGCAATTACCTGAACCGAAAATACAATCAAAATTGGATAGGTCGTGGTGGCCCCGTACCCTGGCCTGCCAGATCCCTGGATCTTACCCCACTTGACTTCTACTTGTGGGGCGAAGTCAAACGCCTAGTGTATGTGGAGGAGGCTCAAAGCCTAGAAAACTTAAAAACAATGATAATAAACGCCTTCGATAAAGTGAAAAGTGACACTAGTGTACTAAACAAACTAAATGATAATTTATTTAAACGTGCACGTTTATGCCTAGAAAGAAGTGGACTACATTTTGAACAATTATTAAAATACAGTGAGTGATTTAGGATTTTTTTAAATTATTTTTGGGGTAAGGACTTTTTAAGTTAATTTTTTTGATTGAACATTATTGTACATAGGCCTTAATGCAGAAGTACCCGCTTATGCATTCAGTAATAACAAAAGGTAATTTGAATTTCAATGTTTTTAAAAGTGCACTACCTCATTTCTTCGATAAACAATTACAACTAAATAACGAAAAACGCCCGAGAGCGATAAGAAAACCATTCCAATCTAATCCATTCCTTAACGCGTTGTGCATAAGACATAATTTTGTTCAAAATAAATTGTGGACTCTAAATTTTATTCACAAAATTGTACCTTATGCTCTACACTTTAACGACTAAATTAGATTAGAGTTGTGTACATTGAACTCTTACGGCCAGTTTCTTCATCAAAAGTTAAAGTTAAAGTTATGGCTAAAGTAATGTCTAAAGTAAAAGTAACAGTTAAATTCAATTTTTCTATGAATTTTGCTGTCAGTTTAGCCTTGAAAAAACGAATTTGACCGTTACTTTTACTTTAGACATTACTTTAACTTTAACTTTTGATGAAGAAACTGGCCGTTAGTTGCTCAGCCGTTTTGGTTATTGTTAATCGAAGCTTTTTGTTCTGCATTTTGATGGTCCTAAGCCCATGAAAGTATGAAGGGAAAATTGGAATTATTCTTCAAATAAAGTTGATAAAAACAGCTATCTCGTTAATCTCGTAAAGTCGCCTGCTCATCAAGCTACTAGAATCTGTCAAATTTATTTACTGTAATGTTTATTTAAACTTTATGTTTAAATCATAAGGTTCAATGATTGGCAAAATTTTACAATTCGACGTAGTCGCGGCGACTAGTTACCGCACGGGGCACAACCGTATAGCTAGGTACAAAACGATAAACAGGTTTCGCGTTGCCGCCGCGCAGCCGCTGCGCGTACTATGACGACTGTGTCCATACAATCTGTTTCAAAATAAACAATTTTCGTTATCAGTAACTTTTTTTTTGTACTAAACACAACAAAATAAAAATGTACGTATCTATAAAACTTATTTAACTATAAGTTGACAAAGTTTGCGCACTGAATAAAATTCATTCCTGTATAGTATATTAATATAAACCAACACGAGTAAATTTTTTTATATGTATTTTTGATTTTTTTTTGGTGGAAGAACTATATTGCGACTTTTTTTCAAAATAAAATCTAGTTTTTTATTTTTTTTTTTTCAAATATTTACATTAATTTTAAAAATTAAGAATAAACTTATATATACAACTTAAAACTAATACAGTGCATCAAAAAATTGCTCCTCATCGCTGTCACCGGGTAATGTACCCAAAAGGCTGGCGGCATTGCCACGTTGAATGGCAATGCTCAACCTATTGCGACTCATTTTAAAAAACGAATTGGGGTACAAGTTCAAAAAATGCAAAAATGCCCGATCGGTTTTAATCCAAAAACCCGATATTGCAGCTTGGAGGGCTAGATACTTGCGGCGTATGAAGGAAAACAACGAACTTGGAGCAGACAAGAAACCAGTCACGTATTTGGACGAGACATGGATTCATTCCCACTACACTGTGAGAAAAAACGTTCATTAAACTTTAGGTGCATATTTGAGAATACAAACAAATAACAGTACAACATAATGGAGTTCTTGGATTCCGTATTGGTGTTTTTCATATAATACAACAGTTAATACCGTAACCAAGTATACACCTTATGAATTAGTTTTCGGAAAGATATGCAGATTACCAAGTAATCTACAAGGAGCAAGTGTTGAACCATTGTATAATTTTGATAATTACCCTTTAGAATTTAAGTATCGATTACAAAGAGCTCAAGCTGATGCTAAGCAAAATTTAGTAGCTACTAAAATATTAAGGAAAGAGTGTTATGATAGAAATATAAATCCAATAACTTATAAAGAAGGTAATTTGGTGTTAATTAAAAATGAAACGAGTACCAAATTAGATTGTGTATATGACGGACCGTTGGTGGTTGTCAAGGATGAATCACCAAATGTTGTAATTAAGGATAAGTCGAATGTAGATGAAGTAGTGCATAAAAATAAGTGCATAAGGACTAAGTTATATTGTAAAAGGTGAAAAAAAAAAAGTGTGCATTTATTTATTTTTTTCCTTTGGAAGGGTGATGTGGTGTGGTCTATGATCACGTAATGATTAGTCAGTATTGATAATGTAAAGATAAGTAAACGATAGGAATGCCTCGTACAGAATAAGATATTTAATAAGATAGTAATTAGTTAAGATAAGCACGTAGCTTTTCCTTTGTATAAATAGCGTAGTATATTCAATAAAAGGGGGCACTTCTTATTAGGTATTAGTTGCCTTGACTATACCTAGACATGTAGTTCTGTTGTTTTATTAACACGTCTACCCTCATCAGCACCTAAGGACCCTGCCTTTCGGAAGATTGGCAAGCCCAACATCACATCTAAATCTATGCCAAACTCAAATCCTAATTTTATGTCAAAATCAGATTCTAAAGCTATGTATACTGAACACATTACTATCTCTACGCTAAACGTACCTCCAGAAAATCTTCTACATTGCCAATTCCACGTTGAAGGTAAACCGGTTACATTACTTATCGATACAGGAGCCGCTATATCCGTCCTTAATAAGGAACATATTGGTAGTGCCCCTCTAGACCAATCGTGCGTCGTATCGATTGTAGGTATATCTGGTAACCAATCTTCTATTCAAAGCTTCGGTAAAGCTCAAATCTCCCTAGATCATTTCCCGAAATTCAATTTTCACATAGCAAACCTCAACATTAAAGCAGACGGTATCTTGGGCAATGACTTCATGAGCAAGTTCAATGCCAATATTTACGTACAATAAAAAAACCATGCGTATACGAGATCGTACTTACAAATTATTTCATATTGAACAAAAACCAACCGAACCCATAGATAACAAACAGTTCATAGGCCGACGATCTGAAACTGTTATCAAATGTTGTACTAATGATATTCAAAACGGACCCGCCTTAATCGAAAAACAAACCATTTGAGACGATGTCACTATTCCTAACGCCTTAGTCACAGTAAAAGATAACAAATTCCTAATTACTTGTGTAAATTCCGGTAGCAATGATAAACTTGTGTTAATACCTAGAGTTCATGCATCAGAACTAGTCGCAATAGAATCTTCAAATAATATTCCAATAAATTCAACGAATACACATACGTTTAACGACGAACGAAACAAAGTAGATAAACTCATTCGCAGAGATCACCTCAATGACGAAGAAAATCAATCTCTAAATAAAATTGTCATGGATTTTTCAGACATCTTTATCACAGAAAACGAACCTTTGACATTCACAAACCACACCAAACACACAATCCCCACTACATCAGACACGCCAATTAATACAAAGACTTATCGATTTCCGTATGTGCATCAACAAGAAGTAAAATCACAAGTAGGGAATGCAATCCCGGGACCTTATTCCAGTCCCGAAAATCCCGGGTTTAGATTTGTTCAATCCCGGGATTTTCGGGATTAACGAAAATGCTAAAAGATCATAACTGTATTTTTTTTAGAAATTACTCATCGTAACTTTCTTTGTAAACGCAATGTTACAGTCAATGTCACAACACAATTTCGAATTGGCAGCTGATTATTATTAGTCGTACGTATTGACCGACGCAGAGGATCGTACAACTTCAGAGATTAGAGCAAGAAGATACTTCAGAAGAGTTGTCATTCAATGATGGCTCTTCTTCTTCTACTAACACTGAACTCACGCTACAGGAAAAACTACAGCTGGAGACAGACAATACCATGAGAACTTTTTCCCCAGGTGAACCTAAAAAAACAGACCTGTCGAAAATCGTAAAACAAGAAATGAATCTTTTCGGCTTGGAGATGAAACTTTAAATTAAAAAAAGAAGTTGTTTTAGTTAAAAAGTTAATGTTTTACAAGTTTATTTTTGTTTTGATTTTGTTCACATTAACACGGAAGTCGACGAAAGACTGCTGAGTTCAAATAAAAATGATATCCGATGATTTTTTTGTCGTTTTTAATACAAATTTTCAATCCCGGGTCTATCCCGGGATCCTGGGGTTGTCTTTGTTCAATCCCGTAGTCCCGGGATTGAAAATAGGGGCCGGGATTGCATTCCCTAATCACAAGTCCAAAAGATGCTAGATCAAAATATTATTCAACCAAGTTCATCTCCTTGGAGTAGCCCAATCTGGGTAGTCCCCAAGAAACTAGACGCGTCAGGGAAACAAAAATGGCGTATAGTCATCGACTTTCGCAAACTTAACGATATCACTATAGGTGACAGTTATCCTTTGCCCAACAATGCCTAATTTACTTCACTACCTTAGATCTTGCCTCGGGATTCCACCAAATTGAACTTGACCCTAAAGACATCCCGAAAACAGCCTTTAACACACCTAGGGTTGCCAGGTGTTAGGATAAAGCAGGACATACGTAGGATTTTTGATTGCTTGTCCGGCCAAAATAAGCGGCATCCGGCCTGCTAGGATTTAGGTAGGATTTTTCAATTTCGAAATTCGCGCGCGGATCGAGATCGAATCACGCCGATACTCGTTCGGCGTTTTCTTTCATGGAAAGATTTTCATGACAACATATTAAAAGAAAAAGAAGTTTTAAAGCAAATTTCTGCTAACGAAAAATATTTGGTTATTAGTTGTTGTCATACAAGCTTTTAAAATTTCAAAGTTTAGTTTTGTTTAAATAAAGGAGAAGATATATGTTTTGTTTCGCTTACGTTACGTTGATTTATTTTTGTTGTTATGTTTAATTTTGATAATGTTAAGTAAGAAAATAATTTTTGTTTTGTTATAATATAACGACTGATGATTAAAAGAGTTAGAGACTGATTTATAATAAAGAAATATTAGCTTGATTTTGCTTTTGTTTTATTAAAATGCAATCAGAAAATCCCGGATTTCCATTTTTTTTTAAGTAACACCAAAATTTTTCAAAAATGTGAGGCGTCCGGATTTTTCGACCGAATGTTAGGACAAAAAAAAATTAGTTTTACACTTTTTATAAAAAAATTGACAAAAAAAAACAAGATGTCCGGATTTTTTACCGAAATGTCAGGACAAACTCACAGGTCTGGTCAGGCTTTTGCGTCTGAGGACCTGGCAACCCTAAACACACCATATGGACATTACGAGTTCCTTAGAATGCCATTCGGTCTTAAAAATGCCCCTGCTACATTTCAACGTGCTATGCATAGTGTCCTCCAAGGTTTACAAGGTGAACATTGTTTTGTCTACCTAGATGACATAATAATATTCGCATCCAGTCTCCAGGAACACGAACAGAAGCTTACTGAAGTCTTCAACCGACTCAGAAAAAACGGTCTGAAAGTCCAACCTGATAAATGCGAATTTGTGCGGAAAGAAGTAGCTTATTTGGGACATATTATTTCTAGTGAAGGTGTCAAGCCAAATCCAGACAAAGTAAGAGCGGTCAGAGAATTTCCGGTTCCTAAATCTTGCAAAGACATAAAATCATTTCTAGGCCTTGCAGGTTATTACAGGCGCTTTATAGCAAACTTCAGTCAAATAACAAAACCTTTGACTGGACTCCTGAAGAAAGACGTACCTTTCATTTGGGGTAAATCCCAACAACGCGCTTTCGATACTTGCAAAAATATTCTCACTACATCCCCTATATTACAATATCCAGATTTTAGTAAAGAATTCGTTCTAACAACAGATGCCTCGATTCACGCTATTGGTGCTATTCTCTCACAAGGTGAAGTCGGTAAAGACTTACCCATAACATATGCCTCACGTACGCTCAACAAAGCTGAATCTAATTACTCTACAATAGAACGCGAACTCCTTGCAATCGTATGGGCTGTAAAACACTTCCGTCCTTACTTATTCGGCCGAAAATTCAAGATCGTTACCGATCATAAGCCTTTAACGTGGCTTTTCTCCATCAAGGACCCAGGTAGTCGTCTCGTCCGCTGGAGATTAAAACTAGAGGAGTATAACTACGAAATTATTTACAAAGCAGGAAAAATTAATATAAATGCAGATGCATTATCACGCCCACCAATAATGAACTCCAATATCGTAGATCTATCTTCAGACGATCCACCGTCTTCCGATTCTACTGATTATCTACTAATGAATTACGAACATATTACATCTCAAGATGTTTCTTTCAACAGTCTGAAATCAAAAATATCTCCTGATAATCTCTTAGATCCACGAAATAAAAATGTATTTGTCCCCATATCTTGTCAACTCTCAGATAAGAATAATATTTTTAATGAAGCAATTGAATCTTGCTCTCAGACAAAACCTCATTTAGAAAAACCTAAATCTCCATACGATGTCGATCTCCTTATTTCAGATAAAAATCAAAACTTATACTTCTGTCCTACAAGACCTACACATTTTGATCCTTGGGATTCCGAAAGTTATTTCAAATCACTATTATCATGTCTACAACAGAACAAAATAGAATCTCTTTTTGTACCTGATCTACAAAACGATCTCACCTGTAAAATGAAAGGTAACGAACAATTACGCATTACATCATATTTAGCCGAAATGTATAATTGTGATATTACAATCTGTAAAAACAATATAGAATATCCAAAACCTGAGGAAATTCCTCAAATACTGAAGACCTACCATGATGAACCTCTCTCAGGACATCGCGGTATCTTGGAAACTAACAGAAAAATACGTGACAACTTCTTTTGGAAAGGCATGACAAACGATATCAAAACTTACATCGATTCATGTGTTACTTGCCAGCGTAATAAAATACAACGAAAAAACTTTCAAGCTCCTATGATAATTATATCACAATCAACTGAACCATTTGAACGAGTATCTATGGACCTTGTCTCTTATTCAGACATTAGCGACAACAATATTAAATATGTTTTAACTCTTCAAGATGACCTAACTCGATTCGTACAAGCCTATCCTATTCCCGATAAAGAAGCCGTAACTGTGGCTAAAGAATTACTTTATTTTTGTCAACATTACGGTGTTCCTAAAAGATTTCATTCCGATCAGGGCACTGAATTCATGAATAATGTTTTAAAACAACAAAATTTCTCGGTTCCAACCATACTTTCAATACTGCGTATCATCCCCAAACAAATGGCGCTCTCGAAAGATTCCACGCTACCTTACGTGATCACATACGAATGTATCACAGTCGTCGACTTAAAAACTGGGACAAAATTATACCTTTTGCCATTATGTGTCATAATACCTCAGTTAATAATTCCACTAACTACACACCTCATGAATTATTATTTGGTTATAAACCACGTCCATTTTATAATATTAAACTATTCCCGACTATACAGCCTGTGATTATCTAAAAGATTTAAACGAACGATTGAGAATCGCTCGAGACTCAGCGCTTAAAAACTTGCAGGCTATGAAAGAAAAAGCTAAAGATCGATATGATAGTCAGATTAAAAACTTTGCGCAATATCAAATAGGTAGTAAAGTTATGTTAAAAGTTCCTAATCCAAACAATTTGGACCCTAAATTGGAAGGTCCTTACCAAGTTATACGTGTTGGTTTCAATCATAACTACGTAATTCAGAAAGCCAATCGTAACCAACTAGTGCATGCAAATAGGCTCAGACCATACCATTTGCATGAAACCTTAGTTTAGTATTAATAAGAATAAAATTTTAAATTTTTTTTTTTCTGTTTTAGTATAATTCATTAATATCATTCATTTAGATTCTAGTTTTATTTTACTCTTACAGGGTCAGCTCTACAGCGGCTCAATCCCCTAACTCCTATAACTTAAACGACATGATACAAAATCCTTACACTAGTTTCATCATTTGCTCAATTCTAAAATTATTTTTATACATTCTTCTCTACAAGTTTTACATCTATATTAAGAACTACATTATAAGTAAACGTAAGGTTAATTCGCAATCTAACATAAATCAAATTCTGTCGCTTTCAGGGGAACCACGGGAATCGTTGCCAATCTAACTCAACCGCTGCCTACGCATGCCGGATTATTTTATAAAGAAGAAGGCTCTATCACCACATCTGATGACTCATGGAAACTCATCGTTTACCGTGATCTTAAACCACTATTTATTGCTCATGAATCCTTAAAACGTCTAGCTTCTAGATTCGATATCCCGCTTTTCCTAATGTTCTATCCACTAAATCGTATCTTAAGGCTAACCTCGATAAAATAGATAACAGACTCTCCGAACTAAATATTTACTTAGGTAAGAATTCTAGACAGAAAAGAGAACTTTTAGATGGGCTTAGTTAGTTGTTGAAATACCTCATCGGCACTCCAGATGCCAAAGACGCGAAACATTATGACGAATGTATCGATATGCTTGAGAAACGTGAACTCGATCTCACCTCTTTAATGCAGAAACAAATCTAAATAACTTCTAGTACTATTAGGAATTTCAACGAAACGATATTTAAAATCTCTTATGATGAACAGGTCATAAATGAAAACATTGATCGTTTAAATCAATATCTGAACAGCACCTCTAAAACTATTTTCGATTTAAAAATTACGTAAGATATCTCATCAATCTCAATTTTAATACTAGAATCGGTTACCAATCTCGAAAACGAGATTGACGATTGCCTCTCGAGTATTTTATTTGCAAAATCAAACATAATTCATCATTCAATCATTTCTCTTAATAAACTATATAAAAATCTTCTCTTATCCAACCACGCTAGATCTAATAAACAATTAGTCCTGTTACCATCGACAATATCAATAAAATCCTAGATTCGTCTCAACTCTCTGCTTACGTGTACTCAAATAGATTAGTTTATATATTAGATTTCCCACTCATTAAACCTGAATCTTTTAAACTCTACCATATCTATTCAATCCCTATCCAACATCCCAATTCCTCTCTCTATACCACCATCCTACCAGAGCATAAGTATTTGGCCACAAACCCTAGTGGTGAACACTACGTATCCACGAGCTCATTGGACAACTGCAAGACATACGCTGAAAGAAGAAGCGTGTGCCGAGATATCATCGTCTACAACTCTGATACACGCCCTGTTTGTGAGCTACAAATCCTACTCAGTGTCTCGAACGACATCTCCACCATCTGTACAACTACAACCTTCGCTGCACAAATCAACACATTCCAACGCTTGGAAAACAACAGATGGCTCTACATCCTCAGTAACGCAACACAGTGCATCCTTCAATGCAACAATCAAGTCTCGCATCACAACATCTACGGATCAGGAATTATTACCCTTGAAAAAAACTGTAAACTTCACACGGGATACAGTACGCTGTCAGCACACCAAAGCAAGGAAGACAACATCACATTCCCGATTATAGTTCCCGACATCAGAACTGAAGATTGCTTCAAAGAAACTGAAGATCATCATTTTCCAAACCTTCTACCTATCTCAATCAACGAAACTCCACTAGACTCACTCAACAACTTCAAACATCAACTAGATAAACATAACGAGGAAATCCAGCAGATAAAACAGAAACCCTTCATCCAACGACACCAGAATAGATTTTCTTGGTTCTACTTCACAACAGGAACCCTCATGCAATCATTTCTGATGTATAAATTATTCAGAAGATGTCTAAGAGTAGCAAATAACTTTGATCGCAATAACGATGACAACCACTGCATCCAGATCTTCAACAACTGCTTCGGAAGAACATCACGACGACATCGATCAACACGTCACATTCAGAACATCCCGATGACCACGTTGAACCAAACCACAACGTCATGTATCTCCGAAGAAGACAGCGACGACAATTCCTCCACTCCAAAAAGATTCGGCGCTAACACCCAATCTTTATTCTAGGCGGGGAGGTGTTATATAATATAACATTCCTTCCTATATGCTTATTTACCTTTTCTTAAATACCTACTTGTACTTTATTTTTACATTGTCAATATTGTTTACTTCATTTATCTTTCAATCTTTGAACTCTATTTCACTAACGATTTGTACCTCTATAATGTGTTATTAATATCTAATGTACCTCATTTAGGTTACAACTATTTACTGTTCTCAAAGGATGTTATTAAGTAATTAGCCAATAGTGATTATTTAAGTTGCTATTTACTTTTCCATTCATTTCTTCATATAAATACGTGCCCTTAAGTTAAAATAAGTTCTATTCCTACATTCTATTGTTAAACTTGTAATCAAATCTTAAATAAAATAATATTTTATTTTTTAAGTCGTTGTTGCCACTATCACATAACACTACTAACACTGAACATTGTTTTGTTATGATGCAGTAATCAATTAGACACGGAAGAAGGCGATCTAATAGAAACCTTCTAAAAAAATTGTGATGACAAAGAACACACATTCTGAGTCGATGAAAATGATGTGTCCTTTTACCAAGTATAAAAGAAGTTGCCAAGCCCATATATTGCCCTAAAAGGGAAACGAATATTTTATCCCATCCTCCGAGCCTTTTTCCCAACCATGTTGGGGTCGGCTTCCAGTCTAACCGGATTCAGCTGAGTACCAGTGCTTTACAAGAATATTATATACTAATAATACGAAACGAAACGAATATTTTAATATTATGTTTTTGAAAAGTCTACACTGATAAGAAAACAAGGCTGACTATAATTATTTTAATTTGTTACTTACAGATGAAAAACATTGACAAATAAATGAAGGTAAACCGAAAAAAAAACTGCTATTCATTGACAACTGTGGTGCCCATATGGACTTACCAACACTTGCAAACGTAAAAGTAATGTTTTTACCTCCTAACACTACTAGTAAACGTCAACCATGAAATAAAGGCATCATTCACACTTAAGACACTTTCTCGGTGGTCCCCTGAATGTATACGAGCAGACAATGCCAATGGATGGGGTTACAGATGAAGAATTCTAACAGTTGATGCAGTATTTATGATTTTATTTATATGTTCCTAATTGTCCACAGAATAAATAACAGAACAATAAAATTATCTGACCTAATGACAAACTTAACTTATAAAAAAAAACCTTGATGTTATTACAACCCAAACCCTAAGACATGGACTGTGCCTAGTTTGGGGGCCACAGAACTTTATTACCAGAGCTTTTCATACCTGCCATCAACAATCTACATACTCAGGTTGATGTGTTCACATATTGTATTAGTGAATTCGCAAACTGAAATTGTTCTTCTTCATTTTTGTAAATAATGTAGTTTTTTAACAGAATTACATTAAGTTATTAGCTGTCACATTAGGGTAAACCTTGTAATTATAATTTATAAGTTGTTGAAAATAAATAAATACCTTATAACAACTAAAAGTATGTTGGTGACTGGAAATTGTATTCCTTTTTTTTTAAGATACACTGTATTCTTATAAAAAAGCTGCGAAAAAATTGTTTTGTTTCATATATATGTTACAGCCAAAGTAATAAGTCTGCATATTATACATATTATCTAGCTATTATTTATAATATCTACTCAATTTGGATAAAGTAATATATATAATGACCAGTGATTATGTATAATATATATTTCATCACTATGGCTGTAACATATATATAATTATTTTCATATAAGAAAACATAGTGTTTTATTAAATCTGCATCAGTGACTTTACCTTTCGAACATCAAATTAACAAAAGACGATTCACCACTTTTTAACCAACTCCACAAAAGTGTTATCAAGTCATTGGAATCTTTGATTTTTATTTGTGATCAATCACTCAGACAGAGAAGGATTGAGCGTTAATCAACACGCTTGCTCAATATGGGTTGGTGATTACAGGATCCAGGATTAATCAAGATGTTTTCCTTCACCGGCTATCAGCCATTGGTGTCTAAGATATACCAAAGTACACTAACTTGAAAGTTCATACAGACTTGCTTGAACTGGAATCAAACCAACACTCATTCTAGAGAGGTAGGATTTATATATACACCTATACAATGTTAATTGTTTTTTTTGTAACCCATTGCAAATGGCTGTTACTCACTTGATAATCATCATGTTTTAATACTAAGGCACAAAGTACACAAACAACATAAAAAATAATGAAAACTTTCCTAAAGCAAATTTACTACGAATTTTCACTTTCAAGTTTCAAAGGAAACGCTGGTTTAAAGAATGACAAACAAACCATGTGGAACTAGATCTTTTGAGCAAACACTTTTATGAAAAACTTCAGGCAAACTGTAAATACTTAGATAGATAGATACACCTTAATCTTATTCGAGAGGCCTTACCACTAAGAGCGATCTCTTCCTGACAACCTTTTACTTACTGCGTTTATACATTTTCAACATTTTAAATTTAATCAAAATTCATTCAAGACATGGGTGTACCCAGATAACAAAACCTGTGAATGTTTTATAAATTTTTGCGTGATGTGACTGGTTGCAGCTAAGTACTGTAGAGTAGTTAGAAACTCTGTAGTCTTGAGGTTTTATTCGTTACATTTTGTTACTGGCTGGACAACTATTTAAATATATTCGATGTAAATAGAATAGGTTTTTATCCCAACAATACAAAATTAACCAAAGTTAAAGTTCTTTTTGATTTTTGCCCACGACGGAACGGAGCAGGTATATGCGTTTAGGGTGAGCGATAGCGATTTCGTTTGTGTGTGCTTTTGTGCAAAGTCCCACCTATCTTCCAAACTAATGATCTGATTTTGTTAATTAAATAATTCCCGAATATCCCGGTACCGAGCGTGCTATGCGCTACAGTACCAGTGTTTTACATCAATTGAATGCAACAGTGACCATCACCTGACTAGACTTTTTCAAACTATATTTGGTTTTGGCTTCCAGTCAAACCAGACACAGCTAAGTACCAGTCTTTTACATACAGCAACTGCCTATCTGACCTCTACACAAGTATGCGATCAACCAATACTCCATGGTAAGACTGCATGTCGGACTTTCTGGCTTCTGAAAAGCCATAACAACCTGCCAATATGTTCAGACCACTTGGACCTACAATTAACATGCTTTTTAAACCCAACCCAAGATTGTGACGTTTTTATACATTTTTGCCATAGAACAATGACTTTCATTATTGTCGTCTAGTTTCACTGGATGGAGCTAAGTACCAGTATGCAACACCAACCAGTAAGGTAACAGAATACCTATTCGTTTGGAGTGTAATCCACGCAACTAGTCGACTAAACGATTTCGTTTTTTCAAGCTTCCAAATGCAAAACAACCACGAAGACTTTTCAATGAGTACCGACAAGCCATATACAAAAATATACATATGTTTAATATTATAACTTTTGCACACTAAAGAAAGCGAAAATCAAATGAAATATAACCCATGGTTTAACGAACTAACCTCGAACTCCGCCCTTAAGACGACCCACTGACCAAGCTCGCCGAAATTTTCAACAAATTCCTTAGCAGCTCAGAAATAATAGCACGAAATGTACACATGATGCAAGAAAAACGAAATTACTTTGTACAACAAATACCTTCTTCCATTTTTTTCTAGAAATACACAGTTTTTATACCAGATCGAACCAAAATATAATCCATGGAGTTCGACGACATAATGACACAACAAGTACAACAACCAATATTTTCAAAGAGAACAACTCAAGACATCCAGAACACAACACAGCAAATAATGACAAGACAACGCCGCGCCGTCGAGTGAGGGGAGGAAGGAAATGATTGATTGCTATCTATGGGCACTATGGGCAGCACTCGCAGCAGAACTGCAACGCGGGTTGCCAGTTTAATATTTTGAATTCTCCTCACATTCTCTACCGAGTATATTAAGTTATATTTTTAATTGACATCTACAAAATGCTAATGTCCATTGAGTATTCAGTACCTACCGATTGCATTGCAAAGTTTTTGCAGCGTGCTTTTTAGTTGTCATTTATTTATCTTACAACATATTATTTATATTTTTCAATATTCGATTATAAAAATAAAAAAAAACATTTAAAAAATAGATGGCCACCGATATCGGGCACAGGGTCCAAGGTACCGGTGGTTAGGGTCCCAGAGACAGAAACCTCCTCACAATACGCGCCGTATCAAGGAGTACTGCCTTCTGAATCAATCCCTTGATCCAGCCGCCCAACGACAGCCTCCTGAGGTGTTGGTCGAGGCTCTTGGCTATTAGACCATTGGCCGTAATGACAATCGGCACAATAACAGCCGTGTCGACATCCCACATGGCGACAACCTCGTGCGCTAAGTCAAGATATTTGCAGCGTGCTTATTATTATTATCTGTTCGCGACAGACGCATCCGTGCGCCGCGAGTGCAAAATCATAATGCCTAAGTGTTCGTGTATGCGCGTTACTATTTATACTCTAACAATTTGTGATGCGGGTAACGAGAAAAAAGTGCCGTGAGCCGCGCCGATGTGTGTTTTTCACGTGCACCCTCCTTCTAAATAAGTATAGAATTGTATTCAGTTTTGATAGTGTTTTGATTTGTAAATTATAGTGTTTTTCAATAGTAAATTGTAATAGTTTATAGTGGTAGCTTAAAACCTACATAGTTGTGTATAATAAACATATAGTTCTGCCGTTTACGGCCTGATTTGCCTATGTAAACATTTCTCGATAGAAAAAATCCTAAACTTTCATTAGTGAAATAGTGTTTAACTGAAAGCCTAGGTCTCAGTATATAGAAAACAACTTACTTTATAGGAATATTGTTAATAGTTTAAGTTACAGAACAATAAATAATGTCTGTGTTTTGTCTTTCATTTTACATGCAAATTGTCAATACTAGGGCTTAGGTCACATCGATAGGATTACTATCGCCAGATAGCCCATGAAATGCCCTAACACACACTGCTTTCCGTATCGAGATAGCCCCCATAGTTTGTTTTTTATCTCGAGATAATGTTCATACAAGGGCTGATTTCACATAGTTTTCATAGTTTATTCGGTTATAGTGTTTCAGTCTTGAAGAAATTCAGTGTGAGTATAGTATAGTCCGGTAGCGCACTTCATGGGGGGTCTGGCACCGTGCGTCCCATAACGCTCTCTTTTTTTTTTTTTTTTTTTTTTTTTTTTTTTGGTATGGCATCTCGCAGTTCAGCCTAGGAGGCCGTGTACTGCTTAACCGGACTTTTCCCTGTGGATGCCTAGAATTTAAGGCCTCCAGCCAGGGGCGTAAACAACTTATAAACTAAGCGACTGCGCTAAGGGTACCCTCTATGGGGTCGAACCTCGGCTTAGGGCGTCGCTGGGGAGGCAGCAAGAGGACAGGCTGGATCATATGATCATTATTATTAAATGGGGAATTTAAAGCTACTGGCTCAGCTCGCGGGCTGGCTCGATGAGCAAGGGTCGGGAGGACAGAGAACGGGACGTCGCGGCGGACCTCGGCGGCGAGGTTTGTACGAACGCGGTTTGTGTTTGTGTAGGGTGCTAGTGAGTTTACTACTCTCTTGGAGGACAGTTATCTCATCGTCAGGTTCTAGAAGGGCATGCCTAGGGCGGCGAATCCTACTGATGCGGGAGGGAGTATAATTACTGGCTGACACGATAAGTGAGTTATCGTGTTTCTCAGCGCGTTCGAAGTACCGTATGGCGGCACGCTTCATATACTGGCGGATGGTAGGGATTTTTAAGTCGAGATGAAGAATCTCATTTCGAACATAATAGGGAGCTCCTGTGATTTTCCGTAAAGCACGGTTTTGAAGGGCCTGCATTCTGTGAAGGCGGCGATGGCTTGCCTGTGCGAACACAGGGCAAGCATACATCATGATGGGGCGTATGCACGATACGTAGAGGCGTAACTTGCATTTAAGAGATAATTTGCTCTTTGAATTGAGCAAGAAGTGCAATCTACCGTACACAAAGGCTGCTCTAGAGCGCACCTTATTTATGTGCTCGGCGAATGAGAGGCGCTGGTCTAAGATTACACCTAGATATTTGGCATGCTCCTTCCAAGGAATCGGCCTACCAAACATGGTGACTGACGGGGGCGCGGGAGGAAGCCTACGGCGAGGGCTCGAAAAGAGTATGGCCTGGCTTTTGTCGGGGTGGAGTTCGATTCTCCATAGCCTAGTCCAGACACCTAGGGTGTTGCAATAGGCTTGGAGATGTCTCACTATGGCGGCTGGGCTGCGGCCTGAGCAGTAGATTGCCGTGTCGTCGGCGAATAGGGCTAATTGAACATGCTTGTTCTTAGGAATATCGCTAGTGTATAGCGTGAAGAGGATGGGGGAGAGTACCGAGCCTTGTGGGACGCCAGCTTTTATAGGGTGGGCCGAAGAAAGAGTGCCGTCTATGCGATAGCGAAAGGTGCGATTCGACAAAAAGTCTCGTAAGATGACGACGAGACGGTCTGGGACACCGAGTTGGTAAAGCTTGTAAATCAAGCCTTTGTACCAGACTTTGTCGAATGCCTTTGCTATATCGAAGAGAATCGTACCGGTGAGTTGGCCACGTTGGAATCCGTGGCTCACACCTTCCACGATGCGGTGGACTTGTTGGACACAAGAGTGATGGGTTCGAAAACCAAACTGTTCTAATGGAATAAGACTCTTTGCTTCGACGTAATCTTTGAGACGCTTATAGATAAGTATCTCGTAGATCTTGCCGAATACATTGAGTAAACTGATAGGGCGATAGCTGGACGGGTCTGATTTTGGTTTACCGGGTTTGGGAATACCGATTACGGTTGCCTCTTTCCATGCCTGTGGGAACAGGTTATGGGTCATGGCGCAATTGAAGATCGCGGTCATGAGCATTACGAGGGAAGCGGGTAGGATTTTAAAAACTTTATTGGTTATTCTATCTGGGCCCGGAGCTTTACGGGGTTTGAGACGTTTGATGATCTCTGCCACTTCGTCTGGAGTGACGGGAGGCAAGGGATCGTCGGGGTCTTCTTGCGGTGGTAGGGAGGATCTGCGCTCGACCTCGGCTTCGACCTTTAGTAGGTGAGCCGGGTCGACCGGTTGGGTACTAGGCGAGCATTGAGCCTCGAGGCTTTCGGCCAGACATTCCGCTTTTTCATCGTCCTCGAAGGCGATGGAATTGTCGGGGCGTTTGATCGGCGGGGTGGAAGCTACTTCATCGGATTTGAGTTTCCTTTGAAGCTGCCAGAAGGCTTGATGAGTCGGCTCGAGTTCGCTCAGCGTCTTGTCCCAGCGCGTTTGACGCATCTCAGCAAGGCGTTCCTTTACAGCACGCTGTAAGTTACGCATGTGAGACTTGTTAGCGTCGCAGGGAAAAGTACTGTAGGCACGGACAGCCGCGTTCTTCTCGGTCACCAGAGCACGCACGTCATCCGGGAGCTTGAAGCGATGAAAGCTCGTCGCTTCAACTCTACGTGAACACTTGTCCACGGTGGATTGTACGTGCTCGGTGAACGAGCCGATCGCGCCCGTCATGTCAGCGACTGAGTTGATTTCATCGGGAATTGATTCTAACTGGGCAGAGGAGGATTTCAAGCTTTCGCTTAGCATTCTCCAGTCCGTAACAATCTGGGTGGGAGGAGGACGATCCGGGTCGAGTGGGCCTGTGCGCGAGGCTAGTTCCACAAGAACCGGTCTGTGGTCGGAGGTGAGCTCGTGTAGTACCTCGATCGAATGTAAACGTAAGTTTACGTTCTTGAGGAGCGCTACATCGAGAACGTCGGGAAGGTGGTCGACTATATTAGGAAAGTGAGTGGGATGCATCGGAGCGATGACATCGAAGTTGAGGGATTCACACTGATTGAATAGCAACCTGCCTCTTGGAGAAGTAGTGTTGCTATTCCAGGCGGGATGTTTGGCGTTTAGATCGCCTGCTATTATTACAGAGTCGCTCAGGCCTAGTAAGGCTCTGAGATCGTTCGTGAAAAGGATCGGGTCGTAGGACTGAAAGGATGAGGACGTGGGAGGGCAGTAGGCCGATACGAGAGTGATCGACTGGTGATGGGACATGGCTAGTCGACAGATCGAGGCTTCAATGCAGCTTAAGTCGGGGGGAGTGATCTCTACACAATGTAGCGATCTTTTATAATAGATAAGCGTGCCGCCTTTGTGGCGTGTGATCCTGTCATTTCTAATTAACTTATAGTTAGCTATATTAGGGCCGCGTACACGCGGCTTTAGGAAGGTCTCTTGTACGAGAAGAATGTCTATCTTATGGGATTGTAGGAAGGCGGAAATCTCGTCGCGTTGGCCGAGAATACCGTTGGCATTATAATAGCCAAGCCTAAGGGAATGAGGTTTAATTTTGGATGTATTATCCATTTCTATTTCCTAAAGTGAGGCAGGTTTTGAACTGCCTGGGCGACGTCTGAATACTCCTGCATAACGGAGTAGAGTTTGATAAGGTCGCCATTGCTGGCGACTATCTCCCTCGAAAGTTGTTGAGCTCTGTCGCTCGTAAATACACTGAACGTGCTCAGTATAACGTTCATAGAACTGAGCGCTGATACTGGGCTAGAAGAGGGCGCGATCGCTTGCGCTTGCGCGGGCTTGGCGGCTATAGGAGCCGCGGAGGGCGCGGAGGGCGCGGAGGGAAGGACGGGAGGGACGCGGGGTAAGCTCGCGGGCGCCACGGTGGAATTATTCACCGGGGCGGGAGTTGGCTGGGGCTGAGTTGGCCTCAGGGTTGGAAAGGCTCTCTGATGGTTGAGAGGGTTCCATGGGGAGGGCCGTTGTGGGCTGAGACGCTCGGGAAGTTGAGCGGTAGGTAGCCTCGCTGATGGGCTTTCCCTTAGCTGGCGGGCGTTTGCACGCTTGGCCAGCTTGGGAGACGTTTTTGGGGCCTTTGGGCAGCCGCGGTAGTTGGCGGGATGGCCTGAGGCGCCGCAGAGTACACAGCTCGGAGGCTCGGTGCACAGAGTGCGGTCCTTGGGTCGCGGGCAGTCGGAGGTGCCGTGTTGGCCTAGGCATTTCACGCACCTAGGCTGGGCGAAACAGTTGCGCTGTGAGTGACCCCACAGTTGGCAACGGTGGCATTGGGATACAATGCCAGATCTATTTGGCTTCTCGATTGAGATGCCTGTTAAATTACACACCGATTTGATGTTAAAAATCGGGTGGATTTTAGAAGGACACGGCTCGCATACTACGAGCACCATGTCGAAGGCGTGGCCGCTGCGGGCGCGGTGCATCCTATGGACTTGCGTCGCAGGGATGTTTTGTGACTTAAGGTCACTTAAAATGTCATCCGAAGGGATTTCCTTCGGAATACGGGTAATGACGACCCGGAGGGGTTTTTCCTCAGGGAGGGAGTACGTATGGAACGAAATGTTCCTCGCTCTTAGCGCTTTAGTTATCTCCCTATAGTCGTCTGACGTAGGGAGGACGATTTTTATACCGTTGCCGGTATTGGAGGCCGATCTGTAGTTGATCTTACGATCAACACACAGCTTGGACACTTCGGTCCATTTCGCCTTGTCCTGTAAGTATACAGGCGGCGGAGGTTTGCTTTTAGGTGCGCTTTTGGGCTTAGCGGCACCTTGGGAGGAAGCGACCTGCGAGGTCGAGGGTGACGGGGCGGGGGATGCTGTAGACACAGCGGGCGGGCTAGGGAGAGGGGAAGCGGCAAGGGCAATGGTTTTGCGCGCCTTGTCGTTGTTTTTAATCTTTTTCCTCTTACCTCCCTGTACGACGGTGAAGTCGTCTTCGGAGGAAGAGGAGTCAGAGGGCTCGGAGGATTGAGCCTCCTCTGGGACGGGTGAGGCAGAGCGGGAGGACGAGGTGTCCATGCATTCGGCGTCGACGTTTGACGCAGGTGCACTCGCCTGAGTTATTTCCATTGTCTGTGAGACAATGGGATTAGGAACAATGGTCGAGTGCAGCTGGGCATCGACCATTGTATTGGGGATTACCGTTTCCGCTAATGCGGCGGTTTTCCCCGAAGAAACAATTATAGGCTCAACAATGGGGCGCGACACAGCTGCGCCGGCCTCTTTTGTTGAGCCGCTATCGGTATTAATATAGCGCGATAGGCGCGGGTCCTTGATATCAAGGTTACTAATAATGTCGCCATATTTGGCGACAATGTCTTGGTCCTTGAGGAGGACCTCGAAGAAGAATTTAATAACTTCGGTAGTCATTTTCCCGTGAGGGAAGAGGGCTACCGAGCTAAAAGAGGTGGGGGCCTAATTATAAAAACCTAAGACCTATCTCCTATCTCCCCGGGTGGATGGGCCCGGGGATGTGTAACCCTCCCTGCCGGGTATAGGCAGGGAGGTGAGTACCTATTGGTGAGCCCTAAGCTTGTAAACCGTTCGCCAGTCTTATTGTGCGAACGGGCCCTAGCCAGTCTAGTGCGAAGGGTATAGAGATACCCAACCGACACCAGGTGAGTAGCTGTGAAAGCAAACCAGATGCAAGGCACGACTAGGAGATCCCCCAAGGCCGAAATCCGAGCTCCCGTCCAATTGACTGCCTTGCCCTGAAGGGGTTCGGCGGGTGTGATTGGGTCAACACCCTCTCGGCTTCGTTGGCACCGTATGGTTTCAACCGAGAACCACGAAACTGTGGCTTTTACCCAGACGGGGTCAAGTGAATTTACTTGACACAAACGTTTTAGAAACAGGATAATCGTCCGCCGCTTTGAAAAAAGCAGCTTTGGATTGATATATTTGTAGTCGGCAGAGCGACTACGGTGAGCGTTACGTCGGGCGTAACAAAGACAAAAGTCGTAAACGGGCGAGCGCAGAGCGACACGTCCGTACACGACGAGAGTCAGAAGTGGAGTCTCATAACGCTCTCATGTACCATAGACCTGTAATATCGCTGTAAAATTGAAATGTCAAATAAACTGAGGTTGGTGGGAGGGACGAGGAATCGAGGCGCTCGTTAAGGTAAAGTTTCGAACACATTCGGTGCGCAAGCTCCGCCGTACAATCGTAGTCATCGGTATAGAATTTTAATAGTGCAAAATAGTAAATAGTGAAAAAGTAAATAGTGAAATAGTAAACAGTAGTGCGTCGAAGCTCGTCCCTTCAAGACTCCTGAAAAATATATGAAGACTTATTATTTCGCCGGCATTCTCTCTGCACACTCTCTGCTACTGTGGGTTCAGGACCCACAGTAGCAGAGAGTACTAAAACCCGTCTAAACGTATTAAAACCAGAGAGTACTAAAACCCGTCTAAACGTATTCTTGTTTCTCATACTCCTGTTTCTTATATTCCTGTTTCTCGCCACATCGAAAATACAGTCCACTCGCCCAGCCGTCCACGAACCAGCGACCGACGGGGCGTCAACGTCTCGAAGCCACCCATAGTTCCTGCTTCTGAGCTACGTCCGTCCCGCACATTATCTTTTGTTTCAGTTATATTACTCGCTAAACTGCCACAGCTGACCTGACACCACATAACATATAACCTATCTTATAATATAGAGAGGGGAAACATCTTTTGTATGCTTAAAGTCTCCAAGACTGCTAAAAAAATATTTCACTGTTAGGAAGACCAGACTTGCCCGAGGTATCTTACTTCCGGGTACGGGAAGAAGTTCCCCGGGATGCGGGTGAAACGGTGGAGAATCCGCTAGTTTTTTTTTTTATTTAAAATCACAGAACTTCGAATTTTTGTATGACATCACAATCTTCAAGTAGATTCAACAATGTTTATTTTCAGAATTTCTCGTATCAGCACTTATTCTAGAGCAAGATTTATTTTCCCCATAACTGCGTAAGGTACCCTCTCTCTAGCAACCCAGCTACTCACAACCACAGACATAATACAAATCGCAGGAAACCATAGACATCGATACTTTTGTGTAGCTTAGATAACAGTCCTTTAAGACTTCAATTATATATAACGTTAACAAAAACTTTAAATGTGTTGATCTGGATATATGTGTTTAGTTTAATTGAAATATTTACATTACTTTTAAAAAATAGTAAAATTTTATACACTTAGTATAAATTAATAATATTAAGGATTTAAGAGGCTGGCAGCATTGCCATGATGGATGGATCTCGATATCGAGAGTCGTGGTGGCCTAGTGGGTAAAGAACCAACCTCTCGAGTATGAGGGTGTGGGTTCGATTCCAGGTCAGGCAAGTACCAATGCAACTTTTCTAAGTTTGTATGTACTTTCTAGGTAAATCTTAGACACCAATGGCTGATAAAAAGGTGAAGGAAAACATCTTGAGGAAACCTGGACTATAAAGTCTGAAATCACCAACCCGCATTGAGCAAGCGTGGTGATTAACGCTTAATCCTTCTCAGTGTGAGAGGAGGCCTGTGCCCAGCAGTGGGACGATAAAAAGGCTGTAACATGGATCTCGATATTAAGTTTTTCTATATTTACCATCCACAATTCATCATCATCATCCTCCGAGCCTTTTTCCCAACTATGTTGGGGTCGGCTTCCAGTCTAACCGGATTCAGCTGAGTACCAATGCTTTACAACAAGCGACTGCCTATCTAACCTCCTCAACCCAGTTACCCGGGCAACCCAATACCCCTTGGTTAGACTGGTATCAGACTTACTGGCTTCTGACTACCCGTAACGACTGTCAAGGATGTTCAATGACAGCCGGGACCTACAGTTTAACGTGCCATCCGACACAGTCATTGGTCTCTAAGACAGGAGTTCCCAACCAGGGGGGCATGCCCCCCTTGGGGGGCGTAGTGGAATACCAAGGGGGGCGTAATCGGTACGTTTAATTTTCGGAAATAGTACAAAATAGTGAAAAGAATTAAATCAAAGACAAAAAGTTGCCGACATATATCGTCGGCCCGGCGAACTCAGTGTATATTGCGCTCTACATATACAAGTTTCGACAAGTCACGACACTCACGCGTACCCCCGCCCTACCTTCCCGCTTGCATCCATCTATCACTCGTAAAACAATTGGGAACATTTGCGTAAAATTGTTGTTTGTGAGATATTTAGAAGTTAAATTGTGTCTTCACGTTAATAAAAGGTAAGTTTGTTAGTAATTAATAGTAAGTTAATAACCAATATGTGCGCATGACCAGAAACCCATTTGTTGTCGAGGTCTCAGATTTGCCTGAAGATGTTCAGGAAGAATTTCTAGAAATGAAGGCTGACTCGACCATGAAAGATGACTTCCATCTCTTGACATTAGAGAAATTTTGGGTCAAACGATTTCTTGTTAATCCCAAAATTGCTTCACTTGCTTTAGGAATAATTATTCCATTTTCGACCACATATTTATGTGAGACAGGTTTTTCAGCTTTGGTTAAAATTTTTTTTGGGTTTTTAATGTTTTTAAACTTAAGGGGGCATGAGAATATTATTTTTGAATTGGGGAGGCTCAGTGAAATAAAGGTTGGGAAACCCTGCTCTAAGATATGCTTAGAAAGTTCATACAAACTTAGAAAAGTTGCATTTGTACTTGTCTGACTTGGAATCGAACCCACTCATACTTGAGAGGTTGGTTCTTTACCCACTAAGCCACCACGACTTCCCATCCACTATTAAACACCAGAAATGGATAACTGCTACTTTACGTATTTTATATCTAAGCGCTTAGACTGATACTGATACGCCATCTAGTATTGAATAGACTAAACTTTAATCCCAGGCTCAGTCAGATCGACATAATAAAATGTTATTGAGTGTGTTGAATATAACAATCAAATAATTTTTATTCATCTTAACAGCAAAAACCATTCAGTATTATTAGTTAATCGATCTGTTTGCGGACGAAGTTATGAAGATTTTATTGACATGTCAGATATACTGTGAGATTTAGTAATGAAAGAATATTCTATTATTAACATGGTAAATTTGTTGATTGTTTCATTAATTTATCAATCTATAAATTAGTGTCAAGCTGTGGTAATTTTAATAAAAATAACAATTTTAGAAAGCTACTGCACGCTAGATGGCGCTGTTCTTCACGTTTCGCAAAATCAGATATCTCTAAATATTCTCTATATATCCTGGAAATCTAAATAGTTCCAGGGGCCCGATTCTCCTAAGTTAATAATGTCAAAATCGAATGGAAATCGAATCGCAATATGATAGCCATAGCAGTTTTAACCATAGCGGCAAAACCGCAAGTTACATCTATACTAATACTAGCTTTCCGCCCGCGGTTTCACCCGCGTCCCGAGATAACTGCTTCCCGTAGCCGGATGGTGACAAAAACTATCCTATGTCCTTCTCCTGGCTCTAAACTACCTCCCTGCCAGTTTTCAGCTAAATTGGTTCAGCCGTTCTTGAGTTGTAAGTGGAGTAACTAACACGACTTTCTTTTATATCTATACTAATATTATAAAGCTAAAGAGTTTGTTTGTTTGAACGCGCTAATCTCAGGAACTACTGGTCCGATTTGAAAATTTCTTTCAGTGTTAGATAGCCCATTTATCGAGGAAGGCTATAGGCTACTTTTTATCCCGGTACGGGAAGTAGTTCCCACGGGATGCGGGTGAAACCGCTGGCAGAAGCTAGTATATAGATATTGATTATAAAGCTGAAGAGTTTGTTTGTTTGTTTGAACGCGCTAATCTCAGGAACTACTGGTCCGATTTGAAAATTTCTTTCAGTGTTAGATAGCCCATTTATCGAGGAAGGCTATAGGCTACTTTTTATCCCGGTACGGGAAGTAGTTCCCGCGGGATGCGGGTGAAATTGCTGGCAGAAGCTAGTTCATAATAAAACAAAGGCATCAAAGACAAAATATTTTTAATCACCATGATTCAAGGTATAAGGTACAAGTCTTATAAAGTCGTCTCTTATACACGTACAAGAGTTTACAACAAAAAAATTAGAAATAATCAACAAGTAAAATAAAATCAACTTTCAACTGTGAACACAATCTCTGATGCATGCTTGATACAGAACAAAAATCGAGTACTTTGTCAACAATTTAAACTACGTATTGACTTACACTTTTGTTACAACATAATATTATGTAGGTACCAAAAATAGGTAGTAGTCATGTCTAAAAAAATAGGCTATGTATGTCTCTCACGTCTGGGCCGAAATGATGCGCCTCTCTACCAAGCACTAACTACACGTGACGTGTGCATATATGGTGCATAAATATGGTAAAAAAAACAAGAAAAATAAAATCAACTTTAACTGTTCACATGCCTAATACAACACAAAAAATCAAATACTTTGTCAACATTTTGAAATCGAAGTACACTTCTGTTACAACATAATATTTTGTACTTACGTACCAAGTCATGCATAAAATCAGTCTCTATAGATTATAAAATTAGAATAATATAGCTTGCCTAAGCTGAAATGAAGCGCTCATTACATTTATGCACTCGGGGAATACCATTTCAACTTAGACAGCTATAATCTACAACTTAAAGCTATAACAATCTAGTATGTTCCATACCAAAATATTCTACTAATACTATGATCAATAGGCGCTTTAAAGGTATAAAACATCTTACATACTATATTGCAATCCTGTTTTCAAAATTAGGATGGCTCCTTAGATACACCAGGCAAGTCTCTGATAGTTATAATGTGTACATTGTACAAAAAAACTTAAGATTAATAAGGCACATATTGACTTTTTTTATCACATCGTAAAACTTCACAGTCATTCCGCTTCTCAAGCTGATTGCTAATTAAAAATTAGGCTTATCTTCTAATCAAAAATAATGTCTCACATGCACATGATTAGGTAACAAAAAAAATCTTATAATAGCATCAGAAAACATAAAAAAAGGTATTTTTAATTCAAAACCTAAACTGGTGACCAACAAGCAAGCTTGTACAAATCAGTAGACGGATGTACCACCAATGTGGAATCTATCTGTATTGCCAAAATTTAAATCAAATGATAGATATAATATTGGGAATGGATAGTTTAATTTAAGTACTATTAAATGAGGTTTATTGTCTGATGTCAATATTAGCATTAAGTTATCACTAGGTTCTTAAAAAAAAACATAATATCTATTAAAAGAATAAAATACATTCCCTACATCAAATTGACAACAATTTGAGTTTGGAATGGGTTACCTTCAATGGAAATTATGTTTTTTTTTGTTGAAAAGAACAGAAATTACCATACATATAGTAATTTGAATCAATTGTTCAACAATTGAAACTTTTTCTTTGTTTATATTACCATATGACATGCAAAGAAATAAACTATGTACAGATAATGCAAACGTGCATAAATTGCAATTACGCACTTCTATAAAAACATCTAACAAAATAAAGAAATATATGAGAAAAACAAAAAAGTTACGGTTATGACGTAAAAGATTAATAATATGTTTTCTAGATAGATCTACTGAGATTTACGGTAAAAAGCATGATTCTGGAGAATCATATTCCTTGGATCATGGTAAGTAAAATTTGTTTGAAGAGGAGGGGTTTGCATACCTGTATGGCTTGCAGATTGTGGAAGCCTAGAGAAGTAAATACCATGACTTTGCGAGACCATCTGTGGCATATTATGTCTGATAGGAATGAAGGATGTCGATGGAGTTGCATCCCTGTCAATACTATGTCTAGGAGTATTAGTATGACTTGACAAAGTAGAGATACTTTTGTTGATTTGGTCAACGGTCTTGGCTTTTAATTCGGCCACTGTTTTAGGTTTACTGGCACTGCTACTGGGATTCGGGGATTGTGTTTGCTGTGAAGATTTACATTTACTTTTAGACCTGTTCTTCTTGTCCGATTTACCTTTAGATTTCTTCTCTGGTTTCTCGGAGTCTGTTTTCTTATCTGATTTGGAGGTATCTGTCTTGTAGGGTTTTTCGAACTCTGCCTTTAAAGAACTGGATAGGGATGCCTCCGAGTCAGAGTTGTTTGCGGATGATTTTTTGATTAAGTCAAAGTTAAAATGGGTGACACGCGTTTCCGTTTTAGAAGTTTCCAGTAACGGTATTATTATCGTGTCATCTGAGGAAGTATCTGGTTTTGGTGGTTTTGAGGTACAGTGCTTCCTTTTTTTCTTTTCCGGCGAAGATTTGTCAGTTTGTACAGCAATCGACTTGTTTGATTTGGCTGTTTCCTGAGACTCTTGTTGTGATTTACCTGTAACATATTTTGAAAAATAAACTTTGGAATAACAGATATTAAAATCCAAATACATAAAGTAGTTTCAATGGAATAAATGAGTTGAATTTGCATGGGCACTAAATAAAGATGAACAATCTTGATACAACTTTTTATTTAACTCAGTTTAAAAAGACAATGCAGCTTAAATCATTTAGGTACTTATTTAATTGAATCATTATTTTTGAAAGTATTTTATTGGTATTAAAAGTACTTAATATTAAGATTGTTTACATATGTATGTTTATATGCCTACACAGGTGGAGTATAGGTATATTAATAACTACCAGTTATCCGCTTCATCAGTTCGGAACTTCATCCCGTACTGGGATAAAATATAGTCTATGTTATTTGTGTATAATGTAGCTAGCTAACCAACCGAAAAAAATATTTTTAAATAACTTCAGTAGTTCTTAAGTGTACAAAGTAATGCTCTCTCTCTACTTATTGGATATGAAAAATTATTTCACTGCTAGAAAGCGACTCTGTCCCAGAGTAACTTAGGCAATATTTACCCCGGTACAGGCAATAGTTTCCACAGGACACAGAGAAAACCGCGGGAAAGCGATATTTATTTTGTGACCGTTTTGCCCAACAAAATCAAGACAGCTATTATAATCTAATGTGGTAGATACCAATACTTGATTGAAAATGACTATAAGGAATATCAATAACTAAATTAAAAGAAACGAAAACTGGCAAAACATTATTTAAACACGTACTTTAATTTTTTTTTCGAACAAAATGGCGGGTAGGGGGAAAAAATTCCCGTTGCTATAGAATAAAATATTGACTGCTGAGATAATCCGTAAAAAGTATAAAGCATTTTAAATAGCTTACCTGCATCACGATCCAACTTCATTTTTTTACAATTCTTCAAGTTTTCGAGATCAATCAATAGATCGCTTTCGGCGACTAAAATTTCCATGTCGGCAAGTAAAACCTTAGACTTCGCGAGCGCCGTCAGCGCCTTCACTTTCTCCCTTTTAAGCTTAACAGCCAATAAAGAGCATTCCATCTGAGTTTTAGACACTAAATCATTTAAACTCTGTATTTCATGCGACAAACCTTCTATCCGACCATCAATTTCTTGAATTCGCCGCTTATTAGGATTACTGCTCATAGCTTTACTATCAGACATTTTAATTACACCTATTTATTACACTTTTTACGCAAATAAATCTATCTTTACTGGTTTGTTTAAATAACTAAAACAAATTTTATAACAAGTAGGTAGCAAACCGACATGAATAAAGTTCGAATTCTAAAACCACAGACAATACAGAGTAGCAATAGGAACGGACAGACAAGACAGATAACAGAAAATACCAAACCATAGACTATAAAGATTAAATAAAGTTACGGTTCCTCGGTTGCTTATCGGTTTATAAATTGCATTTTATTGTCTCTAAGATAGATAAGTTCTTAAAGTTACTGGTTGATAGCCCTTGATATGAAAGAAAGGCATCGTTTAGCCGAAGGCTGATAGTAGGTAGGGCTGCCATCCGTCCGGGTTTCCCCGGATTTGTCCTCGTTTGGAGCCCGTCCGGGGGCCGTCCGGGCGGGGTTTCAAAAAGTGTCCGGGGAAAACCCGGACACTTTTAATGTAAGGAATTTAAGTATATGGGAATAGTAAATGGATTTTTTTTCGGCTTCGTCCGGAAAAATATGTGGTTTACGCCAAATGTCCGGGTTTTTTGAATTTTTGTCCGGGTTATGCGAAATTCGAGATGGCAGCCCTAATAGTAGGTATTTATTATGTGTTTATTGTGATATAAGTTAGTGGTTATTGTGATATAAGTAGAACGAATCAATAGGCCCTCCCTTGACGGTCAATATAATTATGTAATGGGAGTTTTTGAAAATTTTAAATGATGATGGATTTGTAAAAGTCGTGGTGGCCTAGTGGGTAAAGGACCAACCTCTCAAGTATGAGGGCGCGGGTTCGATCCCAGGTCAAGGCAAGTATAGTTATCGGCACGGATATTGAGCTCTCGGCGGAAGAGTGGGGATCGCTTTGCGCACTGTACACATAAGGCAATAAACCAATAAATCGCTTCTGCGCAGGTGAAGGTCAGGGTTCAATATCCGTGCCGATAAATATACCAATGCAACTTTGCTAAGTTTGTATGTACTTTCTAAGTATATCTCAGACACCATTGACTGTGTTTCGGATGGCACGTTAAACTGTAGGTCCCGGCTGTCATTGAACATCCTTGGCAGTCGTTACGGGTAGTCAGAGGTACTAAATATCAAAACATCCCACCAAAAACACACTAATTTGAATATCCCACTACAAGTCATCATCATCATCCGAGCCTTTTTCCCAACTATGTTGGGGTCGGCTTTCAGTCTAACCGGATTCAGCTGAGTACCAGTGCTTTACAAGAAGAGACTGCCTATCTGACCTCCTCAACCCAGTTACCCGGGCAACCCAATACCCCTTGGTTAGACTGATGTCAGACTTACTGGCTTCTGACTACCCGTAACGACTGCCAAGGATGTTCAATGACAGCCGGGACCTACAGTTTAACGTGCCATCCGAAACACAGTCATTGCTGTCTAAGATATACTTAGAAAGTACATAAACACTTAGAAAAGTTGCATTGGTACTTACCTGACCTGGAATCGAACCCGCGCCGCGCCCTCATACTTGAGAGGTTGGTTTTTTACCCACTAGGCCACCACGACATCCACCACAAGTAAAAAGCATTATATTCACACATATGCGCAAATTTTTCCGTTCCATATAATTAGTTTCGAACTGTGATTAAAACCCGTATATAAATGAATTATTTGTATTTAATACGATTATACATAGTTTACTAATAACTTTTTAAGTTAATCATGGTATATAAGGAGTTGGGTTTTTAGCTTTGGTACATTTAGCTGGACAAAATGATCTCGGTTACTCGTATTGTGGTCATCAGCTGTGCACTTGGCTTAGCACTCGCGCAAGGAGACGCAAAGCAATGCACTACTGCAGATTTCGGTAAGTTTTGTAAATAAACTAAGTATGTCGTACCTAATCATCACATTAAGTTAAATACGTTAATATACTGGTACAGCACTAGTACTCAGCTACATCCGGTTAGACTGGAAGCCGACCCCAAAATATTTGGGAAAAAGGCTTGGAAGATGATGATCACGTTAATATACTGGTCAATATATATATATATCGTATCGTATATCGTATATATATGTCGATTTGCACAAAGAAAAAAAAATACGTTAAAATAAAAAAATGCATTTTTCAAACAAAGTAAATAGAATAAACATGTGCGAGAATTAGAACACCATTTAAGAGTCAGTCATTAAGTCATTACAAACAACGGAAATTCTCCCTTGAAAACTGACAACTGTCAATTACTGATCAATCAAAACATTCGATACTCCTAACTTTATCTGTGCTTTACCTACACATGATGTAGTGAATTATGAAAACGAAAAATGGCTCCTGTGGCTAAACCACAGAATGGATCCATAGAATATCATAAAGTAAATGTGATAGGATTTAATGTGATTAGGTACGACACACCCGATTTTTTTTTTCTTAGCCCGTACTGTCCCACTGCTGGGTAAAGGCCTCCCCATTTTGCCTCCATACCTCTCGATCTTTTGAGACCTCCCACCAATCAGGGTTGTAGGCATCCAGGTCATCCCACCATCTCTTTCAGGGCCTACCCCGCCTGCGATGACCATCTTGTGGTAGCCACTGGTTGACGATGTTGGCCTATCTGTCAGTTAGCGAAAATTAGTCGACATGCGTATCTTGCCCATCCTAACCTATGGTGCACAAACTTGGTCTCTCACGGAGTGTCAGAAGTCCAAACTCAAGGTTTTCCAAAGAGCAATGGAGCGTAGCATTCTGGGTATCAGACGGACAGACCGCATACGCAATACCGACATACGCTCCAAAACCGGAATTTTCGATGTGGGCCGAAAAGCAGCTCAATTAAAATGGAACTGGGTTGGGCACGTCAGCCGAATGCATCCTGACACACCCGATATATATATATTTTTCTATTAGTACCTTATAATCATATTTACATCTTAATTAAAAACATCTTATTTACCTACTAATTAAAAACACTAGTTTCTGAGCCTAATTAAGTAGAACACGTGGTAAAAATATTGCCAATAAACATTTTAGACTGTATAGTATAATGCATGTAAATATAAAATCTATACTAATATATAATATTATAAAGCTAAAGAGTTTGTTTGTTTGTTTGAACGCGCTAATCTCAGGAACTACTTGTCCGATTTGAAAAATTCTTTCAGTGTTAGATAGCCCATTTATCGAGGAAGGCTATAGGCTACTTTTTATCCCGGTACGGGAAGTAGTTCCCACGGGATGCGGGTGAAACCGCTGGCAGAAGCTAGTAACATATATACCGCTATCAGGCAAGGTTACTAAAAGAAATTATTTTGCATTATTTCAGGTGAAAAGGCAGAAGACGAAATGCCTTTTGACACTGTTGAACTTACCGTCAATGTCCCCGACTGGACTATTACCATAACCGTAAGTACACGCTTCTTTATCATGTTTCTGCTTCTTCGGTTCCTTGGTTTTCATGTTATTTTTTTATTAATAATACTAGCTGTTGCCCGCGACTTCGTCTGCGTGGGCAATATAGAATTTCCAATTTTCCAATTTCGTTCATTGCTCATCCCCCGTAGGTGATAGCGCGATAATATATAGCCTATGTGTTGAACAGGCCCCCAGGTAATAGTCATGCAAAATTTGATTTAAATCCATACAGTACTTTTTGAGTTTATCCGGGACAAACATACAGACAAACAGACATACAGACAAAAATTCTAAAAACTACATATTTGGGTTCAGAATCGATTATGGATCACCCCCCAAGTATTCTTTAAAAAAAATATTCAATGTACAGTTTTGACTTTCCTATCATCTATACATATAATAAAATGATAGGAAAGTCAAAACTGTACATTGAATATTTTTTTTTTAAGTATACTTGGGGGGTGATCCATAATCGATTCTGAACCCAAATATGTAGTTTTTAGAATTTTTGTCTGTATGTCTGTTTATCTGTTTGTCTGTATGTTTGTCCCGGATAAACTCAAAAAGTACTGCATGGATTTATTGATATAAATCCATCATCAAATTTTGCATGACTATTACCTGGGGGCCGGTTCAACACATAGGCTATATATTATCACGCTATCACCTACGGGGGATGAGCAATGAACGATTAAATGCACGAGAACGCAGACGAAGTCGCGGGCAACAGCTAGTAATATAATAAATCTGGAACACTGATGGTTCCAGAAGGAACATACGTGGGTGGTACACTACAGAATATGAGTACACGCACCACCACAAACTTTTAGTGGATCATTAGTTTGTTTGGGCTCATGGATCAGTATAGAATGAATGATAGTACGCACTTTACAAAGATTTGGTATTTGGCCGGTATCAGACCGACTTAAAACCTTTTTTATTTTGCCATACTGTCTAGCGTCAGCTGTCTGTTTAGTCTACAAGGAGTTTGACACTACCTTTCGCTCCAATAGCAGCGTAATTTCATAACTTCGAAATAACCAAAAAAAAATGTGTTTTTCTTACAGGCTCCATGCACAGATGTGGCAGGCGTGCATGCAACGATATGCGACAATGACGTGAAAGCTGTGGCCCACTTCCTCGACGCGAACACTCTTTTGATACACCGTACTGGTAACCTGCAAGCCGCTGGCAAGGTCGATGGTATAGTTTACTGCAAAAATAGGTAAACCCAAAGAGGAAGGAAACATGAGCGGAGATGCCATAATGCGGTAGGTCAAGCGCCTTCTTCTAGCTCAAATTCGTACGTTAAACATGTCCAAAACTAACTTACGAGTGAACTAACGAGGCGTTCGGGTTCTTTGAGACCTCTGTCAACGATTTTTGATGTTGCAAAAAATTTAGGTACGGGTCTCTTAAGGGCGAAAACAGTAACGTTCCTTGTCCGCTGCTCATTGCATTTTGGCGCGCAACTTTCTTTGGCAATTTTCCGTTATGGCACCTCCGCTAGTCATTTTGTTCTCCATAGGTAAAGCCTTATGAAGCAGCCAAAACATTTGGTCCTTGAATTTTCTTTGGTTACGGTGTTTGGTTTGAATATGTATTATACTTTTCTGAATAAAATGCTTGAACTATAAAAGCGAATTCGTTTTTTTATCTTACCTCATCATCCTCCGAGCCTTTTTCCCAACTATGTTGGGGTCGGCTTCCAGTCTAACCGGATGTAGCTTAGTACCGTGCTTTATAAGGAGCGACTGCCCTAACTGACCCCCTCAACCCAGTTACCCGGGCAACCCAATAAGCTTGGTTGTACTGGTGTCAGACTTACTGGCTTCTGACTGTTCAATGACTGCCGGGACCTACAGTTTAACGTGCCATCCGAAACACAGTCATTGGTGTTTAAGATATAATTAGAAAGTACATACAAACTTAAAAAAATTGCAATGGTACTTGCCTGACCTGGAATCGAATCCGCGCCCTCATACTCGAGAGGTTGGTTCTTTGTCCACTAAGCCACCACGACTTTTTATCTTACCTACTGTATAAAGAAGAGCTCGTGGAGTCGTGGCTAAGTCAAAGCCGCGCGGATTGATCGATCATAAGGTTAAGCAAGGCTTGGCGCGGTCGATCCGTGGGTGTCAATCTTACTATTGGTAAGTTACAAAGGGGTATCAGGTTGCCAAGGTAACTGGGTTCAGGTCAGATAGATAGTCGCTCCTTGTACAACACTGGTACACTGCGGCATCCGGTTATCCTGGACCTATATTTGAAAACGGCTAAGCATTGCCATGCAACAAGGCAAGGCTGCCAGCCTATTGGGTACACTCCCGGTTGGCAGCGATCAGGAAAAGCTCTTAGACGATGTTTTAGATTTAAATGTAGACTAAGGTTTATTAATTTACATGTACCTATACAAATTGTACATTAAAGGTATCTCAATATGAGAAGGTTTAGGATACAAAATTAATAAAATAAAAACATTAAAAAAGATGTAACAAATAAAAATAGTTTTTGACAAATAGATACAATATATTGAGAAAAAAATAAAATACATATTACAATTGAACTTTACGACGACAGGCGATAAAAACTTGTTATTTAATTGAAAACAAAATACTTTTATCATAAAGAATAACAACAGCGATCACTTTGCTTCAATTACAATCGTAATTAATTGTTTAAACATTTTGCTAGTACTAGTAATTACCATAAATCAGTTCTAAGACATAAGCACGGTTATAAAATGTACTGGCATAAACGTCATTCTTTGCTTAAAATAAAATTAATTAAAAGCTCGTCGCGTAAGGGTGCATCCTGTGTGAGCGAATCGCGAACAATTCAAAGCGAATTGACAAATGTATGTTGGCCACTAGAATTGACAGAAGTTGGCCACAACAAATGACAGATGTTGGCCACAACGAATGACAGATGTTGGCCACAACAAATGACAGATGTTGGCAAAAACGAATGACAGATGTTGGCCACAACAAATGACAGATGTTGGCCACAACAAATGACAGATGTTGGCCATTACAGTTTAGAGATGTTGGCCAATTGATAGATGCTGACCACTTTGATAGACAGACGTTGGAAATCAACTGTTTGTTGTCAGATCGCTCACTTAGGACTCACCATAACAAATGAAATGAAGAGAAAAGATCAAGTTTAGGGGTAGTTGGCAAGATTAATCACTCAATACAGTAGGCTGTAATATAAACCACTCCTTTGCCGGCCAGGCTTCCGGTACGGTGAACTATGAGAGTGCTCCAGTTGACGAAGGTGGTGTTAGGCGGCAGATCATTGTCGCAAACTATTGCGTGTAAGCCTGAGACTCCTTTGACGCATTCGGGTATAGGCTGCAAAAGATCATGTTTTGAATTAAGAACGTCAGTGTATATTTATAACTGGCTGGTGTTCAGCGGGTTCAATCACGTCCCGGGTGCAATTCTGCTTATAACCAGACAAAATATAGCCTGTGTCACTCGGAGAGTTGTGTAGCTTTCAAACAACGCAAAAATTTCCCAAATCAGTATTTTCGGGGCCTTTTTTTTTGTTTGAACCCTATTCAAACAAAAAAAAAGTTTCCTTTTACTATATTAGTATAGATGTTACAGCCATAGTGATTAAATAAATATTGTACATAATCACTGGTATTGTATTGTATTTATTATTTGTATATAATACCCAAATTGACTTGACAATGTGATAAATTAATTACTTTCGCTGGATATTCATAATAGCTGGTCCAAGTTAGCCAAAGTAATAAATATGGTAGGTATAACAAACTTGGTACTGACTAATTCTTAAAAACGATATAATCTATTCTATTCTAAGTTATTGCCGACTTTTTTTTATGATAAATCATCAAATGATTCCTCCCTCCCGCTGTGGTTTAGCAGCGTGAAGGAGTGTCAGACTGTTAGCGACCTAAACCCACTGGGGTTTACTGAATCTTTTCGAGGAGCGCGTGGAACAACGCGCGCGGGCCCGTGTCTTGTAAGAGACGGAAGGCCCACAGACCCACGCCTACGATAGCCGGGAGACGTCATTCGACACCTGGCGCCCGTCTTCCACGTCCATGGCAGCTGGGGTGAGAGGTGTGAACTTCTCTAGCGTTTGCATGAGACGACGGCATCCCATTACCTCTCACCCCGGACCATGGCTTGAACCAGGGCCGGGCACGAGAGGTCGCCACTGCCTATTACCTCGACGAGGACACGGCGGTGCCCTTCCCAGGCAGGGCACACCTGGACTGTGAGGTTCACCGTGTCCTCCGGGACGTCCATATAGTGGCCCGAGCCACACCTCAAAGAGGGGACTTTTCGCTACTATTATGGCGTGCCCTGCACTGTGCTAACTAGCCCTTTTCGAATTCAGATACCAGAAAAGACACTTGAGTTAGTTAACATGAAATAATAATCTTGACCTACTTGTTTTTTTACATTATCCAAGTCTATGGAGATATTATATAAAATTGCTAGTCAATGTGATTAATTATATGTCAATTATCACTTTATCCAAATTGAGTAGATATTTTAAATAATAGCTAGATAATATATATAATATGCAGACTTATTACTTTGGCTGTAACATGGATATGTAACTGGAAGCCAACCCCAATATAGTGGGAAAATTTGTATCTATGTAAGCTAGATTAAATAGGAAACATTTTTGTCTACTGTTTGGAAGAAGATCCTCAGGGACGCGGGTGAAACCGCAGGAAAGCATCTGGTAAGTATATTGTAAGTGTATTTAAGTATATATTAATGGTTCATGTTGCGAAAGTCAGATAGGCAGTACTTAGCTCCGTGCAAAACACTGGAATTCAGTTGCATCAGACTTAAGACTGAAAAAGGACTGGACAAGAGGCCAGGTGTAGGTACTTACTGGTATGCTAACATTCCAGTCGGCGACGTGGGCATCCATGTATACTGGTAGTAGCTTCACGGGGTGATTCGTTGGTATATATTCTGCAAGGAAGCAAACAAAGTACAGTGCTACCACGTCTTTTGTGTAGTTGACAGCTGTCAGTTTTTTAAAGATATTTAAAGACATAAAGTTTTTTAAAGGTACCTACATATGGTTCTTTCTGCGGGTTGTTCGAAAGAAATACCGCGGCCCTGGTACAGTCGGCAAAACGGATAGGTATGCAGGCCACACGCACAAACATACAGTGTTAGTGTGCGTAAAGCAAAACGTGTTTTACTTCGCATATTTATAATATCAGTGCTACTTCACAAACACAATCAACGGTCAACAACTGTGTGACCCTCCGCTTTCGCGAAGCTAGATCCGCTCTTTTTGTGTGGCCTGCATACCTATCCGTTTTGCCGACTGTACATAAAAGGCCTATGACGGAACAAAACGGTTTTTAGTCAGTAAGAGTCTGACACTCCCTCACCACTGCTAACCCACAGCGGGAGGGGTCATTTGATGATTTTTGACGTCGTTAAAAAAATAGATACATATGGTCCATAAAATGACCAGTGTAGATGTCATAATGCAAAATCTAACGACGAGGAAAGATACTAGTTCCGTCCTTACACGCCATCTATGGAACCCACCCATTATTTTGAAAATTAAACCACCAGTCAATCAAGACCAGGCTTTGACAGATTGGGTTTGATTTTAAATGGAACGTCTCGTTAGTTCTAGTAACTAATAACATCTGCCTTACGTTGCTTGACCTACAAGAAGGCGCCTGAGTTGTCTTCCTTATGGCGTATGCGCTATTTTTCCTTCCTCCGTGGGTAGTACAGTCAACTTCAGGTCAGTGGTAACAGTTTTATAGGCAAATCGTACTTATTACTATTGAGTTAAGGCGAGGAATTGGTCAACAATAATTCCATAACCGGCACGCGCATCTAAGGCGCCAAAAGGGGTCGGAGCGTCTGAGCGGGGCGAGGATAACAATACGCGCGCTAGCTTATAACTAAAAGTCGTAAGCGACAAAATGGTTTTGTAATTTTATTATTTAGAAATGATAATTTGATAAAAAATCCTTCTACAATTTTAAAGAGTAGGTATGTATATACTCAACTACTAAAAAAGTTAAGAGGCTTAAATCGTACCCGTTTGCCCATAATATGTGAATCTCTTTTTAAAAAGAGGTATGTTTGATATATTTTTCTCTGTTATAAAAGTTACCTAATCATGTTTTGACGTCTAACAAAATAAGGTTTATATCATGAACTTTCAGGTAACCAAGTTGTATTTTGATCCGTTTTGTATTTACTGAGAAAAATTGAGATCCTTGGCGCCAAAAATTCCAATTCGTCCTCTTAAGGTGCATGACAGTTACCACTGATGTGCAGTCTACCGCACTATAAAATATGTGACCCGTTCCGGCAAGAAACAATTTAAAAAGTCTTACGGTATTGCGCCTCCGAGCACACGTTTTGTCCATGCACGCCTAAGGCCAGTGCGCAGCTGATGATCACAATACTTGTAATTGAGATCATTTTGTCCAGCTAAGTGTACCCAAGATACCGAAAATCCAACGCCTTATATACGGTAAAACAGCGACACAATTAACAAATATTTTTAATTACTAACACGCCCTTAATTTGGCACTCATGCGCAATTCGTTTTGCTCTCTAATTAAGACCTGTGAAATTCAATTATATGAATTTAGAATTCGTTTTTAATAATGATTTTCCATAAACGGGTATATAAGGCGTTGGGTTTTTGGTATCTTGGGTACACTTAGCAGGACAAAATGATCTCAGTTACAAGTATTGTGGTCATCGTTTGCGCACTTGCATTAGGCGCACACGGACAAAACGCATGCAGTCCTGCAGAAATCGGTGAGATTTTTTTTATAATTGACCACTTTGGCAATTAACCAATCGTGATACGGAGTTTGTGTGTCGGTTGTCATGACTTAATGAATTGATTTTGTGTGTAAACTCTCCTCTCTAAGCCTCCTTTCAATAACTTTCTCCCACACTTTCGTACTAAGTTACATTAGCTTTATTCCCCTATAGTTGCAATCCACATATCATCCTAATTCTCAAATGTTGGCACCAGGCCAGGAAACTATTGCACTACTCGTCCGGTATTGTTTCCTCTTGCAACAACTTATTAAAGAATAAATCCAGCCATTTCCATCCATGCAACGTATTACGTAGGTACATATGTCAAATCGTCGGTACAAAAAGTTGTTCAGAAAATCCTACAAAAATTCTGCCGATACAAAAGTCTGATGGCGTGGACGGGCAACCTTAGTGTGGTAGAAATTAAATAAGTATCTTTTCCTCCCTACCAGGTTCACCGACTGGCTATCCAGTGCAACTGCAAGAACTTATCCTGAAACCCTATGTCCGTGAATGGACTGTTGACATACCCGTAAGTATAATGGCTCGAAAAAATCATTTTTACACACAGAACACTGAGGACAGGTCGTTATCTGCTTCCGGTCTAGCCTTTTCCCAACTGTGATGATCCAGCGAAGGGTACAATACCAGTCTAATAGAATTTAGCGACTGCCTATTTGACCTTCTCAACCCGGGAAATCCGATACCCTTTAGAAGACGAGTTGCCAGGACTCTTGAACCTAAAGCAATGCACATATTTCTTTTGCAGGCAATACCCCAATGCGTGAAAGGAGTATCGGGTGCGCTCGCAGACGTATGTGACGGAGATGTACCTCCTCAGACCCAGTTCATCAACATAGATAAACTCTTGATTCACCGTGTGGGAAGTGTGCTCACTCCAGCTACTGTCACCGTGACCGTGTTCTGTGTGGTCTAAATCCTGTCCGGTACCCCTAAAGATCCTATCTTTCATCTTCCAAATTATTTTCTTTTCATAAAAAAAATGTGCAAGTTCGATGCTACCAATTTTAAAGATCTTTCATCTTCATAATTATTATTTCTTTTCGTAAAAAAAATATATATTTGCCAGTTCGATGCTACCAATTTTAAAGATCTTTCAACTTCATAATTATTATTTCCTTTCGTAAAAAAAATGTGCAACTACCAATTTTGTCACCATGTCCAATTTCTCACACTTACAAAAGGGATCGGAAATCCCTCTGCGGTTGGAGCAATAGAGTCAGACTCGTACTGATTAAAAGACACCCATGTTCCTTCTGGAGCCCCTCGTGTTCCAGTGCTGCTAACAAACCCGCAAATGATTTTGTTTCTGTGGTAGAAATACCTAAGGAATTACTTAAACCAATAGTGGAGTCTTGCTATCAATACTTGGTCGTGTAAAATCAGTCTGTACAATGTATTTAATTTTTCTCATTAAATGTGTCTTTAAAAAGTTACTATTTTATTATATCCTATTATTATATACACGCTAGCTTCCGCTCGCGGCTTCGCCCGCGAGGTATGATGGTAAAAAGTAGCCGTTTTGATATAAAAAATTATAACTAAGTCAGTTATAATGACTTATGATGACGGGAATAGCCAACTAACCTGCATCCTAACTCCTTATTGTTTTAATTCAGAGAAAACTACATACGTGTGTGCTTATTGCATATTATTTCTATTTTACCTCTCCTATGTTTTTGTCTAGTTACCAATTAAGACCCGTGAAATTCAATTATATGAATTTAGTTTTCGATTTTAATAATAATTTTTCTTAGAAAAGTATATAAGGCATTGGGTTTTCGGTATCTTGGGTACACTTAGCAGGACAAAATGATCTTAGTTACAAGTATTGTGATCATCGCTTGCGCACTTTCATTAGGCGCCGAAGGACAAAACGCATGCAGTCCTGCAGACATCGGTGAGATTTTTTATAATTTGAAAACTTTGGCAGTAAACCAATCGTGTTACAATTTGTATGTCGGTTGTCATAGCTTAAAATCGTCCACTGCTGCCTTCACCAAGCTGCGGGGATTTCCCCATCCTCACCGCGCTGGGCATGCGTGTTGGTGAGCGCAGTGTGGGGTATTCTTAGCTTCGGAGATGCTGCTGCATATCTCCGAGCAAGGCATTTAATATCTCACATGGTGCTGTGCTGGTTACTCTACCACCAGTCGGTTTCCAGTGCTCCTTCCCGTTTTTTGAAAGCTTCGGCCGCTTTTGTTTTAGTTTGTTTAGGCCCCCAGACCACGACCAATTTTGTGGAAGAAAAAATAACACACTGATAGCAATAGTGCAACGTACACGTTCTATAAAAATTCGTTCAGAAAATCTTACAAAAACTCAGCCAATACAATAGTCTGACGGGCAACCTTGATGTGGTAGAAAATAAATAAGTATTTCTTTTCACCCAGGTTCAAAGTTTGGCTATCCAGTGCAACTTGAAAAACTTATCTTGCAACCCTATGTCCGTGACTGGACTATTACCGTACACGTAAGCATAACGTCTCGAAACAATCGTTTTTATACAGAGAACATGTCGTTATGTGCCACCTGCCTAGCCTTCTCCCAACTGTGATAGTCCAGCGAAGTGTAGAATACCAGTCTAAACGAATTTAGAGACTGCCTAATTGACCTCCTCATCCAAACCACCCGGGCAATCCGATACCCTTTAGAAGACGAGTTGCCAGATTTTCTCACCTCTGACTACCGTAACGGCTGTCAAAGATGTACAAATGGCAATGTAAACAAGACTCTTGGACCTAAACCACACATATATCTTTGCAGGCAATACGCCAATGTTTCAAAGGAGTATCGGGTGTGCACGCAGACGTATGTGACGGAGATTTACCTCCTCAAATCTCGTTCTACAACGCTTCAATACTCTTGGTTCACCGTTTGGGAGGACTGTTCACTCCAGCTAGAATTACCGTGACTGTATTCTGTGAAGTCTAACCGTGTCCGACTGTCCAGTACCCCTAAAGATCTTTCAACTTACTAATTATGACTTCTTTTCATATTTGCAAGTTCAATGCTACCAATTTTGTCAATTTCTCACACTTACAAAAGGAAGTCGGAAATCCCTCTGCAGTTGGAGCAATAAAGTCAGACTCGTACTGACTAAAGAACAACCATGTTCCTTCTGGAGCAAATGTAATTTTTCTTGTGGTAGAAATGCCTAAGGAATTACTGAAGATCTTATGGGTGTCTTTCTATCAAAGTGTTATGTTTTTCTTACTCGTGTAAAATCAGTCTGTACAATGTAGATATTTAATTTTTATCATTAAAATGTGTCTTTCAAAAGTTACCGTTTTATTATATCCCTTTACCTTCATTTTTTATGAATGGCTTAGCACGCATCGGTTGTAAGAGGCCAGACGGCATGTCATATTCTCTTAGAAGCGATGTTAGGCGAAGGGTTCGTTTTGAGTCGATATTATATTATAACTAGCGACTTGCCCCGGCTTCGCAAGTTTACCTTCCTCTTCAATCACTCTTGTTAACGCACACGTTAACACGCACAAGCACACATGCATCACAAGAGGGGAGCGGGCGGCGTGGTAGTGCAGCGACGATTGATAAATATTTCATTTTGATCTAATGACCTACCTTTGTAAAAGCTAAATCCAGCCCACTCTTTTATTCCATCTGGGCGCATCTAACTCTATCTATTAAAAAAACCGCGTCAGAATGACGCGGTTTTTGACAATCTGTTCTTTAACGGATTCTGTTAGAATCCGTTAAAGATTTAAGCATATATAGGGATATAGGGACAGAGAAAGCGACTTTGTTTTATACTAGTAGTAGTGTAGTGATTATAGTTTTTCTTATCGGTTTCGATAACGGCAAGCCATGACAATTCACCGTGAGCTCTGATGATTTTTTTAGATTTATATTGAGATTTTTTTTGAGCGTACAAATATTAAGGTCCCATGAAAAAAACATTGTCTTTCGTCAAAAATTCTTATTTGTATGACCTACGTCAAGATGCTGATAGACTAATATTTTGAATATAATGTTTTTTTTCTAGCTGCATTATAATAATACCACTGCCTTTTTTAGTGAAGAAGTGGACAAAATTGGTTCATTCATAAAAGTTTTTTCATACACCGAAATGATGGTTTACTCGCTTAAAAACTGTTGAGTAGACCGAAATAGTCTTCGCAAGCCAATATAATTTAATCAAGGAAAAAAGAATTCCTTAAATACTATACGTAAGTTGTGAACAAGTTAAGAAAAAAATGTACCATGTCGAAGGAGTGAAAAAAGCAACAATTTTTTTGCGAAATTTTAATTCACAATGACATATTCTAAATTTAAATACTTAAACATATTTATTAAAAAGAGGTTACTACAGCGCAGGTTAGGTAGCACAATAAATTGTGGCAGAAATTGATGCAGGTCCTGATATATCCCTGTTTCGGTGTATTACGACCGAATGGTCGCGGAACTCAATATCAGCCGTAGAAGCCTCTTCCGAACAAACTGACACCCCCATACCGACTACAGTGCATAGTGATAAATACTGAAAAAAAAAAAACAATTATTTATACATTATGTATAAATAACAGGGATAGGTCTCCCGCCTCTATGTAGTCGTGGTGGCCTAGTGGGCAAAGAACCAACCTCTCGAGGATGCGGGTTCGATTCCTGGTCAGGCAAGTACCAATGCAACCTTTCTAAGTTTGTATGTATTATCAAGTATATCTTAGACACCAATGACCGTGTTTCGGATGGCACGTTAAACTGTAGGTCCCAGCTGTCATTGAACATTCTTGGCAGTCGTTACGGTTAGTCAGAAGCCAGTAAGTCTGACACCAGTCTAACCAAGGGGTATTGGGTTGCCCGGGTAACTGGTTTGAGGAGGTCAGATAGGGCAGTCGCTCCTTATAAAGCACGGTACTAAGCTACATCCGGTTAGACTGGAAGCCGACCCCAACATAGTTGGGAAAAAGGCTCGGAGGATGATGATGGGTTTTAGCATTTTGAAAATATAATGCACTCACAGGTACGGGTATTTCCATATCGGTTCCATCCACTAATTGTTCAAGTGAGATCTGACTGGCGGTCCAAACTCCTGAGAATGTTCAAAATAAAATAAGAAAATATACGTAACTAGCTTCTGCCAGCGGTTTCACCCGCATCCCGAGGGAACTACTTCCCGTACCGGGATAAAAAGTAGCCTATAGCCTTCCTCGATAAATGGGCTATCTAACACTGAAAGAAATTTTCAAATCGGACCAGTAGTTCCTGAGATTAGCGCGTTCAAACAAACAAACAAACAAACTCTTCAGCTTTATAATATTAGTATAGATTTATAAAAGTAGACTGATCTCTAAAAACACTGAAATGCTAAATAAATATGTATACTTTAACGATACACGCACTAGCCTTTGTTGATTTTAGACGATCGTCAGTTCCTAATATTCTATCTAGGTATATTTTATTTTGCTTACCAGAAAAAAAATCACATTACTTGCTAATATCAAAATTCTACATATGACTGGGTTTTGGATGGCACGTTAAACTGTAGGTCCCGTCTGTCATTGAACATCCTTGGCAGTCGTTACGGGTAGTCAGAAGCCAGTAAGTCTGACACCAGTCTGACCAAGGGGTACCTATATTGGGTTGCCCGGGTAACTGGGTTGAGGAGGTCAGATCGCTGAGTAGTCGCTCTTTGTAAATCACTGGAACTCAGCTACATCCGGTTAGACTGGAAGCCGAGGATGATTACCAGAAAAAAAATGACATTACTTGTTAATGTCAAAATTCTACCCCTGAATGGCCGACTGAAATTTTGCAAACCAAGTGGTCTTATCTATAGGCAAGTGGTATAGGCAACTAAAATTCTTAAAATAATGGCAAAAAATAATAAAGAATCGTACCTTGAGTAAGCTCCGCACATTGATATGCATGCACCTTTACAGAAAGTGCGCAGACGACGACCACAATACTTTTAAGAGAGATCATTTATGCCACTCAAGTGTACCCAGTGTATCGAAAAACTTACGTCTACATACTAATATTTAACTTTTATCGTAATAGTCTTAATTACTATAAATAAAAATTTCACGCTTTTGAATTACTATTCTTATACAATAGGTTTTCTTTTTGAGAATTTATAGTTCTCAAGGCAATGATAGATGGCGTTGTACAAAGTCAACGTATTTATTCTTTGTAAAACATACGTAAAAGTAATACTACTAGAAGAAATATTATATAACTCCTGAACTAGTTTGAAAAATTCTTTCACTATTAGAAAGCTAAACTATCCCCGAGTAACATGGGCTATATTTCTGCCTCGTTGGTCTAGTGGTCGCAAGCGCGGCTGCTGTTCTCGAGGTCTCGGGTTCGATTCCCGGGTCGGGCCGAAATCGCTTTGTGGGTTTTCTTGAACTTTCACAAAGCAGCCCGTAGTCTGGAAGTTGGTGATTGATACACCCGTGCATCGGAGAGCACGTAAATGTCGGTCCTGCGCCTGATCTCTTTCCGGTCGTGTCGGATTGCCGTCCCATCGGGTTATGAGAGTGAAGGAATAGGGAGTGCACCTGTGTTTGCGCAAATGCTCGTGCACTATAATATGTCCTGCGCAGCTGGCAGATCTCCTTAAATGAGAACAGCCGCCGTGGCCGACATCGGCCGTGGACGCCATTATATGTATTTTATCCGGGTACGGATAAAAGTTACTCCGGAACACAGATGAAATCATGAGAAACTACTGGTTAGAATAAATATATTCTATAATATATTTGTATACGTAATTAACCAGTACGGTCCATTAATGAGTCACTATCTTCTAATGACGAGTTTCTCCATGTTTTGAAGACGGAAAGATGAGAGGAGATGACACAAGGTAACAAGGTACAACGTAGTAAATAAGTACAAGCTTGGATTCAAAATTTATTTTTTTTACAATCAAAATGTATTTCGTCGTGTATACAATTTTTTTTCATTAACTTGTTTTGTAATCTTTCATTCTGCCAATTAGCCGATTAAACCATAAATTTTCTGCCCATTGGTAATCGAATAAAAATACTAAAATAAATAAGATTTAATACCAAACAGACGGAGGAGTAGTTGTAACCAAAGTTGAAGGTTGGTTCCACAATTGTTGGGAAGATAGGCCCCACAAATGTTGATGCTTATTGGCAGGCTGATCCCAGAGACTGGAGGACGAATGTTGCAACTGAGGCTCGGCTGAAAGGCTTAATAGTGGGGACGGAGTTTGGTTCCACAATTTTTGTAAAGGTTGGCCCCACGAATTTTGAGGTATAGCATTAGCTAGTAGTGGCGAATTATGCTGCTCCCAAAGACCGTTAGATGTTAGGCCTGACCGACGTTCGGTTAAGAGGCTTAACAGTGGGGCCGGGGTTTGGTTCCACAAATTTTGGGAAGATTGGCCCCACGAATTTTGAAGCTTATTGGTAGACTGGTCCCAGAGACTAGAGGCCAGGGTTCCCGACTGTGGTACAGCTGAGAGGGTTAAAAGTGAGGACGGTGTTTGGTTCCATAATCTTTGGGAAGATTGACCCCACAAATTTTGAGGTTTAGCTGCTATTGAAGGTAAAATAGACTGGTCCCAGAGATTGTGGGACGTTAGACCCGACCGACGCTCGGTTAATAGGTTTAATAATGGGGACGGTGTTTGGTTCCATAAGTTTTGGGAAGATTGGCCCCACGAATTTTGAAGCTTATTGGTAGACTGGTCCCAGAGACTAGAGGCCAGGGTTTCCGACTGAGGTTCGGTTAAGAGGGTTAAAAGTGGGGACGGTGTTTGGTTCCATAATCTTTGGGAAGATTGACCCCACAAATTTTGAGGTCCAGCTAATAACGGCGAAGCAGACTGATCCCAGAGATTATGTAACGAATGATCCGACTGAAGCTCGGCGGACAGGGTTAAAATTGGGGATGGATTTTGGTTCCACAATTTTTGGGAGGATTGGCCCCACGAATTTTGAAGATTATTGGTAGACTGGTCCCAGAGACTAGAGGCCAAGGTTTCCGACTGAGGTTCGCCTAAGAGGGTTAAAAGTGGGGACGGTGTTTGGTTCCACAATTTTTGGGAAGATTGACCCCACAAATTTTGAGGTTTAACAGACTGGTCCCAAAGATTGTGGGATGTTAGACCCGACCGACGCTCGGTTAACAGGTTCAATAATGGGGACGGTGTTTGGTTCCATAAGTTTTGGGAAGATTGACCCCACAAATGTTGAGGTCCTGCTAATAACGGCGAAGCAGACTGATCCCAGAGATTATGTAACGAATGATCCGACTGAAGCTCGGCGGACAGGGTTAAAATTGGGGATGGATTTTGGTTCCACACATTTTGGGAGGATTGGTCCCACAAATGTTGATGCTTAGCCCCTAATAGTGGCGAAGTAGACTGGTCCCAAAGACCGTATCCAGACCGGTTCCACAATTTTTTGGGTGCTAGGTGACGATGATGATGGTGAGGGGGGTGAGTATGAGTAAGTAGAGGCTGGTTTGAGATGCTTGACAAAGGTAACTGTTCCCACAATTCTCCAGACGATTGCTCCCAAGAGTTCTCAGGTACGACATCGGTAAGAGTCCATGTTGCGTCATCCCACAGATTTTGAGAACGTAATCCAACATTTTGTAGATTCGAATCGCAGTAGTATGAAGGAGAGAGGGATCCTGTACCAATAAAGTTCCCGGTCCGGTGCACGACGAGTAACGTAGGGTTCTTAAATTCAATAGTTGATCTTTCACTTTCATCGCATAATACTAGTGAAACACCTAACCCGAATTGACACGGGCTCGCCTGAAACAAATGCATTATAATAGACACTTTTTCTTATTGATTCTCATGTAGACTTGCAGTAGATTTCTATAACCCGTATCCGTTCAATTGCGATCAGAAATTTTATTTTAAATTATCTCCACATTTAATAAAATTATGTGAGGAAATATCTAAAGTAACAAAACAATGGATAGGTTATAGAAAACCGCAGTTAGATATAGACGAGATTTTGGTTCTAAGGTAGTAATAAAGAAAAAAAAAATATAGAAACAAATAATAAAAAATATAATAAATAACTATAGGAAACAGGTAATATTTTACACTTACGGGAAGTTCAACTATAACGTCAGCTACTCCATCAGGCAAGGTAATTGGTTGCAGTGTGACCTTTCTGCCACCTATCGAACCTACAAATCGGAAAGATAGTTTATAAAAACGAGTCCTAGTATCAATATGAATCTAGCCCACCACACACACCACAGGATAATAATAAGATTGCCATCATGGTAAAAGCCACGATGGGTTACGGCCGTTCCCAATATTGTATCTGTTGTGTTGCTTACTCTCTCGTGTTTCGTTGTGTCTCTGTTGTGTTGATAGGAATTGTGACATTAGCTCCATACAATTAACGTCTAAGTCCTATTTCTACCACGCAAATAGAAGTGAGGGGCTGCGAAAAAATCTGGATTCCCGCAGATCTCCAATAAGAAAAGGTAATAAAATAAATGATTTTTATGTTTAATGTAATTTCGAAGTTTCAAAAACTCATACTAGTACTTCTTATAAAAATCATCATCATCCTCCGAGCCTTTTTCCCAATCTTGTTGGGGTCGGCTTCCAGTTTCAGCTGAGTACCAGTGCTTTACAAGAAGCGACTGCCTATCTGACCTCCCCAACCCAGTTCCCCGGGCAACCCGATACCCCTTGGTTAGACTGGTGTCAGACTTACTGGCTTCTGACTACCCGTAACGACTGTCAAGGATGTTCAATGACAGCCGGGACCTACAGTTTAACGTGCCATCCGAAACACAGTCAATGGTGTCTAAGATATACTTAGAAAGTACATACAAACTTAGAAAAGTTGGTACTTGCCTGACCTGGGATCGAACCCGCGCCCTCGATACTTGAGAGGTTGGTCCTTTACCCACTAGGCCACTTCTTATAAAAATGTGGTTTATTAAAAAAAAGCTTACCAATAACATAAGATTGACATTGAAAAATTGGTTGAGCATAGGTGGCAACTGCTAAGGCCAGCCCTAACAAACTTGTTACCGTAACCATGACGACCACGGGAGTAGCTGGAACTACCAACTCTATATTGCTATTTATACCAGTCTAAATATGTGAGAAAATATTTGTTTAATTACATTGAAATCCTATAATTAGATTACTGGGTCGTAATGAGTAAGCACAGCGAATTACTGGTAATCCGTTAAATAATAAACACAAAAAAATTGATTAGCTCTAATATTTGAAAGGTTCAGACCATGGAGTAAGAAGATGAGAGGAGATGTCATAATGTTGGTAGGTCAGGCGCCTTCTGCTAGGTCAAATTCGTAGTGGGCATGACCAAAACCATCAACTATGAACGAACTAATGAGACGTTCGGGTTCTTTAAGACTAGCTTCTGCCAGCGGTTTCACCCGCATCCCGTGGGAACTACTTCCCGTACCGGGATAAAAAGTAGCCTATAGCCTTCCTCGATAAATAGGCTATATAACACTGAAAGAAATTTTCAAATCGGACCAGTAGTTCCTGAGATTAGCGCGTACAAACAAACAAACAAACAAACAAACTCTTCAGCTTTATAATATTAGTATAGATAACTGTCAACGAGTTTTGGTATTACAAAAAGGGCGGATTTAAAGAAGGCGTATAAGGGAAGACGTAATGTTCCTCGTCCCCCGAACATCCGCATTTTGGTACGCTACTTCCTTAGAAGATTTTACGTTATGGCATCTTTTATTTTTATTTTTTTCCTACGTCAAAAATCATCAAATGACCCCTCCCGCTGTGGGTTAGCAGCGGTGAGGGAGTGTCAGACTCTTACTGACTAAAAACCGTCGTGTTCCGTCATAGGCCTTTTATGTACGGTAGACTGCACATTAGTGGTAACTGTCATGCTCCTTAAGTCAATAGTAATAAGTCCGATTTTCCTATAATACTGTTACCACTGACCTGAAGTTGACTGTACCAGGGCCGCGGTATCTCTTTCGAACAACCCGCAGCACGTTATGGCATCTCCGCTAGACATTTTGTTCTCCATGGTTCAGAGTTCAGACACAGTTAATTTGAATAATTTTATGTTTTGACAGATCGACACTCGACAATGATTTCATTTTATTAATCTATAAGTTTGTAATGTGCAAAATTCTGCCGATAGTTTGTTTGAGTTCATAATCAGTATGAAGATGAATGGTAGTACGCACATTACAAAGATCAGGTACTTAGCCGATATAAACTTTGATTTGAATCTGAAAAATAATATTGCTAACCATTGGGTCAATTGTCGCCCGACTGTTAAGTCCGCATTGTGTTCTTACAGTTGCTTGAAATGTTGTGCATATAATCGTTTAAGAGCGCGACTGTTGTGCATGAGGTCTAGGGTTCGATTCCCGGTTTGAGCCGATCGCTTTGTGGGTTGTATTAACTTTCACGCAGCAGCCCGGAAGTTGGTGATTGAAACACTAATTAAGTAATTAAGCCCGGAAGTTAATGTCGGTCCTGCGCCTCATCTTTCTCCAATCATGTAGGATTACCGTACCATCAGGCTATGAGAGTGAAGGAATAGTGAGTGCACTTGTATCTGCGCAAATGCTTGTGCACTATATGTCCTGCGCAGCTGGTTGATCTCCTTATATGAGAACAGCCGCCGTGGACTAAAATAACATCATTATTTTAACTGAAGTCTACTAATGTTTTGTGTGTGGATTAAAAACTCAATCAATAATCCCTCGGAAAGGTAGAAAACATAATTTTTAATTGAAAAAAGATAACCCATTCGATATGGGTGACTTAAGCGGGATTTATACTGAACTCATGAATAAAGTAACGGCTTCATGATGAAGAAAAAAACCTTTAAACATATGTTGCGTATGTCGTGGCACATATTTTATTTTTAACTGGCTGTTTCCCGCGGTTTTATTCGAGTTCCCGTAACCATATAAAATACTACCGCCCGCGGCTTCGCCCGAGTAGAGTTCGGTTATATCGCGTTTCCAAGAGAATTCTTCAAAAGCTTATGATGATGATGAGTTCGGGATCCCTAAGCAACTTTTGTGCGCACAAATATTTCCCTAATTATAATATTAAGTACCTTATTATATATTATATAGCAGATATTATAAAATTGCTTTAAAAGCTTATAAACGGAAACAGTAAGTACCTTTGCTTAAGACCATCCTCGGGCGATGATTTTGGACATAGACTAAAAAAAATCGTTCACAAAATCGCATAGGTAACTATTATTGTGAATACGGGCTAAGATCAGCAATTGTATCTTCCCATGAGCACACTAAGATTGTAGAATCATTTTAGATATGAACTGGTTATCGAAGCTGTATATTTTTCTAACCTGTAAGTAAGTGAACCAGGCCTGTCAATTTTATTTACATTTTACCTTTATTGATCTCTATAGTTCCTATTAATTGTTACCTTTTTCATTGTATTATTTGTGTTTTAGAATATTTTATTATTTTAATGTTTAATTTTTTTTTAATGTTTCTCTTTAATGTTTAATTTACTATTTAATTTAATTTTTAATTTCAAATGTTTAATTTAATTTGTAAGTTCATGTGTTGTTTAATTTAATATTGTTTAACTTTCTTTGATTTTAACTTTGAAGATGATGTATGCATGATGTGTTCTCCTATAACTGAAGGAGCACAAATCTATAAATAACTTTTTTATAATTATGCATGTAAGGTGTATCCTTTGTTGGAGTTCCTTTTGAATAAAATAAAATAAAATAAAATTTGCTTGCGTTTATATCCTCCATGTTTCAGAGGGTAAGTCATCCTAGTTGTTTCGGATAGTCAGAAGCCAGATAGACTTTCAACTACTTCTTTCAAGGGGTATCGGGTTGACGACAAAGATGTTTCTAGCATTTTCTATCTACCTTGCATAGTTTCAACTAAGTATGTCGGGTCGGCTTCCAGTCTCACCTGATGCAGCTGAGTAGGTACCAGTATATTACAAGAAGCAACTGCCTATCTGACCTTCTGATACCAGTTTTGTCGGCAAACCTGTACCCATTATTTAAACTAGTTCTCACATTTTTCGGCTTCTCATTACCCGTAACGGCTTCCAAAAGTCGAAAAGATGTTCAAATGTCAGCTGCGACCCACGAATTTAACGTGCCGATACGGAGGAACTCTTCATAACCGTAGTACCGGTCGGTCCGTACCAACCGTTTTATACTATTTTTTTTTTTACCAATATTGACTTTTATTTCTAACTAAGAATAATATTACTTACATTTTAATTAAAATCTATTCTAATAATGAAAAAAACCTACAACAAAAAAACTATAACTAAGAAGCATCAAAAATCTCATCCCCATCGCTGTCGACTGGGAGCAAACCCATGAGGCTGGCAGCATTACCTCGTTGGATGGCCATGCTAATCCTTTGTCTGAGGTAAAAGCCAGCCTTTTGGCCACGAGAAGCGTCAACTGACAAACAGATCTTTAAATAGGGTGTGGGTATTCGGACCCCACGACCTGAGGGGTTCGACCCCAAACGGTTCGAAAATATACATAGTTGCCGAAGTCACGATATTTCCGCCGCTTGAGGTTTTCCGCAGCCGCATCGAACTAAATTAAAAGATTTTTTTTCAGTACTCCTCTGTGTTCTGAGCTGCACACCGTTCTTCAATCCATCAGGTAGAAGAATGATCATTACGAAGAAACAGCTGAACCTCTTCAAGCCAGGAGTCGAGAATCGTGGCAAAAGACTGGTCAACTTTAAAAATCTCCAAAGTTTATCGGTAGCATGATTTTTCTACTGCTTATGTAATAAATATATTTTTTTTTTCTCGTCTTTACATTTATTTATTTAACGGTACGGCTGGTCCACAAGTTTAAAGTCGCTCAGCGGGCTATGGAAAGGGCTATGCTCGGCATTTCTCTGAGGGATCGCATCAGAAATGAGGTAATCCATCAGAGAACCAAGGTCATCGACATAGCCCACCGAATCAGCAAGCTGAAGTGGCAGTGTAGGACGTCCTCAGGCACGGTGGAGTGATGACTTGCGCAAGACGGCTGGCAGGAGCTGTATGCGAGAAGCCGAAAATCGATCTCAGTGGCGTGCACTTGGAGAGGCCTATGTCCAGCAGTGTACTGCGATAGGCTGATGATGATGACATTTATTTATTTACACCTGGGAAATTCGTGTATTTTATCGTGTCCACCGAAACACGGTTGACACGATAAACTGTTGGTTCCGGCTGTCATTAAACATGTTTGTATTGGGTTGCCCGTCTATCTGGGTTAAGGAGGTCAGATGGGCCATTGCTCCTTGTAAAACACTGGTACTCAGCCGCATTCGATTAGTCTGGAAGCCGACCCTAACATAGTTGAAAAAAAAGTAAGACAGACATTGGTACAAGAAATATTCATACTTGCTTGGAATCGAACCCATACTTGAGATGTAGGAGTTTTAACCAATAGGCCACAATGTCGTTGATAAGCAATCTGTTATGAACCAAAAGGTGCTAGAATATAACAATCAATTAATGCAGTAGTACCTAACAAGCAATTTGTTTAATTCTTTGCAATAAAGTGCAGTAGCGAAGGAGTCGCCGACAGGGTTAGGATTTTAGCTCAATGGAGAACAAGAAATTTATTTTAAAATTATGTTCTGTAAGTATTTTGAACTATCTTAGGCCTAAAGTTCACCGACTACATAAATTGACTTTTTTCTTAAAATAAAGAAAACTGGGCCAAAAACTTCAACCGACTTCAATAATATCGGTAAGTATATTGGGTGTGTCGTTCATAATTACATTAAATGAAATGCGTTAATACACTGGTAAATATATGTCGATTAACACAGAAAATTATACGTTAAAATAATAAAAAAAAATAATTTTCAAACAAAGTAAACAGAATAAAAAAATGTGTGAAAATTAGAACACCATATAAAAATAAGTCACTACAAACAACTGAAATTCTACCTTGAAAACTCACACTAACTTTATCTCTGCTTTACACATGATGTTGTAAATTTTGAAAACGAAAACTGACTCCTGTGGCTAAACCACTTAATGGATTGGGTTAGTTTTTTTACTATTCGCCATAGAATATCATAAAGTATATGCGATAGGATTTAATGTGATTATGTACGACACACTTTGTATACCTGCCTTCTCCTTTCTCTGTCAAATACCATGCTGAAAACCACATCAAAATCGTTTCACAATCGGCAGCACAAAACCTACATCCCTACTAATATTATAAATGCGAAAGTAACTCTGTCTGTCTATCTGTCTTTTCTTCACGCTTAAACTACTGAACCGATTTGTGTGAAATTTGGTACAGACATAGTTTGGAGCTTGAGAAAGGACATAGGATAGTTTTTATTACAAAAAAATTGAAAATAAAAAATAAAATGTATTCCGGACATATAGCGCCATCTATTGGTCAAACCAAAAATCTGCCGGAAGTCACTATTCCACGCGAACGAAGTCGTGGGCAGAAGCTAGTACGTAATAATTACATACGTAGGTACTACATGAATCGTATTTTTTTTTTCAGATTTTGTTAACACTGCACGTTACAGAAGCCAGCAACGATGTTTCTTCGTTTCAACTAGTAATGTTTTTTTGAACCCTGCTCATATTTTTTGGCCTCGTATTTATTAAATAATAATTAATGATATGTTGAATAAATGAACATCGTTATGTTTATTCTTTTAAATTCATTATTAAACTAAACGTAGCATTTTTTCATTTCAGCTCGCCCGCCTTTCGTTCCCTACCGTGGAAACAGTAAGTTTTGTACAGACGTTAAATTGGTTTATTATAGTTACCATAATTAAGTTATTTAAATAACAAAATAGCCATACTTACTATAACTGAACGTTGTTTTGCTATATATCTAGGACTAGTAAAAAAAGAAACTTTTAAAAAGTGCTTTTTTTAATTATACGTGCCATATTATTTTATTTCTACACGTACATTACATACATTTTTCTTCTCGTACATTATTTCTACGAATTCAGGGGTATGAAAAATTGCCAGTAGCCGATTCTTAGACCCACTGATTATTATGCGTTTAAAGGTAAAAATCAGTACGTAAAGCCGTTTCAAATGACTCAAGGTAACTGACATTGTGATACGAGAATTTTATATAAATAAGATTTTCATATTACCCATTGTATTCCAGAAACCATACAACATGCCATCGGCGAAGGACCTCGACCCTCGCCACAGCTATGCTGACGAAAAGTTCGAAAAGTTGCAGGATTATTACAACTACATGAACGGCCGTATGAAGGAGCCACACAACCCTGTCAGTATAATCGTCTTCCCTTTTCCATCTTCTCTTTCCTTCTGCCCTGTTCCCAATTTGATTTGGGGTCGGTGCTAATTGTCTTCCACATCCATTCTTCCCTGTCAATCGTCATACTAACATTACTAACACTCATATTCATGTCATCTTTCAGGCAATCCATCCATATTTTCTTACGTCTTCCTATTCCTCTCCATCCATCTACATTCATACTTAGCACACATTTTGTTGCATGCGTTATATCATCCCTCCTCATTACATGCCCATACCATGACACATTTTTACTTCTCATCTTTTCTGTAACTGGCGTTAATTTCAAACTTCCTTTAATGTAATCATTCCTCACTTTATCCATTCTTGTCACACTTGTCTTCCCTTTTCCATATCTATATGTCTTACATTTCTTCTAGCATTTCCTCATATGCCTAGCCTTTATGTCAACTATGTTGGGGTCGGCTTCAAGTCTTACTGAAAACAGCTGAGCATCTGTGCCCCATGAAGCGACGAACTTAAAGAAATCGGTATCGCGTAGCCTAGGTAACTGGGTTGAGGAGGACATAGGCAGTCGCTCCATGTAAAATTCTGGTACTCAGCTCCATCCCGTAGGACTGAAGCCCACCCCAAACATAGTTGGGAAAAGTCTAGCCAGATACCATCAAGTTTCAACATGGCTGCTCGTCCTGTACTCGTCGTTGATGAATCAGAGATTCTTCACAGAATTTTCTTAATTTCAGGCAGAAAGACGTGAAATATTGGACATCGGTGCAAAGAAACTCTATTCCTTCATCGATTCCCACATTAAGGATATGAAGAGACTTCTTTATGCCACGGACATGGCCCTCATGTCTATGGTTCTGTTGAAACTAAATAAGAAAATGGACACTTCGGAAGCGAAGATCAAGTCTACACAGGCGAAGATACCTTTCGGGTTATATACCAGTCCTGGTAAGTGTACTCAAATCAAATATCATTTATTCAAAGTAGGCTGAAAAACTGCACATTTCGAACGTCAGAATTACGTGAGACCTGCCAGTGCCAGTGCCTGTTACCTATTCATGAAATATCCAGTCTACATAACACTTTAAGTACCTATAAATAACTCATGATTTCCAGAATTTAAATGCTTGGACACGTCATACTACATCGTGTCGGCACACAACCAAGAGGACGCTCAAATGATTCTGTCCAGCGAGCGAAAACCGCATTGCTATACTTTTAGAGGTAAGATTGTAGAAACAAATGATAATCATCAAGTCTAATTCACAATTATTGAGGAAGCATTTCATCATCACCAAGGTCATGCCCACTTCCCATGTAACCTAATGCCCGCAAACGGATAAAACTTAATTTTCATAAAAGTCCGGACAGTAATAATGCGTGACATATATTTTTACTGAGAAGACTTAAAATATAAAACTGCATACATATTCAAATAGTTTTTGCCAAACTTTATATCGGCTAGGTAGGTACACTGCGCGAGCCTCTGCGTCGATCCCAGATTTTTTTATGAGCGGATGGCGAAGATGCACCACGTGTACCCATTGCTAACATCCACACACTGGTGCTCGGAATTTAATCGCAAGCCGCCATAATGTTTGGCGAGATCCATGCCAATCTCCGGAGTTTAACTTTGGAAGTACTTTACAGGAGCGTTCGCCTTCATCGGTTTCTACCACCGCCACTCGGAGACCACCTACGTGGGCCCTCATGCTGAGCAGTTCCAGGCTAAAGACCCGAGCCAGGGCCTGTACTGTCATTCAGACGACAATTGGAGCGACGCGCAGTGTATCTACAAGTATGTATAGCAGCCCCGGATCTCCAATTTTTTTAGGCGGGGCAAAAACTGAAAAATGCCGCCCCACCTACTTACTTATGTTTATTTTCACCTTTATCATTTATAATTTCAGCTATCAATATGTAGGCAGGCAGGGCCGTCTCTAGCTCACGTAGCGCCTGGGCGCAATCATCACCGAAGCGCCACCTACGTATTGAAAGATTTTGAGTAGTACATATTGATCGAAGTACTTAGAGTAGTTACAAGGAATATAAATAAGAACGTTCGAACGAAAGACACTTTTTTGGTAGGTAAAGGATTAAAAAAAATGTGCCTAAATCATTGTTGGCTCAGCCTGTTGGTCAGGTTTAAGTTATGAAAGTCGAGACAGATGAATGCAAATGCAATAAAAATTTGCGCGAGCGAAGCGAGCGCGCAAATTTTTTAATTTTGGGACACAATTATTATGCAGTTAATAAGTTTTAAAAAGCGCTGTAAAGTAACAAGCAGTCGGAAGCGCAAACTTTTTTTGTTTTTGAGGACTCCATAAATATATATTTTTGCTACATTTGACTTATAAAGGGTAAGACAACGTGGATTTGCTTATGAAGTTAGGAAGGTAATGCATGTATAATATTGCGCGAGCGAAGCGAGCGCGAAATTTTTTGAGCCCATGACACAAAAGTACCGGATTAAGTACATTGCAAAACAAGAAGTAGCCGCGAGCGTAGTGAGCGCGAACTTTTTAAAATTATTTGTTTGAAGACTCACAAATTAAACTGGGAATTATGTACAAATAAAAAGAAACCGTGATTTGAGCGAGTGCCATTTGTGTTCGTTGATTCGGTGCGTCAATAAAAATAAAATAAACAATCAGAAAAATAAAGCATAGGTACATTGACATTTAGCCGCGAGCGTAGCGAGCGAGAATTTTTTTACTTAGTTGGAGGATGTATGTGTGAAAAATAATCAAAATTATCAATCAAACATAGCGAAGGCGACTTTTTTAGAAACTTTGCTTGTCAGCATCATGATACAATGTGGAACTTCCTTATCAAACGGGTGTAATTTCATCGAAATTTTCTAGTGGTGGGGCGTCCTGCGCCGCCCCTGAGACCGAGGCGCCCGGGTTATTCGCACATCCTGCACTATAGGTTAAGACGGCCCTGTAGGTAACTATATTTTAGTAATCTGTGATGTAGGATTTAAAATAAAAATAAATATGCGATAAGCGTTCCTGGCTCATAGAAGATCGCAAATAATTTTTAATCAGTTTTAATTTGCTAAAACTTCGCCTCGTGAATGTTCGTGCAGTCGTGCAGCATGTCTCACTCCGCGCTCAGGGTATCTGTACTTGTGCTATTATTTATCCTAATTATTATTATTATTAATATTATAAATGTGAAAGTAACTCTGTCTGTCTGTCTTTCTGTCTGTCTGTCTGTCTTTTCTTCACGCCTAAACTACTTAACCGATTTGTGTGATATTTGGTACAGACATAGTTTGGAACTTGAGAAAGGACATAGGATAGTTTTTATTACAAAAAAAGTATAAAAATAAAATTTATTCCGGACATGTAGCGCCATCTATTGGTCAAACCAGAAATCTGCCGGAAGTCACTATTCCACGTGAACGAAGTCGCGGGCAAAAGCTAGTTCTAAATAAATGATGAGTTGTCCATTGGTCTGTGAAGGGTGAATTTGGCAGCTGCCCGATTTTGCCGCCCGGGGCATAGGCCCCGGCTAGCCCCCCCCTAGATCCGGGGCTGATGTATAGCATTGAATAAATGAATGAATGAAATACGTTTATTCGCGCGTGTGACACAGTGACACACAGTAAAAAGACGAATTACAATTAGAAATACAATGACTATCAATATATGTGGGAAATATGTGTCACACCCCACGTGAAACGGCCCTCGCTCAGCATAATGCTGAGACCCTATACGGGACAAAAGCCTCAGCGCTGATTTTCAGCGAGAGCCGAGCATTGCATCTTACCGATGGTTTCTCATCTTATGGTGTGCACGCCTAATGAAGTTTTTGTTCTGTATAGAGGACAAGTAAACACATAAATAAGCTAATTTATAAAATGTCGTTGGTGTGCCTTGTTTTACATAAATCTTTTGTTTCAACCTATTAACTGTTCCACTCGCGTTCTGAGTCTGACAATTGGTAGGTCCCGACTGTCATTTGAACATGTTTACAAGTAGTCAGAAGCCAGAAAGGCCAACCAGTCATACCGAAGGGGTTTTGAGTTGCCCAGGTATCTGGGTTGAAGAGGTCAGATAGGAAGTCGCTACAGGGTCCGTTCAGACAGACCGGCTTGGAGAGCAGAGCAAATTCTTAAGACGTTGAAAATTGAGTACTTAGTATTTGAAGTAAGGTTTATTTTTGCATGCGCACTGCTTTTGTCATTGAGAATGCTCGAATGCGCTCAGTGGGAAATAATAAGAGGAGCCCACCGGCTCCGATCGTGTATTTTTTCTTGGCGTTTGGCTCCGTTTGTATGCACTTTAATGCTCGCGCAGCCGATCGGCTCCGGTCTGTGTGAAAAGAAAAATGAGCGCCGATGCTCTCCGACTCGGTCTATTTGAACGGACCCACATGTGGCATACTGGTATTCAGCTGCAACCCGTTAGACTGGAAGCCCAACATAAGTATTAGGTGATGTAGGTACATGCATTTAAATAACCTCTCATCTGTCTAGCCTTGTCCATACTGTGTTGGGGTCGGCTTTCAGTCTAACCGAATGCAGCTGCTGGCTATCTACAAACCTAATCAAACCTACCTTCTTCCTCAGGATCAACCCACGCGAAGAGTTCCCAGAATCAGTGGAGTACGAGCCCAAGATCTCGTACTTCTGCGGGCCATACCGCTACTTCATACCGGCGACGACTGATGTTCGCTGTATATTCTCCATATTTTCCATGAATTTCGTCTTCAGATTCGGTTATGATGGCGTGACTTATAAGAGCTCTGATCTGTCTTTTGTGAGTAGCTTTTGATTTTTAAATAATGTCAGGACACCTTTCCACACACGGTCGGTTAGCCCCATGCTAAGTTATTAATTAACTTGTGTTATGGGCGCTAACACAACTGATAAACTACATATAGCTACACATATACCTACATATTTCATTGGTTTAATATTTACAACACATTAATATTTAATATTTAAAACTAAGAATCAAAATATTCATCCGCATCGCTGTCAGCTGGCATCGTGCCCAAAAGGCTGGCTGCATTGCCACGCTGGATGGCAATGCATATCCTTTGGCCGAAGTATAGGCCAGCCCTTTGGTCACGAGTGGGCTCCACTAATCGCTTACTGATTTCGCGAAAGAGTCTGTGGGCACTTGGGCCCTATGGTCCCAAGGTTTCAACCCCAAACGGCTCAAAAATGCAATTGCCGGTGAGGTTTACATATTTGTGCCGTTTGAGGTTTTCCGCGGCTGCAGCAGCTGCACCGACACAGCTCGCCGTACTGGGAAGGTGGGAAGGTGCAAGGGTGTCGACGCAGGTTGCGTCCCACACCAAAGACCTTCCCATCTTCCAAGGCATTATAGACATCCCGTCTGGTCTCTTGCCATCGTCGCGTGCTAAGCCTCTGGGTTCTAAAATGGCTGGCACTCCGGCGGTGACAAGAGCACGACGGATAATGTCATTTATGCTGGCGTGCCGTGCCATGCGACCAGCACTTTTGCTACAGGAAAGACCAAGGTGCCCAAGGCGGTCCACAGATTCGCCGCACTGACAGCGATGCGGAGCCCCAGTGGGAGCGCCGAGGCGTAGGCATGTAGCGAGCCGGAATGTTGTGTCGCCCAGCATGGTCCCAACGCTGGGTGACGGCAGTGCGTGAAGCCATAGCCCTGACTCCCACTCTCCCACAGCCAGTAGGCGGGCACGCTCAGCAGTATTGACTGATGTTTCAATTAGTTTATTTCTCGTCAATCTGCAGAGCGGCTCGTCCCACTGTCTCTGGGAAGCCGGGTTGTCAGGGAAGGCTGTATTTGGGCAAGCCACTTTCCAGGCGTTCATGCCATCAGTCAGATACGGCACCTCAGAATCGACCAGTGAAGGGGCTAAAATTTTGCTGGTCAACTCCTTGGTGCCGCAGACCGAGGATAGGAACGCCGGTAGGCTTAAACTGGAAATTTTGCGGATGCCGAGGCCACCGAATCTGATCGGAAGGGTGGCTTGAAGCCACGCTCGGTCGTCCAAAGCCAAATTAAAAACAGATGTAAGAGTAGTACGGATAATTTGGTCAATTCTGTCTAAAAGATGTGGCTGCTTCCATAAGGGAGAGGAGCGAAGGTTGTATATAAATTTTGGGCCAAAACAACAGTATTTTACTAAGGTAAAAGCCGAATGAAGATTAATTTTAAAAAGTCTATCCGAAATGTCATTAAAATTTGAAATTTTGTTATCTATGAATGTTGTGAAACTTTCTTCCAAAATAGGTGAACCTAGGAGGTGCAATGAAGTTTCGTCCAGAATTTTAATTTGAGGTGCTATGACATTAAATTTTGATATGACTGTCTGTCTGTCCGGTATGTCAGGAACAAAAATTTCACATTTTGATAAATTTTGGTCCAGTCCAATCGAATGAAATTTTTCTTTTAGGAATATGAGATCTTGGTAAACAGTTTCTCTGTCTCCTACATATTTATAAATACATATTATAACACCTAGACCACGGCCAACAAGCATGCTCATCACACAAATGTCGACCGAACCGGGAATCGAACCCGGGACCTCAGGTTCGGCAGTCCGGCATGGTGACCATTGCGCCATCGAGGTTTTTAATTATTAACAAGTTGTTTTCCTGCGGCCCGTGGAAACTACTGCCCATACCGAGATAAAATAGAGCCTATGTTACTCGGGGATAGTACCTATAGCATTCCAACGGTGAAAGAATGCTTCAAATCCGTTCAGTACTTTCGGAACCGTTTGGGTACAAAAAAATGTTACACGTTCAGTTTGGATGACAATAACTATCTAGAGGTATATCCAACATGGCAAAATTTTAATAGGTCTATTCCTACAATATTGATAACAAATGAAATGGCTTGCTAATTATATAATTCTAATTAAAAAAAAATAACGTCATTCTAAATCCAAAATGGATACCCATACCCAAGATGGACGAATTGAAAATTCAAGATTATTTCCTAATGTTAATGTTTGACTTCAGATGTACCAAAACGGGCAAGTGTTCTACACGGACGAGCCATGGGCGGGCATGTCGTGTTGGAACTGGGCGTGCAAATGGCGCCACAATCAGAACCAGCGATCCAACGAGTTCTTTATTAACTAATTGTTTGCAATAAATATAATATTTAATATTTTATTTAGTTTCATTTTCTTTCACGCGTAGCTGCTTATAGTGAGGTGGGTAATGGGTGGGTAAGCCAATGACGGATTAAAGGTGAAGTAATCTTGAAGAAATCTGGATTATAGTCTGAAATCACCAACCCACAGTGAGCAAGCGCGCTCAAAAATGATCTGCGTGAGATGAGGCCTGTGCCCAACGTTTGGGATATCCCAAACGTTTATATAACGTGAAGAATGGGATTGGAAATCGCGACAGCTGTATTTACCTCTCGCTCATACACTATAGCACATGAGCGAGAGTTGAATACAGCTGTCGCCATTTCCAGTCCCATTCTTTATTTGAACGAGTAGTATATACGTTTATATATATAAAGGCTGATGATGATGAATTCTTCCAAGCTTTGTCACTGTCCCTGAATTTAGAAATTTCCAAAGGATTTTACTGATCCATGTAAAAAACTGTTACACTGGCCACGTCATCAAAATCTTGTCATTGAACATCCTTGGTAGTCGTTACGGGAAGTCAGAAGTTAGTAACTCTAACACCAGTCTTACCAAGGGGTATTGGGTTGCCCGGGTAACTGGGTTGAGGAGGTCAGACAGGCAGTCGCTCTTTGTAAAACACTAGTACTCTGCCGCCTACCCTTGACTAACTTCGTAGCGGCAAAAAGCGTTCAATTGACAAGACCTGAAAAGGGTTAACCCAGAAATAAAAACACCAATATTAAAAAAAAAAACATTATTTACTAACAACATAACAGATTAGAATACCACAACTGTAACATCCTATTTTACATCTATATACATAAAAATAATGCATCGTAGGTTGCATTGCACCAAAATTAGAAATATGTTACAAAAAAAAAAACATGTTTTATAAAAATTATTTCTTATGTCTTGTACACGGGTTGTTTTCCTTTCCTTCTGAGCTCTGGCGTTATATTTCACCCTAGGAACAGATTTTTATTACGTTTAGTGAGGTTTTCAGGAATTTTGGTTAGAGCATTTAACTTCAGGACAAGTAGAAAATTCATAAATGCCTCTGTATATTCTCCATGTAATATATTACAGGCTTAAGGTGAGTATAGACTACAACATTTACTTGTATCAGAACAACGAGCCGCTCCATGATTTGTTCTAGTGTATCATCCTTTTACGAACTAAACGTCGAGCACGCTTGCCTCTTTGTTACAAACCAACAATTAGTTAAGTTTCGTCGAGCGTGTTGGTGTAACATTTCGTCGAGCCACGACCCTAAACGCAGCACACGCAACTTGTAGGTCCAACATTTCAAAAAAGAATGAACGCAATGTAGAGGTACAACGATATGTTGGTAAATGCACACTCGCTGAGAGCATTTACCCGTAACAAAACGCCGAGCATTCGCCAGAACGTTACATTACTTGGAAATGCTCCAGAAATGTTGTAGTCTATATAGTTATCGGCACGAATCTTGAGCTCTGACCTACATCTGCGCAGAAGTGATTTATTAGCAAAGAACCAATCCCGAGTGACGGCTATGACGCGATGCACTGCGGGCCAATCACCGCTTTAGCCCGCCCCCGCGCCTCACTTCATACCACAAAAGGCACCCAATAAATTACTTCTGCGCAAGTGAAGGTCAGAACTCAAGATTCGTGCCGGTAACTATACTCACCTTTAGCTTTTCTTGGCAATCATCAAATGACCCTTCCCGCTTTGAGTGATCTTTGACAGCACGGTACGGCAAAGCATTTCTAGGTGACGAATAAAAATATACCTTAATGTTATGGCGATAAAGCTGAAATTTCCATATTAACTGTCGTTAGTACATTGCCACGATTTTTGTGTATGTTTCAGACTACTCGTCCTGAGATGAAATGGTCTGAAGTAAAAATGCCGCTTCTCTTGTATAGGAACTCTATCTAAAGTTATTTAAACCTATAGTATAGTTATCGGCACGGATATTGGGCTCTCGGCGGAAGAGTGGGGATCGCTTTGCGCACTGTACACATAAGGCAATAAACCAATAAATCGCTTCTGCGCAGGTGAAGGTCAGGGCTCAATATCCGTGCCGATAACTATACTCTCTCTTACTGACAGTGAATATAAGGATTTTCTTCAGTTAGAGGTTAACTTCAGTCTATAAACAAGAGAATCGGTTACTTTGACTGGCCAATCACCCATACCTATTGATACCCATATAAAACGTATTTCTTCAAACTTTGGCATTATGGACGTTAACTTGTTAAATATACTTAAAGATATTTTTTACTTGACAAGAAATAAAGAATTTATTGTATGATTTCAAATGTGCGCAAGTTTGCGCAAAACTTAATGGCGGCTTTGAACATTGCGCAATTCGTTGCGCAGAAAACATTTTTAGGTATCCACATGGACGTAACTGTGGTCGGAAGTTAGTAATAAGCCGACATTACGTTTGGCGAGAACTCAATTTAGTACTAGACTGAAACATTACGTTACAATATCAAACACAAATATATATTTTTTTGTTTTGATACTATTTGTCAAATTGATATTATGTCTCTTTCACTTGTATTTTTTTAAAGAGGCAAGATCAAAATAGTAACGTTTTAGAGATGTTTTTTTTTAGACTATTTATGAAGCATGTTATGTATCAGTATATTTTTTACTTTAATGGCACCTATATTATACTTAATAATCTTTCAATAAGATTTTTTTTATATTAAATGAATATTATTTAATGATTGAAGGATCCACCAAACAATGCGTCTTATTCGTCTCAAAAAAGTTAAACCTAGGTTAATTTCTGAACGTCAAAATGTTAACGCTTTTTAAATAGGCAGTGTAATTCATCAGCCACTTGCACTACTGCAGATATTAATAACTGGGACGCGATTCTACTAATTTTACTTAAGCGACATACGATTAACATCCGATTGAGATCCAATCACGACTCAATTACGATTGAAGCGTATGTGGCATTCCGCTATTTTTTCTTTTAAATAAACGTTTTTATCCGTTTCTGTGATTCAATAATGAATCATATTGTCTGCAAACTATTTAAGATTGCAATATGATTGTAGAGCAAACTCCGCATAGACCAAATGGCAGACCAATCGAATCTCATTGGAATACGATTGGTCTTATATTAGTAGCAGAACGCCCGCTAAGGTTAAAACTGCTTTTAACCTTAGCGCGATTCAATTTCTACTCAATTTTGACATTATTAACTTACCAGAATCGGGCCCCAGATATATCCATTGTTTTGCAATTGGTGACTGAATTTTGAATTTTGACGCATCGAATGTTTTTTTTTTAATTCTAAGCACCCGCTATGAGTTGCAATTAAGTAACACATAATCAAGCAATTTTATATAATAAATTACTGGTTAAAAAACTAGGATATCGCTTCAAAAGCATTATTTTATACAACTTTATCTAAATGTATTTTATAATTGCATCAAGTAACATTTTAAATGTATATTCTGACTAAATTAATTACTAACTAAAATATCAGTGCTGTTTCTACATGGATTTGTTTATCTAAAGTATATATTTATACATATACAATACATAAATATAATAAAAAAATACAAGACTGTGAACCCATAAAAGGATTTTTTTTTACATTATACATACTTATAAGAAATTTCCCATACCAAAATCATTTTAAGAAATACATATTTTATTGTCTACAAAATATACATAAAAATAAATAACAATAAATAACAATTTGTAGTCGTAAAACTACATTCGGAAGACTATATAGACAAAACTAATAAATGATTATTTCCTTTTTTAAGATTTCTAAACATTTTGAAAATATTAATACATGTATATCGGGTGTGTCGTACCTAATCCCATTAAATCCTATCACGTATATTTTATGATATTCTATGGCGAATTGTAAAAAAATAACCAAATTCATTTAGTGGTTTAACCACAGGAGTCAATTTTCGTTTTTATAATTTACAACATCATGACATGTGTAAAGCAGAGATAAAGTTAGGAGTATCGAATGTTTTGATCAGTTGACAGCTGTCAGTTTTCAAGGAAGAATTTCAGTTGTTTGTAATGACTGACTTTTATATGGTGTTCTGTATTTTTCTTTGTCTTAATCGACATATATTAACCAGTATATTAACGCATTTCATTTAATGTGATTGTGAACGACACACCCGATATATTATCCAATTATGTATTTAGTGATTTCAATATTTGTTATTGACAAGTTTTGCTAATGCTTAGCAACGTAAGACTATGACAATCTCTTTGGTTCGTTTGTGCTATGAATGAGCTGTATATATTGAACTATATTAAATACAAACAAGCTACTGTATGATACGGTATCAAAAAACGAATACTTACATACATATAAAAATTTTAATTTCGAAAAAGAAAAAAAAAAACAAACTTGTTTTGCATAAAATATTTTTTTTTAATCTTATTTTGAATATTAATCCTTTGTTACTTTAAATAAAAGCTGTTTTCATATTATGCCGAATTTTTAACTACACCCCATACTACGTCCACTTTTCTATATTTTCAAGCCTACAACTACATTTCACCACGACTTTACACTCGTAAGTCGCTTCCGTAAAATTTACGTAAGTAACTTCCCTAAGTTCTCATTTGGCGGACGTTACGGATAGTCAGAAGTCAGACAGTCTGACAACCAGTAATACCCTTCGTATTGGGTTGTCTGGGTAACTGGTACTCAGCTGCATCCGGTTAGACTGGAAGCTGACCCCAACATAGTTGGGAAAAAGCTAACCAAAATGAAATGATGATGATCTTCGATAAGTTGTAACTTACGACGCACGGCAGTTTACATTTGTTTTATCGTAAGTTATTTACGTGCGTAAAACTTACCAGTGTAAAGGCGGCCTAACTTATCTATCCGTATTTTCAATTGCACACTACTAACGTGTTCTTATTTAAAATTTTTTAGACTTACAGACGTTATGTATTGAACATTCTCTTTCTCAAACGTACGTTAATATTATTTAATCATAAAGCCAATATTTTGTCTACAGTGAATATGAAAGAAAAATTTTTTTTTTTTTTTTTTTAGAAAAAGGAACGTTTCCACCATAATCCACGAAATGTTTATATTGAAAATTATTTCAGCTAATTGCTTGGAGTCGATAAAGACAAAAATATATTTTTCAAACTCATATTTAGCGCTTAATATAATAATTTAGCATTGGTGGAAACTCACTTTTTATGTTAAATGGACCGAATGTTTTTTTTCTTCTTATAATATTAAATAGTAGGTAGGTACGTCATAAAATTATCCCAATTTATACATTTATTTTATTTCTAAATATATTTTTTTGAACACCTAACCTAATAGTAATAATTTTCTTAAATATTATTATCTTATGAATTTTTATCCCACAGGTTCTATAGTCATAGAATCGAGACGACATTTTTTATCGATTCGAAGCTTTCCAATCGTTAATCGATACAAAAGCATTACTGCAGTTGGGTTAAGAGTTAAACCAAGCAGCAATCGAATTATATATCATGGAGAATAAAATGAATAGCGGAGATGTCATAACGCAATATCTCCTAAGAAAGTAGCGCGCCAAAATGCGGGTGTTCGGGGGAAGAATAACGTTACCAGCTCCACCTTTACACGCCACAACAATAAAGAAGAACCTTTGACAGATTGGTTTTCATTTGACAAGGAAACTAAGGGCGTAGTTGGTTCTAGTAAATGATCACGCCTACCGTGACCTACAAGGAGGCACTTGACCTACCTTCCTTATGACATCTCCGCTATCTTTCCTTCCTCCGTGAATTTTGTCGATACAAGATATCGAGTTATTAAGCCCACAAGAAGAGCATTATTAAAAAGTTAAAGAAGTTTGTGTCTCAAAATTATTTCTGCGTAGAAAATCCTAGTAAAATAACTATACCCCTCTGAAGTTAGACATGTATGAGCATGCGCAGTAGTGTTTTGTTTTTACATTTTGTCTGACGTGAAGTCACTAGTAGCTAACTTCGGAGCGGCAAACATATTTGACGAAAAGTGTAACAGAACAGATCGACAGATACGACCACAGATAGTAAAGAAATGTAGGTAACGCAAGTAGTTTTAAATAAAAAACTATATTGAAAATATAGTTTAAATATTGTAGCAAAATAAAAATGTTCGAAAATAATTATTTGTTTTGTTTATCCAAAATTCATTTTAATTTTTAAGTTAATTTAAATTCATATTTAAATGAAAAGGTAATGCATTTAATGTATAATATAATATACGTGTAAAGTATTTAATGACCGCTGTGTAATTTCATTGTGCCAACCACAAATTGACACTATATTGTAGATATATAGATTTTCATAGTAATTGTATTATACAGGAAAATCCTTCATTTCTAGAATCAAAAAGTGATTTGAATGCTAACTTCAGAAATGCAAAGTTAACTAACTTTACACATGTAAGTTGCTTCCGTAAAAATTACGTAACTTCCGAAGTTGTAAGAAGTTCTAAGAGATTACTGTAAGCGACTTACGTATTAATCGTAAGCTACTTACGTGAGCTTAGTTCACAAGTGAGGCCGGCCATAGGGTCCGTTCAGACAGACCGGCTCGGAGAGCAGAGCAAATTCTTAACACGTTGAAAATTGAGTACTAAAACCCGTCCCGCTCGACGCGACGCGACGCGACGCTCTGTGTGGCGTCGTCCATAATATCTAGTACATTACAACTGCTCACCGTCGCGTCGCCGTCCCGTCCCGTCGCGCCGCGCCCGCTGTGTGCAGAGACCTTTAGTATTCGAAGTAAGGTTTATTTTTGCATGCGCACTGCTTTTGTCATTGAGAATGCTCGAATGCGCTCGGTGTGAAATAACAAGAGGAGCCGACCGGCTCCGATCGTGTATTTTTTCTTGACGTTTGGCTCCGTTTGCATGCTCTTTAATGCTCGCGCAGCCGATCGGCTCCGGTCTGTGTGAAAAGAAAAATGCGCGCCGATGCTCTCCGACCCGGTCTATCTGAACGGACCCTTAGGTTACATTTAGACTACTATGAAGTCACTTGTAGCCAACTTCACAGCGGCAAACTTATTTGTTCGCTTTAAAAACGTCTTGCGTTACCTAGATATTCAGACAAAATAGTAGAACGGGTACAAATAGCGCCACCACCCACCATTTTTGGGTTCCTCTTCATCGCCTTTGATGCTGTCAGTGTCCGTAGTTACCGAGTGTGTTTCCTGAAAAATATATAGTAAATATACTGTTACAGCCCTTTTATCGTCCCACTGCTGGGCACAGGCCTCCTCTCACACGGAGAAGGATTGAGCATTAATCACCACGCTTGCTCAATGCGGGTTAGTGATTTCAGACTTTATAGTCCAGGTTTCCTCAAGATGTTTTCCTTTACCTTTTTTATCAGCCATTGGTGTCCAAGATATACTTAGAAAGTACATACAAACTTAGAAAAGTTGCATTGGTACTGTAACGTAGTTAGAAACTCTTTCATTTGTAAGGTTTTATTCGTCACAAATTAATACTGACCGGGCAATCATTTTAAATGTATTCGATTTGTTCCTTAGAAATAAGTTTTTATATTGAAGTGTGTCACTTCACCCCTCGAGCCCAAACAATAAACGCAAAGCTGAAGTTATTTTGCAATCTTTTAATTAAATATCCTGAGATCCCCGGTTCCTAGCGCGCCACGCGCTACAATTTGGTGGAGGCGCCGTCGCCGAAGCCCCTAAAAATACAAAGTACTAAGTTTTAGATCACGCGAAAAAAATTGGCTTGGTGACAGATATTGAAGAAAAAGCGGAGGTGTCGAGTCGAGAAGGGTAACGTATACTACGCGACGGAGCCAGCGATCTACAGACAAGCTAAGTAAAATAATTTCATTATAACGATGGCGCAAACCATACAGTTTTTCACTGGTACAGATGACGTGAATTTCGATGAATTTTTGGTACAATTTAAACTAATTGCCGCAATCAATAAATGGGCGGAAAATGATCTCGCATTAATATTAGGCGCATATTTGCAAGGGCCTGCATTGTCCTTCTTTAAAAATCTATACACAGAAGGCATTGCTTTCAAGACTATTTGTGACAAAATAAAGGAAGAATTTCCATCCATAACTAATTACGTAGAGAAATTCTATAGTTCTCGGCAAAATAAAGACGAGGACCTTATAATGTTTTATTATCGATTAAACGATTTGAGTATGAAGGCCCACATAAATGACGAAAGCATTTTCATAAAGACATATCTAAAGGGGCTGACAAACGAAAATTTACAAAAGCTGGGAACGCGTGTATATAATTCGAAGGCAGAGTTGAGAATGACATTGATACAAATAAAAGAACTATTTGGTCAAGATCAGAAATCGTCAATAAATTTGCCCATTCAACCCCCACGAGGGATTTTGTCGAAAGTAAGATTCGACCACCCCTTCGAAATTACGAGATCACCATCCACATCGACACCGAGGGCGCAGAGTCCAACACCATCACCATCAACCTCGACACCCCGACCAATGGAACCACGAAATACGGAAACTTTTCATACGCCTAGATACAACTTGAGACCTAGATTTAGATTCACAAATGCGAACAGCAATAACGCTCGGTTCTTTTCTAGCCCAAGAAGGAATGATGATAACCCAAACTACCAAGGACGCAGACATTAGAAAAAGAGAAAATGACAGGGGAGTTGCGAGCTGCGTCCGAAGAAAATAAACTCCCAGATGAAAACAATAAAACTGGTCAGTCTGTTCCTTTAATAAACATTTCCATCAGCCGTCAAAACATTCTTGCGCTGATAGACACTGGAGCTTCAATCTCCTGCATGTCTGAACAGCTGGCATTAAAATTAAACATTAATTTCACTCATGACGAAACGAGGTATTGTATCAAGTCCATCTCCGGCTCTTGTTTGAAGATTGTTGGATCCGCTATGGTCAATATAATATTGGATTCATATCTCTTCAAGAACGAACTCATCATCATTAAAGACATAAGTCAAGATGTGATACTCGGTCAAGACTTTCTATATAAGAATAAAGCATTGATAGACTTTAGTAACGAACGCTTAGTTGTAATGAATCGCATATATGTTCCGTTTCACAAAGTCTCCCAAGATATGGCTTCAGAATCAAATACATTAGTTTATTGTCATCATAATGCCATAATGACATCAGGTAGTTTGAAAACATTGTCAAAATCAGACTATATTTATTTTTCAGAAAAGATTAGGGATAATGACGATTATGTGTTAGGTTCTGATTATGTTTCACATTCCATGAGAACGCAAGATGATAAGTCTTTAATAGACACTATTAACATAAACCCAGACCTGCGTGTTGAAGAAAAAATAGAATTGAAGAATTTGTTCCTTTCATATAGAAAATGTTTTGCTTTTTCCACATCAGAGTTAGGAAATTGTGACTTAGTAAATATTGAAATAAAAACTACTGACGAAATACCGGTTCACCGACCTCCTTATAGGGTTTCGCCGAAACAATTAGAGATTATAAACACACAAGTAGATGAAATGTTAAAAAATGGGGTTATTAGAGAGTCAAAAAGTGCCTATGCATCACCCGTGGTATTAGTACAAAAACCCGATCACACATGGAGATTTTGCATCGATTACCGAAAATTAAATAAAAAAGTTATAACAGATAGTTATCCACTACCGATAATTGAAGATATTGTTATTTATTTGTCGGGAGCAAAATTTTTTGCAGATTTAGATTTAAATTCAGGATATTGGCAGCAAAAGCTATCTGAAAAAGATAAACACAAGACTGCTTTTGTAACGCCTTCCGGATTATATGAATTCAATGTATTAAAAAAGCAAAAAGCAGTGTGACTTTTAAGGTGAAATTAAAAGAATTTCTACTACTGCATCAAAAACGATATGAAAATGTCTGTATAACCTCTTCTCCCATATAACCTTTACAGGCTTCGTATGGCTGCTGTTTGTTGTGGCTTATATTGTCTTATTTTTGTCCTTTCTGCACGTGTAAAACTATAAAACACTAGGTACACTCACACTCACTGACACACACACTAATCATTATATAATAATATCTATGATATGTATTTACTAACTATTATTAATCTTGGAATAAGGAGTGAATTTTAAGACGGTATCGGTAGCAGTAGATTTTAATAATTTCGAGCGTACGACACTCGTGGGTTGCAGCTGAAAACCAGCGTCGGGTGGCCAGTACTGTTGTACAGTGTGGTCACTTGACAATATGCTGAGCTGTGACCTTGTTGGCACAATTTTTATTATTATATTTTTAAATGTTGAGCCTATTTTATTATTATTTTTTATTTATTTTTTATCTGAATTGTTTTCGGTGATACTTTTATTTTACTGTTAATTTATGTTATATACTGTGTATGTATTGTGCCAATAAAAATATTTTTCTTTCTTTCTTTCTTTCTTTCTACCATTTGGACTTAAAACAAGTCAGGCCATATTTCAGAGGACGATGGATAAAGTCTTAGCGGGAATTAAATATAAAAATGCTATTTGTTATGTTGATAATATCCTGATCTGGGGTAAAAATTTTGTCGAGTTCAAAACTGCAATCACAGACGTATTAGAACGACTTAAAAGAGCGAATCTTACGTTAAAACCTAATAAATGTAGCTTTGGTTATAATGTTGTAAGCGTATTAGGTCATGAGATATCGGGAGTAGGGATTAGGCCTGATAAGAAAAAGTTGCAGGCATTGATGTCGGTAAAACCACCGGTTAATACGAAACAAGTCAAATCTATCTTAGGATTATTTTCATATTATCGTAAATTTATTAACCATTTTGCTGACATAGTTCTTCCATTAACCAAATTATTAAAGAAAGGTGTCAAATTTAGTTGGACGCAGGAGCATCAAGAAGCTTTCGACACCATCATAAAATATATGTCCAACCCACCGATTTTGAAGTTTTATTCAGTTAATAAAGATATCTTGACTCGCCTTTATGTAGATGCAAGTGGAGAGGCGTTGGGCTGCTGTTTGATGCAAGGTAAGGAAGTTATGCATCCAGTGGCATATGCTTCGAGGAAATTGAGTGAGAGTGAAAGAAAATATTCTACAACTGAGAAAGAATGTTTGGCGTTAGTATGGGCTCTGAACTATTTCAAACATTTCCTATGGGGAATGAAATTTCAGGTGATGACAGATCATAAGGCGTTGTGTTGGCTGAGAGATAGAAAGGATATGAACGGAAGATTGGCGAGATGGTCTTTGTGTATTCAATCGTATGAGTTTGATATTGTTCATTGTGCAGGGAGAGAGAATGTAATTGCGGATTTTTTGAGTAGGAATCCATTAAGTCAGGAGGATAACGGTAAAGAAACGATAGGTGATATGCAAGAAGATGGTATGCACTTATATAAGATAGAGGTAGTCAGATTGAAAGACGAGCAAAGGCAGGATAGCTTCTGTGGGCAAATTTCAGATAAAATCAGTGAGAATGATGGACGAGAGTATAAGAGCTTCAGATTTGTCAATGATGTGCTATGCAAGAAAGCGAGGAGATTTAATGAAATAAAGAATTTGATTGTGGTACCGAAACAAATATTACCAAGTATACTACAAGAATTACATGACGACCCATGGTCAGGGGGACATTTAGGACTAGCAAAGACTTTGACGAAATTTTGCACTAAATATTTTATAAAAGATGCGGAAAAGGAGGTTGAAAGATATGTTAAGAGTTGCATGGTTTGTCAGGAACGAAAGAAGGTGAAAGGTGTTGCACAATTACAACCAGTAGTGGTAAACCATTTGATGGAAAAGATAGGTATAGACATACTAGGTCCTTTTAGAAAGTCGAGGAATGGTAATAGATTTGTGATTGTAGCTGTGGAATATGTTTCTAAATATGCGATATGTAAGGCAGTTCCTAGAGCGACAGCGCAGAGTGTGAGTGAGTTTCTGATTGAAGAAATATTTTGTCGACTAGGAGGCGTGAAAGAAGTTATTTCGGATAGGGGTTCGGTTTTTACGTCACATTTAGTCAGAGACACTATTAATTATTTTGGAGCAAAGTCATGTTTTACGACAGCTTTTCACCCAGCCTCTAATGGTTTAGTTGAGAGATTTAATAGATCCTTAACACAAATGTTATCAATGTATGTTTCTGGGGATCAGCGTAGTTGGTGTTATTATATACCGTTAGTTTGTTATGCGTACAACACTAGTAAGCATGCTAGTACTAAAATATCGCCCTATATGATTATGTACGCTAAAGAACCATTATTTCAGACAGATATAAGAGTGAATGATGGTAGGAGTAGTGAGGTTGATTTTAGTAGAAGACATGATATACATAATATGTTATGCCGGAAAGCCTTGAATAATATTAGGAAAGCTCAATTAAAACAGAAAATATTATATGATAGGAAGGCAAAGACTAGGCGTTTTAGTCCAAATCAACTGGTGATGGTTTTTACACCTAGGCGCATTGGTAATAGAAGTATGAAATTGTGTCGATTATATAAAGGTCCATATGAGATTGTTCGACAAATTTCTGATGTTAATTATGTAATTAGAAAGTTAAATAATAGGAGATTTAGAGATATAGTTCATGTAAATAGATTAAAACCATTTAATGCTAGGTTGTAAATAATTATCTTGGTTATTATAGTATGGTTTTTCTTAAATTTATTTTATTATTACATGTTACCTGGAACGAGTTGTACGAGCATTGCCGGTGAAGGGATAAGATAGTGAGCTAATCCATCTTCGTGAGAAGATGATGTCCACGGCAGAATTGCTTCATCTTCAATACGAAGGAAGATGAAGATAACCAATGTGGTCAAGCTTGTGTTATTTTTATAAGTTTTTTAACATTGCTCTGTAAATCTGATCCCAAAATTATTATTTGATTTGGTTTAGAAAAATATTTGGATGCTGAATTGAGGTTGAGATCAACTTCGCAATAAGGGGCATAGCCTCGCGGGGAGTGTTTGCTTGACACAATGGTTTCTGCCGAAGATTGATGATCCCTATATTTCATTTATTTATTATTTAATATTCCAAAATTTTTAAAAATAATTATTGGATAAGATGTTCGATTGTATTCACCTAGGTGAGAAACTTTGATAACGGTGACTTATCCCTTCATCTGACACGTTAGCGTCCGGCAAGGTTGTAAGTTGTCAATACAGAGTTTGTCTTCGTTTGAAAGGTAATCCCTTCAGGACGGGTGTTCACTTTGAATATCCTTTGCTATTAGAAGCACGTTTCGGGGCTTTTTGCGTGGTTTTGCCACGAAAAAGTTCACGATAACTTGTGTTTCAAAGTGCAATATGGCACAGATTAAATAACCCATACACAGGTTATTGTAAGCTATCCCGTTGTGAGGGACGTGTTTTTAATTTCCACGCATAGGTAATTGTCAGTTAGAGTTAGGTAGGGACATTTAATATGATTGCCGGCCTAGAGCTGTGCTTTTGTGATAAAGTTTCAACTTTATCCTAAGGGCGTAGCTCGTGTAACGTAGTTAGAAACTCTTTCATTTGTAAGGTTTTATTCGTCACAAATTAATACTGACCGGGCAATCATTTTAAATGTATTCGATTTGTTCCTTAGAAATAAGTTTTTATATTGAAGTGTGTCACTTCACCCCTCGAGCCCAAACAATAAACGCAAAGCTGAAGTTATTTTGCAATCTTTTAATTAAATATCCTGAGATCCCCGGTTCCTAGCGCGCCACGCGCTACAGTACTTGCCTAACCTGGAATCGAACCCGCGCCCTCATACTCGAGAGGATGGTTCTTTACCCACTAGGCCACCACGACTTTTATAGTAAACTAGCTTTTGCCCGCGGCTTCGCTCCCGTCAACTGACTTCTCTACTTTACCCTATTTTTTTTTCATAAGAACCTTCTCCTGACAATAACAAACACAACAAAAAAAGAATTATCCAAATTGGTCCAGGCGTTGTTGAGTTATGCGCTTACCAACACATTTTGCGATTCATTTTTATATTATAGATATAAAGTATCAATATTAATGATAATCAGAGGTTTTTTTTTTAAGAATAAGAAATCATCCTCCGAGCCTTTTCCCAACTATGTTGGGGTCGGCTTCCAGTCTAACTGGATGCAGCTGAGTACCAGTGCTTTACAAGAAGCGACTACCTATCTGACCTCCTCAACCCAGTTACCCGGGCAACCCGATACCCTTTAGTTAGACTGGTGTCCGACTTACTGGCTTCTGACTACCCGTAACGACTGCCAAGGATGTTCAATGACAGCAAAAAGAAAATATAAAATCAAAAGACATAAAACCAACTTCAATTATATACCTAAAACCTTCTCCTGAGTCTAACAAATACTATTCTGAAAACCGCATCAAAATCGGTACAGCTAAACGTTGTCGTAATGGATAGTCAGACGCCAGAAAGTCTGATAGTATTATTAAGGGGTATCGCGTTGCCTAGGTAACTGGATTGAGAAGACTAGATAGGCAGTCGTCAAGAAAGATTCTATTTTTTTTGTTTAATTTATGGTAAATCGTCAAATCCCCCCCCCTCCTCCTCAAATGCACCCTCGCTGTGGGTGCAACGGAGGGAGCGTCAGACTCTTACTTACTTACTGACTAAACCCTCCATGATCCTTCTTAAGCCCTTCATGTGCCCGGCAGATCTTGGCCCCGCTGAACCCTTTGTCCGTCAAGCCTGATAATCAGACTTAACAGGGGGTTAGGCGATTATCACACGGTACCGCGCACCGCCGCGGAGCGCGGTGGCGCTCGAACAAAAGAGCACCGCTCGAACGCGCGGTCAGGCGGTGTACGTGTGTTAGGCATCAACGGATTTGATACAGGTCAATGCGACATGACATCCGCTTCACCGCCTACCGCGGCGGTGCGCGGTGCCGTGTGTTAATCGCCTTAGGCTGCGGTTCCACTGAGGCGGAGACGAGCGGAGCTACGAGGAGACGTGTGGGAATCAACCAATCACATTACATGAAAATGACGAGATGTGGATTTCATTGTCTCCGCCTCAGTGGAACCGCAGCCTTACGCGGGCAAGACAGGCAGTCGCTCTATGTGAAGAATGGTGCATCCGGTAACACTGGAAACCGATCCTTGGTCTAAAAAAAACATTCTGTCAAGAGATTTTGACTTACATTCTTGTTTTTAATCTCAGCCTCCACGGCTTTCTCCTCAGTGACCTTGGCAGACAGCTGGGTGACCTTGACCTCTGGCGGATGCGGCAAGGTCGCGATGACCTCGGTCTGGGTAGCCTGGTCGCGGGTGTTCTCGCGTTCCATATCAGGACCCGTTTGGGATGACTGACAAACAAAAAAATTGTAGGATATTTTTATTAGTTAGAAACGAGAGAAATATGGTTAAGTTTCTAGAATTATTTGTCTAGATTCCACTAGCGGTATCTGCCGTGTTTAAAATCAAAAAGTATTTCATCAAAGTAGACTGAAAAACAGCACTTTTCGTACGTCAAAATTAGGTAGGCACATGAGATGGCTCGAGGAACTATGTTCCCGCAAATGTATAAAATGTTATTCTGAGATATAAGCTGTATTATTGCAAAGTTTCATCAAAATCCATCCAGCTGTTTTTAAGCGAGAATGAGTAACATACACACAAACATATTTTATCCTACAAAACTTTTGCATTTATCTATACTAATATTATAAAGCTAAAGAGTTTGTTTGTTTGTTTGTTTGATTGTTTGTTTGTTTGTTTGAACGCGCTAATCTCAGGAACTACTGGTCCGATTTGAAAAATTCTTTCAGTGTTAGATAGCCCATTTATCGAGGAAGGCTATAGGCTACTTTTTATCCCGGTACGGGAAGTAGTTCCCACGGGATGCGGGTGAAACCGCTGGCAGAAGCTAGTAATAAATATTAGTAGGATTCAACAGCCTCAATGGGGGAATAGTACTTAAAATAAATCAAAAATATAGGTTACTACTTATGTCATACATACTATCCAAATTGATAAAAACAAATGATGAATCATTTCTAAATGACATAAACCTACATAACTTTATCGTACTCTCGAAAACTTGATAACTACATACGTCAAAAATCTATCTATGATAAGATACGTGTTGTGTATTTTACGGTACTTTACTAGACTAAAGAAACCGAACTACACATAGTTTTTATTTAAAGGCCTACAATATAAGGTGACTGGTACAAAATTAGTGACCGATACTCGAACACTTGATTCTACTCGTAATAACAAACAACTTATCCAAAGAAAGATTTTTTAAAATAATTAATTTATTAGCCTCTTGTATGCCGCTAATTAGAGAACAATAGAAAATCCATTGTGTCTCGCGTAGATATAAGCACCGGCATACAAGGAGTTAGTAAGAAATGTAGAGAGGTAACGTATACTTAAAGTACGCTCGCATCTAATTCTTAAGACAGCTACTCCTATGCATCCAAGCAACCCGACCGCTCCATAGTTTTAGAAGACTCGACACTTTTTAGGCCCGTTTATATTTTGTCATAATGAATATTTTATTGGAACATTTCATTTAAATCGGTTCAGTAGCTCGTAGTAGCCGGACAGACAAACAGACAGAGTGAGTAATAAATGTATAATATTGAAGTTTTTATACACAGTCATTACGAACTTTTTTTTTTTTTATTGCATATACTGTCCCACTGCTGGGCAATGGCCTCCCACGTATACTCCTTTAGAAATAATCGGAATCAAAAAATAAACACAATTTCATTTAAGATTGAGAATAACAAAAACACGTTATTGTTGAAAAAAAAATGAAAAATAAACCGGACTAAAAAGTAAAACTAAAAAAAAAAATAATCAAAAATTTGCAAAATAGCGGTCCGGTCGCTGGTTGCTTCTAAAACCGATACCTGGACGTGAGCTTTGGTCGCCATGGAGCGGTCGGTTCGCTCCATAAAGCAAGGTGAACGGGTCGCTCTAAAGAACTCGCTGAGAGGAGCAGACGCGAATAACGCACTCTGCGCTCCGCAGACTCGAGTTCTGCGCTGTATTATACGATTCTAATTTGTTTATCGATATAGAAAGGTGAACGGGTCACTCTAAAGAACTCGCTGGGAGGAGCAGACACGAATAATGCACTCTGCGCTCCGCAGATTCGAGTTCTGCGCTTTATTATACGATTGTAACTTTATATTCGAAAATTATTTCACCTACTTCCCGTAACCGGACAAAATATTAAAGTTATCGGCACGGATATTGAGCTCTCGGCGGAAGAGTGGGGATCGCTTTGCGCACTGTAAACATAAGGCAATAAACCAATAAATCGCTTCTGCGCAGGTGAAGGTCAGGGCTCAATATCCGTGCCGATAACTATAGCTATGTTACTCAGGGATACTCTAGTTTCCCAAAGTTTCGAAGCGTCAATTTTTTCAGTATATTATTTACTTGTAAATATGTATGTACGTGATTATAATCCTTATAACTATGAATTTAGGGTTGAAAGTCGCAGACCTTCACTATCCTGTATGAATTTTCAAGTAAATATAAACTTTATAACTATAGATTTAAGGTTGAAAATATATTACTATCTTACCTCCATATCTTGTTCGCTAACGACTACCGAACCACTTTCTTCGCAAGGCTTCTCCGCGTCGCTTGCGAATGGCACGAATTCTGGCAGATCCTGCTGTGAAAGAATAAAATTAACTATTGAAATTATCCTTTCTTAATATTGTAAATGCGAAAGTGACAAAATTCGAGTAGGTTGACCTGCTGGCATCTGTACAACGGTGGACTTAACGCCTTAAGGTCATGGCACACATGGACTTGTTATTTGAATGTGACCCTTAAATCGTATTTAACATAACACATTTTACAACGTGGATATGAAAAGTCAACGGGGCGGACTGACAGCGAGCTTGCAGCTACCTAACAACAGCTGCGCCGTTCTGATCATGTGTGCGGGTGTGCCATGACCTTTAGGCGTTCTCATTGTTTCACCCGAGCATCAGAGAGCAAGTTACTATGGGTCCTGCGCTATCTCTCTCCGGTGGTCTTGGATTGTCATCCCATCTATAAGAGTGAAGGATTACTGTAAGCACTTGTGTCTGCGCAAATGCTCGAGCACTGTATGTTCTGCGCAGCTGGCTGATCTCCTTATATGAGAACAGCCGCCGCTTGGTCGCTATTATTATTACTTCTTGCACAATATACATACAACGAAGGATTTAACTTTAGGCGTTCTCTCTCGTCTCCCTTTGGTTTTTAAAGTTATAGAAATGTAAAATATTACCTGTTGATGCCTCGCTAACCGCCACGCGCGGTAATCGCAGGCGGCTCTGCGCATACGCTGTAGATACGCGGGGGCGGCGCGGCCCGTCGCCCACGCGGCCACCGTGCTCGGCATACCTCCGACCGCCGGCTCGTCATAGTAAGTGAGGACGAATTCCATGCCCAGCTGAGGGAACACGATAGGTATAAAAAAATTTAGTGGTTTATAAATATTACGGGTACAAGCGAACGGGAAGAGCTCGTAGCTTGGCTAGGTCGGGCTTGGATGGGTGAACATCTTGCCATGACGAGTTCTTCCGTATTTCGGAAGGCACGATAAACTGGTGGCCTAGTGGGTAAAGAACCATCCTCTCGAGTATGAGGGTGAGGGTTCGATTCCAGGCCAAGCAAGTAGCAATGCAACTTTTCTAAGTTTGTATGTACTTTCTAAGTATAGCTTAGACACCAATGGCAGATAAAAAGGTGAAGGAAAACATCTTGAGGAAACCTGGACTATAAAGTCTGAAATCAGCAACCCGCATTGAGCAAGCGTGGTGATTAATGCTCAATCCTTCTCCGTGTGAGAGGAGGCCGCAGCCCAGCAGTGGGACGATAAAAAGGCTGTAACAGATAAACTGGAGAGCCCATCATTAAACACCTCAAAAGCCAGAAAGTTTAACAACCAGTCTTACCAAGGGGTATCGGGTAATCCAAGTTGGTTAGGGAGGTCAGATAGGCAGTCGCTATAAAACACTGGAACTCAGCTGCATCCTTCTAAACTTGAAACCAACATAATTATGAAAAGACTAGACAAATAACAAAACTCTCACCTTATCATGTCCATTAAGGGTCTTCACGACCATATGACTCCAATACTCCGAAACCCGAATAGCATGTTTCGTCTCCGGTACCTTCGGATGTTCACAGGACCTCGACATGATCACATAGACCTTATTATCTGACGTAGAACCTTCTCGGTCCCTTTCGTAAGCTTCCATAGCTTTTCTCTTAGCTTTAGAATGGACGCTGGGCCGTTCGGTATAGATCGGGTCGGTTCGGGCCTCGCATACCGTGGCGCGAAAGAGCCCATCTTTGTGAGGTAAATTTTTGGTGGCTACATCAAATTCTTTGTGTCGTCTTATGTATACGTAGTCTCTGTTTGCGAATAGCCTCTGTAGAAAAACAGAAAAATGCTATAATCCCAATACTATAAGAGGAAAGATTTGATTGTTTGTTTGACATGAATAGACTCCAAAACTACTGGAACGATTTGATAAATTCTTTCACGGTTGGGAAGCTACATTATCCCTGGTGAACATATTTTATCCGGTTATGGGCAGTAGTTCCCCCGGAACGCGAATGAAACCATGGGAAAATAGATAAGTATTATAGAGTAAAATCTATTTATAACTCAAGAATGACTGCACCGATTTGGTTGAAAATTGGTGTCGAAGTAGCTAAACACAGGGTGAGGCACATAGGATGCTTTTTATCCTATTCCGCGCGGAAAAGCGCGGGAAAGAGGCTAGTGAAATTATAAAGTTCTACACATGTATCAAATTCTAGAATGTTTCAGAAACTCACCGGCCACAGAACTTCCCAATGCAACACCGCCTGGTCGGGCAGACCATTGGCGCGTCTTTCTACTACCGCTAGTGCGGCAACGGCGGCGTCCCATACAGTTCTATAAGCCCCGTCTACTTGGACGGCCGCGAAGTCTGATGCCCTCACGTCTGGATACCTTCCGTATACTGTGGGAAGAAGATATAAGATTTTAAATTCAATAAAATGATGTAAGATTGCTTTCTATACTAATATTATAAAGAGGAAAACTTTGTTTGTTTGGTTGTAATGGATAAACTCAAAAACTACTGGACCGATTTTAAATATTCTTTCACCATCAGAAAGCTATATTATCTGCGAGTAACATAGGCTATATTTATTTTTCCCGGTGCGGGTAGTAGCTCCTACGGGACGCGGGTGAAACCACGGGAAAACGGCTAGTATAAAATAATTATATAAATATTTTTGGGTTTGTTTGTACCCTGAAGGCTCTGAAACTACTGTACAGTTTAGTTAGACAATTCATTGCTAGACTATGCCCGAGTAACATAGGCTATATTTTGTGCGGTGATAGGAGGACATTCCCGGTAACCACAGGTAACAGCAATTTCATAATAGTAGCACTGTATACACAATCTTTTCTTCTGGTCGACTCAATCGCGTGCGAACATTTCTTAAATGTCTGCGAAACCGAACCGATCAAAGTACCTCGTGTGTTCATAAGTTTTGAGACAAACTTTTTACTTATAAAAATAAAATAAAAATTACTGGCTGCTGTATATTTCTTTTTTCTAATTTTGAATTTGGAATGTTAACTTTTAATATCTTTGATTTCGGATTATTTTATTTAAATTTTCTCGTAATGGAGGGAACAAAAGAATTACGTGCGACCGTCATTTCACTATTTAAGGTGGGAAGAAAACCTATGGACATTTTCCGAGAACTGAAAAGTTTTGGTGTGAGCCGTAACTTCGTGTATTACACTATTAAACGATACAAGGAGACAAGTTCTTTACAAGATCGGCAAAGAAGTGGTCGTCCACGCTCTGTGAGGACGCCTGCGAACATTAAAATCATCCGAGAGCGACTTCGCCGAAATCCATGTCGCACTCAGAAGAAACTCGCTCTGCAGATCAATATTTCGCGCGTTTCAGTCAACAGAATACTGAAATATAATCTCAAGGTTAAGGCGTATAGCCGTAGGAAAGTACACTTTTTAAACGATCGCCTTCGTCAATTGCGACGCGAACGTTGTCCAATACTGCTTAGGAGACACGATGCGAGGAAGATACTCTTCACCGACGAGAAAATCTTTACTGTCGAAGAAAAGTTCAACCGACAAAACAATAAAGTGTATGCCAAAAGTAGCAAGGATGTCCCAGCTTCAGCACGGAATGTCTCGCGTACTCATCATCCGGCTAGTGTCATGGTATGGTGGGGAGTTTCGTACGAAGGTGTGACTCAGCTTCATTTCTGCCAACAAGGCGTCAAGGTGAAAGCCAAAAATTATCAAAGTGACATTCTAGAGACTGTTGTGAAACCCCTGTCTAATACCCTATTCCATAACAAGTATTGGGTTTTCCAGCAAGACTCGGCGCCATCCCATAAGGCTAAAACCACTCAAGCTTGGCTGAAGGAAAATGTGCCGGCCTTCATTGCGGCGAATGAATGGCCCTCCTCCAGCCCCGACCTCAACCCGCTGGATTATTCTCTATGGACAGAATTAGAGCTCAGAGCCTGCCGAAAGTCCCACCCAAACTTGGAGTCACTTAAGCGAGCTCTTGTCCGAGAAGCGAAGCGAATTCCTCTAGAAAAGATTCGTGCCGCCATTGATGACTGGCCAAATCGTCTAAGGGCATGTATTAAAAACAGGGGTGGTCATTTTGAATAATAATTATATTTAATTTTTACTTACTATTTACTTAATGTTTACTATTGTTTTTATAAATATAAGTTAATTATTTAAAAAGATATGCAACTTTTATTTTGTCTCAAAACTTATGAACATACGAGGTAGAATCTCATCATAACCCAAGCATTACAATATGCATTAAAATCCATTATAAATATTTTCATTCAGTGATGGATCGGCGATAAACCTCCATGTGTATGTACTATCTATGATACGTGATAAAACTGATAATTGATACGATAGTCGCGTTCGAAGCGGAAAATCATAGTCCTTGTGGTTCGCTGTATCTCTGCGTTCAATGCGGTTAAAATATAACTCGGATAAATAACCTGAGGTTAGGTCTGCTTTTACATACAAAAAAAAACTACAATTTAAATAGGTAATTAGATGATCTTGATGGGCCCGAAAATTATCACTAATATTAGTAACAACACCGAGTGTCGAAAGTTGCGATAGCCCATAATTCAGACTACCTATGCTAATTATTTTGTAGGTCTAGATTTACTGTAAGTTTCAGTTGTCATTGAACATCTTTGGCCGTCGTTACTGGTAGTCAGAAGCCAGTAAGTCCTACCAAGGGGTAGCCCAAGTAACTGGATTGAGGAGATCAGATATGCAGTCGCTCCTTGTAAAGCACTGGTACTCAGCTGAATCCGGTCAGACTGGAAGCCGACCCCAACATGGTTGGGAAAAGGCTCGGGAGATGATGTTCTTGATTTACCTTGTTATCTTTTAGGTAATGATTAGTATGTTAGTCATTATGGTAGCAAGGTTAACATGTTATACAATGTGCAAACAATGTTTTTAGAACAACGATATTTTGGTAATACGGAAGAGTATGGTTAAAATACTATTCCAGGAATGTTTAAGTAAAAAAACCCGCTAAGTGTGAGTCGGACTAAAGCAATCAGCTTTTTTTTTTATGGAAGCCCCCTAAAATATTTACTAGCAGCAAAAAAATGACTATCTAACTGTTGGTGGCTAGTGACAGAAAAACGGACAGCAAAGTCTTAGTCATAAGGTCACATTTTCTGCCTCTGACAGTCCCTTCCAACGTGGGACTTGGTTTTATTCCAGAAAGTTACCCAAGTCAAAAATAAAATTAAAACCAACCTTTGTAAGCATAGAGGCCCAACCCAGGTTTGTACTCCTTCCGCCAGATGATGACATCCTCAGCCTCCATGTAGGGCACCCATCCGTCTGACGGCTCCGATGGCAGTTCTGCTACTTTACACCTTGGAAATAGCATAAAATTTATGTCAGTCAAAATCAAATTTTCTATTTAACTTTCAGTGCATTTCTATAACTAATCTTTCCATTCTTCTACGAATATTGACATAAGGCCCATACAAATTATGTCTTTCAATCTGTAATAGGTAAACAATAGATAGACAGATTACAGAAATCTGCCATTATGCCTTTTTAGAACACTTATAATTGATACATATACATATGTACATGCAAAGATAAAGTGTTAGGACACTATTTAGAACTCAAGAATGACTGAACCAATTTGCTTAGAAATTGGCTTAGACCCACAGGGTAGTATTTATGATACTTTTTATCCCCTCTGGGTACAGGAAGTTGTTCCCCTGGGAGGCGAGTAAAACCGTGGGCAGAAGCCAGTTAGTAAATAAAACTAAAATATCAAAATACTTACGAGCAATAAGGTATTCCTGGCTGCTTCTTCTCGATCACCAGTCTCTTGCCGCAACCGGTACAAAATAACGTGTTCCTCGATAATGTTTCAACTCCTTCCAGTTCTGATAATAAACCCTGGTGAACAACTTGTACTGTTATAAATAATAATAACAAAAATACAACAATAATATTGTGAATGCAAAAGGTCTGTCTGTTTATTGGGCCCGCATTCCAGAATCACTGAACCAATTTGAATGACATTTAGTACACTAAAGGTATAGTTTAAAGCCTGAGAAAGGACATAGACATTTTTTTCCCGGTTACTCTTGGACATGGATGAAACCACAAAGCTCAACAGATTTATATAAAGTGCAATATGCTCCACATATCAAGAAGAACATTGTAATTATGACCTAAACAACCTCTGCATTCTATGTTTTCGCAAGAAGTTTACTATATTTAAGGTTTTATGGTTCTAACCAAGAATTTGTGAGGCACTCTTGGTTAACCGCACAACTAATAATAATAATATATCATTACTGTATATCTTTTATTTTAAAAATATCTCATCATAGTGAAAAAACATCAAATTATTTTCTTTCAGACCATAAAGCCTTTCCCGGCATTGCTGTAAAAATGTTCTGAATAAAATTAAAATTGTTTATGTTAACAACCAATTTCAAATCTAGCTTTAAAACAACAATAACAAAGTCAAACACAAAGAGAAATAATAATATTTGTACAGGATAATGAACTTTCTTTGTGTATAAACATTGTTATATTTATCATTTATTTATTTTTAAAATGACCTTGCATTTGTCCTGGAAGATAAACAAAAAATTTTTTTTTATTGTGTGCCAGTTCCATAGAGAATATTTTTCCTTTATGGCCTTTATCAATATTATTCTCTATGTGTTGATTTTCTTACTAGAGATGGAATTTTGACATGAGTATTGGGATTGTAGCTTGGGTACAGACTAGCGGCAAAGGAATTTTCGAAAAAGAATAATGTTAATTTCCATGACAGAGGGTATTAAATACTTTCATAATAAACACTGATTACTGGTTATTTACAAATCACTATATCTCAAGATAATAACCAGATAAATTGATAAGACTTTTCTAATTAGATTTTTAAATATGAAAATTACCTGTAGCTCTTCATCAGTTATGTTTTTGTCACAGCTAACTGGCGCTTCTTCGTCTTCATCTCCATCTCGAGCCTTATATGCCGCAGTTGCGGACAAAAGAAGCGTTCGTTTTGGACGCAAGAACGTCTGCTTGAAGCAATTAATCACTTCCCTGACACTGCGATCCCTTCTGCATCTCTTCACCACCGTACTCACTAAGTTAACCCGTGTCCAAACACTCCACACTCGAAAATCTCTTAATATAAACCTAAAAGCAGACATCCTCCCAATATCCTTTTTAGACGCATTACCCAAAAAGCTTTCGTACCATATACATCTCTTAAATATATATCGGGACGTTATTAAGTAGCGAAATTGTACGTTGTTGTTTAAAGCTGATTGGGGCAATACAATTTGTTTAAATTTGCTACATAACATCTCGGGAGCGATTGCGAAATTTATAACCTCACTTCTCTTTCTCCTTAATGACAATAATGACATTGAATAGTGTTGTGCTTACTTTACTAACTGGAAGTCCTGGAAAAACATGAGGGCTCCGAACTTGAGTTTTCTTTTACGGTTTATTGAAATCAACATTTAGAAGTTTAATTAGCGTTTATAAAAAAAACCGGCCAAGTGCGAGTCGGACTCGCGCACGAAGGGTTCCGTACCATCCAAACTAATATTCTATATACATATATATATTTATCGAAATCGAGCAAAAAAATCACGTTTGTTGTATGGGAGCCCCCCAAAATATTTATTTTATTCTAGTTTTCAATATTTGTTGTTAAAGCGGCAACAGAAATACATCATCTGGGAAAATTTCAGCTCTAACTATCACGGTTCATGAGATACAGCCTGGTGACAGACGGACGGACGGACGGACGGATGGACAGAGGAGCGAAAACAATAGGGTCCCGTTTTACCCTTTGGGTACGGAACCCTAAAAAGGTCCAATTATTTTACTTCTATACTGAAAGTGTGAACTGAGGTAAAAACCTAGTAAAATAATAGTTTTTCACAGAATTACCGGTTTTTCTTAAGTAACATTATTCAACTAAATGGTTTTTCAAGAATTCCTGTATGAAATTATTGAATCTGACAGCGATTTATATAAATTTTGATCTATGTTATTGGAAGTAAATGAAAAAACATGTGATTCATAGAAGATATCAAGATTTTTCCGAGAAAATTAAAATCAATATAATTTTTAGTGCTGGCAAGAACGAGCCGCATTTTTCTTCTTTCATTTCATCGACGGACGACGAAGCGTTCGTTCGATCGTTTGTTCAACGTCATCTTTTATCCCTGTAATGTCTTATTTCTACGTCCCACATGCTTAGGGGTAACCGAATAAAGAAAAAATCCAAGAATCCCCGCACAAGAAGAAAAGTACGAGCGACGGCAAACGTAAATGTGAACTCAAAAGTGCGTGAATAAAATAACGAGGTTCTTGTCCGTCCGGTTCGATCTGGATTAGAGCAGTTTGGACCGCAAGTCGGGCTCCCTTCCCCTCGTATCCCTTTACTAGGAAGTTTAGTGGTGTGTTATTAAGACTTTATTTTAATTATATTTGTCTATTAGTGCGTTTTTGTGGTGTATTAGTTAAATAAAAGCAATCCAAAATGTCTGAAGAATCGTCAGCGGATCGCAATGTCGAAATATGGAAGATCAAGAAGCTGATCAAGAGCTTGGAAATGGCGAGAGGGTGAGTCTTTGAAAGTTTTTTAGTTTTTCATTTAAGTTTTGTTTGGGTTATGAAGTTTTCCGTGGCGTGTTTTTGGCCACATGATTGGCCGAAACTGCCAACAAGGCTGCGTCATTTTTCGCACATGCGCTTTGCGTGTTGCGTGACACGCTAGCAAGTGAACAGAAAGAAAGAACAGTATAAAATCAAGATGGAATAGCTTTGTTGGTGACGCAGGGGTTGCGTAGCGACTAATACTTGGTTATGTTGTGAATTGCAACGTGCGGACATAGGGCGCCGCGCCGGTCCTTCTCACGCGTTAAATTTTCATGTATGACACATACTGCTGCATTACTTCGGCAATATTGCATCGTAAATGTTGTTCAAAATATGTTTACTGCTACTAATAACATTCTAGTCTGTGGGAATCTTATAAAATGCTGTACTGAAGACATACAAGTAGTTCTCATAACAATGCTCAGAGATTGCATACCTATAACCTTTTTACTCATAAATCTATGACAGCTGAGCCTGTGTTGCTGGTGTTAAATATTCATCCACAAAATTGGGTGGAGATTGATTAGGATACCTATAGAATAATTAAGGTCGTATTGAGGTTCGATAATACTAATAATTATAATTTGAGCTTTTATACAAAATGTGACATAAACAAACATGCAAGTAAACAGGTTGTTGCACAATTTAATTTATTTTCTTGCAACCCTGATGTTAAATGTTGCCAGTGAAAGTTTTTTTTTAACAGCTGTTTCCATGAAAGTCATTGAGTTTCATAGAAGATTAAGGACCTATTCTAATAAAGCTGAAGAATTGTTATTTTGTATGCTTGAATGCACTAATGTTAGGAACCACTGATTCAATGCAAGGCTGGCATCCATCGAGGTTTCCCTGGATTTGTCCTGGTTTTAAGCTTTCTGGGGAGCGTCCTTGTGGAGTTTAAATAACCCAGACAGCTTGCGGAGAACTTACACTTTCAATCCGGGGGTTTTAAACATGGCAGCTGTTATCTCTTATATGTATATGTATTCTATGTATACGTAAATTAATCCAACTTACTAAAATACATACATTAAATAGTACATTTCAACTGCTGTTTATTATTTTCCGAGAGTTGATCAACTACCTAGAAAATTTATCAACTTGCGAGTGTTGTTATTTTCCAGTGACATATATAATAAATAAATAAAAAAAAACTATGTGAAATCTGTGATTAGCTAGTATTATATGAATCTGTGTCATTGTAAGTTTTGTTGTTTGCTAAACTTTAAATATCCTTGCCAGTCGTTACAGGTAGTCAGAATCCAGTATGTCTGACACCAGTCTAACCAAGGGGTATTGGGTTTCCCGGGTAACTGGGTTGAGGAGATCAGAGGGCAGTTGCTCCTTGTAAAGCACTGGTACTCAGCTCGAATCCGGTTAGACTGGAAGCCACCCCAATATAGTTGGGAAAAGGCTCGGAGGATGATGATGAAGTTCTGAGTTCCTAGAAAAATGTTTCTCTAGTTCACTTCTCAAAGATTTTCCCTAGAGATTCAAGCAAAACTATAGGAAACAGCCAAACAGCTGTTGTTTGGAAAAACATCCTGCCTTATTACTGAAATTGTAACAAAGTCTGAGACTTAAAAATACTGAAGAGAAAACATTTTTGTTTGTTTGTAAACCCTAAAGGCTCCGAAACTACAGAACCAATTTTTTGTTTTTTTACTGTTGAAGTTTGCCAGAATGCACTAATTTCAATCAAAAAATTGTTTATTTGTCAAGGATGGTTTATTTGGCTACATTTTATCTGAGTATGTAAAGTATAGTTACCGGCATGGATATTGAGCTCTCGGCAGAAGAGTAGGGATCGCTTTGCGCACTGTACACATAAGGCAATAAACCAATAAATCGCTTCTGGGTGAAGGTCAGGGCTCAATATCCGTGCCGATAACTATTGTTAGTAAATCGCTGGCAGAAGCTAGTTCAAAAATATCAATAGATTTTTTATGTTGTTTTTATGAACTGTGATGAGACAGTATCCAAAAAACGCTCACACTTCAACAATTTTACTTACCATTCCAAGAATTTATTTTATATTGTATGATCATGATCCATTCACGAAGCCAGACAATAATATGATTGAAAAATTAAATAAATACATTCCATAAGTAATATTCATAACAAAAGAGTTTCTATATGACTTTAAAAGCCATTTTTAACAGTTTTCTCAGCATAAGCAATGCAATCCGGTTTGTTTGGCAAACAGCCGTCTAGCCGTCTCCCCTCCCGCGTCACCTCCACCCCCTCTGGGCCTGAGGGATCAGACGCCGGTCGTGCATACTTAGATGTGTATTCAACTATGCAGTCTGGTGCTTAATTGTGTTAGACTGTGCAGGGGCCCGATTCTCCTAAGTTAATAATGTCAAAATCGAATAGAAATCGAATCGCAATATGATCGCAATAGCCGTTTTAACCATATCGGGCATTCTGCTACTAATAAAAGACCAATCGTATTCGATTGACATTTGATTGGTGTGCGATTGGTCTGCTATTTTGGTGATTTTGGTCTATACGGTAGTTTGCTGTACAATCATTTTGCAATCGTAAATCATTTGCAGACAAAATGATTCATTATTGAATGACAGAAAAGGATAAAAACGTTTATTTCAAAGAAAAAATAGCGGAATGCCACATACGCTTCAATCGTAATCGAGTCGGGATCGGATCTCAGTCGAATCGAGTCGAACGTGAATCGTATATCGCTTAAGTAAAATTAGGAGAATCGGGCCCCAGTTTAGCTGTGCATTTACAATGGATATTTTGAAAGGTGAAGTGGGGGAGTTACTGCTCTGTACTCATTCTATGCCCCACCTATCGAATTATTTTAGAGAGAACGAAAGAATGCTCTGCTTCTGTTCTAAAGGAAATGAAAGAAAATAATTATTTTGGTTCTAAACATTCAAAAAGCGGGTCGGAGCCTGCTGGCGGTGTTTAACCCTCGTGCCTGAGATGGCACGTAAAACCAGCGTTCCCGAATACTACTCAGTAGCAAGTCGTTCTTACAATTCCCCGTCAGCGGCCGTCAAGTGGATTTCAGAAAACTGGCACTAGGGCCTGTTAGGTGATTAAACCTGCAGCTCACTCGATAAGAAGGTTTAAACGCGTCCTATGTCACCCCAACTTTAAGGATTGTACTTTGCAAATCGGCCGGAAAAGTTGTTGCCAACCGGTGACTTCTATCTACGTAACTTTATAGTATTTTTGCACGTTTTGAATTGAATGCAAACGCGTTATTCATATTTTATAGGCGTTTGATTTATAGCTCATAAAACTAAGCCGCACGTGGCGTGTTCTACTTAACCTTGACTTTTCTAAGTTTTCCTTTGTATTGCAAGTAGGTAATGAATAGAAGGAAATGCGTTACACTCTTCGGTTCTTTTGTTTTGAGAACCAAGCAAGAAACATTTGCGGAAAAAATAGCTAGGCGTAGCTGCGGACTAGTAGTTCCAACGATCTCGTAGCCATATCAAAAGCAGCCTGTATGTTATGTTCTGTTGTAGCTCTATTACTGTAAAGTTTTATTAAAATCCATTTTACAAGAAAACCGACCAAAGATCCACCTATCCATCCAAACTTTCACGTTTATAACACTAGTCACTAGAGTAACGGTGTGATTGTGTGATGAAAAAAAACCTCTAGAGTTTACAACGAGTAATATACTCGACAATGTAGTTGTAAACTCTTTACAAAGCATACCTCACTCAGGTAGGTACCCATTTTTTCTTCACAAATTACAACCTTCAAAATTCCGCAATGCATACCTACATATACCAAGCTCCAATGCGGTGAGTATCCAGTGAACACAATTCCAATGACACGTGGTTGTAAGTGCAAACCGCTGTCCAGTGCAGGGTCGTGGTCAGTCCGTAATTCGAGCACTTGGATCCTATACTATAGCTGTTCTGTGTAGTACTGGCTCTTTCAAGCGGTTTTACTTGTACTTTTAGGGGACTTACGCGTAAATAACCGGCTCATGAGTCCTACCTATTCCCATGCCATGTTGCTTCCAAATTGGTTTAGCCGTTTGACTATTAAGCGTGTTGACTTATAACATCGGCAAATTGTATCCCTTCAAAAGATGCAAGGTAATATCCATCTCAATAACGCCTATGTAAACGGCAATATGTAATTTTGGCAAAATTGTGTCAATATGTCTATTAGCTCATTATGCCACGAATGGGCATAGACCATATATCCTCAAAAGTTTCCATGGGAACTCAAGGCCGATTTGTTATGTTCAAGCTTTTAACATTAATTACCACCAAATTATCTTCAATGTACCTCGAATTCAAGTTCTTCAATTTATAATTCGAAACCACTATCTCAGTAAGAAAAACTTTACTGAATGAAAATTTACGAGCGCCCAGACGTTACGTCTAGAAAGTTCCAAAGATTTCAATCTTGGTACTTCGGCTAAGCCGCACACTTGCAGGGCAACACTAATCTGATTTAGTAGTCTAGACGTGCTCTTGTATTTACTTTTATACAATTTGTATAGTACTAGCCGATTTTTGCGGGTTCACTTTGTGTCCCAAAGTAACTCTTTGCGACCTTTAAAGATCATCCACCGTACCTATCTCCATTGAGTGTGTTGCAGTAAAAACGAAACAATACAAACTCATTTTTTCCGAAAATCTATTTAGAAAAGGCTCTGTCTGCATAATGTGGATAATATAATGTCGGGATATGAAATTACTAGTTTTCCTAGTGGAATTTGGCCTTTTTCTTCGGATTTAGCTCTAACTCCGTTATCTAAGAACCGTTATCCTGAAAGATCTTGTCCAAGACATCAAATATATTTGCTGCCCTGAAGTCAATGGACAAATGGCTCGATTTCAAGCTCTACAGGTGTCTAAAGTAACGTTAAACTTTTCCGAGTAAAAGTGATAATGTCACGTTAGTAAAATGAATGATAGCCACACTGATCTATCATCCGTTCACAACTCCCGGGAATGTAATACATAGCTACAGATAACATTTACTTCCTGGCTGCTCACCTTGGTGGTGTTTGATCATGACATTGAACGATATCAGCCAATTGTTTTATGTAACCACGAGATCGTCTATTATTTTTGTGAAGTACTTATCAGGCAAGCGGTTTTGCTTGCATTGTAGGAACTGATTCGTAAAATCGTTTGAGAAGTTTGCAAATAATTGTCTCTAGGGCCTTACTAAGTACTATTATAAATGCAAAAGGTACTTTGTCTGTATTTCGTGCTTTCACGCCGAAAATACTGAACCGATTTTAATGGGAACACAGATAGCTAGAGCCTGACAAAAGATACAATTTGTTCGGGTTCTGGAAGTAGATAGGGGTGAAACTTGGGGAACAGCTAATTTTCTATAAGTTATTTCTCCTAAATCGGCACAGGTGTTCTGCAGTGAAAGCGTAACAAGAGAAACGCATATTGTGGGTAGCTGTTAGTTTCCCAGCCATATCGCGTTTTCGTTTCATCGAGTCCTCTTTAGCCATCAACCATTAGTAGAATAGAGTCCACTTGTACGTTACTGTAAAAAAAAAACTTAAATGGCGCGGGCTTTCGATTATAAGCTTTTTCAGCCCATAGCGTAATTTTTTTCGAACCTTTTCAAATAAATTCCAAAAAACCTTAAATCCATCCTAAAATCTATAAAATTCAGTACTATACACGTAAGAAAATAACTTATCTATTTTCAATGGAAGTTCTCTTGGAATCTTTACAATAACAAAAGCATTCCAAGCTACTGAAGTCAAAGGTTATCTCGATATCAGCCAATGTCCATTCAGAGATCATTATGAATCTCCCCCGCGAACTGTTTGTAATGCGAACTGTGATAAATAACTGATAAGACGCAGGAATGTGATGACTGACTGCCATAACCGCTGGTAACTATGGAGGGGTGGCAGCTACAATCATTAAATTAAATACGTTGCTGATCTGAAGTTGGTAACTGTATAATAGTCAAAATGTGCGAATAAAATACTACTTCATATGGCCTAGCCTTTTGCTTACTTTTGGGAGTCGTCTTACACTCTAACTAAATGCAGCTGAGTATCATTGTTTTACATGGAGCCTATCTGACCCTATATCCTTTCGTATGATGATTTGTCAGACTTAGCTTCTGACTGTGGAAGACGTTGAAATGACAAACACATAAATAATTTTTCGATTTTTTTAAGTACATAGTTAATGAAGAGATTAGCACATTGAAACACAACTCCTTCAGCTTTAAAATATTAGTATAGACGTGTGATTTTAAACCTCTATATCGTGCCAACCAACACTCAAAATCCAAACCATTCTTCTTTAACTTAAATATAGCGCAAAAGCCAACAGTACAACAGTTCCCTGTAATTACTTACCCGTTAAGTACAATATTAATGGCGCCCCGCATAGGGTGGTGTTCCAACATAATTGTGTCTGCATTACGTGGGAGCCGCGTAGGGGTTCGTTAAAGGTCATTTGTGCTAATTTGATAGTTTATTCGAAAATGCTGTAATTAAAGCAGAAAAAGTTTTATAATGTACTAACTGTTTCGTTGGGGTACCGTCTTCTTGTAAAATATAACCTATGTTATTTGGGGTAGCTTCACAACAGTGAAATGTTTCAATTCGGTTCAGTAGTTTCGGAGACTTTGGAGTACAAATAAATAAAAATCTTCCTGTGATTAGATTGGACGAGAGATCATTTTGTATTCGGCAGTAAATAGGTGGCAAAAACTTTTTACAAACTTATAGGTAATACCGACTTCAATAAACATACGTCAATCCTTCTCCTAAATCTGCCAAATACTAAGGTGAAAACCGCATCAAAATCGATTCAACCTAACGCTAGATAATCTCGCACAAACAAACAGACATAGACAGATATCTGTTATAAAATATTCATTTACGTATTTAGTTGACCACTTTTGATAAAAGTAGGGGTCTAAGCGATCGATAGGTCGTTGGCAGGCACAACCCCAGAAGTCTATTGTTTGAATACAACCCCAACTTTTAGATGAGTTTAGGCGACAATCTATTTATTATCATAGTATTTTTTGTACAACATTTTAACTGTCTGGTAAAAAATTTAGGTTTTCAAATCGAAGTTGTTTACTACAAGTATGCTAGTTTCCGCCAGTAATTTCGCACGCGTTCGGTGGGAACTAGTTTGTTTACCGGCTTGCTAATAAGCCTTCCTCCATAAAGTTGCTATTAAACACTGAAAGAATGTTTCAAATTAGAGAATACTTCCTGAGATTACACCAAGTTTTTTGACAAGGTGTTACAATATTCTTATAGCTAAGAACAATTGTGGACCCTGTTAGGGCACAACAAAATTGGACAGTTAATGTCAGTACATGAAGTTTTGCAATATATATGTGTAGACAAGCGTAATATATCTTATATCCTACAGCATATCGCTAGTTACCAAAAGATCTTGGGGGTCAATTTGTACCCTAAGCTAGTTACAGTTTCCCATAAGATTCGCCTTTATTTTTCTAGCGAAATCTAACATTATCAATTTCTCTTCCAGAAATGGGACCTCAATGATATCCCTGATCATTCCGCCCAAGGATCAGATCTCGCGGGTGTCCAAGATGTTGGCGGACGAGTTCGGTACCGCCTCCAACATCAAGTCGCGAGTCAACCGGCTGTCTGTGTTGGGCGCCATCACTTCTGTACAGCATCGTCTCAAGCTGTATACTAAAGGTAACACACACATATTAGGTTGTAACATAATAATCTGACAATTTTTGCGAGACCATTCTAGATTTTTTCACAGCTTCGAGAAAATTCTATGATTGTGAGTATAAATACAGTTGAGCGCGCTCAGTTCATCAGTGCAATAATTGACAACGCAGCGAGTGGCATTATGGAAAAAATTGATTTGAAAAGACGAGACATCCGCGTCCTTCTACTTTACGAGTTCCGTTTGAAACATACAGCTAAGCAAGCGGCACAAAACATATGTCAATGTATGGGAGAACATGCAGTCTCTTATCATACAGCAGTAGATTGGTTTCGACGTTTCTCGAATGGCGACTTCGATCTTGAAGATAAACCTCACGAAGGGCGACCAGTTGAGGTTGATGTTCATCGCCTATTGCAGCTCATTGAGGAAGATCCAAGGAGGCCTACTCGCCAACTTGAAAAGGAACTCGGATGCTCCCATACTACCATCGATCGACATTTGAAAGCGATGGGTAAAGTATACAGGCACGGTCAATGGGTACCCCACGAATTAACGGAGGGACAACGGATGATGCGAGTAGCGATTTGTACACAATTACTGACTTTACATCGTACTTTTGCGTGGCTTCGTGATCTAGTTACTGGAGATGAGAAGTGGTTACTTTATGTTAATCATAACAATAAGCGACAGTGGCTTAGCGCGGGTCAAAGAGGAGTACCAACGGTTAAATCTAAAATGACTACGCAGAAGGTTATGTTGAGTGTTTGGTGGAACATGCACGGAGTTATCTACTGGGAACTATTACCGCAGGGAACGACCATAAATAGTGAATGCTATTGTGCTATGTTGGATAAAGTAGCCGATAATCTTAAAGGAAAACATGGCAATGTGTATCTCCTCCACGACAATGCCCGACCTCACACCTCATCGATGATCTGTAAAAAAATTAAGGAGCTAGGCTGGATTTCTTTAGCCCATCCTGCATACTCGCCGGACATTTCTCCATCTGACTACCACTTGTTCCGATCGTTACAGGCTCACATTAGCGGAAAATCTTTTGATAACCGAGATGCATTAGAACAGTGGTTGACAGATTTTTTTAACTCTCGTGAGTCCAGGTTTTACGAGAATGGTATTATGTCGCTTCCCCAACGTTGGCAGGAGGTCATAGATAATGATGGACTATACATTCAAAAAAATGTTAAGCTTAATTGTACGAAAAAAATAAAATAAAGTTTCTTAAAACATTATCAGATTATTATGTTACAACCTAATACTTACCCGCTCATACACATATGTACTCTTATAGCTACTCATACACGTTCTGATATACCCACTCACACATGAGAAGATATACCCACTCACACACGAACAGATATACCCACTCATACACCTTCTTATATACCCACTCATACATGATCAGATACACCCACTCATACACATTCTAATATACCCACTCGTACACGTGCCCCTATCCACTCTCACACATGACCTTACACCCACTCACACATTATGCCCTTATACCCACTCACTCGCGGTATTATCACTCATGCACTGACCGATTTATTACGTATACCAAACACTGGCCTCTAGAAAGAGCAGAAACAGTAGACCACCAGTGGCTATGGCCATTTGGTCGTGCGAAACCTTTTTGTATACTTACAGTAAATAGTAAGTAAATACTTTGCCGCACACTCGCCATTCTCCTTGCCCTTATCCCAATTTTATTATTGACGACCCTGCATGTCGTCTCCTTCTATACCCTTCTATCTACCGTCATCTCACAAGTAACATTCTTTCCAACTTTCAAACAACAAGAAATGTAGTTCTACAAATATTATTTTAAACAAAAACCAATCATATCACAAACCAATAACGCCTTCTCCATTCCAGTACCACCAAACGGCCTGGTCATCTACTGCGGTACCATCGTCACCGAAGAAGGCAAAGAAAAGAAGGTTAACATCGATTTCGAGCCGTTCAAGCCTATCAATACTTCTCTGTACCTATGCGACAATAAGTTCCATACAGAAGCTCTGACCGCACTGCTGGCTGACGACAATAAGTTCGGTTTTATCGTCATGGACGGTAATGGAGCGCTTTTTGGTACGCTGCAGGGTAATACGAGGGAGGTATGTACCGCCTTTTCACTACATAGTATAAAACAAAGTCGCTTTTTCTGTCCCTATGTCCCTTTGTACGCTTAAATCTTCAAAACTGCGCAACCGATTTCCATGCAGCTTTTTTTAATAGATAGAGTGATTAAAGAGTAAGGTTTTATATCTATACTAATATTATAAAGCTGAAGAGTTTGTTTGTTTGTTTGTTTGAACGCGCTAATCTCAGGAACTACTGGTCCGATTTGAAAATTTATTTCAGTGTTAGATAGCCCATTTATCGAGGAAAGCTATAGGCTACTTTTTATCCCGGTACGGGAAGTAGTTCCCACGGGATGCGGGTGAAACCGCTGGCAGAAGCTAGTATAATGATAACCAGACCATAACCAGCCGTATACTTGCCGCCGATTGGGTAAATCGTCGATTTGACAACTGAAAATGGTTAGGTTCAAGTTAAATGATGCAATTCACCGTAAGAAGCTTAATATTCTGTAACTGCAGACATTACTACATACAATGTTCAGTACTCGCCAAACAACTGTTCATCTCTGAAGTTAGCTATTCAAGCGGATAAGCGCGACAAAATTCGCACATATGAAAACTACAAAATATCCGCATGACCTAAGTATTCCTTTTTTACGGGGTTTTCAACGAAGAGGAAAAAGGCTATTTTTTGCAATTCAAACAAAAATGCATAAAAGTTACCTACATTACTCAGTCATGCGACATTGCAATTTCAATGACGTCAACTGCAATTCTGGTTTAAATAGAAAGTGCTATTAAACCTTACTTCGTGTGTAAGATCGATACGCTAATTTCCTGGCTTCGTGGAAATGTAGCTGTGTGCACCTACATTAAGAAAAACAGGTCAGAACTTATATTGAGTTGACTACTTTGCATAGAGTTCCTAATAGAAGGGTTAGGTAGTAGGAGGTTTCGTAGGAAGAGAATTTTGGATTTGAATTATTAGAACTTTTGGAGTTAAAGAAAAATGTCATAAATCACTGTGAGGTAAAAAAGTCGTGGTGGCCTAGTGGGCAAAGAACCAACCTCTCGAGTATGAGGGCGCGGGTTCGATTCCAGGTCAGGCAAGTACCAATGCAACTTTTCTAAGTTTGTATGTACTTTCTAAGTATATCTTAGACACCAATGACTGTGTTTCGGATGGCACGTTAAACTGTAGGTCCCGGCTGTCATTGAACATCCTTGGCAGTCGTTACGGGTAGTCAGAAGTCAGTAAGTCTGACACCAGTCTAACCAAGGGGTATCGGGTTGCCCGGGTAACTGGGTTGAGGAGGTCAGATAGGCAGTCGCTTCTTGTAAAGCACTGGTACTCAGCTGAATCCGGGTAGACTGGAAGCCGACCCCAACATAGTTTGGGAAAAAGGCTCGGAGGATGATGATGTACTGTGAGGTATGTTATTACGGCCAATGATAAGATCACGCCTCATATCATATCTAATGTTAACTTAGGTAAAATGACAAAAAACATTTTATATTCGAATTTTTCTGCTATCAGTGGTCAAAACCACTCTTCTAGCTTATCGGAAAATCCTAAACACTAATTAATTACGATGCCCGAAAAAGGTGGTTAAGGTATAAGACTATCTGTTTCCCGCTACTTCAAGTACCGGGATAAAATATAGCTTTTATCACTCGGGAATAATGTAGCTTTTCAAAAAAAATATCTAATTAGTTCAGTAGTTTCAGAGCTAGGGTAGTTAGGGTAGCAACAAGAAACAAAAAAAAGTTTCTTTCCCCTCTTCTTTTGTCTCGATAAACATCTCTTATAAACATTAAATAAATATTTTTATTCAACTTTCAGGTTCTCCACAAATTCACAGTCGACCTGCCGAAGAAGCACGGTCGTGGTGGTCAGTCCGCCTTGCGTTTCGCTCGTCTGCGTATGGAGAAACGTCACAACTACGTGCGTAAGGTCGCCGAGGTTGCCACCCAGCTCTTCATCAGCGCCGATCGGCCGAACGTTGCCGGCCTGATTCTGGCTGGTTCGGCTGACTTTAAGACTGAGCTGTCGCAGTCCGATATGTTTGATCCGGTAAGTTGGTCTTGAATTTATTGTTGGTTCTTCGTCATATACCTTTGGCAAGCTAATTGGCTTACAATACTCCATTTTGTTTAGCATATAACGTATATATAGCTGTTTCTCGAGGTTTAACTTCTTCCCGTACCCGGTTAAAATATAGCCTATGTGTCACCAAGGGATAGTGTAGGTACCCGATTTCTTTTTCAAATTCGTTCAGTAGTTTCAGAGCTAGAATAGTCAAAACAATTATCATTTTCATAATACTACTTTAGAAGAAAAACAATCGTGATATGATTTTTAATTTTCAAAATATATGGCAGCTAAAGCTAAAAAAAATACAGTAAAAAGATAGAACTTAGAGTTCAGTCTCACCAAGGGGTATTGTGTTGCCCAGATAACTGGATTGAGGAGGTCAGATAGACAGTCACTCCATGTAAAACGGTACTCAACTGTATGCAGTAAGACTCCAAGAATCTTGTTTCGGAAAATACTAATACTCGTCCTCATTCCACAGCGTCTGCAAGCCAAGATCATCAAGCTAGTGGACGTTTCCTACGGCGGAGAGAATGGGTTCAACCAAGCCATCGAGCTGGCGGCCGAGTCGCTGCAGAACGTCAAGTTCATACAGGAGAAGAAACTCATTGGCAGATACTTTGATGAGATCTCACAGGTTTGTGGTGTTAAATAGACGTTACGAGCGGTTTTATCTGGGTTCTTAGGGTCGGTTCATATCTGACGGAAAATGCGTCGAGCGTATCGTAAATGTATGATCGACGCACTAACGCATCATCGGTTAGGTGTGAATGATTGAATGTTTTACCGTATATTTGTCAGTCCTGGCGTTACGCGACCGATGATACGCGACGCATATTCCGTTAGATATGAACCGACCCTTAAGGAATTGCAAATTTGGATAAGAAGTAACTCGTGTCTTTTCTCAGGCTGTAAGTACAAGCTATATGTGTACCAAATTTTATTTAAATCGGTTGAGTAATTTGGCCATGAAGGTCTCCCTTTTACAACACTGACTTCCCGACGGCGATTTCACCTGAAATGCTGAGGGAATCACTGAAGGGCTGATAAAAGATAGCCTGTATGTTTTGCTGCTGTTTGAATCTGTGTGATTGCCAAGTTTTATCAAAGCTATTTTTGCGTGAAGAAGTAAGAAATGGACATGCAAACTTTCGTTTTTATTCTTCTTCTTCTTTCGTGTCGATGACATGTCATATATTGAGACTACACTATGTCAGCCCAATATGCCGCCACAGCGAGAGCACGGCCGGATGCGCTCATTAAGTCCTGCCGCGAGCAAGTTTCAGGGCACAGTGGACATCGATTAGGTGGGACATGGTCTGCACGGCAGCCCCGCACTCGCACCCAAGGTCCGCCCCGCCCGCGAAACCCCACTTGGATCGATTATCTTTGCTCCGGCCGACCTGTGTTCGGAGTCTGTTCATTTTTATAATATTAGTGTTTTAGTAAGGCTGAATAGAAATGCTAAAGTGTAACAAAGCGATCAGTTTCTAATATTTCTTGAAATAAATGTTGTAGGACACAGGAAAGTACTGTTTCGGTGTGGACGACACACTGCGCGCTCTAGAGCTCGGCGCCGTCGAGACGCTCATCTGCTGGGAGAACTTGGACATACAGAGGTCAGTTTAGAATATCACCATCTGCCAAGCCTTTTCCCAACTATGTAGGGGTCGCTCCTTGTAAAACACTGGTACTCAGCTACATCCGGTTAGACTGGAAGCCGACCCAAACGTAGTTGGGAAAAAATGCTAAGAGGATGGAGGAAAGATGGTAGGGGTCGACTTCCAGTCTAGAACGCAGGATAGGTGTTTTATTGATGCCACGAAAGCAGGTCAGGCAAACTTACGTGCACATTGATCTTGTATCTACAATTGTGAGTTAAAACAGTTAAACAACTATGGTCTTACTACAAAAACGTAAACATGTGTCAAACACTTGTCTAAAAAAAGTGTGGCTGCAAAATGGACCTTATTTCAACGTCATAATCTGTCATTTTTTTAGACAAGTCTTAAACTGTTGTTTAAAAGTTTTTGTGGTAAGACGGCTAGTGGTTTACATGGAGTAACAGTGTATCTGACTTCCAAGACCTTCTCCAGTTGCTATATAAATAAATACCGTTTGGTACGACTGGTAGTCGTACTTTCTGGCTTTTTTCGCATACTAAGCACCTTCAACGTGGGACCCACTAGTTCAATGTGCCTTCAGAAGCACGGAGGATCCCGTCATATCAACATGTTCAACGTGCCCTCCGAAACACCAGGGACGTTCTTATATGATCCGATTTCCTGTTGCACAAGCTTTATTATTTACTAGCTTCTTCCCGCGGCTTCGCCCGCGTGTAGTTCGGTTGTATCGCGTTTCCAAGAGAATTCTTCAAAAGTCCGGGATAAAAACTATCCTATGTTCTTTCTCAAGGTCAAGTCTATCTCTGTACCAAATTTTATTAAAATCAGTTCAGTGGTTTAGACGTGAAAGCGTAACAGACAGAGTTACTTTCGCATTTATAATATAAGTAGGGATTATGCAATTTCTTTGACTTATTTCGCTACATATGTGTATTACAGATACGTGCTGAAGCTGCATGCTACCAACCAGGAGACCATCCTACATCTGACCCCCGAGCAGGAGAAGGACAAGTCACACTTCACCGACAAAGAGGTAATTCGTAACAAAATATTATTTAGTAAAAAATATGGCTTATAGACCAATTATCGGCCTCTGTTCTGTCTAAGGTAATCAGCCAGTCTAAGGTACGAACAGCCAGTAGAAGAGTACTATCTTGATTTTCAGAGTAGATGGCACAAAACACATCTCACGTCATTCTATAAATTAACTCGTGGTTTCACCCGCGTCCCATGGAAACTATCCAGCACCACGATAAAATATAGCCTATGTCACCCTGGAATAGTGCAGCTCCCCAACAGTGAAATATTTTTTAAAATTGATAAAAAATTTCGCCCCGTGGAAGCTGGTGTCCGTACCGCGGATGAAATAATGGCCTATGCTACGGAAACCTAAAAAAAACTACTCTTTTTCGGTACAAACAAATACAAAAATGTTTGCTTTTTATCATATTACTAGCTTTCGCCCGCGGTTTCACCCGCGTCCCGTAGCCGGATGGTCACCAAAAACTATCCTAAAACCTTCTCCCGGGTCTAAGTTACCTTCCCTCTAATTTAGAGCCAAATCGGTCAAGCCGTTTTCATGTTATGTCGTGACAACGGAAAATGGGTTTCATTTTGATATATATAGATGTAGATTACACAGTATGGATGTGAAACAGTGATATTTAATGACATGGTACCTAATACATATTGTTCGTTATTCCAGAGCGGCGTAGAACTGGAGCTGGTGGAATGCCAGCCGCTGCTGGAGTGGCTCGCGAACAACTACAAGTCGTTCGGCGCCACGCTGGAGATCATCACCGACAAGAGTCAGGAGGGCAGCCAGTTTGTGCGCGGCTTCGGTGGTATTGGCGGTATGTAGCTCAATTTATTACTTAATAGTAACAAACAAGTTAATACTCGTTTGTAAAGTTCTGCAAAGGTTTTTAGGCAAGTCAGAAACATACGATACGCTCCATTTTCAGAGATTACAATGACAATTTTTATGAAACATAAAAATACTCTTTTTATTCAGAGATTAGGTTTGGATAGGTGATGAAATGTGCCTGTTTTGGTAAAAAATATTATTTTTAGGACAGGCACTGGTTCATTATTGATGATGAAGTATAGGGGAAAAGATGCAAAGAATGGATGCGAAAAAATACTTGTAAATTAGTACCAACGTTGTTTACTTATATAACAGCAAAATGCTTGGGTATCCCATAACAACCTTTTGATCTGTTATGTATGTTATATTAATTTAATATAATGTGGAGATGGAATTTGACGAATCAAATGATTTTGTCAACTGTACATATGTTATATTCAGTTAGTTATTTATTACAACCGCAAACATTTCGTCAAGTTCCATTAAAAATAAGCTTAAAAACTAATGCCTTATTATTCTTATACTAACATGAACTTGTTTCTTTTTCTTATCCGCTGCTTGGTCGCCGTGGGATTCACGTAAATATAACAACCCTTTATCCCAACTATAACCCTTGCTTTACCCCTAAAATGCATGGTTACCCATGTATACTTTGTTACCCCCAAAATGCCCACCTAATATTTTCTTTTACCTACAAATTCTCTTTCCCTTTTATGTACTTGGCACCTTGAAATTGTTTGATCTCCAATGTGTTCTGTTACCCCTGAAATGCCTCGTTACCCCAATAACGCATTGTTACCCCCTTTTATGCACCTGTTACCCTCGTATGTGTCTTTGCACCCAATGATGTTATGTTACCCCTGATATGCCTCGTTACCCTTACAATGCATTGTTACCCCTTTTTATATACCACGTTACCCGGACACGTCTTGTTACCCCCCTTTAACCAAACAGGAATTCTTCGTTACAAAGTGGATTTTCAATCTCTACAGCTAGACGAACCGCTGGACGATGTAGACCTAGACGATTATTAAAAGATACACGTTTCACTTATCTCAGGAGAAAACATAAAAATCGCCATTACAACACTCTCTTAGTATAGGATTTATTGATTGCCGTACTATTTTCGTGTGTCGTTAAGGGTCGACGCTGCGTTCTTTTTTCGAACTTCAAAAAATAAAAATTTTCTTCGAATAAAAAAAAATCTGATCTGGGTAACGGCCTGTACGATCAATTTGTAAGTAGACGAAGGAGGTTGATACACTTTCATGTATAATAAAATGGCCCAGTACTTTGTAAATGGATGAAATTGGAATACAATATGCATAAATTCTGGCCCAATTTGAGAAACTAGAATATTGTCCATACATTTTAGTCTCGAAAACTAAGATGTTGTAAATGTTCAAGTTTGACATGACGTCCACTTTTATCTATATGTTTGTCTCAATCATTTGACTTCATTATGGGCCAATTTCACTAACAGTTGTTTTACGAAGTGTAGACATATTTGTTTGACTTTTTAGGACTACAACGCGAGAATTTTGCGTAAAATCTACTTCTTGCCCAACCTTGCATTGGAAAACAATAGTTTTAGGAACTAAAGTTCTCAAGTAATATGTTTACCACCGATTTTTGAGAGTTGGTTTCAATTAAAAACCAAAAATATATCTCGACGGTGATAATAGGCCTACAAATAAACTCTAAAAAAAACGCAGCGTCAAACCGCCCAAAACGACAGTTTTTTTTGTCTAGTTAATACTCCTAGTACTAGTTTAAACCTCTTTCTCATTAATTTATTCATTTTATTACATTCTCATTGCTTTAGGACACACCACGCCGTCTATACAGTCTCCCTTCACTTATGTAGCTCTATCGTTTGTTTGTTTTCGATGTTGAACATCGGGATTATTACGAAGTTGCCCGAAGTTATACGAAGATGCACGAACTTACACGAAGTTTTACGAATGGTCCTAATGGATCGCTTTGAGGCAACTACCAGTGCCGGATTGAACAAGCGCGGGGCCTTTGGCAAAATTAGCGCCGGGCCCCCTAACTCTCAAAAACTAGTTAACTTGCTGCTAAAGAGAATTGAAACCCAGCGTATCTAACTACCATGCTACGCGGAGTTTGCTCATATACTGTGAAATTCCGAACCTTATTATAAAAGGACATTACATACATAGTTATATTAAAATAGGTAAAATATTTAGTGGCCTTATTAATACGAAACTAACGTTACCCAATTGCAGTTGAATGTATTTTAAGGGCCGTTCCCTATATTTGATCTATATCTTAGATTGCTTATTAGGGGTAGAATTTTGACGTACTAATTCTTATCTCTAGTAGGCAAATTAAAAGATGGATAGAATATAAGGAACGGCCGTTAGTCATTAAACCAATTAAATGTAGTATTAAAATAATATTGAGAGATTTTTATAAAAAATAGCAATTGACGCGGGTTTTTTTTGCAAATACATCGTAATAATCCCGATTTATAGAGTTATTCGTTTTTATTGTACTTCTCTAATATGCAACAGTATATAGATCATTTATATATCAGCAATAATATACATAAAAATAACTTTAAAAATATATAGTTGGTACACGTTTTGAAATTTTTTTTGTTTAAAAGCAACCAACATTTTTATAAGTGAAAATTGTGTGCTAGACACACGCTAGACGCTCCAAGCAATTAGCAAAAACAGTTTTCAAAATCATTATCACCAGCTTTTTTATCGTCCCACTGCTGGGCTGCGGATCTCTCACACGGAGAAGGATTGAGCGTTAATCACTACGCTTGCTCAATGCGGGTTGGTGATTTCAGACTTTATAGCCCAGGTTTCCTCGACATGTTTTCCTTCACATTTACTCAGTCATTGGTGTTTAAAATGGTATTTAATATTGGTGTTTAATATCGCATTGGTACTTGCCTGACCTGGAATTGAACCCACACACATATTTGAGAGGTTGGTTCTTTTACCCACGAGGTGGTTTGCCCAATGTTAATATGGCTAAGAGAAGTACCTATTTTCAATTCAATTTAAATAAGTTAGTGACTTGGTTTTATCCTTCTTTAGTTTGTATTCATAAAATTTACCTTATTTAGTGCAAAAATTAGTCGAAAATGAAATATAATGTTCCTAAAACTCGAAACTAAATATCAAAACGTGTACTTAGCTATGAAAAATATATATAAAATTATATATTATACTTGTTGTCCAGAAATATTCGTGTACAAAAGTATTTACCATATAAATATAGATTTTCATTTAAATACATACATATTTATATCATGGTATTTGTGTGTATTCAGTTTTTTGTAAATTTCATCTTGTATTTGTTTAGTGTTGAAGTATGATCGTAGCCTATGGTATGTGTCGTGCAGATTACTATATATTTTTAGTGTAGTTAACTTATACTATGCATGTAGAGATTGCGAGGACTGGGTGGGGCAAAAATTAAATACCCCATCTGGAACTTTTTAATACATGATGGAACAGAAAGAATAATTGAATTTGCTCATCAAACGCGTCATCATTAATGTGATTTCTAAACGTTAATCGTATTAATATTTTATACTGAATAAATAAACAAAAATAAAGAAATACCTGCCTGGTCGTTTTCTGCGGTTTTCGTACGGATTTTCAACAACTGAGCCTCACATACTCTGACTAAGGTTAAAGTTAATTAGTCAGAAAATCCTCCGTACTTGAAAGTCTCTGGAAATCTGAAAATAGATGTATTCTTAATATGAGAAATTAATGATATAGCAACGTATTATTAACAACATTGGTGAAGACAATGTTTGTAACCGACTTTCCAAAAAGAAGATGTTCTCAATTCTGATATACATATATTTATGTTTTTTTTTTAATCATAAATATTCCCCCCTCAGTCCTGCGCTGGTTCCTCAGTACTAAGGCTTGAAAGGAACGAAACTGGAATGAATTAATATTCATCATCATCCTCCGAGCCTTTTTCCCAACTATGTTGGGGTCGGTTTCCAGTCTAACCGGATTCAGCTGAGTACCAGTGCTTTACAAGAAGCGACTGCCTATCTGACCTCCTCAACCCAGTTACCCGGGCAACCCAATACCCCTTGGTTAGACTGGTGTCAGACTTACTGGCTGCTGACTTCCCGTAACGACTGCCAAGGATGTTCAATGACAGCCGGGACCTACAGTTTAACGTGCCATCCGAAACACAGTCACTGGTGTCTAAGATATACTTAGAAAGTACATACAAACTTAGAAAAGTTGCATTGGTACTTGCCTGACCTGGAATCGAACCCGCGCCCTCATACTTGAGAGGTTAGTTCTTTGCCCACTAGGCCACCACGACTACGAATTAATTAATATTCATATACACTTGTAAAGTTTGATGTTTTTTATTTGACGAATGCATCTGAGTGAGATAGCTATACACATCTGCTGACCGATAAAGTGAGACAGCAATAGGTTTATCAGTATCGCCGCTTAGTGCTTTTTCGTTTTAGCTTATGTTAGTTTGTGTGATAATGTTTTAATTTAGTATTAATATACTAAAAACTACCTTTAGCACAATAATGTGTATTTACTTCTGGCTCGAGAAACTAAATAATGGTCGGATAGACTCGAAAAGTCAGTCGGCTGTGCATCACTTGTTTTACACACGAATCCGACGTTATTGTCGGTCCTGCGCCTGATCTGTCTTCAGTTGTGTCGCATTGCAGTTCCATCCGGTTATGAGATTGAAGGGATAGTGAGTGCACCTTGCTGTATAATATATCCTGCGCAGCTGGCTGATGCCCTTATATGAGAACAGCCGCCGCAGCCGAAATCGCCCTTGGATGCCATTATTATTATTACGATTTCCCTTCAAATTGTGCTAGAGGTACTTAAAACTTGAACTTTTGTAGGTACTTCATTTTTGTTATGCCAATAGCACCCTTTACCTCTGAAGAATAGACTAGAATTTTACTTAGCTACGAAAATTGTTATAACCTTATCAGTGATCCTGGAACAAGCCTACTACTAGTTGACATTTATATCTATTTATAAGAAATAATGTTTGTTATACGCGCAGTTTAAATATGGTATTTATACGGTGTAATAATTTAAAGTGATTCAGATTCGATCGAAGGAAATCATACTATGTACAAGACATGCTAAAAATCACACAATATAAATGTATCAAGTGTACTTTAAAGTTGAATATGTACAGCTTTTACTGGCAACCTCGCATAGTGAGGAATGCGTGGTGAACAAAATGACGAGCGGAGATGTCAAAACGGAAAATCTCCTAAGAAAGTAGCGCGCCAAAATGCGGGTATTCGGGGGACGAGGAACGTTACTAGCTCCGCCCTTAGACGCCTTCTTTGGACCCGTCCACTGTTTGTAAAACCAAAAATCTTCGGCAGATGTCTCAAATAAACTAAACGCCTCGTTAGTCGACTCGTTACTGAACGTTTTTGTCACTTTATTTGACCTAGAAGCATGCGCCTGACCTACCTGCCTTGTGACATCTCTGCTTATCTTTGCTCCTCCGTGGTCAGTTGTAATTAAAACAAAATGAACTTTAACACTATAGCAACATTGTTGGAATGCTAGTTTTAGTATATACATATAGTAGTTGTTTTCTATATAACTCTGTATCTTAGCTTAATTAGTCAGTTCATTTAATAGCGATCCGAATTTTTATATGACTTCCAAAAACTTCGGTTGTAAGAAATTTCTTTATGAAAATGAATGATTTAAGTCCAGAAAAGTAAGGCTCAGCGTGTATTTTTCTCCTAAACTCCATCTGAACGCCGTCATCTCACAAGTAACATTCTTTCAGTCTTTTACACAATCTATCCATCTTTGGGTCATACTCTTTCTCTACAACGTGATAATATTTATGGCGTGTGAAGCAACAAAAATATATTTAAAAAACCTGAAAAAATGTCACTCCGTTACGTTAGGCCGTGTTTACACTTGTAAGTTTTTTTTACGATAAAATGAGTTCCTTCGTAAGTCGCTCGCAGTAATTTTTAGGACTTCTTACAACTTACGGAAGTAACTTATGTAATTGTTAAACAACAGTGTACAAACGTGTAAAATGGGGGTTTATGATTTTCAAACGTTGAAGCAATATGGTCATTTTATAAGGATGCATTTTATACGGTGCCTATAAAAACTACACATGAAAAGTAGCAGTACAAAAACGACAGAAACTCGGATCGTTAATCAGCAAACAGATAAAGAAATAAAATGCCTTAAAACATTATATCCAAAATTAAATATATTCTAAAATAAAAAACAGTTTAAACATATATAAAATCCATATTATATATATTGTAACTTGCATGTAATATTACATAGTTTATTGATAGATGAATACGCTTAATATGTAAAAGTATGAAAGTAAATAATAAAGGGACATACACATTGATTTGACAAATATAGAAATATACATAAGCCCTCTTATTATAAAAACTGCCGCAAGTAGTGGTTTAAACCAGACTGAAGACGTCTTGGTTTGTTACGGTACTTACGATAGTCTTCACATCCTTATTACAAAACGTAGACTAAGAGAAGACTGTTTGGTACTTCGATTTGTCTGTGGTTGAAATAATATGCACAGATTATAAGCAACAAATATTTAAATCATTCGTTCAATCGTTCCGAATTCTATGCGCCGTTCCTTTTTACATTATTTTATTGAGTGTATTTTGATGAAAAATAAATATCTATGATAATAAAAAAAATATATCTGCAGTGGAAAATATTATTTTTTATTATTTAAAGGTAATTTTATGTTTCTAGTATCTTTTAACGATATACACGATCCAATTATTGTATTTTAAACAACTGAGTTTGCGCGTATAGCGGAACGTCAGCGCGCGTATCCGAGTTATGTTTTGTTTTTAGGTTAGAAATAACTTGAATTATTTTCATCCCGATTTATATGATGAAATAAGACGTTGTGCATCTAATTAGAACCTCTTCAAAATTAAATGAACAATAACTTACACACAGAATATCGTATTCATTAAATTAGCAAAAGAAAACGAAACAACATAAAAGTAGAAAATTATATTTTATTCCGATGTCTATTTATGCAGTCAAACGCACTGATACATGTTGGAAACTGTTCTTCATCACAAAATCTGGTTCCCTTTCTCATCATATACCTATACATTTTAGCTAGATTCCAGTATTTTACAAACATTGCATATTACTGGCAGAGATACGGCGTGCAAACCGCCAACATAGTCTTGAATCTGTAAATAAACAGTAGACTGTATGATAATCTGATATATTTTCCCAGTTTCATCAAAATCCATGTGGTAGTTTATGCGTGGAACATAAACAAACATCCATAATAAAAACTTCGACTCTTATATAAAATTAATAGGATGTTTTGGCAACCTACTAGCACTGTAAAGACTACTTACCTTATGGCGAGCCCAGTTGAGCATCATAGGATCATCATGGATTATTATCATGCATTCAATTGACTATTATTTCGAAAAACGTAAATCGATATTTATATCGAAAATTGTCGTCAGATAATTTGAAGAGATTTTGTCGATGACGCACTCTGTTGGGTCCACGGACACTCTCAATAGTATTCTTACACATCCAAGTATTCCAAATCACACATATTTATATCCACTTTCGTTTTTTTCATCACAAAACAAATAACCTAAAAAGTAAATAATGTCGGAATTTGACGTTTGTCGACTAAGTACTGCAGTTAAACTAGGGGGCTCGATGGTTTATCTTTTGTACTACAGATAGTAATAGGACTTGCGATAAACTGCGTTTTGTAATAACGTTTTTTCAAGGTCGTACTTACAGCTGGATTAAAGGTAGTACAAAAGCCGATACTTATTTGATACCGCGTTTTATAATAAGAGGGAAGGAGTTTTAGAGTTAGCTTTTTAACAAATTAAGGCGCAAGAAGTATGGCCGTTACATACAAGAAAATATATAGAATGTGTAACGTTAAATGCTCAAAACAATGAGCAGAAACAATTGAAACACATTCTAATACAAGTTTTTTTTTTTAATATCTATTAAAAATATTGCCATTTCTATTTATGAATAGAAAGAACTCGCCAAAAAGCGTTGTCACAAACCCAAGAAATGATCAGAATTGCCAGTAGAATATAATTGGTTGTCAATTTATTTGAAAATCGACTGATGTTTTACGCATTTAACGTTACACGAAATAACACGTACATCTAATGAAATAATTCGCAAAAGTAATACTATTTTGCCAGGTATCCAAAAGAAAGTATGATAGTCTAGCGTAGGCAATAGTTGTTTTTTGTATAGACAGCGCAAGTTGCCAGGGTCGTCTTTATACAAGCCCTAGTGTAAGTTTCTCAAATCCGCCTGACAGCCACTGAAAACCGACTTATACCAGTGAAGTATAATTTTGAACACTGTATTCTCAAAAAATTGTTGTTTCTCCCTACTTTCATTGCTAAAGTATTGCATTACTGGAGAAAATCAGAATTAAATTGTTCAGTGCCTTCTCTATGAACTTTTCTGCTCAATATAATCGTCCAGAATATTTACTCTTGCCAGGGCCATCGGGGACCTATGCTATGCTTTTATCTGCGACATACCACGATATTTTTCACAAGAATTAATCTTCAATAACGTTGCCAGTGAAAATTATCATTAAATTGGCCGAAAACATTGTGTATGTCTTCTCTGAGCATTATAAACAAGAAAGTAGGCTATAGTTGACTTTAAAATAAATTGAAATATTATTTAGTACACAGTTTCATGACACCCTGGCAGCAATGGGTATCCAAAAAAGTACCCCAAAAACGTAACAAGGGAACTAAGGACATTATAGATCAAGCAAATAGGTCGTTTACCTAGTAATAGTCTCATTACATTTTATATACACGTTTTTTACATTTTTATTAGTCCTTCATGACATTAAAAGTAAAAAGAAAAAAAAAAGTATTTATAATAAGGTCGAATATTTCTGGACAAGTTTATACGACAGTCTTATTTATTATTCATCATAAAGGAATATAATGAAAAGCATATTGTAAGGGGTTTCGAGTGTAGGAGAAAGTTTTTTACGGAATTGAAAACTGTTAAATTATAAAAAAAGGAAATGACAACTTTGAGAGAAGGACCAAAATAATTTCAAACTCAAAAAAAAAAGATTGGAATTCAACGAATGTGCAAGTGATTTTTTTTTAGAATAATTCAAAATGAAGAAGGCCGTATTTTTTTTTTTTAATTATCGAAAAAGGTCTCATTAAAATTAATTATGAAAGAACAATGTTTCAGTTTTAGTGCAATAAGAAATGAGCTATGGAAAAGGAATTAAGAATTATGTTTATAATTAAGGGTGTGTTAAAATTTAAGGCGTGCGTTACATACAAGTTGGATTGTATGCTTTTCTTATATATAAAAGAGTTTGCAATGGTATATGGTTCTTATTATTATTCCTGACCCTTTTTTACAAATTTCCTAAACCCCGCTCCCAAAATTCTATATCTAGTAATCAAATCAATGACAAGGATGAACATGTAAGTTTTTGAAGTTTTATTTGAATGATCAATGATCATCATTCAGCTCTCAACCATTGACGTTATTATATTTTATTCTGTTTTTTTTTTTTTTTTTTTTAATTCAGTCCAGTTTTTGACAGAAAAGTAACTCATCGAACAATGATATTATTGATATTTTCTGACAAACATTTGCTGTTTGTAAGTTTTAGCAACAAGCTAAGCTGTTTTATTTTTCTCAATGGTTGATGTACCTAAGCAAGCCTGAAGTTTTTCTTAGCTGTGCAATCAATAGATGTTTTCATGCTTAAAACGTCTGCTTCGCAGCCATGTTTAAAATACAAAATACATCAGCCTAAACATCAAGAAGCTATTTAAATTTAAAATGTCATTGACATAAATAGTATAACCTGTATTTTAATGTTTTTTTTTATACTAACATGCTAACTGAGGAGACGAGGTAATTTTGCCATAACCTTGTTTTTTATGTGTGCTGTGCTTTTTTTTCAATAATTCTGCATGGAACTTCTAAAATACAGTTTCTTTATAATTTAAGGAAAAATGTATAATATTAATTTATATGATATGTCTTTTATTTTGCATGTTTTAAAAACATATAGTCTTACCGTTTTATGGTGCAGTTGACAGTTCTTGTCAGTCAGTAAAACATCTGTATTTTCCTTTGAAAACTGACAACTGTGAACTGCACAAATCTTCGGTACCTTTTTTGAAAAAAAAAAAAATATGTTTTTGTTTATTTATTTTTCCATCGCCTGAAAAAAATTTATCTGACGAATATTATGTTTGACATTTTGACAGCATAATAATGTCAAATCCGCTGCAATTATTCCTCAGATTTTGTGGTAATTTCGAAAAATTATAGTTTGATTTATTTATTTCTAATTTTAATATACTTGTTCGCAGGTCTTCTTCGCTACAAGGTAGACTTCCAGTCCATGCAGCTCGATGACGAAGAGATCGACAACTTGTACGACATCGACGACTATTAATCGCGTCCGTCGCAATGTCGCAACTGTGTGCCGTGTCGCACGGCGCTCGATGTGCGCTTATACTTATGTAACGGCGGGACACTGATATTCATGATTTCACCTCTGCGAATAAAAAGTCTATAGCCTTCCTCTATAAATGGGCTATGTAACACAAAAATATTTTTTCAAATCGGGCCAGTAGTTCCTGAGATTAGCGCGTTCAAACAAACAAACTCTTCAGCTTTATAATATTAAGTATTGATGTTAAATTACAATTTTAAATATCAAAATTAACCAATTCTCTGTCCACTATGCAGGTACAATAGATAAACAATGGGTGTGTATCACATGGGACAAGGAATTTATAATGATTTTTGCAAGGAAATATATATTTGTAATTAAATTTGCAGCTGTGTTATATGAAATGTACTAGCTTTTGCCCGCGACTTCGTTCGCGTGGAATAGTGACTTCCTCCAGATTTTTGGTTTGACCAATAGATGGCGCTGTATGTCCGGAATAAATTTTATTTTTATTTTTTGTAATAAAAACTATCCTATGTCCTTTCTCAAGTTTCAAACTATGTCTGTACCAAATTTCACACAAATCGGTTCAGTAGTTTAGGCGTTAAGAAAAGACAGACAGACAGAGTTACTTTCGCATTTATAATATTAGTTTGGATGTGTACAGAGGCTGAATACAATACCTGATAGTGTGAAGACGGGTATTCAATATTAATACTCAACTTTTGTGTCTTTGGGCGTATCTACATTACATTTTTCCCTTTTTAGTGGTCCCCTTTATGAAAAAGAATAATAACTAAGTCACAAAGTTTTATTTTTTTTAATGTATCAGTTTTGTGAACATAATATTTACTATTATTAAGTTCCGAGAGATTTTTTTTCTCTGATTGGGAGGTTTTAAACTGGATGACGTGATAATTAGTAGTGGCTACTGAATTCCACAATTGAAATCAATAAAGTCCTTCTAGTATTATCCTAATTCCTAACTAATATTATAAATGTGAAAGTAACTCTGTCTGTCTGTCTGTCTGTCTGTCTTTTCTTCACGCCTAAACTACTGAACCGATTTGTGTGAAATTTGGTACAGACATAGTTTGGAACTTAAGAAAGGACATAGGATAGTTTTTATTACAAAGAAATATAAAAATAAAATTTATTCCGGACATATAGCGCCATCTATTGGTCAAACCAAAAATCTGCCGGATGCCACTTTCCCACGCGAACGAAGTCGCGGGCAGAAATTTGCTTTACTTGGGGATTGAACCCAATACTATATTCTGCAGTAAACATACGCAGTGTCCCGCCATGCAGAAAGACTGACAGTTTGCAATATAATATTATTTTAATGTTGTCTGTTGCTCAGTTGTTAAAGGAACTGTTGGTCTAAAAGCTTCGGGAAAAGTGGTTATTTTTTTGTGCAAATTTTTACTTAACATAATGACTTTAAACCCCAAATTTTGAAAATAATTTAATATTTTTAGCCTCAAAATTTTGCCAGGCATATTTAAAACTATTATACTTAATAGAAAGAATATTCTTTGCAGTCCAAAAAATAACTACTGTTCTAAAAGTTTAGTAATGTTAGGCACGGCACACACTCACGACCATTTAGGCCGCATGCAAAACTGCGAATGGTACGTCATAAACTTAGATTTCGTCGCAAAAGATCGCCAGACAGTCCATTGCAATAATTTTTATACATGACAGTATTTTTATGGCGATCATGCGACTAAAAAACGCAACTGTGTAGAGTGCCTTACGTAGTCCCTATGCGGCCCGTTATTTTAAAAACCAACCAAGACATTGTATTTTTTGTTCTCATAAAAAAAATACGTTATATTTAATTAAATGAATATGATTTACTATGTATTAGCAAATAACACCTGCACAGGTTTTTAAAACTATTTTATTTGTTATATTGTATGATAATAAAGTGACGGTTGGTGGATGACGTCATTTATTTATTTTCTTTCCTTTTTTCAACCCCTTTCTCTTCATTTTATAACTAGTGGTTCTAGCTTCAACTAGCTTGCCAAGAGAAGTACTATTTGCCAACTAATTACCGCGGTTTTAACCGCGTTCTGGGAGAACAACTTTCTGTACTAGGATGAAATATGAGTGGTTAACTTTGGACACTATCGTGGCTTCTTAAAGCTCTGCCTCATTCGGATGCCAATGGCGACGTCGCTGGCTAGGTATCCAAGCAGTTAAGTACCTAACTCAATTGGCGACGGCTTGGCCATGTCGCCAAATTGGAAGCGTGGCTACGTGCTACGGTTCTCTACTTGGCTTTTGGATACTCTGGCAGCTTGGCGACTTTGCCACTATAATGTACACGGTAAAGTGCACCTCAGTAGCCAGTGTGGTCGCCAGTCAGCGTGCGATTTCTTCAGCGACGACGTAAACGAATTGACGAAAATTATGAAAATTCTTTCGATATCAGCTCCCGATAGCCTCGCGAACAGCCGAAGACAGCTAGGAAAACTGACGTCAAGAAACACAGATGTCACTACTAAACTCCACTTGTTAGTTCATGAGACGAACACTAGATGGCAACACTTAAAAAAATTGCTGAAGTTTTTCCAGCCTTAAATATATACAGTTTCCAAAATTATCAAAAGTAGTACCTACCAAGAAAAAAATAATTTGCTATTCAGATATAGAAAATAAACATTTGGGACAACGTTTAATTTCCATGTATTCTAAAGTCGGTTTGCTTCCGATGTTATCGGTTGCAGCTTTGCAACTGACTTCTTCAACTCAGGTCATTTTGAAACACGTTCCCTTTCAGTTAGACTTCAGGCTTCTAGTTGCATACCTACTGATTACTGCGCTAAGGTCAACAAAGCTGGGCCCAGGCCCACATTTTGACGGTAGGTAATTCTGATACATGCACTAGAACCATTTATGACAATGTTCTTATCAATAGTCTTGTAGGTATATGTTTAACGTATTTGTCAATAGTAATTTATTAATTTATTTAATTAGGAATTCCAACAAGAAATACACAACATCATCATCATCTCAGCCATGGGACGTCCACTGCTGAACATAGGCTTCCTTCTTAGATCTCCACAGATACCTGTTGGAGGCGACCTGCATCCAGCGTCTTCCGTCTTCCACAACTTCATACATAAACAAAAATACAACCACAACTATGCAATGTGTTTCCTCACATAAAGGAATCCACATCATGCGTAGACCATTTAGTTGACAATAACATAACGTCGGGGATAGTGCAAATCCGCGTAACTAGCATTGGATAATACCGCGTTTCTGCAATAGATCTAGTTTTACAGGGGAAGGTTAAAACTTAATAAATTTCTTATTTCAATAGATAATGGGCTCATTTTTTAATATAAAGTAATTATTTACACATCGTAAATAACTACTTTATATTCAAAAATGTCCAATGAATGACGAATTATGAATGATGATAAGATGTAACCTTCCCCTGTAAAACGAGATCTATTGCAGATACGCGGTGTTATCCAATGCTAGTTACGCGGATTTGCACTATCCCCGACGATAAGTAATAATTCTTTACTCTTACTACCTAATTGATGTATTAAAAAATGTAGTTTAACGGACAGACAGTAGTCCAATTTGATGTAGAAAACAACTGCATTTTGTAATTCTGGGACCACGCTAATCAAAAACAGGTACCTACCTACTTTTCTTAGTTTTATTCTATGTAGGTACCTAATTACCTAGGTACTCTGTTGTTCTGACAAAACAAAACATTGTCACAAAATTAGTTCTACTAGTCACTCAAATTGCTTACTAGGAAAACTGCGCCTAAAATCTCATTAGTAGGTGCCCGACGCTTTCCGTATAGAAATATTCCATCGGCCTCTAACTGACGGAAAAATACTCAAAACGTGCCACAAAAACTATAGCGACGCAATACAAACCTGGTTAGTTTTGAAAGTTAACCAATGAGTTTAAACTACAAATCTAAGGTCGTACTTTGAAGAAATATATCTGTAACATTAGGACAGAAAAAATACTTAGTGGAAAAGTACTTAATTGTAGAGCAAGTGCGTAGCGTACCTACCTAAGTGTTAGCGTGGGTGGGCTGCGTATTTGGTATTCTGATAGGTAAATAGCTGCCAGTTTCATCAAAATCCATCCGTTATACCTATATTTTTCGGAGTACCCACCTAACAAATAGGTATGCTCACATACATCTTTAGAAAGAAAATGCAACCTTATTGTAGAAGCAGGGAATAAGAAAACCAAAATTGCCATTTCATATCTTCCGGCTTCATGATCAGATATTATTGTATTGTCATCAGAACTACAAGCAGCTGAAAATTTTCATGTCTTTGCGATATTAGTTATAATTAGGTTAGAATCCATTATTATAGTTACATAGAGGTCGACCTACTAAAGATCATTGTTTCTATTCTTTCTTTGAATTCGTGGTCGTCACTTTGCAATAAGTAGCCTGCATACGAAACATTCCAGCAGACAATAAGTTACTTACCTAGACGAAATCATATATTTTTGTGTCGTCCCTGATTAGCAAAATCTATTTTTTGTTTTGCAAAACGTTGTAAATAGGTGGGTAGGTAGGTGTAAGAACTCAAAAATGATGCCTCAATCCAGTAAGGTCTGTAAGCTAAAAACAGATCGCCTTACGCTAAGGCAAAGAAAGGAACTACCTTCATTATAAGGGACTGTGATGTCGTACATTATAAAAGTAGGTCATCATCCTCCTGCCCTTATCCCAATTTTATTTGCCTCTTCTATCTGCCGTCATCTCACAAGTAACATTCTTTCTTACCATATCTACTTTCACACAATCCATCCATCGTTTCTTTGGTCTTCCTCTTCCACTATATCCGTCCACGTTCATACTCATCACCTTCCTCACAACATGACTCTCATTCCTCCGCATCACATGCCCATACCACGACAGCCGGTTTCCACTCAGTTTTACATTATAAAAGTAGGTAGACGACTAAAAAACTAGTTAGCTTACTCATCATCCTCCGAGCCTTTTTCCCAACCATGTTGGGGTCGGCTTCCAGTCTAACCGGATTCAGCTGAGTACCAGTGCTTTACAAGAAGCGACTGCCTATCTGACCTCCTCAACCCAGTTACCCGGGCAACCCGATACCCTTTGGTTAGACTGGCGTCAGACTTACTGGCTTCTGACTACCCGTAACGACTGCCAAGGATGTTCAATGACAGCCGGGACCGACAGTTTAATGTGCCATCCGAAACACAGTCAATGGTGTCTAAGATATACTTAGAAAGTACATACAAACTTAGAAAAGTTGCATTGGTACTTGCCTGACTTGGGATCGAACCCGCGCCCTCATACTTTAGAGGTTGGTCCTTTACCCACTAGGCCACCACGACTTCAAGTTAGCTTACTAATAGCCCATAATATTATAATAACAAGGTAAATGCGATATGGGCGACCAGGTACCTACTACCACAGGTCATACTATAATGTACTTTTTTATGAGTTGTTACCTAGCTACTTAGATAATAGGTAACTATTGGGACCTTATAGTCCTCTTGAGTAGGAGTAATAATGCTAGCCACATTTCACCAACGAGTCACGAGACGACATTAAAAACCGGCCAAGTGCGAGTCGTACCAGAGCAAAAATGAGCAAAAAAATGTTGAGCCTTTGTTTTAGGTATGGCAGCCCCCAAAATATTTATTCTATTCTAGTTTTCAGTATTTGTTGTTATAGCGGCAACAGAAATACCTACATCATCTGTGAAAATTTCAACTCTCTAACTATCACGGTTCATGAGATACAGCCTGGTGACAGACGGACGGACGGACAGAGGAGCGAAAACAATAGGGTCCCGTTTTACCCTTTGGGTACGGAACCCTAAAAAGAGGCTGATGATGAAGAAGGCACGAGTGTGTGGGTTCGTTTCTAGGGCAGCAAGTCTACCAATGCAACTTTCCTAAGTATATTTTGAAGACCAGTGACTGATTAAAGGTGAAAGAAAACATCTGGCGGAAACCTGGACTGTAAGTCTAAAACTGTAGTGTGCAGTACAGTGGGACGATAAAAAAGGCTGGCGATGGTGATAAAGAGAAGCCATTTTGAGTGGAGACAGAGTGAAACCTGAAAACACAGTTATTGAAGATGCAGGAAGAGCGAACCGGAGTTTTAGTAACTCAATAGAGGTGAGTTCCAGAAAGTAAGTAGTTCTCTTAAAAGGTGATTGAATAGAAAATCGTCTAAGTTACGTTACATTGAATTGCGATCAAAAAGTTGCCAATTTGGCCTACAACGGCTGCTTATTTTTTTTAATAATAACAAATCATGGAAATCAGTCAGCCAAAAACGCAAAAAGGTCGTTCAAAAAAACATCGGCTGACGCAATGTTGCGTTTTTTGAAAGTATTTGGTATCTAAACCGGCGTCCATGGCCGGCTTTTTATTTGATTTGTTTTTAGTGCAACTCAAAATCGAAGTTAGTGATGCAACTATTTTTGTTTTAATGAATCGCTTATTTTTGGTTGCGTTTAGTTTTTATTCCAATTTTCCTCATATTTAAAAGTAAGAAATATTTTTCGAAAATGATACGTGTTACTGTTACTGTTACTGTTACTGTTACAGCCTTTGTATCGTCCCACTGCTGGGCACAGGCCTCCTCTCACATGGAGAAGGATTGAGCATTAAACACCACGCTTGCTCAATGCGGGTTGGTGATTTCAGACTATATAGTCCAGGTTTCCTCAAGATGTTTTCCTTCACCTTTTAATAATACGTGTTTTAATGATACGTGTAGTTCCAACATATTTACCCTTCTACAAACTTTTGACAAAAACCAAAAGTACCTAAGTTAGCCCTTGATCCATTTCTGAAACTTCTGACGAGGAAAATCCCACGGTTCCCCGTGCCTCTATATTTAGATCGGAACCGCGTCAAAATATCATAAAAGATCAAAGTACGGCCAATGTTCTTTTCCAAGTTTTTGTACTAAGATTGAAGATAAACAAGGTTGACTATGAATAATTGTGCTGAAGTTTGCGTTAAGCCTAAAACTTTAAAAAAATAAATCTGGTAAAATGTCTCTAACAGCATTTTTCTAATAATTAAAGTTAGAAAGAAAAAATGCCCTATATATTTTGATTGAAAATAACAGCAATAGGGAGCATATTGCATCTTTTTGACGCAAAATGGCCCTCTGTCAGTATTTTGAGGTCCTATCTCTCCCGGCCCTGGAAGGCAATTAGGGTATTTTGCGCCTGCAAAAAAAATGCTCAGGCATAAATGATACATGAAAATTAATGATTAACCACCGGAAAATCCTACTTTCTGATGGGAAATTATCAAATGAAACCCCTCCCGCTGTAGCCGTGGGTGTAGCACGAATGAGTGTCAGATCCTTACTGACTAAATCCCACCATGTTTCTTTAAGTACCAGGGCCGCGGTAACTCGCGCGAATAATCCCGCAGACATCAGCAGATTTTACTTTTAAAGAGCGTCTTTAACGAAGTTGACCTTCTACACAAAACCTGCACAGTAACAGACAAAGTTACAAAAAAGAAACAAGTTTTTTTTTATCAATCAATGTTTTTATTCGGTTTTTTGGTCGACTGTAGGTATTTTGTACAGTTCAATGATGTAAGCGAGCCAAAATTAGAAAGCTAACATTTTGTGTAGCTATTTTTAGCCCGGCGACCATTAATGAGCAACTTTAAATGAACTTGTCGAGTTATACCTAACCGGTTTTTATGTTATTTTGGAGTTGGTATTTTATACGAGTTCTTACTTTGGCTCTTTATTTGTCGCATGGTGTTGGGATTAACCCATTGTTTTTTTTTAATAGCTGCTGAAAAAGAAGGTTGAGTTTTCTGAGTAAGAACTCTTTTTAAGAAAGTTAAAAAGTTCTTTCCTTTTTATTACTGAAAATTAACGGCTTTTATCATTATGCCAGACAGTTATGTTTGTTTGTTGTTCTCTGGATGTGAAGAAAAAATAAGTTTGTCGGTGGGTACCTACGCCCTAAACTATATCTATCTTCACTGAATGGAGGCATTATATTTTTTATATTTTTCACTCATTTTTAATACATTTCTTTTGTAACTGCTTGAGTAATAGGTTTTATATACAAATTTATGTATACAATGTTGTATAGTGATATTTTAATATTTGTATACGGTTCATCAAACCATACAGACAGAATTGTGTTGCTGGGGAGTTTGTTCCACCACTTCTTCTTCCCAGCAAAAACACATAGGAAGTGGTGAAGGGCGGGCGTTTTGGGGGCTGTCTTTTGTAAATTGACGTTCGAAAAGTGCTGATTTTCAGCCTACTTTGAATAAATGACTTTTGATTTTGATTTTTGGTTTGTCAATCTAAGAACAGTCGCGCGTTCAAAAATTAAACCAAAAAGGCAGTCGAGCGGTCCCAGGAAAATGATGATTAGCCTAATTTGACACAAAACTGTAAACAGGGAGTTATTTAATCCGATACATACACGTGGTTACATCATATCAGTAAAATTTCGTGAATAAAAAGAGCTCTCGATATTTTTCTAGGTTAGTCACACGTGTCAGCGGCGACCTTTAAAAAATCCAGTCCACAGAGAATGTTATGTGTTCCATTTTCAAAAGATAAGAAAGCATAAAGAAATTATTTCATAATATTTTATATCTGTGACACGTGTACCAACACATCAATGTCGAGGGATTTTTAGTTTTAAATTAATTATCCGAATTGTTAATTTTACGATAAAAAAAATACATTAAATAAATTATCTAAGTTTACCAAATCGCCAAACTCCTATTTTATTTTATTTACACTGGATCCTAGAGACCTTACCTACATTACTACATATACTTAACTATGTATTTTGATCTGTATAGGTACTCGTTTTTACAAATAAATTATCTTTATCTTGACGGTTTTCTTCCCCTTCGCCCATCCAGGTACCGACCGCGTTAAGCATTGTACCTACTGTTACTTAGTCACGAGCTCTCTCTATCTGTATGTACATACACGAGTTATGAAAAATATGGTCTGCGTCAGGATCCTTGTCACAACTCTCCGATCCTCTCGAAATACAAATAGAGAACTCATGGTAGCTGGTAGCAATTAGGTAGCAACTCTTTATATGTATTTCGAGAGGATCGAAGAATTGTAACAGCGATCCTGGCGCAGACAAAATATGTACTTATCTTCTTATATATAAAAATGAATTGCTGTTCGTTAGTCTCATTAAAACTCGAGAATGGCTGAACTGATTTGGCTTATTTTGATTTTAAAATGTTTGTAGAGGTCCAGGGAAGGTTTAAACGATACGAAGTTTGTTGGGTCAGCTAGTCATAAATAAAAATATAGGCTAACTTATTTATTCGTTATGTCATTTATTTATTGATACACTAGCGACCCGCTCCGGCTTCGCACGGGATAACAGTATTTCTCCATTATTTAATGTATCTTATTATACATATAAACCTTCCTCTTTAATCACTCTATCTATTAAAAGAAACTGCATGAAAATCGGTTGCATAGTTTTGAAGAATTAAGCGTACAAAGGGACATAGGGACAGAAAATGCGACTTTGTTTTATACTATGTAGTGATAAGTAATGGTTCCATTTGACCTACAACTCTTGGAAAAAACAATTTGCGCAGTCAATTTTTATCATGTATAGGTAAATATCGCAATATTATTGTTTTTACAACCATCGACTCTTCAAACAATATTTTTTAGTTGTTTTCTTATTAAATGTAATGTTTTACCTCAAATTACTTAGGTACACGTGAGCAAATAACTACCACTTCGAGGACAGCTGCTGATAACTATTTTAAAAGTAATGCAATGAAGGGAAAACTGATGAACCGATTTGAAAAATTCTTTCAATGTTGAGAAGCTACGCTCTTCCCGAGTAACATACTTAATGGCGTCCACGGCCGATTTCGGCCACGGCGGCTGTTCTCATTTAAGGAGATCAGCCAGCTGCGCAGGACATTATTATATTGCACGAGCATTTGCGCTGACACAGGTGCACTCCCTATTCCTTCACTCTCATAACCCGATGGGACGGCAATCCGACACGACCGGAAAGAGATCAGATGCACGGGTGAATCAATCACCAACTTCCAGACTACGGGCTGCTTTGTGAAAGTTTAAGAAAACCCTGGAAAATTCGGGAAACCAGCTAGTTGCACGATAAATAAATATTACATGAAACATGATTTTTTATTTATAAAATAAAACAGCTTAAACATGACGATATAAAAATATAAAATCTATTTCGGTATTTACCAATTTTTGAATTTTGCCCTTTGCCCCGTACCCAAAAACCGCATACTTTGTAGTCAAAATGGTTTTTTACAACAATTTAAAATCTTGGCTAGCAACTTTTTGATTTATTGACGTAGGTACGAAGGAATCCAAAAATGTATGTAAAAAACATTTGAACGGTCATGATGACGTGATTTTTATTAAAAATAGAGCTTTTAGTTCCGTATAGTAACAAGGATACCTACGTATATCGGCAGATAGAATTGGATAGGTAAGTTGTAGGTAAGGTCTAAGGTATCTTTGGAAAACCAAGTAGGTAGGTACGTCTCTTTTCTTAAACACGTTTTTTAAAAACTAAGTAGGTTTTTTGGCAAACTCACATAAAACCGTAGAACCTATTTTAAACGTTAAAAAATCAATTGTATTTTATTTTAATTAAATATTCCACAACTAGCTTCCGCCGAGTTCGCGGTTATATCGGTCATCAAGGTCATCTCTATCTCTGTACCAAATTTGATTAAAATCAGTTCAGTGGTGTAGACGTGAAAACGTAACAGACAGACAGACAAAGTTACTTTCGCATTTATAATATTAGTAGGGATTTATTTAACAAAGTAGGTACGTTATCTAAGGCCCTATAGGTACTCTACGGAACCTTGAAAAGGATTTACCAATTAAAACATACCTCGTTCGAATGACGTAGTTTTGGCAGTTTTAGTTAACTGGTTTTAATAGCTTGGCATAGTTAAAACGCGTTTGTGTACGTCAATTGCAAACTTTGTACTGTATTTAGGATCAAAATAGGCCTCTCTATTTTCGGACTGTCATAAGAACAAATGAATATAAAGTAATTGGATTTCATACTGACGTTTAATTTTTTTTTTTTCCTGGCATGGCATGACGTTTAATTTAAGCTACAAAATAAACTTTGAAAGAGCTATATACTAAAAAATCTCTATCCCTCTTCTCCATTTCTTTTACAGTTTTTAACTATTTAACAGGGATAAGAATAAGGGATTTAACTATTTAACAGGGATAGTTTTTAACTATTTTCATAGGTCTTTCTTTTCTATACTAATATAGCAAAGTGGTCCGATTTGATTGAAGGAATTACTTCCCTCACCCAGACAAAATATAGGTACCCCTGTTCCTCAATCAATGGACTATCCTACACTGCAAAACATTTCTAATCGGAACATTAGTTTCTTGTTTCCTTAGTAAACACCCTGGACTTTTGACGCCTCTCATTGCCTATCTCAAAAAGTCTACTAAATAGCCCTCTCAAGACCTGAAAAAAACCTTCGACCTTCAACAGGTTTGCTAGCTACCACGTGTAAAGATATTCACACACTCCTATTTATAGCCATAAATCATTGATATTAAACTCCTTATGACGTCAAACGGTAAACATTTAAAAGAAGCCATCATAGAATCAAAAAAAAAGAAACTTGTTTATGGACGCAAAAATTGTTGATACCAATCTTAGAACGAATCTAATTGATGTGTGCCATGATTCATAAAAAATAAATATTTAAAGTAAGCCAAAATATAATTGTGGACTTTTTATAAATTGGGGTCGATTTCCAGACTACTCGAATTAATCTGAAATTCTGAATGATAAGTACTTTGTGTACAGAATTTGTTTAATGAAGCCACATATAAATAGCTAGTCGAAGATAATCATCATCCTCCTGCCATCCTTATTCCAATTTTATTTGGGATAGCATGTGTTCTTGTTCCATATTCCTCTATCTGCCGTCATCTCACAAGTAACTGACCAATCATGTTGACTTTCACACGATCCATCTACCGTTTCTTTGGACGCCCCCTTTCTTTACTGGAATCCGACAGCAAGTAAATTTCGGTCCTGCGAGAGAGACCAGGCTCTCTACGGTGGCGATGGATTGTCGTCCCATCGGGCTGTGAGAGTGAAGGAATAGTGAGTGCACCTATGTATGTCCAAGCAAATGCTTGTGCACTATAATATGTCCTGCGCAGTTAACTGATCTCATTAAATGAGATTAGTCGCCGTTTCAGACAATTGTTATTAAAGATTTAGACTAGATAATTGCCCACCCAAAAACCGTCGCTTAATCAGCTAGAAGCAAAAAATTCTCAGTTAAGCGATAAGTCTGAATATTACGTCAACTTACACGTGGTAGAGACTTCATTTCGAGCGGTCACCTCAATTCTTTCTCGAGATAAAGTTAGTGGGTCTGGAGCAACAGCCGAACTGCCTCCGAGACCCCTGACCGCCACGTGCAGTGACAGAGAAAATAATCACAAAAATTATACGCTCCAAATTCTTTGAAACGCGATAAGAAATTTTGTGACTGTCTTTTGTAAGTTGATGGTCAATTTTGGCGGATTTTGGTTGCGATTTTTTTATGACTATTAAGGCGACTTACTAATATTTATCTCAGGTATTAAGTATAACCAATCTATAGGTACTAATATTATAAAGCTAAAGAGTTTGTTTGTTTGTTTGAACGCGCTAATCTCAGGAACTACTGGTCCGATTTGAAAAATTCTTTCAGTGTTAGATAGCCCATTTATCGAGGAAGGCTATAGGCTTTTTATCCGGGTCCATGCCGAGGTTCCCACGGGATGCGGGTGAAACCGCTGGCAGAAGCTAGTATCTTATAAAAATCTAATCGATCAGTAAGTAATCCTAGTCCCTAATAATATATTAAAAAGGAAACATTCTGTTGTTTTTTTTAAAAAGCTCTGAAAGTACTTAAACGATTTGAAAAATTCTCACTGTTGGAAAGCTACACTCTTCCCGAGTAACATAGGCTATATTTTATCCCGGTACGGGTAATAGTTCCCATGGGATACGGGTGTAACCGCGGGAAATCGGCTAGTGGACTATAAATGCTTCGGCGATACCCGTGCCTTCAACGGTACTTATTATAAGTAGGTAATAATAACAAGATAGTTTAGAAAAAGTGTGTAACACCCGGATTTTCTGCACGAATCGGTCTTAGAGGTTAGTAGTCTTTCAAGATTACAACACAATCTTTTTAGAGTACCGAACTACTGGCCGTGACTTTAAAATATTGAATTTGGGCCAATTAAGTTCGCTCGCAGATAATAAGTTACTAAATCTTTATCTACTGATTTTGCTAAATAAGTGAATATTGCAAATTATGTCATACTAGCAAGCGCAGCGTAGGACGTCCGCCAACAAGGTGGACAGACGACCTTATAAAGGTCGCCGAAAGACGCTGGATGCAGGTCGCCTCCAACAGGTATCTGTGGAAATCTAAGGGGGACGCCTATGTTCAGCAGTGGACGTCCTATGGCTGAGATGATGATGATGATGATGATGATGATGATGTCATACTATCGTTAGAGGAGCTCGTCGCTAGGTAACAGCCCCACGGGTCGGTTGTTTGCGGCTTGACGCGGCTAATCCACAGATTGGTGACCATCTTGCCATGTCGAGTTCCTCCGTGTTTCGGAAAGCACGTTAGATCGGTGGGTCCCGGCTGTCATTTGAACATCTCCATAGTCAGAACCCAAAAATTCTGACATCATGTCGTCCCAATAAGAAAGAGCCGATTGTTTCCAAAAACCGAAAACAAAATAAAAAAATCTTATCGTCCAACCAAAAATGGGGACGCTGCGAAGTTTTTTCATAAGTTTTTGAGTAATTTTGCAAAAAGGTCAAAGGTTTAGAGGGATATTCAACTTCTATCTATTACGTGTTTTTTATCAGCACGCTGGAAATGCGGTCGCTACCACGTGTAAGCGAATTGTGTTAAAAAAAAAGACTTGAGAAAAAAGTTTGCAACCTCCTTTCATATTCCTGTAAGAAGTATGTATATACAATTGTACATATGTTATTTATATGTTTTTATTTCCATCTATGTATCTATCTATCACAATATAATAGACATTATATGTATTAGTTTGTTTGTATTATAAAGGCTCCGAAACTATAGAACCGTTTTGAAAAAAAATTCGCTGTTCGCAAGTTACATTCTTCCCGAGTAACTATCTATATGCTAATATTATAAAGCTGAAGAGTTTGTTTGTTTGTTTGAACGCGCTAATCTCAGGAACTACTGGTCCGATTTGAAAAATTCTTTCAGTGTTAGATAGCCCATTTATCGAGGAAGGCTATAGGCTACTTTTTATCCGGGTCCGTGCCGAGGTTCCCACGGGATGCGGGTGAAACCGCTGGCAGAAGCTTACTATATATATTTCATCCACGTACGTACAGGGGCCCAATTCTCCTAAGTAGTTAGTTAATAATGTCAAAATCGAATAGAAATCGAATCGCAATATGATCGCAATAGCAGTTTTAACTATGTCGGGCATTCTGCTACTAATAAAAGACCAATCGTATTCGATTGATATTTGATTGGTGTGCGATTGGTCACCAAAATAGGTGATTTTGGTCTATACGGTAGTTTGCTGTATAATCATTTTGCAATCGTAAATCATTTGCAGACAAAATGATTCATTATTGAATGATAGAAAAGGATAAAAACGTTAATTTCAAAGAAAAAAAATAGCGGAATGCCACATACGCTTCAATCGTAATCGAGTCGAGATTGGATCTCAGTCGAATCGAGTCGAACGTGAATCGAATGGCGCTTAAGTAAAATTAGGAGAATCGGGCCCCAGTAGTTCCAATGAGACGGGGGTGAAACCACGGAAAAAACGGCTAGTGTCATGATATTTTTTGTTTGTTTCTATCCTAGAGGCTTCGAAACTACTGACTGAATGTTGTGTTATTCGCTATTGGGAAGCTAGATTATTCCCCAATAACATAGTCTAAGTAAGTTTACTTTTTACGGGTAAGAGAAGAAGTTTCTCCGAAACCGCGAGTAAAACCGCAGAAAACAGCTAGCCAGAGATAATATGGTAGACAAACAAATGTGAACACCCTTTTTTAGGGTTCCGTACTCAAAGGGTAAAACGGGACCATATTGTTTTCGCTCCTCTGTCCGTCCGTCCGTCTGTCACCAGGCTGTATCTCATGAACCGTGATAGTTAGAGAGCTGAAATTTTCACAGATGATGTATTTTTGTTGCCGCTATAACCACAAATACTGAAAAGTAGAATTAAATAAATATTTTGGGGGGCTCCCATACTACAAACGTGATTTTTTTGTCTGTTTTATAAATAACTAGCTTTTGCCAGCGACTTCGTTCGCGTGGAATAGTGATTTTTGGTTTGACCAATAGATGGCGCTATATGTCCGAAATAAATTTTATTTTTATATTTTTTTGTAATAAAAACTATCCTATGTCCTTTCTCAAGTTCCAAACTATGTCTGTACCAAATTTCACACAAATCGGTTCAGTAGTATAGGCGTGAAGAAAAGACAGACAGACAGACAGACAGACAGACAGAAAGACAGACAGACAGACAGACAGAGTTACTTTCACATTTATAATATTAGTTAGGATATTAGGATGGCATGGAACCCTTCGTGCGCGAGTAGGACTCGCACTTGGCCGGCTTTTTTATGTATTTACATGACGTCAATACAGTATTCTGATTCGTCAAAACGTGTGAAACTATTAAATGAGGTTTTGAAAATTTAATTGACTTGGCGTAGTAGGTTTTTATGTAGATCTCATTTACTGATTGGTTGGTTGGTATAATAACAATTTTATTGTATACTGCGAACTTTTAGTCGGCCAATAGTTTAGTCGGGCTATAAATTAGTATGGAGATGAATTGTAGCAAACATTAAAAAAATTACCACCAACACAGGCTCCGTTTATGTGTAGTTTTTTTCCGACGTCAAAAATCATCAAATGACCCCTCCCGCTGTGGGTTAGCAGCGGTGAGGGAGTGCCAGACTTTTACTGACTAAAAACCGTCGTGTTCCGTCATAGGCCCTTCATGTACCAGGGCCGCGGTATCTCTTTCGAACAACCCGGACCCACGGACCGAAATTACTTTGCGGATTTAATGAAGCCTTTACTAAACATCCCAGCGTCTAGAAATTGGTGATTGATACACCCGAAAATTGGAGAGCACGTAAATGTCTTCGGTTCTCCGGTCGTGTCGGATTGCCGTCCCATCGTGCTATGAGAGTGAAGGAATCGTGAGTGCACCTGCAAATGCTTGTGTACTATATTGTGTGTATAAATAACTAGCTTCTGCCAGCGGTTTCACCCGCATCCCGTGGGAACTACTTCCCGTACCGGGATAAAAAGTAGCCTATAGCCTTCCTTGATAAATGGGCTATCTAACACTGAAAGAAATGTTCAAATCGGACTAGTAGTTCCTGAGATTAGCGCGTTCAAACAAACAAACAAACTCTTCAGCTTTATAATATTAGTACTTATAGATATGTTCTGCGGAGATGGCTTATTCTAATAGTTAAAGAGAACTGTCACTCTGGACGACAATCGTTCTAGATGCCCTCTATTATTCTCTAAAAAGATTTAAAAAAAAAATAAAAAGTCGTGGTGCCCCAGTGGGTAAAGGACCAACCTCTCAAGTACGAGGGCGCGGGTTCGATCCCAGGTCAGGCAAGTACCAAGGCAACTTTTCTAAGATTGTATGTACTTTCTAAGTATATCTTAGACACCATTGACTGTTGTTGTTCTTCTTGTTTCGGATGGCACGTTAAACTGTAGGTCCCGGCTGTCATTGAACATCCTTAGCAGTCGTTACGGGTAGTCAGAAGCCAGTAAGTCTGACGCCAGTCTAACCAAGGGGTATCGGGTTGCCCGGGTAACTGGGTTGAGGAGGTTAGATAGGCAGTCGCTTCTTGTAAAGCACTGGTACTCAGCTGAATCCGGTTAGACTGGAAGCCGACCCCAACATGCTTGGGAAAAAAGGCTAGGAGGATAATCGGATAGTAAAAAGATTAAAGAGTATCCTGCACACTTCACACTAAACAGTCGGCTGACAGTTGATCCGATGTACAGCATTTTTTTTTTAAGAAAATCTTGACGCCAATGCATCTTTTCAGTCGGTCTAACACCGGCTGTTCTCATTTAAGGAGATCAGGCAGCTGCGCAGGACATATTATAGTGCACAAGCATTTGCGCAGACACAGGTGCACTCCCTATTCCTTCACTCTCATAACCCGATGGGACGGCAGTCCGACACGACCGGAAAGAGATCAGGCGCAGGACCGACATTTACGTGCTCTCCGATGCACGGGTGAATCAATCACCAACTTCCAGACTAGGGGCTGCTTTGTGAAAGTTTAAGAAAACCCACAAAGCGATTTCGGCCCGACCCGGGAATCGAACCCGAGACCTCGAGCACAGCAGCTGCGCTTGCGACCACTAGACCAACGAGGCAGTCAAACCAACACCGGCTAAATACCTGATCTTTGTTATGTGCTGACTACCATTCATCTTTAAACAGATGTATGTGCCCAAACAAACTATCCGCCGACTAAAAGTTTGACCAAAAATAATTAAAAATTTAAGCTAAATCCACCATTTCACGTAGGTAACACATTTATACCTATATATTTTTATAAAACATTTAAAATGGCAACCCGTAGCATGTCAAGGCGAAAGAAAAAAATATGTCTCGATATATTCAGGGCACGTTCACGTGCTAAAATGACCCTTATTGACTATCAATAAAGGTTAGATTAGCTTAGCAAAGGGCGTAGTCCGTAAATAGTTTTGCTGTAAAACGCGTTGGGCTTGTGGCCATGAAAACTGCGGGTTAGGAGAGGGCGGGTGTTTTTCCAAGGTGACGTAAAAGCGATTTAATCTGTATCTAAAAGTAAGTTCTGGTTAATTAATTAATTGGTGGAATTTATTAATGGATGAATGATTAAAAGAAAGATACTTATATTTATTTTACTGTTTTATTTTAACTTGCAAGTTTTCTATCTAGTCCACTTTATCAAGAAAGAGGGGGAAATATTTTTTGTTTGTTTTATAAGCTCCGAAACTACTGAACCGATTTGAAAAAAAAATTCAATATTGGAAAGATATCGTTTTTCCGAGTTACATAGGCTATATTTTACCAAGGTACGAGCAGTAGTACCCACGGGACGTAGGTGAAACCGCCGAAAAACGGCTAGTACCTATAGAATATTTTTGTACTTTATGTAACTGTGCGGTTTCAGGATTCATGTTTTTTTTGTCAGCCCATTTCGTCCAAGATCTTACAAATACATACCTCCATTTTCTATGCATATCTTATCATATCTTTCTGAACTTCTAACCTATATCGATTTCTTATACAAAGATATCCTGCTATGGTATACAGATAATATGCTTTTATAAGTTTATTTCCCATGGTTTCCTCCGTATGTGGGTAAAATCGAGGGGCACAGGTAAACTGCCTGTGAGCGTCTGTCGAATATATTTCAAAATATCCAAATCGCCATTTTCATAGCCCCATAATTACGGAAATTGTCGAGCAGCTCCGAACTTGCCCGATCGATGTTTACTGCGCTAATCTTTACAAAGCATATACATGGTAAAAATCTATTTTTAATACTTCGAACCATGGCTTGTTTGAATAATTTTATACATTTGTCATTTAGGGCATTTTTGAAGAGCTCGGCCAAGTCTTAGCCGCGTGGATCCGTGAATGGCGGATGGGTGGCCATCTTGAAGATTTCTTTCTGTCATCTGAATATCTTTGTCAATGGTTACGGGTAGTCAGAGCCTTCTGCCTTCTCCAGTCTACTCTGATAATAACTCTGCAAAATTAATAGTTCTAAACTTCCAAATAAATAGTACTAAGTTTCGAAGCGCCTGATAAACTGTAGCTCTCCCGGCAGTCATTTGAACATCTTTGGCAGTCGTTACGGGTGCTCAGAAGCCAGTAAGTCTGACAACTAGACTTACCTAGGGGTAGGATTGCTGGGGTGACTGGGTTGAGGAGGTAAGATGGGCAGTCGCTCCACGTAAAACACTGGTGCTCAGCTGGATCCGGTTAGACTGGAAGCCGTCCCCACTAAGTTGGGAAAAGACTCGGGAAATGATGAGTTAGAATTTTAAAATTAACTCCATACAAAGTCATGTCATATTATCTCTAGTAAGACTAAACAGCAGATTGATACAATATTAGCAACGGTCGTTAAGATATCGTTAACGTTCGTAGATAGACGATAGATATTTTATTTATTTTTTTATTTTAAACAACATGGCGTTTGTTTGGCTATTAAAATTGAATGACTATGAATCCTATAAATAGGTACGTCAAATTGTCGCACATGGCCTTACATGAAATGAGCTTATATTTTTTACTAGCTTCTGCCAGCGGTTTCACCCGCATCCCGTGGGAACTACTTCCCGTACCGGGATAAAAAGTAGCCTATAGCCTTCCTCGATAAATGGGCTATCTAACACTGAAAGAAATTTTCAAATCGGACCAGTAGTTCCTGAGGTTAGCGCGTTCAAACAAACAAACAAACAAACAAAGTCTTCAGCTTTATAATATTAGTATAGACTAGCTTCTGCCAGCGGTTTCACCCGCATCCCGTGGGAACCTCGGCACGGACCCGGATAAAAAGTAGCCTATAGCCTTTCTCGATAAATGGGCTATCTAACACTGAAAGAATTTTTCAAATCGGACCAGTAGTTCCTGAGATTAGCGCGTTCAAACAAACAAACAAACAAACAAACTCTTTAGCTTTATAATTAGTATAGATATAGATATAGATAATATTAGTATAGATAAAGATTTTAAAAGAAACTTCGTCGCTGATGCCTATTTCGAATGAAAAGGTTTTCCAGACTTGGGGCCACAATTCGATTTTAAAGACCGATCTAGCTAGTACAAGACTGTCCAAACCGACAATCGGCGGATTTCAATAACTTATTTATGCGTTGTTATGGTTACAAGATATAAAATTTTGACATTAGCCCCATAAAAGTATTGCACAAATTCGTATGTTTTTCAAGTTTGCAGTATGCGGGGGCTCTAAGTGGTGGTAATGAATATGCGTAGATATACATATACATAGATATATGTAAGTATGAATGTGGAAGGATGGAGAGGCAGAGGCAGTCCGAGGAAAAGATGGACTGATTGCCTGAAAGAGGACATGAAGCAGAAGGGAGTGGATGTAAGTATGACGTCTGACAGAGAGGAATGGAAGAAAAAACCGGCCAAGTGCGAGTCGGACTCGTGCACGAAGGGTTCCGTAAATTACAGTTAAATCAACCTATCTCAAAAACTATAAGAGATACTTTGATCAAACCAAAAATCGTTGAAAGAGTTAATTAGCATGCATCACCTCTATTTTTTTTAGAATTTTATACCCCGTAGTTATAAAAATAGAGGGGGGGGGACATACTTTTTACGACTTTGAGAGCTGATATCTCAAAAACCGTTCACTTTAAGAAAAATGTTTTTTAGAAAACTTTATATCATTTTAAAAGACCTTTCCATTGATACCCCACACGGGTATGTACATCGAAAAAAAAAATTCATCCCTCAGTTACATGTATGGGGGGCCCCACCCCCAATTCTTTTTTTTACTATTTAGTGTCATATTTTTGTAGCGGTTCATACAACACATATTCCCATCAAATTTCATCACTGTAGTACTTATAGTTTCCGAGTAAATCGGCTGTGACAGACGGACAGACGGACAGACGGACATGACGAAACTATAAGGGTTCCGTTTTTGCCATTTTGGCTACGGAACCCTAAAAAGGCATGTTGCGCCGACCCCAAGTGACTTGGGAACAGGGCAGGAAGATGATGATGATACATATAGGTACATAGATAGGTAGTTCTAATATAACGAAAATCTTGTCTGATTGTAGAAATTAATAGAAAAAGTGTAAAAAAAGGTATCCAATATGTTTTTTTTACACGATAGCTACAGAACCCATAGATAAAATAAAATTGAACTACGGACTCTTTTTTCAAAACTCTCGGTTGATTATTTAGTTGAATTCGTAATCACCATGACTGTACAAGTCAAATCTATGTGCTATTTACATTGTTGTCAAAAAAACTATTTTTACGTGCTGTTTTCCTTGTAGGTGAACGTAAAAAATATTTTATCGATAAGGAAGTACCTGGGTATATACTGATGCTTTAATCTTAAATTACTTATTATTACTATTCTCATAATAGAGAATAGGCCCGTGCCCTGGGAAGGAGCGTCAATCACCACGCTTGCTTAAGGCGGATTGACGATTTCAGACTTAGAAATTCAGGGTGTCCTCAAGATGTTTTCTTTTACCTTTCTTTATTCAGTAAGCGGAGTTCAAAATACCTTTGGGATGTGCAACTTGCATGCATGTAACTTAGAAAAGTTAAATTTTGCATGCTATCCAAATCTACCGAACTGAAAATAGTGCACACAGTTTAAAGCCTTTAAAAAGATATACAGCCTTACTTATCAACGTTGCTTAAGCATGTCTTAACTAACAGTTAATCACTACTTAAGACTTTAAGTAGTCATTAGTTAAAATGTTGCTTAGAAGGTGATTAGAGATTTTTATAAGTAAGGCTGTTAGTCTACTTTTCGTCCGGGTGCAGGCAGTAGTTCCCTTCTTCTTCTTCTTTCGTGTCGATGACATGTCTTATAGTGAGACTACACTTTGTCAGCCCAATATGCCGCCACAGCGAGAGCACGGCCGGATGCACTCATGAGGTCCTGCCGCGAGCAAGTTTCAGGGCACAGTGGACATGCGATGAGGTGGTACATGGTCTGCATAGCAGCCCCGCACTCGCACCCAAGGTCCGCCCCGCCCGTGAAACCCCACCTGGACCGATTGTCTTTGCTTCGGCCGAGGGAGGGATGTAGCAAGCCTTCTCGTAGAGCGCCACCTATGCTCGGGCCCTCCCCGTGAGTAGCGGCATACTCGTATGCCGTGAAACCAATTGCTACACCACGATGACAAGTCAGTAGTTCCCTTGGGACGCGAATGAAACCGAGGGAAACAGCTATTCTTTTTTTTGGTGGGAAATCATTAGATAGCCCTCTCGCTGTGGGTGCAGCGTGAAGGAGTATCAGACGCTTACTGACTAAAACCCACCATGTTCCTTCTAGCGCCCTTTAATGTACCAAGGCCGCGGTAACTCTTTCGAACAATCCCGCAGCTTCGGCGGAACAGCCAGTAACTGTTCCGCAGAACTATTCCCCGGCTTGTCTTCAAGTGACTAACAATATGTAAGTTTCTCTTATTGGGAGTGGCCAATTGCCGACGAAATTCAGATCTTCAAACACGTGAAGCGTTGCTTGATTATGTGAAACCTGTCGGCTTAAACGATGGCTGCTGACGCAAATACTTTCAGATACCGTTGACTTAACAACTTCAATTCAAACATATTTGCTTGTAGTACAAAACTAGAGTCATCCCGCGGAGGCTCCTGACCATAGACCAATTTTCTCAGTTTATTTATTTATTCTACTTTATGCACATTTTGTACCTACAACGGCGATCTTAACGCTTTAGTTAGTTGTTTAAATGCAGATGTATACAGACTTTTCCTACGATTTTATAAATGCTTTTTGTTTAGGTAGACATTTTCACGTTATACTGCTGAGCTGTTTAATATGAAATTTGGTAAGTAGTCTTGTAAGCTAGGTTTGATCCTTCTAGTAATGGGATGCCATTGGTGCCATGCCGGCTCTTCTCCATGAGACCGGCTTTTTGGAAATATGCAACTAGTGTGACGTTTCATAAGGGCCAGCAAGGCTTAAAAAAACATTTGACTTTGACTTTTATCCGCGCGTGAAAACACCGAAAAGAGCTAATCAAAAAAACGGTCCTGCCATTATGAACGACCTTTTTCAGATTCAACCGTTTGTTCCAAAGATTTCCACGTTCAAACAAACTTCATCTTTTTATTCTACATAGGCATGGTTGGCAGTCTATAAAAAAAACTGTACGTCATGCTACGGGCTATCGATTCGATTTTTTTTCTTGATCTACGCAGTCGCGGAGATATAAAATTTTTTACAACCACCTCCCCCATTGCCTCCCTGTCTCAAAATCCGCTGGCAAGAAATAGGATATTAAAATGTCTAGAGCGACTTTCGTATATCTGTGTACATATGACGTTTTGGATTTTCAGCTATGGCATTTTTATTTGAATCTCGCAATATGGATGTCATATATTTTTTTGTTGATTAAAACATGGTTTTGCTCTGCGAAATAAACAAGAAACGTTTTAACACCTATACATATACAAACTGTTTGGTGTAACACCCATAGTCTAAGATCTTATTGTTTTTTTTTTGGCAAAGGTCATGTCATCCAGCCAGAAGTGTCAACAAAACTTTGCATAAATACTTTTCGCACAAAGTTAAGTTTTAAATACAGTTCTTTATCAGTTTCAAATCGCTGGAACTAAACATTAACTTAACTCTTCCGTAACAATCCCTTGCAATCACAGCTCCGTTGCCTCGTTCCACGATTTGTATCCGCGACCTTTCGATTGCCCGTTTAGACCTAACCTTTGGGCTTAGCTGTTCTTTTATCTATGGTTGGCTGGGGAAACGATTTGAAAGTTTCTTTGTAAACTATTTGCTTTCTAAGGTTGAGTTCGTGTTTGTTTAAAAGGGTTTAAAGTAGGTTTTGCAGATTTTTTACTTAATGAATTTACGTGTACTTACTTAAAGTGGTAATTTGGCAGCTTTTTAGGCTTGCTACGGAATTTGATATCTATGCACTGAAAAAAGTAGGTTGTATACCTCTAGCTAAATTGCTTTTCAGTAAGTAGGTCTTGTGTAAATCGACATTCAGAACGCTCCGCTCATATTACCATAATATAAAATGTCATCGTCGGAGCGGAATAGCTATAGGCTATAAAATAAAAAAAAATATAAAAAAGTTGGGTCAGGCTGTAAAACGGAGCCTGAGATCCAAGGAGGGAATAAAAAAACGAAAAAAATAAAAATGCCGTAAAAAGGCATTGGCGGGGTAATAGAAGTGCGGGGCGGGAGCGCGGGGGGAGGCTGTTCCTCGAAGTTCCGCCGCCATTTCGAAAAATCGATCACGCGGCGCGTGTGTGGACCGTTTTGAATTTCGAATACCAAATTCTATACTTAAGTTTGACGTCATTAGCAATTTTAGCCGTATGTTTATAGAAACAGAGTTTATTTTCGATTGGTCGTTGATGGTGTCCATGTGTGCGTTTCACACATGGGCAAGATACCAAAATATTAATGGCGGACGTCCCGCCAAAATAGATTTTTTTGGGTGTGTACTTTAGTACAAGGCATCTGCAATATATTTTGTAGTTTGTTTGTGAAGGACAAAGTTTCGGCCGCAATTTTTTTTAAAGGTTTGTTATCTGTAGCGGAATTTTGCTAATCTGAGTTTATCAATGCTGTGGTAGAATACATGTGTATTTTTCCATAAACTACAAAACTACGACATGATTTGGTATCTTGTACTTCAAGTCTTTGCCAAAGCTTCAAGCTATGCCATACAAATTTTCTTTTATCACGAAGAAAGCCCAATTATCTTACAGATAAATAAATTAGTAGATAAGTACATCATTGAAAGCCGAAAACTATGTCATTTGGGTGTCATGGGCTCTATTTTATCCGGGTACGGGCCACGGGCAGAAGTGCCCTAAGAATGCGGGTGAAACCGCGAAAACCAATATTATTTTATAACCCTGCATTTTTAATTCGGTAAAAATCCAAAATAGAGAAAAAAAACTAAACTAAAATAATAAAAAGGAAATATTTTTTTATTTGTTTGTTCCTACCCTTAATGCTCCGAAACTAGGTACTGAATCGATTTGAAAATTTCACATTTGGGAAACTACAGTTTTCCAGAATAACACAGGTTATAGTTATCGGCACGGATATTGAGCTCTCGGCGGAAGAGTGGGGATCGCTTTGCGCACTGTACACATAAGGCAATAAACCAATAAATCGCTTCTGCGCAGGTGAAGGTCAGGGCTCAATATCCGTGCCGATAAATATATATTCTTTGATTACTATATTTTATCCTGATACGAGCAGCAGTTCCTACGGGACGCGAGTGAAACCGCGGGAAAACAGACAGTCGTAAATAATTTGATTACACTGCAAATTAATATGAAATGGAATAATTTAGAAAGCTTTCACCGATTTTGAAACGAACGCATTTAGTCTGGTGCGCTACGGTTAATAATAAATAACTAAAAAGTTACTATTTAACCGGAGCAGGCCGGTCATTGACCTGGTGTAGGGCTGTCAGTTGACACGGCGAAAACTAAACCAGGAATTACTAACCTTAATAAAGAGAGACACAAGGAAACACTTAATAGTACTTACTTACTTTAATGTTTATCCGGGTGCGGGAAATTGATTCCTAAGAGAACAGCACTTAGCGCTTCAATAGTACAAATACGCAAGCATCTCTCCCTGTCATTTTGGGGTAAAATCGCTGAATCAAGTTGGATGATATTACATATGATGTACCTATGTTCCTATAGATAGATAGGTAGTTGCTCACGTTGATCGAGTTGCCTCCAAATTGATAGCTAATACCTAAAGTCATGTCATGTAAATACATACTTACTATTCTTAGAAGTTGCACCCTATCTAAATGGAAATACACATGGGAAAAGTCGCGGGCAAAGCGCTAGTGTACCTTACTTTTGTTCTGATTTTTTCACTGTTGGAAAGCTACATTATCCCCGATTCCCGAGTAACATAGGCTATATTATTTATCCGGATAAGCGGGTGAGACCGTGGGGAAACAGTTAGTCTACAATATTTTGATCGCGGGAACGCCGATCCTTGCGGCACACCCCTAGCCCTTTAAAACATCTGTGAATTAAATCGTTAACCCTTGTGTTGGGCTGTTGACCTTACTCAACTGTTTGTTACAATTGAATACGTGGCTTAGTTTTGTCTTAAAATATTGTTACTAACCTAAACAGACAAACGAAGAAATGTTTGCTCTTAAATTATATTAGTGCCAATGATGTCCTCCTAGCCGATTATCGGCTACGGCGGCTGTTCTCATGTAAGGAGATTAGCCAATTGCACAAGCATTTGCGCAGACACAGGTGCACTCCCTATTCCTTCACTCTCATTACCCGATGGGACGGCAATCCGACACGACCGGAGAGAGATCAGGCGCAGGACTGACATTAACGTGCTCTCCGATGCACGGGTGAATCAATCACCAACTTCCAGACCACGGGCTGCTTTGTGAAAGTTTAAGAAAACCCACAAAGCGATTTCGGCCCGACCCGGGAATCGAACCCGAGACCTCGAGCACAGCAGCCGCGCTTGCGACCACTAGACCAACGAGGTAGTATTAGTGCCAATAGATAACATTTCTATGACGAGCACTCTCAGTACGGGAATGTTGAAGACTGTTCTGTTTCCTAGCGACAGACGACAAGCAATAGTTTATGCATTTCCATAGTGCATTTCCATAGTTGCTTTGGCTAGCATCTGCCGACAGTAACCGGTGTCGGAAGGGTACCTTAATAACACAAGATTTTGACGGTAATCAAGGTTTTTTGACGTCTATGAAGTCAAAATAATGACGTGTTATAGAAAAGGTGTTTTTTTTTTAGTTTAGCGGTCAACTAGTTTCGCCCACGTCCAGGGCCTGGATTGTTCGCGCGAGTTACCGCGGCTCTAATATACAAAGGGCTCCAGAAGGAACATGGTGGGTTTAAGTCAGTAAGAGTCAGAGACACTCCCTCAAGCTGCACCCACAGCCAGAAGGAGTCATTTGATGATTTCCCGACAGCAAAAAGTGCCTATACATGGCCATGGTCATATAACGCAAGTATTTAAAGCACCCTTACATAGTTAATTTTAACAAGACTGCACAATATTTTGCTTCTAATTTCCGCGTTAACAACAAAAACATGTTTTTGTCTATTAAAAAAACGTCGCAAATTAGACCTATTTCTGAATGTTTATTTACGCTTATGATAAGTTGAGTGTAAACTCGTTTTTACACGTGGCTTGCGATAATATACCAAATATTACAATTTGTTATTCGTACAGAGTTCCTCATGACTAGGGCTGCCATCCGTCCGGGTTTCCCCGGATTTGTCCTCGTTTGGAGGCCGTCCGGGGGCCGTCCGGGCGGGGTTTCAAGAAGTGTCCGGAGAAAACCCGGACACTTTTCATGTAAGGAAGCACCTCAATGAATTTAAGTATATGTTAATAGTAAATAGATTACAAATTAGGTAGGTATTATTTTGTTTAAAAAAAATCGTACTCGTTCGGGGAAAAAATGCGATTTACGCCAAATGTCCGGGTTTTTTTAATGTTTGTCCGGGTTTGGCGAAATTCGAGATGGCAGCCCTACTCATGACGTAGGTTGGATGATGTAAATACGTAACCGCAAAGATTTTTCGGCTGTTGAATTAATTAAGTACCTACCTATATTATCTAAGGACTTTGAGGTGCTGTTTAACCGGCTTTAAGAAGTCTTTTCATTATAAACCTGACATATAAAGCCGAAGAGTTTATTCAAGCGCCGTTCTTTAATCTTAAGAGCTTTTAAAATTTATTTCAGTGTTAGGTATCCCATTTAATGAAGAAATCTACAATTAATTACTATACCTACGGATACGCGTAGTAGTATCGTCAGGACATGGGTGAAAATATTAAAAGCAAGAGGTAATCTCTGCATCCACAGAACTAATGAAAAAAAAACGGTTAAGGAATCTATTTTTTATTGGGATACGCGAAATAGTTAGCCCGGGATATTTATAAGACGTCGTATCTTACTACATACTAAACAAGTGAAGATCGGGGTTTTTACAAGAATAACATAACTTAAAGACAAGACCTATATTGCAGAAACGGTGTCAACTAGTTGCAGAATAGAAAAAAAACAATAGAACACGCAATTGGAATTAATTTCGAGTTTCCTACGTGATGAGGTTGGAAATGTGCCAATTAAGCGTGGTTTAATCTTTCGGAGGTTTACAGTCTAAGAGCATTTAAACAACTGGAACCACCATATAAAGGAAGGAAAGATATGCGAAGAAGCCATTAAGCAGGTAGGTTCGGCGTCTCCTTCTAGGGTTAATACGCACGATGGGCGTGAGCAAAACGCTCGGTTACGAGTGAACTAACGAGGCTTTTGGATTATTTGACACATCTCTCGTCGATTTTTGGTTTTACATAAAATACGCGGGTTTCAAAGAAGGGGTTTGCGGGTGAAACCAGTCACGTTCCTCGCTCGAACACATTCATGATGTGAATTATGCGGGGGCGAGAAACGCAACAAATAATAATGATAGTACGGACACATGCATTGGTACGGACGCACACGACAAAATTGACAAAAATATGATAATGCCTGATTAAACCTTCGAAAAAAAAAAAACAAATACATGCGACGCTCTGCTTGCTTTTGGTAAAGAGAAGAAAGCAAGGCTCTAGTAAAGTTAGACTCTCCTGTGTTCCAAGCTCACAATACTATTTGTAAACAAGTTTGTTAACAGTTTTTCCCGTATTAGAAGTCCTTTATTTGTATGAAACGGTACTCAGACCATTATGAGGTTGTTTAACTTCAAAACAAAATCATTTTCATCCCACGATCTCGAAAAGAGTAGTTTTACCCTTTGATATCTGAGCGCAAAAGCCGTTTTTATTCTCTAGAGCGGCAAAGTGATTTGAATTTAGAACATCGTGTGCAATACTCCATTTGTGACAATCTTGATAAGACTTTTCAAACAAATACATATTAAACAAATAAAATACTGCTTAAAATAATTATCAATTAATTAAGTAATTTTTATTATTGTTTTTACATAGATTTTTAACCTCGTTTCATTTTTAAACTGAGTTTTCAAATAAATGAACTTAAATAGGTACTTCTTTTTAATTTGAAAGGTATTCATATGTGCGCGCCATTTTGTTTTTTGGTATTTAGTAATTTCCTCGATGAAGTGGGATGAAATTATTATTTTTTATTGTTTTGAGGTCGATTTTAAACCTCATTACATTTTTAAACTGAGTTTTTGCATAAATAAATTTTAATAGGTACATCTTTTTAATTTGCCATGTGTGACGTGCGTGCCATTTTCTTTTTTGAGTTTAAAAATTTCCTCGATGAGGTGGGATGAAAAGTTACGTGTTGCACTCGAGTGCAAAGATTTTTCACCTTGTGCTCTTTTGATTCCCTCGCTATCGCTCAGGATTCTAATTATTCAAAGTTGGCTGCAAAACAGCACTTTTTGAATGTCAAAAATTTACAAAAGACTGCCTCCAAAACGCCACCCTTTACCACTTCCTATGCGATTTGCTGGGAAGAAAAAGTGGCGCAACAAACTCCCCAGCCACACACACACATGACAGTCTGTATCTGTAGGTTAGAAGAACCTTTAAACAATCTATACTAATATTATAAAGCTAAAGAGTTTGTTTGTTTGAACGCGCTAATCTCAGGAACTACTGGTCCGATTTGAAAATTTCTTTCAGTGTTAGATAGCCCATTTATCGATTTATCGAGGAAGGCTATAGGCTACTTTTTATCCCGGTACGGGAAGTAGTTCCCACGGGATGCGGGTGAAACCGCTGGCAGAAGCTAGTGTTTTATATAGAGGTATAAACTAGCGACCCGCCCCAGCTTAGCACGGGATAACAGTATTTCCCCATTATTTAATGAATGTTATTATACATATAAACCTTCCTGTTCAATATAAGATAGAGTGCTATCTATTAAAAAATCCGCATGAAAATCGGTTGCGTAGTTTTGAAGATTTAAGCGTACAAATGGACATAGGGACAGAAAAAGCAACTTTGTTTTATACTATGTAGTGATAGAACAAGTGACGATCGTGGTCGCCTTCGTCACAGCGGTCGGAGTTGCTGCTGCCATCCGAGCAAGGCATTTAATATCCCACTTAGTGCTACGTCGTGGTTATACCACCACCAGTCAGTAGCCAGAGCATCATCATCATCCCCCGAGCCTTTTCCCAACTATGTTGGGGTCGACTTCCAGTCTAAACGGATGCAACTGAGTATAGTATCGGCACGGATATTGAGCTCTCGGCGGAAGAGTGGGGATCGCTTTGCGCACTGTACACATAAGGCAATAAACCAATAAATCAATCGCTTCTGCGCAGGTGAAGGTCAGGGCTCAATATCCCTGCCGATGATTATACCTCTGTTTTACATGGAGCGACCGCCTATCTGACCTCCCCAACCCAGTTATCCGGACAACCCAATACTTCCAGGCAAGACTGGTTGTCACACTTACTGGCTCCTGACTACCCGTAACGACTGCCAAAGATGTTCAATGACAGCCGGGACCTACAGTTAGTTTAACGTGAAGTCGTGGTGGCCTAGTGGGCAAAGAACCAACCTCTCAAGTATGAGGGCGCGGGTTCGATTCCAGGTCAGGCAAGTACCAATGCAACTTTTCTAAGTTTGTATGTATTTTCTAAGCATTTCTTAGACACCATTGACTGTGTTTCGGATGGCACGTTAAACTGTAGGTCCCGGCTGTCATTGAACATCCTTGGCAGTCGTTACGGGTAGTCAGAAGCCAGTAAGTCTGACACCAGTCTAACCAAGGGGTATCGGGTTGCCCGGGTAACTGGGTTGAGGAGGTCAGATAGGCAGTCGCTTCTTGTAAAGCACTGGTACTCAGCTGAATCCGGTTAGACTGGAAGCCGACCCCAACATAGTTGGGAAAAGGGCTCGGAGGATGAGTTAGTTTAACGTGCTCTCCGAGACAGTCATTTTGGTGTCCGACTCCGTCGCCAGAGTATCAACTGTTTTGCAGCAGAGTGCACCACGGGTAGATGAAGTTTGCAATCAGAAGAGTAAATTGACGTTAAGTACTAACAACAAAAATCTATCCCTAAGCATATTAAAGGGATAAGCTATAAGGGTCCGTTCAGACAGCAGTTCCGGCAGTTTCGGCTCGGAGAGCATCGGCGCGCATTTTTCTTTTCACACAGACCGGACCTTTTCTAAGTTTGTATGTACCACTTTCTAAGTATATCTTAGACACCAATCTATATCTATATCTATACTTATAAATAAATCTGTAAAGAGGTCAATTCTGTACATTGAATATATTTCCAAAATAACTATCATGGGGTGATCAGTGATCGATACTGATGCCAAAAATGCAATCAGTAAAATTTTTGTCTGTCTGTCTGTCTGTCTTTCTGTCTGTCTGTCTGTCTGTCTGTCTGTATGTTCGTTATGGAAACAAAAACTACTCGACGGATCTTAATGAAACTTAGCACAAATATTCTTCATACTCCTGGGCAGGTTATAGGATACTTTTCATCACGCTACGATCAATAGGAGCAGAGCAGTGATGGGAAATGTTGGGAAAACGGGAGAAGTTACTCCATTTTTTAAGCTTTTGTCACGTGTGCAGCCTTAGTGGTTAAAGCTAAGTAGTAATAGGCTAGATTTAGATAATTGGATAGGCTGGTGATTATTATTACTTCCTCTCTTTGCACAAAGTCCGAATCTAACGCGGACGAAGTCGCTGGCAGAAGCTAGTGGCTAATAAAATGGTGAAGGAAAACATCTTGAGGAAACCTGGACTATAATAATCAGTAACCCGCATTGAGCAAGCGTGGTGATTAATGCTCAATCCTTCTCCGTGTGAGAGGAGGCCTGTGCCCAGCGGTGGGACGATAAATAGGCTGTAACAAATACTAACTACAAAAATCTATCCCTAAAGGGAACGGATAGATAGCATATAGGGATCCGCCGATAAAGAGACATCTAAGAATGACGTCACAGTGTAGGTAATTAAATTAGAAAGTGCACATTGTACCTAATACATACATGAGTAAATCATTCATTAGATTGAGTTCAGAGTGGTGACCTGACTTATCTAGACTGTCTGCCTGTCTAGCTAAAGAGTCTAACTAAACATATGTAATAGTGATTAATTTATATTTAATTCAGGAAGAGAATACATTTACTAGCGCTTTCTCGCATAAATTAAGAGATGAAATTAAAAAATATGGATTAAGTAGATTTAAAATATTGGATGTGTATATGGGCGCAGGGTAGCATTTAATCAAACGTATTTTAGAATGGTATCATTTTTAGGTAGAATTCACTATTTATATTTGTAAATTTTTAATGTTAAGAGGTTATCCGAACATGAGGTCATACTAATTATTTAAAATTTCATTAATTATTATTTTATTAATTGCTATTCATTTAAATTAATTTATTTTGATTTATCATTTTTTTTTCTATAAAATATTTAATAATGAAATAGTTGCTTCATGACATCTCATGATCGGAAGTGACGTCACTCAGTTGTTAATAAAAAGGCGGTGATTGTAATCGCAGTGGTCATTCGTTTGCGAGTCGCCTGTGAGTGAACATTGTTTTGTGATTGTGTGTGCATCTGTAAAATCATCTTATTATTTGCAATAAAAGTGATTGTGATCAATTATTGTGGGTTATTATTTTACACGCCGTTCTAAGAATGGCCTCTGAACACTCAAGCGGTGAAGATACGCCGACAGCAGCGGTGGGATCACAATCGCCTCTTTTACGCACGTCACGCTCTCAACGAAAACCGGAGCCAACCTTCACTATGCGGGAGGTTATGGATTTGGTATCTACAATCACCAAAAATGCGGCGACAAGTGCTGTGACTGCTGCGCTATCTGCCAGTTCTACACCAACTATTACAATACGGGAAAGAGGCAATTTTTATCTACCACCATTTGATCCGGATGTGCGATCTCATGACATTCGAGACTGGTGTGCAAATGTTGATGAAAATATTGCGGCATTCAACATACCTCAGCAAGAAGCCAGAATGAAAGCTATTCTTCAGTTAAAAGGCCGGGCTAAGACCTGGGCTGATACGTGGTCCCTTACATCAACAACATGGCAACAAGTTAAAGAGGACCTCATTCGCACTTTTGGGAAGGAGTTTCGCTATGCCGACGATGTTCAGAAATGGCGGAACTACACATCTGATCAAGCCAGCAGCTACGCTGAGTACGCTACGACGGGGTGGACTCTGTTCAAACGCGTGAGACCAGAGGCAGAGGATTCAGAGATCATCGACGCCTTGATAACAGGTATTTATCCTGAATTTATTAGATCTGAATTGTTAAGAAACACACCAGAATCATTGCCCAGTTTGGTATCTGTTTTAAAAACTTTCCGCAAACGTAAAATTGAGTCTAGTTCTGAGTCTAGTAATAGGCAGTATAAAAAACCACGTGTTTTAGAGAATTCTACTAAGATGCCAAATTGTTGTTTCAACTGCAACAAGCCCGGTCACTTTGCGCGTGATTGTAAGGCTAAGCCTACCCTTACTCAATCTGTAGAGCCCAGTATTTCGAATACTCAAAAACCTTTTAGTACCACAAAATCTGTAGAGTGTCACTACTGTCATAGGAAAGGTCATATCGAAAAGAATTGTTTTAAGAAACAAAATGATGAACGCCAAAAATTTACTAATAATCAATCTATAAATTTTTGTACTTCTCGAGACCGTAGTTTAATCAATATTAAAATAGGTGGTAAACTCTATAACTGCCTATTTGATACCGGTGCAGACTGCTCTTTAATCAGAAATAAAGTTGCTACATCTATTCCGGGAAAAAGATATAGTGTGAATGTCACGTTTATGGGTATAGGCGGTTGTCCGGTAATCTCAACACAAAGCATTATTACTCCAGTGGAAATCGATGACGTACTGATCGAGATAGAATTTTATGTAGTGGGTGACGCACAAACCCAGTTCGATATCATGATTGGCTATGACATTGTTAAAATCCCAGGTCTCAGTGTAACAATTAGCAAGGAAGGAATTTCTGTAAATCGTAATTTGATAATAAATCAATGCAGTAATACAGCTATTAACCCGACTTCCTTTGATATTAACAAAGACATCCAAAATCCAGAACTACTTAAAAAGTTACGAGACATCCTTGATAGTTTCAAATCCAGTTTTACGATTGGTAATAGGGTTTCAGAAATTAAAACCGGTGAATTAACTATAAAACTCAAAAACCCTGATAAAATAGTTCAACGTCGGCCCTATCGATTGTCACCCTTGGAACGTGAAAATGTTAAACAGATCATAAACGACTTAAAAGAAAACAATATTATTCGTGATAGTTCCTCTCCTTTTAGTAGCCCTATACTACTGGTAAAGAAAAAGGATGGCTCTGACCGCCTCTGCGTCGATTATAGGGAGCTAAATGCAAATACAGTCAGAGACAACTATCCCCTACCACTTATTGCCGATCAAATCGACAAATTAGGCAAGGCGCGGTTCTTTACATGCTTAGACATGGCTGCAGGTTTTCACGGAATCCCAATTGCGAAGGATTCAATAGAGAAAACAGCATTTGTGACACCGGATGGCCAATTCGAATATCTGCGTATGCCATTTGGCCTATGCAATGCGCCTTCAGTTTATCAACGCGCGATAAATAAGGCCTTAGGGGATTACAAGGACAAGATAGCCCTTATATATATTGATGACGTCATGATTATGTCATCAACAATTGAAGAGGGCATTGAAAATTTACAACTTGTTTTAAAGAGATTGACAGATGCTGGATTTTCTTTGAATATTTCGAAATGCTCATTTTTAAAAACTAGTGTAGAATATTTGGGAAATGTTATAGAGAACGGCACGGTAAAACCTAGTCCGCGAAAAATATCTGCCTTGTCTAAATCAAAAGTACCGCAAAATATTAAAGAACTTCGACAATTTAACGGTCTTGCAGGCTACTTTAGAAAGTTCGTTCCAAATTTTTCAAAGATTATGGCGCCACTTTACGAGCTTACCAAGAGCAACGTACCATGGAAATGGTCAGAGAGCCAGGATAGAGCTAGAAACGAAATAATTGATCGTTTAACGTCATCTCCTGTACTAAAAATCTTTGATCCCGAATTACCCTGTGAACTTCACACAGATGCGAGTTCTCTTGGCTACGGCGCCGTGCTTATACAAAGACATAATTCGAACCCCCATGTTATAGGTTATTTTAGCATGCGAACGACATCTGTTGAATGTAAATATCACTCTTATGAACTAGAGACTCTTGCTGTCGTAAAGTCTATTAAACATTTTCGCCACTTTTTACATGGCCGACCTTTTAAAGTAATCACTGACTGTAACTCGCTTAAAGCTTCAAAACACAAGAAAGAGCTTTCCCCTAGAGTGCATCGTTGGTGGGCCTTTTTACAAAACTTTCAATTCGAAGTAGAGTATCGGAAAGGCAACAGATTAGCCCATGCCGATTTCTTCAGTCGCAACCCAGTAACACAGTCCGATGATCCAAAACATAACTACCCTGAATGTGAACCCTTGCGTTTCAACATTAATTCCTCAACAATTGATCATAACTGGCTCCTTATTGAACAAAAACGCGACCCAGTACTAAAAGACATTGTCGATAAATTAAAATCCGATTCCATTCCCCAGACAATAGCAGACACATATGTTATTATGCAAGATAAACTTTTAAGACGCAAAATTCAAATTGACAACAAAACCAGAAAACTTATTATTGTTCCCCGTAATTACCGCTGGAATCTTATCAGTCACTATCATGACGCATTACAACATTTTTCTTGGGAAAAAGTGTTGGACAAAATAAGGGACCAGTACTGGTTTCCTGACATGTCGAAATTAGTTAGAAAATTTGTAGAGAATTGCGTCAGTTGTAGAATCCGTAAGGGAAATTCTGGTGCTAAACAAATATCATTACACCCGATTGATAAAATTGCCGTACCTTTTCATACTGTGCACGCGGATATAACCGGTTGCATGAATGGAAAGCGAAACCAAGCTGAGTATGCCTTCGTTTTCATTGATAGTTTTACGAAATATGTCCATTTAATTTATACTAATGACCGTACAACACAAACCGCCATTAAATGTTTCCGTGAAGTAATAACTATTTTCGGAACGCCTACTCGGCTCATTTCAGACCAAGATAAAAGCATGACCTCTACAGAATTTAAAAACTTTTGTAACCAATATGGTATCGAACATCATGTTGTGGCTAAGGGCGCCAGTAGGGCCAATGGACAGGTAGAACGTGTCATGAAAATTATTAAAGATAATATGTCCGTTATCGAACTTAAAAAACCATGGCATAACGCAATACAAGATTTGCAACTAGCCATAAACTGCACTGTATCAAAAAGCACTGGTAAAAGTCCTATGGAACTCTTATTTGGCAAAAAATGTTCTCCTCCACTCATAAAATTATTTCAAGTTGACGATGACGAACCTACAGAGGACTTAGAGTCTATTCGTTCATTCTGTAAGAAAAGGATGGACGAGCGAGCATTAAAAGACAAATTGAGATTTGATAAAGGCAAAGCTAAGATTAACCCATTCAAAGTTGGGGATTTTGTTCTCATGCGTCGTCATGAGCGGCATACTACTAAACTTGGTTCAAAATTTGAAGGTCCAATGGAAATATTAGAGGTACTACCTAATGATCGATATAAGTTAAAACACGTTAATCTTCGCGGATGTAGTGAAAAGATTGCTAGCCATGATTTTTTACGACCTGCACCGGAAGCACAAGCTGACCCTTTTCTGGACAATGATTCTGCCGTATGGGCTGGTGATAAATAGAAATAGTTCTGAGTACTGTTAATCTTATGTATAGCGTAAGGTTATCTGTTTATTTGTTAAGAACAATTGTTTTTCCAACCTATCCACACATCCTTCCCTAAACGCTGGCTGGCCACCACGCGTATCCCTAATACCCGGTCTTGGTGGCTAGATCCCCGTGGTGGGTGATGCCTTGGTGGCTAGATCCCCGTGGTGGGTGATGCCTTGGTGGCTAGATCCCCGTGGTGGGTGATGCCTTGGTGGCTAGATCCCCGTGGTGGGTGATGCCTTGGTGGCTAGATCCCCGTGGTGGGTGATGCCTTGGTGGCTAGATCCCCGTGGTGGGTGATGCCTTGGTGGCTAGATCCCCGTGGTGGGTGATGCCTTGGTGGCTAGATCCCCGTGGTGGGTGATGCCTTGGTGGCTAGATCCCCGTGGTGGGTGATGCCTTGGTGGCTAGATCCCCGTGGTGGGTGATGCCTTGGTGGCTAGATCCCCGTGGTGGGTGATGCCTTGGTGGCTAGATCCCTTGGTGGGTGATGCCTTGGAAGTCTAATGATTATTGATGTCTAATGTATTTATGACCATTGTTGCAATTGATTTAGTGATACAGCGCGAGAGCGCGCTGGATCAGAATGGCCGTATGGGCGCAGGGTAGCATTTAATCAAACGTATTTTAGAATGGTATCATTTTTAGGTAGAATTCACTATTTATATTTGTAAATTTTTAATGTTAAGAGGTTATCCGAACATGAGGTCATACTAATTATTTAAAATTTCATTAATTATTATTTTATTAATTGCTATTCATTTAAATTAATTTATTTTGATTTATCATTTTTTTTTCTATAAAATATTTAATAATGAAATAGTTGCTTCATGACATCTCATGATCGGAAGTGACGTCACTCAGTTGTTAATAAAAAGGCGGTGATTGTAATCGCAGTGGTCATTCGTTTGCGAGTCGCCTGTGAGTGAACATTGTTTTGTGATTGTGTGTGCATCTGTAAAATCATCTTATTATTTGCAATAAAAGTGATTGTGATCAATTATTGTGGGTTATTATTTTACACGCCGTTCTAAGAATGGCCTCTGAACACTCAAGCGGTGAAGATACGCCGACATGTACAATTAAATTGGTTTTACTTTTTTAAGTATTTTTTTTAATATGAAAAAAACTTGTGTATGTAGGTACCTGTTACCTATTTGTCTCATACAGGGTGGCCCATCCATAGGCGTCCAAAAGAAAAATTTAGAAGCTCTATGCTATGGGGTATCCGAATCATCCCCATGTATGTTCAGCGATTTTTTGTACTTTAGGAGCTGAGCGATACCTCGAAATTAAACAATTTTTTTACGTTAATTTTAATTTAAGAATACTTATTTGAATAATTATTTTTTTTTATATGTGTTTGTTGACTATATTACCTCCATTAATCCGAAGACAAAAACATAAAACAAGTAACTTTTCTCGATAGAAAAAAAATCAAAACTTACCTCTAAAAATAACATTTTATGAATTTTATGTCGTAGTCATGTACTTTCTGTCACATTAAAATAATGAAGAATGTATATAATATCTTATTAAACATTAATCAGAAATCAGTTTTTAAAGAAACATAAAATTGAATTTTTAATAAATTTTTATTTAGTATAGCGCTTACGTTATTTTTTTTCGAGCAGGTTGCATGTTTCCTCTCTCTATCTATTTACGTTGCTATCGCATAGTTCTATCCCTCTCAACCATTTACCCAGTTCGCCCGTGAACATCGCAACGAGGTATCGTCTTCATCACCACGCTTGCTCAATGCGGGTTGGTGATTTCAGACTATAGTCCAGGTTTCCTCAAGATGTTTTCCTTTACCTTTTTATCAGCCATTGGTGTCCAAGATATAGGTACTTACTTAGAAAGTACATACAAACTTAGAAAAGTTGCATTGGTACTTGCCTGACCTGGAATCTAACCCACACCCTCATACTTGAGAGGTTGGTTCTTTACCCACTAGGCCACCACGACTTAGATTTCTGTTCTGTTCTGTTACAGTCTTTTTATCGTCCCACTGCTGGGCACAGGCCTCCTCTCACACGGAGAAGGATTGAGCATTAATCACCACGCTTGCTCAATGCGGGTTGGTGATTTTAGACTATATAGTCCAGGTTTCCTCAAGATGTTTTCCTTCACCTTTTTATCAGCCATTGGTGTCTAAGATATAGGTACTTAGAAAGTACATACAAACTTAGAAAAGTGGCATTGGTACTTCCCTGACCTGGGGCCCGATTCTCCTAATTTTACTTAAGCGACATACGATTCACGTTCGACTCGGTTCGACTGAGATCCAATCCCGACTCGATTATGATTGAAGCGTATGTGGCATTCCGCTATTTTTTCTTTGAAATAAAGTTTTTATCCTTTTCTGTCATTCAATAATTAATCATTTTGTCTGCAAATGATTTACGATTGCAAAATGAATGTAGATCAAACTACCATATAGACCAAAATCACCAAAATAGCAGACCAATCGCAAACCAATCGAATGTCGTTGGAATACGATTGGTCTTATGTTAGTAGCAGACTGCCCGATATGGTTAAAACTGCTATTGCGATCATATTGCGACTCGATTTCTATTCGATTTTGACATTATTAACTTAGGAGAATCGGGCCCCTGGAATCAAACCCACACCCTCATATTCGCGAGGTTGGTTCTTTACCCACTAGGCCACCACGACTTAGATTTAGATAGATATTATACCTTATATTGGGAGCAGCCGTTAGTAGTATAGTAATGAAAGGCTAATTACCTAGATACGTTTTATTGCACAAGATGTCAAAGTCCTTTTGTAATAATACTGGGTCATACAACGTTGATTTGTCTTTCTAAGAAAACTCGATAGTACTTTATGCTTAGTAGGTTAGACCATTTTAGCGAGAAATGCTATTTTTGGGTTTAGAACTGATTTAAATATTAGGTAAGGTACCTACCTATCAAATAAGTATGAAAAGAGGTGTGGATAATTTTATATTAGTACCCGTACTAATATTAGGGGTTAAAGTATGAAATTGCCGTTTTATTCTAGTAGGTTTTTGAATTGCCATAGAGTCTTCATGGTTTGAGGTTTTCGAATGAAACTTTTTTCACGTGGTTTCTGTGATGTTCTTCTTTTAAAAAATGTGAAACATTTGATTATCGATGTTCAATTGTTTTTGTTATTCAACTTAAACAAGAAAGATGGATACTGCGAAAATTTGAGTAATTTTTGAATATGAGTTCCGACGCGGAAGTAAACGGCAGAAACAGCCCGCAATGTCAATGCTGCATTTGAAGAGGTGTCTGCTAATGAACGCACCGTGCGATTTTGGATTAAACGGTTTCGTGGTGGAAACTTCGACTTGAAGAACGAGCCATGAGAAAGACCGCCTGAAAGGTGATTAACGAGGAATTAAGAGAGACGGTGAACGCCGATCCTAGTCAAACTACCCAGGTACCCAGCCGAACACCGAATAATGTTGAAAAAATTAGCAGTAAAACAGCCAAGACTCATAAATCGACCTTCACCGTTATTGCTCCATGACAACGCGAGGCCTCATACAGCAAAAGAAACCGTTTTAATTCTTCAGGAACTGCAGTTGGAAACTATTCGTCTTCCTCCATATTCGCCAGACCTTGCTCTAACGGACGACCATTTTTTTTTGTGATTTGGACAATTATCTGCGTCACAAGAAGTTTCTTCCCAGGAGGCAGAACAAAATTCTTTCACACAGTTTGTGCAGTCTAGATCCTCAGAATTCTATCGTAAAGACATAAATGACCTTCCTATTAGATGACCGCAATGTATAGATAATAATGGCAACTATTTTGATTAAATAAGTTTGATAAAAATTTAAAAAAATTACAATTTAGATTTTCAGTACAAATCGGCAATTTCATACTTTAACCCCTATTATTATGAAGTTGAAGAGTTTATTTGTCTGAACGCGCTAATCTCAGGAAGTACAGGGGCCCGATTCTCCTAATTTTACTTAAGCGTCATACAATTCACATTCGACTGAGATCCAATCCCGACTCAATTACGATTGAAGCGTATGTGGCATTCCGCTATTTTTTCTTTGTTAATAATATATAAATAATAATCGTTTTTATCATTTTCTGTCATTCAATAATGAATCATTTTGTCAGCAAATGATTTACGATTGCAATATGATTGTAGAGCAAACTACCGTATACCTAGACCAAAATCACTAAAATAGCAGACCGATCGCAAACCAATCGAATGTCGTTGGAATACGATTTGTCTTAAGTATATTATTAGCAGAATCGATACTTTTCTATACTAATATTATAAAGCTGAAGAGTTTGTTTGTTTGTTTGAACGCGCTAATCTCAGGAACTACTGGTCCGATTTGAAAATTTCTTTCAGTGTTAGATAGCCCATTTATCGAGGAAGGCTATAGGCTACTTTTTAACCGGGTTCATGCAGAGGACCCATGGAATGCGGGTGAAACCGCTGGCAGAAGCTAGTTCTTAACCCATTAGAGGTCAAACAAAAAAAGTACTTATATTATTTTGGAATTTTCTTTGTTTTCATATAGAATTAATAATATTCCACTCCAATTAAAAAGAAAACTAAAAATAAGAAATTACAAAATTGCTAAATAGTTTTCACGAAAAAAGTTTATCTATAGGTTTCTATCACAATCGTCTAGATTATTTATGGGTACTTTTCTTTTTTATTACGTTACTTTCAAGCATACTTTTCCTTAAAGAGAGGTAAGCACACACATCGTAAAACCTACCATTAAAACTAATCAATAACAAAGAAAAAACTATAAAATTACACAATTTTCCTTCGCAAAGTTCTCACATTTCTAACATAAAAATGTTGCCAATGCCTATGTAAGTGTTCACGCACACACAATTCATGTATGTGTGAGTGACAGTAACTGAATCCACCATTTGCGCTGGAATTTTCCCCACCTTTCGCTGACTTAGGTTAGACGAGTTTTTAAGCTACTCTAAGCCATTTTGTTGTATTATTTAACGGTCGTTCCCTATATTGCATCTATCTGTAGGTATACGAATTTGGCATTATATCGGGTGTGTCGTGCCTAATCACATTAAATCCTATCACATATACTTTATGATCTTCTATGGCGAATTGTAAAAAAAATAACCCAATCCATTCAGTGGTTTAGCCACAGGAGTCATTTTTCGTTTTCATCATGTGTAAAGCTGAATGTTTTGAACAGTTGACAGCTGTCAGTTCTCAAAGGAGTATTTCCGTTGTTCGTAATGACTGACTCTTATATGGTGTTCTAATTCTCGCACATTTTTATTCTATTTACTTTGTTTGAAAAATTCATTTTTTTATTTGTGCTGATCGACATATATTAAACAGTATATTAACGTATCTAATTTAATGTGATTAGGTACGACACACCCGATATACTTGTGTGGGGCTTATGTCAAAATTCCTATTTCTAGTAGGTATGCACATCAATAGAGAGATAGATAGATACCTAGAATACTGTTACTGTTTTTGAGCATTTATTTGACATTAAACTCAATTAAAAGTATTGTAGATTAATTGTCAATAAAAATACTTTTTTTTCCTTAAATAAACTTGTTTCTTTTTTTAACTTTTTCTCTCAAAAGCAATACTCTTGCAAAGATTTACCTTTGGAAATTTTTCCTTTAAAATATTTACGTTTTTAATGCAAATCTTTAAAATAAATCGACATGACTTGTTTTATTTCATAACCGTTTATCGATACTTATTTTATTCTGTTCCATACTTATTTTGTTCAACATCATACGCCTAGCCAGGCGGCAGGCTAGGCAGCTTTCAGTCTAACTAACAGGATGCAGCTGAGTACCAGTGTTTTACAAGGAGTAACTGCCTATCTGAGCATCTGACCTCCTCAACCCAGTTATAGTAGCCGGCATATAACTTGGCAAGGATTTGGGACTTTTAATAAGTGTGAGCTCGCACATAGTGCACTAAATTATACAAAAAAGTGGTCCCTGTTATTGCTTGTGCATTATTGTATGGTTATAGACATCATTTATTGGCAATTATGTCCGCTTGGAAAAAATAGGACCTGTTTTCATCTCTCGATTCTTGCCAAGTTACGTGCCGGGAACTATACCCTGGCAACCCGATACACCTAGGTAAGACTGGTGTCAGACTTACAGGCTCCTGATTACCCGTAACGACTGCCAAACATGTAAAAAAATAACATTAAATATTATTTCAGCGAAAGAAATTTTAGAGATACAACAAGGAATTACATAGACATTACATAATTTCCGTTGAATGCAGAATGCAGACGCGACGGTGCAAGTGACGTAATAAAAAAAAAAACCAACCAGAAATAATCTAGACTTAAGTTTTTTGTACTTAGCAGTTACCATGTATTCCAATTTTGAATTTGAAATTGAATTGAGAACGTATTCTGAATTCAAATTGCTGTTTTATTAGAAAAAAAATAGTGTACAAAATGGCAGACTGTAGTGTAGCCAATAAGTATGACACGCCCTTCTGGTTTATAGTCATTATTCCAATCCCTAGCGGTGATAAAGTAAGGATTCACACTTAGGTACTTACCATAATATCACCTCCTTCAGTCTAGATTTTTTGTAGTGGACAACTCAGTAAGTATTTTCTAAACAACTTATACGTAGAACTCTATAGAAGTGTCAATTTTTATGATGATTTATTTTAGTTACCCATTCAAATGTCTTCGTATTTCATATATGAATATATCAATGTGACAATATTGTTGTTACTTACTTGTACAACAGAGTATTATAATAACGAAATCTTACTATGATAGAACACCGTCCACTACTGGACTGCTGCCTCCCCCAAGCTAGGGAGATTTGCCCATACTCACCACGCTGGGCATGCGTGTCGGTAAAGTCCGGTTAAGCAGTACACGGCCTCCTAGACTGCGAGACGCCATACCAAAAAAAAATGCGTGTTGGTGAGCGCAGTGTGGCTCTTAGCCTCGGAGACGCTGCTGAATGTAGATGGATGGAGAGGAAGAGGAAGACCTCAGAAAAGAAGGATGAATTGCCTGAAAGATGACATGAATAGGGAGTGAGTGTCAGTATGACGAGTGACAGGAAAAATTGGAAGAGGAAGATATATTGCGCCGACCCCAAATAAAATTGGGAACAGGGGAGAAGGAAGAAGAAGTGATGCTGCTGACCATCTCCGAGCAAGGCATTTAATATCCTACTTGGTGCTTCTTCTTCTTTCATGTCTTATAGTGAGACTATACTTTGTCAGCCCAATATGGCGCCACAGCGAGAGCACGGCCGGATGCGCTCATTAGGTCCTGCCGCGAGCAAGTTTCAGGGCACAGTGGGCATGCGATGAGGTGGGACATGGTCTGCACAGTAGCCCTGCACTCGCACCCAAGGTCCGCCCCGCCCCTGAAACGCCCCACCTGGACCGATTGTCCTTGCTCCGGCCGACCTGTGTTCGGAGTCTGTTTACTTGGTGCTGTGTGGTGGTTATACCGCCACCAGTCGGTTTCCAGAGCTCCGTCCCTTTTTTCAGGTGGGTGCACCACGGGCACGTGGAATTGACAATTGGGGCAGTATGATCGATCGATACGAGCTGTGTGCGGTAACTGTTTGCGCTAAATTCAAAAACTAATTCACTTTAATGGGATTTTTATCAATAAATTGAGTAAATCGTGACGACAGTTTGGGACACAGTGACATATCGGCCACTTAATTAATTTTAAGGATGGTTCTTACGTCTGCTACATAAATAACATAAAATATTAAATTATTTTCAATATATTTTTACATAATTATTCACAATCAAATCTCACTCTACCAAAAACCCTATCAAAAGAAAATCCCCGCGCGGGAATCGAACCCGCGACACGAAGATTAGACGCAAACCCCTTGGCTACTGCGCCAAGCCGCCATTAAGATACCCTTAAAATAAACTCTGTGTCGAGCATACTCCTTGGTTAATTAACTGTCATTATCATTAGTCATTATTTATAACGTTACATGACGAATATTGGATGTAAATGGGTTACGTACTGAAAAAAAATCCCAATGGAATTTTACTAGCAGGAAGTACCTACCGCAAACTTATGTGGGTAGGTACCTACTTACCTGCCTACTCATATTTTTTATCAATAACTTAAAAGTACCTAAATAAACAAGTGCATAATTCATATAAGTTTAAACAGCTAAAGTAAGTAAGTACCTATAAGAAACACGCATTTTTTTTAGGTAAACAGCTCTCTAATATCTTCTATTTGAAGTTAAAATTATTAAAGTACCCTAAAAGAATTAAAAAGTTCATTCGAAATTCAGATTCAAAATAAACAAAACACGTTCGCGTCAAAATTCGAAATTTAAATATCGAACCCGGAACCACTAAAATCTAGAACAACCAAAAACTAAAAATAGACTCGCGCAAATGTACAAACAATCGTTTGTAAGTACACAGATAGGTACTAATAGCTATTGAATATTCAACTGATTGTTTAATGCATACCTACAGAACGAAATACCTAGTTACCTAACGTGGAATAAATACGCGCCAATCATACATAGTTTGGAAACCTTTATTCGATTAGAAAAAATCTAACCGACCAAAGTACAAAGTCTGTCAAAAAATGTACTAGGCAAGTATCTGCCTCTTCTGATCGTTCAAAAATATAAAAATGAATTTTTAGATTATTGATTCCGTCAGCCGAGTCACCGACTATACAATTTTTATATGAACGTAATACAAAAACACACACAGACACCATTTTCATCCATACGATAACTACACATACGGGAAGTCACTCACACATACACAGTTTTACATAGAAAAACAGCCGTTCTCCTCTCTAGCCTATCTATACGTATTATAGAAAAAAAACTTCAAAATAGTACGGCTTCACTCACTTTCACATAAAATTACACCAATTTCAAACTATAATGTATGAACATCTGTAGCAATAAAGATTAGTTTTGTTTGCATCAATATATATTCCGTCTCTTTTACTCAACCGAACGCTTTCGAGTTTTCCCGTTCATGATCCAACTCAAAATACGCCAAAAATGACGTCGAGCCAATGTTGTTTCGAAAACAGTGTCTCGCGTTTCTTTCTACGGATACCGCGCGCCCGCTCGCCGTTTATTATTTGGAATTTTCCAATCCACTGATTACTACTCGTCGTAAGTTTTACAAACAAATTCGAGTCCGTTTCGTATTTTTCGCGATTAGCGGCAATGTAGGAAAGTCGTAAGAAGCGATGCCGATAAAGTCGATTTTCGCGCGCACTCAACGACTACCCGGCCGAATTGGAACGACTCGCTAGGAGTGTTTCGGCGGTCGAGCCGAGCGCGCCGCTGAAATAGATCGTATTGTACATAGAAAATTCTGACAGCTCGGAACCGTCACAAGAAAATAATGTCGTTTTTATTACATTTTTTGATAAATTATTATTCTAGTTTCGGTTCGGCGGCGTTCCAACGGCCTTATCGATTTTCCTATTTAGCGCGCTATCGTATTTTATACATTTTCGAAAGGTCCGCGGCGCGTCTATGCGCTTTCGAAAAATATTTTACAAGTATTTTCTCGGCGGCGAACGGACGTCGAGTGCGGTGCCGTAAATTGGTAATAATTCCGTTGATTACACAGTAATATAGTGTCCGAATATGGGTTAGTGGTGAGGAACACGGACACTGCGAGCGTTGACTTGTGTGATACGATCCTATGAAAAATGTTTGTGTTAAGTGCAAGTTTTTAGTGCATAGTTGTTTGATAGTTGCGTCTGGTGCATTCCGATTGTGAAAGTGCACCGCTAGTGTTATTGTGCGTTGGATGCTGCAGCTGTGGCCACGGACCTGGGCGCACCTCGCTCACCTGGACGGTCACTCCTGTAAGTACCAGGAACCTTTCTACAATGACCTCGTAGGGCTCCACTCACTATTTATATTAGTTCTACGGCGACGAATGCGTTTAATTGACCCTGTTGCACCAAGGAGTTCCTGTATCTAACTCTGACATAACCTTAGAACTCTGACACCATACAACTGTAAACATTACCATGAGACAAATGAATAACTGGACAAATACGAATTTGAAAAAGGAATAACTGCTTCAAAAAATAAAAATAAATTCAGCCAGTGTGATAATGAAATTACCCAAATTGAAATTACCCCAAATAAAATTAATATTATATAAAAGAAATATTTACTGCATGGCAATAACTATATATAACCACTTGCCAAATAATATCCAAGATTTACCATCGTTATTATTTAAAAGAGTGCTATTTAGACTGTTATTAGAAAAAAATTACTACAGTATCAAAGAATACTTGGAGGATGAATCACTAGTGACATAATAAATAAATATATTTGACTGCACATACTATATAATATTCAAAAATGACATATAAATAAATATATTTGACTGTACATACTATATAATATTCAAAAATGACATAATTACAATAATAACATAATGTAATTTCAATTTCATTATAAATATTTTGTACGCCATAGTATGGCAGGATATGTTGGAACCAGAAATTTGTACCATCTATTGTACCATATTCTGACAAATAAATATTTGATTTGATTTGATTTGATCAAATTAATAAGGTAAACATTTGATTTTAATCTTTTTTTTACTGAATTACAAAGAAAGTAGCAGCAAGATGTACATTACATAATATAAAAAAAAATAATCATGTGCTTGACTTACATATTCATTATATCAAATTTCATCACACACTTACTTAAAAATAACTTTCATAGGTATCTTTCTCAAGATAAAAGTAAAGAAATATTGTCAACAATAATATTCTGAACACATTAATCTTTACTTATAATAAATAATAAAGAGAAAAAACATATTTTGTTTCTTTGTATGTTTATACCCAAAAGACTCTGAAACCACCGAACCAATTTGAAAAATTCTTTCACTGTTGGAAAGCTACACTCTTCCCGAGTAACATAGGCTATATTTTATCCCGGTACGGGCAGTAGTTCCCACGGGACACGAGTGAAACCAGGGGAAAACAGCTAGTGTTCTATAAGCAGCTTAAACCTTTATAGTGACATATTGAAATGAGTATTTACTTAGTTAAGTACATAACTGATTGCATAAATATTATGTAAGTAAAATAAAGTTTGAAATAATAAATGTAGGTACTTATTTACATAGTGAAGTAATAGTAGAAATATTTACTGGTTAGTTAACTGGTACAAGGAGGTTCATAATAGTTTAGAGGTGATAGAAACCTATTTTAACCAACTTAAAAATAAATCAGTTTCTCGTTTTGTGCAATTAGCTCACATTTATATTTATTTCTCGTCATTCTTGTGTATCATTAGTGTTTAAAAACCTGTAAAACCTTAGAAATTGTAAAACCAGTGAATAAAGAATTTATTTATTTGGCTGAACTGATTTTGATGAGGTTTTTAGGATAGTATTGTCAGACTTTAGACAAGGTTTTAGGTATATTATAGAAGTCAGTTTTTTTTTTTGTAATCTTTGATCTACCATCTTGTATTAGGAAGTTAATAAGTGTATTTAAATAATGAATGGTTAGTTAGATAGTGGTTATTAATTAAGTAATAACTGCTTAATTATGCTTAAAATGAACTACAAAGTATGAAATTTATACTAAAATTATAAAGAGAAAACATTGTTTATTTGTACTCTTAATGCTCCTAAACTACTGAACTGATTTGAAAAATTCATTCACTGTTGGATAGCTTCACTATGCCCAAGTATCATAGGCTATAGTTTGTCCAGGTACGGGAAGAAGTTCCCCAGGGAAGCGAGTGAACTTGTATAAAACAGCTAGTCCAGGGATGGCGAACCTTTATTGACTTACGTGCCAAATTAAATAAAAAAAATGATGATTGAGGTTTTGAAGGTAAAAGATTATGAAGAGGGACTTGTTTTTGATTCGCAAATTTTCATAAACATCTTTTAACATTAGTGCTCAGATATCTTAATAAAATAGGCTCTTTTCGGGATGTGGGAGGTAGTTCCACGAATCTATGATAAACATTTATTAGTACGTAGTAATGGTACATAGGTAAGTTCAATTGAAAACTTGCAGAATAATGGTGTGCCCAAATTATTTAGCTGCGTGCCACCACGGGCACGCGTGCCATTGGTTCGCCATCCCTGAGCTAGTCTCTTAAATACTGTTAAGTATTTATCTTTCTTTAAGTGGTAATATTAAAAAGTTAATGTCCAGTGTCATAATTTTTAGATAGCAATTATCAATACTAAATTATTTCATAATTAGAACATCACTTGTATAAAATTATCTGGCGGCTGTCAAACTGATTATTTATTTACTAGCTGTTTCCCGTTTCACAAGATTCAGCCAGTGTTTTACATGGAGTAACTGCCTATCAGACCTCCTTTACCTGGGCGACTTATACTCCTTGGTAAAACTGGATTTTTAATATTATATAAGTGGAAAAATATCAGTACATATTCAAGTTTAGAATCCATCTTGTATCCTGTGGGATAGAGGTCTGATGTTGCTCCGGGAAGTTCTGGAACATTCCTTTATATCTCTTTTGTAAAAGAATAGGTTTATGGAGCTTTTATATTTTTATCACTATTATTTCATGTACCTGTTAGTTTATTCTGATATATTATTTTTAGTTAGGATGAATAAAGTAAATAAAATAATACTAAGTTACAGTTAGGTACAATATATTATTTTTTTCCAAATCTATACTAATATTATAAAGCTGAAGAGTTTGTTTGTTTGAACGCGCTAATCTCAGGAACTACTGGTCCGATTCGAAAATTTCTTTCAGTGTTAGATAGCCCATTTATCGAGGAAGGCTATAGGCTACTTTTTATCCCGGTACGGGAAGTAGTTCCCACGGAATGCGGGTGAAACCGTTGGCAGAAGCTAGTGTAGGATAAAATTAGTTAAGTACCAACTAGGTGACTGACTAATGTTTATTGTTCTAGTAATTTAGGTACCTAATAATTACAACACATTCTGTTGCAACCTATAAAGTATGTAGTCAATGTTTTCCCATAAGTGTAAATGATTGTTATTTACTTTTTAAATCTTGGGATTTTTGACTAGGTACCACAAAACTTGGGTAAATCCCACTCCTCATTAATGTTACAAATGTGAAAGTGAGTTTGTTTGGGTAACCTTTTACACTAAAACGTCTCAACCGACCTAGGTGAGGTTTGGGATAGAGATAGGTCCTGATAGATCCTGGAAACAGAGATAGACAGTTGCTCCATGATTTTTATTAGAGTGCAGAAAGCTGTTCCCTCAGGACGCTGCAAACTGGCTGTTCAAATTACCTAGCTGAGTCAAACTGATCGACATACCCTAATTTCGCGATTTGTTTTAATCAAAAACAAAAGAAATAAATAGAGTAAGGCAAATGAGGTCGACTTCCCTTTTCCTCATTCAACTCTTATGAGTTCTTAATAATGAATATCTAAGTACCAAATTGTATTTTTTTTAAATAGGAAAACTGTAAAAAATAGTTCAAGTGTCAATTCTACGAAATTATGGCGGGCAGCTGATAATTTGTAAAAAGTAAAAGTTTGCTAAACTTAACTCTGTTTTGAAAAAATAATTTTATGATTTGATCTTTTAGAAACTGTCTTGTTATTTGTCTAATTCAGTTGTCAGACAAATTAAAATAAATATTACACACAAATAAACTAGGATCAAATAGGACCACAGGACCACAGACGATAAAATAGGGGTGTCATAAATTTGATCGCTAAGTAGGTATGTGTGTGTCTGCAAGGTCAGGCAAGTACCAATGCAACTTTTCTAAGTTTGTATGTACTTTCTAAGTATATCTTAGACACCAATGGCTGATAAAAAGGTGAAGGAAAACATTGAGCAAGCGTGGTGATTAACGCTCAATCCTTCTCCGTGTGAGGGGAGGCCTGTGCCCAGCAGTGGGACGACAAAAAGACTGTAACTATGTGAGTCTGCCTATGACAGCGGATCTAGACCAATCTTTGACAGATTGGTTTTGATTTGACAAGGAATCCGAAAGTACGTACGTTGCTTGACCTACAAAAAGGCGCCTGACCAACCTTCCTTATGGCATCTCGGTTATCTTTCCTTCTTCCCTAAATGCTGTATTGCTTTCATTTTCCATATATGCAAAAATGCATCGCATTGTACTCACAAATACTCATATATTCACGCCTTGGAAACCGTTTAATTACTAAAATTGTAACATTGATACAAATAAAGGCGTTCTTTTGTTTTCAACGTTTTAATGTCAGATTTGGGTTTAGCTCTTTATTATAGAGTCATACAAAGATAATTTGCATAAAATTTACACATACACACGCAAGTATGTCTCGCTCTTAGGAAATGATGTCCTAGCCTAGCCGATAATGGACCACATAGGCGAATTATAGTGTACGAGTATTTACGCAGACACAGGTGTACTCCCTATTTCATTTATCCCAGTACGGAAAGTAGTTCTCTCTCGACGTAGATTTAACCGCACAAGACAGTTAGAGCTAGCTACAAAAGACCTAATATCCTACCTACAAATATCTATAAACGCGGAAGTTTGTTCTGGAAGCTGACCCCAACATAGTTGGGATAAGTCTAGGGAGATGATGACTGCTGGGTACAGGGCTCCTCTCACACTGGCGCTTCTATAATGCGGGTAGGTGATTTCAGACTTGATTTTCTCGAGATGTACCTATTCCTTTATTTTTAATCAGTAATTGGTGTCCAAGATATACTTAGAAAGTACATGCAAACTTAGAAAAGTTGCATTGGTACTTGTCCTGCCTGGTATCGAATCTACACTGATACTTAAGAGGTGGTTTTTTTACCCACGAGGCTTCCTCGACTTTAAGACTTAAAAAATTACAATGCGTTACAGGATTAAAACAAAAAGTTATTCTATTAATAGACTGTTGTTTACATCTGTGAATTATATTCTTGGAACAGCGGATGTTTGACATCTCCAAAATAATTTAGTCCATTCCCAGACACACGTCAAGTTCTGAAACTGTCCACATTAAACCTCCATGGTATTTGACACCTACGAAACTCAATGCCACATGGCCAGTGATGAACTAATTTAAAAAAAGAACATAATTACTTATGGAAGTCAAAATCCAGGGCTCCTATCGTAACCCGACCTTTAAACGATGTTAAAGTAGTAACAACAGCATTCTTAGAACAATGCTGGTGGACAGAGACAGCGAGATGGGTTGTTGAATGGGTGCAACAGAGATGGTAATATAAGAAATATGCATGGCAGATATGTCGCTTTGATATTGTGATTCTAATTGAGAACGTAAGAGGGATCTTAATTTTTACTGCAGTAGGTAAGTAACTCACGAATTCACGTGTTTCAATAGTTACAGCCGTTTCCACTGTACTATCTATCCTTTAATTTGTTAGTTAGTCTGCAAGGATAAGTATGTATCGACGGTAAAAAGGCAAAAGGGGTCAAGCGCCACATTTTGCGATTTTAACTTTTTTATTGACCCCAACTCCACTATTTTTTCTCTTTCGAATGGTCGTAGTATCGTTTTCCTAGCATGAAAAAAAGTCGCTTGCACCAAAGAATTATTTGTACTGAAGTGCCAAATCGATACTCACCAAAAGTGCTCAAGCGACACCAACTTTACCTTGCTTGGTTGAAGGACCATTTTGTGTATTACGTTTTTGTATCCCCTTGTCATTTGGCATAATTTTAAAAACAATATTAAAAGTAAATATGTCGTTTGTATCCATTTTTCTTTTATTTGTTTAATAACTATAACGTCGCTTACACCAATAGTAAAAATTGACAACTAAACATAATTGGCGCTTGGCCCCTTTCTTAAATAATTTTATTTTCATTACGTTACATTTGATCCACTCAGCACGCGCGACAGCGCCCTTGCAAATGGGTGTATGTCTCATGTAGGTACGTGAAAGCAAGTCCACGCGTGTTTGAAACGCGATCGCAGTTTTTAACACAGATTAAAATCTATACTAATATTATAAAGCTGAAGAGTTTGTTTGTTTGAACGCGCTAATCTCAGGAAGGCTATAGGCTACTTTTTATCCCGGTACGGGAAGTAGTTACCACGGGATGCGGGTGAAACCGCTGGCAGAAGCTAGTGTTTTATATAAAACTAGCTTCTGCCAGCGGTTTCACCCGCATCCCGTGGGAACCTCAGCACCAACCCGGATAAAAAGTAGCCTATAGCCTTCCTCGATAAATGGGCTATCTAACACCGAAAGAATTGTTCAAATCGGACCAGTAGTTCCTGAGATTAGCGCGTTCAAACAAACAAACTCTTCAGCTTTATAATATTAGTATAGATTTCTGCAACTCCTGAAAACGTGAAATTGCGAAGTGTTTTTATGCCGAAAAAGACTTGCTAGTACCAAGAAGGTTATTACTTGATTATAATGATAGCAATAGAGAGGTCGAAGAAATTTAAGATGACGTGATTCCCCTACTATCATCGGTAAATTCAACCTAATTTTATTTATTTTATAAAAATAAATTTAACGTTTCTTAGGATAGTTTTTAGGCTTCCATACCCAAAGGGTAAAATGGGACCCTAATGTTTTCGTGATAGTTAGAGAGTTGAAATTTTCACAGATGATGTATTTCTGTTGCCGCTATAACAACAAATACTGAAAACTAGAATCAAATAAATATTTTGGGGGCTCCCATACAAAAAACGTGATTTTTTTAAGAACTGGTAATAGGTAGTACATGTTGGATAATTTTATTACGAGAGCAACTCGAAAATGTGTTTATTGAGATATCTTGACGATATTGGTGTCAAATAAAAGGTCTAGGTATAAAACCATTTTATCCGTCTTGAATCATGTAAATCGGTTCACGCGCTTAGGAAATCATTAAAAATATAAACAATCATAATTTTTACCAAATTATTGTGGTTTATTTACTCAAATAATGTGATAACATGCTGTTGTATGTACTATCAGTTAGGTAACTGCTGTTTTTTGGATCTCAGTTTTGTTCTTTGTATTGTTTTAGTTTAATACATAATTCATAGTTCTATTACCTACTTGCTGTGCCAAATATAAAATAATACTGTTAATTAAGATATTTTAACTTAAGCCAAAATCTGACTTAGTTCTATGATCTGTTGTGCCAAATAAAATAAAATACTTCACTACTTTATACACATGGAGCTTAGGCCAAAATCTAAATATTCCAACATTCAATATTGGTGCTTGACCCCCTCGCAAGTGCGATAAACATGGTAAAAACCTGGGGTCAAGCGACATCTATCTTTGAAACTATTGATCTCAGGCTTATTTTGATGTAAAATTATTAAAGAACATTGTATTTAAGTAAACTTTTCTGAAGATTGTGATGTGATTCAATAAAGCAATAAAGAGATATTATTTTTTAAAACTTTCTTTTTACTCTCCTGAACAATTTGATCTGTGGTGCTTGACCCCTTTTGCCTTTTACCCGTCGGTATGTAGTTTTATTTACCGAACTAGTCGTTTATCACGACTTCGTCTGTGTGGATTTGGGAATTTTAGAGTTTTAGTTGTTATAGCGCCAGAAGAGGTTGTGGCTAAGTCAAAGTGTTTCGGAACGCACGATAAGCTGGTGTCATTGCTGTCCTGGCTGTCATCTATACTAATACTAATCTATACTAATATTATAAAGCTGAAGAGTTTGTTTGTTTGAACGCGCTAATCTCAGGAACTACTGGTCCGATTTGAAAATTTCTCTCAGTGTTAGATAGCCCATTTATCGAGGAAGGCTATAGGCTACTTTTTATCCCGGTACGGGAAGTAGTTCCCACGGGATGCGGGTGAAACCGCTGGCAGAAGCTAGTTTGAACATATTTGGCAGTCCTTAGTCCGTAGCCCTAGTAAATGGGTTGAGGAGGCCAGCAGTGTCCGGCTAGACTGGAAGCCGACCCCAACTTAATTGGGAAAGGACTAGGCAAATAATGAGTAAGGTTGATAAATAACGAATTAAAAATACCGAATATTTAGGGTTTTATTACGGGAAACGACGCAATTATCAGCTACGCAATCAAAGCATGATGTTTTTAAATGTAAAGTTTTTGCGTTGCGACAAATATGACGCATCGTTTCGACCTTAGTTCTAAACAATATTGTTACGGTTCATCATTATCAGTTCAGGCGTTAGATAGGTAGTTATTTATTGTTTTTCCGACGCTTCTTATAATATGTTGTCTTAGCAAATGTCTTCTATAGCGGTTTGACTTGCTTCATCATCTCCCGAGCCTTTTTCCCACTATGTTGGGGTCGGCTTCCAGTCTAACCGGATGCAGCTGAGTACCAGTGTTTTAATAATCAATTTTTATTCAGATAAAACAATCCATTATTGTTAGTAAAGACATAAACAGCTTATAATCTAGTATTAGTACATACACACAAACATTTAGGCAACACATTAATTAAAAAATTTCTATAATCATGTCATAACAAATACACAAAATACAATTCATTACACAACTCAACACTACTTCTGGGCACGGTTTGTAGACAACACTTGCGTCTTTGTCCAGTGTTTTAATATGAGGCCAACAGTCCGATCTGCCACAGTCCTCAATAGACTGTTAGCGCTGCCCCGCACCCGACACATCAGGGATGCGATTCTCTTTCGGATTATAGCGTGAAAGTCATCAATACGCGCCTCCGCAAACATCCCTGATGCACTGCAGTGTCGCGGCAATCTCAATAGTGCCCTGTATGCGTTATTGAATTGGATTCGTAAGGCGCTATAGGCCCTCTGCGTATAGTCGACCCATAGGGTGCAAGTGTAGAGAGATGTGCAGTACGCTCTGAACAGAGTATTCTTGACATCCCTTGAGCACTTTGCAAACCTACGGATCAACATATTGCTCCTGACTGACAGCGCCCTACGTTCCCTTTCAATGTCATTATTATCAGTCTGCGTAGCAGTGACCCAGTGCCCCAGATATTTAAAAGAAGTGACCCATTCTAAAGCAGTCCCTACAAGTGTAACATCATAGCACATGGGTACAAGGTGGTACATCATAGCTTTTAGTGCCTGCCTTGAACAGCAGACACTCGCTCTTCTTTGCATTATATCTAAGTCCATGGGCCTCCGCATAACGCTCACACACCGACAGTAGCGTTTTGAGGGCGCTGATCGATGGAGCCAGCAGCACCATGTCGTCGGCGTAACTGATATTGTTGACAAGTGTTCCGTCAATCGAACAACCTACCATAGTGCCGCTAAGCTCACGAACCAGCCGATCCACATACATGGAGCATTACATTTACATGGAGCGACTGCATATCTGATCTTTTGACCCAGGCAACCCAATACTCCTAGGTAGAACTGGTTGTCAGACTTAGGTACCTATTGGCTTCTGGCTTCCCGTAACGACTGCCAAAGATGTTCAATGACAGCCTGGACCTACAGTTTAACGTGCCCTCCGTAACACAGTCATGGTGTCCAACAGAGTTGGGCAAAATTTAGTTAACTAATGATTGATGACTAATGATTGAATGTGTTAGTCATGATTGAAGACTAATGATTATTTAGTTTAATCACGAGGTGATGACTAACGATTGATTAGTTTTAATCTTAATCAAATAATCATGATTATTTATTTATGATTGATATTTTTTAATACCGCGTAAAGTAAAATATTTTTCTGCATCTTAAAAAAATACTGAATTGCACACAAAACGTTACTGTATGCTGTAGGTTAGGTTAGACTTTAGTGTTTTAGTGTAAAATTCAGTATTTTTTGGTGGTCAGATAAATACATGCCCCGGTAAAATACTCGTAAGGCACTAAGAGAAAATCAATCGTTTGATACAGGTGTAAGGTACAGCCCCTGAAAACTGAAACCATGGACTCAGACCATCATCCTAAGTAACGTACCGAAGGAATTTTTTCTCGGAAAAGAAAAATTTTGGCCTTTCTTAACAAAATTAGCAGCCGACTTTAATATTTTGTAGGCAGAGTCAAAAAGTTTTTTTTTCATTTCCGAACCTAATTCCTTCAGTACTTTACTCAAGATGATGGTCTGAGACTTCGGTCAGCTGATCCTTACACCCTGTATGTGTAGTGGACCAACACCTGTGCATCGAGCTTAGTCATACATTTCATGATTAAAACTAATGATTGATGATTTGCGATTAACGAATTTAGTCATGACTAATGATTGATCTCGTTAGTTATGATTAAATTAGTCATGACTAAATTAATCATGATTAGATCAATCATGATTGATCAATTGATTGAATAAATTAGTTGATTTGCCCAACACTGGTGTCCAATATATACTTAGAAAGTACATACAAACTTAGAAAAGTTGCATTGGTACTTGCCTGACCTGAAATCGGACCTACAAACTCATACTTGACAGGTTGGTTCTTTACCCACTAGACCACCACGACTTTGCCCAGCAGTGGGACGATAAAAAGGTTGATCATGCATGTGACTCAATAGTAAATTAAGGTAGGACTGTTATCTCAAAAAGGCCACAATATTTTGACTGTAATTTTGAATACTTAGACAGGTAATTTAGATAAGATACGCCGGTGTAATTAACACGACTACTTACAGACTAAATGGAAATATTTTGTTGATAGGCAAACTTTGGGCAGTTAAGCATTTTAAATTCATTTTTTTAAGGTTCCGTATGCAAGGGTATCGGGAAGAAATAAATCTAAAGAGGGTTCACTCGAAAGTCATGAAAAACTGATTCATCCATTCCTGTGCGTTGTTGAAGTGTTCTGCAACGAACATATTTTTAAATCTGTTTTGTTGGTATTCGTTTAAGGAATTCTAAGGTTGGCTGGAAGAGAACCCAACACTGGGTTAAGCTCGCTATTGTACATTATCTCTCTGTTTTCAGTGTGTCAAATGTATTTATGTGTGCAATAAAGAATAATTAATTGATGGTAGGTATACATAACTAACTAGAATTTTGAGTTAACCCCCTTTAGATCCAGGTGTCCGATATCATAAATCTGAAGGGTTTCTTAGTTTGATTGCGCAACGCAAAAATTCGAATCGGATTAGTTCCCACATGTTGCGGATAGAACTGCTGGCCAAAAGATCATCTATAGCTATTCTAATAATAGAGGATTTTGTTTTGCTTATACCCTAAAGGTCCGAAAGTCCTGAACCGATTTGAAAAATTATTTCACTGTTGGAAAACTACACTCTAACCGAGTAACATAGGCTATATTTTTTATCCTGGTATGGGCAGTGGTTTTCACGGGACGGTGAAACCGCGGAAGCTAATACACAATAAATCATAAGTAAAAATAAGCAATTGTTAATCTATACTAGTTAATATTATAAAGCTGAAGAGTTTGTTTGTTTGTTTGAACGCGCTAATCTCAGGAACTACTGGTCCGATTTGAAAATTTCTTTCAGTGTTAGATAGCACATTTATCGAGGAAGGCTATAGGCTACTTTTTATCCGGGTCCGTGCCGAGGTTCCCACGGGATGCGGGTGAAACCGCTGGCAGAAGCTAGTCTATACTAATATTATAAAGCTGAAGAGTTTGTTTGTTTGTTTGTTTGTTTGAACGCGCTAATCTCAGAAACTACTGGTCCGATTTGAAAATTTATTTCAGTGTTAGATAGCCCATTTATCGAGGAAGGCTATAGGCTACTTTTTATCCCGGTACGGGAAGTAGTTCCCACGGGATGCGGGTGAAACCGCTGACAGAAGCTAGTCGAAAATAAAAACAATTTAAGTCAACGCCATGTTTTTTCTAAAAGCGCGAAAGTATGATAAAGAAAAAGTTATGAATAGCCATTGTTGAATGATGACTTACAATTTATGTACTTTTTTATGAAATAGCAGTCTTTACAGAATAATATACCTACTTAAATTTTGTTCGATTTAATGCCTTTGCCGTATTGTAATTAATTTCTTACATTAATTTGAAGTTAAAGATAAAAATAAGATGTTTCATGCTCTTTGGTATGTAGACAGTTCCGACCGGGTACCTAAACTTTCAAGGCAACGGACCACCCCAAACATTTATTTGTAACCGACTTCCCAAAAAACGAGGAGGCTCTCAATTCGCATGTTCATATCAAAATAAAATATAGCCGAGGCTGTTCAAAAATAACATTGTTTATTCTTTACGTCAAATTTTCAAAAACGGATCAGTAGATCCAGAGATTACAACCTTCTAAACGTTACAGTACTGATGATGAGTAGTAAAAATTGACCAGCTGCTTCCCGCAATTTCACCCGCGTTTCATGGAAAATACTGGATACGATATAGCCTATGTCACCCGGGCATAGTCATCATGCTCCGAGCCTTTTCCCAACTATGTTGGGGTCGGCTTCCAGTCTAACCGGATTCAGCTGAGTACCAGGGCTTTACAAGAAGCGACTGCCTATCTGACCTCCTCAACCCAGTTACCCGGGCAACCCGATACCCCTTGGTTATACTGGTGTCAGACTTACTGGCTTCTGACTACCCGTAACGACTGCCCAAGACGTTCAATGACAACCGGGACCTACAGTTTAACGTGCCATCCGAAACACAGTCATTGGTGTCTAAGATATACTTAGAAAGTATACAAACTTAGAAAAGTTGCATTGGTACTTGACTGACCTGGAATCGAACCCGCGCCCTCATACTCGAGAGGTTGGTTCTTTGCCCACTAGGCCACCACGACTTTTCACCCGAACATAGTATAGCTTCCCAATAGTGAAATAAATTTTCAAATCGGTTCAATAGTTTAGGAGCCTTTAAGAAAACAAAATATTTTTTTTCTCTTTATAGTATTTTCAGTACATTAGTGCAAATAAATGATAGCTGTATAACTCAGTAAGCCTTAGGAACAACGAACCGATTTCAGAAGTTATTAGATAACATAAAATGAGTTGTTAATATGTACTTAATATCCTTGGGTTCATTTCATGTCGTGCGTGGCAACACGGTTGTCACCGGCGCGGGCGCACGTGGTAACGATTAGATAAAGGCAGCTGTTATTGATGAAATAATTCATAGAATATCTTAAATTTTGTGAAATTGTCTCTAAGAAAAAATAAATGTTCACACTATACATATCTTTAAACTTAAATTATTTTTTTAAACTAAAATACAAAATACTGAAATGAAAACGTATAATAAAATCTCTTCTTTATTTCTATACATAGTTTTTTTTTTAATACTTAGCTTTTTTCATTCATTTTAAAAGTGTCCATGTAGTTTCTTGCTGCTTCTTCTCTGTAAATCTAACTTTTTGGAACTATGCACTGGAACCAGCATTTGACGTTTCGTGAAATCCTATAATACGTCTATTTAAAAGAAAAACATTATTGGCCTTACTGCAAAAACTTAACCACCTGTTTTACACTTGTCTAAAAAAATTGTGGCTGCAAAATGAACCATATATCAACGTCATAATTTGACATTTTTTTAGACAAGTGTTAAACTGACGTTTAAAAGTTTTTGTGGTAGGACGGTTTGAATCTTTGCTTGGCTTGGCTTGCTACGTACTTTTCTTTCCTAAATCTTATACATATAAAGCCGTTTAAGAAGAAAGTGTATACAGACTGAAAATTACGTAAGCAGTTATAACATTAGTACGGATGTAGATAATTATAAGAGAATCGTAATACATACATATATGTGTCATTTCATGACAAAAGGTACCTTATGGACTTTGGCGCTTAAGTCATTTGGAGATACAAATTCTACAATCTTGCTTAGACTAAAAAAAACATAATGTCGTAAGTGCCAACACCCATAAGGTACCTTTTACCGCGAACTGTATATATAAAGTATAGGCTAATATAGATAAGTGATACCCAAATCAATAAACCGGTACAATGTCATGGTATTATCAATGTACTGCAGCTGTGCATGTGTGTGTAACGCACATATAGATAAAACACAGACAGATAATGTCCTTAGCTACTAAATTGTATAGATAACATGAGTTTGGTAGACATGAGTAGAAAATCTTTCTCGTTATCATATCACGGAAGTACGTATGCTATAAACTTTCAAAGTATTCTTCGATAGTAGTGAGAAGCCAGAAAGTCTGACACCAGTCTAACCAAGGGGTATCGGGTTGCCCGGGTAACTGGGTTTAAGGGGGTCAGATAGGCAGTCGTTTCTTGTTAAGCACTGGTACTCAGCTGAATCCGTTTAGAATGGAAGCCGACCCCAACTTAGTTGGGAAAAGGCTCGGGAGATGATGATTAGCTTTATTATTTGCCTTATTGGTAGACTTCCAGAATTCCTGAAGAAACACCAGGGTTTTAGCCATTAAAATGTCGGTACACCCGGAACATGTGGGATGTGGATTTCCTTCCGACAAAAGAAAACGAAGGTAGTCGAAGAGGACGACCAAAGAAACGATGGATGGATTGTGTGAAAGTAGATATGGTAAGAAAGAATGTTACTTGTGAGGTGACGGCAGATAATAATGGCGTCCACGGCCGATTTCGGCCACGGCGGCTGTTCTCATTTAAGGAGATCAGCCAGCTGCGCAGGTCATTATTATAGTGCACGAGCATTTGCGCTGACACAGGTGCACTCCCTATTCCTTCACTCTCATAACCCGATGGGACGGCAATCCGACACGACCGGAAAGAGATCAGGCGCAGGACCGACATTTACGTGCTCTCCGATGCACGGGTGAATCAATCACCAACTTCCAGACTACGGGCTACTTTGTGAAAGTTTAAGAAAACCCACAAAGTGATTTTGGCCCGACCCGGGAATCGAACCCGAGACCTCGAGCACAGCAGCCGCGCTTGCGACCACTAGACCAACGAGGCTGTCTGCTGTCTGCTGTGTGGCAGATAGAAGAGTATGGAAGGAGAAGACTTGTTGCGCCAACCTGAACTGAAATTAGAATAAGGGCAGAAGAATGATGATGAAAAGAAAAACGCTTCCAGTCTACCAGAATGTAACTGGGCACCAGTGTTTTACATGGAGCGGCTGCTTCTCTGCTCTCCATAGCAATGCATTATTATGTTACTAAAGCTTACGTTTTTTATTTTGTCGTCCGAATATTTGATGATTAAAAAGACGTCCACTGCTTGTCAAACGCTTCCCCCAAGGTTCGCCACTTTTGTCAATTTTCAGCAACCCACATCTACCGCTTCAAAATTTAGAATAAAAACTAATTAGAACAAAAGAAAACATTTGTTTTTTGTTAAAAAAATCTTAATTTAGACGTAGATTATGATATTGTGAGCGGCGCCACAAGGATTGTTTCAAGGCAATCGCATCTAACTTGGCTTAGACTTTCTCGGCTTAAGGCAATTCATATAGTACTTGCCTACTTTACCTACTATTTTGTTGTCATGTTTTTCCAAAGGAGGTTAGACAGAAAAATATTATTTTAATAAACTAGCTGTGCCGGTGGCACTCTCTATCAGCACCAAAGTTATCTGTATCTGCCAGCTTATTCCCACGGCCTCCAGTTCCCAGAAACTACATTATTCCCAGCGTTAATCCGTTAGTGTCATGACAGACTTCGCATACAGGTCACCAGACGTAAGAAGAATCTGGCTAGGTTGAGCTGTACTGATGACATCGGTTTTTTTTTTTGCGGTGTTACTCACAATGCGTCATTTTCTTTGTCGCCTATGTGCTCTGATACCTGGATAATGAGAGATGTTACAATACTGTGTCCATGGCGCCTAATATGTAACTTATTTATTCGCCATAGATATCATGTCAGATTTGTTATCGGCTATGTGAAAGTCGATAGTAGGCGGTTAGAAAAGTATAGAGAGAACGAAAACGATCACCCAAGTGGTGCAGCAGGATGAATGATTATCTATACTTCTATCCTAATATTATAAAGCTGAAGAGTTTGTTTGTTTGTTTGTTTGAACGCGCTAATCTCAGGAACTACTGGTCCGATTTGAAAATTTCTTTCAGTGTTAGCCCATTTATCGAGGAAGGCTATAGACTACTTTTTATCCCGGTACGGGAAGTAGTTCCCACGGGATGCGGGTGAAACCGCTGGCAGAAGCTAGTATGCCATATTGCCATTAACTCGCCAAGAAGTAGCAACAGGCGTTCTATGACCGAATATACAAAGAGACAGAATTAACAAGATAGCATACTCCTTGGACAGTTACCGAAAGTTAAAACATAATGTTTCGACTTAAATTTCGAGACATCCACGCCAAACAATGTCGACGGATGTTTTTCAAATAATATGAAACCGAATGATAACTGTCGCGTAAAGTGTACTTAGACTTGCATATTTTTGTATTGCAATTTTATGCTACAATCATTTTGGCTAGTTTTAATTTAACTTGCTGTTCCACGGTTTCACCCGCATCCCGAAGGAAATAACTGATCTGTATCCGGATAAAGTATAGCCCATGTTGCTTGAGAAGATTGTAGCTTTCCAACTGTGAAATAATTACTCAAATCGGTTCAGTAGTTTCGGAGCCTTTAGGGTAAAAATACAAAAGCAATAGCGCAGCAAGTTAATCTCAAAAGAGATAGAATAGAATAGAATTTTTATTTTGCAAATATGGGTATATAAAGAGAGATCACATTTGCACTCTCTATTCGCTCACTCTCATAGCCCAATGGAACGGTAATCCGACACGACCTGAGAGTGATCAGGCGTAGGACCGTCAGCCTCAGAAGCACGGAGGTCACCCATATTACCGACCCGTCCTGCTCAACCCTGCCCCTCAAACATATATTTAGACCTATCACTCATTGAACACTTACAACATTAAACGGGCTATTATGCCTAAAGAATTGTAGAACATGTGTTTCACCTGTCGCCAAATGTAAGATGATGAATAGTATGGGATGATTAACGATGAAATTTTGGCGATGGATATAGTTTTACTATGTGTTGTGACAGGTACTTTATATAGAGAGTATTTATGCTAAATATGTATAGTATATGTAATTTGGCATTAGTAATTAAATGAGAAATGATGTAGGTACTTAGTACTTTTTATTTTCTTCATCTTTTTAATGAAGAATTGTTCCGGTTTTGTAGTATCCTTAAATTAGCCGCAAAGGCCCCGCGCCAATTGAAACGCCCTAACTACTGCCAAAGAAATGACAAACGAGACCCGTAATGTGTTTTGTGAAACACGGGCCATCGATCCACCTGTGCTATTTCTTATAGCCTAGCTCCTGATTAGGAGCTGATGGGGAAAGTCGAAGAAAAGAGGGGAAGGGGTCGTCCAAGGTACAGCTACATCAAGAGAATTAAAGAGAAGGTGAATGTTGTGACGTATAAGGAAGTTCAGGAGTTGGCGCTAGATAGGCGTAAATGGAAGGAGCTGCACCGACAACAGCTGGGCTAAGAGCCCAGCTGTTGTCGGTGCAGCCCTAATTGAAGAAGAAGCTCCTGATTGTAAAAGTATAAGGGATCCTACATCGTACTACTTATTAGTCATTTTACAAAACTTCATGAGCATTGTGTTTTTGATAGCATAATAAAAAGTATGTCAATTGACTCGTGTTCACTATAAAAATATTAAATACAGCTTGACATGTTGCAATTATGTTTGAAAAAAATCTTTTCATAAGCGATTCTTCAAATTGAACGTAAGTATGGGAACTCGGGAAGTACCTTGTTTGAATAGAAATAACTTACCCATTTTTATGCGTTTATTTCGTATGAATATGAATATTTTATTACGAACATGAATATTTATGATTAACTCAGAGACTTTTCTCCAAAAAATCCCTAATCGTATGCGTCTCGGTCGTTGTGGAAAATTTTTGACTCGCAAACTGCTGAACTGAATCGGACGAAATTTGATATACGAAGTACTTAATTAAAACCTTCATGGTAGGAACATTAAAAACTTTTATGAAGATTAAATGCAGTTTTTGTGGAATTAATTAAAAAAGCTTAAATTAAAATAAAGATTTAAGTAAAGTAGGTCAGGTTTCATTTTGGACGCTACTTAAATAAATGGATATCATAAAGCATATTATATCTAATTCTACAGGCTTTTGTTAGAAGTGAGAAATCATCCAATACCCCCTTGCGTTTTGAGATTAGCAAAAGAGAGCGTTAGTCTCTTACTGACTAAAACCAACCTTCTTCCTCCTCTTTCTGGGGCGGTTCGTATACCTTAGCAGTCTTTAGGGTCTTTAAATGATATATAACCACAAAACTTGCATAAAACACATTATAGCTAAATGCTGCACAGGCTTTTTTTAGAACTGAGTGTCAGACTATCTGACTAAAACCCACCATGTTCCTTCTGGAGCCCACGGTGTACCAGAACCGCGGTAACTCGCGCGAACAATCCCGCAGCCCTGACAGTCTTTAATGTCACCATAAGTGACACCACATGCAGAAACTAGTCCACCAATACCAATATTCCATACTTCACAACCAACACATTAGCATAATCACCCAAAAATAAATCTTTTACTCATAGTCGCTCATTAAAATACGTTCACGAAACCGAATGGCGATTACCATATATAAAGTTGAATTAATACAAAGCTATTTTTATACGAATTAGTTGTAACGGAACATGTTGATGCTATTTTTAGCCACTCGTGGTCATAAACGTGTTTCGTTTTGAGTTTTTAAGAGCGAACGAAGTTATTTTTTACTTGCGGATAAAACTTTAGGTTGGTCCAAGGTTGTCGACATTGTTAATACATACTTACATACCTTTAAATCGTGTCATGTAGTTATTTATGCAATTTCCGTGCGTTTTTTGTTTTAATGTGCATAAGTGTCTTGTTTGTTTTGTTAGAATTCGTCTAATAGATATGCTTCCAACAAAGGGTGTAAATCCTTGTCTTAAATGAGATGGGACGACGTCCAGGGCTTTTTAAAGTGTATTATTTCCGCTAAAATTATTCGAGTACAAATGTGGAGCGAAAGAGGGTTTTTCTTAAAGGTGAGATTCCTCTGATTTGCGGAACTAAACCGCATAGTATACTATACAAATGTTTCTTCTAGTCTACTCTCAAACAATAATAAATTGCGTGGGAACACTCCCTAAAAAGTCCGCGAAATTGCAACCTTTATGCGTGAGAACACGCTAGGTAGCTTAAAAAATGGTTTGGTGTCTCCCGGTTATAGGTGTATAAGTTAACTTTTAATGTAAATCAAAAGTAAACCAAGTCGATGCCCTCGGTAACCTAGATCGAACTCACATTAATATTTTACTGGACTGAGGGCGCGGTTCCTAGTAATTCTAATTTTAGATTTACTTACACAAACAAAGAAAATAGAAGACATTGTATGCATCATTGACATCGCAGTCATTTGTTTTGTATGAATTGAAGATTTAGAGACTTATTAACACAAGTAAATGAATTCTAAGCGACAGCAACATCATCCTCCGAGCCTTTTTTTCCAATTATGTTGGGGTCGGCTTCCAGTCTAACCGGGTGTAGCTAAGTACCAGTGCTTTACAAGAAGCGACTGCCCTGCCTGACCTCCTCAACCCAGTTACCCGGGCAACCCAATACCCCTTGGTTAGACTGGTGTTAGACTTACTGGTTTCTGACTACCCGCTGCCAAGGTTGGTCACTGACAGCTAGGACCTACAGTTTAACGTGCCATCCGAAGCATAGTCGTTGGTATCTAAGATATACTTAAAAAGTACAACAACGACAGCAACGACGTCGTCTAAGCGACAGCAATGGGTCACATAAAAAGGGTAAAGAAGCTGTTCCACACTCACGCGTCCTAAGGGAACGAATTCCCGCACCTAGATAAAAAGGTCCTCTAAAAGGAAAAGTTATAAAAACCAAAAACATAGAAATGCGAAAATATTTATCTTTTGCAACGCCTCTTAGAAGCCGGTGTCTAAAGTTTTCTGCTGTAATTAATTCAGTTATATCAGAAACTATTTTTCCAAGTCAGCCGACGTATCTTCGAGAAATCTCGTTACATTCTTCATATAAAGAAAACAAGGACGTCCTCCTTTCAGGAAGTCGGTTAAAAATAGACCCAACACCACCCACTGTCGTAAACTTCGGGCCATTTACGCAAAAAAATAATTGAAAAGTCGTTTTTGAATTATCACAATGGTATTGAGGTCATGAAATGACATCACTGACCTTCTGAAGCCCAATGAGGCAGCACAAGGGAGCGCCTGCTTTGTGGACGTTAGGAAACCATGGCCAGCCAAGGTCTTTGATTGTTGCCAAATTAAAAAAAAAATTGTCTGCGTAGACTAAAATGAGGTGAGTAGTAACTGTTCCGCTATTTTCTGCGGTGTCGCGATCCTAAGGGAACTATTTCTTCTAAAGAGTAGTCAATGAAAACAATCGTGGTCGTTTCAATATTTTATCTATCTGTTAATTTGCTTACTACAGTTAGTTAGAATTTTGGCCTCATACGAGTAATTTCAAATGCCTTACGGCGGATTTCAATACACGCATGTCAAAATTCTATCTCTTTGTGTCTCGAATTGGAGATGACTTAAACGCAAAAACTTTTATTCAAATTAGGCTGATACATCAGCACTTTTCGAACGACAAAACAAAAGACAGCCCCCAAGACGCCCACCCTTCACCGCTTCCTATCTGTTTTTGCTGGAAAGAAGAAGTGGCGCAACAGACTCTCCAGCAACACATGTCGCCAAACTTCACATTACCTAAAAATGGTTTAAATTAAATGCTCAAATCAGCTGATGTTTTGGTTGTACTTTAATGTGTGTAAGTATGAGTCATCAACTACGTGGATAATTAATGTATTTTCTTTATTTCTTTCATCTACAGTTCCCAGTTAGCAAGCGAAGTTTAAACTAAAAACTAGTTTTATTCCATTTATTTTTTCTATTTATTCCGGAAAGCACTTTCACCGATCTATGTATTGCATTCGTTCGCTATTAAAATTCTGTACACATTTAGAATGTAATCGCTTTTGCTTGTCTATGGAAAATAAAGCAAAACTTCATGTAAAAGGTAAAAGTAGATATTTTTATTTTCAACTGTCTTGTGCAGTTACGTCAAGAACTGCGCATACTCTCTTGCGGTCGTTTTCAATATTCGATCTATCTGTGGTTTTGCTTACTAGAGATAGAAATTTTACGTTACTTGCATGAGACTAATAAGAATAAGAAGAAGAAGAAAATAATAAAAATTTATTTGCACAGAATATGAGTATACAAAAGATGAATATAAAGTTAACAGAATCATCATATTCTACCTGGAACATTACAGGTGTACAAATTTATGATACAGACCGACTAACGGTCCTGTTTTAATTATATTTAACAATACACACAATATAATTACCTAAGATATAGAAGTGAAACAAACGAAAGATAAGCAAATCAGAAGATAGATAGAATATTGGGAACGGCCGTTTGTAGGATCTAAACTACCCTGTTTCCATGGTAACGCTCATTCCTTCCCTCTAGGAGAAGAAGCCTGTGTCCAGCAGTGGGCCAGTACAAGGCTGATGATGATGCCTCCAAACCTTAAAATTGTGGAATGGTTGGTGAGTTATGGGTGGCTCGCCGTCTGTTCCTGTAGCTTTGTTCCATGCGCTCCTACAAAGAGCAGTCAGCAGACTAATGGACCCTTCTTTTCGGTGGGAAATCATTTCATCACCTCTCGCTGTGGGTGAGGGAGTGTCAGACTCTTACTGACTAAAACCCACCATGTTCTTTCTGGAGCCCTTCATGTACCAGGGCCGCGGTAGCTCTTTCGAACTATCCCGCAGCCCGGTACAATGGACCCAGCTGTAAAGCTTGCATCAAAAGTATATCCGTCTTTCTCTAACAGCTAAGTAATGCATGTGCTAGACAGAGTCACATGTAGTGAGCACGTGCTGAATTATCTTAAATTACCCTGTCTAGGCGATAAGAGAAAACAAACAACATATTAAATACAGCCACAAAAACATTGAATCGCTAGCACGTTTACCGCGGTTTCACTCGACTTAACAAACTACTACAACCTGATTTTAATTCATCTATATTTAGTTCTTTTTTTTTCTAGAGGGGTTCAGCCGTTTTAGCATGATCATAACATAGGTGCCTAAAAAGTCGTGGTAGCCTAGTGGGCAAAGAACCAACCTCTCGAGTATGAGGGCGCGGGTTCGATTCCAGGTCAGGCAAGTACCAATGCAACTTTTCTAAGTTTGTATGTACTTTCTAAGTATATCTTAGACACCAATGACTGTGTTTCGGATGGCACGTAAAACCGTAGGTCCCGGCTGTCATTGAACATCCTTGGCAGTCGTTACGGGTAGTCAGAAGCCAGTAAGTCTGACACCAGTCTAACCAAGGGGTATCGGGTTGCCCGGGTAACTGGGTTGAGAAGGTCAGATAGGCAGTCGCTTCTTGTAAAGCACTGGTACTCAGCTGAATCCGGTTAGACTGGAAGCCGACCCCAACATAGTTGGGAAAAGGCTCGGAGGATGATGATGATAACATAGGTGCTTACAATGAAGCAATTTCTTCCGGCTTCCGCCCACAGTTTCGCTTGCGTCCTGTGGGACATTCCTTTTGCAGTCGGATACAATGTATACCCTTGTTTGATACTTGGATACTTTTCTGTACATAATTGAACAGTAATTCCTGAGGTAAACGCGTTCAACGAACCAGCTAAACAAACCCTTCAACTTTGTTTTTAGTAGGTACAGTTCTTTTCTAGTTTTGGTTGTCAAAGTCGAAGTCAAATCATTTATTTTATTTAAGCGTTTACCAAGCACTTATGAACGTCAACATTTTTTAATGAGTTTGATTCTAGTTGTGGAAACAAGCAAACTTTCGCATTGATAATATTACTTAGTATGAGGATAATTTTCTTCAACAATGAGACTTGAAATTGTCCAAAGAGTTAACATAATATTTCCAAGAAACAGCGGTTCAATTCGTAACAGAGAAAAATTCTTAGAAATTCCACTCTATTAACGCCTGGTTCTTAAAAAACTATTGGTTTTGCTTACAAATTGTAGTTTTTTGACGAAAGCTTCATAGAATTAACGTCAATAATACCGTTTTAAAGCAAAATTAATCGTTTCTTGTTTACAGGAACTGGGAATAAGATCAAAATGAACAACGAATAGAATTTCTGCACTTTTCTTTTTGATCGGAAATCATCAAATGACCCCTTTTTTTTTTTTTTTTTCCGACGTCAAAAATCATCAAATGACCCCTCCCGCTGTGGGTTAGTAGCGGTGAGGGAGTGTCAGACTCTTACTGACTAAAAACCGTCGTGTTCCGTCATAGGCCTTTTATGTACCAGGGCCGCGGTATCTCTTTCGAACAACCCGCAGCCCCGGCCCCTTCCGCTGTGGGGGCAGCGTGAGGGAGTGTCAGGCTCTTACTGACTTAAACCCACCATGTTCCTTCTGAAGTCCTTGATGTACCAGGGCCGCGGTAACTCGCGTGAACAATCCCGCAGTCAGAATTTCTCCGCTGTAGTATGCCTATACTACTGCTACTGAGTAGGTGGAGACGAGAAGCTTGAATAAGGAGATTCTATTGGTTGTTTAAAAACTCTGCTTTGGTGCAGTTTAGGCTTTAGAAGAAAGCTAAATAGACTTCACTTACTTGATCTGCAGCTTTGAACGTAAATAGTTAAGCTATTACAGTAAGCTTTTATGTAATACATATAGGAAGTTACTTGCAAACAAGTAACCCTTGGATGACACCATTAGCTTCTGTACTTTTCTATACTAATATAATATTAGAAACGTGATTTATACTGTGTGGATGTGTCGTTCCTCTTTCGCGCAAAAACTACCAAATGATTTTTTTATGATTATACACTATAATATCATATAGCCTCCTTTTTATCTTGGTACTAGAAGTAAGTTCCCCCATAAGACAGGTGTATCTGCGAAAAAAATATAAAGTTGAGAACAAACTGCGTGCGCAACTCAAAAAAAAAAAGGCAGTGACTTGGCATTATACTTAGATGCCGTTGCCCACTATTTGTGGACGAAAAACAAGAAAGTGGAGATGACACAGCGTTTTGGATATCCGCGGCCATCTTTGAAAGTTTCCGAATGCTTTTGTAAGGAGTATTTGAATTAAACTTACTTAATACTAGCTTTTTAGCATGGTTTTGCTCTCGTCTAGGAGCGACTTTTGCTAGGAGAGTCTAGGAGAGACGTTCCAGGTTTTGAACACGCTTTTACTAGGTCGACCTGTATGTAACTTTGTAATGGAATCTAAGGTAATATAAATATTACCATCTTCCAGGATCGTAGCATCATGACAATGGTATCTTTATGTAGTTCTGATGACAATCCCTACTATAATATTATAAATGCGAAAGTAACTCTGTCTGTCTGTTACGCTTTCACGTCTAAACCACTGGACTGATTTCAATAAAATTTGGTACAGAGATAGAGTTGACCTTGAGAAAGTCCGGGATAAAAACTATCCTATACTTTTGAAGAATTCTCTTGGAAACGCGATATAACCGAACTCTACGCGGGCGGAAGCAAGTACATTAATATGGTACTGTCGAAAAGCGTTTTTCTTGGATTTCTTAAACTATTAACTTATTAGACTAAAGCTGAAGAACTTGTTTATTTATTTTATTTGCTTGAACACACTTATCTCAGGAACCAATGGAAGGCTATCTTCAGTCGGGTTCGGGAAGTAGTGTATGTCCTTTCTCGGGTTCTAGACTATCCGTGAAAGCGCGATAGGCAGACATACTACTTTCGCATTTGTAATATTATACACTAGCTTCTGCCAGCGGTTTCACCCGCATCCCGTGGGAACTACTTCCCGTACCGGGATAAAAAGTAGCCTATAGCCTTCCTCGATAAATGGGCTATCTAACACTGAAAGAAATTTTCAAATCGGACCAGTAGTTCCTGAGATTAGCGCGTTCAAACAAACAAACAAACAAACTCTTCAGCTTTATAATGAAGCTGTTGGGATGCAGCTGTTGGGATAATGAAGGCCTGAACATTCTTAACACAGGTTATTGCCATAACCTAGCTAGAATGTCAGAACTCACCTGTTTGTTGCAAACTGTAATACTGATTAATGCTACTTGTACACCTCAACTTTATTGTAACAAGACTGTACCATTTTATGCACAATAAACTTATTATTATATTATTATTATTATAATATTAGTATAGATAGTATAGTTATCGGCACGGATATTGAGCCCTGACATTCACCTGCGCAGAAGCGATTTATTGGTTTATTGCCTTATGTGTACAGTGCGCAACGCGATCCCCACTCTTCCGCTGAGAGCTCAATATCCGTGCCGATAACTATAAGGACCTATCATGGGAGTTCTAAGGCCGATTTGCACCGATAACAAAAAACTTCCGTTTTTCGTACAACATCTGTTTACCCAAAAAGAAAATTCATAGTGAACAGATGTTTTAAGAAAACTGTGTTTATACTGTCGATGAATTTGGTTCTAAATATCAAACCCACAAATATTTAAAAGTGACAAACCAGAGGCCCCAAAAATTCTTACAACGGTTTTAAACAGTCGAATTAAAAAAATGTGATAACGTCAGATCTTTAAAAACTAAAATTGCCAATGACAAGACCAATTTATTTAGTCAAATGGTATCAACAGTTATGAATTCGAAAATATCTATGTGAATCATTTTTATGGGTGTCGCTGTTTCTATGGTATGTTTTATAATTTGGAGATTTATATATATACTAGCTGCCGCCCGCGGTTTCACCCTCGTCCCGAGATAATTGTTACCTGTAGCTGGGTGGTGCCAAAAACTGTACTAAGCCCTTCTCCCGGGTCTAAGCTGCCCCCCCCTTTAAAATTCAACTTAAACTGTTTAGTCATTCTGTAGTGACTGCCTCGTTGGTCTAGTGGTCGCAAGCGCGGCTGCTGTGCTCGAGGTCTCGGGTTCGATTCCCGGGTCGGGCCGAAATCGCTTTGTGAGTTTTCTTAAACTTTCACAAAGCAGCCCGTAAGTCTGGAAGATGGTGATTGATTCACCCGTGCATCGGAGAGCACGTAAATGTCGGTCCTGCGCCTGATCTCTTTCCGGTCGTGTCGGATTGCCGTCCCATCGGGTTACGAGAGTGAAGGAATAGGGAGTGCACCTGTGTCTGCACAAATGCTCGTGCACTATAATATGTCCTGCGCAGCTGGCTGATCTCCTTAAATGAGAACAGCCGCCGTGGCCGAAATCGGCCGTGGACGCCATTAAAAAAAAAGTGTTCTAAAAACTGTAACTAGTAAACTACTTTTTACATATTGATTCTGAATGTTCTGTTGTGTCAAGTTCGGAAGGCACGTTTTATTGACCCGGCCGGAAGGTCTGACGACCAGTGTTACTAAGGGCCATCGGCTACCGATTGACTATGTTCAGAAAGGCGGTCAGATATGCAGTTGTTCCATGTAGACACTGGTACTCAGCTGCTCTTATTTAAGACTGGAATCCGACCCCAACATAGTTTGTTAAAAGGATACATGGACCTGCCATGGAGTTTATTGCTTTTTCTTCTCCATAGGAAGTTACTTTTGGAACGGGCGATTAGAATCAAACTTATTTATATTTTTGACGTTCATAAGTACTTGTAAATGCCTAATTGAAATAAAAGGATTTGACTTTGACTTAATGTATTTTCCTCTTTACCTTTCGTTACATGCATGACACTTTGACATCAAAAATCTACCACCCACAAGCAAAACAAATGATTCCTTATTTACAAGGTACTGGCGATTAATACCCAAAATAAGTTCCCACCTATTTGAAACGTTATTATAATAAATATAATTACAGAATTAACTATAAGAAGGCCGCAGAGTCCCGCCAGTCATGGTTAACGGTAACGCTTTGAAAGTTACGCTGCAATGGAAAATTTTCTTAGGCAGCGGTTTTATTCATAAGCGGCAGCGATCGGATGGAAATCATTAAAGTAAATTTTATTGTGTATTTGATTATATTAAAAAGAAACTCTACTCAGTATCGGTTTTAACAAAATTAAAGTCATAAAATCAATTTCTGTTAATGGGCTGTATAATAAAACATCACCATGTCAGTATTTTTTAAACTATAAATCTGAAACAAACTCAAGGGTCAAAGTCTCTAACTGTGGCATTTCAGAACAATTATTCTATCAAATAAAAGTCGTGGTGGCCTAGTGGGTAAAGGACCAGCCTCTCAAGTATGAGGGCGCGGGTTCGATCCCAGGTCAGGCAAGTACCAATGCAACTTTTCTAAGTTTGTATGTACTTTCTAAGTATATCTTAGACACCATTGACTGTGTTTCGGATGGCACGTTAAACTGTAGGTCCCGGCTGTCATTGAACATCCTGGGCAGTCGTTACGGGTAGTCAGAAGCCAGTAAGTCTGACACCAGTCTAACCAAGGAGTATCGGGTTGCCCGGGTAACTGGGTTGAGGAGGTCAGATAGGCAGTCGCTTCTTGTAAAGCACTGGTGCTCAGCTGAATCCGGTTAGACTGGAAGCCGACCCCAACATGATTGGGAAAAAGGCTCGGAGGATGAAATAAAACTACAATACAAGTTTCCGTATCCTGGCAATGTATGTACCCAGACACGATAAATACCAGCTTCTAATATTGTTGAAGAATGACGGGCGATGTGGAGGATAAGAGACGCGATGGACTTCGGAGGAAGTCGTGGCTACAAAAGACAAAAGTCAGGAATGGACCTGCGTCCGTCAGCTGTTTCGGCTGGCCATGGACAGAAAGGAGTAGGTACAAAAGCGATGTGATCTCAAAAGCGCTAATCGCTGATTGTAGGTCTTCTATTATTTGTTTTGAGCGTCACGGCCCACGGCCGAGATCATTGAGCTCCAACGCCCTTACACGAGACAGAATTGTTATTAAAATTGTGTATCACTAAGTGATCTTTAAGTTTATATGGATAAAGTTCTAACTCAATTTCTAATACATATTTGTTTATAACGAACGAACTCTTCAGCTGTAATACAGCTTTTCAACTGTCAGAAGAGAAAAAAGGATTAAAATAAAAGTCTGGAACCCCAATCCATCTTGAGCAAACCTGTTAAGTGTGGCCTCCATTGGGATACAAAAGAAGCTGATGATGATGATGATGACCCAGTGCATACATCTATACTAATATTATAAAGCTGAAGAGTTTGTTTGTTTGAACGCGCTAATCTCAGGAACTACTGGTCCGATTTGAATTTCTTTCAGTGTTAGATAGCCCATTTATCGAGGAAGGCTATAGGCTACTTTTTATCCCGGTACGGGAAGTAGTTCCCACGGGATGCGGGTGAAACCGCTGGCAGAAGCTAGTATTTTATCTAACGAAAGCGGATTGGTAAATGTCAATTCACATTGTATACATAAGCTCTGAAGAGCTCAGCAGTGGCCGAGTCGTCGAGTCATATAAAGACAATGTGCATGTAGTCCATCTAAAGTCCGGTTAAGCAGTACACGGTCTCCTAGGCTGAACTGCGAGATGCCATACCAAAAAAAAAACAAAAGCTAAAAATAGTTCCATTTACACACTGGCACATTGGCTCACCCGCTTTCGTGTACCACTATGTACTGAAATGTCACTGGCCGGAATACCAAGGGACAAGTTCTTTCGATTTTGAAATGAGAACTGATAACACAATTTGAATGAATAACGTCACATCCGTCTGGGTACAATGCATGCGCATTGCAGCAGATAACTTTGTAATGAGTCAATGTACTAAATTAACGGTCAAATTGATAACGATGCGGACTTTTTTAACCTTATTGAGAGGTGTTAGGTAAGTAACAACAGCAAGGGTCGATCGATCATAAGGTTAAGCAACACTGTGGGATTCGACCATGGATGGGTGGCTTGTCATGACGAGTTCGCCAGTGCTTCAGGAGGCATAATAAGTTAGTGGGTCCCGGCTGTCATTTAAACATCTTTGGAAGTCGTTACGGGTTAGAAGCTAGAATGTCTGGCAAGTCTTTCCAAGGAGTATCGAGTTAACCGGGTTGTGAAGATCAGGCAAGCGGTGGCTGCATGTAAAACACTGATACTCTGCTGCATTTGGTTAGACAGGAAGCCGACCCCAATATAGTTGGGAAAAGCTAGGCAGAATGATTTAGTTTAGGTTCACCGAAAAATAAGGGGACCAGGAAACTTCCGTGGAAAATTAAACCATTATTGTAGAAATACTCCTAGAAGGACATTAAGGTGGATACTTCGTCTTGTAGCGGTATCTGCAGATTCAATTCTTAGCACACATTACACCGTATCGATATAATCGATACAAAAGACATATCGATAAATTCCCATCCTTGCGTACAGAACTAGCATTTCTAAATAGGCTTAGACTTAGCTTAGGCAGCCGACTGCAACCGCTTTTTGTTAGCCCATTGAATTGTAAATACAACGTGCAGTGGTTAGAACAAAAACGAGCTAGGTTATAGTGTAAGTGATGCAGTATGTCAAGTTGGGGATGTCTTTGAAATTATAACTGGGTATATTGTAGTGTAGTATCAGCGGTGTGCATGTGTGGAAAAGGCGTTGACTGCAAATTGTTTTGGATTTTTTGGAAAAAATCATGAAGTTGATCGATTTAATAAAATTATTTTTACCTGTGCATTATAACAGTTTTTTTCAGGTGGTATATCTAAAACGCGGCGATATACTTGTTAAGATCTGATCCGACAAAAATATAGAACTTTCCCGGATTTTATGTTTTGTTTAAATTATCGTTTCTCTGCTGTAAGTACCTACTTAACGCGACACATTCTTCCCGAACATGAAAATATGTCTCACTCAATTGTAAACAAAATATAATTTGTTTATAGTAGGTACTGTAATGTACTTAGTAACCTGACATTCAGGCATTCTTTACAGCATTAACTTACTGGATTATCTACACTGTGGCAAGACTAACGGTTTCTAAACCAGCTTAGGGAACGCGCAAGGAAAGTCACGGGATACAACTCGTGTCTAATACTTGTTACATAAATAATGCATTACATTTTTATCTTTTTAATTTGTAAGCTTTCTTTGCGAACTTTCTAGAATATGTCTCTCTATGTGTCGAATATGGAAACTGCGTGGTTAAGATTCTGGGATAAAAGGCCATGTATCTATCAAATAAGTTTGCCTCTCTGAAGTCAGCGATTTGACGTCTTGCCATCTTCATCTCCCTTGCCTTTTTCCCACTATGTTGGGGTCGGCTTCCAGTCTAACCGGACGCAGCTGAGTACCAGTGCTTTACAAGGAGCGACTGCCTATCTAACCACCTTAACACGGTTACCCGGGCAACCCGATACCCCTAGGTAAGACTGGCGTTTGTCCGTTTATTTTTACCATAGTGAAGCGATTAGTATCTAAATTCGGAGCGGTAATGTTATTTGACAAGAAATCTGATGTTTTTGGTTAGACTGTATGTCGACATATTTTATGTAAACCGCTTCAGGTACCTTGGTGATGTAATTTTTATCACCCGCTCTTTTTTATATTCTTATGTTCAGAGAAGCCCGATAAATGCACCCTTTTGTAAGGATATCCTATATGAGGTATACGAAAGTAACGTTATTGGCTATCGATCTTTGTACGAATGTAATTCTGGCTGAATGTTTGATTGAAATTCGTCTAAACTCAAAAACATTTTAAATTCAAATTAGGCTGATAAATCAGCAGTTTGCGAACGTCAAAAACAAAAGACAGCGCCCCGAAACGCCCACCCTTCACCACTTCCTATGTGTTTTTGCTGGGAAGGTTGGCGCAACAAACTCCCCAGCAACACATGTCTGTCTGTTAGGTTTGAAGAAAAAGATTTATGCAGAACAAATCCGATATAAAATGTAAATTTATCTCATGATAAGCAATAAATGAATCAAAATTAACACAAGTTAGTTACCACACAGATTTACACCTATTAAAACTGTATACTCAAGCATTACTTTGATCTATAATTTAGTCTACATTCATCATCTCCCGAGCCGACCTGTGTTCGGAGTCTGTTTAAAGACTGCCAGACTCTTCTCGGGAGATCGTGTCCAGGAGGGAGACTTTCCAAGAGCAGGACAAACGGGGAGGGCAGTGAACTCCTCGATCGCCAAAGATCCCGTCTGGCTCGAGAGGCCTCACCATCGACAGGAGCAACGATCTTGTAAAAACCCCTGCGGCTTTTAAGCCGTTGTGGCACAGGGGTGTAATAGTGCATGGGGTGTCGTTGGTCTGTTTCGAGTTTGGCTCTCTCGATGCCAGAAGCTACGCTTCTGCGAACATCTGGTGGGGCAATGCTTTTCCTACTATGTCAGGGTCGGCTTCCAGTCTAAGCGCACGCCATTGAGTGCCACCTCCACAACTCAGTTACCCGGGAAACCCAATACCCCCTGGTTAGACTGGTGTCCGACTTACTGGCTTCTGACTAACCCATAACGACTGCCGAGGATGTTCAATGACAGCCGGGACCTACAGTTTGACGTGCCCTCCGAAACACATTCATTGGTGTCCAAGGTGTACTTAGAAAGTACATACATATTTGAAAAAAATGCATTGATAGTTGCCTGACCTGGAATCGAACCCAGGTACTCGTACAATTTAGTATACATTGAGATTTGTAGTTAGATATGCGTTTGAGTGAGTTGCATTTGCGCTTCATACAATTTTCAAACGCAAGACAACTGCACATCAATTGGAATGCGTAGGTAAAAGTAAAAAGTTACAAAACGTATCTATCAATCTACTCGCATTAAATGCTTGCTTATTCATGCAAAACCGACGCGCGAGCGTTGTATGTCGACTGTTATAGACATACGTAAATACTTTGCAATTATATGTTTGTTTTATAGAAATTGTAGTAGATCTATAGATACTAATCTACACTAATATTATAAAGCTGAAGAGTTTGTTTGTTTGGTTGAACGCGCTAATCTCAGGAACTACTGGTCCGATTTGAAAATTTATTTCAGTGTTAGATAGCCCATTTATCGAGGAAGGCTATAAGTAGGCTACTTTTTATCCCGGTACGGGAAGTAGTTCCCACGGGATGCGGGTGAAACCGCTGGCAGAAGCTAGTACATATAATAAAGAGGTTCGGAAACTAGAAACACGGAGCAGCCAGAAGTTATTTTTTGATGAGAAATCATAGAATGACCCCTCCCGCTCTGGGTGCAACGTCAAAGAGTGTCAGACTTATACAGAGTAAATCTCACTATGTCCCTTCTTAAGCCCTTTATGTACCAGGGTCGCGGTAACTCTTTCGAACAATCCTGCAGCCCCGGCAGGATTTTGCCCCGGCGGGCCTTAACTACCAGGAATCTGAGAATCCAGGAAACTGAGTAGTGATATAGTTACCGGCACGGATATTGAGCTCTCGGCGGAAGAGTGGGGATCGCTTTGTGCACTGTACACATAAGGCAATAAACCAATAAATTGCTTCTGCGCAGGTGAAGGTCAGGGCTCAATATCCGTGCCGATAACTATACACCCTTGCCGTTGTCGTGTCGGATTGCCGTCCTATCGGACTATGAGATTGAAGGAACATAGTGTGCCGTCCCTTGTCAAAGAGGTAGACGGAATCCGGTGAAAATCCTTACTATATGCTCAACTATCATCCGCCAGCGGTTTCTCTTGCATCCATAGGAAACTATTTCCCGGATCATTATAAAATACTAGCTTCTGCCAGCGGTTTCACCCGCATCCCGTGGAAACCTCTGCACGGACCCGGATAAAAAGTAGCCTATAGCCTTCCTCGATAAATGGGCTATCTAACACTGAAAGAAATTTTCAAATCGGACCAGTAGTTCCCGAGATTAGCGCGTTCAAACAAACAAACAAACTCTTCAGCTTTATAATATTAGTATAGACTAGCTTCTGCCAGCGGTTTCACCCGCATCCCGTGGGAACCTCGGCACGGACCTGCATAAAAAGTAGCCTATAGCCTTCCTCGATAAAAACACTGAAAGAATTTTTCAAATCGGACCAGTAGTTCCTGAGATTAGCGCGTTCAAACAAACAAACAAACAATCAAACAAACAAACAAACTCTTTAGCTTTATAATATTAGTATAGATGTACAGCTTACGACACCCGGGGATAGTGTAGCTTACCAAAAGTGAAATAATTTTTCAAATCTGCTCACTAGTTTCGGAGTGTTTGGGGTACCAAACAAAAGATTTTTTTCTCTTCATAATAATCGTATAGATGTCTCTGATATCAGTAATACGAAGAATGAATGTACAGATACGGGACTTTTCGAAATCAGACGGTTTTTTTTTTGGCTCAACTAATTTGTTCGTCTCTGAATGAGTTTTTTTTAACACAATGTCAAACTGAGATACTAATAAAAGCAAATCGTATCTCAAGTACGTTTTTTTTCAACTTTTTGACTTGTATGTCCTATCTGCTTTGATGACGAAGGTCTTTGTTTATCATCAATATTTTTTATTTATTTTGAAAATCGCAGTGGGGTAGGTTATGAGCCGCTTATCTTTTGAACAATATTTACTCATTAAGATATCGGTATTTTGAAAACGTGACTACTTACTTGATTACAATATTTGTTTTGTGGCTGTACCTATCTTTTGTAAAAACGAGCGATTTTTGAAAAAAAAGCGGCTTAGGTTCGTCGGCCGCATATCATGCGCATGCTATCGTCAATTACCGATTGCTTGCCTCTTTTGTAAGGGCATGCAACCAATTTTTTTCCGAATATATGTATTTTATAGAATGTAATTATCTAACATTTTATGGGCCTTGGCGTCTGAAAATAAAAGATGTTTATTTTTTTATATTTTTATTTATTATACGGGTCATCGCGAGTCCACTAGCATGTGACATTTTAGAAATGTTCCCATACAATTCGTTGCTGTTTTCTACTGCGAGTGGGCCAGAGGAAACAGTGCTTTGACAATTTTAACAGAAAATAAGCAATACCTAAGCTAGAATTATTAGTTTCGTATACTCCAGGAAGTCTTATGAAAGGTCAGTTTAAAGACTTATTATTAACAAATTCATTCATAAGATCACAGAGTTCATTAAAAACCTTCAAATAATAATGACATAATCAGTTGTTTTTTTATCCTTTAAACTTCGTCAAGGTTTTAACAAAAAAACTAAAAATTATTTTCAAAATAAAATCCAATCGTTCAATTATATTGATAATGTTATCTTTAGTTACATAAGAAATACTAAAGATCTATGTATCCGAACATTCAATGTTCATGCTAACGCATTTTATATTGACGTAGGTAATTACCACTAAAATAATATATCAGACTAGCTTCTGCCAGCGGTTTCACCCGCATCCCGTGGGAACTACTTCCCGTACCGGGATAAAAAGTAGCCTATAGCCTTCCTCGATAAATGGGCTATCTAACGCTGAAAGAAATTTTCAAATCGGACCAGTACTTAGTTCCTGAGATTAGCGCGTTCAAACAAACAAACAAACTCTTCAGCTTTATAATATTAGTATAGATATAATTATATATGTATAAAAATAATTCCTATTTCCGGCTTCGGCGCCTGTCATACGTTCCTTATATTTTTTAGAATGGCATATCGCGGTTCAGTCTAGAAGTCTGTTAACTTATTCAACCTGACTTTTCCCTTTGAATAAGCTTACAGACTAATGCCCGTTTTCACCAACAACTCTTAACGTTTCCCTAACTGAGTGTTACTTATAATAAGGGCTCTCACTAATAATAAAGATTATAAGGGACACTTAAACTTTGGTGAAAACGAAATTCTTAAGGGATCCCTAAATTCAGGTATTTGTTGGTGAAAATGGGCATAAGCGACTGCGCTAAGGGTATTCTCTGTGGAGATCAAGACCTATTAAGCAATTGTGCAAAAACAACTGCACTCTCTATTCCCTTCTCTATGCACTCACATTGTTGGATGGGACGGTAATCTGTCACGACCGTAGAGAGATCAGGCAGTTGGAACAAGTATAAAGAAAAAGAAGAACATTGAAGAAAATGTGCGATATAGCTTCTATGGGACGTAAAATTCTTCTTCCTCCTCCCCTGTTCCCAATTTTATTTCAGGTCGGCGCAATATGTCATCCTCTTTCATTTTTCCCTGTCACTCGTCATACTGACACTCACTCCCTTCCTATTCATGTCATCTTTCAGGCAATCCATCCATCTTCTCTTAGGTCTTCCTCTTCTTCTCCTTCATACATGCATACTTTAAAAAATTAAATTCATAAATCATTTATTAAGAGTCAATACTTCTGGAACTCTTAACAAAAGACAGTCTACCATACGCCTTTTTTTTTCCGACGTCAAAAATCATCAAATGACCCCTCCCGCTGTGGGTTAGCAGCGGTGAGGGAGTGTCAGACTCCTACTGACTAAAAACCGTCGTGTTCCGTCGTAGGCCTTTTTATGTGCTAGGGCCGCGGTATCTCTTTCGAACAACCCGCAGCCCAGTCTACCATACGCCTGTCCTTCGCCAGTGCCTACGTGTTGCTGAGAAGAAGAGGCAGAATAGATGCGGCTTCCTGGCCGTTATCAGGCGCATACTCTTAGGTCAAATTTTCTTGGTCATTATCAGAAATTTAGTAACTTCCTGTACTTATCTAACTGTCAAGGTTTGTTGTTAATCTGAGCTAATTGTTAATTAAAAACAAATCGCAGCATATTTTTATAAAACCAATTTAATTAGAAAATAATATTAAGGTCATATCGAGGCCAAGTACGCTTCCTTTCGTTGTTATTTGGGTGTATCCAGATTTTCTCGGTTTAGTTTCAGTAAGTAGTCCAATTAACTTTAAATGAACACTCTGATTCTGAAGTGAAAATAAAATATGAATTTTATTTATCCTATGACGTCCTACCTTTGGGCAAAGGCGTCTCCCATAGCCTTCCATCTTTCTCTATCGGCTGCTGTTTGTAGTTGGTCCGCGATGATGTTGTCCTAATCTTCTTTCTAGATTTCCTTGGTGTTTCCTTCCTCTCGGTCCCTTTCCATTATCAGGGATCCATTTTGTGACGATAAAGATACTATAAATTTAAAATTGGTTACAACGTTATCACAATCAACAACCACCATTTACAAAGAATAAAATCTATTCCCATACTCACATCAAAGTTGGCAGTTTTTACGTAATTTCAAAGAAATAATGAAAGTGCAGTAGCTTGTAGGAAAATGCGCTAGACACATGGAGAACAAAATGACTAGCGGAGGTGTCATAAAGGAAAATCGCATAAGAAAGTAGCGCGCCAAAATGCGGGTGAGCGGTGGAGAAAGAATTTTACTGTTTTCGCCCTCATATGCCTTCTTTGGACCCGACCATTTTTTGTAATACCAAAAATCGTTGATAGATGGCTCGGAGGACCCAAACGCCTCGTTATTTCACTCGTAAGTTTATGACTAGCAACTGATGGTTTTCGTCTTGCTCACCGTACGAATTTGAGCTAGAAGAAGGCGCCTGTCCTACCTGCATTATGTCATCTCCACTCATATTTCCTTACTCCGTGGCTAGTTTATACTGGTACGCTTGCGACATTTCTTAGAAACGTCTAGAAAAACAGTTGAACGCGGAAAACTGCCGTTGTTGGCTTGTTAACCTAATTTGAGTTCTAAGTATAGGAGATAGGGTGCAAAAAACTGTGGGATTTTGATGTGGATTTTGAAATGTTGGTTAGACATTATTGTCTTATGTTTTTATGAGGTCTTGTACTGTTAAGTGTATTTAGACTTTTCGAATCGATCATAGAGATCCATCAACAGGTTATGCACACAGACGAGACCCTAGACTGAAAGTACATATTAACTATTAATGGATGTCTGTCTGCGTACCTATATGAGTATGTCCTACTTTAGGTAATTTATATAAGGGCTATTACGCACTGTCGACTAGTCGGCGGCGACTCAGTCCCTCGGCGACCGAAACATAGGCAATAACCGGCGACCAAGTGCGTAACACCTTATTTAAACTAATGAAAGTCACAGTCGCTGGCGACTCGGTCACCAGCGACTAGTCGACAGTGCGTAATAGCCCTTATGGTCCACAATGTTTTTTTCCACAATAAACTACCCTATTATCTTATAATGGCTTATATTGAGATACAAAAAATTGCAAGTCATTCGTCTAGATTCCAGATTAAGCAAGTAAATATCAGTCCTGCTTATGATCTCTCTCCGATTGTGTCGGATTGCCGTCCCATCGGGCTATGACAGTGAAGGAGTGCATAGTGAGTGCACGCACGTGTATCTGCGCCAATGCTTGTGCACGATAATATGGCCTGTGCAGCTGGCTAATCTTAGAGACAATTGATCAGGACGCCATTACTTCTTACTAGTCAGATCACGCCAACCAAACCATTCCAGCAGAGGCATCGATTGACAGTTCATCGTAGGTCTGAAACCTATACACCCTAACGGCTGATTCAATGACCTATCAATCTTTTGATTTGCTCTCTAAAGAAAGATAGCATCTTGCTTGACATAAGGCGCATACAAGTCATGTCAAATTCTATATTTATTCTTTATTGCACACTTAACAATAAATATATAAAGAATTAAGACAGTTTATTTAAAACGGTGAGCTTAAACCAGAATTGGGTTCTCTTACAGCTAGGGCTGCCATCCGTCCGAGTTTCCCCGGATTTGTCCTCGTTTGGAGGCCGTCCGGGGGCCGTCCGGGCGGGGTTTTAAGAAGTGTCCGGGGAAAGCCCGGACACTTCATGTAAGGAAGCACCTCATTGAATTTAAGTATATGTTAATAGTAAATGGATTACAAATTAGGTATGTACTGTATTGTTTAAACTCGTTCGGGGAAAAAATGTGATTTACACCAAATGTCCGGGTTTTTTTAATGTTTGTCCGGATTTGGCGAAATTCGAGATGGCAGCCCTACTTACAGTCTTACAGTCACCTTAGTTAAAGCCTTAGATAGATTCGATAGTCTATCTCAAGTTACTAAGCAAATCAGTAGATAGGTAATTGGAATACGTAGTAAGATAGATAGATATAGGTTTTCAATTGTTTCTTTTACTAGTGTTACTGACAGTGTAGTTCCTTTAATGATATGGACATTTAATTTGAAAGTGGTAGTGGTCTATTGGTCGTATTTCATCAGAAATTGCGCGCGTTCTGTCGTAAATCATGATGTAATTTTACTGGTATTTTCATCATTCTTTAATAGTTATTGTTTGTTTAGAGTTTTACGATATTGTTTTACGTATAATATTCATATGTTTTGTATTAAAAATTTGACCTATCTTTTAAATATGTAATTGTGAAAATTGCATGTACCACTAAATATGCTCTTACTATACTTGCTATCGTCGGCAGATTCACCCGCGTCCCTTGGGAACTACTTCGCGCACTCGGATAAAAAGCATATACCTAACCTTCCTTGATAAATGTGCTATCTAACACTGAAAGAATTTTTCAAATCGGACTAGCAGTTCCTAGATTAGCGCCTTCAAAGAAACACATCAGATTTATAATATTAAGTAGGTATTACTCATTAGGAATAGGAAAAGTTTTATCGTTCATAGAAAAAAATACTGGTCAAGTGCGAATCGTAGACGCTTACGAAAGGTTCCGTAGGTCACAGCAAATCACGGTTGTTGTAAGGGAGCCACCTAAAATTGTTGTTATAGCAGCAATAGAATTACATCATCTGTAAAAACAACGATCACAGTTCAAGAGATGCATCCTGGTTAGACGAAAAGCGAAGAAAAATAACTGATTATATGGTCCCGTTTTGCATTTTGGGTACGGACCTCTAAAAAAATAAAAATCGCCTCGTTTTGGCCCCAAAACTATGTATTAAAATTAACATAAATGTACGTAACTCCGTATATTATTTACTTTGACATATTTTTTAACGTTCGCAAGTAAATTTATACAGACTAGTTTGAATTGTGAACCTTGAACATCGCGGTTGAGTAAAAATTTAGTTAAAACTTGAAAATTGTATATTTATTTTAGTTTTTGCCCATTTGCTAGAAATCGGCGCGAATTGAATACTACGGTGAATTAGTTTTATCACAAATTCGAGATAATATGGTATTGGAATTTTACATAACTTACCTGTTTTCGTGAAAGGGGTAAAGTTAGTGTCAAATATGGCGGCTGGTTACTTATTTTCGAGAAAAGTATAAGTACTCCATTTTAAGTAGTAAGTAACTAAAGGTAAACAATCTTACCCCTTAGAACCTAAAATGGTTGCTGCCCAGTATAGTTATCGGCACGGATATTGAGCTCTCGGCGGAAGAGAAGGGATCGCTTTGTGCACTGTACACTTAAGGCAATAAACCAATAAATCACTTCTGCGCAGGTGAAGGTCAGGGCTCAATATCCGTGCCGATAACTATACCTATCGAGCGTTTTGCTGGGGAGTTTGTTCCACCACTTCTTCCCAGCAAAAACACATAGGAAGTGGTGAAGGGTGGGCGTTTCGGGGCGCTGTCTTTTGTTTTTGACGTTCGAAAAGTGCTGATTTATCAACCTAATTTGAATAAACGTTTTTGTGTTTGAGGTGAAAATCCCTTTTTAGTGGTCACCATGGACATTTGAGCAACATTTCAAAAGGTACTTAGTTAACAGACTAGAAAGTCATACAATCAATCTTACCAAATACCAAGGAGTATTGTGTTGCCCGGGTAACTGGGTTGAGGAGGTCAGATAGGCAGTTGCTCCATGTAACACCTAACTACCAGTTACACTGGAAGCCGACCCCAATGTAGCTAGGAAAAGGCTAGAAAGATAGAGCGGATGAAACCGCTCGTAACGGCATAGAATGCTCTAGAAAGAAATACATTTAAATAGCGATAAAAGGGCTCACATCCGACCCTTGGAACCCCTTATCATAGTTTCGAAAAACGTGCCAACGATAACATATCAACTAGTTTTCGAAAACAGTTTTTTTTTTTAATATTCCGATAAAATTCCTAATGACTGATAAGGAGTAACTATGATAGATAAACTCGTCTAGTTTTACTATTTAAATAAAATTTATGAAACGTGTAAAACTAGAGGCCTCTATGATTTTAACCGTTGCTACGCGACTGATTTTTGGACTGGAAATAACCGGTTTTTACAGCAGATTTATCAAATTGATTACTATGGAGATTTTGGAAGTTTCTAGCTGCATTTTATGCATTTGTTTTGTTTAATGTAATACCTACGGATAGTCAGAAGCCCGGGGTTTGGAAGGGTTGCCCGGATAACTGGGTTTAAGGTCAGATAGGCAGTGGCTCCTTGTAAAGCACTGGTACTCAGCTACATCCGGTTAGACTGGAAGCCGACCCCAACGTAGTTGGGAAAAGGCTCGGCGGATGATGATTTTGTTTAAGCAATACGGAAATTCTAAAATAATTAAATACGGAAGTCCCCGAATGATGCCCAGTAGCAGGCGTTACAATTCCACGTCAGAGGCCGTCAGGCGGATTTGAGAATACTCTGACACTAGGGCTTGTTAGATGATTAAACCTGCAGCTCACTCGACAAGAAGAATTTAATAAAGACAGACAAACAGACAAAAGTTTCGCATAATATCATTAGAAAAGATTAGTATGTATATCCTCGTGCTAGATAATAGTCTTTGATTGATAAAATAAAACGTAAACAAGTCGTGGAAATCAAAAAAACTTTCCACAGCGCATTTGTAATGGACATGTAAATATTTTTAAAATGTATATTACTGGAAAATTTCATTATATCGAATGTTTGGATGTTTGTTTAGCGGTAATCGGTCTGTTGCGTTGGCGATGCAAGTTGGGCCCAAATTCACTGACAGAATAAAACATTGTTGAAAGGTTCTTCTAACCTACAGACAGACATGTGTTGCTGGGGATTTTGTCGTGCCACTTCTTCCCAGCAAAAACACATAGGAAGCGGTGAAGGGTGGGCGTTCTGGGGGCTGTCTTTTGTTTTTGACGTTCAAAAAGTGCTGTGTTGCAGCCAAGTTTGAATAAACAATTTTTGGTTTGGATTTTGAAACGTCAGTTTTCTTAAAAACGACTATGAATTTATACGTTTCATTTTTGAAGTAAATAGTTGTTCTTAGAAAACTGACGTTTATGCTGACACAACTTTTTTTATGATTTTGAGCATTAGTTGACACAACTTTTTGATGATTTTAAGAAGAATCACTAATGAGACATGTATACAAAGGCTCATTTTGGATGATAGGATAGTAAGCTATACTCCATTTGAGACAAACAATCTTGATAGGACTAGAATATAAACAGATATTAAACAAATAAAGTAATTACTGCTAAAAATAATGATTCAATTGATTAAGTAATTGTTATTTACATTAATTTTAATGCGCAATTTATTTTAGTAAGTCATGTCAAGATTCATCATCTTCCTCCGAGCCTTTTCCCAACTATGTTGGGGTCGGCTTCCAGTCTAACCGGATTCAGCTGAGTACCAGTGCTTTACAAGAAGCGACTGCCTATCTGACCTCCTCAACCCAGTTACCCGGGCAACCCGATACCCCTTGGTTAGACTGGTGTCAGACTTACTGGCTTCTGACTACCCGTAACGACTGCCAAGGATGTTCAATGACAACCGGGACCTACAGTTTAACGTGCTATCCGAAACACAGTCATTGGTGTCTAAGATATACTTAGAAAGTACATACAAACTTAGAAAAGTTGCATTAGTACTTGCCTGACCTGGGATCGAACCCGCGCCCTCACACTTGAGAGATTGGTCCTTTCCCCACTAGGCCACCACGACTTTTTTTCCCATACGACCATAACAAAGTTACATACAACTAATAGTCGTTTTCTTTTGTTTCAGATAAACTCCTACCACCGAAGGACTACATTCCAAACGAATTAAATACAAATGTACCTTATTCTGAAATTATAGAACTAAGATTATTATAATAATTAAGCAAAAACAAGGAGAGAACTCGACCAAACATTTTCTACCAAACTTGGAATTCTCAAATGACCTGCCTTCTCTATACCAAAGTCTTAAGAGATATTTATTTGTGGTGTTTAATCTTATGTTGTTGAAGATGATGCCCCAACAGTACTGTCTACGGTGGAAGCATCATCATAGTAATGTACAGAATATGTTCGCCCAACTCCTCGAAAAAGGTTAGTAGCATTTGTAATAACCTATTTAGTGTAAGGCCATTTTTATCCATCTCCTGAGCCTGTTCCCAACAATGTTGGAGTCGGCTTCTTGTCTCACCAGATGTAGCTAAGTACCAGTGTTTTACAAGGAGCGACTGCCTATCTGACCTCCTCAACCCAGTTACCCGGAAAATTTGGCCATCTAGGTATACTATATTCTATATTTTGTTTGTTTGTTTTTAATCGTCTCAGCTACATCCGGTTAGACTGGAAACCGACCCCAACACAGTTGGGAAAAGGCTTGGGAGATGATGATGATGATGATGTTTGTAATGGGTAAACTCAACAACTAGTGGATCCATTTAAAAAAATCTTTCACTGTTTCCTCTCATTTTGGACATTTTGGCGCCCTTGAACTTTATTAGATTGAGACATTGACAATTGCCCAGTTTTAAGCAGCCATTTTCATCAAGTTTGTATGGTCTTGGTGGATAATAAGTCTTTTGAGTTGTAGCTGAATAAAAACGGCCAGCGCTTTTGAATGATTTTTAAAAATTAAAATACTCGTAATCCTTTCTGTTTCTAAACCTCTAACAAAACCTGACCTCGAATTTCAGTGTTTTTTTCAAACTCAATTAAAAAAAAACCTCGACTTTATGATAATTTTATACAATTCGATTTTCAAAAATGTTAACGAAAATCCGGTCGAGCCAAAAATAAACAACTGGTTCCATTTTTAAATGTTATGCGACACGTGATCTTATACAATGGCTCAATTTAAATATTAAGGTTGACTTCCAATTTTGATTTTTAAATAAGTATGGTGGTACTTAAATAGTTTGGCGAAACTATATAAATACTTTTTGGTTATTTTTTTGCTGTATGTATCTATCTAAAAAAAATTGTAAGCTACCTACGACTCCTCCTCCGGCTAATTAGTTATGAAGATCGTAATAGATTAGAATGATTAAATGCCAGTTTCTCCTATCAACAAAAAAAACCGGTTTGGCTTTAAAAGTTTTTATATATAGAATAAACTACAAAGAACTACTAATCCGAAGCAAAATGAGTCCCTTCTTCTTTGATTTTTCGATTTCCGTACTATGAGAGTGAGGAAATAGAAACAGTACCTCTAAGTTTCAGCCGAAAGACTTCCACTGTTGGCCTACCCCAATTTTCGCCATTATGTTAAATCTTCAGCAACCCGCATCCACTGCTTCCCGGCGACCTTGACCAGATCATCCGTCCATATAGTGGGGGCTAACCCACGCTGCGTCTTCCGGGTCGTGGTCGTCACTCGAGAACTTCTCTACCCCATCGGCCATCTGTTCTACGAGCTATGTGCCCTGCCCATTGCCACTTGTTTCGCATTTTCACATTGTTGAAATGTTCCTCTAACAGACAGACATGTGTTGCTGGGGAGTTTGTGCGCCACTTCTTCTTCCCAGCAACAACACATAGGAAGTGGTGAAGGGTGTGCGTTTTGGGAGCTGTCTTTTGTAATTTTTTGTCGTTCGAAAAGTGCTATTTTGCAGCCAAGTTTGATTAAATGATTTAGATTTTTTTGCAATTCTTCGGGCTATGTTTGTGACTTCTGTGGATCTCCTCATTTCTGAGAATGCAGAATCTCCTAGTATAGCCCTCAGTTCGTCATCTATCTAACGTAGCAGTGCAATATTGTACTGCACAGTTCGCTGCCCTCCTTTCAACGCCGGAATTCGATCACATAGCACCAATTTAAATCATTCTAAATTATTTTTAGATAAAATCTGCTGAATATTCATAAGACAGAGTCTGCTTAAAATCTATATTTATCTAGAATGTTGTATGAAATAACATCGTTAACATTTTGCAGACAAAACAAATATAAAAAGTATCGTATGTGCTAAGTTAGTGGAACATCTTAAGGTGTACGTCCGAGATGGGCTGCGGATCGCTGCGTTGCTGCGCTTGGACAGAAACCAGCAGTGTGGCTTGCAGCCCGCAGCTGCAGTATGTCGCGTGCGCCGTACGGTCTGTCGTGGACATGCACCTTTATGATCCGTGCGTTTAAACGTTTGACTTGGGCGGGTAGAAAGCATACATATGTAGTGTATTATACACCTACCGAGCAATCTGTTCAGATCAGCGCTGCTCGCTTTGACTTGTATGTTACCATTTTAAGACGTTAGGAAAGAAAAATGTGAGTCAGAGATCAAGGGACTATCCTTAAATTAATCTTTAACTCTCCATAAATTGATATGTGTTTGTAATTTTTTTTCGTTCTTGTCATCCTTCTTTATTGTGTGTCTACAAAAAGTCAGTAATGTTCGGTGACTTAACAACAACGTTTGTATTAAGTTAACGTGCGTAAACTCAGCTGGTGTGAACACATCCTGTGACTTTCACACATAAAGTATTAGGTAGTAAAGATTCATCAAAATAAATTACCATAGTTATTAGCAAGGTTAACGCATTTTAATGTGTTAATTAAATGCGTGAATTAATCAGTTATTCTTATATCAAAACGTGATTAATGACGTGTCATCTGGACTAATATTATAAAGAGTACACATTTTTTAGGGTTCCGTATCCAAAGGGTAAAACGGGACCCTATTGTTTTCGCTCCTCTGTCCGTCCGTCCGTCCGTCTGTCACCAGGCTGTATCTCATGAACCGTAATAGTTAGAGAGTTGAAATTTTCACAGATGATGTATTTTTGTTGCCGCTTTAACACACTGAAAACTAGAATAAAATAAATATTTTGGGGGGCTCCCATACAACAAACGTGATTTTTTTTGTTTCGTTTTATCAATAATGGTACGGAACCCTTCGTGCGTGACTCCGGCTCGCAATTGGCCGGTTTTTTTGGTAAAAGTTCCGAAAATACTGAACCGATTTGGAAAATTCTTTCAATGTTGGTAAGCTACAGTGTGCGGGCTTTTAGAAGTAGTTTTCAAGGGACGCGGGCATAGCAGAAAAAGGAAAAATCCTTGCTAGACTATTACTTGCCGGGCTGCGGGATTGTTCGCGCGAGTTACCGCGGCCCTGGTACATAAGGGTCGGTTCATATCTGACGGAAAATGCGTCGAGCGTATCGTAAATGTATGATCGACGCACTAACGCATCATCGGTTAGGCGTGAATGATTGAATGTTTTACCGTATATTTGTCAGTCCTGGCGTTACGCGACCGATGATACGCGACGCATATTCCGTTAGATATGAACCGACCCTAAAAGGCCTACGACGGAACACGACGGTTTTTAGTCAGTAAGAGTTTGACACTCCCTCACCGCTGCTAACCCACAGCGGGAGGGGTCATTTGATGATTTTTGACGTCGTTAAAAAAAAAAAGCCTTAAGTACTTGCTTTTCTAAGTTTGTATGTACTTTCTAAGTATATCTTAGACACCAATGGCTAATAAAAAGGTGAAGGAAAACATCTTGAGGAAACCTGGACTATAAAGTCTGAAATCACCAACTCGCACAGAGCAAGCGTGGTGATTAATGCTCAATCCTTCTCCGTGTGAGAGGAGGCCGCAGCCCAGCAGTGGGACGATAAGAAGGCTGTAACAGTAACAGACTATTAGGTATTCAGGTACTAAAAAAAAAACTAGCTAAAGAACTTATAATAACCTGCAGTAGCAGTATTTAAGTATTAGCTTAATCTATACTTATATTATAAAGCTGAAGAGTTTGTTTGTTTGTTTGTTTGAACGCGCTAATCTCAGGAACTACTGGTCCGATTTGAAAATTTCTTTCAGTGTTAGATAGCCCATTTATCGAGGAAGGCTATAGGCTACTTTTTATCCCGGTACGGGAAGTAGTTCCCACGGGATGCGGGTGAAACCGCTGGCAGAAGCTAGTTCTTAATAAAAAATATTCAAAAGTTATTAGCCTTGCCAAACCTAATTTATTTTAAACTGCAAACTAAAAATGCATGACATTTGGTATTCCCCGTTCGTCGTTTTTTATATCAATTTGAAATGATTAAAGTCTAAGAGCATTTAACCAACTGGATCCGCTATAAGCACAATTTCTATATGCGAAAAGACAATTTGCGCGCGGGGGGCGATGCCACTCAAGAAATAGTGATGCCTAGATAGCTCAATGCATTTTCTTATACTTCCAACTAACACATATTATAAAGCCGATGAGTTTGTTTGTTTAATCGTGCTAATCACAGGAACTACAGGACCGATGATGCGAGATAATTTGAAGACATATAGGACCGATTTGAAAAATTCATTCTATGTTAAAGAAGCAGTTTCACTGAGTCCCGTCGGACTCAGTGAAACTGCTGGTGGAAGCTTGTATACTGTACGTATGTACATAGCAATAGAAGATACGGCAATTGCGCTTCCAGTTGGTTAGCCAATCCTACTAATATTATAAACGCGAAAGTTTGTATGTATGGATGTATGGATGTTTGTTACTCTTTCACGCAAAAACTACTGAATGGATTTTAATGAAACTTTACAATAATATAGCTTATACATCAGAATAACACATAGGCTACAATTTGTAAACATATTGTTCGAAATACTAAACCTGCGCAGACGAAGTCGCGGGCACCAGCTAGTCTAACATAAAGTGCAAAGCAAAATAAACTAGGTACTTATCTGTTTCGTAACAGTATGAAGTGAGCGCAGTCTAGACTGCAGACGGAAGAATGTCTATTATTCAACATTTACATAATACTTACATATTACTGTTTTCTCATAAGGGTCGGGCAAATGTACATATTGGCAAATGGAATACTGGTTTCATAAACCAAGCTCAAATGCTTAATGTAAACGCTTGTGAAATAGTAATACAAAATCAAAAGGCATTTATTCAAATTAGGCTGCAAAATAGCACTTTTCGAACGTCAGTTACAAAAGACAGCCCCCAAAACGCCCTTCTTCACCGCTCTTTATTTGTTTTTGCTGGGAAGAAGAAGTGGCGCAACAAACTCCCCAGCAACACATGTACAATTGAATTTATCTGTCTAGCTTTTTCCCAACTATATTGGGGTAGTCCAGTCTAAACGCATGTAGCTGTGTACCAGTGTTTTACAAGGAGCGACTGCCTATCTGACCACCTCAACCCGAAACCCGTTGGTAACACTGGTTGTCAGATTTTCTGGCTTGTGATTACTCGTAGAAAACGCCAAAAATTGTCTAACGAGAGCCGGGACCCACAAATTTGACGTGAGTAGATGACTGGCACAAAATAATGACGTCTTCAGTAGACGCTACTTAATTAAAATGTAAATCTAATAGACTGAACACCGTTCTTCTCAGCAGACAAAAAAAAAAAAGTTCAAAAATATCCATATTTAAAATAAAAACTGCAACGAATAAAAATAAAAACCGCGCCAAAAATAAAACGTAGCGCACCAAAAACCAGTTTTTTTTTTTCGCTAAAAATAGCATTCGAGATTCAAAATATTGTGGCCAGTTCTTAATGCAAATGTTGGAGAACTAGGTATCATTTTGAAATTCGAAAGGTATGTTTTCCGACTCCTTGATTGGTCGGTTGATGTTGATACCTCCGCCTCTTTGACGCCCACTTAAAAATATGCAATTTTTATACTTGTATATGTCACTGTTAAAGATAGAAATACGGTAAATACTAAGATTTTCCAGTTAAACCTTATATTTACCAATTGCTAATGGAAGATGACCAAAAAGATTTGCAATTCGAACTTTTAACACCATTTACTTGGTACATCTTAGAATTTGGCATCGACTAGTATTCGTTAGCAATCGGATACCTATACATATATTAATATGTAGGTAACTATGTAAAATTTTGGCTAATAATCATTTTCTGTAAATGATTAACTCATTGTTTTATTCCTAAAACCAACAGTAGGTACTAGTTGACAGCTGTAAAACCTAGCATATTATACTGAATGCGAATGGCAGATAGAAGTCCGAAAAAAGTCGTCCCATTTTTTTTAAATACTTACATTTACCAACTCATCACCTCCCGAACCTTTTCCCGATTAAGTATGTTGGGATCGGCTTCCAGTTTAGCCGGATGCGGCTGAGTCCTAGTGTTTTACAAGAAGCGACTGCCTATCTGACCTCCTCAACCAAGTTACCCGGGCAACCCAATACCCGGTGCCCAATGGTTAGACTGGTGTCAGACTAACTGGCTTTTGACTACCCGTAACGACTGCGAAGGGTGTTCAATGATAGCCGGGACCTACAGTTTAACGTGCCATCCGAAACACAGTCATTGGTGTCCAAGATATACTCAAATCTTAAAAACCGTAATTCGGGCTTTTACAGTAACATACTATATAGATAGGTGATTGTCAAAACTCACGCACACATGTAAAGACATCGGTATACGCATATTTTTGTAGCACACATATAAAGAAGTATAGGTATATGCATAAAATTGCAGCTAGACAGGTTGTATGCAAAATAGATTATTATTTCGGGTCGCGATATAAATTATATGTTATTAAATTTAATAATTGTGAAAGTATGTCTGTAAAAAACTGATCTGAATAAGAAAAATGTGAAATCATTAAGATTATATTTTACTAGCCAGCGGCTTCGTCCGCTTTCTGAAGAAAGTACCTCCTTCGCCTAGATAAAGAGTGTTTCTGTTGTTTTCCCGCGGTTTCACCCGCGTTTCGTGGCTAAACTATCACGGTTTATGAGATACAGCCTGGTGACAGACGGACGGACGGACGGACGGACAGAGGAGCGAAAACAATAGGGTCCCGTTTTACCCTTTGGGTACGGAACCCTAAAAACTACTACCTATCATAAAAATCCGTTCAGTCGTTTGCGCATGAAGCAGTAACAATTTTGCGATCACGAAAATGCTCCTATATTTATCTTCGCAGAGATATTTTTTAAATAAAATGTTTATACATCCATGTTATGCATTGACTTTTTGAACTTTAACTTCATAATATGATTATAGGCGCATGATCTTCATAAGTATAATGTATGCATTATGCAATCAGGTTAAGGAACTCTGACCGCATTTACTTTCAGGATGGGTGAAGAATCATTAAATAGTGATGTCTCACTATAAAAATCTATCTAATATCTGACAGACATATATGAGACAATGTATCAACGATCTCTATAACAATATATCATGGCCCACCTCACCGCATGCCCACTGTGCCCTGAAACTTGCTCGCGGGAGGACCTAATGAGCGCGTCCGACCGTGCTCTCGCTGTGGCGGCATATTGGGCTGACATAGTGTGTGTCACTGTAAGACATGTCATCGACACGAAAGAAGCAGAACGATCTCTCTAGGCGGCTGGTTGACGCTTCTCGTGACCAAAAGGCTGGCTATTACCTTGGACAAAGAATCAGCATGGCGATCCAACGAGGTAATGCTGCCAGCCTCTTGGGCACGCTCCCAGTTGACAGCGATGGGGACGAATTTTTTGACGCGTTTTAGTTATAGGTAGTGATTTCTTTTGTTTGTTTGTTTTACTAGGATAGTTTTTTATATGCATTGTAAATGTGAGACAATATACATAGGTACGTGGTATTGGCTACCATATGTTTCTCGCGGTTTCTCCCGTGTTCCGCGGGAACTAGGTACTTCACGTTTTCGGTTAAAATATAGCCTAGGACACTCGCTAATAACGTAGCTCTCTATTGGGAGAATTATTAAATTAAAATTGGTTGATTAGGTACAGGGATTACCCAATTTTACCTCACAAACCTATTTATAATATAAGTATAGAAGTTAAGATATATTCGGCTACAATCAATATGACTTTATAGACCCCAAAAGGCGAAAAGATTATCGGGTATCAGACACCGGTCTAATCTCAAGTGTATCTTCTGGTCTACTCGCTCTAGCAAACATTAACAAATTGAGAGCGAATATTTCATACATGTCCACGAAACTGTAAACTTTGTATGCGAACTTCTCGCAGCTGACTTGAATTTTTTGGTGGAAATCGCAATGCATCATCATCATCCTCCTGCCCATATCTCAATTGTATTTGGGGTCGGCGCAGCATGTTTTCTCCTTCCATACGCTTCCATCTGCCGTCATCTCACAAGTAACATTCTTTCTCACCATATCTACTTTCACACAATCCATCCATCGTTTCTTTGGTCTTCCTCTTCCACTATATCCGTCCACGTTCGTTCATAATACACATACTCATACATTTTCACATATTTCTAACAATAGGACCTCCTTGTTTTCAGAACGGTTCTGCGACGTCACGCTGTACTGCTCGCCGAGCTTCGCGACTCAGGTAGCTGGCAAGGACACCGTGGAACCGCAGAACATACGGGGAGTTTCCTTGAGAGCACATAGGTAAGATATCATATAAGGCCGGCAATACACAGACCGCTTGAAGCAGTCAGGGGCGATAGCTTCAAGCTGCGACTGCACAGTGAACTGCAGAGCTAAAGTTGTGTACGTAGCCCGGAGCCTGGAAGTCGGCGATATTAAACCCTCGTGCCTATCAGGGCGGGTATGTAAAGCCGGAGTCCTAGAATTGGCGATTACTGAGCACCAACTCAGTAATCGCGTCATAGGCTGTCAGGTGGATTTGAAAAAACGATACCTTTGGCCGCGAATGAAAGTGTACTAGCTTTCATTCGCGGCCAAAGGTATCAAATTCCCTCACCCGGATGAGTTTCTTCATGCCATCTCAGCTATGTAACTTGCAATATTTTCTGAGATTAGCCGAAACATACAAAGAGGGCGTTTTTATTATTTTTCATTTATTTGATTTTAAACATATAAATTACATTTTTAAATATTAAATATAAAAATAAAAAACATTTAAACATATAAAAAACCGTTTATAAAAAATAGGTTGCCACCGATATCGGGCACAGGGTCCAAGGTACCGGTGGTTAGGGTCCCAGAGACAGAAACCTCCTCACAACACGCGCCGTATCAAGGAGCACTGCCTTCTGAATCAGTCCCTTGATCCAGCCGCCTAACGAGAGCCTCATAAGGTGTTGGTCGAGGCTCTTGGCTATTAGACCATTGGCCGTAACGACAATCGGCACAATAACAGCCGTGTCGACATTCCACATGGCGACAACCTCGTGCGCTAAGTCGAGATACTTTATTTGTTTAAGAGGGTGATTATTATTAAAGTACAAACATACACTCCAATTTACTGTAAATAATGAACAGATACATTTCACAAATGAACCACAAACGTCGGTTAGAAGAGAATAAAGCTAATTAATATTAACATGTAATTATAGCGCTGCAACTGGGTCACGCATTATAGATTAAAGCAAATCAATACGGGGAGGCTCGCGAACTTTGCCAAATATAGCTGCCATGTAAGCCTACCTATTTAAATTTTGGGAATTTTATGCTCTACCTATGATTTGCCGAACCTTTTTCCCAACTATGTTAGGGTCGGCTTCCAGTCTAACCGGATTCAGTTGAGTACCAGTGCTTTACAACGACCGTCTGCCTGTCTGACCTCCTTAACCCAGTTACCCGGACAACCCGATACCACTTGGTTAGACTGGTGTCAGACTTACTGGCTTCTGACTATCTGTAACGACTGTCAAGGATGTTCAATGACAGCCGGGACCTACAGTTTCACGTGCCATTTGAACCACAGTCATTGGTGTTCAAGATATACTTAGAAAGTACATACAAACTTAGAAAAGTTGCATTGGTACTTGCCTGACCTGGAATCGAACTCGCGCCCTCATACTCGAGAGGTTGGTTCTTTGCCCACTAGGCCACCACGACATGATGCTGATGATGATGTCCTCCTAGACGTTTCCGTCGACGGCGACACCCTGACATATATCGGCAGTTTGGTTTCGTTCGCCACCACGACATATGATGTTGACGATGTTACTTACAAGAATGTTGACGATCTAAACCTCTTTATTTATTTAAAATGGCCTCCTATTCCCCCAGGGTGGTGTTAGCAGCATGTTCAGAACTCCTCGGCACGCTACTAGGAGCGCACGAGGCGCAAGGAGAGCCGGTCCTCGTGATCGACGGCGCGGAACCCAAGCATTTGAAGGCGTTGCTGGATTACATGTACACTGGGGAGATGAATGTGCATCATGTGAGTTGGAGTTTGATGGTATTTGAGAAGGATAGTTTTTTGGAGCTATGTATTTGGGTGAATTTTGAATTGCACCCAAATACACAGCTCCATATCTGTTATATCCTAACTAATATTATAAATGTGAAAGTAACTCTGTCTGTCTGTCTTTCTGTCTGTCTGTCTGTCTTTCTGTCTGTCTGTCTGTCTTTTCTTCACGCCTATACTACTGAACCGATTTGTGTGAAATTTGGTACAGACATAGTTTGGAACTTGAGAAAGGACATAGGGTAGTTTTTATTACAAAAAAATATAAAAATAAAATTTATTTCGGACATATAGCGCCATCTATTGGTCAAACCAAAAATCACTATTCCACGCGAACGAAGTCGCGGGCAAAAGCTAGTTGGATTATAAATATGAAAGTGGGTGCACCATTTAATTATAACGATAACTAGACCACAACCAGCTCATTGGTCAAATCGGCGATTTGATGCTTTTTGTGGTAATTAATTTCCCTTGATTGGACACCATAATTTAGGATTTCTTGATCTCTCTCCGGTGGTGTCGGATTGCCGTTCCAACGGGCTATGTCAGTAAAGAAATAGAGAGTGCACCTGTGTCTGCGGAAATGCTTGTGTAAATATAGCCAACTAGCTTCTGCCAGCGGTTTCACCCGCATCCCGTGGGAACCTCGGCACGGACCCGGATAAAAAGTAGCCTATAGCCTTCCTCGATAAATGGGCTATCTAACACTGAAAGAATTTTTCAAATCGGACCAGTAGTTCCTGAGATTAGCGCGTTCAAACAAACAAACAAACAAACAATCAAACAAACAAACTCTTTAGCTTTATAATATTAGTATAGATGTCACTTGGGGATTAAGTAACATCCCCACAGTGAAAGAGTTTTTTAAGTCGGTTCACTAATTTCGAAGAGTTAAGGGTACAATAAGTTTCCTCGTTATTATATTAATATACATAGATGTGATTTGTCATACTTACTAATTATTTTTGCTTACAGTCCCAACTAGCGAGTTTGCTGAAGACGGCCGAGGAGTTACGCATCAAGGGCCTCACAGATATCAGGTGGAACAATAAGGATGAGCCGCCTGATTCTCAAGCAGGTATGTCACACATTAGGGGTCCAGCATTATTCGGCACATCTGGGCGACAAAATCGAATAAGTGTAGATGAAGCACTATGCGCTCGGCTGCCGAACCACAAGAACCGCAAGACGTCTTATGCCGTTCGGCTTATAGCAAGCAATTTTATTTCAGAAGTGTCTCGATCGGCGCAAGCCGAATGAAGCCGAACGAGTGTAGTTTTATTGCTTCGGATCGGCTTTGTCGTTCGACATATACTGCCGCAACAACAATGCCGGCCCGCATATGTGTGTAGCAACCCTTAGCTTTGAACCGAGCTACTTTTGAAATACATACGTTGGGAATCTTGAGAAGACTAGAATTTGCGGGTTTGCTGCGCTAGGGGTTGGTATCTGAAAGAAAATGCGTTTAGCATATAGCAGTCACAAGCCTAGCGGATAGACAAAGGCAATAAATATCGATTAAAAAAAAAACAATTATGTCGCTTTGTTGTTGGGTAATATACCCACGGTGTGTGAATCCTTTTTTTAAGAAATTCTATTATTTAAGGTACCTATATTTATCAGCGAAAATGAAAAAAGATCACTTATTGCATCTTAAATGTATTCCATTAGGAAAGATATCAAAAAATCATTTTATATATTTTATTTGGAATTTTACGTACCAGTCGGATTTTTAACCTTACACTTTTCTTTCCCAGGGCTAGTAGCAACAGCGACCCCAATAGAGAAACTCCCCGACAAGCAAGACCCCAAGCCCGCGACCAAGTTGTCCCCCAAGTCGACTCCCGAACCGGAGCCGCGTAAAAATGACTGCAGTGAAGTAGATGTCAAACCGGGGGAAAAGTTTAATGTTAACGGTATGTAGGTACTATGACAGTAAATAGATTAAAAGAAAACAAATAGGTACAAGCGTTTTCCAGCGGCTTCACCCGCTTCTCATGGGTGCTACTCGGCACAAGAAGATAAATCTATAGCCTTCCTCAATAAATGGGCTTTTTCAAATTGATTTTTCTTCCTTCGTTCTGGCCTTTTCCCTATTGGGGAAAAGGCCAGAACGAAGGAAGAAAAATCCTTTCCTTAAACTGTAGGTCCCGGCTGTCATTGAACATCCTTGGCAGTCGTTACGGGTAGTCAGAAGCCAATAAGTCTGACACCAGTCTAACCAAGGGGTATCGGGTTGCCCAGGTAACTGGGTTGAGGAGGTCAGATAGGCAGTCGCTTCTTGTAAAGCACTGGTACTCAGCTGAATCCGGTTAGACTGGAAGCCGACCCCAACATAGTTGGGAAAAAGGCTCGGAGGATGATGATGTTCTGGCCTTTTCCCAATTTTGTTTGGGGTCGGTGGCCGCTTCCATTCTTCTCCGTCACTCGTCATACACTCACTCCCTTCTTATTCATGTCGTCTTTCAGGCAATCCGTCCATCTTTTCTTCTTGATATTATTCCTCTATATGTATAAACAATTTGAATTAATATAATTTTGTTTACAGGCGGCCCTCCACCCTTGATAAAGCTACCGATGAGAGAAAAATCAAGTCCAATCAAAAGAGAAAACTCAGATTCGTAAGTATACCTACCTTACAGTAAAAAAAAGTACTTATTTTACTTCTAAAAGATTAATATTATCTCTGACGTACAGCAGGCTTAACTGGACTCACGATTCATTTCAAAATAAATTATCGGCCAACCATTTTGCCGATAGTTAAGTTTGCAGTGTCCGCTCTAAAGGCCCCAGTACACGTTGGCCCAAGTGCGGCCAATACACGCCATCACCAATGTGTACACGGGGTATTGGTGCAGGTTGGCGGACATTTGTCAAGGTTGGCGCGCATTCGGCGAGTTGTCGGTTTTTTGGGCACACATCAAAGGAATCGTGGCCCAGCTTGGCGTGTGGTATTTACACATTCGGCCAATGTTTAGTTCGTCACCGGCCGCTGAGGATAGTACACTTTTGTGTTGCGTATAACAATAAATAAAGTAGTAAATATAGTAGTGTAGTATAATATAAATATAGTAGTGCAGTATAATATAAATATAGTAGTGTAGTATACAAATAAACAGCCGCAGCCTTAACTACCTCGACGTCCATCGCAAGTGGTTTGCCAGGCAGCAATGAGCCATGCGCCAATGTGTAAACACCATTTGATCGTGGCCTACATTTGTGCATTGCAAAGCTTGGCCCAACACAGGCCAACGTGTACTGGGGGCTTAAGAGCTCCCGTAACATGCAAACTTTTAGTCAGCGGATAGTTTTTTTGGCCTCACTCATCAGTATGAAGATGAATGTTGTACGCACATTACAAAGCTCAGCCTGTATTCGACATTCGTATATCGACTGTAAATTTTAATGAAATACACTTTAATTAAATTCTTTAAAAAAAATTTTTTTTCAACCATCGGGTCAACTGTCGGCTGACTATTTCAGTTTTATTTATTATTTTTCAGTGTGCGGGTACTCTAAGGGAATATTCTACCACGAAAATAATAAGCGTTATATTTCGTTTCAGAGATAGTCCGAGTCCGAAAAGACAGCGACTGACAAGTTTAACAGAACACACGGACGAAGAATGTAGCAGCATTGTTAAATCGTAAGTTATCAATTAAATACTACTTCGCGCACCTGGCTAAGAAGTAGCTTATAGTCTTCCTCAATAAATGGGCTATCTAACACTGAAAGATTTTTTCAAATCGGACCAGTGGTTCTTGATATAAGCGCGTTCAAACAAATAAACTATTTAACTTTATACATAGCATTACGGCAGACATCTTAATCTAATATTATTTTTTCTTCCTTTATAGAGAACATGATCAAGAATGGCGATACGGAAACTTAGTAAGTATTTGTTTAAATATATTTGTAAAGATGGCTAATCTTTCTTTCGAATATCTTATCTTTGAACTATTCCATTTTCTTGAATTATCCATCCATTGTATTAATATGAAAAAGTTCAAATTTTATTATATTATAGCATTCAATACAAAACCTTATTTCCTCACATTATTCGGCCTTCGTCCTCCAGCTGTTCGTCGTTTGTCCTCCATCTATTCGGCTTTCGTCCTAACTATTCGGCCTTTGTCATCCAACTATTTAGCCTTCGTTCAACTATTCGGCCATTCTACAATGATCTCAATCCAGTGGTTTTGCCACACTATTCGGCCTTCGTCCTAACTATATTCTACTGTTATATAGAAAGTGTATGAACAGGACATATCGGCGGAGCGGGTCGTCGGCTGGGGCATGCGCGGCTCCCGGTCCACGTCGAGAGACGCCAGTGATGACGAGTGGGCTGATGCTCCGGCCGATATAGGCTCCTTTCTGCATACGAAGCTGAGGGTCGATGGGGATAATAGTGCTGGTAAGTGGCTTATATTTAACGGCCGATCCCAATATTCTATCCATTTGTTGATTTAGTTATTACAGATAGAATTTTGACATTAGCAACAATCAACAAGAGGTTGATAGAATATTGGGAAAGCCTGTAAGTAAAGTGAGATAAAGTAAAGTCCGCGCCACGACTAAAGACACTAATAGACACAGCTTTAGTCTTTTGCATTGCTCTTATTTCCAGTATAAGTGAATAGACTTCAGTCTATTCAGTGAATAGACTTCAGTGTTTCGGATGGCACGTTAAACTGTAGGTCCCGGCTGTCATTGAACATCCTTGGCAGTTGTTACGGGTAGTCAGAAGCCAGTAAGTCTGACACCAGTCTAACCAAGGGGTATTGGGTTGCCCGGGTAACTGGGTTGAGGGGGTCAGATAGGGCAGTCGCTCCTTGTAAAGCACTGGTACTCAGCTACATCCGGTTAGACTGGAAGCCGACCCCAACATAGTTTGGGAAAAAGGCTCGGAGGATGATGAATAGACTTCAGTCGACGCGTGGATTCTATGATAGTTGACAAAAAAATATGGATTTTGGAATAAGTTCCTGTAATTTCCATGTATTTACCTGCATCTAGTTGGAAAGAAGCCTAACATAATTCTGGGTGGATTGCATCATAATTTCGACAATCTTGTCTAACATGATTTGATTAGAAAATACTTGAAAAATGTTTTACTTAAAATTAACAATTAATCAATCAAAGTATTTTTTTTTTACCATTCTATTTTAAAATCACCCTTGAATTTTTAAAACCATATTTTTTCCAGTTAAAATGCTTTTATTTTACTGTTTATTTTAAAGTAACAAATCTTCATATTTCCCTCTCTAGACGAGGAATCAAACGAGAGCGCACCGACGCGTGCCTCTGCGGCGTCGTCGTCCGCGGCGTCCGCCTCCAACGTCGAGTTACGCGTCGAGCTCGCCAAGGCACAGCTCACGCAGTTGAATAAAAATACGCGTAAGTATTGTATACTGAATTTCACCCGCATCCCGTGGGAACCTCGGCACGGACCCGGATAAAAAGTAGCCTATAGCCTTCCTCGATAAATGGGCTATCTAACACTGAAAGAATTTTTCAAATCGGACCAGTAGTTCCTGAGATTAGCGCGTTCAAACAAACAAACTCTTCAGCTTTATAATATTAGTATAGATTGACTTTATAGGGGGTCATTTAACTATCTTATAATGTTTGTGGGTACTTTTATAAAATCCTGCACAATAAAAGAAACTCGTGTAAGTTACATCTATACTAATATTATAAAGCTAAAGAGTTTGTTTGTTTGATTGTTTGTTTGTTTGTTTGTTTGTTTGAACGCGCTAATCTCAGGAACTACTGGTCCGATTTGAAAAATCCTTCAAATGCCCTCTGGAAGACTATCCACAGTACAAAAATGATACAGTTGGTAAGTTTTTTTATTCTATACTAGCTTCTGCTACTGGTCCGATTTGAAATTTTCTTTCAGTGTTAGATAGCCCATTTATCGAGGAAGGCTATAGGCTACTTTTTATCCCGGTACGGGAAGTAGTTCCCACGGGATGCGGGTGAAACCGCTGGCAGAAGCTAGTTAACAATATTTAAAAACATAATATCAATGTAAATTGATTTGTATATTTCAGCGTCGAAGTCGAGTCCGGTAGACCCTCGCTTCTCTGACGTGGTGAAGCTGAGCGACTACCTGCAGCACGGGAGACGCCCGCAGTTCTGGGAGGAGAATTATGTTAGAAGGGTAAGTTATATTTATAAGAAAAATGTTTTTTTAAATATTAATTCATTATGTGTTTGAAGAATCAAAAAGTCGTGGTGGCCTAGTGGGTAAAGGACCAACCTCTCAAGTATGAGGGCGCGGGTTCGATCCCAGGTCAGGCAAGTACCAATGCAACTTTTCTAAGTTTGTATGTACTTTCTAAGTATATCTTAGACACCATTGACTGTGTTTCGGATGGCACGTTAAACTGTAGGTCCCGGCTGTCATTGAACATCCTTGGCAGTCGTTACGGGTAGTCAGAAGCCAGTAAGTCTGACACCAGTCTAACCAAGGGGTATTGGGTTGCCCGGGCTCCGGCTCCTTGTAAAGCACTGGTACTCAGCTACATCCGGTTAGACCGGAAGCCGACCCCAACTTAGTTGGCAAAAAGGCTCAGAGGATGATTTATCATGAGACTGAAAGCTTGACAACCAGTCTTACAGTCTTTCTACACTGGCGGATTTTCCGAGCGGTATCGCCCGGCTCGCACGGGTATCGTTTTACAATGCGCGAAATCTGAGCGGAAAGTCCACTAGTGTGAAAACGCTGTTACCAAGGGGTATCTAGTGGGTTACAGTTACAGCCTTTTTATCGTCCCACTGCTGGGCTGCGGCCTCCTCTCACACGGAGAAGGATTGAGCATTAATCACCACGCTTGCTCAATGCGGGTTGCTGATTTCAGACTATATAGTCCAGGTTTCCTCAAGATGTTTTCCTTCACCTTTTTATCAGCCATTGGTGTCTAAGATATACTTAGAAAGTACATACAAACTTAGAAAAGTTGCATTGGTACTTGCCAGACCTGGATTCGACCCCGCGCCCTCATACTCGAGAGGTTGGTTCTTTGCCCACTAGTAGGTTGCCGGAATTTAAAGAGGTCTAGTACTCTGCTGCATCCAGTTAAATTGAAAACCGACCCTAAAATAATTGATAATTGAGGAAAAGCTAGTTTAATTATAACTTGATTTTTTGTCTTTTACAGGTGATGGAGGCAGTAAGACTCAAAGAATTAGAAATGAAACAAGCGGCAGAGATCTTAGGCGTCAGCTACGGCACACTGTATGGGAGGTATCGCGACGTGTACGGATGCATCAACAGGCCTTACCGGTTAGTTACCCCACTGCGGGAGAGTGCGTTATGCTTGTATTGTCTTAGTTAGAAATTAAACAAGCGGCAGAGATCTTAGGCGTCAGCTACGGCACACTGTATGGGAGGTATCGCGACGTGTACGGATGCATCAACAGGCCTTACCGGTTAGTTACCCCACTGCGGGAGAGTGCGTTATGCTTGTATTGTCTTAGTTAGAAATTAAACAAGCGGCAGAGATCTTAGGCGTCAGCTACGGCACACTGTATGGGAGGTATCGCGACGTGTACGGATGCATCAACAGGCCTTACCGGTTAGTTACCCCACTGCGGGAGAGTGCGTTATGCTTGTATTGTCTTAGTTAGAAATTAAACAAGCGGCAGAGATCTTAGGCGTCAGCTACGGCACACTGTATATATTTTACTAGCCGTTTTCCCGCGGTTTCACCCGCGTCCCGTGGGAGCTACGGCCCGCACCGAGATAAAATATAGCCTATGTTACTCGCAGATAATATAGCTTTCTAATGGTGAAAGAATATTTAAAATCGGTCCAGTAGTTTTTGAGTTTATCCATTACAACCAAACAAACAAAGAAACAAAGTTTTCCTCTTTATAATATTAGTATAGACTAGCTTCTGCCAGCGGTTTCACCCGCATCCCGTGGGAACTACTTCCCGTACCGGGATAAAAAGTAGCCTATAGCCTTCCTCGATAAATGGGCTATCTAACACTGAAAGAAATTTTCAAATCGGACCAGTAGTTCCTGAGATTAGCGCGTTCAAACAAACAAACAAACTCTTCAGCTTTATAATATTAGTATAGACTAGCTTCTGCCAGCGGTTTCACCCGCATCCCGTGGGAACCTCGGCACGGACCCGGATAAAAAGTAGCCTATAGCCTTCCTCGATAAATGGGCTATCTAACACTGAAAGAATTTTTCAAATCGGACCAGTAGTTCCTGAGATTAGCGCGTTCAAACAAACAAACAAACAATCAAACAAACAAACAAACAAACAATCAAACAAACAAACAAACTCTTTAGCTTTATAATATTAGTATAGATTACTTTAGAATTGTAACAGAACATTTAATAAGTTTCTTCTTCTAAGTTTTTAAAATAATTTACACTTTATCCATCTTATTATAAAATGGTTTTAAGAAGTACCCGCTTGTAATAGATTTGGTCCGCTAACTTTGTTCGGGACGGTGATTTAAACCTGATATACAAAAGCTGGTAATTTCTAAAACCACGTTTATAAGGTGGTTTATGACAGAATTTTAAATAAAACAGCACCCTCAAAAGGTCCCCTTTTCACTTCTTGCTGTTACAGTTGGAAAGAAGAAAAGATTAACTACCTTCTTTTACGAATTAAATATTTTTTACCATATATCATTTCAACAATACGTATATTTTTCAAAAGCTCCAGCCCCCAAATTAAATTACTTTCAGAAATACCAGCGTTAACTCTATCCCCTCTCCCCCTAGGGCGGTTCGTGAGTTCTGGCAAGCGAAGGGACCCTCAGAGGTTCTAGAAAGACTGCAAAGGGGAGAGTTAACGCTCGACTCGGCGGCCACGGCTTTGGGAGTCAGTATCGCGAACTTGGCAGCCCATGTTGCCGATTTCGGAGTCCCGGAGAAAGGTAAGTTTCGGTCTTGGAGAATAAATTTACTAGCGGAGGTGCCATAACGGAAAATCTAATCCTAAAAAAGTAGCGTAAATAATGTGGGTGTTAGGGCGAGGAATGTTACTGTCTTCTCCCATTATACGTTAACTTTGAACCTATTTTTTTTTTGTGAACTAAAATTTTTTGACAGATGTCACAAAGAACCCGAACGCCTCATCGTAACTGATCGTTTCAGTCATGCCAACTGAGCCACTCTATATATTTGACTTAGAAGAAGGCGTAACTTACCTGCATTATGGCATCTCCGCTCATTTTCCTTCCTCCGTGGTTTCAATTTTGCCCTTTGGGTCTGTTTTGAACTCACAATCAGCTTCAAAAGTAGCTAAACTATAGAAAATTTTCAAAAATTCTAAACCGCGTCGTCGATAAATTACCAGATAGAGCTTCGGAAGTACTTGACCGACTTCAAAGAGGGGAGTTATCGCTTGAGTCAGCGGCCACGACTTTGGGCGTTAGTGTCGCGAAATTGGCCGCCCATGTCAACGACTTTGGGGTCCAAGAGAAAGGTATGTTGGGGACATTTTGAAAATTGAAATCAGCTTCAAAAGTAGCTGAACAAATATCAAAAGGAGAACATCCGTAATAGTTTCCAAATTGTACAGTGAAAGTCGACCATCGTGCACATTTACAAAAAATTGCCATGTTTTGCTTAAGTGCGTAGGTAGGAGGTTCTCATAGAAATCTCACTGGTTCCTTGCTACGTTTTTTTATAACCTCAAACTTACAAAAAATACTTGCTCGCTCCAAATTAAACCGGCAGACGGACGGACAGGGAAGAAAGTACTAATAGTCCCGTTTTTTCCCCTACGGAGCTTGAAAAAGTGGTCCAGGGGCCCGATTGTCCTAATTTTACTTAAGCGACATAAGATGCACGTTCGACTCGGTTCGACTGAGATCCAATCCCGACTCGATTACGATTGAAGCGTATGTGGCATTCCGCTATTTTTTCTTTGAAATAAACGTTTTTATCCTTTTCTGTCATTCAATAATTAATAATTTTGTCTGCAAATGATTTACGATTGCAAAATGAATGTAGATCAAACTACCGTATAGACCAGTGGTTCCCAAACTTATTTTGTCTACTGCCCACTTTGAGAATAAATATTTTTTTAGCGCCCCCATTTTTAAGGTTCCGTACCCAAAGGGTAAAACGGGACCCTATTGTTTTCGCTCCTTTGTCCGTAGATGATGTATTTCTGTTACCGCTATAACAACAAACTGAAAACTAGAATAAAATAAGTATTTTGGGGGGCTCCCATACAACAAACATGATTTTTTTGCTCATTTTTGCTCTGGTACAGAACCCTTCGTGCGCGAGTCTGACTCGCACTTGGCCGGTTTTTCACCTATTTAAAAACCACTATAACTTCTTCGAAAGTGTGTCTGTTGCCTTTTTATTTGTTTGTTTGTGTCTACTTTAATTACGAAACGAAGCAACCGATTGACATTGACATGATTTTCATTTCTTCATATTTTCATTATATTCAATAAAAAAAAATAGGACAGATATATGAACTACGCGGAGAGAAATATAGAACCGAGTTTGAGCAATATTTAATTCATAGTAGTTGATGTTCATAAGTTGTTGTTGGGAGTCGAGAGCTCATGCAGTCGTTGTCTAAGAGGCCTCCTAGCTAAATAAAATTACAAATCACCCCCTAGGCCTCTACAAAACGCCCCCATTTTCTTTCTGGGTCTCTTACCGCCCCCCTTGAGACCTGCAGCGCCCACAAGGGGGCGTTATCGCCCACTTTGGGAAACACTGGTATAGACCAAAATCACCAAAATAGCAGACCAATCGCAAACCAATCGAATGTCGTTGGAATACGATTGGTCTTATGTTAGTAGCAGACTGCCCGATATGGTTAAAACTGCTATTGCGATCATATTGCGACTCGATTACTATTCGATTTTGACATTATTAACTTAGGAGAATCGGGCCCCTGGTTTTCTAAACCGAAGCAAAGGGGCTCCGGGCCAAATCTGCTACAGGCCCTGTTCTTACTTAATCCGGCATTGACAGAAAGTGGTTGTTCTCCTTTCAAAACTGCCTAACAACTTACCTAGTGAATTTTGGCGTTTGTGTTGTTAGGCTGAATGAATAATAATAGATCTATAGATCTTTTTTTGTGTTCAATATATAATCAAATTAAAATGATTGTAAAATTCTCTGCATGAAATAAAAGGCTTATTTATTTTTATTTTATGTAGTTTATTACTTACGTTGTTAGGTGTTTTTGAAAATATTGATTTGTTCAGCTACTTTTGACGCTGACCGTACATTTTGTTTGCTTCCAATTACAACTAGGCTGCAAACAACAAAAAAACATTTCTCTTTTAAACAAAAAAAAAATCCTCTTTCTATATCAGGTTATCGGCACGGATATTGAGCCCTGACCTTCACCTGCGCAGAAGCTATTTATTGGTTTATTGCCTTATGTGTACAGTGCGCAAAGCGATCCCCACTCTTCCGCCGAGAGCTCAATATCCGTGCCGATAACTATATATATATAAGGTGCTTTAATATTACCTGCCAGGACTTGAATGGGGGGTAGTATTGCGTTTATAGATAACAATAGTGAAGATAATTAATTGATTATTTGTCTTTTTTTTTTTCATACAAAAAACGTATAAATTTGACTTAATTTATTAGTTTAAAACCATCCACTAGAGTTGCGCGTTGTCACTCTTGCAGAACAGATAGAAAGAGATAGCAGTTGTTTTCATTGACGAAGCGACACTACGCGCGTAATTTGTGAACCAAGTTATGCAGAGTAGAGCCAATGTTAATTTAACTTGTTAAATGTCTCAAATTGAATTGACTGTTCCGGGGAACGAAATTACTTCACTATTGTAATCTATAAACGCAATACTACCCCCCATTCAAGTCCTGGCAGGTAATATTAAAGCACCTTATATAATAACTAGCTTCTGCCAGCGGTTTCACCCGCATCCCGTGGGCACTACTTCCCGTACCGGGATAAAAAGTAGCCTATAGCCTTCCTCGATAAATGGGCTATCTAACACTGAAAGAAATTTTCAAATCGGACCAGTAGTTCCTGAGATTAGCGCGTTCAAACAAACAAACAAACAAACAAACTCTTCAGCTTTATAATATTAGTATAGATAACAATAACCCAGGTATGGTTGCAGACTTCGAGCCGATCCCCATAGAAGTGGACCCGTCGCTGAAGATGCGTTCGCGCACGTATAGCGCCGGCGCCGCCAAGACTGCCCGAAAGCAGGCTACGAGTTGTACTGTTAATACTGGGGACCAGAAGGTATGGAACAACACATTTTTTTTTTGTATATGCCATATAGTAGTTTTTTTATTAACAAATTGGTTTTAAATTGACAAGGTTTACAAAAAAAGTACATCCTTCATCCTCCGAGCCTTTTCCCAACTATGTTGGGGTCGGCTTCCAGTCTAACCGGATTCAGCTGAGTACCAGTGCTTTACAAGAAGCGACTGCCTATCTGACCTCCTCAACCCAGTTACCCGGGCAACCCGATACCCCTTGGTTAGACTGGTGTCAGACTTACCTACTGGCTTCTGACTACCCGTAACGACTGCCAAGGATGTTCAATGACAGCCGGGACCTACTGCTTAACGTGCCATCCGAAACACAGTCATTGGTGTCTATGCTATACTTAGAAAGTACATACAAACTTAGAAAAGTTGCATTGGTACTTGCCTGACCTGGAATCGAACCCGCGCCCTCATACTCGAGAGGTTGGTTCTTTGCCCACTAGGCCACCACGACTTTTTTTACAAAAAAAGTAATTTATTGAAAATAGGCTGAAATTCTGCACTTTTTGAAAGTCAAAACAAAAGACAGCCCCCAAAATGCCCGCCCTTCACCACTTCCTATGTGTTTTTGCTGGGAAGAAGATATGGTGTAACAAACTCCCCAGCAACACAATTTAAATACAATTGAAATGTTTTTCGAAATTATATTATACTAGCTGGTGCCCGCGACTTCGTCTGCGCAGGTTTAGTATTTCGAACAATATGTTTACAAATTGTAGCCTATGTGTTATTCTGATGTATAAGCTATATTATTGTAAAGTTTCATTAAAATCCATTCAGTAGTTTTTGCGTGAAAGAGTAACAATCATCCATACATCCATACATACAAACTTTCGCGTTTATAATATTAGTAGGATTTTGCATTTAAGATGACAAAAAAACATTTTATATCTGTTCCACCACCGGTCGAAATATCCACCAGATCTTTATTGGAATGTTACTCCGACATAAAGATATTCCATTCACTGTTTATAAACATATATTTTCTTGCCTGTGTTAAACACTACATTTACACAATAATTTGTTTCTCTAGCCGCCGAAGAAGCTAGTGGTGAGTTCTGTGACGGACGAGGAGCCGATCCCCGCCACCGTCATCGCCGCGCACGACGCCAAGCCAGCCACCGGCAACAGTGAGTCACTTATTATAAACTGTTCTAATATTATAACTCTTACCAACGCACTCAGAGACATTTAATGGTTACTTAAGCCATTCCTTAGTGAAGGATTTCTTTGACAATTCGTCACTAAGAAATGGTTTAAGTAACTATTAAATGTCTCTCTCTGAGTGCAAGGGTGTCTGTCCTTCACGTTAGAACTACTGAATCAATCTAAAAGCCTGAACCTGGAAAAGTGCATAAGCTACTTTTTAACGCGGTTTCGGAAAGTCGTTTTCCCGGAAAGTGGGTAAAATTGAGGATCTGGGACTACTAATCCAGACTATCGTATCAGGAAAAATAAATAATTTATTAAACTATGATGTTCTAGTTAAGATTTTTTTTTATTTTACAAAATATTTCGTTTCATTTCGTTAAACAGTAAATCTTATTAAGTTGGCCATTAAGAGATCCATAAAAATGGCCTCATATAAGTTACTAGCTTCTGCCAGCGGTTTCACCCGCATCCCGTGGGAACTACTTCCCGTACCGGGATAAAAAGTAGCCTATAGCCTTCCTCGATAAATGGGCTATCTAACACTGAAAGAAATTTTCAAATCGGACCAGTAGTTCCTGAGATTAGCGCGTTCAAACAAACAAACAAACTCTTCAGCTTTATATTATTAGTATAGATGTGAAATTCATATATCTCCATTCATTATACTATTTATAACTTTCGAGACATCATTGGCTTGATTTACTAAACATTTTTTTTTGTCCCCAGCAGGGAAATGGCCATCAATAAGGGTAGCCAGTCTCGACTCTCTCAGAGGGAACGACCCCCCCTCCACGGCCCCCACCACGGCTCCAACCCCCGCCCCCGCCTCGCCCTCCGCCCTCATGCGGACACGGCCCGACTTAACCATCGTCGCCGCCCGACGAGTCCCGGACAAAACCGACGATGACGTCACCACGTGATGTATTAACCACAACGGATAGAACTATACGACCCGTGCTCTAGTGACAAAGTGCCCTTTTTAAACTCCAAGAAGTTTTCTTGCTTCGCGTTTGACAGATGACGTATTTGCGTTTGACAGGTGACGTTTGTGACAGCCGTCTGTTTCGGCGGGAGTTTTGACATTAATGTGATGGTGATTTGTTTTTTGTGTTGTTTTGGAATGTTGACAGCTTGTATGATTCCGTCTCTGTCTGTTGTTTTGAAGATGAAAAAATAATGTTTATAGATGCTACTTTGGCTATCGTGATTTTGCACTAAATAGGAGGAGAGTATTCTTTTTGACATTATAAAGAGTTACATGTAAATTATATAATTTATATCCATGTAGTGTAAAAGCAAACTTTAGCAGCATCTCCGATATTTTTTGTTATTTTTTTTCTTAAATTGTTACTAAGACGCGGGTCATGTCCTAAATTATTATGAAATTAAGCTATGACCAAACAATATTTAATACTTAGAATGAAAAAAAAAAAACTTTTTCATACACTCAGAATTTTGTTATAAACTTCTAAAAAAGTTACAATAAAAAAAAGACGAACTCACTAATCTCAAAAACGGAATATAATATTAAAATATATGGTATTATCTTTATTAATTTAAATATCTAAATATGTTTGCGATTAAAACCCATACATATTTATTGTAATCAATATAACTGAATAATTATATTACTTGACAAATAAAAAAATATATAAGAATAAATTGATTAACTATAGTTCCTCTGAGATTTTCGACCTTGACTTCTTGTGAAGAAACATCATATAAACATATGAAAAAAAATAATTTGGTCAGCACCATTCAAATATAACGATAACTAAACCATTTTAGTTGTCAAATCGCTGATTTGACCAATGGGCGGCAAGTATAAGATTCCTTATGCTTTGGTTATCGTTATAGTTAAATATTACAACTCACTCTTGGATTTATAAAAAGTCCGAAATAGCTTATTTAACAGTTAAAAGTTGTTTGAAGTTTGACAGTTGAAACAATATGGCGGAATGTCAATGATTCTTAACTTAAAATATTTCGAAGAACTATAGCCAATCAAGACAGTTAATATTGTAGTAATTATTATTATTACTTTCCATTTAGTATATAGTTTATTTACGACTGATATAATTTGACCAACTGGCTGTTGTTTCAAATATTAAAAAAAAATAGTAGTGCATCAAGAAATTTTATGAACAGATAAAAATAACGATTTAGTTTCTACAGTGACTAGTATCACTATAACAATAGTTATCCGTAAAAGTATAGCAATTTCCTAGTTTTAAGTACACATATGTAAAGACAAAAATTTAAAACAACAGCCTGTCTAACCGGAAGACAGATAACACAGGATGCACATTTCCATAGATTAAAAAATCAAATGAGTATTATAATGAAAAAAAAAAACTCAACTTGTAACTTTAGAGTATATAATAGTTGTAATATATAATCATTTTTTATTAATATATTATTGTAATAGATTTAGATATAAATATTATATAGTAGAGAAGTATATTAGAGATATACATACATATATATTTTTTAACACTCGCTGTTTTCTAGAGGCCTTCGCGAAGACGGTCGTAGGTAAATATTTATTGCTTATACAGGATGTTTAATATTATAACTAGTTTGAAGTGGAATATTATGACCTTTTTTATCCCTACCAAACGTTTGACAAGTTCTCCGACGATATGGAACGTTAAAAATTCATATTTTTATTACTTCAGCTATTTTGCTAGATAAATATTTAATATAATACTTAATACTCATTCTTTACCTGACCCTCTTAGCACAATAGTAGAAAAAAATATATTTATATAGGAAACTTTGTGGTTCTAAGGTACGTATTTATATTACTTGCAATTTCTTCAGCAATATATTTTGCTCATAAATTGCCGATAAGACGTGGTGGCCTAGTGGTTAAAACACCTGCCTCTCAAGTAAGTTCGATTCGAGGGCAGGCAAATACCAATGTAACTTTTCTATGTTACACACACTTTCTAAGTGTATCTTGGACACCAACGACTTATTAAAGGTGAAGAAAAACATTTTGAGGAAACCTGGACTTTTAAGTCTGAAATTACCGACCCGCATTGAGCAAGCGTGGTGATTAACGCTCAATCTATCTCTGTGTGAGAGGAGGCCGCAACCCAGTAGTGGTATTTTTATTTAAACTGGATGATATTTTACGCATTTTTTCGTCAAAAATTAAAATAAACCTGTCATAATTATTCTTATTTCGACGTGTTACAATATTAAATACACCTGTATAGCAAAAGTTGCGGGCACCATTATCCTAATCTCCAATAAGACTATCACTTTGATAATCTAACAATATATCGAGTTTATCCTCAAATATATCGATAGCTCGTATCGATACTGGCACCTCTAGTATTACTGTATAACTTAAATATATCATCATCACCTCCCGAGCCTTTTTCCAACTATGTTGGGGTCGGCTTCCAGTCTAACCGGATGTAGCTGAGTAGCAGTGTTTAACATGGAGCAACTGCTTATCTGAAATCCTCTACCCAGTTACCCGGGCAACCCAATATCCTTCGGTAAGACTGGTGTCAGACTTACTGGTCTACCTGACTGAACCCTTGCGTTCGGGAGATGATGATGAAAAAAAATATATAATGGATACAGAAAACTCTTTTTGGAAGTTAATTTATAAATCACTAGCCGTTTTCCCGCGGTTTCACCCGCGTCCCGTGGGAGCTACTTCCCGCACCGGGATAAAATATAGCCTATGTTACTCGCAGATAATATAGCTTCCTAATGGTGAAAGAATATTTAAAATCGGTCCAGTAGTTTTTGAGTTTATCCATTACAAACAAACAAAGTTTTTCTCTTTATAATATTAGTATAGATTTTATTATTTAGATCAGTTTATTTAACTAGATAATTTTATAAACGTATTATATTTTCTTTAAACATATCAAATCATATATTTCTTTTTTTAGCTATCTCCCACTAGAGGCGCTAGTTTCGACTCAAAAAGCTGAAAAAAACTAAATCAATTTGACATAATTATCCTCACTAGAACTAAAAGTATATTATACAACAAGAAATAAATTAATATATATTTGTATATTATAATAAAAAAAATGAAATAAACTGTCGAATCCATGAAAAAACGTCGTTGTAATTTGTAATATAAGTTGTAGATATAATATGGCGAATATATAGAGAAATATATAAAAAATATTTATATATTAACTTTGTTCCTCTGACTTAGATAATATGTGCTTTATTTCGTGTTAGTATGTAGCAATATAAATAACATATTTTACTCTACTAAATTTTTTCTTCGTTTCCGCCTCTTTAAAATAGATTGACATTGTATCTACATTAAATATTATTTTTCATTATAACAAAATTTCGTCAAAAACGGTTCAGCCGTTTTGTATGTCTTCATGACTTCTTCTGATGATTGCTATTTGCTAACATTTAATAAGCAAGTTAGGAAGTTATTATTATAATTATATAATTTGTATAGATTTAATATTGTTTCATGTCTTGTAAAGAAATCCATTATTGATACGGTTTGTATATATGATCCAAAAGAATATATAAATAACAACATAAAAAATGTAATAAACAGGGTTATTTGTAAAAAGCCGTACAATTTCAGAACACACAAAATTGGTAGACAATTGTATGGACATGAGGGCTCATTCAATTGTGAACGACCCCTTTTACAGCCCTTAATAAGGTTTGAAAAATTAAAAATAACCCTGTATTGTTGTATATTCTGAGATTCATTTGTATACTTGTCGCCAAATTTTATGTCGTCTCCGAACATTGTGCAAGCCACTATGTAGAAACCATTTGAAGGTATCAGAAATCGTATCTTGTATTCAGAGTGCCTAGTGCGAGTTTTGCAAGTTAATTTTTTCGATGCGAAGATTATCATACCATTGAATCACGTAGCACTTATCTTAGAATTGTTTATTTAATAAAGACTGTCATCAGTACTTGGTCGTATTACACTTGAGCTCACTTTTGCGAGTGTAATCATTATTAACCGGCAAAATGAATGAAGATGTCATATCTAAATCATGTGACGTAGCATACGACTCTTTATTTCAATAGACTTATAATTACGTATCGAGTTGCGAATGCTGTCAAAACTCGGAATCAGCACTCAGAAATCAGTTGCGAGACGCCATAAAATTTGGCGAGAGCTTTACCATTTTTGAATTTACTTTTCCAAAGTATGTGAATATGTATTCTTGGATTATATAAACGTAACGAATACTCATTTCCTTGCTTATGAATAAAAGTATACAGTGATGATAAATAAAAAATAACTTATTATCTGAAATATGAACACAGGAAGAGGAAAATCAAAATTTTAATGTAAATAAGCCCAAAATCTTTCAAAAAAAGTTGTCTTCCGTTAACAATAAAACTGTCACTGTATACAAAGTTACTTTTGTATATATTTGTTGGTTTTTGCAAAAAAATGACCATAATAAAACATGGATTTGAGAATAAGGCCGCGATATTTGTTAACTAAAATTAAAAATTATTTATTCGTCTAAAAGAATTACATACATATTTTTTTTCTGTCAAAATTCATAACACAATCTTAGTTTGACATAACATTTTTAGGGTTCCGTAGCCAAAATGGCAAAAACGGAACCCTTATAGTTTCGTCATGTCCGTCTGTCCGTCTGTCCGTCTGTTCGTCTGTCACAGCCGATTTACTCGGAAACTATAAGTACTACAGTGATGAAATTTGATGGGAATATGTGTTGTATGAACCGCTACAAAAATATGACACTAAATAGTAAAAAAAAGAATTGGGGGTGGGGCCCCCCATACATGTAACTGAGGGATGAAATTTTTTTTTTCGATGTACATACCCGTGTGGGGTATCAATGGAAAGGTCTTTTAAAATGATATAAAGTTTTCTAAAAAACATTTTTCTTAAAGTGAACGGTTTTTGAGATATCAGCTCTCAAAGTCGTAAAAAGTATGTCCCCCCCCTCTATTTTTATAACTACGGGGTATAAAATTCTAAAAAAAATAGAGGTGATGCATGCTAATTAACTCTTTCAACGATTTTTGGTTTGATCAAAGTATCTCTTATAGTTTTTGAGATAGGTTGATTTAACTGTAATTTACGGAACCCTTCGTGCACGAGTCCGACTCGCACTTGGCCGGTTTTACGTTTAACTTTTGTTATGTCACGCAAATATTTTTTTGGTGAAATCTCGACAAAAAAATACTTAGTTATTGCAAAGATTCTACTCTTTTTGATACTTTTATAAATATTTACCTAGCAATTTTACTTTAAGTTAAGTTTTGATACATTAAACGGCTTCTATCGACAAATATATACAAAAGTAACAACCCTGACCCACCCTAACAAAATTGTATTATAATATAAAAATATGGAGACGGAAGTAAAATGATAATTATTTTTTATAATTTATCCAAAATTGGATGTCTTGTACCAAATTGTCTTTGTACTGTAATTTATATTAGTTAAATAAACATTATATACGGGACTCGAAGTTAAATTGCATGTCGGACTTTAGAAAGAGATGTATCGTGTATCTTCGGCTTTTTATAGCGCTGTCTCTCTCACACTTTGCTTATCTCTAAGAATCTATCTTTATCAACAACAATTTTTTCTTACATTGAAAAATTGTTCTTATTACAAAGACATAGGAATGGTTTTTACAAAAAGTAAATATCCTACTCATTGTTCGAAATAAATGTACTAAATACATTGTGAAGTAGACTTTATGTAGTGGATCTAAGTTCCATTTGGTGTGACGTCACAAATGTGCGATAGAGATAGTGTTCTACAAAACCGAAGTTAGCCGATTGTCTCTTTCTAAAAGTCGATGTACACACGACAGGACGTCAACCTGCCTCAAGCTGTCAAATTGCTTCAATAGATTTTCAACCTAATCACAATAGTGGAAGGTTAAGTTCATCATCCTCCGAGCCTTTTTCCCAGCTATGTTGGGGTCGGCTTCCAGTCTAACCGGATGTAGCTGAGTACCAGTGCTTTACAAGGAGCGACTGCCCTATCTGACCTCCCCAACCCAGTTACCCGGGCAACCCAATACCCCTTAATGGAAAGTTAATTTTCGATTGGTAAAATTTGACAGATTCGGGTAAGTTGACATGCTGTCGTCTGTACTATATTTCTTCGCGTTCCAAGCTAAGGTTTTGTTATCAGACTCATAGGCTACACTAGTATTTATTAAGAAGATTTTTTTTATATTATAAATAATATTTAGTTAGTTTTTTTTCGTCAAAAATTGTTAGTATTTTCTATAGTTTAGTTTGAGAACTCATTATTTTTAGTTTTTATTGTTATTTGTAAGTATGTCACAATGGTTTTGTGAGTATGTTTGCTGTTTTGGGGTATTTACGTGTTTTTCAAAAAATGTTTTTGTGTATGTGATTCTAACTGGTTTTTAAGTGGTCTGAACTGTCTCAAATTTTGCATGGCCTACCTTTTTCTAAATTAATATAAAATCAAAATTATTATTATAAAAAAAAAGTAAGTAAATATACCAAAACAGTGAAAAGGGCGAAAACTTTACGTTTCAAGTAAAAAAAAGTTGTTTTCTATCAACATGTTATAATCATTCATATTGGTTTTTGTAAAAAATAGTAACTTGCAACTTTTATAACTAATATTACCCCGCCTTTACACTTCTAAGTTTTACTCTCATAAGTAACTTACGTAGTGGGAGTTTTTCTTTTTGAGAATTAAAAAAAAATAGTTTCCGAGAAAGCGATAGATGGCGTTGTACCTACTACGTTACTGGGCCTTTGCCAAAATGTCAAGGTTAAAAAAAAAAAACATTGCGCCGATGCGTTTAAATCAGATTTCTGGAAAAATTGTTTTCATAATCCCTCGGGACATTCGGATAATAAATCCGGCTGACTTATGTTTTCCTTTTAATCCATTTTTATTCCCTATTTTTTTAAATTGTTCTTAACAAGTACGTTTCGTTTATTTATTTATTTAATAGTTTTTGTACATGTCGGAGGCGAACATCAGGATGGCACTATTGTCCGACATAGCTAGGGTAATCGTAAAAAGAGATACATAACTCAAAAGAACTCTAAACTCAAAAACGTTTATTCAAATTAGTCAGAACAAAAGACAGCCCCCAAAACGCCCGCCCTTCGCCACTTCCTATGTGTTTTGGCTGGGGAGAAGAAGTGGCGGAACAAACTCCCCAGCAACACATGTCTGTCTGTTAGGTTAGAAGAACTTTACCATACGATAGACGTTACAATAATATTTATACTTTACAATATGGATCTACAACGGTACTACAACACTAGGTAATAACACTAGGTACACTAGACGTGACGTAAGGCAGTTTCGAGATGTGTGCCACACGACGACTCAACGTAGACTGAGCTCCGCGGACGCCACGCTGACCACCACGACTCTGCCAAGCGCGCCAAAATGTTGTTTCACCGGAAATGCCACCAGAGGGCGCGCTTGGTGTCCGTACTATTGACCGCCTCCGACATACACATAAAATCACAAACAAGAATAAATAATAGAAAAAAAAATTGTACAGCTTATTTCAAAAGAAATTTCTTCCAGTAGGCCCGATATGGGAGAGTTAGAATAGAAAATACGACCTCAAAACGTACGTTTATAAGATACTAGCTTCTGCCAGCGGTTTCACCCGCATCCCGTGGGAACTACTTCGCGTACCGGGATAAAAATTAGCCTATAGCCTTCCTCGATAAATGGGCTATCTAACACTGAAAGAAATTTTCAAATCGGACCAGTAGTTCCTGAGATTAGCGCGTTCAAACAAACAAACTCTTCAGCTTTATAATATTAGTAAGTATAGATAACGTTCCTTTCCTTGCAGTCACGTACCCAGATCAGCGCCATCTAGGCATCAGCTAGGAAAGTAACAAAAAGAAAATCCCTCATTAACTTACTATAAAGTTACAAATGTAAAACGCCTTCGTAAGTTACTTATGTAATTTTTACGGAAGCAACTTACAAGTGTAAAGTCGGGCTTGTATCATTTTTATTGTTATTTCTTGACATTGGTTAGCTAATCGGTATTTAAACGTAGTTAGATCTGTTGATATTTTAATAAATTCGTCATTCAAAAGTTTTTTTTTTGTATTGTTTTTTTGCTATGAGATTATTATGCCACTGCCCAATTGAGCTTCCATTCAGGCCCAGCGCCTATTTTTACGAGGTAAGCAAAAATAGACTTAATTATATGAAAATAATGTTTAAATTTCAGTGTTTAGGTCGTCAGTATAAATACAAATGCTGCCACCGTCCTTTCTAGATTGATATTTTAACCTTATTACCATAGCATTAAGTTCTATTTTTCCTCATCACCTCAAATACGTTGCCGAAGATGATACGTTGATATAGGCGCAGGCCAAAATTAATAAAAATCATTTTTTAATTAAAGAAATATAGTTTACACTATTTCTTTGTGAGCACATTAAATAATTTATTTCTAACGACAATCTCTTTGATATGAATCAAATTGCTTTATAGTAAAACCATAGATTTTTAAGAGGCGTTGTTCCAAATACAACTTATGTACACTCGTATATTTGCATGTGGGTCGGTGTTACAATATGGCGGTTTGACATATTTTCTTTTTAAAAGCTGTCAAAACGTCAAATATATTCGAGATAAAAGTTATCTGGCGATAGAAAATACGGCCCTATATATATATATATATTTTAGAAAATCTAAATTTTTCGCCATTTAAATTTTCATCAATAACTTATTACTCAAACATTATTTTTATTTTTAAATGTAGGAACATCGAACTATATTTTTGCATAGCTGTCAAGAATCATACTTCTATGACAAATGTACGCCCCGAATGCAATCTAGATAATTTATGTATATCGTCAATAAAATGTATTTGTTTTGTTGTTGCGTTTCGCCATCTCGACAAAACTTAATTGTTAGGAAATTATTAAAAATAAAAAGTTAATCAATATTGTCTTTTTTATTTCTCTATTCCCGATTTTCAATTAAGATGAATTTCAGATTATTTTCTTGTGCAAAGAAAATACTCAAATAAAGTGACTGTTTTCATAATAAAGTAACGTTAAGTTAGTTATGACTATGAGAGTGAAGGAATAGTGAGTGCACCTGTGTCCAAGCAAATGCTTGTGCCCTATAATATGTCCTGAGTAGCTGGCTGATCTCCTTACATGAGAACAGCCGCCGTGGCCGAAATCGGCCGTGGACGCCATTATCAAAAATATTAATGAGGCCATTTGTAGATTTTGATTTGTTAGGATTGACTTTGAGTGACCCCCTCAAAAATTTACTAGAAATGAAACAAATGTGTTGGTAGTAATTGTAGTTATTGGGAATAGGATATGGGCGCAAAGAAAAATACAATTTCAGAAATCGTACCTGTAATTAATATTTCTTCAAGGAAGGTATAATGTCTGCCTCCTAACACAGATGAAAAGAAAAAGGGACGAAATAATAACCGTTCACGGCTTTTATACTAAAAGTATTTGGTGTTGCCATGTTAAACATTACCAGAGACAATATACAAAATTAATTTTTGTTTTATACCAACACGCCCCCTCAAAAATTAATTACTTACAAACTATTTACAATCATAGTTTTCCGACTAACCAGAACATTAAAACCTTCCAAGTATTGCCTGGGAAAAATTACATCAAATCATGGTCCAACATTCGTTGCAAGGATTAGGAAAACCCAGTAAAACCTAATCAGACCATAAAATAATCAATCATAAATATCAAAATAAAATAACATGAATTCAACATAAAATACAACACAAAAATACAACAATAACTCAAAAACATTATAAGCATAAATTCAACATAAAATACAACACAACAATTCAACAATAACTCAAAAAAAAACATTATTAACATAAACCCATCTTATCTCTGAACTGTCTAAAAACAACAGCAGGCAGTGGCTTGGTTAATACATCGGCTATCTGTTCACCTGTGGAGAGATACAACAATTTAATAACATTGTTTTGTACTTGTTCTCTAGAAAAATGGTACTTAATGTCAATGTGCTTAGACCTCTTGTGGCTTGTGGGATTGTTTGCTATACTGATACAACCATTATTGTCTTCAAAAATAGGTATAGGACTGACAATATTAATTTTAAAACTAATTATTAGAGACTTCAACCATAATGCCTCTTTTACAGCTTCAAACAATGCCATATACTCGGCCTCAGTTGAAGAAGCCGCCACAGTTAATTGTCTTTTTGTATTCCAGGTTACTGTACAGCTTTCAAACAATTTAAATAAGTAGCCTGAGGTACTTTTTCTATCATTAACATCGTTACCACCCCAGTCTGAATCTACATATCCACACAAAACATGTTCAAAATTATTACACCTTACATACGTTAGTTTTAATTCTAAAGTACCTTTCAAATACCTAAGCACTCTTTTAAGACTTTGCCACAACTCCTTATTATTTTTGTTAGTGTATCTGCTCAATATATTAACACTAATACTCAAATCAGGGCGTGTACACAACATAACATACATTAGACAACCAATCAGGTTACGGCAAGGTGCATTATATTCACTATCTATGTTAAGAGCGTCATAGTTAGGTTTATTCTCCATAGGTGTGCCGATTTCATTACAGTCAGTCATGCCGAATTTCTCTAAAATGGTTTTTATATATGAGCTCTGATCTAAAGTTATAGTGTCATTACTTCGAGTTATTTTAATACCAAGAAATAGTTTAATCTCATTAAAGTCAACCATTTTAAATCTACTCTTTAAATAACTCTTAAAACTGTCTAGTAGTGACCTATCTGCACAAGCTAGGACCAAATCGTCGACATACAAAAGCACATATATATTCCTATTAATATCACCGTTATTTAAAATATAAATACACCTATCTACCGATGAGTTAACGAAACCTTTTTCTTTCAGACATTGGTCAAATAATTCAAACCAACACCTGGCAGCCTGTTTAAGCCCGTATAAAGCTTTATTTAATTTACACACATAACCTTCTTTACTAACAATACCATCTGGTACTTTCATATAAATTTCTTCCTTCAAAATTCCATTTAAAAATGCTGTTTTAACATCCATATGATGTATTAATAAATTAAATTGATTTGCAAAACTAATCATAAATCTAAAACTGGCTATACGAGCAACTGGGGCAAAAGTTTCATTGTAATCACTCAAGTATTCCTGACTAAAGCCCCTGGCAACAAGACGTGCCTTATATTTTAATGGATTACCAAACTCATCCCTTTTAATATTAAAAACCCATTTGCTGTCAACTATGTTTTTATTATCAGGCTTAGGCACTAGCGTCCAAGTATTATTATCAAATAGTGAATCTAATTCATCTTTTATTGCACCTTCCCATTGAAGCCTATCATGCCTATTTTTAATATCATTATATGAAGTAGGTAATTCGCAGCTGACTGACTGTGCACACAACAAAACTTCGTCAATTTCGTTATAAGATACTGGTATACGACCTTTTAGCCTCTCACTCCTTCTCAATTTACAAGAATTTTCGGTATCTACTTCAGTACTACAAGTTTTAGTCGAACTTGCTTGATTGTCAACATTTGCCTCAACCATATCATTTGAATCGTTTAACTTACGATTCTTCCAACCGGGAACAGACTCATCAGATTTCAATGTATCTGATTTTAAACTACCTGATTTTACACTATCAGGTTTCGAACTCTCACAACCTTGAGGCGTTATTGACCCTGACTTTGATGTCAGTTCAGTATTTTGGAAATGTTCCACTTCATTCCCTTCGAGTCTCAACAGAGGCCTAGATTTCAAAAAATTAATTTCATCCACTATAACATCCCTCACTATTTCATATTTTACATGTTCTGCGTTCCATACCCTATAGCCATTCGGTACATATCCTAAAAGAACACCCTTCCATGATTTCTCATCAAACTTAGTTTTTCTGATTTTATTATGCACATAGACGGTAGCACCAAAAACCTTTAAATGTTTAATAGCAGGCTTTTTATCATGCCACATTTCATAGGGAGTTTTATTTTGTTGCAATGCGCGGGTAGGCGTTATATTTATCAAATATACAGCGGTTAATACCGCGTCACCCCAAAAACATTTAGGTAATTTTGCACCACTAACCATTGCGCGGGCTTTTTCTACTATTGTTCGAACCATGCGTTCCGAAACTCCATTTTGTTGCGGAGTTCTCGGCACAGTAAAGTGGTATGAAATTCCTCGAGACGCACAATACTCTTTCATTTCACTAGACAAATACTCCCGACCATTATCACAATACAAGTTAACCAATTTCAAATTGAATTTTGCCTCACTCTTTGCAACAAAATCTTTAAAAGCAGAAAACACATCAGATTTATAGGCTATCGGGTATACAACACAGTAGTGAGTAAATTGATCCACAAATAACACAAAATAATTCTTATTATCAATTGTAGAAGGAGTGATTGGCCCACAAACATCAGTATGCACAATAAATAAGGGTCGTTTAATATGCCTTTTATCCTTGCACGAGTTAAATGGCAACCGACTTTGTTTCCCATTTATGCATGATTCGCATAGTGTTGCGTCAGGTGTCACAGATTCAATTAGGTTACCATCGTCAGTCATACAATTATTTCTTAATTCTAAAAACTTTTGTTTACTAATGTGACCTAATCTTTGATGCCACAAGTCGTAATTATTTTTATCACTATTACACAACTGGGAAATAGACCGATTGACACAAATTTTAAAATCTATCGATATTAAATTATTAATTGCCTTACCTCGCATCAGTATTTTATCGTCCTTACTGATATACGTTCCACGCTGATCGAAGGTGATGGTCAGCCCAGCACGTTGCATCCTCGACACCGATAGCAGGTTGTGTGGCGCCTCGGGACAGAACAACACGTCCTCCAAAGTGCCCTGGATGCCTGTGTCGCTCATCACTTCCAGTGTTCCACGTTTGGTGGCTGAAATAAATTCACCGTGTTTAGCAATTGAAATCTTAAACGGTGTGGGTAAAGTCGTATAATTACTGAAAAGATCTTCCCTGTTAACGATGTGGTCGGATGCTCCGGAATCCAATAGGAATGTTATTTGTCTCACATCGTCGTTCGTTTCATGATTACCAGACATGAATGCAAAACCGGTGGCTTCACTTGAGTTGGATGCCCCCTCAGTCAGCTCTACCGCTTGAATAGTTCGGGGCCGGTCCGCCGGTTTTCGCTGTAGGTTAGGTTGATTCGTCCGGTCAAATTTATGTTGGTAGTTACGGCGCTTGAAGTAAAAACAGTCCCTCTTGAGGTGGCCCTTTCGCCCACAGTGGTGGCACTTGGAAAGCTTCTTCGTATCCTTAAAACTCTGCTGGTTTGATCTCGTATCGAATCGCCTTCCATTGAATTCGGTGCGGGCGTGAAGTACTTTTGACGAGGTGTCACTACCCTCATTTTTAAGTTTTACTTCATGATCCAGCAATCTTGTTTTCACAAAACTCAACGTTAAATTATCCTCTGATAATGTTTCGATTGCCGTGATGACGCCATCGTATGAAGTTGGGAGGGAAAGAAGTAAATGAGAAACCTTGTCAGTTTCTTCGAGCTTCGCTCCAGCAGACAATAACTCCGTCATTAAGTCGTCGAAAATCGTGAAGTGTTTGACTAGTGGAGTGTCACCTTGCAGCTTCAAGCTCAGCAACTTCTTTCGTATCGCCAACTGCGTTGCTAAACTTTTTCTCTCGTACAAAGCGTCGAGGTTCTGGAAGATTTCTCTGGCGGTCAGTTCTTCTTTAGCAAAACTAAGAAAGGAGTCTGCCAAATACTCGACGATCACACTCTTCGCAGTTCGGTTTTGCTTCTCCCAAGCCTCGAGCCGTATCACAGGTACCTCATCGACGACCCTGATGACGTCTAACTCGGTTAGCAGCGCTCGAATTCGGAACTTCCACACGCTGTATTTTTCCCCGTTGAATGGCTGGATGTTTCTCTTCGTTTTAAGGTGGTCCATGATAAATATTGGAACAACAGCACAATACCTATTTCAAACAAGCAGTATGGCTGGGCCCATAACCTATTGGGAATAGGATATGGGCGCAAAGAAAAATACAATTTCAGAAATCGTACCTGTAATTAATATTTCTTCAAGGAAGGTATAATGTCTGCCTCCTAACACAGATGAAAAGAAAAAGGGACGAAATAATAACCGTTCACGGCTTTTATACTAAAAGTATTTGGTGTTGCCATGTTAAACATTACCAGAGACAATATACAAAATTAATTTTTGTTTTATACCAACAGTAGTGTTCGCCCTACCTGTGTCTCTGTAATTACCATCCGATAATTAGGATATCGGCTCGCTTGCCCACATAACGTCTTACCCCCGTGCCACACACTCTCTCGGTTTCCCGCCAACTGGCCATAGAGTATAGTGTGCACTCTCCGCGTCTATGCGACAACGAGACGACAGATATCGGTGATAATACAGTACACTACATCCCTTCCTTTGTTTAGTAAAAACAAATTAAACTCCGTCACTTTGCCGACATCAATAACCAGTCTGGTGATCAGTCGATGGACACCGATATCCCGCCTGTTAGTCCATGTGGAATCAAACAGTCTCAAATATTGCTGTACGTTCAGCCAACGAGCACTCATCTTGCTTGGTCCGATTCAATCAGTTTATTATCGAAATCATCTACTTATATATCTAGGCAATGACATATTCAGGTAGGTATCTCATGCTCGAAACAATTACGAACACTTGAGATCCACTAGCGGCAAAATCAAAATGAATATAAAAATAGATAAAACCAAACTGTACCTGCCTATTAATGGAATATAATAAATCTTCATACTCCCAGTGGTTTCCTCACATTTTACTCTAGCTACCTACTCCTTTCCCTTTTCCTTCAAATGACCAAGTATTGCCTTTGCCCTTGTCGGGCTTTGACTGAATAATTTTACTTCACTTACTTGAAAAACAGTTTCAGAATGCATTGTCCCAATGTTAGAATTTTATTTCTAGCTTCAGAGTTGAAACAATAATGATGAAATGAAGTTTTTCCTGACGCTTCGTACTTGCGATTAAAGCCCCGTAATGACTTTTACGTGCATTTTACTAGCGTAGCGTTTGCTAGTGTTTTATAAACAACCGGACAACTTTGAAATGTCACTACAGTCGAATCGTTTTACACTGACGATTTATGGAAATTATTACCTTTACCTTTTACTCACACATTACCTTACTATTACCACTTTCAATAACCTTACCAACAAGTTACCGCCGCGCCGTTTAAAGCAAACCTTTGAGTGTTACTCAAGGACTCCACGACAGTGGAACGTGACTTTCAAGTCCATGCCAGGCCCTGCCATTTTATACTTGCACACAACATATCGACGATGAAGTGACAAGAACTCCTAACTGACATTTTTGCGATTTTACGTTTTTTACATAGATAGACTTTAAAAAATCGTTTGCGTGAGCTGGCAAAAGCAGCTAACTTTACATCTTATTTTTTAACGAGTTATTGATAACTGACAATATCTTTTAAGCAACTGTGCTTCAAATTTGCTGACAATATCATCTAATGAACTAATAACAATAACTACTAAATAACGTTGGCGTAACTATTTCTGTCAAGACCTCCTATCTTCACTCCTGCTAGATACGTCCTTACTCTCACGCAGCTGCCGGACGACTGAATGGTCCTGCTGGCGTCTAGGAAGGATAATATTATTTCATAGAAACTCTAAAATGTGTGAGCGAGACAGGTATAAGGGTGATGCAATATTCGCTTACCTCTTTTCTCCTGTCATTTCGTTCAAATTCGGAGCAAGTTGCAACGTGAAAGTTTGCGGAAAGAGTGTTTTTGTTATTTTTAAAGTAAATAGTGGGTTTTTGTGATACCAGGTAATTATTTTTTACGTAATATAATCCTAATACAGTTAAAACATATATAGTAGTGTTTTTTATTGGTATTTGCTAAAGTTAATGAATACGTTAATCAATAACAGTAGGTACTCTTACAGTTGATGAAGTCTTTTTATTTTTTCCGTGTTATATTAATAAAATATAAAGCTTTTGTTATTAATTTACTTACAATAAGTTTTATACTACAATAATATGATTCGATTATTACGTTATCGTTATTTTTATTGGTGTGTTCCAAGAAGATAGAAGTTATTGTTAGAGTGTACAAATTTTATTTGTATATTTTAAGTAGATAGAAGCAATTGTTTTTGTTTATTTAGTATAGAACAATTATTTTTACTTCGTACTAACAAAAAATACTGATGTTTAGTCATCAACAATAATAATAATCATATTTTTTATAGATCAAAAGTATTATTACTACCGATATGGCTCGATTTCTGCAAGGAGTGAGAAGCAGAAGGATTCTTAGCGAACTTCAACAAGATAATTTGGTAACAAGTCTAAGACATTGTACTCCTGAGGAACATGAACAGATATTTGGACGTCAACATGAAATGGTAAGATATTAAAAAACATATGAAGGTTTTGCGTATAAAGTTCTCTTCTGCTTTGCATAATATAATCATCGGCAAGGATATTGAGCCCTGACCTTCACCTGCGCAGAAGTGATTTATTGGTTTATTGCCTTAAGTGTACAGTGCGCAAAGCGATCCCTACTCTTCCGCCAAGAGCTCATTATCCCTGCCGATAACTATACCTACTTTATAAGAACTCTTTAACTTTACATTTAATAATGATTTATTTTTAGCCTGAAGATAATATCAACACGCCTTTTTCTGGAAAATGCTGTAGTCCTAAACAAAGCGATCTCAAACCTGATGCTAATACAAAGGAAGCTATCAACACCAACGTCGATGTTTTAAGTTCACCAGATGTCTGTAACTTTGAGCCCTCAGAATTCCTTGACAATAATGATTATAAATCTACTTCTTTAAATTCATGCAGTCGTCGCCGTCTCCGAGTAAAGTCTTGGTCATTATCTGATTTAACACAGGACACAAGCAATATAATTAGTTCCCTAAAAAAGTCGCCGTCGCTTCCAGCGTTGTTGGACATTAGCAATAATCTTGATTTACTAATTGCGTTTAGCAGACCGGACCGGATCGAATCTATATCGGTTGATGATGACCAAATTCCTGAAGAAAAGAGTTCTGCTGAAGAATTGGTGACTGAGGACCAACGAGATTATGGAGATATGGAAGAAGGTCGAAAACGTCGTCACAATGCTGATCCTAAATCTTGGAAAAGGAATAAGGCTCGTTTGAAGCGAATGCGAGGTGAAGAGTATCTAGGCTATTCTAAACCAAAAGACAGGAAGTTCCAACATGATACTGTAAGACAAGCAAGACGGCTAGGACCACCTTGTGTCTCCAATTTTTGTAAGAAGAGTAAGTTAAGAGGCTGTGATAGGTTCACTGAAGATTGTCGAAAGGATATACATAGCAATTTTTGGAAGAAAATGACATGGGATCAACGAAGAGTATATGTCACGGGACTGGTGACACGATCTAGTACATCTCGAAAGACTAAATTAGTTAGTGAACCATCTAGACGGGAAGGAACCCTGTCATATTTTTTACCAATTGAGAAAGACTGTTCAAATAAAGTTCAGGTATGCAAACAAATGTTCTTAAATACTCTATCACTGGGGTCGTTCACTGTTCAAGCTTGGGTGAAAAAGAGTGAGTTTGGCATGACTTCAAATCATGAAGCAATATACGATTCTAAAACAAAGACTCCAAGAACAGAAGAAGAAACGAAACTTTCTATTTTAAACAATTTTTTTACCAGTTTGCCGAAATTGCCGTCTCATTATGCAAGAAAAGACACATCTAAACTCTTCATAGAACCAATCTATCGTTCTCTTACCGATTTATACAAAGCGTATCAGGAATATTGCACTGAAACTAGTCAACCTAATGTTAGTAGATTTACATTTGAAAAGAATTTCCATGAGAAAAAATTGTCTCTATTCACGCTTAATAAAAAGGACATGTGTGACACCTGTTCAAGCTTCAATTCGGGTAATTTAAATGAGTCAGATTACCAAATTCATATAATTAAGAAAAACCGAGCTAGACAAGAAAAAGAAGAGGACAAGAAAAAAGCAGCTGCAGGAGAATTTATACTTTTGACGATGGATTTAGAGGCTGTGAAGGTTTGTCCTTACCTTACTGCTAGTGCTTTGTATTTCAAGACAAAATTAACGTGCCACAATTTCACTGTTTTTAATTTAGTAACCAAGCACTGCACTTGTTATTGGTTCGACGAAACTTCTGCTGATTTAACGTCTAGCACTTTTGCAACATTTTTAATTGATTATTTAGAAAAACATTGTATTCCATATCAGTTACCAATTGTTATTTACTCTGACGGTTGCACATACCAGAATCGTAATTCTGTGCTGGCAAATGCACTGCTTTTTTTGAGCAAGAAACATAACGTAATCATCACGCAAAAATTTTTAGAACCAGGTCACACTCAAATGGAGTGTGACTCGGTGCACAGTGCTATTGAGCGAAAACTCAAAAATAGGGAAATACACTTGCCCAGTGATTATGTCACGATTACTAAAGAGGCACGAAGCACTAACCCCTATGAAGCAATTAATGTAGATCATGACTTTGTTAAAGATTTTGCCCGCCCTGAAAATATGCTGTATAAAAGCATTCGACCAGGTCGCAAAGTTGGTGATCCACAGGTTGTAGATATAAGAGTAATAAAGTACAACACGATGACAATCGAAGTTAAACTGGGCTTTGACGAGGAGTGGATACCTTTACCGCACAGACCTAGGATACTAGCTTCGGAACCAATCTATCCTCAACTACATCCTAACAAAATTCCAATTACTGTAACGAAGTACAATCACTTGCAACAACTAAAAGCAGTATTACCTAAAGATTGCCATAATTTTTATGACTCTTTGCCGTTTGTTTAAAACATTTGTTCATTAAATTAAATTAAAAATCATTTTTGAGATAACATAGTTCTTCCGTCATCATTTTCCTGACCTTGTCCTCAATCACGCTATCACTGATTCTCTCTTATTTAAAGAACATACAACCAAAACGACGGCTGTGCTATCTATGTCAAATCGTCTATAAAAGTTGACGTAAAGGAACCTTATTTTGATGACGCAAATTGTCTTGTGTGCTGCATAAAAGATATTGCAATAGTAGCCATCTATCGCCCACCTTCCTTTATAAACATTAACAATTTTATTGATAGCCTCGATAACGTACTCAAAATAACCTCTCCTACCGTTGTTCTGATTGGTGACATGAACATTGATATCAAAGTCGACAATAGTGATAGTCGCTCGGATGAGTACTTAACTTGCGCTGCCTCTAATGGACTTCTCCCAGCCCACCTGTTTCCAACACGACTCACTAACTGTCTGGATCACATTTTTCTAAAAACCAAAAAATCCGCTACTACTTTCGTTATCGAGTCATCCATAACTGACCATGAACCGCTACTATTATTTCTGGAAACCAAAGCAACGAACAGAATTGGTAATCGTACTATGTCAAAAATAGACCACGAGTCGGCTGTTGATGATATCAAATCCCATGACTGGTCTCCTTTATTGACGGTTACTGATCCCAATGATGCTGCTGATGCTTTGGTAAGTCAACTTTCCTCCATTGTTACACAGCACACACGCGAATTTTCGATTCCAAAAAGAGAACGCAACTTGAAGCCCTGGATTACTCCTGGGCTTCTTCGTTGTATTAGGCACCGTGACCGCATGCACACCAAACTCAGAAAGTCACAAAATAATGAAATATTAAAAATCACCTACACTCGATATCGCAATTTTTGCAATTCTCTTCTAAGAAAACTTAAACGGTTACATGAAAAAGAACAGTTCCACAATGCAAAAAATAATGTAAAGGCTACCTGGAACGTGATCAAAAAAATATCAGATCTTCAAACTCAGTCCTCTCCCTCTTTTGACCTATTGCATATAATGGATAACCCTAAGTCTTCGCTTAATCACGTTAACAACTTTTTTTCTAATGTAGGAAGCAGTTTAGCGTCAAAATTTAACCCTACATCGATTGTGTCCAAATCTGCATCAGACTCAGTGTCGCTTAGATCTATGGCACTCCTCGAAGTATCTGAAAACGATGTCGACTCAATCATTTTAGGTCTTCGGACAAACTGCGCTACCGGCTTAGACTCGATCCCTTCAAAATTAATAAAGGCCGCGAGATGTGTACTGGTTCCGATTATCACTCACGTTTGCAATTTATGTATCAGTGCTGGGGTCTTTCCCACGGCGTTTAAAAAAGCACTTGTTTATCCCATTCATAAGTCTGGGTGCAGAGACGATGTCAACAACTACCGCCCAATCTCGATTTTAACAGCCATGTCCAAGATCCTGGAGCGAATCCTTAATAAGAGCCTGACAAGCTTTCTGGGTGCAAACAATATATTAGCCAACAACCAATATGGGTTCAGAAATGGAGTGAGCACCGAGGACGCGGTTATGGATTTGGCTGATTGCGTAGCCAGGATGTTGGATAGTAAACGCAAGTGCCTGGGTATATTCTTGGATCTATCAAAGGCTTTTGACACCGTTTCTGCCCCAGCCTTACTGAGTAAAATGGAAAGTATGGGAATACGCGGTGTCGCACTGAAAATCTTCGCGGATTACCTCAGAAATCGCACCCAAAAGGTAAAAATCGGCAAGCATGAAAGTGATGAGCTCCCAATCACATACGGCGTTCCGCAAGGCAGCATCCTGGGGCCCACTCTCTTCCTTATCTATATCAACGATCTCTGCAAACTAACTCTTGGTAATTGTAAGATCTTTACTTACGCGGATGATACAGCCCTTGTCGTAGATGGTGAAGACTGGCCCCAGACATACCATAACGCTGAGGTTGCGCTCACCTCTGTTGTGAAATGTTTGTCAGATAATTTACTAACCTTAAACGTTGAGAAATCGGTACATGTTCCTTTTGCCATTAGGTCAAATCTCTGTCCCCCAAATTCCCTTACCTTGCATGCTCACGCCTGTAATTCCTCAACGCTTTGTCGTTGCCTCCCCCTTACTAGGTCCTCTTGCGTAAGGTACTTGGGAGTACTCATTGACCAACATCTTAACTGGCACCCACATATAACCAAGGTCGCGTCACGTGTACGTAAACTCATATACGTTTTCAAGAAGCTACGTAACTCAGCTGATAGTGAAACACTAAAACTTGTTTACTTTGCACTTTGTCGATCTGTGCTAACGTATTGCCTTCCTGTTTGGGGTGGTGCCACGCAAAATGTATTTATTCGCCTTGAGAGAGCCCAGAGAGCTGTCCTGAAAGTAATGTTTTCTCGTCCACGAAGGTATTCCACTGTACAGCTCTACTCTGACTGCAAGGTTCTCACTGTCAGACAACTCTTTGTGCTCCTGTGTACCTTGCGTAAGCATTCAACGCGTCCCCCTGAGGAACCTACTGGCCGCCTCAAGCATAATGTTTTTCCTCCCGTACGCCACAGAACTGCTTTTGCCAAACGTCAATACTATGTGATTAGCACTATAATATATAACCTACTAAACAAAAAAATTAAAATATATCCATGCCTTAAACGTCAGTGCAAAACTTTAATTAGAGACTACCTTCAAACTTTGAATTATGAAGAGACTGAGGATCTTCTGCAGGGTATCTGTTCATAGTCTCGTATGACTTACTTACCTATAGCTACATTTACACAGTACTACACACACACTTTCTACACATACACATACACTCACACACACTCACCACCTTGTTTTCGTATGTACATTGCACATTGGCCTAGTTATTTAATTCTTTCATTCATTTTTTTTTCTGTTTATATAGTTTAGTCACACTATTTTGTTAATTTGGTATTTCTGAAATGTCCTCTTATTAATATAATATAACATGACAGTCGCTTCTTGTAAAGCACTGGTACTCAGCTGAATCCGGTTAGACTGGAAGCCGACCTCAACATAGTTTGGGAAAAAGGCTCAGAGGATGATGAACATGACTTTTTTACGGAGAATCACTGACTTCTAAGTTACAGGTCTACACCTAGTTTAGGAGTCAGGGTACCTCATATTGTTGTCCTAAATAAACCTTTATGTTTTTATAGTCATGGTTCAACATTTGTAAACTTTGTGTGAAATAAACTATTTATTTATTTCCTAACTCTCCTTACGCTCTCCATCCAACTTTTCTTTGCACTCAACCTCTTCAGTCACTGGTGCCACTTTCAAACTGCGTCTAATATAAAGTCATTTTCCACGATTGTCACTCAAGATTACGCACCTGGTTGTTCTAATAATATTAATTATAAACTGATTATAATCTCTTTTTTTCTAATTAAGTCTGCAAAGCAATGTAGCCATTTTTGTGTTCTATCAGATATTTGATTGTAATAATTAAAATTATTGTATGAATCAAGCCTTTTCTTTTAAATATTATAGAATTTCCTTACTAGAAATATCTTCTATCTTTGTTATTATAATGTAAATTTTCAAAGCCTAGATTGTAATATCACCTAACTACGCCTAAATTAAAAAGTTGATTGTATATACACTAGTCACACATAGCCCCCTATACAAACTACTTATTCAATATATATCCAATAATAATATTTTTAATACCTTGTATTTAAAATTTTTAAAACGTTTTTTTCGTATCTTGTAAAATCATGTTCTGGTAGATAGAGGTTCTTGTCACTTCATCGTCGATATACGAATCCTCGCGAACCTTGCTGTTCGCACCTCGTAAAGCTGTACAAGACTTGCACACAACATATACGAATCCTCGCGAACCTTGCTGTTCACACCTCGTAAAGCTGTACAAGACTTGCACACAACATATACGAATCCTCGCGAACCTTGCTGTTCGCACCTCGTAAAGCTGTACAAGACTTGCACACAACATATACGAATCCTCGCGAACCTTGCTGTTCACACCTCGTAAAGCTGTACAAGACTTGCACACAACATATACGAATCCTCGCGAACCTTGCTGGTCGCACCTCGTAAAGCTGTACAAGACTTGCACACAACATATACGAATCCTCGCGAACCTTGCTGTTCACACCTCGTAAAGCTGTACAAGACTTGCACACAACATATACGAATCCTCGCGAACCTTGCTGGTCGCACCTCGTAAAGCTGTACAAGTTCTCGCCTCTCAGGCATATAGGTATATAGGTACATATGATAGTTCTACTATCTAATACTTTCGCGCAACCTTACGATTTCTCACGGACCTTACTGTTAGCAACAGTGGAACGTGCCTCGCAAAGCTTTACGAATACAAATATAATAGTTCTACTATTTAATACTTTCGCGCAACTTTACGATTTCTCACGGACCTTACTGTTAGCAACAGTGGAACGTGCCTCGCAAAGCTTTACGAATACAAATATAATAGTTCTACTATTTAATACTTTCGCGCAACTTTACGATTTCTCACGGACCTTACTGTTAGCAACAGTGGAACGTGCCTCGCAAAGCTTTACGAATACAAATATAATAGTTCTACTATTTAGTACTGCCGTACGATCTCTAGTTTTTCAAACATGTACATAAATACATAGTAATTATGATCACATAAACGTACGTACCCGGTTGACTTCCGCAGTGGGCCCGTGAACTAGCAGATTTCTGCCAGTACAGACACATACATAATGACTAAAAGTAGAATTATAGTTCAGAAGTTTTTTTATTGATAACAACATAACACAATAATTTATACGGTTGTACCTAAGTGGTAAATTGTGTCTACAAATGAAATACCTTTGTATTTCCAATCTGCTTTTCAACGTGTCTAGGTGCCAGTATACCTATTATACAATGTTTAAAACTTAAACGGTCGAAACGCAGCTCTCCTGACGGAAAAGATATCTCGTTTACCTACTCATGTTGTATCGTTAACTATTCTAAAAATTGTACTACTAGGGGAATTACATTTAATCTCGATGACAACAGAGCACTAACAGTTTAGTGCACTACTAATGTGTTAAGTAAAGGTAGGTACTTAATCCTATTAGACTCGGAACCAACCTACCTAGCAATCATGTTTACATAGTTACAGATCGCTTGGACCAACCACCGTTCACATCTAATTTGACACCCCATTGCAAAATTATTTAAATTATTACAAATGAAATTAATAGCAAATGCTTAAAACATAATATGAATCAAACTCAACTAATTTTGGTAACAGTTTCCTTTTATTAATTGAGAGTGGAATATATCAAAGCTTAATTCCTTATCTCAGCATTGCAACAAGTAATCTGGTTTTCAACCGTATGGATCAGCGCAGATACACTCTCTAAAAGAATTCTGATATACCTAAGCTTCGAGCGTTCTACATCAATGAGTGTCCAGGGGCGCAATTCTACAAATTTTACTTTAGTGCTATGTGTACGTTACGATTATAACGTAGGCACCTATAAAGCCGTTGCTTTATAGTTACGTTTAACTTATCAGATTTTAGGATTTTAGTTAACAACTACGTCGTGCAACGAAACGCGCTTTGACAGGTGTCATCAGCTTTGTAATCTGTAGCTGTGACATTCAGTGAAACTATGGTGAAACTACAAAACACAAACAAACACCTTAACCAATGACCTTAACATAGAATAGAATCCATCAATAGAGACTCTCGACTACTGTTCCTCCTCCTTTCATCAAAGTGAACAGCAACTCACAAGCAGCGCTCCCGTCGATGCACATTTCCCCCTGTAGAAACGATCGCCGACCCCTCTACAGCGTCCGTCCACCTATAGATTGGCCGCAGGATTCCAAATTCATGCGCCCACCAACGCCGAATAGAAACCTAGAACCTATGAAGTAGGTACCTACTTAGTGAACAACCAAGCGCCGCAGATAAACTGCAGGTGCCACAGGACCCAGGCAGCTCGGTGCCGCTGCTTTGAAAATTTCAAGAAACTGTTCGGTCAGCAGGCATCTCCAGGTTTCACAAGTGGGTGGCAAAGCAACAACAACAATCAGTCGCCAAGAACATTTGTAGCCAACAACTGAGAAGGCTACACATAGATAAACATTAAGTACCTATGTACCTACTTCAAAAAGATAGATGTATTAATCTCAAATCAATAAATGGATTCTATTTCATGTCTTGGTTATGTTATTCTCCCAACAACTTTCTATGTAAGTTTATTTAGTTTACACTTATAATTCTTGTTGCGCACTGCAATACTGTAAAGTATAATTTACAAATAAATAGCAATATTACAATGAGGACTACTCTGTTAAACTGCCCCAATGTCAGTCAATTGTGATACCAATTAAAATCCACTCAAGCCTGAATCTTGAAGGTTATATTTTAGAAGCACAAGCAATCACCAAATTATGAAATCTAAATCATTAGACAGTACCCAGAGTAAGTATCTATATTGAAACTCCTTCCATGTTTCATTCTTATAAGATTTTGTCACAGATGTGAAACCCCAGTTAGGTAAATAAAGCAGCATTGTCCCAACAAATCTTAATGGGAATTAATTAAAGTACAAAAATCAGCGCCGGCTCAACGAAACTTGGCGCCCTAGGCAAAACATTGGAACGACGCCCATAAAAAACACAACAAAAAAAATACTAGGTACAGTAGGTGATGCAATTATTATTGTTCACACTGCAATGAGAGTCCGAGGAATTCACTTAGGCGATTCTCACACTGCCCCGCATGATGCAGCGTAGCGCGTGGATGCGTTCTTTTGTTCTTTGTAAGTATCTCCGTTTGTATGGAAAACACGCACAGTCCAACACACTGAAAATGCATCCACGCGCGTTAATGCGGATCACGCGCATACACGTGGAGAAACATGCACCCCCGCGCGTAGGTACGGGGCGAGACGTAAGGTATGGCACACCGAATCCCGCAGTACCGCGCGTGATTTTGAATGGGCGTGACGTATGTGTTTGAAAATGGATCTCGATGAGGGCCGCCGTGCGTGAATCTACAAAACGCACGTACGCGCGTGAGTGCGCAAAAAACCCGCACGATGATGCAGATCTGCACTCCCGCAGGAACGCGTGTAGGTACGTCGACACGCAACATGCAGCGTGATGCGGGGCAGTGTGAAGATCGCCTTAGCGCATAGAGTTGACGGAGAACACATGAGATAGTTAAGAGTGCGCGGGCGGCGCGGCGGCGATGGCATGCGTGGGGGGCGGCGGGGAACGGGACGGCGGCGGCGCGCTCCGCGAGTTGCGATGCGCGTCGCTCCGTACGTCTGTCGCGCGTACGTACGATTGATTGAACCATTTTTGATCGATCCGCGTGCTCAGTGGTGACTGGTGAAGCCGCTCGCATTGCTATGCCGCCCCCCAAATACGAGCGCCCTAGGCGGTTGCCTAGTTTGCCTATATGGGCGGGCCGGCCCTGACAAAAATGCTCCATTGCTTAGTTCCTTAAACTTTTGGTCTAAGAGTTTCATATTCACCTAAAATACTCAAATTAGGATTATGAGTTAGGATGTTTACCAAAGATTCTATCTATTGAATACCAAAAGTTTTGATCCACATTTTCCATCTAATATTGCTGTTTGGTACTGTTTTCCTGTTCTGCATCTTCTGAGATATCTCTGTTGTAACATAACAACCTCTTTAATACTGCAAAACAAACTAAATTAAAAGGATTAGAATTATATTCCGGGTGACTGAGCAACCGTTATAATTAACATTAACTAGATAGGCAACCCACTGAAGGTTGGAATGTTGTGCATATGTGCATACATACCAGTATAGCTGGGTAAGTTCTTCAACATACACAGTCCAACTTACAATGGTCCTTCAATGTGCTATTTGTTTAATTAAATACCTAGCACATGTTTGTCATTTATAGAACAGTTGACTAAAGGTACAAAACCACCAGTTTGTTCTTGTAATATCCACTATATTGTAAGCAAGTCTCTTGAAGTAAGTTGGTACCAGAACAATATAGCAAGTAAGTAGTTAACTAGACTCTGGAAGGGAAGCTAGGTTTGGAAGCTTATATTATCCAAACCACCGGCACAGAAAATCTGAAATTAATCAAGATTTAAAGAAGGTACTCGTCCAGATTAACTTTCAAATACTTAAAATTACTCAATTCAAAACAGATTATTTAGTAGAAATAACTACTTAATTATTGTAGTAGCGAGTCGCTTACAAACTCAAGGTACTTATAATATTATGCACTCAGTTCACCAAATATTTCACTATATTACAAGTTACAAATTAATTTGAAACTTTCAGTCATAATTGCATTCCCAGTTATTACCTACTTTTCACACTTTTATAGTCAATGGGAACCAAAGATTATTTACTTTATGATAGGAACTAGGAACACAAATTAATTTATCTTTCATAAAGGAAATTACTCCCACGACAGATGTTTGGCTGTATGCTGTAATCATAGCCATCATGTAGCATCACAGCATTAAAACGATTTACTGATTCGCACCAATCTTAAAACAAATGAATGTTCTATGTTCAATTGGTGAAAAATACATGAATTTCATAATGCGATATTATGATACAGGCTTTCTGGAAAACCCTTATGTGATGAATATACAGTACAATTACTAACGTACAACTTACTTATGTGCTTCAAAGAACACACAATTAAACTTTCCAAGTAAAACCTAGACATGAGCACTGGTGTGACAATTCTTTAAAGTCTCATACAATAATTTGTCTGGTCGGTGACTGGATACCATACTAGCATCCTTACTAGATACTTTAACTTGCACGTTCTTTGGACAGACGGCCAATTTGTTCAGATTTCGGCTGTTTAGGGGGACTTCGAATCCGCAAACTGAACTTACCATACCTGCCCCTTCCTTTCTTTTCAATTCAAAAGAAATAATGTTCGCTACTTACAGACACGCCGCCAATATAATATTTTCACTCGTCGCCAAATGTAGTGTTCGCCCTACCTGTGTCTCTGTAATTACCATCCGATAATTAGGATATCGGCTCGCTTGCCCACATAACGTCTTACCCCCGTGCCACACACTCTCTCGGTTTCCCGCCAACTGGCCATAGAGTATAGTGTGCACTCTCCGCGTCTATGCGACAACGAGACGACAGATAGCGGTGATAATACAGTACACTACAGTAATTTATTGACATCTTATTTCACGTTTTTAATTGGTGCTCCGGAACATTTTATTTGAAGTGAATTAAAAACAAGAAAAAATACTTAAATATCTGAGCAGAATACAATCAAATATGTTAAGTCACCGTTATTTATATGTATTCACTCTAGCTTATAATTTTTTTGTGCAGAAATAAGTTTGTGCCGACAGTATATTTTAAATATCCATTGATCTGAGCAATGCGCATGTCTGGTAGCTCGCTTTGAGTAACTGAAAACAAAAAAAAAATGACCGTTATAATATGCTACACCGAAATCCCCAAAATTGTTCCAACCTACTCGATTTTCTCCGAACGGGTCCAAAGAGAAAAACCAATTCTTTAAAAATAATAACATCCTACCCACAGAAGTAGGTAGGAATATTAATTTAATTATAAGTTTAAGGAATAAAAAAATTACACTTTTTCGTGACGTCTACTATAAACAAACTTGTTTCCGAGCGAAAACAAAGTTCGATTCCCACCAGCCTTTTATAAAATAAAAAAGTTCCTAAGCGGGTATTTTAGAAATAATTTCTTACCAAAATAGACGAGTGAGAAAATAATTCTTAAACTTTTATAATATATTTTTGTTTTACTCTGTAATTAGTTATAAAATAATTATTATAATAATAAAATTAGTTATAAATTGGCCCGATATCGGTGGCCATCTATTTTTTTTATTTTTAAATGTTTTTTTTTTATTTTTATAATATATTTATAAGTATATAAAAATATAGGTATAAGAATATTTAAAAATATAAATAATATGTTGTAAGATAAATAAATGACAATAAAAATTAGTTATAGACTTTGGACATGAATACCGGATGTACATGAATATTATTGTAATAATGTGGATTGGGTGGGTGGCAAAGAATGAAATTGAAGAAAGTGCAAAGACGACCCACTGATCCAATTGCTGGATCATCCAAGTTCGTTGATTTTTTTATAGTGACGGTTAGTATCGAGTTGTAATAATTTGCTGACGATACATTATTATATATTATTCAGACGATACATTATTATAAGTCGTGGTGGCCTAGTGGGCAAAGAACCAACCTCTCGAGTATGAGGGTGCGGGTTCGATTCCAGGTCAGGCAAGTACTAATGCAACTTTTCTAAGTTTGTATGTACTTTCTATGTATATCTTGGACACCAATGACTGTGTTTCGGATGGCACGTTAAACTGTAGGTCCCGGCTGTCATTGAACATCCTTGGCAGTCGTTACGGGTAGTCAGAAGCCAGTAAGTCTGACACCAGTCTAACCAAGGGGTATCGGGTTGCCCGGGTAACTGGGTTGAGGAGGTCAGATAGGCAGTCGCTTCTTGTAAAACACTGGTACTCAGCTGAATCCGGTTAGACTGGAAGCCGACCCCAACATGATTGGGAAAAGGCTCGGAGGATGATGATGACATTATTATATATTATTATATATGGAAGGAATTAAGGTACCTACATTTTAATTTATACAGGGTGTTAGTGTGAACACCGTTATCCTTGAAACCATAGGTAGTTGACTTGATTATAATTTTATTTATCTGAATTTAAAAATAAATGAACGTTTCTTTCATTTAAAATTTTTAATAAGTTTCTTTCCGACACTGTCCGTAAAATGGATACTATGCGCGCGAGTCAAAGGGCGGTGACCTGCAGAACTCCGTTTAAAACACATACAAATAATCTGTGATGTAACTTCCCTTCATACTTTTTCTGGCTTAGGACAGGCAAAAATACCTACTACTGTATCTTGACGAGTGAAAATTTAAGTTAATTTTTTTTGCCTTAATTTAAGTTAATTTACGTTCTATAAGTAAAACCAAACCTCTGGTTTCAAGGATAGCGGTGTTCACACTAACACCCTGTATATTTTGTTCTACAAAATCTTGGACCCATGTGGAAAAAATATATGAAAACTTTGCTACCAGAAAACAATAGTTTTGAAGTAAACGGGGACGAGCCGTGTCGGATTACCTTTACTATCCCATCGGGTTATGAGAGTAAAGGAATAGTGAGTGCACCTGTGTCCAAGCAAATGCTTATAATTGTGCACTATAATATGTCAAATAGGCTTGACAATCGGTCTAAATCGGTAAAAAGGCGAAAGAAAATATCTTGAGGAAACCTGGACTATATAGTCTGAAATCACCAACACGCATTGAGCAAGCGTGGTGATTAATGCTCAATCCTTCTCCGTGTGAGAGGAGGCCGCAGCCCAGCAGTGGGATGATATAAAAGGCGGTAACAGTAACAGTAACTACTACAACAATTTTGTGTTACTTACCGAGCTCATTGTCAGCAAAGACAAATCATTTCCCAACGCTGTTGTGATCTTAAATTCCTTGTTCATGTAACCAATTATAATGAAATAGTTCTTTTTATCTTTTAGTCGCGTCGTGATGGCCTAGTGGGTAAAGGACCAACCTCTCAAGTATGAGGGCGCGGGTTCGATCCCAGGTCAGGCAAGTACCAATGCAACTTTTCTAAGTTTGTATGTACTTTCTAAGTATATCTTAGACACCAATGACTGTGTTTCGGATGGCACGTTAAACTGTAGGTCCCGGCTGTCATTGAACATCCTTGGCAGTAGTTACGGGTGGTCAGAAGCCAGTAAGTCTGACACCAGTCTAACCAAGGGGTATTGGGTTGCCCGGGTAACTGGGTTGAGGAGGTCAGATAGGCAGTCGCTCCTTGTAAAGCACTGGTACTCAGCTGAATCCGGTTAGACTGGAAGCCGACCCCAACATAGTTGGGAAAAGGCTCGGAGGATGATGAGTCGCATGCTCGTCCAGTCGAATTCCATTAGAGTGTTGCATAGCTCACATCCCTTGACAAAAATTAAGTATTTTTTACTAATAAATCACATTTACAAATAGAATTAATAACTATGCTAGTGAAAAACCTAAAACGATAAAGCATCAAAAAATTCGTCCCCATCGCTGTTGACTGTCCAAGCGGCTGGCAGCATTACCTCGCATTACCTCCTTTGTCCGAGGTTGCCAGTGTTGCCAGTCTAAGTTGGTCCCAGGGGTCCATCGATCATAAGGTTAAACAACGCTTGATGCGGTCGGTCCGTAGGTGACCACCTTGTCATGACGAGTTCCTCCCTGTTTCGCAAAGCAAAGTGACTGGAAGTCGTTACGGGTAGCCTGCAGGCAGGCTGACCACTACTCTTACCAAGGGACACTGGTAACTAGGTCTAGGAGGTCAGAAAGGCAGTTGCTCCCGCAGCTCAATCCGGTTATACTGGAATCCAACCCCAATATCTTGGGGAAAGTCTCTGCAGATAACTTACCCAATAATTAATGTATTACTTACCAGCGGTTTCACCCGCATCCCGTGGGAACTACTTCCCGTACCGGGATAAAAAGTAGCCTATAGCCTTCCTCGATAAATGGCCTATCTAACACTGAAAGAAATTTTCAAATCGGACCAGTAGTTCCTGAGATTAGCGCGTTCAAACAAACAAACAAACAAACTCTTCAGCTTTATAATATTAGTAAAGATTGTACTTAGTTAATCTAAAGTATCATCGGCACGAATCTTAAGCGCTGACCATCACCTGCGCAGAAGTGATTGATTGGGTCCCTTTTGTGGTATGAAGTGAGGCGCGATAGATATTTTAAACAAAAAATAACGGACTCCCACCTGAAAGATGACTTGTTCACCGAACCAGTTGTACGCATGAGATTTGAGAGAAAGCGGGCGACGCATGTGTCATTACGAAGTGCCATTGCATATCCTAAACAGGTTACTAAGTTAGTAATTTATTTCGATAAGTAGGTTTAAGTGAGTATGATGATTTTAACAAAGTTCTTCTTTAATGTGAAAAAGTTGTAATTCGTAGGTATTCTGAATACTTTTAATATAAAAGTTTAAGGTTTGGATTTTAGTGGCAGTACATCAACGAAATGATTAGCGGAGATGTCACAGCGGCAAATCTCCTAAGAAAATGCAGGGGCCTGCGCCTTCTTTGGAACCCGCCCATTTTTACCCACGACGGAACGGAGCAGGTATATGCGTTTAGGGTGAGAGATGTGCGTTTGTGTGTTTGTGTGTTTGTGTGTGCGTTTGTTACCCACGACGGAACGGAGCAGGTATATGCGTTTAGGGTGAGAGATGTGCGTTTGTGTGTTTGTGTGTGCGTTTGTGCAAAGTAATGTTCCCACATATCTTCTAAACTAATGATCTGATTTTGATGCGGTTTTCAATAAAGGGTTTGTGTTCGATGAGTTCATGTTCTTAGATAGGTGTCATGGATGTAACTCACTAGGGGGCGCCACAATATTAGTCCAAACAGCAAAGTAATGTTCCCACCTACCTTCTAAGCTAATGATCCGATTTTGATGCGGTTTTCAATAACGTTTTTGTGTTCAATGAGTTCATGTTCTTAGATAGGTGTCATGGCTGTAACTCACTAGGGGGCGCCACAATATTAGTGCAAAAGAGCAAAGTAATGTTCCCACCTACCTTCTAAACTAATGATCCGATTTTGATGCGGTTTTCAATAACGGTTTTGTGTTCGATGAGTTTATGTTCTTAGTTAGGTGTCATAGCTATTAATCACTAGGGGGCGCCACAATATTAGTGCCAAACAATGTTACAATATAATCAAAACGTCCGATTACAATTCTGTTTTCATCAGCAATGTGTACGTGCTTAATGCATGTTCCCAAATAATAAAAATTACGCCTGTAACTCACTAGAGGGCGCTACAATATCGGTGCAAAATAATATTGCAATAACATATTATATAGACTATAATTCGTATATGTTCTCTAAAAAGTCTGAAATAAAATTAAGCAAAATTAAAAATTTTGAAAAAACCCCCGACGGTAAAAATCTTATTGAAAAATAATAAAATAACTCAAAACCCCCGACTTAACCCAATTATATAGGAATAACCGTCGGGGGCTGCCTTTTCTATATGAAATTTCAACAATTAATTGAGTGTATTTTATGTCATCGTTAAACATCTACAATTCTTCAATAATTGTATTCACGACACTAGAATCCTTTAGCTGGTTTAATGGCAGCTCCCGACGGATATTCCTATATAATTGGGTTAAGTCGGGGGTTTTGAGTTATTTTATTATTTTTCAATAAGATTTTTACCGTCGGGGGTTTTTTCAAAATTTTTAATTTTGCTTATATGTAAATCAAAGCTCATCTCCAGATGTGTCAAGGAACCCGAACAAATCGTTAGTTCACTTATAACTGAACGTTTTGGCTACGCCCACCGTATGTTGTTAAACCCAAAAGAAGGCGTTCCTACCTGCCTTATGGCATCTCCAATAGTTGTTCCTTTCTCGGTACAAATGCTAGTTAAATATACTTATCGGGTGTGTCGTACCTAATCACATTAAATCCTATCATATCGGGTGTGTCGTTCACAATCACATTAAATGAAATGTACCTACCTATATTAGCACAAAGAAAAATACGTAAAAATAAAAAAAAATATTTTTTCATACAAAGTAAATAGAATAAAAATGTGCGAGAACACCATATAAAAGTCAGCCATTACAAACAACTGAAATTCTCCCTTGAAAACTGACAGCTGTCAACTGATCAAAACATTCGATACTTCTATATAACTTTATTTACACATGCATTTCTTTTCTTTTCTTATTTTTATTATTTGCTTTTATGCTTTACACATGATGTTGTTCCTTCCTCCGAGCCTTTTTCCCAAACTATGTTGGGGTCGGCTTCCAGTCTAACCGGATGTAGCTAAGTACCAGTGCTTTACAAGGAGCGACTGCCCTATCTGACCCCCTCAATCCAGTTACCCGGGCAACCCAATACCCCTTGGTTAGACTGGTGTCAGACTTACTGGCTTCTGACTACCCGTAACGACTGCCAAGGATGTTCAATGACAGCCGGGACCTACAGTTTAACGTGCCATCCGAAATACAGTTCATTGGTGTCTAAGATATACTTAGAAAGTACCTACATACAAACTTAGAAAAGTTGCATTGGTACTTGCCTGACCTGGAATCGAACCCGCGCCCTCATACTCGAGAGGTTGGGTCTTTGCCCACTAGGCCACCACGACTCTATGATGTTGTAAATTATAAAAACGAAATGACTCATGTGGCTAAACCACTGAATGGATTAGGTTATTTTACAATTCGCCATAGTCATTTTTGGTTTTCATAATTTAGAACATCATGTGTAAAACAGAGTTGAAGTAGGAGTATCGAATGTTTTGACCATTGGCAGCTGTCAGTTTTCAAGGAAGAATTTCAGTTGTTTGTAATGACTGACTCTTAAATGGTGTTCTGATTCTCGCACATTTTTATTCTATTTAAGTACTTTGTTTATTTTTACGTATTTTTATTTTTTCTTTGCGCTAATCGACATGAATGTATTTAACAGTAGGTATATTAACGTAGTAGGTACTTGCCTCTGCCATCGTGAACAACAACACACATAGAGTGGCGAAGGCGCTAAACAGCGGGATAACAGCTTGCCACTTGTACATGCTATTCAGAATATTAAAAAACCTGAAAACAACCGAATTCTAAATAAAGGGGAAAAATGGACTTTCACAAGTCGCAAAGTTCTTTAAATCAAAAAGATAGACAATTTGTTGCTGTCGTTTTAAGCGCCACTTCTTTTCAGAAAAAAAAAAAACAAAGAAATACATAGAGATTCTTTTTGTATTTTTTTCCTTTCAAAAAGTGCAGATTTTTTGTTAAATCAAAACTCACTAAAGTTAAGATTTTGATTTACATACGGTTTGAAATGATATAGGAAATGTTTAATTATTTCATAAATTCGGAGTTCACTAAGGCCAGTATCTGATATACCTGAGCAAACAACTTACTCGACCAATTTAACATGGTTCCTATAAAAAGCCTTCAGCGTGTCGTTGAGCCGATTCTTGTATTCCATTCCAATTTCATCAGAGTCGTGTTGAACCTTCAACATTTCCACTAAACTTTCGCTGACCGCACAGAAAGTAAATATGAAGATTACGAACCAGAAATCTACTACAAAACACGGGATTAGCACTATAAAATAAATTATTGTCTGGAAAATCAATCCGAACTCATAGTTTGGACTTGTCATCGGGAATAACGATGAATGAGTTATCAGATTTACTCTCGTGCCCAATATAAAATAATGCCAGTCAACATTAATCATGTACCCTGCCAGGGGTACTATAACAACACCAACGAATATGTGCACCATGGATTTAAATTGTTTCAACAATTTCGCTGACTTCTCCATGGAGTCAGACTTGATTACTTCAAACAGTGCCGTCTTCGCAATCAGGTAGGACTTTTGGAAATTCTCTCGACTGTTGATTAAAAGCAAGATTTTTAACTGTATCAACAACGTATACAGCATTCCGAAGTAAGCCTGATTAATGGACGCGGCATCCGTCGCATCTTTGACAAAGTCGAAGCAACATAAAATGGCGTAAATAGTTAGTAGGACAAACATGATTTGTCTGCCCATTGTGGTCTTCCAACTCCAACTTGTGTCTATGACATTGATGCCGAGTATGTCTTGGCTGATTATCGGCAATGTCAGAGCTTCGTCAACTTCATTTCTGTCTCCGATGGTGTTTAAATGGCGTTCTATAATGTCGTAGGAAAATATTTTCATTTTCACGAGAACTTATGGGGTTACCACAAAATGTATGGCAACTTCCGTGCACAGCGTCCCGGGTTCTAAGTACTTGCGGGCTGAAATCGCTTTGTGAGTTTTAGAAAATGTTACAAACAAGCCCGGAGTCTGAAAGTTGGCGGTACACCCCGGTGCCTGTGAAGGCACGAAAAGTAGGCGTCTCCAAATGCTACTCAGTAGCAGTTGTTGCTACAATTAATAGGCTATCAGGCGGATTTGAGAAAACAGACAGCTGGAGCTTATTAGGCAATTAAACTTGCAGCGCACATGACAGAAAGAAGAATTCAAGGCGCAATTAATAATCGTAATACTTAAGTTGTGATCAACGGGCGACTGTTCATTTGGAAAGTACTGTTGTCGCCTGAAGTCATTAAAATATTCTTAAAATGTTTCAGAAACAATGGTAGGTACTACCTCTATAAACAATCACATCATAATGTACCTAGGTTAGCTTATTTGGGGAAGTGTAGGGCTGCCATCTCGAATTTCGCCAAACCCGGACAAACATTTAAAAAACCCGGACACTTGGCGTAAATCGCATTTTTTCCCCGAACGAGTACGATGTTTTTTTAAACAAAATAATACCTAATTTGTAATCCATTTACTATTAACATATACTTAAATTCAATGAGGTGCTTCCTTACATTAAAAGTGTCCGGGTTTTCCCCGGACACTTCTTGAAACCCCGCCCGGACGGCCCCCGGACGGCCTCCAAACGAGGACAAATCCGGGGAAACCCGGACGGATGGCAGCCCTAGGGAAGTGAAAACTTAAATACGAATTTTGAATATTTATTTATTTATATATCCCGGGATGTCCGGGAATTCGTCTTCTAAACTGATTGCTAATTATTGAAGTTTAGGTAAATTACAATATAGTTTCATTTTTGCATTCAAATTGAATAAACTATTTTGATAAGTCTTAATGCTATCAAACTCCTTTGCAATTATACATTTACATAATGTTTCTTTTAGCGTGTACCTATCTAAAGTAGATCTCGCCAAACTTTTTGTCGTCACGGAACAACCTACCAAGTCACAGTTGTGACATTCCCAACATTATTAGAGATGCTATATCTATACATATAATAAATCTGTAGAAAAGTAATTTTTGTACATTGAAGAAATTGACAAAAAAAATAGCCGGCATGTTAAAGGATAACTAACAGAACCCATTTCCATCATTTTTGTCATTTTTGTCTGTTTGTCTGTTTGTCTGTTTGTCTGTTTATCTGTTTGTTTGTTCGGGATTCACGTAAAATCTACGAATTCAATGCAGACAATGCTTATATACAAAAATTCTACGTAACTTGGGGTATTACTTAGTTTTTGTTTCATCGAAATCGATTCACTCTATCAAAAGATATGATTAATTTTGTGAATTCAAGATGTAAAATATTACGACACGCAATCTGTTTGTCAAAACTGTACATTTGAATGTTGTACTTATATTAGTTGTTCGGCCTATTATTAATCTTTACACAGAAAATCACACCTTTATAAGTAACTTCGGAAGAAAAAAAAATATGAAAATTTTGTTTAGCCAAGGTTAAAGTAGCTCCATCTGTGGTAAAAATACATCAAATTTGTCAAAAGAGCGAGGTGGTAAATGACTATTAATTACCATACATTCTTTACCGAGGATTATTATTTCAACAGATGGAGTTGTGTATTTTCCGTAATTCACCATATTTTAACACGTAGTGTAATTTTTCGATAGACATTTCAATAGTGTTTGTCAGTTTGCCGTACCACATCAAAATCCAACTATAATTATTACCTTGATGAAAGGAAAATTAATAGTTCTCAGCCAAATTTAAAACGGTGCCATCTAAATTATTTTTTGAACATTATGTCAAAAATGATGACTTTAGTGGAACAATTAATTATCATTTAAAGTTACAGATGGAGTTCATATCAGGATTTTTTCATAAACATAGTTTAGCTTATCTTCCACAAATGTGGTGGCCTTAAAACAAATTACTTTGAGTGAGTAGTATTAAGTAGACCTTAATTATTTTTTCTGATGCAAAATATGTAAGCTTAATCCTAGAAGAAAGGAAGATCTATCTCTCGCAAGCGCTGCTAAGCGTGAGGTAGGTAATGTAGGCTTCTGTAGCTTTAAAAACAAGCCCAGATACAAAGTGCAGATAAGAAATGGGAGCTTTCTCGATTTAATACCATACACACGTAAAATGCTTTATGCGTCTGGAAATGTACAAATTACGCGTCGCATACCAGAGACATGCTTACTTTCAACTTCTGATCGCAAATACACTGTTCACGATTACGAACAGTCTCAGTAAGACCCGAGCCAAGTCTAAAAAAACACCTTTTATATAAAACTACGTTTGATGTCATTCAATTACAAAGACAGAATTGTTCTCTGCTGCAAATCCTATCCACCTATATCCTATCCTAATCCAGCATGCATTGCAGGTGTGCATTGCACAAAAACCAATGGTATCCTATTCGAGAAGTCAAAAGAGTCGGCCTGCCAACGTCAGCTTTTGCGCTAAGCAAGTGTTCTTAATAGTACCATCAGAATTACATTCATCGTTGAATGAGGTGAATACATTTTCAGAAACCACAATAACAGTAGGAGCCAAAGCGTATGATCGCTTCATAGAGCTCTGATTGGCCCCAGGTGACCAACTCAGGTCTGATTTGTTCGTTCATCAGATCTTTGAAAGTGTTTCGGTGGATACTTACTGTCGTCCTGTTTACGTGTGACACAAAATATGGTATATAAACGTCCTCCGCAAGAGCGAAATTTTCCCGGTGAGCGGTAGTGACGCACAGTATACAACACTTCTGTTTCTTTTGATTTGCTGGCTCCACCAAGAAATGACAAATTGCGAGCGTACATTTTGAAAATCTTGGCAAAACTGCAGGTTTCAAGTACGAACACATGAAGTGGACTCTCACAGATACGTACATTTTGCCTATTCGTGAACTAATGCAAACATTTCGGTGGAGTCCCTCCCGGTTTAGACCTAACCCCACATTAGGCGTGCGCGGTCCTCGGGCGTGTGAGTAGCGCGTGCGTCGCGAGCACGCTGCGTGAGCGTCGCGTTTTGCTGCCCTGCGGCATTTGCAGCGCGCTAGACTAGACGTTTAACTGCTAAGGCGTTTAGCGGGCGGCGGGGATAGCGGGCGTAGGGGTAAGAACGCAATTCGAGCGCCGCGTGCTCGCCGCGAGCGCGTCGCTTGCACTCTTCACACATGCCGCAGGGCAGCAAAACGCGACGTTTACGCAGCGCGCTCGCGACGCCCGCGCTACTCACACGCCCGAGGATCGCGCACGCCTAATGTGGGGTCAGCCTTACCATAGTGAGTAAGTGCACAGAAAATCCCCAATTCATACAAGTCATACAAGTGTTTCTCCCCAGTAGTGAAACTATCCTACCCTATGCGCCTGCTGATGATGATGACTCATTTTATCATCCATCCAGCTATTCCCCAACTATGTTGGTGTTGGGCTTCCAGTCACCGAATCTGTTTGAGTACCAATATTTTGCTTGGAGCGACTACCTATCTATCTATCTTCAATCCAGTCAACTACACAAGACGATATCCATGGTAAGACTGACAGACTTTCTGGCTTCTGCTTAGTCGCAGCAGCTGCAGAAAATGTACAAATGACAGCTTTGTCAGACTCAAAGCATAAAGACATAGATTATAGCTGTTTCCTGTGAAAATGACTTACGCACCATACGTAATAATTGACTATTCTATATTGCCCACGCAGACGAAGTTGCGGGCAACAGCTAGTCTGATATATAAAAATGAACCCTAGCTTATTGCAATAAGGTGCAGTATTCAATTTCTATAATTTACACTTAGTCATGCATGATAGCAATAATTTCTAATAGTATTTAATTGTTTCCATTACACAATTATGGCGGTAAAAGTTGATTTGCGTAATTGCATAATTCAACCAGCTGTCATCTTATGCATAATGGCTGACACAAGTGGTTGTAAATAAAAAATAAGTCGTTCAAGCAAATTCAAATAAATTGATCTATAGGTACTAATATTATAAAGCTGAAGAGTTTGTTTGTTTGTTTGTTTGAACGCGCTAATCTCAGGAACTACTGGTCCGATTTGAAAATTTCTTTCAGTGTTAGATAGCCCATTTATCGAGGAAGGCTATAGGCTACTTTTTATCCCGGTACGGGAAGTAATTTCCACGGGATGCGGGTGAAACCGCTGGCAGAAGCTTCGACGATTAAACGATTTCATTTCATTTCATATTAATAGTGACACATTTCATTGTGTATTGATTATACCACTTATATAGCAAAGTTTTCCTCTTTATAATATTAGTATAGATATAGACAAGTTTGATAAGGATTCATTGTTAAAATAAAACCCACGAATACAGTAAATAAAAAAATATAATGACAAATTAGTTGACAAACAAATATTTACATATACCAACCATTTCACAGTTACACCAATAAATTATATTATTTTAAACCACGTTCGCGGATACAAGGCGTCCATTTTTCGTCATTTATATTCATAACAATGTACTATTTTTGTTTTATAACCAAAATTCGATAGAAATATAGGCCACACGCTCGGAAGTTAGCTGCGAAACGGCATCAAGTTTGGTGTAAAGTATTTCTACTATATTTCAAATGAATAAATGCTATTGTTCAAAAACAGTTTAATTTCTCTATTACAGATAATGTCAAAAGTCGGATTGAAAAAAAAATCTGTTGCAATAAAATTACGTTATAAAAAAGGCATTTTCTTTAGCATTGTAAAGTAAATTTCTAAATAATTAACTCCCATAGTAATATGAACGTTTTATTTTATTTTATTCTCCTAACGTTAGCGATAGAATTTGATTTTTTTTAAACTATTCCTTTACACATCGACACGTCAAAGTCTAGACATTTTTGTGACAAACCTAATACAACAGTGCAGTGTTTAATTGCAAGATATTACGAGAAAAAATAAACAAAATAAAGTCGCCAAACTTCTAGTCGACTTTCATCCCGACTTTACATTTTTCAATTGCTTCCGTAAAACTACGTAAGTAACTTCCGTAAGTTGCAAGAAATTCTAAAGGTGGGTTCAGACTATGTAACATAACATGTTATACGACATTGCTATATAATATGTTTCAGATAATGTGGACACTGAATGTTATAAAACATGTCGACATTGTGGATAACACTGAAGAACGATAAACGACAATGGTTATATAACATTGTTATATTGCAATGTTATTCTAATGTGTACAGTATTGTTTTATGTTGCAATGTTGAATAACAAGGTTACATAATGTGGACGTGTTATAAAACACAGGTTATATAACATGTTACATAGTCTGTACTCACCTTAAGAAATTAATGTAAGCGACTTACGAAGGAGTTTTAAATTCGTAAATTTATCGTTAGTTACTTACTTGAGCGAAATTTACAAGTGTAAGGCCGCCTTTGGTGCGAGTGACATATAAGCTCTGAAGTTAGTAGCAAAACGCCATTGAATTCGGCGAGAACCATTTTAACGCATATTTAAGATATTTTTTTTTGTTCTTTTTCGTATCATCTTGTCTATACTAATATTCTAAGTTTAAGAATTACCACATTTAAATAATTATTATATTTTTATAATGGTCCAGTGCATAGTCTAAGAGATAGTTGAGTACTGTATGATATTTATTTATTAGAACAAGAATTTATTTCAGAAAAAAATATTTATTTTTGCCTTGTTTAAATTTAAAAATAAATTCATTAATGATCATAGAAATTGGTTAAGCCGTTTTTATGCTGGAAATGACGAAAAATCCTTGATAAATAAATACCACACAACTTCTATCTATAAGTGCAAAAATATATTTTTGTTCGATTTAATTTTTTCTTAGAAATTCAACACTTACATGTACTTACAACCGCGTTACCTATTTATTTATAAATACATAATATATATATAAGATTTTTTCGTTGCTATATAAAATATGTTTTAAATTTTTTTAAGCATATTGCTGAAAATTGGACATGAAAAACAAGCTTATTCTTATATAATATTTCTTTTAAAGGCATACACAGGATGGTTTGGAAATATTATATAGTTTTTCGCCTCACCCTGTGTAATCAAATAGCCATTTTTTTTTAAATACACAAAGCTATTTAGGCCTAATTTTTTGTGTATATTTTATATAACATATATTTCGCTAAAAACATATATTCGTTGCAGTCTAAACAGCATATATTTTGATTCAGGCGCACAAAGTCACAAGAGTAGGGTAGTAACAATTTTTTAACTTTAAAATTAGAAATTATTCACATCCCCATTTATATTAATATTTTTAAAGCACTTGTAACTACAGACCAGTTTCAACATTTAACCGGATGCGGGAAATCGCTTTTTTGAGTAAAAAATCTGTGATGTAGTTTTAAAGTGCTTTATTCGTCAAATAAACTTTAAATTACTGTAAAACATTTCTATTATCAGTTCAACAACAGATCTATAGTAGGTACTTAAATATAGATTCGAGCACTCGAGAAAATAAAAAAAAAAAACCACGTAAAAAAACGCGATTTCCATCCCAAAGTCCCATTTATTTAATCATACATATATTTACTCAATTTAAATACTAAAAATTAACAATTACAATTAATTAGTAAAAATTCAATCAACCATTTTTATTTTTTCTATTTAGGACTTTTTTCAATTCTCAAGCGCTCTTAGAAACCCTGAATATAAAAATAAATAAATGATATGCGCGGACGCAGCCGAAATCGAGTGACCATAGACACTTTATTCTATGACCATAAATTAACCACAGATAAAAAAGCACGATAATTTCGAGACAATAAAGTGACTAAGTTCTTAATGTCCAAAAGATGTATTTTTTCGCAAGTTTTTTTTTATCTATGGTTAATTTTCAAAATGGTCGAAAAAACTCCATTTTGGCCACGCCCCCGAATGGAATGAAGGCGTCGGATCTTTTATTAACATTTTTACTTACAATCCCACTACGTTATTTATTTATAATATTTATAATTTTAATGTTTTTCAACCCTGAACTGGACTGGTCAACAGTATTTTGAAAAATTTCGGACTTTTTTGTATGTAACCGAATATAATTGTGACATTTCAACCATTTCCGGATTGCAATAACCGATCCGATTGTGTTCAGTCCGATGAACACTGAAATTAGTGTCCAGTCTAAGTAACGTTGAAATTTTTAGTGTCCAGTACGGTGAACGCTGAAATTCTCAGTGTCCAATCTAAAGAACGCTGAAATTCTCAATGTCCAGTCCAGGGAACGCTCAAATGGTTTAGTTAAGTGGTGACATGTAGGTGATGTCGTCCCAAGGATGGCGGTAAAGGGGTTGTTTCATGCGCTTCTGGTCGAGGTAGTGGCCCACTAGGCCGATGGTGCGGCCGAGGACGAATAGGGCGTTGATAGAGCCCATTGCTATGTAGTTGTTGCCTTCCTCCCTGTGAGCAAAGAAAGGGAGTTAATATGGGATTTTTTATTAAGGAATTGTGTGTAGGACGGTTTTTATACTTATTTTTGATTACTATACTACTTTGTAATATACCTGACATAAATCTTGTGCACTAAAAATTAATTAAAATGCACACACACAGCTGTGAAACTTATAGCGACATGGTTTAAGGTGGGTACAGACTATGTAACATAACATGTTATATGACATTGCTATATAACATGTTTCAGATAATGTGGACACTGAATGTTATAAAACATGTTATAATAACATGTTTTATATGTAATGTATGTTTTGTATGTGTTAACATGTTATAATAACATGTTTTATAACTATTTATTGTCGACATTGTGGATAGCACTGATGAACGATAAACTATAATGGTTATATAACATTGTTATATTGCAATGTTATTCTAATGTGTACAGTATTGTTTTATGTTGCAATGTTGAATAACAAGGTTACATAATGTGGACGTGTTATAAAACACAGGTTATATAACAGGTTATATTACATAGTCTGTACTCACCTTTAGAAATACCCCTAAAACAACTCTAACGATATGAACAGCGAACCAGTAGAATCAGTGGCTGATTCACCAACCAGCGTTTTTTCGAACCTTCTTTTTCTGATATTGGTTAAAAATGTCTCTATAATAATTACTGAGTGGACCGAGTGGAATGTCTGAATATATTGCTTTGGACACACCTTGAACAGCTGACCGTGTGCTGATAGCTACAGGATGAAAAATTAAACATATATCGCTTGAGACTCATCCTGTAGAACCAGGGTTTTTGGAACCTTCGAATTCTGAAGTCGGTTTAAAATGCCTCCTATAACGACTCTAAAACACTGCGGGTACGGTGGTTAGTTATCGCTTTGGATACAACCTGTTAAACCAGGGTTTGTCGAACCTCCTATTTCGTACATGGTTAAACCAGTATGCTTAATTACTGCGTGAACAGCTAAAAGGCTCCTCAAACCGTCTATTTCCGAAGTTGGTTAAAAATGTATCTAGCAACCAGAATGTTTTGATCCTTATTTCTCTGCAGTCGGTTAAGAATGACACCTAATACTGCGTGGACAACTGAACCCTGTCCTGTCGCTTTTCAACTCACCCTTTAGACCCAGCGTTTTTGAAACCTCTTATTTCGGTCATGGTTAAGCCAGTGTGTGTACTTACTGCGTATAATGCTAATGGGGTCCTCAAACCTTCTATTTCCGATGTTGGTTAAAAATGTCTCTAACAACCAGCATTTTTCGGACCTCTTACTTCCAAAGTCGGTTAAAAATCCAACACTTACTGTGTAAACAGCTGACAGTGTCGGAACATGTCGACCATAGCGGCGGCGACGATGCCGTCCACGTTGAGGATGAGGTTGGGCTTCTTGCGCGTGGTGATGGCCTCCACGTCCAGCGCGTACCGGGTCACGGGCCACGCTGGCCAGCGGGCCGTCACGTACGCTTTGAGCTCGCGTACCCGGGAGTCGGGGTTGTTGATTGATTTTACTCTGGAATTTTGGGCATGACGGGTTAATTGGGCTATGTAATGTATGCCGTCAAGCACCTACTCAAAATTTACATACCAATTGAGCAGTGAGATATGCTGTACTTAATGTAACCTAACTAAACACTCGTAATACCGTGCCTCAGCAAATAAAGATTCTTATGCCCGTTTTCACCAACAATCTCTTAATCTAAGTGCCACTTAGAATAAAGGCTCTCCCAATTTTGACATAAATAACTATGTATAAGGGACACCTAAACTTTGGTGAAAACGAAATTCTTATTAAGTGTTCCGTAAATGCTCTTAGGGGATCCCTAAATTTACGTATTTGTTGGTGAAAATGGGCATTATTCTTCTTCTTAAAAAAACGACTTTAAAAAGCCAGAAGAAGTCGTGTTTTTTTAGGTTTTCTTAGTCAGTTAATATACCTAATAATCTTATTCTATGTCTAACGAATACTATGCTGAAAACGGATTCAAAATACGTTCCGTCAAAAGCACAAAGACACATATAGGGCAAATGGTGAAACTATTTTTTTAAGTCGATTCTTAGTCTAACATTTTTTTTAATTCAAAAATCTCTTTAGCTTTATTAAGACACTTATTAGGTCGACTGGGGCTCAATTCTGCTAATTCAATTATGTGTCAATTGGATATCAATTGAATCTCAATAGGTAGTTTTAACCTGGAATTCTGCTACTAACATTTAATGCGGAATGTGAATAGGTTTTTTTGTAACTTTATCCCGTCTGATGCTCACCTGTGTCCAATACCCATAATGAGTTCACCCTTGGCCCTCTTCTCGTTGACGAACTCCTGTGGATGCTGGCCGCGGTCGTACGCCGCGCAGAAGTCTAGAGCCGCGCGATCTAACGCTCCACCGAAACGGTCGCCCTGTGTTAGATAATATGGTTAAAAATGTCAAAATAAAACTTATCTTAATAACTCCCCTTATGAACTCTCTGCATAATAGGAGTACATAAGAGGAGTACATAAGAGAGTACAAAAGAGAGTACATAAGAGAGTTCATAAAAGGAATACATAAGAGCAGTACTACTCGTTCAAATAAAGAATGGGATTGGAAATCGCGACAGCTGTATTTACCTCTCGCTCATACACTATAGCACATGAGCGAGAGTTGAATACAGCTTTCGCCATTTCCAGTCCCATTCTTTATTTGAACTAGTAGTATATAAGATGAATACATAAGACAGTACATAAGAGGAGTACATAAGAGGAGTACATAAGAGAGTTCATAAAAGAAGTACATAAGAGTAGTATATAAGAGAGTTACATAAGAGGAGTATACAAGAGGGTTACATAAGAGGAGTACATAAGGGAGTTCATAAGAGGAGTATATAAGGGAGTTCATAAGAGTAGTATATAAGGGAGTTCATAAGAGGAGTATATAAGGGAGTTCATAAGAGGAGTATATAAGAGGGTTACATAAGATGAGTACATAAGGGAGTTCATAAGAGGAGTATATAAGGGAGTTCATAAGAGTAGTATATAAGGGAGTTCATAAGAGGAGTATATAAGGGAGTTCATAAGAGGAGTATATAAGAGGGTTACATAAGATGAGTACATAAGGGAGTTCATAAGAGGAGTATATAAGGGAGTTCATAAGAGGAGTATATAAGGGAGTTCATAAGAGGAGTATATAAGGGAGTTCATAAGAGGAGTACATAAGGGAGTTCATAAGAGGAGTATATAAGGGAGTTCATAAGAGGAGTATATAAGGGAGTTCATAAGAGGAGTATATAAGAGGGTTACATAAGATGAGTATATAAGGGAGTTCATAAGAGGAGTATATAAGGGAGTTCATAAGAGAAGTATATAAGGGAATTCATAAGAGGAGTATATAAGAGGGTTACATAAGATGAGTACATAAGGGAGTTCATAAGAGGAGTATATAAGGGAGTTCATAAGAGGAGTATATAAGGGAGTTCATAAGAGGAGTATATAAGGGAGTTCATAAGAGGAGTACATAAGGGAGTTCATAAGAGGAGTATATAAGGGAGTTCATAAGAGGAGTATATAAGGGAGTTCATAAGAGGAGTATATAAGAGGGTTACATAAGATGAGTACATAAGGGAGTTCATAAGAGGAGTATATAAGAGGGTTACATAAGATGAGTACATAAGGGAGTTCATAAGAGGAGTATATAAGGGAGTTCATAAGAGGAGTATATAAGAGGGTTACATAAGATGAGTACATAAGGGAGTTCATAAGAGGAGTATATAAGGGAGTTCATAAGAGGAGTATATAAGGGAGTTCATAAGAGGAGTATATAAGGGAGTTCATAAGAGGAGTATATAAGGGAGTTCATAAGAGGAGTATATAAGGGAGTTCATAAGAGGAGTATATAAGGGAGTTCATAAGAGGAGTATATAAGGGAGTTCATAAGAGGAGTACATAAGGGAGTTCCTAAGAGGAGTATATAAGAGAGTTACATAAGAGGAGTACATAAGGGAGTTCATACAGTGGTTCATAAGAGGAGTACATAAGAGAGTTCATAAGAGGAGTGCATAAGAGTAGTATATAAGAGAAGTATGTAAGAGAAGTATGTAAGAGTGCGGTCGTGAGGTAGTCAAAAGCCAGAAACTGTCAACATTGTTACAAAGGGGTATCGGGTTGCCCGAGTTACTGGTTTGACGAAGTCAGATAGGCGGTCTTTCCACATAAAACCCTGATGCCCAGCTGCCTCTAGACCTCAAAAGTACTAAGGAACCGGCTAGCCAAATAAAGATCTACTCACGATAGTCAGCAACCCGCTGACGACTGAGGAGATGAGGTCCTTGCCAGCGCGGGCGGTGACCATGGTGTTGTGGGCGCCGGAGACCGCGGGACCGTGGTCAGCCGTCACTATGAGTACCAGCTCGAAGAACTTGGATGCCCATTCTGGGAGCTCCCGTTGGAACCTGGGAAAGTACATTTTGATAAAAAAAATAAATATAAAATTTAAAAAAAGTCGTGGTAGCCTAGTGGGTAAAGAACCAACCTCTCAAGTACGAGTGCGTGGGTTCGATTCCAGGTCAGGCAAGTACCAATGCAACTTTTCTAAGTTTGTATGTACTTTCTAATTATATCTTAGACACCATTAACTGTGTTTCGGATGGCACGTTAAACTGTAGGTCTCGGCTGTCATTGAACATCCTTGGCAGTCGTTGAGTCTTCCTAGCCGATTATCGGCTGTGGCGGCTGTTCTCATGTAATGAGATTAGCCAGCTGCGCAGGACATATTATAGTGCACGAGCATTTGCTTGGACACAGGTGCACTCACTATTCCTTCACTCTCATAGCGCGACGGGACCGGAGAGAGATCAGGCGTAGGACTAACATTTACGTGCTCTCCGGTGCACGGATGTAGCAATCAACATCTTCCAGGCTCCGGGCTGCTTTGTGAAAGTCTTCTAAAACCCATAAAGCGACTCGGGAATCGAACCCGAGACCTCGTGCTTAGCAGCCGCACTTGCGACACCTAGACCAACGAGGCAGTCTTTACGGGTAGTCAGAAGCCAGTAAGTCTGACACCAGTCTAACCAAGGAGTATTGGGTCGCCACACTCACCACAGCAGGCTGATGGTGCCGCCGACTCCTAGCTGTCTCTCCAACACCTGGCTGATGGGGACGCCGCAGTAGGACAGCTCGTTGCCTCGCTCGTCGCAGATCGTGCTGATGAAGGCTGCTGGCTTTCTGATGATGCCTAGTTTCTGGGGGAAAACTTGGTGGTTAGGCAAGTGTTTTTTAGGAATATATGTATTATGTATTAGATTGGCCGTACACATTCGGTTTCCGGATTCGAAAAAGAACATTTCGGTTTCCAAATCTGAATTCCTAATCCGGATACCAAATCTGTGTGGCCGGGCTTAAAAAAAAGTAGTGTTATTTTGCCTCACATACTCAACGTATAAGTTTTTTTCGGCAGATTAATTACAACTTATTTATATACGTTTTTATGTTTTGTATATAGTATTTTATTTTTAGTAAGTATTGTATATTTAGTAAAGTCGTTTTTAAAATTCCCCACACATTTTGTTTACATTATTATACTATACCTCTTTTTACATTCTTAGTCCACACTTTTATTTATTGTCTGCGTACCCCGAGCTAGAAAATATGTAAGGAGTATTTAATTCATCTTAGATATTTCACCTCATTAATTTCTTAGATACTGTCAATGTCAATTTGAAAAAACGTATGAGAACATAATGAAAAACTGTAAAATGTAATAATAAAAAGCTTTGAATGTTGTTTCATTTTTTGAAACGCTTTACCTGACTCCTTAATAATTTCTCCGTGAATAACTAGTGTTTTCGTAAACGACTGTACCCATAACAAAAAGCGATAAGAACACGTCATGCTCGGACGACGTCACTGTCACACGAATGAAAGTTGTATATTTACAAGCCGACGCACACATAGGGCCGCGCGCAAATCTGAGTTGAACTATCTATATTTAAATAGATATTTATTTATTTTTGATCCAATTAATTTCATTCTCATAAATAAAATATCAAAAATATTTGTCCACAGGTATCGGTAACAGGGTTTAAGCTACTAAAAAAGAAAACTCAAGAAACAAAAAGCCTCATCCTGATGCGGAAAGTTGTTCCCTTGGGCCTCGGGTGGAAGCAAGGTGTATGGCTCAGAGCTAGTAAGTTGATTGTAGTTGAGTTGACGGTAAAACACGGCAGATCACTTGAAATAGTTTATTTCTTAAGGTTACAAATAGTTATAAGTTGGCTGCCCACCGTGCCAATCGCGATGAGTGTAAAATGTCAACTAAGTTTAAATTGAATAATTATATTAAAGGAAATTGAGGTCGCATAGTCAGCAATCAAGTCATTGTACGGAAACCGTACACAAGGTAATAAAATAGGTACTTACTCTCGCCCAGTCGTAGTCCATGGGTACTTTGGGTGGGTCCACCTCTTCCTTGACAATGATCTTGCCTTCTTTCACCAACTTCTGGTAAACCTGAAGACAGAAAATAAATATGTAAGTAATAAGTAATTTTATCTAAACTTTTTCTTTGTTTGAACGGGCTCCGAAATTACTAGACTGATTAAAAAAAAACTGTCACTGTTGGAAAGTTACACTATCGTTGAGTGACATAGGCCGTATTTGATTCGGTTACGGAAAGGACAAGAGTGAAATCGCGAAAAACAGAGAAAAAGTCTAATTCGTGGATCAAAAAATTGTGACACGCAAAAGTACAATAAATACACAATTTTACTAAGTTCTGTGATTTCCAAAAAGCATTACATAACTTTAAAAACATTATTGGTCTTACTATAAAAACTTAAACATGCGTCAAACACTTGTCTAAAAAAAGTGTGGCTGCAAAATAGACCTTATTTCAACGTCATAATCATTTTTTTTTTTAGACAAGCGTTAAACTGACGTTTAAAAGTTTTTTTGTGGTAAGACGGTATAATTTTAATTTCGAAATTAAAAAACCAAACCAAAGGTAAAAGGTGTCCATTAACAATTTTTGATTTAACGATGCCAATGACGAGTCGTTCCATTCCTATCCAATTATTCCAAAATCATCCTCTCCCCACAAAAAAAAAAACATCTTCTGAAAACCAGAAGACCCTCCACCATAACTTCTGAAAACCAGAAGACACACTCACCTTGTTAACAGACACGCCGAGCGTATCGAAGGAGTCGGGCACCTCGGCGCCGTACGCTCTGAGCGCGGCGTTCTTGGCGACCGCCTTCTCCATCGCTGAGCCCGCCAGGGAACCCGCGTGACCGAACTGTACTTCTGATGTGAACATGTCTGTGGGACGGGAGAAGATATTTTGGAATTAAGGTTATGGGTACTTTCTTTTGTCAAGAGGCCTGTGCCCAGCAGTGGGGCCATAAAAAGGTAATGGTGATGATATCCCTAATAGAAAGCATTTTTTACTGTTTTATTATGTCATCATCATCATCATCATCAGCCTATCGCAGTCCACTGCTGGACATAGGCCTCTCCAAGTGCACGCCACTGAGATCGATATTCGGCTTCTCGCATCCAGCTCCTGCCAGCCGTCTTGCGCAAGTCATCACTCCACCGTGCCTGAGGACGTCCTACACTACGTTTGCCGAGGCGTTATTATATAAATTTTATTAAAGAGATTTTTGCTAATTTATTACGCTTTCACCGTTAAACTACTAAACCAATTCAGATGGATTTTGCATGCGATTGAGGTTAGTATACTTCTATCTGCCGTCATCTCACAAGTAACGTTATTTCAAACCGTATCGGCTTTCACACAACCCATCCATCGTATGATCGTCCTCTTCCACTATATCCTTTCACATTCACGCTCATCATCATCATCATCATCATCATCATCTCAGCCATAGGACGTCCACTGCTGAACATAGGCCTTTGATCCCACTTTGATCACCACAGATACCTGTTGGAAGCATCCAGCGTCTTCCGGCGACCTTTATAAGGTCGTCTGTCCACCTCGTTGGTGGACGTCCTACGCTGCGCTTGCTAATCCGTGGTCTCCACTTCAGCACTTTTCGGCCCCAACGGCCATCTGCTCTGCGAGCAATATGGCCTGCCCATTGCCACTTCAACTTGCTAATCCGCTCATCACCTTCCTCACAATCCTTATTCCTCCTCATCACATGCCTGCACCATAACAGCCCGTTTCCACATAGCTTTTTATGTACCGGGGCCACTTTCAAACTTTCTCTTGCATACTCATACCTCACTGTCGCAGTCGTGGTGGCCTAGTGGGTAAAGAACCTCTCAAGTATGAGGGCGCGGGTTCGATTCCAGGTCAGGCAAGTATCAATGCAACTTTTCTAAGTTTGTATGTACTTTCTAAGTATATCTTAGACACCAAAGACTGTGTTTCGGATGGCACGTTAAACTGTAGGTCCCGGCTGTCATTAAACATCCTTGACAGTCGTTACGGGTAGTCAGAAGCCAGTAAGTCTGACACCAGTCTAACCAAGGGGTATTGGGTTGCCCGGGTAACTGGGTTGAGGAGGTCAGATAGGCAGTCGCTTCTTGTAAAGCACTGGTACTCAGCTGAATCCGGTTAGACTGGAAGCCGACCCCAACATAGTTGGGAAAAGGCTCGGAGGATGATGATGACTCATACCTCACTGTCATTAATTTTCCCAAAGAAATAACATAAATAATTATAATTACTCACCAGAGCAGGTACCAATACACCAGGCCACTATCGGCTTCTTGATCTTGCCGTCCCTGATAGCTCTGCACACGTGGTACTCTTCAACGCCGCCGACTTCGCCCAGTAACACTAGCATCTTCACGTTGGGGTCCGCTTCGTATCTGTAGGGGGATAATAGGGGGATTAATTAGTAATTAGGCAGTTTTTGGGAAAGCTTTAATTTTAATAGTAGTGTGAAATACTGACGCTGAAGCTAAAATAGGTCAAATTAAGTTGCTCATGATTATTAATATGTTTTAGGTCTATATTTTAACAGTGGATATAAACGACGATTAAAAAACAGCTGTTCATTATAAATTGTATGTATTGTGTGTATGTATAGTTTGTTATAAATTGTATTTTCTATGGGCCTTAAGGCTACACACAGTGCCGGCAGCAGGGCCGCCGCCCAAGCCGCCGTGCACCTGGCGGCATACAAAGCCGCCGGCTTTACCGCACAAAGAAGCCGCTCGACCGACCAACCAAAAAAAACGATTTTGTGTCGCTTGTATTGCCGCGGCGGCATATCCGCTCGGCATGAAACCGGCGGCATATCCGCTCGGCATGAAACCAGCGGCATTGCCGCCAGCATGTGTGTAGTAGCCTTTAGATGCCTGATTCAAATTCATTAATTAATAAAATCTAAAGGCCCATTTTCACCAACAACATAAAAATTTGTTTTTGTCAAAACAACATTTTAATTCGAAGATTGATCGTGAAAAGCCATGTAAATCGTTTATCTTCGTGGTAAAAACGGACCTAGAAAACTATTATGTACGTTTAATACAGTTTTTCACAGTATTATGCATTTTATAAATATTTTAAAGAACCATAATTTTACAATACATACCTCAACAGATGATCAATAAACGTGGTCCCGGGGTATCTGTCGCCTCCAATAGCGACGCCTTCACAGACGCCGTCCGCGTCCTTAGATATAATGTTGTTCAACTCGTTACTCATGCCGCCTGAACGAGATACGTAGGCCACACTGTGGGGAGAAAGAATATAAGAATTATTTATGAATTCATGTTTTGTAGATACACGATAGAGAAAGAAAGGATAAGGAAATCTTTTGCAGCATACCTGTGAAAGGAAATTTGAATAAATGAAAGGAAAGGATTAATTATGATTGGTACTTGGAAGTTATTAAAATGCATGGATAATTAAAAAAAAATCTTTGTATTGATAAGTATAAGAATATAAATAATTAGAACAAAGTACTGAATGATTTTAAAAAAATACTAATTTGGTAGTTATTTTTTGTCACTGGCAAGAAAATGACTACGGAATAGATTTTTATGAAACTTAGCAGTAATGCAGGCCATTCATCAGAATAACATACTTAATGGCTATTTATTATCCGAGTGTATAGTTATCGGCACGGATATTAAGCCCTGACCTTCACCTGCGCAGAAGCGATTTATTGGTTTATTGCCTTATGTGTACAGTGCGCAAAGCGATCCCCACTCTTCCGCCGAGAGCTCAATATCCGTGCCGATAACTATAGTAAGAAGTTTTCAGAAAGCGGGTAAAAACGCCGCCGTAAGCTAGTCGAACTAATATACATAACACATATATACCTAACACATTAATATGTGGATGGTTGTTTCTTACTTCTTCACGCGAAAACGGCTGAACGAATTTTGATGAAACTTAACAATAACAAAGCACCTGGAACAGAGACAGCATCCTATCACGGTACGCAGTGAGGTTAGTTCCTCCCTCTGTGGATCCGTAGTATGCGCGCATGACGTTCTCATTCATTTTCTGAGTCCATCTCATGCTAAGATTTATGAGAAAGAGAAACAAATAATGGTCGCTGCACACAGCGGGCGCGGCGCGACGGGACGGGACGGCGACGCGACGCTGAGCAGTTGTAATGTACTAGATATTACGGACGACATCACACAGAGCCGTCCCGCTCGGCGCGACGCGACGCGACGATCTAGTACATTGCGTCACGTCGCCGTCCCGTCCCGCCGCGCCGCGCCCGCGCCGTGCAGAGACCATAAAGTATCTCGACTTAGCGCACGAGGTTGTCGCCATGTGGAGTGTCGACACGGCTGTTGTTGTGCCGATTGTCGTTACGGCCAATGGTTTAATAGCCAAGAGCCTCGACGAACACCTCAGGAGGCTCTCGTTGGGCGGCTGGATCAAGGGACTGATTCAGAAGGCAGTACTCCTTGATACGGCACGTATTGTGAGGAGGTTTCTGTCTCTGGGACCCTAACCACCGGTACCTTGGACCCTGTGCCCGATATCGGTGGCAACCTATTTTTTATATTTTTAAATGTTTTTTATTTTTATATTTAATATTTAAAAATGTAAATTATATGTTTGAAAATAAATAAATGACACAAAAACATAGCTTAAAAAATATAGGCGACTTTTTACCAGTTTATTATATAATTCTACATACCTGCCAGGTCTGTAGAGCTTGCTGTCGACAATATTGTCGATCATGCCGGCTGTGTTGCCGATCTTGAAGCAGCCCGGCTTGATACCGCCCACTGTGGCGGGGCCGATTATGTTCACCTGGATAGGAGTAAATTATAAATATTTAAGATATATTTAGGGTGGGTTGCAAATCTTTCTCTTATCGAGTGAGTTGCAGGTTTAATCACCTAACAACCCTTAGTTGATTTCAGTTTTGTCAAATTCACACACCATTTGACTACAACGACAACCGAACTATTTGAAGTTGTCAAATCGCCGATTTGAACAATGGGTGGCAAGTATATGGCTGGTTATGGTTTGGTTATCGTTATAGTAAAAAAAAACTGATAATCATGTCATTTTTTTACTCAAATACTTCTCGAAAAAATATTACATCTTGGATTATAGAGTTCTATTTGAACAAAATAAGAAAGACATCGAAAATTACTTTGAATATGAGAAAAAAAATATGAGATTAAGATACAACATAAAAAAAAAACATTCAATATTTGAATTTCCCGCTATCAGTCGAAACATTCTCAATAATAAACTTATTTAATTTATAAGTAAAGCTTTACATTTATATAAATAAAGCTGGCAATCCTTACTAATATTATAAATGCGAAAGTAACTCTGTCTGTCTGTCTGTCTTTTCTTCACGCCTAAACTACTGAACCGATTTGTGTGAAATTTGGTACAGACATAGTTTGAAAGTTGAGAAAGGACATAGGATAGTTTTTATTACAAAAAAAAATTAAAATAAAATTATTCCGGACATATAGCGCCATCTATTGGTCAAATCAAAAATCTGCTGGTAGTCACTATTCCACGCGAACGAAGTTGCGGGCAAAAGCTAGTATTAAATAAATATCAATATATATACTCTATGGCCAAGAATAAATTAAAAAAAAAAACAATATATACTCACGCCTCTAGTATCAGCCAATTTGATGATCTTTCTGGTCATGTTCTCCGGGATACCCTCGGCGATGATCACGATTGTGTTGATCTGAGGATGCTGCATCGCCTGGACCACAAAGAATACAGTTTAATTAATATTATAAAGAAAAAGTGTAAGTATTTTGTGTTCACAGTAAAATCCTTCAACTTATATGATAAATGCGAAAATGCTATAGCACTTTCTGTCTGTACATCTGACGTTATTTTATGATAAAATTTCTGAACCGATCTAAATGAAATTTCGTGCACGGATAATCACGAGTGCGGGTGCGGGAAGTATTCTCCTCGGGATGCGGGTAGCACATAATTAAAAATAGTTCATACTAACATTATACAGCCAATATTTGGATGATTGTAGAAAGAAAGACAGAGAGTAATAGAATGTTTCTGAACATGTACATTTTTTAAAAAGAGTGTCTATGGAGTTTCTTGCCGGCTCTTGTCCGTGAGACCCACTTTTTGGAACCGTGCAAATAGTGTGACGTTTCATAGAAGCCTGAAAAGGCCTATTTGAAATAAAAGTATTTGACTTTGACTTTGATTGAAAACTCGGGAATTGCTGAACCGATTTGAAATATTCCAGTGTCAGATAGCCCATTTAACCAGGATGGGTTCAAGCTAATTTTAACACACTTTTTCATCCGAACAGTATCCCCGGGTGATAGGGACCATATTTTATTCGGATACAGAAAGTAGCTCCCTGGTAGACGCAGGTGAAACTACGAGAAACAGTTTTTTTTTTTATAAATCATCAAATGATCCTGCTGTGGGTTAGCAGCGGTGAGGGAGTGTCAGACTCTTACTGACTAAACACCGTCGTGTTCCGTCGTAGGCCTTTTATGTACCAGGGCCGCGGTAACTCTTTCGAACAATCCCGCAGCCCCGGCAGACCTTGGCCCTGCTGGGCTGGGGGACGAGAATCAACTCCATTAGTATAATTTAGTATATAGTTTACCTGCATAGTACTGTCGTAAGCAGACCGTAGTGACGCGAAGTTCACGAGCACGGTAGCCTCTTGGTGTTTGCGCATCGCCACGTCCATGTCAGAGAACACTGACAAACAAAATAATATTAGTTAGTAACGGTTTAAATAAAGATTAATTGAGAACTTCCTTCTCTTTTTGAAATTGGTTAAAATACAGTGGAATTGGGAAATTTCTCCTCTATGGAAAGTCGGTTAAAAATATTGTTGAATTGCGGTTCTATTTTCTTTTTTTTAAGTAAAAAAATTAGGTCCTCTAAAGGCGTAATGACAGGATTCAAAAATAGTGATTCTAATTAGTCCGTCTTTTATATTATCAAAAAATATTGGACACATATTTATTTACTCAGATATAACGCAACAAACCCGCATTGAGCAAGCGTGGTGATTAATGCTCAATCTTTCTCCGTGTAAGAGAAGGCCTGAGCCCAGCAGTGGGACGATAAAAAGGCTGTAACAGTAATGCAACAAAGATTGAGAGTGGGGGTTCGTGACGTCACGGTTACGTAAAATATGTACCCAAAAGTGATGTAACACAAAATTCAATGATGTTGTACCTTGTTATAATTTTTTTGTGAGAGAAAAGAAAAAATATGTGTTCATTACTTGAAGGTTACCTAAAAGACGGACTAATTACTTTTTTTCCTTCACCATGTCTTTAAAAGACTATGAAAATTCAAGTAATATAGATGATTTATCTCAGGAAAGCGGGTGATCTATACATGTGTGTGTATTTTTGGTAACTAACCTGGTATAAACACCTCCTTGTTGCCGAAATAGTACTTCTGCTTATGATCAGCCGTGAAGGGGTACACGATGGCCACCACAGACGGCTCCGCGCGACGGCATATGTAGTCGAAGTCTAACATGCCCTGTGGAGAAGAAATACGAGTAAATAAATGGCTGGTTGCTTATCGGCCGAGACGGCTGATTGTCAGCCAAGGCGGCTGATCGTCAGCCGATATTGTTTTTCAATGTAGACTCTGCCTATATAGTTGTCCATACCTGTATGGCCCGGTTCTGCATGCCCCATATGATCGCCTTGGTGCGGTCAGAGAACAGTGACATGACAGTCGTCACACTCTGACCGAGGTCTTGTCTCGTCGGAGCTTGAGAGCATACGAGGTCTAGCAGTTTGTGGGTCAATTCTGGGATGTCCAGCTTGGGTTTTGGCTGTGGGAGAAAGAAATATGACATTTTAGTAACATAAAAAATAATTTATAATGGCGTCCTGGCCGATCATCAGCCAGGACTGCCGTGGCGATCAGCCAGTTGCGTAGGACATATTATAGTACCAATGCAAGTATTCTGAGTACATAAAATGTTTTTTTAATATTATACCTACTTTAAATCAAAGTAATTTTTCTTCTACTTCGAATGTTCTTCCGTAATGCGATGAATTTTATAATATAAAGTAGAATTTCTTATAAGTTTCAGTGAACATAGGTATAATATCTATATATATAAAAGAAAGTCGTGTTAGTTACTCACTTATAACTCAAGAAAGGCTGAACCGATTTAGCTGAAAACTGGCAGGGAGGTAGTTTAGAGCCAGGATAAGGACATAGGATAGTTTTTATTACAAAGAATAAAAATAAAAAACACAATTTATTCCGGACATACAGCGCCATCTATTGTTCAAACCAAAAATCTGCCGGATGCCACTATTCCAGGCGAACGAAGTCGCGGGCAAAAGCTAGTATATAATAAAAAGTTCATATATGTTTGTGCGCGATCATCACATCACACGTTGGGCCGAACCAATTTAATGCGGTTTTCAGCATAGTATTTGTCGGATTTAGGAGAAGGTTTTAGGCATAAGTATTGTTGAAATCAGTTAAAATTTTTACTTTTGAATTTCATCTTAAAGACTTAACATAAGATGATATTACTCACCGCAGCCTGAGGCTTAGGCAGTTGTTTGGGCGCGTAGTCCAACTGATGCTCCTTGGGTATGGGCGACTGGCCTAGGGCTAGGCCCACTATGGCCGTCATGTTGGACTCGGGCCCGAACACGTAGAGAGGGATGCGGAGACGGTGGCCTACTTCGCGCATTTGTCTGTGGAGGAAGGAAAATATTTGTTTATTTATGAAGATTATTTATATAGTCTGAAATCACCAACCCGCATTGAGCAAGCGTGGTGATTAATGCTCAATCCTTCTCCGTGTGAGAGGAGGCCGCAGCCCAGCAGTGGGACGATAAAAAGGCTGTAACTGTAACTGTATTTTCCGAACTATATGTACGTCCAATTAAGGGGCCAATTTTCATATCACTAGATAACTTTCATCTGAAGAATATGTTTAACGTTTTGACAGCTTTTGTATAGAAACTATAATTACGTCAGACTGCCTGTATTGTATTTTTTCCGCAGATAGAAGTAACTGATTAGACAATCGGGATTGAATAAAATATTTTTCAGCATAAATTAAAATCTTAAATACTCGAAGCAAAGATTTTATTTATGTTCCTTAAAACGATTGGTTGCGAATGTAACCTCGGACAAGATGTAGGTTTCTAGAATATCTAAATTCGAGCTTCATAGTAAAAAAAAATAATTGTGAAAATAAACAAAAGATTGTCAAGACGAAGACTAGGTACTTTCAGCCGTCTAAATTTTGGCACCTGAAAAATTCATCACACTGACGGCGTCATCTATCGCAATTAGACGGCTGAAAGTAGTCACACAGTACTGACCTGAGTCCCTCCTGGTAGTTAGGTCCTCCTCTCCTCACGAAGATGGTGATGTTGTACTGTATGAGCGCGTCCTTGTAGGTCTCTATGGCGGTGATGATGCCGCGGAAAGTGTCGGCTACGTTTGTAAAATTGGCGATGCCTCCTCCGATGATCAGCACCTGGAAATAAAATATAAAAAATAATTTATTTAAAGTAGGCTGCACATTTTGAAGGTCAAATTTACAAAATACAGCCCCCAAAAACGCCCGTCCTTCACCACTTCCTATGTGTTTTTGCTGGGAAGAAGAAGTGGTGGTACAAACTCCCCAGCAAATAGGTTTATGACCCCAAAAAATGCTGTCGAAATTAGGTCATCTGTTCGCGCGAAAATACACATGTAAAAAAGCTCGTAAAAATGGTATGTGTTTCTCATATTTTTGGTTCAAAATACATACTATCTTCGAAATTCCAAATACTGCATTGAAATTGGACTGAAAAGTGCTATTCTGCAGCCAAGTTTGAATATACGATTTTTTATTTTGATTGACTTTTTGGGGGTCAAAACTTACAAACGGCTGATCCATTTTCTTCACCAACAAATCTTTTTACCTTGCCGTTATGATGTTTCTCCTTGCACATGAGGCTGAAGATGGTCTTGACGTTTTGATGCAGTTATGGCATAATGGAGCTAGTATTTTGAGCCAAAAATATGGGCAATACATACCATTGTTTTACATATTTTTTTCGCACTTTTTGGGGGTCATAAACCTACTTTTTTGGGGATCCTAAACCCACTTTTCAGGGGGTCATAAAACCTACTTTCTGGGGGCTCATAAATCTACTTTTTGAGGGGTCATAAACCTACTTTTTTGGGGGTCATAAACCTACTTTTGGGGGTCATTATCCTACTTTTTGTGGGGTCATAAACCTACTTTTTTGGGTGTCATAAACCTAATTTTTTTGGGGTCATAAACTTACTTTTTGGGGGTCTTGAACCTACTTTTTGGGTGTCAAAAATTTTTATTTTCTAAATTTAACCTACCTTGCCATTAGGATGTTTCTCTCTGCACATGAGGCTGAAGATGGTCTTGGCGTAGTCGGCGGTCTGGCTCTCGGTGGGGGCGCCGGAGTACTCGCCGTAGTTGGCGAGCTCGGCAGCTCCGCCTAACTCGCAGATGGTGTCGGTGTACACCACCGAGGCGCCGCCCCCGGCCACCATCGTCCAGATGCGACCAGATTTGTTTAGTACTGTCAACTGGGAGAGGAATGTTAAATTAGTATGATGGTAAAATTATGTTGTTAAAAAATGTCATATGTCAATTTTAAATTATTGATTTAGACACTTTGTAGTGTCTCCCGCGGATTAAATAAGATATAGCCTACTAGCTTTTGCCCGCGACTTCGTTCGCGTGGAATAGTGACTTCCGGCAGATTTTTGGTTTGACCAATAGATGGCGCTATATGTCCGGATTAAAGGACCATGCCCATCTGTGCCCCAGTAACGCCCAGAGAAAGTATATCACAAGATAGTCCTAATAAATAAAAACTAGAATTATGATGATAATTTGAAGTCTTAAAAAGCACCGGTTAAAAAATAGAAAAAATAAGACATTCTTGTTGACATTGCAGTACATTACATTGTTTCAATCATGCTTTATATAATACGGTCTGGAATCTCGTCCTTTGGCCCGTGTATATATTCATTTAATGTATATATATATTTTCAAATAACTGACATGTTTATCTGATAACATACAATTAAGTCATGAATTCATGATGATCATGAAGTTCCTAGTGAAAAACTAATAGCAATGCTGCTACGAACGTGTCAACGATAAAATGTGTAAAAAACCAGTAGGAAGTTATCATGTTTAATGTCCAATATCTTTTGAATCGGTGTTTTATATAATTTTAAATCTAGATATCTTACAAATATGCTATAAAGCTATCATATGACATAGAACTGGAATTTGGGCATTGCATGGCGTTGCTGACTTTTGGCTCCATACTAATATGGGCATGGTCCTTTATTATTTTTATATTTTTTGTAATAAAAACTATCCTATATCCTTTCTCAAGTTCCATACTATGTCTGTACCAAATTTCACACAAATCGGTTCAATAGTTTAGGCGTGAAGAAAAGACAGACAGACAGACAGACGGACGGGCAGAAAGACAGACAGACAGAGTTACTTTCACATTTATAATATTAGTTAGGATGTTACTAAGGGATAGTCTAGCTTTCCAACATTTAAAAAAAAATTGATCGGTTCAGTAGTTTTCGAGCCTTTACAGGGTGCAAACATACAAGCAAAAAAGGTTCTTCTTTACTTTATTCGTGTAGATTATAAAGAGGGTATTATTGTTTATTTGTAAATAATAATTAATCTGTGTGAAAATCATTTCACTGCTGTGAAGCTATTCTACTCCCAAATAACATACAGTTACTGAAAATACTTCCCTTAGAAAGCAGATCAAACCGCGGGAAACAGCTAGTTAATTTTAAAATGATTAAGTATAGTCGGCCAAGAAAGTGGTCAACTAATTTTGTTTTGACAAAATCATCTCTTACATGCATTTTTTTATTTTTTTCAGTATATACTTTCAAATATCTAACATACCTTAAGACTAGCCCCACTCTTAGCATCCAAGTCAGCAATATGAGCTTCCTCAGGGTAAGCATCCCTTCCAAAAGGTGGGGGGAAGGTGACCTCCCCCCAGTTCTTGGCGCAGATGAAGTCAGCTGTCTGGTCGAGCTTGGCGGCCAAGTCGAGAAGGTATATGCGCTCGTTCGTCACTACTATCGGGTTTATTTCCATGTAGGTAAAGTATAGGTCTACGTAGACCCGGTAGAGAGCTAGTATGAATGTTGTTAGCAATCTGTGGGCAGAAAGAAAAAAAAAAGGATAAGTCACTACATAGTAAAAAAACAAAGTCGCTTTTTCTGTCCCTATGTCCCTTTGTACGCTTGTTGTTGTTACAGCCTTTTTTATCGTCCCACTGCTGGGCTGCGGCCTCCTCTCACACGGAGAAGGATTGAGCGTTAATCACCACGCTTGCTCAATGCGGGTTGCTGATTTCAGACTACATAGTCCAGGTTTCCTCAAGATGTTTTCCTTCACCTTTTTATCAGCCATTGGTGTCCAAGATATACTGAGTACGCTTAAATCTTCAAAACTACGCAACCGATTTACATGCGGTTTTTTTAATAGATAGAGTGATTAAAGAGGAAGGTTTATATGTATAGTAACATACATTAAATAGTGGGGAAACACTGTTATACCAGGCGAAGCCGGGGCGGATCGCTAGTATTTAATAAGAATTAGTTAATATGGATTAAATGAGTGAGTTTTTTTTACAGAATTAAAGTGAAGAACAACGTAAAATTATTGAATTTGTTTACAAATAATATTAAAATTCATTAAATTGAATTTGCATTCAAAATATTTCAAACTTATAATATAAATAGGGTTGTTTCCAATTTTCGAAAATCTATTTAAATAGCTTCTAAATAATTTAAAGATCACCCCTCCTATAATTTTGCGTCTTAAATCTCTTTACTTTTTATGTATTCGATTTTTTTCTATTTTTCTTAAAACATTGCCCAGAAAACGCTCGATCACGTGACTGTGACGTCATATTGTACTATGTGTTCCTTTACACTTTAACGCACATCTAAAGAGAAGAAACTAATTAGAAAGAACTCATTGATTTTTAAATTTTAATAACGTATTCTTATATTATAGATGCAAAAACAAATGTTTTAAACATTTAAATTATTTTTAAGAAAATACCTGTAATGTTTTGAGTTGTGTACGCGGTAAAATAAAACTGTGCAAAGGAACGTAAAGTTTGTGTTTGTTATTGAGGTTATATTTGTGTCATCTTGGTTATCAGCAAAGAATTGAGCGACAATAGAACTATCAGCTTTCATAAATCCTTTCTCCATAATTCTTTCCTAACTTTCTTTCGCTCAAATACAAATAAAAACTGAAGAAAACAACACATCAATTCTCAGGTTATACCTGTCATAGACTGTCACTGTCAAATACTTGTCATTGTCAATGTAAAGTGACGACATCGGACTCGATTCGCCGTTTTCAAGGGCGTGACGTAATAAACGATAAATTGAAAATTCATAAATTATTTAAAAATTATGTGGTCAGTTATAAATAATATAATATAGCTTATCGTGTTTCTAGTTTTGTGAACTTTCGGTGCATATACCTATTTTTAATTGACTGAATACTAGGAAACGACCCTATTGCATAAATCATATCTAAAACCTACGTCAATTGATTATAAAAAAAAAATATTTCAAAGAAAAAAAAAATAATCAATAAATTACAGACATGGCGTTATTTATTTATAATATACATATTTCTTGTGTATATTATATATATTCAATAAATATGTAATAGACTTTATTGACAAACATATGTAAGAAAAAGTCTAGAAACATTTATTTTACCTTTTCATTGCAGATGATTTAATGTTTTTGAGCAGCACTCTCTCAATATCTTCACCGGTTGGGAAGGTATCTACTGGCACCTGGAAAAGACGACACAAAATTAGAATTATTATCAAAAAATCATCATCATCATCTCAGCCATAGGACGTCCACTGCTGAACATAGGCCTCCCCCTTAGATCTCCACAGATACCTGTTGGAGGCGACCTGCATCCAGCGTCTTCCGGCGAACAAAAAATAATATTATACTTTAATATTACTTTTTCGTCTCATAAAGAGTCTTTAAATATGTCTAAGAAACTCATTCTTGAAGTCGTTATTTTCTAAACAGGGCTGTTTTGTAACAATATTTTAAATTATTATTTTTCAGTACATATCTGAAATTCTTTTTTTTTTTCTCTTTCTCTTACATTTTGTTCATAAGCCATCAATGTAATAAATAATTTATCATCACACTAATATAAATAAAAAAAATACAAATGTTTATACGTGTTTGTTTCCTGATTAAACGATTACATCTTCACAAATAAAAAGTCTTTATAGATAGTTCAACTCAGATTTGCGCGCGGCCCTATGTGTGCGTCGGCTTGTAAATATACAACTTTCATTCGTGTGACAGTGACGTCGTCCGAGCATGACATGTTCTTATCATTTTTTCTTATGGGTACAGTCGTTTACGAAAATACTAGTTATTCACGGAGAAATTATTAAGGAGTCAGATAAAGCATTTCAAAAAATAAAACAACATTCAAAGCTTTTTATTATTAAATATAGTTTTTCATTATTTACTTTCAAATTGACATTGACAGTATCTAACAATTAAATACTCCTTAAGTCCATTTTTTCTAGCTCGGGGTACGCGGACAATAAATAAAAGTGTGGACTAAGAATGTAAAAAGAGGTATAATCTAGTATAATAATGTAAACAAAATGTGTGGGGAATTTTAAAAAGTTATATTGCTTCGCATAATGTCGACCAAAATAATGAAACTCATAAATGAACGTTTAAGTCAAAATGATGAAGGGATGTGGCGTAATACTTGTCGACATGTACAAAAGAAAAAAGAAGAATACTATAGACATTTTGACATGGAGTCAGAATTTATAATTCACCTTGGAGAGTAGCGAATCCGAAATTCATCATTTGATTTTTCAAATAGCGATTCATAATCATTATAAATAAATAAACATTAAATTACGTAATAACTGTTTTTCTTTAAACACCCGTTTACAACCCCTAAATAACTGTATTGTACCCGACTGTACCTCTTGTCACGCACACAAAGTTACTGTATATGTACAAGGGTTACCCACACATAAGGCCGCGCGCACGACTGAGTTGAACTTACTATAAATACTCCTAGCTGACCGCGGCTACCAAACAGAGGGGTGACTCACCTCAAGCCTGAGAGCGAGCGCGTCGACATCGCCGACGTCCACTCCTCCCTGATGGTGGAACAGGATCGTGTCCGATCGCCGTCCAGACATTATGTTCAGGTACATCTCCTCGCTCTGGAAGACAGAAACAATTCACATTAATAAAAAAAAAACAATTCATATAACGTCAGTAGTGGTGGCCCAATGGGCATACCTCTCAAGTATGAGTTTGAGGGTTCGATTAGAGGTCTAATTTTGTATGTACTTTCTAATTATATCTTGAACACCAAAGACTGTGTTTCGGTGGGCACGTTAAACTGTAGGTCCCGGCTGTCATTGAGCATCCTTGGCAGTCGTTACGGGTAGTCAGAAGACAGTTAGTCTGACACCAGTCTTACCAAGGGGTACTGGGTTGCTCGGGTAACTGGGTTGAGGAGGTCAGATCCAGTCTAACCAAGGGGTACTGGGTTGCCCGGGTAACTGGGTTGAGGAGGTCAGATAGGAAGTCGCTCCTTGTAAAACACTGGTACTCAGCTGCAACCGGTTAGACTGGAAGCCGACCCCAACATAGTTGGTAAAAGAATCGGGAGATGGCTAATCTCCTTACATGAGAACAGCCGCCGTAGCCGATAAATCGGCTAGGAGGACATCATCATCATCATGCAGGAGTACTCACAGCATCGTGCTTGACGAAAGGCTCGACGATGAAGTGGCGCAACTTCCCCGTGGCGGCGCCGACTTGCTGTTCCTTGCCGACGTGCTCGCTCAGCCATCTCCTCACTTCGGCTGCGGTCTTGTTGACTCCTACTAGGCCGAGCTTGCCGCGACGCTTGATCAGCTGGTCGGGTTTGACAACTAGTTGCTGGGGAAGAAAGGGGGAGTTGTAAATAAGCTGTAAGTAATATTATAGAGAGGTAGTTTGTGAGTTTGTAGGGGGTGATCTCTGGGTCTTCCGAACTCATTATAGAGAAGTAGTTTGTGAGTTTGTAAGGGGTGATCTCTGTGTCTTCCGAACTCATTATGGACAAGTAGTTTGTGAGTTTGTAGGGGGTGATCTCTGTGTCTTCCGAACTAATTATAGAGAAGTAGTTTGTGAGTTTGAAGGGGGTGATCTCTGGGTCTTCAAAACTCATTATAGAGAGGTAGTTTGTGAGTTTGTAGGGGAGATTTCTGTGTCTTCCGAACTGATTTAGGAAGCTATGTTATTTGTGAATGTCATGTCTTGGTCAATGAAATCATGGTAAGCAGCTAGCTACAACATTTTTTTGAGCTCTAGCTGCTAGCTGATGTTGTGAACTTGACTTTCAGAAGAGTTGATTTTGAGGTATTTGCATATTTTTTTGTTGTCGCAACATTTTAAATAAATGTGAGAAAACAGTAATTATGTTTTAGCTAATTTATTCACCAAAATTACCTTCAGGCTGTTAATTGAACTTTTGACCTTTTTGGAGACTAAAAATTCTACTTTTTATAAATGATAATAAAAATATAAATAATTTTACATACATGCATAAATCCTACTTATATTATAAACTAGCTTCTGCCAGCGGTTTCACCCGATCCCGTGGGAACTACTTCCCGTACCGGGATAAAAAGTAGCCTATAGCCTTCCTCGATAAATGGGCTATCTAACACTGACATAAATTTTCAAATCGGACCAGTAGTTCCTGAGATTAGCGCGTTCAAACAAACAAACAAACAAACTCTTCAGCTTTATAATATTAGTATAGATGTGAAAGTTTGTGAGAATGTATGGATGTATGTTTGTTATTCAATCACGCAAAAACGGCTGGACCGATTTGATTGAAATTTGGTATGTAGATAGATGATACCCTGGATTAACACATAGGCTACTTTTTATCAACACACCACGCGGGCGAAGCCGCTGGCGGAAGCTAGTAATACATAAATGTATTTTCGCTTTATCTAACACAATTTTTTAACAGATCTGATAGCATCACACACATACACGCTTGATGAACATAATCTGTATTGTTATTAGGTACTACATATGCCACGAACATATCTGGTACTAAATCCCCTTACCTCCTTGGCGAGCCATGGGTTCTTGCCGAGCTCGTCCTCCCAGACGGTGCCCTGTTCGAAGGTGGCGAAGCGGCACGGCACCAGCGCTGTGCCAGGAGCTATGTGCCTGTAAGCAGTACATTATTGGAATTAATATAGCTCCTGTGGGCGCGTTCGATGCTGGGTCAGGTACCAAAGTTTGCACATCCAAGTTTTACATATATACATTTAACTTCGGAATTCAATAATCTATCTACGGTTTTGCTTATGAGGATAGGAAATTGATCGTTACTTGTATGGGGACCAAATCTCCAGAATCTATCTCCAGTTAGCAAACAGCAGATTTGACTAATCTATACTAATATTATAAAGAGGAAAACTTTGTTTGTTTGGTTGTAATGGATAAACTCAAAAACTACTGGACCGATTTTAAATATTCTTTCACCATTAGAAAGCTATATTATCTGCGAGTAACATAGGCTATATTTTATCCCGGTGCGGGCAGTAGCTCCCACGGGATGCGGGTAAAACCGCGGGAAAACGGCTAGTGAGTGAATAAAGATGTAGGAAAACATATTGAGTAAACCTGAACTTTGAAGTCCGTAATCGTCAATCTTTTGGAAGACATTGTAGGTACTATAAAACTTATTTCCCGGCGTGGGTGAAATGGGACGGAGGGAGTATCAGACTTTTACTGACTAAAACCTACTTTGAAGTTGAACAATCTAACAGCGAAGTTTGTGGTAACACTTACCTATTAATGAGGTCCTTGCCGGTCGCCTCGTATATAGCTTTAGACGACATGTTTGTTTGTGTGTGTGTTCAGCTGTCAATGTGTCGGTGCGGCCCACGTCATATGGATGACAAGTTTAGCTGTGGACAAGAGAAAAGGACCAATTAATTTCATATTAAAAAACAAGTTTTTGAGCGAGAAATGAGGAGTAAAGGTAGGCTTTAGAAGCTGTCTGTAGTCGCCCTCAGATATCGACCGATTTCATACATCCTCCGAGCCTTTTTCCCAAACTATGTTGGGGTCGGCTTCCAGTCTAACCGGATTCAGCTGAGTACCAGTGCTTTACAAGAAGCGACTGCCTATCTGACCTCCTCAACCCAGTTACCCGGGCAACCCGATACTCCTTGGTTAGACTGGTGTCAGACTTACTGGCTTCTGACTACCCGTAACGACTACCAAGGATGTTCAATGACAGCCGGGACCTACAGTTTAACGTGCCATCCGAAACACAGTCAATGGTGTCTAAGATATACTTAGAAAGTACATACAAACTTAGAAAAGTTGCATTGGTACTTGCCTGACCTGGAATCGAACCCGCGCCCTCATACTCGAGAGGTTGGTTCTTTGCCCACTAGGCCACCACGACCGATTTCATACAATCGGGGCAAATGTGTTCGGAAGTTGCAGACGGCAGCCAGCTTCCAAAACGCGTCTTTAGAGAGCCCGTGTTGAAAAACAGACTAAACTAGGTAACAAATATTAATGAAAAGTGCTCCTATGAATGTTATGTGGTCACCGTAAAATCGCTATTCCGTTCTAAAAATAGAACCATTAAATCAAGTCAGGCTGTTAGGTATACCTTCCAAAAAGTACCTTTTATATGTAACTAGATTCTGTGAGCGGTCTTACCCACGTGCCGAAGACACAACTTCCCGCAATCGGGTAAAAAGTAGCCTATGGCCTTTCTCAGGCTCTAAGTACACAGATGACCTTTCATACAAATCGGTTCAGTAATTTTGCGCGAAAGCGCGTCATACAGTCAAATTACTTTCGCATTTATAATATTAAATAGGGAAGCAAGCTAAGGAGTTTCTGAGAAAACATCTGAAGGACACATATTAACATTGTCATAGCCAACAATATGACAAAATGTAGGATAAGCGACGAGCCAGTATTGACTAGTTATTCTAACAATACTGTGATTGATTGTTTAAACTAGGTTCTAAGACAATAGAAAAGCGTAGTGATAACCCCATCCTATTTCATCAGAATGTAAACCGTTTTTCTGGCAAAATATTAGACATTGAACTTTTAACTGATAAGTTTTCCATAGATATATTATGTCTTTGTGAGACATGGCTCAAGCCTGAGAAAATGTTATTTAATATTAATAATTTCAAGGTTGCTAGTGTATTTAATAGGGTAACAGCAGAGGGTGGGGGTACATTGATATTGTGTAAAAATAACTTAAAATTTAAGGATAGAAGCGACATCACTTCGAGCTCTGTTAATCGCCTGTGCGAGGTAGCATGTGCAGAAATAGGAAGTCATTTATTCTTATGTGTATATAGACCACCAGCAAGTAACTTTTCATTATTTATTACAAATATGGAGGAAATACTTAGGAAGATTTTTAAGTCAAATAAACTAGTTTTCATTTGCGGTGACTTTAACATAGATATATCTTCTGAATCTTCTGATAAATATCAACTGTTATCTCTATTCCAATCTTTTAATTTAAAACATTTGTTTAATGAACCCACTAGAATTACACAATCCACAAGTTCATGTTTAGACAATATTTTTACAAATTGTGTGGTTCAGCATTGTTCCATTATTGCTGGTGTGAGATCGGATCACTTGGGGCAGCTTGTTAGCTTTCCTGGTAATAAAAACACTCCGTCAAGCATAGTAATTAAATACAGACAATTAACAGACAGAACCTTAGAAACCTTTAAAAATAATATTGTCAATAAATTATGCAGTAGTTTTAAATCAGAGGACCCGAATACAAAATTTAATAAGTTATTTAACACACTTTGTCTAGAATTTAATAAATCATGTCCTATTAAGAAACTAAAAATCGACAATAAATTAAAATTCAACGAATGGTGTACAAAAGGGATTAGGATAAGCAGAGATGTATTGTATAATCTGTATCGAGAAAAATCAATGACATCTGATAAATCTTTTCATGATCATGTACGGAACTACTCTAAGGTATTCAAAAGTGTATGTATTCTTGCAAAGTCTAAATCAATTAGTGACAGAATAACTAAATCGGATAATAAAATAAAAACCGTTTGGAAAATAATAAATGCGGAAACGGGTCAAATTAAAGTCCGGGATACTGAAGTATCGTTAACGATTAATGATGCAACTGTGTCGGATAATGTGCAGGTTGCTAACGCGTTTGACAATTTTTTCTCTAATGTACCAGTAGAGGTTACTAAATCACTTAACTCGTCCTCTACACTTGCAGAGTCATTACTAAAACAAAATTTTACTAAAGAAGTACCGGATTTTGGATTCCATTACATAACTTTTAATACAGTAAAAAAAGCTTTCAAAAACCTAAATTTAAAAAAAACTGAAGACTTATGGGGCATCTCTGTTAAAGCCCTGAGCTCCGTGATTGACAATATTGCACCAACACTCAGTCAAATCTTTAACTCATGTATAGATGAAGGCACCTTTCCTGATTTGATGAAACACAGTAAGGTCATTCCAATATTTAAGTCAGGTTGTAAGAAAAACCCGTCAAACTACAGACCCATTTCTATTCTCCCGGCTCTAAGTAAAATATTCGAAAGGATCATGCTTGATCAGATGTTAAACCATTTCAACTTAAACGATATACTGCACGACCGTCAATTCGGCTTTACAAAGGGTAGGTCCACTACGGACGCAAGTGCGCGGTTAGTCACTCAAATTTTGGAAGCGTGGGAGAGTTCGCAGGATGCCGTCGGTATATTCTGTGATCTTTCCAAGGCGTTTGATTGTGTGGACCACGATACACTCATTTCTAAGCTGAGACACTACGGCATTCGTGGAAAATCTCTTGAACTTGTCCGGTCTTATTTATCCAACAGACAGCAAAAAGTGGATGTCTGCGGCTCAACATCTTCGGGGACAGTTGTAAAAATGGGCGTGCCTCAAGGCTCTATACTGGGTCCATTTCTGTTCCTAGCTTATATAAATGACCTTCCACTTGTGTTGTCTGATATTTCGGATGTTATTTTGTTTGCGGATGACACTTCCCTTGTTTTTAAAGTTAAGCGTAAGAACCCCAATGTTAGTCACATTAATGAAAGCCTAGAAATTCTCTCCAAATGGTTCGCAGCCAACAATTTATTATTAAACGCTTCCAAGACTAAATGTCTTAAGTTCTGTTTGCCTAACGTCACTGCGGTTGAAACAAATATAATGCTCGATAAGAGCAAATTAGAGTTAATTAACAGTACAGTATTTCTGGGCATTACCATTGACAGTAAATTGCAATGGGGTCCCCATATATCCTCCCTATCAGGGCGACTTGGTTCTGCTGCTTTTGCAGTCAGAAAAATCAGACAACTGACCGATATAGCTACGGCCAGGCTTGTATACTTCGCCTATTTCCATTGCGTGATGTCATATGGCATTTTGCTGTGGGGGGCAGCGGCTGATGTCCAATCAATTTTTGTTTTGCAAAAAAGGGCGATCCGAGCGATCTATGGCATGGGCTCTCGCGAATCTCTAAGAGAATTCTTTAAGGAAATTAATATACTTACATTACCTTCCTTGTATATTTTTGAAAATATTATGTTTGTTCGCAAAAACATCCATAAATTCACAGTTAGAAGTGACATTCACCAGATAAATACACGTAACAAACATAAATTAGTGGTTCCCAAGTTTAGGCTAACAAAAACAAATAAGTCGTTCTTAGGGAATTGTGTACGTTTTTATAACAAGCTACCTAAATGTATCCTTGATCTCACTGATAAAAAGTTTAAGTATGTAGTTAAAAACATTCTGATTAAAAAGGCGTATTATAAAATTCAGGATTACATTAATGACAGTGATGCCTGGCGTTAAATTAATATTGTTTTTTCTTTTTCTCTGCACATGTGGCTTCCCCGGCGACCACGGGCACGGGAGTGCCTCCGCCCAGACCAGTCAAGCCCAAGCCAGCAAGACCCCAAATTGCATTATATAAGAACTTGGTTACCCAATATATGTTTTTTTTCTTTGAATTGTATAAATTATTTTTCCAGTAACGATTGCACTAACATTATTTTGTATAATTTATTTGTTGAGTCGTCCCACTCGCTTCAACCGCGTCCACGACAAGTGGGGACGACTGTGACGTCGTGGTGCAACGGCTCGCCGCGTATGCGCCGAGTCCAGAGGTCAAAGCTTGCTTATGCGCACCGGCCGCGCGCACGCGTCCTTTACTTTAATTTCTTATTTACTTAATTATTGTTCTTTAAAGTCATTATACGTATTTACATATTATACAGTCCACTAGTATTATTTACTCCACCTGCTGAGCTATCGTTGCAACATATGGTCCTTCTCCCAAGAAAAATTGAACTGGACAAAGAAGACAAAGGACTTTGGAGGACATTCGACCACGTCACCGAGTGACTCAGTGATTATTATCGAGTTTCTTCGCTGTGAACATTGTTACGTCGTGATATATCGGCACGGCTTGAGACTTTTCGGCCGTCTTAGCTGACGTCACCCAACTGACACGAGAAGAAACGGAATTTGGGCTACTCATCATTCGTCATCATAACGGACAGCAAATACACGTGTTCAGATTGTCGTCGTGCATTGAGATATCTGACAAGAATACTCCTCGGCACAGTCATCATCAGTGGTTTGCACCGGAAAACAGTGAGCTCGTTCCAATTCCTTATTTAATCATCTCATCATCTTTCCGTCATCATAATCACATTCATTATCATCCATATCCCACATTACATTCATTTTTTACCTCATTATAATTAAAGAACGGTGTTACATTTTTGCAAGTCATCTCCACATTATTTCATCATATTTCATCCCATTTTACCATTTATTTCAACTGTTTCATCTCTTCATTCATTCATTTCACTATAATTTAATCATATCAATTGCAGTGTCGTTTTATATTTCAGCTAAAATCTAATATTATTATCTTATAAGTTAACATTACGCAGCGATTATATTATCAGTGCACAAACGCCTTGCATTTTTAAATAGCAATACACATTCTGCTACAATCTTGCTCGTGCACTTTATCTTGCAACTCGTTGCTATTATTTTATTAGAAGTGTTTAACTTGCTGTTAGTTTATATATTTCCTTAGGGCTTTATTACAAAAATCTATCGCCTTCTCTTAAAATGGCTGACATTAAAAGCCTTATTAACAAACGTGCTTCAATTAAAGCAAAGCTTACGCAATTCTCTTCATACTTGAACATTTCTAAGTCATGTGAACAGTTGAGCGAAGTTCAGATAGTTGAGGTTGAGTATAGACTTAATATCTTCGAAAATTTATATGATAAATACGACGTGTTACAGGCCAACATGGAAGAGATGGTGGACGACCCTAGCGAGCAATATGCGGAGCGTGAGAAGTTCGAAAAGCAGTACTACAGCTTGGTGGCTGCAGCACGTCAGCTGATCAGCAATGCTCGCAAGCAAGCTTCAGGGAACTCCATAGCCGAGGTTGATGTTTCTTGTTCTAAGCACACACACAAACATAATTCTATCCGTTTGCCTAAAATTGATCTTCCTAAGTTTTCCGGCAGCTATCATGATTGGTTAGAGTTTAGAGACACTTTCATTTCTATAATACACAATAACGACAGCATAGATAACATAAATAAATTACATTATCTTCGTGCCTCTTTAAAGGGAAGCGCTTCCTTAATTATAGACAATCTTGACTTTAGATCTGATAACTACGACGCTGCCTGGAAGTTGCTCTGTGATAGGTATGATAATAAAAGGTTATTAGTTAATAACCACGTTCAATCACTTTTTAATGTGCAGTCCATCAGCAATGAATCAAGTAAGTCATTAAGACATATTGTTGACACCACAAATAAAAATTTAAGAGCGTTATCTACACTGGGTCAACCTGTTGAGTACTGGGACACACTGATCATTTATATAATGACATGTAAACTTGACCAGGTGACAAACCGAGAGTGGGAGGAGCATAGGAACTCATTGTCAGAACCTCCAACATTGGCTGTATTTATTGAATTTATTCGTAACAGGGCTGATTTATTAGAAACGCTTGAGGAATCCAAGTCATTGTTTACTAAAGGCGAAGGTGTACATGTCAACAATATTAAACAATATAAACATTCTTCGGGTTCAAGTGAAACTTCTCGCAGTCCTTTATCATGTCCAATGTGTCAAAAAGATCACTTCATTTTTCAATGCGATAAATTCAAAAGCTTGCCTGTACAATCACGTATCAGTAAAGCTCAAACTTCCAATGTATGCTTAAATTGTCTTCGACCAGGTCATAATATTTATAAATGTAAGATGGGTCACTGCAAGTATTGCCGTGAGAAGCACAATACATTGTTGCACTATGATCGTGATACAGTTGTTCCTAACCAAACAACTAGTACCTTAGCTTCTGTCAATCACCTTTCTACATCTCGAGTTGTCTTGCTTTCCACAGCGCTGGTGAATGTGTCGGATGCTGAAGGCAACGCTCACACCGCGCGAATCCTGCTGGATAACGGGAGTACGACTAACCTTATATCACAGGAGTTGGCTCGTAAACTTAATATTTCCACCTATACAGTCGAGTCTAAGGTAAGAGGCATTAATGATCAATCCTCTTGTTGTACACAAGGTTGTTCAATTTCATTAAAGTCGATCAATGGTGACTATGAAATCGATATTGATTGCTACGTCATGTCAAAAATTTCATCGTCTGTACCAAATACATATATTGATGTGCACAATATAGGTATACCGACCAATATAGTTCTGGCTGACCCTCAGTTTTACGTTCCATCTCCGATAGATATTCTTGTGGGTGCTGAAGTCTTTTGGAACGTTTTGGGTACTAATCGTATAGAGTTAGGTAAATCCATGCCTACTTTATTTGAGTCCAAGTTGGGTTGGCTGTTATCAGGAGTCATCAAGCAATCAAATTCGTCCTCTCATTTATGTTTGCTGGCTGATAATTTACAGGCAGACTTAGACCGTTTTTGGAAGCTAGACTCAGTTTCATCAAAACATACACTCACGCGTGAAGAGCGTTCTTGTGAGGAATTATTTTTGAAGTCCACTTACCGTGACGCGGATGGACGCTTCGTAGTTAGCATACCACTTAAGGAATCCCCTGACGTTTTGGGTGACTCCTACAACATGGCTAAGCGCCGCTTCTTGTCTCTTGAACGCCGGTTAGCTAGAGATTCTAGTCTTAAGCAGTTATACGTTAATTTTATGAATGAATACATTAACTTAGGACACATGTCTGAATATAATCCGTCTAACTCATCGTTTTCTAATTATCTGCCTCATCACGGTGTTTTAAAGGAATCGAGTTCTACCACCAAGCTCAGAGTCGTCTTCGATGCATCAGCGACCACATCATCAGGCAAATCTTTTAACCAAATTCAGATGGTAGGTGCTCAGTTACAAGACGATTTATTAACAATCTTACTCAGATTTCGACAGCATCAGATTGTTGTATGTGCAGACATCGAGAAGATGTATAGGCAGACAAGGCTCGATGACGCATTTCGGCCTTTACAATTGATTCTTTGGAGGGCGGAGCCTTCTCATCAGTTAAAAACATATTCCCTAAATACGGTGACCTATGGCACCGCATCGGCGCCTTTCCTGGCAACTAGATGCTTATTACGACTAGCTGAAGAATGCAGCGATTTGTCAACGCAGTTTACAATAGCGCATGATTATTATGTTGATGACTACCTTTCAGGCGGATCATCTGTTGTGGAGGTGTTGGAAAAGTGTAGTAAAGTCATCGCAGCTCTTCAGACTGCTAAGTACAATCTGCGCAAGTGGCGGTCTAATTCATCTGAAGTGCTAAAAGGTCTTTGCCAAGATCATATTAGTAATAGTGACTTCGTCGATCTCAGTGATAGTGAGACGTCTAAAACATTAGGGCTGAACTGGAGGTGCTCATCAGATATCTTTTCTTTTTCTGTGTCAAATGCAACTTCCAGTAACATTGCCACAAAACGTAAAATTTTGTCTGTCATTGCTCAGATTTTTGATCCCATTGGCTTAGTTGTTCCCTGCATAGTGGAAGCCAAGATCATCATGCAGCAACTGTGGCTTGCAAAGTGTTCCTGGGATGAGCCTGTTCCCGAACATATTCAGCATTCATGGGACAGCTTTCAAAATAGCTTACCTTTTTTAAATGATTTCAGGATACCTCGGTGGATCACGTGTGAACTATCATCGTCTGTGCAGTTGCATGTATTCACCGACGCATCTGAAAGGGCGTATGGTGCTTGTTTGTATGTCCGCAGCGTATCGCTTAGTGGTGAGGTTCATGTACACCTTCTTACTGCTAAAAGCAAGGTAGCGCCGGTCAAATCAACGACCATCCCCCGACTCGAACTCTGTGCTGCGTTGTTGGGTTCGAGATTATACATGAAGGTACGTCAGTCACTTACACTACATATTGACGACGTCTATTTCTGGTGTGATTCCACCATAGTCTTGGGTTGGTTGTCTGCCTCACCCACGCAACTTAAGACCTTCGTTCGCCATCGTGTCTCTGAAATTCAGGAAACTGCGGAGGGTAGAACTTGGCGTTACGTTCCGTCACAAGAAAACCCCGCAGACCTCGCTTCGCGTGGACTCAGAGCAGATAGGCTGCTTACTTCTTCACTATGGTGGTCGGGACCACAATTTTTACTAAAGGATTCATCTACTTGGCCTCAATTTCCTGAATCGCATCATACCATTCAAAATCTACCAGAAACAGTAACTTCTTCTTTTCACATTAATACCTCCAATCATAACGACAACATCATTTCTAAATTATTTACAACATGTTCAGATTTTAATAAAATACAGCGTTTTACAGCATACTTACTTAAATTTATTAATTTTCAAATTAAAAAACAAACAGTTTGTCCTGGTCCACTTACATCTAAAGAATTGAATAGTGCATTACATATTATATTAAGATTTTGCCAACAGGAGTCGTTTCCTGAAGAGTACGAACTTCTTTCAGCAGGGAAAGACTTACCAGCAAAAAACAAATTGTTGTCACTTTCCCCATTCTTTGATAAATCTTCCAATTTAATTCGTGTTGGAGGCAGGTTAAGCAATTCTTTTTATGATTTTAATATTAAACACCCTATTCTCATAGCAAGTAAACATATTATCTGTAAATTGTTATTTGACATGTATCACCTACGACTTTTACATCCTGGACCTCAATTGCTTCTTACAACCATTCGTCACCATTATTATCCCATTGGTGGGAAATCCTTAGCGAAAAGGGTGACTCATCAATGCGTGAAGTGTTGCAAAATTAAGGCCAGTACCGTACAGCCTATCATGGGCAACCTTCCTGAGCAGCGTCTGCACTTAGAATTCCCATTTCTAGATTCCGGTGTTGACTACGCTGGGCCCATCATGATAGCTGACCGTAAGGGTAGAGGATGCAGACTTATCAAGTGTTTTATATGTGTGTTTGTGTGTTTAGCCACGAGAGCCGTCCATCTTGAACTTGTATCCGACTTAACAAAGGAGGCTTTTCTGGCTGCCATGAACCGCTTTATTGCTCGTAGGGGGAAGCCACGCAACATCTTCTCCGACAATGGCACGACATTCGTTGGTGCTTTCAACGAGCTGGCTAGCCTGCTCTCACAAGACTTAGGGTTAAGTGTTATTGATCCTGGTATCAACTTCTCGTTTATACCCGCTTACACTCCACACTTTGGTGGCTTGTGGGAATCCGCGGTTAAGTCAACGAAACACCATCTTAGACGCATCCTTGGCTTAACGAATTTAACGTTTGAAGAGATGGCAACATGTTTAATTCAAGTAGAAGCTATTTTAAATTCCAGGCCCTTAACTCCACTTTCCGATGACCTTTCCGACCTTATTCCCTTGACGCCTGCCCACTTCCTTATTGGACGATCGCTCATCTTGTTGCCTCACCCACAGGTCCAGAACGCTAACGTGAACAACTTGCAGCGGTTCCGTCGCATCGAATGTTTAAAGCAACATTTCTGGTCACGCTTCTCACATGAGTACATTTTGTGGCTCCAACAACGAACCAAATGGCTCCGATCGTCAGGGGAACTTACAGAAGGAACCCTTGTCGTCATTAAGGATAAAAGCTCACCTCCTCTGTTATGGCTTTTAGGACGGATAGTTAAGGTGCTTCCTGGTAGAGACGGCATTGCACGAGTCGCCGACATCCGCACACGTAGGGGTGTCATTCGGCGAGCGTTCAACACTATTTGCCCGTTACCCGTCGCCACTGCTGTTGAAGACACTTCAACGGGGGGAGTATGTTGAGTCGTCCCACTCGCTTCAACCGCGTCCACGACAAGTGGGGACGACTGTGACGTCGTGGTGCAACGGCTCGCCGCGTATGCGCCGAGTCCAGAGGTCAAAGCTTGCTTATGCGCACCGGCCGCGCGCACGCGTCCTTTACTTTAATTTCTTATTTACTTAATTATTGTTCTTTAAAGTCATTATACGTATTTACATATTATACAGTCCACTAGTATTATTTACTCCACCTGCTGAGCTATCGTTGCAACATATTAATACATTTTTAGCTCAATTTGGATTGTATAACATTCTCAGGACTAGATAGAAAACTGTATGTTTGTAATTATTTTTATTTTCTTTTAAAAAGAGTGTCCATGGAGTTTCTTGCCGGTTCTTCTCCATGAGACCAACTCTTTGGAACCGTGCACCTAACTTTGACGTTTCGAAAGAGCTTTCATAGGCCTATTTGAAATAAAAAATTTTGAGTTTGAGTTTGAGTTTGAGATACAGGACATATCCTTGTTAATATAGTAATTACAAAAGTTGGTCCGTTTGTATGTCCGGCTCCGTCAATGCGTACGTATAGGTATAGTGCCGAAAGCAGAAAGTGTAGAGTCGATTTTCATTTGCAATACATAGAACTACAAGAGTGAATTAACTGCAGACTTCAATAATCTAACCATCTCTGGATTTGCTCACTAGAGATAGAAACACATGAGCCCCATATGAGTAAATGTCAGATCTATAGTCTCCTATCTTTACTAAACAAATCCACGGATGGATAAGTTATTGAAATATAACGTTAGTTTGTTTATAATAACATATTTCGGCGGCAAAGCCCTGTTCAGGAAGTATGATAACATGTGTGGGATATATTTTATTTGCTGTTCAGAACAAGGAAAAGTCACGTTAAAATCTTCCGACCGGATTTCGTAACTTCATTCAAGCTTGCACTTTATCTTTCTTCAAAATAAAGTCATCTAACTTCCGCATAATACAGTCTGGATAACAAACCTTTTTGGCAACAAAATCAACAAATTAACATTCCAATTTCAAATTACAAAAAAAAAAAACAAAAACCGGGAAGCAAAAAACTTGAATTTCGAATCACGCCGCCTGCGTCCGCGCTTCACGAAAATTCTTCCAATTGGACAGCGGTTTTCTAGTCGCGTCCTGATTGGTCGATCCGCGTGGTACGATGGCGTGATCCGATCTTACTCACTGTACGTCATCGGGTAAAATCAGCTGAGGTAGGTCTACATAGAGGTGGAATAGCAAGTTTTGCTTGAAGAGCGACGCTGTTTAGAGTCCATTGATCTTTTTATTTGTTTGAGAATTTTATGGCTATTTTTCTTCATGTTTAGCTTGATGAAGTTACTGCATTTAGACGTTTTGTAATATAAATTGATTAATTAAATACTAATCTTATGTATATTTTTAAGGTCGTCTTTTCATGAAATTAAGAGAAAGAAAATGGTTTGACATGTAATAAAATTTATTTTATAATTCACGAAATAAATAACATTTACAACAGGATATGGCATAAGAAATATTTATCAAATATCTCGGATATTTTTATCGGAAGTTTTACAGTTTCTTGGAGCTTTTAAACTGATCTCTCAAAGGCAGAAAAGTTAAAAGTATTTTTTTTTTTATTCTTATTATTCGTAAGTAATTATATTAGACAAAAAATACCAAACAATATTTTAAATTAACCACATAATTATATTAAGAATTTAATAACAACCACTTTTCAGTGTCATTGAATCCATAAAATCGGTGTGAAAATTGCTAAAACGTGTTACAAGCATAAAGCATTGTTCATTCAGCTACATACTTATTGCGATTACAATTACAATGTTCTTGAGCAAGACTAATCTATACTAATATTATAAAGCTGAAGAGTTTGTTTATTTGTTTGTTTATTGATTTCTGACACTTACGCGAATATTAGACATTTAAATAAAACTACTTTTACGGATTTTATCGCGGTTATATTAATATTATTTAATCCCGACGTTTCGGATCCTTTACAGCATCCATGGTCACGGGCAGACTAAGGTGTTGGTCGTCTTGATATATTAGTTACAAACAGCTACCCTACATTTTGTTGATTATTATTGACAATCCGATTCACGCAAAACGAGCTCACTGTATCCTTAGGTCGAGCAGTTGTAGGCTTGGATTTTGATTTAATAGTTTCTATGATGGGATTCCAAGCAGGTGGTATGCACCAGCCATCTTCTCTATTGAAATTTGGATGTTTTTTAATTTCAATAGCCTCGCGAATCATCCTAGGTAGGAATCGGTTTTCTTTTGCAAGGACTTGTGGTTTATCAAATCTGATGTAATGCTGGGCCTTGTCTAGTGTGTGTTCACAAACTGCTGACTGTCTGGAACGGAAAATCTGTAATAATATTAATATAACCGCGATAAAATCCGTAAAAGTAGTTTTATTTAAATATTTGTTTGTTTGTTTGAACGCGCTAATCTCAGGAACTACTGGTCCGATTTGAAAATTTCTTTCAGTGTTAGATAGCCCATTTATCGAGGAAGGCTATAGGCTACTTTTTATCCCGGTACGGGAAGTAGTTCCTACGGGATGCGGGTGAAACCGCGGGCGGAAAGCTAGTAATATTATAAAGGCTATTTATATGAGGGAATTCAATCATGTCATTAGTGATAGACTTTTCTATTGCATATCTTGAAGAAGCTGTCGAATTTTTAGGGTCGTCGTTACGGGTAGTCAGAAGCCAGTAAGTATGACACCAGTCTAACCAAGGGGTATTGGGTTGCCCAGGTAACTGGGTTGAGAGGGTCAGATAGGCCAGTCGTTAATTGTAAAACACTGGTATAGTTATCGGCACGGATATTGAGCCCTGACCTTCCTGCTGACCTGCACAGAAGCGATTTATTGGTTTATTGCCTTATGTGTACAGTGCGTAAAGCGATCCCCACTCTTCCGCTGAGAGCTCAATATCCGTGCCGATAACTATACTCAGCTACATTTGGTTAGACTGGAAGCCGTCCCCAGCATAGTTGGGGAAAAGGCTCGGAGGATGACCCAATGGGAAATACTGGCTTCTTCTTCAGGCTTCGGACTACTGTTAAAAATATTCGTTCAGATGGCAGCGGGGAACCACCAGTTTATCATGCCTTCCGAAACACGGAAGATCAAGTAATGGTAAGATGGTCAGTGGCACTGACCTCTATATTTACCACTGGACCGGCTGCTGTCAACGTGCCCGGCTTTTGTGCCCGTTTGATAATCGCCATTTTGGCGCTGTTAGACGTAGCGAGTGTCCGTGGTACTAAAATAATTTTACAGTGAACCAATGAACAAACACTTCTCTCACAGCCATTTGAAATTATACGTCAAAATTAGTTCTGTGGACACTCGCTTAGACGATATTGGCGCTTCAAATGGGCACAAAAAAATTGCTGTCAAACGTACGGAACAGCCGGTCCAGTGGTAAATATAGAGGTCAGTGGTCAGTGGTCACCCATTAAAACAGACAGTAACAGAACGACCGCGCCAATCGTTGGTTAACCTTATGAGCGATCGATCCGCGCGGCTTTAACTTGGCCGCAAGTTCTCAAGCCCATTAAAACGTAATAAAATTAATCACCAGCTAATCTAGTTATTATATAATTACTGAATCATTACTTATAGAGCACTTTCGTACTAATAAGCTGACTCATATTATTTATCTAGACTATATTAAGGCTTATTTGGTTGCTATCTGACGATAGGCGCATTTATAGATAGTGATGATAAAAAAGCGTATTAAGGTAAGATATACTCATCGTCATGGTAATTATTATAACAGCAATAGGTACAGACGGGACATATCGGAAAAAAAACCGGGCAAGTGCAAATCGTACTCGTGCACTACGGATTCCGTATCTACACTGCCACAAAAGTAACCTAACATATTATTTTTATTCTAGTTTTCCGTATTTGTTGATATAGCAACAGAAATAGGTACATCATTCATTTCGTACCCAAAACTGAAAGTGCCGGCCAGAGTAAAAAATTAGTAGATTCTTGTAGAGAACAATGCCCTGAAGATTTTTTACTATGACAAGAATCGTCTACAGTTAACTCCCAGTCCCAGTCCAGTGAAAATACAAAAAAAAACCAACAATGTTTGGAGCATTGCATTACATTCCCGAACTGGAGAAGGCAGGCACTGTCTTCAGGCGCCGGCACTTTCATTTTTGGGTACAAAATGTTCGAGACTTGAATAATCTCCTTTCAACTGTCTAACTAGGTAGGTGAAAATGAAAATGAAAAAATTATTTCTTCGCCGAGATATGGTTAACACAAAAGGTGGTAAAAAACAAAAAAGTCACTTAACATATCTCGTCTTCAGTAGGCATGCGAAAATTAAAACATAAATCATGCTTAAACCTATAACGCTTACCAATAAAAGCTAATTTCTATAATAAATGGCTAGTTAAGAACAGAAGTGATCCAAGTAACATTTTTGACAAAATGGAGCTAAGTCGATTTTTGGGACTTTTGAGTATGAAGTGAGGTTGTACAAAAGTAATCCAAGTGCTATTCAGTACTTTTTCAAACAAACTCTTTTATGTTACGTTTCTGTATTTCAACAAATATTGCTATTTTCTAGTGTTATATCAATATTTTTATCAAAATTGCATTTACTAAAGAAAAACAGCTATGAAAGTTTGAGTTATGTTTATATCTATCAAATAACAAACATAATTTTAAATCATGTGCTCAACATAATTATGATATTCATAAAAACGCATTTCTATGAATATCTCAACTTTTAAAAAATGCTACTTGGATTACCTACTTCTGTTCTTACCTAGCCAAATATATTCTTCTATTGTGTAGAAGGTCATCACGATTCATGAGATGCTGTCTGGTGACGGACGAAAGGACAGACGGACTGCGAAGTCTTAGTACCTAAAAAGGTAGTGCTGTTCGCTGTCACGACAATTTCCAGTCAGTCAGTTTTATCCCTCAAAAAAAAAAATACAAACATCCGAATTGAGCATCTCCTTCTTTTTGGGAAATCTATACCTGAGGGATACTTAACAACAGCTGTTTTTTCACCATTTCTGTCTACTAAACTAGTTTTTTTCGCAATTTTGTGATTATTCGTCCACTACGTAGAGTTAGAGGATAATGACCCTATTTCGGATCGCAGTTTTTATCACATCATAGTTAAGCAGACAGTTATTTACTTAGACGGGCGTGTAGGTCTTAAATGAGTCATGCTTTACCGCACATTATGTCACACTAGCTTCCGCCCGCGGTTTCGCTCGATAAAAGTAAATGCAGCTTGTTATTGTGGTGGTGAAATCTTTTAAGACCTTGAGCAAATTAATATTTTCTGATCTAATCTAAAATATTATAAAAAAGATTTATTTTCTGTTTTATTGTACCCTGTTTATTTTTATTTATTTTCTGTATATTGTAAGGTGGACAGACGACCTTATAAAGGTCGACGGAAGATGCTGGATGCAGGTCGCCTCCGACAGGTATCTGTGGAGATCTAAGGGGGAGGCCTATGTTCAGCAGTGGACGTCCTATGGCTGAGATGATGATGATGATGAAAGACTCCGAAACTGCTGACACGGTTAAAAAAATTTTCACTGGTGGGAAGCTACACTGTCCCCGGGTAACGTAGAACGTACTCTACTTCGGTACGGGCCTGAGTTGCCACTGGAGTCGATCCAATTTCCGGATCAAATATTCTCATAGATCAATAACCACATAAAAACACCACATTAACCTTCACTCATCTATATATCATGACGTCATATACCGTCATAAATTATGACATCATAAACCGTCATATAACGTCACACATCCTTGAACTTGACCGGCTATGTCCTACATATGGTCATTGTGACTCAAGAGCGATAAGAAACAAGGACAGTTCGCTATAATTTGCTCTAATAACTTAATGAAGTCATTTGAATGATAATGGGGGGAAAGGACTGTGGAATTTGTATGATATAGCTTCAAATCAAATTAATCTCTCTTGTATCGGGATAAAAATTACTCCTCTTCATAATATGGTTTAAAACCAATTTTGACAAGGCCCAATTTCGTACACGGCGGCTGTCAACATTTAAGGACATCAACCAGCTGCGCAGGACATGTTATACTGCACAAGCATTTGCGCAGACACAGGTGCACTCACTATTCCTTCACTGTCATAGCCCGATGGGACGGCAATCCGACACAAGCGGAGAGAGATCACGCAGGACCGACATTTACGTGATCTCCGATGCACGGGTTCGCAAAACAGTTCCTACGGGACAGGGTGTAACTAGAAAAGCTAGTCCCTAACTTAGTCGGATTGCACTCTAACAGCCAGTTTCTTCATCAAAAGTAAAAGCCAAAGTAATGTCATAAAGTAAAAGTAACGGTCAAATTCGTTTTTTCACGATTTGAACTATGGGTTTTGCTGTTACTTTAGCCTTGAAAATACGAATTTGACCGTTACTTTTACTTTATGACATTACTTTGGCTTTTACTTTTGATGAAGAAACTGGCCGTTAGTTACTAATGACTCATAGTGCAGTCGTGGTGGTCTAGTGGGTAAAGAACTAACCTCTAGAGTATGAGGGTGTGGGTTCGATTCCAGGTCAGGCAAGTACCAATGCAACTTTTCTAATTTTGTATGTACTTTCTAAGTAATCTTAGACACCAATGGCTGATAAAAAGGTGAAGGAAAACATCTTGAGGAAACCTGGACTATATAGTCTGAAATCACCAACCCGTATTGAGCAAGCGTGGTGATTAATGCTCAATCCTTCTCCATGTGAGAGGAGGCCTGTGCCCAGCAGTGGGACGATAAAAAGGCTGTAACAGTAACATAGTGCAGTAGAGACACAACACCCAAAACTGTCTTATCACAGTACATAAAAATAAAAATCAATTCAATATCATAATCGTATCGGCAATTACATGAAAAATTCATCATGATAGTAGTACATCTATACTTATAATAAATCTGTAGAGAGGTCAATTCTGTACATTAAATATATTTCCAAAATATCTATCAGGGGGTGAATAGTGATCGATACTGATGCCAAAAATGCAATCGGTAAAAATTTTGTCTGTCTGTCTGTCTGTCTTTCTGTCTGTCTGTCTGTCTTTCTGTCTGTCTGTCTGTCTGTCTGTCTGTATGTTCGTTATGGAAACAAAAACTACTCGACGGATTTTAATGAAACTTAGCACAAATATTCTTCATACTCCTGGGCAGGTTATAGGATACTTTTCATCACGCTACGATCAATAGGAGCAGAGCAGTGGTGGGAAATGTTGGGAAAACGGGAGAAGTTACTCCATTTTTTTAGCTTTCGTCACGTGTGCAGCCTTAGTGGTTAAAGCTAAGTAGTAATAGGCTAGGTACGTATAGATTTAGATAATTGGATAGGCTGGTGATTATTATTACTTCCTCTCTTTGCACAAAGTCCGAATCTAACGCGGACGAAGTCGCTGGCAGAAGCTAGTAATAAAATAAATATAGATAAACAGTATCTATGGTCATTTGAATAATAAGTAATTACAGGATTTTATTGTGCAACTCACTAAAATTATAATCTTTTGTCATTTTCCGTGATGGATGGAATCAGTCAAAACATATTTTTTTACTTTCAATTTTCAACAACACATTATAACTATCTAGTCCACTGATTAGATAATATACATGTTTTGTACAAAAATATTAAAATTACTACTCAATCAATTATGAAATAACCTTTTTAGGTACATTTAAGTTTAGAAAAAAACCCGGACAGGAAAGTTCTTTTAGTTTTTTTTTTTTTGTTTTTATAAATGCTCGCATAATTATTACGTTTCAATTTTTTTGTAACAAGTAAAAACACAGCTACAAAACTCTTTCATTTTTTTTTTAATACTTCAAAGTTTTTATATATTTGTAACTTTAGACATAATACATATAGCTATTACAAAACCAAAGAATTAAATAAAAAAATCGAATCACAGACAAAACCAGGCGAAAAACCAGTGAAAGCAAACATTAAAAAAAAACTAAAAATTAAAATCCGTGTCATTGTTATTACTGAATATCTTCAACTCTAAGTAATATTTCTATGTAAATCCATGCAAGAATGTTTATTATAAGGCGTGCTACAAACCAGCTACTAGTCGCGAGCAGAGTACCTAGTGCGAGTTTTGCAGGTTAACTTTCTTGATGCGTAAATTATCATACAACTTAATTACGTAGCATAAATTTTAGAATTATTTATTTAGTAAAGGCTGTCATCGGCACTTGGTCGTATTATAAACGCGCTTATCACGAAATAACATAGTAGGTAAACGTTGTTATCCGGCAAAATGAATGAAGGTGTAATATTCAAACCATAGAATGTAACATACAACTCTTTATTTCAGCCGAGTTGTAATTACAAAAGTCGGAATCAGCGACAATCGCATTTATTTGTTTCGAGTTCATTGATATTGATAAAGTTAATGAAAATTGTGACGTCATTTGACGTTGTTGCCGGGTAGTAATTAGGTTAACACACGTCAGATCGATTCACTTGTTATGTAAATATTAGGTTTTTTGTTCAGTTTCACCCGTACATACACAAATTCGTCCACCTTGAAACTCTCATTTTTTTTATGGGTCAGGCGCCGTGGTCGGGCCTAAGCTATCATTTTTAATGTGAAGTCATCAAATGTGGGTGCAACGTGAGGGAGTGTCTGACACTTATTAAAACCCGCCATGTTCCTTCTTACGCCCTTCATGTACCACGGCCGCGGAAACTCGGGCGAATATACCTGAGGCCCCGGCAGGTTTTGGCCCTAGCAGCTCCCACTGGGGTCTGCTGTTTTCACTTGTAAAGCCAAATATCTTATGCTCTACATAAATGTAAATAGACGAGTACATTGCAAATTACTACCACTACTTTCTGACTGACTGGTGACGCCTCAAATTGTGAAATAACTCCGAAAAATAATTGGAATCTTGGGAGGAAATATAGGCAGAAGAGTATGGAAGAAGAAAACATGCAGTATCAGCTCCAAAAAAAATTGGAGAATTGGAGGCAAGAGGATTATGATATACAGATTCCATGAGAAAACGATAGAAACAGCAAACATTGAACATCGTATAAATCATTGTGCATTGACACCAATGTGTACATTTCTAGTAATTCCCACATCAATTGGACAAGGGTTATCATCAGCATGACGAATAACTCTTGGCCTGGTAATGTGATGCAGTCTTACTCGGGGCCATTTCTCCGACGAATGTGGGCCTTACCTCTAGTATCTATACTAATATTATAAAGCTGAAGAGTTTGTTTATTTGTTTCTTTGAACGCGCTAATCTCAGGAACTACTGGTCCGATTTGAAAATTTCTTTCAGTGCTAGATAGCCCATTTATCGAGAAAGGCTATAGGCTACTTTTTATCCCGGTACGGGAAGTAGTTCCCACGGGATGCGGGTGAAAACGCCGGCAGAAGCTAGTATTATATAATTTTCACACTCAGTGTTATCTGTACTAATATATCAAAAGGAAATGTTTTTTTTTTAAATATTTGTTTGTCCTCCTGAAGATTCCAAAACGACTAAACAAATTAGAATAATTCTGTCATTGTTAGGAAGCTACACTATTCTCGAGTGACATAGGCTATTACATATTTTATTTGGCAGTAGTTCCCACGGAACACGGGTAGAAACCGCGGGAAAACAGCTACTCGGCTAGCAGTCAATTAATGTACCAGATAATAAAGAATCACCAACAACAACGTATAACACGGAAATTCTTTTTAAGATAGAAGAAAATAACGTCATAAAAAGCACGCAAGTGACCTTCATTTCTCAATTTCACATTTCATAAAAATCAAATAGAGCCATACCTTTTATTGTTTACGACAAATCTAAAGCGTGTGACAAGCCTAATGGCGCATAATATATTCAATTGGTCGACGTGGAGTATCGTGGAAGGCAACGTCAAACTGATGTCAAAAGGTCAAAATCGACTAGCGTACGCCACTCTCCAGACAAAGTGTTCAAGAAAAAGTAATTGTAATTATTTCTTGTTATAAAGGAGAATAGTCAGCAATGAGTATATAAGAGGAAGTTTGAAAGTGACGCCGGTATCAGAAGAACTGCGTGGAAACCGGCTGTCGTGGTATGGGCATATTATGCGGAGGAATGAGAGTCTCGTTGTGAGGAAAGTGATGAGTATTAACGTGAACGGATATAGTGGAAGAGGAGGACCAAAGAAACGATGGATGGATTGTGTGAAAGTAGATATCGTAAGAAAGAATGTTACTTGTGAGATGACGGCAGATAGAAGAGTATGGAAGGAGAAAAAATGACGCGCCGACCCCAAATAAAATTGGGATAAGGGCAGGAGGATGATGAAAGGAGAATATATTCAGGCTGAAGTACACCGACAACGTAAACTACAGCTTTCTTAAAAGGAAAGCACGATAAACTGTAGGTCCCGGCTGTCATTTGAACATCTTTGGCAGTCGTTACGGATAGTCAGAATCCAGAAAGTCTGATCACCAGTATTATCAAGGAGTATTGGGTTGGTTGGATTAAGGAGGTCAGATAGGCAGTCGCTCCTTGTAAAACACTGGTATTCAGTTGCATCCAGTGACACTGTAATCCAATCCCACATATGTAGTTGAGCAAAGGTTGGCAGATGATGAAGTTTCAAAGTAATCAGTCGTTTTAGGAGAAATGGACGTTTATGTGGTCCGTGAAATTGAGCTTTAAAGGAGGACTGCAACATTGAACTGGTTACAGCTGGTTATGTAAAAACATCTGCATTTAATAGCGCAGTGTAATCCAAAAGATAAGGTTGGAATATCTTCAGCACACATGCTCTTTATTGCTGAGTGGTTATACTTAAAATTAATAATCTTCTGATATGAATGTGAAGAAGTGCCCGATTCTTGCTGATTAAAACACATATACACGTTCCTGATATTCCAACCCAGGACCTAGGGCCAAGGCCTGCCGGGGCTGCGGGATTGTGCGAAAGAGTTACCGCGGCCCTGGTACATAAAAGGCCTACGACGGAACAGTCTGACACTCCCTTACCGCTGCTAACTCATAGCGGGAGGGGTCATTTGAGGATTTTTGACGTCGTTAAAAAAAAGGACCTTTCTTATAAATGGCAAATGAGTATAACCATATTCGGCTTCCAGTAGAATACCAGTGTTTTACTTGGACCCTATCTGGTCTTCTCAACCTACTTATTTGAGCAACACAATCCCCTCAGAAGACTAGTTGTCAGACTTACTGGCTTTTGACTACCCGTAACGACTGCCAAAGATACCTAACGTGTCTTCCGATAGCAACCACGCACATAAACCACCTACTCCCAAAATAAAGTGCCTAGACAAATTATCAGTGAAGTTGCACAACGATTAAAACATACAACGTCAGTTTAGTATCTCGAAACAAAGTAAATAATTCTATTTTTATACTGAAGCAGTTTATAATTGTTATGAACAATTAAATGACAATGTACCTACAATGATTTACCTATTTATGTATCACGTAATATATGCGTTCATCAAATGTAGGGTCAAGGATTTTGATAAATTCATTTAAAAATATCTATGAGACCATAGAATTAGGAGCGTGGCTAAGTAATACCTTCCCTCGTTAATCGATCATAAAGTTAAGAAAGAAATAACGAAAAATTATTTATTGACACAAGCCATACACATAGAAAAAATAATAATAAAAGTAACATAGGTTCCAGGTCAGGCAAGTACCAATGCAACTTTTCTAAGTTTGTATGTATTTTCTAAGTATATCTTGGACACCAATGGCTCGTAAAAAGGTGAAGGAAAACATGTTGAGGAAACTTGGACTATAAAGTCTGAAATCACCAACCCTCATTGAGCAAGCGTAAAGCTGTAACGATGGGGACGCCCGGGTAACTGGGGTGAGGAGATCAGATATACAGTCGGTTCATTTAAACATTAGGACTGCTTACTTTGAAACTGTCAACTCAAATATTTCGTAACTTTATCTCTTTTCAAATCTTAACGACTTTTACATGGACGACAATTTAAGCCAACCTATAATTTTATTGTCATTTGAATGATTTTATCCGAATAGATGGTGTGATAGGAAGCCTGAGAGTGTTTTGTTTTCTAAACGCTTTAATCTTAGGAACTACTGATCTAACATCATCCTGCCCTTATCCTAATTTTATTTGGGGTCAACATTTGCGCAACATGTTTTCTCCTTCCATACTCTTCTATCTGCCGTCATCTCACAAGTAACAAAACAATTATTTCAAAGCAAATAATTTTATTTCATTTAAGTCTTAAGAAGAAGTTACGAACGTCAAAAATACAAGGTGTTGATTTGCATTTGTGCCATATTGCAGGAGGAGGACATAAAATACGTAAATAATCGATTGGAATTACAGTAGACGGGAAATAGCTAATCTGCACTGCTTTTTTTGTCATTGTAATGTCGTAGTATTTCAGAAGTAATCCAAATTTATGAATGAAATTTATGAATGATCGTTGCGTATGCTTTGTGTTTGCGTTTGTGTGAGGGTGCAGCACGGTTTTAAGGAAAGTAACACACGCGCCAAGTCTAAATACGGCTAGATGACATTGACGGAATTCCGAAAAAAAATTGAAAAAAAAAAATTACGTACCAACTTTTTTGTTGATTTGGGTCGAGAATCATTAGCATAATTACGTCCTAGAATATGGCACGGATGCAAATCAACAGCTTGTATAAATAAGTCTGTTTCTAGTTGCCCATTCCAAAACGGAGAAGAACGGGCTAGAAACTCCATGGTTACTCTTTCAGTGTTAGATAGCACATTTATCGGGAAAGACTTATAGGCTAGGATACTTCTTATCCAAACTTGTAGAGTAGTTCCAAAGTTACGTCATCATCATCATCTTCCTGCCCTGTTCCCAAGTCATTTGGGGTCGGCGAACATGTTTTTTTCTTCTATTCCTCTCTGTCAGACGCCATACTTACATCCACTCCCTTCTGCTTCATGTCCTCTTTCAGGCAATCAATCCATCTTTTCCTCGGTCTACCTCTGCCTATCCATCCTTCCACATTCATACTTAGCACACTCTTTGTAGCATGCGTTTCGAACCGTCTCATCACATGCCCATACCACGACAACCGCTGACCTCTCATTTTTTCTGTCACTGGCGATAGTTCCATCGTTACGTGTGGCAATAATATTTATAATATTTCAACAAGCGATTGAGGTCTAGTATCTAACAATGGTCCTGTCTTGAACTAAGTTAAGGACAACTACTTTCCAAACTACAATTGTATAAGAGCTATGTTTTATTAAAACATTATATTACTTTGTAATAACCTCGAGGTTATTTGAACTAATGTTTTTATTTTAATTACCAGTCGTGGTCGTGTAGTGGGTAAAGAACCAACCTCTCAAGTGTGAGTCAGGTTCGACTCCAGATCAGGCAAGTACCAATGCAACTTTTCTAAGTTTGTATGTACTTTCTAAGTATATCTTGCAAAGCAATTACTGTGTTTTGGAGGGCACGATAAACTGTAGGTCCCGGCTGTCATTTGAACATCTCTGGCATTCGTCACAGATAGTCAGAAGCCAGTAAGTCTGACAACCAGTCTAACCAAGGGGGTGCCCGGGCAACTGGCTTGAGGTCAGATAGGCAGTCGCTTATAGTGTCGCGGCAGCCGACCCCAACATGGGATCGGAAGATGATGGAGCATTTAGGAGAAGTTAAATGCTGTAATACGTATAAGTATAATTCTGCTTACCAGGGTTGCGGGTTAAAGATACAAGTATCTATAAAACTGACAGTTACCTTTAGAAAATCGTAAAATTTTATTACAAAGTTCCAAGAAAGACGAATAATAGCTTTAGGTCACCTTAAGTACTCGATTGTGCACAGATATTTTAATCTCAAACACACACAAGTGTGACTTACCCGCTTTCATGAGATAATCCTGCTAAGCTTTCCACAAGAATGACGCATCATATACCTATCAAAAGTAATAAGGTTGCATCATCTAGATTAATAAATCTAAATATATAATAACACATCATAACGTTAATGATTTTGTTTAAGATAATCACATGTTTATCACACTGAACATCAAAGGATTTTTATCATTTTAAAGCCTTTTACTCAGTGCAGATGTCCTGTCATATATTTGTGATAATCATTCGTGAAACAGACCGCAACTTGTCCAATTATGCCGTACCATTTTCCACACAAACCTTATAAAATAAACGTCAAAAATCTACCACCAGTAACCTAAACGAATCGTTTCTTATTTATAGGAATCAGACATACAATGGGAGTCGTGGTGGCCTAGTGGGCAAAGAACCAACCTCTCAAGTATGAGGGTGCGGGTTGGATTCCAGGTCAGGCAAGTACCACTGCAACTTTTCTAAGTTTGTATGTGTTAAACGTCAAAACTTCATGAACGCAAAATGAAACCTTTTTACTTTTTTCTTCTTTGTTTTGTGTTTTACTTTTGTTTTATAACTGTCACTAGAAAAATGTCATGAAGGAAGAAATTGTATTTTAATTTTATTGTTTATTGTAATTCTTTTACTATGATTAAAAGGCTTATAAGAAGACCTGATTTGCTTTGACTAAAACCCTCTCAGTGAGGCATTGTAAACATTGGTGACCCCGACGTGATCGCGGCCGAACTCAAGACTTGGCGGCGTGGCGGCGGCGGCCGTGGCGTGATGACCATACCGGACCCAGCCGTTATCATGCTCATAACGGAATGTGGTAGTGAGTGACGCGGTTTGGCCATAGGGAAGTACGCCCAATCTTAGTTCTATTTACTTTGGAGTCAGATAACCCCTAATTGAAATGCCTCAACCTATTGAATCTATGGAACGACTACCGACCCCTACTTTGAACTTCTTCTACTTGCACCTCGCTTACGGACGCACCCTGGCATTTTCCAGATTCGCTGTGTACACCTGCTTCTTGGGTTCCTGTGGAATGCGCTGCTACTGCTAGATATCTCTATTTGCTTGCTACAGCAAATGCTTGCTGCATCTTGTGCTGCGTGACCTCTTTGCTCGCGTGCGTCGCTGACTGAAGTTCGTAGTCGTTGCCTGTGCGCGACTAGCACGGTTTGGCTTTGCTTTCTTGAACTTTACATACCGTGTCTAATACTGGAATAACTTATTTCTTGACGGCCTGTTCAGTTCTTATAAGCTTCCACTATGTCTGCTGATTTGAAAGCTCTTATTCGGCAGCGGGGTTCAATAAAGGCTAGAATAACTCTATTTGATAAATACTTAAAATCTGTTAAACTGATAGAAACTGATAGCATTCCTAAACAAATTATACTTGAAGCTGAGATAAAACTATCAAAATTCAAGGAATTGTTCACACAGTTTGATGAATTAAAAACTAAAATTGATGAATTAGATCCCACACAGTTGGAAGAAAATGACTTGATAGAAAGTGACTTTTGTTCTAAGATTGCTAAAGCTCAATTGTTAATTGAAGATCTTAGCCCTACTGCAAATACTAACTATAATTCTTTAGCCAACTCTCAAAGTAATAAGCAGGATAGCCACTATAGTCACAATATTAAATTGCCTACCATTCAGTTGCCCACCTTTGATGGAGACTACTTGAAGTGGATGGAATTCAGAGACACTTTTGATTCATTAATTAACAATAATGACAGTATTTCTGAAATAAATAAGTTTCATTATCTTCGTTCTTCATTAGTGTCAGGAGCGTCTAATGTAATTAAGTCTATTGATTTCACGGCTACCAACTATAAATTAGCGTGGACTATATTGACTGAACGCTTCGATAATAAAAGGATAATAACTAATAACCATCTAAAAGCTATTTTGAATTTCGACAATATAACTAAAGAAAATTACAAATCTTTGCGTTACATGATAGATTATTACTCTAAAAATATTAGAGCCCTGTCTTCTTTAAATGATCCTGAATCCCGCTGGGATATTTTACTTGTATACATCATGGCATCAAAACTAGATGGCGCCACAAGTCGCAAGTGGGAGGAACATAGGAATACTATTACCACTGCTCCGACAATTGAGGAATTCTATACCTTTTTAAGAAACCGTGCTGACGTTTTAGAAACCGTGCAGTACACTAATAATACTAATAAATCTGATAAACAATATTATTCTAAAGATATTAAACAAACCAAGTCACTTGTTTCTTCTGACATAAATGATAATAAAAAATGTGTTGTATGTTCACAAGATCATTTACTATATAAATGTGAAAAGTTTAAGAATATGTCTGTAGATGCTAGATTTAATGAAGTTTCCAAGCATAAGCTTTGTCATAATTGTCTGCGTCCTGGTCATTTCTCTACTCACTGTAAGCATCACTCGTGCAAATTCTGCAATAAAAAGCACAATTTATTGCTCCATAGATCACAGTCTAACACTGACAAGGCAAACTCATCTGTTGACGAGACTTCTGCAATGTCACCTCCTCAAGAAGCTAGTTCTTCCCAGGTAACTTCTACTATTGCTTTGTTCAATCCTGTGTCACACTCTGTGGCAACACCTGGGCAGATCCTGCTATGCACTGCTCAAGTCAATATAATTGACAGTCAATCTTCTGAGAATTATACTGTTAAAGCTCTCTTAGACAATGGAAGTCAGTCTTCATTCATTACTGAAAGATTGCAGAGAAAAATGAATTTGTCTTGTTCCAATACAAACATATCGATTGCTGGTATAAATAATAAAGTGACTAATACTAATAGAATGTGTAACATAAAACTTAAATCGCGGATTAACTTATTTCAGACTAATGTAAAATGTCTTGTTGTGCCTCAGATTACTGGTACATTGCCTAGTACATTTGTTGACTCCTCTGACTTCAACTTTCCTAAATCTATAAACCTAGCAGATCCTACCTACTATATACCCTCTGAAATAGACATACTGCTAGGTGCTGATGTTTACTGGAAAATTGTCGATTCTAAACAAATTAAATTAGGAAAAAATAAACCTACACTACAAGAATCTAAACTGGGTTGGCTTGTGTCAGGCCCGACCGGTGTGAGATCTACTCCTTCTATTACTACTCATTCTAACTTGAGCACAAGGTGTTTTGTGCAGCTCGCATCCGAGTGTTCTAATGAAGCTGTTGCTAATACGATTAGGAATGACTGTCATGCAGATGATCTATGCACTGGATCAGACTATGACGACTTACCTACTACTGGCTTATGTCAGGACTTCAGTAAAGAATCTTCTGTTTTAGGATTGAAATGGTCACCTAGCCCTGACATTTTGCACTATTCAGTTGAAACTAAATCTAATCCTAAAACAAATAAACGTTCTATATTATCAAATTCATGCCGAATACTTGATCCCTTAGGTCTCTTATTTGCTTGCACTATTTTCCATAAAATCTTATTACAGAAACTTTGGTTACTTAAAATCGACTGGGGTGATGAAATCCCAACTGATATTAAAAGGTCATGGAAAGAATTCTATAAAGATCTGAATATTTCACTCAGATTCAGATACCTAGATACATTTTCTGTAGTTCTCCTATTTATATAGAGGTTCATTGTTTTTCTGATGCTTCATAAGAAGCGTATGGTGCATGTATTTATCTAAAGTCAAGTATTAGATGTAAGATTAAATGTAACTTGTTGTGTGCTAAAACTACAGTTGCTCCTTTAAAGGCTGAAACAATTCCCCGTTTGGAATTCTTAGGTGCTTTACTTAGTGCTAAACTATATTCCAAAGTCCTTCATTCTTTAAACCTTTAAAACTTTATTTCACGCTCAGTATTTTCGATCACGGCTTCTCTATAATAATGCTCTTTGGTGGCATGGTCTTTCATTTCTGACCACACCAGCCTGAAGATAACTTAAAGCCCCAACTTAAAGCTACTTCTACTTTGCCTGAAATAAAAATAAGTTTAAATATCCAAACTATTACAACTGACGTTGTACCATTTCAAAATTACTACAAACTATATAAACTACAAAGGATATTTGCTTATGTATTAAGATTTATAAACAACATTAATAGGCTGAATACTAAACTTAATGGTGTACTTACTTGTTCTGAGTTGAACAATTCACTGGAGAACTATTAGCTTAGGTGTCACAGAGAGAAAACTTAAAACCTTTCTGGGTGCTAATAACGAACTGAAAAGGCTGTTCAGAGAAAATGAGCGTTTGATTAGCGACTACGCGGGCGGAGAAGGCATACAATTTAAAATCTCACCCGCATATGCAACGCATTCCGGGGGAATCTGGGAGGCCGGAGTCAAAACGGCCAAATTCTATTTTAAAATGTATAGCGGATAATTCTAGTTTAACCTTCGAGGAGTTATCTACACTCTCTGCTCAAATTGAGGCTATTATGAATTCGCGTCCCATTACTGCAATGTCAGCTGATCCATCTGATCTCTCCGCACTTACTCCTGGGCACTTTCTTGTGGGTAGACCGTTAACCTCGCTGCCATCACCCGTGACTGAGAAGATCGGTATCAACCGGTACCAACTTATTGAGCGCCTGAGACAACGCTTCTGGTCTCGTTGGGCAAAGGCCACTACACACTCTAGCCACTCTACAGCAGCGAGAACAGCAGCCAGTTCGTGTCGGCGACTTGGTCTTCCTATTGGACGACCAGCTACCACCCATGAAATGGTTTATGGGACCGCATTCAGAAGCTCTATCCTATATCTCTATCAGGAACTGACGGTGTTTGCAGGGTAGTCGACGTCAAGACAGAGAACGGCGTCATTCATAGGCCCGTCTCTCGACTAGCCCTACTAGATTCCCATGAGCTCCTTGGGGAACATGTCCCCAAGGGGGGGGAGGATGTTAAACGTCAAAACTTCATGAACGCAAAATGAAACCTTTTTACTTTTTTCTTCTTTGTTTTGTGTTTTACTTTTGTTTTATAACTGTCACTAGAAAAATGTCATGAAGGAAGAAATTGTATTTTAATTTTATTGTTTATTGTAATTCTTTTACTATGATTAAAAGGCTTATAAGAAGACCTGATTTGCTTTGACTAAAACCCTCTCAGTGAGGCATTGTAAACAGTATGTACTTTCTAAGCATCTTTTAGACACCAACACCTTAGTAAAGCACTGGTACTCAGCTGAATCCGGTTAGACTGGAAGCCGACCCCAACATAGTTGGGTAAAAACCAATTTTATCCGGGAACGGGAAGTTGGTAGTTCCCTCTATCTTATATTAGGTAAGGCGTCTGATCTCTCTCCGGTGGTGTCGGATTGCCGTCCCTTCGCGCTATGAGAGTGAAGAAATAGTGAGTGCACCTGTGTCTGCGAAAATGCTTGTGCACTATAATATGTCCTGCGTAGCTGGCTGATCTCGTTATATGAGAACAGCCGCCGTAGCCGAAATCGGCCATGAACACCATCATCCATCATATAAGGTAAGTCATCTTAATGAATGATGAATGTCATTATAACTTTAGTCATTCATCATCATCATCATCCTCCGAGCCTTTTCCCAACTATGTTGGGGTCGGCTTCCAGTCTAACCGGATTCAGCTGAGTACCAGTGCTTTACAAGAAGCGACTGCCTATCTGACCTCCTCAACCCAGTTACCCGGGCAACCCGATACCCCTTGATTAGACTGGTGTCAGACTTACTGGCTTCTGACTACCCGTAACGACTGCCAAGGATGTTCAATGACAGCCGGGACCTACAGTTTAACGTGCCATCCGAAACACAGTCATTGATGTCTAAGATATACTTAGAAAGTACATACAAACTTAGAAAAGTTGCATTGGTACTTGCCTGACCTGGAATCGAACCCGCGCCCTCACACTCGAGAGGTTGGTTCTTTGTCATTCATTCATGAATAATTCAATAAAATAATTGACGGCACAATCTTATCGCTTATATATAATTTAAGTAGCTAATAATCAGTCGTAAATCGCTCGTTAATCGTTTAGATTCACCTGGTCATTACATATTCATATTGTATAGTTATCGGCACGGATATTGAGCTCTCGGCGGAAGAGTGGGGATCGCTTTGCGCACTGTACACATAAGGCAATAAACCAATAAATCGCTTCTGCGCAGGTGAAGGTCGGGGCTCAATATCCCTGACGATGATTATACTCATATTGCGTTTTCCTAGTATTACTCACGATATGAAAGAACAAAATTAATAGTCGAAAAACTCTAGAAAAAAAAATAAGCTCTTATAACGCACTCAAAAAAAAAATACAAGTTCCAGTTCAAATCTTCCGATCGCATCATCAGATCGGTTCGACAGTGCCATACCATATCCAGTGTTTTCGAAACTACATCTTCTTCTTCTTGCCCTGTTCATAATTTCATTTGGGGTCGGCGCAATATTTCTTCCGCCTCCATTCTTCCCTGTCACTCGTCATACCGGCACTCACTCCCTTCATATTCATGTCATCTTTCAGGCAATCCATCCATCTTTTCTTAGGTCTGCCTCTTCCTCTCCATCCATCTATACTTTCGAAACTACATAATAATTTTATTTTAGCTCTAGTTTGAAGTTTGGATCTTATGGAGTGAGCCGCAGGTGTAATCACGTAACAAGCCCTAGTGTCAGAATTGGTAAGGCAGTGAATCAAATCTTTATATTTATACTATCGTTTACAATAATATTATACAATAAACAATAGCCGTTGTAATACTAATCTTAGATAATGCCTAGTCAATTTCACACGGTGGTCAATGGCGTGCAAAAATACGTACAATATAAATTACGAAAATAAAATTATTTACAAAAACTAATAGATCTACAAAACTAATAGAGGGAGCATTTTTTGTTTGTGTACTTACCCTTAAGACTTCGATACTACTGAACCCATTTGAAGACTTTATTATTGGCGTAAGGAAACTGATGATGATTTAAATCAAGTCAAGTAAATGCTCCGAAACTAGTGTACCTATTTGAAAATTCTTACACTGCTAGGAAGCTACACTACTCCCGATTAGCATTGGCTATATTTTATCCCGGTCCGGGAAGAAGTTCCCCCCAGGATCGCGGGTGAAACCGCGGGCGGAACCTAGTAATAATTTTAAGGTTTTAAGAAATTGACACGTTTTTCAACACGTTTTGGGGTTTTAAAATATAGATAATCCACTACTATTAGGTGCCTACAGTAATTCATCGAACTTGTACTATTAATGAATATTTAGTTGCATTGTTATATAGTTCGCGAGAATTGGAACACATACCTACTTATGTAGCTAAGTAGAAAATAGTTTGACCGTACAGCTGGCTTTTGATATCGTTCTTATCAAATAACTTTGCCTGTCTGAAGTCAGCCATTTAATGTATGAGTGATTGATTTTGAAAGAAACAGTTGTAGTGGTTAAAGCAGCTACCCATCAAATACGAGCATAAGGGTTTGATACTAGGTGAGGCAAATACCAATTTGACTTTTCTAGAGTACGAAAAAATTTCATAAGGACATACATCTGGAGACATACGTCCTCAGGCACGGTGGAGTGATGACTTGCGCAAGACGGCTGGCAGGAGCTGGATGCGAGAAGCCGAAAATAGATCTCAGTGGCGTGCACTTGGAGAGGCCTATGTCCAGCAGTGGACTGCGATAGGCTGATGATGATGATGATGATGATGATACATCTGGAGCATTGCGTTATACGGTTATGAAACTTGGACGCTAACTAAGCAGGATATAAGCAGACTGGAGGCTTTTGAGATGTGGTGCTGGAGGAGGATGGAGAGAATTAGCTGGACGGAAAGAGTTAGTAAGGAGGAAGTACTTAACAGAGTAGGAACTAAGAGGCAACTATTGCAAAATATAGAGAATAGGAGAGGAGAAATGATGAGACACCTTATACGTCACGACGATTTTATCAAAAACATCGTGGAAGGGAAGGTCGAAGGAAAGAGAGGAAGGGGTCGTCCAAGATATAGCTACATGAAGCAAATTAAAGAAAAGGTGAAGGTTGTGACGTATAAGGAAGTTCAGGAGTTGGCGCTAGATAGGTGTAAATGAAAGGAGCTGCACCGACAAGAGCTGGGCTCTTAAATTAATGATGAGAGTACGAATATGTACTCGTACTTTCTAAATACAATACCCCGGACACTAATGACTGAGTAAAGGTGAACTACTTCCTATACCGGGATAAAGTCATCATCCCCCGAGCCTTTTCCCAATCCAGTTGGGGTCGGCTTCCAGTCTAGCCGGATTCAGCTGAGTACCAGTGCTTTACAAGAAGCGACTGCCTATCTGTCCTCCTCAACCCAGTTCCCCGGGCAACCCGATACCCCTTGGTTAGACTGGTGTCAGACTTACTGGCTTCTGACTACCCGTAACGACTGTCAAGGATGTTCAATGACAGCCGGGACCTACAGTTTAACGTGCCATCCGAAACACAGTCAATGGTGTCTAAGATATACTTAGAAAGTACATACAAACTTAGATAACTTAGATAAAATTACCGGGATAAAGTATAGCCTATGTTATTCGGGAAGAGTGCAGAAAGAAAGAAAGAAATAAAATGAGTTTTATTGCGCAAAATATAAGACGCATAAATGCCCTTAACAAAATGAGCATAACACAGAAAAAAAGAAACAGCTGCTTTAAAACTGTTCAAATCGGTTCTCTTTAATATACATATAGATATAGATATACAAGTATAGATAGTATAGAAGATGCTGGTGCCTCGCCTCTCAGAGCGTATCTACGATAGGTTCTCAAGACAAACGGAAATACGAATGGGATGTATAAATTCTGATACAAGCTATTCCGCAAATAGTATACAATGGAGTACTTTACATGTCAATTGTACGTAGGGTTGCCTCGTATCTGACCTACTTACAGGAATATGTATGCAGATTATAGTGGCCTTGAAGCTTTTCCGGTTATTTGTGAAGGAAACTGCACTAATTATATTTGTAATCTATACTTATATAATTGAGAAGAAACATTTTTTTAAGACTTCGATACTACTGAACCGATTTGAAGACTTTATTACTGGCGTAAGGAAACTGATGATGATTTAAATCAAGTCAATTAAAAATAACCAGTTTCAAAAATTATGTTCACGTACTAAGTTTGACTTTAAAAAATATTTACACCTGGTGTAAATATTTTGAGTATTTATGGTGTAATACACCATAAATATTCAATAAGAACGTTAACATTTTATTAACCCGTACGGCTGCCGAAGATGTTCAATGACAGCCAGGACCTACAGTTAGAGGATTCGATCCCGGGATCTCGATCATATTTTTAGTCCCGAAATGTTCGGGATTAAATTCAGTTAATACCGAGATTTTCGGGACTAATTTTTCCTCCAAGAGATTCCTCCAACCTCCATCGAGCCTGAACGCGCATTTTCCGCTGCTTCATATTTGTGCAACAAATTAAGAAGTAGGCTTTCAGATGAGACGTTGGATGCGTTGTTATTTCTTAGATTTTATTTTCGTGGCTTAAATAAGTAAATTAAAGTTTCTGGCCTATTTATTTGATTAAAATATGATGCCTATAAGATTTTATGAGGGCCTAGTTTGTTGATTATTTTTAGAAGAAATTATAATTTTATTTTGTTTTTAAAGATTTGATATGTTTTACTTTCTTTTTACTACCACTTTTTATACCCTATGCAATCCCGGGATCCCGGTATTAACTGTTGATAATCCCGAAATCCCGGGACTAGAAAAACCGACCGGGATCGAATCCTCTACCTACAGTTCATCGTGCTCCCCGAAACACGGTCAGCCAGGACCTACACTTTATCTTGAACTACTACCGTGGTAATTACGAGTGATCTATCACAAACTATTAATATCTTCACTACCTTAGGTTTCCATAGCTCAATTACGTGGTAAAAACCCCTACAATAATTATGATACAGAATTTCCCAAACAAATAAGAAGCCAGTAAGTCTAACAACGAGTCTCACGCATGGGTTACTGAGTTGAGCAAGTCGGATAGGCAGTCGCTCCTTGTAAAACACTGGTACTCAGCTATGCCCGGTTAGACTGAAAGCCGACCCCAACATAGTTGGGAAAAGGCTCGGGAGATGATGATGATTACTTTGAAAATTGATCGCAAAAGTAAACAGTTTAAAAAAAAATGACTAGACTATATTGTCGGTGAACTTGGGCCCAAGTATACCTGTATCAGATCTCTCAAACAAAGTCTAAAATTAGAATAAAAAAACGCTTCTTTTTTGACCCAAAGGTTTAGGCAGAAATGTATTTATAGCAGACCCACATCTAGGTAATTTGTTTACAAATTAAAGGTCGGAATAAAAAAAAACTGTAAAAGTGGAAAACCCAACTTGTGGGCGTAAATAAGCGTAACTTTGGACGTCTTTTGACGTCACACACATTTACAAATAAAACGTAAGAACATTTACAATAATTGTAGATGTAAGTATGGATAAGTATTATCAGCCAAAGTTCTACCATCCTTTTTTTATGAGAAATCATCAAATGACTCCTCTCGCTGTGGATGCATCGCGAGGGAGTGTCAGGCTCTTACTGACTTAACCCACCATGATCCTTTTTAAGCCCTTTTTATACCAGGGCCGCAGTAACTCGCGCGAACAATCCCGCAGCCCCGGCAGGCGTCTTATGCCCAAGTTTCATCTGAAGGTCACGTAATGCCAAGGTCGAATTACAAAAACATCAAAATACAAAAATATTTTGGAAAAACTGGTAATATGACTTTCTTAGCCGACTGTACATCTTAGCTTCATCTCTCGGAGGGAATCAGACACGACATCAATATGACATAGGTACATACATTACACTACACTCACATAGACTGATCTTTGTATGTCATTGTGCGTGTCAAAAATAATACGAGCCTACTTTCAAAGCTATTCAAGAACCGTAACAGGACTCTTTGAAAAATTCGCTCCTAAGATTTAGTAACAATGAAGACATATTGAGAGCAAAAACATCACGCAAAAAACAACAGCATAAAGAGAAGAATATAGTATAAAAAAAAAAAAACTATAAAAACACCTTATCAATACAACTGAATATTTAAAACAAAAAGTGTTCAGACAATTAATAAAGATTTCACAAAAGAACTCTTAACGATCATTTTTACGACCAACAATTAAGTACTAGGAAATAATATTCAAAACACATTTGTAAGTACATATTAAAAATTTCCTGAAAAACATATTATTCAAGACCCATCTATTCATTGTTAAGTCTGAACTTTGTACAGTACTACAAGTCAATTCAATATTGACTTCGAGTCAAAACCACTCTATGGCGTTGGCAGAGAGACCGGTTTCCAATACATATTTGCCAAACGCTATAACAACGGGACTTTCATCATTTTTAGGGTTCCGTACCAAAAGGGTAAAACGGGACTCTAATACGTACTAAGATTTCACTGGCTATCTATCCGTGACCAAGCTGTGTCTCATGAGATAATTAGACAGTTGAAATTTTCGCAGATGATGTATTATTACTACCGCTATAACAACGAATACTGAAAACTATAATTAAATAAATATCCTATAGAATGGTAATGAACGATTCAAGGTTTCAATATAGGGTTCTCAAAAATAAATGGTACAGAACACTTTGTGCGCGATTCCGACTCGCACTTAACCATTTTCTATATTACTGCTTCCAAGTGAAAATAAGTTTTCTCTACAAAGAAAAGAAGTCACATTGCCTATGTTATTTACGGTAACCATTTCGTAAGCATGACTTGCCTAACTTAGCTTAGATTTATTCATTTATTCCGCAAATAGTTGTACTAGTTTAGCGTAACAAAAAAATGTGCTTTTCACACGTACACTACATAATATGCAAATTATATGCTCGATTATAGAAAATAAAACTTAGATTTTCGATTAAATACGCGCACCATTTACAAGATTTTGTACGGCACACACTTTCGCTCAACGGCACCTTATAAGTAATTTACATATTCAATGTAAGCAAACTATAACTAAAACATACGGAAATATACTAAAAAATAATATAAAACACTCACTTCCAAAAACTCCGGCGTGCGGTTTCAAATCCAGATAATATTTAACAAAAAAATATTTTTAATTAACCACGCGCGATTATCACTCGCGATTTATTTTCGAATTTGGAACGACGCGTCCGCTCGGTGCGGCTTCAAACGCGCGACTGATATGACGAAAGGCGATAGGTAAGTGGCGTGCGCTTGCGCATACATAATTTAGTGTGGTGCGTTCCGTTCCCTCGTGCGGCGACTATGACGGGTGCATGAACCGTTATCAAGAGGTTGGGACACAATTATTAAGGTGAAATGTAATCACAATACAGATATTTTTTTGGTAAACCTCGCGTGATATTGCATGTGACCAAAAACCCGCCACAATAAAGACAAAAATCACCAGCTTCCTACAGTTCCAAAAAGGAAACCGAGCCTGCAAAAAAATGCTGAATCAAGGTGAAAGTTACTACGGAATTCATGTTATATTATGCCCTACTACGATCAATTTACGTAACTGTCCGGTCGTAAGTCATTGTCCGGGCCATGGTGACGTAGAGCTTCTAATAAACGGTGTCTGAGACCATGACACTGACATTTTAGGACAGCATCGCAACAAGACTGACATTTTAGGGGGTCACGGTCAAGTTTACATCAAGTGATGAATTGTAATTCGCGTTGGTTTGAAAAACAACACATCTTTGATTAGTAACTAGATCGCATTACTGATTTAACTTCCTTTTTCGGTATAATTATCGGCAGGAATATTGAGCCCTGACCTTCACCTGCGCAGAAGCGATTTATTGGTATATTGCCTTATGTGTACAGTGCGCAAAGCGATCCCCACTCTTCCGCCGAGAGCTCAATATCCGTGCCGATAACTATAGCTGAGAATATAATGTTTTAAGCCCTTTTAGGGTTATATGCTATGCTCTTGGCTGCTTTGTAGCGAAATTGGCGAAATTAAGTAAGATTTAAGAGCACTTTTGCTAAGGCAACGGAGGAAAGAAACGCGATGTTGTTTGTAACTTTGTAGTTTTTCAGGAATTATCTAAAGGTAATGAGAAACCGGTTCACTACAAACGCTTGTTTATGTTTCTGGTTTTTATTCAATGAAATTACTCGTATTTGACTGAACACTCTTTCTACACCCGACTATTCCTTAAGACATTAAATTAGATCATATATAAAGCAGGTTTTGAGCATGTAAGTATATAAAGAGATGGAGAGGAAGCGGACCATCAAAGTACCTATGGGTGGATGGTCACATGTCTGGAGGAAACTTGTGAGATGTCGTCAAAGAGATAAGTATGAATACAAATAAAAATTGGTAGGTTTAAGGGCAGAAGGAGGATTGCAGTTTATAGCGAAACCATTTTCTTCTTATATTTTTCTTAGAATTATTAACTTAACAAGTCCTAGTGTCAATTTTTTTTCAAAATAGCCTGAGACGGCCTCTGATGTGAAAGTACAACCACTTCTATCAAGATATTAGCCGGCAACAACTAACTTTTGCCTGCCCTTCAAAACTCTAGTTTTCTCAGAAATACAATTCTTAGTACTTTGACTTCAAATAGCCCATTTGGACGACATAACCGTCAGATGTTTCTTTCTAAACACTACGGGCACTATTGTCTGAGACTTATTTATTCATAGTAGGTAAGTAAGTATGAAATATGCATAAGTTTTGTAAATGCAGATGGCGTATTTGTCAGACCTTGAAATGCAGCTCCTATGCTTGAATTAAATATGGTTGCTTATGTTGTGGATGCAAAAATCTTGGTCGCTTTATCGCGGTTATACTGCTATATAAATTACTAGCTTCTGCCAGCGGTTTCACCCGCATCCCGTGGGAACTACTTCCCGTACCGGGATAAAAAGTAGCCTATAGCCTTCCTCGATAAATGGGCTATCTAACACTGAAAGAATTTTTCAAATCGGACCAGTAGTTCCTGAGATTAGCGCGTTCAAACAAACAAACAAACAAACTCTTTAGCTTTATAATATTAGTATAGATAATTGGGATTTTGAAAGAGGTCGATTTTTTGCCTTGTCATATTCTTTTAACATCAAAAAAAAAATTTCTAAAATATTCCTTAAATTCGAATGTTTAAGTCAATTTGAATATTTATTTTTGGGTTTTATACTTTGCTGTAGTAGTTTTTTTATTGTTTTCTTTTTAAAATTTTTAGGACCTGAGAACAATCCAAGACTATTTATGTAAGTACCATATTTCTGTAAAAAGTAGGACTATATTCGATTTCTTAATAGCTCATTAATAATGATATTGTAATTTCCTGTAATTACCGTTTTAATCATTGCTTTGTAATCCCTAATGGTACGCATCGCTTGTTTTCACTACTATGTATTACTAAACTGTGCGAAATGTTTGAGTTTTAATTTAGGTTAGAAGTACCTTACTTGGCACAGGCGTATGGGGCGAAAAATGACATGTTACTTTGTCCAAAATATATTCCTCTAAAAGGCTTTTAAACCTATAAATATCGACGCTTGAAAGGCAAAAATAACTAAGCGACATTGAGTAAATTTTACAGAAGTGCAATTTAAAGTGTTTTTTTTTTTTATTTTCTGATTTAGATAGGTACTATAACAATTATGTTAATAAAATATAAGTCAGACTATTTCGTAATTTTTTATGTTTTTTTTATTATTCTTTTTTTTAATCACTCTTCTGTAAAGTTTACTCATTGTCGCTTACTCATGTTTGCCTTTCAAGCGTCGATATGGTGATTCGCTATGATACAGGAAGCCCAATAGAGCAAGTAACGTTTATTTTTATAATCCTTAGTTTAGTTGCCATAAAATCAGGAATAAATAAAAATATGCATAGGACAATGGTACAATCTATACTTATATTACAAAGCGAAACAGTTTATTAATCTGAGGAACTCTGAAATTCTGTGTTAGAGATCCCATTTATCGAGGAAGTCTGTACTGTGCCTTTTGATCGAGGTGCACGGAATAGTTCTTAGTTATTTTATATATCTTCGGTACGCAGGTGGTAGTTTTCATACGATTAATGTTAACGTATAAGGTACAAATATGGATGTTGCTAAACTAGCAACATCCATATTGGAATTTGTAGGCATAACGAAATCGGACAAAGAATTGCCGAAACGCAAAAATGAGTCAATTTTGATGTCAAGACTGGAATTTGGAATTTGCACTAAGATTAAATAGATTTTATTGATTGACGTACAATTATTAATATGTCTAATCCACATAACTTCTTTATCAGTTATGTGAATGTCTTTGGGTCAAAGAGTATTTGCACCGCTATGATGAAAGATAGCCCTTTGGCTAAGTCTTGACTTGAGACTGATTCAAATACATAAATCAAGATAGAAATGTATTTTTAGGGAAAAAGAACAGACGAATTAAAGCACACGTCAGAGGAATTTTTGTTTTTGTCTAAAGTAAGAACGACGAAAGAAGAATTGAATAGTTAATTTAAAAGTCAATTCTGTTTAGATTCCAACGAACAAGAATGGTCTTGACAAAATCATCATCTGTCTAGCCTTTTCACGACATATGTATGTCGGTGTCGGCTTCCAATCTAACTATACTCTATCCACGGAAGCAAGAGCTAAAAGGTAAACAAAGAATAACACTTTTTTAAGATGGCGGTATAAACCAACCTATGACAAAACGTCACATTTTTGTGCAAAATGTTCGCAGTATCTGTTATTTTGCCATCGGTCGGGTTATACCGCCATCTTGAAAAGGTGTCATTCTTTGTTTACCTTTTAGCTTTTGCTTCCGTGGATAGAGTATAGATGCACCAGAGTGTTACAAGGAGCGACTGACTTTCAGATCTTTCAGATCTTCAACCCAGTAACGGGTTACTGGGTTGAAGAGATGAGAGGTTGAGAGAGAGGCAACACGATAACCCTTGGTAAGACTGGTTGTTACTTTCTGACTACACACCACTATTAACGACTGCCAAAGATTTTAGTACAAATAGTTTAAACGTACGTAAAAAGTACATAGGGATCCCAAAGTAATCCCTAAAGTGAAAAATTACCAAACCCGCACGAAGCGAGTTTTACACACTACCATGATGTCCTTTAATGTACAAAGTATTATTTGAACCTCAGCTTGTTAACACTGATTAGTACTTGTAGTCCGTAAAACAAACAATGTATGACGGTAAGGCGATTCAATAATAAACCTATAGAGAACCTGTTTGACAGAAACTACGGAGGAAGGAAAGATGAGCAGAGATGCCATGAGGCGGGTAGGTCAGGCGCCTCCATGTAGGTCAAACAACATACACTTGTAGGTAAACTAACGGGGCGTTCGGGTTTCTTAAGACAAATGTCAAAGATTGGAATGAAGATTTGGTTTTAAAAAATATGGGTGGGTTCCAAAAAAAGCGTGTGGATGGGGCTAGTACCGTTCCTCGTAACGAACACCCGCATATTGGCGGGCTACTTTCTTATGAGATTTTGCGTTATGATATCTCCGCTAGTCATTTTGTTCTCCATGACATAAACTCATACTTATAACCAAGCTAGCATGTGATGATGAAAAACAAATATTGTATTTTTGCCGTCACGTCTCATTCCGTATAATATTATCCACATTGTCGAAAGTAATTGCGTCAGAAAAATGGATCCTTCAAAAAATGTACACGCCTTTTCTATCCTCATCATACTCAGGAATGACTACCAGAGGACATCTGGAATGTTCGAAAGAGTTACCCCGTGGCTCTGAACCACATAGGGCAGTTAAAGGAACGCCAAGTATTTAACAAGGATACATTTCTCCTAGCTCCGTCCGTATCCAATACTCCGTTCAGGATATTAGATACTTCTTTGAGAGCCGTTTTGCTCTGTTGTAACGCATATTTTCTATTATTTCTTCTCTTACGTCCAAATATTGTCATTCTGATACTTGTTCATAATTTATTTTGGTGTACGTGTTTTACTTTTGTGTTATCTTTGCATCATCTTTTTAGAGATATAATCATTGTTTAGGCTTTAGAAGATTAATTATCAACACCAATTCCCAACTTAAACACAAAAATGCTTTGCAGGAGCAATATAAGAATTTTTTGGGAATTTAAAACATTTACTATCATTTGATAATTTCTGACTAAATCCTAACTTTGTCATTCTAGCGAAATTTTCTAAGCCTCAGTAACTCTGAGGAACTATTTCGTAGAAATAATCTGAGACACTTTTAAACCAATCTTACTTGACAATAGGGTTGTTTCCTAGTATTCAGTCAATTAAAAATAGGTATATGCACCGAAAGTTCACAAAACTAGAAACACGATAAGCTATATTATTTTATTTATAACTGACCACATAATTTTTAAATAATTTATGAATTTTAAAGTTATCGTCTATTACGTCACGCCCTTGAAAACGGCGAATCGAGTCCGATGTCGTCACTTTACAAGTTTACATTGACAATGACAAGTATTTGACAGTGACAGTCTATGACAGGTATAACCTGAGAATTGATGTGTTGTTTTCTTCAGTTTTTATTTGTATTTGAGCGATAAAAACGTTAGGAAATAATTATGGAGAAAGGATTTATGAAAGCTGATAGTTTTATTGTCGCTCAATTCTTTGCTAATAACCAAGATGACACAAACATAACCTCAATAACAAACACACACTTTACGTTCCTTTGCACAGTTTTATTTTACCGCGTACACAACTCAAAACATTACAGGTATTTTCTTTTGTGCCCAATGTTTAAAAATAATGTAAATGTTTAAAATATTTGGTTTTGTATCTATATTATAAGAATACATATACTTAATTTAAATTTAAAAATCAATGAGTTCTTTCTAATTAGCTACTTCTCTTTAGATGTGCGTTAAAGTGTAAAGGAACACATAGTACACGTTGACGTCACAGTCACGTGATCGAGCGTTTTCTGGGCAATTTTTTAAGAAAAATAGAAAAACATCGAATACATAAAAAGTAAAGAGATTTAAGACGCAAAATTATAGGAGGGGTGATCTTTAAATTATTTAGAAGCTATTTAAATAGATTTTCGAAAATTGGAAACAACCCTATTATCCATTCCTATACCAGTATTGGTACAGTAATATTATCTAGCACTAATGAAAGGTCTACAAAGCTTGTTAGAAGTTGTCATATTGACCTCTATTGCGTCACAAAGCGAGAGGCACGGTTTGAAGGCATTCGGAGACAATTGGTTCAAGGGTGGGTTGAGCTGCTGAGATAGAATCGATGTAGGGTATTATGTAATCTGTTGTTTTTTTTTTTTTGCTGTTCTATAAGATGGTTGGGTCTCAAAGAAGGTTACTTCCTCTTCTCGTGGACTTAACTATCTACCAACTATGGGTATCAAACTTTTTAGTAAGCCAGTTCCTAACCGTTTTTGTGCGCAACACCATACATCTCCATACTGATTGCGAGACCTACATATTTCTGCCAACGTATTTTTTTAGAATTTTCGGGATAGAAAATTCCGGATAAGAGTTCTTTCTTTACTATGGTAAGTCTCTAGCAGAAGTCTCAGTAGTAAAGTAGACTTCTTGCCACTTTCCGCAACCGAGTCGAGACAGACAGAGTTACCTACTCTCATATTTATAATGTCAGTAAGGAAATAAGGATTGCTATCACATGTCCCGACAAGGATAACTTACTTGCCTTGCCAAATAATCTCACAGCTGTTGATTCATTAAAAATGCAGATAGTAACCGATAAGTATATTTGCGGAAGAAGAAATGTCGACCTCTGATTTAGTATCTAATTAATTATTTCGGCAATGACATTCAACTGTTTGTTTCGAAAGTTGCTCTTTAACTGCAATATACGTGAGTGTAGAGGTCACTTGCTTTTACCCAAGAAAATTATATCAATGAAAACGAGTCAACGATTTTTTTCCAAGAATGCAGCGCTTCCTGTTTCAGGAATTTTCAAGATACTTGATATGATTCACGCATATGCGGAAGGCACATTAAATTAGTGGGTCCCGGCTTTTATATGGACATCTTTGGCCGTCGTTATGAGTGGTCAGAAACCAGACATTCTGATCCTCAGCCCCAGCAGTCTTCGGCCGTAAGGGCTTGTTGACTGTTCTTTGGTTAACATGTGGAACACAAACACACCATCAACGCGGTCTTGTCGTCGCTAGACGGGCGGAGGACGACCCATAATTCACAGAACTGCGTCTACGATGGCTGGAAGTCATCTTTCGACATCCCCAAGTATGCTGTACATCATATCAATTTCCCTCGAAGCATCGGCATTTTAAATAAGACACCGTAAAATAAGACACCGTAAAATATAAATAGATAAATGTTTACGCTTAAAGTTGACCTAATCGAATCTGTTATTCTAGATCGCTATATTATTCTCAAGCAAAGACCTTTAGAGGTCACACTAGTGCAGTTCCGTAATTGGCTCAATATCGGTTATATAACATCTGTGGGTCACGACAGCTGCACCCTTAACTAGATCTGTTACTGTTACTGTTACAGCCTTTTTATCGTCCCACTGCTGGGCACAGGCCTCCTCTCACACGGAGAAGGATTGAGCATTAGTGAAAGTAAACATCTCGAGAAAACCTGGACTATACAGTGCTTAACGCTCAATCCTTCTCTGTGTGACGAGTCTGCGCCCAGCAGTAGGACGATAAAAAGGCCGATGATTAAAAAGGGCAGGAGGATGACTCTCTCTCTCTAACTTTTGTCCTTCAGCATCTATCAAAGATCAACAAAAGACAGCTGGTCCCACCCAATCAAATAATACCAAAGAGAATTTAACCAAAAATGGGCAAGTAAAATATTTCGTGTACAGCACCGCATTAGGTACAAAGAACGTAGCCTTGACACCTAGCTACGGCATAGAATGTACGATACATACATTAACGCATGTGACCACTTAAAATATTTGTGTATGCTTTACATACACGTGGCTACAGCATGCTTTCCGCTGAAGATTCTTCGATTATTGTTAATAGACTTTTACCTGGGGACTGGTTGTGTCAAAGTCCAGTACACTAAAATAATCTTGGTATTTGCTTTGTATTAATGCTCAATCCTTGTCCGTGTGAGAGGAGGCCTGTGCCCAGCAGTGGGACGATAAAAAGGCTGTGACAGTAACAGTTTGCTTTGTAAGCCCACATCAGTCAGCGACTATTAAAATGAACTTTCTAGTTAGTGACTTCAATAACAGTTTACAATTCAAATCAGAGCAGATGTTTTGGAGGATCGGGTCTGAAGTTCAGCTGCGGGATTATTACAGAGATACACCAAGGGTTCTAGGAGGAAACTAGGTGGGTTTTAGTCCGTAAAAGTCTGGGTTCAGTCAAAAGTTTGGTGTTACGTTATGTAAATTTTGTCACCTGACTTTCACAAATCTTCAATTATTCTCTCCATCTACATACGGCAAAATAAAACCTCAAAAAACCGAGAAATAGGTACTGAAAAAACATCACTTAACCACGTCACACAACAATTACCCAACCAACCTTATCAATTACCTCTTACATTTCACGTCCAAAACCGAAAATTTCTGATAACAAAAACTTTTCCGCATTCAAAAATAACAAAAATAAAATACAGCTAGCAACATTAAGATCAGCACCTACCCTTCTACCGATCACGGAGCGGTTTTCGATAACCCGTGACCCGATGGCCTGAGGTTAACTTGCAAAGTCGTGTGAAAGACATCGTGTCCTATATGACACTAGGAAATGCGTGAACAGAAAACTGATACTGGATATTAAGACCTTGGAAGGTCGTTTGATTGTGTAAGCTGGTTAATGAAAGCTAGATAGATAGTGCATAGATAAATATAGTTTGCGCTTAGTAACTTTGCATTTATACAACATCATCTTCTCTCCGTCCGTCCGTCCGTCCGTCTGACACCACTGACACCAGGCTGTATCTCATGAACCGTGATAGTTAGAGAGCTGAAAACTAGAATTAAATAAATATTTTGAGGGACTCCCATGCAACAAACGTGATTTTTTTGTCCGTTTTATTAATAACTAGCTTCTGTCAGCGGTTTCACCCGCATCCCGTGGGAACTACTTCCCGTACCGGATAAGTATTATACTTCCTCGATAAATGGGCTATCTAACACTGAAAGAAATTTTCAAATCGGACCAGTAGTTCCTGAGATTAGCGCGTTCAAACAAACAAACAAACAAACTCTTCAGCTTTATAATATTAGTATAGATGGTACGGAACCCTTCGTGCGCGAGTCCGACTCGCACTTGGCCGGTTTTTTTGATGAGATATCCTCAAATGACTCCTCCCGCTGTGGGTTAGCAGCGTGAGGGAGTGTCAGACTCTTACTGAATAAACCCATCATGTTTCTTCGCAAGCCTTCTATGTACAGGGCCGCGGTAACTCGCGCGAACAATCCGCAGCCAAAAGAACATCATCTTAAAAACTTTTTTTAATTACAAGCACTACTTGTTTCTCATCTCACTTCATCATCATCATCATCATCTCAGCCATAGGGCGTCCACTGCTGAACATAGGACTCCCCCTTAGATCTCCACAGATACCTGTTGGAGGCGACTTGCATCCAGCGTCTTCCGGCGACCTTTATAAGGTCGTCTGTCCACCTTGTTGGTGGACGTCCTACGCTGCGCTTGCTAGTCCGTGGTCTCCACTCCAGCACTTTTCGACCCCATCGGCCATCTACTCTGCGAGCAATATGGCTTGCCCATTGCCACTTCAACTTGCTAATTCGGTGGGCTATATCGGTGACTTTAGTTCGTCTACGGATCTCCTCATTTCGGATTCGATCACGATCATCTCACTTGTCATTGGCAAAATCATCGACATTGGCATCAACATGGTGTGCCATAGTATGACGGGACTGCATATACTTAGATATGCTAACATACTAGCTTTTGCCCACGACTTCGTTCGCGTGGAATAGTGACTTCCGGCAGATTTTTAGTTTGACCAATAGATAGCGCTATATGTCCGGAATAAATTTTATTTTTTATTTCTGTAATAAATACTATCCTATGTCCAACAACCAAATTTCACACATATCGGTGCAGTAGTTTAGCGTGAAGAAAAGACAGACAGACAGAAATACAGACAGGCAGAGTTACTTCCGCATTTATAATATTAGTTTGGATGATTTTTTACAGTTCCATCTATAAAAATAATTCGCTAAGAGTGATCTCTTCAATCATACTTATCTAGAACATCTTTTAAGTGCTTTTACCGCATTTGTGCTAAGGTTAAGCACTGCTGAACGCGGTCGGTCCATAGATGGGAGTGTCATGTCTACAAATAATATCATGTTTGTTTTAAACTTCCGTAAAAATAAACGGCGACTTTTTTCTTATTTCTTACTGACGCAATTGGTTCTGATAAGTCTAGTTTAACCTTGGTTTTATATTTCACTTTACTTACTTTTTCCAGTTACTATACAAGGTGTTGATTTGCATTTGTGCCGTACTTCAGGAGGAGGACATAAAATACGTAAATAATCGATTGGAATTACAGTTGACGGGAAATAGCTAATATGCACTGCTTTTTTTGTCATTGTAATGTCGTAGTATTTCAGAAGTAATCCAATTTTATGAATGAAATTTATGAATAATCGTTGCGTATGCTTTGTGTTTACGTTTGTGTGAGGGCGCAGCACGCTTTTAAGGCCAGTAACACACGCGCCAAGTCTAAATACGGCTAGATGACATTGACGGAACTCCGAAAAAAAAATTAAAAAAAAAATTACGTTCCAATTTTTTTGTTGATTTGGGTCGAGAATCATTAGCATAATTACGTCCTTGAATATGGCACGGATGCAAATCAACAGCTTGTATAATATTGGTATACAAGTGTAGATCATCATCTCCCAAACCTTTTCCCAGCTGCTATATAGGGACAAAATTAATCAGGAAATGTTCCAAGCATTCTATTAATATATTTTTTTTAAGGCTTCCCGCCCAATCATCTCAATGGGACTTACTTAAATGGAGGGTGCCAAATTACTCTGTTGTTTTCCAATATGGGTTCCCAAGACATATTATTGGTGCATAGTAAAAGGTTTGGTGTACTTTCTAAGAATATCTTAGACACCATTGACTGTGTTTCGGATGGCACGTTAAACTGTAGGTCCCGGCTGTCATTGAACATCCTTGACAGTCGTTACGGGTAGTCAGAAGCAAGTAAGTCTGACACCAGTCTAACCAAGGGGTATCGGGTTGCCCGGGGAACTGGGTTGAGGAGGTCAGATAGGCAGTCGCTTCTTGTAAAGCACTGGTACTCAGCTGAATCCGGTTAGACTGGAAGCCGACCCCGACAGGATTGGGAAAAAGGCTCGGAGGATGATGATAGTAAAAGGTTTGGTATGCATTAAAATCTATATACATTCACACTTCACATACATTCGCTCTTTGTATACCACTGGTACTCTGATGAATACGGTTAGACTGGAAGTCGGAGTTGATGAATATATGCTACTTTATATCCAGGTTCATGCAGAAGTTCCGGGTTATGGGTGATTCCCACACTGGAAGAAGTTAGTTAAGCCAGTTCCCATGGGTTGTAGGTGAATCCACTGGTAGAAGCTAGTTAATTTATATTTCCTATCTTATCAATCTATTTAAATATAATCTCTTAAGATTTTGTTGCTTATTACAAAAGTTAAACAAGCAGTGTCATCATTTGACATTATGGACAACCTCAATGGCATAATGGTCACCATTCTGGACTGCCAAACTTGAGGTCCCAAATTTGGTTCCCAGCCAGGTTGACATTTGTGTGATGACCATGCTTGTTGGCCGTGGTCTGGGTGTTATAATATGCATTTATGTAATTTAACAGTTGTGTTAGCACCCATAACACAAGTTAATTAATAACTTACCATGGGGCTAACCAACCGTATATGAAAAAGGTGTCCCAACATTATATTGCAAATATTTTTTTGGTTTTATGAAACTACTTGCTTACCATTAGTATCTGAGAGTTGTGTGTTCCAGAAATCAGTCTTTTAGTTTATAATAATAATAGTACGTATAAATTACAAGCTCTGTTTCCGTAGTTTCATCCTTGTCTGGGGGGAACTACTGCCCGTACTGGGATAAAATATTGCTTACTAGGGAATATGAGAAGAGTGCAACTTTACAAGAGTACATAATGAGCCTGCTGGAAGAGAGTTCTCATGAAATAAGCTGTGCCTTTGTACTATCTGATCTATTTTTCTTCTTGTCTGTATTCTATGTTCGTAACTCTGTAACTGATGAATCCCTACTAATATTATATATGTGAAAGTAACTCTGTCTGTCTGTTACGCTTTCACGTCTAAACCACTGAACTGATTTTAATAAAATTTGGTACAGAGATAGAGTTGACCTTGAGAAAGAACATAGGATAGTTTTTATCCCGGACTTTTGAAGAATTCTCTTGGAAACGCGATATAACCGAACTCTACGCGGGCGAAGCCGCGGGCGGAAGCTAGTAGTTCTTATCTCTAGAGTACAAACAAAACGTTTCCTTTTTAATACCAGGGTTTACATAGCCATCCGTACCCCTGTATTTCCAGCACTGTTTATGAGGCTTCAAACTACCTTTACACCAAGATTTATTAAAAATGGTGCTTTTGTTTGCAAGTGAAAGTGTGACAGACATAGTTACTTTTGTATTTATAATATTAGTGAGGATAAATAACAGTTATGTACATGTAGAATTAAATAGATGTTTAATAATACATGAACTACTTTCAAATCACATTATTTTTAAACAATTTAAAATTAAAATTAATTAATTAATACTACCCAGAACATGATTAATTATTTAGTTCCCTAAATTAATACAACAAGCCTAATTTTATATAAAATTCAAAAACAGTTATCATCTTATTTTCATTTGGTTAAATGGTAACCTACTTTGTTTATGATTGAAAAAGTATGTTTTTTAATCATGTGTGATGTGTGTAACATATTAATTATGCGCGGGAATACTTGTACTAGATCCACGTTACACAATAACGACGACAAAATAAATAACAATGTTAATTTTTATGTAAATTCGATCAACCTTGCCCGCAAAAGTGTTACGGAAGTTCTGCAACGAAATAATCGAAATCTAAGCGTCCTACTGTGGGCTATCATCGTGCCGCAATCACTGAAGAGTATAACCATCGTCTTACAATCGGATTATGCGATCAATTCGTATAAATCAGCACTAAAATACAGATAACGAGATAAAGATACCACAACAACTTTCGTGTGTAAACAGACAAAATCAATAGACTAATACTTACTGATATAAGCCGGCTCACTGCACACAGGTGTAAGAACACAATTAATCACTGATAAGTAATCAAAAGAATAATAAATTCAACGTTAAAACGACCGACCGACTAGCCGATGTCACCACGATTGACGTTAGCAGCGCGGCCATTTCCACATTCAGTTCAGAAATTTTATGATTACCGTGCCGGTGCACAGTTATAGAAAAGGCCGGTTTCATGTTTATTCACAATTTTACAGAAACATTAATTAAACAAAATGATATGATTATAGAAAATATAAATAACTAATGTATTTCCTTTGAAATATACATTTTATTCATATTTAATCACCTGAAGGATTATACTTCTTTCAGTAGAATTTCTGAACGAAACTCTTTTTGCGTTTAGTTATCAAAGTTATCGATCATAAGGAAAATCATTAAATAATTAATAAACAAACCCGTTCACATCTGTTATTGCTACTTTCCTCGTGTTCAAAATCATATAAAGTAACAACAGTATATTATATACAGGAAACCTCACGAAATTATCGGTAATCACCTTTTTAAATTTCTATTTAAATGTATTCTGCGATACATGTAAAATCTAAACGCAAAATATCGTTCCTGGTTTTATTATACATTTAGCATAAAAGCAAGAGAAAATATAAGCTTTTATGATAAGTGCGACCAAGATAGCAACGCAACAGTTATTCTGGAGCGTTTCAGGTTTCATGATAGTGATGTATTAAACAAATGTCAAAAAAATTGCTTGAAATACCTATTTCATCAACAAAATATTTAATATTTTGCTTTGAAACCAAGCAAAAGATTAGCAATACAAACGGCTCATATAAGAAAGGGAAGGAATTAATATATGTCAATACTTTACATGTTCACTAATAGCATTAAATCGATGTTTTTATAACAATGGCAGTTTCGGAGGTGGAAGCAACTTCTGAACTGAAATTTAAATATAAAATCGACTTGACCAGTCTAATGGACTCCTGTAGAGTTTGTATGGCTCAAAACCTGGACATGACTAGTATATTTGAAACAGAAAAAGATAATACTGTTGATGAAATCTACTTTTGTACTGGCATTACTGTAAGTATCCATTTTATGTAGAGAAATGATGTCTTTTTCTATTTTCCTTGCATTTTGAAAGAAAGATTAACTTTATAGGGTCGTCCCTAAGGTTCCCAACCATGTGCATACTACCCAGATATTTCTAATCTGTAATTTGAAATAGTTCATTAATGAAAGAGGAACCAGATAGAAGAGACATACAGTATTATAAATCTGTAGTAGTTCCTTGATATATTTATAACTAGCTTCTGCCAGCGGTTTCACCCGCATCCCGTGGGAACTACTTCCCGTACCGGGATAAAAAGTAGCCTACAGCCTTCCTCGATAAATGGGCTATCTAACACTGAAAGAAATTTTCAAATCGGACCAGTAGTTCCTGAGATTAGCGTGTTCAAACAAACAAACTCTTCAGCTTTATAATATTAGTATAGATAGAATATTCATAGAATATAGAACTTATGCTTTTGCACCACAATATATGAAGTCTCCACCTGAAGACCTGATATCCAAGAACAGCTGCAATAATCCAAAAAAAGAGTCGGTCAGTGGGTCGTCTTAGGGTCAATTCCCACTGAAAGAGCAGCGGCCGGCAGCGGCCGTAAGAGCACGGACAATGTAAGAATGCGCTTGCGCTCAATCACTTGCATTTTCGGCCGCTGCCGGCCGCTGCCGGCCGCTGCTCTTTCAGTGGGGATTGACCCTTAGGGGCGGAGAAGCAGTCTTCTATACATAAACCATAATCCAACAACATTTTTAGATAAAGAAAGAATTAGATCTCCGACCTCTGTCGACCCTGGTTTCCCTTCATAACGCATAAATCTTTTGCGTTTTTGAGCTTACTGTTAGATTAAATAAGAATTGTGTCACATACTTAAGAGATTGTGCATCTACAAGGTGCAAGTAGCTTGTGCATGTTGAGGCACATGCTCTGAGGTTGCATGCATTTTAAAAACATACTGGACAAGTGACTCATGCATGTACCAAAGCTAAACACCCACCTGCATGCTCTTGTCACTTGCGCATGTTAACTGCTTCAGCGCCATGCGCCGTGTTGACCATAATCTAACACCTTCTTCTCCCTCCTGCCCTGTTCCCAATTTTATTTGGGGTCGGTGCAATATGTCATCCTCCTCCATTTTCCCCTGTCACTCGTCATACTGACACTCACTCCCTACCTATTCATATCATCTTTCAGGCAATCCATCCATCTTTTCTTAGGTCTTCCTCTTCCTTTCCATTCATCTACATTCATTCTTAGTACACACTTTGTTGCATGACTATCATCCCTCCTCATTACATGCCCATACCATGACAATCTTCTACTTCTCATCTTTTTTTTCTGTAACTGGCGCTACTTTCAGGCTTCCTCTAACGTAATCATTGTTGACCATAATCTAACACCGTTCACAGATAAAACAAGAAGCAGGTCTACCCACAAAAATATGCAACGGTTGTCTTACCAACCTGTCTGTCGCATTCAAGTTCAAAACCTCCTGCCTCATAGCTGACGAAACATTCCGCAAGATAGCCACCGCACTGAAGATAAAGACCGAGGAGCCAGAGGAGCCAGATGTCAGTGACGTGGAGTACGAGGAGATAGTGGATTGTAAGGATGAGGGAGCCGATGACTTTGATGAGGAAGTTAAGCAGGAGCCGGAGGAGGTAGAGTTCTGTGGAGTTCGGAAGAGTACTCTGATTAAGGTGAAGAAGAGGTAATTTTAATAATTCAAAACTTACCTTATTTAACTTGTTCTTTATAAATCTGGGTAGCTGTGGTGGCCTAGTGGGCAAAGAACCAACCTCTTGAGTATGAGGGTGTGGGTTCCATTCCAGGTCACGCAAGTACCGATACAACTTTTCTAAGTTTATATGTACTTTCTAAGTATATCAAACTCAAAATCGTTTATTCAAATTAGGCTGATAAATCAGCACTTTTCGAACGTCAAAAACAAAAGACAGCCCTCAAAACGCCCACCCTTCACCACTTCCTATGTGTTTTTGCTGGGAAGAAGAAGTGGCGCAACAAACTCCCCAGCAACACATGTCTAATATCATATCTAATCATCTCTTCATATCTTAGACACCAATGCCTGTGTTTCGGATGGCACGTTAAACAGTAGGTCCCGGCTGTCATTGAACATCCTTGGCAGTCGTTACGGGTAGTTAGAAGCCAGTAAGTCTGACACCAGTCTAACCAAGGAGTATTGGATTGCCCGGGTAACTGGGTTGAGGGGGTCAGATAGGGCAGTCGCTTCTTGTAAAGCACTGGTACGCAGCTGAATCCGGTTAGATGTTGGGAAAAAGGCTCAGAGGATGATTCTTTATAAATCTGATTCTTTCAACTTAATGACGGGTGGGCGTTTTGGGAGCTGTCGTTTTTGGCGTTTGAAAAGTGCTGTTTTAATTATATTTTTCAGTCCACCACCAATAAAAGGGCGTCCGCGGAAGACTGCAGCTTCTCTGAAAGAGCCCCGTCGCCTCAAGAAGTTCAAATTCAAGCGTCTATGGTGTGAACCTTGCAACATGAAGTTTGATACCAAGGAGGAGAGTGATGAACATAAAAGGATAACTCATAAGGATAGCCAGAATTGGGTTTGTGAGGTAGGTACATATCATATCGTTTATTGCATTCCATAATGTACCTACATTAGGTGGAAAAAATAATAGTCACAATTATGGACCCTGATGGGCACAGCAAAATAATTAGAAGAGAGGAGGCGTTTAATACTTTTTGTGATAAGCTTATGAATTATTTGGTTATCAATTATCATTATTTAGTATTTATTTCTATTATAATATTACGTACATTTTAGTTTAGCATAAATTCGTTTTGTAGTTATTTAAATTAGTTGCTTTTTTTTAAATTTTACTTTAGTTTAAGTATTTCTTTATCGATAATTTCCTCATATGCTTAACCTTCCAGATATGCGGTAAAATGTTCACGCACCGCGCATCTCACTACACACACATAAAGTCGCACCAGCCGCCTCGATTCGCGTGCGACCACTGCGATTACAAGACTTGGCATAAATACGATCTCGCCAAACATATTAGAATACATACAGGTGAGTTTTTGACACATTACACAGGGGCCCGATTCTCCTAAGTTAATAATGTCAAAATCGAATAGAAATCGAATCGCAATATGATCGCAATAGCCGTTTTAACCATATCGGGCATTCTGCTACTAATATAAGACCAATCTTATTCCAACGACATTCGATTGGTTTGCGATTGGTCTGCTATTTTGGTAATTTTGGTCTTTATGGTAGTTTGCTCTACAATCATATTGCAATCGTAAATCATTTGCAGACAAAATGATTCATTATTGAATGACAGAAAAGGATAAAAACGTTTATTTCAAAGAAAAAATAGCGGAATGCCACATACGCTTCAATCGTAATCGAGTCAGGATTGGATCGCAGTCGAACGTGAATCGAATGGCGCTTAAGTAAAATTAGGAGAATCGGGCCTCAGGTAAGGCCATATTGCTCGCAGAGCAGATGGCCGATGGGGTCGACAAGTGCTGGAGTGGAGACCACGGACTAGCAAGCGCAGCGTAGGACGTCCACCAACAAGGTGGACAGACGACCTTATAAAGGTCGCTGGAAGACGCTGGATGCAGGTCGCCTCCAACAGGTATATGTGGAGATCTAAGGGGGAGTCCTATGTTCAGCAGTGGACGTCCTATGGCATTTGAAAGATAAACCCTAGTTTCGCTTTAATTTTGTACATATAACAGTTTCTTCAAACCATACAGACGGAATTATGTTGCTGGGGAGTTTGTTGCGCCACTTCTTCTTCCCAGCAAAAACACATAGGAAGTTGTGGACGGGCGTTTTTGGGGGTTTTCTTTTACAAACTTAATTTTCGAAAAAAAGGGTTTTCCGCCTTTTTAAATAGTGTCATACCTGTCGACCCGTACCTACTAACCCGGCGACCTTTCGATTCAACTTTGCGACCCAAATCCATTTTCGAATTTGCAATTTCAATACCACCCCACCTACCTGTTTTTGTTTCCATAGAATGATTTAGTCCCAAGTTCTCCATTAACATAAAAGTCAGTTTACTTAACTTAAAACAACTGTTTACTGTCTGTAAAAATGGGCCGGAATGAATAAGGTTTGCGGGTTTGCTAGACAGATAAATAAAGGGCATCATCCTCCGAGCCTTTTCCCAACTATGTTGGGGTCCGCTTCCAGTCTAACCGGATTCAGCAGAGTACCAGTGCTTTACAAGAAGCGACTGCCTATCTGACCTCCTCAACCCAGTTACCCGGGCAACCCGATACCCCTTGGTTAGACTGGTGTCAGACTTACTGGCTTCTGACTACCCGTAACGACTGCCAAGGATGTTCAATGACAGCCGGGACCTACAGTTTAACGTGCCATCCGAAATACAGTTCATTGGGGTCTAAGATATACTTAGAAAGTACATACAAACTTAGAAAAGTTGCATTGGTACTTGCCTGACCTGGAATCGAACCCGCGCCCTCATACTCGAGAGGTTGGTTCTTTGCCCACTAGGCCACCACGACTTTTTTTTTTAAGGGCATATTAGTCAATAATTATTTCTGTCTATATGTGTCTATATGCAAAATCTACAAAATTTTAAAACATCTTCCAGGTCTCAAAATGTACCAATGCGAGTACTGCACGGCCTCCTACTATACCTCTTCGAATCTGACTAGTCACATCCGTCGCCTGCACATGCACGAGAAGACACACGACTGCAACATATGTCGCCGCACCTTCTTCGACAAGTCGAAGCTTAACCGCCATCTCGATTCACATTTGGAGATTAAAAGGTGGGTATTTAGGGAGAAAAGTGAATTGGTATCCCGCCCTTCTTCCCTCCTTCCTCCTCGTCCCTCCTCTTCCTCCTTCTTCCTCCTCTTCTTCCTCCTTCCTCCTCTTCCTCCTCCCTCCTCCTTTTCCTCCTCCTTCCTCCTCTTCCTCCTCCGTCCTCCATTTTGCTCCTCTTCCCTCCTACAATTAAGTATGAACACTTCCTCGAACCTGACGAGTCACATACGCCGCAACATATGTCGCCGCACCTTCTTCGACAAGTTCAAGCTTAACCGCCATCTCGATTCACATTTGGAGATTAAAAGGTGGGTATTCAGGGAGAAAAGTAAATTGGTATCCCGCCCTCCTTCCTCCTCGTCCCTCCTCTTCCTCCTCCCTCCTCCTTTTCCTCCTCCTTCCTCCTTCGTCCTCCATTTTGCTCCTCTTCCCTCCTACAATTAAGTATGAACACTTCCTCGAACCTGACGAGTCACATACGCCGCAACATATGTCGCCGCACCTTCTTCGACAAGTCCAAGCTTAACCGCCATCTCGATTCACATTTGGAAATGAAAAGGTAGGTGGATGGTTGAGTCTGTGGAGGGGAGGGCATTGGTATTTAAGTATAGAGTTTAAAAAAAGGTGGCAAAAAGAAATCATTCCCCCCTACCTCCCTCTCAAATGAACTTGCCACCTTCTTCGATAGAACTACGCTTAACCGCCATCTTGACTTGCATATGGAGATCAAGAGGTAGGTGTTTGACCGACTCCCCAAAAAGAGGGTTCGCGATTTGGAGGTGAAGTTTGTGGGGGGGAGGGAACTTATGAATTATCATAAAAAAATATTGCATTCCAGATTCGCATGCGACATATGCCACGCGCACTTCTCGCGCCGCTGTTATTGGAAGAAGCACCTTCTCCGCCAACACGACATCGTCACCCCGCGGCAGCGACCAGGGCGACAGAAAACTAACGTCGTCATAGAAGATGTCACAACGGATGTGATTGGACAGTTTTACGCGAAAGGGCAGAGTAAAAAGTTATAGCAAATGATTAAATAAGTAAAAAAGGTTGTTTTTTGTTCGGTTGCTATGGTAATTTTGTGGTCTTATTGCAAAAAAAAATACAATAACACGACAAAGTCACCCCGCGCCAGCGCGCAGGGCCGCAGGAATATTACGCGAAAGGGCGTAAAAAATTATAGCAAACGGTTTTTGTTTGAATATATGAATAAAATGGTTTTTTTTTTCGGTCGGATGGACACTTACGTCATCAAATTATTAGTCATTTTCTGTCAAAAGGCTGATAGAGACACCAATTCCGTTATGTAGTTGATCAAAATATTCTTACTGGGTCTATAAAGTTATTAGAGGTAGAGTTTCGTACCCAAAGGGTAAAACGGGACCCTATTGTTTTGGCTGAAAACTAGAATAAAATAAATATTTTGGGGGGCTCCCATACAACAAACGTTTATTTTTGCTCATTTTTGCTCGATATCGATAACGGCAACAGGTAGATGCTTGAAATATTCACAGAATATGGAATGTATTATAATTATGAAACTTTTATTTATAATAATAGTACGGAAACCTCCGTACGCGAGTCCGACTCGCACTTGGCCGGTTTTGATTTATATACATTTCTATTTATGTCGTTCTAAAATCTACCTCATGAGGCTATTATTATTATTAGTTTATGTGGCGGGGAATCAAAATGGGATGGCATGGGAACCCAAAAAATACGCTCGATTCAATTGAGGTACAGTAAACTGCACATTAGTGGTAATTGTCAATATGTCATGCACCTTAACTCAATAGTAATAAGTACGATTTTCCTATAAAACTATTACCACTGACCTGAAGTTGACTGTACTTCGGGAATATGTTTTGCAAAAGACTTATGTCTGATATTAAAACTATTGCCCAATATCGGACACATTGCCCTAAGTCTTATGCTAAACATATGGAGCAATAGTGATAAAGTAAGTGAAAAGGTATGACTCCGTGTACATTTGTTATGTTATGTAAATACGTATATTGAACTTAAACGCAATAATGTAACGTACAAATATATTGTGACTGTACCTATTTATATTAAATAAACAAATATTTGTAAATAAAAAAAAAAGTATACCTGAACTGAGGTTTTGTTTTTTCTCTAAATTACGCGACTTTTGTCAGCCGAGTTATAATTACGTATCATGAACGTATCAGCGAGAAATAGACCGCCGCATTGAGAACGGCTGGAAAAGCTACTGGTCCATGAAGCATTACATGAAGGGGGACCTTCCCCTTTCACTCAAGCAAAAGCTAGTCGACATGTGTATCTTGCCCGTCCTAACCTACGGTGCACAAACTTGGTCTCTCACGGAGTGTCAGAAGTCCAAGCTCAAGGTTTGCCAAAGAGCAATGGAGCGTAGCATGCTAGGTATTAAGCGAACAGACCGGATACGCAATACCGTTATACGCTTCAAAACTGGAGTTTCCGATGTGGGCCAAAAAACAGCTAAATTAAAATGGGACTGGGCTGGACACGTCAGTCGTATGCATCCAAATAGGTGGGCCAACATTGTCGCCCAATGGATACCACAGGACGGCCACCGCAGACGAGGTAGACCCCGCAAAAGATGGCGCGACGACCTGGACGCCTACAACCCTAATTGGTGGGAGGTATCAAAGAATCGACAGGTGTGGAGACGAAGTGGGGAGGCCTTTGCTCAACAGTGGGGCAGTTCAGGCTAAGAATAATCATGAACGTTAGACTTTAAAACTTGTTCAATTATAAGTTGCTAAAGTGTGCGTACTGGTTAAAAAATATTCCAGTATGACAAATGGTCAGCCATTTATATTACATATGGTCAGACATTTATATAACAAATGGTCAGACGTTTATATTGCAATAGTCAGACGTTTATATTTCAAATGGTCAGACGTTTATATCACGAACTGTCAGACGTTTGTAACACGAATGGTCAAACGTTTATATCACGAATGGTCAGACGTTTATATTACAAATGGTCAGACGTTTATATTCCAAGGTTCAGAAGTTTATATTACAAATGTTCTTGTATAAACCTCGCGTGTGTCACGACATGCGTAAAGCTAGTAATGGTAGCTTCGTTACATAACCGTCGGTTGTTAACCGCGGTAGACGCAACGCCTCGTAGGTAGTAACGGATGGTGCCGCGCTCCCGGGCGGGGAACGTTAGACCGCCGCCGCTGTCGCCCTCACATAGTGCTGTACCTGGTGAAGAGAAGTGGTATTAAGAAGAAAATAGTAAGTGTGGGTAATGTAAGATGGTGAAGCAACATTTCAACAACTCCTAGAGAGGTTTTCGAAAGAGTTCCATAGGTTAGGAATATAACGGAGATATAAGCACATACCTACCAGATAATTATTTTTGTAATATTTTGGGGTAAGTATAAGTATGATGCTGTGCACCTCTTAATCGAAATAATAATGGCTATAATGGCGTCCACGGCCGATTTCGGCCACGGCGGCTGTTCTCACTTAAGAAGATCAGCCAGCTGCGCAGGACATATTATAGTGCACGAGCATTAGCGCAGACACAGGTGCACTCCCTATTCCTTCACTCTCATAACCCGATGGGACGGCAATTCGACACGATCGGAAAGAGATCAGGCGCAGGACCGACATTTACGTGCTCTCCGATGCACGGGTGAATCAATCACCAACTCTTCCAGACTACGGGCTGCTTTGTGAAAGTTTAAGAAAACCCACAAAGCGATTTCGGCCCGACCCGGGAATCGAACCCGAGACCTCGAGCACAGCAGCCGCGCTTGCGGCCACTACACCAACGAGGTATCTTAATCCTCGAGGGCTCTTAATCGAAATAGTGAACTAAAAAAAATGGAGAACTCGTGGCTACGTAAATGCACAAGTCAATCCAACGGACTTGGTGCGGTCGGTAGTTTGAACATCTTTGTCAGTCGTTACGGGTAGACAGAAGACGGAGAGTCTGATAAACAATCTGACTAAATATCATATTGTCAAAGTAACTGGTTTGAGCAGGTCAGATGGCAGTCGCTCCTTGTAAAACACTGGTATCTACGCCTGACTAGACGGAAACCCACCCTGGGACCCGATTCTCCTAAGTTAATAATGTCAAAATCGAATCGCAATATGATCGTAATAGCAGTTTTTACCATATCGGGCATTCTGCTACTAATAAAAGACCAATCGTATTCGATTGACATTTGATTGGTGTGCGATTGGTCTGCTATTTTGGTGATTTAAAGCTTTTGGAATAAAGTTTAAAATAGACTGAAGGCAGTGGTTAATTGTAATTTGGATATGTTTATTTGTGTAAAATATGGAGTGTAAATTCCGAAATAAAGATTTATTATTATGTCTCTAACCGACCACGGGACTACAGAGTCCCGGATTTTTGGGAGGCGAACGTGGGGCCGAAGCCAACACGCTGAAGCCCTTTTGAGACAACTTTAATGACATGGTGACACAAAACCGACGATTATCCCTGTATACACTATAGAAATGTACCCAAGGACAATCCCCGGTTCTGTGCTAAACTATTGCTAACTATGGATGAAAACTACTTGGGCTATTGTGATGGGATGCTAATGGACTAGGAATGGGGAAACTACGGGAACTATGGCACCTGCCGATGACAATGTATTAAATACATGTTAAAATGGCAGGTGGAGACTCGCCAACTCACTTACTGGGCCCCCGGGAATCAGTCACTGAAAAGCAACAAGAGGGCAACAGGGACATGAGCGGCTGAGAAGGGTGAGGATACCTCGGCGGACTTTAAACGCAGATCACGCGCTCCCTGTGGGTCCAGCATCACCGGCCCACTCGCCACTTACCACGAGGCACCTACCCTCCGAGCAGGACTAACCTTGCTCTAGCGACTCCACTCTGACCGGCCGATGAAGGCAAGCCAAGAGGCGGGAGACCTATCCCCCGTCATGCTTCACTCCGGCAAGCCGGAGGTGGGGGACAGTATACTCTCCCTGGAGCACTCGGATATATAGCCCCGCGGGGTCGCTACTCCCCGTCATCCGCCTCAGATGCCCTGCGGGGCTTATTATTATTATTATTATTTTTGTATATACGTTTATTTTTCTCGGCTTTGAGCCGGGTAGAGCTGGTGACACGGGCCTAAGCCAAGTGGTCACCAGCGGGGTTTGTGGTAGTAGTAGGTCTGTTTCGGTTCAGCCGTGTAGATTGTGTATCAGGTTGTGTATTTGTGTTAGTGTTAATGTTTGTTGTATCTACTTCACATTGCAGAAACTTGCGGACTAGTCTACACGTGTTTAATATTACTGCTTTCTGCAATAAGTGATATGTGTACGGAGGGAGGTTTAGGGAGGTGAGGGATTGGTGTAGTTGTTTGGGGATAACGCCGGTTGTAGATAAGACTATCGGTACTATTGTAACTTTTTGTAGATGCCAGAGTCTACTTATCTCGTCTTTCAGTTCGGTATATTTACTTATTTTTTCTGCTATTGTTGATTGGAGGTTGTGTGTATTAGGTATTGCGATGTCGATCAAAAATCCGGTTCTGTTAACTTTGTCTATTAGAGTAATATCTGGTCTGTTGAAGTGTATTGTGCGGTCTGTGAGTATTGCTCTGTCAAAGTATAGTTTTGTTGTTGAGTTCTCTAAAACGGTTTCAGGGTTATATTTATAATATGGGACTATGGAATCTATAAGTTTGTAACGGTGGGCTATCTTCTGGTGTATAATGTTGGCTACTTGGTCGTGTCTGTGTTTATAATCTGTCTGAGCTATTGATTTACATGCCCCTGTAATGTGCTGTATGGTCTCTGGGGAGCTATTGCATTTTCTGCAGGTATCGTTGGTTAGATTTTTAATAATGAACTTTCTGTAATTTTTTGTTTCTATTATTTGGTCCTGTATTGCCATCATAAAGTTATTATTATTATTATTATCTTAGCGGCACATGATTATGAAAATGTTTTTTTTTAACTATGTCTCTATACTATCATCATCTTGGGGAGATGATGTTTGTACTAGCTCCGAAACTACCGGGGCCCGATTCTCCTAATTTTACTTAAGTGACACACGATTCATATTCGACTGAGATCCAATCACGACTCAATTACGATTGAAGCGTACGTGGTTTTTCTTTGAAATAAGCGTTTTTATCCTTTTTGTCATTCAATAATGAATCATTTTGTCTGCAAATGATTTACGATTGCAATATGATTGTAGAGCAAACTACCATAAAGACCAAAATTACCAAAATAGCAGACCAATCGCAAACCAATCGAATGTCGTTGGAATACGATTGGTCTTATATTAGTAGCAGAATGCCCGATATGGTTAAAACTGCTATTGCGATCATATTGCGATTCAATTTTTATTCAATTTTGACATTATTAACTTAGGAAAATCGGGCCCCTGAACCGACTTGAAAATTCTAAAGACTATATCAGGGTAATGGCGGATAATCCTCCGGGATGCGGGTGAAACAGCTTTTACCAATGAAAAAGTTACTCCGTATGCAAAGACGGACAGGTTTTTTTTCCGGGATATGAGTTTTATGTCTTGCTGAGAAAAGGGAATAGGTAGGAGGGAGAAAAATTAATGTAGGTAGGTCAGAGATAATTAGAATACAGTACCTACCTTTCCAACACTAAAAACTTTAAGCTGTCGAGAATCAAACTCGAAGTCGAAGTCTATGCAGACAGGTCGCACGTGGATGGAGTACTCCAGACTGCTGACCAGCTTCACTAATGATATGTCATCCTGGAAGTTTGTGTCTGAGCCTAGGAAACGAACTGGCACGCTGATCTCCCGAATCTGAGGGAAAAAAACATGCAAACATGAAACGGAATTGAGAAAGTTCTCTTTTTCTGTTTTTTCGTTGCTGTGCTCTGAAATGCCAGGCAGTTGGAACTTGGAAGGCTTTCAGAAATTTTTGAAACTTGTTAATTACGATGGCTAATTGCATGATTCTTGGTGGTCTAGTCTAGTCTTTAAAGCATATACCTCTTCTTCTTCTTCTTTCGTGTCGATGACATGTCTTATAGTGAGACTACACTTTGTCAGCCCATAGCGAGAGCACGGCCGGATGCGCTCATGAGGTCCTGCCGCGAGCAAGTTTCAGGGCACAGTGGACATGCGATGAGGTGGGACATGGTCTGCATAGCAGCCCCGCACTCGCACCCAAGGTCCGCCCCGCCCGTGAAACCCCACCTGGACCGATTGTCTTTGCTTCGGCCGACCTGCGTTCGGAGTCTGTTTAAGGACTGCCAAACTCTTCTCGGGAGATCGTGTCCAGGAGGGAGTCTTTCCAAGAGCGGGACAAACGGAGTGGGCAGTGAAATCCTCGACCGCCAAAGTTCCCGTCTGGCTAGAGAGGCCTCACCATTGACAGGAGCAACGATCTTGTAAAAACCCCTGCGACTTTTGAGCCGCTGTGGCACGGGGGTGTAATTGTGCATGGGGTGTCGTTGGTCTGCTTCGAGTTTGGCTCTCTCGATGCCAGAAGCCACGCTTCTGCGAACATCTGGTGGGGCAATGCCGGCCAGTGGGTACAGCATCTGTACCGGGGTCGGCTTGAGGCAGCCAGTTATAATGCGGCACGTTTCGTTCAGTGCTACATCCACCTGCCCGGCGTGAGCGGAACGACTCCATACGGGACATGCATATACCTACCTCTAAAGTATAATGTGTGCGGTTTCGATTCCAGGTGATGCAAGTACCAATTAATATTGGTAACTTCTAAGTATAACATGTCCTGCCATATTGATCATCAACGACGAAGGTGAATGGACTGCAGAAGCTTAGAAAAAGGGTCACGAAATTTTAAGTACTGGAAGCAAATCGAAATGAAGAATAAGTCTCACGGACTAATCTATACTAATATTATAAAGCTGAAGAGTTTGTTTGTTTGTTTGTTTGAACGCGCTAATCTCAGGAACTACTGGTCCGATTTGAAAATTTCTTTCAGTGTTAGATAGCCCATTTAACGAGGAAGGCTATAGGCTACTTTTTATCCCGGTACGGGAAGTAGTTCCCACGGGATGCGGGTGAAACCGCTGGCAGAAGCTAGTGAAGAATAAGTCTCACGGACTAATCTTGAATATTCGTCTTACATCAGAGGTCTGCACGTTAGTGTCATTGGGATGGTTCCACCGTCTGTACAGCTTGCCGGCTGCCACCACGTAGTTGGAGAATGGATGTAATTCTCTTTTGTTCCAGAAGCAATGGGCAGCTGCGAAAAAATAAAATGTTTCAATTTAATACTTCACTCATTTAATACTCAACTTCAAAAATTTAATACAGGTGGATGTAGCACTGAACGAAACGTGCCGTATTATAACTGGTTGCCTCAAGCCGACCCCGTTACAAATGCTGCACCCACTGGCCGGCATTGCCCCACCAGATGTTCGCAGAAGCGTAGCCTCTGGCATCGAGAGAGCCAAACTCGAAACAGACCAACGACACCCCATGCACTATTACACCCCTGTGCCACAACGGCTTAAAAGCCGCAGGGGTTTCTACAAAACCGTTGCTCCTGTCGATGGTGAGGCCTCTCGAGCCAGACGGGATCTTTGGCGATCGAGGAGTTTACTGCCCTCCCCGTTTGTCCCGCTCTTAGAAAGTCTCCCTCCTGGACACGATCTCCCGAGAAGAGTCTGGCAGTCTCTAAACAGACTCCGAACACAGGTAGGCCGGAGCAAAGATAATCGATCCAGGTGGGGTTTCGCGGGCGGGGCGGACCTTGGGTGCGAGTGCGGGGCTGCCGTGCAGACGATGTCCCACCTAATCGCATGTCCACTGTGCCCTGAAACCTGCTCGCGGGAGGACTTAATGAGCGCATCCGGCCGTGCTCTCGCTGTGGCGGCATATTGGGCTGACATAGTGTAGTCTCAATATATGACATGTCATCGACTCGAAAGAAGAAGAAGAAGAATACTTCACTCCAGATTTATTTATTTGATTTTACTCATAAGCATATCCAGCTCTCAAAAAAGGTTGTGGGCACATTTATTCCTTAAGATTGAAAATTCACATACGCATTAAATTCAAGTATACGAGGGAGTACAAATAAAGAGTTTAGGAGTACATAAGTTAGCGTGTAGGAGGAGTAGGGACACAAGAGACTAAATAGTGAGAGTACATAGAAAGTCTAGAAAAGAGTATATGGGGTGAGGAGCCATATCTATACTAATATTATAAAGCTGAAGAGTTTGTTTGTTTGTTTGTTTGAACGCGCTAATCTCAGGAACTACTAGTCCGATTTGAAAAATTCTTTCAGTGTTAGATAGCCCATTTATCGAGGAAGGCTATAGGCTACTTTTTATCCGGGTTCGTGCAGAGGTTCCCACGGGATGCGGGTGAAACCGCTGGCAGAAGCTAGTAATATTATATACATGGCGGTAATACATATGTGATTCAATGGAGTACATAAGGTAGCAAGCTACTTGCACCGTGTAGAGGCACCCTTAGTTAAATGCCTACGCTGGAGTTAAGTTTCTAATGGAGTCATCATCATCCTCCGAGCTTTTTCCCAACTATGTTGGGGTCGGCTTCCAGTCTAACCGGATTCAGCTGAGTACCAGTGCTTTACAAGAAGCGACTGCCTATCTGACCTCCTCAACCCAGTTACCCGGGCAACCCGATACCTACCCCTTGGTTAGATTGGTGTCAGACTTATTGGCTTCTGACTACCCGTAACGACTGCCAAGGATGTTCAATGACAGCCGGGACCTACAGTTTAACGTGCCATCCGAAACACAGTCATTGATGTCTAAGATATACTTAGAAAGTACATACAAACTTAGAAAAGTTGCATTGGTACTTGCCTGACCTGGAATCGAACCCGCGCCCTCACACTCGAGAGGTTGGTTCTTTGTCCACTAGGCCACCACGACGACCAAGTTTCTAATGGAGTATGCCCACCATATTCATAAGAGCAGAGTTCCATCAAATATTAATAACATCCCTACCTGATATAACAACATCATTCTTCACAATAGTTCCGCTGCAGATCTGCCGGTGGTCAGCCCGGCGGTAGATGGCGACGTGCCACGGCAGCTCGTTGCGCCGCGCCTCCCGACCCTGGCTGCCCAGGAGTAGCGCGTCTGCTGGAGTGCCTAGTCTGCCGCATTCTGGTAATACATAAATCAATGTCGCTGTAATAAGGGTAGACTTTTCCGGTGCTTAATCTTGAGTTAGGTACTATTGAGTTATTTTAGCTATCAGTCTTCCATGTAGGTACCTACCATCAAATCAATAGGATCTATCTACATAGCACGATTATTGTGCACGTGGTTCCGCGAATGATTCCGAGGTCAGAATTGCTTTGAAGGTTTTATGAAACCTTCAAAGCAATTCAATGCAATACATATGCAGGTACACCCGTGTGACGGAGAGCGTGTACATACATACATGATCCTGCGTTTGATTTATCGTATAATGCACCAGCCTCTGAAGAATGAGAGGGCCGGTAATATGTGTACTTTATAAGAAAGTATATCTTTGACCAACAACCGATTGAAGATGAAGGAAAACATCTTGAAGAAACATGGACTATAAAGTCTGAAATCATCAACGATTATCTCTGTACGAGAGAAGACCTGTACCCAAAAGTAGGACGGTAAAAAGGCTAAGGATGATGACTCGTATTACCTGGAATACAAGTGATGAGCTGATCCCATTCGCCATCAATGCACCTCATGTACCTCAAGTTCCCCGGATAGTAGTACACCGGCCGACACTGAGGGTCCACCACGGTGCCTTCAGGCTCCTTCTCATCGCACTCCCGGTAGCCGTTGTACACCTCCTCATCAGATATCTGGCACAGGTACTGTACTGTGGGATGCTTTGGGAGTTTGCAGAAGCCTGGAAGATGTATGAGTTGGGTGGTTTAAAGAATTGTCCTTTACTAAGATTGCTAAATGTAACAGTGAGTTTGTCTGGTTGTTTGCAGTGTTAAGCAAGGGTGTGGGCCCCATAGTAACATTAGCACGGGGCCCTTTAAGTCTCTAAATAAAAGTGGACAAGGAGAGGTCAGTTTGGTAGCAAAAATCTTTTTGGACCTTTAAGAGTTAGGTTTTACGAACGGTACGTTAAGATTTGAGTATTATTAGCCGTTACTGCAGGTAGACAGAAGCCAAGAGAGCTCTTCATGTATGAGCTCTTCACTGATATTCAGCTGCATCCAGTTAGATTAGAAGCTAACCCCAACTTAGATTGAGAAAAGCTAGGAGAAAACTCAGCCGCTTCTTAATTCTAAGTTAGACAGGAAAAATGGAAGCCGACCCTAAAATTCTGGCTATACAAATGCTTATCTTTACTTCAATAACTTACGAACACACGTCGGCACATCCTCAGTCCACTGTCCATCGAAGCAGAACAGAGTGCTCGCCCCCAGGATCTCATACGGTTCATCACAAGTGAACTTGAGCATGAAGGACGGGAAGGTCTGTCCTGGAACACCCGTTATCGTGCCTCCCATGGTGTAGCTGCCGTTCGCGGGCGGAGGGGGCAGGGTGCACACTGGTCTGAAAGGATTCAAACGATAGAGATCCGAAAGCAACAATATTTCTCAGATAAGCATGAGTACACAATACATGACAGAAAAATATGTATGTGTTGTGTCACGTTGCCTGTCTATCTGCGTCTTAGCTCAGAGACACGCTAGTTAGTAGACTAGTAAAATTAAATAATGGTAAGTAATTTGGCATGTAATGTCTTATTGGTTAAACTTTCAGTCGGCCGATAGTATGGTCGTCAAAAGCGAGCTCCCATGGTTTTCTTTTTAATATGAGGTATCGAGCCTTAAAATCGTCTAAAGAAAAGTATCAGTTTTGGAAGCACTTACTTGGGTGTGGTGGTAGTTTTAGAAGGCAGTACTCTGCCGCAGAGTTCAAATGACTCATCCGAGCCATCTGCACAGTCTTCTATCTATTGGAGAAAGAATCAATTACTTAATCAAATTAGGCTCAGTAGCGGCGTAAGGGGAGGGCGGTCCGCCCCGGGTGCCACATCTCGGGGGGTACCATCTTGGTCGACACATATCTGCACGACCAGGATGGCGCGGGCAGAAGGGACAAGTCACTAAGGGTGACATTCTTATCTGCGAAGCCCAGGTTCACTATCATTTACTGTTTCATTTTATTTCTATTCAAATTTGGAGATTCGAGACATCGAGGCGGTCAGGTCACCCCTCTCAGTCCGACTGGCACCCCTCTCTTATATTTTTGCTTTATCTGATTACTTAAATTAATTCCTCAAAGTTGGAAAAAAAATGCTCACTTCGCTCGCGGTTCTTTCTTAATTTCTATTTTGTTCTGCCCTTGCTTTTTGAGTCCTCAATCTAACAAAAATTTAAAGCACCGAAGTAGCAAAAACAACTGACGCTCGCTTCAGTTTCTTTTTATTTGTGCTTAATTCAGAGAGTTCTCAAAAATAACAATTAAAAAATTAAATTTACTGTAGTTATTTTTAAATTGTTTAAGCGCTATTTGTAAGCGGAGGTGGAGGACTTTTGTGTCCCACATCTCAAACAATTTTGAGCTCGCTACTTGAGTACTTTTGTGTTCCAAAACTCAAAAATTTCGCGCTCGCGGCTTACTCTTTACAGTAGTTTTCTCTCATTTCTTTAGATATCTTTTTGCGTCCCAAAAATCAAAAATATCGCGCTCGCTACACTCGCGGCTTCTTCACTGTACAGTGCTTTTTTCAAACTTGTTTGAGTACCTACTTTTGTGTTCCAAAACTCAAAAATTTCGCGCTCGCGGCTTACTCTTTACAGTAGTTTTCTTTTATTTCCTTAGATATCTTTTTGCGTCCCAAAAATCAAAAATTTCGCGCTCGCTACGCTCGCGGCTTCTTCACTGTACAGTGCTTTTTACAAATTTGTTTGGGTACCTACTTTTGTGTTAACAAACTCAAAAATTTCGCGCTGGCTATGCCCGCGGATTAATTTACCGTTTTTTTTTTAAATTTGGGTTTTTCTGTGTCCTAAATCTCGAAAATTTCTGGGCTCACTGTAGGATTTTTTTTTTACTACGTGTCGTTCGTGTGTTCTGTCGTTTTTTTTTGGGGAGGTGCTCAATAAGTAGTCCGCCCCGGGGGCCAACCGATGCTACGCCGCCACTGATTAGGCTGACTGAAATCAGCACTTTGTGAGAAAAAAACATAAGGCAGCGCCATGCCTAAGAGGCCTAGATAAAAAAGGCTGGCTCCTCATATGACGGAATGTCTTTTTTTTATTGAAGTTGAGTCTATTTTATATAAGTTTCAATATTTACCCCATCACACGCAGCTTTAGGAAACGCGCAGCCTCCATAAGCGCACCTAAACAGGGGCGGCACACACTCCGCCTCCGCGCACCTGGCCAACGTTTCATCAGACCCATCCTCACAGTCCACGTGGCCATCACAGCGGGTTGGCTCCTTCAGAATTTGTCCGTTGTCGCATTTTAAGCGAAGATTGTTGCAGTCCACCGATCGGGTGTACTGGCGGTCGTCTATGAGGCGTTCTGTACAACTGGGGAGAGAAAATTATATAGTACTAGCTATATACTGTTAGCGGTTTTACTTGCGTTCCAGGGAATCTACTCGACGCACCCGGTCTGTCTAATTTTGAAAGAATTTTGCAAGTCGAACCAATCGTTCCTGATATTAGGTAGAGCGTACAAGGACACAAAGAAATTTCTACTTTATAGTGTATAAATATAAGTAATGTTGTCAAAATACTAATGACTGAGTAACGTGAAGGAAAACGTCTTGAGGAAATCTGGGCTTAAAATGTCTGAAATCGCCACCGCATATCGCTCATTCCCTGTTAGAGAACAGGGAATGATAAAGAGTTATAAGAAGAGGCCTGCTGCGCCTTGCAGTGGGACAGCTGAAATCAGAATAACATATAGGCAACATTTTATTCGATTGCGGGCAGTATTTCCCTCGGTACCTGGGTGGAACCGCTTTCGAAAGCTAATAAAATAAACAAAACACCTACTCACATATTAAAATCAGTGAAATCATTCCTACAGAGAGGTATGACCTCATCAGAGTTGTCAGCGCAGTCCTGCTTGCCGTCACAGCGCACTGTCGAGTTCATGCACGCGCCGTATGTGCAGCGGAAATCCAGTTCTGGACATCTGAAGATATGAGAAAAGATCGCTTTTATATGACCTACCTAGGTAGGAAGGAGAAAGAGAAGGAGCTCATGGCAAAGTAATAACTACGCGGGTCAATCGATCTCATAGGTAAGCAACTCTAGGCGCAATCGGTCCGTGGATGGGGATCAACTGTCATGACGAGTCCTTCGTGTTTCGGTAGGCACATCTATGGCAGTGGTTACATAGTTAGAAGCCAGAAAGTCTGAGAACCAGTTTTACGAAGTGTTATCAGGTAACACAGGTTAATGGGTTGAGGAAGTCAAATATTCGCTCCATATATAGCTCAATCATAGGTACCTACCTACTCAGCTGCATCGCGTTAAAGTACGTTTTTAATTATTGCAGCCGACAGCAACTGCCGACCGCACATGCTTTACGCCGGCTCCACACGTTGACCCTAATGCTCGTTCCAACGCTATTCGTCCAACGTGTGGATCTAGAAAATGGCATTCGTCCCAACGTTGGGGTGAGCGTTGGTAGTTGGCCGTCTCGTGTCGGTTTCATCAAAGGAATCTGCGCGCCAACGTTGGCGATCCATCCCCACGTTGGAGCTTTGCTCAGTTCTGCCACAACACGCAGCGAGTGCGTACGTACTTCCTCGTCTAGCAAATAGCCGATTCCGTGTCTTATGATGTGTCGTCATCCACCATCTTCTTTGACGTGGTTTTTTATTTTTTCTCAGTAACAAATATAAATTTGCACTCATCACTACAAACGCGCTGAGAGACATTCCCTATCGGACATCTTTACATTGGCCCTGACGGGACAGAACTAAGTTATTGGCCAACGTGTGGACGCCTCACCGAGTTTACGGTCCAACGTTGGAACGAGCGTTGGGGCCAACGTGTGGAGCCCGCCTTACTGGTATACTATGTATTATGTATTTACATGAAACCATTTTGAATCAAATCAGCAGCACATGCAGTCGCCCTTAGATTATCAATGGTTTTCATGCCGCGGTGCGGTCGATCGGCAGTTGCAGTCGAAAGTCAGTCGACCTTTAGGCTGTATACAGAAAGTTGGTATCCGGCGCCGATCTATCAGCTTTCTTTCTGTAGGTAGGTTACAGGTATAAGGCCTTAGACCCTTTATTTCAGCCGACATGTATGTAAATACGTTTCGAGAGCGTTAACTATGGCGTTAACTTGCAAAACTCAGAACCAGAGCGCCCTTACTTACGTATTATTCCTGCAGAGCACGAAGGTCTCATCGCTGCCATCCTTGCACTCCGCGCTGCCGTTACATTTGCCGGTCGCGGGAATGCACTTGTTCCCATATTTGCACTTAAATTCATCTGGCCTGAAACCATTTTACTCCAATAAAACATTTGTCAAAAATCACTGGTACTCTGCTACATCCGGTTAGACTGGAAGCCGACCGACCCCAACATAGTTGGGAAAACGCTCGGGAGATGACGTTGATTCGTACAGCTCAAGTGTTTAACTAACAAATACTCGAAGAGAAAAACATGATTGACATAATGAATCTAGAAATTACTTACCCGCATTTGTAAGCCTTTCTCGGGTGGTGAAATTGTGCCAAAACAGTGATACACGCTGAAATTAAACAAGCATAAATGTAGTGAATAAGCACCTACCTATTTTTGAAAAGTCGTCCAACTACTTACCAATTTACATAAAAAAAAACTTTTTTACAAAAAAATTAAACCGACTTCCAAAAACACTAAAAAGCAAAAAAAAAAAAAAAAATTTTAGGTGCATCGGCCTAGAAGTCGGTGTCTAATGGATGTTATTAAGTTAATTTTGCCACCGACTTCTAGGCCGATGCACCTAAAATTAGTTTTTTTCTTTTTTGCTTTTTAGTGTTTTTGGAAGTCGGTTTAATTTTTTTGTAAAAAAGTTTTTTTTTTTTACAGCTTTTCAGTGATACGAATAGTTGTCACTATCCATATAAGTGGAAAGTTCTCATCAATACAAAGAATATAAGCCCAAATACGAGGTATTTTACATATTCAGTTGTCGAGTTCCCTCGACCTTCTCTGGTCTCCATCATCAGGTCAGCTCCAAACCTTCACTGTTGCAAAGGTCTTGTCAATACAAATAATATAAGCCCAAACACGAGGTAGTTTACATATTCAGTTGTCGAGTTCCCTCGACCCTCTCTGGTCACCATCATCAGGTCAGCTCCAAACCTTCACTGTTGCAAAGGTCTCGTCAATACAAATAATATAAGCCCAAACACGAGGTAGTTAAAATGTGCCGTTTAGGAGTTCCCTCGATCCTCTGTCGTCTCCATCATCAGATCTGCCCTAAACCTCCATAGTATTGTAGTCTCATCAGATATACACATAAATATAAAGTTTAACCCCATGCTCGCCTACAATTTTCAAGAGATGCCCTCGATGTCTCAGGGTTTCCACCATCAGATCCTTATCTGATGACGATGGGACCAAATGACAAGCATATCCTTTCAAATAAAATATAGGGAGAATATATAAGGAAGTATTTAGGGACGGTACATGGGTAGTTTTAGTACATACTTATAGAAAGTAAGTACCTACATATGTCTACCAGTTTTTATAAGACACCTACATACGTACACGCACCTACATCCAGACAGACGTAAATAAAATGGTCATAAATTTGTCCTTTATCTCGCAAAGCTACCTATTTACCTCCTTATAAATTGGAAGTTAACCAGTAGCGGCGTAAGGGGGGGGCGGGGGGGGCGGTCCGCCCCGGGTGCCACATCTCGGGGGGTGCCATCTCGGTCGGCACATATCTGCATGACCAGGATGGCGCGGGCAGAATGGACGAGTCACTAAGGGTGCCATTCTAATCTGCGAAGCCTAGGTTCACTACCATTTACTGCGCGATATTCAAATTTTAAACAAAACTACAACAGCGCATGTGTGAGGCATCGAGGTGGTCACCCCTCTCAGTTCGACTGTCACCCTTCTCTTGTATTTTTGCTTTTATCTGAATACTTTAATTAATTCCTCAAAGTTAGAAAAAAAAATCCGAATTTCTGTGTTGAAAAACTAAAAAATTTCGCGCTCGCTACGCTCGCGCCTTACACTTTACAGTAGTTTTTTCTGAAGTCTTTACATATCTCTTTGCCAGGCCCGCCGCTAGCTGTTTGTTCGCCCGCGTGCAAAACTGATTATGCCGCCCTACGACTACATACGTTTTGTCAAAAAATATATAAGGGGGGGGGATCCAGGGGTCCGCGATTCATATCCATCTTACTTGTCCAACAGAAAAAAATATGTACATGCACCGCTCTGATTGCAGAAAACCCACCTACTTTTGGATAAATAACTATTGCAATACATAACATACATTACACATAACTTTTTATTTACTTGAAATGCTCAGAGTAACCTAAGCAGTCGTGGGTTAGCTCATAATCAAACTAAGCAATTGCTTAGGGCATCAATGCAGTGCAATCAATACCCAAGTGGCCCCTATGTATTGAAAGATTGTGATTAACTTAAACTAACGCTCTTAAATATATATAACAATGTTTAAAGTCAGTAAAATATATTATTTGGTGGGTTTCCCGTTGAAAAGTCAACTTATAGGATACATTCCATATGTAAGGAAGCGCGAGCGGAGCGAGCGCGAAAATTTTTTAGTCTAAGGACACAAAACAAATAAAAACCACTGTAAATTAACAAAGCAAAGCCAAAAACTAAGATATGCACAGAAGCGAAGTGCAAAAGCAGCGAGCGAAGCGAGCGCGATTTTTTCCTTAGAGTTTTCATGAAGTAAACATATCATAAAAAGCCATAACATACGTGCGCGAAAAATGTTTTTTTCGGAATTGAATGCCTCAACAATTAAACAAAGATAAAATGCGCTATTTGACATGGAGCCGCGAGCGCAGCGAGCGCGAATTTTTTTGGGGATGCAAAGGGTGAAACAGTCAAAATTAATAGGAGACGACCAAAGCTAGGGCGGCTTTTTCTGAAATTTAATTTTGGTTTAATTTTGCCGCCCCCTAAATAGCGATCTTAAATCGTTTCAAAGAATCTTTAATTTTGAAAATGTCCTTTCAACAGATGTACCTGACTGAAACCGGCAGTGTAAGTAATATTCCTAGCGCTAATGCTGTGTTCGGAAATATTGAAATCAAATAATTAGTAAAAAGATATTGTATTTTTTAAATATTACGTGATAACTCGCTAGATTTGCCGCCCCCCAGGACGTGCCGCCCGCGTGCTGTGCACGCGCTGCACGCCCGCTTACGGCGGGCCTGCTCTTTGCGTCTCAAAAATAAAAAATTTCGCGCTCGCTTCGCTCGCGCCTTCTTCACTTTATACTGTTTTATTCAAACTTTTATGGAGCTTCTGTGTTTGAAACTCCCAAAAATTTCGCGCTCGCTACACTCGCGCCTTACACATTTACACTAGTTTTCTCCAAAGCCTTTACATATCTCTTTGCGGCTCAAAAATCAAAAATTTCGCGCTCGCTTCGCTCGCGAGTTTTTCACTTTACGGTGCTTTTTTCAAACTTGTTTGGGTACTTTTGTGTTAATTCTGTATGATTTTTTTACTACTATTTTGTTTTTTTTTTTTTTGGGGGGGGGAAGGGGTGCTCAATAAGTATTTCGCCCCGGGTGCCACCCGATGCTACGCCGCCACTGAAGTTAACTATTTCGTTTGTCGGGAATATTCTATGCATCACATTTGAATAGAGAATAGATAAGCCAATTCTATGATGAAATTAAATCACATCCCGGAAACCCGAGGCCTAGCTATTCCTAGTTTGAATAGGTAACCATTGAAAAGAGATTTAAATAAAGTCAAAACAAAAGCTAACAGTACAAAACTGGCTGTAAAATTAAGTAAAAAAAACTCACCTATTAGGAGAAAAATTATAACAATTTTAATATTAGAAGTCATATTTACACGTTGTCTCACAGAACACAAACATATTTTTTTCGATAAAACGCGACGTCGTTTCGTTATAAAGGTTATGACACTACTACACTTATTGGAGGGATGTATAGGTATTGTTAACTTGTAAAGAAACCCAGTCGTGTGTGTTCATACGATCTTTTTATTAATATCTATACTAATATTATAAAGCTGAAGAGTTTGTTTGTTTGAACACGCTAATCTCAGGAACTACAAGTCCGATTTGAAAATTTCTTTCAGTGTTAGATAGCCCATTTATCGAGGAAGGCTATTGGCTACTTTTTATCCCGGTACGGGAAGTAGTTCCCACGGGATGCGGGTGAAACCGCTGGCAGAAGCTAGTTGAAAATAAACGAGCTTTTAGAGGACGATTGCAACTGATAAACCGGTATTGATGTCATTCACTTAGTTATTAACTTATTGACTCATAAATAAACCTTTTCATATTTTTATTTGTGCCTTTTGGAGAACTCGTGTTAATTAACAGATGATAAAAATAGGGCTGATGTCCTCCTAACCGATTATCGGCTACGGCGCCGGCGGCTGTTCTCATATAAGGAGATTAGCCAACTGCGCAGGACATAATAAAGTGCACAAGCATTTCCGCAGACACAGTTGCACTCATTATTCCTTCACTCTCATAGCGCTATAGGAGAGCAGGGGCCCGATTCTCCTAAGTTAATAATGTCAAAATCGAATAAAAATCTAATCGCAATATGATCGCAAAAGCAGTTTTAACCATATCGGGCATTCTGCTACTAATATAAGACCAATCGTATTCCAACGACATTTGATTGGTTTGCGATTGGTCTGCTATTTTGGTGATTTTGGTCTATACGGTAGTTTGCTCTACAATCATATTGCAATAGTTAATAATTTGCAGACAAAATGATTCATTATTGAATGACAGAAAAGGATAAAAACGTTTATTTCAAAGAAAAAATAGCGGAATGCCACATATGTCGCTTAAGTAAAATTAGGAAAATCGGCCCCTGCTCTCCCATAGCGCTATGAGAGTGAAGGAATAATGCTTGTGCACTATAATATGCCCTGGGGCACGATTCTCCTAATTTTACTTAAGCGACATAAGATTCACATTCGACTGCTATCCAATCACGACTCAATACGATTGAAGCGTATGTGGCATTCCGCTATTTTTTCTTTGAAATAAACGTTTTTATCTTTTTCTGTCATTCAATAATGAATCATTTTGTCTGCAAATGATTGTAGAGCAAACTACCGTATAGACCAAAATAACCAAAATAGCAGATTTCTCAAAGTGGGCAGTAGACAAAATAAGTTTGGGAACCACTGATCTAAACTCATTGAAATAAGATTCAAAATAACTACCTCTAAATTAGCATTGAAATCCTTTGCCGTGCCACGCCGGCAGTGGGCGCCGGCCCTTAGGCTACTTTTTAGCCGTGAAGTAGTTTCCTTCGGTCGCGGGAATTGCTGGTAAAAATATATTTTCCCAAAAATATCCCGTGGGAGAAAAGAAAATAATCTAGATACTGAGTTTGCATTAAAACAAAACATGTATCTATCACTTTATTCAATACTTGCGTCTTACAACAAATAAATAGAATAGAACATACACAAAAAAAAAGAAAAAAAGAAAATAAAAATAATATTTTTTTATTTCCAAAAAAATAATTTAACATGATCATTTACTTATATAATATACTGTAACATGGTAATAATCACAATGTACTACATTATACTGTGTGGCGGTACTTGGAACAAGGCATCGCGCGACGTTTAATATCATGTCAATATCATTTGAAAATTATACATAGTGGTAATGAGAAAGCTATTGAAACACGGACGAAGGAAGGACAGAGATGCCGTAAGGCAGCTAGGTCAGGCGCCTTCTTGTAGGTCAGAATTATCAACACATCTGTCAACGATTTTTGGTTTTCCAAAAAATTTAGGTTCCAAGGGAGGAGACAGTAACGTTCCTCGTCCCCCGAACACCCGCATTTCTTAGGAGATTTTCCGTTATGACACCTCCGCTAATCATTTTGTTCTCCATATATTTTAACTACCACTTCTTTTGAAGACATTTTCTCTAAAATCCGGTTCCAATAGCGTTTCTATCAGGTTTTAACGCGCGACGCAAATAAACTACCTATTAATGTACTAAGTTCACTTTGATTTCGCTGCTTCTTCGGCTTCGAGCCTCTTGCGCATGGATTCGGGCATCTCCGCTGGTGGTGGGCGGGGCATGCGAAGCCAGACCTGTAAGTACAAGGATTTTTGTGAGTTTGTGTGGGTGAGGAAAGTGAATGGTTTTGCGTGTGTGAGTGTTCTCATTGGAGGTTTGTCTCCACGGTTCTTGTCAGTAGGAACAATTGGTGATTTTGTTTTTAATCATTGAGTTGTTATTAAGATCAAGTTTAGAGAAAACTTGAACGTCAGTTTTTCTTAAAGGAACTAAGTATATTACTATGAATTTTCAAAAAGCTGTTTTGAGAAAAAAACTGACGTTTTGTGTTGTCTGTGAGCCTAATTAAATATATCAAACTAGTTTTTTTCATGCTTTTTTTTTCTCTTTCTCAACTTTCTTTAGATCGTACCAAACTTAATGGCGTCTCATAAACAGCACAATTCACTGCATATAAACCATTCTTGCGCTTCAACGGACCGCAGAGGTGTCCTAGGTCAGATTTGTACTTTAGCTCGGAAGTTAGTTACAATCCGCCATTAACTTTGGCGACTACCAACTTCATATATTATTACTGGTACATTCTTACCTTGACGGCATCATAGATGAACCACTGCAGCGCGGTGAGGGTACCGATCATGATGATCCTGGGGCCGAGACCCTTCCACACTCCCGCCCAGCCGAGCTTGCCGACAATGCTGCCTACTGTCGCTGTCTTGTCCTGGAAGTTGAGGTATATTTGTTAGTGATACTGGTATGAGTGTCATTTGTTGTTAATGTTTTGACGCGGCTGTATATAACTTATTTTGAGAAGTACCAATCTCGTGAAAACAACACGGTCGGTTAACGATATTTGATTTAATTTTTAAGGACAGCTAAATTGTCTGGTTATTTCTAATCAAAACATCATGTATCTGCTCTTCCCTAAACCCATTTCAATTTACATTTCTAAATGTTATTTTGGATCAAAAACAATGAATATTATGTAAAGAAGTGTAATCCACGTTGTCCAAGTCCAAATCACATAACTTTTAAAGGATTTTAGTATTGGTCTCATAAACTTCGAACATTTCCTACAGATTTCTATAACAATTAAAATTGACATAATTTATAACGAGCTAACATGAAAATTCAATCTTTAATCGCAAATCAACAGACAGATACGCTATAGAAATTCACTATTGAAGAAATACTAGACCTCTTGTACAGTTTGCAGGTAAACTACTACCCGAATCTGTCAAATACCAATCGAACATTAACCTTCCACTATTGTGATAAGGTTGAAAATCTATATTGACGAAATTCTTACATAATTAGTAACAAAACTATTGACAAACCTGGTTAAGCTTGGACACGACGGTGTCGGCGGGATGCGAGACGATGGCGCAGAACACACCGGCGATGTAACCGGCCGCGAACGTTACCACCAGCTGCTCGCCCTTCGAGCACTGCTCACGGGGCTTCGGTACTACGAACTGTTGGGAGAAAGTTATTTATAAGATAGATAATAATTTATTTCACACAATAAAATAGCAACTACACAACCCAGGAACCTGAGAACCTGAGACCTCGTACACAATAGTCGCGCTATGCGACTACCTTAACCATTGTATAGCTGTGCTGTGTGAAAAATCGTTCAATGTTAGATAGACCGCTTGTGAAGGAACTTTTTACTTTTTATCCAGGTGCGCGAAGTCGTTTCCACGGGGCGAGACTAACCTAAACATGATTTCTTAAGAGACAAGTTAGGAACCTTGCAAACATTTGTCTATCTATATCTTATTATAAATCAGTTTTCACGCGGTTTCGACCTCGTCCCGTGGGAATTACTGCTCGTACCGGGATAAATATAGCCTATATTACTCGCAGATAATGTAGCTTTCTAACGGTGCAAGAATTTTTAAAATCAGTCCATAGTTTATAAATTTATCCATTACAAACAAACAAAAATATATTTTTTCCCCTTTCTAATGTTTCTAAAATAATAAGACGTACCTTATACAGCAATTCCACGGTCTTCTCGAAGCAGGCGAACTTCATCATGGTATACGGGATCTGACGACCCCACAGGGGAGCCAGACCCTTGTACAGAGTACCGTAGCCCTCATTCTGTACCATCTTAGGCCACGCCTCGCGGAGTGTGCTAGCGAAACCAGGCATGGTTTGGATACGGACCTGTGAAGGGGATGAAAGGGGGGTGAAGATTAGTGGGTGTGCTATTCTTGGCTATTTTTTTTTTAATTTGTAGTAAATAACTTTGTTTGTGACAGTATTATGCTGGTATTTATGGTTGTGTGAAGCTAATTTCTGTAACTACTGAATCAATTTTATGCTATATTTTATTCAGTTATTTGAGAAATTATTAATTTTTTTTAAGAAGGGAGAAGGATCTTGCTTGCGTTTTACATTAACTAAAATTGATATTACCTTTATTATGAAAAGCCTATCAATAATCAATACTCCATCCGATTAACAAAGAAAGGGACTTTTTTCACACACGTTAAAACATGTAAAAATATGAAACCTGTGGGACATTATATTTTTTTATTTGTCTCAGGCATGGCTCATAAAAAATTATTTCACTTCAATTTGAATCGAAAATATAAGTCTTCTTAAACTTCCACAATCGATTTAGTAGCCCAGCCATAATTACCCACACAACCATACCATTTTACACCTATAAATCTAGAGTTTATTGAAGCCCTCAGATCTCATAATCTACCAGTCACAGGGCAACTCCGGCACTCTAGCGGCCACGCTGCGTGCACGCGGCGTGACGCAGGGCGACGCGTCACGTCACCGACACGCTAGTGCGCCGGCCTCCCTCTAGCGCTTGTGTTTCGTCATCGGGCAAATATAGATAAGCTGTTCAGTATTTTAACGTAGGTAAACTAAATGTACATTGACATAAAAAATAAACTTAAAACTAATAAAGGGCGTCGAAGAATTGGTCCTCATTGCTGTCACACGGCACTGTGCCCGACATTACCACATTGGATGGCAACGTTTTATTTAATATTCAAAAGTGTTGATGAAGATACGACAGTAAATTAGACTACACATTACATATAAAAAAAATATTACATATAAAATATTTGAATATATCCAGCAGTTTAGGCATAGAAAATTAATAAACCGATCCCAAAAAGGAGGAGGTTCTCAATTCGTCTGGATCTGTTTTTTTTTTCATTTGTGAATTTATGAATATTTTTTTTCCAATAAAGCAAAGTAATACAGGATCGCGTGGCTTCGCTGTTGCAGCTCTTATCACAGTATAGTGAAAGAAAACCTATTAGTAACAGTATTCTATTCGGTTTCTAATTTTATGCCATTTAGTTTGTTAGAAATTGTATTTTTTTGTTTCTGAAAACATTAGAATGAACTAGTTTTGTCCATGTTTTTATTTATTGTCATATCACAACTATGTTCTTACCTTAGCAGCCTCGAGAGGTGACAGGGCAATGTCAGCGAAGAACTCAGCAGTGGCAGAAGCAGCTAGATACACTCCAGTACGGTAGGTGTAGGCAGTTTCCTCGTCCAGGAGACCGGAGTAGGTCACTTTGAAGACTTCATATAGACCGAACTTGCAGAGACCCTGGGAAAGAAGTAAGTAGGTAAAATATGTGTGGTTTGTAGAGAAATTATGGGTTATGTTGTAATGATCTCATAGTAGATATGTCTTCAGTTGTTTTCAGTAGGAACAATTGGATATTTGGTTTAATCATTGGTGTTTTAGAAAGAGGTTAAGGTATTTGTACTATTTACATATTTCTTGTGACTTCATGTATATTTTCTCAATAGTTAAGCTAAAATTTATCTATGACCTTATACATATAATAAAATCTAAGTAGGTATTTAACTGAGTACCCTTACAGTTACTTGGAAGTTTTTCCTTCACTGGATTCAACTTGCACTGTCATTGAGAGTTAACTAACTGGCTTAAAATGTAACCAATCAGTATGAAAGGATCATGCCCATATTAGTATGGAGCCAAAAGTCAGCAATGCCATATAATGCCCAAATTCCAGTTCTATGTCATACGATAGCTTTATAGCCATATTTGTAAGATATCTAGATTTAATATTATATAAAACACCGATTCAAAAGATATTGGACATTAAACATGATAACTTCCTACTGGTTTTTTACACATTTTATCGTTTATAATTGCTATTAGTTTTTCACTAGGAACTTCATGATCATCATGAATTCATGACTTAATTGTATGTTATCAGATAAACATGTCAGTTATTTGAATATATATATATACATTAAATGAATATATACATGGGCCAAAGGACGAGATTCCAGACCGTATTATATAAAGCATGATTGAAACGATGTAATGTACTGCAATGTCAACAAGAATGTCTTATTTTTTCTATTTTTTAACCGGTGCCTTTTAAGACTTCAAATTATCATCATAATTCTAGTTTTTATTTATTAGGACTATCTTGTGATATACTTTCTCTGGGCGTTACTGGGGCACAGATGGGCATGGTCCTTTATAACAGCTTATTTTTGATCCCATGAATGTATCAGACACCCGGAATGGTCCATTCCTTTTACAAATTATTTTAAAAATCTCAGAATATGACTTAACTGCCAAGCGGATTATGTCCTAAGTACTTTAATCGTAAGTACTTTAATCAGTACTAAGATCAAAAATTTAAAAAATTTTAGTACCTAATAACTCTACCCATCGTAAAGGTTTACATAAATATGTTGTTTTCCTACTACTTGTTTAGATTACCTGTAGCGAGTATCCAATGAAGGTGGGTGCCCATCCCTTAGCGAGACCCCTCATGCCCTCCTCGGCGACTGAGACCTTGAAGCCGTTGACTACATTCTTGTACTTGTCAGGGTCCACCTGCAGGCGGCACTTCACCAGATCCAGGGGTACTACCGCTGTGTGGGTGATACCTGAGGGCAGAAGGGAATAATTAGTCTTATTTATTTATTTACAATTTATGTACACACACATCATAAGAAATAAGACAGGAAAGAAAGAATTTACAGAGGTAATGCTTATTTCTAAAGAAATCTCTTCCAGCATACCTGCGAAAGGAAAATGTGAATAAAAGAGATGTAGATAGTGTGTAAAGAGCAAAGGAAACAGGAATTAAAAAGTCTTCTTCTTATGTGTTGCAGGTTTAATCACCATAAACGCCCTACAATTGAGAGTTTTCTCAAATCCGCCTAACAGCAAATTAAGTAGTTTTCTCAAATCTGCCTGTGATCTTACATAGATTTCAGCCTGTCCCAGGAATCGAACCCGAGATCACGTGGCATGGCATGGCATGGCAGTCGCGCTTGCCACTACCACGACTAACGGGGCAGTTGGCTAATTAGTATTAAATGTTATAATCAGGCCGGATTTAGGACAGGGCCGGATTTAGGACAGGGCCGCCTGTTAACCTTGCCCTGGACATTGGTAACAAAAGGGACCTCTCTAGTTCAGATGTTTGCCCGTCGTAGGGCCCCCGGAAATAAAAGGAAGTCGCGGGGGCCATGGACAACACATCTTCGGTTTACCTGCTATTTAATGGAACGTCTTGTGCCTTCACTGAATGACTACATTTCATGGTCGACCTACCAGCCCTAAATAATATGGAATTGGGGCAGGAGGATGATGATTTGATGCATCCTCATGCAACGGATTAAAATTACATAATACAGATTAAATAATTCAAAATCCAAACTTTTACTTTTTAATCCATAATTTCCCAGTTTCACGTGATTGCGATCAATCACTTCTATCAACTCACGACTTAAAACTTACGTAACAGAGAAAAAATGTGTCACTTCAGTGCGTTACAAAATAACAAATTTTATCAGTATTCTTTTATCTCAATTAATTTCATTTTCTGGGTGATTAGTACAGGCATATCAGAATTTATAAGAATTTATGGCTATATAATTCAAGCCTGTATTGTATTTTAACTTGCATTTTATAGGCGCTGTAAAGTTTTGAATAGCCAGAAACACTGTTTTCTATACTAATATAATAAAGAGGACATATTTTTTGTTCAAAACTACTGAAACGATTTAAAACATTCTTTCTCCATTGGAAAGCTAGACTATCCCCGAGTAACATAGGGGCTATATTTTGACAAATAGCTAACTTCAGAATAGCAAAGTTACGTGACGCCAACTATTCATGTTTCTCAGCCTTCCCTTTCCTCATAGCAAGTTGCATCAAGAATGTGACCACTAAAATTCAGTTCCGCAGTCCCAATCTACGTAAGACCACGTCAACATTACTGGGCGTTGGGCCAACGCCGAATTCACGGTTATACAATCACGAGACTTGGCCCAATGTTGGTGCATTTTGCTACCAATATTGTAGCGTTTAGCGTATTGGTTGGTGATGTTATTTTATTGAAAAGTTATTTTGCTGAGTAACTGGTTCTATTTAGTGCAGTTAACACAATTATCGAGTAGTGACAATGTTCAACACTTCTTTTCTATTTATACAGTAAATTACTAAGTATGCTAATATGTATCTAGTTTAATCTGTATTTAGGTAGGGTAGTATTTCTACTGTTCTCTATGGATAAAGGAATTAAAATGTACAAAATGCAAAGGCAAGATTATACCGCAGTGCGGCACTGTAACGCACAGAAATTTCTTCTGGTCTACTCGCTCTAGCAAACAGTGACAAATTGTGTGCGATCATTTCTTGCCTGTAGCACACCTCCGCTGCGAAACCCAAAGGGCGAAACCGCCATAGTATCGCTGTGAGTTGTGAGTTGTTGGGCGGCGAAACAACAGCGAAATTCCCTGCTCTAACATACAAAACTGACTATGATGTTGTCTCTTTCTAACATGATTTCGCTCATTTGCTTAGGCGCCGTCTACATCTCCGCCCGTTGTGACAACAGGCGGTTTCGCCCTTTGGGTTTCGCAGCGGAGGTGTGCTACAGGCATCTAAAATGTCCGCGAAACTGCAACCTTTGTGCGCGAACATGCTTGCTGTGGACTCAACAACGTATGCACATTTTTTTGGTTTAATCTGGCCATAAGAAAAAGAGTGAAACTCTGAAAGTCCTTGTTTTATAGGTGTAAAAGTCTGGAATTTAACCTAATGAAGTAAAGTCTAGTCTATTAGAGAGATAAAATCAATGCAGACTTCACGTGTGAACTTTGGTCACTCGAGATAACATAAACGTGTCTACTTACTGCGTATCAGTAACAATTTTATAGTCAAATGATGTAATCCTTATCATAGTATTCTGTGACATTTTATAGAGAGAAATCTACACTTGTATGTCTTACTAGATGTTTCACCCGTATCCCGTGAGAACTACTGCACGTAATCAGATAAAATATAGCCTATGTTACTCGGGAAGAGTGTAGCTTTCCAACAGTGAAAGAATTCTTAAAATCGGTTCAGTAGTTTCGGAGCCTTTAAAATCGGTTACTCTAAATTCTAATATTATTTCTCATTTATATCAATAAATATAACATGATCGTTGATTCATCAGATTTTGTCAAAATTCTTAAAAACATATATAGCAAAGTCGACTTCTATCAAGTTTAAGTACTTTCAGAAGTAAAAATACTATGTTTTCCAATTTCCAGACTATCAAGTTCTAAAATAAGATAATAATAATATGATTATCATAAATAAACGTGCATTTATCTAAAGCTAGCCTCGCCCGTGATTGAAGACGTTTTGGCGCGGATAATGTCAAGCACAGATTATAAATAATATAATCAGCTGTTATCAACGCTCTACTTTATCTATGGGTTGGGCAAAGAGGTTATATATAATGTAGGTAAATATTTATACTAGGCCTTTGTTATATAAAAATAGGATTAGGTTTTATAGCTGAATGGTAATCTATAGATTAGGCTATTCTAAGTTTTCTCACACAGAAGCCAGAAAATCTATTCATTCGTCCTATTTCAGGGGCATGGTATCATCCCATAAGTAAATTGAGAAGAAACCATTATTAATATCATTATCTTTTTTTTTATATTACAAAGTTGGACCCCTATTCAGTTGGGAAATGGTTAAACCAATTATGATGGTCGAAATTAAATTTTCAACAATACAGATATATGTACACGCCATTATACATAGACTAGTGACCCCTGGCTCTCTGCCACATACACTACGCATGATAGATGTTTTCTATTTAAAGATACAAACAAATAAAATAAACATTTAAAAAGTTTAAATTCGATTCTAGGTCAGGCAAGTACCAATGCAACTTTTCTAAGTTTGTATGTACTTTCTAAGTATATCTTAGACACCAATGGCTGATTAAAGTTGAAGGAAAACATCTCGAGGAAACCTGGACTATAAAGTCTGAAATCAGCAACCCGCATTGAGCAAGCGTGGTGATTAACGCTCAATCCTTCTCCGTGTGAGAGGAGGCCGCAGCATAGCAGTGGGACGATAAAAAGCCTGATGATGATAATGATGCCACTGGGTAGGAATGACGATGTCCTCCTAGCCAATTATCGGCCACGGCGGCTGTTCTCATATAAGGAGATCAGCCAGCTGCGCAGGACATATTATAGTGCACGAGCATTAGCGCAGACACAGGTGCACTCACTATTCCTTCACTCTCATAGCGCGATGGGACGGTAGTGTAGATGTAACAGGTATTGTACATGTAGACGGTAGTTAATTATAGTTAGCGCTAATGACACTGTGACACTTTGAAGACAAGGCTGTTACGTGACATTGATGCATTCTCCCCGAAGAAACGTAAGGCGTGGCCACGTGGCCAATTTTTCAAGCATCCCTACTGATATTATAAATGCGAAAGTAACTCTGTCTGTCTGTCTGTTACGCTTTCACGTCTAAACCACTGAACTGATTTTATTAAAATTTGGTACAGAGATAGAGTTGACCTTCAGAAAGAACATAGGATAGTTTTTATCCCGGACTTTTGAATAATTATCTTGGAAACGCGGTATAACCGAACTCTACGCGGGCAAAGCCGCGGGCGGAAGCTAGTTTTACATATTGTATGAAAATTATGCTATTTACACTTTCCGTAATACATAGCTTACTTTTGAGTACATAGAGGTATAGTTATCGGCACGGATATTGAGCCCTGACCTTCACCTGCGCAGAAGCGATTTATTGGTTTATTGCCTAATGTGTACAGTGCGCAAAGCGATCCCCACTCTTCCGCCGAGAGCTCAATATCCGTGCCGATAACTATACAGTGTTTGAATAGCTTAAAGTGCTAAGAAAACAATCTGCCGCAAAGGGGGTTTCAAGGATCCAGATTTACATACGTCGAAATTTACGTTTATCGTCTTTCGAACATAATATTATTGTAGTTGATCTGGAGTTTTTCTTTGAGTCTAGTTTGAGCCAGACAGCTTTGTTGGAATATACCGTTGCTCCCTTCTTCTCTTTATTAGCTGTTGGTTGGTTTAGACGCTCAGTCTAAGGAAAGAACGCTGAATATCCATAAGCCATAGGAATAGGCCAATCCTCTGATTCGTCATGGTCTAAAAACGTCCACTGCTGGACTCAGGACTGTGGGATTTGCCCACACTTACCGCGCTGGGCATACGTGTTAATTGATTTATTGATAAATGAAGAACTTGTACTTACAACTTGCACTTATGAAGTCGTGGTGGCCTAGTGGGTAAAGAACCAACCTCTCGAGTATGAGGGTGTGGGTTCGATTCCAGGTCAGGCAAGTACCAATGCAACTTTTCTAAGTTTGTATGTACTTTCCAAGTAATCTAAGACACCAATGGCTGATAAAACGGTGAAGGAAAACATCTTGAGGAAACCTGGACTATATAGTCTGAAATCACCAACCCGCATTAAGCAAGCGTGGTGATTAATGCTCAATCCTTCTCCGTGTGAGAGGAGGCCTGTGCCCAGCAGTGGGACGATAAAAAGGCTGTAACAGTAACAGTACTTACCGCAAGACAGGACACCACCAAGACCGCACAGAGCGAAGTATTTGGGGGACGCGAACTCGCAGGAGTCACCTTCGACCACAGCCGCGGCCGCCATACCGCTCTGAGGAACAACCAGGAAATATGTTTTAGTTTATAGTTCCTCTATCTGTAACCGTAGTCAGCAAGGCTACTACCGTAGTCATTAGACTACGACGTAGTTTTTCATAGATAGAAGGGAAATGTGGTATTCTAATGTGCCTAAACTTTGGTATCCTAACAGCGCTCTCACGTAAGTCCCATCGAAATATTGATCAAGAAGAACTAGGGCCAAAGCCTGCGGAGTTATCGCGGCGCTGGTACATAAAGGGCCCAAGGAGGAAAATGGTGGCTTTTAGTCAGTAAGAGTCTGACACTCCCTCACGTGCCAACCACAGCAGGAGGGGTCATCCGATAATTTCCTACACACCTGAAAAAGAGCCATGCTGAATAACTAAGGTTTACAGATTTCATGCCAAAGTTATAGCATTAGATTCCATTTGGAAGATGGCACGGTGGTTTAAACAGTATGTTTTTATGCGGTGGGAAATCTTCAGATAACCTCTCCCGTCTTTGGGTGCAGCGTGAGGGAGTGTCAGACTCTTACTGACTTAAACCCACTGTGTTCCTTCTGGAGCCCACAGTGTACCAGGGCCGCGGTAACTCGCGTGAACAATACTTCAGTTACAAACAGGCCTTGAATGGCCTCGAAGTGATTTTGTGTTTCTTCAGTTATTCGTCATCGGTAAACACATTCGATATTGATAAGAAACGTTTGTAGCTAAGTAGGTATTGACATCGATAAAATTATACAGTTAAAATATCTATTCTAATATCATAAAGCTGAAGAGTTAGGACTACTTTCAGGAGCTACTCATTCTTTTTTTTTTTTTCAGTGTTACATAGGCCATTTATCGGAGAAGACTATAGGCTACCTTTTAATCTAGCACTGGAAGTACGGTTGACACCGTAGACGGAACCTAGTTTAACATAATTTTATCGATAAGAATAGTACCTATCCATTTGAGTACCTATTGAGTGATGATGAGATATGCAGTACATAATGTATCCTAACACCTGTAATACCGTGTCTATGCAAATAAAGATTCTTATTCTATCACCCAGCCGATTATCCCGCGGTTTCACACATGTCCCGTGGGAACTACTGTCCTTACTGGGACAAAATATACCTTATGATCCTCATTCGATCAATTTCCCTGCCATAGAAACACAAAACCTTTGTCCATTTTTACAGAAGTATTTATACTTTGAAATTAAAACATTTTTTCACAATCACCATCCGCGGTGATGCTTATAAAGGCGGCATTGACCTCTTCAAGGTCATTTGTAGCCACGACTCAATTTCTGTTAAGCACGTGCTATGTAACTTTGTATGTGTGATTGATTACTCCATTCAATTAGTTAGAGAGTATTAACTATCAGTGTTTATGTCAGTAGGTAGACTAGAATATGGTTTTAACCGACTTAAAATATGGGAACTTCAGGGGAAAGTTAAGAGGATTCCTCGTTGCGATGTAAACGGGCGAACTGGGTAAATGGTTGAAAGGGATAGAACTATGCAATAGCAACGTGCCAATCTGCTCGAAAAAAAAATAACGTAAGCGCCATACTAAATAAAAATTTATTAAAAATTCAATTTTATGTTTCTTTAAAAACTGATTTCTAATTAATGTCTAATAAGATATTATCTACATTCTTCATTATTTTAATGTGACAGAAAATACATGACTACGACATAGAATTCATAAAATGTTATTTTTAGAGGTAAGTTCTGATTTTTTTTCTATCGAGAAAAGTTACTTGTTTTATGTTTTTGTCTTCGGATTAATCTAGGTAATATAGTCAACAAACACATATAAAAAAAAGTTAATTATTCAAATAAGTATTCTTAAATTAAAATTTACTTAAAAAAATGGTTGAATTCCGAGGTAGCGCCTTAAGTAGGTAGAGTAATGGGCGCGGCGCGACGGGACGGGACGGCGACGCGACGCTGAGCAGTTGTAATGTACTAGATATTACGGACGACATCACACAGAGCCGTCCCGCTCGGCGCGACGCGACGCGACGATCTAGTACATTGCGTCGCGTCGCCGTCCCGTCCCGCCGCGCCGCGCCCGCTGTGTGCAGTGACCAGAAGTATAACCAAAATGGGTCATTATTCTCATTGAGTTAAAAACATTTAAGTTTGTTCTCGGTCTAGACTTTGATTATCAGAACAGGAGTACAATCATGTCCAGATAAATCCTGTTTGCTCAAGTTCAGGTATAGTTATCGGCACGGATATTGAGCCCTGACCTTCACCTGCGCAGAAGCGATTTATTGGTTTATTGCCTTATGTGTACATTGCGCAAAGCGATCCCCACTCTTCCGCCGAGAGCTCAATATCCGTGCCGATAACTATAATTGTAAGTAGGCAATTTATGGGTGACTCAGTCAAAGTTCCTGATTTTTTATGATGTCAAACTCACTCCTCTTTTGGATCTGTGTAGCAAAGGGTGTCAAAAGGACTCGGGATACATCAATCATACCTATTAATTTGTGAAACACAGATCTTTGGTTCACATAAGTTTTCACTAAGCTCTGACTTAGAAAAATTTCATTAACTCAAAATTGAGATGCATCTGATAATTTTCCGTACGCAATTCTGTGCAGGTACTTTCAAATTTTCAAATATTTAAAATTCTATTCCAATTTCAAATGCGCCCTCAGCTCTCATAATCTATGGTCATCGGGCAACTGCAGCCGCACCGCCCGCGCCGGCCACGTTGTCGTGTTGCCACGACAAGACGACGTCAACTCGTCGTCAACACGACGCGTGCAACACGACCACTCCCCTCTGGCATGAGTTCTCATCATTGGGCGATTTTTATTGGATTGTTATACTCTTGGGAAGTAAATTTGCAGCTCTGAAGTTGGTTACCAGACATTGTATTAAAATGAATGAACAATGATGAATGAACGAACAGCAGATGAATGAATTAGGTAAATAACTAAATTCAGAGTGGAGAACTGTAACTCTTGTTCTTCTTGAGTATTTTGATAGCCAATTTTGGAGCAATTTTCCTATAACTAGAATCTAGAGTAGTGAATATCAATTTATTAATACGTCATTAAAAATTACTCTTGTTGAGGAAATTCTGATGACGCATGCGTTATAATCATGATTCAGCTATAATATGTATTGCATTTCAACTAACAAGTATAGTGCACTTGAGTTAAAATGTTTAGACATCAACAGCTATGGTCCCTAAGGGCGCCAGGTTTAAAACCATTTATGAAATACATACACAACTGTTTTGACTTTAAAAACACACTAAGTGGAAAATGCGCTATCAATATGTAAAATGATTTTTTTAACTGGATGAAATAGAAAAGATCTGTCACTAAACTCTTTTCGGACATACTTTTTTTACAAGGCTACTGCCAAGGTGGTCCCCAGACATGATGATGCGGGCGCTACACTTGACAACGCTGTCGCCAGATATGACAGGATGCTAGATTTGAGATCACGGGCACCTCCTTGGAAATGTTATGTCAGAAAACCCTATAAAGGTCGCCAAGATATTCAAGTTGATATAGTGTAAGTGTACTTACTCTGGGCGATTCAATGGCGGGTGTGAGTTCAGTAGCTTGACACTGGGCGGGTGTCAGGGGGCCGCGGAATGGCGAATTCCGGGCCATATCTACCAGGGACGAGAACATTATTCTGTAACAATAGAAACACAGTTTATAACCCTATCAAGAAGAAGTTCATGCATCGAAGAGCACGTAAATGCCGGTCCTGCGCCTGATCTCTCTCCGGTTGTGTCAGATAACCATCCTATTGGGCTATGAAGTGAATAGTGAGTGCACCTGTGTCTGCAGTCAGAAGCCAAAATGTGAGATAACTGGTATCTGGTAGGCTGGGTAACTGGGTTGAGGACGTTAGATAGGCAGTCTTTTCATATAAACACTAATACTCGGCAGCATCCAGTTAGACTGGAAGCCGGCCCTAACATATTTGGGAAAATGCTAATCAGATGATGATGATTGACAAAGCAATTACTTTAATTATATGTATGCAATGTAAAATCACATGTTCATATAGTTGCTAAAAGAAATTGCAATGTTGCTATGCAGTTTCTTGCGCCAATATTATGCAGCTGTGAAAGTGAAGAGTGGGTGCTTTTATTATAAGGTTGTCCCTTGAACTATCATGCAAATAGTTCTAAACATATTTTTATAAAACCTTCATGGTAGCTTAACTCTTATACAACCAATGCTGGCTGGATATGAACTGGGTCAATCAATATTCCATAGACTACAGAGTATTGACCTTATCTATTTTCTAAGTAAAAATTTGCAATAAAAGCAGATTTAATTGGTAACTTCTTTTACATTTTTTTGACTTAACATTACTTTTTTTTATTGTTTACTTAGTAGTAATATAGTAAATCTTGTTATGGGCAATCAACAAATTCAATTCGTTATTTCAGAGATATGATCACAGCAACAAACAAAAAACGCCTTGGGATGACCCACTGACCAAAATGTGAAAAGTATTCTATAAAATTTAATAGAAGGTTATCAGATAATTAATTTTAATCAATAACCCATGTAAATTATATTGAGATCATTAATAACTTATAAAAACTTTTATGACCATATGTATCTATAATTATTTACATTTATATTGTATCTTTATTTAAAAAATAAAATAATCTTTTGTAAAATTAACCCTACATGAACAACTGTATAATTACATGCTGTTTTTAAATGCAGCTAAGTAAATGAATATTAGCCGACTAATTAAAAAATTACCACTTTTGACTGTAAAAATTACGAAACGACCAAAAATCAATGTCACTGTCATAAGATATAAGGTTAGGTAACGAAGACTTTAGATTTTCTATTGTTTTACCATTAAAACTATTAATATCACATTTAACTTAACATAAATAAGGAAATAAAGGTTCAGCTGAAAAAAATCTAGCGCCAAAATTACTACGTAGGCATAGATTCGCGAAACTTTTTTTCCCTAATCAATACTGCTTTAGACCGGGGAATGTCAGTTCAGCCTACGAGATTCGATAAATTAGCACTCAGTATTAATACCACGATTTCATACACCGTTGATTTTTTCTATAATTTCGTTAAAAAAATTAGATATATCAAAATAATAAATGGGGCAAGGTCACGTGCAAACATAATTTCATTAACGTTACGTAAGGGAAACACCGCTGCGATTTTCTCCAGTGCGACATTTCATAGGCTTCTATAACAGAAATTATGAAAGAAGAGGCGTTAGATGTCGAGCTAAGAGTAATAAAAAAAACGTATTCTTTACTTACATGTTTTAAATCCGATCGAAACTACTCAACACACCGTGAACACACCGCACCGCGCCTGACGCACAGTGCTAAAGGAAACAGTAGTGACAATGCCAGCGCCATAACGGATGTTACATAATCACGTGGGTATTTTTAAGATGGCAACACTCGCATATACGTCAAATTACTTAAGCGGCATACACACCTCTGTTTTTTATATTTATGCAGAGAATTCGTTTGCATTTCTTAAAAGGTTTTGGCCTTTTATAAACCAAGTGGGTTTAAAGTAGTTGGTTAGTTTAGTCAAATTCACCAAGGTGAATCCGATGATTGGTAGCGGGAAATTCATTTTTTTTTAAATTATTTATTTTACCTAAATGAACATTTTGTATAAGGCACAATCTTATAATTCACTGTAATAATATAATGAAATGAGGTGATAATGGGTTTTTGGTCAACTGCACTGATCGTTCGGTCGATCTGTGTGCTACAATGACAAATATTCTGTGACAAAATCTGTCACTGTTAATCAAACAAAACATCAATAAACCAAAAATATCTCACAAAATGCTACGAATTGATATGAGAACACTGTAATTTTACAAATGCGGCGGCATGATCAGAATGATTTAACTTTTACACATCAGCCATTCATACTCCCATGCCTGACCATAAGAGAACTCAATCTCCACCAGTTTGCATGAAAAAATCCCGACAGCTTTTAAAATCAGTCGCAATCAAAGATTTGGATCAGGCTGGGATACTTTGCTTCCAAAATTCAGGAGTGCCAAGCCCTGCTGACTCAAATTCGTGCCTCTGCGGTCAAGAGGACTGCGCCCCAGGCATCTGCTGCTCGCTGCATCGCGAATGCGGTCAGCTTGATTTACCACCGTCACGGAATGTACCAGAACCACTTTATGAACGAGGATCATGTGCTTCAGAATGCGGAGGACATAAGCAAGAGTTGATTAGTAGCATCGCTCGAGATGGTAGTGATGGATACCAACAAGACTTTAATTCGAGCGATAGAAGGCTTAGCATTGGTCGAGATAGTCGTCAAGGATATCCACCAGACTTTTCTTCGAACGATAGAACGTGTAGCATAGGTCGAAATAGTCGTCAAGGATACCAACAAGACTTTAATTCGAACGATAAATCGTGTGGCGCAGGTCGAGATGGGCGTCAGGGATACCAACCAGACTTTTCTTCAAACGACAGAACGTGTAGCATCGACCGAAGTGGTCGTCAAGGATACCCACTTGAGTTTCCTTCAAACGATAGATCGTGTAGCATAGGTCGAGGTAGTCGTCACAGATACCAACCAGACTTTTCTTCAAACGATAGAAGGGTAAGCATCTCTCGACATAGTCGTCAGGGATACCAACAAGACTTATGTCCGAACGAAAGAAGAGTTACCATTAGTGAGCGTGAAGGATACCCACAAGACTTTTTCGCGAACGATGGAAGATTTAGCTTCGGTCCAGCTGATTGTGAAGTATGCGAAGAAGACTTCCCGCCGACTGGAAGAAGATTTAGCATACAGGGCCGCAATTTCCAGCTCAGCGATCTCATTCCAGACTGCTGTAAACCGTCCGCTTTTATGGCACCAAAGCCAGCTCCTCCCACGGAGTCTTGTTGTGATTCTTGTAGAAAAGAACTTTTCACGCAAGGTAAACTTGTGCCAAAGCCAGCGTTTGACCCTTACAAACAATCTTGCTGTGATACTTGTAAATATCTAGCTCCAAAACATGAAGACCCTTGTTCACATGACACCTGTGGCAAGGATGATACAGAACTTAGTGATACTGGCTCCGTGATTTCCGAAGACCAGAGAAAAAAATTATGGCAAATGCCTCTGGGGACACCTCCGCCCCGTAATAGGCCAGCGGGTGCAATGGGTAAAAGTTCCTCCCAAAAACATTTTAAGCTGAGTAAAAATAACTTAGAGGATCTAGATGATGAGAATGGTAAAGGCGCGACTGGCGCTAATTGTAGTTGTGATGAGGAACTCAATGGAAAAACTGATAAACCCCAAACGGATGAGAAAAGACCAAGTAAGGACAGTAAAACTGATTTGACGAATGAAGAAAGTAAACCTGAAGATGGTAGTAGAAGGAACTCGTCTGCACCTGAAATTAAAAAAGAGGAAAGTAAAAGGTTGAGTCAAGAAGAAAAAAGGTTGAGTCGAGAAGAAAGAAGGTTAAGTCGAGAAGAAAGAAGGTTGAGTCGAGAAGAAAAAAGGTTGAGTAAAGAAGAAAGTAAAAGGCCTAGTCAAGAAGTTAGTAAACATGATATTAAACATAACGTAAAGGAAAATAAAAAACAGGTTACTACGGGAGCATGTGGGAAACCCTCTTGTTCGATAAATACTTGCACGTGTCGGTTCCCGCCGGCATATAGCCAATATTTTGATTGCACGGGGCGCATCAGTGGACACTGCACTTGTGACGACAATAAGTAAAATCAATTTATATACAGACTTGTAAATAACTGACATTTTATACTCATTCCACTTGAGAGTTGTTTTATATGTGACATACTTTTGTTCCTATCTTCTCCAAATCATCAGAATCGCACTGGTCGTTACATCTTGAAAAGACGTGAATCAATGGCGCCAGGACGATCTGACAATGAGTCAATTAAATTGCACAATATTATGTAAAATTAACGTGTAGTGTACAATTACAAAGGCTCTGAAACTACTGAACCGATTACTGAACATAAGCTATATTTTATCCTGGTATGAGCAGTAGTTCTCACGGGACGTTGATAAAACCACGGGAAAGCGGCTGGAATGACCAACAAAAGTAATATTTAAAAACTTTATTGTCAAGATTTCAGGCATGTATAAAATTCTTGATAGCATCAGTCACTTCTTTGCTTTAGCCGGCACTACTAGAGTGACTCTCTTCTTGCTAGGTTTGGCTGTTGTTTCAGCTTCTATTTTTATTTTACGAACATGAGTATAAAAGGAACGGGGGCCGGGTGTGCTGATAGCTGAAAACAAAAAAGTTTGTAAATATACTTTCAGTTTGGTGAAGTTTAAGCGTGGTTTCCAGTCTAAACGCATGCAGATGAGAATCCGGGTTTTACCTGGAGCGACTGCTTGTCTGACCTTCCCAACCCTGTAACCCAGACAACAAAGTAGCCTTAGGTAAGACTGGTAGTCACACTTTCTGGTTTCAACCCATAAGGACCGCCAAAGATGTTCAATGACATTCGGAACCTACAGTTTAACGAGCCCTCCGAAAACACAGTCTCTCTTCATAGATAAACTTCATGGATAATTATTTATAATTTCAGAATTAACAGTCAGTTACCAGATTTCGCAGAATGCGCCCGCGCCGGTTTCAGTGCCGTGGGATTGTCAGCCTGATGAGCTAACCGGTCTGAAGAGCCTTGCGCTTGTTGTTCACCGTTGATTTTCACTGAAATATTAGTTCAATCACTATGCGATTCAACAACTTACGTTTGGACTAAACTGTAATCCGTGTTTTTTATCTGAGTAGAATATACTCTGGCACTGTAAAGCTGTCTGTCTACTTTATTACTTGATGCTAACGAACTATATTCTCGACTCATTTTTGGACTCAGATTTGATGTTCTCGACTATTCAATTTTATATTGGAGAAGTAAAATACCTTTATTTTTAATGGTAGTTTTTTTTCTCACAGGTGCATCTCCTGATGGATTACCTAAAATATATATAAATCGTGTCATTGTAAGAGACAGGGTAATTTTTATAAGTAAAACGAAATATTGTAAAACATTTTATTTAGGTTTTGGGGCAAAATATTTAAAATTACCGGGATTTTCCACCTTCACTAATCAAAGAAAACCCTATATAAATTTTACCTTCTTGGAAAGCATAATATCGTTTATTTAAGAACCATTATGGCAAAGCAATGATATGTTTTTCTCTTCTAATGAATAAGCAACAATAGGGTCCCGTTTTACCCTTTAGGGTACGGAACCCTAAAAAGGAAACTAGTGACGGTCAGGCGTAAGTGTGCCCGACAGTACTTACTCCAATTTTGTGACCTTCCGTAATATCTAAAACCCTTAGTTTTTAACAGACAACAGATTTCAACTAACCGCAAATCTTTTCCAACTGCGCCCTCAGAGGCTTGATCATCAAATTAACTGGATTAATCTTGCTGTCGTTTATAAAACCATACCGAGTCATATCTATAGAGGCGGTCTTTTTATAACAAATCTTTTGAATAAAATCTTTAGTCTTGTTCGACATAGCTATGTGTTTGAGGTTTCGTTCTCGTTTCCTTAAGGAGTTTATCCTGCGGAGGCTCGCTCCATAAGTTACAGAGGAGCTGCTGGATTTCATGGTACTGGTTTTAGTTCCAAGTTTACTCATAGTCGTAATGTATATCGGTTTTATTTTTTCATAATTTTATAGTTATTTGTAAGAAAACTTGCAATTTATGTCAACATTGAAGCTTCAGAGAATGAAAGATTATTTTTTTACGGATGATTGAACTCACAACGTAATGCAGGTCCCATACACATGTGCAATGTTTGAATTATAATTTATTGTTTTGTATTAGTAATGTGTTAGTTTAATCAATTACACAAATCATTACACGCTAAATTATATGGCATACCTGACAGATTGATTGTATCTGTGTGAATCAATCCTGCATAATTGTATGAAAAAATTAAAAGCCCCGTACTCAAAGCTAGTTTCTGAAAAAAATATTAATCAACAAACAGTGGATGACACTGACATTTGCTTTTTTGCGGAAGCGAGATGAAGCGAGCTCACTCACGTAATTCAAAAAATATCGCGTAACTATTTAAAAAAAATATATTATGGCTACTTTACATGAAGCTTTGAAGCCTATTTCTTGGCTGGCTGGACGCTGGTCTACTGAAGAAGGTCGAGGCACGTATCCGAACATACCAGACTTTCAATATCATGAAGAATTGGAATTTATTTGCGTCGGTGGGTAAATGGAACACAATTTCAATAATTCCTTTCGATTTTAGCTAGAAAAGTTTTCTAAGATCTTAACAGTAATAGTTGGATATGTTATGTTGCAATAATATGTTGTTTCACAGTTATATCAAAGTGATAATTCGCAACAAAATGTTATGTAAACAATGACAATAGGTTTTTGTTTGTTTGCACAAATACCGTATGTTATTAACTCAACAAGTTTCTGTCTAGCGTAAAGATTAATATGAATAACGAAACTTATCATTTTTACTAATATCCATTCATCAACTCGTCATTTCAGGGCAGCCGATGTTCAACTACGTATCAACATCAACACATCCAGAAAAAAAAACACCAATGCATCAAGAAAGAGGTTTCTTGCGCATTATGCCAGGCACAAACAAGCTAGCCTTCATGGTTAGCCACAACTTTGGCCTAACTTCCCTCGAAGAAGGTGAAAACGATGAAGAATCTAAGCAAATAGTCTTAGAAACTGTCAGCCTGTCTCGAATGTCATTTGCTAAGCCTCCAGCTGTGAAAAAAATAAAGAGGCACATTAAATTGGTGACCCCTGATACTTTAGAAGTTGTATTGTTTATGGAGACTGATAATACTCCGTTGACAGAGCATTTAAAGGCGGTTTATAAAAAAGTTGATGGTTAGGCAGGAGATTACATAAGATTTACATCTTTGAAATTTTGAAATACCTCGTACACTAGGAAGCTGATTATCTGAATTGGCCCTAAGCTACTATGTACCTCTATTATTGTAACGACTTTATATACTTTGTATTTTTTGCTAAAGCCTGAAAAACTACCCTGATCAAAATGGTTGTAGAACTATCGTTAAACATTTGAAGGTTTGTTTTATGGGTGACAGTCTGTTTTTCTTTAATACCAATCTGTATCTAATTATCTGAATCGACCCCTGTCCCAATTAATTCAGAATAATCAGTGTTCTACTGAATTTGCTAGAACTGGCTATTTTTAGGGTTCCGTACCCAAAGGGTAAAACGGGACCCTATTGTTTTCGCTCCTCTGTCCGTCCGTCCGTCTGTCACCAGGATGTATCTCATGAACCTTGACAGTTAGAGAGTTGAAATTTTCACAGATGACGTATTTCTGTTGCCGCTATAACAACAAATACTGAAAACTAGAATAAAATAAACATTTTGGGGGGCTCCCATACAACAAACGTAATTTTTTTGCTCTATCTATATCCATAAATATATACATAGAATATTAGTTTGGATGGTACGGAACCCTACGTGCGCGAGTCCGACTCGCACTTGGCCGGTTTTTTTTTATACTAGCCTTACACTCCACTTTTAAATATGTCTGGAATATTCACATTTTCTGATGAGATCATAATTATATGTATGTAAATCACCATTGTCTTGTAAGAACAATGACTGCAAAACAAAATTATTTACACAACATGGCAGGTGTCCATTTTTAAAGCCACTTGAGTAAGAAGCTATTTTATAAGTTCCAATTTTTATTTAGATATTAAAATTCGCTAACAATACTCCATTTGGCACTTGGTATGCACTTATCTGAACATAAACAATCTTAATAGGACCTTAAAACCTCAATTTAAAGACAAATTAAAAAAAAAAAAAACAGATGCAATAACTACCGTCTATTAGTTAATCAATTGACTCATTATTTTAAGCAGTATTTTATTTGTTTTAATATGTATTTGTGTAAAAAGTCCTATCAAGATTGTTTACCTTAAGTTAAGTCTACTCAAATGGAGTAAAGGTAAATGAGATTATTTTTACCCTCCTGAAAAAGGGTTATGAACTTGCCACAGAAACATGGTCAGAAATCCACCTTTAGCTCCTAGAACTTATCATCTGCCTAGTGCCTAGCTGTTTCTCAACCATATTGGGATTGGCTTCCAGACTCCAGTCTAACCGGATGCAGCTGAGTACCAGTGCTTTACAAGGAGTAATAGGCTATCTGACCCAACTTAGCTTAAGAACTAAAAATGTAAACTATTTGGTTGTGTTATTGTTATTTCTTAATTTTAGTTTTAAATACTTTTTACCTTTGGGAAATTTAGTGAGATTAATTTGAAATTATATTAAGAAAACCTGACTATTAAGTTGTATTAATATCAAAAGTTATTTTTTATCACAAACTGAACTTTTAGGTCTAACTAAAGAAGCATCTTTGAACACAATGTAGGCCCAAGTTTGAATACATAAATCTTACGTGAAAATTTTATGTGAAAATACGTAGTACCTACTTAAACAATTGTTTTAAGAAAAAATATGTTTATATTCTTAGTGAACTTGGGCCTTAGTTAATTAATTGCTCAGTTATTATTATTTGATTTTGTTAGTTATGAAATGTTACTCATTTAGCTTTCTGCATTTTCACACATCTTTTTACAGTACCTACCTATGTAATAAATTATTTCTTCTGTAAATTTTGTTTTATTAAACTTTCAGCTGAGAATCTATTTGAGTAGGCAGGTTCAGGTGCTGTGGGATTTTTCGAAAGAGTTACCGCGGCCCTGGTACATAAAAGGCCTACGACGGAACACGACGGTTTTTTAGTCAGTAAGAGTCTGACACTCCCTCACCGCTGCTATCCCACAGCGAGATTTTTGACGTCGTTAAAAAAAAAGTAGGCAGGTACAGGTACATCTGGATAGGAATTTTACACAGACTTATTCATATGCACTCAATGAATAAGGGTCCGTTCAGACAGACCGGCTCGGAGAGCAGAGCAAATTCTTAACACGTTGAAAATTGAGTACTTTGTATTTGAAGTAAGGTTTATTTTTGCATGCGCACTGCTTTTGTCATTGAGAATGCTCGAATGCGCTCGGTGTGAAATAATAAGAGGAGCCGACCGGCTCCGATCGTGTATTTTTTCTTGACGTTTGGCTCCGTTTGCACGCTCTTTAATGGTCGCGCAGCCCATCGGCTCCGGTCTTAGTTTGAGTAATTCATTGAGCAGCTAATTGTCACTATTGTAGTTACATTTATTTTTAGCCGCATTTTATTTTAAGATTTATTTCTAGCCACATTTTATATTATCAAGATTGTTTACCTTTAGTTAAGTGCCTTTTCTAATGGATTATACTACAGGGGTGTGGCTAAAAAAAAAACAAGGGAATTGTGTTTAATGAATATTTAATTCAAATACCCTTAGCACTAATGATTTATCTAAACCTTGATAACAGACTCCCGACACGGCGTGCCACAATTATTACGAAACAACAAAATTAAACTTAAATATAATAATAGAAAATATTTTCAATATAGTTTATGACTTGAACAGTCATGTCAACCCAGAATTAATAAACTATTTCTTTTAACCGACTTACCAAAAATAAATTTCAGACGTTAGAAAATTTTTTTGGAACAAAACTCATAGTTTATTAATTTTAGGCACCACGTAGTTAGGATTTCATAATTTTACTAAATATTAAACTAAAACTAAGATTATTGAGAAAAAAGTTAAACATTTCAATAAATTGTTGAATTTTGTATCAATTCATCTATATTGAGTTTATTTGTGTATAGTTCGTGATCAAACTTTACTAAAACTGGAATTGCTGCGCAGAAATTAACTTTACCTAGACAAGAGAGATATTAATTTCACAAACCAAGAATTATACATTCGAACTTTTATTTTTACTTCAGTAGCTCAAATATACAAGGTGTTGATTTGCATTTGTGCCATAGTTCAGAAGGAGGACATAAAATACGTAAATAATCGATTGGAATTACAGTAGACGGGAAATAGCTAATATGCACTGCTTTTTTTGTCATTGTAATGTCGTAGTATTTCAGAAGTAATTCAATTTTATGAATGATCGTTGCGTATTCTTTGTGTTTGTGTGAGTGCAGCACGGTTTTAAGGCCAGTAACACACGCGCCAAGTTTAAATACGGCTAGATGACATTGACGGAATTCGGAAAAAAAAATACGTTCCAATTTTTTTGTTGATTTGGGTCGAGAATCATTAGCATTATTACGTCCTTGAATATGGCACGGATGCAAATCAACAGCTTGTATAAGTTTTGCTACTAAAAAACTTTGAGCAAAACTGACTTTTATTCACCTTACCATTTACCTAGCCTTTTCCCAACTGTTACCCGAGCAACCCTTGGGTAAAACTGGTTGCCAAACTTACTGGCTTCTGACTACCCGTAACGACTGCCAAAGATGTTGAAATACCAGCCGGGACCTACAGTTTAACGTGCCATCCGAAACACAGTCATTGGTGTCCAAGATATACTTAGAAGGTACATACAAACTTGGAAAAGTCGCATTGGTACTTGCCTGACCTGGAATCGAACACACTCATACTTGAAAGGTTGGTTCTATACCCACTAGGCCACCAAGACTTTTTCTATTCATTATAGCATACTGATTGATCAGAATCGTCATGCGTTGTCTCACAATTAGGTAAGTAAAAGTGACTATACTCAGTTTTTAAGCAACAAAATACACATATAGTTATCGGCACGGATATTGAGCTCTCGGCGGAAGAGTAGGGATCGCTTCTGCGCAGGTGAAGGTCAGGGCTCAATATCCTTGCCGATGATTATACTACATGTTTGAGCTACTGAAATAAAAATAACTACACATTTCAGAATTTGCCTACAGCTAGAATTTAAAACCTTATTGCTTACTTTCTAATTGAAAAAACTTGTTAATGACTTTTTTTCCTCTGGTAGTATAAAATGTTTTCTAACTTAGACGGTCACCCATCTAAGTATTGACCGCGGCAAGCTCAACATCAGCTAAACAATGAGCCTATTGCAATACTTTTACTAAATATTTACTTTAGGACTGCAAAAGATTTTACAACAAAAATTGCCGAAGCAAGCCTTTTTAATTTTGGGTCGACTTCTAACAGCTGAGTACCAGTGTTTTACAAGAAGCGACTGCCTATCTGACCTCCTCAACCCAGATACTTCTTGGTTAGACTGGCGGTTACAATATGAGAATAATTGATAAAATCCTTTGCAATCCATTCTGTAAGCACCTTTATAAAGTTATAAAAAATTAACTACTTATTAAGATCCTATTGAATTATAGTAGGTATGTATGTAAATCCATAGATATAACAGCCGGACCCAATAATATATCTATCTCTTGTTTTGCTTACCAGAGATAGAATTTTAACATTAGCTCCATCCAAGTTACATCAAATTCTTACCTCTGTTAGGCAAAGCCACGGATAGTATATTGGGAACAACCGTGATAGATAGATCGGCAAAAGGCAAACAAGTGATTTTTCATTTAAGTGAAGCCAAAAATTAAATATATCAGTTGACTGACTTTTTCATGTGTGATTTTTTCACTTTAAAAATCTGTTTACATATGTGGTCTTTTCTTGTTTTTGCGTTTGATACTTGCAAGGCATACCACATATGGTGTATCTGTCACGCTTTGCCAATCTGTACTGTAACAGTAACAGTTTGCCAATCTATTGAACGATAGGATCCTAAATCTATGTGTGTGCGGCGTATACATACACTATTATATTTCTATGTGTGCTAGTGCTTCTTTTGCAAATATAAAAAGGTTACATTACTATATCATTTGTGTTATTCTAAGTACTTAAAAAAACATTGCAATTGTTCTATTTCAAGAAATCGGGTGAGAAATAAATTTTATGCATGTTAATACAACATATGCATGAAATGATGGCGTCCAACCTATTGTTCTCATATAAGGAGATCAGCCAGCTGCGCAGGACATATTATAGTGCACAAGCATTCGCTTAGACACAGGTGCACTCACTATTCCTTCACTCTCATAGCTCGATGGGACGACAACCCGACACCACCGGAGAGAGATCAGGCGCAAGACAGACATTGGCAAGCACACAAGTATGGGTCACCCGCTTTCGTGATATAGAACATTTGTATTATTTTGAAAATGTCAAATTGCTTTCAGTTGCAGCTTTTGGAAGACGTGACATGACAATGCAAGGCAATTTTGCTTATTATAGTTGGATTCTTATGTTGAAGGCTCGGAGAGTATTGAAATTGTAAATAATATAAAAAAGTTGTTGTTTCTTTATGCCCTAAAAACTGTACTGAAATTGTTTGTATCTTAGAAACTCTGCCGAAAGTCTCACTGTTTGGAAGCTACACTATTCTCGAACTTCTTCCCATACCCGTACCCCATAGTACTTCCCCATACCCCATAGTACTTCCCCATACCCCATAGTACTTCCCCATACCCCATAGTACTTCCCCATACCCCATAGTACTTCCCCATACCCCATAGTACTTCCCATACCCCATAGTACTTCCCCATACCCCATAGTAAAATTATTACTATTTTGTCTAGATACGGGAAAAATTTCTCCAGGACACTCACAACTTACATTACTTTGAATTAACACTATTTCAGAAAATTCGAGCCTAAACTCAAAAATCCAACCATAACAATTTATTTTCAACATTTTAAACTTATTTAAGTTTGCTATTTCAATTGTTTCTTTCTATTACAAATTGCTACATTGATTTAATTACTATTTAAGCTTGAAACCATATGTTAATAGCTCGCTTTCTATTGGCAGGTGCCATTTAGCATATCAAATGTTTAAATATACATACAACACACATATAATATACAATAGATATAAAAAATACATAACACTGGTTGATTATAAAATTCATACATACTATACTAGATCATATCTGATATCATGTCCATACAGTGTTGCTTGCCGCGGTCTTTACATGGATGGGTGGCCGAGAGATTATTTTACTCTTAAAATGAGCTCATAAAAGTTCGCTTCTCGATTATTCATCCTCCGAGCCTTTTCCCAACTATGTTGGGGTCGGCTTCCAGTCTAACCGGATGCAGCTGAGTACCATTGTTTTACAAGGAGCGACTGCCTATCTGACCTCCTCAACCCAGTTACCCGGGCAACCCAATACCCCTTGGTAAGACTGGTGTCAGACTTACTGGCTTCTGACTACCCGTACGCGTCGTCGAATCACGGTTATTATGGTAATTTAATCTTTAAAAAGGTTTATATTCTTTTGACCATAGAGCTAAGCTAGACTGTATGGAATAGACATTTTAAAAAGTGCTTAAATTGTTAATTATTTTATTCGGTTACTGCTTATCTATCTATGAAAGGCAATATTACATTAATTTGCTTGTTCCATTAAAATAACAGTACAAGTATCTTTGTGTAAGTTTCATCAAAATCTGTTTAGCAATTTTCTATGGTGATGTTTTTACCTTCATTTTAATAATACAGGCAAATATCTTAAATTGGTGTTTTTTTCATACTAATATGTGTAATATGAGTATATTAATATCAAAATGGTTGGCTACATGAAAATAGGATTATTCATTACTATTTATTTATTCTTTATGGATTATGAAATTGAAGTATATTGTATAAAACCATTTTCAAGCAGCTTAAAAAACAGAGGGTCTCTATTTCACTTGTATGTATGCATGTATTTTGTGCTCGCCTATCTGACGTTTGGCTAAACCGATTGATATGCCGTTTTCAGCATAGTATTTGTCAGATTTAGGAGAAGGTTTTATTTAGGACAAACTTATTATTTATTACATAGGAGTCAGTTTTATTTTTTTGGAAAAAGATTTTTCGACCCTTGAGACATTTTTTTCAATTTTACATCAATATACTTCAATTTTTATGCTCATAACTAAGTTAACTGTGTATAATGGAAGTTGGAACATTCTATATTCTAGATCTAACCGTATCACTCAGCTAATCTAAGCCCAACCTTACACTTGTAAGCTCCTTCCGTAAAAATCACGTACGTGACTTCCGTAAGTTGTAAGAAGTTCTATAGAAATTACTGTAAGCGACTTACGAAGGAGTAAGGAAAGATGAGCGGAGATGCCACAAGGCAGGTAGGTCAGGCGCCTTCTCCTAGCCCAAATGATGTCCCCCTAGCCGGTCATCGGCTACGGCGGCTGTTCTCATGTAAGGAGATTAGCTAACTGCGCAGGACATATTATAGTGCACAAGCATTTGCACAGACACAAGTGCACTCACTATTCCTTCACTCTCATAGCGCGATGGGACGGCAATCCGACACCACCGGAGAGAGGTGAGGCGCAGGACCGACATTTACGTGCTAGCCCAAATGCCTATGGTAGGTATCATCAAAATGATCAGTTACGGGTAAACTAACGAGGTGTTCGGGCTCTTTGTGACATCTGTCAGCGATTTTTAGTATTACAATAAATTGTTGTGGTGCAAAGAATGCCTGTAAGGGCGGAAACGGTAACGTTCCTCGTCCCTCGAACAGCCGTATTTTGGCGCGCTACGTTATATCCTTCGAGCCTTTTCCCCAACTATGTTGAGGTCGGCTTCCAGTCTAACCGGATTCAGCTGAGTACCAGTGCTTTACATGGAGCGACTGCCTCTCTGACCCCCTCAACCTAGTTACCCGGGCAACCCAATACCCCTTGTTTGGCGCTATTAGGAGATTTTTCGTTATTGCACCTTCGCTCGTCATTTTGTTCTCCTTTATCATAAGTTGCTTACGTGATAAACTTACAAATGTAAGGCCGGCCTAATATTGGACTATAAGGCTATATTTATTGAATCAAATGAATAATTTAGTTTTTGTTATCTTTTAACAAAACTATTCATTTGCTAATTTTAATTGAATTTTAGTAACAAGAATGTTTTATATGACTGCCAATAATATATCGTATATTTGTGTTGCCAGAGTACATTTTTTTAACATAGTAGAAAACTAGCAACACTAAAATCAGAACAAAATGGATGATTACATTAATTTAGAATATGTTTTATTTTATTGAATATTCATAGTTTAACGAAACTATGGACAGAAAGACTCTATTTTTGCAATCATAGCAATAGTAAACTTGAGATATCCTTGAAGCAAGAGAACACAACTTTCAGCATCTGGTTAACGTTATCAAACGAAATAATGTGGTTTCCGAGCAACGATACCATACTCCTGCAATGCTGGAGCCAGGTCCTCCATGGTCATTACGTACTTCTTTTCCTTAGGACCTTTCTGGTTCTTGGAGCTCTGTGTAATCTGGCTCGAAGTCCGCATCTTGCAGTGTTGGAGAGCATCGTTGGCGATGTCGGAGAGGAATTTCTGTGATGCTATCGCGATGAGACGGATCAACCTGGAATTTTTTGAGTTATGTGTAAGTTTTATGTATGAATTGTTTGTTTAATTAAATAAATTGTAGAATAAAAATATGAAATTAATTATATGAACAACTAGCTTCTGCCAGCGGTTTCACCTGCAACCCGTGGGAACCTCTGCACGAACCCGGATAAAAAGTAGCCTATAGCCTTCCTCGATAAATGGGCTATCTAACACTGAAAGAAATTTTCAAATCGGACCAGTAGTTCCTGAGATTAGCGCATTCAAACAAACAAACTCTTCAGCTTTATAATATTAGTATAGATGAACACAGTAGAGCTTCTTTGGTGATTGTAATGTCAATAACTATCAGACCAATTTGAAAAATTATGTCAGTGACAGATAACCCATTTATCAAGGTAGGCTATAAGCTGGCTGTTCACCCAAGTGTGCACAATAGTTCACACAAGACATGGGTGAAACTGGTGGCAGGAGCTATTTAAAATATTTGACTCACATGATTTATGTTGTAGACTCAAATGGTCTTACTACAAAAACTTAAACATGTGTCAAACACTTGTCTAAAAAAAGTGTGGCTGCATAATGGACCTCATTTCAACGTCATAATTTGAATTTTTTTCAGACAGGTATTAAACTGACATTTAAAAGTTTTTGTGGTAAGACCAAAAATGTTTATAGTAGACACATTTAAATAATAAATTGGAACAGTAAAACTGTTTAGAGAGTAACCTTTTTTGTCGTAAAGGCAGCCATGACCAATGTGAATTCCATAAGATTAAATAGTTTCATTTGTTATTTGTTAATTACAATAGTTTATTACTATTTGTATCTATAGATACTATAGTGAGTTCTTTTTCTGTTTTGTTAATATTTTAATATCTTCAGACTAAGTATATCTTAATCATTGAATTCAATGTTAAGGATAACTAAGACTTATGTAAAGTTTTTTATTTATTGTGTTTTCCTGCAAGTGCTTAGGGAACACGGACTAGTAAAAAAAGTTTTTTTACTAGTCCGTGTTAGGGAAGAAATTACAGAGAAATGTCATGTAGGCCCTTGAGGTTTGTTAGGAATATTACTAACTTAGAAGGCACAAATTATAGTTTTAAACGTTCTGTGAGGTACAAGGTGAGTTTTAAGAGTATAATTAGTTACCTAGGATCCTGGGACTCGAAGCCAGACATGTTCAAGTAATGTGCAACAACGGAATCCGGAATAGATGGATTGTAGTTCTCAAGTTGGAGGAGAAAATCGCTCAGAGCGTGGCCAGCGCCCGTGTCGTCGTCCATACCGACCGACGGAGACCCCATGCGGCTCATCTGCATGGCGCTATAAACAATTACAACCAACTTATTTATAAAATAAACAAGAACCAAACTTCACGAACACACATTTCACTTACTCAGCACAGATAATGTAGAATTTTTTCAACAGTTCAATGTCATTCTAGAATGAGGTTGGCAAAACTGTTTACGTTTTGTTCTTGTAATTATAGGAAAAACTTATGCATTTCGATTTTGTTCGTTTATGAATGAAAAGTAATTTGTTTTGTGATAAAATCTAAACTTTTATGATAAAAAATAGTTCAAAATATGTTATTATTTAAATCTATCATAAAACTTGAAGAAAATACGGACTTTTAAGTATAGTAAAAAGCAATAATAAAACGCAAATTGTGCACGTCATTGATGTGTTTCCACACTTTGATAATTTACCCTAGTTATTTAATTATTTTTTAAATTGGGGTAAGATTTTGAATTTTAAATATGAGTATTAAACGCTATCGTATCCAGCCTAACATAAAACTTATCTAATTTAGTAGTTCCGATATGGTTTTCCATCGTTTCATTATTTGTGAACGAGAATAATTGATTCATTTTATTAAGTCTATGTGATGTGGTTTGTATTTACAAAGCTTTCGCTATATATTTGTTCAAAATGATTTTTGGAATACTAATCCCGCCCTATTTGCGATGTAAGAAATAAATAACACCTAGTTTATTTTTAGAAATCAGTGTAAATTTTGTCAATTGCAATGGCCACCCTGACCTCGTGGTGCTTTTTCGTGAGGTTGGCAACATCTGCCCCTTCCTTCCTTCTTTTGCGCCGCTCCTCCGGGCAGAACTACGAGAGAACGTGATCGATCGAATTTCAAAAAAGGCACACACCTACCCCCTGTGCTCCCGAGATCACGAAATTACTCTAAATCTCCTGATTTAAAATTCAGGGGTTCGTGTTTCGTGATTTTATTCCATTCCGTGTGTGTACCTAGATTCCACCTCGACCCGCGAGGTAATTACCAAGTGAGCACCCACCTAATCGAACAAAATGTCGAACCTCGCTGATCCGGTCGCGTTCGCGAAAGATTTCCTCGCTGGCGGTATCTCCGCCGCGGTCTCCAAGACTGCCGTGGCACCTATCGAGCGTGTCAAGCTGCTGCTTCAGGTCCAGCACGTCAGCAAACAGATCTCCGCCGACCAGCGCTACAAGGGTATCATCGATGCCTTCGTCCGCATTCCCAAGGAGCAGGGTCCCCTGTCCTTCTGGCGTGGTAACCTCGCCAACGTCATCAGGTACTTCCCCACCCAGGCGCTGAACTTCGCCTTCAAGGACAAGTACAAGCAGGTGTTCCTCGGAGGCGTCGACAAGAACACCCAGTTCTGGCGCTACTTCGCGGGTAACCTCGCCTCCGGTGGTGCCGCCGGAGCGACCTCCCTGTGCTTCGTGTACCCGCTCGACTTCGCGCGTACCCGTCTCGCCGCCGACGTCGGCAAAGGCGACGGCCAGCGTGAATTCAAGGGTCTCGGCGACTGTCTGGGCAAGATCTTCAAGTCCGACGGTCTGACCGGTCTCTACAGAGGCTTCGGCGTATCCGTGCAGGGCATCATCATCTACCGTGCCTCCTACTTCGGATTCTACGACACCGCCCGTGGCATGCTGCCCGACCCCAAGAACACACCGCTCGTCATCAGCTGGGCCATCGCGCAGACTGTCACCACCGTCGCCGGTATCATCTCGTATCCCTTCGACACGGTCCGTAGGCGCATGATGATGCAGTCTGGCCGTGCCAAGGGCGACATCCTCTACAGAAGCACCCTCCACTGCTGGGCCACCATCGCCAAGACCGAGGGAACTGGCGCCTTCTTCAAGGGAGCCTTCTCCAACGTCCTCAGAGGAACTGGAGGCGCCTTCGTGCTTGTGTTATACGATGAGATCAAAAAGCTTCTCTAAATCTAATGTAAGAATTGTTACCATAATTACAATTAATTGTGATTCCGAATCACCACAGATAGCCACTCCCTTAAATCATGTATTATTAGACGCGGAATTAACCTAGTAACTTATTTTAGTTAAATAAAAGCGTTATACACCAATTCCAACATGTATTTTGTTTTATTGAAAATATTAGGTATTACATAATGCTTGGCTACACCTAGCTGACACAGTTGTTTGTTGTTGACTTCTTAACAATATTCTAAATTTAAATTATTTTGCCTGTGATCATCACTCATTCAGCCAGTGTGTGTTATGTAACCTCATTTCGTTCAATGTTTGAGGCCAAGGTTGATATGTACCTCATCTAGTTCATGTCTAACACTTTAATATAATCTAATATGTTGGAATAGACATTCATGTAGTGAATATTGTGAAAATAAGTGGTTATTTAATCAATACTTAACCTATGTGGCATTGGGAGTGAGACCTTGTACTATGTAACTAAGTGATAGATGCAAAACGCTGTGAAAAATCATGTTAAAAGCTGTGGAATCCAAACTCATGTGATTGAGAGCTGTTATGTAACAATGCAGTATGTATATGTGCTATAAAGTGTGCATGGTGACCTAGTAGGAATTTAATTTTAGTTCACTTTTAAAAAGTGCTATGCAATGTAGTTCAATCCACATGTGCAACAACATTATGTAACATTGATTGTTACTGAGCAGGCTCAACGAGACAACTGGTCCTGCCCAACATCTTTCTAGCTCGGTATAAGTTTTTTGGTGTGAAAAACTTGTGCTACGAGTGATTATTATTCTAGAAAATTAAATGTTAAATAAATACTCCTTGCCTTTTATTGTACATACTTTACCTATGGTCAGAAATTCACATATATAACACCTGCATATTTTTTAAATGTTTTTGTCCGAAGAGGATGTAATTCACTCATTGTTACTAAGTGCTCAGTCTCAATTACCTCCCATTTGCTATGCCACCTGAAGTGTAATTAAATAAAAGTGCAAACCCAATACCTACATAATTTTGCCCAAGAAGTAAGGACTCCAATGTGGTACTCATATGAATAGACATCAGGCAAAATGATTCTAAATAAGCTGGTCCCATAATTGATCAATTAAATAATTTGGGAGGGGAATTAATAAGACCATTAACCATATTAGGACAACCAAAAATCCCTAAAAGGAAAGTCCTATCTGTCAACCACAAATTGATAACATTATCATAAAGATCTGGGCTAATTTGGTCTCTGTAAATTATTACAGTACTACAAAATTGTATTGACGTGTACAACGTCAAAATTAGCTGACGTAACGATCTTACGTAAGTATCACGACTAGGTATGGTGACCGGCTGTAGTAGATAACTGAAGAAATGCTACGATAGTACGATCTATCGTGAATGGGTAGATGAGACTGATAACTAGGTAGGTACCTAGATGAGTAAGTATATCCATTATTAGGTAAAAAGTTATCTAATTACGGATTACAATAACCGATCCATTTGTTGTTTTTGGATAAGGCATTGAAACTTGATAAAAAAATTATATGAAGCTAATGTCAAAATTCAATCGAGAAACACGATGGATCGGGTATTGCAATCCGCTATAATTTAATAGGTAAGTATTATTCGGATGACTAGCAACGTCGGGATTACGTAAGTTTCCACTTAATATTCTCAGAACTAAGTTCAAGGATAAGTAGGTAGGTTCGTTATCTTACAGTTTTGGCTACAGGCAATAGACATGTCATACATGGATGTTTCCTAATTGACCAATCAATAGATTTTTTTATTTTGACTTATTTTTCTAAAAAACAGAAGTTATTCACACTCAATGAATGGTAATTAACAAGAGCTGTTTTGAACAATAGATTGTAATTATTATAACTTAAAATAAAGTGGGAATATTAACAATGATGGCCAAGTTGAGCGCACGGCACGAGCGAATTTTATTTTTTAGGTTAGGTTTAATTCAACGTTAACGCTATCGCCGTCACTCAAGAAATGGGTAAATAAAACGCAAATAATAAGTACAATAGTATAATTTAATGATCAGTTTTCTAAATACCTAATAAAATTAAGAGTGATGTATTTAGTTAAGTAAATCAATTTTGCAGCTTCTCACATAACCTAAAGATATTTTTTGCAAACGAAAGGTAGTAAGTACAGGTATATACATAAATACTTCACACTAATCTTACTATTTACCTAAAATAAAATCAGCTGAAAGGAAAAACAACGTCATAAAACTCATAAATCAATAAAACGCCAGTAAACTGATGGAGTTACATGACAGTTAGTGCGAAAGACGAACTAAATTCGACCTAATTTGCGAAAAGGTCAAGTTCAAAATCCAATGTGTAGACCGGCAAAGTATGTTAGCTAAATTGCAGACCGGCTAAACGCAGTAGACTTATTAACTAGGTACTGATTCATCGTTTTACGCGTGTAATGAGTAGCACGTGTTCCGATAAAGAAATGGTGACTTTTAATAGCGTCTCTGAATATAGTGGGTCGAGTTGGCGCCATTTTGATTCGAATATTTGGGGGCCATCTTTGACTGACTGACAGTTTTGGACAAAAATGCACCAAATTTTGAACCGTGTTGTTAACAAAGTAAATGTGTTGTAAATTAAGGTTACTTATTGTATTTTCTTATCACGAAATATTACACAATATCTGTAATAAAATCATTGGACTTTGTACTTACTTACTAACCATCTATCTGAAATAAGTAAAATGTCTGTTATCTCATTATATTTTCAGTCAGAAATTTTCAGACCTCGTTTAAAAACTTCTTTTGCGAAATTCGACTTGATGGGACATAATGATCGGAGCAAGTATTGATTTAATATTTTTTTCTAGGTCAGTGCTAGAAGCGAGTTCCTAATTCGCGGCTCGGCATTTAGATTTAGATACTACCGGACAAAACTAATGGCATTAGACCAAGTTAATAAAATGGTGACTTGACAATAAATCAAAGGTTGTTACTGGGCAGTATGTGAAGTTGCCTGTGCTTGCAGCATTACAAAACGACGTTACACATTTATTGAAGATTTTTCTACATAAAAAATACATACCTAATATGGAAAATATTTATTAACTGAAAAAAAGTCTCACGTCATGATAGGAATTGTTATCATCGCCTCGCCTACCTAAATATCATCAAAATATCTTTCCGTAGGTATTCTGTAACAACTAGGTACATCATGAAAACTAATATCTACCATGACACAGCATTAAGTATGGCAAGGGAGAGTACCTGAGTTATGTTTTATATTTATACTAGCTTCTGCCAGCGGTTTCACCCGCATCCCGTAGGAACTACTTCCCGTACCGGGATAAAAAGTAGCCTATAGCCTTCCTCGATAAATGGGCTATCTAACACTGAAAGAAATTTTCAAATCGGACCAGTAGTTCCTGAGATTAGCGCGTTCAAACAAACAAACAAACAAACTCTTTAGCTTTATAATATTAGTATAGATATGCCGCATAAAAACGCAACAATTGAATGTAAAAATCTACGACGTCCGCCCAATTTAAATTTGCACTTCACAGTGGCGCTAGTAGTAAGGTCTATTCTATTCTATTTTTGTATATGGCAATCCGTGTCGATGTCAATTTCGACGATTCTGCCAATGACAAGTGGGATGAGAAGCAAGAAGTGCTTTTAATTAAAAAAAAAAATTAAAAAAATATATATATATTGATTTAAGATGATGCTGTGGCCGATCTTGTGTAACTTAATGTGTTAGTAGGACGGCACTGAAACAAACAGAAATATATATTTACATATATAAAAACAACAACACAATGTTAGTAACACATAACATATAATATATACCACAACCATACAAACTGTGGCCTAAATATAGGCCACAATTTATAATTTAATATTGTTTTGATTAATAAACATCAACAGCATCTGGAGCAGTTCTGGACAGGAGTGGGATAGGAGGGAACGGAAGTTAGTCGGGAGAGGAATTTTAAGTTTTTGGAGACGACCATATAAATCAAAGGATGAGTTGATAGGACAGTCAAAAAATATATGGTCCAGGGTACCTTCATCCAGTCCACACTCGCAGAGGGATGAATCCTGCACCCGAATTTTGCGCAGAAAGACCGGTGTACAGCAGTGACCTAACCGAATTCTGCACAGGACTGAAATTACTCGTTTAGGGTATTTTTTGAAATTTGAAAACCACGGTTTTGGTTTTACAACCGGTTGAATGGCGAAATAAGAGCTACCCTTCTTTTTGCCTGAGATGTTCCACCATTCCTGCCACGAGGTCTCAAGACTTAATTTAGGGAGGTTTAGCAGGTCATGCCCTTGAAGGGAGAAGTGTGCAAGGTCAGCGGACTCAGATGAACACGCATCTTTGGCCAATGCATCGGCACATTCATTGCCCGCTATACCGCAGTGGCTAGGGATCCAGACTAAGTGTACTTCTTTCTCTTGCCTAGTGCAGGAGAAAAGGGACTTTTTAATATCCAGGACAATAGGACAATGGAGTTTAGTTCTAAAGGGATTCTGGGATAGGGCTTGGAGACAGCTAAGGGAGTCAGTAAAGATAACTCCATAGCTAATCTCATGGGACTCTATAAAACGACAAGCTTCCAATAGTGCCACACACTCGCCTGTAAATACAGAAGACTCCTTCGGACATCTGAATTTTAAAATTATTTTAGAGTTCTGATAGTAAACCGCGGCTCCAGTACAGCCACCATTTGATTTGGAAGCATCCGTGAAGAACTTTTGAAACCCACTCCATCGTTCACCCAAAACCGCATTAAAGGCCGAATTTGCAGATGGGAAGTTTTTGGATATGCCAATGTTGTAGAATATTTTAGGGGTGAAGCAAAGTACTTCATAAGGGTAATTAAATAGAGGAAGTCTGGGATGTGGAGCAATGGGGGATTCTAAATTTTGAAAAAACCGATATGCTTTTAGGAATAGGGGGACTTCTTTGTGTTCCCAATATTTGGAGCTGTGACAAAGAGTGTCAAGCTCTCTGAGTTTTGGGATGAGGGGGTGAGATGACTTGGGAATAACCCTGGATAGGAAACGGGAAGCGAGGTACTGACGTCTCAGGGCTAAAGGAGGTTCAGCGCATTCGACCTGCAAGGCGTTAATAGGCGACGACTTCATGCAACCTGAGATGATTCGAAGGCATTGAGACTGAATCCTATCTAAACCGGCCAAGGCACCTTTGTTGCTTGGAATCACCAAGTGTGACCCATAGTCCAGGATACTGCGAACTAAGGCATTGTAGACCAGTTTCATAGTGAAGGGATGGGCCCCCCACCAGACACCAGCGAGAGCTTTTAAGATGGAGATTGCTCTTTCGCATCTTTTGATCAAATAATTAAAGTGGTGAATCCCGGATAATTTTGAGTCTAAGAAAACGCCTAAAAATTTTGTTTTGTTACCTATGGGAATATCTTGTCCTTGAATGCTAACTGAGACCTGAGGGATCAGTAGTTTTCGGGAAAAAATCACTACCGAGCTTTTTGGGGCGGATAACGAGAGACCATGGTCCAAAAGCCATGTGTGCAGAGAGTCCAGGGAGAGACAGAGAGATGAGGCAGCGTCCGTAATAGATGGATTTACTACAGTGGCGGATTTACAAATTTGCCGCTAGTAGGCCATTCAATTTTTGCCGCCTCTAATGATTGTGAACTTCAGTGGCGGATTTACCAATAGGCCAAGTAGGCCGGTGCCTAGAGCGGCAGATTTAGAGGGGCGGCAAATTTAGCAATTTTTTTTTTTACAGTTTTTTTTTTTATAATTATACGTGTAGGTACACAATCCATAGATAAATAAACGATTAATAAACGCACTGTAATATATACTTAGGTACTTATGTGATCATGAAATTTAAAATATTCCAATAACGTTTCAATAAAAATAAAATTCGTAACACAGGACCTTCGGAGCCTAGCACGAGCACCATCTCTCCACAACTTCGTGTATATTGTTTTATTGGCAAGCCTTGGTCTTTCTGTTTATCTTAGCTCAGTAGCGTAGCGTGGGGGGGGGGGGGGGGGGGGCAAATGCCCCGGGCGGCACGAATTAGGGGGCGGCAAAATTAAACCATAATTACTGATTACTGAATTATGAAATAAAAATATTTTTACTATAAATTGATAAGTACATCTATATATATAAAAGAAAGTCGTGTTAGTTACTCCACTTATAACTCAAGAACAGTTGAACCGATTTAGCTGAAAATTGGCAGGGAGGTAGTTTAGAGCCAGGGGAAGGACATAGGATAGTTTTTGTCACCATCCAGCTGCGGGAAACAGTCATATCGGGACGCAGGTGAAACCGCGGGCGGAAGCTAGTAAGCAATAAAATTTCTTTAAAAACCGCCCTCGCTTTGGTCGTGTCCTGTCAATTTTGACTTGTTCACCCTTTGCATCCCCAAAAAAATCGCGCTCGCTGCGCTCGCGGCTCCATGTCAGTAGTAGCTTAGCGTGGGGGGGTAAATGCCCCGGGCGGCACGTTTTAGGGGGCGGCGAAATTTCACCATAATTACCAAATAAAAATATTTTGACTAAACATAATAGGTTAGCCATAAATCTGAAAAAATCGCCCTCGTGGCCTGTCAATTTTGACGGTTTCACCCTTTGCATCCACGAACTAAGAAAAACTCGCGCTCGCTGCGCTCGCGGCTCCATGCCGCCTAGATTCCTCTAGTTATTTTTGTTTAAACCTCCGTGGTGGTTTTTGTTCACTTTTTATTTTTATGATATGTTTACTTTATGACTACTCGAAGGAAAAAATCGCTCTTGGCTTATACATTTGCACTTTATTTCTGTGCATATCTTATTTTTTGAGTTTACTTGTTTTAATTTACGGAGGTTTTAATTTATTTTGCGTCCTAAAGAAAAAAAATTTTCGCGCTCGCTTTCCTCGCGCTTCTTTCAATGCTTCACGTTTCTTGTGAATTGGCTTCTTAAAAGTTAAGCCCAGCAAAAAGGTTGACGCCATCAACGACTTTTATTGAATTTAAACATTTGTAAATTCGTTAACTTACAGAAAAAACATAATTTATCCCGTGAACTGCGTTAAGTACTTCGATCTATTTTGGTACTACTCACAATCTCTCAATACATAGGAGCCACTTGGGTATTCATTGCACAAGGGCGCTGCATTAGCACATTTACGGACATTAGCTAGAGACGCCTTTGGCTCCCCTCGCGCCATTTCAGTTACCTCCAATTACTTTCAGCCCTTAAACTAAAAAAAGATTCGCGCTCGCTTCGCTCGCGCCTTTTTACGATAACTTCTCTCTTTTGCATCGCACCAAGCGCACTAAAATTTGTTCAGTTCATCGGTTGTAGTGATATTAACAATAACAATTAATTGTTAACCCAAAAACCAGATTCTAACAACCTTTTACCTACATATTATCTAAAGTCGGGGGCGACAAAATCGACTCCTGCCCAAGCAGATAGCCACGGTACGCCACTGCATGTCAGATATCACAATTTATTTTTGTTTAATTGTTGAGGCATTCAATTCCGAAAAAAACATTTTTCGCGCACGTCCGTTATGGCTTTTTGTTCACTTTGGCATTTTATGATATGAAAACTCTAAGGAAAAAACTATTTATATTTTAACGTATTTATGTTATATAACATAACGTAACTAACGTATTGAATTTCAAAAGTCAGTAGGAGCGGCAAAAATTTAATGGCCTACTAGCGGCAAATTTGTAAATCCGCCACTGGTGAACTTAATGATATTTCTGTCAGTTACTAGATTATTTTTGCAACCCTCTATGTACCGAAGAGTTTAATGTTAACAAGTTTATATGACAGCGACTTTGAAGCGTAAAACCTCTGTAACTTTTAAACGGCTCAATCAATTTTCATCAAACATGTCTAAGAACAATCGCCCGTAAAACACCTGTAGTACAAAAATAAACTAAATTGAAATCGGTTCATTCGTTCGGGTGCTATGATTCAGTGGCGGCGTAGCATCGGGTGGAAGCCGGGCGGACTACCTATTGAGCACCCGCCCAAAAAAAAAAACAACAAATGTAAAAACGTTACTGTTCCAAAACTCAATAATTTTGTACCAATACGAGTTTAAAAAAACCGCCGTAAGGCGATTATCACACTGCCCCGCATGATGCAGCGTAGTGCGTGGATGCGTTTTTTTCCGTTGTATGGAAATATCTCCGTTTGTATGGAAAACACGCATAGTCCAACACACTGAAAATGCATCCACGCGCGTTCATGCGGATCACGCACATACATGCGGAGAAAAACGCACCCCCGCGCGTAGGTGCGGGGCGAGACGCAAGGTATGGCACACTGAATCCCGCAGTGACGCGCGTGATTTTGAATGGGCGTGACGTGTATGTTTGAAAATGGAACTCGATGAGAGCCGCCGTGCGTGAATTAACAAAACGCAACTACGCGCGTGAGTGCGCGAAAAACCCGCACGATGATGCAGATCTGCACTCCCGCAGGAACGCGCGTAGGTGCGTCGACACGCAAGATGCAGCGTGATGCGGGGCAGTGTGAAGATTCCCTAAAGTGAAAAAGTCGCGAGCGAAGCGAGCGCGAATTTTTTTAGTTTTGGGACACAAAAATACCTACCTAAACAAATGTGGAAAAAAACCACTGCAAAGAGAAGAAGCCGCGAGCGCAGCGAGCGCGAAATTTTTGAATTTTGGGTCGCAATAATACCTAAAGGAATCAGGAAATAGGCACTGCCAAGTGAAAGGCGCGAGCGCAGCGAGCGCGAAATTTTTTGAGTCTTGGAACACAAAAATAGGTACTCAAACAAATTTGAAAAAAAAAAACAGTGTAAAGTGAAAAAGCTGAGAGCGCAGCGAGCGCGAAATTTTTTGAGTTTATTTTATTTTTATTGAAACGCTATTGGAATATTTTAAAATTCATGATCACGTAAGTACCTGAGTATACACCGTGACTTTTTAGTCGTCTTACAAAGGTGGTCCACTCAATCTATCCGACATAAAATACCACTAGACACGATTATTAATTTTATAGCCTTACTTTATTAAGATAATAGGTGCAAAGAAAAATACTGAAAACAAAATGTTTACGTATCAAACGGTAGAAAGTAGGTACTTTCCCAACGCGCCGCGCTCCATTGATACAAGATTCGGGCAGCGCTCACAACAGGGTGTTCTTATAATCTACGTCATGCATCATAATAATGAATTAATTTTTATTTTTAAATTATTCAAATCTCATAAATATTTTTTTTTTTTATATATGAACGTTTACTAGTCATTGGATACATTAAGTAGGCTGCCGTTGTAAGACGACTAAAAAGTCACGGTGTATATTACAGTGCGTATATTATTCGTTTATTTATATATGGATTGTGTAATTATATACTTAATTATAAAAAAAAACCTGTAAAAAAAATAGCCAAATTTGCCGCCCCTCTAAATCTGCCGCTCTAGGCACTGGCCTACTTGGCCTATTGGTAAATCCGCCACTGATTTACTACATACAACACTAGATCGTCAGCGTATTGTAACAGGTGGCAGTCAGCATTAAGGCAGGAGCCAATGTCTGCTGTATACAGGTTGTATAGTAGGGGGCTTAGAACTGAGCCTTGGGGAAGGCCCTTCCACGTCTGTCTCACCTCAAATACCTCCCCCTGCACTCTGAGCATCAAAGAGCGAGACATGAGAAGTGCGCATATACATTGTACCATCTTACCCGGAATCCTCAGCTGTTGCAGTTTTTGCCTGAGAACTGGAAGAAGGACGCTGTCGTATGCGGAAGAGATGTCAAGGAAAGTGGCTACAGCGGATTCATTTTTGGAAAAGGCTGTACGGATATCAGTAACCAAAATTGCCACACTGTCCATGGTGCTAAGCCCCTTTCTAAAGCCAAACTGACTACTCGGCAGTAGATCCCTAGACTCCACCAACCACTCAAGTCTATTTTTAATTAAATGTTCCAATATCTTGGCCAACACTGAGGACAAAGCAATAGGTCTAAGGCCATTCGGATCATCAGCAGTCTTGCCGGGCTTCAAAAGGGGAATTACTATCTGAGCTTTCCATTGTTCAGGAACCCAACCAAATTGATAGCAATAATTTATTATTCCTAAAAAATATTTTTTTGCTTCAAAACCAAAATGAACTGCAAATGAGTACGGTATGCCGTCTATGCCTGGGGCGGAATCCCTAACATGACGTAATACCGCATCAAGTTCCTCTAACGAAAATGGTTCATTCATAGGATCATCCACAATATTTACAGGCGGGAGCAGAAGTTCTGAGGAAGAAGGAACATAGGCTGGAGCAATTTTGTCAAAAAAGGATTCAGCAGTTTCTCTCGAGATAGGGGAAGAGATAGATGGGGAGCAGCCTCGCCTGAAACGATTAATGCTCTTCCAAACTGCTGAAATGGGAGTGGAAGGGGACAGAGAAGTGCAAAACTTAACCCAACCGCGGCGTTTCTTCTTGCGAAGAAGCCGCCGAGATTGAGCTAACACTCGTCTGTACCGTATAAGATTGTCGCTATTCATCGCATCATTGTACTGTTTTTCGGCCTCTTTTCTTTCTTTAATAACCGATGTGCATTCTTGATCCCACCACGGGGGTGACGGGATTTTATTTCTGGCACAGTTGCGCAACGGAAAGGTAGAGTCTGCGCTTGAGGTAATGGCCGAGATAAAGCCATCGTAGCAGCTCTTAGCATGGCAGTGACCAGAAGAATCTTGAAAACTTGAAGTTAAATTTGGAAGCATACTAATTTTCTCCTCCAGTAAAGATGCAAACCTCGACCAATCAGGTTTGGACAAGTTGTACTTCAATAGTGGAGGAGACGTTTTCTCTAAATAAGTTTTATTAATTAAAGTTACAACAATGGGGTAATGGTCGCTACCATGCGTCAGAGTAGTACATTCCCAATGAATTGATGCCGCCAACTCTACTGAACAGAATGTGAGGTCTACACAACTCTTTTGCTGTCCTGGAAGGGATCTACGAGTAGGGCTACCATCATTTAAGATGCAAAGGTCTAAATCATCCAAGATTTCTACTAAACCTTCCCCAAACGAATCACAACGATTGGAACCCCATCTAAAGTGGTGACAGTTGAAGTCACCCATGACGAGCACAGGTCCCACTATGCTATTCAAAATGTCCCTAATGGTGGTTAAAAACCTACGCTGAGGATGGGAAATATACACGGATAAAACAGTGATACCCTCAATTCTACATGCAACGATATTCATATCACCATCCAGAACCGGAAGAGTCAAGGTGGAGAGGGGGACACGATTATTAACAAGGAGAGCCGACCCTCCATAGCCATCAGATCTGTCACATCTGAGAATATTAAATAGTGGTATATTAAAACTGAGACTCGGGGTGAGCCAAGTCTCAGCTACAGAGCAAGCCAGAGGCTTGAATTTGTTGAGGAGGAATATGAGGTCGTGCTTTTTATGCCACACGCTCCTCACATTCCATTGAAGGAATACTTGGCGAGGCGCCATTTCTAATATTTGATAAAAGGTTAGTTAGTTGGTAGGCAACGTTGGACGGTAATTGGGTATTATTGGTGGATAGAATTGTAGAAAGAAGTTTAATAAGTATATCTATTATTGAGGAAACATTACTATCAATGAATGGGTTATTCAGAGCGCAGCCATCAGGCTGTGAAGGTGCAGGGGAGTTAATAATCTGCTGATGGGCAGCTTTATCATAAGAGGGAGATAGAGGGGCATGGGTCTTTGGCTTAAGGAAAACAGTTTTGCGGTATGACTGAGTGGGGGCGGGAATAGCTTTTGCAGCATTAGCATAATTGCGAGAAGCAAGTGGGACAGATTTGCTAGCTTCAGCATATGAAAGGGACTTCTCAGCCATAACCGTCTTAATGGCCTTCTGTCTACCCAACTCCGGGCATGATTTGCTATTTGCAAAATGATTCCCTGAGCAGAGCACACAGAATGCCTCCGCCTCAGAAGTGCTGCAACCATCACCACCCAGGCAGCACACAAGTCAGATAACTGGCCGAGAATTTAACTCTATGCAGGGTTAAGCTTTATTATATATGAATATAAGCTGAGTGTATTACGAAATTATGTATTAAAGTTATTTTTTGCTATAATAATGCTATCAGCTGAATTAGTTTAGTAATTTGCGGATTTTATTTCTTCAAACTGAATAATCATCATAAAAAGACCTGTTACTCAAGAGTTCGTGTAATCTTTTGTATAACTTTGGTATAAAATTCCATTATCAAGCATGATACTGGATAAGCTATATTCTGTTTTCTTTTAGTTGTATTACACACTACACCTTGACAGTTATTCAGCTGCTGTATAGAATAGGCGTTGTTTCTGTTATGAAGCATATAGTAACTTAACAGAAATAAAGATAGCTGTTGTAACTACTTTATGACGCTTTGAGTACGAAATTACCGTCATGTGCAGCTAACTGTAGTTAAAGCAATATTAACAGATTCTGATGCAGAAGTTTGCTGAGTATTCATGAGAAGTAGACATTTTTAAGCTAGAAGAGCTGTTCTGGAACGTTAGTCAGCATTTAACCGGCTGACAGTGCTAATTGTTTTGTAGTGGTTACTACGTGAAAATGCATCGCACGTTTGTAGTAGGTATATAGTACCTACTATGCTTATTTATTTGTATCGTACTATTATGAATTCTGTACTACAATGATTAGTTATAATTAAGTATGTAATTTTTCGTATCGTAATATTTTTTAACCGACTTCTAAAAGAATGAGGTTCTCAATTCATCGGAATCTTCTATAATTATCCGAATTTGATAAGAACTAAAAAGAATAAATAATATAGCTTTCCTATAATGTGGGTTTTTATTATTATATGACTGAATCCTAATTGTTTGATTTACAGTACGAATGTGTGTTATTACAGAACAGTTGTCGAAAAATGTTTAATGCAGTCCACTTTTAACCAGAGCACAACTTAATAAGTGGACACTTATGGTCTGTTATGCATACATTAGACGATAAGCCGCTGTGCAATCAGATTTTATTCAGAATGTGCGTCGCCATTATCGAACAACATAACCTAATTATAATGATGTGGAATTTTACACTCAAATACTCAAGTTTAATAACGAAATAAATATAAAATTCTTTAAAAAGTTTTACAAGGTTATTTTTGAACCCATACATTGAAATAAACCAAAAAAATATTTTACACGTAAAAAACATAACTAGAAGAAATGTTGTTTATTTCTTCAAAACCCGGCTTATCAGGAAGCGCGTGAAAAATTTACACGAAATATATATATATATACACGGTAAAGTTGCATGCGCACCTACAATTTCTTTCATCAAGCCTAAATAAGGGTAACATTTACTTAATTACGATAGGTAAAATATTATAATACGAATATGTATAACTCTGTAAGGATCTGTCAATATTTAATTTGATCAACTTCTTGCTAAATATACCTGAAATAAGCTAAACGCTGTGTATGATCTGAATATCTGAGCTTTGAAGGACTCAGTCAATTATAATATGTTCATTCATCATTCACTCATCATCTGGCTAAAAGGGCTGTAATACTTGTGTTAAAGAACAAAATCTTTTTATGCAGAAGATATTCAGCTTGTCGTACAATTATTCAAAAAATATTCATCTTTTACGTTGCTATTACACAGCTAATAGCAGTATATTTTGTGCCCAAATTGCTTGAATAACGTCTGAGTAAGCGCCATATCAGCTATTTACAGTAGTTTTTTTCTGCAATTAGCTTCTATGACTGCTGTTAAACAAAAATTACTCAAAAGGTTTGTGCTGGCTGGGCAGGGTGATCATGGCCGCACTTACTGCAGCGAGGCTTGGACCGACACACTAGTTCCACATGACCAAACCTGCAGCACTTACGGCACTGGATGGTGGGATAAACATATTGCTGAACCGGAAGGGATGTGTAACAGCAAAATACTCTTTGAGGCAATACTTGGCCATCAAAGGTAAGTACACATGTCTCTGTTGCCTTGAATTCCGCCACTCCATCAATAACTACTTTCCTGCTTATGCGACGAACTTTCAGGATTTCACCACAACCTGAAGGGACCTGTAAGTATTTTTGGGCTTCCTCTTCATTTAAATCTGTGGGAACACCAGTCACAACTCCCATCCTAGTTATATTAAAAGTGGGGATAGAGGCAACATAGCAGTTCTTATGTAAAATGCTGTTGATAATAAATGAGTTTGCATCCTGAGGGGATTTAAACTCTACAGACACACGGTTCCTACCAACTTTTTTAACACCATCACGGACAACGTTAGTAATGTTATGTTTTTGTAGGAATATTCCGAAAGTAACAGGGTGTAGAGAGGTACCGGCGTTAGGCTGGGGCTCCAATCGAGAGACATGAACGATAAAAGGTGCCTTATCAGTAGCAGAGTACCTGCTGCGGCCAACTAGGTTTCTTTGTTGTTTCGATGGCGGGGTTGACACGCCAATGTTGGCATCATCTCCGGAGCGTTTCCTGGTATTCGAGGTTGATAGGGTCTGGGAGTCCGCGATGCTGCAAGCAACATCAGCGAGTTGGGATAGCGGATAGTTGGGGGAAAGTGGAGCATATGCAGAGATGTCGGGAGGATCGGGATCGGGGGGTTTATTTTGATCCATTATGCTTGTAAAAAACTGGTTAGTTACCGAAATAACAGTACACCACTGGTAACAAACACAAGGACAACACACAAACACAAAACTAAGTCACAAAAGTTCACCAAAACACTTAAAACAGCTCAAAATTCTAGGCACACGTGCTAACCAAAGACACTCTGTCTAGTAGTAAGGTCAACGCAACGACACAATTAAGTGTCAAATCCAGTACCGGTACGTTACACTTTAGTTCTTCATTCATCCGCCTGTAGGAATAACTTGGTGATTGTACAGCCGAATTCCAGTGTTGGTTAGATCGGGCGACACGGCTTGCACTCCCTTGATCCAGTATGAACCGATTCTACCAAGGTGTCCATTTTTCGTCCGTACGCAGATGGCAGATTCCTGACAAAGAGACGCAAACGAATATCAGTCTTATTGTACTTAGATTAAGGTGTTTTTTTGGAGTTTACTTATGTTGTAAGGTTTAGAAAAAAGGTTGGTTCTCAATTGTAAGATTAGGAATAATGCAATCTGCTGAATATTGTTTGTAGGTTTGTTCTTTGTGTTAAGTCCGGCGATATAATAATAATTATGACGTGGCGTGGGTGTGGTGTGGTGTTACTTGGAAACAATATCGGAGTAGGTACTACATTTATATCAGACATAGCAGTATGATATAAGACAATTAATTAGGTAGGTACTTACTCATCGTCTTAAAGTACCTAAGAAATATAATAGTCTGTGCTCATATGACCGACTACATTTTATTAAGTAAGATCTGATAGAATTACGAAGGTCATCATCATCATTCTACTCTTATCCCAATTTTGTTTGGGGTCAGCGCAGCATGTTTCTGAGTCCATACTCTTCTATCTGCCGTCATCACGCAAGTAACATTCTTTCAGTCAGGAAGATATGAGAAAGTTCTGACAAGGTTGGTAAACCGATAAGAAGAGGAAAAATCTAAGTTGTTCACAATATCTTTTTTTTTTTTTTTTTTTTTTTTTTTTTTTTTTTTTTTTTTTTTTTTTTTTTTTTTTTAGCGACGTAAAATCATCAAATGACCCCTCCCGCTGTGGGTTAGCAGCGGTGAGGGAGTGTCAGACTCTTACTGACTAAAATCGTCGTGTTCCGTCGTAGGCCTTTTATGTACCAGGGCCGCGGTATCTCTTTCGAACAACCCGCAGCCCCGGCAGGTGTTCACAATATCTGACATAACTGGTACGGTTCTAACGTAAAACATCTATCTCTAGTGGAGGAAAACAACAGATAGATAGAATATTGGGAACGGCCTTGATCTTGCTTGTATTCATTGCCCTATGTGACGTCACCACCCATCTGTCATGGCCAGGTAATGACAGCTGGGTTGTGCTAACGGTTCTTTTTTTAACTGACATCCCAAAAAAAGTAGGAGGATCTCAATTCGTCGGAATATTTTGTTATGTTTTTATATAAACTAACTTCACTGATTAGGTACTACTCATAGACGCCTGAAGCGATTTGCAAAATTTAGGCGTGCATAGGGTAAAACCTTAACACTTACCTACACAGTGAAGGTTTAAACTGATGATGGAGACGAGAAAGAGTTGAGAGAACTCCATATCGGTAGGTATGTATTAACAATATCATGCAAATCCACAGAGACAGAATAGTGGGAACCTGTATGATTTTTTTGTCTTTAACTAATTACATTTTAGCCCAAGGTCAGCGTTTAGTTAAACGATGTGCAACTGATGTTCTAAATTTAAAAGCGATTTGGCGCCATTGCCATTCATGTAACGGGGCATAGACTTCCTCGTGCTTTTTATCGCGGCACGTGTAATGTCATTGCTGCCGTTGATCGAAAAGGTGACAAATAAAACTTCCTTTAGGAGATTCCTACTACTTATTACTTTAGGAATTTTACCAGGGGCCCGATTCTCCTAAGTTAATAATGTCAAAATCGAATAGAAATCGAATCGCAATATGATCGCAATAGCAGTTTTAACCATATCGGGCATTCTGCTACTAATAAAAGACCAATCGTATTCGATTGACATTTGATTGGTGTGCGATTGGTCTGCTATTTTGGTGATTTTGGTCTATACGGTAGTTTGCTGTACAATCATTTTGCAATCGTAAATCATTTGCAGACAAAATGATTCATTATTGAAGGATAGAAAAGGATAAAAACGTTTATATCAAAGAAAAAATAGCGGAATGCCACATACGCTTCAATCGTAATCGAGTCGGGATTGGATCTCAGTCGAATCGAGTCGAACGTCGATCGATCGTCGCTTAAGTAAAATTAGGAGAATCGGGCCCCAGTTTGATCATAAAGGTCAAGGATTTATCGCAGCGACCGTTTTGTAATAAAAGTCATCATCTGCCTAGTATTTTCCCTACTGTGTTGGGGTCCACTTTCAGTCTAACCGGATTCAGCTGACTAAAAGTGATTTACAAGGAGCGACTGCCTATCTGACCTCCTCAACTCAGTTACCTGGGCAACCCGATACCCTGGCAAGACAAGACTGGTTGTCAGAATTTCTGGCGTCTGACTACCCGAAACGACTGCCAAACATGTTTTGATGATAGCCGGAACCTACAGTTCCTGTTTATCGTGCTTAGCTACCGTTGTAATAAAAGTAGGTAATTGCAATAAATATTAAACGTTCATAAAATCACAGCAATTTCAAAGCATTGTGAAATACGGAAAATATTGCTCGAAAACGCAATATACTTGCTAAGTTACCGGTCTCCTTGTACAGGGCTTTTTGCAAGACTCTCACAATGTTTTCCTTTGCCTTTAGTCAGTGGTATTTAAAATAAAAAAGATAAAGTATTAGCGGCGCGCGGCGCGGGGCGTAAGCATGGGTAGGGTAATTTAAAGAGATCGTTTACCAGGATTTGGATGACGGCAAAAATAGATCTTGAATTTCAAAGTTATCTGAAACACAGAAACAGTACATTGCTACGATAATATACCTACACGGGAAACACCCTCAATATATAGCTGTTGCCTTGATAAATAATTGTTTGCGCCCACGGTACTTAAATAAATTATTAGGCCTAGGTTTGGCATTCACGCCGGATTTTTGTCATGTAATGATGCCTCATTTGTGAACTCATCTCTGCCTTATCTGTGCCTCAAATAGAGAGCCAATATCTTCCATAGGTAATACTAGCTTCTGCCCGCGACTTCGTACGCGGATCCTGTCCCTTATGCCAGCGACTACGCGGCAAATGTAACCGTTCCATGACAACCCTAGGCTGTAAAAATTTTCGTTTTTCCTAAATTATAGCTACAATCGGCTTCCCTGAGGGGGAAGGGGTTGCGCGGATGTATCAGTCAATAGAAAGTGCCTATCAAATTGAACAACTTTTGCTAAAACGTTGTATCGTATACCTGTATATGGTACAGAGAAGCTGGGCTCTTGGGGTTCCACATCAGGTGTTCCAGATCTTAAAATTTATTATCTCAGCTGAAAATGCTCATCACACGAAACAATTTTTGCCATGGCACCATTTTTGTATCTCTTATAGTTTTGTTGGTCTGTTGGAGTTCTGCATCAGGTCTTCAAGTTTCGAAGATAAATTATAGCCTATATGTTGACCAGGCTTAATACTGATACAACAAAGAAAAAATCATTGAAATCCGTTCAGTAGTTCGGAAGATTAGCGTGTACAAACAAACAGACATACGGACATACAGACATACAGTCAAATTTTTTTTTTTTGGATTTGTGCTCCAATACTGTTTCTAAACCCCACCCAATTGTTATTTTTTTAATATATTCAATGTACAGACACAGTTTTTTTACAGATTTATTATATGTATAGATTAATATTGGCTTTGCAAGATCGGAGTGTGAAGCGTCTACAAAAATGCGTTAAATTATTTTTATTTGGTTGGCAACTCTATGCGAATAAAAATTCCATGCTCCTAGACTGTTTTCCAGTTAGATTGATAAAGGTCATATTTCCATGGTAGGCACTATTGCTTATAGCTTCGCAGTGCCAAGAAACTCGTCTATATTGCTTCTATGAATTGTAGCTAAGCAAGTAAGTACCTACTCAACTTTATTGTCTAAGGATGAGTTAACACAGGAGTAGCAGTGAGTTCCACAGTTACAGCCGTTTTTTTTCTATCACCTTGTCCTTTATTTCACCATACTATTCTAATGAAAAATCACAGCTCTTGCTTTTAGGGCCTTTTTTGCACAAAAGAATAAACAAAAAAATGTTTCCTCTATATTGCATTAGTATAGATAATATTACAATCTCTAGCGACTTCCAAACACATGATCTCTATTACACCAAAGAGATCACGATACGCTAGACGTGTAAGTCGATTCCGACTTCCTAAAGTCGCGTAACACATTATATAAACGTTGCGGACTTCGCCCTTTCTGCCGTAGTATTGTATAGTCCGTGACGTAAGCCTCTATTGTAAGCTTTTACTCTTTTTTTTTTGCTTTAATGACATTTTTAAAATTATAGGAAAAAGACTTGGTTCTTGTCCCTAATTAAAAATAGTTTTATTTTAGTTTTATTCAAATACTTCTTCCACACACAGTCAGTCAGTTTTACAGTCATCATGGAAAACGCCACAAAACTACCATTCGTTAGCAAAACGGGTGCTAGGATTTTATGGATGTGGATCAGTGCTGGTGCAGGTGATGATGAATTATTTCTTCCAGGGCACGAGGGCAATAGCAGACAGCCGACACGAGACATCTTACTCTACTTACAACTCACGAGACTATACAACTATGACAGAGAGTAGATCTATGAAATCTTGAGCCATTTTTTGTGCGACAATTTAAACCATATTTTTCTTACTACTTACGAAACGTTTATAAAGTTGCCTTTCAACTTTATAAACGTTTCGGCCTAAAAATTTTGTCAATGGGACAATAATAACTCTCGACGTTTTAGCTTGCATAATAATTCTGTCGTTTATTTTCGACAAGACAATGGTTGTTACACTTTGCGAGGAACGTAACCGAAAAATAAATATTTGTAAGTTTTATGACATAAAACATCATGCCCTAGACTCAGATATAAGAATTCAATTGCCTCGTGGACTTGTAGTTCCCAGTAGTAACCCATATTGGTAAATAAAGAGATAATCAAGATGGATTTCCCCTTTAAAATTAACAGATATTCAGGGGTGCTTAGACACCGGCCATAAATTCGTAAGTGCGAAATTCTGTAAGTATTTTTTTTCTTAAATTTTCATTGAATAATATCACATCACGCTCAAATGATAAATTGATAATCTTGTCATAACTTTACCTTATAAAATACACTCCCTTACTATACATAGGTATATAGTCAAGTGTGTTATCTAAGAATATTCTATGGAATTTGTTCAGGGATTTGATAACAATTAACTAGACAGCTAAGATAAGGAGAAACGTGACTCGATACTGTTGCAATTATATCTGAGTACTAGCTTCTGCCAGCGGTTTCACCCGCATCCTGTGGGAACCTCGGCACGGAGCCGAGCCAGAAAAGTAGCCTATAGCCTTCCTCAATAAATGGGCTATCTAACACTGAAAGAATTTTTCAAATCGGACCAGTAGTTCCTGAGATTAGCGCGTTCAAACAAACAAACAAACAAACTCTTCAGCTTTATAATATTAGTATAGACTAGCTTCTGCCAGCGGTTTCACCCGCATCCCGTGGGAACTACTTCCCGTACCGGGATAAAAAGTAGCCTATAGCCTTCCTCGATAAATGGGCTATCTAACACTGAAAGAAATTTTCAAATCGGACCAGTAGTTCCTGAGATTAGCGCGTTCAAACAAACAAACAAACAAACAAACAAACAAATAAACAAACAAACTCTTCAGCTTTATAATATTAGTATAGATATAATGAACATGAGATATTAGGTAGGTACGGTAAGAGGTTGTCATGGTATGGGCATGTAATGAGGAGGGATGGTACGCATGCAACAAAGTGTGTGCTAAGTATGAATGTAGATGGATGGATGGAGAGGAAGAGGAAGACCTAAGAAAAGATGGATGGATTGCATGAAAGATGACATGAATAGGAAGGGAGTGAGTGTCAGTATGACGAGTGACAGGGAGGAATGGAAGCGGAAGACATATTGCGCAGACCCCAAATAAAATTGGGAACAGGGCAGAGAGAAGAAGTCATTGTGCCAAGCCTTTTCCCAACTATGTTGGGGTCGGCTTCCAGGGGCCCGATTCTACTAATTTTATTTAAGCAACATACGATTCACGTTCGACTGCGATCCAATCCCGACTCGATTACGAGTGAAACGTATGTGGCATTCCGCTATTTTTTCTTTGAAATAAACGTTTTTTATCCTTTTCTGTCATTAAATAATGAATCATTTTGTCTGCAAATGATTAACTATTGCAATATGATTGTAGAGCAAACTACCGTATAGACCAAAATCACCAAAATAGCAGACCAATCGCAAACCAATCGAATGTCGTTGGAATACGATTGGTCTTATATCAGTAGCAGAATGCCCGATATGGTTAAAACTGCTATTGCGATCATATTGCGATTCGATTTCTATTCGATTTTGACATTATTAACTTAGGAGAATCGGGCCCCAGTCTAACTGTATGAGCCACATGGAGCGACTCCCTATCAGATCTCCTAAATTCAGTTACCCTCGGTTAGATTGGTGGTCTGGCTTCTGACTACGCGTATCGAACGCGCCAAATGTTGGCTTATCGAAGGACTCATGCGGCTGGGAGCAATGTTAGCTAAACTTACTTTGAAGACAGCGGGTAACATAGATGCAGTATAGTATAACAAAGCTGAAGAGCTTGGAAGCGCAAATTTCCGGAACTCATCATCATCCTCCGAGCCTTTTCCCAACTATGTTGGGGTTGGCTTCCAGTCTAACCGGATTCAGCTGAGTACCAGTGCTTTACAAGGAGCGACTGCCTATCTGACCTCCTCAACCCAGTTACCCGGGCAACCCAATACCCCTAGGTCAGACTGGTGTCAGACTTACTGGCTTCTGACTACCCGTAACAACTGTTAAGGATGTTCAATGACAGCCGGGACCTACAGTTTAACGTGCCATCCGAAACACAGTCAATGGTGTCTAACATATACTTAGAATGTACATACAAACTTAGAAAAGTTGCATTGATACTTGCCTGACCTGGAATCGAACCCGCGCCCTCATACTTGAGAGGTTGGTTCTTTACCCACTAGGCCACCACGAAATTTCCGAAAGTATATATCCGATTTGAAAAAAAAATCTGTGTTAAAAAGAGCCCATTTATCAAGGAAGGAAGGCTATAAGCTATTTTTTAGTAGAGAGTGAGTGCACCCGGTGGCGGAAGCTAGTACCTATCTAATAATCCTTGAATGATGGATAGTCGAGATTTAACTCTTTATCATACTATATCGATGAGACAACAGATAAAGGGAACGTGCCTGTCTCTTAGAGAATTGAGCCAACTGGAACCGCTATTGTAGTGATTTCCTCTCTGCTACAGGAACGAGAGCGCTGGCCATACTCGTAAGTACCTGCAGGCAGACGCCGGCAAATCAAGTTAAGTAAAATCTGTAAAATTCATCATCTGCCCAGCTTTTTCCCAACTATGTCGGGGTCGGATTCTAGTCTTACTGCGTTGCTGCTGGATGCATGGAGCGACTGTTTAACTGGGGCCCGATTCTCCTAAGTTAATAATGTCAAAATCGAATAGAAATTGAATCGCAATATGATCGGAATAGCAGTTTTAACCATATCGGGCATTCTGCTACTAATATAAGACCAATCGTATTCCAACGACATTCGATTGGTTAGCGATTAGTCTGCTATTTTGGTGATTTTGGTTTATACGGTAGTTTGTTCTACAATCATATTGCAATTGTAAATCATTTGCAGACAAAATGATTCATTATTGAATGACAGAAAAGGATAAAAACGTTTATTTCAAAGAAAAAAAAAATAGCGGAATGCCACATACGCTTCCATCGTAATCGAGTCGGGATTGGATCTCAGTCGAACCGAGTCGAACGTGAATCGTATGTCGCTTAAGTAAAATTAGGAGAATCGGGCCCCAGGATGCATGGAGCGACTGTTTAACTGGACTCCTCAACCCAGTTACCCGGGCAATTCAATACTCCTGTACAATGGTAAGATTGGTGTCCGACTTATTAGCTTCTGAATACCCGTAAAGACTGCCAAAGATGTTCAAATAACAGCGGGACCAACCACTTTTTCGTCCCCTGCGAAACACAGTCATTGGTGTTCAAGATATACTTAGAAAGTACATCCAAACTTTGAAAAGTTGCATTGGTATTTGTCTGACCAGAATCGAACCCACGGACTCATACTCGAAAAGTTGGATTTTACCCACTAGCTAGGCCACCACGACACCAACCTTTGTACTCAAGGCGGTTCCGAATAGTTAACTGGTCTAAGTGGAGATAAAGACGACGTGCCTGACACTGACAGGTTATTTTTATCTCAGGCCGAGTTTGTGCGAACAGCTGATTGTCTGCTACGTCTGACATTGCTTCAGAATAGACAGACGGTTGATTTTAGTTCTAACCTTTTGATTAAGAACGTACTTACCTAAGTTTTTTAACGAAGGTTCTTTTTAAGTTAGAACAAAAAAAAAATCGTTACGTAAGTATAATGGTGGCTCTTTTAAGAACGTGGGTACAATTTTTAATGTATTAGAAGTTTATCGCGCTTTCAGGTAAAAACTAATGATCAGATTATGATGAATCTTGTCAGTTACATATAGGAGTAGCATAAAGATACAACTTTTATCCGAATGCACGTAATACTTCCCACAGGACACGACTATAACCCCCGCGAATAGTTAATATCTATTAAATGAATGAAAATATCCAAAAGGAAGTGTTCCATCATTATTTTATTCAAAGCCGTTAAAGCTTGATACATAAGGCACACGATTTTACCAAAGAGGATAAAACCAGTTAAATCCTAACCTACTTAACCTCTGATTGAGTGAAGGACGGCCCACAAATGTACGAACAAAAACTGTTGGGTTTAAAAGAATAGAAATTCTTACACACTTAATTATTATGGATAATCGTCGGTTTTGTGTCGCAATTTCATCAATGTTGTCTCAAAAGGGCTTCAGGGTGTTGGCTTCGGCCCCACGTTCGCCTTCCAAAAATCCGGGACTCTATAGTCCCGTGGTTGGGTAGAGATATACAAAACAGTAATTCTTATAATGAAATGGTGACTATCATCGTTGTGAACGAATGAAACAGTTAGCTAACTAACTGTTTCATTCGATTGTGACCATGTCAGCTGGAAACTAATTCCACCATTTAAGTATTTTGTCAGACCGTAGGAAAATTTATATATAGGTACCGTAGAGATGTAGTACTTAGTTAGATACTCTTTGGTGTTTTATATTTAATACCCGGCGCCTTCACCATAAGTATGTAGCGCGCCACGCGTTATGTTACGACAGGTGAGAAACTTTGATAACGGTGACTTATCCCTTCATCTGACACGTTAGCGTCCGGCGAAGTTGTAAGTTGTCAATACAGAGTTTTTCTTCGTTTGAAAGGTAATCCCTTCAGGACGGGTGTTCACTTTGAATATCCTTTGCTATTAGAGGCACGTTTGGGGGTTTTTTGCGTGGTTTTGCCACGAAAAAGTTCACGATAACCTGTGTTCTCGAAGTGCAATTTGGCACAGATTAAATAACTCACAAACAGGTTATTGTAAACTATCCCGTTGTGAGGGACGTGTTTTTAATTTCCACGCGTAGGTAAAGTTCTGATAGGTTTAGGCAGGTAACATTTATATAATTGTCCGCCTATGGCTGCGCTTTTGAGATAAAGTTTCAACTTTATCCTAAGGGCGTAGCTGATGTAGAGATGTAGTACTTAGTTAGATACTCTTTGGTGTTTTATATTTAATACCCGGCGCCTCCACCATATGTAGCGCGCCACGCGCTACAGTACAGATGCAGAATGCATAAGTTGTGTGAATGCATTGTTTGTTATATTTAATTACTGTTACGAAAGTAAGATGAAAGTAAGTCTTATTTATAATTAAAAACACACAAAGAGTTTGTATACCTCGTAGTATTTAGGTACTATCTGTGGTTAACTCGTGGGGCCAAAGGGCCACGACCCTGGGTTGCGGATCGATTCACGTCGGTCGACCTAATACTACGTGCTACCTAGATTTATTTAGGTTTCCATTTTAGTAGCTACAAAATAATAAAATAGAGCGGTGATAGGTATCAAGCGTTTTTATATCAAAAAGGATTTCTAGGGAGTACCTAACCAACCATCTGATCTGAGTATGATTTTATTAGCTGTTTGGCGCGTTTTCATGTGTCTCGAAAGAAATACCTCCCGCAATCGCATAATATATTATTTTGATGCTTATAATATAGCCAGCTAAGTAAATTGTGTCAATAAAGGCAAGTTTTCTATAAAATCTATTCCGTAGACTCTGAGAGAAAGAAAAGAAAGTAACATAGGTGTATACATATATACATCCTAAGTGTGTTTTTTAAGGTTCTGTACCCAAAGGGTAAAACGGGACCCTATTGTTTTCGCTCCTCTGTCCGTCCGTCCGTCCGTCTGTCACCAGGCTGTATCACATGAACCGTGATAGTTAGAGATTTGTTTCACAGATGATGTATTTCTGAAAACCAGAATAAAATAAATATTTTGGGGGGCTCCCATACAACAAACGTGATTTTTATGCTCATTTTTGCTCTGGTACGGAACCCTTAGTGCGCGAGTCCGACTCGCACTTGGCCGGTTTTTTTTCTACATGTAAATTGAAGATAGTTTGACAAACAGAAAAAACAAAAAACATTTTTCAAGCGTCTGCCACCTTCTGCAGAAGCGGTTACGCAATCACAAGCGATCAATAGCGATTCCCTATCGACTGCCAAATGGAGATTAACTTTATTGATACGAATAACATTTTTGGACGTTATTAATTTTTCTAGCTAAGTACCTGGGTACGTAAGGAATATTTTATGTTATTAATGTTATGTTATTAATAGAAGATCTTCTATACATATAATAAATCTGTAGAAAAGTAATTTTTGTACATTGAAGAAATTGACAAAAAAAATAGCCAGCATGTTAAAGGATAACTAACAGAACCCATTTCCATCATTTTTGTCATTTTTGTCTGTTTGTCTGTTTATCTGTTTGTTTGTTCGGGATTCACGTAAAATCTACGAATTCAATGCAGACAATGCTTATATACAAAAATTCTACGTAACTTGGGGTATTACTTAGTTTTTGTTTCATCGAAATCGATTCACTCTATCAAAAGATATGATTAATTTTGTGAATTCAAGATGTAAAATATTACGACACGCAATCTGTTTGTCAAAACTGTACATTTGAATGTTGTACTTATATTAGTTGATCGGCCTATTATTAATCTTTACACAGAAAATCACACCTTTATAAGTAACTTCGGAAGAAAAAAAAATATGAAAATTTTGTTTAGCCAAGGTTAAAGTAGCTCCATCTGTGGTAAAAATACATCAAATTTGTCAAAAGAGCGAGGTGGTAAATGACAATTAATTACCATACATTCTTTATAGAGGATTATTATTTCAACAGATGGAGTTGTGTATTTTCCGTAATTCACCATATTTTAACACGTAGTGTAATTTTTCGATAGACATTTCAATAGTGTTTGTCAGTTTGCCGTACCACATCAAAATCCAACTATAATTATTACCTTGATGAAAGGAAAATTAATAGTTCTCAGCCAAATTTAAAACGGTGCCATCTAAATTATTTTTTGAACATTATGTCAAAAATGATGACTTTAGTGGAACAATTAATTATCATTTAAAGTTACAGATGGAGTTCATATCAGGATTTTTTCATAAACATAGTTTAGCTTATCTTCCACTAATGTGGTGGCCTTAAAACAAATTACTTTGAGTGAGTAGTATTAAGTAGACTTCAATTATTTTTTCTGATGCAAAATATGTAAACTTAATCCTAGAAGAAAGGAAGATCTGTCTCTCGCAAGCGCTGCTAAGCGTGAGGTAGGTAATGTAGGCTTCTGTAGCTTTAAAAACAAGCCCAGATACAAAGTGCAGATAAGAAATGGGAGCTTTCTCGATTTAATACCATACACACGTAAAATGCTTTATGCGTCTGGAAACGTACAAATTACGCGTCGCATACCAGAGACATGCTTACTTTCAACTTCTGATCGCAAATACACTGTTCACGATTACGAACAGTCTCAGTAAGACCCGAGCCAAGTCTAAAAAACACCTTTTATATAAAACTACGTTTGATGTCATTCAATTACAAAGACAGAATTGTTCTCTGCTGCAAATCCTATCCACCTATATCCTATCCTAATCCAGCATGCATTGCAGGTGTGCATTGCACAAAAACCGATGGTATCCTATTCGAGAAGTAGAGTCGGCCTGCCAACGTCAGCTTTTGCGCTAAGCAAGTGTTCTTAATAGTACCATCAGAATTACATTCATCGTTGAATGAGGTGAATACATTTTCAGAAACCACAATAACAGTAGGAGCCAAACCGTATGATCGCTTCATAGAGCTCTGGTTGGCCCCAGGTGACCAAGTCAGGTCTGATTTGTTCGTTCATCAGGTCTTTGAAAGTGTTTCGGTGGATACTTACTGTCGTCCTGTTTACGTGTGACACAAAATATGGTATATAAACGTCCTCCGCAAGAGCGAAATTTTCCCGGTGTGCGGTAGTGACGCACAGTATACAACACTTATGTTTCTTTTGATTTGCTGGCTCCACCAAGAAATGACAAATTGCGAGCGTACATTTTGAAAATCTTGGCAAAACTGCAGGTTTCAAGTACGAACACATGAAGTGGACTCTCACAGATATGTACATTTTGCCTATACGTGAACTAATGCAAACATTTCGGTGGAGTCCCTCCCGGTTTAGACCTAACCCCACATTAGGCGTGCGCGATCCTCGGGCGTGTGAGTAGCGCATGCGTCGCGAGCGCGTTGCGTGAGCGTCGCGTTTTGCTGCCCTGCGGCATTTGCAGCGCGCTCGACTTGACGTTTAACTGCTAAGGCGTTTAGCGGGCGGCGGGGATAGCGGGCGAAGGGGTAAGAACGCAACTCGAGCGCCGCGTGCTCGCCGCGAGCGCGTCGCTTGCACTCTTCACACATGCCGCAGGGCAGCAAAACGCGACTTTCACTCACACGCCCGAGGATCGCGCACGCCTAATGTGGGGTCAGCCTTACCATAGTGAGTAAGTGCACAGAAAATCCCCAATTCATACAAGTCATACAAGTGTTTCTCCCCAGTAGTGAAACTATCCTACCCTATGCGCCTGCTGATGATGATGACTCATTTTATCATCCATCCAGCTATTCCCCAACTATGTTGGTGTTGGGCTTCCAGTCACCGAATCTGTTTGAGTACCAATATTTTGCTTGGAGCGACTACCTATCTACCTATCTTCAATCCAGTCAACTACACAAGACGATATCCATGGTAAGACTGACAGACTTTCTGGCTTCTGCTTAGTCGCAGCAGCTGCAGAAAATGTACAAATGACAGCTTTGTCAGACTCAAAGCATATAGACATAGATTATAGCTATTTCCTGTGAAAATTACTTACGCACCATACGTAATAATTGACTATTCTATATTGCCCACGCAGACGAAGTTGCGGGCAACAGCTAGTATCTATACAGGAATGAATTTTAAGCAGTGCACAAAAAAAAACTGGCGGTCCAGAATCATTAACAGAACATATCTGCATCATCAGTATAAAATTTTATTTCATTCTTTTGTCCGCCCTAAAATCGGCAAAATATGGATACCCACTATTCTTACGCGCTTGGAGCAGCGCTCGCGTCAGTAAACCGGTTTCGCGTTGCCGCCGTGCCTACTATGACGATTGTGACCGTACAATCGGTCACAAAATAAACATCTTTCGATATCAATAACTTTTCTTTTTTGTACTAAAGCACGACAAAATAAAAATATACGTATCTATAAAACTTATTTAACTATAAGTTGACAAAGTTTGCGCACTGGATAAAATTCATTCCTGTATAAACTCAAAGGAACGGGTGTTGTGAAGATAGAATGAGGAGACTTTTGCCCAGTGGGACAATACAGCCCTGGTCACATAATAATGCCATTCTGAAGTCAGCTGTTAATGACTTCACAATAGCTAAAATCTACTAAACAATACCTACCACAGCTCATTGAATCACTTTCCACTCTTAAGTCGGCCATTTCACGCCTTACGCGTACGGAATACCTAAATAGCCAACTTGTATAGGTAATATTTAAGAACCAGCGGTTTCATCCGCTTCCCGGGGAACTGCTTCCCGTACCGGGCTAAAATATAGTCTATGTTATCTTTACAACAGTGAAAGAATTTTTTAAATTGGTCCTTTCGTTTCGGAGTCTTTAGGGTACGACCAGAAAAAAAATGCTCTTTATTGTATTAAGTTTTTTTTTTTGTTGTTATTTTTCTTTTTCAATTTTCTTTATTTTTAAGTTTCCTTTGTAAGAAATTTACTTACCTAGGTACTCTGATTTATGTAAGTGACTTTTGAAGTCGTGTAAATCAAATAAATAAATAAATAAATAAGTATACTTAGTACTAAAGGTACTAGGCAAGAAAATTGAATGAATGTGATTAAGAAATTCTTTAGTGGAATTTCACGACCTGTCGCCATGTTAATAAAATTATCTTCGAACATGACGAAAAATTATCATCCACTACGTCAAGGTCGATGATAATAAACCGAGTACCTAACTGATAAAAAACGTTAAGTAATCACTTTTATAACCATACCTATTAACTGAGAAAAGATATGACCTATATATAGGTATGATGGTCCGCAATGCGACAGTCTTTTGGCAGTCTGTAACATGAAGTATCTATGCAATTATGTAATTACCTCTTTACGCATAGACTGCTAAAAAAACATGGCGGAAGGTCGTTGGCTTATGCGTCATTTAGAAGGAAAAGCGATGTGTTCTTAAATTATTAAACTAGCTTTTGCCCGCGACTTCGTTCGCGTGGAATAGTGACTTCCAGCAGATTTTTGGTTTGACCAATAGATGGCGCTATATGTCCGGAATAAATTTTATTTTTTTATTTCTTTGTAATAAAAACTATCCTATATCCTTTCTCAAGTCCCAAACTATGTCTGTACCAAATTTCACACAAATCGGTTCAGTAGTTTAGGCGTGAAGAAAAGACAGACAGACAGACAGAAAGACAGACAGACAGAGTTACTTTCACATTTATAATATTAGTTAGGATTAGGATGACTGTTCCCTGCGGTTCTTCAGGATAAAAAGTATGCCTTGTCCTTTCTCAGGCTCTAGACTACTTAGTTGGATAGTATGCATATATTTCGAGTTCATAATATGTTAGACACAACATCGCCAAGCGTAACGAATAGGAATTCTTATGTGTGTACTTTTCATTTAAATTGGTTCTTAATGCATTCACTTGGCATTATTTTCTTTATTTGGGTTTAACAATTAACAAATAACTTTTTACAATATCTTAATAATCAAAATATATACAACTAACTTATTACCTAATATATACACTTACTATTTTAAAAAATTGCATCAAAAAACTCCTCCTCATCGCTGCCCACCGGGAGTGTACCCAAGAGGCTGGCAGCATTGCCACGTTGGATGGCAATGCTTACTTTTTGGCCGAAATAAAAACCAGCCCTTGGGTCACCTGAAGTGTCAGCAAGTCGCTTAGCGATATCCTTATATAGGAGATGAGCACTTGGACCCCACGGCCCGAGGGTTTCAACCCCAAATGGCTCAAACGTATAGTTACCCACCAGGGTACTATATTTGCGCCGTTTGAGGTCCTCTGCAGCCGCAGCAGCGGAACCAGCACATCGCGCCGAGCTAGGAAGGTGAGATGGTGCAAGAGTATCGACACAGGTCGCGTCCCATACTAAAGACCTACCCATCTTCCACGGGAACAACGACATACCGTCTGGTCTCTTGCCATCGTCGCGTGCCAGACCACTGGGTTCTAATATGGCTGGAACTCCGACGGCAACAAGAGCGCGACGGATTATGTCATTGATATTCGCATGCCGTGCAAAACGGCCGGCGCTGCGGCTACATGACAAGCCGTGGTGTCCAAGGCTGCTGACAGCTTCACCACATGGACAGCGGTGAGGAGAGCAGCACGGAGCACCCAATCGCAAGCAAATAGCTAGCCGGAAAGTGGTGTCGTCAAACAAGGTGCCTATGTTTGACGACGGAAGTGCCAGAAGCCATAAACCCGACTCCCATTCGCCCACAGCCAGAAGGCGCGCTCGCTCTGCAGACGAAATTGACGTATTAATCAGATTATTCCGTATAGCTCTGCAGAGCGGCTCATCCCACTGTCTCTGAGAGGATGGATTGGCGGGTAGATCAATATTCGGGCAGGTGATTTTCCAAGCCTCTACAGCCTCAGCCAGGCATGGTACCTCGCAATTGACCAGTGTGGAAGGGAGAATTTTCCTGGTCAATTTCTCAGTACCATGGACGGAGGATATAAAGGCCGGTAAACTTATACTAGAAATTTTGCGGACGCCAAGCCCTCCCATGCGAATGGGAAGAGTAGCCTGAACCCAGGCTCGGTCGTCTAGGGCCACATTTAAAATAGATGATAATGTGTGTCTGATAATTTTGTCAAGTTGTTCCAAAAGGTTTGTGTGCTTCCATAGATTGGAAGCGCGCAAATAGTAAGTTAATTTTGGGCCAAAACAACAATATCTAATGATTGTGATGGCTGAGTGCATGTTAATTTGGAGCAGCCTTTCCGAAATATGATTGAAATTTTGTATTTTGTCCTGAATAAAATTCGAAAATGAATTTTCAAATATTGGGGAACCAAGGAGACAAAGAGAGTGCTTATCAATTAATTTAATATCCGGGGCTATTGCATTGAATTTTGAAAGTGTGTCCTGTCTGTCAGTATTGTCCTGTACAAAAAGTTCGCATTTGGAGTAATTAAGATTAAGACCTATTTCTTGAAATTTGTTTTGGAGAAAAGAAAAATCACTAAGTACTGTATCTACTTTGCCCCCCAAGGTTCCATCATCAAGGTACCAAACGTTGAATTCCGAATTTAGCTGCCGAATTATTGGGTTTATGGCTAAACTGAAAATCACAGGCCCGAGTGGGTCACCCTGCTGACAGCCAACAGAAGATTCCAGAAGGTTGTCCTGATATAGTAATTTAGATGGATGTCTGTAGCATTGCCAAATAAAACTGTAAATTTGGGGTAACTCTTTTTTCGTTTCTGCCAGCAAGGTGTCCCTATTGACTGAATTAAAGGCATTCTTTATGTCAACCTTCATTATGACCTCTCCTTTGCCACAATTTAAATAGGTCGATAACGCGTGCACGGCAGCCTCGCAGCCCCCTCTTGAGCCGTAACCCAGCTGAAGGGGCTGAAATTTTTCCGAAACACCCTCACTACAAAATTTACAGCAAATCTTGGCTACCATGCGACGGTAAGTAGTCCCTACGGCAATTGGACGAATGCCGCCATCCCTCTTGCGTAGAGCGCAGAGGTTCGCTCCATACAAGACGTCGATGACGGCCTCGTCCACCTTGCCGGCGAGCATAAGGTTGACCAGGGCTGTAAGCTCTTTCAAGAGCGACTCACCAGCTTCCCCGGCGCTTGGGCAGGTAAGGTCCTTGAGATGTTGCGGACTCAAGCCGTCGAGGCCGCCTGCGGAACCGCTCCTGAAGGAGCCTATTGCCGTGCTCAATTGTCGACCTGTAATAATGAGGGTATGGGTGTCCGGATCAGGGGGGTCGGGAAAAGAAAGGTCATCGGATGGGGCAGGGTGTTTGTTCTCCAAAGCAGGAAGTGTTTCTGGAGAACAAGGTGCCACCACATCACTGCTTAAAAGAATCCTCGCTGCACCACTTATGTCACCTTCACTTAACTTGGATTCTACCAGGTGAGGGATACTCCTCGAATACTTAGATCCGGTTGTCGGTAATTTGGTGTCGAAATCTCTGGCCGAAACATTACAATTATCTTTAATTCGGGTCGTTAATGATTTTTTTGATGCCAAATTCTTTTGGACATGGAGAATTCTATAAGGGAAGGTGAGTAAGTCCTCCCAAGCACGTTGCGAGTTCTCCCGTGCAGCCAGGCGGACACAACCTGCCAAGTGCTGAGCTACTAGAGCCCTGGCGCCTCGGGGAACCCGCTTCAGTATTGGAATTGTGTTTTTGAATTTCGAAAGTCTTTTCCAGAACGGTTCCAAAGTTGATGTGTCAGTTATTGAATTAGTTTGAGTTGGGGTAAGAGGAACTGCACATTGGGGTTTGTGTATCTTCCCAATGTGCACGTTCAAACCCCGCTTACCTCTAAAAAACCGTGCTTGGGGGCACAGCGGGCATCTCTGCAGGGCATCCAGAGATGTTGAAGGTTGACACCCACTTAAACCACTTCCATCACTACTGCTGGACATCTGGGTGCCTCGCTTACACTTACAGCTATTTATATATTAATATTTACAATAATAAAAGTATACAAATCAAAATAAAACTAAAAACACAAACAAAATGGACTTGGCATTGACCTCTAATATTTAAGGTATGGATTTTCCTTCTTTCAAGTACATGTTTTCCTGAGAATTTTAAAGATTGAGGAAGGATATAGCAATTAATTAATTACTTTGTATACCTAGAAATTCTGTTTTTAATACCAGGACAAGTATTGAACAGCTTTGAACTAAACAAAGGAAATTAGCATATTTTTTATCCAGATGCAAGAAGTAATTCCCTTGTGATGATGCAAGTCGTGGTGACCTAGTGGGTAAAGAACCAACCTCTCGAGTATGAGGGCGTGGGTTCGATTCCAGGTCAGGCAAGTACCAATGCAACTTTTCTAAGTTTGTATGTACTTTCTAAGTATATCTTGGACACCAATGGCTGATAAAAAAGGTGAAGGAAAACATCTAGAGGAAACCTGGACTATTTAGTCTGAAATCACCAACCCGCATTGAGCAAGCGTGGTGATTAATGCTCAATCCTTCTCCGTGTGAGAGGAGGCCTGTTCCCAGCAGTGGGACGATAAAAAAGGCTGTAACAGAACAGAACAGTTAGTCTGTCAATGCTTCAAAGTCCATATAATTCCAACTAACCAGATACTGGGGGTATTTCCCAGTAACTGTACTGAGATGACGCATGCACGTTAGGTGTGGTCCCAATTTGAAAGGATATGGACCTGCGTCATAAACTCACGATTAACTTTATATTTAGTAGTACTGCAAACAAAAATATATTCTTACCCTCAAAGTAGGTACCTATGTATCAAAAGAGATGGTTAGATAACTTTAAAATTATGACCAATTTTATTACTTACTAGCTTCCGCCAGCGGCTTCGCCCGCGTGGAGTGTTGATAAAAAGTAGCCTATGTGTTAATCCAGGTTATCACCTATCTACATACCAAATTTCAATCAAATCGGTCCAGCCGTTTTGGCGTGATTGAATAACAAACATACATCCATACATTCTCACAAACTTTCACATTTATAATATAAGTAGGACTAGTTATTTCCCGTGATTCCACTTAAATTCTAAAGGAACAAACATCCCGCACCCGGATGAAAATACCTTAGTCCTTCCTTAGGCCATATACGGACATATGTATACCTTTAATTTTTTTTCTTAAATTCAGACTTCAGTAATTTCGCGTAAAAGCCGGACAAACCTACTTTCGCATTTATATAAAGAAAAACTCAACAGTAGTTTAATAACTCGGTTCATTCAATTTTACTACGAAACCGTCACGGCAAACAATGTGCACAAAACTCGTATTGATCAATGAAACAGTTGAATGTTGAAGGTAATAAAATGTCTATTATTTCTATAAATATCTCTAGCCTACACTTTCCGCAAGGTGAAGTCGAGGCGAATAGATAAAGAAAACAAGGTAGTTACACCGTACATACATAATATAACATCTATTACATAATATTTAATATCTAAACTGCTATACTATAAAGTTTTCTTTTTGAACCAAAGGGGTCTGAAACTATTGACTCGATTTGGGAAATTTTATCACTGTTGGGACACTACACTACACTATCCTAAAGTGGCACAGGTTATATTTCATCTGTGTACGGGAAGAAGACGCGACCAGAGAAACAGCTAATATTTATTATACGAAATGAATAAAATATCAGGAGCTTTATTGGCATCCTTTTTTGCATGGGTAATCATTAAGTGACCAATCCCCCTGTGGGTTCGAAAAACCCATGACGTTCCTCCTGGAGCCCATAGTATACCAGGGCCGCGATAGCTCGCGCGAACAATCCCGCAGCCCCACTCCTACGGCCTAGCTAGAGTATCAACTACGTAGTTCTTCGTAGTTACTCAATAGGCTACGGGGCTACGTGCGTAGCCATGAACCGTAGCCACGTAGTTTCGTAAACCTATGAAATGTTACAAAAAATTGGTTTTCAGGTAAAGTGTAAGTAATTTTCTTTTTGTATTTTTTTACTGATTCGTTAGATTTTGATGGAACTTTTACTGGTAAATATCTGTATAACTGGCTTTAATATGTTTTATCCGGGTGTAAGAAGTTCTTTTGCCATCAAAATCTTGGGGAAAAGTTACCTAATAACACATTTACTTTATGACCCATAACTTTGACAAGATTTTATCCTGATTTTCAGGATTTACGACCCCAACACAGTACATAAATTAATTCATTTGACATTTGCATAGCTTAGTTTCACTTTTAAAAATCGTTATTTAACGATTGACGAAATACAACTTATGATTCACAATTCCGCTACATGAAATGTCAAAGGTCATCAACCCTAGAGAGCATTCAGACTGGAAGCAGTTTATGTAACATAAAAATCCATACTTATTCAGTTTTCTTGGCAGCCTGACAGGCTACAGTACAGCAAATACTTTTTGTTAAATCCTCGATGGTATGTCTAAATGTGGGATCGTACTTGCCAAATAGTTTGTATACAGTTTTGTCTGGATAATAAGATACTAGTGTGGTTGGCGAAAATAGATTATATAAGCTATATTCCTGCCAAGTTTTATCAAAGTTCATCGAGTTGTTTCAGCGTAGCAAACATACAGACATGTCTACATATTGTCTACATAGTTAATGAGGAACAAACATCCTAACCCACAACTAGTGATTACATGAGCAGGATTTTTTTTTAGGATGAGGGAAGTCGTGGTGGCCTAGTGGGCAAAGAACCAACCTCTCGAGTATGAGGGCACGGGTTCGATTCCAGGTCAGGCAAGTACCAATGCAACTTTTCTAAGTTTGTATGTACTTTCTAAGTATATCTTAGACGCCAATGACTGTGTTTCGCATGGCACGTTAAACTGTAGGTCCCGGCTGTCATTGAACATCCTTGGCAGTCGTTACTGGTAGTCAGAAGCCAGTAAGTCTGACACCAGTCTAACCAAGGGGTATCGGGTTGCCCGGGTAACTGGGTTGAGGAGATCAGATAGGCATCGCTTCTTGTAAAGCACTGGTACTCAGCTGAATCCGGTTAGATTGGAAGCCGACCCCAATATAGTTGGGAAAAGGCTCGGAGGATGACATGAGCAGGATTTTTTATTTTTATTACCTACCACAATGTCCCAGTTACTCCCGGACATCCCCTCCCTCCTCCCTGTTACGTCACATACTATCACGCAACACTATTGATTTTTCACGTTACGTCACTTTACTGGGTTACGTACAGAACTTGAGGGAACAGCTGATGGTTTACATAGTTACTTTCTCAATAATGAGGTCAGATAGGCAGTCGCTACGTGGAAAACTGGTACTCAGCTGCTTCCGGTGAGAATGGAACACCAACATAGATGGGAACCGCAAGGTAGATGATTATGTTTGTGACCGTAAAGGATTTTAAGGCTAGAACTCAGCAATCACTTCCTAATATTTTGGTTGGGAAGAAGAAATGGTGGAAGAAACTCCTCAGCAACAAAAATAAATGGATAATTAAGCAAATCCGTTAGTGTGAAAACGTTGTTATAGACACATCTATGCCTACAATGACTTCTACGTCATTATTTTTCCACGTTCATTTGTCTCATTAATACCATTGAAACCTTACCTAGAAACGGCTGTAACTAGATCGATTACCTTGTAATTAAGTAAATCAGAATGAAATCATTATTGCCTAATTTTGACAGTGTTAAAAAATCGTAATAGAGCGTGTTTTAAAAATGTTTTTGATTACATTTTTCTCTTTAAATATTTTGATAAAGTTGCGATATCTCTCCATTCATAATTGTTCAATTTACAGCTTAATAGCTGAATTTCCGTTGAATTGTTCCGTTGTTTTTCAGTTTGAAAGAAGGTCAAGGTTAAACCAACCAACCTACTTTTACAAATCAACGATACCGTACCTGCGTACGGTGGCTTTCTGTAACCTATCCGTTCATTTGCAATTTAGACATTGATTTTTGACATTAGCTCCATATAACATATCGAACCATTTCCAATCGTAAAACGAAGGATAGCTCGGTTATTGAAATCCGCACCTACATATCTAACGTAGATACCATGACCTTTAATTTTGTAATAACTCTTCTTTAATCTGTGTCCTACAGGGTCCATATTGTCTGTAGACTGTAAAATGTACCACCTGTATAACATATGGAATGGTAATAAACAATTGAGTATTGAGTATCTACCATTAATGATCGATCAACAAATGTATTTGGGACTATCTTCCTATAAAACCTCTTTTCTGTTCTTCACCTGATTCATCAAAAATGCAGTCATATTTTAACGTTTTATTTACTGCATTTACAACCAAAGCGCTCTTGTCAGAGGTTACCGCGCAGATCGATGTTCGGAATGAAGATGTTACATAACTATGTCAATACCCTTAGTTTTCCTTGACAAACACCTGGATTTGTAGAAATTGTAGACAGCATGGATTTTTCTAGATTTAAAGGGTATTTTTTTGATTAAAAACTTGATAAGAGTTCGCAAAATAGAGCTTGTTTGTGAAAATGGAATGGCAACGCTTCTCAAATCGTTTTGAAAATGGAACAGGGTTGAGGAAAGCGAGATCCATAATAGCACACTTTAATACAGGCATCAATATCCAAATCTCAATTGTCAAAAATATGTGTAGGTCTAAATCTCAAACCAACACATCGAGGTAGCCCCTACGTGCCCCTATGTGGAGTTGCAATAATTCTGTGTTGTGTATCAATTATTATATAAGGAATTATGTGTTTCTCCGTTGCAGCTAAAGTGCTTTTCATCATCATCATCATCACCATCTCAGCCATAGGACGTCCATTGCTGAACATAGGCCAGTGCTTTTGATTTTATCAAATTAAATGTATATTTTATTAAGCTTTCAAGAGTTTTCCTCCAAACGACAGAACTGGTAGGTATATGGTAGGTTTTATCTTCTGGTAAGTAGTAAGTAAGGCTCAGAAGAAAGAATCGATTTTCAAAATGCCCAGTTCCAAAAATACTTAGATTTTGCGATACGAAGTCTAATCAGGGCTTCCTAAAATACTGGCCAAATAACAAGGCTAGACACGCCTCTTCACTACTCACTAGGTACGGTAAATCGGCCAATATTGGAGCCAACGAAATCCAGGTAACAAGCACACCTTCTTCAAAATATGGCAAACGTTGGTCACATTGGCGACAAAAGCCAACACCAGCTGATATCTTAGATAATCTAACCAACCGTAGCTGCCCTTGCCGTACCTTCTTCTCTGGCAAAAGTACGAGAGCGCTCATACTCATACATGTGTGCGTGAAGTTGTCGAAAATATTGAATGAGCTATCACAATTCTATCTAGTTATGGGGCTGCTGCGTCATCCTGGCCGTGGTCGACACTCGAGAACTTCCCTGCTCCATCGGCCATCAGTTTTGCGAGCTATGTGCCCTGGCGTCTGGCTAATGCCACTTTAGTTATGCAATTCTTCGGGCTAGCTCGGCCTGGCTTCCCGCTTGTAAATTGGACGCGTTTTCCGCATTTAATTTTGTGCTCAAGGCGGTTCCTGTAGATTAGACTCTCTAAGGCTGCCAGACGTGACGAGAAAAATTCCTCGTAACGAGAGATGAGCTGTGAAGGCCAACACGACTTGGTAACGCGACGCGTGAATGACAACTTAATTATTTCGTTGTTTGTTCAGTTGTTAGTGTAAAAATGTTTTGGCGTGTTAGTGAACCATAGTTACCCAGTGTTTTAAATTGATAGTGCGTTCTAACTATGGGTTTAGTTAAACCAAAGGATGCTGGTACAATCTCCGTCTATTGAATTGTTTTAGAGAGAACGTGTGTCTCTGTTGTCTGTAAAACAAAATTAATTGATAGAGAAAGAAAACTAAAACACTCTTCAATTCTAGTTTGAGTTTTTCTGTATATTTCTGAGAGAACTCATACTTACGGCCAGAATGGTGCTTTTTTAATAAGGTTACTTACTTAATTCAAAAAGCCATTCCGGCTGTTTGAGGCGCGGAAGGAAGAGAAGTCAATGTAGTTTTACAGGTTCTAAATTCCAATCATTTGCCTCATTCCTAGGCTGGTAAACAGCTGAAAACGATAATGGTGATTAGGCGATCCGAGGGTCATTGTTTGCCTATATCTTACTAGAATTACCTAAGTTAATTGACTCCACTTCCTTGTCAACGCAATTTGGCGAAGGTACTTGATGAAACTGCTCCCGTTTTGCTTGTTCACCAAACATCATCATCATCTCCCGAGCCTTTTTGCCAACTATGTTGGGGTCGGCTTCCAGTCTAAGCGCATGTAGCTGAGAACTTTACAAGGAGCGACTGCTCTATCTGACCTCCTCAACCCAGTTGTTCACCGAACATAAAAACACCTATTTTTTATAGAGATCACAAGATGAAGATGATGATCATTTTATATTGATGAAGATGGTGACTGATTGACGAGGTAATAGACAAGTTGCTCTGTATTGCACATTGGTATTCAACTGCATTCGGTTAAACTGGAAGCCGACTTATGCATGCAATGACTCACAACAAGCATCATTTGATGAGCGAGGGATAAATGATCATCTTGGCATTTGCTTGGATGGACGAATAGGTACTGGCAATTTTGACGATATTTGTGGAATACCTGTGGCTGGGAGTCGGCTCTCAACACCCCGTGGTGTCTTCCACGTCCTCCGCCGCATTGGCAGGGATGAGAGCTGCGAGATCTTTCTGAAGTTGGCTCCTCTACAGACATCACGCTAATTTAAAGCGCTAGTCAAGTGGCCAGTTCAGTCAGCTATTTTATGTATCGGGTATGTGCAGTGTTTTGTTCACACATATTGACTGTTCCGCAGTCACTAGCAGCCAACTTCAGGCCGGCACCATTACCTGACGAGACCAAAACTTACGCAACAAACTCCTGTTATTTTAAATTTCGAGTTTGACCCGGTGTTTGCCCTTGAGCTACTTATGAACTGTGGCTCCGCGTAGAATAGTTGGCGCTCGTCCAATCGGCGCGCGCGCAGCTAATACGGGACACAATTCGACTTGCCCTTTCTTATGTAACGACGGGAGCTGTTCTTGACATCTTGTTGCGTTTCAAGTGCGATTGCTATTTGTTACTAGTGAAGGTCCTTTGGGGAGATGCTTTTTTTACGGAGAAAGTTCAGAAGATGTTGAGCCTTCCATTCTTGTTTTGAGGCAAACGTAGTGTAGGAAGTTCTGCTGCATTGTGGACAGATAGTTTGAAGAAGGTGTCGAGCAGTGGATGTATGTCGACTGCCGAAGACCGGGATGGTTGACCACAGACATTTTTCCTTTTGGGACAAGGCGTGTAGTTATTTTGAGGATGCAACCCCTCGAAGCCCAAATCAAAAAGTACAGGGAAGACGTCATGACATGAAGCTGGCTGATTGATGATGCTGATGCTTGAACTTGACAATTGATATGTTGGTACATAGCCTTTTCCCGGCTAATAGGTTACGAAGGAGCCATAAACAAAAAGAATCGGCATACAGTCTCACCGGATGTAGCTGAGTACCAGTGTGCCATATGGAACTACTGATAATTGGAGCAAGTACATATTATTAATAAATACCTAAAGTACCTACCTATATTTAACTGATCCTATCTTTTCATGTCATTCTCACTCACGTGCATTGTGATAAGATACATTTATCAGTCTCAGATTGTATAAAGATGTAGTAGCTAGATCCTTCATCCTGCTATCAATGACAATGCCTATCATTATGCATGAAAATTAAAATTACTTTCCTTTTGAAACGGAATCAACGGGAAACCAAGCGGGATCGAAGCCTGACGGGGCTGCGGGATTGTTCGCGCGAGTTACCGCGGACCTGGCACACAAAGGGCACCAGAACAGACCAGTAAGGGTCAATCCCCACTGAAAGAGCAGCGGCCGGCAGCGGCCGGCAGCGGTCGTAAATGCAAGTGATTGAGCGCGAGCGCGGCGGGCCGCGCGGAGCCGCGCCTCGCCGCGCTCTTACATTGTCCGTGCTCTTACGGCCGCTGCCAGCCGCTGCTCTTTCAGTGGGAATTCACCCTAAAAGTCTGATGATAAGGGCCTCACACTGCATCCCCAAAGGTATATCAAATTAACATTTGATGTAGGCAAGTAACTTATAAAAATAAAGAAGCTTTGTGGCATTCCTGAATATAATTTTTACTTGTACAAATTCTCACAGGTCATAAAAAATTGCTAGATTGTTTTTGTAAGACAATTTGAGTTAATATAATAAAGCCATTATTTACAAAGACATGTTTCACAGTTATTTTAGCGTGAACTAAATTAACGCAGTCTCCAATTAGCTAAGATTGTGACGTATCAGAATTACGACCATCTAAAATGTCAGCAGTGGTCACAAGTCTATGAACTTTACGATTGTTATTTACTATCAAAACACAACAAAAAAACGACAATTTAATGTGCATGCCGTGTCTAGTAGACGGCTTGTTTCTCTAGAGTACGAAAAAATATAACTTGCATTCTTAGAGCGTATAACAATACGGAACTGCCATGACAGGAAGTCTCTGCGCTCTCGTACCCTTAGCAGAAGCAAGCCACGACGATATAGTCTCCAGTTAGTTAAATGATCTAAGTTTGCATTCGTACTAAAATTAGCTTTGCGAAAAAACTGTCTGATGCCTCTTACGCATTCACTCACGTCAAAGCGGCTGACAGTTGATAAAAATATGTGGTTCCTTTAAAGATGAGATGAACTCGGAAACGATTAATCTACATACCTATGTAAGTACGTGTCTACCTACGCATAATACCTACATACAGTTACAGCCTTTTTTTTTTTTTATCGTCCCACTGCTGGGCACAGGCCTCCTCTCACACGGAGAAGAGAACAGAGAACGGAGAAGAATAATACCTACATACTTACTACAAATTATGTAAAAGTACGCCAGCATTGATCTATATTTAAACAGCACGTGATTTAAAATAATCATTTTTTGTAGCACCAGTAGTGTTGCCCAGGCGCTTGATGACGTAAGAAAACATGAAAGTGACAAATATAAATTGACATTTCTCAATGGCGGGAACTTTGTGAAGTGACAAAAATACTTAGGTACCTATATCAAATACCTACACAATAATTTTCTTTCGTTTTATTTAACGCCAGATAACGTTGAACCAAACTGGCGAATATAACGCGAAAATCCACACCATTTAACTATAAGTAACAATAACCAAACTATAAGCAACCTATACTTGCCGCCCGTTGGTCAAATCGGCGATTTGACAACTGAAAATAGTTCAGTTATCGTTATGGTTAGAAGGAGCAACTCACCGGTCACTGAGATATTGTGATATTGTTAACTCAAGTTTTTTTTGTAGGTTAGTATTTTTGGCTAAGCTTGTGAAAGCTAAATTAGAAAGGAATGTGTGGAGATTTAAATTCGCTTCCATAAACGCGTTGAGCGGTCAAGGCCTGTCTCAAAATATATTTTTGGAGATACATATTTTAAGAAATGGGTTAGACACCCATTCACAGATTTTTATGTGTAAAAAGTGCTCTTTTGTCGTTATAAACTTGATTGACAGAATATGATTTTTATAAGTGTTTCCTTTGAATCAAATTTTCTCCAAAAAAAATCAAGAAAAATAAATAAACAACAGATATAAACTGAAATAAATTTATTTATCTACATACAAGTAAGAGAATTTATACATTCAGTTTACAGAAGAGAAGTTATAATTTATTGGAATGATAGCAAATATTTCATTTTCAAGGATGGTGACATTATCAAAATACCATAGACATACTAGAGAACTTTCACCGAAAGGAGCGCGTTAAACTTTTTTTAAAATTATATTACACAAAAAAGGTTTCATTTCTTGTAGCAGTATGTTTTTTTTAAAGATTTTATTTTGATGTTACATTTCTGACTTCTTTACAAACAGTATATTGATTCATTTATTAAAGGTTAACATAAATAGTTAAATAGCATTTATTTGATACAATTCGACACAAATATATCAACACTTATAATACTAGGGTTTGGTTGTCCTCTGCCTGCTTATGAGGTGATTTTGTTGCCCTGTAACAAAAAAAAAACACAATTAGTATATAATTAGGCTAATTTACTTCACAAGTCAGCCAAATTCAAACTTGGCTGTAAAACGGCACTCTTTGAACTTCAAAATTTACAAAAGCCAGCCCCAAAAACTTTAATCACTTCCTATGTGTCTTTGCAGAAAAGAAGTGACCCAACAAACTCCTCAGTAAGTTAGTCAATTCATTATTTGCCAAGTCTTTTCCTAAGAACTCCAGTCCTAATACTGTTATGACAGCCCAAAAATAATAACATCAACAGACGGGAGCTATTAGAAATCCTTGGAGCACCCTTGATCCTAGATCGCGAGCAGCTAAGAATAAACTCATCACGTCGCCATTGAACGTAGGACATTTCGGTACTAATGTGCTCGCTACGTCACGTTACGTCATTAGTAAACTGTGTGCTAGATGTAGATGAAAACTAAACTGTCCGCTAAATTGCAACCTTTGCAAACAGATGCTAAGAGTGGGATCGCGCTGAAAAGTTTTCATTTTTCTCTGTCGGGCCCTAAGAGGTGCATTAATGTGATTGCTGTAAAAGAAATCTCAGATTGAGTCGAAAGTCGGTAAGTAAAAACAATAAAGGGTTGAAGGTCATGCATACGCTCCTTTTGCCTCAGAGGACAAGGATCGACTTCCCGGGCTGCTAGTCAGCATGCTTACATCGTCTGGAGAGCCGTCATGCCAGGTGCCCGATTCTCCTAAGTTAATAATGTCAAAATCGAATAGAAATCGAATCGCAATATGATCGCAATAGCAGTTTTAACCATATCCGGCATTCTGCTACTAATATAAGACCAATCGTATTCCAACGACATTCGATTGGTTTGCGATTGGTCTGCTGTTTTGGTGATTTTGGTCTATACGGTAGTTTGCTCTACAATCATATTGCAATAGTAAATCATTTGCAGACAAAATGATTCAATATTGAATGACAGAAAAGGATAAAAACGTGTAAAAAATAGCGGAATGCAACATACGCTTCAATCGTAATCGTGTCGGGATTGGATCTCAGTCGAACCGAGTCGAACGTGAATCGTATGTCGCTTAAGTAAAATTAGGAGAATCGGGCCCCTGGTGGATTTGGAGAAACCCCTATTTTATTTTTGTCCACGTGCAGTCCCAATAGTAATAAGATTCTAAGACTTAATACGATTAGTGCTACGTCACTATTAAATAACAATTACATAAACAAAAAATAGATCCTTTGAACATGCCAAATTATCACTATTATCAGTCATGTGTGAAATGTCAAGTCACACGATCGCAGATACTATATTGACCAGTATAATGTGATCTTTTACAATAGCGTATTTTCCCCATTATGTTGGAGTGGGCTTCCAGTCTCACCGGATGTAGCTGAGTACCAGGTACCCGTGCAATCCGATATCCGTTGGTAAGACTGGTTCTTAGACTTTCTGGCTTAAGACTAGACCACGGCGGCTGTTCTCTCATGTGATCAGCCAGCTGCGCAGGACATATAAAAGCATTTGCGCAGACAGGTGAACTCACTCCTTCACTCTCATAACCCGATGGGACGGCAATCCGACACCACCGGAGAGAGATCAGGCTGACATTTACGTGCTCTTTGATACATGAGATACGAACTCTAAAATCCTGTCTATTTGACTTGCAAAGATAAAATCTGTTCCTATCTACGCCGCAGACAATATATTCTGGTTGCGACACGTGAGACTATTAACTATTATAATATGATGTGTCAGAAACGAACGTGACAGATGACCTTGACCTCAGAGATACGGAGCGTTAGCT